>CM057343.1:517043644-521843644 GCA_030015575.1 Agapanthus africanus
GCTAGGTCGTCGATGTCCATGCCGAAGATGATCTACGTCGAGGCATCGCTAGATCAAGCTGCAACTTCACCAAGTCATGAAAACTTGTGAAGGAAACACACTCTACTGCTTGGCAAGAGGTAGAGGATGAAGAAATAGGAAGTGGGTTCAATTTAGAATTGGATTTCTCACTCTTTATCATCAATCACCATTGATGACCTAAGCTTTCTTCATGATAGATATGAAGAAGAAGAAGAAGAAAGTTATGATAAGTTATTATCAAAAAAGAAAAGAAATCAATTCTTATCATAACATGACCATGGTTAAGTGTAGAGAACTAATTAGGGTTAAATGAAGTGGTTAGGTTTAAGCATGAGACAAAAGGGTTACAAAGTCAAAGTGTTCAAGAAACTTCATGAACAAAACAAAAAAGCCACCATTTTATCATGCTCTTTTTCTTTTCCAAAAAAGAATAAACAAATGAATAAACAAATAGTAAACCCTAACCATTCCATTAACCAAGGTTTAATTCTATACACTTAACAAATAAGGCATGTATCATCAAACATGATACAAGCAAGTGCACAAAATCATATCGCATATGCAATGCGCACACCCGAGTGAGAAAATCCATTTTAAATGAACCAATACTAGTTAATGCAAAGTAATATATCAAATATATAATTATGCATTAAATCATTAAATCAACACTTGATTTAACGATCCGGTCATATCGCATATAACCGGCTAGTATCCTATGTATCGGCTTATCGAATCAATCCTTGATTCGATAACTAGGTTATATCGCATATAACCAATCGATACATCCATCGCGAGAATAGAATACGGTATCACATACACGCATTATTCTCGGTCCCGCACATATCTCATATGCGCTCCTATTTCGTTTCACTTGAGCCAGAAAACCTCTGTGTAGGACTCTAAAGACTCGTCAATACGTCGGCAGCAGGTGATGATCATATCAAACACCCACAAGCCGCAAGCGGTCTGCTAAACGTAACGGCCACCCGGGTATTGAGCGATCAGAGATCGACGAGCAAGCCCGCTCACACTCCAGTGAATCCAACCAGTAACACTACCGTACAGTCCGGTCTGATCGTCTGATATGTCCCATATCTCGCCTAGGGGTGGTAAATGTCAGACCCCAATAGTTTGATAAGTCGTGTCGATATGAGGTCTAAAATAATTCGAGAAACTATTGGTAACACTTACCAGTAAATCTCAGCAACCCTGGCCAGGGATTTCCTGTTATAGCCAATCGAACACAGCGCAACATCAACCCCCTATACCGGGAGAGACGAATCCCCTCCTATCGCTCATTGCCTCCATATGACTCGGGACTGTACCCAAAAACCACCGTTTTGCACGCCCTCTTGGACGTGGTAAGATGGAAATCAAAGCACAGTAGGAACCACACAAGACTCTATGACGATCTCGGGTCAACAGACTACTCTGTACCAGTGTCACCAGAGAACTGCCATCTGACGTGAGGTATAATACCATCTGGGAGTTCTCGGCGAGTCCGTCCAGTGTACCCAGTCTCTACTGAGCACCCGTATATCATCTCTGATGTCAAACACCAATGGATATGGGATCATCCATCGCCCATCTATATGGATCGAGAAGGTATACGCTAGTCTACTCTGGTATATCGATGCCCCGTCTCGATACACCCACGACTAGGGACTTTGAAGGATGTACTTATGGACTACCATGTCCCCACTAGTATGATCCGCATCATAGTCCAGATAGTCAAGTACACATCCTAAGGGCTTTACCAACATGTAACAGAGAGACAATCAGTGCACACGTTAAGGTAAAGAGTAACCAGATAGCATACTATCATGTCAAGCAAGAAAGTCCTCCCTATATATGTCCCAGCATCCACTACAATATACATCCTATGTACAGTAATGGCTTCTAGGGCATACATATAACTAACAATCTCCCACTTGCACTAGGGCCATCTGTAGCAGTGGTTGTAATATCTCATACTCAACCATCCCATAAAAGTCTCTCTCTGGAAATAGGCCTTCGTGAGTGGATCCGCTGTGTTATCCTCTGAGTCTGCTCTCCTAACCTCGATCACCTTGGAGATCAGTCATCTCCATGATCAGGTGATACTGCCTTAGAATATGTCTGGATCACTGATGGGACCGGCGTTCCTTGGCATAAGCCACAACTCCATTGTCACATAATGGGAGGAACATAGTTCATCTCATGAACCATTATACACCCAAACAGTCTCTTAGGTAGCATCTTTAGTAGCGATGTATCCTGCCTTTATCGTCTAGTATGTCACGGTATCTAGCTTGGAACTCTTCCAACATACCGTCCCTTTACTGAGGGTAAAGACAATGCCTGCGACTGACATTCAGTCGTCTTTATCACCCTGGAACCCTTCCAGTGATTCTCCCCAATATCGATTGATACCATCTCACTACAGCTAGTGAGTAGCCTAACATCCATTTAGATCTATCTCATAGATCCAAAACTCAGGATTTAGGAGGTATCAATTTGATCCTACACGGAGAATCTTTATGATAAACGGAGATCGATCGAGCGTAGCATAAGAAACTCCTTTCTTATCAAGAGTATGTCATCCACGTACTCTACGAGGATCACCACCATACTCCCTACTACCTTTTTCTTTATACCAGGTTCATCTACCATTTTGATGATGTCAAACTCTTTGACTAATCCATCAAAACAGATGTTCCACCTCCGCGATGCCTGCTTTAATCTTATAAAGCATCTTGCACACGTTTCCACTGCTCCCACTGTCTACGAGGCCCTCTGGCTGTGTACTTATAGACGCACTCTTCTAAAACATCATTTAGAAAAGCAGTCATGACACCCAACCACCAGATATCGTAGTCATGGTATGTAGCCGTGACAAGTAGGATCTGGATGGACTTAAGCATAGGTATGGGAAAAGGTTTCATCATTATCCATGCCTGGTCAATGACGAAAACCTTTAACAAGTCTAGCTTTGAAAGTCTCAACTTTTCGATGTACACCAAGTAATCTTCTCAAGATATACTTGCTCCTGATGGGGATTTAACCCTTCAGATATAGCAACCAAAATCCATACTTTGTTGGTGTATAAGGATTCCATCTCAGATCGCTAAGCATCCAGCCATTCTGACAGAGTCTTACTCCTGATGGCCAGCTCGAAACTAGTTGGGTCATCGTCTCATGATGCAATCCTCGCTCCCACTGTCATAGAGAAACCGAAGTATCTCTCAGGTGGGTGAGGAACCCTACTAGATCGGCGGAGAGGCTGAGGTTCGTTGGTTTCTACTGAATCCTTTGGTTCTATCAAATCATCAGCTGCAGTTTGTATAGCTGGAACCTTTCCAGTTCTACATTACAGACTTTGCCTCGAGCTTGTCCGAATTTTGCTTTTAGACATTAGCCGGACAACCCCAAATCTTAACTAGCTTAAGAGATGGGCTCTTCCCTTTCCATATCACATATGAAGTGGTAGGCTACTGATTTGATCGGGACCCTATTCAATAGGTATGCAGCTTCTCAAGCGCATAACTCCCTAAAAGGAAAAAGGAAACTCAGTAGTACTCATTATAGAGCACACCATATCATATAGGGTGCTGTTGCTCCGCCGCGATATACCATCGTGCTATGGTGTATTCGGAGGAATAATGCTGAGAGAGAATCTCATTCTCCTTTAGAATAGTCTAGGATTTCCGTGCTCAAGTATTCTCCTCCTTGATCATATTAAAGGACATAATACTTATACCCGTATTTTGGTTCTCTACTTCTAACTTTTATTCTGTGAATATCTCAAAAGGTTCGGACTTGTGTTTCAACAGGAACATAGGTCTGAATCTCGAAAGATCATCAGAGAATGTAATGAAGAAAAAAAGAACCGGTCTTGGCATGTGTAGACAGGGGACCTACATACATCAACATGTATCATCCCAAGAGTTCACTAACTCTTTCTCTGTTTCCAATAAACAGGGTTATGGTCATCTTATCTTTGCGACATGACTGGCAAGTTTCAGAAGATGTAAATTCAAACTGATTTAAATATGCATCTATATGTAACTTCAGCTAGTCGGGTCGCATTGATATGACCTAGTCTACAATGCCTTAAGAAGGATTCGTTCATTTCTGAACTCTTCCTCTTCTGTGTGTTCTGTATACAAAGAACTGTAGTTCGATTTAGAACATCAATGCTTTTAGATAACGTGCCTGAACCGATCAACTTTTGATATAGGAAATGTTCAAAACATTATCCAACAATACAAAATTTTATCATTTCTTTACTAATAAAAAGAGTGATATGATTTTGTATATCAGGTTCGGTATCTAACAACATTCGTTCAGAATCAATGTATTACAATACAGGGTGACAGTGACCAACAGACTTGGCTGCAACACTTGCCCCGTTTTCTGCCTCATGAACTTATCACCCGTTCTCAGTTCTTTACCTTTCTGTAGCCCATGTAACATATTACATATGCGGGATCCTGATCCGGTATCATATACCCAGGACGTAAAGGACATTGAGAAACAGTTCTGTATAATGAACACACCCGAAGATGATGCATCAGCATGCACTTTCTTCGTTTGGGTGGCACGGGAAATCTGGTATTCCCCAATTTCCTGCTCTGTCTTATAACAATTATAAGTTGGAGCGGGACCAACGTTCCCCAGCTCAGTATAACAAGCGGGTTCGGTCAATAATCCGTATTATTATCTTGATTAAGGCGTGACATGGTCGCTACCAGGAGAGAGAGAGAAGAAAACACTCAGCGTGCGCTCTTGCAAGATCAGATTGGTTATTATTTTATCTAATCAGGATGGCTCCCACTGCTTTTTATCAAATCTTCCTTCAAACCCTAAAAGGAAAGACTAGCCGGGATTAATTACACACTACAAGTTCGCCAATCTTTCAGTCAGGCCAGTGTCGGTACTTTGAGGGAGGTCCCCCGTGCTTTCGCACGAACCTAATTAATGTAAACCTCGTTTTCCCAGAGGCGTAACCCCGTTGACACCTTTCTAGACACCTACTTGATCGGCTAATTGTAATGTGTAAAAACTCTCCCAGGAGTAACACTTACTCGCAGCGGGTATCGGGATCCAACTATCTTATAGAAGGTATGCAATCTCATTGCAAATTTCAACACTTGAAATTCCCGATAATATTTTGCCCCGAACGATCTATGACCTTGACAAGGTCAACAAACCATAGACCGCAAGTCAAGTTCAACCCGTCATTTCTTGATTGAATCAAACCCACCCGCACGACCCTTGACAAGGTCAACAAGGCCGCACGACTACCCTAACCCAATCTGCATCATATGCATAAGCAGATAAATACTGGTTAGCTACCGCACACTGCGCCTTGACAAGGTCAACAAACGCAGCACGAATACTAAACAGGATTTATCTGAAATGACGGAGGGCTACGACAGGTTTTTCTGAAAACCTATTGCGTAATGAACTTGATATCGTTGTAGGATCGAATGAATTTTGAAATGGAGTGTCTTTGAGGCTTTTCTAGTTTTGCTAAAAGAGTCACTCCCGCTGAAGGGATCGTCGGTCGTTTCCTCGTCGAATGAGGTGCGGGATATATCACATATATCTCTGTGCAAAGCAAAAAATCTTAAAAGCAATCAAAAGACAAACCGAGTGTGTAGCATCTGCCAGTTATTGCTAAAGGAGTCACTCCCGGTGATGGGATCTCGGTCCTTTCCTTATCGAATAAGGTGCAGGATATATCACATATACCTCTGTGCAAAGCAAAAACTGTAGCTACCTGTTTTCTTTTGAAATTCGATTCGACAACATCTTAGGTTTCTTTTATTTCATTAATCTCATTAATGAAGTCCCATCATTTAAGTACCTAAACATCACAGATAAATATGACGTACACTTATGCCATCCGCATTCGCCTCGATGTCCCCTCGTGCACCGTTAGGTTAGGTAACTAACGACAGAGCGGGGCAGGGCTAGCGCGGATGTAAAACATAAGTAACGCCTATATAATATATCATATATACTATATACTGTATCTATCGCAGAACATCACATGATCACATCACAGATATCGCAGCAGAAGAATCATATGAAATATTGGATATACTAGGACGTCCGTGTTTTCAATACGAGCCAGTATAAAACACGGATTCCACGGTCGTGATGAATAGCCAAACCCACACCCCTAGACCCCTACGAGAGGGGCAAGCAACCCTACCAATTCTAGAGTTAGGAGACCCGGCCTCGACTCCTCGAGTTGGTCTCCCACTGGACTCCAGAACCCGGTTACTTGTGCCCTCCTCCTTGGGTCTATCCTAGTGCAGAAAAGTAAATAATATACAAACGGTGACAACTTCCGCAACCTGGAAGTGCCCCAATAAAAGAATATTACATACAAGTTTTTTTACATGAATGAAAATGAAAAACACTCATCTCACATAAAAACCCCCGGCTATTCAAACACGACGATCCAATATAACATATCCAGCAACACATAACATCACATGTCATCAACGTAAGTAAATATGTCCATCCCAATTGTCGTTGACATATAGCAACGAAACCGGCGATATCACATATTACACTTACGGTCACAGAAAAGAAAGTGTAAAACTACAACAGTTGGAATCCGCAACCATCTCAGACATCGCATGCCTGACCAAATGAATTACTTAGACATCACATGCCTAACAATTATAAACCCCGCATTGCAGTCTCATTATCGAAAACACTTTTCAATATCGAGTCGGGCAATTCAACAAGATTCCCGACAGTCTGATCGAATACTCGTCGCAAACTTTAGTAGGCGGCCGCACCCCCGATACCGTCGATGAAGTGCACCAAGGCGGAACACCGCTGCCGCGAGCACCCGAACGGATGCTTTCGGCGACGGGGTTCTCCTACAGTCACTTGGTCGGGGCTATGGAGTGAGGCTGTCTATCAAGTTTACCCGGCGAGTATCCGCGTACGCTACGTGATTGCGACGGAATTTTGATCACATCAAAATTCCGTGGCAACTGATCAAGTGAGACTAAACTGCTATGTTTATAACATTCATTTAGTTATCTCATAACTTATTGTGAATTCCAAGTATTGTATCCCATTCCAGATAAACAGAAAATGTTAAACTTTTCGATCGAACGGTCAAACACCCAAGTTTTCCTGATACAGCTCAACACATGAAATAAGTCTAACAACATTCAGTTCGTGCCTCAGTACCAACGGTCCAGCCGTAGAAGGGTCAAGCCAACGCCTCACAGGTGGCACGCCGTACTGCCCCAAACCCGAAGGTTCAAAGGGCAGTTCAAGACGGTCACATAATCGAGTTAAGGTTTGTTGTCTTCTAGAGGGTCCATCGCGTTATTTGCACTACTTAGAACGTCGTTAAACTACGGAAAAATCCAACACTTGGAAATTTCCCGACAGGGGAAAAATTGGGTATTTATATCCGGTCGAACTTTTTAACATATTCTAAAAATTATCCGGAAAGCCACACAGACAAAATTTGATACTCCGATCGAAACACCGAATCCCCAAAACAATCCCAGAAAATTCAACTCTTGAATAAAAATTAAAAATTTCCAGAAGACTCAGCACTTTTACCCAAGAATTACTGTGCAAGACACGTGGTATAAATCACCAACATGGCCGCGGAACCGCCGCTAAACCCAGGGTGGGGCCATGGTTCCGCGGCTCATTGGTCGATATAGACCCACGTGCTTCAAAGTAACTCTTAGGATTCCCTGCTGAATTTTTTGGCAATTTTTAATCTGGAAAAATCCCAGTTTTTGAAAAAAGGACAGAGAGCAATTTTGAGTTGGGGTTTCGGGTTCGTTCGGGTTTCAAACTTCGTCTGGACTTCGCCTAAAGCTCTAGCTAGGCTCTGATACCACTGTAGGGTTCTTAGGCACCCTAGTGAGGTCTCACAAGGCATCAACCATGCCAATTTCAAAAAATCTAGGTGCCGAGAAACCCTAATACGGATCGTTGGCTACAGTTTAGGCGAAACTAGAAACTAGTTAACAACTTAACTATAAAGAATACGGAAATACAACCTTTGTAGATCCGGTGCTCCACCTCCATAGCTCCGCAACGAAGTCCCCTCGCTGTCCAAATGAGTTCCCGGGCTCTAGCGTCGGCTTCGTCGAAGAATGGGCAAGCTAGGTCGTCGATGTCCATGCCGAAGATGATCTACGTCGAGGCATCGCTAGATCAAGCTGCAACTTCACCAAGTCATGAAAACTTATGAAGGAAACACACTCTACTACTTGGCGAGAGGTAGAGGATGAAGAAATAGGAAGTGGGTTCAATTTAGAATTGGATTTCTCACTCTTTATCATCAATCACCATTGATGACCTAAGCTTTCTTCATGATAGATATGAAGAAGAAGAAGAAGAAAGTTATGATAAGTTATTATCAAAAAAGAAAAGAAATCAATTCTTATCATAACATGACCATGGTTAAGTGTAGAGTGTTAGTTATATGTATGCCCTAGAGGCCATTACTATACATAGGATGTATATTGTAGTGGATGCTGGGACATATATAGGGAGGACTTTCTTGCTCGACATGATAGTATGCTATCTGGTTGCTCTTTACCTTAACGTGTATACTGATTGTCTCTCTGTTACATGTTGGTAAAGCCCTTAGGATCTGTACTTGACTACCTGGACTATGATGCGGATCATACTAGTGGGGACATGGTAGTCTATAAGTACATCCTTCACAGTCCCTAGTCGAGGGTGTATCGAGACGGGGCATCGATATACCAGAGTAGACTAGCGTGTACCTTCTCGACCCATACAGATGGGCGATGGATGATCCCATATCCATCGGTGTTTGACATCAGAGGAGATATACGGGTGCTCAGTAGAGACTGGGTACACTGGACGGACTCGCCGAGAACTCCCAGATGGTATTATACCTCACGTCAGATGGCAGTTCTCTGGTGACACTGGTACAGAGTAGTCTGTTGACCCGAGATCGTCATAGAGTCTTGTGTGGTTCCCACTGTGCTTTGATTTCCATCTTACCACGTCCAAGAGGGCGTGCAAAACGGTGGTTTTTGGGTACAGTCCCGAGTCACATGGAGGCAATGAGCGATAGGAGGGGAGTCGTCTCTCCCGGTATATGGGGGTTGATGTTGCGCTGTGTTCGATTGGCTATAACAGGAAATCCCTGGCCAGGGTTGCTGAGATTTACTGGTAAGTGTTACCAGTAGTTTCTCGAACAGTTATAGACCTCATATCGACACGACTTATTGAGCTATTGGGGTCTGACGTTTACCACCCCTAGGCGAGATATGCAACATATCAGACGATCAGACCGGACTGTACGGTAGTGTTACTGGTCGGATTCACTGGAGTGTGAGCGGGCTTGCTCGTCGATCTTCAGATCGCTCAATACCCGGGTGGCCGTTACGTTTAGCAGACCGCTTGCGGCTTGTGGATGTTTGATATGATCATCATCCGCTGCCGGCGTATTGACGAGTCTTTAGAGTCCTACACAGAGGTTTCCTGGCTCAAGCGAAACGAAATAGGAGCGCATATGAGATATGTGCGGGACCGAGAATAATACGAGTATGTGATACCGTATTCTATTCTCGCGATAAATATATCGAATGGTTGTATGCGATATAACCTAGTTATCGATTCAAGCGTTGATTCGATAAGCCGATATATTGGATACCAGTCGGTTATGTGCGCATGACCGGATCATTGAATCAAGTGTTGATTTAATGATTTAATGTATAATTATATATTTGATATATTACTTTGCATTAACTAGTATCGGTTTACTTAAGATGGATTTTCTCGCTCGGATGTGCAAGTTGTATATGTGATATACTTTTGTGCATTTGCTAGTATCATGTTTGATGATACATGATTGTTTAAGTGTAAGTTAAGAATAAACCATGGTTATTAATATGATTAGGGTTTTATTTCCTTTTATTATTTATTTATCTATTTATTTATTTTGGAAATAATTAGAAAAGGAATAAGAAGAAAATGGTGGCTATTTTTGTTTCATATTGAAGCTTCTTGAAGACTTTGACCTAGTGACCATTTTGTTCTTATCCTTAACCCTAACCATTCCATTAACCATGGTCTTTTCTCTACACTTAACTAGGGTTCAAGTTATGATAAGAATTGTTTTTCTTTTCATTATTCTTTTAACTTATCATAACAATGATCTTCTTCTTGCTCTTCTTCTTCTTCATGAAAAGCAAGCTCCATCAATGGTGGATTGATGGAAAGAGTGAGAAATCCAATTCTAAAGTTAACCCACCTCCTATTTCTTCATCCTCTACCTCTTGCCAAGTAGTAGAGTATGTTTCCTTCACAAGATTTTAGGGTTTGGTGAAGGTGGAGCTTGATTCATCGATGCTTCGACGTAGATCATCTTCGGCATGGACATCGACGACCTAGCTTGCCCATTCTTCGACGAAGCCGATCCTAGAGCCCAGATTCGATTTGGACAGCGGAGAGGACCTCGTTGCGGAGCCGTGGAGGTGGATATCCGGATCTACAAAGGTTGTAATTTCCGTATCTCTTTAGTTAACTGTTAACTAGTTCTTGTTCGCCTAGATATCTAGCAAACGATCCGTACTTTAGGGTTTGTAGGCACCATAATTTTTGAAATTGCCATGGTTGATGGCTTGGGAGACCTCACTAGAGTGCCTAGGAACCCTGCAGTGGTATCAGAGCCTAGCTAGAGCCTTAGGCGATCCCCGGACGGAATTAGAAACCCGATCGAACCAAAATCCCATTGCAAAATTGCTCTCTGTACTTTTTTCAAAACTGTTGAGTTTTGGCAATTAAAAATATCCAGAAAAATAAGCAGGCTTTTCTAAGAATTACTGTGAAATTTGGTACCCTGATTCCACAAAAGCGCGGCGGAAGGGCCGCACAAAGGGGGTTTGTGCGGCGGAAGGGCCGCCAATTAGAAGCCGACACGTGTCAAATTTCACTGTAACTTGTAAAATGCAGGTCTCATTTTCCTGGAATATTTAAACTGAACTCAAGAGTTGAGTTGTTCTGAGTTGTTTTGGGAATCATTGTTTCGATCGGAAAGTCTAATTCTGTCCATGTGTTTTCCGGATAAATTTTAGAATATGTTAAAAAGTTCGACCGGATATAAATACCCGATTTTTCCCCTGTCGGGAAATTTCCAAGTGTTGGATTTTCCATAGTTTAACGACGTTCTAAGTAGTGCAAGTAACGCGATGGTCCCTCTAGAAGACACAAACCTTAACTCGATTATGTGACCGTCTTGAACTGCCCTTTGAACCTTCGGGTTTGGGGCAGTACGGCGTGCCACATGTGAGGCGTTGGCTTGACCCTTCTACGGCTGGACCGTTGGTACTGAGGCACGAACGGAATATTGTTAGACTTGTTTCATGTGTTGATCTGTATCGGGAAAACTTGGGTGTTCGATTGTTCGATCGGAAAGTTTAACATTTTCTGTTTATCTGGAATGGGATACAATAATTGGAATTCACAATAAGTTATATGATAACTGAATGAATGTTATAAACGTAGCAGTTTAGTCTCACTTGATCGGTTGCCACGGAATTTTGATGTGATCAAAAGTCCGTTGCAATCACGTAGCGTACGCGGATACTCGCCGGGTAAACTTAATAGACAGCTTCACTCCATAGCCCCGACCAAGTGACTGTAGGAGAACCCCGTTGCCGAAAGCATCCGTTCGGGTGCTCGCGGTAGCGGTGTTCCGCCTTGGTGCACTTCGTCGACGGTATCAGGGGTGCGGCCGTCTACTGAAGTTTGCGACGAGCATTCGATCAGGATGTCGGGAATCTTGTTGAATTGCCCGACTTGGTATTGAAAAGTGTTTTCGATTTTGAGACTAAAATGCGGGGTTTATAATTGTTAGGCATACGATGTCTAAGTAATTCATTTGGTCAGGCATGTGATGTCTGAGGTGGTTGCGGATTCCAATTGTTGTAGTTTTACACTTTCTTTTCTGTGACCGTAAGTGTAATATGTGATATCGCCGGTTTCGTTGCTATATGTCAACGACAATTGGGATGCGCATATTTACTTACGTTGATGACATGTGATGTTATGTGTTGCTGGATATGTTATATTGGATCGTCGTGTTTGAATAGCCGGGGGTTTTTATGTGAGATGAGTGTTTTTCATTTTCATTCATGTAAAAACTTGTATGCAATATTCTTTTATTTGGGGCGCTTCCAGGTTGCGGGAGTTGTCACCTGTTGTATATTATTTACTTTTCCGCACTAGGATAGACCCAAGGAGGGGAGCACAAGTAACCGGGTTCTGGAGTCCAGTGGGAGACCAACTCGAGGAGTCGAGTCCGGGTCTCCTAACTCTAGAATTGGTAGGGTTGCTTGCCGCTCTCGTAGGGGTCTAGGGGTGTGGGTTTGGCTATTCATCACGACCGTGGAATCCGTGTTTTATACTGGCTCGTATTGAAAACACGGACGTCCTAGTATATCCAATATTTCATATGATTCTTCTGCTGCGATATCTGTGATGAGATCATGTGATGTTTCTGTGATGGATATAGTATATAGTATATATGATATATTATATAGACGTTACTTATGTTTTACACCCGCGCTAGCCCTGCCCTGCTCTGCCGTTAGTTACCTAACCTAACGGTGCACGAGGGGACATCGAGGCGAATGCGGATGGCATAAGTGTACGTCATATCTATCTGTGATGTTTAGGTACTTAAATGATGGGACTTCATTAATGTGATTAATGAAATAAAAGAAACCTAAGATGTTGTAGAATCGAATTTCAAAATAAAACAGGTAGCTACAGTTTTTGCTTTGCACAGCGGTATATGAGATATATCCTGCACCTTATTCGATGAGGAAAGGACCGAGATCCCTTCACCGGGAGTGACTCCTTTAGCAATAACTGGCAGATGCTACACACTCGGTTTGTTTTTGATTGCTTTTAAGTGTTTTTGCTTTGCACAGCGATATATATGATATATCCCGCACCTCATTCGACGAGGAAAGGACCGACGATCCCTTCACCGGGAGTGACTCCTTTAGCAAAACTAGAAAAGCCTCAAAATCACTCCATTTTAAAATCATTTGATTCTACAACGATATCAAGTTCATTACGCAATAGGTTTTCAGAAAAACCTATCGTAGCCCTCCGTCATTTCAGATATGTACTGGTTAGTATTCGTGCTGCGTTTGTTGACCTCTGTCAAGGCGCAGTGTGCGGTAGCTGATTAGTGCTTATCTGCATAAGCATATGATGTGATTGATTTAGGGTAGTCGTGCGACCTTGTTGACCTCTGTCAAGGGTCGTGCGGGTGGGTTTACTTCAATCAGGAAATGACGGGTTGAACTTGACTAGCAGCCTATGGTTTGTTGACCTCTGTCAAGGTCATAGGACGCTAGGGGCAAAATATTATCGGGAATTTCAAGTGTTGAAATTTGCAATGAGATTGCATACCTTCTATGAGATAGTTGGATCCCGATACCCGCTGCGAGTAAGAGTTACTCCTGGGAGAGTTTTATACATTACAATTAGCCGATCAAGTAGGTGTCTAGAAAGGTGTCAACGAGGTTACGCCTCTGGGAAAACGAGGTTTACATTAATTAGGTTCGTGCGAAAGCACGGGGGACCTCCCTCAAAGTACCGACACTGGCCTGGCTGAAAGATTGGCGAACTTGTAGTGTGTAATTAATCCCGGCTAGTCTTTCCTTTTAGGGTTTGAAGGAAGATTTGATAAAAAGCAGTGGGAGCCATCCTGATTAGATAAAATAAAAACCAATCTATTCTTGATAGAGCGCACGCTGAGTGTTTTCTTCTCTCTCTCTCCAGGTAGCGACCATATCACGCCTTAATCAAGATAATAATACGGATTGTTGACCGAACCCGCTTGTTATACTGAGCTGGGGAACGTTGGTCCCGCTCCAACTTATAAATATTATAAGACAGAGCAGGAAATTGGGGAATACCAGATTTCCCGTGTCGCCCAAACGAAGAGAGTGCATGTTGATGCATCATCTTCGGGTGTGTTCGTTACAAAGAACCGTTTCTCAGTATCCTTTACGTCCTGGGTATGTGATACCACATCAGGATCCCAGATATGTAATCTGTTACATAGGGCTACAGAAAGGTAGAGAACTGAGAACGGGTGATAAGTTTCATGAGGCAGAAAACGGGGCAAGTGTTGCATCCAAGTCTGTCGGTCACTGTCACCCTGTATTACCTGAATACATTGATTCTGAACGAATGTTATTAGATACCGAACCTGATATACAAAATCATATCACTCTCTTTATTAGTAAAGAAACGATAAAATTTTGTATTGTTGGATAATGTTTTGAACATTTCCTATATCAAAAGTTGATCGGTTCAGGCACGTTATCTAAAAGCGTTGATGTTCTAAATCAAACTACAGTTCTTAGTATACGGATCACACACAAGAGGAAGAGTTCAGAAATGAACGAATTCTTCTTGAGGCATTGTAGACTAGGTCAGATCAATGTGACCCGACTAGCTAGAGTTACATATAGATGCATATTTAAATCAGTTTGAATTTACATCTTGTGAAACTCGCCAGTCATGTCACAAAGGTAAGATGACCATAGCTCTGTTTATTGGAAACAGAGAAAGAGTTATTGAACTCTTGGGATGATACATGTTGATGTATGTAGGTCCCCTGTCTACATATGCCAGGACTGGTTCTTTGTACTTCATTACATTCTCTGATGATCTTTCGAGATTCAGACCTATGTTCCTGTTGAAACACAAGTCCGAACCTTTTGAGATATTCATAGAATATAAGTTAGAAGTAGAGAACCAAAATACGGGTATAAATATTATGTCCTTTGATGTGATCAAGGAGGAGAATACTTGAGCACGGAAATCCTGGACTTTTCTAAAGGAGAATGAGATTCTCTCTCAGCATTACTCCTCCGCATACACCATAGCACGATGGTATATCGGGGCGGAGCAATCACACCCTATGTGATAAGGTGTGCTCTATGATGAGTAATACTGAGTTACCTTTTTCCTTTTGGGTGTTATGCACTTGAGAAGCTGCATACCTATTGAATAGGGTTCGAATCAAATTAGTTGCCTACCATTTCATATGTGATGTGGAAAGGGAAGAGCCTATGTCTTAAGTTAGTTAAGATTTAGGGTTGTCCGGCCTATGTCTAAAAGCAAAATCCGGACAAGCTCGAGGCAAGGTCTGTTATGTAGAACTGGAAGTGTTCCAGCTATACGAACTACAGCAGATGATTTGATAAAACCAAAGAATTCAATAGTTACCAACGAACCTCAGCCTCTCCGCCGATCTAGTAGGGTTCCTCACCCACCTGAGAGATACTTTTGTTTCTCTATGACAGTGGGAGCGAGGATTGCATCATGAGATGATGACCCAACTAGCTTCGAGCAGGCCATCAGGAGTAAGACTCTGTAAGAATGGCTGGATGTTTAGCGATCTGAGATGGAATCCTTATACACCAGCAAAGTATGGACTTTAGCTGCAAGATCTGAAGGGTTAAATCCCCATCAGAAGCAAGTATATCTTGAGAAGATTACTTGGTGTAGATGGAAAAGTTGAGACTTTCAAAGCTAGACTTGTTAAAGCTTTTCGTCATCGACCAGGCATGGATCATGATGATACCTTTTCAAGTGACTATGCTTAAGTCCATCCAGATCCTACTTGCCACGGCTGCATACCCTGACTACGATATCTGGTGGTTGGGTGTCTTGACTGCTTTTCTAAATGATGATTTGGAAGAGAGCGTCTATAAGTACACAGCCAGAGGGCTTCGTAGACAGTGGGAGCAGCGGAAACGTGTGCAAGATGCTTTATAGGATAAAGCAGGCATCGCGGAGTTGGAACATCTGTTTTGATGAATTAGTCAAAGAGTTTGACATCATCAAAATGGTAGATGAACCTTGTATAAACAAAAAGGTAGTAGGGAGTATGGTGACGATCCTCGTAGAGTACGTGGATGACATACTCTTGATAGGGAAGGAGTTTCCTATGCTATGCTCGATCAATCTCCGCTTATCACAATGATTCTCCACTTAGGATCAAAGTGATACCTACTAAATCCTGGATTTTGGATCTATGAGATAGATCTAAATGGATGTTAGGATACTCACTAGATGTAGTGAGATGGTGTCAATCGATCCTGAGGAGAATCACTGAAAGTGTTCCAGGGTGATAAAGACGACTGAGTGTCAGTCGCAGGCATTGTCTTTACCCTCAGTAAAGGGACGGTATGTTGGAAGAGTTCCAAGCTGGATACCGTGACATACTAGACGATAAAGGCAGGATACATCGCTACTTAAGATGCTACCAAAGAGGCTGTTTGGGTGTATATTGGTTCATGAGATGAACTATGTTCCTACCATTGTGTGACAATGGAGTTGTGGCTTATGCCAAGGAACGCCGGTCCCATCAGTGATCCAGACATATTCTAAGGCAGCATCGCCTGATCATGGAGATGATTGATCTCCAGGGTGATCGAGGCTTGGAGAGAAGACTCAGAAGACAACACAGCGGATCCACTCACAAAGGCCTGTTCCCAGAGAGAGACTTTTATGGGATGGTTGAGTATGAGATACTTCAAACCACTGCTACAGATGGCCCTAGTGCAAGTGGGAGATTGTTAGTTATATGTATGCCCTAGAGGCCATTACTATACATAGGATGTATATTGTAGTGGATGCTGGGACATATATAGGGAGGACTTTCTTGCTCGACATGATAGTATGCTATCTGGTTGCTCTTTACCTTAACGTGTATACTGATTGTCTCTCTGTTACATGTTGGTAAAGCCCTTAGGATCTGTACTTGACTACCTGGACTATGATGCGGATCATACTAGTGGGGACATGGTAGTCTATAAGTACATCCTTCACAGTCCCTAGTCGAGGGTGTATCGAGACGGGGCATCGATATACCAGAGTAGACTAGCGTGTACCTTCTCGACCCATACAGATGGGCGATGGATGATCCCATATCCATCGGTGTTTGACATCAGAGGAGATATACGGGTGCTCAGTAGAGACTGGGTACACTGGACGGACTCGCCGAGAACTCCCAGATGGTATTATACCTCACGTCAGATGGCAGTTCTCTGGTGACACTGGTACAGAGTAGTCTGTTGACCCGAGATCGTCATAGAGTCTTGTGTGGTTCCCACTGTGCTTTGATTTCCATCTTACCACGTCCAAGAGGGCGTGCAAAACGGTGGTTTTTGGGTACAGTCCCGAGTCACATGGAGGCAATGAGCGATAGGAGGGGAGTCGTCTCTCCCGGTATATGGGGGTTGATGTTGCGCTGTGTTCGATTGGCTATAACAGGAAATCCCTGGCCAGGGTTGCTGAGATTTACTGGTAAGTGTTACCAGTAGTTTCTCGAACAGTTATAGACCTCATATCGACACGACTTATTGAGCTATTGGGGTCTGACGTTTACCACCCCTAGGCGAGATATGCAACATATCAGACGATCAGACCGGACTGTACGGTAGTGTTACTGGTCGGATTCACTGGAGTGTGAGCGGGCTTGCTCGTCGATCTTCAGATCGCTCAATACCCGGGTGGCCGTTACGTTTAGCAGACCGCTTGCGGCTTGTGGATGTTTGATATGATCATCATCCGCTGCCGGCGTATTGACGAGTCTTTAGAGTCCTACACAGAGGTTTCCTGGCTCAAGCGAAACGAAATAGGAGCGCATATGAGATATGTGCGGGACCGAGAATAATACGAGTATGTGATACCGTATTCTATTCTCGCGATAAATATATCGAATGGTTGTATGCGATATAACCTAGTTATCGATTCAAGCGTTGATTCGATAAGCCGATATATTGGATACCAGTCGGTTATGTGCGCATGACCGGATCATTGAATCAAGTGTTGATTTAATGATTTAATGTATAATTATATATTTGATATATTACTTTGCATTAACTAGTATCGGTTTACTTAAGATGGATTTTCTCGCTCGGATGTGCAAGTTGTATATGTGATATACTTTTGTGCATTTGCTAGTATCATGTTTGATGATACATGATTGTTTAAGTGTAAGTTAAGAATAAACCATGGTTATTAATATGATTAGGGTTTTATTTCCTTTTATTATTTATTTATCTATTTATTTATTTTGGAAATAATTAGAAAAGGAATAAGAAGAAAATGGTGGCTATTTTTGTTTCATATTGAAGCTTCTTGAAGACTTTGACCTAGTGACCATTTTGTTCTTATCCTTAACCCTAACCATTCCATTAACCATGGTCTTTTCTCTACACTTAACTAGGGTTCAAGTTATGATAAGAATTGTTTTTCTTTTCATTATTCTTTTAACTTATCATAACAATGATCTTCTTCTTGCTCTTCTTCTTCTTCATGAAAAGCAAGCTCCATCAATGGTGGATTGATGGAAAGAGTGAGAAATCCAATTCTAAAGTTAACCCACCTCCTATTTCTTCATCCTCTACCTCTTGCCAAGTAGTAGAGTGTGTTTCCTTCACAAGATTTTAGGGTTTGGTGAAGGTGGAGCTTGATTCATCGATGCTTCGACGTAGATCATCTTCGGCATGGACATCGACGACCTAGCTTGCCCATTCTCCGACGAAGCCGATCCTAGAGCCCAGATTCGATTTGGACAGCGGAGAGGACCTCGTTGCGGAGCCGTGGAGGTGGATATCCGGATCTACAAAGGTTGTAATTTCCGTATCTCTTTAGTTAACTGTTAACTAGTTCTTGTTCGCCTAGATATCTAGCAAACGATCCGTACTTTAGGGTTTGTAGGCACCATAATTTTTGAAATTGCCATGGTTGATGGCTTGGGAGACCTCACTAGAGTGCCTAGGAACCCTGCATAGAGAACTAATTAGGGTTAAATGAAGTGGTTAGGTTTAAGCATGAGACAAAAGGGTTACAAAGTCAAAGTGTTCAAGAAACTTCATGAACAAAACAAAAAAGCCACCATTTTATCATGCTCTTTTTCTTTTCCAAAAAAGAATAAACAAATAGTAAACCCTAACCATTCCATTAACCAAGGTTTAATTCTATACACTTAACAAATAAGGCATGTATCATCAAACATGATACAAGCAAGTGCACAAAATCATATCGCATATGCAATGCGCACACCCGAGTGAGAAAATCCATTTTAAATGAACCAATACTAGTTAATACAAAGTAATATATCAAATATATAATTATGCATTAAATCATTAAATCAACACTTGATTTAACGATCCGGTCATATCGCATATAACCGGCTAGTATCCTATGTATCGGCTTATCGAATCAATCCTTGATTCGATAACTAGGTTATATCGCATATAACCAATCGATACATCCATCGCGAGAATAGAATACGGTATCACATACACGCATTATTCTCGGTCCCGCACATATCTCATATGCGCTCCTATTTCGTTTCGCTTGAGCTAGGAAACCTCTGTGTAGGACTCTAAAGACTCGTCAATACGCCGGCAGCAGGTGATGATCATATCAAACACCCACAAGCCGCAAGCGGTCTGCTAAACGTAACGGCCACCCGGGTATTGAGCGATCAGAAGATCGACGAGCAAGCCCGCTCACACTCCAGTGAATCCAACCAGTAACACTACCGTACAGTCCGGTCTGATCGTCTGATATGTCGCATATCTCGCCTAGGGGTGGTAAACGTCAGACCCCAATAGTTTGATAAGTCGTGTCGATATGAGGTCTATAACAATTCGAGAAACTACTGGTAACACTTACCAGTAAATCTCAGCAACCCTGGCCAGGGATTTCCTGTTATAGCCAATCGAACACAGCGCAACATCAACCCCCTATACCGGGGGAGACGAATCCCCTCCTATCGCTCATTGCCTCCATGTGACTCGGGACTGTACCCAAAAACCACCGTTTTGCACGCCCTCTTGGACGTGGTAAGATGGAAATCAAAGCACAGTGGGAACCACACAAGACTCTATGACGATCTCGGGTCAACAGACTACTCTGTACCAGTGTCACCAGAGAACTGCCATCTGACGTGAGGTATAATACCATCTGGAAGTTCTCGGCGAGTCCGTCCAGTGTACCCAGTCTCTACTGAGCACCCGTATATCATCTCTGATGTCAAACACCAATGGATATGGGATCATCCATCGCCCATCTATATGGGTCGAGAAGGTATACGCTAGTCTACTCTGGTATATCGATGCCCCGTCTCGATGCACCCACGACTAGGGACTTTGAAGGATGTACTTATGGACTACCATGTCCCCACTAGTATGATCCGCATCATAGTCCAGGTAGTCAAGTACACATCCTAAGGGCTTTACCAACATGTAACAGAGAGACAATAAGTGCACACGTTAAGGTAAAGAGTAACCAGATAGCATACTATCATGTCAAGCAAGAAAGTCCTCCCTATATATGTCCCAGCATCCACTACAATATACATCCTATGTACAGTAATGGCCTCTAGGGCATACATATAACTAACACTTACAACTGGATAATAAATTGACTGGGCCAAACTATAATGATTGGCTAAGGAATGTCCAGATAGCATTTACCTATGACAAGCAGGACTAACTCCTTACTACCAAAGCCCCCGCCGTCTCAGGTCCAGATTCCACCGTCATGGATATTGATATCTGTGAGACATGGGAAAATGATTGTTTGAGAGCCAAGGGCCTCGTGTTAACCTCAATGGATAGTAAACACCAGAGGAAGCATGAGAAGATGGACTTAACTTCCATCTTCCTCCATTCCAAATTTTTATATGGAGAGCAATCTTGTATCGCAAGATATGAGACATCGAAGATATTGCTTCAGGCGAGGTTGGCTATCTGGTCATGGCAAAAGATTCAGGGCCAACAGTAGGGAAGGAAGAATGTTTTTGTTGTCACGGGAAAGTTCACTGTCAGAAGGATTGCAGGGCTTGGAATGCCAAAAACCAGGATTGAAAGCACGTTGTGGCTTCGTCTTCGGGTGTCTTTATGATTGAAAACTGTATGTCAATTAACTCTACTTCCTGCGTACTAGATACTGGATCAGGATCTCATATCTGAAATTCATTACAGGCTTTGAAAAACCGTAGAGTTATCTGGCAGGTGATATGACTCTCATAGTTTCTAACGGAATGGGCATGGATGTTGTATCTTTAGGGGAATATCACCTAGGATTGACAAGTGAGCAGATTTTGATTTTTCGTAACTGTTTGTGTGTACCTAGTTTGACATGTAATATCATCTCTGTATCTTTATGTCACGACCCGAAAGTACGGAACATGACCGGCACTTAAACTACGAACGTCTCGAGGCGTACGTAATCTAAGTAAACCGAAAACCCAGAAATCCAAACCAAGAAAAGTAGTAGAGTGAAGGAAAACCAATTTAAAATCAAGTAGTTTTAATAGCATAAGCCGAGTTATGCGGTTTTAAAAACATCAAGTATTTCCTGAAAATTTCGGCAGAGTCTCCTTTGTAAATTCTGGCTCCCTAACGGGATACAACATGAATAGTATACGAAATCAATAAAAAGGCATCCCCAAGCGGGAGCTAGCTCTTCGTCAATCGACGGTCACAACCACACAAGCAGTATAATATACAACGCCAACGGCAAGGATCAAAACTCAAAAGGAACTCAAAACAACAAGAAAACTACAGAAATACAACGCGCGACTCTAAGGTCGAAAGAATAAACATCACTGGTCTCTATCTCAAATAAATACATGTTTGGTTGATGGAACTTCTAGATACAACAGAATAATGATATACAAGATATATAATGGGGGTACGATACAAGTAAACCCACCTACTAGCAAATCACCCGAAGGAAACTATGCCCGCAAAGCCGTAATGAAATCTGTACGGCAAACCTGCAAGAAACTGGGGCACAACGGGGGTGAGTTGCCAACTCGTGAATAGAAAAACATCTACGGAAAGAAATCGCATAAATAACGCAACCTAGGTCAAAGATCATAATATATCCTCAATTATATATATAACATGCAACCTATAACAAGGCTAGGGTAAATATCTAACCCGAGTGTAATCTCATGTGCCCGTGGCAGTGCCTCAGGTAGCAATATATCATATGAATGGGGTATGAATGCATGAAAACAGAATACATGTAAATGAAGAACTGTTTTCATAATTTAGTGAGATTTCCTTTGTATTTTTAAAATGAGGTATCATAATGAAATCAGCATAAAACAGTGCCTAGCATCGGCACAAAACGTAATCCCAATATCTCGATATCTCTGTATCACAGTCTCTGTACCTCAGTATCTCGAAATCTCAATGTCTCAATCACAATATCTAGGGCGCCGTCAGTCCAGAACGGCCCCTACCATCCATCTCAAGACCACGACGGTATCCTCCGGATATCCGACGCGTCGGGTAAAATCACCGGTAGGTAGTGCTCCCCTGCCAGGCTCATATCGTCATCATCACGCGCTTCTTGCCCCGGGGTACCTTACCGGGTCCACCATGTACCCGAAACGGTTCATCCATCTCCTCGAATCGGGTCTCGAAATCCATCAGCAAACTCATGGTGGACGACTCATACATCGTGGGAAAAACCGCACTTTTTATTTAAAAAGAGAGAAATCAGTTTATATAAGTTTTGCGGTTTTCCCCCCAAATCCAGAAAATTTCATGGAAATCCGAATCCAAATCATCAATAGCATGTAAAACCATGAATATAGGCATAACAATGAATAACAGTATGCATGAAGTGACAAGTAATAACTACAATGTTAAGCTGGCATATAAGGCAGGTACACTAATATCATGTCAAATTACTAACTAACAAGCTAAGTCAAGCAATAATATTTTCTAAGGTGTACGTGACATGGCAATGACCGATGAAGATGTGTGTGAGCCGGCAAGTAAGTGTACGTGGTACATACTCATCATCGGTAATGGTGCTGGTGTCCTAACAATATGATATCAAAATTGCAATAAGAAATTATAACATAAGTATGCGATGCGAAGCGAACCACAATAACAAGCGGGAGCTGAAAACTAGACGCAACTGTAACTAACCTGCATTAATCTAATATAAGTCCTACAAATGGTGCCTTTTGAAATAACACGAATCATGGGGTTTTAAAAATAGGGGCTACGGTGTTTTTATGAAAAGATACGTCTTTTGAAATATCCGTAGGATCCCTTGGGCTGTCTTTTAAAATACCCACGATTCGTTAGTTTTTGAAATAGGTAAGGATCGAATCTAATCTAACAACTAAACTAAACTAAAGGGCTAAGCTAACAAGCTGGACTACAGGTAAGGAAACCGCATAACATCTGAGTCGATACATATACATACCTGTATATATATTAGTCGGTGATCCCACTTCAATAATATCATATCCGATACCATATCTATAATCAGACATCCCAAGTCAAGAGTGCGGATCAATCATCAATATATAGCTCGTACGTAAATCCGTCGTACGGCATCCCAAATCGGGGTACGAGTCAATATCAAATTCCTCACACCATTCCTCTGGTATCCTCTTTATTCAAGATCAAAGTCTAGGGTACTGACCTATGTCTAGTACAATACTAATATCCTCAATATACTCATGATCTGACTACAGATCGACAATCTCGTACAAACCGATACCGTCAGCACATAGCATCATCAAGGGTATACATCGCCCGATACGGCCTAATATCAATATCCTAGCATATCATGCCTCATATCACGATCACATGTCGACCATTTTATTTATAACACTATTCACCCGTATCGCCGCCCCAAGATCCGCTATAACACCAGGACGTACCTCAAGTACGAATCCTGCCATCTCACCGATATCACAACCACAAAACAAATCTCATCGACTCAGCTCAATCCCAAGTATCATCCTCAAATCCGTATGTGAACACATAGTCCCATACTCATGTGAACACATAACTATAAAGAATCCCATGAGCACATATAAATAGGAATGTATGCAAGTATGTATGTGTGTATGTGTAGTGCAACACTACCCTAGGGTTCACAACACTAAAGTAATCCAACACACCAATATCCATCCTAACATCGTTATTAATCTCAAATAACATATAATAATTGTTGGTGTGTATACGCATCCGTATACACCACCACGGACTGCGGAGGTGCTATACGCCATCCATCCGACTTCTCCCCGTAGATATAAATCTACTCACCTGATCCTCGCTCGCCGGTGCCGACGTCGCCACGCGCTTGCTTGTTGTCTCGAAGTCCACATGGGGGTACCTACATATCAAAACGCATCGTATCGCATTAAATCCGACTCATGACCAAAACGACACACGAATCCCACATAAGTCAAAACCTATGGTTGCTTTCACAAATCAACCCAAAAACTCTCGATGTCGGTATACAAACGCCAGACCATCGAGAAAAAACCCAAATACACTCATTTGCACATTCACGAACACTAATTTTAATATAAAATAGGTTAAAACTCACAAAAACCCCAATTTCACTTAAAAAGCCATTTTTCCGAAAATCTAGCAAGCACAAATCACTGTTTTAGTATAAAACTCGATGTATAAACGAATCTAGCGGCCACAATATCCACTCAATATCATAACCAAGTCATATAAACCATTACAATAATTTATTCTCATCAAAATATATATATTTACAAAACCTAGTTAACAAAACTAGCACAATTTTCCATTTTAGCTCAAAACTTGGTGTTTTAATCAACTTTAACTATTTTAACAATTCTAGTGGCTAAAATGCCCACTAAATAACTTAATTAAGTCACCCAAACCCAAACTAAATTTTAAACTCACTAATTATAAAAGATCTAAAAAAACTAGTTTGCAATTAGCTTAATTATGATAATTTAGATGTAGAAATTAGCAAATTTGGCACTTAGATTACACTTTGCATGACTTAGCATGATAACTACACTATACAATCATAAACAATGTTAAAAACCCTCACTTGATTTTAAAAACCCAATTCTAGAATTTCCAAACCCTAACTTTAAAATTCTAACTAGCAATTCAAAACTTAATTTAAACCACTCATTAACTTAATTGAAGAAATAATCAAACAATTTAACAAAAAGCCAAGATTTATTATACCTCAAGAACAATGGAACATACATAGAACATGGCCTCCAAATTTAAATCTTTGCATCAAGATCCATGCTAAAAGAGATAAAGGAAAATGGGTAGGGATTGGATTTTTTTTTGTGGGATTTTTGTGTTGATTTTTGGGCATTTTGTGATGAAATTTTGATGAGAAATGAGATGAAAAGAGAGAGGGGCTGCTGTTGTGGGAAAGGAGAGAGAGAGGGTCGGCTGAATGGGGAGGGGGGGGAGAGAGAGGGAGGTGGGGGAAAAAGTCAAGGTAATACCCAAAAGTCAAAGCCCAAACTCTTTTTGCCCAATTTCTTTCATTCCTTTGTTCTCTTTTCTTTGTTTTCTATTTGTGAGATGAGAGGCCCAAGAATGGTGGGCTGTAAAGGGGCCGGCCAGATCTATAGGGGAGGGGGTGTGGGCTTTGTTTGGGTGAGAAAGAAAGATAAATGCCTGGCAGGGGAGCACTACCTACCGGTGATTTTACCCGACGCGTCGGATATCCGGAGGATACCGTCGTGGTCTTGAGATGGATGGTAGGGGCCGGTCTGGACTGACGGCGCCCTAGATATTGTGATTGAGACATTGAGATTTCGAGATACTGAGGTACAGAGACTGTGATACAGAGATATCGAGATATTGGGATTACGTTTTGTGCCGATGCTAGGCACTGTTTTATGCTGATTTCATTATGATACCTCATTTTAAAAATACAAAAGAAATCTCACTAAATTAGGAAAACAGTTCTTCATTTACATGTATTCTGTTTTCATGCATTCATACCCCATTCATATGATATATTGCTACCTGAGGCACTGACACGGGCACATGAGATTACACTCGGGTTAGATATTTACCCTAGCCTTGTTATAGGTTGCATGTTATATATATAATTGAGGATATATTATGATCTTTGACCTAGGTTGCGTTATTTATGCGATTTCTTTCCGTAGATGTTTTTCTATTCACGAGTTGGCAACTTACCACCGTTGTGCCCCAGTTTCTTGCAGGTTTGCCGTACAGGTTTCATTACGGCTTTGCGGGCATAGTTTCCTTCAGGTGATTTGCTAGTAGGTGGGTTTACTTGTATCGTACCCCCATTATATATCTTGTATATCATTATTCTGTTGTATCTAGAAGTTCCATCAACCAAACATGTATTTATTTGAGATAGAGACCAGTGATGTTTATTCTTTCGACCTTAGAGTCGCGCGTTGTATTTCTGTGGTTTTCTTGTTGTTTTGAGTTCCTTTTGAGTTTTGATCCTCGCCGTTGGCGTTGTATATTATATTGCTTGTGTGGTTGTGACCGTCGATTGACGAAGAGCTAGCTCCCGCTTGGGGATGCCTTTTTATTGATTTCGTATACTATTCATGTTGTATCCCGTTTGGGAGCCAGTATTTACAAAGGAGACTCTGCCGAAATTTTCAGGAAATACTTGATGTTTTTAAAACCGCATAACTCGGCTTATGCTATTAAAACTACTTGATTTTAAATTGGTTTTCCTTCACTCTACTACTTTTCTTGGTTTGGATTTCTAGGTTTTCGGTTTACTTAGATTACGTACGCCTCGAGACGTTTGTAGTTTAAGTGCCGGTCATGTTCCGTACTTTCGGGTCGTGACATAAAGATACAGAGATGATATTACATGTCAAACTAGGTACACACAAACAGTTACAAAAAATCAAAATTTGCCCACTTGTCAATCCTAGGTGATATTCCCCTAAAGATACAACAACCATGCCCATTCCGTTAGCAACTATGAGAGTCATATCACCTGCCTGATAACTCTACGGTTTCTCAAAGCCTGTAATGAATTTCAGATATGAGATCCTGATCCAGTATCTAGTACGCAGGAAGTAGAGTTAATTGACATACAGTTTTCAATCATAAAGACACCCGAAGACGAAGCCACAACGTGCTTTCAATCCTGGTTTTTGGCTTTCCAAGCCCCTGCAATCCTTCTGACAGTGAACTTTCCCGTGAAAACAAAAACATTCTTCCTTCCCTATTGTTGGCCCTGAATCTTTTGCCATGACCAGATAGCCAACCTCGCCTGAAGCAATATCTTCGATGTCTCATATCTTGCGATACAAGATTGCTCTCCATATAAAAATTTGGAATGGAGGAAGATGGAAGTTAAGTCCATCTTCTCATACTTCCTCTGGTGTTTACTATCCATTGAGGTTAACACAAGGCCCTTGGCTCTCACACAATCATTTTCCCATGTCTTACGGATATCAATATCCATGACGGTGGAATCTGGACCTGAGACGGCGGGGGCTTTGGTAGTAAGGAGGTAGTCCTGCTTGTCATAGGTAAATGCTATCTGGACATTCCTTAGCCAATCATTATAGTTTGGCCCAGTCAATTTATTATCCAGTTGTAAGTGCACGGCGGCGCCCCGGCCGTCAATCCGACGCCGGAATGCGGAAGCGATGATTTACTTTAATTTTTCAAACCGGCACCACCGCGCACTATAAACCCGGGTCGGGCCATTAAAATAGTCCTAGCTATCAAGAGAAGGGGTAGAGAGGTATACCGAGCGATCCGTGTCCTTCGGTCTTCTCGTCGTCGTCCCGATCTCCCCGCGGAATCTCCGGTCTCCACCTCGTCACCGGAAGGGCACCACGTAGCCGGCTTCTTTTACGGGCTCCCGCCTCTGGACCGAGGCAACTCGGGCACGAAGATGGCGAGTCGACATGCCTAAGATTTGCTTTAGAATAGTGTAGTGCCATGTCTCATTTTGGGGTAGTGGAAGTTGCCTTTGGTGGAGGAAAAGAACTTAGACTTTTGGAGATGAAAGTTTGGGATTTTTGTGAAGCCAAAAGACCAAAAATCCACTCACCAAATATTGGGACAACCCCTCCTTGGCTTGGCCGGCCATGCATGGTAGGAGTGGAGAGAATGAGAGAGGGAGTGAGAGCCCCACAAGAATAATGCAAGAGAGTGGAAAAATGTTATCATGAAACATGATCACAATCAAAGCCCACACTCCACCAACCAATCAACAACCATGATTGCTTCAAAAAGTCAAGCAATCATGAACTCAAGAAAGTCAAGGGTGGAAGAATTATCATGACACAAGAATATGCAAAGACCACCCTCCACAAATGCTTATTTGCACAATTGCAAATAAGCCCTCCTCCACCAAACTTCAGCCAATGAAAGATACAAAGAAATATGGCTGAACCGGAAAACAAACTGGCAACTCCAAAAAACTGATCCCGTAATAAATTACAGGAAAACCCCGCTACTGTGTATACACACCCGCATTTGTATTCCGACCGAATACAAATGAAATGAGACAAAATCTACACTGTACTATACTAGGATCCGGCTTAAACCAAAGTCGGCTAGTATAAACCCGTCCGATCATGATCCGTGCAATACCGCACGTATCTGATCGAACCTTGCCATATCTCCATACGGCCTCTACAGCGTTTTGCCCGAAACTTGAGCAACTGTATGTGGGGGACTCTAAAGACTCGTCAATACTATGGCTGTGGATTTAACCACTAGCACGTCAGAGGTATTAGCCATACGTGACGGGCTACCAGCTATTGACCAAAAAGGACGTCGATGAGCGAACTCATCCTGACACCTTACTGAGCCTGTCAGTGACAATATCCGTACAGTCCGGTCCGTTCGTCTATGAGTGTCGCATGGCGGGCCTAGGGAGTTGGTAAAAGTCAGACCCCCAAAAGCGGTACAAGTCGTGTCAGAGATCAGCCCAGAACACCCTGAGATACTACTGGAATACCTACCCGTAAATCTCCTGCCCTGGCCAAGGACTTTTAATGTTCTGGCTCTCCTAGACACAGCGCGACCTCACCCCCAATACCGGGAGAGACGAACCTCCGAAGATCCGCTCACTGCCTCCATGTGGCTCGGGACTGTACCCAACTAAAACCTGTTTGCACGTCTCCTTTGAGCGTGGTAGGGTAGTAATCAAAGTACAGTGGGAACTCATACGAGACAAATGACGATCCTCAGGTCGATGAACTAACCTGTACACATGTCACCAGGAAACTGCTATCTGACGTCAGGTATAAGACCAACTAGCATGTTCCCGGCGAGTCCTGTCCGGTGTATTCATAACCCAATGAGCACCTGTATACATCTTAGGTGAACCAACTGACACCAGTGGCTTGT
The DNA here is from genome assembly GCA_030015575.1 of Agapanthus africanus. Taxonomy (NCBI): domain Eukaryota; kingdom Viridiplantae; phylum Streptophyta; class Magnoliopsida; order Asparagales; family Amaryllidaceae; genus Agapanthus; species Agapanthus africanus. The sequence continues at coordinate 517,072,891 of CM057343.1, forward strand.
GAGACCGGCCACCGCCCCTCGTCGGGGTCTCGACTGTATACACTAGTCTACTCTGGAGTATCGATGCCATGTCTCGAAACTCCCACGACCAGGGACCTTTTAAGGATGTGCTTATAGACTACCAGCTCCCACGTATATGATCGCCCTCATACTGCCGGCAGTCAAGCAAGAATCCTAGAGGCTCTACCAACGTGTAATAGTGACATGTAAGGTCACCTAAAGCAGTACACGATGATAAAGGTAAACCAGATAGCATACTATCATCTTGAGTAAGACTGTCCTACCGGAATAGGTCCTCCCTCAATCATTGCAATCACGTGCCTGTGATCCAATAATTGACTCTGAGGGCACTATCTCCAACACCAGTAACCTAAGTCCGGTCATAGTGGTCGCTGCAATAAGGAGAGAGAGAAGAAACACTTAGCATAATGCTCTTGTAAGTTTAGATTGGTTATTAGTTTATCTAAACAGGATGGCTCCCACTGTTTCTTTGAATACTTTCTCAAACCATAAAAGAAGAATTAGTCAGGATTAATCACACTTTACAATTCTTGCTTAACCTTTCGTCCATGTTAGTGTTGGTACTTCGAGGGAGGTTTTCCAACGCTTTCGCGAAATTCCTTAATTACATAACCTCTTTTCCTTGGAGTCGTAGCCTCGCTAACACCGTTCTAGACACCTACTTGGTTTATAGCATTGATTGTTTAGTGAAAAATCTTCCGAGAAGTAATCCTACTCATCAGTGGGATCGGGATCCAACTATCATTGTGTGATGACCTAGATGAAATCAACTCTAGTCACCACACTCCATAAGGTATGCTCAAATTGCAAGTTTCCTTTATATTTGAAACCCCCGATGTAGATTTTTGCCCCATGCTCTTATGACCTTGATGAAGGCCAACATATCATAAGTCACATATCAAGTTCTACCCGTCATTGTCCAGGTTAATTTGAACCCACCCGTACATACCCTTGACAAAGGCCAACACAGTAGTACGACTTTCCCGCACTAGCCCTGCCCTGCTCTGTCGTTAGTTACCTAACCTAACGGTGCACGAGGGGACATCAAGGCGAATGCGGATGGCATAAGTGTACGTCGTATTTATCTGTGATGTTTAGGTAACTTAATTGATGGGACTTCATTAATGTGATTAATGAATGAAAAGAAACCTAAGATGTTGTAGAATCAAATTTTAAATAAAACTGGTAGCTACAGTTCTTGCTTTGCACAGCGGTATATGTGATATATCCTGCACCTTATTCGATGAGGAAAGGACCGAGATCCCTTCACCGGGAGTGACTCCTTTAGCAATAACTGGCAGATGCTACACACTCGGTTTGTCTTTTGATTGCTTCTATAGTTTCTGCTTTGCACAGTGATATATATGATATATCCCGCACCTCATTCGACGAGGAAAGGGCCGACGATCCCTTCGCCGGGAGTGACCCCTTTAGCAAAACTAATAAAAGCCTCGAAATCACTCCATTTCAAAATTCACATGATTCTACGATGATATCAAGTTTATTACGCAATAGGTTTTCAGAAAAACCTGTCGTAGCCCTCCGTCATTTCAGATAAGAACTATTTAGTATTCGTGCTGCGTTTGTTGGCCTTTGTCAAGGCGTAGTGTGCGGTAGCTGAATAGTGTTTATCTACTTGTGCATGTGATGCAGATTGTTTCAGAGTAGTCGTACGACCTTGTTGGCCTTTGTCAAGGGTCGTGCGGGTGGGTTTGATTCAATCAAGAAATGACGGGTTGAACTTGACTAGCATCCTGTAATTTGTTGGCCTTTGTCAAGGTCATAGGACGCTAGGGGCAAAATATTATCAGGAATTTCAAGTGTTGAAATTTGCAATGAGATTGCATACCTTCTACGAGATAGTTGGATCCCGATACCCACTGCGAGTAAGAGTTACTCCTGGGAGAGTTTTACACATTACAATTAGCCGATCAAGTAGGTGTCTAGAAAGGTGTCAACGGGGTTACGCCTTTGGGAAAACGAGGTTTACTTTAATTAGGTCCGTGCGAAAGCACGGGGAACCTCCCTCAAAGTACCGACACTGGCCTGGATGAAAGATCGACGAAGTTGTAAGGTGTAATTAATCCCGGCTAGTCTTTCCTTTTAGGGTTTGAAGGAAGATTTGATAAAAACCAGTGGGAGCCATCCTGATTAGATAAGATAATAACCAATCTGATCTTGCACGAGCATACGCTAAAGTGTTTTCTTCTCTCTCTCTCCAGGTAGCGACCATGTCATGCCCTAATAAAGATAATAATATGGATGTATTGACCGAACCCGCATGTTATACTGTGCTGGGAAACGTTGGTTCCGTTCTTTCTTATAAGAGTTATAGGACTGAACAGGATATAGGGGAATACCAGGATTCCCATGCCACCCAAATGAAGAAAGTACATGATGATGCATTTTCTTCGGGTGTGTTCGTTACAGAGAACTGTTTCTCCATTTGCTCTACGTCCTGGGTATTAAATACCGGGTCAGGATCCCATATATGTAATCAGTTACATGGGCTCAGGAAAGGTAGAGAACTTGGAGAAGGTGATAAAGACATTAGAGTTGGAACTGGTGCAATTGTTGCAGCTAAGACTATCGGGGAATATCACCTTGCATTACCAACTGGTAATACATTGGTTCTGAACGAATGCTATTACATGCCGAACCTGATATGCAACATTATATCGGTTTCTTTGTTGAGTAAAGAGGGATATAATTTTGTATTACAGGACAATGTTATGAACATTTTCCGTAACCAAAAGTTGGTTGGATCAGGCACGTTGTGCAATGGCATTTATGTTCTAAATCAATCAACAGTTCTGAGCATAACAAACACACACAAGAGGAAGAGTTCAGAACTGAACGAATCCTTCTTGTGGCATTGTAGACTGGGTCACATCAATGCGACACGACTAGCTAAGTTGTATAAGGATGGATATTTAAATCCGTTTGAATTTTCATCTTATGACACTTGCCAGTCATGTCTCAAAGGCAAGATGACCAAAACTCCGTTTACGGGACACGGAGAAAGAGTTGCCGAACTCTTGGGACTGATACATAGTGATGTATGCGGTCCTATGTCTACACATGCCAGGGATGGTTCTTCGTACTTCATTACATTCACTGACGATCTCTCTAGATTCGGATATGTGTTCCTGATGAAACACAAATCAGAAACTTTTGAGAAATTTAGGGAATATAAACAAGAAGTTGAAAACCAAACCGGAAAAAGTATTAAAATCCTTCGATCTGATCGAGGAGGTGAATACTTGAGCAATGAATTCCTGGACTTCCTAAAAGAGAATGGGATTCTCTCTCAGCTGACTCCTCCATATACACCACAGCACAACGGTGTATCAGAACGGAGGAACCGCACCCTATTAGATATGGTACGCTCTATGATGAGCACAGCTGAGTTACCTATTTCCTTCTGGGGATATGCGCTGGAAACAGCAGCATACCTAATAAATCAAGTTCCAACTAAATCTGTACCTACCACACCATATGAGATATGGAGTGGGAAGAGACCATGTCTTAAACGAGTTAAGATATGGGGTTGCCCGGCCTATGTCAAGAGGCAAAATCCGGACAAACTCGAGGCACGGTCAGTTCTATGCAAGTTTGTGGGATATCCCAAACATTCACATGGATATCTTTTCTACCATGCAGAGGAACAAAAAGTGTTTGTTTCTCGACATGCCACCTTTTTGGAAAAGGAATTTCTTGCAAAAGAAATTAGTGGCGATAAGGTAGAACTGGAAGAAATTCCGGCTACACAAACTCAAACTGAAGATTTAGTGGAAACCTGAGGATTCAGTAGCTCCCAATGAACCTCAACCTCTCCGCCGATCTAGTAGGGTTCCTCGTCAACCTGAGAGATACTACGGTTTTCTCATGGATGGTGGGAGCGAGGATTGCATCATGGAGGATGATGACCCAACTAGCTTCGAGCAGGCCATCACGAGTAGGGACTCAGTGAAATGGCTGGATGCTATGCGGTCCGAGATGGAATCCATGTACACCAACAAAGTATGGACTTTGGAAGTTGCTCCTGAAGGGGTAAAACCCATTGGGAGCAAGTGGATCTTCAAGAAAAAACTTGGTGTAGATGGGAAAGTGGAGACTTTCAAAGCTAGACTTGTTGCAAAGGGTTTTCGTCAAAGACCAGGTGTGGACTATGACGAAACCTTTTCTCCAGTGGCTATGCTTAAATCCATCCGGATCATGCTTGCCATCGCTGCATATCATGACTATGAAATCTGGCAAATGGATGTTAAGACCGCCTTTCTAAACGGTGATTTAGAAGAGTGCGTGTACATGACTCAGCCAGAGGGCTTCGTAGACAGTGGGAGCAGCGGGAAGGTGTGCAAGCTGCTTAAATCCATTTATGGATTAAAGCAAGCATCGCGGAGTTGGAACATCTGCTTTGACGTCGTTATCAAAGAGTTTGATTTTCGTCAAAAACCCAGATGAACCTTGTATCTACAAGAAGGTAGCAGAGAGTAAGGTTGTCTTCCTCGTATTGTACGTGGACGACATACTCTTGATAGGAAATGATATTCATATGCTGCAATCGGTCAAGCTCTTCTTATCACAAAGATTCTCAATGAAAGATCTTGGTGATGCCTCCTGCATATTGGGAATTAGGATCTATAGAGATAGATCTAAACGGATATTGGGATTGTCCCAATCCAGGTACATTGACACCATACTAAAGAGGTTTAGTATGGAAGAATCCAAGCGTGGGAACTTGCCCACGATCTCTGGAGTCACTCTCTCCAAAGAGATGTCTCCCAAGACTGATTTGGAGAGAGCTCGCATGCAAGGGATACCCTATGCTTCGGCTGTAGGCTCTATCATGTACGCGATGCTATGTACCAGACCCGATGTAGCATACTCACTAAGTGTAGTGAGCAGGTATCAAGCTGATCTTGGAGAGAGTCACTGGACAGCTGTGAAGAGCATTCTCAAGTACTTACGAAGGACTAAAGAGATGCTCTTGGTGTATGGTAACGGAGAACTCCAAGTGGAGTCCTTTACCGATTCGAGCTTCCAGAGTGATAAGGACGACTCTAAGTCGCAGTCGGGATTTGTCTTTACCCTTTATGGAGGGGCGGTTAGCTGGAAGAGTTCCAAGCAGGAAACCATGGCAGACTCGACGATGGAGGCTGAATACATCGCTGCCAACGATGCCGCTAAAGAGGCTGTCTGGATCAAGAAGTTCATTACTGAACTTGGAGTGGTTCCATCCATTGAGCATCCAATACCTTTGTATTGCGATAACAATGGAGCGGTGGCTTTGGCCAAGGAACCGAGGTCCCATCAGCGATCCAGGCATATTCTGAGGCGGTATCACCTGATCCGGGAGATAGCTGATCGCCGGGAGATCGAGGTCAGGAGGATTGACACGAAGAACAACACGGTGGATCCACTCACGAAGGCCATTCCCCAGATACAGTTTGAGAGACTCTTCGGGATGCTCGGTATGCGATACTACAGCAGCTGGCCCTAGTGCAAGTGGGAGATTGTTAGTTGTATGTATGCCCTAGAGGCCAGTATTTTATAGATGATGTATATTATATTGGATGCTTGGACATATATAGAGATGACTTTCTTGCTCGATATGATAGTATGCTATCTGGTTACTCTTTATCTTAACATGTATACTAGTCTCTTTAAACTGTCTTATAGTTGCATGTTGGTAAAGCCCTTAGGATGTATACTTGACTACCTGGACTATGATGCAGATCATACTAGTGGGGACATGGTAGTCCATAGGTACATCCTTCAAGGTCCCTAGTCGTAGGTGTATCGAGACGGGGCATCGATATACCAGTGTAGACTAGCGTATACGCTTCTCGACCCATGAGATGGGCGATGGATGATCCCATATCCATTGGTGTTTGACATCAGAGATGGTATACAGGTGCTCAGTGGAGACTGGGTACACTGGACGGACTCGCCGAGAACTCCCAGATGGTATTATACCTCACGTCAGATGGCAGTTCTCAGGTGACACTTGTGCAGGTTAGTCTGTAGACCCGAGATCGTCATAGAGTCTTATGTGATTCCCACTGTGCTTTGATCTCCACCTTACCACGTCCATGAGGGCATGCAAAACGGTGGTTTTTGGGTACAGTCCCGAGTCACATGGAGGCAATGAGCGATAGGAGGGGTTTCGTCTCTCCCGGTATTGGGGGTTGATGTTGCGTTGTGCTCGATTGGACGTAACAGGGAAGTCCCTGGCCAGGGCTGATCAGAGATTTGCTGGTAAGTGTTACCGGTAGTTTCTCGATCCGTTATGAGCCTCACATCGGCGCGACTTATCGGTTATTGGGGTCTAACGTTTACCACCCCTAGACTTGATATGCGACGTATCAGACGAACAGACCGGACTGTACGGTAAGTGTTACTGGTTGGATTCACAGGAGTGTGAGCGGGCTTGCTCGTCGATCTTCTGATCGCTCAATACCCGGGTGGCCGTTACGTTTAGCAGACCGCTTGCGGCTTGTGGGTGCTTGATATGATCATCATCTATTGCCGGCGTATTGACGAGTCTTTAGAGTCCTACGCAAAGGTTTCCTGGCTCAAGCGAAACGAAATAGGAGCGCATATGAGATATGTGCGGGAGCGAGAATAATGCGTGTATGTGATACCGTATTTCATTCTCGCAATGAATGTATCGATTGGTTGTATGCGATATAACCTAGTTATCGATTCAAAGATTGATTCGATAAGCCGATACATTGGATATTAGTCGGTTATATGAGTTATGACCGGATCGTTAAATCAAGTGTTGATTTAATGATTTAATGCATAATTATATATTTGATATATTACTTTGCATTAACTAGTATTGGTTCACTTTAAATGAATTGGATTTTCTCACTTGATGTGCACATTGTATATGTGATATACTTTTGTACATTTGTTTGTATCATGTTTGATGATACATGATAGTATGGGTGTATGATAAGATTGAACCATGGTTATAAGTAATGGTTAGGGTTTTGATTTTATTTATTTATTCATTTATTTATTTATTTCTTTTTGGCAAAAGAAAAGAAAATGGTGGCTTAATTTGTATTGTAGTTGAAGCTTCATGAAGCTTTGACTAAGTGACCATTTTGTCTTCATGCTTAACCCTAACCATTCACACTAACCATGGTTTATTCTCTACACCTAACTGTGGTTAGTATATGATAAGTATTCATATTAGTTTCTTTTTAAATGATATACTTATCATATTCTATCTTCATCATCTTCTTCTTCTTCTTCAAGAAAAAGCTTTCCACCATTAATGGCATCTTGAGATAAAGAGTGAGAAATCCAATTCTAAAGTGAACCCACCTCCTATTTCTTCACCCTCTACCTCTTGCCAAGTAGTATAGGGTGTTTTCTTCACAAGTTTCACGACTTGGTGAAGTTGGAGCTTGATCTTGTGTTGCCTCGACGTAGATCATCTTCGGCATCGAAGCCGACGACCTAGCCCGCCCATTTCTCCGATGAAGCCGATGCTAGAGTCCGGGATCCGATATGGACAGCGAGAGGACGTCTACGTAGAGCTAAGGAAGTGGAGAACCGGATCTACAAAGGTTGTAGCCTCTTTCTTTTAGTTAAAATGTTAACTAGTTTCACTTTTCGCCTAAACTCTAGTCAACGAATCCGTATTAGGGTTTCTCGGCACTTGAAAATTTTGAAATTGGCATGGTTGATGCCTTGTGAGACCTCATGAGCATGCCTAGAAACCCTACAGGAAGAGTGTGCAAGTTGTTTAAGTCCATTTATGGACTAAAATAGGTATCGCTGAGTTGGAACATCTATTTTGATGAGACGGTCAAGGAATTCGACTTCATCAAAAATCCAGATGAACCATTCATCTATATTAAAATTATAGTGAGAAGTGTGTTATTCCTCGTCTTGTATGTGGATGATATTCTCTTGATAGGAAATGACATTCATATGCTACAATCAGTCAAGGGATTCTTGTCACAAAGGTTCTCCATGAAGGACCTGGGTGATACCTCCTAAATTCTGAGGATCCAGATCTATCGTGATAGATCTAAGAGGATGTTGGGACTTTCACAGTCAATGTACATCAACATCATACTGAAAAGATTCAGTATGGAAAATTCTAAGCACGGTAATTTACCGGCTTGTCCCGGAATCACCCTCTCCAAAGAGATGTCTCCCAAGACTGATTTGGAAAGGGATCACATGTCTACTATACCCTACGCTTCTGCAGTGGGCTCTATAATATATGTGATATTGTGTACTAGACCAGATATAGCTTATGCACTGAGCATTGTAAGCAGGTATCAGTCAAACACATGTGAGAAGCACTGGACAACAGTAAAGAACATTCTTAAGTACCTGAGAAATACTAAGGAGAGTTCTTGGTGTACAGCAGAGAAGACCTTCTGGTTGAGGCCTTCGTCGACTCCGGCTTCCAGAGTGACAAAGATGACTCCAAGTCTGTGTCGGGTTATGTCTTTACCCTCAATGGAGGGGCGGTCTGTTGGAAGAGCTCCAAGTAGGACACCGTTGCTGACTTGACTATGGAAATGGAGTATATCGTTGCATGTAACGCCGCAAAAGAAGCAGTCTTGATCAGGAAGTTCATGACAGAACTTGAGGTGGTTCTGTCCATTGTTGATCCAATATCTCTGTAATGTGACAACAACGGGGCTATACCTTTAGCGAAAGAACTAAGGTCCCATCAGAAGTCTAGATACATCTTGAGGTGGTACCACCTGATTAGGGAGATCGTAGATCACCGGGAGATCGAGGTGCGGAGAGTAGATAGGGAGAACAACACTGCTGATCCACTTACAAAGTCCATCCCTCATACGCAGTTCGAGAGGCTAATCGAGATAATAGGTCTGCGATATACCAATACATGGCCTTAGTGCACGTGAGAGATTGTTAGTGAGATATGCCCTAGAGGCCATTATTTTATCATACTGGATTGTATATTACATATTGGAAGCTTGGGATATTCACAGTTATAATAACAGTCTTGCTAAAAATGGTAGTATGCTACCTGGTTTGATTCTACCTCAATATCTGCATGTGTTCTTTTAGCATATCGCTTATACATATTGGTAGAGCCCTTAAGATCTTTGCTTGACTACCAGCGTTGTGATGGCAGTCACACTAGTGAGGGATGGGTAGTCTCTAAGCACATCCTTATACAGGTCTCTAGTAGTAGGATTATCGAGATAGGACATCGATACTCCAGAGTAGACTAGTGTATACGCTTCTCATCCCAGTAGGGGAGATGGTCTTTCCCACAGCCATTAGTACGGCGTACTGGAGATAGTATGCAGGTGCTCATTAGGTTATGAGTTACACTGGACATGACTCGTCGGGAACTGCTGGTTGGTATTATACCTATCGTCAGGTAGCAGTTCACAGGTGACATGAGTACAGCTTAGTCCGTTGACTTGACATCACACTTCGCCTCGAGTATGTTCCCAATGTACTTTGATTACTACCCTACCACGGCTCAAGGAGTCATGCAAACAGGTAGTAGTTGGGTGCAGTCCTGAAGCACTTGGAGGCAGTAGCGGTTAGATAGGATTCGTCTCTCCTGGTATTGGGGGTTGATATCGCGCTGTGTTCGGGAAGCCATTACACAAAGTCCCTAGCTAGGGCAAGCGAGATTTACTGGTAGGTACTCCAATAGTTTCTCAGGGTGTTTTGGACTCTGTCCCGGCACAACTTATTACGCTATTAGGGGTCTGACGTTTACCATACCCCTAGGTACGATATACGAGTATTTCAGACGAATAGACCGGACTGTACGGATATTGTCACAGATAGGCTCAGTAGGAGTTCGGATGAGTTTGCTCATCGCTCTTCTTATCGACAGATACCTGGGTAGCCGTTATGTGCAGCTAGTACTGCTGATGTGCTTGTGGTTAAACCCACTGCCAGCGTACTATCGAGTCTTTAAAGTCACACACAGAGGGTTTCCCTGCTTCGGGCGAAACAATGTAGAGGCTGTATGGTTTTACGGCAAGGTTCGATCACATACGTGTACTTGTGCACGGATGATGTTCGGGGGGATAATATTAGTGGGCTTTGGTTTAAGCCGGATCCTAGTATTGTATTATTGGATTGTTATCGTCTCATTATATTTGTATTTTTCGGAATACGAATACGGGTATGTATATACTGTGAGGGAATTCTTATAATTTAGCAAGACATGCTTCTAGATGGGGACACCTATTATTGATTTATCTATTTTCATAAATGGATTAATGAGGTGGAATTGTGGAGATATTTATGGCATGGTGTGAGGAATGGCTTAGGTATTTTTTTATTAGTTTGGCATTACTATTGAAGCATGGGTGGTATTTTATATTATGATTTATTCCATGCTTCAATGAGTAAAAAGTCTTGAGCCATTCTTCACTCATCTAACCCTAGCTCATTTCTCATTTGGCTTTCTCTCTTCAAGTTTTCCCTTCTTCCTCAAGTGAGATCCTTACCCTCATATGTGTTGTGGAAAAAAGGATCTCAAGAGATAAAACAATCCATTAGCTACTCAATATCACCTAGGCTACTTAGATTAGCAAACTAAGTACCCTAGTTACCTCGGTTTAGAGATAGGAGCTACAAGCACATACTCTCGGGTGGATCATCTTTGACGCGAGGAGGCCGACGATACAACCTTCATCCGTTCTTCGAGGAGCTAAGGAGAGGATGAAAAGAAGACCCGAAGGACTTGGTTACAGAGGTATAACCAACTATCATAGTAGTTAAACCTCCTAGTTAGTTTAGCTAGTTAAGGTTCCGTAAAGATCTTGGAGTTTAGTCGTGTTGTGAAGCATGTTAAAATCGTTTTTTTTTTAAATTCCACCTCCCCGCGAACCCGCGGGATGCGCGACATCAACATCATACTTTCAGCGGTTTTAGACATGCATCGATTTTTTGATAACTGAAACCGATATCGGCAATCATTTTCTTCATCTCTTGAAAATTGGTAAGGAGATCGGAATTCTGGTAAGCTTTCTTCTCAATCTTCAAAAAATCATTGACTGACTTGTTGCTCCATAAACTTTTGCATTTAAGATAAAACATGCGAATTATCCAACTTAACTTCATCATTGTCACTCCCTCATAAAGAAGTTTTTTAGAATCCTCCATATACTTAAAAAAAACTTCGTAGATTCGTCATCTGGAACCGCATCATCTGAAGCGGTATCATCAGGCATGCCGTCATACAACTCGTCAATCATATAATTTAAACCAGTGGATGTTTGAGTTCTCATAGGAGGGTTAACATGTGGTAACTGACGATACGCAAGGATCTATAGTCTACGACCTCTCCATGCAAGTGCATGTTCCCCCAAAATTTAAACGATATAAAAAAGAGCTAAGCTCTATTAAATTTTGAGGCAGTGCCTCACATGCTTCTCATGAGGGCGCCCGTACCAGCACCAATTTTTTGGCGGTACCGCGCGTGCTCCTCACGCCGGCGCCAATGTGCAAAGCACGGAAATACTTTCTCAATAAGAATTAAATTCTTATATGGCGTCGCACGTGCTCATAATGCAGGCGCCAATGTGCAAAGTAAAGGAATACCCATCATAAGAATTAAATTCTTAAGTGGCGTCCACTGTTCATCTCAGAAAATTGCATTTTAATACCGCTTACTCATTATCAATTTTTGTATTATATCGGTACTATTACAAAACACTGAAAACACACTCAAATACACGGATATTACATTTGTGAGGCGACACTGCAAACCGATCTATATTTAAGGAGTTTTTTTGCAACAAATAAAGTGTACACAATTTTGATCCAACACATAGCAAGTGTGCACTAGCTCTTTGATGACTTGGACCTAGGTGGTGGCTGCCATGGTGTAAGTGGGCACATATGGAGGACATGAATGATAAATGCAAAAAGTTATGATGTGATATAAAGCTACAAGTTTCCCTTCAAATCCCTGAATGCAAACCAGGTTCATATAGACAAATCAAACAGCACCAGTGGGATTATGGAGAGCACACAACATCACGGAACAAACACGAGCCTAATTGCCAAGAATTCAACCGGCGAAAAGTCCCAAAATCCAGGCGCCACCGGTCCCATCATGACCAAAGTGCTCCATTTTTCTTCGGTCTATCTCTTGTTGTCACATCATCCTTACTATATTATTTGTTTATTCTTATTTTGTGCCTATAAATGCCAGATCAGTGAGCAAGATGGAAAAAGGGAGACTTGGATACACTTTTTGTAATAGTTCCACTCTTTTTCACTTTCTATTTTGTTTTAGTTCTTGTACATAGTAGTTTGCCTTGAGTTCTTTGCCTTCTCTTAATCTTGCAACCTCTTCATTGAGATTGCAAATTTAAGTTTTGGTTATTGAACTCATGGTTTGTATCATCACTTGGAGTTAATAAAGCTTTCATTTTGCACTTGGGTTCTTAGTATTCATTTTCTATCTCTTTTACTTACTTGCAATCTAATTTCTTGCCATTTGCTTACTTGCAATGTTGTGTTATTCCTTTTTTTATCATTTCATTTGCACTTTCTTTTATTGTTTTGATGGTTTGTGAATAGTTGTGTTGTTAGGAAAAGAGAGCGGTTATGTAAATTAAGGTTTTCTTTGCTCATTTCCTTTTCCCGATAATTTCCTATTGAACTCCGTCCAAACCTTACGCAAGCGCTCCGTTAGGCACCCTACCCTACCAAGGTATCGGGAATCCCTAACCGTGACCGATTGCATTCGGTTTGGCCGGAGGCAAAAGTCAAAAGACAAGAACGGATGGACAAGGGTTAATAAACCGGATTTCACCAATACCGTGCTTAAGCACCCTAATCCACGTTATTGCCTATTGCTCTAGCTTCAATGATCAAGCTCGGCACAAAGGATTCAGTACGGACTTCCCTAACTTACACTAACCTATCTCTATTCCTAACAAACTTATACTTTGCATATAAAACACTTAGATTAGAAACGAACCATTCTGACCCTTGCATTAACTCGTAATAACAAGAACGAAAAACACACCATCTCCCTGCGGAAGACCAGTACTCATCGCAGCTAGATACACGCGACGCCATTTTTTATTGCGGTTATTTCAAATTCTTTTTAAAATGACACGGTGAAAACATGTTAATCACCCACGTGCACAACATGTGAGCGCCAGCACCCAAGTCAAGATCAATGGAATTAAATTCTACATGAGAATTTGGGACACACTCTGTTAAACAGAGCCGTTGGATCAAAAATCCAATGGAAATGATAAATCATCAAAATATAGAATTAAATTCTATTAAGAGAAAATATATCCCAAATCTTTCTAAGTAAGAAAGATACTCTCGGTTGGATCAACGATCCAATAATAGAATAAAATACTATTTTGGGAATAAATTACCTCAATCTTTCTAAACAAAAAAGATCGCTCTCTGTAAAACAGAGAACCATTGGATTAAAAATCCAATGATGATTAAAAAATCACCATTTTACAGAATAAAATTTGTATATGGGAAAATATTTCCCCAGTCTTGTTAAAAACATGAAAACATATTCTGTACAACAGAAGTTCTTGGATCAAAAATCCAACGGTGGGTAAAATTCCCCAACTCAATTTTGAGACCAATTAAATCAATTAGAATCTCTCAATATAAGATTTTCTCAAAATTAATTAACAAACTTGCCTCTACTATATAAAGGACTCGAGACTTCAAGTCTCATATAGGAAGAACCCCCTATAAGTTTATGAAAAAATATAGAAAGCTTTTAAAACAAGAGAGAATTTAATTCTCAAAGAGAAAAACTTTGCTTTCAAAAAAAAACCGAGGTAAAGAAAACACAGAGATCAAAATATCTTTTTTACCTATTTTAAGGGTTTAACTCTTCTCAAAGAACTTAGTTCTTTCTCTAGATTAGAGATCCACAAGACAAGTCTTTCACAAGTTGAGAATTTAATTCTCATCGGAAAGATCTTATTCTTGAGAATCAAAGATTCAAAAAAGAATTAGGTCCAAAAGAAAAGAAAAAGAAAATGAACCTATGAAAGAACTAAGTTCTTAAAGAAGAACCTGATCCCGGATCTTCAAAAACGAAGATCTTGGTGATCATTAATGGTCAAAATGCCATTAAAAGAGATTTAATCTCTAAAAAGGAAAAAAAATACTAGTGCCTCACGTGTTTCCCACGTGGGCGCTCTTTTAACGGCGCCTAGCGCCTCACGTGAAAAACATGCGGACACCCAAAACAGAAGGCCAGCGCCTCACATGAAACACACGTGGGCGCTAAATAAAAGTGCTTAGCACTCCATATACAGCCAAATGGCTAAGAGCTTAGCACTGATTGGGCAGTGCCCAGCGCTTCACGTGCTCCTCACGTGGGCGCCACACAAAAAGTGCTTAGACTCCATATACAGCCAAAACGGCTGAGTGCTTAGCACTGATCGGGCAGCGCCCAGCGCCTCACGTGCTCCTCACGTGGGCGCTATATAAAAACTCGTAACCTCACGTGCTCCTCACGGGTGCTTAGCACTGATCGGGCAGCGCTCAGCGCCGCACGTGCACCTCACGTGGACGCCATAGTGTTAGTGTATATGCCCTAGAGGCCATTACTGTATCATACTAGTTTGTATATTACTTAATAGAAGCTTGGGATATTCACAGTTGTATAGACAATCTTGCTCAAAATGGTAGTATGCTACTTGGTTTGTTTCAACTTTAATATGTGCATGTGTTTCTTTTAGCATATTGCTTATACATATTAGTAGAGCCCTTAGGATCTTTGCTTGATTACCAGCGTTGTGATGGCAGTCACACTCGTGGAGGCTGGGTAATCCACAAGCACATACTTATGCAGGTCCTTAGTCGCAGGACTATCGAGACAGGGCATCGATACTCCGGAGTAGACTAGCGTATGCGCTTCTCATCCCAGCACGGGAGACGGTCTGTCCCACAGCCATCAGTATGTCGTACTTGAGATAGTATGCGGGTGCTCGTTAGGTTACGAGTACACTGGACAGGACTCGTCGGGAACTGTTGGTTGGTATTATACCTATCGTCAGTTATCAGTTCCCAGGTGACATGAGTACAGCTTAGTCCGCTGACTTGACACTGTCACTTCGCCTCGGGTGTGTTCCCACTGCACTTTGATCACTACCCTATCACGGCTCAAAGGAGTCGTGCAAACAGGTAGTGGTTGGGTGCAGTCCCGAAGCACTTGGAGGCAGTGACGGTTAGACAGGATCCGTCTCTCCCGGTATTGGGGGTTGATATCGCGCTGTGTCTAGGAGAACCATTACACCAGTAGTCCCTGGCCAGGGCAAGCAAGATATACTGGTAGGCTTCCAGTGTTATCTCAGGGTGTTCTGGGCTACACTCCGACACGACTTGTACCGCTATTATGGGAATGATGTTTGCCGCCCCCTAGGCCCGCCATGCGATGTATTAGATGAACAGACCGGACTGTACGGAGACTGTCACATTCAGGCTCAGTAGGAGTTCAGATGGGTTTCACATCGTCCGTCTTCTTATCGGCATCTACCTGGGGGCCGTTACGCACAGCTAGTGCCGCTTGCGGTCTGTGGTTAAACCCACTGCCAGCGTAGTGTCGAGTTTTTAGAGTCCCACACAGAGAGCTATTCGCCTTTAGGCAAAAGAGTAGAGGTCGCATGGTTTTGCGACAGGTCGCATGGTTTTGCGACAGGGTTCGGTCACATCCGCGCACTTGTGCACGTTTAGTGACCGGACAGTTATTACTAGCGGGCTTTGGTTTAAGCCAGATCCTAGTATACGTTTTGGGATTGATTTTATCTCGTTTGTATTCGTGTTCCCCGGAACGCGGATGCGGGTGTGTATGCACAGTTGACAGAGATAGAGGCAGCTGATTCTCATTAGGGTTATTGACTGTTGACCTTTGCTTAACCCTAATGAGAATTAGAAATATGGTTAATGTTAATTGAGTATTATAGTGACATGGTTAGGGTTGAAAGGTTGACCTAGTTGACTTGTTGACTTTTGTTGACCGGTTGACTAGGTTGGACTTGTTGACCACCATCATGACAATGGCCATCATTTGGTTGCATTGACTTATGCTTGCTTGTTTTGTTCACCATTTGCATTTAATGCAAGAAATGATAGTGTCATTTGTCATGATAATAACCTTTACAATATACTCAATTATCATTACTTGTTATCATGATGCTTTTGAATTATGAGAGGGGGTATGAGAAAAGTGAGGCTTATTCTTTCATTAGCATTCTCTCTCTCTTGAGCTCTCTCAATTTTCTCTAGCTCTCACCCTCTTCCTCTTGCTCTCTCTCTCTACCTCAAGGGCAAACCATTCTCATGTGTTGAGACTCATTGCCGTAGAGATAAAAAGACACCAAAACAATCCTCTACTCATCCTAGTTCATAAGGTTTAGCAAACCGAGTGATCTTGTTTCTTCAAGTTCGAAGAAGAAGCCAAAGGTAGAAGCTTTCGGGTGGATTCGTCTTCGGCGTAAGAAGACGACGAGGAGAGGCCGGTCCGTACACCACACGAGTTGAAAACGAAGGAGTTCAAGAAAGGTATAACCCCCTAACCGAGTAGTTAAAAAACTCCTAGTTAGGTTGTTAGATAGATATTTTAACAAAGATCCGGTTTGAGTCCATGTTACCATCTCTAGAAAAATTATTTTTCATCATTCCCGCAAGCCTGTAAGTACCGGGAGCGGTAGCATGGACTTACACATAGAAAGTGCTTAGCACTTCATGATAAGTCAAAATGACTAAAGTGTTCAACACTCATTGGGCAGCGCCCATAACTGAATAATTCACATGATATCCATGTGAGCACCAGAGCTTCAAACAAGTGCTTAGCACTTTTTAATTAAAACAAAGGGGCTGAAAAAACATAGCCTAAATAACTGCTTAGCACTTTTATATAAAAAAGAAAAGAAAAGACTAAGCAGACTAAGCCCAAATTGGCTAAGTCTCTGACGTTTTCTTGCAGCTGAGCCCAAATGCTCTTTTGCTGGATCTTAAGTAAAAATGATCCTAAAATGTTGTTAAGTTGATCTTAGTCTCAAATAAGACTAACATATGCTAAGAAAAAACAAACTGAGCCCAAATGCTTACTTATAGATTTAAGTTGATTTTAATCTCAAACTAGATTAACGGTCCTTAAATAAAACAAAAATATTTCTGAACTGTAGAAATATAAAACCTAAGTTCAAACCCCCATCAAGAAAATCCTTGACCCAAACCTAAATCTAAAATATACGGATTTGGACTAATCCGCGCCCTATGCGCGACGATATAAACTAGTCTATGTATACAATCCACGGGCAACCAAAACAAGCAAAAACACACATGACACGAAGTGAACTGCTGGAGAAGGAGAAAATGGTAATCTCAATACGGTAACGTAATTAACTGCAGGGGCTTACGCCTGCAAAGAAGAGCGTCCCCACAATAAAAAAAAACCCTCATAAAATAAGGGAAAATCTGATATAGTCTGCTACAACGACCGCAACTGTCCAAACCTTCGATATATGGTGCCATAAATCAACTTGGTATTTTTGGAGAGGTGGATGGAGAAATCCAAATAGTATCTGTCCCTAAATTCAGGCCAGACGTCCCAAAGTCTCGGTCTCTATCTTTCGGAGGTGAACAGTACCAGATAGTGTAACCTTGACTGAATCCGTTAGCAAGTATATGCATGCGAACCGCTTCTCAACTATCCCTTTTGCGGTTACAACACCTTCTACAGGGATAGGTAATACGACTACTACCCACTCTCGACGAGAATTGCATAAACTCTTCAACACGGAATTCAAGGCCAAACTTTTTCTTATTTATCCAAATCTTATCCATTCTTGTCTGGTAAATAAAACCTAAGACAGTTCACGATTATTTATTATATCAGAATAAACATTTTTAGATAGTTCACGTTATTAACGGTTCTATATTGGATGTCATGGGCAACGGCTGTCGGGGGTAAGGCTTCTATCCCATTAAGAATGTATAACACATACACCTCTGCACTTGTGCTTTCATTCACTTCGAGAAAATTTCGGCAGTACTTCCCTACTTTTCTTCGAGTACACTGCAATAGAAGAGATAAATATCTCAATACTATTAGTATTGAAATGATCATCTCAGCTATATTTGTACACGGAGAACCAGCGGAAAGGTATTGATGAAACTCATCTCGAAACGAATGAAAGTATAAGTATGCAGGGAAGTGTATACGTTATACATTATTAACTTATCCAAAATGGGTCGAATCTATTAGTTATAGTGCAACTAGTTTTCTCGTCACGTAAAGTATGAGATGGTTGTCAATAAAGAACGATTAACATTCGAGATTCACAACCCACACGTAGTTTTATGTCACGAAGATAACCGTATGCATATAACTGATAGACGGATTCTAAAGCGCGATATTTTGTCAATGTGAGATACTCGACGACGATATTGTTTCCTGATTTAAAATCAGGAAAACCTATGGAGGAGGCATCACGTGCTAGCACAAGACCATCGGTCACGTGTTGGCACGTGACATCTAGAAGCAGCGGCACAAAGCACTTCCATTCCCTGATTAAAAGTCAAGAAGAAGCTCCGGAAGAAGCATCACGTGCTAGCACGTGACCAGCGGTCACGTGTTGACACGTGATGGCTAAGAAGCGGCAAAGAGCAGAGCGCAGAAGGAAGGGAAGCCCATTCCAGGGGGGGTCACGTGCGCACACGTGACCAATGGTCACGAGGCCACACGTGACCGGCCTCAAGAGCCTTATTTCTATGATAGAATTAAATTCTGAGAAAAGATCTCTCAAGTCTTTCCGAAGTGGAAAAGATTATTTGGAACCGTTGGATTGAAGATCTGAGGGTGATTAAATATCACCAATTTATGGAAAAATATCAGACTTGGATAAATTTCCCCTTAAATCTAACTGAAATAACAAAGAGATATCTTTGGATTTAAAATCCAATGGTGAATAAAATTCACCTAATAATCCAATGGTCCAGATGAATGATAAATATAAATCAAATCACTCAATAAACAAATCAAATCTTTCAATTGAAGATTCACTAAAACTGATTGATTCTTTTCCTTCTCCTATAAATAGGAGCCAGAAAAGAAAAAAAAAGAAGAAAGATAGAGAGAGAGACATATAGATATAGAGACATATAGAGAGAGACAGAGATAGAGCTTTTGGAAGAAATTGATCCTCTGCAAAAGAAAACCCTAGGTAAGAGAGGAGAGGCAGGAAAAGAGAATTTAATTCTCAAAAGAGTTTAACTCTTGGATAAAGAAAAGAACTTAGTTCTTTCTCTGGTGGAGGATCTGCAAAGTGCACATCTCCCCATGAATTGAGAATTTAATTCTCATTGGGTTGAGATCCTGCCATGCAGATCTAAAACACAGAGGAGGAACTGAGTTTTGAGAATTTAATACTCACAGAATTATAGGAATTTAATTCCTTTGGGATAAAATTAGGGTTTAACCCTATGATTATAGGAATTTAATTCCTTCAAAACGGACAGAACCAGGGTTTAACCCTAATTAAGAATTTAATTCTCTCAAAATCACAGGAATTTAATTCCCTTAAAAAAAAAAGAAATTAGGGTTTCACCCTATGCCAGAATTCAATTCTTTACATACAGGAATTTAATTCCTACAGAAAAGAAATTAGGGTTTAACCCTATCTAAGAATATAATTTTTCAGAAGAAAACAGGAATTTAATTCCTCTAAAGTTTATTGCTAGGGTTTAACCCTATGAAAAATTTAATTCTTAAAAAGATAAACACATCTTCAAACAGGCAAAGAAACAGGGTCACGTGCTACCATGTGACCCCTGTAAAGATCCATAGAGAAGAACTTTGAGGCAACGCCTCATGTGCTCCACGTGACCCCCAAAGCGCACAAAGAAAAAGCAAAAGAAAAGAAGCTATGGGGCGCCCTTACGTGTCACCACGTGACCCCTAATGAACATTCTAACAGATCAAAGCGTGAGCCCCCATCACGTGCCCACACGTAATGGCCTTCAGAATTAAAAGTGTTAAACACTTATCTGTAGGACAAAATGAAGGGGATCTGGCCCCACCTTTTAGATGCCATCACGTGCCCCCACGTGATCTCTTCTCTTATAATATTTAGCATCAAACTGATGATCTGCTCCCAGTGTTTAACACAGATTTCCATAATGTTTAATACTAGTTTTAAAACTCCATTTCCAATGTTTAATACTGATTTTCTTAGTGTTCAAACACTAATTTGGAAAATTTTGCTCCCGGTGTATAACACTGATTTCCTTAGTGTTTAACACTAATTTGAAATCTTTGTTCCCAGTATTTAGCACTGATTTGCCTTAGTGTTTAACACTAATTTGAGAACTCTGTTCCCAGTGTTCAACACTGATTTGCTTTAGCGTTTAACACTAACTTGTTAATCTTATTCCTAGTGTCCAACACTGTTGGTCTCTAGCGTTCAACAATAGCTTCAGCCCAATTGGCTAAGTTTCTAGAGGCAAAGCCTCTCCTTTAATGGACCAACAGAGGGACCATATGACTTAGCCCAAGCTGGCCATAAGTCCTCAATTCAGACTTAACTGAGCCAATAGGCTCATAATATAATTAATTGGTCTTGGTTCCAAATTGGGCCAAAGATTATTTAATTTACCTCGGTTTAAGGGTACATCTCTTCACTCCTTTGATACTTGGCGTTGTAATTCCTCAACGTCTTCAAAGAGGTGACGGGTCCCGATGACCACACATTGATACGGACTGTGGGGTCCTTAAACTCATGGACTATGAGTTCCTTAACCTTGATCGGGATGTCTTAAAACTAACGACGGACTGTGGGGTCCTTAAACTCATAGACTATGAGGTCCTTAACCTTGACCGGGATGTCTTAAAACTAACGACGGACTGTGGGGTCCTTAAACTCATGGACTATGAGGTCCTTAACCTTGACCGGGATGTCTTAAAACTAACATTGGACTGTGGAGTCCTTAAATCCACGGACTATGACGTCCTTAACCTTGACCGCAACGTCTTAAAACTAACATTGGACCGCAATGTCCTTAAACTACCTATCGACCGCAATGTCACTAAACTAAAAAACAGGGCTCCCTTAATTGCTCTCTTATCGGATCTAAACGATCTCGTTAAGTTGATCTTAGTCTAAAAACTAGGCTGACGTATCCTTAACAAACGTTTAAGTCGATCTTAGTCTCAAACGAGACTAACGTATCCTTAAACACAACCACCCCAAACCCAAATCTAAGAAAGATACGGATTTGGACTAGTCCACGCCCTACGGGCGACAACATAACTCAGTCTCCGTATACAATCCACGGGCAACCAAACACAAAACAAACACACACGACACAAAGTGATCATCTGGAGAAGGAGAAAGTTGTTACCGCAATGCGGTAGCGTAATTAACTGCAGGGGCTTGCGCCTGCAGGGAAGAGCGTCCCCACAATCAAAAACTCCTCAAGCGAGGGGGAATCTGACGAAGTCTGCTACATCGGACGCATCCGTTTAAACCTTCGATACATGGCGCCATAAATCAACTTGGCATCTTCGGAGAGGTAGACGGATAGCACCAATTAGCATCTGCCCCGAAATTCAGGCAAGACGTCCGCCGCGCCATCTTTCGGAGGGGAACAGATTCTGGCACGCCCGGTGGGACCTTTTCCTCTTTCCACTCCACACTTCGTGTGTCGTGTTCGTGAACCAAACACAGCTCGCTAATGGTTGCCCTTGGGTTTCAAGGTACTAAGATTTGGCATTTTGCTTATTGCAGAAAGCAAGGAATCAATGGCTTCAACTTGTGCGAAATGCTCCAACTGCAACTGCAACCGGCGCTCCGCCTCGCCAGGAGGTATAGCCTACGGGCCCCAAGCTGCTTCGCTGTTCACAATGCCCGTGGAATAGGTCACTCAAGCCACCACCGGGTTGTTTTTCGGGACCATGCTCCCGCCAACGAGCTTCACCGCTCCTGTGCTGACACCGGAAGCTCCCAAGAAGTCGATCTTTGATCGGCTTACACCTACCACGACCCCTCTCAACGGGTCGCCCAACACCAGCGCCTCGGTCTTCTCCAGACTGGGCCAGAACTCCTGTGGACCCGCAATGGGGCCTACAATCCCAGAGAAGGCTGCTCCTAAGAAAATAACCAGTCCTGCTCCTGAAGTCGTCAAGGCGGCTTCTCCTGCCAAAAAGTCCGTCTTTACAAAGTTGACTGTTCCAGCTCCCGCTCCTGCTACCCAAAGGACATTGGTCTTTAAGAGGCTGACACCAGCAGCGACCCCCCACCTACACAGGGGGCAAGACGAGGCTATCGCCCTCACCGAGCCGATTCCATCAGCACGACACGCTCGACGTCGCTACTGGCGCCGAGTGAGGAAGGCCGGAGGCAACTCCCCTTCTGGGCTAACTCCTCCAGCCCCAACGACAGAAATTAATGCTGCTGTTCCAACTAAGAACAGCTTTGAGATGCTGAATAAGGTGCGTAGGAATTCTCCTACCGCGGCGCTAAAGAGGTCTCCCCCTCCGCTGAAAAAGGCCGCGGAAATAAAGCCAGAACAGCCCCAATCTCCTCAACGGCTGTCTTCCAAAATCTATAAAGTCTAGCGGCAGACCCGAGACTCGGTGATCGATCCAAATTTCTCCCGCCAGCACAAGAAGCTGAAAATCCAACAGGAAGTCAGTCATCACGTTAAGCCACGAAAAGCTGTCTGGGTGCCCACCTCAACGGTCCCCTCAACTTCCACTGCTCATAAAAAGAGGAGGTCGGAGAAGATCCCCGGGCCTGCGACGAGAGCTAAAGGCGCTGAGCCCAGACGCCCTAAGTCTGGGCGCATGATGGTCCATACTGTATACATGGCGTCGGGGAAGGAAGATAACCGTGCGTCTACAGGGAATAGACCGCTCACACGGTCGGTGACCAAAGCTCAGGAGCAACAGCAAAAGCTCCAGGAAATGATGATCGCAATGGCCGCGCTTACTGGGCCGAAAGAAATCCTCGAAGCGTCCTCGGATCAGCGACAAGAACAAGAAACCGACGCTGAGTTCCTTCGGAGGATATTGGAAAAGAAAGATAAAGAGGCTGCGGAACAAGCGGCCAATATAAAGCAAATAGCCCACTTATTTCAAGACATGGTTGGGATGATGATTCAACAAGATCCTCCCGCTAAAGATCCCCCGACCGTCCTCGAAGATGATAGAGGAGAAACGTCGAATCCACCACCAGTTCTTTCAACGGCCAAGGAGGAGACAATCTCTAAGGCTGACTTGGACGACTATATAGCCCAGCAGATCCGGGTTCATCAGGCGACTGAGGCAGCTGGTCAATTCGTAAAAACGGGGCGACCGTATCCAAGCTGGTACGACCAAATCAAATATCCGCCGGGTTATACAATACCGAATTCCATGTGTATAAGGGGACAGGCAATCCCTACCAACATGTTGCTCAGTTCAGGGCCCTTTGCGGTAACACCGGCGGTGATGATAAACTGTTGCTTCGCCAGTTCGTGGGCAGCTTATCAGAAACGGCGTTCGAATGGTATTCAGAACTCCCGAACGATTCCATCAAGACGTTCGCTGAAATGGAATTGCTATTCACTCAGCGATTCGCAAGCGCCAGCGAACGCACTCCGATAACAGCATTAATTAATGCCAGGGTGAAACCAGGCGAAACGTGGGTCCAGTACGCTATACGCTGGCGAAATTTATGGTCGAAATGAGAACAACGCATTGAGGAAGCGCCCGCGGTGGGCATGTTCGTGGGAACCCTAGACCCTCATGCAACTATCTCCCAGTTCTTGATGTTCTTTAAGCCAACCATGTTCCAGGCTTTAATCGACAAGTTGGCCCAGATGGACCAGATGGGTCACAGACCATCTCCCCCGAAGCCGGAGCCTCGGAGTTACAAGGGTAAAGGGAAGGCAACCTTCATCACGAATGCTCAGCAGCAACCCAGTGCCCCAAAGCTGGCAGATCAACTGGAAGAAAGACGCCGGTATTATAATGAGAAGATGAAGCGCCCCTACTCGTTCCCACGGGATAAGACAAAACGGTTATTCGAGCTGGCCGTACGCAACAGGCTTATCAACTTGCCAAACCCAAGGCGACCGCCACAACCCACTGAGGTGAATAACCCTAATTATTGCCCTTACCATCAAACGGTAAGCCATCCGATTGAGGATTGCTTCGTCTTCAAAGGATGGATTGAGGATCAATACCTCCAGGGAAAGTTTACGCTGTCTGAAAAGTGGAAGGTGAACCCGCCACAGCCGCATACTCCTAAGAAGACAAATGCACCAGGGGCAACTTGTTCCTTTATTGAAGAAGCTCCATGGGAGGTCGTGCTATCAGCTAAAACCAAAAGGATGGTGAGTGATCTTCATGGGTGCCCAGCAGTCAAATGGAAGAACCCGCTTGAACCTAAAATCATCGAAGGGATACTGAAGCCGCGTCCAACTACAAAGAGCGGTGGTGATGGCCCAAGTACTCACACCCAACCGTCAAAATCTTCGAAGAAAAAGAAGAAGAAATCCAAGAAGCCCGTGAAGCCTGGAGACAAGCGCACGGATTTGCAGAAACAGATTGACGCGCTGGAGGAGTACAATCAAAAGGCGTGGACTCCCGTCACACTGCAAGAGTTCCTTAACTACGTCTTTCAGGAGGAAGATGATGGAGAAAGCTCGTCGGATGAGTCCGAGGGATATGTGGCGAGTTGTCATGTGATTTCCTACTCATCTATGGACGATGAGAAAATTCCTGGCACTGAGAAACTGGGGGCACAGCCTGAGCCAGAACTTGTATGGCCAACAGATGAAATGATCGACGCCTTTCTAGACGAGATTCGTTTGAAAAGTAAAGCCGATCAGGAGCATGAGATGGCTGCATCGGAAGGAGCCAAACGCAAGCGACTAAACGAAAGAGTCAAAGCACTCCCGCCAGATCAAAAGACACCCGATGTGGATAAAAACATATTGAAGACGAGAAAAAGGTTTGCCAAAGCCATGTCGACGGGAATGAAGCTACCACCCTCGGAAGAAAATACGTTCGATGGGGCGGAGAGGCACCCTAATTATTGCGCATATCATCGGAGGATTTCGCACCCCACTGAGGAGTGCGACGCTTTTAAGATATGGTGGAAAGGATATGTTGCTCACCGGCAACATTTTAAGCGCATGAAACGCAAGACTCGTCGGGAACAAAAAACTACGACCGAAGGGCGCAAAAGAACTGCCGGCAACTGTTACAAGGTTAACGCCGGAGGGTCACAAGTTCTCACCTTTGGGAGCGACTCTGATGAAGAAATGGCTCTGGTCCTTCTCTTTAAAGAATCCGTTTTAGGGAAAGAGGAAGAACCAGAGGCCTGCGAAAACATTCAGCTGCGCAATCGCACGCTCCCGGAAAAGAATCTCGGACCCGCGAATAGAAAAGATAAGGGAAAGGAGAAGGTCACTGAGGATATCACCTTAGATGACCAAGTCATGAAAGAGTTGACTGCCAAAGACCCTCCCAGGAAGGGTAAGATGGACTATAACATCCTAGCACACCTAAGGAAACTACCTTCACTGCTCAGCATTCTCGACGCCCTCCTATTATCAAAGGAAGCGAGAGATTCACTAATCAAGGCATTACAAGAGCCCGAACAATTCCAAGCCTTCCTCGCCGAAGAAAGGATGAAGGATGAACTGGAAGAAGTGCACACGGCCGACATCACTTTCGGTGACGAAGACCTTCTCCCCGGGACGTGCGACCACAACCGTCCCCTATACGTCTCCGGATATAGATACGATATCAAGATAGGCAAAATCCTGGTTGATAATGGATCCTCCGTCAATCTCCATAATGTTCGGGTGTTGAAGGAGATCTGTATGAGCGTGCAGCACCTCGCTCGTGACAAAATTACAATCTCCGGTTTCGACTCCCGGTCATCACGGACTCTCGGATCCGTGATATTAAAATTACGCTTCGGACTACTCGTCATGGACATCAAGTTTCACGTCATTGACGCCAAGACCTGCTACAACGCCTTGCTCGGTCATCCTTGGTTTCACGAGTACAACATCATCTCTTCTACACAACATCAGTGTATGAAGTACTTTAAGGATGGTTTTGAGTATACCGTAACAGGTGAGCTGAACCCATTCTCTGTGAACAAAGTCCGCAAGTACGAAGATGCAAAGTACTTTTTGCCAGACTTCGAGGATACTGAAAGGTGTCGCAAGCCGAAGAACAAAGCCGCCTCTACCATCCCTGTTTTCGGAAGCGATACCGAAGAAGAAGAAGAGATAGTTTACGCTGGTCCGTCTCGACGTAACAACCCGGGACCGTCCGCCCCCATGTTGATCTTCGGAAGTGACTCGGAAGATGAGGTTAATGCCGTGTTCTCCAGTCGGCCGTCAATACAAGCATCCCCTGGCGATGATCAGAGTTTGCAAATCACCATGGTGCCGCGGGAACACTACAAAGACCTTGACGCACTTGAAGCTTACAATGTGCAGGACCTGCAGGCGTTTTACGTCCCTCCCAGGCGAAAGGGTGAAAACGCGATCCTATTCTACCGATCCATGGAAACAAGAGTGGAGAAAGAAATCTGGCATGGCGCGGATTCTACACTCGACAGGCTCCAACCCCTCCGTTTGCCCAGATACTACACAGACGTGTTGAAAAGACTATTGAAGCGCCAAGGGGTACCCTTAAAACAGACTATCCGACAAGCTCGATTCTACAGCAGGATTTGGGATGTCCCTGGGACCCAGCGCAAATTGCCCAACGGGAGAATGGAAACGCTCGGGCTTGGATATGTGAGATCCGGGAAACGGGAGCGAGTCCACGGTAGCTACGCCATATATAACTTCGATGAGGAAGAGGACGCCCTGTCGGGAGATGCTAACCCCTCGTCAAAACTGGATCCCGCGAGCGAAGTGCCGAATCCGTCGTTTGAAGAACGAATGGACAAGCTTATCAGGAAAGCAGGTTAAAAAGCTCGAGACGACCATAGTCGCAAAATAGCCATCTACGAGAAAGTCAGGACGCAACGTCTGCTTCAACAGGCTGCAAAAGATGAAGATGCTCCTCCCTGTCGATCCATTGCGCAAAAAGCCCGACGCAGAGGTAGAAATAAGTCAAAAGGCGGAAAAGGAGCCGACAACAACGATGCAGGATTAAAGAGTCATGTGATAGGGTATTGCGCGGTTCGTACTTGTCCCTCGTGAAGAAGATGAGTCGAGCGTATTCCTTCCCTTAAGAAAAGACGAAGAAAATACTCGATCTCGCTATGAAGCACCGAATGATCACACTTCCGGAGTCTAAACACCCTGAGCAAGCTAACGAGGTCACTCATCCGGGCTATTGCTGTTATCACCGAGCTATAGGACACCTTATCGAAGACTGCTTCACCTTTAAAAACTGGGTGGAAGACCAGTACCAGCAAGGCAGGTTTGCTTTATCCAGCAGCTGGAGGGTGACGCCACCACAAAAGCACGACCCCAAAGCCACAAGAGCAGAACCAGATCCACAACGTTCTTGGAAACGAGCTCGTACCTGTCATATGATAACGATATCAAGAGAAGGGCCCGAGGATAAGGACGACCTCCCTTGGTGCTTCGAAAACAATGACAATGAGGTGATCTCAGAATTTCCACCAGCTCCGAAAGAACTAGAAGATGGCATACTTACTACTGCAGATAGCCTCAAGAAGATTGAGTTGGGGTCAGCAGATGACCCGCGACCGACATTCGTCAGCGAGCTGCTATCTGAAGAAAGGGTGGCTGCGTTAAAGGACGTGCTTATGCAGCATAGAGATTGCTTCGCATGGAATTATTCTGAAATGCCAGGACTAGATCCAGAAGTTGCTGTGCATAAACTAGCGATATCCCCGGACGTTAAGCCAGTCAAACAGGCGCCGAGAAGAATGCGGCTCGAGCTTGAGATGAGCATCAACGCCGAAGTCAAGAAGTTAATCGACTCTGGCTTCATCAAAGAAGTTCAATATCCTGACTGGATCGCCAACATCGTCCCGGTAATGAAGAAAAATGGGACAGTGCGCATATGCGTGGACTTCCGGGATCTCAATAAAGCCTGCCCGAAGGATGACTTCCCAGTACCGGTAACCGAGCTGATGATAGATAACACGTCCACCCATGAGGTTTTCTCTTTCATGGACGGCTCATCAGGGTACAATCAGATAAAGATGCATCCCGAGGACCAGAAGCATACTGCTTTTCGGACCCCTTTGGGAATATTCTGCTACAAGGTGATGCCCTTCGGTCTAAAGAACGCCGGTGCCACCTATCAAAGGGCCATGACGAAGATCTTCGATGATCTCATACACGAAATCGTCGAATGTTATATCGACGACCTCGTAGTGAAAAGCAAATCATATGAGGAACACCTCGAGCATCTGAAGACTGCATTTCAACGTCTTCGGCAATACAACTTGAAGATGAACCCACTCAAATGCGCGTTCGGAGTTTCCTCAGGCAAATTCCTAGGATTCATCATCCGACACCGAGGTATCGAAATAGATCCATCAAAGATCAAGGCGATCATGGAAATGCCACCGCCAAGGACTCTCAAACAATTGCGGTCTCACCAGGGGAAGCTCGCGTACATCCGGCGATATATAGCCAATCTTTCAGGCAAATACCGCCCTTACAGTCACCTGATGAAGAAGGGAACCCCGTTCGTCTGGGACCAAAAATACCAAAGCGCGCTAGACGAGATCAAGCAATACCTGCAGAACCCGCCAGTGTTGGCTGCTCCGGTCAAGGGAAAGCCCCTCATTCTTTATACAACCACCCTCGAAGGTTCCTTAGGCGTATTATGGGTGCAAGAGAACGATCAAGGGAAAGAAAGAGCACTCTACTACTTAAGTCGGGTTCTACTGGGGGAAGAAAGCAACTACTCCCCCATTGAAAAACACTGCCTGGCGTTGATCTTTGCGATAACCAAGCTCAGGCACTATGCGTTGGCGCATGAAGTCCGTCTCATATCGAAGGTGGACCCCCTTAAGAATTTAATGTCGAAGGCCATACTGACTGGTAGACTCGCTAAATGGGCTCTGCTCTTGATGGAGTTCTCGATAACATATCAGCCTCTCAAGGCAGTGAAAGGCCAGGCCATCGCCGACTTCCTCGCTGAACATCCGATACCGGCCGATTCTCCTCTGAATTGCGAACTGCCAGACGAACACGCGTTTGATGCGATCAATGGCGGTAATATCCGGTGGGAGCTGTATTTCGATAGAGCATCTTCCGTGAAGAAGTGCAAACAAAGCACCAATCAAGGGTGGGTCTTATCTTCGTAACTCTATAGGGAGGGATAATGAGCTTTGCTTTCTCCTTGACAGAGCCGAGGACGAACAACGAGGCTGAATACGAAGCTTTGATAGCGGGTCTCGAGATCGCCATCGACATGGGAATTGAAAACCTCCTTATATACGGAGATTCCCAACTGGTCATCAATCAAGTAAACGGCGATTACCAAACATGCAAGCCATAGCTAGTAAAGTATGGCGAGAGAGTACAGCGACTACTGACTCAAATCCCCTCCTACACCTTGGAAAACATACCGCGTGCCGAAAATAGCAAAGCGGATGCATTAGCCAAGCTCTCTAAAGAACTGGCTGATGAGAACCTCGATGACGTCAGGATCGTGGTACAAAGTCGTCGAGTACTTTCCCCTGCAAAAATATCTCCGGAATCACCCGAAGAAAGGGGAGCAACTGAGCAGACGACCCTGCAAATAAATGACCAAGAGAAGGTTGGAGATTGGAGAGAAGTCTTCATAGACTACTTCAAATCCCGCCGAACGCCTGAAGATGCGTCCTCAAGACATCAGCTTATGAAACGAACTCTGTCCTTCGCTTTCGTCAATAATACTCTGTACAAGAGGTCATTTGACTCTCTGTGGTTGAGATGCCTGGGACCTGACGAAGCGAAAAGAGTCGTTCAGGAAGTTCACGATGGGATATGTGGTTCTCACCAAGCGGGCCCGAAGATGAAGTTGAAGATCAAACGAATGGGTTATTACTGGCCCACAATGATCCAAGACAGCCTCGAGTATGTGAAGTAATGCCACTCATGCCAAATCCATGGGGACATTATCCATCAGCACCCAAATCCACTACATCCAACGGTGGCTAGCTGGCCGTTCGAAATGTGGGGGACTGACGTGATTGGCCCTATCGAACCAGCATCGTCCAGAGGACATCGTTTCATCCTGGCGACGACTGACTACTTCTCCAAATGGGCAGAGGCAGTACCGCTGAGGGAAGTGAAGACGGAGAATATCCTCCACTTTTTCAAGACGCACGTTATTTACCGGTTTGGGACTCCACGATGAATCATCTCCGATAACGGGCCTGCCTACAGGAGTCACAAGATCAGCCGCTTTGCGCAACAGCATAATATAGACTGGAGGTATTCCTCGGTTTATAATCCGCGAGCTAACGGTCTAGCCGAGGCCTTCAACAAGACCCTAACGAAGATCATGAAAAAGACGGTGTCCCGAAATAAGAAGGACCGGCACGAGAGACTGCAAGAGGCTCTTTGGGCGTATCAAACTACTTTCAAGACGGCCACGAACACAACGCCATACACGTTGGTGTTTGGTACAGAAGCAGTACTCCCCCTCGAGATAGAGTTACCCTCTTTACGAGTGGCGGTCCACTACGGACTGACGGACGAAGAAAATGCTCACCTTCGGCTTAAGGAGCTTGATGCCCTTGATGAAACCCGGCTCATAGCGCAACAAAACCTGGAGGCTTACAAAGCAAAGATGACGCGCTCATACGAATGATTGACCAGGCCGAGGACGTTCCGCCAAGGCGAACTCGTGTTGATTGTCAAAAGACCTATGATCCCCAATCGCGCCAAGCGGGGAAAATTCGAGCCAAACTACGAAGGCCCGTACATCATAGACAAGGTCTATCAGGGTGGAGCATATCTACTCATGGATATGCACGGTGAAAGGCCTTTCAGGCCAGTGAACGGTCGCTTCCTGAAGGAATACTACGCTTAACGGGTCAAAGTCTAGGTCAATGATAGATGACGACAACTATGTCCACTCGCTATCTCCCTAAGCCCGAACTCTAGGTAGTAACAAGCATCCTTAACGGCGGACCGAAACGTCCTTAAACTAATGGAGGACCGAAATGTCCTTAAACTAATAACGGACCGAAATGTCCTTAAACTAACAACGGACCGAAACGTTCTTAAACTAACAATGGACCACTATGTCCTAAAACTAGCTGTTGACCGAGATGTCGATAAACTACAGTGGATTGCAGTATCTCAAAGCCGATAAAATAAATAAATAAATAAAAAACGGTATGTCCATAAGCAAAATGGGCACGGATGAAAACCCGAAAGGGCTCCGTGAGTAAAAACAGCAGGGCTATCGGCGAGTGTTCGTGAAAACCCGAAAGGGCGCGACCTTGTAAAAAAAAAGAGGAAAAGAATTAAAAAAAAAACGGTATGTCCATAAGCAAAATGGGCACAGATGAAAACCCGAAAGGGCTCTGTGAGTAAAAACAGCAGGACTACCGGCGAGTGTTTGTGAAAACCCGAAAGGGCGCAACCTCGTTAAAAGACACTTACAGGATCCTCTCGACCTTGTAAGGATCCTCTCGACCTTGTAAGGAGAAACCACCCGCGTGGGATCCTTACGACTCACAAGGGAACGACACACTTAGGGATCCCCATGATTCCTAAGGAGAAAATACACTTGCGAGATCCTCACGACTCCTAAGGAGAACTCTCTTATGGGACCCTCACGGCTCATAAGATTTGAAAGTCTTAAGTTACAGAAACCTAACCTTTTCTTAAGCAACCCCCCAACCTTCGATATTGCCCTACAAGTGGTTCAATACTGACCCTTGTATACAATCCACGGGCACGAATAAACATTTCCCTAACCAAGTCCCACCCGTGACTAGGGATATGTCCATATGGTGAGCAACCCTTGTAAGTCCTCTCGACTTATGAGGAGAAGACCCTTTTGTAAGATCCTTACGACTTGCAAGAGGACATGCACTTAGGAATCCTCACGATTCCCAAGAAGAAAACACACCTACAAATCCTCACGACTTGTAGGGAGAAATACCTTTGTGAGACCCCTACGGCTCATGAAGTCAAAAGCCTTAGTCGACAGGACCCTTAATCCTGTTTACTAAGCCACCTTTGTTCAACATCGACAGAGGAAAATGATGATTCGCTCCTGGCGATATCCCAGTTGTAGCGGTGCTGATGCCGAAATCGGTGTCTAAATCCAAGCTTGCAGCGAAAAGCCAGCAAGCCACACATGCATACGAAATAGCCGAAATGATGGGGCAACTTGCGACAAAATCAGCAAGTAAAAATGTATGCATACAAAAATAGCCGAAATGATTGGGTAACTCGCAATAAAAAGCAGCGAGTAAAAATAAAATAAATAGCCGAAATGATTGGGCACGGCGAGAAATAGCCGAAATGATGGGGCAATCGCGACCTTCGCGATATAAAAGCTGAAATGATAGAGCATCACGGAAAAAGAAATAAAATAAAAATGAAATTTATAACCTACAGGTGATGTTACATCACTCCCTGTATACAATCCAAGGGTGTAAATAAAAGAAGTGACCGTGCTCCTCCCCCAGGTTTCATCATAAGAAGAAGCCAAATCTCGATGGGCCGCAAATGACCTGGAGATCGTCTCAACACTCGGACACAACATCAAGCGAAACGGAACAGCGGCAATCTCCAGTTCCATGGCTCGACGATATACATATCACCAAGAGTCAAACCTCCATTCCGTGAAATGCGGATACAATCAGCAAAATTCCTGGTCACGTGGAACGCGGATAATGTCACTCTTTGAACCCGTGGAAAACGTCCAGAGCGGATCCTAGTCCTCGCAGAGCACGGTAGTGAACCCGTATGAAGCATCCAGAGCGGAGCCTAGTCCTCGCCGAACACGGCAGTGAAGCCGTGTGAAGCATCTAGTGCAAATTCCTGGTTACGTGGAACGCGGATAATGTCACTCTTTGACCCCGTGGAAAACGTCCAGAGCGGATCCTGGTCCTCGCAGAGCATGGCATTGAACCCGTGTGAAGCATCCAGAGCGGAGCCTAGTCCTCGCCGAACACGGCAGTGAACCCGTGTGAAGCATCTAGTGCAAATTCCTGGTTACGTGGAACGCGGATAACGTCACTCTTTGACCCCGTGGAAAACGTCCAGAGCGGATCCTGGTCTACACAGAGCACGGCAGTGAACCCGTGTGAAGCATCCAGAGCGGAGCCTAGTCCGCGCCGAACACGGCAGTGAACCCGTGTGAAGCATCTAGTGCAAATTCTTGGTTACGTAGAACGCGGATAACGTCACTCTTTGACCCCGTGGAAAACGTCCAGAGCGGATCCTGGTCCTCGCAGAGCATGGCAGTGAACCCGTGTGAAGCATCCAGAGCGGATCCTAGTCCTCGCCGAACACGGCAGTGAACCCGTGTGAAGCAACTAGTGCAAAATTCCTGGTTACGTGAAACGCGGATAACGTCACTCTTTGACCCCGCGGAAAATGCCCAGAGCGGAGCCTGGTCCTCGCCAAGCACGGCAGTGAACCCGTGTGAAGCATCCAGAGCAAACATCGGACTGTGGAGTCCTTAAAATCCACGGACTATGATGTCCTTAACCTCGACCGTAATGTCTTAAAACTAACGATCAACGACCCTGATTCTGTACTGATTCTACCTTGGTTTAAGGGTACATCTCTTCACTCCTTTGATACCTGGCGTTGTGATTCCTCAACGTCTTTAAAGAGGTGACGGGTCCCTGCAACCACACATCGGACTGTGGAGTCCTTAGACCCACGGACTATGAGGTCCTTAACCTTGACCTTGATGTCTTAAAACTAACATCGGACTGTGGAGTCCTTAAATCCATGGACTATGAGGTCCTTAACCTTGACCGTGATGTCTTAAAACTAACATCGGACTGTGGAGTCCTTAAATCCACGGACTATGAGGTCCTTAACCTTGACCGTGATGTCTTAAAACTAACATCGGACTGTGGAGTCCTTAAATGCACGGACTATGAGGTCATTAACCTTGACCGTGATGTCTTAAAACTAATATCGGACTGTGGAGTCCTTAAATCCACGGACTATGAGGTCCTTAACCTTGACCGGGATGTCTTAAAACTAACATCGGACTGTGGAGTCCTTAAATCCACGGACTATGAGGTCCTTAACCTTGACCGTGATGTCTTAAAACTAACATCGGACTGTGGAGTCCCTAAATCCACGGACTATGAGGTCCTTAACCTTGACCGCGATGTCTTTAAACTACGATACCCTGGAGAACATCCCAAAGCGACCCTTGACCCCGTAAAATACGGATAAGGGCGACCTCACTCAGCACTTGTGGGTCCTTACGACCCGCAAGGATGAAAACTCTCTTGTGAGATCCTTACGACTCCCAAAGGAAAACCCGCTTAAGAATCCTCATGATTCTTAAGGAGAAGTTACACCTACGGGATCCTCTTGATCTGTAGGGAGAAAAACTCTTTATGAGACCCTCACGGCTCATAAAGATCAAAAGTCTTAGGAGGCAGATCTTAACCCTGAATCCTAAGCCATCGCTGCCCTGCAAGTAGGCCAAGATAAATTGTCCGCAGAACACATTCAATAGAAAGGGGACACACCATTGAGAAGAAAAAATATGTCTTTTATTCATAACTAAAATGGATACAAGGTACAAGTCATAAAAAGG
This sequence comes from Agapanthus africanus, assembly GCA_030015575.1. NCBI lineage: Eukaryota > Viridiplantae > Streptophyta > Magnoliopsida > Asparagales > Amaryllidaceae > Agapanthus > Agapanthus africanus. The sequence goes on from CM057343.1 coordinate 517,107,650, forward strand.
CAAAAAGAATATACTCTCATCCAGGAGTATGTACAAAAAAAAGAAAAAAAAATACAAGTTTTCAAGGTGGCGGGCGATTTAGTAATTTCGCTAGCTCTTCCTGCTTTTGCTGGGTCACGGCTTCATTATTCAGGATCGCCAGAAGACGAGCCTCCGCCTGAGCCTGCTGGGCCTGATACAAAGCAAGCCGGCTTTCAAGCTCTTTCTCGGTGGCCTTGTGAGCCTCGACCCTCTCGCGAGTGAACGTGGCAGCTTTATCAAGAGTCACCACCTCCCTGATAGACTCTTGAAGCACCTGCCAGAGTTCATTTGCTTTGTTGGCCTTGGCGATAAGATTAGCTTGAAGCTCGCTCAGCGCTTTAGAAGCTAGCTCCCTCTCCGAGAATTTACGGGCGAGCCTCTTCTCGCACGATGTCATGTTTGCCGCGCACCGCGCTATCAGCCCCTGCAAGTCCGCCTTTGCAGCCATGGCCTCCGAGGAAAGACGGGAACATTCAAGTGCGTGCAAGCAAGCCTCCACCTGCCGACAGAACTCCACCCAGACTCGCACCACCTCTTCGCTATGGTAGGTGGCAAGAAAAGGAAGAGAATCGTTAGCCTCGGCAGCAAATGCTTCAGCTGTGGTTGCGCTGCCAGCATGAAGCTCCTCGATAAAAGGCGACAGGGAGACAAGGCTTAACTGGGCCAAGCATTCTGAAGCTCGCAAAGCATAAGGGCCGGGTGGCATGGCGACACGCGATTCCAACGCTATTGGAGCTGGCAAGGCTGTTCAGAGTTGAAAAATGTCAGTAAGACTCTTAAGCAAAGGAACAAGTGAGGCTATATCGAAATGTCACTTACCTACGGTCATGCAAGTAGGAGCTGAAGGTTCCCCTGGCCCTTCGAGGACCTCGACCTCATCATCGGCCTCCAAAACTGCAGAAAACATCAATGTCAATACGCAAAATAACAACGATGCTATGAGAAATGATGAACAACACTCACCTTGTCCAGATGAGAGGATGATGCGTTGAGGGGATATCGCCTGCGGAGCTGCCATCTCCAGTAGACGCTGAAACGATTGCCGGGGAGACAGATCGGCAATGGAGGACGCCAGCCCGCGCAATTCTGAGAACACAAAAGGGTCAGACAACAGAAAGATTGCTAATGTAAAATGTTAAAGGTTACCTTCAACGCTCCTCCCATTCTGAGCCGGGGAGATAGCGGCCTCAACGGCCTCCGCCGTGACCTCGAGCTCCAACAAAGGAAAGGCAGTCCCGACTACCTCTCTTCCAGCCTCTAGGCCGCCCTCAGGAAGAGTCATTAAGGCGGCGACCACCAAAGGGGCCTCCCCCAAAGGAGCAAGCGCTCCATGATCAAGAACTGCCACCGGAGGCTCTGTGGTAGGAGGAGCAGCCTCGTCAGCCCCCTCCACATCGAGCAATGCTTCATCGGGAATGTCGACATGCTTTAGCTTCAATAAGCCCGTAGGGACCTCCCCCATCATCGAAGATTCTGAACAATTCACACAAGAATAAGCATACATACATACAGGCGTAAACAATCTGAAAAGCTACTAAGAAAAACAAGAAACATACCAATGCACAGGGAAGCCCTCAATATGGCTTCTTCAAGCCGATGCTCCTTCTCAAGGAGGCGTGCTCGGCGGGGTTCGAGGGTGTATTCATGGCCGCCGGTCCATAAGGAAAGCGCGTCCGCAGCATCCTCCGAAGCGGCCTGCTTCAGCGCTCTTTCACCCCACTCCTCCAAAGGGCCAATGAACCGCCGCCGGATCCATGAGGGGTCTTCATAGAAGATCACGGCAGGATATGGCTTCTTCGGAACCCTTGCCGTCTGAGACTCATCTTTTGAACGCCGTATGGCCTCAGCCAACTGTGCGGCCTCTTCGGCAGCCGAGACCGGGAAGAGAAGACCAGCTTCCGACTCTTGCACGACCAACGATTCGTCTGGAAGTATGGGCTCAGACTCCATTAAAGAATCAAGTAGGTTGGTGGCTACCTTCCTTCGCCTCTTAGATCCAGAACCGGCCGCCGAGGACGACCGTTTCTTTCCCTTCGAAGTCTTAGTGCAGTGTTGGCCCACGTCGCCCTCAACACCCTCACCCCGGGCCACAACTGGAGATGACACTGCCATCGTCGATGCCACGGAGGGTGCTGCTGCCTCGGGTGGTGGTACTGATACCGGAGCTCGTCTACCCCGCGACCGAGTACCCAGGGGCATACCAACTATTGGAGTAAGATCTACTCCCGACTCACCAGGAATAAGCGCAGCGCCGGTATCCCTCAGGGGAAAGCGGACCGGGGCAAGTGGTCGCAGCGTGGCTCCCGTGGCCGGAACCTGAATAGGGGCACCGTGGCCAAGAAGCACCCTTCTCTCCTCAATAATAATTGGGTTCACCCGATGGAGATACCAGCCCATGAACGACCCCATGCATCGGGGAATGTAATCACCATCAGGGATCATGAACTGAGAACCGGTGTTCAGCCTCACAAAGTGGTGGGCGGCATCTCGGACGGCCTCGAGCGAAGGAACCGGCACGACTATGAAAGCTTCAAATAGGACGCCCTGATCATAGCCAAACTGCCGGGCAAAGCGATGCGGATTGTACCGCATGAAGAGAGTCGCACTGTCCTGACGGAACACCAGGTAACCCGGTCTGATTGCGTATAAGCGTGCGGCATCCCGATGCTTTAAAGAGGGCGCGTTGTCTATCGACCGATCCCAAAGCGGCTGGGCTGAACCCGCGGAAGAAGATAACACCCGATCATTAAATATCAACCCGCCAGCAGTAGCGTAAGGATAAATCGACGTCCGAATAGCCCCGAATTGAGTTGGATCAGCGGCAGAAGCATCCACCAATCGCATAAGTCGTAGGAAGGGGTAGGCGTCGTAAAATGCGGGCCTCTGATGCATAGCGAAAGCCCCCAACACATGCATTTCGATCCAAGACGTGAAGTAATGAAGAGAAAAGTTTACTACATCCACGCCAGGAGTAGAAGTATTAGCTGCAGTGCCCAACCCGTGATAAAGATGCGCCAACGCCGGGATACCGACGGCCAACCGCGTCCCCTTAGCGATACAATGAGCCGGGTAGAGAACCGAAGCCCTCATAAAGCGACGATGCATGGGAATGACAAACCAACTGAGCCAGACACTGACAAACCCCACAAAGAACGTCTCCTCATCCACGCCGGGAGCTGCAATGGATTCGAACGACATCGGCGACATAATGGGGATGTAGTACTGTTGTAGATCCGATTCAGTGGTCGGCAGCTTCTTCGGACCAAACCCAAAGGGGTCTTTAATGTTAGCGAACTTCGGAGCTGTCTTCGACAAGACGTCATCGTGAAGGAAACAAGCAATGAAGCTCTTGAAAGTAACACCCTGCTCTTCGGATTCGGTGAACAAACGATCAAAGATACCCAGCACCTTGATTAAGCTGGGACGCTTGTGGCGGACGGCGTTCTCAGCAGACAAGCCATCAACCGGAGCAGGCTCGGGTTCAAAGACGTATTCATCAGAGGGCAGCAACTCTTCATAAAGCGTCCCTCGAATTGGCAGTCCCGAGACCTCATAGAACTTTCCCAAAGAGATCGAGACTTCTCTGTCCCCCAGAAGAAAAGTGTTGGTGGGGAGATTCCACTGATTCAAGACTGCCTTAACCCACCAGACATGCGGGGATTGATAATGGAAGAATAACGCATATATCGCTTGGTAAAGCCTGACCTTCTGCAGCCGCGCACGATGGGTAGCAAGGATATAGCGAGCCCAGAGGAGGTAGCCCGTAGGGTGCCAAGGGGTGAGCCCTATCTTATAAATTTGTCCCCATGGGTGGGCTTCACCCTGGCAAATGCATTGTCCCAGGATATCTATAGCGGGGATTGGATGGTTCGGGATACCGGTCGTCAAAGGCTCAAGCTGTCCCGTCGGAGTCCAATTTCGCATCTCCACAGCGAAAACCGTCATCGGGGGATCCATCGGCAAAAATGGGAAAGTGGGCTCTGTCGGCACTTCACAAAGGAAACTCCGGCGACCCCGGATAATATGGCTATACCAAGTTCCCCATAGAAGCAAGTTGGTGCAGTTCGGGTCATGAGCTCGGATCATCGCCATCGCTTCCTCGTCAGATGGTGATTGAGGAAAAGCGGCCTCCGAGCGAGTAAAGGGAAAGCACGGAACAGAAGCCATCACACCTGAAACGAAGTAAAGGAAAATCGTCAAAAGGGAAGCCAGGAATATATATATATATATATATATATATATGAGCATAAATATATGAAGACAGTTGAAGAAAGTGACAGAGGACTTGTTTGCTAGGACCATTAGTTAAAAAACATGTGGGTCCCACAAAATCAAGAGGACGGCTGGCTAATAATGAGACACAGTAATCATAATGAGACAAAGGGGATACTCTCATTAAATAAGCAGTGGGTTTCAAGTAACCCTACACACTCCCCTAAAAGAAATCCACATAGGACTCTGCAGCAAATCAAACAGGACCAAGGGAATTAAATTCCCACAAAAGACATCATTGCAAGCTTCTTCTTCATTGATTACAGAAGGACAACCCAGGGCAAGAAAACCCTAAGAAGCCTCCATGGGAAGAACTAAGTTCTTCGCAGGAATTAAATTCCTTACTGAGAGAAGGGAATTAAATTCCAAGAGACATTTTCTCTAAAATGGAATTAAATTTCTCGGAAAAGACAACCGCCATCATCATCTCCCTAAAAGATCAGATGAACCCTAAGAGGTTTACAGTTTGAAAATTAGATGGGCCTCTGTACTTGCTGATGAACTTGAAAAAAATGGGTTCGTGTTAAAAAGGGTAAAACCCCTAATGTGGATTTAAAATCAAGAGAGTTCTTTTAAAATGAGGGTGCTTCGTTCGTTCAAGAGCATTACCTGAAGAAAAGAGTCCTTTTTGAACAGAGTTAAACTCTGAAAATGTTTCAAGGCAGAGAACTAAGCTTTGGGAGAGGAGAATTAAATTCTTAGAAAAAGTATGTAAGGAGGAAGATGAGCAAAGTGGAGGCTTTTATGAAAGGACATGGGCATTTATAGGATGGATGGAAAATGTTTCATCTACCCTACCCCCAGGGCAGATCCGACGGTCACAAAAGTGACAGCGTTGCACTCACGTGCAGACACGTGAGAACAACGCTGTGGGGGCATTTGTTTCCTGATTTAAAATCAGGAAAACCTACGGAGGAGGCATCACGTTCTAGCATGTGACCATCGGTCACGTGTTGGCACGTGACATCTAGAAGCAGCGGCACAAAGCACTTCCATTCCCTGATTAAAAGTCAAGAAGAAGCTCCGGAAGAAGCATCACGTGCTAGCACGTGACCGGCGGTCACGTGTTGACACGTGATGGCTAAGCAGCGGCAAAGAGCAGAGCGCAGAAGGAAGGGAAGCCCATTCCAGGGGGGTCACGTGCGCACACGTGACCAACGGTCACGTGGCCACACGTGACCGGCCTCAAGAGCCTTATTTCTATGACAGAATTAAATTCTGAGAAAATATCTCTCAAGTCCTTCCGCAGTGGAAAAGATTATTTGGAACCGTTGGATTGAAGATCTAAGGGTGATTAAATATCACCAATTTATAGAAAAGTATCAGACTTGGAAAGATTTCCCCTTAAATCTAACCGAAATAACAAAGAGATATCTTTGGATTTAAAATCCAATGGTGAATAAAATTCACCTAATAATCCAAAGGTCCAGATGAATGATAAATATAAATCAAATCTCTCAATAAACAAAAGAAATCTTTCAATTGAAAATTCACTAAAACTGATTGATTCTCTTCCTTCTCCTATAAATAGGAGCCAGAAAAGAAAAAAAGGAGAGAGAGAGAGAGAGACATATACAGAGGGACAAAGATATATAGATACAGAGACATATAGAGAGAGAGAGAGATAGAGCTTTTGGAAGAAATTAATCCTCTGCAAAAGAAAACCCTAGGTAAGAAAGGAGAGGCTGGAAAAGAGAATTTAATTCTCAAAAGAGTTTAACTCTTGGATAAAGAAAAGAACTTAGTTCTTTCTCTGGTGGAGGATCTGCAAAGTGCACATCTCCCCATGAATTGAGAATTTAATTCTCATTGGGTTGAGATCCTGCCATGCAGATCTAAAACACAGAGGAGGAACTGAATTTTGAGAATTTAATTCTCACAGAATTATAGGAATTTAATTCCTTTGGGATAAAATTAGGGTTTAACCCTATGATTATAGGAATTTAATTCCTTCAAAACGGACAGAACCAGGGTTTAACCCTAATTAAGAATTTAATTCTCTCAAAATCACAGGAATTTAATTCCCTTAAAAAAAAGAAGAAATTAGGGTTTCACCCTATGCCAGAATTCAATTTTTTGCATACATGAGGAATTTAATTCCTACAGAAAAGAAATTAGGGTTTAACCCTATCTAAGAATATAATTCTTCATAAGAAAACATGAATTTAATTCTTCTAAAGTTTATTGCTAGGGTTTAACCCTATGAAGAATTTAATTCTTAAAAAGATAAACACATCTTCAAACAGGCAAAGAAACAGGGTCACGTGCTATCACGTGACCCCTGTAAAGATCCATAGAGAAGAACTTTGAGGCAACGCCTCACGTGCTCCACGTGACCCCCAAAGCGCACAAAGAAAAAGCAAAAGAAAAGAAGCTCTGGGGCGCCCTCACGTGTCACCATGTGGCCCCTAATGAACATTCTAACAGATCAAAGCGTGAGCCCCCATCACGTGCCCACACGTGATGGCCTTCAGAATTAAAAGTGTTAAACACTTATCTGTAGAACAAAATGAAGGGGATCTGGCCCCACCTTTTGGATGCCATCACGTGCCCCCACATGATCTCTTCTCTTATAATATTTAGCATCAAACTGATGATCTGCTCCCATTGTTTAACACTGATTTCCATACTGTTTAATACTAGTTTGAAAACTCCATTTCCAGTGTTTAACACTGATTTTCTTAGTGTTCAAACACTCATTTGGAAAATTCTGCTCCAGGTGTTTAACACTGATTTCCTTAGTGCTTAACACTAATTTGAAATCTTTGTTCCCAGTGTTTAACACTGGTTTGCCTTAGTGTTTAACACTAATTTGAAAACTCTGTTCCCAGTGTTCAACACTGATTTGCTTTAGTGTTTAACACTAACTTATTAATCTTATTCCCAGTGTCCAACACTGTTGGTCTCTAGTGTTCAACACTAGCTTCAGCCCAATTGGCTAAGTTTCTAGAGGCAAAACCTCTCCTTCAATGGACCAACAGAGGGCCCATATCCTAAACATGATTGGACTTAGCCCAACCAGGCCATAAGTCCTCAATTCAGACTTAACTAAGCCAATGGGCTCATAATATAATTAATTGGTCTTGGTTCCAAATTGGGCCAAAGATTATTTAATCTACCTCGGTTTAAGGGTACATCTCTTCACTCCTTTGATACTTGGCGTTGTAATTCCTCAACGTCTTCAAAGAGGTGACGGGTCCCGATGACCACACATTGATACGGACCGTGGGGTCCTTAAACTCATGAACTATGAGGTCATTAACCTTGACCGGGATGTCTTAAAATTAACGACAGACTGTGGGGTCCTTAAACTCATAGACTATGAGGTCCTTAACCTTGACCGGGATGTCTTAAAACTAACGACGGACTGTGGGGTCCTTAAACTCATAGACTATGACGTCCTTAACCTTGACCGGGATGTCTTAAAACTAACATTGGACTGTGGAGTCCTTAAATCCACGGACTATGACGTCCTTAACCTTGACCGCAACGTCTTAAAACTAACATTGAACCGCAATGTACTTAAACTATCTATCGACCGCAATGTCACTAAACTAAACAACAGGGCTCCCTTAATTACTCTCTTGTCGGATCTAAACAATCCCGTTAAGTTGATCTTAGTCTAAAAACTAGGCTGACGTATCCTTAACAAACGTTTAAGTCGATCTTAGTCTCAAACGAGACTAACGTATTCTTAAACACAACCCCCCCCAAACCCAAATCTAAGAAAGATACGGATTTGGACTAGTCCACGCCCTACGGGAGACAACATAACTCAGTCTCCGTATACAATCCACGGGCAACCAAACACAAAACAAACACACACGACACAAAGTGATCATCTGGAGAAGGAGAAAGTTGTTACCGCAATGCGGTAGCGTAATTAACTGCAGGGGCTTGCGCCTGCAGGGAAGAGCGTCCCCACAATCAAAAACCCCCCAAGCGAGGGGGAATCTGATGAAGTCTGCTATATCGGACGCATCCGTTTAAACCTTCGATACATGGTGTCATAAATCAACTCGGCATCTTTGGAGAGGTAGACGGATAGCACCAATTATCATCTGCCCCAAATCTCAGGCAAGACGTCCGTCGCGCCGTCTTTCGGAGGGGAACAGATTTGTATTAGTTTTATTTTTGTTATCGAGTATCATGCACTTAATTAGATTATTTTGATGGTTATTGTTCTAATATTGTCAGTTTAATTACTGTTTAATTGGTGACATAATCTAGGTTTAGTATATACTTAAGAATTAAATAGTGTAGGCGGTGCACCGGATACCGACGTATATCAAGATTTCTATACAAATTTGTCAATTACTTTTTCTTGATATTTCTACACAAATTTTCTAATATAATGAAATTAACTAAAATTACAAACAAATAAACTTTGAAAATTGAATTTAATAAAATTAATTCACCTAATTCGTCGCCAAATTCACGTCGAAGTAGATCCGATGGACAATGTCCGTGAAGAAGGGAAGCTCGGATGTAGAACCATTCGGGGGAGGGATGGCCGGTGAAAGGGGTGCTTGGTGAAGAGGATGGAGTGCTCGGTGAAAAGGGTGGAGGAGGGGTGAATGGCTCGGCCTCAGGGTTGACGAGGAGTAGGTAAAATCGACGGTGATGATGATGATGAGGAGGAGGCGACGAGGTTAACGAGGAGGAGGTGGGGCTGTCGATTTTTTTTGGAGCAGAGGAGCAAAAATCGTGGGTTTTCAGAGCGGAGGAGCGGAAGTGGGGAGTTAGGGATTTTTTGCGAGCGGGGAAGTAATTTGGGGGAGGAAGCAGATGAATTAATCAGGCTAGGTTCATGAGTTAGTAATGAATTGTTCCGTAATACCCAGAACTACGGTGATCATGTATGATCCCTGTTACACGTAAATAATTTCATTTGTTAAACATTCCATCCCCGTTATATGTCCAAGCATCCACTATATCATATAATAATAGCCTCTAGAGCATACATATTCCTAACAATCTCCTACTTGCACTAAGGCCGGTTGTTGTAGTATCTCATACCCAACATCCTAAAAAGTCTCTTAAACTGTGTCTGGGGAAGGGCCTTCATGAGTGGATCCGTTGTGTTATCCTTCGTGTCAACTCTCTTAAGCTCGATCTCCCATTGATCTACTATCTCCTGGATCAGGTGATACCGTCTATGAATATGTCTGGATCGTTGATGGGACCGGGGTTCCTTGGCCAAAGCCACGGCTCCATTGTTATCACAATACATATGTATTGGATGCTCAATGGATGGAACCACACTAAGTTCAGCAATGAATTTCTTCATCTAGACAGCCTCTTTAGCAGCGATGTATTTAGCCTCCATCGTCGAGTCTGCTACGGTATCTTGCTTGGAACTCTTACAACATACCGCCCCTCCGTTGAGGGTGAAGACAAAACCCGAGACCGACTTACTGTCGTCCTTATCACTCTGGAAGCTCGAATCGGTAAAGGACTCCACCTGGAGTTCTCCGTTACCATATACCAAGAACATCTCTTTAGTCCTTCTCAAGTACTTAAAAATGTTCTTCACAGCTGTCTAGTGCTTTTCCCCACGATCTGATTGATACCTACTCACTACACCTAGTGAGTAAGCTATATACGGTCTGGTACATAACATCGCATACATGATAAACACGACTGCCGAAGCATAAGGTATCCCTAGCATGCGAGCCATCTCCAAATCAGTCTTGGGAGACATCTCTTTAGAGAGAGTGATTCCTGAACAAGCGGGTAAATTACCACGCTTAAAATCTTCCATACTAAACCTCTTTAGTATGGTGTCAATGTACCTGGATTGGGACAATCCCAACATCCGCTTAGATCTATCTCTATATATCTTTATCCCCAGGATGTAGGACGCATTACCTAGATCTTTCATGGAGAACTTTTGTGATAAGAAGAGCTTGACCGAGTGGAGTATAGGAACATCACTTCCTATCAATAGTATGTCATCCACATACAATACGAGGAAGACAACCTTACTCTCTATAACATTTTTGTATATACAATGTTCATCTTTGTTTTTTATGAAGTCAAACTCTTTGATCGCTTCATCAAAACAGATGTTCCATCTCTGTGATGTCTACTTTAATCCATAGATGGATTTAAGCAGTTTGCACACCTTTCCGCCGCTCCCACTGTCTATGAAGCCCTCTGGCTGTGTCATGTACACGCTCTCTTCTAAATCACCATTTAGAAAAGCGGTCTTGACGTCCATCTGCCAGATTTCGTAGTCATGGTATGCAGCAATGGCAAGTAGTATCCTGATGGACTTAAGCATAGCGACAGGAGAAAAGGTTTTATCATAGTCGACACCTGGTCGTTGACGAAAACCTTTTGCTATAAGTCTAGCTTTGAAGGTCTCAACCTTTCCATCTACACCAATTTTCTTCTTAAAGATCCACTTGCTCCCGATGGGTTTTACCACTTCAGGAGAAACTTCCAAAGTCTATACTTTGTTGGTGTACATGGATTCTATCTCAGATCGCATAGCATCCAACCATTTCACAGAGTCTCCACTTGTGATAGCCTGCTCAAAACTAGTTGGGTCATCATCTTCCATAATGCAATCCTCACTCCCACCATCTATGAGAAAACCGTAGTATCTCTCAGGTGGATGAGGAACCCTACTAGATCTGCGGAGTGGATGGGGTTCGTTGGGGACTATTGAATCCTCCGGTTCTACTAAATCGTCAGTTATAGTTTGTGTAGCTGGAATTTCTTCCAGCTCTACCTCATTACCACTAATTTCTTTCACAAGAAATTCCTTTTCTAAAAATATGGCATGTTGAGAAACAAACACTTTTTGTTCCTCAGTATGGTAGAAGATATATCCATATGAATCCTTTGGATATCCCACAAACTGCACTAAACAGACCTTGCCTCGAGTTTGTCCGGATTTTTCTTTTTAACATAGGCCGGACAACCCCATACCTTAACTTATTTAAGAGATGGTCTCTTCCCATTTCATATCTCATATGGAGTGGTAGGTACTGATTTGGTCGGAACCCTATTCAATAGGTATACAACTGTCTCAAGTGCATAACTCCAAAAGGAAATAGGTAACTCAACATTACTTATCATAGAGTGCACCATATCTAATAGGATGTGATTCCTCCGCTCCGAAAATACATTGTGTTGTGGTGTATAGGGAGGAGTAAGCTGAGAGAGAATCCCATTCTCTTTTAAGTGGTCTCTGAATTCCATGCCCAAGTATTCTCCTCCCCGATCAGATCGTAGGACTTTAATACTTTTACCCGTCTGGTTCTCAACTTCGTACTTATATTTCTTGAATTTCTCAAAAGATTCAGATTTATATTTCATCAGGAACACATGTCTGTATCTTGAGAGATCGTCGGTGAATGTAATGAAGTACGAGGAACCATACCTGGCATGTGTAGACATAGGACCGCATACATTACTATGTATCAGTCCCAAGGGTTCAGTAGCGCTTTCTCCGTGTCCAGTAAACGGAGTTTTGGTCATCATCCCTTTGAGACATGACCGGTAAGTTTCATAAGATGTAAATTCAAACTGATTTAAATATCCATCTTTATATAACTTAGCTAGTCTTATCGCATTGATATGACCTAGTCTACAATGCCTCAAGAAGGCTTCGTTCATTTCTGAACTTTTCCTATTGTGTGTGTTCTGTATGTTTAGAACTGTAGTTTGATTTAGAACGTATATACCGTTACACAACGTACCAAACCCAATCAACACTTGATTTAGGAAAAATATTCATAACATTTTTTGTATAAAATAACAGTCGCTCAGAATCAATGTATTTGGTAATATTAGGCGATATTCGCCAACTGCTTTGGCTGCAACAATTGCACCATTCCCTACTACTAGAGACTTATCACCCTTTCCCAGTTCTTTACTTCTCCTTAACCCATGTAACAAATTACATACGTGGGATCCTGATCCGGTATCCAATACTCAGGACGTAGAGAATACTAAGAAACAGTTCTCAGTAACGAACACACCCGAAGAAGATGCATCAGCATGCTCTCTCTTCGTTCGGGTTGCGTGGGAATCCTGATATTCCCTTATTCCTTGCTTAGACTTATGACAATCATAAGATAGAGCGGAACCAACGTTCCCCAGCTCAGTATAATAAGCGGGTTCGGTCAATACATCTATATTATTATCTTGATTAAGGTGTTTCATGGTCGCTACCAGGAGAGAAAGAGCATAACACTTTTGCGTGCGCTCTTTGCAAGATTAGATTGGTTATTATCTTATCTAATCAGGATGGCTCCCACTTTTTTTTATCAAATCTTCCTTCAAACCCTAAAAGGTAAGATTAGTCAGGATTAATTACACCCTAAAAGTTCGCCAATCGGTCAGCCAAGCAGGTATTGGTACTCCGAGTAAGTCTCCTCATGTTTTCGCATGGAACTAATTAAATAACCTCGTATCCAGAGGGGCATAACCCCGTTAACACCTTTCTTAGACACCTACTGGATCAGCTAATTGTAAAGTGAAAACTCTCCAAGGAGTAACTCTTACTCGCAGTGGGTATCGGGATCCAACTATCACAAAGAAGGTATGCAATCTCATTGCAAATTTCAACACTTGAAATTCCCAATATCTGTTTTTACCCCTCATGACTTATGACCTTAACTATGGTCAACAAATCATAAGCGCTAGCCAAGTTCAACCCGTCATTTCATGATTGAATTAAACCCACCCGTACGATCTTTAACAAGGTCAACAAAGCTGTACGACTACCCTAATCCAATCACATCATATGCGGCAGATAAGCACTAATCAGCTACAGCACACTATGCCTTGATAGAGGCCAATAAACGTAGCACGAATACTAAATAGCACTTATCTGAAATGACGGAAGGCTATGACGGTTTTGAAGAAAACCTTTAGCATAATGAACTTGATATCGTTGTAGAATCTAGTGATTTGAAAAGGAGTGGTTTTTGTAGCATTTTCTAGTTTTTCTAAAGAGGTCACTCCCGGTGAAGGGATCTCAACTATTTCCTCATCGAATGAGGTATTGGATATTCATCAAAGAATACCACTATGCTGTAAGTCGATGTGCAACACCCCACGAGTTGCGGGGAGGCGGAAATATGAAAAACATCTTGTTCTTGAAGCATACATCGACAAACTGAAGATCTTTGCTAAACGATAATTAACAACTACCATAGAAGTTCTAAACTACTATGTAAAAAGATTATACCTAGTGATATGTGTCCTTCGTCTTTACGATCTCTTCGTCCTTCTCGGCCTCCTCCAAGTGATAGATGATCCACCCGAGAACCCTAATCCAAGGTTCACCTCAAAACTTGAGGTAACTAAGTTTCTTTAGTTGCTAATCAAAGGAACTTAGGTCATATAGAGTTAGGTTATGGGATGTTTAGTCTTTTCTAATCCTTGTACTCAACTCATGAGTAGTAGGATTAGAGCTTGAAGAAAGAGAGAGCTTGAGGAGAGAGAAGGTGAACTAGAATTGAAATGAAATTGCTTCTCACTTAATATATCAAGCATAATGAATAAATAAGAGATTATTCATCATGCTTCATAAATGTATATGAGTGATTCACTATGTGAGTCATTAAGCATTTAATGATGCATTAATGACATAGTAAATCACACATAATGAGTCACAATTACATTAATGACAATGCCACCTTAACCCCTTAAGTCACCATGTTTCTAGAAGCTTCCCAGAAATTACGAGAACGCCCCTCCCATCCGTGAAAACACGGAAAAACTTTAGACTGTATAAATCCAATAACCTGATAATAGAATCTGGCTTAAACCAAAGCCGTCTAGTAAAAACTGTACGAATGTCGTACGTGCGTTTAAACACGTATTCATCCGAACCCTTGTCGTAAAACCGTACGACCTCTATATGGTTTCGCCTGGAGTTAGGAAAACTCTGTGTGGGACTCTAAAGACTCGACTACTACGCTGGCAGTGGGTTTAACCACAGACCGCAAGCGGCACTAGCTGTACGTAACGGTCCCCAGATAGATGTCGATAAGAAGGCCGATGAGGATACCCATCCGAACTCCTACTGAGCCTGTCCGTGACAATATCCGTGCAGTCCGGTCAGTTCATCTAAGAGTATCGCATGTATAGTCTAGGGAGGTGGTAAACGTCAGACCCCTAATAACCGTACAAGTCGTGTCGGCATGGCTCTATACCATCCGAGAATCTACTGATCAATCTATCAGTAATTCTCAATCAGCCCTGGCCAGGGACTTATGGTAATGACCAACCGATCACTGTGCGATATCAACTCCCTATACCGGGAGAGACGAATCCCTAACAGTCACTCACTGACTCCACGTGGCTCGGGACTGTGCCCAACTAAAACCTATTTGCATGACTCCTTTGAACCGTGGTAGGGTAGTAATCAAAGCACAGTGGGAACTCACACGAGACAAATGACGAACTTAAGTCAACAGACTATCTGCACACATGTCACCTGAGAACTGCTATCTGACGTTAGGTATAAATACCATCCAGTCAGTTCTCGGCGAGTCCTGTCCGGTGTACTCACACCCAGTGAGCATCTATATACAATCTTAGGTGCACTCCACCAATGGCTGCGGGACCAATCCATCACCCCTCCTCAGGGTCTAGATATGTATACACCAGTCTACTCCGGAGTATCGATGCCCGGTCTCGACACTCCTGCGACCAGGGAAATCTAAGGATATGCCTATTGACTATCCAGCTCCCACTAGTATGACTGCCATCACAACGCCGGTAGTCAGGCAAACACCCTATGGGCTTTATCAACATGTATATATGTATGAATACTACGCAAAATATATCATATGTTAAGATAAAGACAAACCAAATAGCGTACTATCATATTAAGCAAGACTGTCATGTACATACATATCCCTAGCATCCTATACAATGAAGGCCTCTAGGGCATATATATCCAACAATCTTCCACTTGCACTAAGGTCTATAATTGGCGTAATAAGTACCCACTATCTTCACTAGATCCAGTTGCTGGAGTACCGCATGCCCAACATCTCAAACAGCCTCTTGAACTGAACTTGAGGGATGGCCTTGGTGAATGGATCTGCCGTGTTGTCTTTTGTGTCCACTCTCCGTACCTCGATCTCCCGACGATCAATGAACTCCCTGATCAAGTGAAACCGCCTTAAGATATGCCTGGATCTCTGATGGGACCTCGGTTGCTTCGCTAATGCTACGGCCCCATTGTTATCACAATACAATGGTATTGGATTGGCAATGGACGGAACCACCTGAAGTTCAGAGATGAACTTCCTCATCCAGACAGCCTCTTTTGCGGCTTCACTAGCAGCTATATACTCAGCCTCCATAGTTGAGTCTGCGACGGTATCCTGTTTGGAACTCTTCCAACATACCGTCCCTCCATTGAGGATAAACACAAAACCCGAAATGGATTTAGAATCATCTTTGTCACTTTGGAAGCCGGAGTCGGTAAAAGCCTCTACCTGGAGGTCCCCATTACCGTAAATTAAGAACATCTCCTTAGTCCTTCTTAGGTACTTGAGAATGTTCTTTACCGCTATCTAATGTTTCTCACCTGGGTCAGACTGATACCTGCTTACCACACCAAGTGCGTAAGCTACATGCGGTCTTGTACATAACATTGCATACATTATAGATCATACTGCCGAAGCATAGGGTATAATGCCCATGCAATCCCTCTCTTCATCAGTCTTTGGAGACATCTCTTTGGAGAGGGTGATCCCGTGACAAGCAGGCATATTACCGCGCTTGGAATCTTCCATACTAAATCTCTTTAGTATAGTGTCAATATACCTGGACTGTGAAAGTCCCAACATTCTATTAGATCTATCACGATAGATCTTAATGCCCAAAATGTAGGTTGCATCACCCAAGTCTTTCATAGAGAATTTTTGTGATAAGAAGAGCTTTACTGATTGTAGCATAGGGACATCATTCCCTATCAGTAGTATGTCGTCGACATACAAAACGAGGAAGACTACTGCTCCTTCTACAATCTTCCTATAAATACATAGTTCATCTACATTTTTGATAAAGTCAAACTCTTTGACTGTCTCATCAAAGCAGATGTTCCAACTTCGCGATACTTGCTTTAATCTATAAATGGATTTAAGCAAACTGCACACTCTTCCGCTGCTCCCACTGTCTAAGAAACCTTCTGGTTGATCCATGTAAACACTCTCTTCTAAATGTCCATTTAGAAAAGCTGTTTTACATCCATTTGCCAGATTTCATAGTCATGGAAGGCAGCAATGGCAAGCAGGATCCGAATGGGTTTAAGCATAGCTACAGGAGAAAAGGTTTCATCATAGTCCAATCCTGGTCATTGACGAAAACCTTTTGCAACGAGTCTAGCTTTATAGGTTTCCACTTGTCCAAGTGCACCAATCTTCTTTTTGAAGATCCATTTGCATCCAACTGGTTTCACCCCAGGAGGAGCAACTTCTAAAGTCCATACTTTATTGGTGTACATGGATTCCATTTTGGATCTCATAGCATCCAGCCATTTCATCGAGTTAATACTCGTGATAGCCTGCTGAAAACTAGTAGGCTCATCATCATCGATGATGCAATCCTCTTGATCCCCATCTAGAAGAAAACCATAGTATCTCTCAGGAGGATGAGAAAGCCTACTAGATCTGCGGAGTGGTGTTGGTTCGTCATGTTCTATTGAAATCTGAGGTTCTTCTAAGTCCTCGGTAGCAGTTTGAGGTTCTGGAATTTCTTCCAGCTCTACCGCGCTCCCACTAATTTCTTTCGCAAGAAATTCGCTTTCTAAGAAGACAATGTGGCGAGCGACAAACACATTTTCTTCTTCAGTCTGGTAGACCATGTACCCCCTTGAATGTTTGGGGTATCCTACAAACTTGCACAAAACCGATCGTGCCTCGAGCTTGTCCGGTCTATGCTTTTTAACATATGCCGGACACCCCCATACCTTGATATACTTGAGATATGGTCTCTTCCCGCTCCACATTTCATATAGAGTGGTAGGAACAGACTTAGTTGGAACTCTATTCAATAAGTATGCTGCTGATTCTAGAGCAAATCCCCAGAAGGAAAGTGGCAACTCAGCACTACTCATCATTGAACGCACCATATCTAATAGCGTGCGATTCCTCTTTTCTGATACACCATTATGCTGGGGTGTATAAGGCGGAGTAAGCTGAGAGAGAATTCCATTCTCTTTTAAGCATTCAAGGAAACTGGTACTTAAGTATTCTCCACCTCGATCAGATCGAAGTGTCTTGATGCTTTTACCAGTTTGTTTCTCTACTTCATTTTTATACTCCTTAAACTTCTCAAAGGTCTCGGATTTATGTTTCATTAAGAACACATGTCCATACCTAGAGAAGTCATCAGTAAAAGTGATGAAGTAGGAGTGACCGCTTCGCGCATGTGTAGACATTGGACCACATACATCATTGTGTACAAGTCCCAAGAGTTCATAGCTCTTGCTCCGTGTCCGGTGAACGGAGATTTGGTCATTTTTCCTTTGATATATGATTGACAAGTTGCATATGATGAATATTCAAATGGATCTAGATATCCATCTTTATGTAACTTAGTCAACCTTGTTTTGTTTATATGACCAAGTCTACAATGCCATGTGAAGGCTTGATTTGAATCTGGAGCCTTTCTTTTAAGTGTGTTTTGAATATTGAAAATTCGAGGTTGATTAAGTATGTATATGCCGTTTTCCAGTGTGCCATACCCAATCAGTTCTTGATTTAGGAGAATGTTCATGACATTTCTTTCAAGCGCAAAATTATATCTTCATTAGATAACAAAGATACTGATATAATATTACACAACATACTGGGAATACAAAAACAGCTGTACAACACCAAAATGTGTCCACTAGTCAACCCTAGGTGATACTCCCCTATTGCAATAGCATCTACAT
The DNA here is from genome assembly GCA_030015575.1 of Agapanthus africanus. Lineage (NCBI taxonomy): Eukaryota > Viridiplantae > Streptophyta > Magnoliopsida > Asparagales > Amaryllidaceae > Agapanthus > Agapanthus africanus. The sequence goes on from CM057343.1 coordinate 517,125,861, forward strand.
GCATTCCATTGCCCATCCGGAGAGTCATATCACCTGCCCCCGGTACTCTACTATTTCTCAGATCCTGCAATGAATTACAGATGTGAGAACCAGAACCGGTATCAAGTACCCATGATGTAGAGTTTACTGAAAGACAATTTTCGATTACGAACACACCTGAAGCAGAAGCAATAGCTTGCTTCGTGTCCTTTGCCTTGAAGGCCATACAGTCCTTCTTCTAGTGCCCTTGCTTGTGACAATAATGGCATTCATTTATATCCGCTTTCACCCTTCCTGCCTTGTTCTTTCCCTGCACCTTCTTGACCCTACCCTTCGGTTTGGTGGCTTTCATCTTCTTCTTCCCTTTAGATTTCGCTTTATATTTAGAAGAGGATGATTGGCCAACATACAGAACGGGGGTCTTCTCCTTTTTCAAGGAGGTCTCTGCTACCCTCAACATGTTGAGGAGCTTTGGAAGATTAGCTTCCATTTCGTGCATGTTGAAGCTAAGCACGAACTGAGAGAAGGTGTGGGGAAGGGACTGCAAAATCAAGTCGATATACAAATCATTCTCTAGCACGTATCCCAGGTTTGCGAGTTCCTCAATGAGGCTGATCATTTTGAGGACGTGCTCCCCTACAGGCGATCCTGGAGCTAACCTCATCTGGAAGAGTTTCCTTGAGGTCTCGTACCTCGCGATACGGGAGTGCTCTCTATATAATTCCTTAACATGGAGAAAGATGGATACAATATCCATACTCTCGTGCTGTTTCTGGAGTTCATTGTTCATGGACGCCAACACGATACACTTAGCTCGCTCACAATCTAGATCCCAGGTTTTGCGAACTTCCTTGTCCACAACTGAGGAATCTGGTCCAGGGATAAGGGGAGGAACAGCGGTGGTAACATATGCTACTTTGTCATAAGTCAGTGCAATGTTGACGTTCCTTAGCCAATCTTTATAGTTCTGCCCGGTCAGTATATTTTTTTCAAGTAATAGTTTTAGTACTGTCATGGTAGCTGCTAGAGAGAGAGAAAAGAAAACACTCAGCATATGCTTCTTGCATGTTTAGATTGGTTATTAATTTATCTAAACAGGATGGCTCCCACTGTTCCCTCAAATCCTTCTTCAAAACCTAAAAGAAGAACAAGTCAGGATTTAATCACACGTCACAATACTTGCTTAACTTTTCAACCAAGCTGGTGTTGGTACTTCGAGGGAGGTTTTCCAACGCTTTCACGAAGTTCCTTAATTAAATAACCTCTTTTCCCTTGAGGCGTAGCCCCTCTAACACCTTTCTGGACACCTACTTGGTTTATAGCATTGATTGTTAAGTGAGAATGTTTCCTGAGAGTAATCCTACTCATCAGTGGGATCGGGATCCAACTATCATTGCATGATGTACTAGATGGAAGCCACTCTAGTCACCACACTCCAGAAGGTATGCTAAATCTGCAAGTTTCCTTTATGTTTGAAACTCCCGATGTGATTTTTATCCTAAGCTCTTATTGACCTTGACGTAGGCCAACAAGTCATAAGACGCAAGTCAAGTTCTACCCGTCGTTGTCCTGATTAATTTAGGTACATCGTACATGCCCTTGACGTAGGCCAACAAGGCTGTACGTCTTTCCTATACTAATGCATCTATCTATGCAACAAATAAGCAAGCCACACTGCTACCATCCACTATGCCTTGACGTAGGCCAACAAGCATAGCATGAATACGATGTGCTGTCTATTTGAAACGATGGAGGGTTACGGCTGGTTTTTGGCAAAAAATCGTTAACTTAGTGAACTTGATTTGATCGAAGGAACCAAGATAGCCTTTATTAAAAGGAGTGGTTTAAGCTCCGCATTTAAAATTTGCTTTTTGAAGAAAACCGAGTGGTTTTAGAAATTGTTCCAACGATTCAGTTTAGGTTTTATTTTTCTTTGCATTAAAAATAATGCGTCCCATCTTTAACCTATCATTATAAATAACAACGAAAATACAACGTCCTCTTATGCCATCCGCATTCGCCACGGGGTCCCGTCATCACCCGTTAGGTTACTTAACTAACGGCAGAGCGGGGGCTGGGCTAGTGCGGGTGTAAAACATAAGTGCCGTCTAAATAGCTATCATATATAGATATTGCACATTCGTCAAACGCAATAATAGGAATTCCATATCACAGATAAACTTTATTGGATATGCAAGCAATCCGTGTTTCTTTTGAGCCTGTAAGAAAAGACAGATTACACAGTTGTGATGAATAGCCATTACCCCACCCCAGACCCCTACGGGTACGGCAAACTACCCGCCAAGTACCCGAAGTGAAGCGGTCTCCCTCAACAACATGAGTAGGACACTAAGCACTTCGAAATACCCGGTAGTTTGTGCACCCCACCTTGGGTCTATCTTAGGAGCAAAAACAGTAAAAAGAAATAATACAACGGTGGCAACAACCGCAACCTGGATGTTCCCCGCAAAATAATATTACAACTTATTACAATTTCATCGAATGAATTAATACAATAACCCATCACAAAACCCCGGCTAATCATCACAACAGTCCAATAGAGTTCATAATCACAAACAGTTAAAACATTACAGATATGTGTAACCCCCTGCCAACCGACATACTAGCAGTTAGGGGAGGTTTACGAACACATAATACAGTTCACAGATATAATCAAACAAGCAAATATCGTATAATTTCGATCGATCAAACCCATTAGATTCTGCTCCAAAGCTTCTCTGTAAACCTGAGACCTGAGCAAAAAAAAAACCATACCAGAAAAGACAAAATATCACAGAAGATGCACAGAGAAAAACTGGGCTGAATCGGCCCCAACTCGGCTGCGGATCCACGGCGGATCGGTGGGATCGGCCATGGTTCCGCGGCTCAGTGGCCGATTCAGGAGCCCATTTTTTTTGTGTGTTCTTATAATTTCATGTAGAGTGTTCTGGAGGAACCTGAAAAATTTTTGGACCTCATTTTAAAAACGACAGAAACTATGTGATATCGGGGTATTTTCCGGTTCGTTTTGCGTTCGAAATTCATAAGACTTTGCAAGTGAGTTAATTATTGTTTAGTGAGGCTCTGATACCACTGTAAGTCGATGTGTAACACCCCACGAGTTGCGGGGAGGCGGAAATATGAAAAACAATCTTGTTCTTGAAGCATACATCGACAAACCGAAGATCTTTGCTAACCGATAATTAACAACTACCATAGAAGTTCTAAACTACTATGTATAGAGATTATACCTAGTGATACGTGTCCTTTGTCTTTACGATCTCTTCGTCCTCCTCGGCCTCCTCCAAGTGATAGATGATCCACCCGAGAACCCTAATCCAAGCTTCACCTCAAAACTTGAGGTAACTAAGTTTCTCTAGTTGCTAATCAAAGGAACTTAGGTCATATAGAGTTAGGTTATAGGATGTTTAGTCTTTTCTAATCCTTGTACTCAACTCATGAGTAGTAGGATTAGAGCTTGAAGAAAGAGAGAGCTTGAGGAGAGAGGAGGTGAACTAGAATTGAAATGAAATTGCTTCTCACTTAATATATCAAGCATAATGAATAAATCAATAAAATGAATAAATAAGAGATTATTCATCATGCTTCATAAATGTATATGAGTGTTTCACTATGTGAGTCATTAAGCATATAATGATGCATTAATGACATAGTGAATCGCACATAATGAGTCACAATTACATTAATGACAATGCCACCTTAACCCCTCAAGTCACCATGCTTCTAGAAGCTTCCCGGAAATTACGAGAACGCCCCTCCCATCCGTGAAAACACGGAAAAACTTTAGACTGTATAAATCCAATAACCTGATACTAGAATCTGGCTTAAACCAAAGCCATCTAGTAAAAACTGTCCGAATGTCGTACGTGCGTTTAAACACGTATTCGTCCGAACCCTTGTCGTAAAACCGTACGACCTCTATATGGTTTCGCCTGGAATTAGGAAAACTCTTTGTGGGACTCTAAAGACTCGACTACTACGCTGGAAGTGGGTTTAACCACAGACCGCAAGCGGCACTAGCTGTACGTAACGGTCCCCAGGTAGATGTCGATAAGAAGGCCGATGAGGATACCCATCCGAACTCCTACTGAGCCTGTCCGTGACAATATCCGTGCAGTCCGGTCTGTTCATCTAAGAGTACCGCATGTATGGTCTAGGGAGGTGGTAAACGTCAGACCCCTAATAACCGTACAAGTCGTGTCGGCATGGCTCTATCACCATCCGAGAATCTACTGATCAATCTATCAGTAATTCTCAATCAGCCCTGGCCAGGGACTTATGGTAATGACCAACCGATCACTGTGCGATATCAACTCCCTATACCGGGAGAGACGAATCCCTAACAGTCACTCACTGCCTCCACGTGGCTCGGGACTGTACCCAACTAAAACCTGTTTGCACGACTCCTTTGAACCGTGGTAGGGTAGTAATCAAAGACAGTGGGAACTCACACAAGATAAATGACGACCTTAGGTCAACGGACTATCTGCACACATGTCACCTGAGAACTGCTATCTGACGTTAGGTATAAATACTATCCAGTCAGTTCTCGGCGAGTCCTGTCCGGTGTACTCACACCCAGTGAGCATCTGTATACAATCTTAGGAGCACTCCACCAATGGCTGCGGGACCAATCCATCGCCCCTCCTCAGGGTCTAGATATGTATACACCAGTCTACTCCGGAGTATCGATGCCCAGTCTCGATACTCCTGCGACCAGAGACATCTAAGGATGTGCCTATTGACTATCCAGCTCCTACTAGTATGACTGTCATCACAACGCCGGTAGTCTGGAAAACACCCTATGGGCTTTATCAACATGTATATATGTATGAATACTACGCAAAATATATCATATGTTAAGATAAAGACAAACCAAATAGTGTACTATCATATTAAGCAAGACTGTCATGTACATACATATCCCTAGCATCCTATACAATGAAGGCATCTAGGGCATATATATCCAATATATGCAAAGCAAGAACTAGAGAAGCTATCAAAACAAAACCGAGTGGGTTATAACATTTGCTAGTTTTGCTAAAGAGGTCACTCCCGGTGAAGGGATTTCGGCTCTTTCTTCATCGAATGAGGTGCTGGATATTCATCAAGGAATACCACTATGCAAAGCAAGAACTAGAGCTGTCTTTTAGAAAATTTTGATTCTACAACATGTTTAGGTTTCTTTTCTTTCCATTAATCTCATTAATGAAGTCCCATCATTTATGTTTCCCTAAACATCACAGAAAAGAAACGAAAATAGAAGTACGCTTATGCCATCCGCATTCGCCACGGGGCTCCGTCATGCACCGTTGGGTTACTTAACTAACGGCAGAGTGGGTGTTGGACTAGCATGGGTGCAAAACATAAGCAATGTTTATTATATATATCATATATATATAGCATTCGTCTTACGCAGTTATATGATCACATCACAGAACTCAAGCAGCAGAAGTCAACATATGAAATATTGGATATACTATGAGGTCCATGTTTTAAATTCAGCCAGTAATGAAAAACACTGATTCCATGGTTGTGATGAATAGCCAAACCCACATCCCTAGATCCCTACAAGAGCGGCAAGCAACCTTGCCAATTCTAGAGTAAGGAGACTCGGTCTCGACTCCTCAAGATGGTCTCCCGCTGGACTCTAGAACCCGGTTACTTATGCTCCCCGTCTTAGGTCTATCCTAATGCGGAAAAGAAAATAATATACATCAATGGTGACATCATCCTCAACCCGGAAGTGTCCCAATAAAAGAATATTACATACAATTTTACATGAATGAAAATTAAAAAACTCTCATCTTAGGCAAGAAAAAACCCGGCTATTCAATCATGACGATCCAATATAACATATCACAGTAATACATAACATCACATGTTATCAACGTAAGTAAATATGCGTATCCCAAATGTCGTTGACATATAGCAACGAGATCGGAGATAGCCCACATATTACACTTATGGTCGCAGAAAAGAAATGAAAAACTACAATATTTATAATTCGCTAATACCTTAGATATCATAAACCCGGAATATCTCATATTCTGAATTTCATGCCTAACCCTATAAACCTTTTATTTTAGTCTCAAATCGAAAACACTTTTCAATAACTTAGTTAATACGATTCCCGACTACCTGATCGGATGCTCTTTGGGAACTTTAGAAGATGGCCGCACCGCTGATGCCGTCGACGAAGTGCATTTAGCCGGAACACCGTGGCCGTGAGCACTCGAGTGGATACTTTTGGCAACGGGGTTCTCTTACAATCACTTGGTCGGGGCTATGGGGCGTGGCTATCTAGTAATGTTACCCGGTGAGAGTTCGCGTACTATACGATCTTTCGACGGAGTTTTGATCCGAATCAAAACTCCGTGACAATCGATCAACCGAGACTAAATGCTAGATTTACTAATTACAAACTAGTTTTCACAAAACTAATTTAATATGGATTCTAAATATTATATCATATATCAAACTTAAACCCGAAACGATGTTAAATTGCGAATACGAAACACTCCGAATTTCCCCAACATAAAAGATAAGATCACATGCAATCTGGGCAAAACAAACATAACCAGAAAACCTAATTCCAACACACCAGAACAACAAAAAAAATACGAGACCAAAATATTAAAATGGGGTTGGCCAGGCTGGTTATTTTGGTCATCTCACGGGCCAAAGAGTGGATTCATGGTCTCGTGTTTCTTCAGTGTTCTAGTAACATCACATGTAACATTCTGCACTTGTTTTAAAAAATTTCAGACTACTTTTTAAAATTGACAGAAACTAGGGTTTTGGATCGTCGGTTTCGGAGTTGTTTCGTTTTCGTAATTCTAATTACACTGTCTAATGCTCCAGCTTTGGCTCTGATACCTTGAAAGTGTATTCTAGCACCACAACAAGGTTTTAACCGGCATCAAGTATGCAATTTTAAAATTTTTGGGTGCTAAGGTACATTAACATAGAATCTAACTAGAATATTAGGGTTTAACATATGATAAAAGAAGAACTACACTAAGTAATGGAGACTACAACCTTTGTAAACTAAGTCCTTCTCTTTTAAAGCTCCGGGTAGTAGTCCCTACGACTTCTCTAGGCTCCATTTGAAGAACGGATCGAGCTTGCTTCGCAACTTTCGTGTCGAAGATGATCCGTCTGAAGTTCCTCTAGGTCAAGCTACCTCTTCACTAATCTAGTATTAGTGAAGTAAACATCCTAGTCGGGTTTTTAGCTCACTAGGAAATTCTCAAGCCCTTGGATTCACAACTCATGTAAGGGTTAAGGTTTGGATGAGGAAGAAGAATAGAATGGAGAGAGTGTAAGAAAAATGAGCTAAACAAAAAACTCAGGTGAGTGAAGAATGAAGAATGGCTCACATATCATTGAAGCATCAATAAAATTGCAATAATAAATTACAACCATGCTTGTATAGTGTAAAGCAAATGAATAAAGGATTGATCAAGCCATGCTTCACCCATTCCAAAAATATCTCCCCATTTTCCACCTCATTTCTATTTTCTCAAAATAGAAATTCAAACATACTTCATAATACATACGCGCGCGCGCGTGCACACACACACACACATACACACACACACATATATATATATATATATATATATATATATATTAATATATATATTAAGAGAAGAAAATAATTAGTGAGCAATAATATTAGTTAATATATAATTATATAAAATATAATTATATATATCATATTATTAAATCAACACTTGATTCAATAATCCGATTATATCATATATAACCGACTAATATCATTTATCTGTAGATTAGAATACGGTATCACATACTCGTATTTAATCAGGCCCCCGCACATATTATCATATGTGCCCTACTTCGTTTCGCTTGAACTAGGAAACCTCTATGTGGGACTCTAAAGACTCCTCAATACGCCAGCAGTAGGTATTGATCACATCAGTTACCCACAAGCCGTCAGCGGTACTAGCTGGACGTAACGGCTTCCCAGGTATTGAGCGATTAGAAGATCAACAAGCAAACTTGTCCAAACTCTCATGAAGCCTATAAGTAACACTTACCGTACAGTCCAGTCTCTTCGTCTGATATGTCGCATATCCAGTCTAGGGGTAGAATCGTCAGACCCCGGTAACTTGATAAGTCATGCCGATGTGTGGCTCATAACGGTTCGAGAAACTACTGATAACACTTACCAGTAAATCTCATCAGCCCTGACCAGGGACTTACTGTTATAGCCAATCGAGCATAGCACAACATCAACTCCCAATACCGGGAGAGACGAAACCCCTCCTATCGCTCATTGCCTCCATGTGGCTCGGGACTGTACCCAAAATCCACCTGTTTGCACGACTCCTTTGAGCCATCGAAGGGAGGAAATCAAAGCACTGTGCGAACCACACAAGACACTATGACGATCTCGGGTCTATAGACTAACCTGTACCAGTGTCACCAGAGAACTGCTATCTGATGATAGGTATAGTACCATCTAGGAGTTCTCGGCGAGTCCTGTTCGTCTCTAATGAGCACCTGTGTACAATCTTTGATGTCAAACACCAATGGTTATGGGATCAACCATCGCCCCCTAAAAAGTCAAGAATGTACACACTAGTCTACTCTGGAATATCGATGTCATGTCTCGATATCCCCTCGACTAGGAACAATTAAAGGTTGTGCTTTTGGACTACACAAGTTCCAGTAGTATGATCCGCATCATAGTCCTGGTAGTCAAGCAAACATCCTAAGGGCTTTATCAACATGTATCAGAAAGTCAGTATAATAATACAAGTGTACATGTTAAGATAAAGAGCAACCATATAGCATATTATCATGTCGAGCAAGATTGTCCTCTATATATATGTCCAAGCATCCACTATATCATACAATAATGGCCTCTAAGAAATACATATTCCTAACAATCACGACCGTGTAATCCGTGTTTTTCATTACTGGTTTAATCTAAAACACGGACCTCCTAGTATATCCTATATTTCATATATCTGCTTCTGTTGTTTCTGTGATGTGATGTGATCATAAAACTGTGTGAGATGGATGCTACTTATATATATGATTTACTAGTAGACATTATATATGTTTTGCATCTGTGCTAGTCCTGATCCCGCCCTTCTGTAAGTTAAGTAACCTTATGGTAAAGACCCGGGTCCCCATGGCGAATACGGATGGCATATATGTGTGTTTTATTTTCGTTTCTTCTATGATGTTTAGGAAACATAAATGATAGGACGTCATTAATAAAATTAATGAAAAGAAAAGAAACCTAAAAGATATTGTAGAATCAAATTTTTCAAAAAGTTAGCTTTAGTTCTTGCTTTGCATAGTGGTATTACATTATGAATATCCAGCACCTCATTCGATGAGAAAAGAGCCTAGATCCCTTAACCGGGAATGACCTCTTTAGTAAAACTAGCATATGCTACAAACCACTCGGTTTGTTTTGAAAACTACTCGATTTTAAAGCGGAGTTTAAACCACTACTTTTCAAATCACTAGATTCTACAACGATATCAAGTTCATTACGTTATAGGTTTTATTCAAAACCGGTCGTAGCCCTCCGTCATTTCAGATACGTAGTATTTAGTATTCGTGTTGTGCTTGTTGACCTCCGTCAAGGCACAGTGTACGATAGCTGGGTAATATTTATCTGCAGTATGTTGATGCGATCGGTAGGGGCAGTCACACAACCTTGTTGACCTCCGTTAAGGGTTTGTGCGGGTGGTTCGAATCGATCAAGAAATGACGGGTTGAACTTGACTAGCAGCCTAAGGTTGTTGACTTCCGTCAGGGTCATGGGTCGTTAGGGGTAAAAACAGATATTGAGAATTTCAAGTGTTGAAATTTGCAATGAGATTGCATATCTTCTATATGAGATAGTTAGATCCCGATACCCACTGCAATTAAGTGTTACCCCTGAGAGAGATTTTCACTTTACAATTAGCTAATCCAGTAGGTGTCTAACAAAGGTGTTAACGGGGTTATACCCCTGCGGAAACGAGGTTATTTAATTTGTTCCATGCGAAAGCACGGGGAGACTCCCTCGGAGTACCAACACCTGCCTCGTTGACCGATTAGCGAACTTTTATAGTGTAATTAATCCCGGCTAATCTTACCTTTCAGGGTTTGAAGGAAAATTTGATAAAAACAGTGAGAGCCATCCTGATTAGATAAAATAATAATCAGTCTAATTTTGTAAGAGAACACGCTATAGTGTTTTCTTCTCTCTCTCTCCAGGTAGCGACCATGCCACGCCTTAATCAAGATAATAATATAGATGTATTGACTGAACCCGCTTATTATACTGGGCTAAGGAACATTGGTCCCGCTCTATCTTATGACAACTGTCATACGTCTGACTAAGGGATAGGGGAATACAAGGATTCCCACGCAACCCGTATGAAGAAAGAGCATTCTGATGCATTTTCTTTGGGTGTGTTAGTTATTGAGAACTGTTTCTTAGTCTGCTCTATGTCCTGGGTATTGGATACCGGATCAGAATCCTATATTTGTAATCTGGTACAAGGGTTAAAGAGAAATAGAGAACTAGGAAAGGGTGATATGTCTCTCAGAGTAGGGAATGGAGCATGCTGAAGCTGTCGGCAAATATCACATAGTATTACTAAATGGTAATAGATTGATTTTGAATGATTGTTATTTCATACCGTCGATGATATGAAATATAATATCCGTTTCTTTTTTAGATAAAGAGGGATATAATTTTTCATTGGAGAAAAATGTTATGAACATTTTCCTAAATCAAGTGTTGATTGGGTTTGGTACGTTATGTAATGATATATACGTTCTAAATCAAAATAAAGTTCTAAATATACAGAACACACACAAGAGGAAAAGTTCAGAAATAAGCGAAGCCTTCTTGTGGCATTGTAGACTTGGTCAAATCAATGCGACCAGACTAGCTAAATTGCATAAAGATGGATACTTGAATCCGTTCGAATTTACATCTTATGAAACTTGTCGGTCATGTCTCAAAGGACAGATGACCAAAACTCCGTTTACGGGATATGAAGAAAGAGCTACTGAACTCTTGGGACTGATACATAGTGATGTATGCAGTCCTATTTCTACACATGCCAGGAATAGTTTCTCGCACTTTATTACATTCACCGATGATCTCTCAAAATTCGGACATGTGTTCCTGTTGAAACACAAATCTAAACCTTTTGAGAAATTCAAGGAATATAGCGAAGTAGAGAACCAGATGGGTAAAAGTATTAAAATCCTTCGATCTGATCGAGGAGGTGAATACTTAAGCATGGAATTCCGAGATTATCTAAAAGAGAATGAGATTCTCTCTCAGTTTACTCCTCCGTATACACCACAGCTCAATGGAGTATCAGAGTGGAGGAATCGCACCCTATTAGATATGGTATGCTCTATGATGAGTGTTGCTGAGTTACCTATTTCCTTTTGGAGTTATGCACTTGATACAGCTGCATACCTATTGAATAGGGTTCCTACCAAATCTGCGCCTACCACTCTATATAAGATATGGGAGGGGAAGAGACCATGTCTTAATTTCATTAAGATATGGGGTTGTCCAGCTTATGTTAAAAAGCAAAACTGGACAAACTCGAGGTAAGGTCTATTCTATGTATGTTCATTGGATATTCTAAATATTCGCGAGGGTATATCTTCTACCATACCGAAGAACAAAAGGTGTTTGTTGCTCAACATGCCACCTTTTAGAAAATGAACTTCTTGTAAAAGAAATTAGTGGTAATGAAGTAGAGCTGGAAGAAGTTCCAGCTACACAAGCTACAACTGATTGTAGGGTGTTTTTCGTCACCCCATTGAGATGGAAATACGCGCGCGCTTGTCAGATGCATAACAGATTCCCCCTGCCCAGGATAGGATGGGGTTTATTGATCGTGGGAATCCGAATCTCCGGTAGCCGCGGAAGCAGCCGTTATTTACCCCTCACCTTTGGAGCGAGGGAACCTCCGATTAACGGGTTAAACAGGTCATGCGAACTTAATGTGCGGTGTTGTGTTTTGAAGGGGTTTTGGATATATCGAGGACCACGCAGAGTTTTTATGGGGGTCCCGCTACCCGGATAGCGGGCTGGGGGTCAAGGGGGCTAGCAGCCTCCTTACGGGGTGCGGGGCAGCGCCCCGTTAGAAAATTTTTCTAACGGGAACAGTGTGGTGGAGTATGTGTGTGTGCATATATGTATATATATACACATATATATAAAAAAAAAAAGGAAAGGGCATCCAAAGGATACGTGGGCCAGCGCCATACGTGCCTAGCAAGCGAGCACTGGGCGCTTAGACGCTAGCGCATCACGTGCCTGGCACGAGGGCGCTGGGTGCTTGAGCGCAAGGCGCTCGAGCACTAGCGCTTCACATGCCCGGTACGTGGGCGCTGGGCGCTAGGTGCTCGAGCACTTAAACGCAAGGCGCTCGAGCGCTAGCGCATCACGTGCCCGGCACGTGGGCGCTTGAGCGCAAGACGCTCGAGCGCTAGCGCTTCACGTGTCCGGCACGTGGGCGTTAGGCGCTTGAGCGCTTGGGCGCTTGGGCGCTTAGGCGCCGGCAAGAAAAGGGGGCTTTTAAGGCCAGAAAAAGGATTTAAACTCCCGAAAGAGCATTTGGAGTGGAGTTAAACTCCTAAGATATTTTTGGAGATGATGAAAGGGGCTTCTCCCTTGAGCTCTGGATCTTCCCCAATATGGGATTTTTGGAGATGGGTCTCCTTCCTCCTCTTCTGTCGGCTGGATCTTGAAGAACAAGAAGTATGAGATTTTAAAAATCTCTTATTTTTTAGATCTGATGGGAGATCTGAGTTCCCCTTTGTGGGTTTTGTGGTAAAAAGCTATTTAGTTTTGGAAAAGGAAGAGTAAAACTCTTGATTTAATTCTAAAGAAAGAAGAAGGTTTAGAACCTTGAAGAAAGAGAAAGAGACACAAAAACCCTAGAGTTTGAGGGAAATGAAAATTCTATTAGATATTTTCATCATGTTACCTTATATAGGCTTACATATTTACATGTAGCCCCTTGGGCTTTACAAAATGGCATTTTGCCCATCCCATGGCTCATGTGCCATTTCTTTTTGCACATAAGCCTTGGGCTTTACAAAAATTTGGCTTTATGTCCATTCATGCATAAAAAATTAAATTAAAATTATTTATTACATGATTTTTATGTTGGCATGGGGAGGCTGTCCGCGGGCTCGACTTGGGCATGGGCCCGCTTGACCTGGGCTTAGGCCCACCTGGCTTGGAATTGACCTTGACTTTGACTTGATCAACCGGGGTGCAAATTTTGACCCCAACAAAGTGCCCCCCATCAATAAATGCACACCGCACATTTGAGTTGTGTGCATGAAATTGATGGATCTTGAAGCTGGACTTCGAAATGGAACATCATTCCGGGGGCGGAGCATCCCTCGGGAGCATGATTCCCGAGGATTGGAGCATTATTCCGATTTGCGGAGCATAATTCCAGAGTCGGAGTATCATTCCGAAGAGTCGGAGCATAATTCCGAGGGTTGGAGCATAATTCCGGGATCGGAGCATCATTCCAAGGATCCGAGCATGATTCCAGCGATCGGAGCATCATTCCGAAGAGCGGAGCATGATTCCAGGGATCGGAGCATCATTTCGAAGAGCGTAGCATGATTCCAGGGATCGGAGCATCATTCCGAAGAGCAGAGCGTGATTCCATGGATCAGAGCATCATTCCGAAGAGCGGAGCATGATTCCAAAGGGCTGGAGCATAATTCCGATGAGCGGCAGACATTCTGACCGAAGTATAATTTCGATGCAGAGGTTGATTCCCAGGCGAAGCATAATTCCGACAGGGAAAGCAAATACTCCGAGGCGAAGCATGATTTCGACACAGGGTACATTCTGAGACGGAGCATGATTTCGGAGCAGAGCTTGTTGGCTGACTTGATTCCGACACGAAGCATAATTTCGAAAGGGAAGGCAGGTACACCGAGGCGAAGCATGATTTCGACATGGGGTGCACATTCTGAGACGAAGCATGATTCCGATGCAAAGCTTGCTGGTTGACTTGACTCCGAGGCGGAGCATAATTCCAGCAGGGTAGGTAGATATCCCGAGGTGAAGCATGATTTCGACACGGGGTAAATTCTGGGACGGAGTATGATTCTGCCGCAGAGGTTGTTGGTTTGATTTGATTTGGGTTGACATCAGCATCGCTATGCTGGAATATGGTACTAGAAGCGAATCATCATTTGTCATGAGAGGATTTAGGGATTTTGGTTTTGGTTTAGCATCTGCATTGCTGCACTGGAATAATGCCAGGAGCAACTCATCATTTGCCCCAGGAGGATTTGGGAATTGATTTTTTGGGTCGGCATCAGCACCGCTACACTGGAATATGGTACCGGGAGCGAATCATCATTTGCCTTTCCCTGTTGGGAAGCGATGTCTTAGGAGATAGGTTTAGATCCCTATCACCTAAAGCTTTTCAATTTTATGGGCCGTAAGGGTCCCATAAAAGCATTTTCTCCCAACGGGTCGTAAGGATCCCGTAGGTGTATTTTCTCCTTAGGAGTTGTTGAGACTCCCAAGTGTGTTGCTCCTTTGTGAGTCGTAAGGATCTCACGCGGGAATTTTCTCCTCACAAAATCGTGAGGACTTTGCGAGTGCATTTCATCTCTTTTTCACGAGTTTGCGCACTTGTCACGACCCGAAAGTACGGAACATGACCGGCACTTAAATTACGAAACGTCTCAAGGCGTACGTAATCTAAGTAAGCCGAAAACCCAGAAATCCAAACCAAGAAAAGTAGTGGGGTGAAGGAAAAATCATTTTAAATCAGTAGTTTGCAACATGCGCCGAAATATGCATTTTAAAATCACAAGTCTTTTCTAAAAATTTCGGCAGAGTTTCCTTTGTAAAAACTGACCCCAAACGGGTACAAAACCTGATAAGCACATGTAATGAAAAATGCATCCCCAAGCGAGAGCTAGCTCTTCGTCAATCGACGGTCATAACCACGCAAGCAATATAATATACAACGCCTAAAGGCGAGGATCGCAACAGAAAAGGAAACTCAAAACAGCATGAAATCCATAAAAATACAACACGCGACTCAAAGGTCGAAAGAATAAACATCACTGGTCTCTATCTGAAATAAATACATGTTTGGTTGATGGAACTTCTAGATACAACTGAATAATAATATACAAAATATACTGATGGCCACGATACAAGTGAACCCACCAACTAGCAAATCACCCGGAAATGGAAGTAGTGCCAGCAAAGCCGTAATGAAACCTGTACGGCAAAAGCTGCAAGAAACTGGGGCACAACGGGGGTGAGTTGCCAACTCGTGAATAGAATACATCTACGAACAGGAATCGCATTTATGACGCAATCCTAGGTCATACGATCAATATATATCTTCAAATATATAACCAGCAGCCTATAACAATGGCTAGGGTAAAAGTCTAACCCAAGTGTAATCCCACGTGCCCGTGTCAATACCTCAGGTATCAATATATCACATGGATGATGTATGAATGCATGAAAACAGAATACATGTACTAAAGAAACTGCTTTCATAATTTAGTGAGATTTCCTTTGTATTTTTAAAATGAGGTATCATAAATGAAATCAGCATAAACAGTGTCTAGCATCGACACAAAACATAAATCTCAATGTCTCAAAATCCCAGGCTCCGGCTATCCGGACTGGCCTGTATCATCAAATCTCAGTATCTCAATATCTCGAAATCTCAATATCTAGGGCGCCATCAGTCCAGACCGGCCCCTACCATCCGTCTCAAGACTACGACGGTATCCTCCGAATATCCGACGCGTCGGGTAAAATCACCGGTCGGTAGTGCTCCCCTGCTAGGCTCAACGCCATCATCAGCGATCCTCTTGCCCCGGGGTACCGCACCGGGTCCACCATGTACCCGAAACGGTTCCTCCACTCCTCAAACTCGGGTCTCGAAATCCATCAGCAAACTCATGGTGGACGACTCATACATCATGGGAAAACCGCACTTTTTATTTTAAAGAGAGAAAAGAAGTTTATATATGTTTTGCGGTTTTCCCCCAAATCCAGAAAATCTCATGGAAATCCGAATCCAAATCCTCAATAGCATGTAAACAGTGAATATAGGCATAAAAATCCATGAATGCGGCATAACAATGAATAATAACATGCATGAAGTAACAAGTAATAACTATAATGTCTAACTAGCATATAAGGCAAGTACACTAATATCATGTCTAAACTATTACCTAACAAGCTATGTCAATGCAATAGTATTTTCTAAGTGTACGTGACATGGCAATTACCGATGAAGATGTGTGTGAGCCGGCAAGTAAGTGTATGTGGTACATACGCATCATCGGTAATGGTGTTGGTGTCCTAACAGCATAATATCAATAATGGAATATGAATCACAATAAGTATGCGATGCGGAGCAACAGCAATAAGGTGCGGGAGCTAAATACTAGACACAACGATAACTAATCTGCATTACCCTAATATAAGTCCTACAATAGTGCCTTTTGAAATAACACGAATCGCGGTGTTTTGAAAATAAGGGCTGCGGTGTTTTTAAGAAAAGATACGTCTTTTGAAATATCCGTAGAATCTCTTGACCTGTCTTTTAAAATACCCACGATCCATTGGTTTTGAAATAGGTAGGAGTCTAATCTAGTCTAACAACTACACTAAACTATACGGCTGAACTAACAAGCTGAACTAAAGGTAAGGAAACCGCCTAACAACTGAGATGATACATATACATACCTGTATATATTAGTCGGTGATCCTGCCTTAATAATATCATATATGATACCATATCTATAATCAGACATCCCAAGTCAAGAGTGCGGATCAAACATCAATATATAGCTCGTACGTAAAACCTTCGTACGGCATCCCAAATCTGGGTACGGGTCGATATCACATTCATCACTTTATTCATCTGATATCCTCTTTATTAAAGATCACAATCCATGGTACTGGCCTACGTCTAGTACATTACTAATATCATCAATAAGATCCTAACCTAACTGCTGATCTACAGCCTCAAACAAACCGATATCATCGTCATATATCACCAAGAGGTATACATCACCCAAGCGACCCATTATAAATATCTTATCATATCATATCCTATCTCATATCACGATCACATGTCAACAATTATATATATATATATATATATATATATATATATCACTACTTACATGGCATCGTCATCCAAAGATCCGCTATAACATCAGGATGTATCTCAAGTACGAATCCTGCCATATCACCGATCTCACGCCCTCAACTCAAATCTCATCGACTCATCTCAATCCCAAGCATCATCCTCAATCCGTATGTGAACACATAGTCCCATACCCATATGAACACATAACAATATAGAATCCCATATAAGCACATATGAAAGGAGAATGAATGCAAGTATGGGTGTGTGTGTGCATGTGTGGTGCGACCACTACTCTAGGGTTTCGCGACACTAAATCATCCAAGCACACCAAATATCCATATTTATCATCAATAATCTCCAAACAACATATAATCAATATATGTGTGTATACGTATTCGTATACATCACCACGAACTGCGGGGGTGCTATACGCCATCCACCCGACTTCTCCCCGTAGATATAAATCTACTCACCTTGCTTCTTGTGTGCCGATGCCGATGTCGCCATCTTTGTCTTCAATGCCTCGTCGCCACGTGGGGTACCTACAAGGATATCACAAACGCTAAAGCATATGAAAATCACATCGGAAACCAAAACGGCATACGCTACGCCCATAGGTAAAAACCTATAGTCTCGCGTGCGAACACATCAATAACCCTTTGCCGTTGACGTTCAAACGCCATCCGACAGTAAAGAATCATCAAGTACTAAAATCCATGATAAAACTAGTCGTAAACCATGCGCCAACACAAGAAAATCATCCCAGATTCTACCCTAAATGGAATCAGCCAAAGTTGCATATACCAAGGGTCTAATTTATAGGGTGTCAAGCTACAGAACAAATACGGAGCCCAGAACCCATGCTCTGGCCGCAAATTGCGATCAAAAGGGATTTATTTGAGGCTATGAAGTGGAGTCAGGAGCTGGGGCTTTGGGTGGTGGTTCCAGGGTGCCTGCACATCTCTCTGTCAAGTCAATTTTATTTTCAGGTGCCTCGGGTGAAAGCAGATCTCCAAAAACAGTGACAGATTTACAGTTTTTCCCAATATCGATTCACTAAATCCGTATTCTGGGTTTAAGCTTCAGATTTTGTCCAAAATATCATCACACCAGGGGTTCTAAGGTCACAACAAGCCTCAATTTCACTTTGATTTTCAGATCAAGCCCTAAACCCTAACTTGAATTTTCAAAAGTCCTCAAAACGACATAATATCGACATGAAACTAGTATGGATGCATAAAGAATTGAAATACTATACTAGGGGTGCTGAAATTACCTCCTTTGGCAACTCAAGAATTTTCTTGAGTTGCTCAAACTCCTCCAAATCAGCTCTTCCTTAGGCCAATATGTAGCTAGTGAGCTCGGGAGCAAGTTTTATGAAGTGGGAATGGGGTTTTGGTGAGGGAATTGAGAGGGATCTATGGAGTGAAGGGGGGAGATGAGGGAGGAGCAGGAGCAGCAGCTCAAGAGGGAGGGGAGAGAGAAAATGAGATGGGAAATGATGGGGGATGGTTCAAAAAGGAAGTTGACCTATACCTACCCTCTCTCTCTCTCTTATAATCATGCTTCCCTTTTTCCTTTTCTTTTATTTTTCTTTTCTTTTCCTTCTCACACAATGGTAACCCTAGGCAACCATGCACCCAAAATATGTAGCAAGTGTAACAAGTGTGGAAAAATGATATGTGCACATTTTTGCACAAAAATGCTAAAAACCCGATTAGCGATTTTTAATCGCGATTAGCACTAAATTAGCATATAACTAGCCATAAAAACATAAAAATGGCATAATCCCATAAAATACCCTATTTTAGAATTTTCCATAATTTTTCCGAAATTTCCCCATTTATCGGTATATAATTATACCGAAATATTAAAATATTCATTAAAAATAATATTAAATTACAAAAATTCCCAAAAAATAATATTTTATTTTTTTTGTAATGTTACAATTTTCCCCACTTAAAGAAATTCGGTCCCCGAATTTAAATTTAAACCCCCAAATTCTAAAACATTTCAATAAAATGTCCAAGTCGTCAGGGCTCCGAAATTATCAATACATAAAACGCATCATAGCGCAATGCATGCTCATGAGTAATGAGCAGATAACTCAAAATCAAAACTCCGTCAAGCATCCCGCAATCATCGGAGTCAAGGTAAAGACACAAATGCCAAATCCAGAGCAAAACCAACATGATATAAATCGAACTATACATGTAAATATCAAATCTATACATGTAAATATCAGAAGGAAAGGCATGCCAAATCTTTTAAAGTCGATGTGCAATGCGCATAACACTGCACCGTGGCGGACGTCTATCGTAAGAAAATAACTATATACGTATATATCTTTTGTTTAATATGCATGTTCTGCCATTTTTGAAAACAATTTAGAAGGGTTCCTTGTTTTAAACGTTTCGTGTCATATCAGACACGTAGGTAAATACTGAGACTATAACTCGCTTTTTGGAAATCCCTTTGAAATCTATCAATGCATGCAAAATATATTCAGGTACTGTCCTCTGACTAGCCCTGCTCAGTACGAAAACTCATAGCAATCATCATAAAACGTACTGCTCCATAAGAAATCAATCCCAAGATATGCATACAAATACTACGTGCGTCTCGTGTGCACGGAAATCAAAATCCATGAATGTGCCATACATGCGCACAGAAACAACATCTAAGTGCATCGAGTGTGCACGAAACATCTGTCATAGGCAACGTGTGTGCCTGACAGCAAAAACAGGTGCATCTGACATGCATGAAGAATCTCGACTTAGTGCATCTGGTGTGCACCAAAATCGTATCTCACAACATGCGCCCGACATGCACGAAAACCCAAATCAGGTGCATCCATCATGCACGAAATCATGAAATCCAATATCAAGCGCCGAATACGTGCTAAATCCAATCAGGTGCACAAAACAAATATCGAGTATCACCATCGAAATCGAAGTTCAGTGCATCTAAGTGCAAAAAAAGCGAATCACTGCACTGCAAGCATATATGAACTATACCGAGTGCAAAACCAAATCATGTGCGTACATATACACAGAATCAACTCAACTGTATGAAACCCATGAAATCATAAAAATGAGAAACCAAGGCACGAAAACGATATCAAGTGCAACAACTGTGCAAAAATCGTAAATACTCATTAGGTGAAACCATGGGGCATGAAAGCAAATATCATGAAACTCGATCATCAAAATCAATCATGCGAATAGATCGCCCAAAATACCTAAATCAAGTATGGCGGAATAGTCCCGCTCAAGCACATCCTCAAGAATCTCTGGCCAACTGTCGTGGTCACTCATAGCATGTCTCGTCAATGATCATGAACTCTGGTCTGCTGGTGTGCGTAACATGACCACTCCTGGGTCCAAGTCTCCTCGTAATTTATTCCATAAGGGTCCTGTCGAGGACTCTCCCAAATCTCGTCTCTGCCTAACTGTCAGGAAGTCATCGTCCTTTACTATCTCTGTTTCTTGTTCCGGAATGGCTGCGTACTCATCGCGACTCCTTTTGGAAGGTATATCCATATATAACGCCTCGGCATGCGTATCGCATCTCTGATGTCGGCGGAGTGTAACGTCATCTTGTCCAAATCTTGTACGAACCTCTTACTCCACTTTCCTCTAATGTTGACTGCTTCGGACTCGTCTCGTCGTGGCTGCATGAACTGAGCTCCAACGGCTATCCTCGTATCTGGAGTCTCCCAAGAAGTGCATCTCACCACCTAGCATCCGAAAGAAGTCGAACCATTTGATCGATTCGTCAAAACCTTATAATCCCCCAAGAGCTCAACATCTTGGGTGCAGTTTAACAGTATCGAGTACAAACCACAGTATCGATGGTCCAGCCGTAGAAGGGAAAACCCAAGCCTCACTAATGGCGCCGCGGAACTGCCGCAAACCCTAAGGTTCAAAGGCTTTCACATGGTCATTAAGTCGAGTTAGGGTTTCATTCTTCTAGAGGGTCCATAGGATTGCCTGCATGTCTTTCCGAATACTTTAAACTTGGAATAATAGGTTTCTGACATTCGATCGTCTCTGTCGACTCTCAACGTCTCCGCGTGAAGTCGTCTCTAGCTGGAATTAATCTATCTGATGACCTTGCATCGGGGTAGCGAACGAACCACATGTCCTAGTCGTTCATCCTCAGTGACTAGCGGCCTTCTATCATCTCTTAGTACAACTCGTACCGCAATAGCTCCAACATATGGGGCGATATCTCGTCGTTCGCAGCAACAACTGGCTCACTCATCTGCACGTTGAACAGTGCCTCAATCATCATAAATAATCAATACATCAGCGGTCATCAAAATCTGGCTGGCCGCTATCGGTGGCTCGATCTCTGGTACTGATCGGGACGTCCGAGAAATCTCGTAAAGGCGATCTGCCAAACGCTCGTGGCGCGAAAACACAGTAAAAAGACACATCTCCGCAATCGTGTGTCGCCGGAATCATGCCCTGGTCAGTCCTCGTTCGTAATGAGATCGTGCTGACCACAACTCTAGCCGTAGCTCTCCCTTCCCGTAATCGTGGCAGCAAAACCACAACTGGTACCGATGAGGCTAGATCAGGAATGAATATAATAATGAGCAAAGAAATGTACATCCTAAGGCTTCTTAAGTGGAGTAGCGTATCGTAAATATGCCGCAGAACATACGTACGGTACGTCACTCTACTCAAGCTACCTACTCCATCAACCAAGGGTCATCCGACGCTCCGAAGGTAAAACCTAACTCTTTGATACCAACTTTGTCAGGACCCGAAAGTACGGAACATGACCGACACTTAAATTACGAAACGTCTCAAGGCGTACGTAATCTAAGTAAGCCGAAAACCCAGAAATCCAAACCAAGAAAAGTAGTGGAGTGAAGGAAAAACCATTTTAAATCAGTAGTTTGCAACATGCGCCGAAATATGCATTTTAAAATCACAAGTCTTTTCTAAAAATTTCGGCAGAGTTTCCTTTGTAAAAACTGACCCCAAATGGGTACAAAACCTGATAAGCACATGTAATGAAAAATGCATCCCCAAGCGGGAGCTAGCTCTTCGTCAATCGACGGTCACAACCACGCAAGCAATATAATATACAACGCCTAAAGGCGAGGATCGCAACAGAAAAGGAAACTCAAAACAGCACGAAATCCATAGAAATACAACACGCGACTCTAAGGTCGAAAGAATAAACATCACTGGTCTCTATCTGAAATAAATACATGTTTGGTTGATGGAACTTCTAGATACAACTGAATAATAATATACAAAATATACTGATGGTCACGATACAAGTGAACCCACCTACTAGCAAATCACCCGAAAATGGAAGTAGTGCCAGCAAAGCCGTAATGAAACCTGTACAGCAAAGCCTGCAAGAAACTGGGGCACAATGGGGGTGAGTTGCCAACTCGTGAATAGAATACATCTACGAACAGGAATCGCATGTATGACGCAATCCTAGGTCATACAATCAATATATATCCTCAAATATATAACCAGCAGCCTATAACAATGGCTAAGGTAAAAGTCTAACCCAAGTGTAATCCAATGTGCCCATGTCAATGCCTCAGGTATCAATATATCACATGGATGATGTATGAATGCATGAAAACAGAATACATG
Source organism: Agapanthus africanus (assembly GCA_030015575.1). NCBI lineage: Eukaryota > Viridiplantae > Streptophyta > Magnoliopsida > Asparagales > Amaryllidaceae > Agapanthus > Agapanthus africanus. The sequence goes on from CM057343.1 coordinate 517,148,674, forward strand.
TACTAAAGAAACTGCTTTCATAATTTAGTGAGATTTCCTTTGTATTTTTAAAATGAGGTATCATAAATGAAATCAGCATAAACAGTGTCTAGCATCGACACAAAACATAAATCTCAATGTCTCAAAATCCCAGGCTCCGGCTATCCGGACTGGCCTGTATCATCAAATCTCAGTACCTCAATATCTCGAAATCTCAATATCTAGGGCGCCGTCAGTCCAGACCGGCCCCTACCATCCATCTCAAGACTACGACGGTATCCTCCGGATATCCGACGCGTCGGGTAAAATCACCGGTCGTTAGTGCTCCTCTACCAGGCTCAACGCCATCATCTGAGATCCTCTTGCCCCAGGGTACCGCACCGGGTCCACCATGTACCCGAAACGGTTCCTCCACTCCTCGAACTCGGGTCTCGAAATCCATCAGCAAACTCATGGTGGATAACTCATACATCATGGGAAAACCGCACTTTTTATTTTAAAGAGAGAAAAGAAGTTTATATATGTTTTGCGGTTTTCCCCCAAATCCAGAAAATCTCATGGAAATCCGAATCCAAATCCTCAATAGCATGTAAACAGTGAATATAGGCATAAAAATCTATGAATGCGGCATAACAATGAATAATAACATGCATGAAGTAATAAATAATAACTACAATGTCTAACTAGCATATAAGGCAAGTACACTAATATCATGTCTAAACTATTAGCTAGCAAGCTATGTCAATGCAATAGTATTTTCTAAGTGTACGTGACATGGCAATTACCGATGAAGATGTGTGTGAGACGGCAAGTAAGTGTACGTGGTACATACGCATCATCGGTAATGGTGCCGGTGTCCTAACAGCATGATATCAATAATGGAATATGAATCATAATAAGTATGTGATGCGGAGCAACAGCAATAAGGTGCGGGAGCTGAATACTAGACACAACGATAACTAATCTGCATTACCCTAATATAAGTCCTAAAATAGTGCCTTTTGAAATAACACGAATCGCGATGTTTTGAAAATATGGGTTACGGTGTTTTTAAGAAAAGATACATCTTTTGAAATATCCGTAGAATCCCTTGACCTGTCTTTTAAAATACCTGCGATCCGTTAGTTTTGAAATAGGTAGGAGTCTAATCTAGTCTAACAACTACACTAAACTGTTAGTTATGTATATGCCCTAGAGGCCATTGTTGTACATATGATGTATATTATAATGGATGTTTGGATATATATAGAGATGACTTTCTTGCTCGTCATGATAGTATGCTATTTGGTTTCACTTTATCTTAACATGTTGACTTATACTGGTTTACTGTTTTTCTCTCACATGTTGATAAAGCCCTTAGGATCTGTACTCGACTACTGGGATTATGATGAGATCATACTAGTGGAGTCATGGTAGTCGATGAGTACATCCTATAATTGTTCCTAGTCGAGGGTATATCGAGACAGGGCATCGATACACCAGAGTAGACTAGCGTATACGCATCTTGACCCATATGATGGGCGATGGATGATCCCATATCCATCGGTGTTTGACATCAGAGATGGTGTACGGGTGCTCAGTGGAGACTGGGTACACTGGACGGACTCGCCGAGAACTCCCAGATGGTGATATACCACACGTCAGATGGCAGTTCTCTGGTGACACTGGTACAGGGTAGTCTGTAGACCCGAGATCGTCATGGAGTCTTGTGTGATTCCCACTGTGCTTTGATTTCCACCATACTACGTCCAAGAGGGCGTGCAAAACGGTGGCTTTTAGGTACAGTCCCGAATCACATTGAGGCAATGAGCGATAGGAAGGGATTCGTCTCTCCCGGTATAGGGAGTTGATGTTGTGCTGTGTTCGATTGGCTATAACTGGAAGTCCCTGGCCAGGGCTGATATAGAGATTTACTGGTAAGTGTTACTAGTAGTTTCTTGACCCGTTATGAGCCACACATCGACACGACTTATCGGTTACTGGTGTCTGACGTTTACCACCCCTAGACTTGATATGCGACATATCAGACGAACAGGCCGGACTGTACGGGAGTGTTACTGATTGGATTCACAGGAGAACGCACAGGCTAGCTTGTTGATCTTCTGATCGCTCAATACCTGGGTGGCTGTTACGTTTAGCTGACCGCTTGCAGCTTGTGGGTGTTTGATATGATCATCACCTGCTACCGGCGTATTGACGATTCTTTAGAGTCCTACACAGAGGTTTCTTGGCTCAGGCGAAACGGAGTAGAAGCACATATGTGATATGTGCAGGACCGAGGATAATGCGATATGAGATACCGTATTATATTCTCGCGATATTTAGATATGAACCGGGACATCGGATCAAGTGTTGATTCGATGAATCGGTACATGATATATTAGTCGGTAATATTCGATATAGCCGGATCGTCGGATCAAGTGTTGATTCGATGATTTAATGTATAATAATATATATGATATATTGTATTACATTATCTAATATTGGCTCTCTTTATTATTTCATTTTCTCACTGGATGATACATTGATATATATGCGATATATGTTAATTGTATTATTTTCTTTTGTTGCAAATATATAATATATATATGTGATATATATTATTGTGACATGATATGATTTATTATTAAACATGTTTAAGGATGATTAAAAGGGATTAGGGTTTGATTAGAGTTAGCTTCTTCTTGCACCTTCTAGAACCTTTGTTTTTGTCATGCTTAAGATATTATGGTTGATATTTTTGCATGACTCATAACTTAACCTAACCAAACCCTAACTCTAGTTTATTCTCTGCAAACTCTTAGCCACTCATCCTTGACCATGGTTGATATATCAATCATATAGATTTCTTTTCTATTCATCACAAAAGGAATTATCTTTTCCATTATCATCTTCTTCTCTCTTGATTTTGAGCTCACTAGAAATTCCATTTGTGATGATAAATTGTGAGAAAGTGAATTAAAAAGAAAGCATAAATACTGCTCCCTCATCCTCATCTCATCTAGCCCATGAGATTAGGGTGTTCATCTCTTTAGAGTGAGAAAGCTTGGGTTATTACAACTTCAACGTAGATCATCGGAGATTTGGAACACTTCAAGCTAGCATGGATCGTTCGAGTCGTGGAGCCTCTCTTGAGTCCGGGAGATCGAGGATCGCGGTGAAGGGACTTCTACTCGGAGCTTGTGAAGCGAAGGAGCGGACTACAAAGGTTGTAATCCCTCACACTTAGATAAAAAGATATTATCTTGCATGCTAAACCCTAATAATCTAGCAAAGATCCCGGCTTTGGGTTGTTCGGCACGTCTAAAATTTTATCCGGGCATGTTTGATGCCTTATGAACCTTCACAAGAGTGCCTAGGAACCCTTCAGTAGTATCAGAGCCTAGCTAGAGCATTAGGCGATGTGTTTATGAATTTAAAACTCCGATCGAACCCGAACCGACGAAAATAACCCCCTCTCTGGAAATTTTTCAAAATCTGGGATTTTTCTGAATTAAAAATACCTAAAAAAACCAGCAGGGAATTCTAAGAATTACCATGAAACACGGGCCCACAACTCCACTAAACCGCGGCGGAACCGCGGCGGAAACCTGGTTTTTGCGGCGGAATTTTTGAATTGTGACACGTGGTTTTAAGGGTAATATCCGTAGGTGCTTGTTGATGCTTCTGGGTATTTTTTAAAAAATGATTCAAGTGTTGTTTAATCTGGGGTTTATTTTGTAATCGTAGATTCGATCGGAAAATTTAAATTCGTTATTATTTCCGGATATTTAGAAACTGTTAAACTGTTTGAACGGATATCATTAACTCACTTTTTCCCGGCACGGCAAACTTTCAAGTGTTGAATTTTTTTTCGGGTTTAAATCTTTCGGAAAAATTGTACAAGTTAAGCGGTGGACCCTCTAGAAGACAACAAACCTTAACTCGATTATATGACCGTCTTGAACTGCCTCTAAACCTTAGGGTTTGGGGCAGTACGGCGTGCCACATGTGAGGCGTTGGCTTGACCCTTCTACGGCTGGATCACCGGTACTGTGACAGTTTCTGGAATTATTTGAACTCCGCTCAAGTGTTGAGCTATTTAGGAAATTTTGGGTATTTGATTATCTGTTCGGAAAGTTTAATACTATCTATTTATCTGGAATGTGATACAATATGTGGAATTCATAGAGTTAGGCATGAAATGCGAAGTATGTGATATTTCGGATTTACGATGTCTAAAGTGATTGTGGATTCCAAATGTTGTAGTTTTACACTTTCTTTTCTGTGACCGTAAGTGTAATATGTGATATCGCCGGTTTCGTTGCTATATGTCAACGACAATTGGGATGCGCATATTTACTTACGTTGATGATATGTGATATTATGTGTTGTTGTGATATGTTATATTGGATCGTCGCATTCAGAATAGCCGGGGGTTTTATGTGAGATGAGGGTTTTTATTTTCATTCATGTAAAATTCATTTATAAAGTAATATTCTTTTATTTGGGGCACTTCCAGGTTGAGGTTGCTGTCACCCTTGTATATTATTTACTTTTCCGCATTAGGTAGACCCAAGGTGGGGAGCACAAGTAACCGGGTTCTAGGGTCCAGTGGGAGGCCATCTCGAGGAGTCGAGACCGGGTCTCCTAACCCTAGAATTGGCAGTGTTACTTGCAGCTCTCGTAGGAGTCTTGGGATGTAGGTTTGGCTATTCATCGCGACCGTGGAATCCGTGTTTTATACAGGCTCGTATTGAAAACACGGACGTCCTAGCATATCCAATATTTCATATATGTTCTTCTGCTGCAATATTCTGTGATGAGATCATATTACTGCCTGAGACGAATGCTTATACTATATATATATATGCTGATATATAAATATTACTGCTTTCGTTTCTTCTGTGATGCTTAGGAAGCATAAGCTGATGGGATTTATTAATGAGATTAATAAAAAGAAAAGAAACCTAAAGATGTTGTAGAATCAAAACTTTATAAAAAAGGGTAGCTACAGTTTTGCTTTGCACAGTGATATATATGATATGTCCTGCACCTTATTCGATGAGGAAAGAGCCGAGATCCCTTCACCGGGAGTGACCTCTTTAGCGAAACTGGCAGATGCTACAAAACTCGGTTTGTCTTTTGATTGCTTTTAGAGTTTAGCTTTGCACAGCGGTATATATGATATATCCTGCACCTTATTCGATGAGGAAAGGGTCGACGATCCCTTCACCGGGAGTGACCCCTTTAGCGAAACTAAGAAAAGCCTCAAAAACACTCCTTTTTCAAAAACTACTCGATTCTACGACGATATCAAGTTCATTACGCAGTAGGTTTTCAGAAAAACCTGACGTAGCCCTCCGTCATTTCAGATAAAGACTAGTTAGTATTCGTGCTACGTTTGTTGACTATGTTAAGGCGTAGTGTGCGGTAGCTAATTAGTACTTATCTGCTAAAACATGAGATGTGATTGGATTAGGGTAGTTGTACGACTTTGTTGACTATGTTAAGGGTCGTGCAGGTGGATTTAATTCAATTGGGAAATGACGGGTTGAACTTGGCTAGCAATTATGATTTGTTGACTATGTTAAGGTCATAAACTGCTAGGGGCAAAATATTATCTGGAATTTCAAGTGTTGAAATTTGCAATGAGATTGCATACCTTCTATGAGATAGTTGGATCCCGATACCCACTGCGAGTAAGAGTTACTCCTGGGAGAGTTTTACACAGGACAATTAGTCATTCAAGTAGGTGTCTAGAAAAGTGTTAACGGGGTTACGCCTCTGGGAAAACGAGGTTTACTTTAATTAGGTCCGTGCGAAAGCACGGGGAACCTCCCTCAAAGTACCGACACTGATCTGGCTGAAAGATTAACGAAATTGTAGGGTGTAATTAATCCCGGCTAATCTTACCTTTTAGGGTTTGAAGGTAGATTTGATAAAAACAGTGGGAGACATCCTGATTAGATAAGATAATAACCAATCTAATCTTGCAAGAGCATACGCTAAAGTGTTTTCTTCTCTCTCTCTCCAGGTAGCGACCATGTCAGGCCATAATCAAGATAATAATATGGATGTATTGACTGAACCCGATTATTGTACTGTGCAAGGGAACGTTGGACCCGTTCTTTCTTATAAGAGTTATAAGACTGAACAGGAAACAGGAGAATATCTGGATTCTCAAACCGCCCAAAAGAACATGCATAATGATGCATCTTCTTTGGGTGTGTTAGTTATTGAGAACTGTTTCTCAGTTCACCCTACGTCCTGGGTATTAGATACCAGATCAGGATCCCATATATGTAAATTGTTACATGGGCTACGAAAAGGTAGAGAACTGGGAAAAGGTGATCATTCCGTTCAAGTAGGGAACGGTGCAAGTATTGTAGCCAAAGCAGTTGGCGAATATCACCTTGTATTACCAAGTGGTAATACAATGATTCTGAATGGGTGCTATTATATACCGAACATGATGTGCAACATTATATCAGTTTCTTTATTGAGTAAAGAAGGATATAATTTTGTAGTAAAGGATAATGTTATGAACATATTCCTAGATCAAAAGTTGATTGCATCAGGCTCGTTACATAATGGCATATTCATTCTAAATCAGAATACAGTCCTCAATATACAAAACACACACAAGAGGAAAAGTTCAGAAATGAACTGAAAGGTTCCTAGGCACTCTAGTAAGGTCTCACAAGGCATCGAACATGCCAATTTAAAATTTTTAGTGCCGAGAAACCCTAGACTACGGATCTTTAACTAGATGTTTTAGGCGAAACGGAAAACTAGTTAACTAATTAACTAAAAGTCGGAAACTACAACCTTTGTAGATCCGGATTTCCGCCTCCTTAGCTCCACGTGGTCATGCCCTCGCTGTCCATCATGAATCCTCGACTCGATCATCGGCTTCATCGGGAAAGCAAGCGGAATAGGTCGTCGGCTTTGTGTCAAAGACGATCTACGTCGAGGTTGCACAAACTCAAGCTCCGACTTCACAAACTTGTGAAACTTGTGAAGTAAACACCCAAAATAACTTGGCAAGAGGTAGAGGGTGAAGAAATAGGAGGTGGGTTCACTTTAGATTTGGATTTCTCTCACTAAAACTCAAGTTGCCATTGGAGTAGCAAGCTTGAAGAAGAAGAAGAAGATGAGCTCAAGAAAAGATTATGATAAGTCTTATGATAAAATAAAAATAAATCAAATACTTATCATAACTTGAACTAGGGTTAAGTGTAGAGAATTAACCATGGTCACTTTAGATGGGTTAGGGTTAAGCATGAAGATAAGGATGGTTAGCAAAGTCAAAGCTTCATGAAGCTTCAATATAAAACAAACTTAGCCACCATTCTTATCATAACTCATTTCTAAATAAATAATCAAATAAATAAATGATAAATGAATATGCAAAACCCTAATTATCAAGTTAACCATGGATTAATTCTATACACTTAACTAAATGATCAAGTATCATCAAACATGATACAAAAAAGTGCACGAAAGCATATCACATATACAATGTGCATCAAGTGAGAAAAATCCGTTTAAAGTGAACCAATACTAGTTAATGCAAAGTAATATATCAAATATATAATTATACAATAAATCATTAAATCAACACTTGATTCAATGATCCGGTCATGTCGCACATAACCGACTAGTATTCAATGCATCGATTTATCGAATCAATGATTCGATAACTAGGTCATATCGAATATAACCATTCGAAACATATATCGCGAGAATGAAATGTGGTATCACATACACGCATTATTCTCGGTCCCGCACATATCTCATATGCTCTCCTATTTCGTTTCGCTTGAGCCAGGAAACCTCTGTGTAGGACTCTAAAGACTCGTCAATACGCCGGTAGCAGATGATGATCATATCAAGCACCCACAAGCCGCAAGCGGTCTGCTAAACGTAACGGCCACCCGGGTATTGAGCGATCAGAAGATCGACGAGCTAGTCCGCTCATACTCCTGCGAATCCGACCAGTAACACTTACCATACAGTCCGGTCTCTTCGTCTGATATGTCGCATATCAAGTCTAGGGGTGGTATACGTCAGACCCCAATAACCCGATAAGTCGTGCTGATGCGAGGCTCATAACGGGTCGAGAAACTACTGGTAACACTTACCAGCAAATCTCTGATCAGCCCTGGCCAGGGACTTCCCTGTTACGGCCAATCGAGCACAGTGCAACATCAACTCCCAATACCGGGAGAGACGAAACCCCTCCTATCGCTCATTGCCTCCATGTGACTCGGGACTGTATCCAAAGACCACCGTTTTGCACGCCCTCATGGACGTGGTAAGGTGGAGATCAAAGCACAGTGGGAATCACACAAGACTCTATGACGATCTCGGGTCTACAGACTAACCTGTACAAGTGTCACCTGAGAACTGCCATCTGACGTGAGGTATAATACCATCTGGGAGTTCTCGGCGAGTCCGTCCAGTGTACCCAGTCTCCACTGAGCACCCGTACACCATCTCTGATGTCAAACACCAATGGATATGGGATCATCCATCGCCCATCATATGGGTCGAGAAGCGTATACGCTAGTCTACACTGGTATATCGATGCCCCGTCTCGATACACCCACGACTAGGGACCTTGAAGGATGTACTTATAGACTACCATGTCCCCACTGGTATGATCTGCATCATAGTCCAGGTAGTCAAGTACAAATCCTAAGGGCTTTACCAACATGTAACTATAAGACAGTATAAAGAGACTAGTGTACATGTTAAGATAAAGAGTAACCAGATAGCATACTATCATGTCGAGCAAGAAAGTCATCTCTATATATGTCCAAGCATCCAATATAATATACAACATCTGTACAATACTGGCCTCTAGGGCATACATACAACTAACAATCTCCCACTTGCACTAGGGCCAGCTGCTGTAGTATCTCATACCGAGCATCCCGAAGAGTCTCTCAAACTGTATCTGGGGAATGGCCTTCGTGAGTGGATCTGCCGTGTTGTTCTTCGTGTCAACTCTCCTGACCTCGATCTCCCGGCGATCAACTATCTCCCGGATCAGGTGATACCGCCTCAGAATATGCCTAGACCGCTGATGGGACCTGGGTTCCTTGGCCAAAGCCACTGCTCCATTGTTATCGCAATACAAAGGTATTGGATGCTCAATGGATGGAACCACTCCAAGTTCAGAAATGAACTTCTTGATCCAGACAGCCTCTTTGGCAGCATCGTTGGCAGCGATGTATTCAGCCTCCATCGTCGAGTCTGCCACGGTTTCCTGCTTGGAACTCTTCCAGCTAACCGTCCCTCCGTAAAGGGTAAAGACAAAGCCCGACTGCGACTTAGAGTCGTCCTTATCACTCTGGAAGCTGGAATCGGTAAAGGACTCCACTTGGAGTTCTCCGTTACCATACACCAAGAACATGTCTCTAGTCCTTCGCAAGTACTTGAGAATGCTCTTCACAGCTGTCCAGTGACTCTCTCCAGGATCAGCTTGATACCTGCTCACTACACTTAGTGAGTATGCTACATCGGGTCTGGTACATAGCATCGCATACATGATAGAGCCTACTGCTGAAGCATAGGGTATCCCTTGCATGCGAGCTCTCTCCAAATCAGTCTTGGGAGACATCTCTTTGGAGAGAGTGACTCCAGAGATCGTGGGCATGTTCCCACGCTTGGACTCTTCCATACTAAACCTCTTTAGTATGGTGTCAATGTACCTGGATTGGGACAATCCCAAAATCCTTTTGGATCTATCTCTATAGATCCTGATTCCCAATATGCAGCAGGCATCACCAAGATCTTTCATTGAGAATCTTTGTGATAAGAAGAGCTTGACCGATTGCAGCATAGGAATATCATTTCCTATCAAGAGTATGTCGTCCACGTACAATACGAGGAAGACAACCTTACTCTCTGCCACCTTCTTGTAAATACAAGGTTCATCTGGATTTTTGACGAAATCAAACTCTTTGATAACGACGTCAAAGCAGATGTTCCAACTCCGCGATGCTTGCTTTAATCCATAAATGGATTTAAGCAGCTTGCACACCTTCCCGCTGCTCCCACTGTCTACGAAGCCCTCTGGCTGAGTCATGTACACGCACTCTTCTAAATCACCATTTAGAAAGGCGGTCTTAACATCCATTTGCCAGATTTCGTAGTCATGAAAGGCAGCAATGGCAAGCATGATTCGGATGGATTTAAGCATAGCCACTGGAGAAAAGGTCTCGTCATAGTCCACACCTGGTCTTTGACGAAAACCCTTTGCTACAAGTCTAGCTTTGAAAGTCTCCACTTTCCCATCTACACCAAGTTTCTTCTTAAAGATCCACTTGCTCCCAATGGGTTTTACCCCTTCAGGAGCAACTTCCAAAGTCCATACTTTGTTGGTGTACATGGAATCCATCTCGGACCGCATAGCATCCAGCCATTTCACTGAGTCCCCACTCGTGATGGCCTGCTCGAAGCTAGTTGGGTCATCATCCTCCATGATGCAATCCTCACTACCACCATCAATGAGAAAACCATAGTATCTCTCAGGTGGACGAGAAACCCTACCAGATCGGCGGAGAGGCTGGGGTTGGTCGGGTATTACCGAATCTTCTGGTTCCACTAAATCTTCAGTTATAGTTTGTGTTTCTGGAACTTCTTCCGGTTCTATCTCAGAGCCACTAATCTCTTTTGCAAGAAATTCCTTTTCTAAAAAGGTGGCATGTTGAGCAACAAACACTTTTTGTTCCTCACTGTGGTAGAAAAAATACCCATAAGAATTCTTTGGATATCCCACAAACTTGCAGAGAACTGACCGTGCCTCGAGCTTGTCTGGATTTTGTCTTTTGACATAGGCCGGACAACCCCATATCTTAACTCGTTTAAAATATGGTCTCTTCCCACTCCATATCTCATATGGTGTGGTAGGTACAGATTTAGATGGAACTTGATTCAATAGGTATGCTGCTGTCTCCAGAGCATAACCCCAGAAGGAAATAGGTAACTCAGCTGTGCTCATCATAGAGCGCACCATATCTAATAGGGTGCGGTTCCTCCGTTTAGATACACCGTTGTGCTGTGGTGTATATGGAGGAGTCAGCTGAGAGAGAATCCCATTCTCTTTTAGGAAGTCCAGGAATTCATTGCTCAAGTATTCACCTCCTCGATCAGATCGAAGGATTTTAATACTCTTTCCGGTTTGGTTTTCGACTTCTTGTTTATATTCTCTAAATTTCTCAAAAGCTTCAGACTTGTGTCTTATCAAGTACACATGTCCGTATCTTGAGAGATCGTCAGTGAATGTAATGAAGTACGAAGAACCATCCCTGGCATGTGTAGACATAGGACCACATACATCACTATGTATCAGTCCCAAGAGTTCGGTAACTCTTTCTCCGTGTCCCGTAAACGGAGTTTTGGTCATCTTGCCTTTGAGACATGACTGGCAAGTGTCATAAGATGAAAATTCGAAAGGTTTCAAATATCCATCCTTATGCAACTTAGCCAGTCGTGTCACATTGATGTGACCCAGTCTACAATGCCACAAGTAGGATTCGTTGAGTTCAGAACTCTTCCTCTTGTGTGTGTTTGTTATGCTCAGAACTGTTGATTGATTTAGAACATAAATGCCATTGCATAACGTGCCTGATCAAACCAACTTTTGGTTACGGAAAATGTTCATAACATTGTCCTGTAATACAAAATTATATCCCTCTTTATTTAATAAAGAAACTGATATAATGTTGCATATCAGGTTCGGCATGTAATAGCATTCGTTCAGAACCAATGTATTACCTGTTGGTAATACAAGGTGATATTCCCCGACAGTCTTAGCTGCAACAATTGCACTATTTCCAACTCTAATGTCTTTATCACCTTCTCCAAGTTCTCTACCTTTCCTAAGCCCATGTAACTGATTACACATATGGGATCCTGACCCGGTATCTAATACCCAGGACGTAGAGCAAATGGAGAAACAGTTCTCAGTAACGAACACACCCGAAGAAAATGCATCATCATGTACTTTCTTCATTCGGGTGGCATGGGAATCCTGGTATTCCCCTATATCCTGTTCAGTCCTATAACTCTTATAGGAAAGAACGGAACCAACGTTCCCCAGCACAGTATAACATGCGGGTTCGGTCAATACATCCATATTATTATCTTTATTAAGGCATGAAATGGTCGCTACCTGGAGAGAGAGAGAAGAAAACACTTTAGCGTAAGCTCGTGCAAGATCAGATTGGTTATTTATCTTATCTAATCAGGATGGCTCCCACTGCTTTTTATCAAATCTTCCTCCAAACCCTAAAAGGAAAGACTAGCCGGGATTAATTACACACTACAAGTTCGCCAATCTTTCAGCCAGGCCAGTGTCGGTACTTTGAGGGAGGTCCCCCGTGCTTTCGCACGAACCTAATTACTGTAAACCTCGTTTTCCCAGAGGCGTAACCCCGTTGACACCTTTCTAGACACCTACTTGATCAGCTAATTGCAATGTGTAAAACTCTCCCAGGAGTAACTCTTACTCGCAGTGGGTATCGGGATCCAGCTATCTCATAGAAGGTATGCAATCTCATTGCAAATTTCAACACTTGAAATTCCCGATAATATTTTGCCCCGAACGATCTATGACCTTGACAAGGTCAACAAACCATAGACCGCAAGTCAAGTTCAACCCGTCATTTCTTGATTGAATCAAACCCACCCGCACGACCCTTGACAAGGTCAACAAGGCCGTACGACTACCCTAACTCAATCTGCATCATATGCATAAGCAGATAAATACCGGTTAGCTACCGCACACTGCGCCTTGACAAGGTCAATAAACGCAGCACGAATACTAAACAGGACTTATCTGAAATGACGGAGGGCTACGCAGGTTTTCATAAAACCATGAGCGTAATGAACTTGATATCGTTGTAGAATCAAATGAAGTTTTAAAATGGAGTGATTTTGAGGCTTTTCTAGTTTTGCTAAAGGAGTCACTCCCGGCGAAGGGATCTCGGTCCTTTCCTCGTCGAATGAGGTGCGGGATATATCATATATATCGCTGTGCAAAGCAAAAACTCAAAAGCAATCAAAAGCAAACCGAGTGTGTACCATCTGCCAGTTATTGCTAAAGGAGTCACTCCCGGTGAAGGGATCTCGGTCCTTTCCTCATCGAATAAGGTGCGGGGTATATCATATATACCGCTGTGCAAAGCAAGAACTGTAGCTACCTGTTTTATTTTAAAATTCGATTCTACAACATCTTAGGTTTCTTATCTTTCATTAATCACATTAATGAAGTCCCATCATTTAAATACCTAAACATCACAGATAGATATGACGTACACTTATGCCATCCGCATTCGCCTCGATGTCCCCTCGTGCACCGTTAGGTTAGGTAACTAACGACAGAGCAGGGCAGGGCTAGCGCGGGTGTAAAACATAAGTAACATCTATATAATATATCATATATACTATATACTATATCCATCACAGAAACATCACATGATCTCATCACAGATATCGCAGCAGAATAAACATATGAAATATTGGATATACTAGGACGTCCGTATTTTCAATACGAGCCAGTATAAAACACGGATTCCACGGTCGTGATGAATAGCCAATCCCACACCCCTAGACCCCTACGAGAGCGGCAAGCAACCCTGCCAATTCTAGGGTTAGGAGACCCGGACTCGACTCCTCAAGTTGGTCTCCCACTGGACCCCAGAACCCGGTTACTTGTGCTCCCCTCCTTGGGTCTATCCTAATGCGGAAAAGTAAATAATATACAAAGGGTGACAGCTTCCGCTACCTGGAAGTGCCCCAAATAAAAGAATATTACATACAAGTTTTTACATGAATGAAAATGAAAAACACTCATCTCACATAAAAACCCCCCGGCTATTCGAATACGACGATCCAATATAACATATCCAGCAACACATAACATCACATGTCATCAACGTAAGTAAGTATGCATACCCCAATTGTCGTTGACGTATAGCAACGAAACCGGCGATATGAACATACTAATCTTACGGTCACAGAAAAGAAAGTGTAAAACTACAACAATTGGAATCCGCAACTTCTTTAGACATCACATGCCTAACAGTTACAAACCCCGCATTTTAGTCTCATTATCGAAAACTCTTTTCAATATCGTATGGGACTAAACTGCTAGATTTATAACATTCATCCAGTTATCTCATAACTGTTTGTGAATTCCAATTATTGTATCCAATTCCGGATAAATAGAATATATCAAACTTTCCGATCGAACATTCGAACACCCAAGTTTTCCCGACACCGATCAGCACATGAAATAGGTTCAAAGACATTCACTTCGTGCCTCAGTACCAACGGTCCAGCCGTAGAAGGGTCAAGCCAACGCCTCACATGTGGCACGCCGTACTGCCCCAAACCCGAAGGTTCAAAGGGCAGTTCAAGACGGTCACATAATCGAGTTAAGGTTTGTTGTCTTCTAGAGGGACCATCGCGTTACTTGCACTACTTCGAACGTCTTTTAACCACAGAAAAATCCAACACATGGAATTATTCCGGCAGGGGAAAACCTGGGTATTTATATCCGGTCGAACTCTTTAACATATTCTACAGTTATTTGGAAAAACACTTAGACAAAATTCGATAATCCGATCGAATCGACAATTCCCAATTCAACCCCAGAATACTCAACTCTGCAGTCAAATTAAAATTCCCAGAAAACTCAGAACAATTAATCAGGTATTACTGTGCAAAATGGGGGGCTGACGTCATAAATGCGCCGCGGAACCGCCGCAGAAGCCATGCTTCTGCCGCGGTTCCGCCGCAGTTCATACTGTTCAGAGGAAAATTTTTACACAGTAATTCTTAGATTTTATTGCTGATTTTTTTAGGCATTTTTAATTGACAAAAAACCACAAATTCGGAAAATGTCCAGAGAGCTATTTTGGGGTTGGGTTTTCGGTTCGTCCGGATTTCAAACTCCGTCGGGACTTCGCCTAAGGCTCTAGCTAGGCTCTGATACCAGTGAAAGGTTCCTAGGCACTCTAGTAAGGTCTCACAAGGCATCGAACATGCCAATTTAAAATTTTTAGTGCCGAGAAACCCTAGACTACGGATCTTTAACTAGATGTTTTAGGCGAAACGGAAAACTAGTTAACTAATTAACTAAAAGTCGGAAACTACAACCTTTGTAGATCCGGATTTCCGCCTCCTTAGCTCCACGTGGTCATGCCCTCGCTGTCCATCATGAATCCTCGACTCGATCATCGGCTTCATCGGGAAAGCAAGCGGAATAGGTCGTCGGCTTTGTGTCAAAGACGATCTACGTCGAGGTTGCACAAACTCAAGCTCCGACTTCACAAACTTGTGAAACTTGTGAAGTAAACACCCAAAACAACTTGGCAAGAGGTAGAGGGTGAAGAAATAGGAGGTGGGTTCACTTTAGATTTGGATTTCTCTCACTAAAACTCAAGTTGCCATTGGAGTAGCAAGCTTGAAGAAGAAGAAGAAGATGAGCTCAAGAAAAGATTATGATAAGTCTTATGATAAAATAAAAATAAATCAAATACTTATCATAACTTGAACTAGGGTTAAGTGTAGAGAATTAACCATGGTCACTTTAGATGGGTTAGGGTTAAGCATGAAGATAAGGATGGTTAGCAAAGTCAAAGCTTCATGAAGCTTCAATATAAAACAAACTTAGCCACCATTCTTATCATAACTCATTTCTAAATAAATAATCAAATAAATAAATGATAAATGAATATGCAAAACCCTAATTATCAAGTTAACCATGGATTAATTCTATACACTTAACTAAATGATCAAGTATCATCAAACATGATACAAAAAAGTGCACGAAAGCATATCACATATACAATGTGCATCAAGTGAGAAAAATCCGTTTAAAGTGAACCAATACTAGTTAATGCAAAGTAATATATCAAATATATAATTATACATTAAATCATTAAATCAACACTTGATTCAATGATCCGGTCATGTCGCACATAACCGACTAGTATTCAATGCATCGATTTATCGAATCAATGATTCGATAACTAGGTCATATCGAATATAACCATTCGAAACATATATCGCGAGAATGAAATGCGGTATCACATACACGCATTATTCTCGGTCCCGCACATATCTCATATGCTCTCCTATTTTGTTTCGCTTGAGCCAGGAAACCTCTGTGTAGGACTCTAAAGACTCGTCAATACGCCGGTAGCAGATGATGATCATATCAAGCACCCACAAGCCGCAAGCGGTCTGCTAAACGTAACGGCCACCCGGGTATTGAGCGATCAGCAGATCGATGAGCTAGTCCGCTCATACTCCTGCGAATCCGACCAGTAACACTTACCATACAGTCCGGTCTCTTCGTCTGATATGTCGCATATCAAGTCTAGGGGTGGTATACGTCAGACCCCAATAACCCGATAAGTCGTGCTGATGCGAGGCTCATAACGGGTCGAGAAACTACTGGTAACACTTACCAGCAAATCTCTGATCAGCCCTGGCCAGGGACTTCCCTGTTACGGCCAATCGAGCACAGTGCAACATCAACTCCCAATACCGGGAGAGACGAAACCCCTCCTATCGCTCATTGCCTCCATGTGACTCGGGACTGTATCCAAAGACCACCGTTTTGCACGCCCTCATGGACGTGGTAAGGTGGAGATCAAAGCACAGTAGGAATCACACAAGACTCTATGACGATCTCGGGTCTACAGACTAACCTGTACAAGTGTCACCTGAGAACTGCCATCTGACGTGAGGTATAATACCATCTGGGAGTTCTCGGCGAGTCCGTCCAGTGTACCCAGTCTCCACTGAGCACCCGTACACCATCTCTGATGTCAAACACCAATGGATATGGGATCATCCATCGCCCATCACATGGGTCGAGAAGCGTATACGCTAGTCTACACTGGTATATCGATGCCCCGTCTCGATACACCCACAACTAGGGACCTTGAAGGATGTACTTATGGACTACCATGTCCCCACTGGTATGATCTGCATCATAGTCCAGGTAGTCAAGTACAAATCCTAAGGGCTTTACCAACATGTAACTATAAGACAGTATAAAGAGACTAGTGTACATGTTAAGATAAAGAGTAACCAGATAGCATACTATCATGTCGAGCAAGAAAGTCATCTCTATATATGTCCAAGCATCCAATATAATATACAACATCTGTACAATACTGGCCTCTAGGGCATACATACAACTAACATGAACGAATCCTACTTGTGGCATTGTAGACTTGGTCATATCAATGCGACACGACTGGCTAAGTTACATAAGGATGGTTATTTGAATCCGTTCGAATTATCATCTTATGATACTTGCCATTCATGTCTCAAAGGAAAAATGACCAAAGCTCCGTTTAGTGGACACGGAGAAAGAGTTACTGAACTCTTAGGACTAATACATAGTGATGTATGCGGTCCTATGTCTACGCATGCCAGGAACGGTTCTTCCTACTTCATTACATTCACTGACGATCTCTCTAGATTCGGACATGTGTTCCTGACGAAACACAAGTCTGAAGCTTTTGAAATTCAAAGAATATAAGCACGAAGTAGAGAACTAAATGGGCAAAAGTATTAAGATTCTTCAATCTGATCGAGGAGGTGAATACTTAAGTAGTGAGTTCCTAGATTATCTAAAAGAGAATGGGATTCTCTCTCAGCTTACTCCTCCTTATACACCACAGCACAACGGTGTATCTGAGCGGAGGAATCGCACCCTATTAAATATGGTGCGCTCGATGATGAGTACAGCTGAGTTACCTATTTCCTTCTGGGGGTATGCACTGGAGACAGCAGCATACCTATTAAATCAAGTTCCGTCTAAATCTGTGCCTACCACACCATATGAGATATGGAGTGGGAAGAGACCATATTTTAAACGAGTTAAGATATGGGGTTGTCCGGCCTATTTCAAAAGACAAAATCCAGACAAACTCGAGGCACGATCAGTTCTTTGCAAATTTGTGGGATATCCTAAGAATTCCCAAGGATATTTTTTCTACCACGCTGAAGAACAAAAGGTGTTTGTTTCTCAATATGCCACCTTTTTGGAAAAGGAATTTCTTGAAAAAGAAATTAGTGGCAAAGAAGTAGAACTGGAAGAGGATCCAGAAACACAAATTGCAACTGAAAATTTAGTGGAACCAGAGCATTCAGTAGTACCCGACGAACCCCAGCCTCTCCGCCAATCTAGTAGGGTTTCTCGTCCACCTGAGAGATACTACGGTTTTCTCATTGATGGTGGAAGCGAGGATTGCATCATGGAAGATGATGACCCGACTAGTTTCGAGCAGGCCATCACGAGTGGTGACTCTGTGAAATGGCTGGATGCAATGCGATCTGAGATGGAATCCATGTACACCAATAAAGTATGGATTTTGGAAAATGCTCCTGAAGGGGTAAAACCCATAGGGAGCAAGTGGATCTTTAAAAAGAAATTTGGTGTAGATGGAAAAGTTGAGACTTTCAAAGCTAGACTTGTAGCAAAGGGTTTTCGTCAACGACCAGGTGTGGATTATGACGAAACCTTTTCTCCAGTGGCTATGCTTAAGTCCATCCGGATCTTACTTGCCACTGCTGCATACCATGATTACGAAATCTGGCAAATGGATGTTAAGACCGCCTTTCTAAACGGTGATTTAGAAGAGAGCGTGTACATGACTCAGCCAGAGGGCTTCGTAGATAGTGGGAGCAGCGGAAAGGTGTGCAAGCTGCTTAAATCCATTTATGGGTTAAAGCAAGCATCACGGAGTTGGAACATCTGTTTTGATATTGTAGTCAAAGAGTTTGACTTCATCAAAAATATAGATGAACCTTGTATCTATAAGAAAGTAGCAGAGGGTAAGGTTGTCTTCCTCGTATTGTACGTGGATGACATACTCTTGATAGGAAATGATATTCCTATGCTGCAATCAGTCAAGCTCTTCTTATCACAGAGATTCTCAATGAAAGATCTGGGTGATGCCTCCTGCATATTGGGAATCATGATCTATAGAGATAGATCTAAACGGATACTGGGCTTGTCCCAATCCGGTACATTGACACCATACTAAAGAGGTTTAGTATAGAAGAATCCAAGTGTGGGAACCAACCCATGATCTTTGGACTCACTCTCTCCAAAGAGATGTCCCCTAAGACTGATTTGGAAAGAGCTCGCATGCAAGGGATACCCTATGCTTCGGCAATAGGCTCTATCATGTATGCGATGCTATGTACCAGACCCGATGTAGCATACTCACTAAGTGTAGTGAGTCGGTATCAAGCAGATCCTGGAGAGAGTCACTGGACAGCTATAAAGAACATTCTCAAGTACTTACGAAGGACTAAGGAGATGTTCTTGGTGTATGGTAACGGAGAACTCCAGGTGGAGTCCTTTACCGATTCCAGCTTCTAAAGTGATAAGGACGACTCTAAGTCGCACTCGGGATTTGTCTTTACCCTCGATGGAGGAGCGGTATGTTGGAAGAGTTCCAAACAGGATACCGTTGCAGACTCGACGATGGAGGCTGAATACATCGCTGCCAACGATGCTGCCAAAGAGGCTGTCTGGATAAAGAAGCTCATTAGTGAACTTGTAGTGGTTCCATCCATTGAGCATCCAATACCTCTGTATTGCGATAACAATGGAGCTGTGGCGTTAGCCAAGGAACCCAGGTCCCATCAGAAGTCCAGACATATTCTGAGGCGGTATCACCTGATCAGGGAGATAGTTGATCGCCGGGAGATCGAGGTCAGGAGAGTAGATACGAAGGACAACACTGCGGATCCATTCACGAAGGCTATTCCCCAGATACAGTTTGAGAGATTATTCGGGATGCTAGGTATGAGATACTACAGCAGCTGGCCTTAGTGCAAGTGGGAGATTGTTAGTTGTGTATATGCCCTAGAGGCCATTGTTGTACATATGATGTATATTATAATGGATGCTTGGATATATATAGAGATGACTTTCTTGCTCGTCATGATAGTATGCTATTTGGTTTCACTTTATCTTAACATGTTGACTTGTACTGGTTTACTGTTTTTCTCTCACATGTTGATAATGCCCTTAGGATCTGTACTCGACTACTGGGACTATGATGAGATCATACTAGTGGGGCCATGGTAGTCGATGAGTACATCCTATAATTGTTCCTAGTCGAGGGTATATCGAAACAGGGCATCGATACACCAGAGTAGACTAGCGTATACGCATCTTGACCCATATGATGGGCGATGGATGATCCCATATCCATCGGTGTTTGACATCAGAGATGGTGTACGGCTGCTCAGTGAAGACTGGGTACACTGGAAGGACTCGCCGAGAACTCCCAGATGGTGATATACCACACGTCAGATGGCAGTTCTCTGGTGACACTGGTACAGGGTAGTCTGTAGACCCGAGATCGTCATGGAGTCTTGTGTGATTCCCACTGTGTTTTGATTTCCACCATACCACGTCCAAGAGGGCGTGCAAAACGGTGGCTTTTGGATACAGTCCCGAATCACATGGAGGCAATGAGCGATAGGAGGGGATTCGTCTCTCCCGGTATAGGGAGTTGATGTTGTGCTGTGTTCGATTGGCTATAACTGGAAGTCCCTGGCCAGGGCTGATATAGAGATTTACTAGTAAGTATTACTAGTAGTTTCTCGACCCGTTATGAGCCATACATCGACACGACTTATCGGTTACTGGGGTCTGACGTTTACCATCCCTAGACTTGATATGCGACATATCAGACGAACAGACCGGACTGTACGGGAGTGTTACTGATTGGATTCACAGGAGAACGCACAGGCTAGCTTGTTGATCTTCTGATCGCTCAATACCTGGGTGGCTGTTACGTTTAGCTGACCGCTTGCAGCTTGTGGGTGTTTGATATTATCATCACCTGCTACCGGCGTATTGACGATTCTTTAGAGTCCTATACAGAGGTTTCTTAGCTCAGGCGAAACGGAGTAGAGGCACATATGTGATATGTGCAGGACCGAGGATAATGCGATATGAGATACCGTATTATATTCTCGCGATATTTAGATATGAATCGGGACATCGGATCAAGTGTTGATTCGATGAATCGGTACATGATATATTAGTCGGTAATATTCGATATAGCCGGATCGTCGGATCAAGTGTTGATTCGATGATTTAATGTATAATAATATATATGATATATTGTATTACATTATCTAATATTGGCTCGCTTTATTATTTCATTTTCTCACTGGATGATACATTGATATATATGCGATATATGTTGATTGTATTATTTTCTTTTGTTGCAAATATATAATATATATATGTGATATATATTATTGTGACATGATATGATTTATTATTAAACATGTTTAAGGATGATTAAAAGGGATTAGGGTTTGATTAGGGTTAGCTTCTTCTTGCACCTTCTAGAAGCTTTGTTTTTGTCATGCTTAAGATATTATGGTTGATATTTTTGCATGACTCATAACTTAACCTAACCAAACCCTAACTCTAGTTTATTATCTGCAAACTCTTAGCCACTCATCCTTGACCATGGTTGATATATCAATCATATAGATTTCTTTTCTATTCATCACAAAAGGAATTATCTTTTCCATTATCATCTTCTTCTCTCTTGATTTTGAGCTCACTAGAAATTCCATTTGTGATGATAAATTGTGAGAAAGTGAATTAAAAAGAAAGCATAAATACTACTCCCTCATCCTCATCTCATCTAGCCCATGAGATTAGGGTGTTCATCTCTTTAGAGTGAGAAAGCTTGGGTTATTGCAACTTCGACGTAGATCATCGGAGATTTAGAACACTTCAAGCTAGCATGGATCGTTCGAGTCGTGGAGCCTCTCTTGAGTCCGGGAGATCGAGGATCGCGGTGAAGGGACTTCTACTCGGAGCTTGTGAAGCGAAGGAGCGGACTACAAAGGTTGTAATCCCTCACACTTAGATAAAAAGATATTATCTTGCATGCTAAACCCTAATAATCTAGCAAAGATCCCGGCTTTGGGTTGTCCGGCACGTCTAAAATTTTATCCGGGCATGTTTGATGCCTTATGAACCTTCACAAGAGTGCCTGGGAACCCTTCATAAACTATACGGCTGAACTAATAAGCTAAACTACAGGTAAGGAAACCGCCTAATATCTGAGTCGATACATATACATACCTGTATATATTAGTCGGTCATCCCGCCTTAATAATATCATATCCGATACCATATCTATAATCAGACATCCCAATTCAAGAGTGCGGATCAAACATCAATATATAACTCGTACGTAAAACCATCGTACGGCATCCTAAATCTGGGTACAGGTCGATATCACATTCATCACTTTATTCATCTGATATCCTCTTTATTAAAGATCACAATCCAGGGTACTGACCTACGTCTAGTACATTACTAATATCATCAATATGATCCTGACCTAACTGCTGATCTACAGCCTCAAACAAACCGATATCATCGTCATATATCACCAAGAGGTATACATCGCCCAAGCGACCCATTATAAATATCTTATCATATCATATCCTATCTCATATCACGATCACATGTCAACAATTTTATATATATATCACTACTTACATGACATCGTCATCCAAAGATCCTCTATAACATCAGGACTATCTCAAGTACGAATCCTGCCATATCACCGATCTCACGGCCTCAACTCAAATCTCATCGACTCATCTTAATCCCAAGCATCATCCTCAATCCGTATGTGAACACATAGTCCCATACCCATGTGAACACATAACAATATAGAATCCCATATAAGCACATATGAAAGGAGAATGAATGCAAGTATGGGTGTGTGTGTGCATGTGTGCCGCGACCACTACTCTAGGGTTTCGCGACACTAAATCATCCAAGCACACCAAATATCTATATTTATCATCAATAATCTGTAAACAAAATATAATCAATATATGTGTTTATACGTATTCGTATACATCACCATGAACTGCAGGGGTGCTATACGACATCCACCCGACTTCTCCCCGTAGATATAAATCAACTCACCTTGCTTCTTGTGTGCCGATGCCGATGTCGCCATCTTTGTCTTCAACGCATCGTCGCCACGTGGGGTACCTGCAACGATATCACAAACGCTAAAGCACATGAAAATCACATCGGAAACCAAAACGGCATACGCTACGCCCATAGGTAAAAACCTATAGTCTCGCGTGCGAACACCATCAATAACCCTTTGCCGTTGACATTCAAACGCCATCCGATAGTAAAGAATCATCAAATACTAAAATCCATGCTAAAACTAGTCGTAAACCATGCGCCAACACAAGAAAATCATCCCAGATTCTACCCTAAATGGAATCAGCCAAAGTTGCATATACCAAGGGTCTAATTTATAGGGTGTCAAGCTACAGAACAAATACGGAGCCCAGAACCCATGCTCTGGCCGCAAATTACGGCCAGAAGGGATTTATCGGAGGCCATGAAGTGGAGTCAGGGGCTGTGGCTTTGGGTGGTGGTTCCAGGGTGCCTGCACATCTCTCTGTCAAGTCAATTTTATTTTCAGGTGCCTCAGGTGAAAGCAGATCTCCAAAAACAGTGACAAATTTACAGTTTTTCCCGATATCGATTCACTAAATCCGTATTCTGGGTTTAAGCTTCAGGTTTTGTCCAAAATATCATCACACCAGGGGTTCTAAGGTCACAACCAGCCTCAATTTCACTTTGATTTTCAGATCAAGCCCTAAACCCTAACTTGAATTTTCAAAAGTCCTCAAAACGACATAATATCGACATGAAACTAGTATGGATGCATAAATAATTGAAATACTATACTAGGGGTGCAGAAATTACCTCCTTTGGTAACTCAAGAATTTTCTTGAGTTGCTCAAAATCCTCCAAATCAGCTCTTCCTTATGCCAATGTGTAGCTAGTGAGCTTGGGAGCAAGTTTTGTGAAGTGGGAATGGAGTTTTGGTGAGGGAATTGAGAGGGATCTATGGAGTGAAGGGGGGAGATGAGGGAGGAGCAGGAGAAGCAGCTCAAGAGGGAGGGGAGAGAGAAAATGAGATGGGAAATGATGGGGGATGGTTCAAAAAGGAAGTTGACCTATACCTACCCTCTCTCTCTCTCTCTCATAATCATGCTTCACTTTTTCCTTTTCTTTTCTTTTTCTTTTCTTTTCCTTCTCACACAATGGTAACCCTAGGCAACCATGCACCCAAAACATGTAGCAAGTGTAATAAGTGTGGAAAAATGATATGTGCACATTTTTGCACAAAAATGCTAAAAACTCGATTAGCGATTTTTAATCGCGATTTGCACTAAATTAGCATATAACTAGCCATAAAAACTTAAAAATAGCATAATCCCATAAAATACCCTATTTTAGAATTTTCCATAATTTTTCCGAAATTTCCCCATTTATCGGTATTTAATTATACCGAAATATTAAAATATTCATTAAAAATAATATTAAATTACAAAAATTCCCAAAAAATAATATTTTATTTTCTTGAAATGTTACAGCCCTTTCGGGTTTTCACAAACTCACCGGCAGTCCTGCTATTTTTACCCACAAAGCCCTTTTGGGTTTTCATCCGTGCCCATTTTGCTTGTGGACATTTTTTTGAGTCATCATCACCGGTGGGACTTTAAATGTGGTCTCGCCGGTAGGACTTGGAAGAGATTGGGATCGTTTTACGCCCGTAGATTGTATACGGTTTTGCAGGATGTATGATCCAGACCGTAAGGCCGGAAAAATTTCGGGACTTTGTTGGCGTCTGCATCGCTGCACCGGAATATGGTACCAGGAGCGACTCATCATTCGTTGTTGGGGTATAAGATTTGGAATTTGGTTGGCGTCTGCATCGCTGCACTGTAATATGGTACCAGGAGCGACTCATCATTCGCCATTGGGGTATGGGATATAGTTGGCGTCTGCATCGCTACACTGGAATATGGTACCAGGAGCGACTCATCATTCGCCGTTTTATTTGGAATTTGGTTGGCGTCTGCATCAGTGCACTGGAATATGGTACCAGGAGCGACTCGTCATTCACCATTGGGAATTTGAGTTTTGGACGGTGTCTGCATCGCTGCACTGGAATATGGTACCAGGAGCGACTCATCATTCGCCTTTTTTTTTACCGCGATTGCTCTATCATTTCAGCTTTTCTTATCGTGAAGGTCGCGATTGCCCTATCATTTCGGCTTTATTCGCGGTTGCCCCATCATTTCGGCTTTATTTTCATTTATATTTTACTCACTGATTTTTATTGCGAGTTGCCCCATTATTTCGGCTTTTTATTATTATATATATATTTTTTTACTTACACTTCTTTTTTTTTATTTACACATTTTTTATTTACACACATTTTTTTCCATTCCCAGTTTAACGACTTAGAGGTCGACTGTTCCCAGTTTAATGACGTGGTGGTCGATTGTTTTCAGAGAAAGAAAGATGTCTGAGAGAATCAGTTTCACGAAGAACTTCGGTCTCCATTTGTATGAAATTGGCGGTCGCAGCTTGACTGTTTGTTAACACGCCTTTGGACAGTTCTATCTCTCCTGCCTTGTATTGCTTTTCGACCCAATCTTTAAAGACGAAGCAGTCCTCAGTGGCATGACCTATCACTCTATGATAGGGGCAGTATTTGGGGTCATCGGTCATATTTGCTTCCTGCGGTCTTTTTAACTCTGGCAGTTGTAGACCGTTCCTTAGGGCATCTTTGAATATTTTACAGACTTTGTCCCTTCTGAAGGAATAGACCTTATCCAGCTTCTCTTTCAGTGGAGATTCTCCTTCCTCTCCGAACACTGGCTTCCGAGGCTGGTTGGCATTAGGCCCGCTCATCCCTTACATATTTCGGTTAGCCAAAGCGTTAAAAGATTCAAAATCGTCGAAATTTCCGCTTTTGCGATTATCGTCCTTTCGGTTTCTCCAGGACCTATTGTTATTTTGGGAATCCGATAAGGACTCCTGCTTTGAGCGCTCCAACATCTGGACTTTTCTGGTCAGCTCTTGGAATGTTTTGAGACCCGCGGTACATAGAAACGGGGCCATCCAATTGTTGAGATTTCCGACGAGGAGACTGACAGATTAGTCATGCTCTATTGGCGGTTCACATTTGACGGAGAGATTGCGCCATCGGGTTATAAAATCCGTGTTTCCTTCATTGTTCTTTGGCTTGGTCCTTACGAGCTCGGCAATGGTGATCTTATCGCTGACGCTCATGAACTTCTGCGGAAACAGAGACTCCATTTAGACGAAATTTGTGACGGAGCCATCCGGTATGCTCGCATACCATTCGAAAGCAACATCGGTCAGGCTATTAACGAACTGGCGGAAGAGAAGTGCATCATTGCCTCCAGTATTCCCGCATGAGGCTTTAAAGTGGGCGATGTGCTGATTCGCATTTCCCGTCCCATCGAATCTTCCGAATTTAGGGATGACATAGCCGCTAGGAAATTCTACCAGATCATACTGAGCAGGATATGATATCCCGCTACTGCTAACATCTTTTTGCGCTTCGGCTTCAGCTACCAATGTTTTGACTTTGTTGGCAACCAAATCCATGATTTGATCTTGAGTTAGCGGGCTACTGTCATCGGTAGCCAAGACATTTCCCGAGATAGGATGTGACCGATTTTCATGCGGTCCGCCCGCTTTTGGGTTTAAGGGAATAGGCGTCGGCTTCCCCGGGACACCGTTTCCCGGTTCATGAGCAGAGCCCTACGCTTGATTGGGCGGCTGAGAGGCAAGTCGGGCCGTGAGCTGTAAGACGACATTCGTCAAATCGTCAATTTTGGAGTAAAGTTTGGTCATCTCCTTGTCTTTGTTTCTGAGCTGCTTTCGGAGTTCTTGAAGCAGCTCTTGCTCCGTGGTCCTGGGGCAAAAAGTCGTCTCTTCCTCGCTGTCTGAGCTTGACTCTACATGGACTGAGGGGTCTTTCTACCTATCATCCTCATCGAGAGGGTTTTCATCATCCAGCAGGGACGGCTGTTCTTGGGAAGCGGCAACCATATTCAAGCCAGACTGGATTTGAGATGTCGTGGCCCCATCCTTGCTTTTGCTGCGAAGGTTATCGCTGGGACGCGTGCCCACCATGTAGACGGTGTGGATAACACATTCAGCCATCCTTTCATCACTGGCAGCTGGTTTCGCGGAGCGGTCCGGGCTTTGCAAATTCATAAATTTTAACATGGCCAGAGCCCTAGCCTTTTTGTTGGCTCTATATCTGAGCCGCTGTTGGATATAGTGCCCTCAAAGTCAATTATTGGATCGCAGGTACGTGATTGCAATGATTGAGGCAGGACCTATACTGATATAACAGTCTTGCTCGAGATGATCGCAGGTACATGCTTTAGTTCGCTATTGCATGATGATAGTGTTAGTGTATATGCCCTAGAGGCCATTACTGTATCCTACTAGTTTGTATATTACTTAATGAAAGCTTGGGATATTCACCTTGTATTGACAATCTTGCTCAAAATAGTAGTATGCTACTTGGTTTGTTTCTTCTTTAATGTGTGCATGTGTTTCTTATAGCATATCGCCTTTGCACATTAGTGGAGCCCTTAGGATCTTTGCTTGATTACCAGCGTTGTGATGGCAGTCACACTCGTAGGGGCTGGGTAATCCACAAGCACATCCTTATGCAGGTCCCTAGTCGTAGGACTGTCGAGACAGGGCATCGATACTCCGGAGTAGACTAGCGTATGCGCTTCTCATCCCAGCTAGGGAGACGGTCTGTCCCACAGCCGTCAGTACGTCGTACTTGAGATAGTATGCGGGTGCTCGTTAGGTTACGAGTACACTGGACAGGACTCGTCGAGAACTGTTGGTTGGTATTATACCTATTGTCACGCCCCGTTTCCCAGAGTACGCTAAAATGGGCTCGTGACATAGCCAACCATGCTACCTGTGGGTAGGAAGTATCCATCCACAGTCACATTACGGCTGTAGAGATATCAAGAACAAAATAAAACTATCTAAACATGTCCATAATCCAAGATAACATGAGTCAATAATAAATAAATGCGGAAGCGAAAGATCCAATAAAAAATAACTGGAATGTATGTCCCATAATGCAGGCTCACATCAGGAATAAAATGCAGGAAAGAAAAGCTAACTACTGCTAACACTCACAGCTCAGCCTGTCGGCTGAAGTACTCCTGCTCGGACTGCGACAGTGGTACGGAATCTGGGCCATGCAAAACCCAGACGTCAGCGCGTCAAATCATCAAGTAATAACATAATAAACAGGCAATGCGAATATAAACATGGATAAAGCAATGGTAATAATAATATGAATCAGAGCAGTGCAGGGTAGTGTGCAGTGGGTAAACTAAACTGTGCTATCAGGTTCTCCGTTCTAAAGTCTTTGAAATCAAATTGATGAATCGTCGATGTAACTCAATAGTATCCCGTACATACCCGGGACCACGGCCACAATATTCTCGGCTGCAGCCGAGACATGCCGCTAGGCACAAAACAGGAATGTGTACAATCGATAGTATCCCGTACATACCCGGGACCACGGTCACAATATTCTCGGATGAAACCGAGACATACCGCTAGGCACAAAACAGGAATGTGTACACTCAGGACAGGTAGTGAACTGTTGAGTTACAAGTCAGGTTTCACCTTTGATTTCCCCATACCCCCAAGTTATGTGTGTAAGTCAAGTCGGGTATCTCGAAATCAAGAAACTAATGCCAACACAGGCTCAGGTAAACAGGTTTGTCTGGATAGACAACAGGAACGGTCCCTGAGGACTACATGTCAGGTTTGTTGGCATTAGACACAAGATCAGGTAACGGATCAGGTCATGGTACATCAGGTCAAGTCAAGCAGTGTACGGTACCATGTCGGGTCAATCAATATGCAGGTAGCAAGTGTTGGAGATAGTGCCCTCAGAGTCAATTATTGGATCGCAGGCACGTGATTGCAATGATTGAGGGAGGACCTATCCCGGTAGGACAGTCTTACTCAAGATGATAGTATGCTATCTGGTTTACCTTTATCATCGTGTACTGGTTTAGGTGACCTTACAGGTCGCTATTACACGTTGATAGAGCCCCTAGGATTCTTGCTTGACCACCAGCAGTATGAGGGCGATCATATACGTGAGAGCTGGCAGTCTATAAGCACACCTTAAAAGGTCCCTAGTCGTGGGAGTTTCGAGACAGGGCATCGATTCTCCAGAATAGACTAGTGTATACAGTCGAGACCCCGACGAGGGGCGGTGGCCGGTCTCACAAGCCACTGGTGTCAGTTGGTTCACCTAAGATGTATACAGGTGCTCATTGGGTTATGAGTACACCGGACAGGACTCGCCGGGAACATGCTAGTTGGTCTTATACCTGACGTCAGATAGCAGTTCCCTGGTGACATGTGTACAGGTTAGTTCATTGACCTGGGGATCGTCATTTGTCTCGTGTGAGTTCCCACTGTACTTTGATTACTACCCTACCACGCTCAAAGGAGACGTGCAAACAGGTTTTAGTTGGGTACAGTCCCGAGCCACATGGAGGCAGTGAGCGGATCTTCAGGGGTTCGTCTCTCCCGGTATTGGGGGTGAGATCGCGCTGTGTCTAGGAGAGCCATTACACGAAGTCCTTGTCCAAGGCAGGAGATTTACTGGTAGGTATTCCAGTAGTATCTCAGGGTGTTCTGGGCTACACTCCGACACGACTTGTACCGCTTTTGGGGGTCTGACTTTTACCAACCCCCTAGGCCCGCCATGCGATACTCATAGACGAACGGACCGGACTGTACGGATATTGTCACTGACAGGCTCAGTAGGGTGTCAGGATGAGTTCGCTCATCGATGTCCCTTTTGGTCAATAGCTGGTGGCCCGTTACGTATTGGCTTATACCTCTGACGTGCTAGTGGTTAAATCCACAGCCATAGTATTGACGAGTCTTTAGAGTCCACCACACTTACAGTTACTCAAGTTTCGGGCGAAACGCTGTAGAGGCCGTATGGAGATATGGCAGGGTTCGATCAGATACGTGCGGTATTGCACGGATCAGGGTCGGACGGATATTACTAGCCGGCTTTGGTTTAAGCCGGATCCTAGTATAGTACAGTGTAGATTTTGTCTCATTGCATTTGTATCCGGTCGGAATACAAATGCGGGTGTGTATGCACAGTATCGGGGTTTTCCTGTAATTTATTACGGGACCAGTTTTCTGGAGTTGCCAGTTTGCATTCCGTTCCGACCGGTTTTCCTTTGTTCTTTCCCTGCCAGACTTTTCCGATGGAGGGGGTTTTTTGCAAGTTTGCAAATAACATTTTGTGGAGGGCTTTCTTGCATATTGGTGGCATCATGATAGTTTTTCATGATGAGATTCTTTTTCCTTCTTATCACTTGCTTTATGGTGATTAGAGTTGATTAGATTTAGAAATGACTTGGTTATCATGATCTTTTGATGTGGTCACCCATTCTCTTTTCCTACACTCACATTCCTTCTTGTGTTGTTTTGATTCCTCCACCATTCTCACAAAAGAAGAGATAGGCCACACATTTGAGAGGTTGAGGAGAAATGAGAGAGTTCATTTTGTTATGTGAGGAATTCTTCATCCCATATTCTTCTTGCTAGAAAATTGAAAGCACCAATTTTCCTAACCTCCTCCTCCATCCTCCATGGCAACAAAACCCCCATATGAGACATAGCCTCTACACTACATTCTACAGCAAATCTTGGGCACGTCGACTTGCTAGCTTCATGCCCGAGTTGCCTCGGTATAGAGGTGGGAGCCCGTAAAAGATGCAGGCGATGTGGTGCCCTTCCGGCGAGGAGGCGACGACATGGAGACAGGACTTTCCGCGGGAGATCGGGACGATGACGAGAAGACCGGAGGACTCGGATCACTCGGTATATCTCTAACCCGTCTTGTAGTTAGCTAGATCTAGTTTAATGGCACGATCCGGGTGTTTAGTGCGCGGTGGTGCCGGTTTTCTAAGTTCGAAAAATCAAAGTAAATCACCGCTTCCGCACTTGGCCTCAGGATGGAGGCCGGGGCGCCGCCGTGCACTTACAGCAAGACAGGTCAAGAACAAGCGATATCATAGGTGTACTCACAATCAGTTATATAATAAAGCATGGGTATCAACAACATGATATAAGCAATGAAGTAAGCAATAGGCAGATTTACACAATTTGCAGTATAGTTATCAGTTGTGTCACAGATATGATTTCAACATTATAAGAATGCAGTAAGACAATTTATTGCCATTTAATCATGTTAACAAGTTTAAGACTTCATGGATGCAATGATATATATTTCTATAAGTTCCAAGTTTGAAAGATAAAATGTTATATAACAATATTGACATAAAATGGGAAATTATAATACTAAAGTTAAATAGCAGGTTTAGGGTGTCATAATATATATGTAAATATTGTATAGCATGTAGCAAGGGGTACTTGCCTCGACGGGTCGCGAATCGGGAAAACGGAACGTAGAATGTCGGCGGGGAAAACTCGCGACGGGCGCACGGTTCACGGAATGAACTCAAACGACGAACAATGGAACAACACGGGTCGGGGTACCTCGCTGGAACGTCGGGACGCGTCGCCGGCATGGCCGGATTCCGGCGAGATGCAAAACAGCGACGTCAAGAATTGCAATCAAGAAAAGAAAAGAAACAAAGAAGAAGAGAAGGCTTACAAAGGTTCTGCTCTTGTGGTTTATCTAGAGGGGAGATGTGAGGATGACGACGAGGTTGACGGAGTTCCGGCGGTGGCCTACGACGACGGTGGGAGAGATCTGTCGATCGAGAAACACATCAGCAGAGAATGAAAGAAGAAAGGAAAAGAGGAGGGAAGTTATCTCACCGAGGGGTGCTTGCGAGGCCGGGGACACGGGGACGGGGCTCACCGGCGGCGACTCACGGCGGTGCAACGCGCACGGGGGCATGTGCAGGTGGCCATGGCTGGTGCAGGGTGCGCGGGGTCGAAGAAGGAGGATGTGGGTGAGATGAGGCTGAGGAGGAGAGGAGGTCGGTGGTAGTGGCGTCGGCGTCGGGGCTGCGGCGGCGACGGGGAACGAGGCGGCCGGGGACTGCGCGGTGGGTTAGGGTTCGCGTTTGAAAAAGAAAAGAAAGAGGGAGAAAGATTATATATAGAAGAGAGAGAGAGAGAGATGAGAGAGAACGCGAGAGAGATAGGAGAGAGAGGAGAGAGATAGAGAGAGACGGTGAGGGGGAGAGAGAGAGAGAAATAAAGGATGAGGGGCCCACGGGAAGGAGTTGATTGGTTGGAGGGAAGATTTAGGTGTTAGGAAAAATATTTAAAAGAAGATTTATGAGATTTGAGATGAACAGTAAGATTAGTATGGTTAATGAAAATATACGACGTTTTAAAATAATAAAATTTGGGATTTTGGCGCAAAGTAAAACATTTCCAAATCGTGCCCGGGTCGGGTCCAAAAATTTGAAATTGAAATAATAGAATTTTAAGCGGGATTCAAAATTTAAAATGAAGTGTTTTATGATCAAAAAGCATACCCCCAAGACGGACACACGTACGTGCACGTAGCCGTCCAAACTCGCCCATTTCACTGAACGGGACGAGAACACGATGCACGGACGCTACCACAAGGCTAGGGGTGTCAAGTAGTCCATGATGAATATTTTTAATTTTATTTTAGATGCCAAAAATTGTTATATGCAGAAATGGATTTGCCGGGTAAAATTTTACAGTAAGTAACAAACAAGCAAGATAAATGAAATGAGTGCCACACTACGTTCAAACGGTAACTGAAATTAGTAGCATTGGGCTCGGGTGTTACATTATACCCAACTACAAAAAGAATTTCGTCCTCGAAATTCCAAGAATACAAAGATAAACAACAACTACAAGAAAAGATGTGGAAACTTCTGCCGGATTTCATCTTCTCGTTCCCAAGTGGACTCTCCATGCGAGCGATTACCCCAAGAAACAAGTACAAGAGGGATAACCTTGTTCTTAAGGACTTTTTCCCTTCGATCCACAATTTCAATCGGTCGCTCCTAAAAAGTCAAGTCTTCTCGTACTGTTAACTCCGAATGATCCAATACGTGCATTTCATCTCGAACATACCTTCGTAGTTGAGATACGTGAAACACATCGTGCACATTCGCCAAGGACTGCGGTAACGCCAAACGGTACGCTACCTCACCAACACGCTCCAAGATCTCAAAGGATCCAACGAATCGAGGACTAAGCTTTCCTCGACTTCCAAAACGAATCACCCCTCTAGTCGGTGATATCTTCAAGAATACCAAATCACCCACGGCGAACTCTAGAGGTCTTCTTGACGTGTCTGCCCAACTCTTCTGTCGGTCTTGTGCTGCCTTCATATAATTTCTGATAGTGTTAACCTTCTCAACTGTCTGCACAACCAAATCCGGTCCCAACAATCTTCGTTCACCGACATCATCCCAACAAACAGGTGAACGGCATTTACGACCGTACAAAGCTTCAAATGGAGCCATCTGGATAGTTGCCTGAAAATTGTTGTTGTAAGAAAACTCCACCAAATGTAGATGATCCTCCCAAGAACCCTTGAAATCCAACATGCATGCTCTTAACATATCCTCAAGAGTTTGGATAGTTCTCTCCGACTGACCATCAGTTTGAGGATGATAAGCTTTGCTAAACTTCAATCGAGTCCCCAAACTTTCCTGTAAACTCCACCAAAAGTGTGATAGGAACCGAGTGTCCCGATCGGACACGATGCTCATCGGTACTCCATGCAGTCTTACAATCTCTTGCATCAACCGCTCTGCCAAAGTCTCTGTTGCTTGACCAACCCAGAAAGGAATGAAGTGAGCTGCCTTGGTTAATCGGTCAACAATCACCCATACAGCATTGTTTCCTTTTGGACTCCGCGGTAAAGCCGTCACGAAATCCATTGTTATATGTTTCCACTTCCACTGAGGAATCGGAAGTGGTTGCAATAAACCAGCAACCCTTTGGTGTTCAGCCTTAACTTGCTGACACACCAAGCACTTAGCCACAAAGCAAGCAATCTCACGTTTCATGCCCTCCCACCAGAAATGCTGTCGAATACCTCGGTACATCTTCGTGCCTCCTGGATGTACATAATAAGCTGAACTGTGTGCCTCCTTCATAAGCTCTTCACGAATATCTCCCTTTGGCACACACAAATGGCTACCATACCTCAATGAACCATCTTCGTTGATCAATAAATCTGTTCGTAGTCCGGCTTCAACCTGTCCTCGAAACTTTTGCAGTCTAGGGTCCTGCGATTGTGCTGCTTTAATATTCTCGATCAATGATGACTGTAGTTGCAGCTGCATCAACTGTCCCGTAGAATGCGGTAGCACAACCTCCAAGTCAAATCTTCGAAAATCTTCAACAAGCTCTTTCTGCGTAGTTAACACCTGAATTGCTGGTAACCGACTAAGCGCATCCGGCACGACATTAACCTTCCCCGGATGGTACTTAAGATCAAGATCGTAGTCAGCCATCAGCTCCAACCATCTACGCTGCCTCATATTAAGCTCCTTCTGCGTGAACACATACTTCAAGCTCTTGTGATCAGTACAAACTTCGACCCTTTCGCCCAAAAGGTAGTGTCTCCAAATCTTCAAAGCGAAAATCACAGCCGCAAGTTCCAAGTCATGAGTTGGGTAATTCTTCTCATGGGTCTTCAATTGTCTCGATGCGTACGCTACAACCTTCCCATGCTGCATCAAAACGCATCCCAATCCTTTCCCAGATGCGTCGCTGTGAATCACCAATCCTCCGGAAATGTCTGGCACGGTCAGAATAGGGGCGGTTATCAACTTCTGCTTCAACGTCTCAAAAGCTATCGCACATCTGTTCGTCCATACAAAAGGTACCTCCTTGCGCGTAAGCTTGGTTAACGGCTCTGCCAGACGAGCAAAGTTCTCCACAAATCTCCTGTAGTATCCGGCCAATCCAAGGAAACTTCTTACCTCAACAACATTCTTTGGAATTGGCCAATCATGAACTGCTGCAATCTTTTCTGGATCGACGGCAATTCCATCGCCAGACACAACATGCCCCAAAAACTTCACTTCCTCCAGCCAAAACTCGCACTTACTCATCTTCGCATAAAGCTTCTCCTGTCTCAACGTCTGCAGTGCGATCTTCAAATGTTCAGCATGCTCCTCAAAACTCTTCGAGTAAACCAGAATATCGTCAATGAATACCACAACAAACTGATCCAAGAACGGTGAAAAGATTCGGTTCATCAAGTCCATGAATACTGCCGGCGCATTCGTTACTCCGAAGGGCATCACTAAGTACTCGTAATGTCCATACCGAGTTCGGAACGCCGTCTTGCAAATATCTTCTGCTTTCACTCGGACCTGATGATATCCGGATCGCAAATCCAGTTTCAAAAATACTCTCGCGCCACTAAGCTGCTCGAAAAGTTCGCCAATGCGAGGGATCGGGTACTTGTTCTTAATAGTCACCCGGTTTAATTCTCGATAGTCGATGCACATCCTTCTTGTGCCATCCTTCTTCTTTACTAGAAGAACTGGAGCTCCCCAAGGCGAGTTACTGCTTCGAATCCAACCCTTTTCAAGCAATTCAGCAATCTGTTTCTTGACCTCTTCCAACTCTACTGGTGCCATTGGATAATACGCTTTGGATACTGGCGCTGCACCAGGAATAAGATCAATTGCGAACTCCACGTCTCGCTTCGGCGGTAATCCCGATATATCTTCAAACACGTCCATAAAATCACGAACAACAGCCGGTTCTTCACTTCCATCAACTTCCATTGCTGCAAGAATACCATTGGTCGGCCTAGCCCTAAACTCGACTGGCCCGACAGAACTGCTTCCTCCAGTGAAGGTAAACTCGGGATGTCCGGGAATCTGGAAAATTACCTTTCTTGCCCTACAATCAATGTGAGCGTGGAAAGTGCCAAGAAAATCCATTCCCAAGACGACTTCGTATCTGCCCGTATCAATCACCAAGAAATCTGCAAAAAGCTCCCGTCCGCACACAACAACTGTACAATCTTTACATTCCCTACTAGCTATGATTTTCCCATTCCCAGTGTGTATGTCCCAGAAACTAGACAGGGTCGTGCAGGCAATCGAGTGTGTAGTTAAAAACTTGGATGACATAAAGCAATGGGATGCACCGGAATCAAATAACGCTAATGCGGGAAAACCACGAACGAGTAGAGTACCTGAAACAACTTCTCCTGACGCCTTAGCTTCTTCTGCTGAAGCTCGAGCCTGATTAGGTCCTTGAGTCAGCTATTTCTGTCCTTGGAACGGTCTCTGCGGAGGCTTCTGAAAATCATCTCTCGTACGAAGCTTCGAAGGACAAGCACCAACGGCGTGATCAGCCGCTCCACAAACCAAACAAAGTCCCAGCCTCCTTCGAGAATCCTTTTGCATGTGGCCAGGTAAATTGCAATAGTTACAGGTCATGCTCTTTCTTCAATCAACGATCACTGGCTTCTTCATGGGTGCTACACCTTGACGGTCCACTGGAATACCTCTGCGACCATGAGCTCGGTTAGGTACAAATGTTGGCTTCCTTACCACAACTGCTGTCTGTTGCGAACTCCCCTTCATCCCAGATAAACTCTGCTGCTCTCGGGCTGCCACAAGTACTTGTGAGAAAGTGGTCAAACCCAGGGAGACAATCTGCTGCTGGATGTCCACGTCCAAGCTGCGCATGAACCTTCGTGCCCTGTCTGCCTCGTTGGCAACTAAAGGTCCAGCGAATCTGCTGAGTCTTGTCCATTCTGCTGTATGCACATCCACTGGTGATCCATTCTGCTTTAGCTCGATGAATTTCTCTTCCATTTCCTCCCGTGCAGTCCGCGGGAAGAACTTCTCCAGGAAACTCTTTGAAAAATCCGCCCACTTGATCGGCTTGGGCAAACGGTTCTCTTCCACAAGCCACCTTTCTCGGGCGTAGTCTACTAACTGAATGCGTACCACATCAACTCTTTTCTCATCTGGAATCTGTGCCGCAATAAGCAAGTTCTCTGTGTCCACTAGCCACTGCTCTGCTGGCAACGGCTCCTCCAAACCAGTAAATGTAGACGGACCCAAACGTCTGAAATCTGCTACGGTCCCTACTCGGTCGACTGGTTTAGCTCCAATATTGTTCACAGACCACTGAACGATCTGCAAACCTTCTTAAAAAGATTCCGCTTGCTGCTGGATCAGCTCGGTCTGTCTCTTTTAATTCTCTAGCATTCCTCTTATCACTCCAAGCATGGCGGCTTCATCCACACGCCTTTGATACGTCTTCAAATTCTTATCTGCCATATTCCTGAAATCAAAACACCCAACATTAGCATGATGATAGATTCAATATATAGATCAAGGCTAGAACCCCAAGATACTTAAATAGAGTGCCGCGGTATCATAGTCGCAATTACATAACTCCACCCAAGTCGCCTAAGTCCTAGAGATAACAAGGAATCAGGTTTTCGAGTCGATATGCAAAGGAAGTTTGCATATCGTAAAAGATGCGATCAGGAAGAATGTGATTCAAGAATGGTAAAACGGCAAGGTGGCAGGACATGTTTCCTAAACACGGGTATTCTGATTTGTGTATTGGGTACAATACCCAACTACAAAAGAATCAACCTGACTATCCTACGCTCTGAAACCAAAAAAACCATGTCATGCCCCGCTTCCCAGAGTACGCTAAAATGGGCTCGTGACATAGCCAACCATGCTACCTGTGGGTAGGAAGTATCCATCCACAGTCACATTACGGCTGTAGAGATATCAAGAACAAAATAAAACTATCTAAACATGTCCATAATCCAAGATAACATGAGTCAATAATAAATAAATGCGGAAGCGAAAGATCCAATACAAAATAACTGGAATGTATGTCCCATAATACGGGCTCACATCAGGAATAAAATGCAGGAAAGAAAAGCTAACTACTGCTAACACTCACAGCTCAGCCTGTCGGCTGAAGTACTCCTGCTCGGACTGCGACAGTGGTACGGAATCTGGGCCATGCAAAACCCAGACGTCAGCGCGTCAAATCATCAAGTAATAACATAATAAACAGGCAATGCGAATATAAACATGAATAAAGTAAGGGTAATAATAATATGAATCAGAGCG
Source organism: Agapanthus africanus (assembly GCA_030015575.1). Lineage (NCBI taxonomy): Eukaryota > Viridiplantae > Streptophyta > Magnoliopsida > Asparagales > Amaryllidaceae > Agapanthus > Agapanthus africanus. Next base: position 517,186,726 of record CM057343.1, read on the forward strand.
GTGCAGGGTAGTGTGCAGTGGGTAAACTAAACTGTGCTATCAGGTTCTCCGTTCTAAAGTCTTTGAAATCAAATTGATGAATCGTCGATGTAACTCAATAGTATCCCGTACATACCCGGGACCACGGCCACAGTATTCTCGGCTGCAGCCGAGACATGCCGCTAGGCACAAAACAGGAATGTGTACACTCGATAGTATCCCGTACATATCCGGGACCACGGCCACAATATTCTCGGATGAAACCGAGACATGCCGCTAGGCACAAAACAGGAATGTGTACACTCAGGACAGGTAGTGAACTGTTGAGTTACAAGTCAAGTTTCACCTTTGATTTCCCCATACCTCCAAGTTATGTGTGTAAGTCAAGTCAGGTATCCCGAAATCAAGAAACTAATGCCAACACAGGCTCAGGTAAACAGGTTTGTCTGGATAGACAACAGGAACGGTCCCTGAGGACTACATGTCAGGTTTGTTGGCATTAGACACAAGATCAGGTAACGGATCAGGTCATGGTACATCAGGTCAAGTCAAGCAGTGTACGGTACCATGTCGGGTCAATCAATATGCAGGTAGCAAGACAGGTCAAGAACAAGCGATATCATAGGTGTACTCACAATCAGTTATATAATAAAGCATGGGTATCAACAACATGATATAAGCAATGAAGTAAGCAATAGGCAGATTTACACAATTTGCAGTATAGTTATCAGTTGTGTCACAGATATGATTTCAACATTATAAGAATGCAGTAAGACAATTTATAGCCATTTAATCATGTTAACAAGTTTAAGACTTCATGGATGCAATGATATATATTTCTATAAGTTCCAAGTTTGAAAGATAAAATGTTATATAACAATATTGACATAAAATGGGAAATTATAATAATAAAGTTAAATTGCAGGTTTAGGGTGTCATAATATATATGTAAATATTGTATAGCATGTAGCAAGGGGTACTTGCCTCGACGGGTCACGAATCGGGAAAACGGAACGTAGAATGTCGGCGGGGAAAACTCGCAACGGGCGCACGGTTCACGGAATGAACCCAAACGACGAACAATGGAACCACACGGGTCGGGGTACCTCGCTGGAACATCGGGACGCGTCGCCGGCACGGCCGGATTCCGGCGAGATGCAAAACAGCGACGTCAAGAATTGCAATCAAGAAAAGAAAAGAAACAAAGAAGAAGAGAAGGCTTACAAAGGTTCTGCTCTTGTGGTTTATCTAGAGGGGAAATGTGAGGATGACGACGATGTCGACGGAGTTCCGGCGGTGGCCTACGACGACGGCGGGAGAGATCTGTCGATCGAGAAACACATCAGCAGAGAATGAAAGAAGAAAGGAAGAGAGGAGGGAAGTTATCTCACCGAGGGGTGCTTGCGAGGCCGGGGACACGGGGACGGGGGTCACCGGCGGCGGCTCACGGCGGTGCAACGCGCACAGGGGCGTGTGCAGGTGGCCGCGGCTGGTGCATGGTGCGCGGGGTCGAAGAAGGAGGATATGGATGAGATGAGGCTGAGGAGGCGAGGAGATCGGTGGTAGTGGCGTCGGCGTCGGGGCTGCGGCGACGACGGGGAACGAGGCGGCCGGGGACTGCGCGGTGGGTTAGGGTTCGCGTTTGAAAAATAAAAGAAAGAGGGAGAAAGATTATATATAGAAGAGAGAGAGAGAGATGAGAGAGAACGCGAGAGAGATAGGAGAGATAGGAGAGAGATAGAGAGTGACGGTGAGGGGGAGAGAGAGAGAAATAAAGGATGAGGGGCCCACGGGAAGGAGTTGATTGGTTGGAGGGAAGATTTAGGTATTAGGAAAAATATTTAAAAGAAGATTTATGAGATTTGAGATGAACAGTAAGATTAGTATGGTTAATGAAAATATATGACGTTTTAAAATAATAAAATTTAGGATTTTGGCGCAAAGTAAAACATTTCCAAATCGCGCCCAGGTCGGGTCCAAAAATTTGAAACTGAAATAATAGAATTTTAAGCGGGATCCAAATTTAAAATGAAGTGTTTTATGATCAAAAAGCATACCCCCAAGACGGACACACGTACGTGCACGTAGCCGTCCAAACTCGCCCGTTTCACTGAACGGGACGAGAACACGATGCACGGACGCTACCACAAGGCTAGGGGTGTCAAGTAGGCCATGATGAATATTTTTAATTTTATTTTAGATGCCAAAAATTGTTATATGCAGAAATGGATTTGCCGGGTAAAATTTTACAGTAAGTAACAAACAAGCAAGATAAATGAAATGAGTGTCACACTACGTTCAAACGGTAACTGAAATTAGTAGCATTGGGCTCGGGTGTTACACCTATCGTCAGTTATCAGTTCCCAGGTGACATGAGTATGGCTTAGTCCGTTGACTTGATATTGTCACTTCGCTTCGAGTGTGTTCCCACTGTTCTTTGATTACTACCCTACCACGGCTCAAAGGAGTCGTGCAAACAGGTAGTTCTTTGTTGCAGTCCCAAAGCACTTAGAGGCAGTGACGGTTAGACAGGATTCGTCTCTCCCGGTATTGGGGGTTGATATCGCGCTGTGTCTAGGAGAGCCATTACACAAAGTCCCTGGCCAGGGCAAGCGAGATAGACTGGTAGGTTTCCAATGTTATCTCAGGGTGTTCTGGGCTACACTCTGACACGACTTGTACCGCTATTAGGGGACTGACGTTTACCGCCCCCCTAGGCCCGCCATGCGATACTCTTAGACGAACAGACCGGACTGTACGGAGACTGTCACATTCAGGCTCAGTAGGAGTTCAGATGGGTTTACCTCGTCAGTCTTCTTATCGGCATCTACCTGGGGACCGTTACGTACAGCTAGTGCCTCTTGCGGTCTGTGGTTAAACCCACTGCCAGCGTAGTGTCGAGTCTTTAGAGTCCCACGCAGAGGGTTATTCTCCTTTAGGCAAAACGAGTAGAGGTCGCATGGTTTTGCGACGGGGTTCGTTCACATCCGCGCACTTGTACACGTTTGGTGTCCGGACAGCTTATACTAGCGGGCTTTGGTTTAAGCCAGATCCTAGTATATGTTTTGGGATTGGTTTTATCTCATTGTATTCGTGTTCCTCGGAACACAGATACGGGTGTGTATGCACAGTTGACTGAGACAGAGGCAGAGGATTTTCATTAGGGTTAATGACCGTTGTCTTTTTTCTTAACCCTAATGTTTATGTGTGTGAAATATGATTATTAATATTAGTTAATTATAATTGTGTTATGGTTAGGGTTGTTGACCATTTCACTATGCTTGACTTGTTGACCTAGGTTGACAAGTTGACTATCATCATTTCATATGAAAGATACTCTTTGATTCTTGCAAAAGTAATTAATGTGAAATGACAATGGTCATTTCAAGATTAACCATCACAATTATCTTTAGCTAATTATTTATTTATCATAATTCACATATATGTGAGAAGGTTGGCTTTTATCTTCTCATTCTATCATTCTCATTCTCTCTCCTCCTCTTCCTCTCTCTCAAAGCTCTCCCTCTCATGAGTTGAGAACCATTAAGCTTGAGATAAAACATTCTAAAATACTCTCTACTCTTTCTAAGGTTCTAGGTTTAGCACACCAAGCACCTTAGTTACTTCTAGTTTGAGGTTGGAGCCAAAGGTAGAAGCCCTCGGGTGGATCTTTCTTCGGCAAGAGAAGGCGACGAGGAGAACCCGTTCTTTCCACTCCAAGGAGCAAGAAGAGAAGGACTTCAAGATTTAGGTATAACCCCTTAACCGAGTAACTAACTCTTTTAGCTTGGTAGTTAGTTTATGTTTAGCAAAGATCCCTCCTTTGGTTAGTCCATGTTGCCTAGTGTTGTAAAAATCGAATTTTTCATAACGTTTCCGCCTCCCCGTAAGCACTGGGGTGGGCTACGTGGACTTACAGTCGCCTAAAAGGCAGTGTCTCCAAATCTTCAAGGCGAAAATCACAGCCACAAGCTCCAAGTCATGAGTTGGGTAATTCTTCTCATGGGTCTTCAACTGTCTTGATGCGTACGCTACAACCTTCCCATGCTGCATCAAAACACATCCCAATCCTTTCCCGGATGCGTCGCTGTGAATCACCAATCCTCCGGAATTGTCTGGCATGGTCAGAATAGGGGCGGTTATCAATTTCTGCTTCAACGTCTCAAAAGCTGACGAACATCTATCCGTCCATACAAAAGGTACCTCCTTGCGCGTAAGTTTGGTCAATGGCTCCGCCGGACAAGCAAAGCTCTCCACAAATCTTCTGTAATACCCGGCGAGACCAAAGAAACTTTTTATCTCCGCAACATTCTTTGGAATCGGCCAATCTCGAACTGCTGCAATCTTTTCTGGATCGATGGCGATTCCATCGCCAGACACAACATGCCCAAAAAACTTCACTTCTTCCAGCCAAAACTCGCACTTGCTCATCTTTGCATATAACTTCTCTTGTCTCAACGTTTGCAGTGCGATCTTCAAATGCTCAGCATGCACTTCAAAACTCTTCGAGTAAACCAGAATATCGTCAATGAATACCACAATAAACTGGTCCAAGAATGGCAAAAAGATTCGGTTCATCAAGTCCATGAATACCGCCGGTGCATTCGTCACTCCGAAGGGCATCACTAAGTACTCGTAATGTCCATACCGAGTTCGGAACGCCGTCTTGCAAATATCTTCTGCTTTCACTCGAACCTGATGATATCCGGATCGCAAATCCAGCTTCGAGAATACCCTCGCGCCACTAAGCTGCTCAAAAAGTTCGCCAATGCGAGGGATCGGGTACTTGTTCTTAATAGTCACCCGGTTTAATTCTCGATAGTCGATGCACATCCTTCTCGTGCTATCTTTCTTCTTAACTAAAAGAACTGGAGCTCCCCAAGACGAGTTACTGCTTCGAATCCAACCCTTTTCAAGCAATTTGGCAACCTGTTTCTTAACTTCTTCCAACTCCACTGGTGCCATTGGATAATACGCTTTGGATACTGGCGCTGCACCAGGAATAAGATCAATTGCGAACTCCACGTCTCGCTTCGGCGGTAATCCCGATATATCTTCAAACACGTCCATAAAATCACGAACAACAGCTGGCTCTTCACTTTCATCAACCTCCATTGATGCAAGAATATTATTTGTCGTCCTAGCCCTAAACTCGACTGACCCGACAGAACTGCTTCCTCCAGTAAAGGTAAACTCGGGATGTCCGGGAATCTGGAAAATTACTTTCTTTGCCCTACAATCAATGTGAGCGTAGAAAGTGCCAAGAAAATCCATTCCCAAGACGACTTAGTAGCTGCCCGTATCAATCACCAAGAAATCTGCAAAAAGCTCCCGTCCGCAAACAACAACCGTACAATCTTTACATTCCCTACTAGATATGATTTTCTCATTCCCAGTGTGTATGTCCCAGAAACTAGACAGGGTCGTGCAGGTAATCGAGTGTGTAGCTATAAACTTGGACGACATAAAACAATGGGATGCACCAGAATCAAACAACGCTAATGCGGGAAAACCATGAACGAGTAGAATACCTGAAACAACTTCTCCTGACGCCTTAGCTTCCTCAGCTGTCAAGGTAAAAGCTCGAGCCTGATTAGGTCCTTGAGTCAGCTGCTTCTGTCCCTGAAATGGTTTCCGCGGAGGCTTCTGAATATCATCCTTCGTACGAAGCTTCGACGGACAAGCGCTGACGTTGTGATCTGTCGCTCCACAAACTAAACAGAGTCCCTGCCTCCTTCGACACTCCTTTTGCATGTGTCCAGGTAAATGGCAGTAGTCACAAATCACGGTCCTTCTTCGATCAACGATCACAGGCTTCTTCATCGGTGTTATACCACGACGGTCCACTGGAATACCCTTGCGACCATGAGCTCGGTTTGGTTCAAATGCCGGCTTCCTTACTGCAACTGTTGTCTGCTGTGAACTCCCAGGCTTCCCTGATAGGCTCTGCTGTTCTCGAGCTGTCGTAAGTACCTGTGAGAAAGTGGTCAAACCCAGGGAGACAATCTGCCTCTGGATGTCCACATCCAAGCTGAGCATGAACCTCCGTGCCCTGTCTATATCGTTGGCAACTAAAGGTCCAGCGAATCTTCTGAGTCTTGTCCATTCTGCTGCATGCACATCCACGGGTGCTCCATTCTGCCTTAGCCCGATGAACTTCTCTTCCATTTCCTCCCGTGCAGTCCGCGGGAAGAACTTCTCTAGGAAACTCTTCGAAAAATCCACCCACTTGATCGGCTTGGGCAAGCGGGTCTCCTCCATAAGCCACCATTCTCGGGCGTAGTCCACTAACTGAATGCGTACCACATCAACTCTTTTCTCATCTGGAATCTGTGCCGCAATAAGCAAGTTCTCTGTGTCAACTAGCCACTGCTCCGCTGGCAACGGCTCCTCCAAACCAGTAAATGCAGACGGACCCAAACACCTAAAATCTGCTACTGTCCCTACTCGATCAACGGGTTTAGCTTCAACCTTGTCTACGGACTGCTGAACGGTCCGCAAACCTTCCTGAAACGATTCCGCTTGCTGCTGGATCAGCTCGGTCTGTCTCTTTTGATTCTCCAGCATTCCCCTTATCACCCCAAGCATGGCGGCTTCGTCCATACGCCTTTGGTACGTCTTCAAATTCTTATCTGCCATATTCCTGAAATCAAAACACCCAGCATTAGCATGATAACAGATTCAAAATTTAGATCAAAGCTAGAACTCCAAGTTACTTAAATAGAGTACCGCATTGTAACAATACCACGGTATCATAGCCACAATTACATAACTCCACCCAAGTCGCCTAAGTCCTAGAGATAACAAGGAATCAGGTTTCGTGTCGATATGCAAAGGAAGTTTGCACATCGTAAAAGATATAATCAGGAAGAACTTGATTCAAGAACGGTAAAACGGCAAGGTGGCAGGACATGTTTCCTAAACACGGGTATTCTGATTCGTGTATTGGGTATAATACCCAACTACAAAAGAATCAACCCGACTAACCTATGGCTCTGATACCAAAAGAACCATGTCACGCCCCGCTTCCCAGAGTACGCTAGATTGGGCACGTGACATAGCCAACCATGCTACCTGTGGGTAGGAAGTATCCATCCACAGTCACATTACGGCTGTAGAGATATCAAGAACAAGATAAAACTATCTAAAACATGTCCGTAAGCCAAGATAACATGAGTCTATAATAATAAAAGTGCGGAAGCAAAAGATCCAATACAAGTAACTGGAATGTACGTCCCATAATGCGGGCTCACATCAGGAATAAACTGCAGAAAATAAATGAACTAGCTACTACTAAAACTCACAACTCAGCCTGCTGGCTGAAGTACTCCTACTCGGACTGCAGCAACGGTACAGAATCTGGGCCATGCAAAACCCAGACGTCAGCACGTCATGTCATCAAGTAATAAAATATGAACAGAGTAACAGGCCATGTAAATATAACATGAATGAAAAGCAGGGGTAATAGTAATATAAATCAGGCAGTGTAGGGTAGTGTGCAGTAAACTAAACTGTTCTATTGGGTTTTCTCCTCTACAGTCTTTGAAATCAAATTGATGAATGATCGATGTAACTCAATAGTATCCCGTGCATGCCCGGAACCACGGTCTACAGACCCTCGGGCTGAAACCGAGATGTGCCGCTAGGCAGTAAAAGGTAGCAGGTACAGGCGAGTGATGTCAGCATCATCACTCCGGGGCTGGCCTAGCCCGTAAGACTGATCAGAACAAGTATCGAACTGTTGAGTTACAAGTCAAGTTTCACCTTTGATTTCCCCATACCCCCAAGTTATGTATGTCAAGTCAGGTATTCAGTAATCAAGAACTAATGCCAACACAGGATCGGGTAAGCAGGTTTGTCTGGACAGACAACAGGAACGGTCCGTGAGGACTGCATGTCAGGTTTGTTGGCATTAGACACGAGATCAAGTAACGGGTCAGGTCATGGTACATCAGGTCAAGTCAAGCAGTATACGGTACCATGTCGGGTCAATCAATATGTATGTAGCAAGTTATGTCAAGGTGTAAACGATATCATGGGTGTGCTCATAATCAGCTAGCAAATCAGTGTTATAATAATCAAGCATGGTTATCAACAACATAATCTAAGCAACGAGTTAAGTAATAAAGCGGATTTTATTTATTTAGCTGTACAGTTATCAATTGTGTTTAACAGACAGTGTCAGCATAACGTGAATACAGTATGATAGATGTAATGCTGAAAACAGGTTAATAAATATGGATGCGACTACATGTATACTCTGATTGATGAATGTAGTTGGAATTAGACCGGTTAAAGTTGCATGCGGATGTCTAATAGGCTAAACTGGAAAAAGGGTATCATAACAATAAACAAATGTGATCTATCATGTACAGGTGATTGCTAGTTATAAATAATCAGGTGCAAGATTAAGCTTCAAGTCCGGAATTAAAAAAAAAAGTGTAACGGCACTTTATACGGTTAATCTTGAAATCCATTTCTATCAATTCTAATTAGGGATTTAACATGAAATAATTAATTTAGCATATGAATAGTTTAAAATAGCATGTAGCAAGTTTCACCTGTCTCGACGGGTCGCGAATCGGGAAAGCGGAACGTTACACGTCGGCGGGGAAACTCGCGACGTGCGTACGGTTCACGGAATAAGTCCGAACGACAACCAGTGGAACCACACAGGTCAGAATACTTCGCTGGATCGTCGGGACACGTCGCCGGCACGGCCGGATTCCGGCGAACCCAAAACAGTGAATACACAATATTTAAAAAATGCAAGAAAAGATAAGAGAAGAATCCAGAAGAAAGAAAGGAAGGAGGATGGAGAAGAGGGTGCTCACGATGATCCGTGGAGGGGTTGTGATCGCCAACCACGTCGACGGAGCTCCGGGGCACGCCCTGCAAAGAACCACCGGCGGTTAAGAACAGCCGAGCATGGGGAAAAAGAAGGAACAGAAGAAGAAGAAGAAGACCACTCACCGAGGGATGCACGAGGCCGGGGAACAGATCGAGATCGCCGGGGGCGATTCCACGAGGTGCATACGTGTGCAGGGGTGCACAGCTTCTCGTGCAGGGTGCTCGGGGAGATGATGAGGGAGGAAGAAGAGGTGAGGGTGACGAGCTGCGAGAAACGGCGATGGTCGCGTCGGCGTTGGGGCAACGGTTAGGGAAAAACGAGGCGGCTAGGGTTACCAGGGGGTTGGGTTCTGTTGGTTTGAGGAAAGAAATTTAAAGAAGAAGCGAGAGGGGGAGAGAGAGAGAAGACGCGGAGAGAGGAGAGAGGAAATTCGCGAGAGGAGAGAGAGAGAGTGTGTAACAGTGAGGAGAGATAATATTGGATTTATTCGCAGAGAGAGAAAGAGAGAAGAGAGAGAAAGAGAAGGAGAAAGCGAGAGAGAGAGACTGCGGAGGAGAGAGAGAAGGAGAAAAGAGAAGGAGAGAGAGAGAGACGGTGGGGCCCCCGGGGATTAAAGTGAACGCTGATTGGCTCGTGGCCAAAATTAAGGAAAGAAGGAAGAAGATTTGTTGGGTTTTACAGTTAGGAAAAACCTTTTAAAAGATTTAAGGTAATAGGAAAATATTATATGGGGTTCAATTTAAATTCGACGGTATAAAAAAAATTAGAAATTAGGATTTGGCGCAAATGTAAAATATTTCCGAATTGCGCCCAGATCGGGTCTAAAAATTTGAAATTGAAATAAGAAAATTATAGGCGGGATCCAAAATTAAAATGAAGTATTCTACAATCAAAAAGCATACCCCTAAAACGGACGCACGTACGTGCGCGCAGCCGTCCAAACACGTCCGTTTCACTGAACCAGACGGGAACACGATGCAAGGACGCTACCACAAGGTTAGGAGTGTCAAGAAGGCCATGTCAAATATTTTTAATTTTATTTTAGATGCCTTAAATTGTTATGTGCAGAATTGAATTGATGGGGTAAAATTTATAACTAGCAACAGTCAAGTAGGATCAATGAAATAAATACCATACGCCATTCATACGGTAACAGAAACTAGTAGCTTTGGGCTCGGTTGTTACAATAAGAGCCCCGATTGTCCTACAATTTCATGCATTATCGAAGGTAGGGTCATTAATTGAGCTTTACTTGAACTAGACGCTAGTGTGAACTTTCTTCCTTTTTCGGTCTATGAACATCTAGGGATATGTGATTTTGAACCTACAAAAGTCACTTTACAGTTGGCAGGTCGTTCCATTAAGAAACCAAAGGGGGAGATTAAGGATGTGTTAATCAAAGTAGGAGAATTTATATTTCCTGTAGATTTCATCATTTTAGAAACACAACCTGCCTCCAACCCTAAAAATCAAATTCCGGTAATGTTAAGACGACCATTCCAAGCTATCGCTAATGCTTTGATTAACTTTCGCAATAGTTCAATGAAACTTTCGTTTGGAAACTTGACAGTTGATCTAAATATTTTCAATCTAAGAATCAAAACTGGTTCTCCTTATGACTTACCTTGTGATATCAACGCTTTATTTGAATTGCCTAATGAAGAAACAAGTGACAATGATGAGTGTTTATTTGATTTTAAGGAATGCGATTTTTTATTTGATGGTACACATAATCAACTTATTGATACTTCTCATAATCTTCATGATGAACTTAATATTGTAAGATCTCGAAATGATTTCCTTGAAAATCAAATTTTGTTGTTAGAAAGGGAGAAAAAAGAATTGTCTTCTTTAATGAATCTTTGAAAAGTGAAAAAGAGAATTTGATTTTATCTCGCGATTCTTTGAGAGAAGAAAATAATAGTTTGATTGAAATTTTTACTAGTGAAATTAATATTTTAAAATGTTCTCATAGTTCATAAGCATTTTTGATAAATGATATTTTGATTAAAAGATTAGAAAAGGAGAAAAATTGTTTTCTTGTACAAATTGATAAATTAGAAAAGGAGAAAATTGAGTTTTTTTAAAAAATTGATATTCAATAAAAAAAACTATTGATATTTTAAAAACTGAAAATGAAAACTTGATTTTTAATGTGATGTTTTGAGGAATGATCATGAAAATTTGGTTTCATCTTTTAAAAGAGAAATTGATTTTTTGAAATTATCCTATATTTCTCAAGGAATATTGATCGAGGAAATTGCTTCCCTCAAGAAACAAAATAATGATTTAACAGTTTATTTTGCTAGGTTTTTAAAAAGAAAGGGAAAGATTGATCCTTTACCAAGCAAAGGGAAGAAATTTTTAAATAAAGAAAATGTTGATTTTAAAACTTCAAAGATTCAAAAACGCTCTTCATCTAAATTTGTCAACCACTATTTTAAAAATAAATCTAGTCACATGGGTATATTTAATCACAATTGCCACTATTGTTGTGCACATGGTCATTTTGTATATTCTTATGAGTTGAAAAGAAATATATTTTTATATACCAATTTGAAATGGGTCCCCAAAACTAATCCCCATAAACCCAAGTTAGTTTAGGTACCAAAATGCACATCCACATCTTTTTTTGTAAGTATTGAGAATTTGAAACCAGGAAGATCTCAACAAAGGTAAGCACAACTATGCGGGTGTAACAATATATGTACTCTAACACAATAAGGGCATTGTTTTATTTAAGTATGGGGGTGGTGGTTTGGTTTTGTACAAAAAAAATTCTTTTATTTTTAGGTTTTCTTTTGAAAAAAAAAGAGTTTTATTTTGGAAAAGAAAAAAGAAAAGAAAAGTTTGAAAATGGAAATTAGAGAGTGAAAATGTATATAAAATAGAGAAAAAGATTTAAGAAGAACAAGAAAATTGGATGTTTTAGAATAAAGCTCGTAATCGATGGTCATAAACTGGATTCACAAGGGTTGAGTGAGATGAAAGAGTTACTGAATCTGAGAATAAAAATAAGTCTGAAAAATAGTTTATATTCTTGAGTCCAAATTTAGAAAGTATATACTTTACAAATTTCACATACACACATCTTGAAACTTGGGATAGTAGAGAATACCTAGAAATACTCTTGCCTGAAAGTCTAAATATGAAAGAAAAAATGGTATTTGAACATAACCACCAAAAAAATATCACCAAAAAAAATATTTATATATATAAGTGTGGGTTGTAACTTACTTAGGGATATAAAGAAAAAAATATTATATATAGCGAGAGTGTCTTATCACCCAGTGTCTTAGACCAACTGGTCTGGGAGTCACCGCCGAGCCCAAGGTAGTTACAAGACTAACTATATATATATATATATATATATATATATATATATATATATATATATATATAATAGCTAATTATGCCTTAATAAGTGATCATATTCGGTAATCGGTTGGTTAGTGCCTCAAAAAACATTAACGGTTGCATGAAAGGTGTGAGCCAAATCGATCCATTCTTAATAAAAAGATGTAGTACTGAGGGTATTAAGGTAAGGGTACTATAGCTTGAATTGAATTCTTGAGTGTAGGGATGATTTTACACATATGTAGGGATAAATAATCGACGTTTGGAGGGGAGGTGGGGATGAAGAATACGATGATGTTTTATTGATGGAGGATGTAATTGTTGGATTTGATTAAGACTATTAAGAGGAAGTTCATGAAAACTGAAAAACTAGTGGAACTTGAAACTCTCATTTCTCAAGTCTTTTCCTTTATTTGTTCCTATCTTTGTATATAGATTTCATTTTTCTATTTTTATTTCCTTTGTTTTCTTTTATCCTTTTTAGGATTTTATGGGTAGTATCCGCTGAAAACTCTCAGGAGACACAACTCCTCCTACTAGGGACACCTAGATGTTGAAAGGCTTATTGCATACGCTCAATACAATCGCACACCCGTGAAAGAAGCGTAGGAGTAAGAGTAGTTTAGTTAGATTTTAGTTGATAGAGTTAGACTTTTATTTTTAATTATTAGTTGAGAGTTTGAAACCCTATAATTGCTCGAGAACTAGAAAAAGATAAGTGTAGGGGTATTTGATTGGCGTATTTTAATACATATTTTGTAACCATATTTATCTTTATTATGTCACATTTAATACTGCACGTAGGTATTTTATGATATTTGCAGGTGACAGTAACTAAAGTGAAAAAAAGAAGAAAAGTGACTGATACATGCATTTTACATGCAAAACAAGGTCATATGGAGCAGAAGCACAAAAGATATTAAATTATACAAAATAAATTTGAATGGATTCAAGAGACAGTACCTGGAATATTATTTTCATATATCAATGTACATTAAAGAGGTTTTCAAATGAGCTATAGTCGTACTATTTTCCACGTATATAAAATGACACAAGAATCTTTCAAAAGAAAACTCTCTTTAAATTATTTTCAAAAGGCGTGACGTATATTTTTAAAAAAATTGAATATATTGTTTCACAAATCAACGTCCGCTACTTGTGTCGTGATATACATATCGTACAGCTATTTTGAAAGGATTTCGCATACTTACATCTTTCGGCTACTTTATATGCTTATGCATGGATGCATGTTATATATGAGACGATAATGTTCTGGATGATGCATTTCCGTGTTTACGCGGTCCATTAGGATGCGCTTATTTTACTGATGTAGTATATTTATGTTATCGCATATTATGTCATATTATATGTTATGACATGCAGATAGATCGTTATGTATTCGATTTCTACCTTATGATATCTTTCTACTCATAAGTTGGCAACTCACCCCCGTTGTGCCTTAGTTTTTTACATGACTGACCGCTTGGAGTAGTAGCGGTTTGCCGACACACTTTATCCTTCGGATGATTGATTTTGTTAGGTGGGTTACACTATTGTATCGTAACTACCACTTATATTTATATTTACTCTTGGATCTAATCAAAAACTCTATCGACCACTTATATATTTTGTGACTTAGAAGCGAGACTTAGATGTTTATATGTTTTGGGTATCATACTCGTATGGAGTCGACTTGATATTGGTTTTATTATGTTATGGTTTCGCTTGTTATCATTCGCCTTGGGCGTCGTATATTACTACATAGTTGCTCCGTCGTTTGGGTGTGGAAGCTAGCTCCTGAGTAGGGATGCTTTTTGATATTATATTGTTGTAAATTGTTTTATTCAAAATTTACAAAGGAGATGTTTTCCAATTTTAAATGATGAAAATGTTTTCAATCAAACTTTACTTACACTTTTAAAACGAACAATCTTTCAAAATAACTTGATTTCATTTTTTAAAACTTCACCACCACTATTTCTTATAAAAATGGTTTAGATTCCAGATTTTTTGCTTATTTGGATTACGGTGAGGTCCTAAAACGAACAATCTTTCAAAACAACTTGATTTCATTTTTCAAAACTTCATCTCCACTATTTCTTATAAAAATGGTTTAGATTCCTGATTTTTGACTTACTTGGGTTACGGTGGGGTCTTATAGACTTCACGTGATTCAAGTGTCGGTCACGTGCCATTATCGAGTCATGGCAATGGATGAGCTTTCTTATTGACTTACCTTTTGATCAATACCTGGGTAGCCGTTACATGCAGTTAGTACCGCTGACATGCTTGTGTGTTAACCTATGAGGTGATTGATCTGAAAGTGTTTCAGATCTATCGGATATGATCTTAAACTACTGCCAGCGTATTGTCGGGTCTTTAGAGTCCTGCACAAAGCTTTTTTCCCATTCAGGTGAAATGATGTAGTGTGTGTATGGCGATATGTGCGAGAGTTCGATTAAATACGTGTATCGGATACATATATATTAATCAGACGTTTATAATACTAGCAGGTTCATGTTTAAGCTGGATTATTAAATCAAGTGGTGATATATATATATATATGAGAATAATGAAGAAAAGAGACCCTATGAAGTTTTTTCGTTAGGCGGCGTTAAAATAATACTCCCTCCATGATTTTTTTCGATGATTGGCACCCATCATCATCATCTTTATCGTGTAAGATGTGGATACACCAAATTTTATGAGATTCCACCACTTTTTCACTATTGAATTAGCAATGTAAAATGTTCTATTGTCAGTAAACCGTTAATTTTGCACCCACTAAATCAATGGTGAAAAAATGATGGAATCACATGAAATTTGGTATATCGATATCTTAGCTGATGATGGGTGTTGATGGTCGAAAAAAATTATTGGAGGGTGTATTTTTTCGACGTCATAGGAGAAAATTCCCTCTTAAGGCACCTTTCCTCCATTATATATATATATATATATATATATATATATATATGTATATTCTAGTATTATGTTCATATAATATTTCTCTCTCATACGTATTTTATATTTGATACAAATACGGGTTTGTGTATATGATACACATCTAGACGTTTATGTATTTTATATATATAATTAAACATCTAGAAGTGATACACCTCATTTATATTTTTAAGGAAAAAAAAAAAAGAAAAGCTAGAAAGAAAATGGAGGGTAGTAGAAAGGAATGGGCTTCACCTTGTAATATTAGATTTTTAATTTATTAAAACTCTATCATTACATGATGAAGCATTCTTAACTTCTTCACTCATTCTTGCTTGAACTCTCTTCTCTTCTTTCTCTTCTTCTTCTTAAAAGTATGAGAGGATTGAAAATGAGAGGAAAAATTATGTGATCTTACTACATCCCTTAATCTAAAGGATTAGCAAATCATTAGATTTAGTTTCTTCATAAGTTGCTTGGCTTTGGTGGAGAAGAAGCTTGATTTGAGATTTTCTCGATGTGGGTCATTTTCAGCGAGGAAGTTGGTTTACAAGCTCGATCCCTACTACGATGAAGTCTAGTATAGATCTTTCACAATTAGACAGACACGCTATAGCACTCTAAACTCCCTCTCTTGATTCTAGTGTTTGCAATTGTTAGTAAATGATATATTTTGGTTAGGACTTGGTGCTTTGCTTGCTTGAAAATTTTTGTTATTTGCTTTTGCCCGATTCACAAGTATTGCAACCCAAGCGCCAGTTCATACACGATTAAATACATTTATTTGATACATGTATATTAATCGGACATTTATAATACTAGCCGGTTTAGGTTTAAGCTAGATCATTAAATCAAGTGGTGATTTAATAATATGTATATTGTAGTATTATGTTCATATTATATTTCTCTCTCATTTGCTATTTGTATTTGATACAAATACGGGTATATGTATACGATACATATATATTGTGTATATGATACACATTTAGATGTTTATATATATATAAGGGGACACCTAATTTTAGTTTTTAGAAAAAGAAATGAAGTGGAAAGAAGGAATGGTATATAGAGAGGTATGAGCTTATTTTTGTTTATCGGAAAATGGTTTTAAAAATTGCATGGTTGATTTTTTCATTAGCCACTCCTCTCATGACATTCTCTCTCCTCCTTTTCATTTTTTTTCCTTCATTCTCTTGAGACGAGGGAAATGATAAAAATGAGAGTGAAAAATATTGTGAGCTTGCTACATCTCATCATCTCACTCGCTAGCAAAGTTTGAGATCATGTTACTTCACAAGATGCTTGCATTGGTTGAAGTTGAAGATTGAGTTGTGGTTTCCTCGATATGGTTCATTTTCGGTAAGAAGATTGACTTGCAAGCTGTTCATATCAGATTTTTGCATTTTCATACCGCCCAATTTTTATCACATTGCATGTCGGTAGATACTCTTGAGCCGTGTTTGCTAGTCAATTGCAGGATACAGGTTCCCGGTTCTCAAACGAAGAAATTCATGGAAAACACGACAAAATCCGGTTCCTGCCAACCACAGATAAAACACGGTCTCCGCTCTTCATCCGTATGCTGCCAGATACCTGCTTAGGAAGACAAAATGTCAAATCAATGTCGTTTTCAGGCACAAGGCTCAATGGTAGCACAAGATCCAAGAGATCTACGCGGAGCTCGAGACAATCATGACAAAATCTTAACAAAAAGTCCACATTTCCTTCAACAGAAATTCTGGAAAAATTGTGGAGTCAAATTGAGAAAATACATATACCAGAATTAGGTACACTGAAGACCAGGGGACCACCAAAAATACAGAGCCACAACTCATCTAAACGGCCGCGGAAGAGCGGCCAAAGTGGGGTATTGGCCGCGCTTCCGCGGCCGTTCTGGCGCCAGAAATGCAGGGCTTTGGGGGGTAGGTTGGTCTTTTCATGTGTGTTCTGTTGGTTGCCCTAGGGTTTCATGTTTTGGCCTATAAATAGCCCAGAAGTTTGTGAAGGAAAGGGTCCATTCTTGTATTTCTTTTGCTAGGTTGTAGTTACATGTTCTTCTTCCTCTTCTCACCTCTTCTCCATTAAACTTGTAAGTGAGCTTTTGAGTGAAGAGTGATGAATAAAGAAGACCATTTTTATTATCATGCTTGTCCCTTTCTTTACTTGTTGTAATTTGTTGTAATTTTAATTGTTAAGTAGTTGTTGTTATTTGCTTGATTGTTTCTTTCTTCTCTCTTTTTCTTTATCCTTACATACGACAATGATACTTACGCTCGATCCTCGCCAAGGTGAGGTCGCAAATAGTTAGTCGTATTCTTCTAATCTCTTCTTTCTATCTTCCTCTTTTGTGTTGTTTTATTTTTCCGTATTATGAAGTGTGAGTAGTTTTACACTTGTTAGGGTAGGATAAGGGAAGTTTGAGAGAAGGAAATCTCTCTCACTCTTTCCTTGCCCAACAACTTAAATCAACTCCCGTTAATTGAACCACAATCCGCTCCTTACGGCACCCTATCCTACATGATAGCGGTAATTCCGTAGTGAGACCGGTTGTGGTTGAATTAACCGGAGGTTATGGATAAGAGCCAAGAACGGACGGACAAGCACCAAAAGGAAGGACTATGCGTTGGAAAGCCTAGCTTATACTCGCAAGTTCCTTCCTAGTCGTGCTAATCCCCGTTGTTTCCGATTACCGTAACACCGATATTAAGTGGGGCAACGAAAGATGTGGAGACTCCTAACTCAAACTAACCTAATCCTAACCCTAACAAGCTCTCTTTAAATATCAACTTAACACTTAGATAACTACAAACAAAATCTGAACAACCGGACTTAACTCGTCGAAAAACACATAGAAAAAGATTCCCATCTCCCTGCGGACGACCCGTACTCAACCGGCTAGCTACATGCGAAACCGTCTTGATTGCGGTATTTAAACTTAAACTTGAACACGCTCGTATCCTATCAATCAAATGGCGCCGTTGCCGGGGAGACGGTAGTTTGTTTCTTTGTGAAATTTCGGGTTAATTTGTAAGTATAACTCTAACCGAAAAAACAAAAAAAAATTATATACATTGTAAACAAAACCATCTTGTTATTTTTGATTAGCTTTTGTGCAAGTGTGCAGGAAAATACAAGGTTCGAGTTCAGTGGCCAAGACGTTGAAAATACGGAGTTCAAGTACAGTGCCAAAGACGTGGGAAGATAGACCCACAGTTCGCGGCTACACCGCGACGGACAAAAACGAACATCCGGTCTACTATAAAAATCTGGAGCAGATACAGTGAGCATATCAGAATTCCACACATCCAGACAAGCAGAGGACACCAAACAGAGCCCACACCAGAAAAATGAAGCACCAATTCCTCATTTCCGCCGCGGAACCGCGGCAGTAGGGCCTTATTGCCGCGGAACTGCGGCCACTTGGTGGGGTCAGTGTGCCATCTTCTCTTTGTAAGTCCCTCTGCCTCTCTCCACTCCTCTGGACTCCAATAAATTGTGTTTTCTGCAGGCTTCTTTGCGCAAATTCTTCTCCCCCTTCCAATAAACTGTTCTTGTGCAGGATTCTTTGCGCCGCAAAATAAAAATTGTTTGCAGTTGATTTGTTACTGTTTTGCATTCTTTAATACGGACTTAAGGGGCTTGAAACCAATCCAGATTGGGTGGGGATTTCATCACCCTTCCCAGGACCCCGGAAATCACTAAAGCATATGCATTGTCCATTGTAAATTAAAAAATACTAGACTTCAGCCCTAAGGACTTCGCGCTCATTAGGAGAAGATAAACCTTGTTTAGAACCTCGCTTAACCGTATATTGATTACGGGGTGTCTAGGAAAGTGTTAAAGGCGCAACCGCCGAAAGAGAAAGGGTTATTTAATTAAGGAACTTCGCGAAAGCGTTGGACAACCTCCCCTTATCTCTGCACTTACCTGGCCCCGTGATCGGTGTATTTTTAAGCCTGTTTCTCGACACTGTTTAACTTCGAAAATCAAGTTCAGGAGCAAGTCTAGTAGACCTAGGTTACCCTAGATCTAGGTGTGATTGTGCATATCTTGTTTGTGATTGCTTAAGCCGTATTTCCGTACATACTTCTGTAAATCTCTTTCTAAAAAAGAAAAAAGAAAAAAAAATCAAAAAAACTTTTATAAAAACTTGCCCTTTTGTCGCCAAATCCATTTTCACCCACCACCCATCGCCTTTCTCCTTTGTCGTTTTCTTACCCTCACCTTCTCCGCTTTGACTATACTAAACTCGTTTAGTGTATGTCCGCTTGGACTCGGGACACTAGCGTCCGTCTAGTCCGCGTTACGTTAGTCGCGACCGACTACGTGATCGACTCCGAAGTCGATACTCCGTCCACTCCTCTTTCACCCCTTCCTTTGCCGGCCAACTCCGACGTTGACCGGAATTCTATTCGTACATCTTCACCTTCACCTTCACCAACCTCTTCTTCCGCGATGTCGGAATTTAATCCGAACATCTCTTTGACCACCCCTGGATTGGCTCCACCTCCTACGGAGACCAATCTTCCACCACCTCCGCCTGTTGTAGCGCCGCAGCGAATTGCGCTCCAGGATCGTTTCTACCCTACCCGTTCTGCACT
Organism: Agapanthus africanus; assembly: GCA_030015575.1. NCBI lineage: Eukaryota > Viridiplantae > Streptophyta > Magnoliopsida > Asparagales > Amaryllidaceae > Agapanthus > Agapanthus africanus. The sequence goes on from CM057343.1 coordinate 517,206,454, forward strand.
TCCCACCTGCCTTTCTCTTCCTCCGGCCAATGGGGACAACTTTGAAATTAAGCCTCATTTCATCAACATGCTTCCACGTTTTCATGGGCTTGAATCTGAAGATGCCTATATCTTCATCAACAAATTTCAAAATGTCTGTGCCATGATGAAAACAACCCAGCTGTCGGACGATGCTATGCGTCTACGGGTCATTCCGTTCACTTTATGCGATCTCGCTGAAAAATTGGCTGTATAGCACCGCTTCCCACTCAATTACCAGCTGGGACGAGTTTGTTAAAGCGTTTCTAAAAAAATTCTATCCAAATCACAAGACCGCAAGAATTCGAAATGAGATCAACCAATTCTCCCAGCTTCCTTCTGAACCCTTCTGGAAGTGCTTTGACCGGTACAAAGACCTTCTTGTTCAGTGTCCTCACCACGGTATAGAGAAATGGCAGCTCTGCCAAACCTTATACGAGGGACTGAACCCAGCAACGAAGCATTTGCTGGAAACCATCTGTCAGGGCCACTTCCTATCCAAATCTGACGAGGAAGCGTGGCAGTTCTTTGACGATCTTGCGGAGCAAACGCTACAGTGGGAGAGCACCAGACCGACTTCTTCTTCTTCTACCCCCACTTCTACCGGTCAGTCTAGGGTAGGAATCCACCAACTCGATGTCTCTATTGCGATGAAAGCTGAAATGGCTGCAATAACACGAAAGCTTGAAGCGATAGAGAGCAAATTTTCTGCTCCTGCCCCCACACCTATTCTCCCCCTTCGTACCATCTGCGCTTGTTGTTCCGATCCGTCCCACTTGACCGAAGAGTGTCCTTACAATCCACCCTCGCAAGGACAGGATCAGGTTAATGCTGCCTTCCAGCAAAGACCGAGGAATGATCCATACTCTTCCACCTATAATCCCGGTTGGAGGAACCACCCCAATTTCGCCTGGAATCAGAATCAGAATCAGTTCCAGGGCAACAATTTCCAAAGGGCCCCTCCACCGCAACAACAAGCGCAACAACAAACTCAGTATCAGCAGCCCTTCCAACCCCAACCTTACCAAAACCAGACGAACAACTTTGCACCGAACAATTCTTTTCCACCAAACAACTTTGTTCCGTCAAACAACGATAAGGTTTCCTCGCTCGAGCGAAGTCTGGAGGCGTTTGTTAAACAATCGACTCAATCCACCGCCAACATCCAGTCTTCGATCCAATCTTTAGTGCAACACACCGCCGCACACGGGCAGAGCATCAAGACCATCGAGGCCCAGATTGCACAGCTGAACGCGGCCTTGAGCGAGCGAGAGAAGGGGAAGCTCCCGTCCCAGCCACTGCCAAATCCCGGTCACCCACATAATGCACATGTTGCTCTTGAACAACAAAACCATAATGTGAGTGCCGTGACCACACTGAGATCGGGGAGGGTGCTGCAAAACAACATTGGCAAACGGATCAACAATGACACCCCGGCCGCTGCTTCTTCTTCTTCTTCTTCTTCTTCTTCTTCGTCTTCTGAGCCTATTCTCCATTCTTCAACAGGCTCTCCTTCCTCTTCTTCTGCTCTGAACGGACCCACTTCTCACTCCACGAAAACACCTATTCTGTGATCCGTTCCAACTCCAAAATCTCCTCCTCCAGCATTAGACTCAACCAATTTTCAAAATGTTCCATTTCCAAACCGGTTGAGGTCTAACAAACAAAATCCACAAATGGAGAAGATTTTGGAGTTATTCAAGCAAGTTAACATTAACATTCCTCTTTTAGATGCTGTCCAACAAGTCCCATCTTACGCGAAAATCTTAAAGGACTTGTGCACGAAAAAGAGGAAGTCTCAGGTACCCAAGAAAGTTTTCTTGGCTAGTGCTGTGAGTGATGCCCTTACCCAATCTTTACCACAAAAACGGAAGGACCCTGGCTGTCCTACGATTTCAATTACTATTGGGGATAAGAACATCAACCGCGCACTATTAGATCTTGGTGCCAGTGTTAACTTGCTTCCGTATTCAGTATACGAGCAATTAGGTGTCGGAGAGCTGAAACCCACACACTGCACTCTCCAGATGGCCGACCGATCGATCACCCACCCTAGGGGTGAGCTAGAGGATGTGTTAATAAAAGTCGGGGACTTCATATTCCCCGTCGACTTCATTGTCTTAGATACACAGCCTGTAGCTAACCCCCGGAATCAAATTCTGGTGATACTCGGTCGCCCATTTCTCGCAACCTCAAATGCTGTGATCAATTGTCGCAATGGTTCGATGAACCTCTCTTTTGGAAATATGACAATTGAACTCAACATTTTTAGGTTGGGGAATCAGCCCGCCGAACCTAATGCTCATATACTGGATGTCTGCTCGATCCAGGAGATCACACCAGAAGAGTGTGAATTCGAGGAGTTTCTGTTTGAACACGATAATCTTGACGCCACTAGTGCGTATCTCTTCGAACCTGCTGCTGTTTCTGCGCCCGATAACGACTACGAGTGTTTCACGTTCACGAACGATCTTAGCCGCGCACAACCTGAGTTTGAATCTTTCAACTTTTCGGATGAGTTACCTGAACCATCCGACTCGGTTGCCTACACTCGTTTTGAACCTTTGCTGGAGTCCTTTGAGTTCGAGACCTTTGCACCAGTCTTGCCTTCCATCATTTCACCTCCAACGCTCGAACTCAAGCCGTTGCCGTCTCACCTTAAGTATGCTTACTTAGGTGAGAACGAGACCCTTCCTGTCATCATCTCGGCTTCTCTAGCTCCCGAGCAAGAGAAAGCCCTTCTTGCGGTCTTGCACAGCAACAGGCAAGCTTTTGGCTGGTCCATGGCGGACATCAAGGGGATTAGTCCCCTGATCGTTGAGCATCACATTCATCTGATGGATGATGCCAAACCAGCCCGGGATCCACAAAGACGTCTTAATCCAGTCATGAAGGAGGCTGTGAAAAAGGAGATTGTCAAATGTCTAGATAGTGGTATCATTTACCCTATCTCTGATAGCCAGTGGGTTAGCCCCATTCACGTTGTCCCCAAGAAGTCGGGCATCACGGTCATAACCAACGAGGCGAATGAGTTAATCCCTACTCGCACCCAAACTGGGTGGCGAGTTTGCATTGATTACAGAAAACTCAACGCCGCAACGCGGAAAGACCACTTTCCGCTACCTTTCATTGACCAGATGCTTGAACGATTGGCCGGATACGAGTACTACTGCTTTCTTGATGGCTACTCCGGCTATAATCAAATTCCCATCGCCGAAAAAGACCAGGACAAGACCACTTTCACTTGTCCTTTCGGCACGTTTGCATATCGATGCATGCCCTTTGGGTTATGCAATGCGCCCGCTACCTTCCAGCGGTGTATGATGGGAATTTTCTCTGACATGGTGGAAAAATTTCTGGAGATTTTCATGGATGACTTCTCCATCTTCGGCGACTCCTTTGACGAGTGTTTGCTGCATCTTGACGCTGTCCTTACCCGATGTAAGGACAAGAATCTCACTTTGAACTGGGAGAAATGCCACTTCATGGTGCGCGAAGGTATTGTCTTAGGACATATCATCTCGCAGAATGGCATAGAGGTTGACAAAGCAAAGATTGAGGTCATTTCCAATCTGCCTCCTCCCCGATGCGTCAGAGATATCCGAGCCTTCCTTGGCCATGCCGGTTTCTATAGACGGTTTATCAAGGACTTTAGCAAGATTGCTAGGCCCTTGACTCTTTTGCTGGCCAAGGACACACCATTCGACTTCGACTCTAGCTGTGTCACTGCATTCGAATCATTGAAACGCTCACTCACTTCTGCTCCCGTTCTTTCTTCTCCTGACTGGACGCACCCATTCGAGATTATGTGCGATGCATCCGACTTTGCCATCGGTGCTGTCCTTGGACAGCACATCAACAAGATGCCGCACGTAATCTATTACGCGAGCCGGACCCTGAACGACGCCCAACTTAACTATACAACAACTGAGAAGGAATTCTTAGCTGTTGTATTTGCTTTAGAAAAGTTCAGGCCCTACCTCATCGGCTCTCCAGTCATTGTCTACACTGACCACTCAGCTCTGCGCCATCTTTTTGCGAAGAAAGATGCCAAATCTCGGTTAATCCGTTGGATCCTCTTGCTTCAAGAGTTTGACCTTGTCATTAAGGACAAACGAGGATGTGAAAACGTGGTTGCCGACCATCTCTCGCGACTTCCTTCTTCGCCTTCGCTTCCAATTCCGATAAACGACGTTTTCCCGGATGAACAACTCTTGATAGTATCTTGCGAACCCTGGTTCGCAGATATTGTGAACTATTTGGCCACGGGATTGCTACCGACCGAATGGTCACGTCAGGACAGACTTCGCTTCTTATCCCAAGTAAAACACTTTTACTGGGACGAACCCTACTTGTTCAAGTACTGTCCCGACCAGATTATTCGTCGGTGTGTCCCTGATGAGGAATTCAAGAGTGTGCTGTCATTTTGCCACGACCAAGCATGTGGCGGGCATTTTGGGCCCAGAAAGACAGCTGAGAAGATCTTGCAATGTGGTTTCTACTGGCCACAACTTTTCAAAGACGCTCACGACTATTGCAAGACTTGCTCCCGGTGCCAACACATGGGCCGGATATCCCGGAGAAACGAGATGCCGCTCCAACCGATCTTGGTTGTGGAGATTTTCGATGTTTGGGGGATAGACTTCATGGGGCCGTTTCCCAGCTCTTTTGGGAACTTGTACATCCTTCTAGCTGTTGATTACGTCTCTAAATGGGTCGAGGCTGTGCCCAGCCGGACTAACGACAACAAGGTTGTCGTTAGGTTCCTTAAAGAAAACATTTTCTCCCGGTTTGGGCACCCCCGAGCGATCATTAGCGACAATGGAAGTCATTTCTGCAATAGGACTTTCGAGGCCTTGATGCGGAAATACTCCATTAATCATAAGCTCTCTACACCCTACCACCCCCAACCTGCGGGCAGGACGAAGTTTCAAATCGGCAAATCAAGCAGATACCGGAGAAGACGGTTTCCAAGAACCGTAAGGATTGGTCTCTGAAACTCACTGATGCCCTTTGGGCATTTAGAACCGCTTATAAGACCGACCTTGGCATGTCTCCCTATCGGCTTGTGTACGGAAAAGCCTGCCACCTTCCTGTCGAAATCGAGCATCGCGCGTTTTGGGCGATAAAGGAGCTGAATCTGTCTCTGGAGGACGCGGGCAGCCATCGGAAGCTGCAGCTGAACGAACTGAGCGAGCTTAGGGATGAGGCTTATGACAACGCATTTGTCGTTAAGAATCGAACGAAGGTGTTTCATGATAAACACCTTTTGCGCAAAACCTTCGTACCTGGTCAGCAGGTACTTCTTTACGACACCCGACTTCACTTCCATCCTGGAAAGCTCCGATCTCGCTGGAAAGGGCCGTATTTTGTGCGGAATGTGTATCCGCAGGGCGCTGTGGATTTGGAAAATCCAAAGGACGGTTCACTCTTCAAGGTCAATGGACACCGATGCAAACCGTACCTTCGCGCCGAACCAACAGAGGAGCTCCTGTTCTTACAGGAGCCGGTTTACCTTGCTTGATCTTCCTCTGCTTACCTCCAAACTTCGGTTATCCAGCCAAGAACAGTGGACACTGTTCCAAATAAGTTTGGGGGTATGTACAAACCATTTTGTTTTTATTTGTGTATATTCTTTTTCTTTTCTTTAAAAACAAAAAAACAAATAAAAAATCTGTGTATCACTAACCGACAATTTTGAACCTTCCAACTGCTCTCTTCATGCTATGACAGTGAGGACACTGTCCAGTTTAAGTTTGGGGGTACGCTCGGTACGCATTTCTTACCTTCGCATTCATATGTATATTTTGCATCTGCATATTAAATCCATAAAATCCATAAAAATTTGAAAATTTTCTAAAAATATAAAAACCTTTTTGTCAAGTTAGCTTGTGGAAGAACTCTGATTCAATATTCGACGGTTTTTGTTTGAAACAAATAGGAATAACTAAATCTTATGTTTGGATTTTGAAAAATCTGAAAGATAACTCTCCTTTGAAGTTAACTATAGCTGATATAAGTCTTTACATCACACTACACGTGTCGCGAGTTTTGGGAATTAGATGACAAGTTTTTCATGTTTAAACTTTTAAACAGATAAATGATTTTCTGAGGATCAAATAGGTTTGTTCTGAAATAAGTAATGTCAAGAATAGTTTATGAAGTAAAGCGAATATGAAGGAATGTTATTGATGCCGTAATTGGAGCTAAGTCTGAAAAATAACCCATCTAAAACTTGATTGGAATGATTACACACCAAACCCACTAGACACGTCTTTTATCCAAAAAAATATTTGAACTGCCGGTTATATCTTTGTTCGTATTAAATCATCTGATTTTCACGCCAAACTGTCTTTTGTTTTTGGACCTAGGTAACTTGAGTAATTAAGTCCGCTGGGGTGTTTCTACACCTAATGCCCTAAAACCAACTGGTTTGGGTGCATTGGCCCAAAGCTCGCTAAGAAGCCTAGAAAGTCCAGTTTAAAACAAAGTCAAGCAAGTGTTCTCTCCGAGTTAAAATTCCTAACGGTCCTTTGTGTGAGAATAATCTTGATAAAAGACAGGCTTTTAAAAATTTTTACGGAGATATGAAGGTTTTACTCTTTGATATAGACTATTGCACGTTCACAGAGGTGTGTATGAAATGAAAACAAGAAAAAGGTGGAGTGAAAAATACGACTTAGTTTCCTGTTAAGAAAGATAGAAATTCTGAAGTTGAAACCTTACTGGAAAACGAAACTTGAAAAATGCTTAACTCGTTATAAAACTTATGTGATCCTTTTAAAATTGTTATCTGGGCTTTATTGTGCGACATGATGACTTTAATCGATCCTTCTGGAACTTAACGACACTATTTGCACTGCACGTAAAGACATATAAAATCTGTAGTTAAATAAGAAGCGAGGTGTGAAAAATAAAGGTTCGATGGTCTAGACTTAGGATTATAGAATTTTTATTTTCTAAAACAAAACTTTAGGGTTTGAAACTTAGTCATTTTTACAAACCAACTTGACCGGATTTTGTGGGTAGTATCCGCTGAAAACCCTCAGGAGACAACACTCCTCCTACTAGGGACACCTAGAGGTTTAACGGCTTGTTGCACATGCTCAGTGCAATCGCGTTCCCTGCGAAAGTGAGGTTAGGAAAATTTTTTGTGAATAAATGGACTTTGCTCGGAACGAGCAAATGATAAGTTTGGGGGTATTTGTTCATATCAGATTTTTGCATTTTCATACCGCCCAATTTTTATCACATTGCATGTCGGTAGATACTCTTGAGCCGTGTTTGCTAGTCAATTGCAGGATACAGGTTCCCGGTTCTCAAACGAAGAAATTCATGGAAAACACGACAAAATCCGGTTCCTGCCAACCACAGATAAAACACGGTCTCCGCTCTTCATCCGTATGCTGCCAGATACCTGTTTAGGAAGACAAAATGTCAAATCAATGTCGTTTTCAGGCACAAGGCTCAATGGTAGCACAAGATCCAAGAGATCTACGCGGAGCTCGAGACAATCATGACAAAATCTTAACAAAAAGTCCACCTTTCCTTCAACAGAAATTCTGGAAAATTTGTGGAGTCAAATTGAGAAAATACATATACCAGAATTAGGTACACTGAAGACCAGGGGACCACCAAAAATACAGAGCCACAACTCATCTAAACGGCCGCGGAAGAGCGGCCAAAGTGGGGTATTGGCCGCGCTTCCGCGGCCGTTCTGGCGCCAGAAATGCAGGGCTTTGGGGGGTAGGTTGGTCTTTTCATGTGTGTTCTGTTGGTTGCCCTAGGGTTTCATGTTTTGGCCTATAAATAGCCCAGAAGTTTGTGAAGGAAAGGGTCCATTCTTGTATTTCTTTTGCTAGGTTGTAGTTACATGTTCTTCTTCCTCTTCTCACATCTTCTCCATTAAACTTGTAAGTGAGCTTTTGAGTGAAGAGTGATGAATAAAGAAGACCATTTTTATTATCATGCTTGTCCCTTTCTTTACTTGTTGTAATTTGTTGTAATTTTAATTGTTAAGTAGTTGTTGTTATTTGCTTGATTGTTTCTTTCTTCTCTCTTTTTCTTTATCCTTACATACGACAATGATACTTACGCTCGATCCTCGCCAAGGTGAGGTCGCAAATAGTTAGTCGTATTCTTCTAATCTCTTCTTTCTATCTTCCTCTTTTGTGTTGTTTTATTTTTCCGTATTATGAAGTGTGAGTAGTTTTACACTTGTTAGGGTAGGATAAGGGAAGTTTGAGAGAAGGAAATCTCTCTCACTCTTTCCTTGCCCAACAACTTAAATCAACTCCCGTTAATTGAACCACAATCCGCTCTTTACGGCACCCTATCCTACATGATAGCGGTGATTCCGTAGTGAGACCGGTTGTGGTTAAATTAACCGGAGGTTATGGATAAGAGCCAAGAACGGACGGACAAGCACCAAAAGGAAGGACTATGCGTTGGAAAGCCTAGCTTATACTCGCAAGTTCCTTCCTAGTCGTGCTAATCCCCGTTGTTGCCGATTACTGTAACACCGATATTAAGTGGGGCAACGAAAGATGTGGGGACTCCTAACTCAAACTAACCTAATCCTAACCCTAACAAGCTCTCTTTAAATATCAACTTAACACTTAGATAACTACAAACAAAATCTGAACAACCGCACTTAACTCGTCGAAAAACACATAGAAAAAGATTCCCATCTCCCTGCGGACGACCCGTACTCAACCGGCTAGCTACATGCGAAACCGTCTTGATTGCGGTATTTAAACTTAAACTTGAACATGCTCGTATCCTATCAATCACAAGCTCGATCCGAAGGCGACGGAGTTTAGCTCGGATCTTTCATGATTTGGTGGGCACACTACAAAGGTTGTAATCCCCTAAACTCCTCTCTTGTGTTTTCTAGTTTGTGTAGACTATTAGAATTTGAATGATCTTGTGTTTGGAATTGGTTCTATATTTTCCATAAATTTTTGTTATACATTCCTCCACGGTCCGCTAGTGTAGCGATCCTAATACCAATCCCTACAGTTTTAATATCATTAAAGTAGATATATTATGAGTATGTAATATATGATTGCTAATAATTATCTTGTATATTTATATAATAGATATATGTATTTGAATTAATATAGTAAAACATTGTATGTCATATGAAGTGTTTAGATATTGCTTATTATTAAGTGAGAATAATGGAGAAAAGAGGCCATAGGAGGAAATTTCCTCCTATGGTGTGGAAAAAATACAACCTCCACCAATTTTTTCGACGATCGGCCCCCATCATCTTCATTGTTATCATCTAAGATGTGGGTACACCAAATTTCATGTGATTCTACAACTTTTTCACCGTTGATTTAGCAATGTAAAAAGTTATATTGTCGGTAAACCGTTAATTTTGAACCCACTAAATAAACGGTGAAAAAGTTGTGGAATCACATGAAATTTGGTGTACGCGCATCTTAGATAATAACGATGATGGTGATGGGTGCCGATCGTCGGAAAAAACGGTAGAGGTTGTATTTTTTCCACGCCATAGGAGGAAATCCCCTCCTATGGCCTCTTTCCTCCATTAATCTCTTATTATGTTATGGATTTATAGTTATAATATTAAACATACAATTAAGAGAAAGTATGAAAGTATTTTTATGATTGATTTATTGACATGGTTTGCCTAGTACCAATGTTGTGTTACAAGTGATAATGTTCACAAGATTATATATTTGAATGAGGCAAGCAACAAGCATAACACATTATATCAGATTAAAGTATATAGTATTGTTGTGTAAGTACATATAAATAGTCATTACAATGAGTATATAATAATATAAGTATCACGACTAGCAGTAAGGAGCGAATATAGAATGATTATAATTAAAAATTATATTTTGATTTGTAGATTCAAGCAGAAAAAATCATATTAATAGTGATAAAGCAGCATATAGGTGTTACACTGATAATTGTTCAAATAAGTTTGATGAAAAGTGTTAGATGTTAACAATTATACATAGATAGTTTAGGTCATAATATTATGTTAAATGATTATATATTAAAAATTAAGGTGTATTTTCATTAAGCAAGTTTTTAATTTAGCCATGTTGGAACAAAAATAGTATTATTTTAATATATGAGAAAATTTGTTTAATAAAAATACATTTTTTAAAGGAACTAACGAAATGAAAATTTTCATGGAGAAATTTGCAACAAAAGAGAAAGGGAAGAAAATGAGGGAATTTACAGAGAAACGATTATCTAGGATCGTTCTTATCGTAAAGTAAAGGATGTCTTGAATTAGATCGAGACGAGATGGATGATGTCTTCTTCTCCCTTTGTTCGATTCTCTTATCGTCGGGCTTCAGATCAGAGATGACAGAAAGGGAAGACGAGAAAAAATTTCGAAGTCACGATGTTTTAGGTTACGGCATAGAAGAACAGGGGGTAAGCGATTAAGATTTATTAAAATCCTATCAATCCCCCAAAATCAGAACAAAAAAAACAATCAAAACAAATATTTCAAATTAAATAACAAACAAATAAATTTATAATAAACAATTAAATTTTATGTTTAATTAAAATAAAAAATTTCTCTCCTTTTAAAATACTATATATTAAAACAACAAACCAATAAATTAAAACAATAAATAAATTTATTTTTAATTAAGAGAAAAACTTTTACATTTTTTATATAATAATAAATATTTGGTTATAGAAAAAATATGTTATCAGTTTAAAACTTGAGGATTTAAAATAAGACTAAAATATTTCAGTCGGGGTTCGAATTTATGACCTCTGGAATATCAATGCAGTGTCTTAATAAATAGGATATAAATAATGATCATGCATAAATTCAAAAAGAAATGACTATATATAGAATTTCAAAAAAGAAGATCTTATTATAAAGAAAAGAGTAAATGGATTTTAGGGTCGTTACACATCACATAGCAAATATATATTGGACTTTTGTCCTCGGACAAACTTTAACAAACCCCTGGTGAGTTTCCATTTACCTTCAACAAATTGATTATTGTAGCCTTCATCATCGTGCAAGCCGGTGGAGATCATATTAAAATGAATATTCAGAATTTGAAGCGTCAACTTGTAGCCGACACTGTTTCTAAACAAATATTTCATATGCCTACAATTTTGGATGAACCAATATTTCTCATTTGAACACAGCCGAAATCATCGGTAACTAATGTAGGATAAGATGAGTTTGGCCAAAAAAGGGAACACAGAACAAAGCCCTTGGATCAATAACCCGATTGCTATCCTGAGAAGCTATGTTGACACATGCATTATCACGAACACTAATAGCATTAGATACAATTGTAGCGGAGCCTTTCTCTTCTTCTTTCCTTCCATTTTTTATTTGATCTTCAACATCCCACACTCTCTAACTAAATGATCATACGTTTTGCAGCAGTGACATTGAATATCCTTTAGCGATTGCTATTTTCCTCCAGACTGATCTCTGTTCTGATTTTGAATGGAGTTTCTTTCATGCCTTCTACGTTGCCTTCAGTGATTTTCTAAGACAACCATATCTCCATCGCATAAAGTTGTACTCATTCATTTTGTAACATTTCAGAAAAATAGTAAATATTATTTTGGAATTTAAATAACAATATAATGAGTTTTACAGATATATACCGGGTAAGGATTTGAGTTTTCGTAAATTGATATAATTATATATCTCTATTTTTGAGAAATAATTAGAATTTAAAATAAATTATTATTTATGAAAGTATTCATTTAAGTGGGCTTTTCATGAAATAGCATATAATTATATTCATACAAGTTTAATATTAAAATTAATTAGTGTTTTACTAGTTACTATACTAAACCAAGTTTTATTTTGTTAAACCATATTTAAGTTGCCATGACATGCATGTTACAATTTCATTTGTGTTTTAAATGATGGTTTTACATTTTTTAAAAAGAAAAGAAAATGTGTGAGAGACATGGGATTATGGTATTAAAATATGGGAGATTTGGAAGAGAGAGAGAGAGAGAGACATGGGAGTATGGTATTAAAATAGGAGAGATTTGGATGTGAGAGAGAGAGAGAGAAGGGTTTATGGTTTGCAACTATTCTTTTCTCATCTCATTTCTTCTTCTTCTTCCTCTTCTCATTCTCTTTCTCCATCTCCTCTACCTCCAACTACAAACACCAACACTCATACAAATCCCATCAATTAACCATGAAGACTTCATTAAAAGTGTTCCAATTCTCATCCAACACTTAATGATGGGATCAAGTGTTCATCTTGAGATCTTTTGGGAACTTGGAACTTTCCTAAATCCCTATAATAAGGTAAAATTTCTCTTTTTAACTATATTTTTAGTACACTTGTCATGACACATTAGTTTTAGAGCTAAAAGTTCATGTTTTCTAGTCTTGAGTTTTCTAAAATGAGCTTTTGTGGATACAATTAGTGGTGGTGGTGTAGTAGAGAGTTAGTGATTACCACCTTATTAGTGATAGATGAGGGTGTTTTAATGCAAGTATTATTGATTTTAAAGAGTTTTTATGTTTTAAAACTTGGTTTTCATTGAGATTTTGAAGTTCAAATTGAATCTGGGACAACTAAGGATCTTTGAAAAATATTTAGATGATACTGTGAGATGCTTGGACCAGTAGAAGATCTCCGTAGAATTCCGAGCCCCTAATTCCATTCCCAAACCGTAGATAAATTTCCTTGGGCTGCAATTTGCGGCCACGACTTTGAGTTAGGGTTTGGAGTTTGTTCTGTAGCTCACTCACTTGATAACTAAACCTATTTTATATGCTAATTTGCCCCAGATTGCCTGAGTAAAAATTTGGGAGATTTTGACTTGGTTTTGACGATGTTTGCGATATTTGAAACTTGGATTTTGGATTTTTATATCTTGACTCGGTCGTTCGACGTTGTATGTCGACGTCGGGAGGTATTTTGTCGTTTTGGAACGCGTTGACCATAGGTTCTAACATATGTGCGCTTCGGTCGTGATTTCGATTTCAATATGGATTTTTATGCGGTTTTGTTGTGATTTCGATTGTAAGTACGATCGCGGGAACTTCCGAGACAACAATGAAGGGCAAGGCATTCGTCTGTTTCGACTAGGGTAAGACGTGTTTAGATGAGTAGATGTATATCTATGGAGGAAGTCGGGTGGATAGCGTATAGCACCACCGTAACTATAGTAATTAGGATATTATATATATTAGAAATGTATACCTAGCCTATAGGGTTACTAGAACATCATATGCGGATATTCGTATACTTGGTAGATTTTATACCTAGTCTTTATTCTTTATATATATATATATATATAACATGAGTTTATATACGATATAAGTTTACATGATATAGTATGATATGATATGGGATGAGTTGGCATATGCGACTATAGATCTGTACTGCCTTGATTGGATGATATCGTACGAGGAAGATTCCGTACATGATATGTTGAAGATAGATTGCCGAATACGGCCGATATTCATTTCGACTCGAGGAGTCCTATTAAAATCCCAAAATGGAAATTATGTGATGTTTTGAGCCATACGTACTTTAAAAACTAACGAAACGTTACATACTTTTAAATGATAACTTCAAGCGTGCGCTACGAATTTTCAAATAATATTTATTTCAAAAACATCGTAGTCCCTTATTTCCAAAATAATGTTTCGTGCTATTTTAAACTTTAACTGTATGGCCCATACGTAGTTGGATATTTTAACACTTATTTACGTTACGATTTCCTTATTTTGTATATGCTCGCATTTCTATTTATTATGATATATACCACGTTTATACCTTTAACTCTACTTAACTTCGTTTATTAGGACACGCGCACCATTACCGATGATTTCACGTTGCACTTGCACATACTCGCATGTTACACATACACTTCATCGGTAATTATCATGTCACGTACACATATAGGACTTGCTATGTCACCCGTATCATATTATATCATGTTAGCATTATAGATTACCGCTTATTATGCAGCACCGCGTACTGTTCTAGATTTGAACTTTTTTTGCATTGCTTATATGATCACGTTTGTAGTACACTGACTCGTATATTTCACGTACACATTGCTATTTCGCATCATACTATATTCCTGCCGGTACCTTAAAGTACTGCTCATTTTACATCAGCATGCATTATATTACTGTTCTGTACTTTATATGTGATTCCATTATTGCCATATTCTTATGAAATAGTGTTTTCATGGGATTTTTGTTTCTATGAGATTTGAGAAACCGCGAATATCATTTTATAAAACTTATTAATGTTTTAAAATGCGGTTTTCTCTTGATATGATATTTGGTATCCATCATGAGTTTCCTGGGTTCTGAGATATGAGTACTATCCGAATCGAAAGAGGGGGAGAAACTGATTGCGAATACATGGTTGACCCGGTACGGTACCTAAGGGTAACAAGATCGTATAGAAAAATGTTGAGTCTGGTTGGGAGTGATACCTACCGGTGACAGAATGGAAACTCGGCAGATATCCGGAGGATACCGACCTGAGTTATATGATTTAGATGGATATGATGGCCGGTCCGAGAGACGGCGCTCGAGATATGAGGATTTCGAATATCGATATTGGATACGGGACACGGAATTTATAAGGATTTCGAGTGTCAATACTGGACACTCGGTTGTTTTTATGAGGATTTTGAGTGTCGTTGATGGACACTCATTGGATGATATATATATATATGACATATTTCCACATATTGATACCGACACGATATTTATGTATATACACGTTCACTTTTGTTACTGCATAGTATGCTATTATTATACAGTATGACCTAAAAAAATCGTTATGCATTCGATTTCTACCTGAGAATGTCTTCTACTCAATAGCGGTTTGCTAGCACGTTTCTTCTTTTGGATGATTGCTTGGTAAGTAGGTTACATTCCAGATCGTAACCGCCGCTTGTATATTTATAATCTTTTGTGGTCTAGTTAAAAACTCCATCGACCAGACTTATATATTTTGTGGACTTAGAGATCAAAACTTGTATATTCTTTTGGAACTTAGAGACGAGGCTTATATGTTATTCTTTTATGCGTCGATTTGGATATTGTTGAGTTGTTGTTTTTAGTACTTTTTGATTTTATTCTTGTGTTGATCTTCGCATTTGGCACCGTATATACTGTGGGTTGTGTTTCCACCGTTTGGGCAATGTCATAGCTCCCGATTGGGGTTGCTGATATTATTCATGTATATGTATTGGTTTTTATCAAAATTTACAAAGGAGATACTGCCAAAATTTTAAATGATGAAAAAAAATTCAAACCATAGACTAAAACCGCTTGCATTTTCAAACAAACTTTACTTGCGCTTTAAAAAGAGGAACTTGATTTCATTGTTAACCATTTCCCAAAACTTCATCTTCACTATTTACTTAAAAAGATTTAGATTTCTAGTTTTCGGCTTACTTGGGTTATGGTGGGGTCTTACAGAATTCACATGATTTGAGTGCCGGTCATGTGTTGTTTTCGTATCATGACAAATTTGGTATCAGAGCGTTAGGTTTAACCTTTATTTGAGTCTAGATTTGACTATGTGGAGTCTATGGCATATATTTCGGAACCTAAGCTTGACCTTACGAAAATTAGACTTGACTTTGGGGGTATTAGAGCCGAACTTTCATTACGTAGGTTGACCTTAGTTGTTGGAGTAGGTAGCTCAAGTCGAGTAATGTACCGTAAGTATGTTCCACGGCATATTTGCAATACGATACTCAGCTTAAGTAATCATAGGATATATACATCTTGAGATCTTTTTTCTATTCGTTCTTGTGATCTATCCTCATCGATACTTTTTGTGGTTCCTATCACCATGGCTACGCGGGCCGAGAGGGCTGCAGCTAGAGATGCGATCAGGACGAGTTCGTCAGGGATGATGACTGACCAGGGTATTATCCCGGTGACACAGGAACATGTTGATTATTCTTTTATGATAGGATTCCTCGTTTGAAGCGAGTGCTCTGGATCCGCACCAGATGGTCGGGTCGTTGCTTGAGGCTAGTCGGATTGAGAGGTTTGATGATGTACAGCCTACTTTAAGAATCGTTGTGTTGTCTACCGTACAGACAGATGTACCAGCCACGGTTGAGATTGACGAAGTATCGCTCCTAAAGTTTATGAAGCTGAAGCCACATTAGTTTACAGGTAGGAATGTGACAGACGATCCTTAGTCATTCATGGATAGAGTGACTGAGATATTTCATTCGCTTGGATTCTCCGATGCGAGATCAGTTGAGTTGGCTAGTTTCAGTTTGGAGGGTCTTGCTCAGACCTGGTATGAGTCGATCGAGAGAGGCCGACCAGTACATATTCCTCCGATGACTTGGGAAGAGTTCTCGAGAACGTATTTAGCCAGATTCTTCCGCAGAGTGTCAGAGATGCCTGAGTTCGTAGTTTCGAGTCTTTGCGTGAGACTCCGGATATGACCATAGTCGAATATGAATTGCAGTTTACGCAGCTATCAAGATATGATTTCTATTTGGTCGATATTGAAAAGAAGTGGATTAAGAGATTCGTGCGAGATCTCAATGAGCCGTTGTTCCTCTCCGTTAATACTAGAGATTTGATATGTATGCAGAGGCATTGGATACGACTACACTTTCAATGGAAAGTCTTGATGGAATTACAGCTACTCCGGAACAAAAACAGATTCGTTTAAGGAGTGCCGATTCCGGGCAGTTCAGTAGAGATGAGATCAGTAGAAGCCATGGCGGGTTCCTTCCGTAATACTACAATGATAGAGATTTGGACCTAGGATTGGTTGTATGGCATGTACTCAGAGGGCCAGAGGCCGCTGTCTTTGACTTGCTACATTGCGAGTGGCGAGGTTACTTGGCCAGGAGATATTCAAAGAGGCGTCTGAGCGGGACTATTTCCATCTCCACTCCTTATCAGGCTGTCGAACCAAGAGGCCATGAATTTGATGGTCCACAGGGAGAACAAGGACCCAGTGACAGAGAACGCCAGACCGTGGGCAGAAGGTAATTAGAAATTCTTGCTCTACCAGCTCCGGTTGCACAGATACCTTTCGACATTGAAAGAGATATACCTCAATATCATTTGTTTTTTATTTGTGTTTTGGTGATTCGTGTATCATGCTTTTGTCGTTTGGACTCTTGCGTTTTGATGATTAAGTTTCATGACTGATATTTTGTGCTCCGTAGCTGCATCTGATGTGTATTTTTCTTTATGCAAATTCGTTACACTCGATTTATATTTTTATACATACCCATTGCACTCAATATTGTTTTGTGTACACCCGTTGCACTTATTGATGGTTTCATGCATCCTGATGCACTTGATTTTGATTCTGTGTACGTTGTATGCACCTGATATTGATTTGTGCACTCTAGATGCGCTCGATATTGTTTACATGTGCATTCAATATATTGATGTGATTTTCGTGCACACCAATTGCACATATAGATGTTTTCGTGCACCTAATTGCACTTGATATTGATTTTCGTGCACCGTATTGCACTGGATACTTTTATGCAGACCTGATGCACTTGATTGAGATTTTCATACACTCTAGATGCACTTAATATTGTTGTCGTACACACCCGTTGCACATGACAGATTCTTTCGTGCATACCCGTTGCACTCACTTTTCGTTTCATGCACACCCATTGCACTCGGTTTTCGTTTTAGTGCAAATTCATTGCACTTGGTTTTGACTTCGATTTTCATGTGCACCAGTCGCACGTAGGTTGGTTTTCGTGCATACCGGTTGATATTGATTTCTTTTTCGAGTATCGCTTTTTATGATATATATTATGTTATATAGTACCAGAGCAGAACTGGTCTGAGAGACAGCACCTGGATGTTTTTGCATATATTGATATATACAGAAGAGGTTTTTAAAGGAGCTATAGTCTCATTATTTTCTTGCGTGTCAACGAGCGACACAAGATTTTACAAAAAGAAAACCCTTCTAAATTATTTTCAAAAGGCAGGACGTATATCTTAAGCGAAACGTGTGCGTCTCTCTCTCTCTCTCTCTCTCTATATATATATATATATATATATATATATATATATACATATACATACATATATATATGAACGTTCGCTACTTGTGTCGTAATATACGCATTATACAACGATTTTGAAAAGGATTTTTCATACATACATTTTTCAGCTACTTAGGTGATTCTATATGGATATATACTATATACATATTTTAGCCTTGATTATATTGTGCTTGATTTAAACGGTAAGTTTCTCAAATTGCATTTTCCATTGTAACTTGTATGATTCGCATGAAACTTGTCGAAGTTTCGGTTATTTGAGTTTTGCACTTTGTTTTCATGCACACGCGTTATGCTATGATATTTCTAGCTTGTCCGTAATTTTAGAGCCCCGTTGATTTGATTTACTGAAATATTTCAAGATTTGGGGGTTTAATTTTAAATTTGGGGACCGAATTTATTTAAGGGGGAATATTGTAACATTTCAGAAAAATATTAAATATTATTTTGGAATTTAATTAATAATATAATGAGTTTTATGGATATATATCAGGTATGGATTTGAGTTTTCGTAAATTGGTATAATTATATACCACTATTTTTTTTATAAATAATTAGAATTTAAAATGAATTATTATTTATGAAAGCATTTATTTAAGTGGGCTTTTTATGAAATAGCATATAATTATATCCATACAAGTTTAATGTTAAAATTAATTAGTGTTTTATTAGTTACTACACTAAACCAAGTTTTATTTTGTTAAACCATGTTTAAGTTGCCATGACATGTTATTTACATGTTAACATTTTATTTGTCTTTTAAATGATGGTTTTACATTTTTTAAAAAGAAAATAAAATGAGAGAGAGATATGGGAGTATGGTAATAAAATATGGGAGGTATGGACAAGAGGGGGAGAGAGAGTGTGTGTGTGGAAGGTTTATGGTTTGCAACCATTCTTTCCTCATCTTATTTCTTCTTCTTTTTACTTTTCTCCTTCTCCCTCTCCATCTTCTCCACCTCCAACTACAAACACCAACACCTACAAAAATCCTATCGATTAACCATGAAGCCTTCATTAAAAGTGTTCCAATTCTCATCATACATATGATGATGGGATCAAGTCTTCACCTTGAAATCTTTTGTGAACTTGAAACTTTCCTAAATCCCTATCATGAGATAAAATTTCTCTCTTTAACTATATTTTTAGTACACTTGCCATGACACACTAGTTTTAGAGCTGAAAGTTCATGTTTTCTAGTCTTGAGTTTTCTAAAGTAAGCTTTTGTGGATACAATTAGTAGTGATGGTGTAGTAGAGGGTCAGTTAGTGATTACCATCTTATTAGTGATAGATGATAGTGTTTTAGTGTAAGTATTATTGGTTTTAAAGAGTTTTGAAGTTTTAAAACTTGGTTTTCATTGAGATTTTTAAGTTCAAATTGAATCTAAGACAACTAGGGATCTCTGAAAAATATTTAGAAGATAATGTGAGATGCTTAGACCAATAGAAGATCACCGTAAAAGCCCGAGCCCCCAATTCCATTCCCAAACCACAGATAAATTCCCGTAGGCCGCAATTTGCAGCCATGACTTTGAGTTAGAGTTTGGGGTTTGTTCTGTAGCTCACTCACTTGATAACTAAACCTATTTTATATGCTAATTTTCTCCATATTTCCTGAGTAAAAATCTGAGAGCATTTTGACTTGGTTTTAGCAATATTTTGCAATATTTGAAACTTGGATTTCGGATATTTATGTCTTGACTCAGTCGTTCGACATTTGTACGTCGACGTCTGGAGGTATTTTGTTGTTTTGGCACGCGTTGACCATAGGTTCTAACCTATGTGCGCTTCACTCGTGATTTCGATTTCGATGTGGATTTTTATGTGATTTTGTTATGATTTTGATTGTAGGTACGATCGCGGGAAGTTCCGAGACGACGAAGAATGGAAAGGCATTCGTCGGCTTTAACTAGGACGAAGCGTGTTTAGATGAGTAGATGTATATCTACGGGGGATGTCGGGTGGATGGCGTATAGCACCCCTACAACTATAGCAATTAGGATATTATACATATTAGAAATATATACCTAGCCTATAGGGCTGCCAGAACACCATATACGGATATTCGTATACTTAGTAGATTTTATACATAGTCTCTATTTCTTAGCCATTGAGCTACACACACACATACACATACATATGTAAGTCGATGTTGCGCACCCCGCGGGTTCGCGGGGAGGCGGAATATGCAAAAATCGATTTTTACAAGTTTCGCAATAGCGACTAAACTCCAGGATCTTAACTTAAACCTTAACTAGCTAAACTACTTAAGATTTGACTACTATGAAGAAAGTTATACCTCCTGGTATCAAGTCCATCAGGTCTTCTTGTTCTCATCCTCCTCGTCTTAAGCTTCTCAAAGTGTACGAATCATGCTTGATCGTCGGCCTCCTCAAGTGAAAGACGATCTACCCGAGAGTCCATAGTTTGAGCTCCAACCTCAATACTGAGGTAACTAGGCTACCTAGTTTGCTAAACTAGATAGCCTAGAGAATGTAGAGAGTGATGATAGATTGATTTGTCTCATAATACCCTGAGATTCTTAACACATGAAACTTTTAGGGTTGAGAAAGAAGAAGAGAGCTCGGAGGAGAGAGAGTGTTGAAGATCATAATGAAATGAATATGGCTAATTGTGATAACTATGAAGCAAATAGTTCACCACAAAATATCTCAATGCACCATGCCTTAATATTCATCCATGAGTCACCAAGTGAGTCACCAAGTAGCCATGCTTCATTCATGTACTTAATAACACCTCATACCTCCACCTCATTGTCCATTTAAAAAAATAGATATACAAGAAATGAGGTGTCTTCTTCTAGAAGCACTCTTGAGTAAATTACAAGAATACCCCACACCGTATATACATACCCGCATCCATATTTCAAAAAATACGAATACAAAGAGATGAAAATAATCCAAGAATATAATACTAGGATCTGGCTTAAACCAAAACTCACTAGTATAATTCGTCCGAACAATATCCGTGCACAAGTACACGTATGTGATCGAACCCTGCCGTAAAACTATACGGCCTCTACATCATTTCGCCCGAAGCAGGGAAACCCTCTGTGAGGAACTCTAAAGACTCAACAGTACGCTGGCAGTAGGTTTAACCACAAGCACGTCAGCGGTACTAGCTGCACGTAACGGCTATCCAGGTATCTGTCGATAAAAAGGTCGATGAGCAAACTCATCCGAACTCCTACTGAGCTTATCTGTGACAATCTCCGTACAGTCCGGTCTGTTCTTCTAAGAGTATCGCATATCGGGCCTAGGGGCGGTAACCGTCAGACCCCTAATAGCGCAATAAGTCGTGCAGGAGCAGAGCCCAAAACACCCTGAGAAACTACTGGAGTACCTACCAGTAAATCTTGCTTGCCCTGGCCAGGGACTTTATGTAATGGATTTCCAAACACGGCACGATATCAACCCGAAATACCCGGAAAGACGAATCCTATCTAACCGATACCGCCTCCAAGTGTTTCGGGACTGCACCCAACTACTATCTGTTTGCATGACTCCTTTGAGTTATGGTTGAGTAGTAATCTAAGAACAGTGGGAACACACTCGTGGCGAAGTAGCGATGTCAAGTCAACGGACTAAGATGTACTCATGTCACTTAAGAACTGCTATCTGACGATAGGTATAATACCAACCAGCAGTTTCCTACGAGTCCTGTCCAGTGTACTCATAACTAATGAGCATCTGCATACTATCTCCAGTATAAAGTACTAATGGCTGTGGGACAGACCATCTCCCCTGCTGGGATAAGAAGCGTATACACTAGTCTACTTTGGAGTATCGATGCCCCGTCTCGATAATCCTATGACAAGGGATCTGTATAAGGATGTGTTTATAGACTACCCAGACCCTACTAGTGTGGCTGCCATCACAACGTTGGTAGTCAAGCAAAGATCCTAAGGGCTCTACCAATATGTATAAGCGATATGCTAAAAGAAACATATACACATATTGAGGTAGAATCAAACCAAGTAGCATACTACCATATTGAGCAAAACTGTTAATATATCTGTGTATATCCCAAACTTCCAAAATGTAATATACAAACCAGTATGATACAATAATGGCCTCTAGGGCATATATCACTAACAATCTCCCACTTGCACTAAGGCCATGTATTGGCATATCGCAGACCTATCATCTCGAATAGCCTCTCGAACTGCGTCTGAGGGATGGCCTTTGTGAGTGGATTTGCAATGTTGTTCTCCATATCTACTCTCCGCGTCTCGATCTCCTGGCGATCAACGATCTCCCTGATCAGGTGGTACCGCCTCAAGATGTGTCTGAACTTCTGATGGGACCTAGGTTCCTTCGCTAAAGCTATAACCCTGTTGTTGTCACAATACAACGGTATTGGATCAACAATGAACAAAACCACCTGAAGTTCTGTCACGAACTTCCTCATCCAGACGGCTTCTTTTGCGGTGTCACATGCAGCGATATACTCCACTTCTATTGTCAAGTCAGCAACGGTGTCCTGATTGGAGCTCTTCCAATAGACCGCCCCTCCATTAAGGGTAAAGAAATAACCCGACATGGACTTGAAGTCATCCTTGTCACTCTGGAAGTTGGAGTCACCAAAGGCCTCGATCTGGAGGTCTTTTTCGTCGTACACCAAGAACATCTCCTTAGTCCTTCTCAAGTACTTGAGAATGTTCTTCACTGCTATCCAGTGCTTCTTCCCTGGGTTTGACCGATACCTGCTTACAACGCTTAGTGCATAAGCTACATCTGGTCTAGTACACAACATCGCGATCATTATAGATCCTACCGCAAAAACGTAGGGTATATTAGTCATGTGATTCCTTTCCAAATCAGTCTTGGGAGACATTTTTTTGGAGAAGGTTTCCGTGACAAGCCCGTAGATTATCGCGCTTTGAATTTTCCATACTAAATCTTTTCAATATGGTGTTGATGTACCTTGACTGTGAAAGTCCCAACATCCGTTTAGATTTATCACGATAGATCTGGATCCCCAGAATGTAGGAGGCATCACCCAGGTCCTTCATGGAGAACCTTTGTGACTTTGACTGATTGCAGTATAGGAATGCCATTTCTTATCAAAAGAATGCCATCCACGTACAAGACGAGGAATACTACAGTTCTCGCTACAATCTTACTATAAATGCATGGTTCATCTTGATTTTTGATAAAATCGAATTCATTGACCATCTCATCAAAACAGATGTTCTAACTCTGTGATGCCTGCTTTAGTCCATAAATGGACTTAAGCAACTTGCACACTCTTCCGCTGCTCTCACTCTCTATGAAACCCTCTGACTGATCCATATAGACACATTCTTCCAAATTTCCATTCAGAAAAGCGGTTTTTACGTCTATCTGCCAAATTTCATAATCGTGGAAGGCGGGAATGGCAAGAAGAATCCAAATGGATTTGAGCATAGCCGCGGGAGAAAAGGTTTCATCATAGTCCAAACCAGGTCTTTGACGAAAACCTTTTGCAACAAGTCTAGCCTTATAGGTTTCAACCTTTCCATCTACACCAATATTCTTTCTGAAGATCCATTTGCTGCCTACGGGTTTTACCCCTTCTGGAGCAATGTCCAAAGTCCATACTTTGTTGGTGTATATGGACTCTATTTCGGTCCGCGTTGCATCCAGCCATTTTACCGAGTCTCTGCTCTGAATGGCTTGTTGGAAGCTAGTTGGCTCATCGTCGTCGATGATGCAATCCTCTCTATCCCCGTCTATGAGAAAACCGTAGTATCTCTCAGGCAGATGAGACTACCTACTAGTCCTGCGGAGTGGCATGGGGATATCCGATTCTTTCGAAACTTCTGGTTCTACCATACTTTCAGTAATAGCTTGTGGTTCTGGAATTTCTTCTAGTTCTATTGCGCTCTCACTTATCTCTTTTTCTAAAAATTGATTTTCCAAAAAGTGGGCATGACGAGAAACAAAAACCTTTTGTTCCTCTGCATAATAGAAAAGATACCCCCTGGAGTTCTTTGGGTATTCCACAAACTTACACAGTAATGAGCGTGCCTCGAGCTTGTCTGCATGCTGCTTTTTTACAAAAGCCGGATATCCTCATATCTTCAGATACTGAAGATAGGGTGTTTTCCCACTCCACATCTGATAAGGTGTGGCAGGCACAGTCTTGGTAGGAACCTTATTCAAAAGATATATAGCCGATTCTAGTGCATAACCCCAGAAGGATCGCGGCAACTCAGAATTACTCATCATGGAACATACCATATCCAATAAGGTTCGTTTCCGCCTTTTAGATACACCATTGTGTTGAGGTGTGTATGGAGGAGTACGCTGAGAGAGAATTCCATTCTCTTTTAAATAACTCAGAAACTCGACACTTAAGTATTCACCACCTCGATCAGATCTAAGTGTCTTGATACTTTTGCCTGTTTGTTTTTTCACTTCATTCTTATATTCCTGGAATTTCTCAAAGGCCTCGGATTTTTGTTTCATCAAGAATACATGTCCATACCTAGAGAAATCATCCGTAAAAGTAATGAAATAGGAATAACAACTTCTTGCATGTGTAGACATTGGACCATACATGTCGCTGCGTATGAGTCCCAAGAGCGAGCTCGCTCTTACTCCGTGTCCAGTGAACGGAATCTTTGTCATCTTTCCTTTGAGACATGATTGACAGGTTACATAAAACTGATATTCGAACGGATCCAAATATCTCTCTTT
This sequence comes from Agapanthus africanus, assembly GCA_030015575.1. Classification (NCBI taxonomy): domain Eukaryota; kingdom Viridiplantae; phylum Streptophyta; class Magnoliopsida; order Asparagales; family Amaryllidaceae; genus Agapanthus; species Agapanthus africanus. Next base: position 517,231,229 of record CM057343.1, read on the forward strand.
ATGTAACTTCGTCAACCGTGTTTCATTGATATGATCCAGTCTATAATGCCATAAGAAAGACTGATTTAATTCTGGAGACTTTCTTTTAAGTGTGTTATGGACGTTGAAAACCTGAGCTTAATTTAATATGTATATACCGTTATCTACCTGACCCAATCAATGCTTGATTAAAGTGGACGTGAACCACATCGCTTACAAATATAAAATCATAATCTTCTTTAGAAAGTAAAGATACAGAAATGATATTACAAGCCAGACTAGGTACACACAAATAGTTAAGCAAAATCAAAATCTGCCCACTTGTCAATCCTAGGTGATATTCCCCTACAGATACAGCATCCACGCTCATTCCATAGGCAACCCTGAAAGTCATATCACCTGCCTTGATAACTCTATAGTTTCTTAAAACCTGTAATGAATTACAGATATGAGATCATGATCCGGTATCTAGTACCCAGGAAGTAGAGTTAATTGACAAACAGTTTTCAATCATAAACACACCCGAAGCCGAAGCCACAACGTGCTTCGAATCCTGGTTTTTAGCTTTCCAAGCCCTGCAGTCCTTTTGACAATGGCTTATCCCGTGACAATAGAAACATTCCTCCTTCCCTACTGTTAGCCCCGAAACTTTTGCCCTGCCATTTCCCTTTACCTTACTGACATCGCCTTTCGGCTTGCTTGAGGCCTTCTTCTTCTCTCTCTTGGCTTTCACCTTAGATCTAAAAGAGGGAGATTCTCCAATGAGCAGAGCGGGTGTCTTCCTGGATTTCTTCAGGGTGCCCTTTGAGCTCCTTAACATATTGAGAAGTTCTGGAAGTGAAACTTCCTTCTCTTGAATGTTGAAATTCAAGATAAACTGGACGTGGGTAGAAGGGAGGGACTGCAGAATCAAGTCACTATATAGCTCGATCTCCAACGTGGTCCCCAGATCCATGAGCTCCTCAATGTAGCTGATCATCTTAAAGACGTGGTCCCCTACAGATGACCCGATAGCCAACCACGTTTGAATTAATTCCTTCAAGATCTCACATCTTGCGATACGAGATTGCTCTCCATATAAATATTTGGTATGGAGGAAGATGGAAGCAAGGTCCATCTTCTCGTGCTGCCTCTGGTGTTTATAATCCATTGAGGTTAACACGAGGCACTTGGCTCTCGCACTGTCTTTTTCCGATGTCTTACGGATATCAACATCCGCGACGACTGAATCTGGACCTGGGACAGCGGGGGATTTAGTAGTAAGAAGGTAACCCAGCTTGTCATAGGTAATGGTCATTTGAACATTCCTTAGCCAATCATAATAGTTTGGCCCAGTCAATTTATTATCTAGTAGTAACCTAAGTCCGATCATTTTTGTCGCTACAGTCAAAAGAGAGAGGAGAAACACTCAGCATGATGCTCTTGTACGTTTAGATTGGTTATTAGTTTATCTAAACAGGATGACTCCCACTGTATCTCGAATCCTTCCTCAAACTATGAAAGAAGAATTAGTCAGGATTAATCTCACTCTTACAATACTTGCTTAACCTTTCGGCCAGGCTAGTGTTGGTATTTCGATGGAGGTTTTTCAACCCTTTCGCGAAGTTCCTTAATTACATGACATCTTTTCCCTGGAGGCGTAGACCCGCTAACACCGTTCTATACACCCACTTGGTTTATAGCATTGATTGTTTAATGAAAAATCTCCCGAGGAGTAGCGAATACTCACGGTAGGATTGGGATCCAAATATCATCGTGTGACAATGTTGAAGGAATCCTACCAAAATCATCACACTTCAAATGGTATGCAATACTAGCAAGTTTCAATTTCCTTAGAAACTCCCGATGTGGATTTTTACCCCAAGCTCTTATGACCTTGACGAAGACCAACATATTATAAGTTGCAAGTCAAGTTCTACCCGTCATTGTCTAGATTAATTTAAACTCACCCGTACATACCCTTGATGAAGACCAAAATAGTAGTACGACTGTTCCAAACCAACACATCTATCTATGCTACAGATGAATACCCAGTAGCTACCAATCACTATGCCTTGGCGAAGGTCAAAATACATAGCTTGAATACTATTGAATACCTATCTGAAGTGATGGAGGGCTATGGCTGGTTTTGGTGAAACCGTGAACATAATGAACTTGATTTAGTCGAAGGAACCATGATAGCTTTTAAAGGAGTGGTTTAAGCTCCGCATTTAAAAGTTTTCTTTTTAAAGAAAACCGAGTGGTTTTGAAATTGTTCCAACGATTCAGTTTTGGCTTGTTTTCTTTGCATTAATCAATTAATGTTGTCCCATCATTTAATCCTATTATTGCAGAAAGAAACGAAAATACAACATACGTTTATGCCATCCGCATTCGCCACGGGGCCCTATCATACACCGTTAGGTTACTTAACTAATGGCAGAGCGGGGGATGGACTAGCGCGGGTGCAGAACATAAACAACGTCTACTATATATATATATATATATATATATATATATATCCATTCGTCTCACGCAATAATAGGCATTCCAGATCACATATGAACATATTGGATATACTGGGAATTCCGCGTTTCTTTTAAGCCTATAACGAAAGACGAATTCCATGATCGTGATGAATAGCCAAATCCTACCCTAGACCCCTATGGGTGTGGCAAACTACCCGCCAAATTCTTGAAGTGAAGCAACCTCCCTCAGTAAAATGAGTAGGCCACTCGGCATTTCAAGAACCTGGTAATTTGTGCACCCCACCTTGGGTCTATCCGAGGAGCAAAAATAGTAAAAGAAATAATACAACGGTGGCTACAAGCTCAACCCGGATGTGCCCCGCAAAATAATATTACATCACTTTACAAATTTATATCGAATGAAAGAAAGAAAACTCTCTTCTCACATCCCCCGGCTATTCATCCACGACGATCCAATATTCTATATCCACAAACCACAACAATACAGATATATGCAACCCCCAACTAATCGACGTATAGCAATTAGCGGAGGTTTACGAACACATATATTCAAACAAAGAAAACCCGATTAGCCAAGTAACTTAAGAATTTCGATCGAATATATTTTCCGTGTCTACCCTATGTACAAACCAGCACACAAACAATATTGGGTAGAAACCAAATAAACCAGAAATCACAACACCACAAATAAGACCTACATAAGAAAACCGAGTCAACTCGACCTTGACTCGGCCGCGGAACCGCTGCGAAACACACCGTTTCGCCGTGCTTCCGCGGTCATCTTGGCGAGTTACTGACTCATTTTTCTTGTGTGTTCTTGTAATTTTAAGGCCTCTGAAATATTTTTCAAACCAGATTTTAAAAACGACAGCAAGCTAGGGTTTTGATGTTATGATTTCAGGTTTTTCTGACGATCGGAATTCTAACTACTTGCTAATTAGCTAGTTAAAGTTTAGTAGGCTCTGATACCACTGTAAATTGATGTTGCGCATCCCGTGGGTTCGCGGGGAGGCGGAATGTGCAAAAAACGATTTTTAAAAGCTTCACAACACCGACTAAACTCCAGGATCTTAACTTAAACCTTAACTAGCTAAACTACTTTGAGGTTTAACTACTATGAAGAAAATTATACCTCCTAGTATTAATTCCTTCGGGTCTTCTTGTTCTCCTCCACCTCGTCTTAAGCTCCACGAAGTGTACGGATCGCGCTTGATCATCAGCATACTCAAGTCAAAGACGATCCACCCGAGAGTCTATAGTTCGAGCTCTAACCTCAATACCGAGGTAATTAGGGTACTTAGTTTGCTAAACTAGATAGCCTAGAGGATGTAGAGAGTGATGATGGATTGATTTGTCTCATAATACCCTAGGTTTCTCAACACATGAGACTTTTAGGTATAAGGAAGAAGAAGAGAGTTTGGAGGAAAGAGAGTGTTGAAGATCATAATGAAATGAATATGGCTAATTGCGATGACTGTGAAGCAAATAATTCACCACAAAATATCTTAATGCACCATGCCTCAATAGTCATCCATGAGTCACCAAGTAGCCATGCTTCATTCATGTACTTAATTACACCTCATACCTCCACCTCATTATCCATTTAACAAAATGGATATACAAGAAATGAGGTATCTTCTTCTAGAAGCACTCTTGAGTAAATTACAAGAATACCCTCACCGTAGATACATACCCACATCCGTATTCCGAAAAATACGAATAAAAAGAGACGGAAATAATCCAAGAATATAATATTAGGATCCGGCTTAAACCAAAACCAACTAGTATTATCCGCCCGAACATCATCCGTGCACAAGTACACGTATGTGATCGAACCCTACCGTAAAACCATACGGCCTCTACATCGTTTCTCAAGAAGTAGGGAAACCCTCTGTGTGGGACTCTAAATACTCGACGGTATGCTGGCAGTGGATTTAACTACAAGCACGTCAGTGGTACTAGCTGTACGTAACGGCAACCTTGGTATCTGTCGATAAGAAGGCCGATGAGAAAACTCATTCGAACTCCAACTGAGCATATCTATGACAATCTCCATACAGTCCGGTCTGTTCGTCTAAGAGTATCGCATATCAGTCCTAGGGGCGGTAACCGTAAGACCCCTAATAACGCAATAAGTCATGCCGAAGCAGAGCCTAAAACACCCTGAGAAACTACTGGGGTACCTACCAATAAATCTCGATTGCCCTGGCCAGGGACTTTGTGTAATGGATTTCCGAACACAGTGCGATATCAACACCCAATATCGGGAGAGACGAATCCTATCTAACCGCTACTATCTCCAAGTGCTTCGGGACTGCACCAAACTACTACATGTTTGCACGAATCCATTGAGCCATGGCAGGGTAGTAATCTAAGAACAGTGGGAACACACTTGAGGCGAAATAGCGATGTCAAGTCAACGGACTAAGCTATACTCATGTCACCTGGGAACTGCTACCTGACGATAGGTATAATACCAACCAGCAGTTCCCCACGAGTCCTGTCCAGTGTACTCATAACCTAATAAGCACCTGCATACTATCTCCAATACGACGTACTAATAGTTGTGGGACAGACCATCTCCTCTGTTGAAATGAGAAGCGTATACACTAGTCTACTCCGGAGTATCGATACCATGTCTCGATAATCCTACGACTAGGGATCTGTATAAGGATGTGTTTATAGACTACCCAGCCTCCACTAGTGTGACTGCCATCACAACGCTGGTAGTCAAGCAAAGATCCTAAGGGCTTTACCAATATGTATAAGCGATATGCTAAAAGAAACATACACACATATTGAGGTAGAATCAAACCAAGTAGTATACTGCCATATTGAGCAAGACTGTTAATATATCTGTGTATATCCTAAGTTTCCAAAATGTTATATACAAACCAGTATGATATAATAATGGCCTCTGGGGCATATATCACTAACAATATATATATGTAAATATATAGATATGAGTACTTTATATGATCTAAGTATGTATGTATGTATGTATGTATGTATCTTTGTATGTATGTATGTATGTGTGTGTGTGTGTGTGTGTGTGTGTGTGTATAACATGAGTTTATATACGGTATAAGTTTACATGATATGATATGGGATGGATTGGCGTATGCGACTATAGATCTATACTGCCTTGATTGGATGATATCGTACGAAGAAGATTCCGTACATGATATGTTGAAGATAGATTGCCGAATACGGCCGATATTCATTTCAACTCGAGGAGTTTCAACTCGAGGAGTCCAGTTAAAATCCCAAAATGGAAATTATAAGATGTTTTGAGCCATACGTACTTTAAAAACTAACGAATCGTTACGTACTTTTAAATGTTAACTTCAAGCGTGCGCTACGAATTTTCAAATGATATTTATTTCAAAAATATCATGGTCTTTTATTTCCAAAATAACATTTCGTGCTATTTTAAAATATAACTGTATGGCTCATACGTAATTGGATATTTTAACACTTGCTAACGTTACAATTTTCTTATTCTGTATACGCTCGCGTTTCGATTATTATGATATATACCATGTTTATACCTTTAACTCTACTTAATTTCGTTTATTAGGACACGCGCACCATTACCGATAATTTCATGTTGCACTTACACATACTCGCATATTACACTTACACCTCATCGGTAATTGTCATGCCACGTACACATATAAGACTTGCTATGTCACCCGTATCACATTATACCATGTTAGCATTATAGATTACCGCTTATTACGCAACACCACGTACTGTTCTAGAATTGTACTTTTTTACATTGCTTATATGAACACGTTTGTAGTACACTGACTTGTATATTTCACGTACACATTGCTATTTTGCATCATACTATATCCATGCCAATACCTTAGAGTACTGCTCATTTTACATCAGCATGCATTATATTACTGTTCTGTACTTTATATGTGGTTCCATTATTTCCATATTCTTATAAAATAGTGTTTTTATGGGATTTCTGTTTCTAAGAGATTTGAGGAACCGCGCATATCATTTTATAAAACTTGTTAATGTTTTAAAATGCAATTTTCTCTTGATATGATATTTTGGTGTCCACCATGAGTTTTCTGGATTCTAAAATATCAGTACTATTCGAATCGAGAGGGGGAGAGGAACCAATTGCGGATACATGGTGGACTCGGTACGGTACCCAGGGGCAAAAAAATCGTATATAAAGACGTTGAGCCTGATTGGGAGTGATACCTACCGGTGACAGTATGGAAACTCGGTGGATATCCGGAAGATACCGACCGGAGTTATATGATTCAGATGGATATGAGGGCCAGTCCAAAAGACAGCGCCTGAGATATGAGGATTTCGAATATCGATATTGAACACGGGATTTATGAGGATTTCGCATGTCGATACCGGATACTCAGTTGTTTTTATAAGGATTTCGAGTGTCGCTAATGGACACTCATTGGATGATATATATATATATATATATATATATATATATATATATATATATATATAGAGAGAGAGAGAGAGAGAGAACATATTTCCACATATTGGTATTGACACGATATTTATGCATATACACGTTCATTTTCGTTACCGCATAATTTTTTATTATTATATATTATGACCTAGGTAAATCGTTATGCATTTGATTTCTACCTGAGAATGTTTCTATTCACGAATTGGAAACTCACCCCCATTGCACCATAGTTTTCTTGTAGGACCGACCGTTCGGATCAGTAGCAGTGTGTTGGCACGTTTCTTTTTCTGGGTGATTGCTTGGTAGGTGGGTTACATTTCAGATTGTAACCTCCGCTTGTATATTTATAATCTTTTATGATTTAGTTAAAAACTTCATCGAACAAACTTGTATATTTTGTGGACTTAGAGATCAAAACTTGTATATTGTTTTGGAACTTAGAGACGAGACTTATATATTATTCTTTTATGGGTCGATTTGGATATTGTTGAGTTGTTTTTAGTATTTCTTTTACTTTTATTCTTGTGTTGATCTTCGCATTTGGCGTCATATATACTGCATGGTTGTGTTTTCAACATTTGGGCGATGTGATAGCTACCGATTGGGGATGCTGATATTATTCATGTATATATATTAGTTTTTATCAAAATTTATAAAGAAGGTGCTGCCAAAATTTCAAATGACGAAAATGTTTTCAAATCTTAGTCTAAAACCGCTTGCATTTTCAAATAAACTTTACTTACGTTTTGAAAAGAGGAACTTGATTTCATTGTTAACCATTTTCCAAAACTTCACCTCCACTATTTACTTAAAAAGGTTTAGAATCCTGATTTTCGGCTTATTTGGGTTACGGTGGGGTCGTATAGACTTCATGTGATTCAAGTGCCGGTAGCATGCCGTTTCCGGATCGTGACATATTTATTCCGGCTTCTCCATTAAGTAGATTATTTTTAACCACATCCATGGTTAGCTTTTCATTCGGTGTTGAATTGCTTCGCGAAACTATAAAGGTATCCAAACTATCAGTCAATGAGCTGAGAAGCAGCAATGCTTGAGTTCATCATGAAGCTCATTTTCATAGTGGTAAATATTAGCAAAAAATATTATTATTAGCAAATCAATCAATCTATTTGCTCATTGCGATCAATTAGATTTTTGTGTAATTATATTTTTTTTTCATTTTAGATTACTTGGTGCACAAGTGTGGGTGTATTTGTGTAATTATATTTTTGATAATAGTAAATTGATTCACATATCCTGAAAGTTATTGTGATGTTCGATGACGTTCTTTCTGTCTCTGATATTTAAAATTTACAAGCCTTTTGATCAATGAAGCTTTTGTTCTGAGCCGTTGAAAGCTTGTACATAGATCCTAATTTTACCACCAAGATATCAGGTTTGGTTTGTTATGTGACATGATGAAATTCGCTCCGATTAACCCATTTTCAAGTATAAGCAACAATTTTCCCGAGCATCACTTTCCAATTTTTATCGGACTTGTTATTTGGTCGGCCACTCTTACCTTGAATAGGCTCATACAAATCCTTGTAATAAAAGAGATACTTCATACTTGGATTCTAAATTGACTAATTGATGGTATCAATTTAATCATATCCATTGCGGATTCTTCCGCCTTATCCATAATCAGAATTGTACCGAATGACTTATGACTAAGATACCACTTTGTTAGGACAGATAAGACGGAATAAAAATAAATCAACAAACTTAACGATCAACAAATCAAATACAATATTTCAAACCGGAATAAATAAACCAACCAACACACATGAACCAACAAATAACACCGATTTTTACATGGAAAATCCTTACAGAAAGAACCACTCGAAGCAATGGTCAGAATTCTTTTTTTTATTTATTCTTCCAGTATATAAAGAAAATACTGATGGGCTTAATTATGCAATGTTCAAACTCTATTATTCAGCGCTAATTAATTGCCGCGGACCATTAATTTCGCATTCATAAGGCCGCAACAACAGCACAATATATATAGCCTTACTAATGGGCATAATTGGGCCAAAGTTTAAACAGAGAAAGCTCGGCCTTTTTAGGTCCTATTTTAATGGGTTGGACCGAACAAATGGGCAGATCAACTATTTCAAGGATACAGAAACACCACCTTGAAATAGATGAATACTCTAAGAGTCTGAGGATATAGAAACACTACCAAGTAAAATGCGACGAGCCAACAAATCCAAGGATACAAAAACATTACCAAGAATTTGAAGACTAAACTTAATGAGATTCACCAAAAGAATTAAAGACGAGATAAACATATAATGCTTATATTCAAAATGAATAGATAACCTTTTTAAGTTCTGAACCAAACAGTTATTTATAGACTAGGAAACAACCTTCCAAGCCGATCAAAATATATAATAAACTATAATAAATATAGCTAGAAAACCGAAAAGTCACCGTGTAACACTTCATATATTTGCTAACTGTATTTGTTAGAATTTTTAAGTCCCAAACAATTTAGAAAGATCTTTGAAAAGAAAAAATATATATATAACAAAATCAAACACAAATAAATAATTATTTTCAAACTTCTCTTCTTTATTCAACTTCAATACGAATTACAAAATCTCTCTCTTTGAATACTTCTATTCAACTCTTCTTCTTCTTCTCTACAAAATACTCTAATCAATCTATATTTATAGGTCTAGACAATGATACTTAGAGATAACATTGATTTAATTAGGATTTATCTCTAAATAACTAACTAAATCTTATCTCTAAACAAATCTTCAAATATCTTCATAATTAATCCCATTCAACTAACAATTTAAATTTAGGTCTAATATAAATCTAAATCCGTAACTTTTCCTCCTAAAAGATTTGAATGTATGACAAATCTTAATAACCTATACCTTGGCATACATTCAACGAGAAATCTTCTATTTACTCTTCACAACTTCCATCCACGACATCTTTTGAGTTCTGTACAGAGCTCCATCTTGACTCAAGTTTCCTCCATCTAACTCCAAGGTTGTTCTTCCATACACAAACTTCCATACAACATGATATATATCGCTTAAGATTCCGACTCCTTTCATCACTATACAATTCTTCTGGCACATCTTCATAATTCCATCTTGAGCAATAATTGTGTAATCTCTTGTATTCAATTTTCTAAGCGAAATTAAATTCCTCTTCAATTTGGGACATATGTGATATCTCCAAGAACTCTCTGCCTCTGATCGAACATCTTCATCTTCACGGTGCCCACTCGTTCTCCTTCTACTTCAGAATTATTCGTTAAGCTTGTCGTCTCATTTTTCTCCTTAATTTCATCGAACTACTCCTTATTTGAACATACGTGAAAGGATACTCCCGAATCCATGTACCGCATATTTTCCTTCTGGACTTTATCATCACTAATCATAAATAAATTATGCTCTATCTCGACATCATGGGCCACGTTAGCTTACTCTTCCTCTCTACGTCTCTTCAGATCATCTAAGTTCTCCTTCACCTTGAAGCAATCAGATATATAGGGACCCAACTTATTATAGTAATGACATGTTATCTTCAAAACTTCTTTTGCAGACCACAGTCTTTAATTTCTTCCATAGATGTTATGTTCCTTTCTCCACTTTTGACCCTCTCTTATAATAAGAGCAGATGAATCAGATTATCTATTTGATGATTTCTTTCTCAATTCTTCATTTAGAAAATAATTTGTTACTGTGCTCATAGAAATAATTCCTGCAAGAGACGAATTACTCAAAAAAAGAGTTCCCAACTGCTCGGAAGGGAAATCAATACGATATGTGCTTGCATCTCGTCTTCAATCGACATTTGCATGACTGCAAGTTGATTTACAATATTCTGAATTTCGTTTAAATGCTCTGCTATTGAGGAATCTTTCCGGAACTTCAAATTCATCAATTCTCTCATTAGGAAAAGCCTTTTTCGTAGATGTCTTTCTCTCGTAGCGATCTGTCAACTTCTTCCATAAAGTTTATGCAGTACTTTCTGATGATACATAGTAGAATACCGAATCTTCTATCTATCCGCAAATAAGACTCATCGTCTTTCAATCCATTATCGCTCAATCTTCATCAGACATCTTCTCTGACTTGGCGTCAATCCCATGAAGAGGCGCATCTAAATTTTTGAGGCACAACAAGTCCTCCATCATTGACTTCCATATCGACCAATTTGTGCTATTCAAAGACACAATCTTTGTTGCGATTTGAATTTTCTCCATTATCGTCGTTCTTCTCTCAATCAAACTCTGATACCAATTTATTAGGATTTTTATGTCCCAAATAATTCAGAAAGATTTTTGAGAAGAAAAGAAAATATAAAACACAATCAAATATAAAGAAATAATTAGCTTCAATCTTCTATTCTAGATTCAACTTTAATACGAATCTTCTTCTTTACAAAATACCCTAATTGATCTATATTTATAGGCCTAGACAATGATGCTTAAAGATGACATTGATTTAATTAGGATTTATCTTTAAATAACTAACTAAATCTTATCTCTAAACAAATCTTTAAATATCTTCATAATTAATATTATTCAACCAGCAATTTAAATTTAGATCCAATCTAAATCTAAATCCGTAACTTTCTCTTCTAAAATATCTGAATGTATGAAAATCTTAAGAGTAGTAATTCAGCCAAAAATTCTTCTACAAAACTTCAAATGTCAAGTTGTTTTTTGATTTAGATTCTAGACAGAATTATTTATCTAGTAAACCATAATCTGATAACTTTAGACTTCTAGAGTGGTTTTAAGTTGGTTGTGCCGCATTGATTTCAGATCCACTCATTCCCGTTTTTATGAACATATTTCGAGTTCATTGAACTTTTGGGTTGCAAGTGTGAATAAGTGGGAATGCACCTTCATCATTCTCTCGATCCAAAAATATGACTATTCTAATTACTCATAAACTATACATAAGCCTTGACAAATGTTTTAATGTGATCATAATATTAGGGTAACCTTTATTAGCACAAAGGATTATTGTATAAGATATATATTACGAAAAAAATATATCTAATTTAAACACCAAATAGCTAGCTCGCAAATTAAACACACAGTAGTAAACAATCTTGGTCATGTGCATGCAACAATGCGTTTATATACATATAGAAAATCAAATTAACCTCAACATCACATAGATAGATTAAATAATAACCCCAAACAAACAAACAAACAAAGATCTCACTAACAAACTTAACCTTACTTGGAAAATTTTAGGAGTTCATGAGCCTCACACCCATGAACATACTGAAATGGAAACCCCTGAGTGCTTGCACTTGTATTAGGGTTAATGCATTTGTTGTGAAATAATTGATCAATGTTTTGGTGTGAGGCGCCCAGGAGCTTGTCCAAAATCGACCAATCACCTCCGGTGAGCTTCATGAGATTTTGAGAGCACTCAAGATCGAGAGCATTCAACGAGAGAGACGGAGGCATGAAAGTTTGCGCTGAGGATTCGGTGCTTAGCAACTGAGGAAGATGCATCGAGTGGTCGATGGTAGTAAAATCGCATGGCGCCATTTGTTGGTAATTGTTGTTGTGATGTTTGAGTTCAAGTGAGATGGAGGCGCTAGACCTCCTGAAGTGATGATGGTTGAATTGGTCTTGATTATCTTCGAGGATGGATTCGGGTGGGATGCCTGCCCTTTGATGGTTCTTCTTCTTGAAAACCCTACACACAACCCATCCTTCTTCCTACAAAACCAAATGAAAGACACTTTTACAAAACCTGTTCCATTCAGTTTAATTAAAATCGTCATAAATAACTCTTTGATGTTTAGATTAATAGTTATAAGATATTTTCTTTATTGTATATACTATCAATTACCATTTTCCAAATTGGTTAATTATATGAAGTTTGCTTCTATTTTTGTCTATAATTATATTTTCTAACTTATCTTACATTGATGTAAACGAAAGCTTTAAAAGCCTCCGTGTTTCATTAATGGAGTTTTAACGAAACAACAAAACAGAGAAAAATTAGCAAAGGAGAAAAACAGCAAGAGCATGAGAGTACGAAAATAGGGAACAAACCCCTATAAGGAAAACCAAATCCGAGGAACAATCCCCGTAAAACCAAAAAGGACATATATATGCACACGCTTGCCTACAGTGAGCGAGGCCAAAAGGGAGTCATTCAATAAAGCGATAAGATAGTTCGGTCTAGTAGGCCATATAAAGAAAACCCTAGAATCGAAAAGAATAAATCCAACAACACATATAAAATATAATCATTGCAAAATAAATTATACAAAAAAAAATTAATAAAGAAAAATATAAGAAAAGAAGCTTGAAAATAGAATAACAAAGAGTCTTTTGATCACTGCCGAAAGAAGAAAGAAACAAAAGATATAATTACTTTGATTGACATCATATGATCAAACCCATAGAACTATTTGACATGGCCACCATGGTCTTAAGTAAATTTAACAATAGATTTATGTGTAAAGAAACATTCCTGTAAATCATATTAGTATCGTCCTAAAAGGACTAATATTGCTCAAATTAAATAGCCTAACTAGTGTTGTCTTTGTATATATTATTTTCTACCATGAGAACCTACATATCAAAAAGTATAAATCATCGATAAGTACTTGCTCCTAAATTATTTGTTACCTGAACATCCGAGCAACCTTCGTCGAGGCGGTACTCGTGCATGATCCAGTCAGTCTTCTGGCCATGGGGTGCTCTGCCAGTGTAAAAGACGAGGGTTTTCCTCATCCCGATCCTCTTTGAGCTGCTCAGATGTATTGCTTTGTCCCTCCCTGTTGCCTTCCAAAACCCAGCCATCGTCGCCCGATTGGTTCGGGTACCTGTTGGATATTTTTTGTCCTTGTGGCTGAAGAAGTACCACTCATTTTGTGGGCCGGTACCGATTCTACATTTATCTGCATGGAAAAATAATTTCACAATCATATATATAGTGGTCTAATGAAGTAGGGGGTTGGGCCGGGAGGTGGGGGTGGGGGTGGTGGGGGGGGGGAGGGCGAGGGGGACTAGGGGTTTTCTCTAATTCATGAACGTGGCCATCAAATGACAAAATGTAGAGTTGCCATACAAAAGCCTAATGTGGTTAGTCTCACATTTAGCTTTTATTTTTGAGAAAATAGATCCGTAGGCCAATAATAAAACCCTAGCCTAATAAAATACTTCATTGAAATTACAAATATAAGTAACAGTTATGAAATCAACTATCGTTTTTCATTTGTCAAGCAAACAAGTTCATACATATAAATCAGTGGCTCTTATGACATCAAAGATCAAGGGCTAGCTTCAAATAAGCAAGTTTACTTCATACAAAACCCTAAGACTTAGTTTGCCAGCATGGTATCGATCATTGTAAAATTTGAAATTCGGTTGTTAGAAATCAAAGAAAGGTTCGAGAACTCGGTTTCGGATTTGATCTCTCAAAATTTTATAAGTTTCGGATGAGTTTCAGTTAGTTTTGTTAGTCTCGGTTTGGGTTTCGTTTCAGTTTTGGGTCTACACTTCGTCCAAAAAAAAGTTAGACAGCCATGAAAACCGTTTTCAGTTGATTAAAATAGGTATGACCAGCCGTTTCACAATCTCCTTTCTCTCACACACATCTCTTCCTCCATCTCTATCACCCTCGTGGGTTTTCTTTCTTTTTGTATCTTTCTCAATAGTTAGGATACATCAACTTCGGTGACCAAATAGCGACTACTCATCACGAAGACACCTCAGATCTACTGATGAAGTCCAATAGTGATCATGATGACCACAAAAATGGTAAAAGAAATAGTTATTTCAGGTTTCAGCTGAAACAGTATTGTAAGGTTGGTTTCGTATCGGTCTTTACCGAAACCGATATGAAACAACCATGTATCGGTGGTTTTGGCCGAAACCTCAAACCTTGGTTCGGAGGGCCTACAAAACTAGTGAAAACCAATGTTATGGGAAAATAATGAAATTCTAATCTGAGGGAATTTAATTTGTCTAACCGTATAAGCTAAACTTTTTATTATGTTTGCAGAACCCTATTTTCAGAAATTGGGTGTTCATGCATACGAAAATTTGTTCTAATTTAACTTAAACGAAACCATGATCAAACCGTGTTGCGAAACTAGGCCTAACTAGCTAGTTAATATGGGTTAATATCTGCATATATAGATTGGTAAATACAAACCTTTGAGATCCCATGGTTCAAGTTTGTTGAGATCAACATCTCTTATGACATCTAGATCAATGGCTTCATAGGCAACTTTCTTCCTCAGGTAATAATAGAGGAGCTCCTCTTCAGTAGGGTGGAATCGGAAGCCTGGTGGGACGGTCAGCTGTCCGTTGGCCGGCATCATGTTTGCTTTCTATGCAATGTTAAGAAGATGTAATTTGAAACCTAAAACAAAAACTTAAGAAAAGTTGTATGGTTGAGAAAAAGGAAAACAAGAAGAAGAAGAAGGAGGAGAAGGAGAAGAAGAAATGAAATAAAAACTCTAACACGGGAATAATTAGTTTTAGGTTTAATTGTTTTATTCTTCATCTATATGTTATCCAACACTTATAACTTCTCAACCGATCTTGAACAACGCTTATCAGTGATAAATATTTGGGATGAGGATGTTAATCAATTAGTAAACCAGTTGAGAGGTTATAATTTCCAGATGAGCTGTAGACGAAGATTCTTGCATGTAAAATTAAGAAACCCTAAGGTTTGACATATTTTTGTACTAGATTTAATAAGTTTTTGATTCTTAGTTTTCATGGCCCTTTCAACCACAAAAGAACAGCATAAAGCCACAGAAGAAAAGTTAACAAACTAAAAACTAAAACAAGAAAGAAAGAAAGAAAGAAAGAACAACTAGGGGCCCTTACTTTTCTCTGCAGCAGAACAAAATACAAAGCAAGAGGTTGGCTTGATGAGCAAAAGAGAGGATGATAGGTTTTTAATGTATAGAAGGAGGTAGGGCTAAGGTCTGCATTCAAGATTCAACCCACCACCAAAGAAAACAAATTAAAAATAAAAATATTTTAAACTAGGGTTAAGAGTTATGGGAGTTGCAAATAGCAAATATTAATCTACTCTCCCTCTCTCTGTATATATATATATCTATAATGAGAATAATGGAGGAAAGAGGCAGCTTTTTCGTTATGTGGCATCCAAAAACTACACCCTCCACTGTTTTATTCGACAATCGGCATCCATTATCTTCATCTTTATCATCTAAGATGTGGATACACCGAATTTCATGTGATGCTACTGCCTTTTCACTGTTAAACGCCACCTGATGAAAAAGTCTCTTAAGACCTCTTTCTTTCCTTGTTCTCATATAAAGCCTTAGGGTTAATTACAAAAGAGGGGCTTGCATGGGGGTTTTGGAATTATTAAGAGAGAACGGGGAGTTGTCTGTTGAACCGGAGACCTTCCCCAAAATCGCCTCATAAATGGGTTAAGACTTTGTCAGTTAAGATCAAAATATAGAAAGAATCTAAGAGAGAATTACACCTCTCTCTCTCTCTCTCTCATTCCAAATTCCACTTCTATTTTCTATTCCTCTTCTATTCTTGCCCCCTAGTAATTTTTTATTGCCTTCTATTTTGTTTTCTTTCATGCATGCATCTCATGTTGCATATAGCATAGTTGTCTCTAGGTTTTGAATTGAATTCCCACACTCAGCTAGCTAACACTGAACTCTAGATGGATGCTACTTTGACTATTTTGCCCCACTTGATTTGTACAGTGATACTCCTCTAAAAACGAAGGATGTAACCTTTTTGGCAACCTAATTTGGCCAGGTATTTTGTTTTTCTGGGGGATGCTTACTCATCAGTTTTAGTAAAATATTTAATTTCTTTCAATATTTTTATATTTTGATTTATCTTATACTTGAAAGAAAGATGCTTATTCCAGAGCTTTCTTATTCACAAGGCAAATTATGGTTGCTTTCTATACCATAATTAAATGAGTTTCACAAGCTTGGCTTTATAAATTTTAGCCTAAATGTTCTTAGGACTGGTCATTGTACTAAGGCTAGCTAGTTATGCTATATATGTTTATTCATACTTTAGCTATCTTAATATAATTAACACCAATAACTTTTGAAGTTAGTCAGTTGAGAGATCATAAGTATTGGATGATGGAAGCTGATATTACATGAGGACCCGGATAGGTTCCTATAGTACTGGCCCAGTTACCACAAGCTACCAAATTCTTGTTAAGTAGATAAAAAACAACCAAAATACTATCAAAATTAGGAAAAACTACCATTACTAACGGCGTCACGTCAACACCGTTAGTGTCCTCTCAATGCGCTAGAACAGGCATATCATCAAAGTTTTAAAAAATTTCCAAAAAATTTCATTTCATCTTTCTTTCTTTCTTTCTAATCCTACCCTAACCGCCGATGAGCCCCAGGCCGCCTCCTCCGTCCCAACATCTCCTCTCCTCTGTTGGAGTTTTCACTAGGCATAGGAGGAAAACAAGCAAGAATAAGAACACGCAATACCAATATTTAACGTTGTTCGACCAATGCTCTATATTCACGGGACAAACATGAGAATTTCTTCATTTATGATCTAGAATATCGGTACATTTTATATTCTCTCTCATCTCTCTTCATATCTCAATACTCATATAAACACAAAGATCACCTTGATAAATCACTCCACCTTCACCTGTGAATGACTACCCTTCGTCTCTGCCTTCGTCTCTTTATACAAACACAAAAACTGCTCTTTTGGTGCTCCACCTTCATAAAGACTACTTTTCTGGTGTTCCACCCTTCGCCTTTGCCTTCGCCTTCTCTTCTTATTCTTCTTCTTCCTCTTCTTTTTCTTCTTCTTCATGTTCGGTATTTTTCTCTGATGAGACCCTTCTCTTTTTATTGCACAAAATAATATAATTCCTACTCTAATTAGGATCTCATCAAATCTTCAAAACAAATCTTCAAATATCTCTTCATAATTTTTCAAACAAATATTTCCAAAAGAATCTTTCCATAACATGCCAAAATCGTCGACAGACGTCTGAAGCATAAGTGTTCAGACGTTTGTCCATGCTCTGTTCTTCTGAACACTTCTTCTTCAGATGTTTGAAACTCTATGTCTCAGATGTCTGATGTCTCTCTGCTGTTGAATACATGTCAGTTTTCATAACAATCTCCACCCAGACCTGTATTCAACAAGCCATTTTCTATCTTCTCTCTTCAATACCTTACGGCCGCTTCTTCTTCTTTTCTTCAAAATTTCACCTTGACCCGAACTTCCTCCATGCCATCTTTTGTTTACCGCGGCAGTAAGCGTAACCTTCTCGCTCGGATATTTGAACCAAAACCTTCGAATTATAATATAAGAAGATGAGGAGCGAACTCAAGCGTCGTCACCCACCATAACCTTAGACTGTAGAATCGAAAATCCTTCGGTTCCCTACACTCTGATACCAATTGTTGGGGTTTTCGCAAGGCATGGGAGTAAGAAGAGCAACAATAAGAACACGCAATACCAATATTTAACGCGGTTCGACCAATGATTTACATTCACGGGGCAAACATGATAATCTCTTCATTAATGATCAAGAATACCGATACATTTTATATTTTCTCTCATCTCTCTTCACATCTCAACGCTCATACTAACACAAAAACCAATTTTAGTAAATCCCTCCACCTTCACCTTTAGATGACTACCCTTCGTCTCTGCCTTCGTCTTTTCATACAAACACAAAGACTACTCTTCGTATATTTCACCTTCACCTGTGGATGACCACCCTTCGCTTTTGCTTTTGTCTTCTCTTCTTCTTCTTCTTTTTTCTTTTTAATGTTTGGCCACTTTTCTTTGATGAGACCCTTCTCTATTTATATATAGCACAAAATAATAGAATTCCTACTTCAATTAGGATCTCATCAAATCTTCAAATATCTCTTTACAAAGTTTCAAATAAATCTGCAAACAAATCTTTCCAAACGGATTTTTCCATAAAATGCCAAAATTGTCGACACGTCTGAAGCATAAGTGCTCAGACGTCTGTCCACGCTCTGTTCTTCCGAACGCTTCTTCTTTAGACGTTTGAAGCTCCATGTCTCAGAAGTCTGACATCTCTCTGTTGTTGAATACATGTCAGTTTTCATAACATTCTCGAACACCCCTCTTCCTTTCTTCCTCCTCCGTCATCCTCTTCCTTACGCCCTTCTTCTCGACCCTTCCTCCAACCATCCCCCCAGGCGTCTGTCCATGCTTTGTTCTTTCAAACACTTCTTCTTCAGACGTTTGAAACTTTATGTTTCAGACGCCTGACATTTAAGGCAATATTAGATCATCATTTTTTTTGAGAGAAAGTGATGATGATCGGTACTGAGCACTCCACAGATCGTGACACGTGGAAGATGATGTGTCCCAAGGCTTACGGGAAAGAAGCAGGAATGATACATTGGAAGTATGCCCCGGGCCTTCGATCCAAGGATGTTCTCGACCTTCAGTGGCCTTCACGACCACTCCTGTGCCCGCCTTACAAACAACCATTGGCTTGCCTCCGAGCCCTCCCGCATGCTGAGTTCCCTCAACCCTCCTTGCTCGCCTCCGAGCTATCACATGAACCAAGCCTGCTCGGCCTCCCGCTTGTCTCCGAGCCTCCCGCTGAGCTTAGTTTCCTCGGTCTCATCAACCAACCCATAGCACAGGTCACAGGCGTCTTCGCCACGGCTCCGCGAATCTCGCTGACGTGAGATATCCGCCGCCCACGATCCCGCGTTCCATGCCACCGCGTTCCCCATTAATGAGCATATCTCGTCATTAATGGGAAATCCCGCCTTTCACACAGGTGTAATGCCAGGGGCATAACGGCTGACGTGCATCTCGCACCCGCCAGCCCACGGCCGCCACTATATAAACCCCTCTCTCAGACGACTCAGGTAAGGCAATTTTACCCCAATAAGCCGCTACTCTGTCCAAATACTTCAACTAACTTGATTGTTGGAGGGTCCTTGGTGGTACAACCACCCCGGAACTTCCTTGCAGGTAGCTCGGCTTCATCCTCAAATCTAGCCCATTGAGATCCACACGCAACAAGGGAAAACCCCAAGATCCAATTTCAGCCACTCATCACCACTCGCTGTAGATCAACGGAATGTAACATCTGAAGGAGATCAAGAGCTCCATCAGTTGGCCTCGTCTGTGGGAACGACTAGTTCCACTTAACGAAAGTTCACCTTCCGATCTCGACTTCATGGCGAGCGATCACCGTGACGATCCGAGTACCAGGCACCGCCCTCCTCACAACGGGGGCACGGATGGATCATCTCCTCTTCCGAACGCCATTCACGCCCTGTTCGCATGGATAGATAGGCTCGCATCTGTCGTGGATGGCCTAGTCCGTGTCCAAACAGCTGGGCAAGCTTCTCAGGTCACCGTTCCCCTACCTCGAGACCGGGACCCCTATAGAGGGAGAGAGGGCACCGCCCACGCCGGTGCGACCGAGCACCGCATCGCTCTCTCCGGCGGCCACAGATCCCCTGTGGCGACCAATTCAATGACCCGCTGGGCGTCTCATAGCTCCACACCGAGGTCTCTTTCCAGAGCACCCCGCTGATTTGTAAAGATTTATGATCAAAAATATATGTTACCGCAATCAAGAACGGCGTCGCTTGGTAGCTAGCCGGTGAGTACGAGTCGGTCCACAGGGATTTTGTGAATTTCCTAATTGTTCTTACGAGTTAATTCCGATTGGTGTCGGATTAATTAAATCTAAAAACTAAATTAATCTAGATCTAAATCTTGCAAGGGTTAAGTTTATGTTAGGTTTGGAAATGCAAAGATTTTCTCACCGCTTTCTATACCAAAATTAAGATCTCTTTAGGAGTTATGGTAATTATTAATAAAGGGGATTAGTACCATCGGGAAGAAACGGTGTTTCTTTCTCTAGGTTCTTGTCCTTCCTTTCTTAATCCTTACCCTAACCTCCATGAAAAACACGCTCAACCGGGCCTTTATACTACGGTATCACCGCTACCTCGTGGGATAGGGTACCGTAGGGAGCGGTGTGTGCATGTATGCATGGAGTCCTATAAAAACATGTGATGGGCAAGAAAGGGGTGAGAGATCTTCATCTCTCAAGCCTTCCCCAAAGCTAACCCTAACAAGCGAGGAGACTACTCGCTTGTTAGGGAATTGAAGAACATATCTAAACTATCTATTTAGGGCAAGGAATTAAAGATTTAACTAGGACAGATAATAAAATTAATTAGGGCAAATAAAAAGAACTACTTACAAATTGATGCACTCCAAAACTTCAAAAGAATTCTGAATTTTATTAATGAAAGGAGGCATAAGAAGAGGCATAACCTAATACAAAATTTAGGGTTTCTATTTATAGAGGATAGAAACCCTAGGGTTACAATCAACTCGCACATATGCTATTACAAAAATACCCCCTGAGAAAAAGACCTAGTCAAAGCTCGCAACCGTCTCGGAACTTTTCTATCAATACAGGCTCTTCATGGCCGCGGTTCCGCGGCCAAAGCCCACGTTTGGCCGTGGTTCCGCGGCCGTATATGGGCCTTGTGGGCTTATTTTCTTTGGGCTGATTCCTGTTGCATTTTTCTTGGTTTTTCTTCAGTTGTTTTCTCAGATTGGCTTCTGGTTCTCTTCCAGATCTCCACAGTGAATAAAGTCATAGACTTTTACCGCTTGCTTCGTGTCGAAGTCTTGAACCTTGCTCTGCCTTTGTGCTTTGTGAAATTGTCCATTGATCTTCGTTTAGTCTTCAAACTGTAGGCAAGATAAAGATTCTCTGTTTGTTGGTCGAAGTCTCACTTTTGCATCGTCTTTTCATTGTTTTCACTGTTTTTGTTCCAAGAACCTGTAACCTGCAATTATGCAGTAGACATGGGTCAAAAGCATCTGTTTATTTGTAAACTGAATAAGAATGGGGAATAAAATAATGCAAAATTATGGTATTGAACAAATACCCTCAAACTTATTTTTTGCTCGTCTTCGAGCAAACCTAGTTTTATTCTCAACAAAATCCTAACCTCACTTTCGCAGGGAAATGCGATTGCACTGAGCTCGTGCAACAAGCCGTTAAACCTCTAGGTGTCCCTAACAGAAGGAGTGTTGTCTTCTGAGAGTTTTCAGTGAACACTACCCACAAAATCCTATCAATTCGGCCCATTAACTTTTATTCTCCAATTAGGTTTTCTAACAAGGAATTCTATTATCTTCAACTCGTAAATTATCCACCCGTATTTTTCACGCTTCCTTATCATTCAATTTAAGATTACATATGTCCTGTAGACTTACTTAGCTTTCGGCATGTTTTAAGTTTTCCTTCTAGGGTTCTATCTCAACTTAGGAATTTTTATCATCTCTATTAAAGATACAAGTCCTATTCTTCATTCCTATCTCTTATCTAAATCCCAATCACATACCCCTACGTGTGTGTATATATCACCCCTACACTTGGAAATTCAAATCAAGCTATCATACTCTTGTCCGTCGTCCAAAGCACTTCTTAATAGGTGAATTTTTTGATGAATTTTGCTCACAAATCTTTCATGCGACCGTTAATACTTCTTGAGGTACTAACAACCGATTACAAGATGTGTTTGCACATTAAAGCGTAATTCCTAGTCTTGCAACACCTAAGGCTTTAGCAGTGACTCCCAAACCAGTTGGTCTAAGGCACTAGGTGATGAAGCATCCTTGCTAAATATTTTTCTATTTTTGCAACCTTAAGAAATCACAAAAACCAGTGTTCATTTTTTTCTTTATTCACACTTGTATTTTATGGTATTTTTTCTTCATACTAAAGACTTTAGACAAGAGCATTTCAAGGTCTCTCCTACTATCCCAAGTTTTAAGGTTCGTGTTTGTGCAATTTGTAAGGTATAAATTTTAAGAATTTAGACTTAAGCTTAGTAATTATTTTTCAAACTTATACTTTAATAAAAAACATCAATACTCTTCTCTTGTTTTAACTTAGCCCAAGAAGTCAACTCGAAATTTGCCTATTTCTAAATAAACTATAAAGACATATACTTTCTACCGTTAAACTTTAAGAAAGGTTATTTTTAGAGTTTTTAATTTACTAAGTCTAAAATTTAGTTGTTCCTAACTAGTTAACCTATTTGTCAAACTTAAGTCAAATATGGCCAAAATTGAATACATTAATTTTTATAATTTTTTCAAATTTTCAGTTTTTATGGGTTTTTCTTTTTCTATATTTTTTTTTCTTTTTCAAATTTTTCAATTTTTATGATTTTTATATAAGGATGCAAATGCAAAAATATACATATGAATGCGAAGGAAGAAAACTTACCGAGCATACCCCCAAACTTAAACTTGACAGTGTCCTCACTGTCATGCCACACCAAGAGGGTTAAAATGTCGGCACTCCCTTGTTTATTTATTTACAATTTTTTTTATTGTTAAAAGAAAAACAAAAAAATATATATACATATATACAACAAGGTCCTCCCAAAACTAAATAAGGCCTTACACAGACCAAAAGTTAGCACCAATCATTCAAAAATCTTATCGTGGTAATGGTAGGGTTGGTGAAAGAATGGAGTGTAGAGGAAGGAGTGGAGAAACACACGAGACCGTATGGGAAGAAGGGTGGAACATGGTCTCGGTATATTCGGAGAAGAATGGCGGAAGAGAGAAAGAAGTGTAGTACGAACTTGAGGGCGTAAATCGAGTGAATAAATTAGCGCAATTTGTGATGACCGATGTGTTAAAAGTGATTGTGCTAATCTATCAACCCGTCGAGAAATGGGGTCAAATCCCTCAAGATTCGCAAGAAAGCATAGGTACGTTGAACTTGGTAAACCAAACATTGAAAGTGGAAACGCGACGTATTCTTGCGTGGTCGAAACGATAGGAAGGACGAAAGGGAGTGATTTAGGGATAGTCTTATTCTCACCTAAGTAATCTGTCTCGAAGTCAAAGGATTCCATTAATGGTTCGAAATGACTGTAAGAAACCGAGTCTGATGATTCAACTAACTCATCTGAAAATTCAAAGGACTCAAACTCGGGAGGTGAGTTTTCAACATCGTCCAAAAAAGTGAAACACTCGTAATCGTTATCAGCTGTGAGAACTGTGTCAGATTCAAAAAGGTACGCACTAGTGGCGTCAAAACCGTTGTGATCGAAGAGAAATTTTTCAAGCTCACAGTCCTCCTGCGTGGTCGGAACGATGGAAAGGAGAGAGGGTGATTTAGGAAGTATAACAGTTAAAGGTTCAGGAGAATGAATTGGAAAATCCGACACATCAAACAAAAATGGTTCATCCTTAATACTATCCTCATAATTCTCCTCAAAATTTAGCGTATCCATACCATTATCATCAAAATCAAGACGCATATGAGGTTCGGGAGAAACATTTAATGACTCGGGATGATGAATTGGACATAAAATTTCAATCAAATCTATGGGTTCATCATCCAAAATATTCCCAGCGTCAATATCCTCTATCAAGTGAAAATCAAATTTTTTAGACACCTCATCAAAAGCATGGATATTTATCAATTCAGGTTCTAGAGTGGAGGTGTAAGGTTCAAAAAGATTAGGTGTGGTTTCACTCGAAATGGACTCTTCACAATCTGGCAAATCAAGCACTACAAAGTCGCACAACTCATGAAATGTTTTATTTTCAACTGATGAGTCATTTGGAACACTTATTTGAAAACCGGAGTTGTGGAATTCAATTGGGTATGGGTAGGTTTGATTTGGAAAGGTGCAGAACTCACTCTCTCCTCTCAAATTCTCACTCTGTCCAACCGCCTCCTCATACATTGGAATTTTTGGAGCTAGCTGGAAACTAGCTATCAGTTCACTAGGTTGCATAAGGGCGGCCACGGACACATCCACATTTCTAATCATTTGGTTTGTCGCTACCATATAAGCCTCCAACGACTGTTCTAGACTAGATATGGGTTGTGAAGGGGTTTCGGTAAAAAATTCAAAATTATTTAGATACGTGAAACTCCCAAATGGTTGTGTCGAAACAGTGTCGAGGGAAGGTGTGAAAGTTGGGTAGGACTGGTAGGAATTGGATAGTTGGACAGGAGTAGGATCAACATTTAGATAAAAAGATGAATGAACTTGTTAATCCCAAGAACTAGAAGTGTTGAAAGGAGTGAGAGATCGGTTACGAGATTGTTCTATATGTTCAGCAATAGACATGGGTTTAGGAGTTACAACAGGACTCGAAAAAGGAGTATCAACGTAAGAAGGTGGTGAAGGTTGACACGGTTGATACAAAGTGGATTGCGGAGTCCAACTGTTTCTCCTAAACGCTTCTATTCGATCTTTCAAAGAAGTTTTGGGCATGGAGGGGTCATCCGTAATTCGACCGAAACAATTTGCATATGAAGCAAAGTTTGGTTCAGGGTACCAAAATTCGGCAAGAGATTTGTGAGGTGGGGTACCCATGATGTAGGAAAAGAGAAGAAAAAGAAGGTGGTTGTAAGTGGGGTGCACGGATTTCTTAGCGACAAAATTTGCAAGTTTTTATAAAAATTTTCTTTTCTTTTTTTATTTGGTGCTCTTTGCAAAAAGATTTTCGATAAAAGGCTAAGACACACGTTCAATCAACCACAAATGCACAATCAGGCCTAGATCTAGGGTCACCTAGGTCAGCTAGACAACTCCTAACTGTTCCAAAGGGCTAGAAATAGGACCTCAAACCGCCTCTTCACAGCCAATTGCGGTCCGGTAAGTGTCAGGTGAGTGGGAGGCTCTCTCCATTACAAGTAGTGGCCCTAATTAAGTAACCACTCGCCTTAGACACACTTGCCTAGACACCGCAAAGTCAGGTTAGGATCAACGGCCGATGCCTACAACTAGTCCTTTGTCCTATTGAGCGCGGCGTCCTTAAGGCTGAGTCTAGTATTTTTTAATTAAATAATGGTAAATGCATATGCCTTATGTGATTTCTGGGGTCCTAGGAAGGGTGATGAAATTCCCACCCAATCTGAATTGGTCTCAAGCCCCTTAAAGTCCAATTAAAAATATGCAAAACAGTAACAATCACTTGCAATCAATTATTATTTTTTTTAAGCGCGGCGCAAAGAATCCTGCACAAGATCAATTATTGGAAGAGGAAATATTTTTAGCGCAAAGAATCCTGCAGGAGATTTTACAGAAGAGATATCAGGGATTTGCAGAGGAGGAGAGAGAAAGCTTACAGTGATTTTTTTTGATGATGTCACCAGGGCGCGGCAGTTCCGCGGCCGGAATGGGGGTCGCGCGGCGGTTCCGCGGTAGGTTGGGCGGTTCGAATCCCGAGAAAAAATCTGCTCCTCTGTTATTGTAAATCTCAGTTGTTCAGATCCGCTGTTTTCTGTTTTGATCTCTGGATTTTTCCAGATCTAAATTTGTTCTTCGGTCCTGCAAAATTCACACGAAAAATACCCTTCACAAAATAAAAGATGATAAATTTTTATATACTTTTTTTATTTTTCAGTTTTTATGATTTTTTAATTTTATATTAACCCGAAATTGTAAAAAAAAAATAACACGCCATTCCCGGCAACGGCGCCATTTGATTTTGAGAGATTTTATTTAGCTTGCTTATACGTTTTCGAAAGATGAATCAAAAATATTTATAAACCGCAATCACGCGGGTGACCCGGGTTCGATCCCCGGCAACGGCGCCATTTGATTTGTAAAGATTTATGATCAAAAATATATATTACCGCAATCAAGAACGGCGTTGCTTGATAGCTAGCCGGTGAGTACGGGTCGGTCCACAGGGATTTTGTGAATTTCCTAATTGTTCTTACGAGTTAATTCCGATTGGTGTCGAATTAATATAAATCTAAAAACTAAATTAATCTAGATCTAAATCTTGTTATGGTTAGGTTTAGGTTAGGTTTGGAAATGCAAAGATTTCCTCACCGCTTTCTATACCCAAATTAAGATCTCTTTAGGAGTTATGGTAATTATTAATAAAGGGAATTAGTACCATCGGGAAGAAACGGTGTTTCTTCCTCTAGGTTCTTGTCCTTCCTTCCTTAATCGTTACCCTAACCTCCATGGAAAACACGCTCAACCGGGCCTTTATACTACGGTATCACCGCTACTTCGTGGGATAGGGTGCTGTAGGGAGCGGTGTGTGCATGTATGCATGGAGTCCTATAAAAACGTGAGATGGGCAAGAAAGAGGTGAGAGATCTTCATCTCTCAAGCCTTCCCCAAAGCTAACCCTAACAAGCGAGGAGACTACTCGCTCATTAAGGAATTGAAGAACATATCTAAACTATCTATCTAGGGCAAGGAATTAAAGATCTAACTAGGGAAGATAAGAAATTACTAGGGCAGATAATAAAATTAACTAGGGCAAATAAAAAGAACTACTTACAAATTGATGCACTCCAAAACTTCAAAAGAATTCTGAATTTTATTAATGAAAGGAGGCATAAGAAGAGGCATAACCTAATACAAGATTTAGGGTTCCTATTTATAGAGGATAGAAACCCTAGGGTTACAATCGACTTGCACATCTGCTATTACAAAAATACCCCCTAAGAAAAAGACCTAGTCAACGCTCGCAGCCGCCTCGGAACCTTTCTATCAATACGGGCTCTTCATGGCCGCGGTTCCGCGGCCAAAGCCCACATTTGGCCGCGGTTCCGCGGCCGTATATGGGCCTTGTGGGCTTATTTTCTTTGGGCTGATTCCTGTTGCATTTTTCTAGGTTTTTCTTCAGTTGTTTTCTCAGATTGGCTTCTGGTTCTCTTCCAAATCTCCACAGTGAACAAAGTAGTGGACTTTTACCGCTTGCTTCGTGTCGAAGTCTTGAACCTTGCTCTGCCTCTGTGCTTTGTGAAATTGTCAATTGATCTTTGTTTAGTCTTCAAACTGTAGGCAAGATAAAAATTCTCTGTTTGTTGGTCGAAATCTCACTTTTGCATCGTCTTTTCATTGTTTTCACTGTTTTCGTTCCAAGAACCTATAACCTACAACTATGTAGCAGACATGGGTCAAAAGCACCTGTTTATTTGTAAACTGAATAAGAATGGGGAATAAAATAATGCAAAATTATGGTATGAACACCCGCCCTGAGGCCCATCGTGCTCCTGTCCCTCCCGATGAGGTGTCGGTCAGCTCGCCTGCATCCAGGCATGACCGGCATCCCCTCCCTCGACAGGGTCGCACGGACGGGACTCACCACGGTAGCTCGAAGACGGCCTTGCCAGGGGACCTAAGGAACCTCATCGAACAGAACCGGAGCCGTGGCCAGGCGCAAGTCGCCAGCAGAAGAGACCATAAATCAGAGTATGTCGAATTATCGAGATACCACGATCGACTCGACGCCCTCGAAAAGAAAATCGAGGGCATACATCGGGAAAATTGCACTTCAAGCGACAGGGCTAGATATGTCGCTGACTCGCTCATGAAGCCCTTCACCAAAGAGCTACTCGCTGTCTACGTCTCCTCCTGGAACAAGCCTCCGAAGGTCTCCCTCTTCGACGGGAAGTCTGACCCGAAAGACCATTTAGAAGCGTTCACAGCAGGGATGAGTTTCTAGGACAATTCCGACGCCGCGCAATGCCGCGCTTTCCCCGCCACTCTCATCTGCTCTGGACGAGACTGGTTCCGAGGACTCGTGCCATGCTCAATCTCTATCTTCGATGAGCTGGCCACCCAATTTCTCAGCCATTTCGTAGGGAACAGACGGCAGAAGCGGACCGTTGATCATCTCTTCACTATAAAGAGCGGGGACAAAGAATCCTTCAAAGGATACGTAACCCGCTTCTACAACGCTCTCCTCGAGGTACTAGAGCACTGGGACGAGATGGTCTTTATGGCCCTTAGGTTGGGTCTTAGGCACAAGGAGTGGCTATGCTCCTTTGCATTAGCGCAACCTAAGACCATGGCCGAAGTAAACGCCTGGACCGAACGTGAGATCCAGCTTGAGTCCGAGGTGAACGCTAACTTACCTGGGACAGACCAAGCCGATCAGAAGAAAAGGGCCAGGGAGAAAAAAAAGAAGATTAAGCGACCAAGGCCCTACTCCCCAAAGTTTCAGGAGTACACCCCGCTCAACGTCTTCCAGACGGAATTGTTAGAGGAAGCAAATGGCGAGAGATTCTTCAAACTCCCCCAGTCCCGAATAGGGCAGCCAAGCGTACCCGGGGCCCCTACTACGCTTTCCATAGGTCGCATGGCCACCCTACCGAGAACTGCAAACAGCTCTGAAACTACATCAAGGAGTTGATCCGCTTAGGGCACTTAGCAAGGTACTTGCGAGACAAGCGGTAAGCCGACCGTGAGCAAGAGCACCATCCCCCTCCCGGCGAGTTGACAATTGGCCAAATCATGGTCATGTCAGCGGGGGTACGTCGGAGACCGACGAAACGAGACGCCCCTTACCGGCTGGGAGGACTGGCAGCCAACCCAGGAAGAGGGCTAAAATGGCCGAGACGATCATCTTTACCGACGAGGACATCCACGGGATATCCCTGTCTCACAACGACCCTCTGGTGATCACAGCCTAGGTCCACCGCTATGAAGTGCAGAGGATATTGGTCGACTCGGGAAGCTCAGCGGACATCCTCTTTTATGACTGATTTCTGCGTATAGGACTCATCCTGTCGGATCTAAGGCCGACTGCCCACATCCTGTCAGGGTTCACCAACCACTCCATCCCGGCGGAAGAAGTGGTCACCCTCTAACTTAACATTAGGGAGATGGGCCATACACGCACCGTGCCTGTGGAGTTTATCATCGCCATAATTCCATCAACATACAACATCCTCCTAGGTCGTCCGACACTTAACTCCTTCTGGACCCAAATATCGACCTACCACCTAGCGATGAAATTCTCACTCGACCAAGGCGGGATAGGTCAGGCTTACGGGAACCAACAAACCGCGAAGATTTGCTTCACAGCACATCTACGCCTGAGGGGCAGAACAATGACGTGGAAAGCGAGAATGTTATCAGGGGTTCTCTGGATACTCAAGACGAGCAAAAAGAGGTCCGAGGGACCCCGGTAGAGCCACTAACAGAGGTCCCCCTCGTCGAAGGGGACGATGAACGAACCGTTCAGATTGGGTCACTCTTAATAGGGACTCGGCACGATGACCTGATCCTCTTCCTCAGAGGGAACGCATACATATTCGCCTGGACACCCGCAGACATGCCTGGGATCGACCCCAAAATAATATCGCATAAGCTCAGAGTGGACCCCATGGTCCGGCCTGTCAGGCAGAAGAAACGAAGCTTCGCCCAGATAAAAAAAGCGATCGAGGATGAGGTGGACAGGCTCCTCGCAGCCAACTTCATTCAGAACGTGGCTGTTCCCGCCAAAAAGTTTCTGCGCAAAAGAGCCCAAGGTATCAAATGGCAGCGATATGTTTAAAAAAAAATGTGAACCAGTATTTTCTGGGCTGTATTTTGACAAACTCCCGAATGAGAAATAGCTAAATACTGATGGTATCGGAAGCATCTCGAAAAAACCTTCAATTTGATATATTATGGGCCTCATAATTCATTCGGGATCAAAAGTTATGAGGCATCACGTGCCTACACGTGACCGGGCATCACGTGCAGACACGTGACCACTTACAGGTAAAGCCTGTAGGCACTGAATAAAATAAATAATTGGAAATAATTAATCAGTGGAGTCACGTGCCCATACGTGATGGGCTTTTAAACCCACTGAAAGGGATTAGAAGATATAATAAAAACTAAGGAAAACCCCAATGGGGCATCACGTGCTGACACGTGACCAAGGGTCACGTGCTGACACGTGATGATTCCTTAATTCTTTAAAACAGCAGAATTAAATTCTGGTTAAAATTTTAATCAAGGGGGGTCACGTGTTAACACGTGATGGGTTCCTAAGCTTTTTAATTAATAGAATTAAATTCTATTTAAATGATCAAACAGTGGGATCACGTGTCAACACGTGATAGGCTCTTAAGCTTTTTAAACTAATAGAATTAAATTCTAATTAAGAGGGAATCAAGAACCCTAACTGGAAAAATATCTCTCTAAATTTTTCCAAAACAAAAAAAGATGGTGCTCTGTAAAATGGAGCACCGTTGGATTAAAAATCCAAAGGTGATTAAAAATCACTAATTTATGGAAAAATTTTATACAAGGAAAGATTTCTCTAAAATTTTCCAAGAATAACAGATAAAATATCTTTTGGATTAAAAATCCAACGGTGAATAAAATTCACTGGATGATTTAAAAGATCATATTGGTTACAAAAACAACCAAAATCTTTCAATGACAAATTGACTAAACAAATTGATTCTTTTCTTTCTCTTATAAATAGGAACCAAGAAGAGAAAGGAAGCATCTTCTTTGATTTTTGGAGAAAAACAACAACAGAGAGAGAAACGAGAGGAGAATTTAATTCTCAAGAGAAAAAAGAAGATCTTTTCAGAGAAAAGAAACCCTAGGTGAGAAAGGGGAAAGAGATCTAAGCTCCATAAAATAAAAGAGAATTTAATTCTCAAATTTAAGAGTTTAACTCTTCTGAATAAGAACTTAGTTCTTCTTTTGGTTGAAGATCTGTAAAAGCAGATCTCCCCACAAGTTGAGAATTTAATTCTCATCGGGGAGATTCTGTCATGCAGATCTAAAACTTAGAGGGAGAATTGAGTTTAAGGAATTTAATTCCCCCAAATTCATAGGAATTTAATTTCTTCAAATGAAATTAGGGTTTAACCCTACATAAGAATTTAATTCTTCCAAACACATAGGAATTTAATTCCTCTAAACAGAATTAGGGTTTAACTCTACAAAAAAATCTAATTCTTAAAACAAGAGACTTAAAGCTCTCCATGCACGTAAAGAACTTGGTCACGTGGTAACACGTGACCCTCATCCTCAATGAGTAGAAAAGAAAGAATAAGACTAGGTCACGTGCCCCCACGTGACCCTTAAACAGACTCCTCAAAATGAAAAAAAACAAAGTTTGGAGGCAATACCTCACGTGCTCACACGTGACCCTCAAAAATGAAGGGAATAAAGCCAAAGCCAATACAGATTTTGGGCGCCCTCACGTGTCCCCACGTGACCCCTAATAAACACTTTGATAAATCAATGCATGGGTACCCATCACGTGCCCACACGTGATGGCCGTGAAGACTAAAAGTTTTTAACACTTATTTGAATATTCTGACAATAAAATAAAGGGAGTCTGGCCCCCATCTTCAGATGCCCCACGTGACCCCACGTGACCAATTCAATTTTAGTGTTAAACACTATTTTCAGCGTATCATATGGGAACACGTGACCGCCAAATATCCTCTAGTGTTTAACACTATTTTAAAAACCAGTCTTAACCCAAATTGGCTAAGTCTTCCAGAGGCAAGACTCCCTTTTGACTGAACCTCAAATACATCATTGCCTTTCAAGATTGATCATCTTATATGGCATATGAGTGCTCAGCACTCAATAAGAGATAAAAATATGGTCAGAACCCAGACCCATGCTTAGCATTGCTAAATAATGGGGAGGCTGAACTCAGACAAATGTTCAACAGTCCAACAAAGGTCTAACATTCTAAACCTAATTGGACTTAGCCCAAGTTGGCCATAATTCCTCAATTCAGATTTAATTGAGCCAATGTGCTCATAATCTAATTAATTGATCTTAGTTCCAAATTGAACCACAGATTTCCCAATCAACCTTGGTTCAAGGGTACATCTCTTCACTCCTTTGATATCTGTCGTTGTAATCCTTCAACGTCTTCAGAGAGGTGACGGGTCCCGACAACCATACATTTCATAGACTACGACGTCTTTAAACTGGACTGTGGGGTCCTTAAACCCATGGACTATGATGTCCTTAACTTCGGACTATGGGGTCCTTAAACCTATGGACTATGATGTCCTTAACTTTGGACTGTGGGGTTCTTTTAAACCCATGGACTATGATGTCCTTAACATTGGACCACCATATTCTTAAATTGGTAATAGACCGCAAAGTCCCTAAACTAAAACAATAGAGCCCAAATGCTCTTTTGTTGGATCTAAATGATCCTGTTAAGTAGATCTTAGTCTAAAATTAGACTAACGTGTCCTTAACAAACTGTTAAGCCGACCTTAGTCTAAAATTAGACTAACGTGTCCTTAACAAACTGTTAAGCTGATCTTAGTCTAAAATTAGACTAACGTATCCTTAACAAACTGTTGAGTAGATCTTAGTCGAAAATTAGACTAACGGATTCTCAACAAACGTTTAAGTCAATCTTAGTCTCAAATGAGACTAACGCATCCTTAAATCCAACCCTAAACCCAAATCTAAGAAAATACGAATTTGGACTAATCCACGCCCTACGAGCGACAACATAAATTAGTCTCCGTATACAATCCACGGGCAACCAAAAACAAAACAAACACCCATGACACGAAGTGACCATCTGGAGAAGGAGAAAGTGGTTACCGTGATGCGGTAGCGTAATTAACTGCAGGGGCTTGTGCCTGCAGGGAAGAGCGCCCCCACAATCAAAAAATCCCTCAACGAGGGGGAATCTGACGAAGTCTACTATATCGGCTGCATCCGTTTAAACCTCCGATACATGGTGCCATAAATCAACTTGGCATGTTCGGAGAGGTGGATGGATAACACCAATTAGCATCTGCCCCCAAATTCAGGCAAGACGAACCTACACGGTCGCGTCTCCGTATTTCGGCGGGGAACAGATTCTGGCACACCCGGTGGGACCTTTTCCTCTTTCCACTCCACACTTCGTGTGTCGTGTTTCGCGAACGAATTGCGGTTTGACATGGTTGCCCATGGATTCGAGGTACTAAGATTTGGTGTCTTGCTCCGTGCAGAAAACAAAAGATCAATGGTTTCAAATTGCACTAACTGCAACTGCAAATCTCGCTCTGCCTCATCTGGAGGAGTGACTTACGGGCCCCAAGCGGCCTCCATCTTCGCTATGCCGGTGGAACAGGTGACTCAGACCACCACTAGATTGTTCTTCAGGACCATGATCCCGCCAACAAGTTTCAGCGCTCCTATGCCATCTCAAGAAGCTAAGAAGAAGTCGGCCCCTCTCAACGGGTCGCCCAAGTCTACTGCCTTAGTTTTCGACAGACTGGACCAAAGCTCATTTGGGCCCATGAAGAAGCCCGCGCTACCAGAAAGAGTTATCCCTAAGCGGATAGCCATTCCTGCTCATGAAGTCGTCAAGGCGGCTTCTCCTGCCAAAGGGTCGGTCTTCACAAGACTGACTGTTCCAGCTCCCGTTCTAGGCGAAGTCCTCAAAGCTTCTTCCCCTGTCCAGAGGTCTGTCTTCGACAGATTGGACATTGCTTCTCAACAGACATCAGTTTTCAAGAGGCTGACGCCGGCGACAACCCTTCGCCAACACAGGGGGCATGAGGAAGTCATCCCTACAGCTGAGACAATCCCATCCGCACGAAATGCTTGCCGTCATCACTGGCGAAGAGTAAGGAAGGCTGGGGGTAGCTCCCTATCTAGACTGACTCCGCCAGCTCCCATAGTGGAAATCAATGCTGCTGTTCTAACTGGGAACAACTTTGAACCGCTAAGGAGGGTGCGCAAAAACTCTCCGACTGTCGTGCTGAAAAGATCTCTTCCACCTATGGAGATTACTACAGAAAAGAAGCCGGAGCAGCCCCCTCACCGGCTGTCCTCCAAAATTTACAAAGTCTGGTGGCAGGTCCAGAAATCGGTGATTGACCAGGATTACTCTTGCTCACCAGAGAAGATTAAAGCTCGGCAAGAAAAGGGCCATTCCGTGGTACCACAGAAGATGTCATCCGTCTGGGCGCCCGCTGCAACGGCTCCCTCAACGTCAACCGCTTATAAGAGGAGAAGGCCGGAGAAAATCCCTGAGTCTGCGATGAATCACAAGACCACTAAACCTAAATGCCCTAAGTCTGGGGGCATGGTGGTGCATACCGTCTACATGACATCCGGAAAAGAGGAAAGCCGTGCTTCTACGGGCCATCGACCGCTTATCCGATCGATAACAAAGGCTCAAGAGCAACAGCAGCAAAAACTTCAAGAGATGCTAACAGCTATGTCCACACTTATGGGACAGAAAGTAAGCCCGGAGACATCCTCAGAGCAGCGCCGTGAGCAGGAAACTGATGCTGAATTCCTTCGGAGAATGCTCGAAAAGAAGGACAAGGAGGCTGCGGAATAGGCGGCCAATATAAAGTAAATAGCCCTTCTATTCAAAGATATGGTGGGCATGATGATCCAACCGGACCCTCCCGCTGAAGATTCTCTGATTATCCTCGAAGATGACCGAGCGGAGACGTCAAATCCTCCTCCGGCTCTTTCAGCAGCCAACGAGGAGACTATCTCCAAGGCCGCTCTGGATGATTATATCGCTCAGCAAATACGAGCTCATCATGCGAGCGAAACGACCGGGCAAATTGTTAAAACTGGACGACCCTATCCGGGTTGGTATGACCAAATAAAGTACCCACCGGGATACATGATCCCCAAATTCCACGTATATAAGGGGACTGGAAACCCGCATCAGCATGTCGCACAATTTAGGGCTCTGTGTGGCAACACCGGAGGTGACGATAAGCTACTGCTTCGCCAATTCATTGGCAGTTTGGTGGAGATGGTCTTCGAATGGTATTCGAAGCTTCCAAATGACTCCGTCAAAACATTCACGGAGATGGAGCTGTTATTCACCCAGCGTTTCGCAAGCGCCAGCTAACACACCCCAATCACGGCGTTGATCAATGCCAGGGTGAAACCAGGCGAAACATGGGTTCAGTATGCGATACGGTGGCGCAACCTATGGTCGAAGTGCGAACAGCGCATAGAAGAAGCTCCTGGAGTAGGCATGTTTGTGGGAACCCTTGATCCGCAGGCGACCATATCCCAATTCATGATGTTCTTCAAGCCGACCACCTTCCAGGCCTTGATCGACAAGTTGGCCCAAATGGACCAGATAGGCCATAGACCATCCTCCTCAAAAACGGATCCTCGAAATGAAAAAGGGAAAAGGAAAGCGACCTTCGTCGCCAATACTCAATAACAGCTGAGAAACTTAAAGACGGTTGTTCGCTAAAACAACGTACGTCCGCGCCCATCCCTCGAGGTGAGACTGGGACGTCCTTACTCGTTTCCCCGGGATAAAACGAGGAGACTGTTCGAGCTGGCAGTGCGCAACAGACTCATCAATCTGCCGGATCTTAAACGTCCATTGCAGCCAGGCGATGTCAACAATCCTAATTACTTCCCTTACCACCAAGCAGTAAGCCATCCAATCGAAGATTTCTTCGTCTTCAAAGGCTGGATTGAGGACCAATACCAACTGGGCAAATTCGCGCTATCTGAGAACTGGAAGATGAACCCGCTACAACCACATGATCCGAAAAAGGTGGACACACCGGGGGCATCGTGCTTTTTTATAGAAGAAGCTCCATGGGAAGTCGTTCTTTCGACAAAAACTAAAAGAATGCTGAAGGATCTTCACACATACCCGGCAATCAGGTGGAAAAGCCCGCTAGAGTCTGAGATCATTGAGGGAATGCTAAAACCGTGCCTGACGCCGAGAATTAGTAGCGATGGTCAAAACGTTCAGACCCAGCCATCAAAGTCTTCAAAAAAGAAGAAGAAGCCCGTGAAGCCTGATGACAAGCGCACGGATTTGCAAAAGCATATTGACGCGCTAGAGGAATACAACCAAAAGGCACGAACCCCGGTCACACTCCAAGAATTTCTCAACCATATCCTGGAGCGTGGAGATAGCGATGATGATGGGGGAGACAACTCGTCACAGGAACCAGAAGATTATGTGGCAAGTTGCTACATGATCTTTCATTCGTCGCTAAATAACAAAGAAGCTCACTCGGTATCAGAAGACAGCATAAAAGAGCTAGGGGCAGGATCGAAGCCAAAACCCTTGGATCCATCTGACGAGATGATCGATATGATACTGAACGAAGCCCGTCAGAAGAGCAAAACTGATCGAGAACGCCAAATGGCCCTATTCGAAGGGGCCAGGCGTCGGCGTCAAGTTGGAGAAGCCGTGATAGGGATGGGTCACAAAACACCCCAACCATATCAAATCACTCCCTAAATGGGTGTATTCCATATCAGCGTCAGGTATCCCGTCACGTGACAAATGCACGTACATACAGGGTAAACAACGGACCGAAACGTCTCTAAACTAACGATGGACCGCAATGTCCTAAAACTTGCAATTGACCGAAACGTCGTTAAACTACTACAAACCGCAACATCCTAAGGCTGACGCATTAAAAAAAACGGTATGTCCACGAGCAAAATGGGCACGGATGAAAACCCGAAAGGGCTCCGTGAGTAAAAACAGCAGGATTACCGGCGATGTCTGTGAAAACCCGAAAGGTCGCAGACTCATGTAAAAAAAACGGTACGTCCACAAGAAAAATGGGCACGGATGAAATCCCGAAAGGGCTCCGTGAGTAAAAACAGCAGGACTACCGGCGGGTTTGTGAAAACCCGAAAGGGCGCAATCTCGTTAAAAGACACTTGTAAGGTCCTCTCGACCCTGTAAGGAGAAAATATCTGCGTGAGATCTTTACGACTCACAAGGGAGCAACACACTTAGGGATCCCCACGATTTCTAAGGAGAAATTACACTTACGAGATCCTTACGACTCATAAGGAGAATTACCCTATGAGACCTTCACGGCTCATAGAATTCAAAAGCCTTAAGCTACAGGGATCTGAACCTGTTCTTAAGCCATCATAACCTCCAATGCTGCCCTACAAGCGTTTTGATATCAACCCTTGTATATAATCTACGGACACAAATAAACATTTCCCTAACAAAGTCCTGCCCATGACTAGGGATATGTTTGCACGGTGAACAACCTTTGTAAATCCTCTCGACTTATAAGGAGAAAACACTCTTATAAGATCCTTATGATTTATAAGAGAACATACACTTAGAAATCCTCACGATTCCTAAGGAGAAAACGCACCTATGAGATCCTCACGACTCGTAGGGAAAGATACCTTTATGAGACCCTTACGGCTCATGAAGTTAAAAGCCTTAGTCGACAGGATCCTAACCCTGTTCGCTAAGCCACCTTTGTTTGACGTCAACAGAGGCAAATGATGATTCGCTCCTAGCAATATCTTAGCTATAGCGATGTTGATGCCTAAATCGGTATCAGATCCCAAATCCCAAATTCGCAATGAAAAGTCAGCGAGCCACAAATGCATATAAAATAGCCGAAATGGTTGGGCAACTCGTAATAAAAATCAGCGAGTAAATAAAACAAATAGCCGAAATGATTGGGCAACTCGCAATAAAAAGCAGCGAGTAAATAAAACAAATAGCCGAAATGATTGGGCACCGCGAAAAATATCCGAAATGATTGGGCAATCGCGACTTTCGCGATATAAAAGCTAAAATGATAGAGTATCGCGCAAAGAAAAAATATATATAAAATGAAACATTTTTCCCTATAGGTAAGATCACATCGATCTCTGTATACAATTCAGGGGCACAAACAAAAAGGGAACCACACCTTCCCCCCGGGCTCCATCCGAAAGAGAGCCAAGTCTCGATGGTTCACAGACAACCTAGAGACCACCTCAACATTTGTCTCGTTACAGTAGATGCAACGTCAGCAAAGCGGAGTGACGGCAAAATCCTAGCTCTACCTCAGCATTCGTCTCGTTACAGCAGACGCAATGTCAACAATGGCGTTCCTTCGCAGTCCAGCAGGATGCAGATGCAACGTCAACGAAAGACCTCATGGTCGAAATAAAGCTGAGTGATGGCAAAATCCCAGCTCCACCTCAGTATTCGTCTCGTTACAGCAGACGCAATGTCACCCCAGGGTCAAAACAACAGAGCCATGGCAAAGTCCCTAGTTCCAAGCCTCGACGGTTCACGCGCAACCTAGAGACAACCGCGACATTCGTCTCGTTACAGCAGACGCAATGCCAGCAAATGAAGCAAAGACAGAATTCCTAGCTTCACGGTCTTGATGGCAACTCATATAAAACCTGAAAAACTATCGGAGATCATCCCACACCAGCACGAAGAGGTCACCACCTCGACGTTCGTCTTGATACAGTAGACGAGATGTCACAACGGCGTTCCTCCTCATTCCAGCAGGATTCGGACGTGACATCAACAAAGCGGAGCCACGGCAAAGTCCCTAGTTCTAAAACTCTACGGCCCACATACAACCTAGAGTCAACCAACGACTTCCCCGCCGGATCAATGCTCTGTCTCGGAAACAAGTCAACCAACACCAGGGAAATCAGTGTCCTTGGCAAAAACCTCGATTCAGGGAAATCAGCGTCCTTGACGAGAGCATCTCGATTCGCATCGACCCGCAAGGAAATCGGTGCCTTTGCAGGAATATCTCGATTCGTCTCAACTCCGAGGAAATCAGTGTCCTTGGCAAATACCTCAATTCAAGGAAATCAGCGTTCTTGACGAGAGCATCTTGATTCGCGTCGACCCGCAAGGAAATCAGTGTCTTTGCAGGAATACCACGATTCGTCTCAACTCCGAGGAAATCAGTGTCCTTGGCAAATACATCGATTCAGGGAAATTAGCGTCCTTGACGAGAGCATCTCGATTCGCGTCGACCCACAAGGAAATCAGTGTCTTTGCAGGAATATCTCGATTTGTCTCAACTCCGAGGAAATCAGTGTCCTTGGTAAATACCTTGATTCAGGGAAATCAGCGTCCTTGACGAGAGCATCTCGATTCGCGTCGACCCGCAAGGAAATCAGTGCATTTGCAGGAATACCTCGACTCGTCTCAACTCCGAGGAAATTAGTGTCCTTGGCAAATACCTCGATTCAGGGAAATCAGCGTCCTTGACGAGAGCATCTCGATTCGTGTCGACCCGCAAGGAAATCGGTGTCTTTGCAGGAATACCTCGACTCGTCTCAACTCCGAGGAAATCAGTGTCCTTGGCAACCTTCTCGATTCAGGGAAATCAGCGTCCTTGATGAGAGCATCTCGATTCGCATCGACCCGCAGAGAAATCGGCGTCTTTGCAGGAATACCTCGATTCGTCTCAACCCCAGGAAAATCAGTGTCCTTGGCAACCTCCTCGATTTAGGGAAATCAGCGTCCTTGACGAGAGCATCTCGATTCGCGTTAACCTGCAGAGAAATCAGCGTCTTTGCAGGAATACCTCGATTTGTCTCAACCCCAGAGAAATCAGTGTCCTTGGCAACCTCCTCGATTCAGGGAAATCAACGTCCTTGACGAGAGCATCTCGATTCGCGTCGACCCGCAGAGA
This sequence comes from Agapanthus africanus, assembly GCA_030015575.1. Classification (NCBI taxonomy): domain Eukaryota; kingdom Viridiplantae; phylum Streptophyta; class Magnoliopsida; order Asparagales; family Amaryllidaceae; genus Agapanthus; species Agapanthus africanus. The sequence continues at coordinate 517,271,344 of CM057343.1, forward strand.
AATCAGCGTCTTTGCAGGAATATCTCGATTCATCTCAACCCTAGGGAAATCGGTGTCCTTGGCAACCTCCTCGATTCAGAGAAATCAGCGTCCTTGACGAGAGCATCTCGATTCGTGTCAACCCGCAGAGAAATCAGCCTCTTTGCAGGAATATCTCGATTCGTCTCAACCCCAGGGAAATCAATGTCCTTGGCAAATACTTCGATTCAGGGAAATCAGCGTCCTTGACGAGAACATCTCGATTCGCGCCAACCCGCAGAGAAATCAGTGTCTCTGCAGGAATATACAACGTCAGCAAAGTGGAGCCGCAGCAAAGTTCCCAGTTCCATGACTCGGCGGTGTACAGACAACCCAAAGTCAACCCTCGACCTCCATGTTGAAGCAATGCTTTGACTCGGGAGTAGGTCAACTCATCAATCACTTACGAGTCCTCTCGAGTTGTAAGGAAGAAAATTCTCTTGTGAGATCCTTACGACTCTCAAGAGAAAACACACTTAGGAATCCTCACGATTCCTAAGGAGAAAATACACCTACGGGATCCTCTCGACTCGTGGAGAGAAAAAATCTTTATGAGACCCTCACGGCTCATAAAGTTGAAAAGTCTTAGGCAGCAGATCTGAACCTGTTTCCTAAGCCATCGCTTCTTATCTCGATTCAGGGAAATTGGCGTCCTTGGCGAGAACCTCTCGATTCATTTTGACCCGCAAGGAAATCAGTGTCTTTGCGAGAATCTCTCAATTTGTTTCAACTTGCAGGGAAATTAGTGTCCCTACGCATAAAGAAAATTCTCTTATGGGATCCTTACGATTCTCAAGAGAAAATGCACTTAGGAGTCCTCACGACTCCTAAGGAGAAAAGACACCTACGAGATCCTCACGACTGGTAGGGAGAAAAGCCTTTATGAGACCCTCATGGCTTATAAAGTTGAAAAGTCTTAGGCAACAGATCCTAACCCTGTTTCCTAAGCCATCGCTACCTTATAAAAAATTCAAGATGAACTGTTATCTACCATCTATGGGCCACACTTGCCAAAGCTACATGCCATGGAAATAGAGAAGTTACTCATGAGCATATAAACTACTTCACACCAGAGTAAAACATAAAGAAATAGAAGGGTGCGGCTCATGGAGCTGAGGGTTTGGAACTATATCCCTTAAGATTCGAGATTTGAGTCAATGATAAATGACGACGCTTGTGTCCGCTCGTTATCTTCTCAGATCAAGATCCTGAAAATTATATACCATCCCAAAACTGGTCATACGCTATGAATTACTCTGCACTACTTCATCCACGTATATACTTACGTGGGCAAAGTAGTGGGGGGCATTTTTTCCCGCCAAAAAAATTTTGCGCAAAAGAGCCCAAATTATCAAATGGCAGTGATACGTTTAAAAAAATGTGAACCAGTATTTTCCGGGCTGTATTTTGACAAACTTCTGAATGAGAACAGCTAAATTCTCATGGTATCGAAAGCGTCTCGAAAAAACCTTCGATTTGATATATTATGTTCCTCATAATTCATTCGGGATCAAAAGTTATGAGGCATCACGTGCTCACACGTGACCAGGCATCACGTGCAGACACGTGACCATTTACAGGTAAAGCCTATAGGCACTGAATAAAATAAATAATTGAAAATAATTAATCAGTGGAGTCACATGACCACACGTGATGGGCCTTTAAACCCACTGAAAGCGATTAAAAGATATAATAAAAACTAAGGAAAAACCCCAATGGGGCATCACGTGCTCACACGTGACCAAGGGTCACGTGCTGACACGTGATGATTCCTTAATTCTTTAAAACAGCAGAATTAAATTCTGGTTAAAATGTTAATCAAGGAGGGTCATGTGTCAACACGTGATGGGTTCCTAAGCTTTTTAATTAATAGAATTAAATTCTATTTAAATGATCAAACAGTGGGATCACGTGTCAACACGTGATAGACTCTTAAACTTTTTAAACTAATAGAATTAAATTCTAATTAAGAGGGAATCGAGAACCCAAACTGGAAAAATATCTCTCTAGATCTTTCCAAAACAAAAAGATAGTGCTCTGTAAAATGGAGTACCGTTGGATTAAAAATCTAAGGGTGATTAAAAATCACTAATTTATGGAAAGATTTTATATAAGGAAAGATTTTCCTAAAATTTGCCAAGAATAACAGATAAAATATCTTTTGGATTAAAAATCTAATGGTGAATAAAATTCACTGCATGATCTAAAAGATCATGTTGGTTGCAAAAACAACCAAAATCTTTCAATGAAAAATTGACAAAACAAATTGATTCTTTTCTTTCTCCTATAAATAGGAGCCAAGAAGAGAAGGGAAGCATCTTCTTGGATTTTTGGAGAAAAACAACAACAGAGAGAAAAAAGAGAGGAGAATTTAATTCTCAAGAGAAAAAAGAAGATTTTTTTCCGAGAAAAGAAACCCTAGGTGAGAAAGGGGAAAGAGATCTAAGCTCCATAAAATAAAAGAGAATTTAATTCTCAAATTTAAGAGTTTCACTCTTCTGAATAAGAACTTAGTTCTTCTTTTGGTTGAAGATCTGCAAAAGCAGATCTCCCCACAAGTTGAGAATTTAATTCTCATCGGGGAGATTCTGCCATGCAGATCCAAAACTTAGAGGGAGAATTGAGTTTAAGGAATTTAATTCCCCCAAATTCATAGGAATTTAATTCCTCCAAATGAAATTAGGGTTTAACCCTACATAAGAATTTAATTCTTCCAAACACATCGGAATTTAATTCCTCTAAACAGAATTAGGGTTTAACCCTACAAAAAGAATCTAATTCTTAAAACAAGAGACTTAAAGCTCTTCATGCACGTAAAGAACTTGGTCACGTGGTAACACGTGACCCTCATCCTCAATGAGTAGAGAAGAAAGAACAAGACTAGATCGCGTGCCCCCACGTGACCCTTAAACAGACTCCTCAAAATGAAAAAAAAACAAAGCTTGGAGGCAATGCCTCACGTGCTCACATGTGACCCTCAAAAATGAAGGGAAGAAAGCCAAAGCCAATACAGATTTTGGGCGCCCTCACGTGTCCCCACGTGACCCCTAATAAACACTTTGATAAATCAATGCATGGGTACCCATCACGTGCCCACACGTGATGGCCGTGAAGACCAAAAATGTTTAACACTTATTTGAATATTCTGACAATAAAATAAAGGGAGTCTGGCCCCCATCTTTAGATGCCCCACGTGACCCCACGTGACCTATTCAATTTTAGTGTTTAACACTATTTTCAGCGCATCACATGGGAACACGTGACCACCAAATTTCCTCTAGTGTTTAACACTATTTTAAAAACCAGTCTTAGCCCAAATTGGCTAAGTCTTCCAGAGGCAAGACTCCCCTTTGACTGAACCTCAAATACATCCTTGCCTTTCAAGATTGATCATCTTATATGGCATATGAGTGCTCAGCACTCAATAAGAGATAAAGATATGGTCAGAACTCAGACCCCATGCTTAGCATTGCTAAATAATGGGGAGGTTGAACCCAGAAAAATGTTCAACAGTCCAACATAGGTCTAACATTCTAAACCTAATTGGACTTAGCCCAAGTTGGCCATAAGTCCTCAATTCAGATTTAATTGAGCCAATGTGCTCACAATCTAATTAATTGATCTTAGTTCCAAATTGAACTACAGATTTCCCAATCAATCTTGGTTCAAGGGTACATCTCTTCACTCCTTTGATATCTGTCATTGTAATACTTCAACGTCTTCAGAGAGGTGACGGGTCCCGATAACCATACATTTCATAGACTTCGACATCTTTAAACTGGACTATGGGGTCCTTAAACTTATGGACTATGATGTCCTTAACCTCGGACTGTGGGGTCCTTAAACCCATGGACTATGATGTCCTTAACCTTGGACTGTAGGGTCCCTTTAAATCCATAGACTATGATGTCCTTAACATTAGACCACCATGTTCTTAAACTGGTAATAGACTGCAAAGTCCCTAAACTAAACAATAGAGCCCAAATGCTCTTTTGTTGGATTTAAATGATCCTGTTAAGTAGATCTTAGTCTAAAATTAGACTAACATGTCCTTAACAAACTGTTAAGCTGATTTTAGTCTAAAATTAGACTAACGTATTCTTAACAAACTGTTAAGTAGATCTTAGTCTAAAATTAGACTAACGTATCATCAACAAACGTTTAAATCGATCTTAGTCTCAAATGAGACTAACGCATCCTTAAACCCAACCCAACCCCAAATCTAAGAAAATACGGATTTGGACTAATCTATGCCCTACGGGCGAAAACATAAATTAGTCTCCGTATACAATCCACGGGCAACCAAAAACAAAACAAACACCCACGACACGAAGTGACCATCTGGAGAAGGAGAAAGTGGTTACCGCGATGCGGTAGCATAATTAACTGCAGGGGCTTGCGCCTGCAGGGAAGAGCGTCCCCACAATCAAAAAACCCCTCAACGAGGGGGAATCTGACAAAGTCTGCTACATCGGCCGCATCTGTTTAAACCTCCGAAACATGGTGCCATAAATCAACTTGGTATCTTCGGAGATGTGGACGGATAGCACCAATTGGTATCTGCCACAAAATTCAGGCAAGACGAACCTACGCGGCCGTATCTCCGTGTTTCGGCGGAGAATAGTGGCTTACTCGGAGTGGTTGGCGAATGTGGTCTTGGTTAAGAAGTCAAGCGGGAAGTGGCGCATGTGCGTCGACTTCACTGACCTCAATAAGGCCTGCCCGAAAGACAACTATCCCCTCCCTCGGATAGATCAGCTCGTCGACAGTTCGGCAGGCCACGAGCTACTCAACTTCATGGACGCTTTCTCTGGTTACAACCAGATCCATATGAATCCAGCGGACGAGGACCTCACCGCATTCACAATGGAACGGGGGGTATACTGCTATAAGGTGATGCCCTTTGGCCTCAAAAACGCTGGGGCTATATACCAACACTTGGTCAACAGGATGTTTAAGCCACAGATCGGCAGGAACATGGAGGTTTATGTCGACGACATGCTCATCAAATCGACCTTGTCAGATGAACACGCTAAAGATCTTGGCAAGGCTTTCGACGTCCTCCGTAAATACAAAATGAAACTGAATCCCGGCAAGTGCGCATTCGGGGTCACCAGTGGAAAATTCCTCGGTTTCATGGTTACCTACCGAGGAATCGAGGCTAACTCGGAGAAAATTAGCGCCATCCTAAATATGGCCGCCCCAAAGACCAACGTCAAGATCATGCGGCTCACCGGGAGGGTGGCCGCCCTGAGCCGCTTCATGTCGCGACCCGGAGAGAAATGCCTCCCATTCTTCAAAGCCTTGAAGAAGACACCGAGGTTCGAATGGTCGGAGGAGTGCCAGACTGCTTTCAAGCAATTAAAGAGGCACCTTGCGACCCCCCTCACTGCTCACCCATCCAGTTGAAGGGGACGAACTATCGCTATATCTAGCGGTGTCCGACCAAGCCGCAGGTTCGGTGCTCGTCTGAGAGGTCGAGAGAGTCCAGAAGCCGGTATACTATGTAAGCTACGTCTTCAAGCACGCAGAAACGAGATACCCGGCCATAATAGAGAAGATCGTCTTGGCACTCATCGTGGCCTCAAGGAAACTACGGCACTATTTCCAGGTGCACACCATCCTCGTTCTTACGGAGCGGCCTTTAGGGTCTATTCTCGCCTCCCCCGAGTCCTCTGGTCGTTTGGAGAAATGGAGGTGGGATTTGTCCCAGTTCGACATAAAATACCGCCCGAGGCAAGCTATCAAGGCACAAGTCCTGGCCGATTTTATCGTCGAGTGCACCATCCCCAGTAAAGAGGCGGAATCCACGCCGGCCCCCGGAACTCAACCCTCAATTGATGAGAGGCCTGACTCCATCCCTGATTGGGTCCTTTATGTCGACGGGTCCTCAACCGAGGAAGGTTGTGGTGCCGGCCTCATCATTCGGGGCTCGAGTGAGGCACAGATAGAGTATTCTCTGAAGCCCGGGTTCAAAGCCTCAAACAACGCAGCGAAATACGAGGCTTTGCTGGCCGGACTGCAGATAGCCTTCGGAGTGGGGCTGAAAACGATTCGGATCCACAGCGACTCCGCCCTAGTTGTTGGCCAAGTGACCGGTCGATTCGAGGCACGGGAGCCTTTGATGGTGAATTATCTGGCCGAGATGAGAAGATTACGAAAGTACTTCGATGAAGTCCAAGTGGAGCGGATCCCCAGACAACTAAACGCCCAGGACGATGCCTTGAGTAAGCTGGCTTCATTTTATACGACCAACAACAAGAGAAACATTCTCTTCGAGGTCTTACCCCGGCCCAGCGTGTAAGACAGGGCGACGTCACTTCAAGTGTGCACAGCCCGGGAAGAAGACCAGGATTGGAGGAAGCCCCTTGTGGAATTCCTGAGGGAAGGTACACTCTCAAAAGATCGAGGGGAAGCCCGCCGTCTCCGAGCCAAAGCCCACCATTTCGTCTGGAGCAATGGGAACCTCTATAAGAAATCCTTCACTCAACCCCTGCTTCGGTGCGTCGACCCCCACGAGGCCGACTACGTCCTCCGTGAGATTCACGAAGGGGTCGACGGCGCGCATCAAGGGGCCCGTACCTTAATCCAGAAGGTACTGCTCCAAGGGTACTATTGGCCGACAACTCATCAGGACACCCAGAAGCTCGTCAGGAGGTGCAAAAGCTGCCAACTCCATGACAGCATATCTCGCCTTCCGGCTACCGAGCTAACAGCCTTAACCTCCCTCTGGCCGTTTGCCCAGTGGGGAATGGACATGATAGGCCAGTTCCCTGCCGGTACGGGCGGACATAAGTACGTCCTCGTCGTAGTGGACTACTTCACAAATTGGATCGAGGCCGTCTCCATCAGGAAACCGGACGCCACCATGACTATAAATTTCCTGCAAAACAACGTAATACTCCGGTTCGGTATCCCGAGGTGTATCATCACCGACTACGGGACAAATTTCGAGAACGAAAAAGTTAAGGAATTCTGCAGCGAATACTATATCCTTATGAAGTTTGCCGCGGCTGCGCATCCTCAGTGCAACGGGCAGGCCGAGGTCGCTAACCGGGACGTCATCTGAGGTCTTCGGACATGCCTAGAAGGACGACAGGGCAGTTGGGTCGAAGAACTACCCCGGGTCTTATAGTCCTTGCGCACGTCGAAGAAGACCCCCACTGGAGAGACCCCTTTCAGCCTCTGCTATGGCACCGAGGCAATGGTCCCAGCGGAGATCGGGCTGCCCAGTTATAGGGTCGAGCACTTCGACGACGAAGCCAACACCTCGGCCCTACGGACTAATCTGGACATTTTTTTAGATAAACGGGATCGGGCTCAGATCAGAGCTGCCTCTTAACAACAGCAAACCGCCCGCTACTACAACGCGCGAGTCAAGAGTCGCTTCTTTAAAACCGGAGATTTAGTCCTAAAGCGGAACGAGTTTGTCGATCAAGGAAAGCTGCATAAGTTTTCCCTGAAATGGGACGGTCCATTCCTTGTCTCTGAGGTCCTGCCCGACGGAGCCTATCGCTTACAAGATGCGAATGGTCACAAATTTCAATGGCCTTACAACGCTGAGAAGCTCAAGGCGTACCTCTGAAAACAATATCTATGAATGTATATTTCTTTTCTCACAAAAACGATGTAAATTTTCTAAGTTCTTTTTACTTAGTAATAAGAAGGAAACAATAGAGCATCGCAAAAATGAGAATTTTATTTATTCGAAAGGTATTGTGAGCTCCTCAGCCTTACAGAAAAAGAAAAAGGAAAAATTTACAACAGAGGGGGAACGGAATCGAGGAAGTATTCCTGGTGATACTCAGAGTAGATTTCCGTCAACCAGGCTCAAGCCCCTGCCGCCCGCTCCCGCTGATGCTGCACACGAACCCGAGACGCCATGGAGGCACCCGGCGCTCCGCCCTCCGTGCCCTGGCTCACGATGTGCCTCCTTTAGAAGCACTCCAAAATGAGGGCCAAGGATCGGTCGTGCCTGGCCTTCGAGATGAAGCCGAGCACATAAATCGAGCGCACCTTGTCGAGCGTCTCGTTCAGCAGCTCCTCGGAGAGGGGGTTGTACAACCCCGGGGACCTCCTCCAAATTGCGTACATTAGCAACTGGAGGAGGGGAGACCATCGAGGGAGAAGACGGCCGACGTGATCCTCAAGGCGCTGAACCGCACCTCGGTACCTATCCTCGGCTATGTACTTGTTATACATGAAGACGTCGTCGAAGGTGATGATCTCTTCAATAGAATACATGCGCCCAGTCATCTCATAAAAGAGACGTCGAAGAGTTGTCGTCTCCTTCTCTATTTATAGCATCGAGCAGAATCCCTAAAGACCCAAATTTCCGCGCACATGGGTGCGAATCATGGGATCCCCCCGAATCATTCCAATACCACACCGCCACGTGGCGGAAATCCCTTATTTCTCAACGAACCGAAGTCGGATCGACACGGCTCTTCAAAATGCTTCGCCTCCCCTATACGTTTCTGCCACGTGCTACCCACGATGGTCACTCTTCCCGATGTTCACACATCAAGAAAGGTTGGACAAAACCTCGCAAAACCGAGCGGCTTCCCTGCCCGGTCCATCCTTGGCTGGTAATCTCTTACCCAATGATGCCAAGGATCAAAGCCCTCGCCAAGAGGCAACCGAGCAGCTACCCTACTCTGTCTATCCTTAGCGGGTAACTTCTTACCCATCTACGCTAAGGATCAAAGCCCTCGCCAAGAGGCAACCGAGCAGCTACCCTGCTCGGTCCATCCATGGTTTGTAGTTCACTACCCACCGATGCCAAGGATCAAAGCCCTCACCAAGAGGCAACCGAGAAGCTACCCTGCTCGGTCTATCCTTAGCGGGTAACTTCTTACCCATCTATGCTAAGGATCAAAGCCCTCGCCAAGAGGCAACCGAGCAGCTACCCTGCTCGGTCCATCCATGGCTGGTAGTTCACTACCCACCGACACCAAGGATCAAACCCCTTGCCAAGAGGAAACCGAGCAGCTAACCTGCTCGGTCTATCCTTAGCGGGTAACTTCTTACCCATCTACACTAAGGATCAAAGCCCTCGCCAAGAGGCAACCGAGCAGCTACCCTGCTCGGTCCATCTATGGCTGGTAGTTCACTACCGACCGACGCCAAGGATCAAAGCCCTCGCCAAGAGGCAACCGAGCATCTACCCTGATCGATCTATCCTTAGCGGGTAACTTCTTACCCATCTACGCTAAGGATCAAAGCCCTCGCCAAGAGGTAACCGAGTAGCTACCCTGCTCGGTCTATCCATGACTAGTAGTTCACTACCTACCAACACCAAGGATCAAAGTCCTCGCCAAGAGGCAACCGAGCAGGTACCTTGCTCGGTCTATCCTTAGCGGGTAACTCTTTATCCATCTACGCTAAGGATCAAAGCCATCGCCAAGAGACAACTGAGCAGCTACCCTGCTCGGTCCATTCTTAGTGGGTAATTTCTTACCCACGTACTCTAAGGATCAAAGCCCTCATCAAGAGGCCACCGAGCAGCTTCCCTGCTCAATCCATTCTTAGAGGGTGACTTCTTACCCTTCTTTACTATGAAATGTAGTTACCGGTCCCACTCGAGAGAATGGGCAAACCTACTCCTTTCCACTCGGAGGGTCACGCCGACATACCTTCAGCAAGCGATCCCCACCTTGACTTCGGGGCTATGAAGATGCCGACCTTGCACCGATCTTTGCACACTTGGCAAATGGTTGAGTTTAACTCGACGTGCGATCGCCAGATGAAGGACCGGTCGCCGACCTAACGCATCGTGAAAGCAGTACCGCGCAAATGGAGATTTTACCACAAATAAAGTGAAAATATGTATGCAAAGATTCCTATAAAATGATTTTATTCACAAAGGTCGGAAGTCTTTACAGAGGTATTATGGGCTCCCCATCCTTACAAAAACGCCCGGAAGCTTACAAAATTTCAGCGCAAAAGAAAATAAGAAGGAGGCGATGAGATTCAAGCCTCGGGGCTGGGAAGAACCTCGACAAGCTTCGCTTCCACCAAGATAGCCGGGGTGGCGACTTGAGGGTCGACGCCCACCGCAGGAGCCTCGGCGCTGGGAGCCAGGGTGACCAACTTCTCCCCGACGCTCCCACCAGGGGACTTTCCCCCGGCGGCGCTTCCGGGGGCATTCCATAGCGTCTCACCCTCGAGGGGGTACTCATCCTGGAGATCGCGGTCAGGAAACTCCGGCATCATGGCCTTGACGGCGCCGAGGGCCTCATGCCAAACGAGTGCAGTGGCTTCAGCGAGGTCGGTGTAGTACTAGTCCGACTTCTTATAGTTCTCCACCGCCTTCGACGCTCGGAGGTCGGCACACCTCACTTCTTCCTTCACCGCCTCGTTCTCCCTCTTGAGGGTGCTTTCCGTCTTCTTCAAGGTGGTGGAAAGCACCCTGGCATCTTCAAACTTTGCCTCGGTAGCCTTGTTGGACTCCCTCAAGACCCGGACGGCCTCTCGGTAGTTGGCATTCTCCCGATTCTCAGCCTCCATCTGGTCTTCGAGGGCAGCGATCCTCTCCTCCACCGCTTGCAGCTCCAGCCTCGAGCTCTCCTCCCGTGAAGAGGACTCGCCCACGATCTGCATCGCTGGGGCAATCTCTTCGTGCTCCATGTTGACGACGAGGGTGCAGTGCTGGAGGACCTGAGGAAAATAGGAGGGGGGGTTAGAAAGGTATCCGATCGTGCAAGAAAAAAGTACTTAATAAAAACCCGAGAGGGAGGCGGACACTGACCCGCACGGCCTCCTGGGATATGGCCGCCATTTAAGCCTTGAGGGTCCCCCGGGAAATCTTGCCCCCAGCCGACCGCTCCATCTCCGAGAGAAGGCTGTCAGCGACGAAAGCCCCGAGGGAACCTCGAAGTGAAGATCTCCCTCCTCCATGACGATCGGGGAAACCGGAAAACGGGGCACCGTCCTGTGGTACCTCTTGAGGAGGGGCGCGGGAGGATCGGCCTCGCTTCCCACCTCCAAGACCTGGGGCTCCTGCTCTCGAGTGCGTTTTCGGCTCTGCTCAGGTCGGCCTTCGAGGCCCGGGGCGTGCAGGAGCGCCTTGCCAGGGCGGCCACCGGCGGCGCCGGACTCGACGATGGGCAGGAGGAGCCGGCACCTTCGGCCTTCCTCCCTTTCTTCTTTTCAACCAGGGCCGCCCGAAATTTAGCTCGGTCCATCGGTTCTGCAAAAAGCGAAAATACAAAGAAGGAGTTAGCAATGGCAGAAAAAAGTGGAAGAATATACAAGTCTAACCAGGCCACTTAAAACTCCTAATTTACTGGCAAACTGAGCAGGACTGAGCCCGGCCCAACTGAGGGCCTGTCCAGACAGCAACACATTGGCCCGGGGGATGGGCTCCTACTCCGCCACCGCCACCGCGTCGGGATTATTCGACCGCCTCACCCGCGGGCAGTTGGCCCTATGCCATTGGATGGGCGCAGGCCAATCCTCACTCTCGGGTGGCCCGACAAACAAAAACTTCTCCTTCCACTCGTGAATGGAAGAAGGTACTGCGACGACCCCCGACCCGGCCATACCTTCCCGGTCCTCTTCCTCTTCTCTTGACCCTAAACTCGTAAGTCCCCCTTCTCTCTCTCTTTCACTATCTTAAAACTCTTAACTCTTAAAATGTATCGGAAGCGGAGTTATCCGGCTTCCGATTATCTTTTCTTTTAAAAATACAACATTTTCTTAATAACAAACCTACAACTTTTGATATATATTGTTTAATACTCATTAATTAGGACAATAGAACAAATTTGACATTAAAATGATAATCGTAGCGAGTTTTATTCCACTTTTACAGTAAAATAGCTTTATGTTTCATATCGACATATTTATACCTTTCAATCATGCTAGTTTTAGAAAACATGGATTGAGATGATACGAAACGATATGGTTTCCAAAGGACTCGATGAAAGTATATTGTTCGAAAGAAGTGAGTGGAGGTGGAGGATCCATGTGCTGGACCCGGCGTGATTCTCATGTTGGTTCATGTAGCCTACCCCATATGCTTGGGATAAAAGGCTCAGTTGTTGTTGTTGTTGTAGCTTTAGAAAACTCATGAGATAATAACCTACCTCCTCACAACACTCATATGTAACATAGCACGATAATATTTGGGAACATAGATTTGGGAAAATGCGATTTTACACATAACTATCTCCGACTTATAAAAACCTTTTTTCTACAAGATATGTATTTTTAACAAATCTTTGCAATGTGCTGCTACAACCCATTTCGGGGAACCAGTTTAGGATGGTACGGATTATCGCATATTCTCAGGCTTAGTAGTGCGACATGCAGACCTCCGCAAGGAGCATACGGTCTCGAAAGATTTAAAATACAATTTTCTTTAGAAAATGAGATTTCTATTATAAATAAAACTTATATTTTTAATAAATAAATATATAGGTAATTAATATAAAATATCTATTTTTAATATTTATAATATTCCACATTTCCAAAACTCAAGAAAACATCTCATTTACAAGAAAATACCATACAAATTCTAATATTACAAATAAATACCATATATTATGAAAAATATGTTTTATTCACTAGAAATGTCACAATGATAAAATATACATCAATAAAAACTTTAAAGACGATAATAAAATACTTGAGGTGTATTTTGAAAATTATACAAAATTATTTTTACATAAGACCCCCCTCAAATTATATTAAATTACAATAAGGACCCTAATAAGGATAGGTTTAAGCTGGACTAGTCTCTTAAGCCTCAGGGAGCCGGAGATATGAGTGCTTGCCTATTTAAGCTAGAAAACTTAACAAACGGTGTTATCAACACAGTAATCTTCTTTGAGAAAGACACAAATCCTGCCGTCCATGTACAGCGGTTACCGATAACACCAAAACCTAATTCAGGATTCAATTTCTTTTCTAATTGTCTGACTCAAACTGAGTCTCAATATAATCAATCTAACTTGAATATGATTCAAGTATCAAACTTCAATACAATATGGATTTATGAATCCGACCATTCAATCTAATCAATCTACATTGACTGGACCGAACCATGGATATACATCCATCTATATGATACTCCAGTTACATCCATTTACTGATATTATGGTTTCGGCAAGTCATCCATCTATATACAATATACAATTCAAACAACATAAACAACACAATCAAGACATCACGGGGTTATAATGGGTAGATTGGTACGGAAGGTGTTAGAAGTGGCACGAGACAGCAACCATTAAGACACCTAATCTGAATTCAATTGCCGTTGTACCGTGGCTGAACGGTTCCTGTATTCCGTCACCGTAGTCTCTGGTCTATTGAGACTCCTCTCGTATACACCGACCTCTTCTGTACCATGCCACAAACAACAGTTTTAACACTAAATACAATATTATAACAATATAATACCACTTTAAAAGTTACACGCTCTCTCTCTCTGTCTATTCTACTTCTTCCTTATCTTTGGGACTTACCGAACGATTTTTCGGTAATGACATTCCCTCTCTTTCTTCTTTGGAATGTTGTCAGGTGGATCGGACCTTCAGAAGATTGAGCCCATCTTCGAGAACTTAGATCAGCTAGCCATCGACCCAGAGCTCTAGTTACTTGTACACATTTACATTCTGTATTTTCCATTTCTGTTATGCCACTGTTTAGGCATTGCTTTTCATTCCATGTATTTACTTCTCAGATGTATTATACAAAAGAATGTTAATAAATAAAGTTGCTGTTCAATTATATCTATTGTCTTTTTCTCTTGTGCATTTTATATATATTGCTTAGATATGCTTAGCGTGTTTACTTTAGAGTAAATACGTAGCGGCCTCGTCGAGTCCTCTGCCTGTACACTGGGAAGCGGGGCATGACAGATTTTGTTGGTGGCCCATGCAGGTCAGTTCTGCATGGGACATACTAAGCAATATAATGCAAGAAACAGCAACTGAAAACATTCTTTACATTACATATTCCTTGAATCTCACTACTTCAAAATTCTTTGAATCTATCCTAACTCTAATTTTTCATTCAAGGTTATAGATTTCCCAAACAACACCGGCACGAATGTCAACAACACTCCTCCACCGCTACTACTCACACCTACCATCACTGCTCGAATCAATGAGCAAAAGGTACTGCTCGAGGCGATCCGCAGTCTCCTGGAGGGACAGCAGCAGCAGACTGCTATACTGATGAACCGTCCCGAGGCTGAGGACCTGAGGTGAAGCAATTCAGAGCCTTGCACCCCAAGCAATTCCTAGGAAAATAGAGCCCACTGGAAGCTGAGGAATGGGCTCAGAGCATCGAGGATGACCTGGCAGCAGCACAGGTGCCAGAGATAGCTTGGATTCGTGTTGCGAAGCTGCAGCTCAAGGACAATGCACGGGTCTGGTGGAAGGCAGAAGAAAGCCGTCTCGCCCAACCTATCGAATGGAAGACTTTTCGCGACATGTTCGATGCAAAGTACTTCCCTAAGATTTTCCGCTTTGATATGGAGCAGCAGTTCATCGATCTGCAACAGGGTTCGATGTGGACCACATCTGTAGATGAGTATGATGCTGAGTTCACCATGTTCAGCAGGTAAGATATGTCTTAATGTTCGATTTAATATCACATACTACACAGCTAATACAAGACCGTAACAGGTTTGCGCCTATCTCATACCGACCGCTGAGATCAGGGCTAGAAGATTTCAGTAAGGGTTGGACCCGGAAATCCAAGCTGCTCTAGCTACAGGGGATTTCCCAACCCATGATTTGGCTCTAAAAGCTGCCCGTCGATATGAGACAGTGGTAAAAAGGAAGGACATACCTCAATCTGCCGGAGTGAAGCGCCTTACCACTCAGATGGCGGGAGGAACCTCTATAAGGCCAATTGTTGAACCCAGGAGATCGGAAGAAATCAATAACCAGCCAAGTCCAGATTTCTGCTTCTATTGTAAGAGAGAAGGACATTTCGTGAAGGACTGTTGGCACGCAAAAGGCCTATACTTAGTTTGTGGCGCATCCAATCACGGAATTGGAAACTATCCTCATAGACGCAATCCATCCCACACACCCACCAACTACCCGCAGCGGCCAGCTATCCAGGCTCCTGCACCTCGTTTTGCACTTCTGCTCTACCACCTGCACAGCCTACTCGCCAATTCTAACAGGTACTGAGGAACATGCCTCGAGGACAGAGGAATGTGTCTCCAGCTAGGAGGAATGTGCCACGGTGTCAGACTTTCATATTAGCAGCCGCAGAAGTCGAGGCTGTAGATCAAGATAACACTGGTAATTCTCTTCCACATTTTCAAATTCTTGTATCACTTTGTTATTTTTCATACACTGCTGATAGTTCTATCACCAAATTTTCCTTGAATCCGTTATACTTTCCTTTTACAAATTTCGAGGACGAAATTTTTATAAGAAGGGTATAATGTAACAACCCTAAACTTTCTATATATTTTTTTTTCAAAATACAGAAAGGGGCATTTGAGTCTGAGCACAAGTTATAATTTTTTTTTTGCTTTTGAACAGCAAGAAAGAGCTTGTAGCTCATTGGTAAGACCTTGCACTGCTGTTACAAAGTGCCAGAGTTCAAATCGCATCAGCCACATTATCTATTTATTTTGATTTCTTTTAATCTATTTAGAAGCCCAAGAGTCTACATGTGCATAACCCGTAAAACCAAGAGTCACACATAAAACAAACGGGTCCACGAGATAGACCAAGTGACAAGGGACACGTGGTATGGAGACTTGGGCCGGCGACTCGCCCGACTCGGCCGGCGCCGCCGACCCGACTCAGCTTGGTCCCATTTTTTTTCAACTCCCAGAGACCTTTGGCTTACCCCACTCCCCCTGCACTATATAAAATCTCTGAAATTAAATAGAGAATTAAAACACCCCTTTTAATTTTTTAAATGCAAAATTAAATACAATTTTTATCATACCCTTTCATTTACCCTAAACCCTAATTTTTCTTATAAATAGCACACCTAAAATCATCCCTCCTCACTTCCAAATCTCTGTCCAAACTATCAAGAAAATCCCATAGACTTTTTGTGTGTAAGAGGAGTTAGCAAAGGACGAAACTCCGATGATCTTCCGACGACAATCCGAGAAGTTTCCGGCGATAAAATGACTCACCAGTGTTTCCCAATCTTCCTCTTCCTCTTCTCTTAACCTTAAACCCGTAAGTCCCTCTTCTCTCTCTGTTCACACCAGAATATTGCATTATTATATTCCCCATTCTTATTCTTTTTATAAATAAACAGGTACTTTTGACGCATGTCTGCTATATGTTACAGGTTACAGGTTCTTGGACAGAAAATAGTGCAAACGATGTAAAGACGATGAAAACATGGACTTTAACCAACAAACAGAGGACTCTTGATCAAGCCTATATCAAAGATAAAATTCACAAAGTACAAGGCAACGCAAGGTCCAAGATTACAAAGCGAACGGTTAAAAAACTATTGCAAATTGTTCACTGGAGATCTGAAACCAACCTAGAAGCCCAAATGGAAAAGAACATATAGAAACAGGAATAAAAAGTCAACAGCAAGAACTACAGGAATTTTCAAAACACGAGGCACTACTTTGGCCGCGGAACCGCGGCCTGGTAGAGCCCGTGTCGGAGCGAAGCTTTTTGGTTCTGCGCATATTGTTGGCTAGGTCTCTTTTTAGGGGTACTTTTGTAATTGCAGACGTGCGAGTCATTGTAACCCTAGGATTTCCTATTTTCTATAAATAGGGACTCTAATTGATTGTAATTCTTATGCCTCCTTTTAATAATAAAATTCAGATCTCTTTATGGAGAGCATCGGTGCCTCCCTTCAACTCTTGAATTCAGATCTGACAACCTGCGTTGATGATAGGAGAGAGACATCTGTAAGTAGATTTATTTATTTTCTTGCCCTGGGTAGTTTCAATTCCTGCCCTAGATTAAATTTATTTTCCTGCCCTAGTATAGATTTTATTTATCTGCCCTAGTTATAACTTTCAATTAATTGCCCTAGGTAGAATAATTAGGTTTTTAGATTTAATAATCAATCCGAACACCCTTCGCAATTAACTCGTTAGCGCAAATAGGAGATTCACAACATCCCTGTGGACCGACCCGTACTCACCGGCTAGCTACCAAGCGACACCATTCTTGATTGCGGTTACAAATATTTTTGATCTATCTTTTAGAAAGCGCAAGCAAACTAAATCACTCAATCACTCTCTCTTTCACTATCCTAAAATTCTTAACTCTTAAAATGTGTCGGAAGCGAAATTATCCGGCTTCCGATTATCCTTTCTTTTAAAAATACAACATTTTCTTAATAACAAACCTACAACTTTTGATATATATTGTTTAATACTCATTAATTAGGACAATAGAACAACTTTTACATTAAAATGATAATCGTAGCGAGTTTTATTCCACTTTTACAGTAAAATAGCTTTATATTTCATATCGACATATTTATACCTTTTTAACCATGGTGGCTTTAGAAAACTCATGAGGTAATGACCTATTTTCTCACAACACTCATATGTAACATAGCACAATGACATTGGGGAACATAGATTTGGGAAAAGAAGATTTTACACATAATTATCTCCGACCTATAAAAACTTTTTCTACAAGATGTGTATTTTTAACAAACCTTTGCAATGTGTCGCTACAACCCATTTCGGTGAATCTATTCAGAATGGTGCGGATTATCGCACATCCTCGGGCTTATTAGTGCGAGATGCAGACCTCCGCAAGGAACATACGGTCTCGAAAGATTTAAAATACAATTTTCTTTAGAAAATGAGATTTCTATTATAAATAAAACTTATATTTTTAATAAATAAATATATATGTAATTAATATCAAAATATCTATTTTTAATATTTATAATATTCCACATTTCCAAAATTCAAGAAAAATATCTCATTTACAAGAAAATACCATACAAATTCCAATATTACAAATAAATACCATATATTATGAAAAATAGGTTTTATTCACTAGAAATGTCACGATGATAAAGTATACATCAATGAAAACATTAAACACGATAAAAAAATACTTGAGGTGTATTTTGAAAATTATACAAAATTATTTTTACATAAAACCCTCTCAAGTTATATTAAATTACAATAAGGACCCTAGGAAACATAGATTTAAGTGGGACCAGTCTCTTGAGCCTCAGCGAGCCAGAGATATAGGTGCTTGCCTATTTAAGATAGACAACTTAACAAACGGTGTTATCAACACGGTAATCGTCTTTGAAAAAGACACAAATCCTGCCGTTCATATGCAGCGGTTACCGATAACACCAAAACCTAATTCAGTATTCAATTTCTTTTCTAATTGTCAGACGCAGACTGAGTCTCAATATAATCAATTTGACTTGAATATGATTCAAGTATCAAACTTCAATACAATATGGATCTATGAATCCAACCATTCAATCTAATCAATCTATATTGACTGGACTGAATCATGGATATACATCCATCTACATGATTCTCCAGTTACATCCATTTATTGATATCATGGTTTCGGAAAGTCATCCATCTATATACAATATTCAATTCAAACAATACAATCAAGATATCGCGGGGTTATAAGGGGTAGATTGGTACGGAAGGTGTTAGAAGTGGCACGAGACAGCAACCATTAAGACACCTAATCTGAATTCAATTGCCGTTGTACAGTGGCTGAACAGTTCCTTATATTTCGTCCACCATAGTCTCTGGTCTATTGATACTCCTCTCGTATATACTAGCCTCTTCTGTACCATACTACAAACAACAGTGTTAACACTAAATACAACATTATAACAATATAATACCACTTTAAAAGTTACACACACTCTCTCTCTCTCTGTCTATTCTACTTCTCACTTATCTTTGGGGCTTATCGAGTGATTGTTCACTAACGACATTCTCTCTCTTTCTTTTTTAGAATGTTGTCAGGTGGATCGGACCTTCAGGAGATTGAGCCCATCTTCGAGGACTTGGATCAGCTAGCTATCAACCCAGAGCTCTAGTTACTTGTACACATTTACATTCTGTATTTTCCATTTCTGTTATGCCACTGTTTAGGCATTGCTTTCCATTCCATATATTTACTTCTCAGATGTATTGTACAAAAGAATGTTAATAAATAAAGTTGCTGTTCAATTATATCTATTGTTTTTGTCTCTTGTGCATTTTATTTATATTGCTTAGATACGCTTAGCGTGTTTACTTCAGAGTAAAACGTAGCGGCCCCGTCGTGTCCTCTGCTCGTACACTGAGAAGCGGGGCGTGACATCTTTAATGCATGATCTCTTCCCTGATCCACTGACGTCATCAGAAAAAATATGACTAACTGCCCGGGAATCCGAGTCGACGATGTCTTCAAAGAAAAAAACAAGTGCTAGAAAACCATTTTTCTATGAACAACAAAAATTAACTATAAAGCGAATTAAACCATTTGTCAATAAAATTCTTCAAAAACCTCCAGTGAATTACGTAGAGCTAGAGATCCCCCTCTTCAAAGTGTTGGTCCAAAAGTCCAGCAAAATATTAACTCTATGAAGTACAATTAAAGAAGAGCACTTTTTATCGTGGAAAATCCTGGTATTTCTTTTGGCCCAAACACATCAGCACAATGCCATAACAAATATGTACCGAGCATTCCTAATATTCTTTTTGACCCTTTTGATTCTTCTCTTCGTCCATAATAAGAATATTAATGCTGGATTTCTTTAATCTTCCATAAATGTCTTTTATTTTTCAATATCGAATTTACAAAAGAGCACCTTAATAAAATATGTTCAATTGTTTCACTTTCTTAATTGTATATCACCCGTAAAGCTACTTTTGTGATCAACTCCTTTTTCTTCATAATATTAGGTCATCATAATTGGTAGGTCGTATTACGTTGACAAAATGACGGGGGCATGCAAATGATGGGTGTAACACTGCTGTCAATACAAGGAACGAAGAAAAAGATGATGAATATATGAGTTTGAGCTTGAGACTGTGCATGCACAGAAATCAGAGGAAAGAGAAGAGCGGAGGGGAGGTAGCAATTTGCGATTGCAAGAAAGGGCAAAAGCCTAAAAGTCCGGGGAGGGTGCACGTGCAAATAGATCCCACATTAACACGCTTCCTTAACCTCAGTTCAAGGATTACCTCCTCGATTCTCTTAAATTTAACCTCATCCTATTAATTAACTTCACTTTCTCCCTCCCATTATTATTGCTGGCCTATTGATGAAGGGATTCTCACGCTACCCCTCCAAGCACTGGATCAACACCTAGCTGGTCAAACACGGAGATGCATGATCATATGTACTTAAGTAGAGATATACATAATTTGATTTTCAATAATAATCCTATCATTATCCGTTATAGCCGCATAATGTGTGGGAATTTGTACAACCCTGAAGAATTAAAGCTCAAACACGCTGTTTGACGAGCCTAGTCGGTAAAAGCTCTTTGCAGTTGAGCACGTAAGAGGATTTTTTTTTCCAGAATGTTCTATTGGATACTGGTGATGTTCAAATACAAATTATGGCATATTATTACAAAAGAAAATAGTGAAAAGATCATAAATCTAATCCTCTAACTAATTAAGTGAACATAATTAGATCTAATATAACAGGACCAACATCGTCAATCTTTTCCATATTATATATTAGGGGTTTTATGAGAATTGGAGGCATATTTTTGACCATATATAAACGGGAGCTGACATAAGAGCTATTCACTTTTGTCTTTGTCTTTGGACTATATGTACATAATTAGTGAGATGAGACAATGCATAAGACAAAATGGAATGATCAACCTGTGTAGGACAAAATTTTCCTCTATGGACAATATGTAGATAAGGAAAGTTCATATTCATTGGAATAGAAACATCAAACATAGTACAAGGAAGGCCTATATAGAACTTCACAAAGAATGACAAAATTATACGGTGTAACAAACTTAGTTATATCTATCAAGTAAAATAACCCTTCACATACACGTTAATGACGAACGTAAAATCAAGACATACAAAATACAAGAAGTTGAGGATACATTTAATAGAAAATCAAAATAAGGAACCGATGATTCCTACTTACATGGGAATAAACTTGATTTAAAAAGAAGAAGAAGAAGAAAATGTCCTTTTGTCCCAAAAATTTATGCTAATTAACGCAGATAGGTCTATTATTTTCCTTTTCTCAGATCATTATGTCCTTGGTATTCTTATCCCCTTTTACCAAAAGTATCCTACAATGCACCTAGGTGCAACTAAATAATCTGTTTGAAAGTAGAATTTTTTTATACATTTAGCCAAAATTGCGTATGCATGTTTAGCTAGCTCATTTGTCTATTGTTTTATAATTTTCAACAGATATATAAGTAAAAATTGACTGTATAAATTAATTTAAATAACATTAATATATATCAGAGCGTTAAATATTGCCGAGGTAGTATTGGAACTAGAAAAGGTTTTAAATACCTCAAGGATAACAAACTGAAGTAAAAAAAAAGGTAATTTGCAGGCATGAATATGTCAAATCTCCAATGAATTTATTTGTGTTTTTTTTCCATTAAAAACTATGATATATAGCTTACTATGATATAGCTGAGGTAGTTTTAAATGATGAGATCAGTAATTTTGATAATAAATGATGAGGGGTTAGTTGCCGTTAAGAATCTTTAATGGATTTTTATATATGTTTTTTTATTAACTTTTCTTGAAAGAATGGGAAGCCCCCTCAGCGGTCAATTTCAAAATAAAAAAATCCCATCCTTTTTGCACTACTAGTATTAGTATTTTGCAGTCGTGCGATGCATGTTACATCTTATATGGAGTTAGATACTGAGAGATTTATGGAGTTAGTTATTCGAAGAGACATATAAAGTTAGTTACGTTACAATTTGATGTTGGATTTTAAATATTTTTTTTATGAATTTCTCTTGCAAATTAAAAAGCCAAATATCCAAATCAATTTAAAAATTGGGGACTCCTTGCCTTTTGCCCTATAACAGAGACTAGTAATTTGCAATATAAAAAGTGTAATTAAAAAAATTCATATGGAGTTAGTTACTGAGATATTTGTGGGCTTCATTATTGGAAGAAATGTATGGGATTAGTTCCGATTACAAATTGAGATGGGATTTTTTATATTTTTTCAACGAATTTTTCTTGCAAATTAGATAGCTAAATTTCCAAATCAATTTCAAAATTAGAGACCCTCGCCTTTTTGCACTATAATAGAGATAATAGTAGAATAGTAGATGCACATGAATTATTTAAATAGAAAATAAATAAGCGTATATATAGTCACATTATGTTAATATGCTAAGGATCTATGTATTTTTTATTTTCAATTTATTTTTTTTATTTGCAACTTACTTTAAAATATCGTAGCTATTCTCTTGTATCTCCTGTATATATAATGCTTTTTGGATTAAAAAAAATTAATACAACAAGATATAGAAATCATGCTTACTTTCAATCAATTTTCTATGCTTTTCCTTTCTCTTTTATTCTAATGAAAACTGAGCTACTAGCATCATAAATATATTAATAAAAATAAAGTTTAATTACAATATCAAAGGCTATTTAACTTGGGCCAATGAAAATAAATAAATATACAAATGAATTGGTGGAATTAGAGATTCCAAAACTGATATGGTACACCGTAACAATTGGATCATTTCTCAACTCATCATTCATTTTTTTAGTTGCCAAACATGCCCACATATTGAAAAATTTACAAAATTTCAGTCAAAATACGGATCAACATTTTGTAGACTTGTTATATTTTGAATAAAACGAAGCTATATGCCCCAATGTTTCCTTAAAAAGAACTTTAACTGCAAGAAAATAAAAGAAAAAAAAGTTATCCATAAATCAAATCCAAAGATTAGGGGAACAAATCCCATATATGACTAATGAAAGCAAATACGATTATAACTATGTGCCTGTAATCACTATGTAATGATCGTAATTTTTATATGGTAAATAAATGTATATTTTATTTTTAGAGCTAAATATTTCTTTTATGGTATTTTAATGTCAATAGTTTCCATTAAAATAGATTTTAAATTTATATGAAAGGAAATGATTAGTTAAAGTGTTTTTTGAAATATTTAATATAATTTTTGTTGAAGAGAATTTTAGTTTAAAAGATAAAGAGAAGAACTGGCTGTGTGGATTTGTCTTTAGGATTTTGTTAGACTTTTTAAAAGAGAATTTTTTAAAATAGAAATTGTTTCATTTTTGGAATTTTGAAACGTATACATATTTTAGGAATACATTTTCTTAATGTTTTGTATTATGAAAGAAATCTCGTTTTTAAAGAGACGTATTTATTAAAAGATTTTGTTGGAGAATTTTATTTAATAGAAAGAATCATGATTTTAGATTTTATTAGATTTAGGTAAAGGGGATTTTTGAAAAGTGATATACTTTGAAAAGGATTTTCAATATAAAAAAATTTATTAATATTTTGAAGAAAAATATTTTATTTGAAATCGAACCTTTATTTTGGAATACTATGTAAGAGAAAATAATTTATAAACTAATTTTTGGTATTTCTAAAAAAAATAATATAATTAAGAGAATTTATTAAAAAGTTTTTGAAATTCTAAGATTATTCATTTAATATTCATAGGAGTTTAATTAGATTTTATTTTGATCAAAACTATTATTTAAAACCCTGTTTTATGAAACTCCTTTCTAAACCTGTTGCGTATACGAGACAATCACAAAGTAAACACACAATCGATAACGAGAAGAAATTAAACCATGGGCAAGATAGAAATATGAATACTAACCATAAAACAAATAGGCGAAGGCGAAGTTTTATTAATAATCAAATATCCGAAAGAGTACAAATCGATGGAGAATTACAAATCCTTCTCAAACTCTAGATCTCTCACAATTATCAATGGGTTCTCACAAATTAACAAAAAGTATCAGATCTATCTCTAAAATAAGCTATCATATATATAACATACAAAAGATTTCCATAAATAACTAATTTCCAAACAAAGGAAATATCCGATCCAGGCATACGGCAGACGTCTGCACAAGAGATTGGCAGACGTCTATCTTTCTAGTCACGAAACTTCAGAGCTATCCAGACGTCTGAACAAGGATAGGTCCGACGTCTGGTATTCTTATTGAAATAACAGAGTGCTTGGCAAACGTTTGAAACTCATCGAGGCAGCCTAAAGTATGCTCATGCATATAGAGCAAAGGCAAAAGTCTGGCGCTGAGACTGCCAAACGTCTGACCTGTAGATGACATCAAATCTCCATATAGCTTCATGATAACTGCGGATTTTCGAATAGGAAATCTTAGGGGATCGAATGTGAGGAACATCTAACAAATCTCCATCTTATCTCGCATTCTACAAACTACTCCATCAAAATAATAACAGTTCCACCTTCACCACAAAACCCCTCAAGGGCTCAATGAGTGCGATGCACGCCAATTAATTTTATGCAGTGCTCAAACTAAATAACTGAAAAAGACTTTGTCAACATATCGGCCGGATTGTCTGCTGTACCAACCTTCTTCTTAATAATTTCTTCTTTCTCAATGAATTCCTTCACAAACCGATACCTTACATAGATGTGTTTTATCCTATCATAATGCATCTGATATTTTTTCAAGTGAACCGCGCTTTGGTTATCACAGTAGACTATTATGGTATCATTTTGAATGTCATGTTCCGAAAATAGTCCCTTTAACCAGATTGCCTCCTTAACGGCCGCAACAACGGCGATATACTTCGCCTCTGTCGTAGACAACGCTACCGTAGGCTGCAAAGAAGCACGCCAACTAATGGAATATTCTCCTAAAGAGAATACATAACCGGTGATCGATCTGCGTCTTTCAAGATCACCTGCATAATCGGAGTCGCTGAATCCAACCAAACCGTCGTCGTTCCATCCAAACACTAACCCCACGTCAGATGTACCTCGAAGATATCGTAATATCCATTTCACCACCTGCTAATGGATTTTTCCAGGAGATGTCATATAGAGACCAACAATATTAACGGCTTGTGAAATGTCGGGTCATGTACAAAACATGGTATACATAACGCTACCCACCGCACTCGCATAAGGAACAATCGACATATATCTAATCTCATCCTCCATTTGCGGTGATAAATGAGCTAAAATTTTAAAATGAGCTGCCAACGGAGTACTTACAGATTTAGTATCTGCCATACCGAAATGCTTTAAAACTTTCTCAATATATCGCTGTTGAGACAAGTATAGATTTCTCTCTTTGCGATCGCACCTGATCTCTATACCAAGTATTTTCTTGGCTGCTCTCAAATCCTTAGTCTCAAACTTACCTTTTAACTGTTCCTTCAAATTTATAATATCAACCATATATCTTACTGCTATCAACATATCATCAACATAGAGTAACAAATATGTGAAAGAAGCATCGGCAAGCTTCTTCGAATATACACAACTGTCGCCCATACTTCTCGTAAACCATATTTCTTTCATGAAAGAGTCGAACTTCTTATACCAATGTCTTGGTGACTGTTTCAAACTGTAAAGAGACTTCTCTAGCAGACAAACATGATTTTCTTTACCTTCAACTTCAAAACCCACGGACTGTTGCATGTAGATTTTCTCTACCAAATTACACTACTACAAAAGTGGGCAATGGTAATGGGGAAATGGTAGCAGTTTAAACCGTTACAAAAAACCCTATAACGGTTTTTATGGTTTTGGTAACAGTATAAACCGTTACCATTTCCAATAATTGGTAGGGCCCACTTCTCTCTCCAGACAAAAACCCCATCTTCCCAAATTTTCATCCCGAGCCACTTTATTCCCCCCCCAAAACTCCTCGTCCCAATCCCCGCTGCTCGAAGCCCCCTCTCATCGCCGATCGCCTCCCCTTTCTCGTCGTCAATCGCCTCCCCTCTCGTCACGTGCCTTTGCTGCTAGATTGATTGGCTCCTGTTGCTCGAAGCCCCCGCCGCCGCCGCCATCCTTGCCGCTCCCATCTGCTCAAAGCCCCCTCCCATCTGCTCAAAGCCCCCTCCACCACCCCTTCTCTTCTCGTGGTTGATTCTCAAATTTAACAAAAATCAGTTCAAATCTTTTTACCATTGATTTTTTACTTATTTTTTTGTTTTTTGGAGGATTTTTTAATTTTATCAGCCGTCGTCTTGGAGTATCTCTCCGTTGAGGTAATTGATGCCGAATTTCTGAGATTATTTTGGTGTGACGGTAGTTTGAGAATAGATTTTGTGGTTTTCTTTTTTTTGTTCCATATCTACTCTCAAAATCTCATCAAAATTATTATTTTTGGATGATTTTGCAGGCTAGGGTTTCGATGCTGCTTAGGTTCCATCTCTACCCTCAAAAATCTTATCAAAATTACTTTTTTGTGGATGATTTTGCTGGCTAGGGTTTCGATGCTATTCGAATTTTTATCTTATAATTTTTATCATTTTCTATGTTATCGATTGATATGATTTTGTATGAAAAGGATGTCTCACAGGAAATTTGAGCACCCTTGCCATGGCTCCCTAGGATTTCTCCCTAAGAAAAGAGCTTCTCACCATCATGGCCAAGGTCTAATTTTTATCTCCATGTCCATTCTTTTGATGTGAAAATTTGCATTAGTTTTACATTAAATTTGACAAATTCCTTCACTTATTCTGTTATTTTTCATTTTGATGTAGATAGGAATTGCTATTAACACCCTTTTCTAGTGGTAATTTGAGATTATATGTATGATTTGTTATAGGGTAAATGACACACAGAGAGGGAGAGAGCAGAGGTTGTTGGAGGAAGGAGGGGGAATTTTATTTTTTCATAATGCATCAAATTGGTAACGATTCAAACTATGACCAAATGGGGGCTATGGTAACGGTTTAAACCGTTACCAGACTTCTGGTTA
Source organism: Agapanthus africanus (assembly GCA_030015575.1). Classification (NCBI taxonomy): domain Eukaryota; kingdom Viridiplantae; phylum Streptophyta; class Magnoliopsida; order Asparagales; family Amaryllidaceae; genus Agapanthus; species Agapanthus africanus. Next base: position 517,298,258 of record CM057343.1, read on the forward strand.
CGGGGTTTTAGGTAATGGTTGTGTAACGGTTTAAACCGTCACCAAAATGAATTTAGGTAATGGTTTAAACCGTTACCAAATGTACTATCTATAGTAATGTTAACGTGTAAGAATGCGGTCTTCATATCGAGCTGCTCAAGCTCCAAATCTTGTATAGCTACCAAACCGAGTAAGATACGTATAGTGGCATGTTTAACAACCGGAGAAAATACCTTAGTGAAGTCAACTCTCCGCACCTGCGAATAGCCTTTAGCTACCAATCGCACCTTGTATCTCGTATTCGACGCCCCTTGGTCACCTTCTTTCTTCTTGAAGATCCACTTGCAGCCAACTATCTTCTTTCCTCATTCGAACTTCACGAGCTTCCAAGTTTGGTTCTTATGAAGAGACTCAATCTCTTTATTCATAGCGACTAGCCAACGAGCTGCTTCATCGGATGAGATAGCTTCTTTATACCTTTTCGGCTCGCTACTATTAACTGTTTCTGCAACAGACAACGCATATGCTACTAGGTCATTATAGCTATACCTCTGTAGCAATCTAATGTCCCTTCTCTGTCGGTCATGAGCGAACAAATACTCCTCATCATGGGACTATTCCTTTTGAGTTTCTTCAGACGATGGTGAAGGAGAGATCTCCTTCGAACCCGAACTTTCACCGACCTCAATATCAATTCTCGGCTCATCCTTCTTCGAATCGTCTTCAATTGGAGATTCCTTATTGTTCAGCTTTAATATAGCAGATTCATCAAATATCACATCTCTGCTAATCATAAATTTAGGCGACTTTGGATCCGAACATCATAATCTATAACCCTTAATGCTGGTAGCATAACCGAGAAATATACATTTATTCGCTCGGGGATCCAACTTTCCTTCATGACAATGTGCATAAGCGGGGCAACCAAACACCTTAAGTGTTGAATAATCAGCATGTTTTCCCGACCATACTTTCTCCGGCGTCTTACAACCTAGCGATGTATGAGGTTGCCGATTCACAATATAACACATTGTATTTACCGTATCTGCCCAAAACTCCTTTTCGAGCCCTACATTAGACAACATGCACCACACTTTCTCTAAAAGAGTCCGGTTCATTCGCTCCGCAACTCCATTCTACTGTGGTGTATAGACAACGGTATGATGCCGAACTATTCCTTCATTTTTGCAGAAATTGTTGAAATCTCCACCGCAAAAGTCTAAACCGTTGTCCATCCCCAGTCTCTTAATATGCTTTTTTGTGTTCTTCTCAAGCAACGTCTTCCATAGTTTGAATATAGTAAACAAATCACTTTTTTGCTTCAAGAAGTAGACCCAAATCTTTCTTGAAAAATCATCAATGAAGGTAAGAAGATACTTGACACCACTTCCTTTAGAAGCAACGGGAGGGGGTCCCTATAAATCCGAATGGATATAATCAAGAGTACCTTTTGTGTTGTGCACCGCCGAACTGAAATTAACACATTTCTGCTTCCCAAAAACACAATGTTCACAAAACTCTAGCTTCATCGTACTCTTGCCACCAAGTAGACCCTGCTTTGACAACTCGGCCATACCTCTCTCACTCATATTCCCGAGCTTCATGTGCCAAAATCTGGTAGTTTCTGAATTCGTCATAGATTTGGATGATGAATAGCCACCAATCCGGAAGTCGTCGAACCCTGCAACGAATATAAGGACCCTTTTTAAGCCCTTCATTACAACTAGAGTATTTTTGATTATCTTCAAAACTCCACATTCAGCTGAAATCATGTTGTTGGATATAGTGCCCTCAAAGTCAATTATTGGATCACAGGCACGTGATTGCAATGATTGAGGGAGGACCTATACCGGTAAGACAGTCTTACTCAAGATGATAGTATGCTATCTGGTTTATCTTTATCATCGTGTACTGCTTTAGGTGACCTTACAGGTCACTATTGCGCATTGATAGAGCCCTCAGGATTCTTGCTTGACGGCCAGCAGTGTGATGGCGATCATATACGTGGGAGCTGGGGTCTATAAGCACATCCTTAAAGGGTCCTTAGTCGTGGGAGTTTTCGAGACAGGGCATCGATACTCCAGAGTAGACTAGTATATACAGTCGAGATCCCGACGAGGGACGGTAGCCGGTCTCACAAGCCACTGGTGTCAGTTGGTTCACCTAAGATGTATACATATGCTCATTGGGTTATGAGTACACCGGACAGGACTCGCCGGGAACCTGCTAGTTGGGATTATACCAGACGTCAGATAGCAGTTCCCTGTACAGGTTAGTTCATCGACCTGAGATCGTCATTTGTCTCGTATGAGTTCCCACTGTACTTTGATTACTACCCTACCACAGCTCAAAGGAGTCGTGCAAACAGGTTTTAGTTGGGTACAGTCCCGAGCCACATGGAAGCAGTGAGCGGATCTGCAGGGGTTCGTCTCTTCCGGTATTGGGGGTGAGGTCGCGCTGTGTCTAGGAGAGCCATTACATGAAGTCCTTGGCCAAGGCAGGAGATTTACTGGTAGGTATTCCAGTAGTATCTCAGGGTGTTCTGGGCTACACCCCGACACGACTTTTACCTCTTTTGGGGGTCTGACTTTTACCAACCCCCTAGGCCTGCTATGCGATGCTCATAGATGAACGGACCGGACTGTACGGATATTGTCACTGACAGGCTCAGTAGGGTGTCAGGATGAGTTCGCTCATCGACCTCCCTTTTGGTCAATACATGGTAGCCCGTTACATATGGCTAATACTTCTTCTGTGCTAGTGGTTAAATCCACAGCCAAAGTATTGACGAATCTTTAGTGTTCCCCACAGACAATTTCTCAAGTTTCGGGCGAAACGTTGTAGAGGCCGTATGATATATGGCAGGGTCCGATCATATACGTGCGGTATTGCACGGATCATGATCGGACGGATCATACTAGTGGGCTTTGGTTTAAGCCGGATCCTAGTATTAGATTTGTTGGATTACTTTAGTCTCATCGCATTCGCATTCAGTCGGAATGCGGATGCATGTATGTATATACAGGTGAGGGGTATCCTCGTGATCCGTCACGAGTTTACTTTAGATGTTGCCGGATTTTCTTTGTTATGGCAAACATTTGGATTAATGTTTGCTTATGGAAATAATGAGCTAGAAATCATCATGACAATGCATTAATGTGACATGGACTTGTATCATGAGTCATGGTCTCTTTTCTTGCAAATATGTCACATTAATGGATTGTTTTGTGCTTGATATGATAAGGGGAGAGAGAGAGAGGGGGCTGCCATGAGATGGTATTTGGTCTTGTATTATTCTTACACTCTCTCACTCTCATTATTCATTCCATCACAAGAAAAGAAAAGAAAAGAAAAAGCCTTCCTCTTCTTCTTCTTCTTCCTCTAGCTTGCTTTCTTCATTAATGGTAATATCTTCAACCTCCATCCAAACTCATGGATGCAAGAGGCAAAGTGATCACAAACAATTTCTACAACACCTTGGACGTGTCGGTTAGCACACTTCGCGCCCGAGTTGCTTCGGATGAAGCGGGAGCCCGTAAAAGGACTTCTCGATGTGGTGCCCTTTCCGACGAGGAGATGAAGACCGGAGATGCCGCGAGGAGATCGGGATAGTGGCTAAAGACCGAAAGACACGGATCGCTCGGTATAGCTCTCTACCCTTTCTCTTATTAGCTAGTAGTACGTTAATGGTCCGATCCGGGGTTTTAGTATGTTGTAGCGCCGGTTTTCTAGTTTGAAAAAGTTTTCCTTTCCATATTTTGGCTTCGGACAGACGGCCGGGGCGCTACCGTAGACTTACATGGTATCAGAGCTACGCCATTAGCTTTTACTAGCTTACTCTAACGTGTTTAGAACTTTGATCGAACGAAAATTCCGAAAACCGCATTTCTAAGCTCTGTGTTTCTGTCGATTTTTTAAACCGCTCTAAAAAATATTTTTGAGCATCTCAGAAAATCGTGCAGGGTTTTTTGAGAATTCTGGAAAAATTTGGTTCGCTGATTGTACTGTAGTGCGGCGGATCCGTGGCCAAAACCACGTTTTAGCGGCGGATCTGCGGCCGTACTGTAGCTACAGTGCACCAAATTTTTTCAGTAGGTCTCTGACTTGGAATTGGGATTTATGGTATATTCTTTTTGGGCCCAGGTTTTTTTGAGTGCTGCAGTTGTACTTGGGGGCCCACTTCGGGAAATTTAGTCGATCGAAAATTTTAAACATGTTAGTTCACAGTATTTACATTATATCTGCGACCGTGAATGTCACTTGATCGGTAAATCCTGTCTAACTGCCATAACTCTTTTAGACGGATTTGCGAACGTGACATTCACGTTGATGTTCTGTGTTGTGCTGTGATGTTGCGGATTTGTCGTGGTGGATAGCCTGGATGCAATGTTAGTACAGTTTTGATATTATTATGTGCATTTGATATTGCGGGGCGAGCGTCCGACATGTGGACTGCCGTTACTGTCTGTTTGTATATTATTCTTTTGGGGCACGACCGGGCTGAGGTCGATGTACCCGTTGTATGTATATTTTACTTTCTGTACTAGGATTACCCCGCGGTGGGGTGCACGGATAGCCGGGTTCTAGAGGGCAACGAGCCCGCATCTCATGGCTTTGAGATGGAGGGGGCTTCACTCTAGAATTGGCAGGCTATTCGCCGTACTCGTAGGGGGTACAGGTTGACCCAAGGAGGGGTGCTCAAGTTACCGGATTCCGTGAAGTGCTGGGTGGTCCATTCACGTTGTTGAAGGGGGCTGCCTCGCTTCAGGTTTTGGCGGGTAACTTGCCGCGCCCGTAGGGGTCTAGGATTTCATTGCACAGGCTATCCACACGACATAGGGAACGTCGGGTTTCAGTAGCGGCTCTATGAAACCCGGGGATCCCAGATATCTGTATTGTTCTGTGATGCTTATTACATTTTTGTGATGTTGCATTTTATCACGCCTTGAGCGAATATTATATATTGATATATATACTAGTAGATGTTGTATATGTTTTGCATCCGCGCTAGTCCAGTCCCCGCTCTGTCGTTAGTTAAGTAACCTAACGGGTGATGACGGGACCTAGTGGCGAATGTGGATGGCATATACGTACATCGTATTTTCGTTCTTTATTGGTGTGATCAATTGATGGGACTGCGTTGATTCGGATCAATGCAAGCTAAACAAACCTATTCTGATGTTGTTGGAACAATTTTCAAAAAGCTGTTATTGCAAGGACGTTCTCTTTTGTTTTGCACAGTGGTATTCGGTTATGAATATCCAACACCTCAGTCGACGAGGCAAGGGCCGAGATCCCTTCACCGGGAGTGACCCCTTGGACAGAAGTTTGCGTCAGGACAATAACTTCATTATAGTCGATTACTTTTGCTTTGCATCGTGGTATTCAGTTGGAATATCCTGCACCTCATTTTACGGGGAAAGAGCCGAGATCTCTTCACCGGGAGTGACTTCTTTAGCAATGGTTTTCGCCACTATATTTTTATAAAAAGCTATCCGGTTCCTTCAACGATATCAAGTTCATTACGTTAAAGGTTTTTCGCCAAAAACCATTCGTAGCCCTCCGTCATTTCAGACGGGTAGCACGTAGTATTCATGCTATGTTTGTTGACTTTCATCAAGGCATAGTGAATGATAGCTGCTTGTTACCTTTCTGCTGCATAGATAGATGCGTTGGTTTGGGACAGTCGTATAGCCTTGTTGACCTTCGTCAAGGGCTTGTACGGGTGGGTTAAAATTAAACCTGGACAATGACGGGTAGAACTTGACATGTGACTTATGATTTGTTGATCTTCGTCAAGGTCATAAGAGCAGGGGTAAAAATCACATCGGGAGTTTCTAAAGAAACTGAAACTTACCAGATATGCGCATACCTTCTGGAGTGTGATAACGTGAGTGGATTCCATCACGTTATCATGCGATGATAGTTGGATCCCGATTCCCACTGATGAGTTAGTTTACTCCTCGGGTGATCCCGACCAATTCTTCTTTTAGGTTTGGAGGAGAATTTGAGGATACAGTGGGAGGTTTCCTGATTAGATAAATTGATAACCATTCTGATCTAGGTTAGAGTGCACGCTGAGTGTTTCTTTTCTCTCTCTCTTTGGCAGCGACCATGGCCCTACCCTTGACTATGACTCAGTGACCAAGTTGACCGAACCTTCTTAAACACTGGCTTTTAGATTGTCATAGTTGCATACTTCATTTCCACTCCTACTTTTACCTTTTTCTCCAGGACACCCCGTATTACTACGAACGTCCACTTCCATTGGATAAAACCATCATATGGTTATATACGAACTCAAAAGAATTTATTCGAGGATGGTTTCCGGTTCTGGAGAAAACAAATAGGACTATTCAGTTGTCTTTTCCTTTACCTTCTCTCAGGTTGCGAGCGCTCCTTCGATTAGGACGGTACACCTATTACGCTAATTGGATAGTCTTCTTCCAAATCATAGGCTGGTGCCGAAAGGTAGGGAATGAAGAAAACCATTTAGCCTAAACGGTGTACAAAAGGTATTAAGTAAAGACAAATAAAGGGATTAGAAGGAGGGCAAAGTAAATTGCGACTGCTATTCACGACCAAACCAAGTATTTCATTGCCACTCCTACTTCACCTTTGTATTTCTCTAGGACACTCCGTATCACTACGAAGATCCACAGTTATTTAGATATTCCATTGTATGGTTATATACGAACTCGAAGGAACTTGTTCCAGTTCGGGGATGGATTCTGGTTCAGGAGAAATAGGAATAAGGTTTATTCAGGTGTCTTTTATCTTTACCTTCTCTCGGGTTGCGAGTGCTCCTAGGATTAGGACAGTACACCCATTGTGCTTATTGGATAGTCTTCTTCCAAACCATAGGCTGGTGCCGAAAGGTAGGGAAGGAAGAAAACCATTTAGCCTAAGAGGGTGTACAGAAGGTAATGACTAAAGACATATAAAGCGATTTGGAGAGATGGCAAAGAAATATACGGTTACAGTTGTGAATTTGATAATGGAAGAGGCATTACTAGGAATACCCGGATACCCCTTCGAAACATTTATATGTTTCAGTTTCACTGTGTATTGTTAAAAGGAAAACTGATTTCCCAATTAGCACTTGCTCCAGGGTATGTATTTACCAGGTTTGATTCTCACATCTGTATGGTTTTACAGATGATGAGTGGGAGTAAGTTATTGGGGATTGGGTGATCATCCTCATTATATCGGAATTCGTTGTAATTGGTGATATTTGAGGAAATCGCCTGGGTTGTTTGCCGGATGATTAGTCGAAAATATTGCATATTTTAGCCGGCAATTTCCTCATCATTTGCATCCATATAGAAGTGTTCGGCATTCATATTTTACATATTAGCAAAACTGTCGTAAAATATCAGATTGCATGTGTTAGACTCTAAAACCGACACTATAAAGGAAATTGACCGCATTTCATGGCATCGCATCATCCCTACATTTGCGCAACACTTGTTTTGAGATCTATGCAGGAAAATCCAGCAGAAAGGCCAAAAATTTACAGGGTACAGCTAAAACGTTACGCCAACTCAATGATTTCAGTTCTGGTATTAATCCAAAGGGACAAATACAAATCAAAACATCAGATAAAGCTCAAAATATTAGCCCAAGACCACTGCAAAAGTACCAAAGCCCAAGGAGCCAACATGGCCGCGGAACCGCGGCCGGAGCCTGCTTGCGCCGCGGTTCCGCGGACGTCTTTCCACGTCAGCCCTAAATTTTTGTGCACATCTCCTACCTCAGTGTGTACAGCTCAGAATGACACAAAAATTTCCAGAAAGCCCCAGAAGCTTCTGCCAGATCAGCAAACCCTTGTTCCAACACTAAACTAGCCTTGTATTCTAGAAAGTTCTCCCTAAACCCTAGCTTAAACCTTAAGCTAAGCCTAACTAACTACTTCTAGAAGTCTTTCAACAAACTTTTGGAGGGAACTTCTATTTCAAACTCAAGGTTTAGGGTTTGGGAAATCTATAAATAGGACCCTACGCTCACTTGTAAAAGGATTATTCATTCATTGAAATTGATTGATCCATCCACTCTCTTTTCATCTTCTTCCACAAGTCTAGTGAGAGGGCTTGTGTGAAACCCTAACCCTAATTCCAATCAAAAGCCAAGATTCCGAGTACCCATCAAGCAAGAAGCCTTGCAACCTTTTATGAGCCGAGCCGATCTTCAACAGAGCAAGTGGTCCAAGCTGATCCGCGACTCACGAAGCCGAGCGACGCCAAATCGACAATTTAGTTCTTCCTCTTGTAGTTCTTGAGCGACTGTAATCAAATTGTTGATATAAATAAAAGGTGATATTCTTTTATCTTGTTTTCTTTAAATTCTCGCATCATGATATCTTTTCAATTCTTGAATACTTTCTGTGTGATGATATTTGAGTAATACTCCGCTCGTCGAGGAGTCGAGACGATCAATAGAATGATGATGTAATATATCTTAAATCGATTCTTGAATCCTACGAGTTTTGTAAACCCTAGCAAGTTCAAGAATCGACAACCCAATTCGTTGCGATGCTTTCTTGATTGATATCGCTCGAGATTGGGGAGCTACGACCTTTTCTTGAAATTGTTAGAGGCTAGAATGTGAATGATATCGATGAAAGAACAAGGGTTAAACGATGAAACCCTAGTTTCATCAAGAAAGCCCTAACTCTCATCGATCATCATCGATCTAGTATCAATCCTTCGAAGGACAAGAACACGAAATCTTGAAATTACATCACGTCTATAGATCCGATCGATTCCTACGAGCCTCATTTAGATTCTTGACATTTTGGTTGGAAATATTATCAAAACACCGATTCTTGATTTGTTTATCAGTTTCTTGATTCTTGATTAAACATCGTGACACCTGAATCAATCGATAAATTCTTGAATCATGTTTTCTTTTCTTTTCGATTAACTTTTCGATTCAAACAAATTAAACAAAGAAACGAATCGCACAATACCTGTGGACGATCCGCACTCGCTTACGATCTACAACTGACACCGTAGTTGATTGCGGTCAAATATAATTTTTGGTTGTGATTTCTTTATAATTTTCTAAATACCGACACAAAGAAACTTATTCATTTGATTTGATACACACAATCGAACTTTTTACGACAATCACCGGACGGCAAATATTTGGTTTTGAATATCCGTTATAATGCACCAATTTCAAATTGACATATCTGTACGTCTATCTTTATAGAGTGAGATATAACTTTTTGAAATTATGTCTGTGACATTTACCTATATCAGTGGATGGTTAGGTAAGGAGCAGTAAACAGCGGTGTAATTCTTCTTAACCATAAGTACAGTTTTCAACCTACGACACACATGAATGAGTTATTAGACTCAAGGGACTCATACAGAGTATTGTATGTTGTCCAGTGTCCATTAGGACAGAGGGGTTGGTACTCGTACTATATTCTGTTTACTTGTGACTTCTCTGGTTCTTAGATAAGTGTTTCGTAGAAACACAAGGTCCAAGTTTTGAGAAGTTATAGGTATATGAATAAAGCAGAGAACCAGGTGTTGCAAGTATCAGGATTTTTCAAGGTAATTGAAGATGTAGATATTTGTGTATGGTATTCAGTTGATAGTAATGGTTTTAAGAGAACTTATTTCTCTTTCAGGTTACTCATATCTGGATGTACTCCTAAGTTGAGTAATGCTGATCGGCCTCCTTCCATTTAGTTGACATGTACTGGAGACAGCTGCATGATTTGAATCTGGTTCAATTAAATCAGTGCCTCTATTTCTATATTGGATATAGAATAGTTCATATCTTAACAATGTTAAGGTACGGGGAGTTGTCCGGTTTATACTTAAAACCAGACTCTGGATAACTCAAGGCACGTTTCTGTAATGGCTGTTTGTGGGTTGACCCGGGCTATGACGAGGGTTGACTTTCTACCATCTGGAAGATCAATAGTGATATTGTTCTTGACTCGCCACAGTTTTAATAAAAATGGATTTTTTCAGAAAACAGTAGTGGGAGTATGGTAGAACTGGAAGTGATTCCAGAACCACAAACGATTACTGAAAATTTGATAAGAAACTCAAGATTCAATCTGGTTTGACATTCCATTAGCCACTCCACAGATATGGTGAGTAACCTCAGGCGCTCGAGAGGTATTTCGGTATGCTCAAGGACGGTGGCAGGGAGGTTTTTGTTTATCCAGACTTGCCATTGCTGTTGTTCCAGACTGTGAGACCCGGCAGGAGGATGAGTATAGCGTCCTTCTAAACTTACTTTAGAAGTGCACGTGTATATTATTCTGCCAGAGGGTTGTCGTAGTCAGTGGGAGCAGCGGAAGCATAGTGGGCAAGTAGTTTATATCTATTTATAGACTAAAACAGAAATAGCGGAGATAGATCATCTATTTCGGATGTGACAGTCATAGGTTTGACTTCATCAGAATAGGGGATGGATCTGTTGAGAAGGTAGTAGGGTGTGATGTCCTGGTATTTGGATGACATACACAGAGTAGGAAGTGAAATTCCTATACTACGGTCGGTTATACTTTGGTTGTCACACAGTGGTTTCTCCACAAAGGATATAGATATTATATCAGATATTCTGGTTACTAGATCTATGGTTTTAGATCTAGATTTGGGTAGTTTCCCAATCTGGGTACTTAGACAGCATTCTAAAGGTGTTTTAGAATGGACGACTCCTGGCACGGTAGTGTACCAGCAGGTGATAGAGTCACCCTCTCTAAAGGTGTCTTACAGACTAAAGGGGAGAGGGATGTGCATGATTGGCAGATCACTTGCTTAGGCAATTGAGTCAATCATGAGATGTCAAGTACCACACCAGATGTTGTTTTTGTAGTAGATGCAATAAGATATTGATCCAATCCTGGAGAAACATTCGGAAGCAGTTTTAGAACATAAGTGGATGTTCTAGGGATATGATAACGACAGCCTCTTTCGGGGAACGTTATCATTCCAGGCTTCCAAGGTGACCTGGATGACAGAGTGACTGTTAGAGTTATAGTTTTCCCTCTGACGAGGGGCAGTACTTTGAACAGGTGGTCCAAGGGGATGCTGAGGGAGGCATGGCGCAGGATACTGATTAAGTTCAGTTGACGATACAGTCTAAGAAGTTTGGATTTGGAGTTCATTTATGAACTAGGTCCTATCAGATATCCAGACATATTCTAAGACAGGTATTGCTTATTTCGGGAGATGGATTTCTCCACGAACTTGAGATGAAGAGAGACATAGAAAGAAACATCAGGGCAGATCCACTCACTGAGGCTATTTCTCGAACGCAATAGTTTCGCAAATGGGCTTTGTGAGACTGATTAGTAGAGGAGTTGGGTTTTCGGTATCACACGGGCTGTGAGTATGCGACATCGCAATAATTAGCCTTGAGTGCAAGTGGGAGATTATTGGATATAGTGCCCTCAAAGTCAATTATTGGATCACAGGCACGTGATTGCAATGATTGAGGGAGGACCTATACCGGTAGGACAGTCTTACTCAAGATGATAGCATGCTATCTGGTTTATCTTTATCATCGTGTACTGCTTTAGGTGACATTACAGGTCACTATTGCGCGTTGATAGAGCCCTTAGGATTCTTGCTTGACGGCCAGCAGTGTGATGGAGATCATATACGTGGGAGCTGGGGTCTATAAGCACATCCTTAAAAGGTCCCTAGTCGTGGGAGTTTTCGAGACAGGGTATCGATACTCCAGAGTAGACTAGTGTATACAGTCGGGACCTCGACGAGGGGCGGTAGCCGGTCTCACAAGCCACTGGTGTAAGTTGGTTCACCTAAGATGTATACAGGTGCTCATTGGGTTATGAGTACACCGGACAGGACCCGCCGGGAATCTGCTAGTTGGGATTATACCAGACATCAGATAGCAGTTCCCTGGTGACATGTGTACAGGTTAGTTCATCAACCTGAGATCGTCATTTGTCTCGTGTGAGTTTCCACTGTGCTTTGATTACTACCCTACCATGGCTCAAAGGAGTCGTGCAAACAGGTTTTAGTTGGGTACAGTCCCGAGCCATATGGAGGCAGTGAGCGGATCTGCAGGGGTTCGTCTCTCCCGGTATTAGGGGTGACGTCACGCTGTGTCTAGGAGAGCCATTACATGAAGTCCTTGGCCAAGGCAGGAGATTTAATGGTAGGTATTCCAGTAGTATCTCAGGGTGTTCCGGGCTACACTCCGACACGACTTGTACCGCTTTTGGGGGTCTGACTTTTACCAATCCCCTAGGCCCGCCATGCGATGCTCATAGACGAACGGACCGGACTGTACGGATATTGTCACTGACAGGCTCAGTAGGGTGTCAGGATGAGTTCGCTCATCGACCTCCTTTTTGGTCAATACTTGGTAGCCCGTTACATACGGCTAATACCTCTGACGTGCTAGTGGTTAAATCCACAGCCAAAGTATTGACGAGTCTTTAGAGTCCCCTACAGACAGTTTCTCAAGTTTCGGGCGAAACGTTGTAGAGGCCGTATGATATATGGCAGGGTTCGATCATATACGTGCGGTATTGCACGGATCATGATCGGACGGATCATACTAGTGGACTTTGGTTTAAGCTGGATCCTAGTATTAGATTTGTTGGATTACTTTAGTCTCATCGTATTCGCATTCAGTCGGAATGCGGATGCAGGTATGTATATACAGGTGAGGGGTATCCTCGTGATCCGTCACGAGTTTACTTTAGATGTTGCCGGATTTTCTTTGTTATGGCAAACATTTGGATTAATGGTTGCTTATGGAAATAATGAGCTAGAAATTATCATGACAATGCATTAATGTGACATGGACTTGTATCATGAGTCATGGTCTCTTTTCTTGCAAATATGTCACATTAATGGATTGTTTTGTGCTTGATATGATAAGGAGAGAGAGAGGGGGCTGCCATGAGATGGTATTTTGGTCTTGTATTATTCTTACACTCTCTCACTCTCATTATTCATTCCATCACAAGAAAAGAAAAGAAAAGAAAAAGCCTTCCTCTTCTTTTTCTTCTTCCTCTAGCTTGCTTTCTCCATTAATGGCAATATCTTCAACCTCCATCCAAACTCATGGATGCAAGAGGCAATGTGATCATAAATATTCTCTACAACACCTTGGAAGCGTCGGCTAGCACACTTCATGCCCGAGTTGCTTCGGATGAAGCGGGAGCCCTTAAAAGGACTTCTCGATGTGGTGCCCTTTCCGACGAGGAGATGAAGACCGGAGATGCCGTGAGGAGATCGGGATGGTGGCCAAAGACCGAAGGACACGGATCGCTCGGTATAGCTCTCTACCCTTTCTCTTGTTAGCTAGTAGTAGGTTAATGGTCCGATCCGGGGTTTTAGTATGCGGCAGCGCCAGTTTTCTAGTTTGAAAAAGTTTTCGTTTCCGCATTTTGGCCTCGGACAGACGGCCGGGGCGCTACCATAGACTTACACATGTAACCCTTGTTGTCGAGTGCAACCAAAGAGATGTGTTTCTTCTTCAAGACATGTAGGTTCCTGACTTCTGCCAATGTCTTCACAACACCGTCAAACATCTTGACTTGGATTGTCCCTTTGCCAATAGCTCGACATGAATTATTGTTGCCCATCAAATCCATTCCACCATCAACGGACTTGTACATGGTGAACAAATCCCTATTGGGACACATATAGTTAGAACAACTCGAATCCATGATCCTCTCGTCCTTAGATTGATGTGTGTTGTCAAGGACCACAAGAAGATCTTCTTCTCCTTCCGCTATACTCGTTTCAGCTGAAGACTCTTTCTTTGATTTTTCTTCTTGCTTTTCTTTGTTCTGCAACTTAAAGCAATCAACCTTGAAGTGCCTCTTCTTATTACAATAATTGTAGGTAATATTTTTAGCCTTGGATTTTGGCTGCGACTTCTTTCTATTTACTTCTGGATCTCTCTTCTCCACTTGCCCTCGAACAAATAAGCCAGATGATGAAGCATCTGCTTTGGTAGAAGTCAACTCCTTGTCGATCTTCTCTTTATTCATCAAATTCTCTTTGACATCCTTGATTAAGATTGTGTCTCATCCATAAACCATGGTGTCACGGAAGTGCCAAGGGTGGTAACGAACACAACAAGAGAAGAGCTTGATCTTCATCATCAATCTTAATGTCAATCTTACCAAGATTCGTAATGATCATATTAAACTCATCAACGTGAGATTTTATTATAGAGCCTTCTGACATGCGAAGTATGTAGAGACGATGCTTCAACTGGAGTTGATTCATGAGATATTTCCTTAAATATAACCCCTCCAATTTATTCCACAAATCAGCCACCGTCTTCTCCACCAAAACTTCTTGTAGAACTTTATTTGTCAGACACAAGTGGATAGCTATGAGGGCCTTTTCATCCATCTCCTCCTAAGCTTTCTTCGTCATAGTGGAAGGATATTTATCCTTCCCATGAATCGTCTTCTTGAAATTGTTTTGAGTCAAAATGGCAACCATATGGACTTTCCACAAACTAAAACTCATATTTCCATCAAACTTCTCGATATCGAACTTCATGATTGTCAGAGACATAATGTGGGATCAAATCAAAATACCTTGAGTACTAACGAACCCTAAAACCATAAAATCACGATCTAAGAAAGTGGGGAAGAGGATATGGTTGTCATTACCCACCGTTGACCTAGATCAAAAAATTAAAGACCTAATAGTTCAACCAAAAAATCCCACAACAACGCATTAATAGTTTTGATACCAGTTTGTTGCGTATACGAGATAATCACAAAGCAAACACACAATTGATAACTTGAAGAAAATCAAACCACATGTAAGATAGAAATATGAATACTAACCACAAACCAAATAGGCGAAGGCGAACCTTTATTAATAATCAAATATCCGGATGTGTACAAATCGATAGAGAATTACAAATCCCTCTCAAACCCTAAATCTCTCACAATTATCAATGGGTTCTCACAAATTAACAAAAGGCATCAGATCTACGTCTAAAATAAGCTATCATATATACAACATACAAAAGTGTAATATTTTAGAAAAAATTTAAATGTTATTTTAGAATTTTAAATAATGATAAAAGGGTTTTTATTAAGATTATGGTATTTATTTGTAGAAGGTATTTATGTGTAAAAGAGTGTGAATTGGTATATGTTAGGTTTATATTAAACCTTCACACACATCATACCATATCATGCATATGATGGCTACACCTCCTCCTTCCTCTCATAATTCATATGTTCATTTCACTTCAAAACTGAGCATATCAACTCTCTCAACCCTCACCTCAAATCTTAGCCACTCTTCACCAAATCACCATGAGTGTTGATGATTTCTTCACTTAAATTGTTCAAAACTTTAAGAAGCCTCAAGTAAACATGTCAAGAGCTTGGACTTCCTTTGGCCTCCATCCTAATAGGTAAATATCAATCTTTTTTCAAGTTATCTAAGTGTTCAAGTTTCAAAATACTTTGATAGATGTCAAAAAGTAGGATTTTTGTAAGGTTTTAGTATTCAATTGAATTCTGGGATGTATTAGGATTTTATAAAATATTCAGAGTATAGATTTGACCTAGTAAGATCACTAGAAGACACCCACTGAAGCACAAACCCTAAAGTCCATGACCAGGCCACAAATTGTGACCAAAAGGAATTTTTTGGCAGCCAAGGTGATGAGTTAAGGTTTGGGTTTTGGTCTACTGCATGATCTTTGGATGATTAATCCCCTGTGATACTTTGTTTTTCCCTAGATGCCCAAGGCAAAATCTGGAAGTATTTTAGTGTGGTTTTGGTAAGGTTTTAAGGTTTTTAACCTTGTGTATTCGTATTTATAATTCTTGTTACGGTTGATTTGGTTGAACTGTGATGCCGGGGGGTAGTTCCTTGTTGTTAACACTCGCCTAGCTCTTGTTGATCATAAATTCTATCCTATGGACCTTTATTTGATGTAACGGTTCCGATTTAGATTTTTATGTGCATTTCACGGTTATATAAATCCTAGGTTCTATTGCGGAGACTTCCGATGCGACAATGATACACAAGGAGGTTATGGGATACGACTAGCGCGATCGCACATCGTGAGTAGATTATATCTACGGGTGGAGAATCAGGTGGATGGCGTATAGCACCCCTATGAAACATATTGCTTATTATATCATTGAATGTGCTTAGGATACATACCGTGTATGTTTAGATTTGTACGATATGTGTTGTACTCCGTTAGTATCATTTAGTAGTCTTATAATAGAAACACTTGGTAGAACACAAGAACAAATACTAATGATTGCCATATTGCACAATCACAGACTCACATATTACACTACACATTATTAGTACTGTTATTCCACGTAGAACTGCCATGCTTACATATCATAGTAGAATTGACGTTATAGTAGGGTTATATTATTATACGATTTATATTGGGTGCACATACAAGACTAGATGTCCATACTTATTGTTGGGTGAGTACGCGACTGAAGGTCCGTACGGGTCGCCGTGTGTGTACGTGATACGAGATGTTCATATAGATCATTGTGCGGGTGTGTAAGAGGTCTGCATCGGTCGCTGTATACGTACGTAGACATGATGTCTATACGAGTTTATGTGTGTGCGTAGACTTGAAGTCCACACTACTATTATTGTGTGTTGGGTACGTAGATTAGATATCCGTACCAATCAATATTACTATATAATAATATATCTAGCGGTCATCGTACGAGGCGAGATTTTCGTACTGGATGACATGATGATGATGATGATTAGCCGAATACAGTTTTATTGACTTTGACTTGGGGAGTCTTATTTCACCCTGATTGGGAGATTATAATATTTGAAGTCTAACCCTTAATTTCACAACAACGATTCGTTTCATATTTTCGAAAGAGATAAAAAAGATGTGATGCTAGATTTGAAAAGGGCATCTATATATTTTAAAACGCCGCAATCTCCTTATTTACAACCAACGTTTCGTTATACTTTACAAGTGTATATATGGGATTACTTGCAATATATATCTATTTACTACTTGTTTATGCTATTCTTACCGTACATGTTATTTTCTCACGCGTTATTCATGTTATCAGATGTGCTACGCTTACATTATCATTGGTGTTACTATTATATTCGCTGGTGTTATTATATACTACCCGTCGGTGCCATAACTAGTTAGCACAAACTAAAGGGTATGAGAATATGATGTGATATGATATCAATCCTAAGAGATCGAGTATATATATGGAAAGAACATGACAAAGAGAATTGTGATTCGGACACGGTGGATATAGCCGGGGATCCATGATACATATTGACTGTGATCAATCCATAAGAGAATGAGGTAGGAAGACACAGTATGTCACCCGATGATATATGTGTTATCAATCTATGAGTGATTGAGGATAGTTGATATAGGATGTCTCTACGGATATATGCGAGGGATCAATATAGATGCCCTGCACAGAGACATATATATTATATATATGTGAGCGATCGATATAGATATCCTGCACTTATGAGATATATTATGTTATATATACAGTAGCCGAAAAATACCGGTCCATGAGACATTACTTGATTATTATTTCATATATCGATATATATTGAAAGGGTTTTATAAAGAGTTATAGTATCATATTTTCCACGTGCCTATGATCGGCATAGAAACTTTCAAAAGAAAACCCCTTCTAAATCATTTTCAAATAAACAAGAGCGAGACGTATACTTAAATGAAACACATATTTTCTTCATACATCAACGTCCGCTACTAGTGTTGTGATATAGACATCATACGACTATTTTGAAAAGATTTAACATACATACATTTTTCGGCTACTTTATAGGATTGCATATGGATGTGTACTATATGTATTATAGCTTTGCTTTTATTTATGTTTGGTTGTGTGCTATAAATATTGCACTACGGCTACGGTGATCGGGTTTGACACCGGTATATTTGTTCGCGGTGAGTTATTGTTTATTGATATGGATTACATTTTTTAAAATAGTATTGCATTATTTCCGTGACTCATATGCTTTTAGATGCTTGTGGTTATGTTATGCCCGTACCGGGCTTGATATGTTTAGTTGATATTGACATGATAACCACACACATATCCACCTATAGGATAGTGGCACACGAGTTGTACACGAGGCTTTATCATCATATATCTCATTGCTCAAACTCTAGTTTCGACGCATGCTATTTTACCCTCCTTGATGTACACATTTATCTTGTTTAAATGTTTAACCGCTTATCCATGCGATTTTTATCTCGTCATATAATATTATCCATGAGTTGGTAACTACCTCCCATTGTGCCGTAGTTCTGTGTAGGTTTGACCGCTTGGATCAGTAGCGGCTAGTTTGGCACATCTTCTGTCTTGTGAGCGTGATTGCGTATATTTTGAGTAGTAGGTTATTTTTGTATTGGCATTTTCTTTGTACCTATTTATATCTAAAAGTACCCCATTAAAGACCAAGTCTAGTAATTTTTCGTGACCTTAGTTGTTGTTATGTTAGTCGGACTCGTTTGGGGTCGACTGGATGTATAGTTATTCTATTTACTTTCTGCATTTTAATCCTTCTCCTGAAGCATCGTGTGTGTGTGTGTATTGCGTGGTTGAGGATTCGCTGTGGGGCAATGATTTTGCTCCCGTGTTGGGGATACTTTATTTTTATGTTCATTGTACCGGTTTTTATCAAAATTTACAAAGGAGTTGCTGCCCGATTTTTTAAATGATAGTAATGTTTTCAAACTAAACTTGATTTCATGTTAGTAAAACCTTTTCAAAACATCACCTCCACTATTTCTTGTAAAACTGGTTTAGATTCCTGGTTTTTGGCATACTTGGAATACTATGGCGTCCTATAGACTTCACATGATTCAAGTGCCGATCTTGTGCCATTTCCGGATCGTGACAAAGTTGGTATCAGAGCATTAGGTTTTCCTATTGTCAAGTCTAGGTTTAATCATGTGGGGTCTAGGTTGTAATGTTTTGAAACTTAGGCCTAACCTTGCAGAATTCAGACTTGACTTTGGGGTGTTAGACCCGGACTTCGTTTTCCTTTGTTAAGTTTAAGTTTGACCATGCAGTGTCTAGGGTATGATCTTTCGAGACATAAAATTGACCTTGCGGAACTTAGATTTAACATTGGGGGTCTTAAACCCGACCTTTTGACTTATAGGCTACCCTTGGTGTGATGGAGTAGGTAGCTTAAGTAGAATTGCGTATAGTATGTATGTTCCGTGGTATATTTACGACACGACACTCCTCTTAAGTAACCTTAGGAATTATTTCAAATTCTTTCATAATTCTCTTTGTTTCCTTCTGTGTTAGCAGTATTGCATTGCTTTTACGTTGTGATTCGGAAACTGGCCCTTGTTTGTTTCTTGTTCTAGTCACCATGCTGCTGGGGACTGCACGAACCGAATGGGCTGCAGTTCATGATGAGGTCATGGCAGGCTCGTCTGAGGTGAGTACTGACCATGATGGTTCACCGGTGACAGTGGAACAAATTGATCCTCCGTATTCAGATTGGATTTCAGGTTTGGAGACGGGTTTTCAGGATCTACATTGGTTAATTGGGTCATTGAGTGAAAGGGGTTTTCACCCTAGTTGTCTTATTCCGCAATCAAGACGGGTTCGCTTTGTAGCTAACTAGTTGAGTACGGGTCGATCCATGGAGAGATGAGAGTTTTTTCTTTATATTTTAACGAGTTAAGTCGCGTTTGTCCAAGTTTGTTCGATACTAACTATGTGTTTTGATATGTATATTAATAGAAATTTGTTAGGTTAGGATTAGGTTGGTTTAGGTTAGGAGTTCGCTCACTTCGTTTATTTTCTTCTTTTGATATTAATGTTACAGTAATCGGCAACAACGAGAATTAACATGACTAGAAAGGATACTTGCGAGTATAAGCTAGGTTTTTCAACGCTTAGTTCCTTCCCTTTGGTCATTTTCCGTCCGTTCTTGGCTCTTAGCCATAACCTCCGGTCAATCCAATCACAATCGGTCTCACTAGAGTGTCACCACTATCATAAAAGATAAGGTGCCGTAGGGAGCGGATTGTGGATACCTTGACTGGAGTTCAATTCAAGCTGTTGGGCAAAGGAAAAAGTGAGGGAGATTTCCTTCTCTCAAACTTTTTTTATCCTACTCTAACAAGTGAGAAAACTATCCACTCATTATAAAAAAAATAAAACAAGTAAAGAAGATAGAAAAAAATGAAGTAGAAAACGGCAACTAACTACTTAGGATCTCACCTAAGTAAGAATCATACATGAGTATCATAATTGTAATGATAAACAAAATAGAAAAAGAAGAAATGAAAACCAATAAATAACAATTTATACTACTAAGAAAAATAAAAGTAAGTAAGTAAAACTAGTTAACAATTTAAGCAAGACATGCACATAAAAACTCTCAACTTCATTTATCATCCAATCAAAAAGTTCTCATACAAATTTTAATGGAGGAAAGATGAAGAAGAAGAATAAGTTTACACTAAATTATAACTAAACTAGGGAAAAATATACATTCTTATTTGCCTTTAATCTGGAGTATTTATAAACAGTGAAGTGAAGTCCTATGGTCTTTTTCCGAACCTATGTGCAATGACCAAAACACTCATAAAAAATCGTCGCGAGATACAATCGTCAGGCCGCGGATCCGCCACCTAAACATGCTAAATTTTGCCCTTCCACGGTCAAATTTAGGAATTAGTGCATCATTTTTCTTGTGCTCTCTTGTGTTACTTTATTCTTCTGTTTGCTACACTTATATTTGCAGCATCATTCCAAAATACTTCCAGATTTTCAATAGTCCCAAAATGAAAAATGATTGGACTTATTGCCTTGACTTTTCTCGAACTCCGCGTTGCCTTCTTGATTCTTGTGCATCTATCCTCGTACTTTGCACTTGTCCGAGACACGAATGACCATCGCTTGATCTTGTCTCTTATACTGGTAAGTGACACCCAACGAATGTGGATGAGCGGAACCTGTATTTTTATCCGTTTGTCGGCAGTTGTCCTGAATTTTTCATAACTAGGCGTGATTTACATTGTTTTGGACTGAGAATCTGTAAACTGTAATTATGTAGCAAACACGGATAAAAAACACCTATCTATATGTAATGTGATCAAGAATGGATGGTATAAAAGTGCAAAATTCTGATATGAACAAATACCCCTAAACTTATCTTTTGTTCGCCCCGAGCAAACAATTTTATTTTCAAAATGTCCTATACCCACTTTCGTAGGTGTCACGGTTGCACTTAGTGTGTGAAATAAGGCGTTACACCTCTAGGTTTCCTTAGAGGAGGAGTTATGTCTCCTGAGTGTTTTCAGCGGATACTACCTACAAAATCTTGTCAAGTTAGCCGTCGACTCTAATACTACAGCTTAGCATCCTAATTAGAAATTCTATCATTCTAAGTTAGAAATATCCATCCCTTATTCTTCACACCTCCTGTTCATTTAATTTAAGATCCTATACGTTTTGTCAATTTATAAATATCTTAGTTTCTCTTGAGTTTTCCTTCTAAAATGTAGTCTCCAATCCAAATTTTTTATCCTCTTTAAGGAAGATACAAGACTAATTCTTTATTCCTATATCTCCCCCAAATATCGATCATATACTCCTACGTATGTGTAAATTCACCCCTACACTCAGGAATTCAATTCAAGCTATAGTACCATTACCCTGATACCTAGAACTACTTTTTATTACTGATGGGCGGATTCACTCACACACATTTCATACAACAACTACTGTTTTCTCAGGCACCAATTAGCCGATTAGCAAGTGCTTGAGCTTATTAAGGAGTAAATAGCAGTTTTCAGGTCTTGTAATATACACAATTTTTTTCAAGACCGGATATATTTTTCAGCGACGCTCTTTTGGTGGTTAGCTTCAAGTACCATTTTTTCTTTCATACAAGAATTTTGGGCAAGAGTATTTCTAGGTATTCTCTACTATCCCAAGTTTCAAGGTGTGTGTAAGTGCAGTTTGTAGGGTATATACTTTTTGAATTTGGACTCAAGAATATAAACTATTTTTCAGACTTATCTTTCAATAAAGTTTTCAATACTTTCGTTTCATTTTAACTTAACTCAAGAACTGAACACAAGATTACTTATTTCTAAACAAATTGTAAGGACGTATATTTACTACGGTTATACTTCAATGAGGGTTATTCTTAGGGTTTTCAATTCATAAGCCTAAGATTTAGTTATTTTTAACCAGTCAACCATCATGATGAACTTGAGTCTAAATATTCAACTTTGACGACAAATTTTTTATGGTTTTTTTGTTTTTTTTTTGGAAAAGAAGGTTTCAAATTTTTATGGGTTTTCAGGATTTTCAAATTTTTATGGGTTTTTGAAAAAACAATGCAATGCAGAAATATAAATATGATGCGATGTGGAATTTAAACATGCAAACAAAAGAAAATATTTACAAGCAAAAAAATAAAAGTGCAAATGAGAATGCATGGACAACTATTTACAACAAACCCCACCTCCAAACTTACTTGCAGCAGTGCTCTCACTGCTGCTGCCTACTATATATCTTAGAACCAGATGCAGTACCACTCATGCCAGCCCTACTGTGTCAGCACCATGATCCCTAGACCTTACCCTATCACCACATGCTAACATGATACACATCCTTTGCTCCAGACTCGTAATACGCTGATCAAAACTCGTCATCATCCTTAACACTCTCTCGACCCCACTACTAGTGCGTCGCAGCAAGCGTGCTTGTTCAGTGGGGGTCAGCTCCTCATCACTCGCTATGAAACTCGAGGTAGGGGTCTCTGCCATCACATCCTCGGTCGGCTCGGTGCACGACCATAACTCGTGAAGTCTAGTGTATGACATAGACACACCCTCTACTAAAGGTCAAATGGGAACCCACATCGGTATATAAGCATCGAATTCTTCTACAGGAAGAAAATAGCGAGACAATTGTGTCACTGATATTGAGCACAGATAATTGGCTGCCCCTTTACCGGTGCCAATCGAGTGTAACAACACTGTGCACATGTCATAACTTGGATTTTTCATCATTAGTGTGTGCACAATTTGTAGGGATGGAGTAAAAAAAGTGGTGTTATGCGAACTACCAAATATGTTATTTTGTGCCCAACGGCATACGATCAACACGTTCACATACAATATACTTCCAAGAATTTCTTTTTTTTGGCTCCCTAGCACAATTCGCTCCCATCAACGGCATGCAATTCTTAAATTAGAGGGATTGGTCATGAGCGGGAAGGCGGGGGGATCAAAGTTACTTCATGAAACATGTCCCGATCTATAACAATTTCCCGATTCCCCTAAAACAAGCGTATATACCCATAACTTCCCAAACACCCCTCCTCCATGCTCTCATAGAAGCGTTCAACGAGATCCGGAAGTGCGAATGCATTTGGATGGTTGTACAATAAGTAATTCCACCTGCGTTTCCAGATTTCGTTACCAAAATAACTACCGTAAAAGTCATGAGTGAACATGGAAGAGAAATCTCTCTTGGGTTGAAATTTGGAGCCATTGAAAATCAATCACAGTTTTAACAGTTCTGGAGAGAAGAGATCGAGAATGCAAATTTCCTTTGAAATTTTCAGAGGGTGAAGAGACAAGAGGGCGGCGGATGCGCGGTCTTTGGCACCTAAAGGCGGCGGTTGTACGGTCGGCTCAGAGGATCTCCGGTGGATTTTTATACTGATAGGGTTTGGTGAGTTGGGGAAGATGGAGTCTCGAGTTTGGGAAAAAGAGAATAGCAGATGTGTTTTAAACTTGGTAATCAAAAGGTGGTAAAAAATTTACCTCTTTTGCACTAAAACCCTTCTAAATTCGGTATTGTTCCAAAAAAAATTCCACTTTTCATTTCCTTTTGAATATTTACAAAAAGAACTTTTATTTTTTTCCATTTCTTTTCCTTTTTTATTTTTTAAAAAAAGAAAATTTCATTGGGCAAGAAATATCCCGACACACAAAACCGAGTATTTACAAGACATGGATGCTCGTCAGAAGAATAAAAAATGGATACACACCGGAGAAGAATATCCATATATATATAGAAGATGATATATACATACCCCAAATTTATTTGAAACAACGTTTCCACTGTTTATGGCTGGGTGATCGAAATTTGGTGGTAAACGGGGGAAGATTAAGTAAGGTAAACCGGCTTCTACAATATCAGGTGCTCCTCCGATGGTTCTGCGGTAAATAACGGTTTTAATCTATGTCCATTCACTTTGAATAGTGAATCTTCCTTTGGATTCTCTAAATCCACCGCACCGTGCGGATACACAAACCGCACCAAGAAATGTCCCATCCAACGAGATCGTAAGTTACCTGGATGAAAATGCAGTCGGGTATCATAAAGAAGGACTTGTTGTCCTGGAGTGAACATTTTGCGCACAAGGTGTTTATCATGAAACACTTTCATCCTGTTCTTCACGATAACCACGTTATCATATGCTTCATCCCAAAGCTCATTCAATTCATTTATCTGTAGCTTCCGAAAGCTACCAGCTTGAGAAAGAACAACATTAAGTTTCTTGATTGCCCAAATAGCTCTGTGCTTGATCTCGACCGGGAGGTGGCAAGCCTTACCAAAGACAAGCCGATATGGAGACATGTTAAGATCGGTCTTATATGCGGTTTGAAATGCCTAAAGGGCATCAATCAAATTCAAAGACCAATCCTTACGGTTTGTGAAAACCGTCTTCTTCATAATCTGCTTGATTTTCCGATTGGAGACCTCGGCTTGCCCACATGTTTGGGGATGATAGGGCATGGAGAGCTTGTGGTTGATTCTATACTTTCACATTATAGCTTCGAAAGACCGATTGCAGAAGTGCGATCCGTTATCACTGATAATAGCTCGAGGGTGCCCAATCCGAGAGAAGATATTTTCTTTTAGAAACATAACGACAACCTTGTTATCATTAGTTCGACTTGGGATGGTCTCGACCCATTTTGAGACATAATCAACCATAAGTAGAATGTACAGGTTCCCATATGAGTTAGAGAACATGCCTATGAGGTCAATTCCCTAGACGTCGAAAATCTTAACAACCAAGATTGGTTAGAGCGGCATTTGATTTTTTCCGAAAATTTAGCCAATGTGCTGGCATTTAGAGTAGGTCTTGCAAATATTCATTTGAATTCTTGAACAATGTCGGCTAGTAAAAGTTGCATTGCAAGATCTTTTCCGCGGTCTTCCTAAAGAAGAAATGACCGCTACATGCTTGATAGTGGAAGCAAGGTAGAACACTCTGAAATTTAGTGTTGGGCATGCACCGACGAATGATCTAATCAGGACAATACTTGAACAGGTAGGATTCGTCCCAGTAAAAGTGTTATATTTTGGAAAGAAAACGATGTTTGTCCTGACTTGACCATTCATTTGGTGCAAGTCCAGTAGCAAGGTAATTTACAATATCCATGAACCAAGGTTCACATGATATTGTCAAAAGCTGTTCATCAGGGAACGAATCATTGATTGGCACAATAGGTGATGGAGCAGAAGGGAGTCGAGAAAGATGGTCAGCGACAACGTTTTCATATCCACTTTTGTCCTTAATGACAAGATCGAATTCTTTGAGCAAGAGCATCCAACGTACTAATCGAGACTTGGCATCATTTTTAACGAAAAGATGCCTCAGAGCTGAAAGGTCTGTGTAACAGATGACTAGGGAGCTGATAAGTTATGGCCTGAATTTCTTTAAATCAAATACAATAGCTAAGAATTCCTTCTCAGTCGTCGTATAGTTCAATTAGGTGCTATTCAGGATATGACTCGCGCAATAAATTACGTGTGGCTTCTTATCGATATGCTGTCCTAAAACAGCACCGATGGCGAAGTCAGAAGCATCACACATAATTTCGAACGGGTGGTTCCAGTGAGGGATGACAAGCAAGAGTAGTAGTGAGTGATTGTTTCAGCAGGTTGAAGGCGGCAAAACATTCCGAGTTGAAATGGAACATCGAGTCCTTGGCCAGTAAAAGAGTTAAGGGTCGAATGACCTTGCTAAAGTCCTTGATGAACCGTCTATAAAAACCGGCATAGCCAAGAAAGGAACGGATGTCTTTGACGCAGTTGGGAGCAGGCATATTTGAAATGACGTTGATTTCAGTCTTATCGACTTCAATACCACTTTGTGAAATAATATATCCTAAGACAATACCTTCACGAACCATAAAGTGGCATTTCTCCCATTTTAAAGTCAAGTTCTTTTCCTTACATCGGGTAAGGACGGTGTCAAGGTGTTGTAAACACTCGTCAAAGGAATCTCCAAAAATGGAGAAATTGTCCATGAATATTTCCAGAAACTTCTCAATCATGTCGGAGAATATTCCCATCATACACCGCTAAAATGCAGCGGGAGCAATGCACAACCCAAAAGGCATGCGGCGATATGTAAACGTGCCGAAAGGACAAGTGAAAGTGGTTTTGTTCTGATATTTTTCGGCGATGGGAATCTGGTTGTAACCTGAGTAACCGTCCAGAAAATAGTAGAACTCATGTCCAGCTAATCTTTCGAGCATTTGGTTAATCAATGGAAGCGAAAAGTGATCCTTCCGCATTGCGGCGTTGGGTTTTCAATAATCAATGCATACACGCCACTCGGTTTGGGTGCAAATGGGGATTAACTCGTTCACCCCATTTGTGGTGACCGTAATGCTTGACTTCTTAGGGACAATGTGTATCAGACTGACCCATTGACTGTCAGATATCGGGTAAATAATACTATTATCCAGACATTTTACGATTTCCTTCTTTACAGCCTCCTTCATGACCGAATTTAATCGTCTCTGTGGATCCCTAGCTGGCTTGGCATCATTCATCATGTGAATATGATGTTCAACGATCAGGAGACTAATCCCCTTGATGTCCGCCATAGTCCAGCCAAAAGCTTGCCGATTTGATTCTAAGACTGAAAGCAGGGCTTTCTCTTGCTCTAAAGATAGAGAAGCTGAAATGATCACCGAGAGAGTCTCGTTTTCATCTAAGTAAGCATACGTAAAGTGAGACGGCAAAGGCTTGAGTTCAAGCGTTGGTGAAGAAATAACGGAAGGTAAGATCAGAGAATGTGTCTCGAACTCAAAGGATTCTATGAGGGGCTCAAAGTGAGTGTAGGCAACAGAATCAGATGGCTCAATTAACTTATTCGAAAATTTGAAAGATTCCAACTCGGGTAGTGACATGTCAGGGGTATCCGAAAAATTGAAATAGCCGTATTCCCTCACTATCTCGGAAGCAACCGGATCGAAAAGATACGCACTAGTAGCATCGAGATAATCCTGATCGACAAGAAATTTCTCAAACTCATAAGATTCCAGATCAATTTCTTGGATGGAACGGATATCCAGAATATGAGCACTCGGGTCGGATGGATGATTTCCTAACCTAAAAATGTTGAGCTCAATTGTCATTTTTCCGAATGATAAGTCCATAGAACCATTGCGACAATTGATTATAGCATTTGAGGTGGTCAGAAATGGACAACTGAGGATCACCGGAATTTGATTCCGGGGGTTAGCCACAAGCTGTATGTCTAAGACTATGAAGTACACGGGGAATATGAAGTCCCCGAATTTAATCAATACATCCTCTAACTCACCCATAGGATGGGTGATAGATCAGTCAGCCATTTGCAGCATACAATGTGTGGGTTTTATTTCCCCTACACCGAGTTGCTCGTAAATTGAATATGGGAGCAAGTTAACACTGGCACCGAGGTCTAGAAGAGCGCAATTGATATTCTTATCCCCGATGGTAATTGAGATTGTAGGACACTCAGGGCCCTTCCTTTTTCGGAAAATACGGGGTAAGAATATCGCTCACATTACTAGCCAAGAAAACCTTCTTCGGTACCTGAGAATTCCTCTTTTTAGTGCACAAGTCCTTAAGGATTTTCATGTACGTAGGAACTTGTTGGATCGCATCTAAAAGAGGGATATTGATGTTACCTTGTTTGAACAGTTCCACAACCTTCTCCATCTGTGGACTGGGCTTATTGGGTCTCAACCGGTTTGGAAAAAGGAGGCTTTTTTAAATTAGTTGAGTCCAAGGCCCGTGTGAAAGGTTGTGGAGCAGGAACGGAACCCAAAACTGGAGTTTGAATTGAGTGAGATGTGTGTCCGTTCAAAACAGCAGGTTTGTGAGAAGAACCCGATGAATTATGGAAACGGGTTCAGAAGAAGAAGAAGAAAGTGGGATGGAAGAAGAAACAGCCGGGGTGTCATCATCAGCAACTAGGGCGTCAACGTGGTTGTTCAGCAGTCTCCCTAATCTCAACGTAGTAACAACACCCACATTATAGTTCTATTGTTCAAGAACAACATGAGCATTTTGTGGGTGACTGAGGTTTGGTAAGGGTTGAAATGTGAGCTTTCCTTTTTCCCTCTCGCTCATCGCAGTGTTTAGTTGTGCAATCTGGGTCTCGATGGATTTTATGCTCTGTTCATGAGAAGTTGTATGTTGCACAAGCGTTTGGATCGAAGATTGGATGTTTACGGTAGATTGTGTGGATAGCTTAACAAAAGCTTCCATACTTCGTTCGAGAGCGGAAACCTTATCAGTACCGGACGTAGCAAAATTGTTGTTCGGAGCGAACGAATTGTTGTACGGAGCAGCATGGTCCGCCGGGTTTTGAAAAGGTTGCTGAAATTGTTGCTATTGTGGTTGTTGTTGTGGAGGGGCCCTCTGAAAGTTATTTTGGTTTTGGAATTGGTTTTGATTTTGATGCTAGTTCCAGGAAAAATTAGGGTGGTTCCTCCAACCGGTATTATATGTAGAAGAGTATAGATCGTTCCTTGATCTTTACTGAAATGCAGTATTAACTTGATCCTGTACTTGAGATAGTGGATTATAAGGACACTCTTCCGTCAAGTAGGACGGATCCGAACAACAAGCACAAATGGGGCGGAAGAGAGCAATAGGGCAAGGGGCAGGGGATGGAAATTTGCTCTCAATTGCTTCAAGTTTCTGTGTGATTGAGGCCAGTTCAGCTTTCATCGCAATTGAGATGTCCTATGTGAACTCTTGCCCTCGGTTGTCCGGAAGAAGATGTAGAGGTCGGTCGGGTGGTTTCCCATTGCAAAGTTTGCTCAGCGAGATCTTCCAAGAATAGCCAGACTTCCTTGTCGGATTTAGATATGAAGTGGCCTTGACAAATGGTTTTCAGTAACTGTCTAGTTTCTATAAGCGGTCCCTCATATAATGTGAGGCAAAGTTGCCATTTTTCAAAACCATGATGAGGACACTTCACAAGGAGATCATTGTATCGTTCAAAACACTTCCAAAATGGTTTGTTAGGAAGCTGAGTGAATTAATTGATTCCAGTTCTGATACTCGTAGTCTTATGATTTAGGTAAAACTTATTTAAAAAGCTTTTTACAAAGTCATCCCAACTGGATATGGAATGAGATGCGGTGGAATAAAGCCATTTTCCCGCTAAATCGCAAAGGGTGAAAGGGATCATCCTTAAGCGGATCGCATCATCAGAAAGCTGAGTTGTTTACATCATCTGGAAAACTTGTTGAAATTTGTTGATGAAGACGTATGGGTCATCAGAATCAAGCCCGTGAAATTTTGACAGAATGTTGAGAAAATAGGGTTTAATCTCAAAATTATCCTTTTTGACTGGGCGTACAGAAAGGCAGGTGGGAAGAGCTGTACCGATAGGATAGCATTGGTCTTGTAACGCGATGCATGGCGGTGCTCGTATGGGAGGTGGTAAATTATTCACACCAAGAGGAGGTGGAATCATTCCGAGAGGAGGTTCGCACCAAGAGGTGGTGGAATCATGTTGGGAAATACGATTTTTGTTTGATCGAGAAAAGGTGGAACTCCCGACATTTCACGAGAAGAGGTACGGGATAAAGAAGGTGAAGATGTGTGAACAGAATCTCGGTCAACCTCGGTGTTTACTAGTAAAGGTAAGGTGTGCGTAAGGGAAGATGAATCGACTTCGGAGTCAATCGTATAGTCGGTAGGGACTAGCGTAACGCGGACTAATTGGGCACTAATGTCCTGAGTCTAACCGGGCATACACTAAACACGTTTAGTGTTGTCAAAGCGTGTTGGTAGAATGTGAGGATAAGAAAACGATTATGAGAAATGCAGATGAAAAGTAGGTGGAATGGAAATTTGGTGACAAATAGCAAGATTTTATGAAAGTTTTTTTTTTGGATTTTTTAGAGTTTTGAAAAAATATACGGAATTAAGGACACGATTTCAAACAATCACAGTTACAATATGCACAATCACATCTAGAGCTATGGTCCTCAAAGTCCAACCAGACTGCTCCAAACTGTTCCAAAGCGACAAATTGTGAGATAACGCTCGAATCGTCTCTTCACTGTCTATTGTGGCCAGGTAAGCACAAGTGATGTAAGGAGGATTTCGCTCACGAATCACCGTGAGACGGGCCTTTTAAAGTTACATCCTCACTTGTCTAGTTTAGGCATCACAAAGTCAAGTTTAGATAAACGACCGAATGCCCACAACCTTACTCTGTTCTATTGAGCGCGACAAGTCTTTAATTGACTGAGTCTAGATATTTTTTAATTAAGCTCAATGGTAATGCGTATGCTTTTTATGATTTTTGTGGTCTAAGGAAAGGTGATGAAATCCCCACCTAATCTGAATTGGTATTATAGCCCCATAAAATCCGTATTATTTATGTTAAACAATAACAAACAAAATTTAAAACACTTGCAAAAAAATTTATTTAACGACGGTGCAAAGAATCTTGAGAAAATCAGTTTATTGGAAAGGGGGAGAGCGTTTGTGCAAAGAATACTGCAAAAAAAACAATTCAGTGGAGTTAAGAGGGGGAGGGGGGTTTGGAAGCAAGAAGTACTCACAAAAAAATTCAGGCTCTGAAGCAATATTTAGACCGCAGATCCACGGTCAAACACACTTATTGGCCGCGGTTTCGCGGTGAATAGGAGATTTAGACTTTGAAATTTCTTCTGTGCACTAAAATTGATCCTCTCTTCTGATTTTTAGCCTATGGTTCTTGATTTGGTCACTGAATTTGCTCTAAATTTTAGTATGGTTAGCTGCGGTTTCGTCTTGATTCACCGCGATGTGGCCGCGAGATATGGGTATATCTTCCCACGACTTTGGCACTGAACTTGCTCTTCTCCCTATCCTGCACACTTGCATAAAAAGAATAAAAGAATAACAAGATGATTTTTATGGTTTTGTTTTTTTATATTCACAAATTAACCCGAAACTACAAAAAGAAATAAACCACCGTTTCCCTGACAACGACGCTATTTAATTGAAAGGGTTTTTCACCCTAGTTTTTAAAGTCCTATTCCGCAATCAATACGGGTTTGCTTTGTAGCTAACTGGTTGAGTACGGGTTGATCCATGTAGAGATGAGAGTCTTTTTCTTTATATTTTAATAGTTAAGTCAAGTTTGTCCAAGTTTGTTAGATACTAACTATGTGTTTTGATATGTATGTTAATAGAAATTTGTTAGGGTTAGGATTAGATTAGTTTGAGTTAGGAGTTCGTTCACTTCGTTCATTTTCCTCTCTTGATATTGATATTACGGTAATCGTCAACAACGGGGATTAGCATGAGTAGGAAGGATACTTGTGAGTATAAGCTAGGTTTTCCAACACTTAATTCTTTCCCTTTGGTCCTTGTCCGTCCGTTCTTGGCTCTTAGTCATAACCTCCGATCAATCCAACCACAAACAGTCTCACTAGGGTGTCACCACTATCATAGAGGATAGGGTGCCGTAGAGAGCGGATTGTGGATGCCTTGATGGGAGTCTAATTTAAGCTGTTGGGCAAAAAAAAGAGTAAGGATTCCTTTTTCTCAAACTTTTCTTATCCTACCCTAACAAGTAAGAAAACTACTCACTCAATATAAAAAAAACTAATAAAACAAATAGAGAAGATAGAATGAAATGAGATAGAAGATGACAACTAACCATTTAAGATCTCACCTAAACAAGAATCATACTTGAGTATTATGGTTGCAATGATAAACAAAATAGAAAAAGAAGAAATGAAAACCAATAAATAACAGTTTATACTACTAAGAAAAATAAAAGCAAGAAAGTAAAACTAGTTAATAATTTAAGCAAGACATGCACATAAAAACTCTCAATTTCATTTATCATCCACTCAAAAACCTCTCATACAATTTTTAATGGAGGAATGATGAAGAAGAAGAAGTTTACACTAAATTATAACTAAATTATGGAAAAATATACATCTTTATTTGCCTTTGATCTGGGGTGTTTATAGGTAGTAAAGTGAAGCCTTAGGGTCTTTTTCTAAACCCATGTATAATGACCAAAACACCCATTAAAAATTGTCACGAGATACAACCATCAGGCTGCGGATCCGTCGCTTAAACATGCTAAATTTCGCCTTTCCTTGGTCGAATTTAGGAATTGGTGCATCATTTTTCTTGTGCTCTCTTGTGTTGCTTTATTTTTCTATTTGGTACACTTATATTTGCTGCATCATTCCAAAATACTCTCAGATTTTCAACAGTCCCAAAATGAAAAATGATTGGATTTACTGCTTTGATCTTCCTCGAGCTCCGCGTTGCCTTCTTGATTCTTGTGCGGCTACCCTCATGCTTTGTGCTTGTTCGAGACACGAATGACCATCGCTTGATTTTGTCTCCTGTAATGGTAAGTGGCACTGATGGATGTAGATGAGCGAAACCTGTATTTTTATCCGTTTGTTAGCAGCTGTCATGAATTTATCATAATTGAGCGTGATTTACTTTATTTTGGACTGAGAACCTATAACCTGTAATTATGTAGCAAATACGGATCAAAACCACCTATCTATATGCAATACGATCAAGAATGGGTGGTATAAAAGTGCAAAATTCTGATATGATATTTTGGTATTTCGGGTGTTGGAGTTTCAGTTATTTGGGTTTCAAATGTTTATTCCATATGCATACATATTGCATTATGATATTTTGGTATTTTAGTATTTCGGGTGTCGATGATTGGCACAGGATTTCAATGATATTTCATTAATGAGGGTTTTCTATTTGTGCGCGATTCATAGGATGCACATGCTTGTACATATGCTATTTAAATCGTTATCACATATTATATAGTATTTTGAGCTTATGTGAGGCTTCAGAGCCCCGTTGATTTGATGTATTGAAATGTTTTAAGATTTGAGGTTTAAATTTAAACTTAGGGACCAAATTTATTTAAGGGGGGAATATTATAACATTTTAGAAAAGTCTTAAATATTATTTTAGAATTTTAAATAATAATAAAAGGGTTTTATTAAGATTATGGTATTTATTTGTAGAAGGTATTTATGTGTAAAAGAGAGTGAATTGGTATATGTTAGGTTAATATTAAACCTTCATACACATCATACCATGTCATGCATATGATGGCTACACCTCCTCCTTTCTCTACACCTCCTTCTTCCTCTCATAATTCATATGTTCGTTTCACTTCCAAACTGAACCTATCAACTCCCTCAACCCTCACCTCAAATCTTAGCCACTCTTCACCAAATCACCATGAGTGTTGATTTCTTCACTTAAATTGTTCAAAACTTCAAGAAGCTTCAAGTAAAAACCTCAAGTGCCTGAACTTCCTTTGGCATCGATCCAAATATATAAAAATCCATCTTTTTTAAGTTATCTAAGTGTTTAAGTTTCAAAATACTTTTATAGATGTCCAAAAAATATGATTTTTGTAAGGTTTTAGTATTCAAATGAATTCTGGGATGTATTAGGATCTTTATAAAATATTCAGAGTATAAATTTGACCTAATAGGATAAGTAGAAGACACCCACTGAAGCATGAACTTTGCTAACTTGCTAGTTGTTGTTTAGCTAGGCTCTGATACCACTGTAAGTCCACGTTACCCATCCCGGTTATTTCGGGGATGCGGAAACGGTAAAAAACGATTTTTTAGGTGAAGGTAACATGGACTTTAGAATAGGATTTTTGCTAAACAAACACCTAGCAAACTAACTACAAGTTTAACTACTATGTTAGGGGGTTATACCTAGGTCTTGAACTCCTTCTCTTCTTGCTCCTTGGAGTGGTTGGATCGGCTCCACCTCGTCATCTCCTTGTTGTCGAAGAAGGATCCACCCGAAAGCTTCTACCTTGAGCTCCTACCTCAACCGAGAGGAAACTAAAGTGCTTGGCTTGCTAGACCTTGTACTCTAGAGTGAGTAGAGAAGTGTTTTTAGGGTTTTATCTCAATGGCTCATGTTTCTCAACTCATGAGACATGAGAGCCTTGAGAGAGAGGAAGAGGGAGAGCTTGGATGAGAGAGAATGAGAATGATAGAATGAGCTCAATTATTTGCAACCATGTTCACAAAAGAGAAAATAATCATGATAATAATAGTAATTAAGTATTGTGATGGTTAGTTTCAATGGCCATTATCATTTCATGCATTTAATGCATTTTGTAAAGAATAACAAGTAAACAAAAGTCATAGCCATGAAATGATGATGGTCAACAAGTCCAAAATAGTCAACCGGTCAACAAAGTCAACAAGTCAATAAAAGTCAAACTTTCAACTCAACCATGGCACAATAATACTTAATTAATATTATTATTAATCATATTTCTTATTCTCATTAGGGTTTAGAAAAGGTCAACAGTCAACAACCCTAATGAGAATCCTCTGCCTCTGTCTCTGTCAACTGTGCATACACACCCGCATCCGTGTTCCGAGGAACACGAATACAACGAGATAAAACCAATCCCAAAACGTATACTAGGATCTAGCTTAAACCAAAGCCCGCTAGTAATAACTGCCCGGACACCAAACGTACACAAGTGCGCGGATGTGAACGAACCCTGTCGCAAAACCATGCGACCTCTACTCTGTTTTGCCCAAAGGCAAATAGCTCTCTGTGTGGGACTCTAAAGACTCGACACTACGCTGGCAGTGGGTTAACCACAGGCCGCAAGCGGTACTAGCTGTACGTAACGGTCCCCAGGTAGATGCCGATAAGAAGACTGATGAGGTGAACCCATCCGAACTCCTACTGAGCCTGAATGTAACAATCTCCGCACAGTCCGGTCTGTTCGTCTGAGAGTATCGCATGGCGGGTATAGGGGACGGTAAACGTCAGTCCCCTAATAGCGATACAAGTCGTGTCGGAGTGTAGCCTGTTGGAGATAGTGCCCTCAAAGTCAATTATTGGATCACATGCACGTGATTGCAATGATTGAGGGAGGACCTATCCCGGTAGGACAGTCTTACTCGAGATGATAGTATGCTATCTGGTTTACCTTTATCATCGTGTACTGCTTCAGGTGACTTTACAGGTCGCTATTACACGTTGATAGAGCCCCTAGGATTCTTGCTTGACTGCCAGCAGTATGAAGGCGATCATATACGTGGGAGCTGGTAGTCTATAAGCACATCCTTAAAAGGTCCCTAGTCGTGGGAGTTTCGAGACAGGGCATCGATTCTCCAGAGTAGACTAGTGTATACAGTCGAGACCCCGATGAGGGGCGATGGCCGGTCTCACAAGCCACTGGTGTCAGTTGGTTCACCTAAGATGTATACAGGTGCTCATTAGGTTATGAGTACACCGGACAGGACTCGCTGGGAACATGCTAGTTGGTCTTATACCTGACGTCAGATAGCAGTTCCCTGGTGACATGTGTACAGGTTAGTTCATCGACCTGATGATCGTCATTTGTCTCGTGTGAGTTCCCACTGTACTTTGATTACTACCTTACCACGCTCAAAGGAGACGTGCAAACAGGTTTTAGTTGGGTACAGTCCCGAGCCACATGGAGGCAGTGAGCGGATCTTCACGGGTTCGTCTCTCCCGGTATTGGAGGTGAGTTCGCGCTGTGTCTAGGAGAGCCATTACACGAAGTCCTTGACCAAGGCAGGAGATTTACTGGTAGGTATTCCAGTAGTATCTCAGGGTGTTCTGGGCTACACTCCGACACGACTTGTACCGCTTTTGGGGGTCTGACTTTTACCAACCCCGTAGGCCCGCCATGCGATGCTCATAGACGAACGGACCGGACTGTACGGATATTGTCACTGACAGGCTCAGTAGGGTGTCATGATGAGTTCGCTCATCGACGTCCCTTTTGGTCAATAGCTGGTGGCCCGTCACGTATGGCTAATACCTCTGACGTGCTAGTGGTTAAATCCACAGCCATAGTATTGACGAGTCTTTAGAGTCCACCACACACTCAGTTACTCAAGTTTCGGGCGAAACGCTGTAGAGGTCGTATGGAGATATGGCAGGGTTCGATCAGATACGTGCGGTATTGCACGGATCGTGATCGGACGGTTTTTACTAGCCGGCTTTGGTTTAAGCCGGATCCTAGTATTAGATTGTGTAGATTTTATCTCTTTGCATTTGTGTTCAGTGGGAATACAAATGCGGGCATGTATATGCAGTAGCGGGGTTTTTCCTGTAATTTATTACGGGATCAGTTTTCTGAAGTTGCCAGTTTATATTCCGTTCCGGCCGGTTTTCCTTTGTTCCTTCCCGGCCGGACTTTCCGTTGGAGGGGGTTATTTGCAAGTTTGCAAATAACTTGTTGTGGAGGGGTTTCTTGCATTTGTGGCATTATGAAAGGTTAAGCATCTTTGCTTTTTCATGATGGCTTGCCTTTTTGTGATTAGAGTTGATTTGAGTTGATTTGATATAGTTATCATAACCTTTTGTTGTGGTCACCTCTTGGAGTTTCCTATACTTACCTCCCTTCATGGTTTTCATTAGTATTCCCTCCACCATTTCATTGGGAGAGGGGGCCGGCCACAATTTGAGAGAAATGAGAGAGAGTTTCATTTTGTATGTGGCATATTTTCCTTCATCTCATTTCTTACTAGGAAAAATGAAAGCACCATTTTTCCTTATCTTCATTCCTCCACATCCATGGCAACTTCACCCCAAGAGACAACCATTCTACACTAAACCTACAGTACCCTTGGACGCGTCGGCTGGCCAACTTCGCGCCCGAGTTTCCTCGGTCCAGAGGTGGGAGCCCGTAAAAGAATCCGGCTACGTGGTGCCCCTTCCAGCGAGGAGATGAAGACCGGAGATTCCGCGGGAGATCGGGACGACGACGAGAAGACCGGAGGACACGGATCGCTCGGTATATCTCTTCCCCATCTTGTAGTTTGCTAGGACTAGTTAATGGTTCGATCCGGGTTTTAGTGCGCGGTGGTGCCGGTTTGCTAGTTTGCAAAATTAAAGTTTTTCGCTTCCGCATTTTGGCGTCGGATTGACGGCCGGGGCGCTGCCGTGCACTTACAGTGGTATCAGAGCCTCGCCATTAATATAGTCTAGCTTTGTTTAATGTGTTTACATTTCCGATCGACCAAAATTCCAAAATCCGCGTTTTTCCCAAGCATCAGTTTCTGTCGAGATTTTTTGAAGTCCAAAAATTTTTCAGGTTGTAAAAAACTAATGTACTAGAAGTTCTAAGAATTATGGAGAAATTCGAGACGCTGATCCTTCAAGGAGAGCGCGGAACCGCGGCCAAACCCCACTTGGCGCCGCGGTTCCGCCGCGGTATGGAGGGATCAGTGTGTCGAATTTTTCCAGTGGGCTTCTGGGGTAAAAATAGGGTTTTTGGAATATTAATTTTGGGCCCAGAATTTCTTGATGTGTTACAGTGGTACTTGGGGCCCACTTGTTAAAATTTGATCGATCGGATATTTTAAACACATTATTTCACAGTATTTACATTATATCTGCGACCGTGAATGTCACTTGATCGGTAAATCCTGTCTAGCTGCTATAGCCCTGTTAGACGGATTTGCGAACGTGACATTCACGTTGATGTTCTATGTATTGCTGTGATGTTGCGGATCGGTCGTGGGGGATAGCCTGGATGCAATGCTAGTACAGTTTTGTTGTATTATGTACATTTGATATTGCGGGGCGAGCGTCCGACATGTGGACTGCCGTCACTGCCTGTTTGTATTATTATTTTAGGGCACGACCATATTGCGGTCGATGTACCCGTTGTATGTATATTTTACTTTCTGTTCTAGGATTACCCCGCAGAGGGGTGCACGGATAGCCGGGTTCTACAAGGCAACAAGCCCGCATCTCATTGCATTGGGACGGAGGGGGCTTCACTCTAGGATTGGCGGGCTATTCACCGCACTCGTAGGGGGTACAGGTTGACCCAGGAGGGGTGCCCGAGTTACCAGATTCCGTGAAGTGCTGGGTGGTCCATTCACGTTGCTGAAGGGGGCTGCCTCGCTTCAGGTTTTGGCGGGTAACTTGCCGCGCCCGTAGGGGTCTAGGATTTCATTGCATAAGCTATCCACACGACCAGGGGAACGTCGGGTTTCAGTAGCGGCTCTGTGAAACCCGGGATCCTAGATATCTGTATTGTTCTGTGATGCTGTACATTTCTGTGATGTTGCATTTTTATCACGCCTTGAGCGAAATATTATATATTGGTATATATATTAGTAGATGTTGTATATGTTTTGCATCCGCGCTAGTCCAGTCCCCGCTCTGTCGTTAGTTAGCTAACCTAACGGGTAATGACGGGACCCAGTGGCGAATGCGGATGGCATATACGTACATCAGTATATTTTCGTTCTTTGTGGTGTGATCAATTGATGGGACTGCATTGATTCGGATCAATGCAAGTTAAAAACAAACCTAATCTGATGTTGTTGGAACACTTTTCAAAAAGCTGTTATTGCAAGGACGTTCTCTTTTGTTTTGCATCGTGATATTCAGTTGGAATATCCTGCTCCTCAGTCGACGAGGCAAGGGCCGAGATCCCTTTACCGGGAGTGACCCTTTGGACAAAAGTTTGCGTCAGGGCAATAACTTCACTATAGCCGATTACTTTTGTTTTGCATCGTGGTATTCAGTTGGAATATCCTGCACCTCATTCTACGGGGAAAGAGCCGAGATCCCTTCACCGGGAGTGACCTCTTTAGCGAAGGTTTTCGTTACTATATTTTCTAAAAAGCTATCCGTTTCTTCAACGATATCAAGTTCATTACGTTAAAGGTTTTCGCCAGAAACCATTCGTAGCCCTCCGTCGTTTCATATGGGTAGTCAATAGTATTCAAGCTGTGTTTGTTGGCCAAAGTCAAGGCACAGTGTTTGGTAGCTGTTGGTTATTCATATGCAGCATAGATAGATGCGTTGATTTGGAACAGTCGTACTGCCTTGTTGGCCAAAATCAAGGGTAGGTACAGGTGGATTCAAATTAACCTGAAGAATGACGGGTAGAACTTGACATGTGACTTATGATTTGTTGGCCAAAGTCAAGGTCATAAGAGCATGGGGTAAAAATCACATCGGGAGTTTCAAAAGAACTGAAACTTGCCAGATATGCGCATACCTTCTGGAGTGTGATGACGTGAGCGGATTCCGTCACGTTATCATGCGATGATAGTTGGATCCCGATTCCCACTGATGAGTTGGTTTACTCCTCGGGTGATCCCGACTAATTCTTCTTTCGGGTTTGGAGAAGAATTTGAGGTTACAGTGGGAGGTTTCCAGATTAGATAAATTGGTAACCATTCTGATCTAGGTTAGAGTGCACGCTGAGTGTTTCTTTTCTCTCTCTCTTCGGCAGCGACCATTGACCCGACCCTAAGACTATGACTCAGTGACCAAAATCAACCGAACCTTCTTAAACACTGGTTTTTGGATTGTCAGAGTTGCAAACCCCATTGCCACTCCTACTTTTACCCTTTTCTCCAGGACACCCCGTATTACTACAAACGTCCACTTCCATTGGACAAAACCGTCGTATGGTTATATACGAACTCGAAGAAATTTATTCGAGGATGGTTTCAGGTTCTGGAGGAAACGGATAGGATTATTCAGTTGTCTTTTCCTTTTACCTTCTCTCGGGTTGCGGGTACTCCTTGGTTTAGGAGATAGTACACCTATTACGCAAATTGGACAGTCATCTTCCAAACCATAGGCAGGTGCCGACCGGTAGGAAATGAAGAAAACCAATTAGCATAACGATGGTGTGCAGAAGGTATTAAGTTAAGACAAAGCAAGGGATTAGTAAGAGGGCAAAGTAAATTGCGACTGATATTCACGACCAAACCAAGTATTTCATTACCACTCCAACTTCACCTTTGTATTTCTCCAGGACACTCCGTATCACTACGAAGATCCACAGTTATTTGGATATTCCATCGTATGGTTATATACGAACTCGAAAGGAACTTGTTCCAGTTCGAGGATGGATTCTGGTTCAGGAGAAATAGGAATAAGGTTTATTCGGTTGTCTTTTATCTTCACCTTCTCTCGCATTGCGAGTGTTCCTAGGATTAGGACAGTACACCCATTATGCTTATTGGATAGTCTTCTTCCAAACCATAGGCTGGTGCCGAACGGTAGGGAAGGAAGAAAACCATTTGGCCTAAAGGGGTGTGCAGAAGGTAATGACTAAAGACATATAAAGGGATTTGGAGAGGTAGCAAAGAATTATACGGTTACAGTCGTGAATCTGGAAGAGGCATTACTAGGAATACCGGGATACCCCATTGAAACATTTCAATGTTTCAGTTTCACCTGTACTGTTAAAGGAAAACTGATTTCCCAATTAGTCCTTACTCCAGGGTATGTATTTTACCAGGTATGATTCTCACATCAGTATGGTTTTACAGATGATGAGTGGGAGTAAGTTATTGGGGATTAGGTGATCCTCCTCATTATATCGGGATTCGTTGTAATCGATGATATTTGAGGAAGTCACCTGGGCTGTTTGCCGGTCGGTAAATATTTGGTTTTGAATATCCGTTGTTATGCACTAATTTCAAATTGATATATCTGTACGTCTATTTTCATAGAGTGAGATATACCTTTTTGAAATTATGTCTATGACATTTACCTATATCAGTGGATGGTTAGGTAAGGAGCATTAAACAGCGGTGTAATTCTTCATAACCAAAGGTACAGTTTTCAACCTACGACACACAGTGAATGAGTTATCAGACTCAAGGGACTTATACAGAGTATTGTATGTTGTCCAGGGTCCATCAGGACAGAGGGGTTGGTCCTCGTACTTTATTCGGTTTACTTATGACTTCTCTAGTTTTTAGACAAGTGTTTCGTAGAAACACAGGGTCCGAATTTTGAGAAGTTATAGGTATATGGATAAAGTAGAGAACCAGGTGTTGCAAGTATCGGGATTCTTCAAATTGATCGAAGATGTAGATACTTGAGTATGGTATTCAGTTGATAGTAGTGGTTAAGAGAATTTGCTTCTCTTTCAGGTTACTCATAATTGGAAGTATTCCTAAGTTGAGTAACGTTGTTCGGTCTCCTTCCATTTAGTTCACATGCACTGGAGATAGCTGCATGATTTGAATCTGGTTCAATTAAATCAGTACCTCTGTTCCTATATTGGATATAGAGCAGTTCGTATCTTAACGATGTTAAGATACGGGGAGTTGTCCAGCTTATGATTAAAACCAGACACTGGACAACTCAAGGCACGTTTCTGTAATGGCTGTTTGTGGGTTGACCCAGGCTATGACGAGGGTTGACTTTCTACCATCTGGAAGATCAATAGTGATATTGTTCTGAACTCGCCACAGTTTTAAATAAAATGGATTTTTCAGAAAACAGTAGTGGGAGTATGGTAGAACTGGAAGTGATTCCAGAACCACAAATGATTACTGAAGATTTGATAGGAACCTAAAGATTCAATCTGGTTTGACATTCCATTGGCCACTCCGCAGATTTGGTGGGTAACCTCAGGCACCCGAGAGGTACTTCGGTATGCTCAAGGACGGTGACAGGGAGGTTCTTGTTTACCCACACTTGCCATTGCTGTTGTTCCAGGTTGCGAGACCCGGCGGGAGGATGAGTATAGCGTCGTTCTAAACTGGCTTCAGAAGTGTACATGTATATGACTCTGCCAGAGGGTTGTCGTAGTCAGTGGGAGCAGCGGAAGCATTGGTGGACAAGTGGCTTATGTCTATTTACAGACTGAAGCAGATATAGCGGAGATAGATCATCCATTTCTGATGTGACAGTCATAGGTTTGATTTCATCAGAATAGGGGATGGATCTGTTGAGAAGGTAGTAGGGTGTGATGTCCTGCTATTTGGATGACATACACAGAGTAGGAAAGGAAACTCCTATACTACGATCGGTTATACTTTGGTCGTCACACAGTGGTTTCTCCACATACGACTTGGATAACATATCAGACATTCTGGTTACTAGATCTATGGTTTTAGATCTAGATTTAGGTAGTTTTCCAATTGAGGGTACTTAGACAGCATTCTAAGAGTATTTAGAATGGACGACTCCTGGCACGGTAGTGTACCTGCAGGTGATGGAGTCACCCTCTCTAAAGGTGTCTTACAGACTAAAAGGGAGAAGGATGTGCATGATTGGCAGATCACTTGCTCAGGTAATTGAGTCAATCATGAGATGTCTAGTACCACACCAGATGTTGTTCTTGCACTACATGCAATAAGTTGACATTGATCCAATCGTGGAGAAACAGTAGGAAGCAGTTTTAGAACATAAGTGGATGTTCTAAGGATATGATAACGACAACCTCTTTCAGGAGACAGTTATCATTCCAGGCTTCCAAGATGATCTGGACGACAAGGAGGTTGTCAGAGTTATAGTTTTCCTTCTAACGAGGGGCGGTATTTTGGACAGGTGGTCCAAGGAAATATTGAGGGAGGCATGGCGCAGGATACTGATTATGTTCAGTTGACGATACAGTCTAAGAAGTTTGGATTTGGAGTTCATTTATGAACTAGGTCCCATCAGACATCCAGACACATTCTAAGACAGGTATTGCTCATTTCGGGAGATGGCTTTCTCCGCGAACTTGAGATATAAAGAGACATAGAAAGAAACATCAAGGCGGATCCGCAAACTGACGCTATTCCTCGAACGCAATAGTTTCACAAACGAGTTTTGTGAGACTGACTAGTAGAGGAGTTGGGTGTTCGGTATCACATGGGTTGTAAGTATGCGACATCGCAATAATTAGCCTTGAGTGCAAATGGGAGATTGTTGGAGATAGTGCCCTCAAAGTCAATTATTGGATCACATGCACGTGATTGCAATGATTGAGGGAGGACCTATCCCGGTAAGACAGTCTTACTCGAGATGATAGTATGCTATCTGGTTTACCTTTATCATCGTGTACTACTTCAGGTGACCTTACAGGTCGCTATTACACGTTGATAGAGCCCCTAGGATTCTTGCTTGACTGCCAGCAGTATGAGGGCGATCATATACGTGGGAGCTGGTAGTCTATAAGCACATCCTTAAAAGGTCCCTAGTCGTGGGAGTTTCGAGACAGGGCATCGATTCTCCATAGTAGACTAGTGTATACAGTCGAGACCCCGACGAGGGGCGGTGGCCGGTCTCACAAGCCACTGGTGTCAGTTGGTTCACCTAAGATGTATACAGGTGCTCATTGGGTTATGAGTACACCGGACAGGACTCGCTGGGAACATGCTAGTTGGTCTTATACCTGACGTCAGATAGCAGTTCCCTGATGACATGTGTACAGGTTAGTTCATCGACCTGAGGATCGTCATTTGTCTCGTGTGAGTTCCCACTGTACTTTGATTACTACCCTACCACGCTCAAAGGAGACGTGCAAACAGGTTTTAGTTGGGTACAGTCTCGAGCCACATGGAGGCAGTGAGCGGATCTTCAGGGGTTCGTCTCTCCCGGTATTGGGGGTGAGTTCGCGCTGTGTCTAGGAGAGCCATTACACGAAGTCCTTAGCCAAGGCAGGAGATTTACTGGTAGGTATTCCAGTAGTATCTCAGGGTGTTCTGGGCTACACTCCGACACGACTTGTACCGCTTTTAGGGGTCTGACTTTTACCAACCCCGTAGGCCCGCCATGCGATGCTCATAGACGAACGG
This sequence comes from Agapanthus africanus, assembly GCA_030015575.1. Taxonomy (NCBI): domain Eukaryota; kingdom Viridiplantae; phylum Streptophyta; class Magnoliopsida; order Asparagales; family Amaryllidaceae; genus Agapanthus; species Agapanthus africanus. The sequence goes on from CM057343.1 coordinate 517,342,106, forward strand.
ACCGGACTGTACAGATATTGTCACTGACAGGCTCAGTAGGGTGTCAGGATGAGTTCACTCATCGACGTCCCTTTTGGTCAATAGCTGGTGGCCCGTCACGTATGGCTAATACCTCTGACGTGCTAGTGGTTAAATCCACAGCCATAGTATTGATGAGTCTTTAGAGTCCACCACACACTCAGTTACTCAAGTTTCGGGCGAAACGCTGTAGAGGCCGTATGGAGATATGGCAGGGTTCGATCAGATACGTGCAGTATTGTACGGATCGTGATCGGACGGTTTTTACTAGCCGGCTTTGGCTTAAGCCGGATCCTAGTATTAGATTGTGTAGATTTTGTCTCTTTGCATTTGTGTTCAGTGGGAATACAAATGCGGGCATGTATATGCAGTAGTGGGGTTTTTCCTGTAATTTATTACGGGATCAGTTTTCTGAAGTTGCCAGTTTATATTCCGTTCCGGCCGGTTTTCCTTTGTTCCTTCCCGGCCGGACTTTCCGTTGGAGGGGGTTATTTGCAAGTTTGCAAATAACTTGTTGTGGAGAGATTTCTTGCATTTGTGGCATTATGAAAGGTTAAGCATCTTTGCTTTTTCATGATGGCTTGCCTTTTTGTGATTAGAGTTGATTTGAGTTGATTTGATATAGTTATCATAACCTTTTGTTGTGGTCACCTCTTGGAGTTTCCTACACTTACCTCCCTTCATGGTTTTCATTAGTATTCCTTTAACCATTTCATTGGGACAGGGGGCCGGCCACAATTTGAGAGAAATGAGAGAGAGTTTCATTTTGTATGTGGCATATTTTCCTTCATCTCATTTCTTGCTAGGAAAAATGAAAGCACCATTTTTCCTTATCTTCATTCCTCCACATCCATGACAACTTCACCCTAAGAGACAACCATTCTACACTAAACCTACAGTACCCTTGGACGCGTCGGCTGGCCAACTTCGTGCCCGAGTTGCCTCGGTCCAGAGATGGGAGCCCGTAAAAAAATCCGGCTACGTGGTGCCCCTTCCGGCGAGGAGATGAAGACCGGAGATTCCGCGGGAGATCGGGACGACGACGAGAAGACTGGAGGACACGGATCGCTCGGTATATCTCTTCCCCATCTTGTAGTTTGCTAGGACTAGTTAATGGTTCGATCCGGGTTTTAGTGCGCGGAGGTGCCGGTTTGCTAGTTTGCAAAATTAAAGTTTTTCGCTTCCGCATTTTGGCGTCGGATTAACGGCCGGGGCGCCGCCGTGCACTTACATAGCCCAGAACACCCTGAGATAAAACTGGAAACGCTACCAGTATATCTCGCTTGCCCTGGCCAGGGACGACTATGTGTAATGGTCTCCTTGACACAGCGCGATATCAACCCCCAATACCGGGAGAGATGAATCCTGTCTAACCGTCACTGCCTCCATGTGCTTCGGGACTGCACCCAACTGCTACCTGTTTGCACGACTCATTTGAGCTGTGGTAGGGTAGCAATCTAAGAACAGTGGGAACACACTCAAGGCGAAGTGACAGTGTCAAGTCAGCCAACTAAGCTGTACTCATGTCACCTGAGAACTGATAACTGACGATAGGTATGGTACCAACCAACAGTTCCCGACGAGTCCTGTCCAGTGTACTCGTAACCTAACGAGCACCCGCATACTATCTCAAGTACGACGTACTGACGGCTGTGTGACAGACCGTCTCTCCTGCTGGGATGAGAAGCGCATACGCTAGTCTACTCCGGAGTATCGATGCCCCGTCTCGATAATCCTACGACTAGGGACCTGCATAAGGATGTGCTTGTAGATTACCCAGCCCCCACTAGTGTGACTGCCATCACAACGCTGGTAATCAAGCAAAGATCCTAAGGGCTCCACTAATGTGTATAGGCGACATGCTAAAAGAAACACATGCACACATTAAAGTAGAAAAAAATCAAGTAGCATACTACTATTTCGAGAAGATTGTCTATACAACTGTGAATATCCCAAGCTTCCATCAAGTAATATACAAACTAGTATGAAACAGTAATGGCCTCTAGGGCATATACACTAACAATCTCCCACTTGCACTAAGGCCATGTACTGGCGTATCAAAGACCTATCATCTCGATCAGCCGCTCGAACTGAGTCTGGGGTAAGGCCTTCGTGAATGGATCTGCAGTGTTATCTTCTATAGCAACCCTCCGAACCTCGATCTCGCGGCAATCCACGATTTCCCTGATCAGGTGATACCGCCTCAAGATGTGTCTGGACTTCTGATGGGACCTGGGTTCCTTTGCTAAAGCTATAGCCCCGTTGTTGTCACAATACAGAGGTATTAGATCAACAATGGACGGAACTACCTGAAGTTCTGTCAAGAACTTCCACATCCAGACTGCTTCTTTTGCGGCATCAGATGCAGCGATATATTCCGCTTCCATCGTCGAGTCAGCAACGGTTTCCTGTTTGGAACTCTTCCAACACACCACCCCTGGGTAAAGACATAAGCTGACATAGACTTAGAGTCATCTTTGTCACTCTGGAAGCTGGAGTCAGCAAAGGCCTCCATCTGGAGGTCCTTTCCGCCGTAAACCAAAAACATGTCCTTAGTCCTTCTCAGGTACTTCAGAATGTTCTTTACCGCTCTCCAGTGGTTCTCCCCAGGGTTTGACTGATACCAGCTTACCACACTCAGTGCATAAGCTACATCTGGTCTGGTACACAACATCGCATATATTATAGAGCCTACCGCAGAAGCGTAGAGTATAATAGACATGCGATCATTTTCCAAATCAGTCTTGGGAGACATCTCTTTGAAGAGGGTGATCCCGTGACAAGCCGGTACATTACCGCGCTTGGAATCTTCCATACTGAATCTTTTCAGTATGGTGTCGATGTACCTGGATTGTGAAAGTCCTAATATCCTCTTGGACCTATCACGATGGATCCGGATCCCCAGAATGTAAGAGACATCACCCAAGTCTTTCATGGAGAACCTGTGTGACAAGAACCCTTTGACAGATTGTAGCATAGGAATGTCATTTTTTATCAAGAGAATGTCATCTACGTATAAAACGAGGAATACGACAGTTCGTGCGACAATTTTACTATAGATGCATGGTTCATCTGGATTTTTGATAAAGCCAAAATCTTTGACCGTCTCATCAAAACAGATGTTCCAACTCCGCGATGCCTGCCTTAGTCCGTAAATGGACTTAAGCAACTTGCACACCTTTTCGCTACTCCCACTCTGAATGAAACCCTCTGGCTGGTCCATATAGACATACTCCTCTAAATTTCCATTTAGAAAAGCGGTCTTTACGTCCATCTGCCAAATCTCATAATCGTGGAAGGCAGCAATGGCAAGAAGGATCCGAATGGATTTGAGCTTAGCCACTGGAGAAAAGGTTTCGTCATAGTCCAAACCAGGTTTTTGACGAAAACCCTTTGCAACTAGTCTAGCCTTATAGGTCTCAACCTGTCCATCTACACCAATCTTCCTCTTGAAGATCCACTTGCATCCTACGGGTTTTACCCCATCTGGAGAAACATCCAAAATCCATACTTTGTTGGTGTACATGGACTCCATTTCGGTCCGAATTGCATCCAGCCATTTTACCGAGTCAATGCTCTGAATGGCCTGCTGGAAGCTAGTCGGCTCATCATTATCAATGATGCAATCCTCTCTATCCCCGTCTATGAGAAAACTGTAGTATCTCTCGGGCGGATGAGACTGCCTACTACTCCTGCGGAGCGGCGCAGGAATGTCCTATTCTTTCGAACCCTTTGGTTCTACTAAGCTTTCAGTAATAGCTCGTGGGTCTAGAATTTCTTCCAGTTCTATTGCGCTCCCACTTATCTGATTTTCCAAAAATTCAGTTTCCAAGAAGCAGGCATGGCGAGAAACAAAAACCTTTTGTTCCTCTTCGCAATAGAAGAAATATCCCTTGGAGTTCTTTGGATATCCCACAAACTTGCACTGTACTGAGCGTGCCTCGAGTTTGTCCGCATGCTACTTTTTGACAAAAGCTGGACATCCCCATGTCTAAATGTGCTTAAGATAGGGTTTCTTCCCACTCCACATCTGATATGGTGTGGTAGGCACCGTCTTAGTTGGAACTCGGTTCGAAAGGTATGCAGCTGATTCTAGTGCATATCCCCAGAATGATCGCGGTAACGCAGCGTTATTCATCATGGAACGTACCATATCCAATAGGGTTCGGTTTCATCTCTCCGATACACCGTTATGTTGTGGAGTGTATGGAGGAGTAAGCTGAGAGAGAATTCCATTCTCTTTTAGGTAATCCAGGAACTCGGTACTCAAATATTCACCACCTCGATCAGATCTCAGTATCTTGATACTTTTGCCTGTTTGTTTTTCTACTTCATTCTTGTATTCCTGGAATTTTCCAAAGGCTTCAGATTTATGTTTCATTAAGAAGATATATCCGTACCTTGAAAAATCATCCGTAAAAGTAATGAAGTAAGAATAACCACTTCGCGTATGTATAGACATTGGACCGCATACATCGCTGTGTATGAGTCCCAAGAGCTCGCTCGCTCTTACTCCGTGTCCAGTGAACGGAGTTTTTGTCATCTTTCCTTTGAGACAGGATTGACAAGTTGCATATGATTGATATTCGAACGGATCCAAATATCATTCTGTATGTAACTTCGTCAACCTTCTCTCATTGATGTGACCCAGTCTACAATACCATAAGAAAGCATGATTTATTTCTGGAGACTATTTTTTGTGTGTATTCTGGACATTGAAAATCTATGGTTGGTTTAATACGTATATACCGTTGCTTAATGTACCCGACCTAATCAGAACATGATTAAGGTGAATGTTTACAACATTGCTTACAAATGCAAAATCATAACCTTCTTTAGACATTAAAGATACAGATATGATATTACAAGTCGCACTGGGTACAAAATAATAATCACGCAAAACCAAAACATGTCCATTTGACAATCCCAAGTGATAGTCCCCTACGGACTCAGCATCCATGCCAGCTCCGTTTGTAACTCTGAGGGTCATATCACCTGCCTTCAAAACCCTACGCTTTCTCAGTGCCTGTAAAGAATTACAGATATGAGATCCTGATCTGGTATCCAATACTCAGGAAATAGAGTTTATTGATAGACAGTTTTCAATAACATACACACCTGAAGCCGAACCCACAACTTTCTTCGGGTCCTGGTTTCTGGCCTTCCAAGCCCTGCAATCTTTCTTCCAGTGTCCACTCTTGTGACAATAAAAGCATTCTTCCTTTCCCACAAGCTTTCCCGCTACCTTTGCTACTTTTGCCTTTCCCTTGGCTTCCACTTTACTAACACCGCCCCTTGGTTTGGTGTGGGCCTTCTTCTTCCTTCCTTTGGCTCTCGTCTTGGACCTAGAAGAGGAAGCTCCTCCAACAAACAAAGTGGATGTTTCCCTTACTTTCTTCAGGGTGCCCTCTGCACTCCTCAACATGTTAAGGTGTTCCGGAAGTTCGACTTCCTTTCCTTGCATGTTGAAGTTCAGGATAAACTGGGCGTAAGTGGAAGGAAGGGACTGGAGAATCAAGTCAGTGTAGAGCTCGTTCTTTAACGTGGTCCCGAGGTCCGCGAGCTCTTCAATGTATCCAATCATCTGAAGCACGTGTTCCGCTACAGATGATCCGACGGCCAATCTCACCGAAAATAACTTTTTCGAGACTTCGTATTTGGCGATACGGGATTGCTTTCCATACAGATCTTTTGTATGAAGAAATATGGATTCTAGGTCCATATCCTCGTGCCTTCTTTGATGTTCATTGTCTATAGAGGCAAGAACGATGCACTTGGCCCTCGCGCAATCAATCTCCCAGGTCTTATGGATTTCCTTATCCGCGACGTTGGATTGAGGTCCTGGGACAGGGGGAGCTTTGGTGGTAAGAAGATACCCCAACTTGTCATAAGTGATTGCCATTTTGACATTCCTGAGCCAATCTTTGTAGTTTGGCCCTGTCAATGTATTTTTTTCTAGTAGTAACTTAAGTCCGGTCATGATGTTTGGTCGCTGCAATTAGGAGAGAGAGAAGAAACACTTTAGCATGATGCTCTTGCAAGTTTAGAGTGGTTTTTAGTTTGTCTAAACAAGATGGCTCTCACTATTTCTCGAATCCTTCCTCAAACCAAAAAAGAAGAATTAGTCGGGGTCAATCTCACCGTACAATACTTGCTTAACCGTTTAGCCAGGCCTGTGTTGGTACTTCGAGGGAGGTTTTACGACGCTTTCACGAAGTTCCTTAATTAAATAACCTCTTTTCCCTGTGGGCGTAGCCCCGCTAACACCTTTCTAGACACCTACTTGGTTTATAGCATTGATCGTTCAGTGAGAAAGTTCCCGATGAGTAGCATATACTCACAGTAGGATCGGGATCCAAATATCATTATGTGATAAAAATGAAGGAATGCTACCAAAATCATCACACTCCAAATGGTATGCAGCACTAGCAAGTTTCAGTTTCTTTAGAAACTCCCGATGTGGATTTTTTCCCCATGCACTTATGACCTTGACTTTGGCCAACAAATCATAAGTCACATGTCAAGTTTTACCCGTCATTTTCCAGGTTAATTTGAACCTACCCGCACCTACCCTTGACTTTGGCCAACAAGGCAGTACGACTGTCCCAAACCAACGCATCTATCTATGTTACATATGAATATCCAATAGCTACCAATCACTGTGCCTTGACTTTGGCCAACAAACACAGCTTGAATACTATTGACTATCCATATGAAATGACGGAGGGCAACGAATGGTTTTGGTGAAACCGTGAACGTAGTGAACTTGATATAATCGATGGAACGAGATAGCTTTTAAAAGGAGTGGTTTAAGCTCCGCGTTTAAAAGTTGTTTTGAAAAGAAACCGAGTGGTTTTGAAATTGTTCCAACGACTTTAACTTTGGTTTATTTTCTTGCATTAGTTTAATGCGTCCCATCATTTAATCCTACCATTGCAGAAAACAACGAAAATATGACGTACGCTTATGCCATCCGCATTCGCCACGGGGCCCCGTCATTACCCGTTAGGTTACTTAACTAACGACAGAGCGGGGGCTGGACTAGCGCGGATGCAAAACATAAGCAACGCCTACTAGATATCATATATAGATATATACATTCGTCAGATGCAATGATAGCCATTCTAGATTACAGATGAACACATTGGATATACTAGAAATCCGCGTTTCGTTTGAGCCTGCAACGAAAAGCGGATTACACGGTCGCGATGAATAGCTAAGACCCCACCCTAGACCCCTACGGGTGCGGCAAACTACCCGCCAAGTACCCGAAGTGAAGCAACCTCCCTCAACAACGTGAGTAGGCCACTCGGCACTTTGAGATACCCGGTAGTTTGTGCAACCCACCTTAAGTCTATCCTAGGAGCAAAAACAGTAAAAGAAATAATATACAATGGCGGCTACAACCTCATCCCGGATGTGCGGCCATACAAATAATATTACATCAATTTACATATTACATCAAATGAAAGATAAAGAAAACTCTCATCTCACAATCCCCCGGCTATTCATCCGTGACAATCCAACGAGTTCATATACACAAACCATCAACATTACAGATCACAGATATGTATAACCCCCACTAATCGACGTATAGCGATTAGCAGACGTTCAATACATATATCACATCACAGATATAACCCATTAGCTAAAGTCTACAGAACTTCGATAAAAAATACGGATTTGTAACTACCCCAAACACAACTTTATTCTCTGGAAAATCTGGGCAGAAACAAAATATTCTAAAAATCCCAAAACAGAAATCTGAGAATACAGCAGCAAAAACGATTCACGACCGAGTCAACTCGGCCGCAGATCCGCGGCAAGAAGCTTGTTCTCGCCGCGGTTCCGCGGCGCGTTGACCGAGTCAGTGACTCGTTTTTCTTGTGTCTTCCTACAAAACCCTGAGCCGATTTTTAGTGTATGTGGAATCATTTTTTTGAACAGTTTAAAAATTGGCAGAAAGTTCAGTTCTTGGACTCGTTTTGTGATTTTTCCTCCGATCGAAATTCTAAATACTTTGCTAACTTGTAGTTGTTGTTTAGCTAGGCTCTAATACCACTGTAAGTCCACGTTACCCATCCCGGTTATTTCGGGGATGCGGAAACGGTAAAAAACGATTTTTTAGGTGAAGGTAACATGGACTTTAGAATAGGATTTTTGCTAAACAAACACCTACCAAACTAACTACAAGTTTAACTACTATATTAGGGGGTTATACCTAGGTCTTGAACTCCTTCTCTTCTTGCTCCTTGGAGTGGTTGGATCGGCTCCACCTCGTCATCTCCTTGTTGTCGAAGAAGGATCCACCCGAAAGCTTCTACCTTGAGCTCCTACCTCAACCGAGAGGAAACTAAAGTGCTTGGCTTGCTAGACCTTGTACTCTAGAGTGAGTAGAGAAGTGTTTTTAGGGTTTTATCTCAATAGCTCATGTTTCTCAACTCATGAGACATGAGAGCCTTGAGAGAGAGGAAGAGGGAGAGCTTGGATGAGAGAGAATGAGAATGATAGAATGAGCTCAATTATTTGCAACCATGCTCACAAAAGAGAAAATAATCATAATAATAATAATAATTAAGTATTGTGATGGTTAGTTTCAATGGCCATTATCATTTCATACATTTAATGCATTTTGTAAAGAACAACAAGTAAACAAAAGTCATAGCCATGAAATGATGATGGTCAACAAGTCCAAAATAGTCAACCGGTCAACAAAGTCAACAAGTCAATAAGAGTCAAACTTTCAACTCAACCATGGCACAATAATACTTAATTAATATTATTATTAATCATATTTCTTATTCTCATTAGGGTTTAGAAAAGGTCAACAGTCAACAACCCTAATGAGAATTCTCTGCCTCTGTCTCTGTCAACCGTGCATACACACCCGCATCCGTGTTCCGAGGAACACGAATACAACGAGATAAAACCAATCCCAAAATGTATGCTAGGATCTGGCTTAAACCAAAGCCCGCTAGTAATAACTGCCCGGACACCAAACGTGCACAAGTGCGCGGATGTGAACGAACCCTGTCGCAAAACCATGCGGCCTCTACTCTGTTTTGCCCAAAGGCGATTAGCTCTCTGTGTGGGACTCTAAAGACTTGACACTACGCTGGCAGTGGGTTTAATCACAGGCCGCAAGCGGTACTAGCTGTACGTAACGGTCCCCAGGTAGATGCCGATAAGAAGACTGATGAGGTGAACTCATCCGAACTCTTACTGAGCCTGAATGTGACAATCTCCGTACAGTCCGGTCTGTTCGTCTGAGAGTATCGCATGGCGGGCCTAGGGGGCGGTAAACGTCAGTCCCCTAATAGCGGTACAAGTTGTGTCGGAGTGTCGCCCAGAACACCCTGAGATAAAACTGGAAACGCTACCAGTATATCTCGCTTGCCCTGGCCAGGGACGACTATGTGTAATGGCTCTCCTTGACACAGCGCGATATCAACCCCCAATACCGGAAGAGACGAATCCTGTCTAACCGTCACTGCCTCCAAGTGCTTCGGGACTGCACCCAACTGCTACCTGTTTGCACGACTCATTTGAGCGGTGGTAGGGTAGCAATCTAAGAACAGTGGGAAAACACTCGAGGCGAAGTGACAGTGTCAAGTCAGCGGACTAAGCTGTACTCATGTCACCTGGGAACTGATAACTGACGATAGATATAGTACCAACCAACAATTCCCGACGAGTCCTGTCCAGTGTACCCGTAACCTAACGAGCACCCGCATACTATCTCAAGTACGACGTACTGACGGCTGTGGGACAGACCGTCTCCTCTGCTGGGATGAGAAGCGCATACGCTAGTCTACTCCGGAGTATCGATGCCTCGTCTCGATAATCCTACGACTAGGGATCTGTATAAGGATGTGCTTGTAGATTACCCAGCCCCCACTAGTGTGACTGCCATCACAACGCTGGTAATCAAGCAAAGATCCTAAGGGCTCCACTAATATGTATAGGCGATATGCTAAAAGAAACACATGCACACATTAAAGTAGAAACAAACCAAGTAGCATACTACTATTTCGAGCAAGATTGTCTATACAACTGTGAATATCCCAAGTTTCCATCAAGTAATATACAAATTAGTATGATACAGTGATGGCCTCTAGGGCATATACACTAACAGGAAGTATTTTAGTGTGGTTTTGGTAAGGTTTTAAGGTTTTTAAACTTACGTATTCGTATTTATAATTCTTGTTTCGGTTGATTTGGTTGAACTGCGATGCCGGGGGTAATTTCTTATTGTTAGTACTCACTTAGCTCTTGTTGGTCATAGGTTTTAAGCTATGGACCTTTATTTGATATATCGGTTCCGATTTTGGTTCTTATGTGCGTTGCGTGGTTATATGAATGCTAGTTCTATTGCGGAGTCCTCCGAGATGACAATGATGCGTAAGGAGGTTGTAAGATATGACTAGCGCGATCACACACTGTGAATAAATTATATCTACGAGTGGGGAATCGAGTGGATGGAATATAGCACCCCCGTAAAACATATTGCTTATTATATCATTGAATATGCTTAAGATAATACCGTGTATGTTTAGATTTGTTCGATATATAGCGTACTCCGTTAGTATCGTTTAATAGTCTTATAAGAAAAACATTTGGTAGAACACAAGCACAAATACTAATGATTGTCATATTGCACAATCACAGACTCACATATTACATTACATATCATTATTACTGCTATACCATGTAAATTGCCATGCTTACATATCATAGCAGAATTGACGTTATAGTAGGGTTATGTTATTATACGATTTGTATTGGGTGCGCGTACGAGATTAGGTATCCGTATTTATTGTTGGGCGAGTACGCGACTGGAGGTCCATACTGGTTGCCGTGTGTGTACGTGATACGAGATGTCTGTACCGATCAATGTGCGGGTGCATTGATAAGAGGTCTGCATAGGTCGCTGTGTGCGTACGTAGATGTTGGCAACTCACCCGCGCGCGCAAACGCGTATGTTTTGGAAACAGATATGATTTTAAGGAAACGGAATGTGCATGCGAGATCGTTTTCGTTTTAAAATTTATAAACCGTAAATGCACTGCGCGTTGTAGCAAGCCGGCAAGTATGGGTCGATCCGCAAGGAATTGTGTATTAGGGCTTGTGATTTAAGGTTCAACAAATAATGAATGGCTTGGTTTGTCACAAAAAATGAAAGAACACGAAAACAAGGAAAAACAAGTAAAGAAGCTAAGAGAGAAGTGGCTATGGCTTTAGCTCGGAAGATCGAATCGCGGTGATTCTTTCGATACTCCCTTAATCATAAGTTGTCCGTCCTTATGTTGATCCTGGCATGAAGCATAAATTGTCAAGGCGGCTGTGAAGCATAAATCATCAAATTCTGATATTCACCGCAAAATACAAAACGAGTCCGTTTGTTCACTTACCGTTTGTATGTCCAAACTTGAGTTATCAACACTAAACACAAGGGTTAGCAAACATACGACAACATCAAAAACACAAAGTAGTGAGTGAGAGCAAATGATTTTAGTGTTGAGTTTGCTAAGTGTTTGTGATGGTATATGGTATATGAAACCAAGAGATTTGTCAAGTCACTTAATCAAAAAATACCACATCCAAACTTGGCAAACTTAACACCAAATTGATTGGGGTTTGTGGGGAGAATATGGTATGTGATGAGGTTACAAAATAACCATGGAATCAACATACCATATCAACCCATCCAAGTTACAATACTAAGTTTATAATCATATTAAAGCACATTAAACATTAACAAGAGGAGGAGGAGGCAAATCCTTTCATCTCACTTTCTTACCATTACCACAACCAAAGAGATTAGTTAAGCATGATAAAAAGAAAAGTAAAGCAAGAACAAGAAGCAAGTAATAAAAGAAACAACAATATTATTAACACTTGAAGAAGAGCTACAATATATTGGTAACTTGTTCAACCTCCATAATGAAACTCTCAAGAGAAAGCTTCAAGAGAGAAGAAAAAGAAGAAACCAAGTGATAGCCCACTCACTCTCAAGCCTAAACCAAAAACAAAAGAAACTAAGAAAATGTATACACTATGTGAGACCCCTTCCCTTACTCACTGATCTGGCTTTTATAGGCACCAAAAAAGATTAAACAAGTAATAGAAATAAGGTGATATGACTTCAAGGAAGGAACAGTGAAAAGATGGGGACAAATAGGGCAAAGGGGGCCGGCGAGCTCGGATAATGTGGGGGTGTGGCCGGCCTTGGTTCGAGCAAAGGAGCCCGTATTGATGTGGTGGTCTTGTGTCTACTCCAATATCATCCTAGTGCTGTTTGATTTTTCTAAAATAACCTGGTTTGCATTCAGAGATTTAGAGGGAACATGAAGCAATGCATCACATCAAAAATTTATGCATTTATTACCCATCACACCCACATGTGCCCACTAGTTGCACAGGCCATCATTAGTGTGTGCCATGGGCAGCCCCACTATGGTCCATGCTAAAGAGTTGTGTGTACACTTGCGTTGTGTTGGACCAAAATTGTGTGCACACATTTATTTGAAAAAGAACTCTTTGGATATCGGGCGGTTTCCTGGTCTGCTTACAGTGTTGGCTCCTAAACATTATATCCGTGATTTTAAATATGTTTCCAGTATTTTATCATGAACACCTGTAATCTGTAATTACTGAGCAGACACTGGTTAATAGCACCGATATATAACAATAGATAATGAATGAGCGGTATTAAAATGCAGTTTTCTGAGATGAACAAATACCCCCAAACTTATCTTTTGCTCGTCTCGAGCTAAACAAAAAATCCCAGCCTCACTTTCGCAGGGAACACGATTGCACTGATCACATGCAACAAGCCATTAAACATCTAGGTGTCCCTAGTAGGAGGAGTGTTGTCTCATGAGGGTTTCAGCGGATTACACCCACAAAATCCAGTCAAGTTAGTATCGTGGAGAAACTGTTGATTCTAATCTTAAGATTAGAGATCAAAGTTATAAGTTCTATTACCCAAGTCAGAAACGTTAAACCCTATTTTTCACACCTCGCAATTTGTTTAACATAAGCTCATACGTGTCTTTACATGATTGTGCGGATAGTGTCCATAAGATTTTAAGAACTTTTATTAGGGTCATCATGTCATAATTACAGACCATGATAAACTTCTGAAGGATCACACGAGTTTTAAAGGAGTTAAGATTTTCTCAAGTTTTATTCTCCAGTTAGGTTTCAAGTCAGAATATTAAATTATTTTTAATAGAGAACCTAAGTCTGAGGTTTCACTCCTACCTTTCACCTGTTGTTGTTCATACACACCCTTTGTTATCGTGCAAAACGTCTTAATAAATACAAATCTTTATATCTCCACGAAAAAACTGTTTTTAATAGAAAACTCATCTTCGCCAAGATTATTCTCCCGTAAAGAACCGTGAGGATTTTTAATTCGGAGAGAATACTTGCTTAGCTTGTTTTATTTGGCGATTTGGAAACTTAGCGAGTTTTGGGTCAATGACTCCTAAACCAAATGGTTTTAGGGTATTAGGTGTGGAGACACCCCAAGAACTTAATTACCCAAGTTACCAAGGCCACAAAACAAAAGACTCATTTTATTTTAAAATATTCCGAACTCAGTGAAAACGGAGATATAGCCAGCTTTTTCTTTTAAATCCGAAAACGTTACATGTGGATAAGGTGTGTAATTACTCCAATAAGGTTTCGGATGGGTTATTTTTCAGACTTATAGTTTCTATTAAAAACTCAATAATATCCTTCATATTCACCTTACTTTATTAACTATTCTTAATGTTACTTAACTCATTCTAAAGATGTTTATCAATTCTAAAAGTTTACAAACATGTCAGACTTTTATCAAATTCTCCAAAACATACGACACGTGTAAGTGATATAAAAGACGTATATTAGCAACTGTTAAACATAAGGGAGGGTTATCTTTAGGGTTGTCAATCTCACAACAAGAATTTAGTTATTTCTAACTTATCAACAGAACCGTCAGACTTTGAATCTAAGTTCCCCCGCCAGCTAACATGACAAAGTTTTTATATTTTAAGGAAATTTTTTCAATTTTTATGGGTTTTTAAATATGTATGCAATGCAGAATATACACATGATGCAGCAAAATAAACGCAGTGCTCACCCTCAAACCTGAGTTTTACGATGTCCTCATCGTTGCCCCCGTTTCCGGTAGCTAGACATAGACATCAGGGCGAGAATTTTATTCAAAGAAAAAGAAAAAAAACTAAGACTAATTACAATATTTACATGTTAAAATACTGGATTAGTCCAGAAATTAATACCAGCCATTTAAAGATTTTGTCTATATAGTGCAATGGCTGGTCAAAGAATATGTATATACAAAGAAAAAAGAAAAAGAAAAGGTATAAGTTGGATATTAGTGAAGGGCATGGGCGTGTAAAAGTAGGGATCAGAAAACGCTGATGATGAAGATGAAGTTTTGAAGAGGTCAAAGAATTGTTTCCTGGATGAATTGAATGTTCATAAAGCACATTTTGAGTTCCAAAGTCAAGTTCGTGTAAAAACTGGAGTTCGTCCGCAAAAAGTTCAGCAAAAAAAAGGTTTTTAGGATGTTCCCAAATTGATCCTGACTCAAACTCACCCAGAATATCAAGTTCATCCGCAAAAATTTTCTCAAAACTCGATATGAAAGAATATTTTTCAATACTATCTTCCTCTCTATGATTTTTCACAATTCTATTCTTATCACTTGGTTTTCTAACTCTTCCAATACCATTTCTTCCTCATAACATTCACAAATGGGTAGGTATATGTCATCTAAAAAAGTAAGTTTCCACACTAACATTTCTTCCGAAACAATATCATTAGGTGATACAAAAATTGTGTGTTCCTGATCATTGATCTCTTCTAATAATCTATCCAAACCATACCCATAAAAATCATAAGATTTCTCCTCTAAAATTGGAATGCAAAAATCAGTCAGAGGTTTTTCTTGTGTTTCCTGATAACACTTAATCAATTCAATTGCATCGTCATTTATGAAATCATCAAAATTCAATTGATCGTTTATCTCACTCGGGTGATTTTCTAGATGATATACATTAACACTATTGGGTTTCGATTGACTGTGTTCACTCCCTAAAATCCTCACAGCTAAATGTTTCGCGTGTTCCTCTATTCTAACCAATGATTGAGCTTGAGCAAGAAACAATTGCTCAGACTGCTGTATACACAGGGCTAGCGTAGTAGCTGATTGATTCTCGACCGCAGCTTCAATACCCTTCTCTAAAGTGGTCAACCTAGCATCCATCTCACTATCATACCCTAATGATGTGTCAGTTGTTCAGGTAAGGAGGGTTGTGATGCTAAAGCAGTCAATCTGTCGACCTCTTTCTCTAAATATTCAATCATTTGGTCTCTAATTGAAGTGAGACTGGGTTCAAGAGTGTTAGGTGGGTGACCGTTAGCAAAACTCTGGGACGGTTGGTCACCCTCTGGAAAAGGACAGTTTTCATGAATGTGGGAAGAATTTTGGCACTTTGAACAAGTGAATTGGGATTGAATATAAACAAAGGAATAAGAATCATGAAAAATTGATGTAAATCATGTATCACCCATATTAACAAGAATTCACAAATGTCACAAAAATAAAGAATGTCACATCCCTAGCAGTCTATGGTATGCTAGTCAACTAGACCTGCTCGAGAACCTGATTGTCGAGGTAAATCTGTGTCGAGAAACGGGCTCAAGATATACGGAGCATGAAGCCAGGTAAGTGTATGAGATAAGGGGAGGTTTTCCAACGCTTTCGTGAAATTCCTTAATTAGATAACCCTTTTTTCTTGAACACTTGCCTAGACACCCCGTGAACGATATACCGTTAACCGGTGTTCTAAACAAAGTCAACTTCTCCTAATGAGCGCGAAGTCCTTAAAGTCAAAGTTCTAGTTGATTTTAAATTACTGTGGGTATGCAAGAATGCAGTTTTGTGATTTGTGGGCTATGGAAAAAGGTGATGAAATCCTTTACCGTATCTTGTTTTGTCTTTTTGCCCTTAAATTCATATTAAGATGCAAATGCGCAGTCAACAAAAGAATTCAAGACATCAAGCAATTTAAGCAATTCTTTTTCGTTTAAATTTAAGTGCTGCAAAAATACGGTTAGTTCTCTGTGCAATTGGTGGCAACCTTGTGCGAAAAATCCTGCAGAAGATAGATTAGTGGAATGCGTCGGATTCAAGAGGAATGCTGTCACGCCCTGCTTTCCAGAGTGCGCTAAGATCGGCACGTGACAGAGCCAACCATGCTACATGTGGTTAGGAAACATCCCTCCACAGTCACATTACGGCTGCCTATAAGATATCAAGAACAGTAGAAATAAATAATCTATTTAGTACATGTCCATATGCCAGAATAAACGAGTCGAGAAATAATATGCGGAAGCAATAAATCCAATAAACAATAACAATCTAGAAGGTACGTCCCAAATACAGGCTCACATCAGGATGAAAATGCTGAAAGAAAACTAAACTAAAATACTAACAAGATCCTCACTGCTCGGCCTATTGACTGAAGTACTCATGATCGGCCTGCGAGAGGGATAAAGGATCTGGGCCATGCAAAACCCAGACGTCAATGCGTCATAATATCAATGATAATAAGCAACCAGGATGTAACGAGATATGCAGGCATGAATAGTAACATGAATGTAACAAGTAAGCACGAATATAGAACAGTAAAGAGTATCAGTAAATGTGACGTGCGGTGATAAATCTAAACTGTGCTACTGGGTTATCTATTCTAAAGCTTGATTGAAATCATTTAGTGTACTCCTCCATGTAACTCAAAGAATATGTCCCGTTATCCCCCGGGACCACGGATCAGGTAGTGGGAGTCACGAATGACTCTGTCCCGTTATCCCCCGGGACCACGGATCAAGTAAGAATCATGAATGATTCTGTCCCGTTACCCCTCGGGACCAAGGATAAAGTAATACCCTTTTAAGTTACACTCGGTTCCACCTTTGAATTCCCCATACCCCCAAGGTTATGTGTTCAAATCAGGTATTGATAAATCTGGAGCTAATGCCAACACAGGATCAAGCAGGTACAGGTTTGTCTATGTAGATAACAGGATACGTCTGTCGGGACGACAAGTCAGGATTGTCGGCATTAGGAACAGGATCAGGTAACAGGTCAAGTAGTGGTGTATTAGGTCATGTCAGGTAGTGCACATGCATCAAATGGATGCCCAACAGTAAAATGTAGCAAGTATTGAATCAGGGTAAAAGTACGGATATACGGTAAAGCATGGATGCATAAATATCTATCAGAGGTTACATCATGACTATGTAATATGCACTTTATCAAGTATGGGGTACTAATGTAACAATAATATGAATTAATATGACATGGCATGTAACTAGATATATAGAATTAATGGTATGGATACACAATAAAATATGGATGCACAAGTATCGATCAGGGGTTACATTTACAGCTCCAAGACTATGTAGGATGCACATTATCAAGTATGAGGTGTTAATATAACAATAACATGAATTAATATGATCTGTAGATGTAGCTACATATATAATAGATGATATGGATGCATATTGGTATCCGAAAACAGTAAAACTTTAATAGGGATGTATAATGCAATCAACATGTAATATTTGTATTCATATTGATGTAAGATAAGTATTATAACATGTAGCAAGATAAACTTGCATGCGACTAGATATGTAAATAACGGTATGGATGCATACGGGTATCGAAAAACTGTAAAATTGTAGTATGGATTCATAACTAAAAAATATGTAATATTTTTATTCGCATGAATGCAGAATATTGTAGTATAGCATGTAGCAAGATAAACTTGCCTGAGCGGAACACACGACGGGTGAGTACGGCACGTCCGACGTCGGGTAAACATCGCAACGCACACACGGCATGCGGGATGGGTCCAGGCAAGGTAAGAAGGTAACTACGCAGGCAGGGGACGTTCACTGGATCTCCTGAATCCTCGGCACTGAGCATGGCTCCGGCAGGTGATCACCGAAAAAAAACAAGAAATCAAAAAGAAAAGAAAAGAGAAGAAGAATAATAAGCTGGTGTTTTGGTTGGTGTTTGGGACAGAAGCGAAGGCGAGGGGGTGACTTCGACGATGGGCCGTCGACGTCAAGGTTCAAGCGATGGTTTCCGGCAAAGTGAAGTGGGTGTTAGGGTTTCTGTGCAGGGAAAGAAGAGGAGCTCGGGTTGGCTTGGGTTTGCAGGCGAGATGAGAGGAGAATGGGTTGAGGTGATGAGGGTGCGAAGGTGAGGTGATGGCGATGGATCGCCGGTGATGGAGATGGGGTGTGCAGGCGAGGTTGCGGGGTCGGTTTGGGTTGTGCAGGGTTTCGTGGTCGGGCTTCGGAGGAGAGGAAAGAGGGGGAGGTGAGGTGAGGTCGATGAGGAGATGAGGATGGTGAGGAGGCGACGACGAGGCAAGGCACGGCGTGGGTTAGGGTTCTCGTCGCGGGTTTTTTTATAAAGAAGAATAACGAAGAAGAAGGGAGGTGAGAGTAGCAACGAGGAGGTGACGGGATCCTCACAGGAATAGTGTTCGCGAGAGGTGAGAGAGAGGGAGAAAAAGAGAA
Organism: Agapanthus africanus; assembly: GCA_030015575.1. Lineage (NCBI taxonomy): Eukaryota > Viridiplantae > Streptophyta > Magnoliopsida > Asparagales > Amaryllidaceae > Agapanthus > Agapanthus africanus. The sequence goes on from CM057343.1 coordinate 517,360,733, forward strand.
AGAGAGAGAGAGTGTGCGTTAGTAAAAAATAATAATTAATATATTTTAAATAGTATAAGAGAGAGAGAGGCCGGTTCACTTAAAGAAAATCTCCAAAGAGAATTTAAAACCAATTAATATATACTAATATAATTTTTTAACAGTTGAAAATCTTAAGAATAAAATATTTATTGTGATTGAGATTTTTGGCTAATACAAAAATAGTCCAAAACAAGCCCGGGTCGGGTCTAAAATTATGGTTTGAAAATACGGTTAATATACGTGTCAACCAAAACCACAATAGCATATCCGGGTAACGAAAAAGCATACCCTAAGAACGGATGCACTCACGTGCACGTAGCCATCCAAACGCGTCCGTTTTACTGAACGGGGACGAGTACAAGATGCGTGGATGCTATGACAGGGTTAGGGTATCATGCAGGCCATGCTATATATTTTTAAAATATTTTATTAGACTTTAAATGTTATATTGAAAAATGCAGATGCCAGATAATGCCAGTATGCAGTATAAAATATGAAAGTGCATGGATCCACGTGACAAACCGGGATAAAAGATAAACGGAATCAAACTGGTTTCCAGTAAGCGGGTCGGGTCGGATGCAAATACAAATGTCAAATACACTATTCGCACCCAAAACAAAAAATCAGGAAAGTACCATAAATAAAGGAATACTCGAAATAGAACTGGTATAAATGAACTAGGGTGTTACATTATACCCAACTACAAAAAAAATTTCTTTCTCGAAATTGCAGGAACAAGAAAAGATAAACAAACATGAATCTACAAGAAGAGATCTGGAAACTTCTGTCGAATCTCATCTTCTCGTTCCCAAGTCAATTCTCCGTGCGAGCGATTCCTCCAAGAAACAAGTATGAGAGTGATAAACTTGTTCTTGAGGACCTTTTCTCTGCGATCAACAATCGACATCGGCCGTTCCTCAAAGGTCAAATCCTCTCTTACAGTCAGCTCCGAATGATCTAGCACGTGTGTTTTATCTCGAACATTCTTACGGAGTTGAGATACATGAAACACGTCATGAACATTCGCCAAAGATGGTGGTAAAGCCAATCGATAAGCCACTTCTCCAACACGCTCCATAATCTCGAAAGGTCCCACGTATCGAGGACTAAGCTTGCCTCGACTCCTAAAACGAATCACTCCTCTAGTCGGTGATATTTTCAAGAATACCAGATCACCAACAGCGAACTCTAGAGGCCTTCTCGATGTATCGGCCCAACTCTTCTGCCGATCTTGTGCTACCTTCATGTGATTCCGGATCGTATTGACTTTCTCCACGGTTTGGACGATCAAATCCGGTCCCAACAATCTTCGTTCTCCGACATCGTCCCAACAAACAGGTGAGCGACACTTGCGACCATATAATGCTTCGAATGGAGCCATCTGAATAGTCGCCTGAAAGCTGTTATTGTACGAGAACTCCACCAGGTGTAGATGATCCTCCCATGAACCCTTGAAATCCAACATGCAAGCTCTTATCATGTCTTCAAGAGTTTGGATCGTTCTCTCCGACTGGCCATCTGTCTGAGGATGATAAGCGGTGCTAAACTTTAATCGCGTCCCCAAACTTTCCTGTAAACTCCTCCAGAAGTGCGATAAGAATCGGGTATGACGGTCGGAAACGATGCTGACAGGTACTCCATGCAATCTCACAATCTCCTGCATATACCGCTCTGCCAACGCTTTCGTTGACTGACCAACTCGAAATGATATGAAATGAGCTGCCTTGGTCAATCGATCAACAATCACCCAAACTGCATTTTTGCCCTTTGGACTCCGCGGTAAAACTGTCACAAAATCCATGGTTATATGTTCCCACTTCCATTGAGGAATCGGAAGTGGTTGCAATAAACCAGCTACCCTTTGATGTTCAGCCTTAACTTGCTGACACACCAAGCACTTCGCTACAAAACGAGCAATCTCCCTTTTCATGCCTTCCCATGAGAAATGCTGTCGTAGATCACGGTATATCTTCGTGCCTCCTGGATGTACAGAATATACGGAACTGTGCGCCTCCTTCATAACTTCTTCTCGAATGTCTCCTTTCGGCAGACACAAACGACTACCAAAACGCAACGAACCATCTTCATGAATTAAAAAGTCCGTTTGAAGTCCTGCTTCAACTTGTTTTCAAAACTTCTGCAATCTTGGGTCCTGTGACTGCGCTGCTTTTGTTAGTTGTATGTATGCCCTAGAGGCCAGTATTGTACAGATGATGTATATTATATTGGATGCTTGGACATATATAGAGAGGACTTTCTTGCTCGATATGATAGTATGCTATCTGGTTTCTCTTTACCTTAACATGTACACTTGTCTCTTGATGCTGTCTTATAGTTACATGTTGGTAAAGCCCTTAGGATGTGTACTTGACTACCTGGACTATGATGCAGATCATACTAGTGGGGACAGATTAGTCCATAAGTACATCCTTTAATGTTCCTAGTCGTAGGTGTATCGAGACAGGGCATCGATATACCAGAGTAGACTAGCGTATACGCTTGCCGACCCATGTGATGGGCGATGGATGATCCCATATCCATTGGTGTTTGACATCAGAGATGGTATACGGGTGCTCAGTGGAGACTGGGTACACTGGACGGACTCGCCGAGAACTCCCAGATGGTATTATACCTTACGTCAGATGGCAGTTCTCTGGTGACACTTGTGCAGGTTAGTCTGTAGACCCGAGATCGTCATAGAGTCTTGTGTGATTCCCACTGTGCTTTGATTTCCACCTTACCACGTCCAAGAGGGTGTGCAAAACGGTGGTTTTTGGGTACAGTCCCGAGTCACATGGAGGCAATGAGTGATAGGAGGGGTTTCGTCTCTCCCGGTATTGGGGGTTGATGTTGCGCTGTGCTCGATTGGCCGTAACAGGGAAGTCCCTGGCCAGGGCTGATTTAGAGATTTGCTGGTAAGTGTTACCGGTATTTTCTCGACCCATTGCGAGCCTCACATCGGCACGACTTATCGGTTATTGGGGTTTGACGTTTACCACCCCTAGACTTGATATGTGACATATTAGACGAGGAGACCGGACTGTACGGGAAGTGTTACCGGCAGGCTTTTACAGGAGTTGGAGCGGGCTTGCTTGCTGATCTTCCGATCGCTCAATATCCGGGTAGCCGTTACGTCTAGCTAGTACCGCTGACGGCTTGTGGGTGCTTGATGTGATCATCACCTACTGCCGGCGTATTGACGAGTCTTTAGAGTCCTACATAGAGGTTTTACTGGCTCAGGCAAAACGAAATAGGAGCACGTATGTGATATGTGCGGGACCGAGAATAATGCGTGTATGTGATACCGTATTCTATTCTCGCGACTTTTTGAATCGGTCGGTTATATATATAATATAGCCGGGTTATCGAATCAAGTGTAGATTCGATATGTCGATACAATGGATGTTAGTCGGTTATATGAGATATGACCGGATTATTAAGTCAAGTGTTGATTTAATAATTTAGTGTATAATTGTATATTAGATATACTAGTTTACATTAACTAACACTTGTTCACTTAAGGATTTTTCTCACATGTGCACAACTTTAATATATATGTGATATATATTAAAATGTGTTTTCTTTTTGTATCATGGTTGATGATACACTTGACATGGGTGTGTAGGACATACACCATTCTATTCATTATGGTGGGTTATAATTATTTAAGGTAATTACAAAATTAGTGGAATTTTGGAAAGAGCATGAAACTTGCTTTGCTTTGACAAAGTCCACTAGCTTTGTCTTTACTTTAAATTTTTGTTAACCTAACCATTTTGGATTAGCCATGGTTATGTCTCTACATGAGTTAGTATATGATACTCACTCACCATGGTTAGCTCACTCACTTGATCATTATCCTCATTTTTTCTTTTGTTCATCTTCTTCTTCTTCTTTGAGCAAAAGAAAAGCTTGCTAGGATTTTAAAAGAGAGTGAAACATTGTGAGAAATAAAATTCTAAAGAGAACCCACTTCCTATTTCTCCATCCTCTACTAGACTAGCATTTTAGTTTAGGGTGTTTACTTCACTAATTCTCTAGTTAGTGAAGTAGTAGCTTGAGTCGGTATTCTCTCGACGTAGATCATCTTCGGCCTCGAAGACTTCAAGCAAGGACGCATCTTTCACCTTGTGAAACCATGCAAGAGCCCGGTAGAACCATGATCGCAGCGAAGGGACTACGACAAGGAGCTTTAGAAGTGAAGGACCGATCTACAAATGTTGTATTTCATATTCACTTAGTAGTAAATGTCTTTTACTAGCATGTGAAACTCTAATTTTCTAGCAACGATCTTATTTAGGGTTATTCGGCACGGCTAAAATTTTTAACGGGCATGGATGATGCATTGTAGAACCTTATTAGAGTGCCTAGTAACCCTACAGTGGTATCAGAGCCTAGCTAGAGCATTAGACAACGTGTATACGAAGTTAAAACTCCGAACGAACCCCGAAACGCCAAAATGAACCCCTCTCTGGACAAATTTTAAAAGCTGTGATTTTTCTGAATTAAAAATGCCTAAAAAAATCAGCAGGGAATTCTAAGAATTACCACAAAATTCGAGCCTCTAATGCCTTACAACCGCCGCGGAACCGCGGTCCCACCCCACTTTAGGCAGCGGTTCCGCAGCAGTAAAAGTGAACCAAGGGCGGAATTTTGTGCTGTAATTTCTGTAGCAATTCCTTATATTTTGTGGGTATTTTTTATCTGATTCAAGTGTTGAGTGTTCTAAGGTTTATTTTGTAATCATTGATTCAATCGGAAAATTTAAATTCGTTATTGTATTCCGGATAATTTAGAAAGTATTAAAATGTTCGAACGGATATCATTAACTCATTTTTCCTGGCACGAAAAACTTTCAAGTGTTGAATTTTTCTTGGGTTTAAATCTTTCGGAAAAACGTGCAAGTAATGTGATGGACCCTCTAGAAGAACACAAACCTTAATTCGATTATGTGACCGTCTTGAACTGCCTCTAAAACTTAGGGTTTGGGGCAGTACGACGTGTCACATGTGAGGCGTTGGCTTGACCCTTCTACGGCTGGACCATTGCTACTGTGACGTATTCTGGAATTTTTGAACTCCGCTTAAGTGTTGAGCTATTTAGGAAATCTTGGGTATTTGATTATTCGATCGGAAAGTTTAATACTGTCTATTTATCTGGAATGTGATACAATATGTGGAATTCATATAGTTAGGCATGAAATGCGAAGTATGTGATATTTCGGATTTACAATGTCTAAAGAGAATGTGGATTCCAAATGTTGTAGTTTTACACTTTTTTTTCTGCGACCGTAAGTGTAATATGTGATATCGCCGGTTTTGTTGCTATATGTCAACGACAATTGGGATACGCATATTTACTTACGTTGATGACATGTGATGTTATGTGTTGCTGGATATGTTATATTGGATTGTCGCGTTTTGAATAGCCGGGGGTTTTATGTGAGATGAGAGTTTTTATTTTCATTCATGTAAAATTAAATGTATGTAATATTCTTTTATTGGGGCACTTTCGGGATGAGGTTGATGTCACCATTTGTATATTATTTACTTTTCCGTATTAGGTAGACCCAAGGAGGAGAGCACGAGTAACCGGGTTCTAGAGTCCAGTGGGAGACCAACTCGAGGAGTCGAGTCCGGGTCTCCTAACTCTAGAATTGGTAGGGTTGCTTGCTGCTCTCGTAGGGGTCGGTTTGGCTATTCATTGCGACCGTGGAATCCGTGTTTTATAGAGGCTCAAAATAAAATACGGACGTCCTAGTATATCCAATGTTTCATATGTTTCTTCTGCTGCGACATCTGTGATGTGATCATTTGATATGTTGTGATAAATACTGTATATAGTATATATGATATATTATATAAACGTTACTTATGTTTTACACCCGTGCTAGCCCTACCCCGCTCTGCCATTAGTTACCTAACCTAACGGTGCACGAAGGGACATCGAGGCGAATGCGGATAGCATAAGTGTACGTCATATTTATCTGTGACGTTTATGTGACTTAAATGATGGGACTTCATTAATGTGATTAATGAAAGAAAAGAAACCTAAAAGATGTTGTAGAATCAAATTTTCAAAAAAGGATAGCTACAGTTTTTGCTTTGCATAGTGATATATATGATATATCCTGCACCTTATTCGATGAGGAAAGAGCCGAGATCCCTTCACCGGGAGTGACCTCTTTAGCAAAACTAGCAGATGCTACAACACTCGGTTTGTTTTTGATTGCTTTTGGAGTTTTGCTTTGCATAGTGATATATATGATATGTCCTGCACCTTATTCCACAAGGAAAGAGCCGAGATCCCTTCACCAGGAGTGACCTCTTTAGCAAAACTAATAAAAGCCTCAAAATCACTCCATTTCAAAATTCACTCGATTCTACAATGATATCAAGTTCGATACGCAATAGGTTTTCAGAAAAACCTGCCGTAGCCCTCCGTCATTTCAGATAAGTCCTGCTTAGTATTCGTGCTGCGTTTGTTGACCTTATCAAGGCGTAGTGTGCGGTAGTTGACCAATATTTATCTGTTTATGCATATGATGCAGATTGGATTAGGGTAGTCGTACGGCCTTGTTGACCTTGTCAAGGGTCGTGCGGGTGGGTTTAATTCAATCAAGAAATGACGGGTTGAACTTGACTTACGGTCTATGATTTGTTGACCTTGTCAAGGTCATAGATCGTTTGGGGCAAAATATTATCGGGAATTTCAAGTGTTGAAATTTGCAATGAGATTGCATACCTTCTATGAGATAGTTGGATCCCGATACCCACTGCGAGTAATTGTTACTCCTGGGAGAGTTTTACATAGGACAATTAGCCGATCAAGTAGGTGTCTAGAAAGGTGTCAACGGGGTTACGACTCTGGGAAAACGAGGTTTACTTTAATTAGGTCCGTGCGAAAGCACGGGGAAACTCCCTCAAAGTACCGACACTGGCCTGGCTGAAAGATTGGCGAAGTTGTAGGGTGTAATTAATCCCGGCTAGTCTTTCCTTTTAGGGTTGAAGGAAGATTTGATAAAAACAGTGGGAGCCATTCTGATTAGATAAAATAATAACCAATCTGATCTTGCAAGAGCATACGCTAAAGTGTTTTCTTCTCTGTCTCTCCAGGTAGCGACCATATCATGCCTTAATAAAGATAATAATATGGATGTATTGACCGAACCCGCATGTTATACTGTGCTGGGGAACGTTGGTTCCGTTCTTTCTTATAAAAGTTATAAGACTGAACAGGATATAGGGGAATACCAGGATTCCCATGCCACCCGAATGAAGAAAGTACATGTTGATGCATTTTCTTCGGGTGTGTTCGTTACAGAGAACTGTTTCTCCATTTCCTCTACGTCCTGGGTATTAGATACCGGGTCAGGATCCCATATATGTAATCAGTTACATGGGCTTAGGAAAGGTAGAGAACTTGGAGAATGTGATAAAGACATAAGGGTTGGAAATGGTGCAATTGTTGCAGCTAGAACCATCGGGGAATATCACCTTGTATTGCCAACTGGTAATACATTGATTCTGAACGAATGCTATTACATGCCGAACCTGATATGCAACATTATATCGGTTTCTTTGTTGAGTAAAGAAGGATATAATTTTGTATTACAGGATAATGTTATGAACATTTTTCTAAACCAAAAGTTGGTTGGATCAGGCACGATGTGCAATGGCATTTATGTTCTAAATCAATCAACAGTTCTGAGCATAACAAATACACATAAGAGGAAGAGTTCAGAACTGAACGAATCCTTCTTGTGGCATTGTAGACTGGGTCACATCAATGCGACACGACTAGCTAAGTTGCATAAGGATGGATATTTAAATCCGTTTGAATTTTCATCTTATGACACTTGCCAGTCATGTCTCAAAGGCAAGATGACCAAAACTCCGTTTACAGGACACGGAGAGAGAGTTACGGAACTCTTAGGACTGGTACATAGTGATGTATGCGGCCCCATGTCTACACATGCCAGGAATGGTTCTGCGTACTTCATTACATTCACTGACGATCTCTCTAGATTCGGATATGTGTTCCTGATGAAACACAAATCAGAAGCTTTCGAGAAATTTAGAGAATATAAACAAGAAGTCGAGAACCAAACCGGGAAAAGTATTAAAATCCTTCGATCTGATCGAGGAGGTGAATACTTGAGCAATGAATTCCTGGACTTCCTAAAAGAGAATGGGATTCTCTCTCAGCTGACTCCTCCATATACACCACAGCACAACGGTGTATCGGAACGGAGGAACTGCACCCTAATAGATATGGTGTGCTCTATGATGAGCACAGCTGAGTTACATATTTCCTTCTGGGGGTATGCGCTGGAGACAGCAGCATACCTATTGAATCAAGTTCCATCTAAATCTGTACCTACCACACCATATGAGATATGGAGTGGGAAGAGGACATATCTTAAACGAGTTAAGATATGGGGTTGTCCGGCCTATGTCAAAAGACAAAATCCGGACAAACTCGAGGCACGGTCAGTTCTTTGCAAGTTTGTGGGATATCCAAAGAACTCATATGGGTATTTTTTCTACCACAGTGAGGAACAAAAGGTGTTTGTTGCTCAACATGCCATCTTTTTAGAAAAGAAATTTCTTGTAAAAGAAATTAGTGGCAAAGTGGTAGAGCTGGAAGAGGTTCCAAATACACAAACTACAACTGAAGATTTAGTGGAACCAGAGCATTCGGTAGTTCCCAACGAACCTCAGCCTCTCCGCCGATCTAGTAGGGTTCCTCACCCACCTGAGAGATACTACGGTTTTCTCATGGATGGTTGGAGCGAGGATTGCATCATGGTTGATGATGACCCAACTAGTTTCGAGCAGGCCATCACGAGTGGGGACTCAGTGAAATGGCTGGATGCAATGCGGTCCGAGATGGAATCCATGTACACTAACAATGTATGGACTTTGGAAGATGCTCCTGAAGTGGTAAAACCCATTGGGAGCAAGTGGATCTTTAAGAAAAAATTTGGTATAGATGGGAAAGTGGAGACTTTCAAAGCTAGACTTGTTGCAAAGGGTTTTCGTCAAAGACCAGGTGTGGACTATGAAGAAACCTTTTCTCCAGTGGCTATGCTTAAATCCATCTGGATCATGCTTGCCATCGCTGCATATCAAGACTACGAAATCTGGCAAATGAATGTTAAGACCGCCTTTCTAAACAGTGATTTAAAAGAGAGCGTGTACATGACTCAGCCAGAGGGCTTCGTAGCTAGTGGGAGCAGCGGGAAGGTGTGCAAGCTGCTTAAATCCATTTATGGATTAAAGCATGCATCGCGGATTTGGAACATCTGCTTTGACGTCGTTATCAAAGAGTTTGATTTCGTCAGAAACGTAGATGAACCTTATATCTACAAGAAGGTGGCAGAGAGTAAGGTTGTCTTCCTCGTATTGTACGTGGACGACATACTCATGATAGGAAATGATATTCCTATGCTGCAATCGGTCAAGCTCTTCTTATCACAAAGATTCTCAATGAAAGATCTAGGTGATGCCTCCTTCATACTGGGAATTATGATCTATAGAGATAGATCTAAAAGGATATTGGGATTGTCCCAATCCAGGTACATTGACCCCATACTAAAGAGGTTTAGTATGGAAGAATCCAAGCGTGGGAACTTACCCACGATCTCTGGACTCACTCTCTCCAAAGAGATGTCTCCCAAGACTGATTTGGAGAGAGCTCGCATGCAAGGGATACCCTATGCTTCGGCTGTAGGCTCTATCATGTACGCGATACTATGTACCAGACCCGATGTAGCATACTCACTAAGTGTAGTGAGTAGGTATCAAGCTGATCCTGGAAAGAGTCACTGGACAGCTGTGAAAAGCATTCTTAAGTACTTACGAAGGACTAAAGAGATGCTCTTGGTGTATGGTAACGGAGAGTTTCAAGTGGAGTCCTTTACCGATTCGAGCTTCCAGAGTGATAAGGACGACTCTAAGTCGCACTCGGGATTTGTCTTTACCCTTTACGGAGGGGCGGTTAGTTGGAAGAGTTCTAAGCAGGAAACCGTGGCAGACTCGACGATGGAGGCTGAATACATCGCTGCCAACGATGCTGCCAAAGAGGCTGTCTGGATCAAGAAGTTCATTACTGAACTTGGAGTGGTTCCATCCATTGAGCATCCAATACCTTTGTATTGCGATAACAATGGAGCGGTGGCTTTGGCCAAGGAACCCAGGTCCCATCAGCGATCCAGGCATATTCTGAGGCTGTATCACCTGATCCGGGAGATAGTTGATCGCCGGGAGATCGAGGTCAGGAGGGTTGACACGAAGAACAACACAGCGGATCCACTCACGAAGGCCATTCCCCAGATACAGTTTGAGAGACTCTTCGGAATGCTCGGTATTCGATACTACAGCAGCTGGCCCTAGTGCAAGTGGGAAATTGTTAGTTGTATGTATGTCCTAGAGGCCAGTATTGTACAGATGATGTATATTATATTGGATGCTTGGACATATATAGAGAGGACTTTCTTGCTCGATATGATAGTATGCTATCTGGTTGCTCTTTATCTTAACATGTATACTTTTCTCTTGATGTTGTCTTATAGTTACATGTTGGTAAAGCCCTTAGGATGTGTACTTAACTACCTGGACTATGATGCAGATGATACTAGTGGGGACAGAGTAGTCCATAAGTACATCCTTTAATGTTTCTAGTCGTAGGTGTATCGAGACAGGGCATCGATATACCATAGTAGACTAGCGTATACGCTTCCCGACCCATGTGATGGGCGATGGATGATCCCATATCCATTGGTGTTTGACATCAAAGATGGTATACGGGTGCTCAGTGGAGACTGGGTACACTGGACGGACTCGCCGAGAACTCCCAGATGGTATTACACCTCACGTCAGATGGCAGTTCTCTGGTGACACTTGTGCAGGTTAGTCTGTAGACCCGAGATCGTCATAGAGTCTTGTGTGATTCCCACTGTGCTTTGATTTCCACCTTACCACGTCCAAGAGGGCGTGCAAAACGGTGGTTTTTGGGTACAATCCCGAGTCACATGGAGGCAATGAGCGATAGGAGGGGTTTCGTCTCTCCCGGTATTGGGGGTTGATGTTGCGCTGTGCTCGATTGGCCGTAAAAGGGAAGTCCCTGGCCAGGGCTGATTTAGAGATTTACTGGTAAGTGTTACCGGTAGTTTCTCGACCCGTTATGAGCCTCACATCGACACGACTTATCGGTTATTGGGGTCTGACGTTTACCACCCCTAGACTTGATATGCGACATATCAGACGAGGAGACCGGACTGTACGGGAAGTGTTATCGGCAGGCTTTTACAGGAGTTGGAGCAGGCTTGCTTGCTGATCTTCTGATCGCTCAATACCCGGGTAGCCGTTACATCCAGCTAGTACCGTTGACGGCTTGTGGGTGCTTGATGTGATCATCACCTACTGCCGGCGTATTGACGAGTCTTTAGAGTCCTACATAGAGGTTTTACTGGCTCAGGCAAAACAAAATAGGAGCACGTATGTGATTTGTGCAGGACCGAGAATAATGCGTATATGTGATACCGTATTCTATTCTCACGACTTTTTGTATCGATCGGTTATATATATGATATAGCCGGGTTATCGAATCAAGTGTAGATTCGATAAGTCGATACAATGGATGTTAATCGGTTATATGAGATATGACCGGATTATTAAGTCAAGTGTTGATTTAATAATTTAGTGTATAATTGTATATTAGATATACTAGTTTACATTAACTAACACTTGTTCACTTAAGGATTTTTCTCACATGTGCACAACTTTAATATATATGTGATATATATTAAAATGTGTTTTCTTTTTGTATCATGGTTGATGATACACTTGACATGGGTGTGTAATACATACACCATTCTATTCATTATGGTGGGTTATAATTATTTAAGATAATTACAAAATTAGTGGAATTTTGAAAAGAGCATAAAGCTTGTAGAAGCTTGCTTTGCTTTGACAAAGTCCACTAGCTTTGTCTTTACTTTAGATTTTTGTTAACCTAACCATTTTGGATTAGCCATGGTTATGTCTCTACATGAGTTAGTATATGATACTCACTCACCATGGTTAGCTCACTCACTTGATCATTATCCTCATCTTTTCTTTTGTTCATCTTCTTCTTCTTCTTTGAGCAAAAGAAAAGCTTGCTAGGGTTTTAAAAGAGAGTGAAATATTGTGAGAAATAAAATTCTAAAGAGAACCCACTTCCTATTTCTCCATCCTCTACTAGACTAGCATTTTAGTTTAGGGTGTTAGCTTCACTAATTCTCTAGTTAGTGAAGTAGTAGCTTGAGTCAGTATTCCCTCGACGTAGATCATCTTCGGCTTCGAAGACTTCAAGTAAGGACGCATCTTTCGCCTCGTGAAACCATACAAGAGCCCAGGAGAACCATGATCGCAGTGAAGGGACTACGACAAGGAGCTTTAGAAGTGAAGGACCGATCTACAAAGGTTGTATTTCATATTCACTTAGTAGTAAATGTCTTTTACTAGCATGTGAAACCCTAATTTTCTAGCAATGATCTTGTTTAGGGTTATTCGGCACGGCTAAAATTTTTAACGGGCATGGTTGATGCACTGTAGAACCTTATTAGAGTGCCTAGTAACCCTACAGCTTTAATATTATTGATCAACGACGACTGTATTTGCAGCTGCATCAACTGTCCCGAAGAATGCGTTAGCACGATCTCCAACTCAAATCTCCGAAAATCATCGATAAGCTCCTTCTGTGCAGTCAACATCCGAATTGCTGGCAACCGACTAAGCACATCCGACACTACATTAACTTTCCCCGGATGGTACTTGAGATCAAGATCATAATCAGCCATCAGCTCCAACCATCTACGCTGCCTCATGTTAAGCTCTTTCTGCGTGAACACATACTTTAGGCTTTTGTAATCGGTGAACACTTCGACCCTTTCGCCCAGTAAGTAGTGTCTCCAAATCTTCAAGACGAAAATAACAGCTGCTAGCTCCAAATCATGAGTTGGGTAATTTTTGTCTTGGGTTTTCAATTGTCTCGATGCGTAAGCTATAACCTTCCCATGCTGCATCAAAACACATCCCAAACCTTTCCCAGATGCGTCGTTATGTATCACCAATCCTCCGGAACCGTCTGATACGGTCAAAATAGGAGCGGTTATCAATTTTTGCTTCAACGCCTCAAAAGCTAGCGCACATCTATCCGTCCATACGAACGGTACTTCATTTTGCGTAAGCTTGGTCAAAGGCTCAGCCAATCGAGAAAAATTCTCCACGAACCGTTTGTAATACCCGGCAAGTCTAAGAAAACTTCTGATCTCTGCTACGTTCTTCGGAATCGGCCAATTAATCTTCTCAGGGTCAACGGCGATTCCATCTCCGAATATGACATGCCCCAAAAACTTGACTTCTTCAAACCAAAACTCGCACTTGTTCATCTTCGCATATAATCTTTCTTACCTCAATGTCTGCAGTGCGTTCTTCAAGTGTTCTGCATGCTTTTCTATGCTCCTCAAGTAGACAAGAATATCATCAATGAACGCCACTATAAACTGGTCCAAGAACGGTGAATAGATTTGGCTCATCAAGTCCATAAATATCGCCGGTGCATTCGTGACCCCGAATGGCATCACTAAATACTCGTAATGTCCATATCGAGTTCGAAACGCAGTATTGCAAATATCCTCTGATTTAACTCGAACTTGATGATATCCGGACCGCAAATCCAGCTTCAAGAATACCCTCGCGCTACTGAGTTGCTCGATTAATTCGCCAATGCGAGGGATCGGGTACTTGTTCTTAATAGTCACCCGGTTCAATTCTCGATAATCGATGCACATCCTGCTTGTGCCATCTTTCTTTTTGACTAGAAGAACTAGAGCTCCCCAAGGTGAATTGCTACTGCGAATCCAACCCTACTCTAGCAATTCGGCAACCTTCTTCTTTACTTCTTCCAACTCTACTGGTGCCATCGGATAGTACGACTTTGAGATTGGCGCTGCACCAGGAACAAGATCGATCGCGAACTCCACATTTCGTTTTGGTGCTAAACCCGAGATGTTCTCGAACACGTCTATGAACTCTCGAACTACAGCTGGCGCTTCCTCCTTATCAACTTCCATCGACAAAAGAACACTATTTGTCGGCTTAGCCCTAAACACGACTTTCCCGACAGAACTGCTACCTCCAGCAAAAACAAATTCCGGATGTCCGGGAATCTGTAAAATCACTTTCTTTGCCCTATAATCAATGTGAGCGTAGAAAGTGCCGAGAAAGTCCATTCCCAAGACGACATCATAACTGCCGGTATCGATCACCAAGAAATCTACAAATAATTCCCGTCCGCAGATAACAACTGAACAATCCTTGCACTCACTACTAGATACGATCTTCCCGTTCCTAGTGTGTATGTCCTAATAACAAGACAAGGCCATGCAAGCAATCAAGTGTGCAGTAATAAACTTGGACGGCATAAAACAATGGGATGCACCAGAATCGAATAATGCTAATGCGGGAAAAATATGAACAAGTAGGATACCCGAAATGACTTCACCTGAAGCCAAACACTGAAGAAGATAAGCACGGTAAACAAGATTTAAGCTTGCGATAAAACATGAAATGGTAATTAGTGAAACCAAGAGAAGCAAGGTAATATAATGACCATAAAACAAGGAAATGAATCAAGACTAGGACTCCAAATTACTTAAATAGAGTACCGCATCGTAACCATACTGCAGTTCATAGTTACAATCACATAACTCCATTCAAGTCGCCCAAATCCTCGTATCAGAATAGAAAGAAACAATAGGGAACCAGAAGGTTTCAAGTCGAGATGAAAATTTGTTTGCATATCGTCAAGACAAGGGTCAAGAGAAAGATATGATTCAAGAATCACGATAACAATGTGGCAGGACATATTCCTAAATACGGGCTTTCTGATATGTGTATTGGGTTCAATACCCAACTATAAAATAACCAAACCCGATTAACCTAAATCTTATGGCTCTGATACCAAACAAACCCTATCACGCCCAGCTTCCCAGAGTGCGCTAAGATCGGCACGTGACAGAGCCAACCATGCTACCTGTGGCTAGGAAACATCCCTCCACAGTCACATTATGGCTGTCTATAAGATATCAAGAATAGTAGAAATAAATAATCTATTTAGTACATGTCCATATGTCAGAATAAACAAGTTGAGAAATAATATGCGGAAGCAATAAATCCAATAAACAATAACAATCTGGAAGGTACGTCCCAAATACGGGCTCACATCAGGAATGAAAATGTTGAAAGAAAACCAAACTAAAATACTAACAGGATCCTCACTGCTCGGCCTGTTGACTGAAGTACTCCTGATCGGCCTGCGAGAGGGATAAAGGATCTGGGCTATGCAAAACCCAGACGTCAGTGCGTCATAATATCAATGATAATAAGCCACCAGGATGTAACGAGATATGCAGGCATGAATAGTAACATGAATGTAACAAGTAACCACATATATAGAACAGTGAAGAGTATCAGTAAATGTGACGTGCAGTGATAAATCTAAATTGTGCTACCGGGTTATCTATTCTAAAGCTCGTTTGAAATCATTTAGTGTACTCCTCCATGTAACTCAAAGAATATGTCCCGTTATCCCCCGGGACCACGGATCAGGTAGTGGGAGTCACGAATGATTCTGTCCCGTTATCCCCCGGCACCACGGATCAATTAAGAATCACGAAT
The DNA here is from genome assembly GCA_030015575.1 of Agapanthus africanus. Taxonomy (NCBI): domain Eukaryota; kingdom Viridiplantae; phylum Streptophyta; class Magnoliopsida; order Asparagales; family Amaryllidaceae; genus Agapanthus; species Agapanthus africanus. The sequence continues at coordinate 517,376,482 of CM057343.1, forward strand.
GATTCTGTCCCGTTACCCCCCGGGACCACGGATCAAGTAATACCCTTTTAAGTTACACTCGGTTCCACCTTTGATTTCCCCATACCCCCAAGGTTATGTGTTCAAGTCAGGTATTGATAAATCTGGAGCTAATGCCAACGCAGGATTAAGCAGGTACATGTTTGTCTATGTAGACAACAGGATACGTCCGTCGGGACGACAAGTCAGGATTATCGGCATTAGGAACAGGATCAGGTAACAGATTAAGTAGTGGTGTATTGGGTCATATCTGGTAGTGCACATGCATCAAATGGATGCCCAACAGTAAAATATAGCAAGTATCGAATCAGGGTAAAAGTACGGATGTACGGTAAAGTATGGATGCACAAATATCTATCAGGGGTTACTATGTAATATGCACTTTATCAAGTATGGGGTACTAATGTTACAATAATATATATTAATATGACATGGCATGCAACTAGATATATAGAATTAATGGTATGGATACACAATAAAACATAGTTGCACAAGTATCGATCATGGGTTACATTTACAGCTCCAAGACTATGTAGGATGCACATTATCAAGTATGGGGTGTTAATATAACAATAACATGAATTAATATGATCTGTAGATGCAGCTACATATATAATAGATGATATGGATGCATACAGGTATCCGAAAACAGTAAAACTTTAATATGGATGTATAATGCAATCAACATGTAATATTTATATTCATATGGATGCAAGATAAGTATTATAGCATGTAGCAAGATAAACTTGCATGCGACTAGATATGTAAATAACGGTATGGATGCATACGGGTATCGAAAAACTATAAAATTGTAATATGGATGCATAACTAAAAAATATGTAATATTATTATTCGCATGAATGCAGAATATAGTAGTATAGCATGTAGCAAGATAAACTTGCCTGAGCGGAACACACGACGGGTGAGTACGGCACGTCCGATGTCGGGTAAACGTCGCAACGCACACACGGCATGCGGGACGGGTCCAGGCAAGGCAAGAAGGTAACCACGCAGGCAGGGGACGTTCACTGGATCGCCTGAATCGTCGGCACCGAGAATAGCTCCGGCAGGTGATCACCGGAAAAGAAACAAGAAATCAAAAAGAAAAGAAAAGAGAAGAAGAATAATAAGCTGGTGTTTTGGTTGGTGTTTGGGACAGAAGCGAAGGCGAGGGGGTGACTTCGACGATGGGCTGTCGACGTCAAGGTTCAGGTGATGGTTTCCGGCAAAGTGCAGTGGGTGTTAGGGTTTCTATGCAGGGAAAGAAGAGGAGCTCGGGGTTGGCTTGGGTTTGCAGGTAAGATGAAAGGAGAATGGGTTGAGGTGATGAGGGTGCGAAGGTGAGGCGATGGCGAAGAATCGCCGGTGATGGAGATGGGGTGTGCAGGCAAGGTTGCGGGGTCGGTTTGGGTTGTTCAGGGTTTCGTGGTCGGGGCTTCGGCGGAGAGGAGAGAGAGGGAGAGGAGATGAGGATGGTGAGGTGGCGATGACGAGGCAAGGCGCGGCGTAGGTTAGGGCTAGGGTTCTCATTGCGGGGGTTTTTTAAAGAAGAAGAAACGAAGAAGAAGGGAGGTGAGAGTAGCAACGAGGAGGTGACGGGATCCTCACAGGAACAGTGTTCGCGAGAAGTGAGAGATTGGGAGAGATAGAGAAAGAGAGAGAGAGAGAGTGCGTTAGTAAAAAATAATAATTAATATATTTTAAATAGTATAAGAGAGAGAGGGGCCGGTTCAGTTAAAGAAAATCTCCAACCAATTAAAATATACTAATATAATTTTTTAACAATTGAAAATCTTAAGAATAAAATATTTATTGTGATTAAGATTTTTAGTTAATACAAAAATAATCCAAAACATGTCCGGGTCGGGTCTAAAATTATGGTTTGAAAATACGGTTAATTGTAATACCCCAGGTATTATCCGGTATACCCATTTATACCAGATAAGCATGGGGACCCACTATAAAATAATGGGGAATTTTCGGAATACATTCCGAAAGAGGACAGATCTGTACTATAAATGGAATAATACCACTCTTCAATACTGAGGCGCCTTGCCGGTCTTAGGCCTGTGGGATGCTAACAATTACAGACATAATGGTCCCTCGAAATCGACATACATTATTCTCATTAGACTTGACGTACGTTGATATGAGAATTCTATTACCATGCTTATTTTAGAACTACATATCTTTTATTCCTGTAGTTTTGCTTCATGTTTATCATATCTTTCATGCTCTATTCCTATTTATATTAAAATGTAATCTTGAGAGACTTACTCGAGCCAAGCTCGTTGATAGATGTTCCTTTTGAATTGTCCGTCAGATCTAGAGGAAGATTGTGCAGTTACTACCGAACAGGAATCCTCAGAGGCCGACTTCTCACACTTTTCAGTTCATCCTGGATTTTAGTTTCCTTTCTTTTATCATTTTAGTATTTGACGCTTGGTATGCCTTGTTATTTCGAAGGATTGTATGTTATTATTATGTTTTGAACTCTGTACTTATGTTGAACTCTTGCTTTGTGATAATGCTGTGTTTTACTTTATTTTTTAGGTTTTCTTGTTATAATTATATTGCTTTCCAGACGCTTGGCGTATTCGTATCAAGGAGGAGTGCTCCTTGTTATAACTACATCGCGGACCGAGTCGCGTCTCCGTTTTCGTAGTTTGGGAAGCGGAACGTAACATACTAGAAGAAGTCTAATCAACTAGCCCAACAACTCCCAATAGCCAATATTAAAGCCTGAATCTGTCTCTCCATCCTGTGGATCTTGAACGTCATTGAAGGTGTAGATCTCCATAGTCGTGTTGTACGAAATATAAGCCCTACCTCTCTTCCACACTCTCTTAGGTGCCATCCCTCCAAATTATCATGTCAATCCAACTAAACTTTCCATGAATAAATCTAATTTTATTATTGAAGATTCTATCGATTCGTTCCTTTCAAATCATCCAATATGCAGCTGATGCCTATGTATCCCAGAACGGTAATCCTACTCTAGGTATAGATTGAACCCTGCAAGTTCCCAAGATCATGGAAGGTATTAGGCAAACCATGCCAACTTAATTTCTTTTGGGACCTATCCCAAATCCTAAAACACTGGACATCAAATAAAAAGATGATCGGCTGTCTTCTCTTTATTTCCGCATAATATACAATTAAGCAGACTAGTCCATTTCGGTTTTACGCGGAATATCCTTGGTAAGGATGACATTTCTATGTGCTAACCATATGAAAACCCTAACTTTAAGCAGAAGCTTGATCTTCCACAAATCGATACAAAGTTGTCGCCTAAACCTCCACAGTTAAGCACCGGATATAAGGACTTAACTGAGAAGATATTATTAGATCCCTATCTTCAGTTCATATGATCTTCTATCTCTTCACCTATCGATTTCTAACCCTATAAGTAATGATTTAAGCATTGCATTCTCTCCTTTCCGTGGATGAAAATTCTCTACTCAATGTTGACCATATTTATCAATTTTCCATTACTTTGCCACCAACGCATTTAGATTCTTAGCCAATTATATAGCAGCGGGAACCTTTCCTACAAAGTTTGCTCTCCAACACTAGTAATCATACCATAAGCTAATACGTTTTCCACTCCAAATAGTCAAGGCCACCCTTTACAAAAATGTTTCCCTTATCGAATACGCACCTCTCCAAAATCCAATGGGCGACCCCATATTCTTGCTCGTAGCATTGATTATGAATATGTAACTCCAATAGTCTTAACCCAGCCAATCCCTTTTTTGACACACACAAGCACCAATTGTAAAAAATTTCTTACCAAGGCTTTACTCATATCCATGATATTTCTTATTATCGGTCCCTCTTCTTTTGGACCAAACTTCACTTGACTAGGTTGTAACCTTTGGTCTGGCTTCAACATCCTTTCTATAAGAACCTTCATCTGATATTGTCAATCCTTTTGACCATCCGCTTTTGTAGCCAGAAAAACATCTAATATATCAGTTGCTACTAATATAGAATTAATCAATGAGCGGTATCTCAGTTGGTATGGACACTTCCTCTTTTAGGGTGAGTGCGGGTTCGAGCCCTAGAAACCCCAAGAGGGGAAGTGACCATATATTAATGCTTTCGGAGAAAAAATCGTTGGTCTCTGGGGTGCGTGTGTGTGTTGTGTCCGTGTGTGTAGTGCGCATAGGTGTAACGACCCGGTTTTTACGATACGCTTTTAAATAAATAAAAATATATTTGTTTCAAAATGACTCGTTTTGTAAAAAGAAAAGGTTTTGAAAGATTATTTTAAAAGATTTATTTTGATTTCTTTTAATAAAAAGAATTTATTTGCTTTTGTTTTGAAAGAAAAATTTTGGAATTTGTTTAAAAGAAAAAAAAGTAGTTTAAGAAAATGATTTATTCTTTTTATCTTTTAAAGTACTCTTTTGAAACTCTGTATATATTTTTTCTATTTAATTATATGCATGGCCATTATTTGTATTCCTTTGGTTAAGACATTGAGGTGTTGTTCTAAAGGTTGCGAGATTGAACCTTGGATTTTGTAATTATTTTTTATCAATTTTTTTAAAACTCTTTCATAACCTGCAAATTACATTTCAATTTCTTTTCCTCAAAACCCACAAAATGAATTCACATAATAATTAGAATGGTTATGAATATAATTATTTTGTCCTTTAAATATAGTTAATTCTCTTTTAGTACATATAATTCTCTTCACCATTCCACCATAGTTCTTCTCCTTGATCAAAATCTAAAATCCTTTTCCTTGGAGCTTAGAGAAGCACTGGTTCCCTCAAGCTTCAAAGTCTCGGTCAAGTCGAGGATTTTCTCGCCAATCGGCAATACGGTTGTTATACCGTATCGCAAAGCGAGTAAGTCCCTATTTGCTTTCCATTTGTTGAATCCCCTTCCTATGTAAACATTTCATCGATACTTGTTTACTCGGTTAATCCCATGTTCGAATAATATTCATAAAATAAAATACTAGAGGTTGTTATAATAAGTTTTCCCTCCATGAGGTTGCGAACATGTTAAAGAGTGAGATTTATTCCTTTTACATACTCATGATCATTGTTTCATATCAGTTGTTATCGTATGAGAGTACATGAATCGTTTCACAAGGTACTTACATAACACCTAAAATCCGATTGTTATTTAAAAAAGGTTTTTATTTTATTTAAAGTCTTAGTTTATCTTGTGGTCATCTCCACATATGTTTCATGAAAAATTTGTGTGATTGCTTCATACAAATTAGCTCCCATTATTTACTCGCTGTAAATGAAAGGATCACAATCTATTCCATATTTTTAATATTAAGATTCAAAATCGCGCGCATTTCTAACGGAACCTCTATAATTTTGAAAACCGGTTCTTTTAAACACTAACACGTTTTTGAAACATATTTATAATTAATTCTTATGATATTCTAAGAAAATTAATTAGAGTAATAGATAGATTTTATACGCGCTATGAAAATTTCAGATCAAACCAAACTACGATTTATGTTTTACATCGTTTTTAGTCACTGATTTTGTAAATCCAAAAACTGTTTTTAAAAGCCCTCTTCAAAAACCCATAACTCTGTTTTCAGAGACCCAAATTGAGTGAAATAAAATTGTTTTGACAACTAGATCAAAAGATATAACTTTTCTTAATTCAACTCTAATTCTGAAAACCGACGGAAATATTTTACTTCTGTCTTTTAAATTTGTGTGTCGGGTCTGAACAGATTCTGTCCAGATCTACGCACTGTTTTTCAAAACGTCATACCTAACTCTGTAAATCTCAGATTATGACAAGACTTAGATGTACAGATTCCAATTTTACAACCCTATAACTTTCTTGTAGAACCCTAGACTCAAAAATATATATATCGATACAATATGCTCTGCAAGTTACCCACTTATTGCTATCCCACAAACTAAAAATCTACTTTATACCCGTAAATTATAATATTCATAACTATAGTTTCTGAGATCCAAATCGAGTAAATTCAAGATGTTTTAACAAATAGACTGAAATACCTAAATTTTTCTAGTTCAACTCCAGACCTAAAAACCGATAGAAAATATTGAAATCTGCATTTTTAAACTTACGATGATTTTGGACCGTTTCTGTGCAGCTTTGCACGGTGTCACTGAAAACCTTATATCTCACTTGTTTGGACCCTGAATGAGACAAACTCAGTTTTATTGGTTGCCTAGCTCCCTGATATAGAACTTTTATGTTTATTACAAATCCAAATTTTGAATAGAAACTGTGTTTTCCTGCATGCGAACTAGCACTAATTTTTTGGATTGTCATGCGTGTAAACTATGCTTAAAATGCTTGCATTACAACTCGAACCTGACACGAACTTCTTGAATACATGTATTCTTGAATCCGTGACCTGACATAAAACTATACAACACATATACATGGACCCATGTTTGATTCATATATGAGACTAGTAGATTAGAAACGTGGTTTAGGGTAGTTTGGGAAATGAGATGCTTTTCAATTTGTTTTGGGAGTCCCCTTACTAACACATGAATCCGTGAATCCATGTTGCTGTTGTACTGAGCCTGAACAATATATTACTAACTCATGAATCCGTGTTACTGTGGTACCGGGCCAAAACGGTACAGCTTCTTCTGAAGCGAGTTGAACTCTCACGAATCAAACTTATGTTAGTATAGTAACCTTTATGATTACATGCCCATTGATAACATGCTTATTATTATGATCGCATGCCTAATCATATTAGGCTTATTATACATGCTTAGTTACTGCCCTATTGCATGCATCTTTATTTTTGTGTTGGTAAAACTAGTTTTTGAAGTTAATACTTTTAATGTGGAACTAACCAAGCGCAAGTTCGTTAATGGACATTCCGTTTTGTTTCTTTTCTATTTTGGAAATGTTCGTCAGGTAATACAGGGACATGTGAGGAGATTGAAGGAGAGGTCAAGATATCAGAGGATTTCTAGCTACCTTTTAGTTCTTTTCATAGTATACCTATATGTTAAGGCTTTCCGTTTATTTATATTTCGGTTGTATCAGATTTTATTCAAACTTATTATCAGTTCACCGTTGAATATTGTGGACTTGGAATGTAATAGATGTAGTCGGATTTATTTTTATTCTCTTGCTAAATTCTTGTGTGATTATATTGTTTGCTTTGATGCTCAATGTATTTATTTTGAGGATGACCTTTTCTGGATATAGATACGTTGTGGGCCAAGTCATGTGTCTGCTACCGTCTTTTGGGAAGCGGGGCATGATAGGTTTTAGTGGTGGCCCCATGTAGATCAGTTTTGCATAACCGTCAAAAGAAGTATATTACAAGAATTTAGAAATCTAAAAATATTTATTTCTTTGAATTCCATTCATTTGAATCACATCCTATTCCTTAAATCCTCCTTGAATTTCTCTCTTGACATTCTTGAAGATCATATCTCGACTTTTGAACTTGAATTCAGTCCACCCCTTTTCACTTGCACCTCTTAGAACCACCTTATGCCTGTGTCCTTGAACCGTTCTCGTTAACTTCGAATTTTTTCCGTGACCCTCGACTGTCGTAAAAAAAGGATAGTGTTTGAGATTTCCGATCGCTGACATTCATCTTTGTAAGTCCTTTAAGATTCCAGTTAAGTTACCTCCTTACTTGCATTCTATTGATCATCCCTCTTTCACCTCTAAAACAAACCATACGATACTAGCAGTCTCGGTCCCAGCCTTTATGACTGCATGATCTTTATCTGTTCTTTATCCTTTTCCCTTTTCCTTCTTGTTTGATTTCTCCAACATTTTATGTTCCATTCAATTCTTTTCCTTGTTCTTTGCATCCATAATTACCCCTTGCATTCATCCTTGAATCATTTTTATCAACTTAGGAAATTATCCTAGAAACCTTATGCCGCCCTTCAACTTATTTGACTCGGAATATCTCACCATTTTTGTTCTTCTATTTTTGATTCCCTCGCAATATATTCTAAATGTAGCATCCCTTTCTATCCAAATCAAATTGAAAATTTGATTTGGATAAATCAAATCAAAAAATTTCACAACTTCTTATTGATTAGAGTACCGAATGATGGAGCGTGACGACGAAATGTAACTGCGTTATCCTGATCCTTTTCTTTGCTCTGTTGCAACATCCTCATTTAATAATTTCGATGACGAAATTATCTTTTAAGGAGGGTAGAATGTAACGACCCTGTTTTTACTATACCGCTTCTAAATAAGTAAAAATATATTTGTTTTGAAATGATTCGTTTTGTAAAAAAAGGGTTTTGAAAGATTATTTTAAAAGATTTATTTTGATATCTTTTGATAAAAAGAATTTATTTAATTTTGTTTTGAAAGAAAATTTTGAAAAGATAATTTGTTTTATTTAAAAGAAAAAAAATAGTTTAAGAAAATGATTTATTCTGTTTATCTTTTAAAGTATTCTCTTTTGAAACTCTGTATATATTTGTTTTTATTTAATTATATACAAGGTTATTACTTGCATTCTTTTGGTTAAGATGTTGAGGTGTTATTTTAGAGGTCGCGAGATCGAATCTTGGTTTTTGCAATTATTTTTTATCAATTTTTTTTAAAACACTTTCATAACTTACAAATGACTTTTCCTCAAAACCCACAAAATAAATTCACATAATAATTAGAATGGCTATGAATATAATTATTTTGTCCTTTAAACATAGTTAATTCTTTTTTAGCACATACAATTCTCTTCACCATTCCACCATAGTTCTTCACCTTGATCAAAATCTAAAATCCTTTTCCTTGGAGCTTGGAGAATCACCGGTTCTCTCAAGCTTTAAAGTCTCGGTCAAGTCGAGGCTTTTCTCGTCAATCAGCAATACGGTTGTTATACCGTATTGCAAACCGAGTAAGTCCCCCTTTGCTTTCTTTTTGTTGAATCCCCTTTCCATATCGACATCACATCGATACTTGTTATACTTGGTTAATCCCATGTTCGAATAATAATCATAAAATAAAATACTAGTGGTTGCTATAATAAGTTTTGCCTCCATGAGGTTGCGAGCATGTTAAGAGTGAGATTTATTCCACTTATATACTTATGATCATTTTTTCATATTGGTTATTATTCTATGAGAGCGCATGAATCGTTTCACAAGGTACTTGCATGACACCTAAAATTCGTTTGTTATATAAAAAAAGGTTTTTATTTTATTTAGAGTCCTAGTTTATCTTGTGGTCGTCTCCGCATATATTTCATGACAAATTCGTATGATTTCTTCATACACATTAGATCCCATTATTTACTCGCTGTAAATGAAAGGATCACACTCTATTCTGTATTTGTATTATTAAGATTTAAATCGTATTTCTAGTAAGACCTCTATAATTTTGGAAACTGGCTCTTTTAAACACTAATGCGTTTTCGAAACATATTTATAATTAATTCTTATGATATGATATTCTAAGAAAATTAAGTAGAGTAATATATAGATTTTTACACGCGCTACGAAAACTTCAGATCAAACCAAACTACAATTTATATTTTACGTCGCTTTTATTCACTGATTTTGTAACTCTAAAAACGGTTTTTAAAAGCCCTCTTCAAAAATTCATAACCCTATTTTCAGAGATCCAAATTGAGTCAAATAAAATTGTTTTGACAACTGGATCAAAAGATCTATCTTTTCATAATTCAACTCTAATCCTGAAAACAAACGGAAATATTTTATTTCCGCCTTTTAAATTTGTGTGTCGAGTCTGGACAGATTTTGTCCAGATCTACGCACTGTTTTTCAAAACGTCATAGCTAACTCTATGAACTCAGATTGCAATGAGACTTAGATATACGGATGCTAATTTGGCAACCCTACAACATTCCTGTAGAACCCTAGACTCAGAAATATATATATCAATACGATATATGCTCTGTAATTTACCCCCTCATTGTTGTCCTAAAAAATAAAAATCTACTTTATACCTGTAGATTAAAATATTCATAACCATAGTTTCTAAGATCCAAATCGAGTAAACTCAAATTGTTTTAATAACTAGATTGAAAGACCTACCTTTCTCTAGTTCAACTCCAGACCTGAAAACCGATAGAAAATATTGAAATCCGCGTTCTTAAAACTTGCGAAGATTCTAGACTATTTCTGTCCATCTTTGCATGGTGTCACCGAAAACCTTATATCTCACTCGTTCGAACCCCGACTGAGGCAAACTCAGTTTTGTTAGTTTCCTGACTCTCTGATATAGAACTTTTATAGTTATTACCCAACTAGAACAGAAACTGTGTTTTCCTGTATGTGGCTTAGCACTAATTTTCTGGATTGTCATGCTTGTAAACTATGCTTAAAATGCTTTCGTTGCAACTTGAACCTGGCACGAACTTCATGAATATGTGGAACCTTGAATCTGTTGTTAGTTATATATATGCCCTAGAGGCCATTGTTGTACATATGATGTATATTATAATGGATGCTTGGATATATATAGAGAGGAATTTCTTGCTCGTCATGATAGTATGCTATTTGGTTTCACTTTATCTTAACATGTTGACTTGTATTGGTTTACTGTCTTACTCTCACATGTTGATAAAGCCCTTAGGATCTGTACTCGACTACTGGGACTATGATGAGATCATACTAGTGGGGCCACGGTAGTCGATGAGTACATCCTATAACTGTTCCTAGTCGAGGGAATATCGAGACAGGGCATCGATACACCAGAGTAGACTAGCGTATATGTATCTTGACCCATATGATGGGCGATGGATGATCCCATGTCCATTGGTGTTTGACATCAAAGATGGTGTACGGGTGCTCAGTGGAGACTGGGTACACTGAACGGACTCGCCGAGAACTCCTAGATCGTATTATACCTATCGTCAGATAGTAGTTCTCCGGTGACACTGGTACAGGTTAGTCTGTAGACCCGAGATCGTCATAAAGTCTTGTGTGATTCCCACTGTGCTTTGATTTCCATCTTACCACGTCCAAGAGGGATGCAAAACGGTGGCTTTTGGGTACAGTCCCGAATCACATGGAGGCAATGAGCGATAGGAAGGGTTTTGTCTCTCCCGGTATAGGGAGTTGATGTTGTGCAGTGTTCGATTGGCTATAACTGGAAGTCCCTGGCCAGGGCTGATATGGAGTGCTGCTGGTAAGAGTTATCAGTAGTTTCTCGACCCGTTATGAGCCTCACATCGACACGACTTATCGGTTACTGGGGTCTGACGTATACCACTCCTAAACTAGATATGCAACATATCAGACGAAGAGACCAGACTGTACGGGAGTGTTACTGTTTGGATTCACAGGAGAATGTACAGGCTTGCTTGTTGATCTTCTGATCGCTCAATACCTGGGTGGCTGTTACGTTTAGCTGACCGTTTGCAGCTTGTAGGTATTTGATATGATCATCACCTACTGCCGGTGTATTGACGATTCTTTAGAGTCCTACACAGAGGTTTCCTGACTTAGGCAAAACGGAGTAGGAGCACATATGTGATATGTGCAGGACCGAGAATAATACGATATGAGATACCGTATTCTATTCTCACGATATGAGATATCGGCCGGGTATATGTGATATAACCGGGTCATCGGATCAAGTGTTGATTCGATAAAATGGTACATATTATATTAGTCGGTTATATGTAATATAGCCGGGTTATCGGATCAAGTGTTGATTCGATAATTTAATGTATAATTATATATGTGATATATTACGTTACGTTAATTAATATAAGCTCGCTTTATTGATTCATTTTCTCACGGGATAATACATTGATATATATGCGATATATGTTAATTGTATTATTTTCTTTTGTTACAAAAAATATTGTATATGTGATATATAATATTGTAACATGTTAGGGTTACAAATTTAACAATGGTTTAGGGTTTAAACTTGGTTAGGGTTTGGATTAGGGTTATCTTTTGCATGAAGCTTCCATGAAGCTTCATAAAGCTTTGACTTTGTCTTTGGCTTGATATTTTGTGAAGATATTATGTTAACCCAATCCAAACCATTAACTCTAGTTAATTCTCTACAAGGGTTAACTCCTTCATGCTTAACCCTTGGTTAGATTTGTAACCACTACAATAATTTATTATTCATCACAAAAGGATTAGCTCATTTTTCTTTTTCTTCTTCCTTAGTTGAAAAGCTTCACTAGCTTTTGTGTTTGTGGTGAATAAAAGTGAGAATTTGAAAACAAAAGAGAGCAATATTCCTACTTCATCATCCTCATCTATTCTAACCACATAGATTAGGGTGTTCACTTCTCTAATAAGTTGTTTAGTGAAGTGTAAGCTTGGGTTAGAGATTCTTCAAGGTAGATCATCTTAGATCATGAAGACTTCAAGCAAGATGCATCATTCACCTCTTGGAGCCTCACGAGAGTCGGAGTTCTTGATGATCGCAGCGAAGGGACCTCAACACGGAGCTTATGAAGCGAAGGAGCAGACTACAAAGGTTGGAATCCCTATCTTTTATATGTAAAGATGTTTACTTGCATGTTAAACCCTAATAATTTAGCAAAAATCCAGGCTTTGGGTTGTTCGGCACGTCTAAAATTTTATTCGGGCATGATTGATGCCTTATGAACCCTCACAAGAGTGCCTAGGAACCCTACAGTGGTATCAGAGCCTAGCTAGAGCATTAGGCGACGTGTATACGAAGTTAAAACTCCGATCGAACCCCGAAATGATGATTTGAACCCCTCTCTGGACAATTTTTAATACTGTGATTTTTTCTGAATTAAAAATGCTTAAAAATACCAGCAGGGATATATAAGCATTACAGTGAAAAACGAGTGTATAATCCGTACAAACCGCCGCGGAACCGCGGCCGTACCACGCTTGGGCCGCGGATCCGTGGCCGTACAGAAGACATATGCACTCGTTTTAGCACAGTAATGACTGTAGCTGTTTGTGCTAATTTCTGGGTATTTTTAATTTGATTCAAGTGTTGTGTGTTCTGGAGATTATTTTGTATTCGTTGATTCGATCGGAAAATTTAATTTCGTTATGTTTTTCGGATATTTAGAAACTGTTAAAATGTTCGAACGGATATCATTAACTTATTTTTTCCCGGCACGAAAAACTTTCAAGTGTTGAATTTTTCTTGGGTTTAAATCTTTCGGAAAAACGTGCAAGTAACGCGGTGGACCCTCTAGAAGAACACAAACCTTAACTCGATTATGTGACCGTCTGAACTGCCTCTAAAGCTTAGGGTTTGGGGCAGTACGGCGTGCCACATGTGAGGCGTTGGCTTGACCCTTCTATGGCTGGACCATTGCTACTGTGACATATTGTGGGATTATTTGAACTCCGCTCAAGTGTTGAGCTATTTAGGAAATCTTGGGTATTTGATTATCCGATCGGAAAGTTTAATACTGTTTATTTATCTGGAATGTGATACAATATGTGGAATTCATATAGTTAGGCATGAAATGCGAAGTATGTGATATTTCGGATTTACGATGTCTAAAGTGATTGTGGATTCCAAATGTTGTAGTTTTACAATTTCTTTTCTGTGACCGTAAGTGTAGTATGTAGTTGTATTGCCGGTTTTCGTTGCTATACATCAACGACGATCGATGTATGCATACTTACTTACGTTGATGATATGTGATATTATGTGTTGCTATGATATGTTATATTGGATCGTCGTGTTTTGAATAGCCGGGGGTTTTACGTGAGATGAGGGTTTTTATTTTCATTCATGTAAAATTCATTTGTATGTAATATTTTTTTATTGGGGCACTTCCGGGATGAGGTTGATGTCACCAGTGTATATTATTTACTTTTTCGCATTAGGTAGACCCAAGGAGGGGAGCACAAGTAACCGGGTTCTGGGGTCCAGTGGGAGGCCATCTCGAGGAGTCAAGACCGGGTCTCCTAACCCTAGAATTGGCAGTGTTACTTGCCGCTCTCGTAGGGGTCTAGGGATGTGGGTTTGGCTATTCATCGCGACCGTGGAATCCATGTTTTATACTGGCTCGTATTAAAAACACGAACATCCTAGTATATCCCATATTTCATATATGTTCTTCTGCTGCAATATTCTGTGATGAGATCATATTACTACCTGAGACGAATGCTTATACTATATATATATGCTGATATATAAATATTACTGCTTTCGTTTCTTCTATGATGCTTAAGAAGCATAAGCTGATGGGATTTATTAATGAGATTAATAAAAGAAAAGAAATCTAAAAGATGTTGTAGAATCAAAATTTTATAATAAGGGTAGCTACAGTTTTGCTTTGCATAGCGGTATATATGATATACCCTGCACCTTATTCGATGAGGAAAGAGCCGAGATCCTTTCACCGGGAGTGACCTCTTTAGCGAAACTGGCAGATGCTACAAACACGCGGTTTATTTTTTGACAGCTTATAATAGTTCTTGCTTTGCACAGCGGTATATATGATATATCCTGCACCTTATTCGATGGGGAAAGAGCCGAGATCCCTTCACCGGGAGTGACCTCTTTAGCGAAACTAGAAAAGCCTAAAAAACACTCCTTTTTAAAATCACTTGTTTCTAATACGATATCAAGTTCATTACGCTCATGTTTTTCTGAAAAACCTGCGTAGCCCTCCGACATTTCAGATAGGTAATACTTAGTATTCGTGCTGCGTTTGTTGGCTTTCGTCAAGGCGTAGTGTGTGGTAGCTAACTATTATTTATCTGCAACATATGATGAGATTGGGTTAGGGTAGTCGTGCGGCTTTGTTGGCTTTTGTCAAGGGACGTACGGCTGGGTTTAATTCAATCAAGAAATGTACGGGTTGAACTTAACTAGCGGACTATGATTTATTGGCATTCGTCAAAGTCATAGCACGTTAGGGGCAAAATATTATCGGGAATTTTAAGTGTTGAAATTTGCAATGAGATTGCATACCTCCTATGAGATAGTTGGATCCCGATACCCACTGCGAGTAAGAGTTACTCCTGGAAGAGTTTTACACAAGACAATTAGCCGATCAAATAGGTGTCTAGAAAAGTTTTAACGGGGTTATTCCTCTGGGAAAATGAGGTTTACATTAATTAGGTCCGTGCGAAAGCACGGGGAACCTCCCTCAAGTACCGACACTGATTTGGCTGAAAGATTGACGAAATTGTAGGGTGTAATTAATCCCGGCTAATCTTACCTTTTAGGGTTTGAAGGAAGATTTGATAAAAACAGTAGGAGACATCCTGATTAGATAAGATAATAACCAATCTAATCTTGTAAGAGCATACGCTAAAGTGTTTTCTTCTCTCTCTCTCCAGGTAGCGACCATGTCAGGCCTTAATCAAGATAATAATATGGATGTATTGACTGAACCCGCTTATTATACTGAGCAGGGGAACGTTGGACCCGTTCTATCTTATAAGTGTTATAAGACTGAGCAGGAAATAGGAGAATATCTGGATTCTCACGCCGTCCAAACGGAGAACATGCATGTTGATGCACCTTCTTCGGATGTGTTAGTTATTGAAAACTGTTTCTCAGTTCACCCTACGTCCTGGGTATTAAATACCGGATCAGGATCCCACATATGTAAATTGTTACATGGGCTACGGAAAGGTAGAGAACTGGGAAAAGGTGATCATTCCGTTTAAGTAGGGAATGGTGCAAGTATTGCAGCCAAAGCAGCTGGCGAATATCACCTAGTATTACCAAGTCGTAATACACTGATTCTGAATGAGTGCTATTATATACCAAACATGATGTACAACATTATATCAGTTTCTTTATTAAGTAAAGAAGGATATAATTTTGTAGTAAAGGATAATGTTATGAACATATTCCTAGATCAAAAGTTGATTGCATCAGGCTCGTTATATAATGGCATATTCATTCTCAATCAAAATACAGTTCTCAATATACAAAACACACACAAGAGGAAGAGTTCAGAAATGAACGAATCCTTCTTATGGCATTGTAGACTTGGTCATATCAATGCGACACGACTGGCTAAGTTACATAAGGATAGATATTTGAATCCGTTCGAATTATCATCTTATGATACTTGCCATTCATGTCTCAAAGGTAAAATGACCAAAACTCCGTTTAGTGGACACGGAGAAAAAGTTACGGAACTCTTAGGACTGGTACATAGTGATGTATGCGGTCCCATATCTACACTCGTCAGGAATGGTTCTTCCTACTTCATTACATTCACTGACGATCTCTCAAGATACGGACATGTGTTCCAGATGAAACACAAGTCTGAAGCTTTTGAGAAATTCAGAGAATATAAGCACGAAGTAGAGAACCAAACGGGCAAAAGTATTAAGATCCTTCGATCTGATCGAGGAGGAGAATACTTAAGCAATGAGTTCCTAGATTATCTAAAAGAGAATGGGATTCTCTCTCAGCTTACTCCTCCTTATACACCAAAGCACAATGGTATATCGGAGCGGAGGAATCGCATCCTATTAGATATGGTGCGCTCTATGATGAGCGAGGCTGAGTTGCCTATTTCCTTCTGGGGGTATGCGCTTGAGACAGCCATACACCTATTGAATATGGTTCCTACCAAATCAGTGCCTACCACTCCATATGAGATATGGAAAGGGTAGAGACCATCTCTTAAGTATGTTAAGATATGGGGTTGTCCGGCCTATGTCAAAAGGCTAAATCCGGACAAACTCGAGGCAAGGTCTATCCTATGTAAGTTTGTAGGATATCCCAAGAACTCACAAGGGTATATCTTCTACCACACTGAGGAATAAAAGGTGTTTGTTTCTCGACATGCCACCTTTTTAGAAAAGGAATTTCTTGCAAAAGAAATTTATGGCGAGGAGGTAGAACTGGAAGAGGTTCCAGCGGCACAAACTATAACAGAAGACTTGGTAGAACCAGAGGATTCAGTAGTGCCCGACGAACCCCAGCCTTTCCGCCGATCTAGTAGGGTTTCTCGTCCACCTGAGAGATACTACGGTTTTCTCATTGATGGTGGAAGAGAGGATTGCATCATGGAAGATGATGATCCGACTAGTTTCGAGCAGGCTATCACGAGTGGTGATTCTGTGAAATGGCTGGATGCAATGCGATCTGAGATGGAATCCATGTACACCAACAAAGTATGGACTTTGGAAGTTGCTCCTGAAGGGGTAAAACCCATTGGGAGCAAGTGGATATTTAAGAAGAAACTTGGTGTAGATGGAAAAGTGGATACTTTCAAAACTAGACTTATTGCAAAAGGTTTTCGTCAACGACCAGGTATGGATTATGACGAAACCTTTTCTCCAGTGGCTATGCTTAAGTCCATCCGGATCTTACTTGCCATTGCTGCATACCATGACTACGAAATCTGGCAAATGGATGTTAAGACCGCCTTTCTAAATGGTGATTTAGAGGAGTGCGTGTACATGACTCAGCCAGAGGGCTTCGTAGATAGTGGGAGCAGCGGAAAGGTGTGCAAGCTGCTTAAATCCATCTACGGGTTAAAGCAGGCATCGCGGAGTTGGAACATCTGTTTTGATGTGGTAGTCAAAGAGTTTGACTTCATCAAGAACATAGATGAACCTTGTATTCACAAGAAGGTTGCAGAGAGTAAGGTTGTCTTTCTCGTATTATACGTGGATGACATACTCTTGATAGAAAATGATGTTCCTATATTGCAATCAGTCAAGCTCTTCTTATCACAAAGATTCTCGATGAAAGATCTAGGTGATGCCTCCTGCATACTGGGAATCAGGATCTATAGAGATAGATCTAAAAGGATACTGGGATTGTCCCAATCCAGGTACATTGACACCATACTAAAGAGGTTTATTATGGAAGAATCCAAGCGTGGGAACCAAACCACGATCTCTGGACTCACTCTCTCCAAAGAGATGTCTCCTAAGACTGATTTGGAGAGAGCTCGCATGCAAGGGATACCCTATGCTTCGGAAGTAGGCTCTATCATGTATGCGATGCTATGTACCAGACCCGATGTAGCATACTCACTAAGTGTAGTGAGTCGGTATCAAGAAGATCCTGGAGAGAGTCACTGGATAGCTGTGAAGAACATTCTCAAGTACTTGCGAAGGACTAAGGAGATGTTCTTGGTGTATGGTAACGGAGAACTCTAGGTGGAGTCCTTTACCGATTCCAGCTTCCAAAGTGATAAGGACGACTCTAAGTCGCAATCGGGATTTGTCTTTACTCTAAATGGAGGGGCGGTTTGTTGGAAGAGTTCCAAACAAGAAACCATGGCAGACTCGACGATGGAGGCTGAATACATCGCTACCAACGATGCTGCCAAAGAGCCTGTCTGGATGAAGAAGTTCATCACTGAACTTGGTGTGGTTCCGTCCATTGAGCATCCAATACCTTTGTATTGTGATAACAATGGAGCTGTGGCTTTGGCCAAGGAACCCAGGTCCCATCAGAAGTCCAGACATATTCTGAAGCGGTATCACCTGATCCGGGAGATAGTTGATCGCCGTGAGATCGAGGTCAGGAGAGTTGACACGAAGGACAACACCGCGGATCCACTCACGAAGGCCATTCCCCAGATACAGTTTGAGAGATTATTCGGGATGCTAGGTATGAGATACTACAGTAGCTGGCCTTAGTGCAAGTGGGAGATTGTTAGTTATGTATATGCCCTAGAGGCCATTGTTCTACATATGATGTATATTATAATGGATGCTTAGATATATATAGAGAGGACTTTCTTGCTCGTCATGATAGTATGCTATTTGGTTTCACTTTATCTTAACATGTTGACTTGTATTGGTTTACTGTCTTACTCTCACATGTTGATAAAGCCCTTAGGATCTGTACTCGACTACTGGGACTATGATGAGATCATACTAGTGGGGCCACGGTAGTCGATGAGTACATCCTATAACTGTTCCTAGTCGAGGGTATATCGAGACAGGGTATCGATACACCAGAGTAGACTAGCGTATACGCATCTTGACCCATATGATGGGCGATGGATGATCCCATAGCCATTGGTGTTTGACATCAAAGATGGTGTACGGGTGCTCAGTGGAGACTGGGTACACTGAACGGACTCGCCGAGAACTCCTAGATGGTATTATACCTATCGTCAGATAGCAGTTCTCCGGTGACACTGGTACAGGTTAGTCTGTAGACCCGAGATCGTCATAGAGTCTTGTGTGATTCCCACTGTACTTTGATTTCCACCTTACCAAGTCGAAGAGGGCATGCAAAACGGTGGCTTTTGGGTACAGTTCCGAATTACATGGAGACAATGAGCGATAGGAGGGGTTTCGTCTCTCCCGGTATACGGAGTTGATGTTGTGCAGTGTTCGATTGGCTATAACTGGAAGTCCCTGGTCAAGGATGATATGGAGTGCTGCTGGTAAGAGTTATCAGTAGTTTCTCAACCCGTTATGAGCCTCACATCGACACGACTTATCGGTTACTGGGGTCTGACGTATACCACCCCTAAACTAGATATGCAATATATCAGACGAAGAGACCGGACTGTACGGGAGTGTTACTGTTTGGATTCACAGGAGAATGTACAGGCTTGCTTGTTGATCTTCTGATAGCTCAATACCTGGGTGGCTGTTACGTTTAGCTGACCGCTTGCAGCTTGTGGGTGTTTGATATGATCATCACCTACTGCCGGCGTATTGACGATTCCTTATAGTCCTACACAGAGGTTTTCTGGCTCAGGCAAAACGGAGTAGGAGCACATATGTGATATGTGCAGGACCGAGAATAATACGATATGAGATAGCTTATTCTATTCTCGCGATATGAGATATCGGCCGGGTATATGTTATATAACCGGGTCATCGGATCAAGTGTTGATTCGATGAAATGGTACATGTTATATTAGTCGGTTATATGTAATATAGCCGGGTTATCGAATCAAGTGTTGATTCGATAATTTAATGTATAATTATATATGTGATATATTACGTTACGTTAACTAATATAAGCTCGCTTTATTGATTCATTTTCTCACGGGATAATACATTGATATATATGCGATATATGTTAATTGTATTATTTTCTTTTGTTACAAAAAATATTGTATATGTGATATATAATATTGTAACATGTTAGGGTTACAAATTTAACAATGGTTTAGGGTTTGGATTAGGGTTAGCTTTTGCATGAAGCTTCCAAGAAGCTTCATGAAGCTTTGACTTTGTCTTTGTCTTGATATTTTGTGAAGATATTATGTTAACTCAATCCAAACCATTAACTCTAGTTAACTCTCTACAAGGGTTAACTCCTTCATGCTTAACCCTTGGTTAGATTTGTAACCGCTACAATAATTTATTATTCATCACAAAAGGATTAGCTCATTTTTTCTTCTTCTTCTTCTTCCTTAGTTGAAAAGCTTCACTAGCTTTTGTATTTGTGGTGAATAAAAGTGAGAATTTGAATACAAAAGAGAGAAATATTTCTACTTCATCATCCTCATCTATTCTAGCCATATAGATTATGGTGTTCACTTTTCTAATAAGTTGTTTAGTGAAGTGTAAGCTTGGGTTAGAGATTCTTCAAGGTAGATCATCTTAGATCATGAAGATTTCATGCAAGATGCATCATTCACCTCTTGGAGCGTCACGAGAGTCGGAGTTCTTGATAATCGCAGTGAAGGGACCTCAACACGGAGCTTATGAAGCGAAGGAGCAGACTACAAAGGTTGTAATCCCTATCTTTTATATGTAAAGTTGTTTACTTGCATGTTAAACCCTAATAATCTAGCAAGGTCCAGGCTTTGGGTTGTTCGGCACGTCTAAAATTTTATTCGGACATAATTGATGCCTTATGAACCCTCACAAGAGTGCCTAGGAACCCTACATCTGTGACCTGACATGAAACTATACAACATATATACATGGACCAATCGAGTCTTTGGAATCGTCCCATATCAAGTATTTCTATAACATATAACCAATATTTTTAGGATTCTTTTCATGATAGCTTTATTCACATATACAAGTTTAATGTAACTTCTACTTTAACAAGAATTGGTTGATATTGGTAATTATATTTTTGGTGATAGTCCACGGGGTAATGGTCTACCCCACACATACACACTTTTGTATCATAGCACCATCACGTATTCATAGTAATATTTCTAAAAATTTTGGCTTTGAATTATAATACCCTTGAGTAATATAAATGGTATTTAAACGATAATCCCTTTTCCTTTGCGTGATTTGCCACACAACCCTCTTTAGGGGAACCATGTTATGATGGTGAGGATTATCGCACATCTTGTATTTAGTGAGTGAGATGCGGAGCTCTTCATGAAGTACGGTCTCGAAAGAAAAATTACGGTTCTTAAAACAAAACTAAAGTCATTTCAACAATATTTAGATAATGAAATAATTTAATATGTAACTTTAAAGAAAACAAATTTGAAAATTTGATTTAAAATAAAATACCACTAAATTGAAAAAGGTTAATTTTCTATTAAAATACCTTAATTTTTCCAAAAAATAGATTTTTTTAATTAAAATACCATATAATTTCTAAGACTAGTATTTAGGAAGCGGATGGTTTAAGTGAGCTATTCTCTCTTAAGGCTCTGGGAGCCGGAGACAATAAGTGATTCACTTGCCTAGCTATTTTAATAAGTCAATTCATACTGTTTCAAAATGTAAGAATTTTCTCTTAAGACTTGACTTGTAACCTAAATCAGTTTTATTTTTATACTAGTCTTATGTCATGAACCACATACTTGAATCACTTAATTTAACATGTTACACTCTAAACTTGACTTGACCTGATCCATGAATACGACTTAGCTTGAACACTTGAACTTGAACATGACTTGAATACTCAAACTCGACTTGAACTTGAATTGTAATCTCTTTGTATTCATGGATTTCAGGAAAGACTTGTAACTAAATCTATAAATTAACATACGCGGGGATAAGGGGTAGTTTGGTAAAGAATGTATGTCGTGGCACGAGAGTTCACTAAAAATCACCTAACTTGAATATCGTGTGCCGTTGTCCCGTGGGGTTTGACGGGGCCTTGTACTTCTATGTGTCGTGGGTTCATAGGGTTTGACGGACCACTCTCATATACATGCATACATTCATTATTTAAACTGCAAACAACCATATAAGAATAAAATAACCAAGCTTATACATAAACATACTCAAGTTTAATTAATACTTTACTTATCCACTAATACATTAGAATTCATATTCGTTTTACATGCATATCCTTTATCACATTGTACTCATATCCTTTTTGGAGACTTATCTAACGCTAGTTCGCTGACGACATTCCACCATGTCTTTTGTTTCCTTGGAACGTTCGTCAGGTGATTTAGAAACTGAGTAGATCGAGCCGAGTCAAAAGGATTACGCTCAGCTTGAAGTACCGACCGACTAATAGTCCTTCAGCAGTTTATTTTTCTTTCAAGTATGCCACTTATTTAGGCATTTTCTTTGCATCTTTGCTTTATATTATCTTGTATCCATCTAAACTTTATGTAAATGTTGAATGTAAATAAATTTGATGTTGAATTTTAATTCTCTTGTATATTGTTATATTGCTTATAAACGCTTAGCGTATTTATTGCGAGAAATGACCTTCTCGAAATAAATACGTCGCGGGCTTCGTCACGTATCTGCTCCCGTCTTTTGGGAAGTAGGGCATGACACATGGACCCATGTTTGATTCATATATGAGACTACTAGATTAGAAACGGGGGTTGGGATAGTTTGGGAAATGAGATGCTTTTCAATTTGTTTTGGGAATTCCCTTACTAACACATGAATCCTTGTTGCCGTGGTACCGACCCGGAACGTTACATTACTAACTTATAAATCTGTGCTATTGTGGTACCGGGCCGAAATGGTACAGCTCCTGAAACAGGTTGAACTCTCACGAACTAAACTTACGTTAGTATAGTAACCTTTATGATTACATACCCATTCTTATTATTATGATCACATGCCGTATCATATCATGCTTATTACTATCCATACATACCTAGTTACTGCCCTGTTGCTTATATCTTTATTTTTCTATTGGTAAAACTAGTTTGTAAAATCAATACTTTTAATGTGGGACTTACCGAGCGTATGTTCGCTGATGGATATTGCATTTTGTTTCTTTTCTATTATGGCAATGTTCGTTAGGTAATATAAAGACAGGTGAAGAGATTGAGTGAGAGGTCGAGATATCTCAAAGGACATCTAGCTACCTTTTAGTTCTTTATATAGTATGCATATATGTTAAGGCTTTCCGTTTATTTGTATTTCGGTTGTATCGGTTTTTATTCAGACCTATTATCAGTTCTCCGTTGAATATTATGGACTTAGAATGTAATAAATGTGGTCAGCTTTATTTTTATTCTCTTGCTAAATTCTTGTGTAATTATATTGCTTGCTTTGACGCTTAACATATTTATTTCTGTTGGTGAGTTTTGCTCACTCTACATTGAAGTAGAGAGACGGAATGCACAAAAATTTAAATTTTTAAGCAAGCACAGCCAATTTAACCCAAGTGATCAAACCATAACTCTAAACTAGCAACTACTAGGAGTTTTATCAACTATGAAAGAATGTTATACCAGAAGATCCGTGTCCTTCGAGTTTTCACTCCTCTTCTTAAGCTCCTAGGGATTCTTGATCAACCTTACTTGAAGGCCTTTTTGATCCTAAATGATCTATCCGAGAGTTTGTAGTCCAAGTTTAGCTTCACAAATGAAGCAAGTCAACAACCTAGTTTGCTAATCTAGATTGCTAAGATGATGTAGCAATTTTTTCAAGTGTAATTCTATCTCTCTTCCTCTCTTGATTCTCAACTCATGAGAAGGTAGGAAGGAAGATGAAGGAGAAGGAAGAGGAACTCAAGAGAGTCTAGTGAAAAGAGAGAAGCTCATGGTGAGAATGAGAAAAATCTGTGTGAAAAATAATGAAGTATTGTTTTATATATCTCATTTTTCCAATAAAAATTTAGCAACATACTTGAATAGTTTACACAAATGAATATATAATTCATTTGTCAAGACTACTCAAGCATAGTTCTCACCATTCTCACCTCACTACCTTTACATCTCATTTTCCATTTTACACCTCCATTTCCATTTTACAAATAAAATGGAAAATACATGATGAGGTGTCATCTTTCTAGAATGTCTTTCCGTATAAATATGGAATACATTCTACCGTATATACATACCCGTATTCGTATCAAAATACGAACACGTATAAGAGATAGAATAATAAATAGAACATAATACTGGAATATACATATCGCAATATGTATATGTAAATTATTAAATCAACACCTGATTTAATAATCCGGCTTAATCCTAAGCCGGCTAGTATTATCAACCGTTCAATCGAAAGCCCGGATAACATTAGAATATACATATCGAAATATGTATATGTAAATTATTAAATCAATACCTGATTTAATAATACGACTATTATATCATTTCGCCTGAACCAGAGAAACCCTCTGTGTGGGACTTTAAAAACTCGACAGTACGCTGGTAGTGGATTTAACCACAAGCACGTCAGCAGCACTAGCTGTATGTATCGGCTACCCAGATACCTGTCGAAAAGGAAAGTCGGTGAGCAAACTCATCTGAACCCCTACTGAGCCTATCCGTGACAATCTCCGTACAGTCCAGTCTCTTCGTCTAAGAGTATTGCATACCGAGTCTAGGGGGTGGTAAACGTCAGATCCGTACTGACACGATAAATCATGTCGATAAGGTTCAAGACCAATATGAGAAACAACTGATCTAACCATCAGTAAATCTTAATTGCCTTGGCCAAGGTCTTATAGTTCTGACTAACCGGACACAGTGCGATATCGACTCCTAATACCGGGAGAGACGGATCCCTGACAACCACTTACTGCCTCCATGTGGCTCGGGACTGTACCTAACTAAAACCTATTTGCATGAATCAGTAGAGCCATGGTAGGGTAGTGATCAAAGCACAGTGGGAACTCAAACGAGACAAATGATGATCTCAGATCTAAATACTAACCTGTACTCATGTCACCTGATAACCGCTATCTGATGATAGGTATAATACCATCTAGAGGTTCTCGGCGAGTCTGTCCAGTGTACTCACCCCTAGTGAGCACCTGTATACAATCTTAGGTGGTTGTGGGATCACACCAATGGTTGCGGGACCAACCACCGCCTCTCGTCAGGGTCTAGAAACGTATACACAAGTCTACTCTGGAATATCGATGCCCGGTCTCGATACTCCTGCGACTTGGGATCTTTAATGATGTGCTTATGGACTATCCAGCTTCTACAAGTATGATCGCCATCACAACACTGGTAGTCAAGCAAAATCCTACGGGCCTTATCAACATGTATCCGCCATATATGATATCGAGTATAACATATGCACATGTTAAGATAAAAACAAACCAAAATTATATACTACTGTAACGAGTTTTTATCAACATGTATAAGCAATACAAAGTAGTAAGAAAAATAAATACACATGTTCAGATAAAAACAACTCAAATAGTATATTATATAACTGAGCAAGACATTCCTGTACATACATATCCTTAGTATCCTGTATAATACAGGCCTCTAGGGCATACATATCCAATAATCTCCCACTTGCACTAAGGCCTATAATTAGCGTACTGAATACCAAAATCTTCTCTAGGGCCAGTTGTTTGCGTATCGCATACCCAATATCTCAAAAAGTCGCTCAAACCGCGCTTGAGGGATGGCCTTGGTAAATGGATCCGCCGTGTTGTCTTTCATATCTACTTTTCGGATCTCGATCTTCCGGCGATCTACGATCTCCCTGATCAGGTGATACTGCCTCAAGATGTGTCTGGATTTCTGATGGGACCGTGGTTCATTCGGTAAAGCCATAGCCCCATTCTTATCGCAATACAAAGGTATCAGATCAACAATGGACGAAACCATCTCAAGTTTAATAATGAACTTCTTCATCCAGACCGCTTCTTTTGCGGCATCATTTGCAGCAATGTATTCAGCCTCCATCGTTGAGTCTGTGATGGTGTCTTGTTTGGAGCTCTTCCATTAGACCGCCCCTCCGTTGAGGGTAAACACAAAATTCGAGACAGACTTACTGTCATCCTTGTCACTTTGGAAGCTAGATTCGGTAAAAGACTCCACCTGGAGGTCCCCATTACCGTAAACCAAGAACATCTCCTTAGTCTTTCTCAGGTACTTAAGAATGTTCTTCACAGCTGTCCAATAATTCTCACCTGGGTTCGATTGATACCGGCTCACCATGCTAAGTGCGTAAACTACATCTGGTCTGGTACACAGTATCGTATACATTATAGATTCTACCACCGAAGTGTGGGGTACAGTGCTCATGCGAACCCTCTCCTCATCAGTCTTGGGAGATATCTCTTTGGAGAGGGTGATTCCATATAATGCGGGTATATTACCACGCTTGGAATCTTCCATACTAAATCTCTTTAGTATGGTCTCTATGTACCTGGACTGTGAAAGTCCCAATAATTTCTTGGATCTATCTCTGTAGATCTTAATCCCCAGAATGTATGAGGCATCACCCAGGTCTTTCATGAAGAACCTTTGTGACAAGAACAACTTGATCAATTGTAGCATAGGAATGTCATTTTCTATCAAGAGAATGTCATCCATGTATAAGAGTAGGAATACGACAGTTTTTCCTACTATCTTCTTATATATACAAGGTTCATTCTCGTTTTTGATGAAGTCAAATTTCTTGACTGTCTCATCAAAACAGATGTTCCGGCTCCGCCATGCCTGATTTAATCCATAAATAGATTTAAGCAACTTGCATACCTTCCCGCTGCTCTCACTGTCTATGAATCCCTCCGGCTGATCCATATAAACGCACTTTTCTAAACTTCCATTCAGAAAAGCCATTTTAACGTCCAACTGCCAGATATCATAGTCATAGTAGGCAGCAAAGACAAGTAGGATCCGAATGGATTTCGGCATAACCACTGGAAAAAAGGTTTCGTCATAGTCTACTCCTGGTCTTTGATGAAAACCTTTTGCAACAAATCTTACCTTATAGGTTTCCACCTGTATATGGATTCCATTTTGGATCGCATAGCATCCAGCTATTTATCAGAGTCCCTATTGGTAATGGCCTTTTTAAAACTAGCAGGATCATCTTCTCCCAAGATGAAATCCTCTCGATCCTTATCTATAAGAAAACCGTAGTATCTCTCGGGCGGATGAGAAATCCTACTAGATCTACGGAGTGGCTGAGGTTCGTCCGGAATTATTGAATTCTCCGGTTCCACCAATTCTTCAGTTTCAGTTTGTGGTTCCGATATTTCATCCAGTTTTACCATGCTCCCACTAATTTCATTTGCAAGAAATTTCTTCTCTAAAAAGACGGCGTGGTGAGCAACAAACACCTTCTGTTCTTCGGTGTGGTAGAACAGATATCCTAGAGAATTCTTAGAATATCCTACAAACTTATAAAGAACTGATCGTGTCTCAAGTTTGTCCGGTTTTTGCATTTTCATATAGGTCGGACAACCCTATATCTTAAACCGCTTAAGATATAAATTCCTTCTACTCCATATTTCATATGAAGTCTTAGGCATAGATTTGGATGGAACACAATTCATTATGTATGCTGCTGTCTGAAGCGCATATCCTAAGAATAAAATAGGCAACTCAGCACTACTCATCATGGAGCGAACCATATCCAAAAGGGTACGATTCCTCCACTCTGATACACCGTTCTACTGTGGTGTATATGGAGGAGTAAGTTGAGAGAGAATTCCATTCTCTTTTATGTAGTCGAGGAATTCTATAATTAATTACTCCCCTCCCCAATCAGATCGAAAGATCTTGATGCTTTTGCCAGTCTGGTTCTCTACTTCGTTCTTATATTCTTTGAATTTCTCAAAAGCTTCAGATTTATGTTTCAAAAGATACACATATCCGAACCTAAATAGATCGTTAGTGAATGTAGTGAAGTACGAGAACCCACCCCTCGCATGTATAGATATCGGACCGCATAGATCACTATGTATGAGTCTCAAGAGCTCTGTAGCTCTTTCTTCGTGTCCAGTGAACGGAGATTTGGTTATCTTTTCTTTGAGACAAGACTGACAAGTTTTATAGGATGAGAATTTTAAATGACTCAGATATCTATCCTTATGCAATTTACTTAGTCTTTTCTCACCGATATAACCAAGTCTACAATACCACTAGTAGGTTTCGTTTGTATCTGAACTCTTCTTTTTGCGTGTGTTTTATTTATTGTAAACTGTGTTTTGATTTATAACGTAGATACCATTACACAGTGTACCTTCTGCAACCAATACCTGATTAAGGTAAATGTTTATGATATTTCTATCTAGAAAAAAGTTATATCCATCTTTATCAAGTAAAGATACTGATATGATATTGCAAAGCATGGAAGGTACATAGTAGCAGTTGTTCAAAATCATAGTATTGCCGCTTGGAAATACAAGGTGATATTCACCGACGGCTGCAGCATTAATATGTGATCCATTCCCTACTCTGAGGAACATATCACTCGGTCCAACCATTTTCCTTTTTCTCGATTTTTATAATAAATTACAGATATGAGATCCTGATCCGGTATTTAGTACCCAGGAGGTAGGGTTGACCGAAAAACAGCTTTCAATAATAAATACACCCAAAGAAGATGCATTAGAATACTTCTCCTTCAATAAGGTCATCTGGAATTCCTTACAGTCATCTTTCTCTTACCCATACTCATGACAATTGTCAAAAGTTAGAGCCGAACCGATATTCCCCAGTCCAGTGTAATAAACTGGTTTGGTCAAGTCATACATTTTATTATCTTGATTAAGACGTGAATTGGTTGCTACCTGGAGAGAGCGAAAAGAAACACTCAGCGTGCGCTCTTGCAAAATTAGATCGGTTATTAGTTTATCTAATTAGGATGGCTCCCACTGTTTTCTCGAATTTTCCTTCAAAGTTTAAAAGGAAAACTAGTCGGGATCATTCGCACCTTACATGTTCGTTAACCGTTCAGCCAGGTGAGTGTTAGTACTCTAAGGGTGGTTCTCCTCGCATGGACCTAATTAAAATAAATCTCGTTTCCGCAGAGGTGTAGCCCCGTTAATAGTTTTCTAGACACCTAATAGGTTAGCTGATCGTGAAGTGAAAAATATCTCCCAAGAGTAATCCTACTCATCAGTGGGATTGGGATCCAACTATTATCACGTGATAACTTAAATGGAAGCCACTCTAAGCACCACACTCCAGAAGGTATGCAACATTAGCAAGTTTCTTGTATTTGAAACTCCCGATGTGGTTTTTGTCCCTGGGACCCTTATGATCTTGACGGAGTCAACAAATCAAAGAGTCCTAATCAAGTTCAACCCGTCATTATCTTGATTGCATTAAACCCACCTGCATAACCTTTGACGGAGTCAACAAGGTTACACGACTGTCCTAACCAATCACATCTAATGTTACAAAAAAGCACCACTTAGCTACTGTACACTACGCCTTGTCGAAGTCAACAAACGTAGCACGAATACTAAGCACTACTCGTAGGAAATGACGGAGGGATATGGCTGGTTTTTTTTTGGCGAAAAGCCTTTAACGTAATAAACTTGATATTATTGAAGGAACCGAGCAGGTTTTGAAAAGGAGTGGCTTAGGCTTCACTTTTGAAAACTAGTGGTTTTAATGAAAACCGAGTAATTTATAGTGACATAATCTTTTTCTCAAGATGTCACTTCCCGTGAAGGGATCTAGGATCTTGCCTCCTCAAATGAGGTGCTGGATATTCCTAATCGAATACCACTATGCAAAGCGAAAGAATATGATTATGGTTTTTTTAAAATTTGTTCCAACAACTTTTAGGTTTCTTTTCCTTGCATTAATTAAAATTAATGCGGTCCCATCAATTAAATCCTATCATACCGGAAAAGAACGAAAATAAAATGTACGTATATGCCATCCGCATTCACTACGGGGCCTCGTCATGCACCGTTAGGCTACTTAACTAACGGCAGAGCGGAGGCTGGACTAGCGCGGATGCAAAACATATACAATATCTACTAGTGTATATATATATATATATATGTATGTATGTATGTATATATATATATATATATATAACCATTCGTCCTAGGCATGATATAAGCAACATCACAGAATCTCAATAAGTAATATGGAATAGCGGATAATCTAGGAGCCTCGAGTTTCATAGGAGCCGCAAATGAAACTCGACGTTCCCCGGTCGTGTGGATATCCTGTGCAATGAAGAACCTAGACCTCTACGAGTGTGGCAAGTTACCCGCCAATGTCGGAAGTGAGGAAACCCCAATCAACAAAGTGAATGGGCCACCCAGCACTTCACGGAATCCGGTAACTTGAGCCCCCCTCCGTGGGTCATCCTATACCCCCTACGAGTGCGGCGAATAGCCCGCCAATTCTAGAGTAAGGCCTCCCGGTCTCAACACCATGAGATGGAGGCCCGTTGCTCTTTAGTACCCGGCTATTCGAGCACTCCTCCGCGGGATAATCCTAGTACAGAAAAGAAAAATATATACAACGGTGACATCGATCTCAATCCGGCCGTGCCACAATAAAAGAATATATAAACTGGCAGAAACTGCGGTCCACATGTCGGGCGCTCGCCCCGCAATAATGAATATACAAATGAATCTAAACTATACATCAAATATTGCACACTAGGTTATCCATCACGACAATCCATCCAAAAGATCAGTGCAATACAAAATATCAACGTGAATATCATGTTCGTAAACCCATCTGTTTGTACATACAGTAACCGGTCGGATTATACCGTGCTATGATATTCACGGTCGCAGAAACAAACGCACAAAAAACCACGAATTTAAAATTTCGATCAATTAAAACTTTCCGCAATAGCCCCAAGTACAAAGCAGTACATAAACAAATCTGGACCAAAACCAAATATTCCAAAAATCACATTTCCATGAATTAGAGCACCAAAAAAATTTAGGGTACCGTAACCAAAATTGGGTCATAGATTAGCAGCCAAATGGCACATTTGGCAGCAGATTAGCGGTCGAATTTTGGGCTTAGATGCCCAAATTTTTTTCCGGTCTCTGGTTTTGCCTGCACATAATTTAATGCAATCTGAAATTTTTTTTGAACAACTTTGAAATTTGAAAAGCAAGTAGTATATTGAAAATGTGAATCAGAAAATTCCGTCAATTGAAACTCTAAATTAGTGCAAACAAGTCTAGTTAAGATTTATGGAGTAGCTCTGATACCATGTTGGTGAGTTATGCTCACTTTACATCAAAGTACAGAGGCGGAATGCACAAAAATTTAAATTTTTAAGTAAGCACAACCAACTTAATCTATATGATCAAACCATAACCCTAAACTAGCAACTACTAGGAGTTTTATCTAATATGAAAGAAGGTTATACCAGAAGATCCGTGTCCTTTGGGTCTTCTTTCTTCTTCTTAAGCTCCTACGGATCCTTGATCAACCTTACTTGAGAACTTTCTTGATCCTAGATGATCCATCCGAGAGTTTGTAGTTCAAGCTTAACTTTACTAATGAAGCAACTCAATAGCCTAGTTTGCTAATCTAGATTTCTAAAATGATGTAGTGATTTTTCTAGTGTATTTCTATCTCTATTCCTCTCTTAATTCTTAACTCATAAGAGGGTAGAAAGGAATATGAAGGAGAATGTAACAACCCTAACTTTCTCTACGAATTTTTTCAAAATACAGAAAGGGACACCTAAACCTGAGCACGAGTTATAAGTTTGTTTTGCTTTTGAATAGCGAGAAACAACTTGTAGCTCACTGGTAAAGCCTCGCACTGCTGAGACAAAGCACCTGAGTTCAAATCCCATTAGCCACATTATCATTTTATTTTATTTTATTTTAATCTTTTAAGAAGCCTAAGAGTCTACATATGCACAACACGTAAACTGAAGAGTTACAAAATATTTAAACATGTTCACTGAAAAAGACCAATCGACTAGGATACGTAGCACTCGACCCAACCCCCTCCACCGGTTTTGGACCGGCGAAACTGTTAGTGTATATGCCCTAGAGGCCATTACTGTATCATACTAGTATGTATATTACTTGATGGAAGCTTGGGATATTCACAGTTGTACAGACAATCTTGCTCAATATACTAGTATGCTACTTGGTTCGTCTCTGCTTTAATGTGTACTTGTGTGTTTATTTATTATATCACCTATACGCATTAGTAGAGCCCTTAGGATCTTTGCTTGATTACCGGCGTTGTGATGGCGACCACATTCGTAGGGGTTGGGTAATCTATAAGCACATCCTTATACACGTCCCTGGTCGTGGGAGTATCGAGATAGGGTATCGATGCTCCGGAGTAGACTAGCGTATGCGCTTCTCATCCCAGCACGGGAGACGGTCTGTCCCACAGCCGTCGGTACGTCGTACTTGAGATAGTATGCGGGTGCTCGTTAGGTTACGAGTACACTGGACAGGACTCGTCGGGAACTGATGGTTGGTATTATACCTATCGTTAGTTATCAGTTCCCAGGTGACATGAGTACAGCTTAGTCCGCTGACTTGACACTGTCACTCCGCCTCGAGTGTGTTCCCACTGTTCTTTGATTACTACCCTACCACGGCTCTTCTGAGTCGTGCAAACAGGTAGTAGTTGGGAGCAATCCCGAAGCACTTGGAGGCAGTGACGGTTAGACAGGATTCGTCTCTCCCGGTATTGGGGGTTGACATCGCGCTGTGTCTAGGAGAGCCATTACACAAGTAGTCCCTGGCCAGGGCAAGCGAGATATACTGGTAGGTTCCAGTGCTATCTCAGGGTGTTCTGGGCTTCACTCCGACACGACTTGTACCGCTATTAGGGGTCTGACGCTTGCCGCCCCCCTAGGCCCGACATGCGATGTATCAGACGAACAGACCGGACTGTACGGAGAATGTCACATTCAGACTCAGTAGGAGTTCAGATGGGTTTTACCTCGTCAGTCTTCTTATCGGCATCTACCTGGGGACCGTTACGCACAGCTAGTGCCGCTTGCGGTCTGTGGTTAAACCCACTGCCAGCGTAGTGTCGAGTCTTTAGAGTCCCACACAGAGGGCTATTCGCCTCTGGGCAAAAATGAGTAGAGGTCGCATGGTTTTGCGGCAGGGTTCGTTCTCATCCGCGCACTTGTGCACGTTTGGAGTCCGGACGGATTATACTAGCAGACTCTGGTTTGAGTCAGATACTGGTATATGTTTTGGGGTTGCTTTTATCTCTCAGTATTCATGTTCCTCGGAACGAGAATGCAGGTGTGTATGCACAGTTGTTTGAGGCGGAGGAAGAGGACTTTCATTAGGGTTTCGGAACGAGTGCGTATGCACAGTTGACAGTCGTCTTTTTCCAAACCCTAATGGATTTATGAAATATCAATTAATAATAGTAATTAAATGAAATTGTGTCATGGTTGATATTGTTGACTTGTTGACCATGGTTGACTTGTTGACCATGGTTGAATGTTTGACCATCATCATTGCTTTGCAAGGATACTCCTTGATTCTAGCTTACATTCATTTAATGAAGTGATGATAATGGTCATTCCAAATACAACCATCAACTATTTCATTTGAATTATTATTATTAATTAGATAATTCTTTTTCTTTTGTTATGGTTGCAAAAGAAAAAGATAGCTCATTTTTTCTATCATATTCATTCTCTCTCTTCATTTCATCTTCTTCTTCCTCAAGCTCAAGGAGAATCCTTCTCATGTGTTGAGAATCCCTCTCCTTGAAAAGAAAACACCCCATAGATACTCTCTACTCTTTCTAGGGTTCAAGGTTTAGCAAGCCGGAGATCCTAGTTCACTCTAAGTTCGAGAAAGAGCCCGAAGGTTGAACCCTCAGGTGGATCCAACTTTGACGGAAGAAGGCTACGAGGAAAGAACCATCAAGCTCTACTAGGTTTCAAGAAGAAGGAGTTCAAATTAGGTATAACCCCTAACCGAGTAGATACATCTCAAGTTAGGATGCTAGTGTATGGTTTAGCAAAGATCCGGCTTTTACGGTCCATGTTACAAAGTTTAGAATTTTTTTTTTGTTTTACCATTTCCGCATCCCCGAAAGTACCGGGAGAGGTAACGTGGACCTAACAGTGGTATCAGAGCCAAACTAAACTTAAACTAGCTTGGTAGCGAAGTGTATGGAAGTTCGAAACAATAAAATCGCAAAACCGGAAAATCAAAAACCCTAAGTTTCTGTTGAAATTTTTTGTGCTCTAAAAGTAAAAAGTTTTACTCCTAAAATCGGCTCAGGGTTTTGTGAGAACACCCACCAAAAACGATCCCATGAATCTTTCAAACCGCCGCGGATCCGCGGCCTCAGGTATTCTTATCGCCGCGGATCCGCCGCCGTTTGGGCTCTTCATTTGATCGTGTTTTGTGCAGTGTTCTTCTGGTAGGGTTTTGGGATTTTTAAAATATATTATATGTGCCCAGATTTTCCAGAATAGAAATTTGTTTTTGGGGGCCTATAATTCCGTATTTTTTTCCGAACTTCACTACACTTTGACTATGTTGGTTATATCTGTGATGTTTGTATGTATTGAACGTCGGCTAATCGCTATAAGACGATTAGTCGGGGTTATACATCTCTGTAATCTGTGTTTGATATTGGAATGTGTATATGAATGTGTTGGACTGTCGCGGGTGAATAGCCGGGGTGGATGTGAGATGAGCTTTTGTTTTTCTTTCATTCATTTGTAATATGTAAATTGATGTAATAATATTATTTGTATGGCCGCACAACCGGGTCGGGGTTGTAGCCGTCATTGTATAATTCTTTTTACTGTTTTTGCTCCTAGGATAGACCCATGGAGGGGTGCACAAACTACCGGGAACTTTGCGGGTAGTTTGCCGCACCCGTAGGGGTCTTGGGTAGGGTTTTGGCTATTCACCGCGACCGTGTAATCCGTTTTTCGTTGCAGGCTCGAACGGATTGCGGATTCCTAGTATATCTAATATATTCATCTGTGATCTGTAATGTCTATCATTGCTTTATATTTAGGCGTTGCTTATGTTTTACAGCCGCGCTAGCCCAGCCCCCGCTCTGTCGTTAGTTAAGTAACCTAACGGGTGATGATGGGACCCCGTGGCGAATGCGAATGGCATAAGCGTACGTCATATTTTGGTTGTTTTCTGCAATGGTAGGATTTAAATGATGGGACGCATTAAAAGAACTAATGCAAGAAAATAAACCTAAAAGACGTTGTTGGAACAATTTTTTCAAAAAGCTGTTATTACAAGGACGTTCATCTTTTTGTTTTGCATCGAGGTATTCGGTTATGAATGCCCAGCACCTCAATCGACGAGGCAAGGGCCGAGATCCCCTCATCGGGAGTGACCCCTTGGACAAAGGTTTGCGTCAGGGTAATAACTTCACCATAGTCGATTATTCTTGCTTTGCATCGAGGTATTCATCTTACGAATGCCCAGCACCTCACTCGACGAGAAAAGAGCCGAGATCCCTTCACAGGGAGTGACCTCTTTAGCAAAAGTTTTCGCCACTATGTTTTCAAAAGGATGTATCACGTTCCTTCAACGATATCAAGTTCATTACGTTAACGGGTTTTTCGCCAAAAACCCAGCCGTAGCCCTCCGTCGTTTCTTATAAGTTATACTTAGTATTCGTGCTGCGTTTGTTGACTGTGTCAAGGCGCAGTGAACGGTAGCTAAGTGTAGCTTATTTGCTGGATACAATGTGATTGGTTAGGACATTTGTAGAACCTTGTTGACTGTGTCAAGGGTTATGCAGGTGGGTTTAATGCAATCAAGATAATGACGGGATGAACTTGACTAGGACTTTTTGATTTGTTGACTGTGTCAAGATCACTTGGGTCCTAGGGGAAAAAAACCGCATCGGGAGTTTCAAAAGAACTGAAACTTGCAGATTTCGCATACCTTCTGGAGTGTGGTAGCTAGAGTGGATTCCATCTAGGCTATCACACAATGACAGTTGGATCCCGATCCCACTGATGAGTTAGATTACTCTCGGGAGATTACTTTCACTTAACGATCAATACTATAAACCTAGTAGGTGCCTAGAAAGGTGTTAGCGGGGCTACGCCCCCAGGGAAAAGAGGTTCTTGAATTAAGGAACTTCGCGAAAGCGTTGGAAAACCTCCCTCGAAGTACCGACACTAGCCTGGCTGAAAGGTTAAGCAAGTATTGTGACGTGAATTAAAACCCGGCTAGTTCTTCTTTTAAAAAGGTTTTAAGAAGAATTTGAGTAAACAGTGGGAGACATCCTGGTTAGATAAATTAATAAACCAATCTAATCTGGAAAGAGCATACGCTGAGTGTTTCTTTTCTCTCTCTCCAGGCAGCAACCTTTTCATGCCCTAATCAAGATAATAAAATGTATCGCTTGACCGATCCGAATTCTTATTCGGGACTGGGGAAAGTTGGTTCAGCTCTAACTTGTGACAACAGTCATGAGTATGAGAATGGGAAAGGGGATTGTATGGATTTCCAGGATACCCAGTCGAAGAAGAAGCATGGTTTTGCATCTACTTCAGGTGTTCTTGTAATTGAGAACTGTTTTACGGTCAGCCCTACCTCCTGGGTACTTGATACCGGATCAGGATCTCATATCTGTAATTTATTACAGGGACTGAGAAAAAGTAGGAAAGTTGCACCGGGTGATATGTCGCTCAGAGTAGCGAACGGAGCACAAGTTAATGCGGCAGCCGTCGGTGAATATCACCTAGTATTGCCAAATGGCAAGACTATGATTTTGAACGATTTCTACTATGTACCCTCCATGGTTTGCAACATCATATCAGTTTCTTTACTCGATAAAGATGGATATAACTTTGTTCTTGAAAAGAATATCATGAACATTTACCTTGATAAGGTACTGGTTGCAGAGGGTACACTGTGTAATGGTATCTACGTTCTAAATCAGAATACAGTTCTCAACATACAAAACACACGCAAGAGGAAGAATTCAGATACGAATGAATCCTACTTGTGGCATTGTAGACTTTGTCATATCGGAGAGAAAAGACTGAGTAAGTTGCATAAAGATGGACTCTTGGATACGTTCGAGTTTTCATCTTATGAAACTTGTCAGTCTTGTCTCAAAGGAAAGATGACCAAATCTCCGTTCACCGGACATGGAGAAAGAGCAGCAGAGCTCTTGGGACTAGTACATAGTGATGTATGTGGTCCGATGTCTATACATGCAAGGGGTGGGTTCTCGTACTTCATCACATTCACTGACGATCTCTTTAGGTTCGGATATGTGTATCTGATGAAACACAAATCTGAAGCTTTTGAGAAATTCAAGGAATTCAGAAACGAAGTAGAGAACCAGACTGGCAAAAGTATCAAGATCCTCCGGTCTGACAGGGGAGGGGAGTACTTAAGCACGGAATTCCTAGATTACTTAAAAGAGAATGGTATTCTCTCTCAGCTTACTCCTCCTTATACACCACAGCACAACGGTGTTTCGGAGCGGAGGAATCGTACCCTATTGGATATGGTTCGCTCCATGACGAGTAGTGCTGAGTTACCTCTTTCATTCTGGGGATATGCACTTCAAACTGCAGCACATCTATTGAATCAAGTTCCATCCAAATCCGTGCCTAAGACTCCGTATGAAATATGGAGTGGTAAAAGTTTGTATCTTAAACGTATTAAGATTTGGGGTTGCCCAGCTTATGTTAAAAAGCAGAACCCAGACAAACTTGAGGCACGGGCAGTTTTGTGTAAGTTTGTGGGATACCCAAAAGATTCATGTGGGTATCTATTCTACCATGCAGAGGAACAGAAGATAATTGTTTCAAGAAATGCCACATTTTTAGAAAAAGAATTTCTTGTTAAAAACATTAGTGGCAGCACGGTAGAACTGGATGAAATTCCAGAAACACAAGCTTTAACAGAAAATTTGGAGGAACCGCTAGATTCAATAACCCCAAACGAACCTCAGCCACTCCGCAGATCTGGTAGGATTTCTCATCCGCCCAAGAGATACTACGATTTTCTCATAGACGGGGATCGAGAGGATTGCATCTTGGAAGAAGATGACCCTACCAGTTTCAGGCAGGCCATTATCAGTAAGGACTCTGATAAGTGGCAGGAAGCAATGCAATCCGAAATGGAGTCCATGTAAGCCAATAAAGTGTGGACCTTGGATATTGCTCCACCTGGGGTAAAACACGTTGGATGCAAATGGATCTACAAAAGGAAACTTGGTGTAGATGGGCAGGTGGAAACCTATAAAGCTAGACTCGTTGCAAAAGGTTTCCGTCAAAGACCTGGTTTGGACTATGACGAAACTTTTTCTCCGGTGGCTATGCTCAAATCCATTCGGATCCTACTTGCCATTGCTACCTTCCATGACTATGAGATCTGGCAGATGGATGTTAAAACGGCTTTCCTAAACGGTTGTTTGGAAGAGTGCGTTTACATGGATCAACCAGAAGGTTTCGTAGACAGTGGGAGCAGCGGGAAGGTGTGCAAGTTGCTTAAATCCATTTATGGATTAAAGCAGGCATCGCGGAGCTGGAACATCTGTTTTGATGAGGCAATCAAGGAATTTGATTTCATCAAGAACGAAGATGAACCCTGTGTATATAAGAAGATTGTAGGAAGAACTGTCGTATTCCTAGTCTTGTACGTGGACGACATTCTTTTGATAGGAAATGATATTCCTATGCTACAATCGGTCAAGCTATTTTTGTCACAAAGGTTCTCCATGAAGGACCTGGGTGATGCCTCGTACATTCTGGGGATCAAGATCTATAGAGATAGATCCAAGAAACTATTGGGACTTTCGCAGTCCAGGTACATAGAGACCATACTAAAGAGATTTAGTATGGAGGGTTCCAAGCGCGGTAACATACCCGCATTGCACGGAATTACCCTCTCCAAGAAGATGTCTCCTAAGACTGACGAGGAGAGGGTTCGCATGAGCACTATACCCTACGCTTCGGCGGTAGGATCTATAATGTATGCGATGCTATGAACAAGACCAGATGTAGCTTACGCATTGAGCGCGGTAAGCCGGTATCAGTCAGACCCAGGGGAGGACCACTGGACAGCAGTGAAGAACATTCTCAAATACCTGAGAAGGACTAAGGAGATGTTCCTGGTTTACGGTAATGGAGACCTCAGGGTCGAGTCCTTTACCGATTCAAGCTTCCAGAGTGACAAAGATGACAGCAAGTCTGTCTCGGGTTTTGTGTTTACCCTCAACGGAGGGGCGGTATGTTGGAGGAGTTCCAAGCAGGATACCGTCGCAGACTCGACGATGGAGGCTGAATATATTGCTGCAAGCGATGCCGCAAAAGAGGCGGTCAGAATGAAGAAGTTCATTAGTGAACTTCAGGTGGTTCCATCCATTGTTGACCCAATACCTTTGTATTGCGATAACAATGGGGCTATAGCTTTAGCGAAGGAACCAAGGTCCCATCAGAAATCCAGGCACATCTTAAGGCGGTATCACCTGATCAGGGAGATCATTGATCGCCAGGAGATCGAGGTGCGGAGAGTGGACACAAAGAACAACACTGCGGACCCATTCACGAAGGCTTTACCCCAGACTCAGTTCGAGCGGCTGATCGAGATGATAGGTCTTCGATACGCCAGTACATGGCCTTAGTGCAAGTGGGAGATTGTTAGTGTATATGCCCTAGAGGCCATTACTGTATCATACTAGTATGTATATTACTTGATGGAAGCTTGGGATATTCACAGTTATACAGACAATCTTGCTCAATATAGTAGTATGCTACTTGGTTCGTCTCTGCTTTAATGTGTACTTGTGTGTTTATTTATTATATCACCTATACGCATTAGTAGAGCCCTTAGGATCTTTGCTTGATTACCGGCGTTGTGATGGCGACCACACTCGTGGGGACTGGGTAATCTATAAGCACATCCTTATACACGTCCCTGGTCGTGGGAGTATCGAGATAGGGCATCGATACTCCGGAGTAGACTAGCGTATGCGCTTCTCATCCCAGCACGGGAGACGGTCTGTCCCACAGCCGTCGGTACGTCGTACTTGAGATAGTATGCGGGTGCTCGTTAGGTTACGAGTACACTGGACAGGACTCGTCGGGAACTGATGGTTGGTATTATACCTATCGTCAGTTATCAGTTCCCAGGTGACATGAGTACAGCCTAGTCCGCTGACTTGACACTGTCACTCCGCTTCGAGTGTGTTCCCACTGTTCTTTGATTACTACCCTACCACGGCTCTTCTGAGTCGTGCAAACAGGTAGTAGTTGGGAGCAACCCCGAAGCACTTGGAGGCAGTGACGGTTAGACAGGATTCGTCTCTCCCGGTATTGGGGGTTGACATCGCGCTGTGTCTAGGAGAGCCATTACACAAGTAGTCCCTGGCCAGGGCAAGCGAGATATACTGGTAGGTTCCAGTGCTATCTCAGGGTGTTTTGGGCTTCACTCCGACACGACTTGTACCACTATTAGGGGTCTGACGCTTGCCGCCCCCCTAGGCCCGACATGCGATGTATCAGACGAACAGACCGGACTGTACGGAGAATGTCACATTCAGACTCAGTAGGAGTTCAGATGGGTTTTACCTCGTCAGTCTTCTTATCGGCATCTACCTGGGGACCGTTACGCACAGCTAGTGCCGCTTGCGGTCTGTGGTTAAACCCACTGCCAGCGTAGTGTCGAGTCTTTAGAGTCCCACACAGAGGGCTATTCGCCTCTGGGCAAAAATGAGTAGAGGTCGCATGGTTTTGCGGCAGGGTTCGTTCTCATCCGCACACTTGTGCACGTTTGGAGTCCGGACGGATTATACTAGCAGACTCTGGTTTGAGTCAGATACTGGTATATGTTTTAGGGTTGCTTTTATCTCTCAGTATTCATGTTCCTCGGAACGAGAATTCAGGTGTGTATGCACAGTTGTTTGAGGCGGAGGAAAAGGACTTTCATTAGGGTTTCGGAACGAGTGCGTATGCACAGTTGACAGTCGTCTTTTTCCAAACCCTAATGGATTTATGAAATACCAATTAATAATAGTAATTAAATGAAATTGTGTCATGGTTGATATTGTTGACTTGTTGACCATGGTTGACTTGTGGACCATGGTTGAATGTTTGACCATCATCATTGCTTTGCAAGGATACTCCTTGATTCTAGCTTACATTCATTTAATGAAGTGATGATAATGGTCATTCCAAATACAACCATCAAGTATTTCATTTGAATTATTATTATTAATTAGATAATTCTTTTTCTTTTGTTATGCTTGCAAAAGGAAAAGATAGCTCATTTTTTCTATCATATTCATTCTCTCTCTTCATTTCATCTTCTTCTTCCTCAAGCTCAAGGAGAATCCTTCTCATGTGTTGAAAATCCCTCTCCTTGAAAAGAAAACACCCCATAGATACTCTCTACTCTTTCTAGGGTT
This sequence comes from Agapanthus africanus, assembly GCA_030015575.1. Lineage (NCBI taxonomy): Eukaryota > Viridiplantae > Streptophyta > Magnoliopsida > Asparagales > Amaryllidaceae > Agapanthus > Agapanthus africanus. The sequence goes on from CM057343.1 coordinate 517,417,814, forward strand.
CAAGGTTTAGCAAGCCGGAGATCCTAGTTCACTCTAAGTTCGAGAAAGAGCCCGAAGGTTGAACCCTCAGGTGGATCCATCTTTGACGGAAGAAGGCTACGAGGAAAGAACCATCAACCTCTACTAGGTTTCAAGAAGGAGTTCAAGTTAGGTATAACCCCTAACCGAGTAGATACATCTCAAGTTAGGATGCTAGTGTATGGTTTAGCAAAGATCCGGCTTTTACGGTCCATGTTACAAAGTTTAGAAATTTTTTTTTGTTTTACCGTTTCCGCATCCCCGAAAGTACCGGGAGAGGTAACGTGGACCTAACAGAAACCATGGGTAAAGCTGGCACCACTGGGCCCCCCATACCCAATGCTCCCCATTCTTTTTTCCTGCAACCCTTGGCCTACCCCACTTTCTTTCACACTGCTTGTTTTCTTTGCATTCACACAGAGAACATTGAATCACCCATTTAATTCATTTTAATAAAAATTTTAATTCACCCATTCAATACACCAAACCCTAATTTTCCTTATAAATACCCACTACATTTTACACCCCTCTCACTCAGAATTCTATTATAAAAAGTATACCAAATTCCCAAGTCTTTTAGTGTACAAGTGGAGTTAACGAAGGGCAAAACTCCGACGAACTTCCGAGGAGACTCTGGGGACGAAACGACATCCCAACGCTTCCCAATCTTTCTCCTACCTCTCCCCTCTCTTTTAATCCAGTAATTCCTATTTCCCCCTCTCATCTTCATCTTTTAAAATTTTCATTTCTAAAACCCGATGGAAGCAGAGTTAATCCGACTTCCGATTCGATTTCCTTTTAAAACTACAATTTTGTTTAAATAAGATAAAACAATATTCTCACATATTGCTTAGCAAACATTAATAAATCTATTAAAACAAGTTTCACCTTAAAAAAATCATTTTTGTAACTTTTATCACACTTATTCAGAAAAATACCATATATTTTAAGTTTCGACATAATAACTCTATTCTTTGTTATACCTTAGATAGTTCATGAGGTAATGACCTACCTCATCACAACACATATCTCTATCATAGCGCGATGAATTTTGGGACAATAGAATACGGGAAAATACGACTTTACAAATAAATACCATAAACTTACAAAAACGTTTTCTTTAAAAAGTGTATTAAACATTTCCATGCAATTACGCCTCTATAACCCATTTTGGGGACCCCGTTCGGGATGGTGCGGGTTATCGCACATTCTCGGGCTTAGTAGAGTGAGATCCAGACCTCCGAAAAGAGCATTCGATCTCGATGGAATTTTTATACAATTTCTTTAGAAAATGAGATTTCTACAAGAAAATAAATAAATTATTTTTATAAAATATATATATATATATATATATTAGCAAAATATCTATTTTAATTATATAAATATTCCAAATTTTCTAAATTAAAGGAATCACCATTACAAGAAAATACTATCCAAACATAAAACAATTACAATATTTCAATAAAATACCATACACTTTGAAATTATGTTTTACCCACTAGAAATTTCACATTTATAAAATATACATCTATGAAAACCCTAAAGACGATAATTAAATGCTTGAAGTGTATTTTGAAATTATGCCAAAAATATTTTTACATAAAACCTCCTCAAGTTATACAAAATTACAATAAGGACCCTAGTAAACTTAGGTTTAAGTAGGACCAGTCTCTTGAGCCTCAGGGAGCCGGAGATACGGGTGCTTGTCTATCTAAGATAGGTAATCTAACAAACGGTGTTATCAACACGGTAATTGTCTTAGAAAAAGACACAAATTCTGTCGTCCATGTGCAGCAGTTACCGATAACATCAAAACCTAATTCAAAACTTCAATTTCTTTTCTAATTGTCTGACTCAGTCTGAGTCTAAATTTAATCAATCTGATTTGAATATGATTCAAGTATAAACTTACAATACAACAATTCAACATGAATCCGTCTATTCAATCTATATCAATCTACTTGACTGAACTGAACTATATATATACATCCATCTACATGATTCTACAGTTACATCCATTTACTGATATCATGGTTTTGACAAGTCATCCATCTATATATAGACAATACAATACAATACAATCAATACAATAAGACATTACGAGGTTAATAAGGGGTAAACTGGTACGGAATATGTTAAAGGTGGAACGGGGTGGTCACTTAAGACGTAATTACATCCATGTCGTTTTTTCGTGGTATTATCGACAGAGCCTTGTACTACGGGTTACCAAAGTCCACGGTGCAAGTTGGACTCCTCTCGTATACACTAGTATCTTCTGTACCAAACTACAAACAACAGCATTAACAATATAAACAAACATTATAAGATATACTATCTTTTTCTCTGTCTACCCTATCTTTACTCATCTTTGGGACTTACCAAGAGATTGTTCGCTGACGACATTCCGTTTTTTCTTTCTTTGGAATGTTTTTAGGTGGATCGGACCTTCTGGAGACAGAGTCCAGCAGCGAGGACTTGGATCAGATAGCCTTCGACCCAGAGCTCTAGTTTACTTGTACATTTCATTTTCATTTCTGTTATACCATTGTTTAGGCATTGCTTTCATTCCATGTATTTTCATTTCAGTTGTATTGTAAAAAGAATGTTTAATAAATAAAGTTGATGTTCATTTGCATCTTGTCTCTTGTTTACTTTACTTTATATTGCTTAGATACGCTTAGCGTGTTTACTTCTGAGTAAATACTGCAGGGTTCCTAGGCACCCTAATGAGGTCTCACAAGGCATCAACCATGCCAATTTCAAATTTAAACGGTGCCGAGAAACCCTAGAACGGATCGTTGGCTAGATTTCTAGGCGAAAAGTAAACTAGTTAACACTTAACTATAAGAATACGGAAATACAACCTTTGTAGATCCGGTCCTCCACCTCCACGGCTCCGAGATGAGGTCCTCTCCGCTGTCCAAATCAAATCCGGGGCTCTAGCGTCGGCTTCATCGGAGAAAGAGCGAGCTAGGTCGTCGATGTCCATGCCGAAGATGATCTACGTCGAGGCATCGCTAGATCAAGCTCCACCTTCACCAAGCCATGAAAACTTGTGAAGGAAACACTCTACTACTTGGCAAGAGGTAGAGGATGAAGAAATAGGAGTTGGGTTCACTTTAGAATTGGATTTCTCACTCAAATACATCAATCACCATTGATGAAGAAAGCTTTTTCTTCATTAAAGAAGATGAAGAAGATGAAGAAAGAAATATGATAAGTTTTTTAAAAAGAATAGAAAAACAATACTTATCATAATTCTAACTATGGTTATGTGTAGAGAATTGACCAAGGTTAAAGGAATGGTTAGGGTTAAGGATGAGATAAGAATGGTGGACAAAGTCAAAGCTTCATGAAACTTCAACTAAACAACAAATAAAGCCACCATTGTTTTCTCTTTTCCATTTATTTTCCAAAATGTATAAACAAATAAATAAATGAATAAATAAGTAATGGAAAAATAAAACCCTAATTATATGTTTAACCATGGTTTAATTCTTTACACTTAACCAAGTAAACATGTATCATCAAACATGATACAAACAAGTGCACAAAAGTATATCGCATATACAATGCGCACATCCGAGTGAGAAAATCCATCTTAAGTGAACCGATACTAGTTAACGCAAAGTAATATATCAAATATATAATTATGCATTAAATCATTAAATCAACACTTGATTTAACGATCCGGTCATATCGCATATAACCGACTAGTATCCAATGTATCGGCTTATCGAATCAACCCTCGATTCGATAACTAGGTTATATCGCACATAACCATTCGACACATTCATCGCTAGAATGAAATACGGTATCACATACACGCATTATTCTCGGTCCCGCACATATCTCATATGCGCTCCTATTTCGTTTCGCTTGAGCCAGGAAACCTCTGTGTAGGACTCTAAAGACTCGTCAATACGCCGGCAGCAGGTGATGATCATATCAAACACCCACAAGCCGCAAGCGGTCTGCTAAACGTAACGGCCACCCGGGTATTGAGCGATCAGAAGATCGACGAGCAAGCCCGCTCACACTCCAGTGAATCCAATCAGTAACACTACCGTACAGTCCGGTCTGATCGTCTGATATGTCGCATATCTCGCCTAGGGGTGGTAAACGTCAGACCCCAATAGCTCGATAAGTCGTGTCGATATGAAGTCTATAACAATTCGAGAAACTACTGGTAACACTTACCAGTAAATCTCAGCAACCCTGGCCAGGGATTTCCTGTTATAGCCAATCGAACACAGCGCAACATCAACTCCCTATACCGGGAGAGACGAATCCCCTCCTATCGCTCATTGCCTCCATGTGACTCGGGACTGTACCCAAAAACCACCGTTTTGCACGCCCTCTTGGACGTGGTAAGATGGAAATCAAAGCACAGTGGGAACCACACAAGACTCTATGACGATCTCGGGTCAACAGACTACTCTGTACCAGTGTCACCAGAGAACTGCCATCTGACGTGAGGTATAATACCATCTGGGAGTTCTCGGCGAGTCCGTCCAGTGTACCCAGTCTCCACTGAGCACCCGTATATCATCTCTGATGTCAAACACCAATGGATATGGGATCATCCATCGCCCATCTGTATGGGTCAAGAAGGTATACGCTAATCTACTCTGGTATATCGATGCCCCATCTCGATACACCCACGACTAGGGACTTTGAAGGATGTACTTATAGACTACCATGTCCCCACTAGTATGATCCGCATCATAGTCCAGGTAGTCAAGTACACATCCTATGGGCTTTACCAACATGTAACAGGGAGACAATCAGTGTACACGTTAAGGTAAGATTAACCAGATAGCATACTATCATGTCGAGCAAGAAAGTCCTCCCTATATATGTCCCAGCATCCACTACAATATACATCCTATGTATAGTAATGGCCTCTAGGGCATACATATAACTAACAATCTCCCACTTGCACTAGGGCCATCTGATAGCAGTGGTTGCAGTATCTCATACTCAACCATCACATAAAAGTCTCTCTCTGGGAACAGGCCTTTGTGAGTGGATCCGCTGTGTTGTCCTCTGAGTCTACTCTCCTAACCTCGATCTCCCTGGAGATCAACCATCTCCATGATCAGGTGACACTGCCTTAGAATATGTCTGGATCATTGATGGTACCGACGTTCCTTGGCATAAGCCACAACTCCATTGTCTCACAATGGTTGGAACGTAGTTCATCTCATGAACCAATATACACCCAAACAGCCTCTTTGGTAGCGTCTTAAGTAGCGATGTATCCAGCCTTTATCGTCTAGTATGCCACGGTATCTAGCTTGGAACTCTTCCAACATACCGTCCCTTTACTGAGGGTAAAGACAATGCCTACGACTGACATTCAGTCGTCTTCATCACCCTGGAACCCTTCCAGTGATTCTCCCCAGGGTCGATTGATACCATCTCACTACAACTAGTGAGAATCCTAACATCCAATTAAATCTATCTCATAGATCCAAAACCCAGGATTTAGGAGGTATCATTTTGATCCTATATGGAGAATCCATGTGATAAACGGAGATTGATCGAGCGTAGCATAGGAAACTCCTTCCCCATCAAGAGTATGTCATCCACGTACTCTACGAGGATCGTCACCATACTCCCTACTACCTTTTTGTTTATACAAGGTTCATCTACCATTTTGATGATGTCAAACTCTTTGACTAATTCATCAAAACAGATGTTCCAACTCCGCGATGCCTGCTTTATCCTATAAAGCATCTTGCACACGTTTCCGCTGCTCCCACTGTCTACGAAGCCCTCTGGCTGTGTACTTATAGACGCTCTCATCCAAAATATCATTTAGAAAAGCAGTCATGACACCCAACCACCAGATATCGTAGTCATGGTATGTAGCCGTGGTAAGTAGGATCTGAATGGACTTAAGCATAGCCACTGGAAAAGGTTTCATCATTATCCACGCCTGGTCGATGACGAAAACCCTTAACAAGTCTAGCTTTGAAAGTCTCAACTTTTCCATGTACACCAAGTAATCTTCTCAAGATATACTTGCTCCTGATGGGGATTTAACCCTTCAGATATAGCAACCAAAGTCCATACTTTGTTGGTGTATAAGGATTCCATCTCAGATCGATAAACATCCAGCCATTCTTACAGAGTCCTACTCCTGATGGCCAGGTCGAAACTAGTTAGGTCATCATCTCATGATGCAATCCTCGCTCCCACTGTCATAGAGAAACCGAAATATCTCTCAGGTGGGTGAGGAACCCTACTAGATCGGCGGAGAGGCTGAGGTTCGTTGGTAACTATTGAATCCTTTGGTTTTATCAAATCAACTGCTGTAGTTTGTATAGCTGGAACCTTTCCAGTTCTACATTACAGACCTTGCCTCGAGCTTGTCCGGATTTTGCTTTTTGACATAGGCCGGACAACCCCAAATCTTAACTAGCTTAAGACATGGGCTCTTCCCATTCCATATCACATATGAAGTTGTAAGCAACTGATTTGATTGGAACCCTATTCAATAGGTATGCAACTTCATAAGTGCATAACTCCCAAAAGGAAAAAAGTAACTCAGTAGTACTTATCATAGAGCACACCATATCACATAGGGTGCTATTGCTCCGCCCCGATATACCATCGTGCTATGGTGTATACGTAGGAGTAATACTGAGAGAATCTCATTCTCCTTTAGAATAGTCCAGGAATTCCGTGCTCAAGTATTCTCCTCCCTGATCACATCAAAGGACATAATACTTATACCCGTATTTTGGTTCTCTACTTCTAACTTATATTCTGTGAATATCTCAAAAGGTTCAGACTTGTGTTTCAACAGGAACATAGGTCTGAAACTCGAAAGATCATCAGAGAATGTAATGAAGTATAAAGAATCAGTCCTGGCATTTGTAGACAGGGGACCTTACATACATCAACATGTATCATCCCAAGAGTTCACTAACTCTTTCTCTGTTTCCAATAAACAGAGCTGGTGTCATTATATCTTTATGACATGACTGGAAAGTTTCACAAGATGTAGATTCAAACTGATTTAAATATGCATCTACATATAACTTCAGCTAGTCGGGTCACATTGATATGACCTAGTCTACAATGCCTCAAGAAGGATTCGTTCATTTCTGAACTCTTCCTCTTGTGTGTGTTCCGTATACTAAAGAACTATAGTTTGATTTAGAACATCAACGCTTTTAGATAACGTGCCTGAACCGATCAACTTTTGATATAGGAAATGTTCAAAACATTATCCAACAATACAAAATTTTATCGTTTCTTTACTAATAAAGAGACAGATATGATTTTGCATATCAGGTTCGGTATCTAATAACATTCGTTCAGAATCAATGTATTGGTAATACAGGGTGACAGTGACCAACAGACTTGGCTGCAACTCTTGCCCCGTTTTCTGCCTCATGAAACTTATCACCCGTTCTCAGTCCTCTACCTTTCTGTAGCCCTATGTAACAGATTATATATCTGGGATCCTGATCTGGTATCACATACTCAGGACGTAAAGGATACTGAGAAACAGTTCTTTGTAATGAACACACCCGAAGATGATGCATCAGCATGCACTCTCTTCGTTTGGGCTGCACGGGAATTGTGGTAATCCCCAATTTCCTGCTCTGTCTTATAACAATTATAAGTTGGAGCGGGACCAACGTTCCCCAGCTCAGTATAACAAGCGGGTTCGGTCAATAATCCGTTTTATTATCTTGATTAAGGCGTGACATGGTCGCTACCAGGAGAGAGAGAGAAGAAAACACTCAGCGTGCGCTCTTGCAAGAATAGATTGGTTATTATTTTATCTAATCAGGATGTCTCCCACTGCTTTTTATCAAATCTTCCTTCAAACCCTAAAAGGAAAGACTAGCCGGGATTAATTACACACTACAAGTTCGCCAATCTTTCAGCCAGGCCAGTGTCGGTACTTTGAGGGAGGTCCCCCGTGCTTTCGCACGAACCTAATTAATGTAAACCTCGTTTTCCCAGAGGCGTAACCCCGTTGACACCTTTCTAGACACCTACTTGATCGGCTAATTGTAATGTGTAAAACTCTCTCAGGAGTAACTCTTACTCGCAGTGGGTATCGGGATCCAACTATCTCATAGAAGGTATGCAATCTCATTGCAAATTTCAACACTTGAAATTCCCGATAATTTTGCCCCTAGCGTCCTATGACCTTGACGCAGGCTAACAAACCATAGTGCGCTAGTCAAGTTCAACCCGTCATTTCCTGATTGAATTAAACCCACCCGCACGACCCTTGACGCAGGCCAACAAAGTCGCACGACTACCCTAATCCAATCTGCATCATATGCATAAGCAGATAAATACTAGTTAGCTACCGCACACTACGCCTTGACGCAGGCCAACAAACGTAGCACGAATACTAACTAGCACTTATCTGAAATGACGGAGGGCTACGTCAGGTTTTTCTGAAAACCTATTGCGTAATGAACTTGATATCGTTGTAGAATCAAATGATTTTAAAATGGAGTGTTTTTGAGGCTTTTCTAGTTTTGCTAAAGGAGTCACTCCCGGTGAAGGGATCGTCGGTCCTTTCCTCATCGAATGAGGTGCGGGATATATCATATATATCACTGTGCAAAGCAAAAACACTTAAAAGCAATCAAAAGACAAACCGAGTGTGTAGCATCTGCCAGTTATTGCTAAAGGAGTCACTCCCGGTGAAGGGATCTCGGTCCTTTCCTTATCGAATAAGGTACAGGATATATCACATATACCACTGTGCAAAGCAAGAACTGTAGCTACCTGTTTTATTTTGAAATTCGATTCTACAACATCTTAGGTTTCTTTTATTTTCATTAATCACATTAATGAAGTCCCATCATTTAAGTACCTAAACATCACAGATAAATACGACGTACACTTATGCCATCCGCATTCGCCTCGATGTCCCCTCATGCACCGTTAGGTTAGGTAACTAACGGTAGAGCGGGGCAGGGCTAGCGCGGGTGTAAAACATAAGTAACGACTATATAATATATCATATATACTATATACTGTATCTATCACAGAACATCACATGATCACATCACAGATATCGCAGCAGAAGAATATCATATGAAATATTGGATATACTAGGACGTCCGTGTTTTCAATACGAGCCAGTATAAAACACGGATTCCACGGTCGTGATGAATAGCCAAACCCACACCCCTAGACCCCTACGAGAGCGGCAAGCAACCCTACCAATTCTGGAGTTAGAAGACCCGGACCCGACTCCTCGAGTTGGTCTCCCACTGGACTCCAGAACCCGGTTACTTGTGCCCTCCTCCTTGGGTCTATCCTAGTGCGGAAAAGTAAATAATATACAACAACGGTGACAACTTCCGCAACCTGGAAGTGCCCCAATAAAAGAATATTACATACAAGTTTTTACATGAATGAAAATGAAAAACACTCATCTCACATAAAAACCCCCGGCTATTCAAACACGACGATCCAATATAACATATCCAGCAATACATAACATCACATGTTATCAACGTAAGTAAATATGCACATCCCAATTGTCGTTGACATATAGCAACGAAACCGGCGATATCACATATTACACTTACGGTCACAGAAAAGAAAGTGTAAAACTACAACAGTTGGAATCCACAACCTTCTTAGACATCGCATGCCTAAACCAATGAATTCCTTAGACATCACATGCCTAACAATTATAAACCCCGCATTTTAATCTCATTATCGAAAACACTTTTCAATATCAAGTCGGGCAATTCAACAAGATTCCCGAAAAACTGATCGAATGCTCGTCGCAAACTTTAGTAGGCGGCCGCACCCCTGATACCGTCGACGAAGTGCACCAAGGCGGAACACCGCTACCGCGAGCACCCGAACGGATGCTTTCGGCGACGGGGTTCTCCTACAGTCACTTGGTCGTGGCTATGGGGTGTAGCTGTCTATTAAGTTTACCCGGCGAGTATCCGCGTACGCTACGTAATTGCGACGGACTTTTGATCACATCAAAACTCCGTGGCAACCGATCAAGTGAGACTAAACTGCTATGTTTATAACATTCATTCAGTTATCTCATAACTCTTTGTGAATTCCAATTATTGTATCACATTCCAGATAATTAGAAAATGTTAGACTTTCCGATCGAACAATCGAACACCCAAGTTTTCCCGGTACAGCTCAACACATGAAATAAGTCTAACAACATTCAGTTCGTGCCTCAGTACCAACGGTCCAGCCATAGAAGGGTCAAGCCAACGCCTCATATGTGGCACGCCGTACTGCCCCAAACCCGAAGGTTCAAAGGACAGTTCAAGACGGTCACATAATCGAGTTAAGGTTTGTTGTCTTCTAGAGGGTCCATCGAGTTACTTGCACTACTTAGAACGTCGTTAAACTACGGAAAAATCCAACACTTGGAAATTTCCCGACAAGGGAAAAATTGGGTATTTATATCCGGTCGAACTTTTTAACATATTCTAAAAATTATCCGGAAAGCCACATAGACAAAATCTGATAATCCGATCGAACATTCGAATCCCCAAAACAACCCAGAAAATTCAACTCTTGAATAAATTTTAAAAATTCCCAGAAAACTCAGCATAATTTATCAGGAATTACTGTGTAAACAATGAGGGCTGACGTCACCAGATAGCCGCGGAACCGCCGCAGAAGCTAGGCTTCTGCCGCGGTTCCGCCGCAATAAATACTGTTCATCGAAAAGTTTTTGCATCGTAATTCTTATTTTTTCCTGCTGAATTTTTTAGCAATTTTTAATTTGGAAAAATCCCAGTTTTTGAAAAAAGGACAGAGAGCATGGAAATTTTGGGGTTTCGGTTCGTTCGGACTTCAAATTGCGTCTAGACTTCGCCTAAGGCTCTAGCTAGGCTCTGATACCACTGCAGCGTTCCTAGGCACCCTAATGAGGTCTCACAAGGCATCAACCATGCCAATTTCAAATTTAAACGGTGCCGAGAAACCCGACTACGGATCGTTGGCTAGATTTCTAGGCGAAAAGTAAACTAGTTAACACTTAACTATAAGAATACGGAAATACAACCTTTGTAGATCCGGTCCTCCACCTCCACGGCTCCGAGATGAGGTCCTCTCCGCTGTCTAAATCAAATCCGGGGCTCTAGCGTCGGCTTCATCGGAGAAAGAGCGAGCTAGGTCGTCGATGTCCATGCCGAAGATGATCTACGTCGAGGCATCGCTAGATCAAGCTCCACCTTCACCAAGCCATGAAAACTTGTGAACGAAACACACTCTACTACTTGGCAAGAGGTAGAGGATGAAGAAATAGGAGTTGGGTTCACTTTAGAATTGGATTTCTCACTCAAATACATCAATCACCATTGATGAAGAAAGCTTTTTCTTCATTGAAGAAGATGAAGAAGATGAAGAAAGAAATATGATAAGTTTTTTAAAAAGAATAGAAAAACAATACTTATCATAATTCTAACTATGGTTATGTGTAGAGAATTGACCAAGGTTAAAGGAATGGTTAGGGTTAAGGATGAGATAAGAATGGTGGACAAAGTCAAAGCTTCATGAAACTTCAACTAAACAACAAATAAAGCCACCATTCTTTTCTCTTTTCCATTTATTTTCCAAAATGTATAAAAAAATAAATAAATGAATAAATAAGTAATGGAAAAATAAAACCCTAATTATATGTTTAACCATGGTTTAATTCTTTACACTTAACCAAGTAAACATGTATCATCAAACATGATACAAACAAGTGCACAAAAGTATATCGCATATACAATGCGCACATCCGAGTGAGAAAATCCATCTTAAGTGAACCGATACTAGTTAACGCAAAGTAATATATCAAATATATAATTATGCATTAAATCATTAAATCAACACTTGATTTAACGATCCGGTCATATCGCATATAACCGACTAGTATCCAATGTATCGGCTTATCGAATCAACCCTCGATTCGATAACTAGGTTATATCGCATATAACCATTCGACACATTCATCGCGAGAATGAAATACGGTATCACATACACGCATTATTCTCGGTCCCGCACATATCTCATATGCGCTCCTATTTCGTTTCGCTTGAGCCAGGAAACCTCTGTGTAGGACTCTAAAGACTCGTCAATACGCCGGCAGCAGGTGATGATCATATCAAACACCCACAAGCCGCAAGCGGTCTGCTAAACGTAACGGCCACCCGGGTATTGAGCGATCAGAAGATCGACGAGCAAGCCCGCTCACACTCCAGTGAATCCAACCAGTAACACTACCGTACAGTCCGGTCTGATCGTCTGATATGTCGCATATCTCGCCTAGGGATGGTAAACGTCAGACCCCAATAGCTCGATAAGTCGTGTCGATATGAGGTCTATAAAAATTCAAGAAACTACTGGTAACACTTACCAGTGAATCTCAGCAACCCTGACCAGGGATTTCCTGTTATAGCCAATCGAACACAGCGCAACATCAACTCCCTATACCGGGAGAGACGAATCCCCTCCTATCGCTCATTGCCTCCATGTGACTCGGGACTGTACCCAAAAACCACCATTTTGCATGCCCTCTTGGACGTGGTAAGATGGAAATTAAAGCACAGTGGGAACCACACAAGACTCTATGACGATCTCGGGTCAACAGACTACTCTGTACCAGTGTCACCAGAGAACTGCCATCTGACGTGAGGTATAATACCATCTGGGAGTTCTCGGCGAGTCCGTCCAGTGTACCCAGTCTCCACTGAGCACCCGTATATCATCTCTGATGTCAAACACCAATGGATATGGGATCATCCATCTCCCATCTGTTTGGGTCAAGAAGGTATACGCTAGTCTACTCTGGTATATCGATGCCCCGTCTCGATACACCCACGACTAGGGACTTTGAAGGATGTACTTATAGACTACCATGTCCCCACTAGTATGATCCGCATCATAGTCCAGGTAGTCAAGTACACATCCTATGGGCTTTACTAACATGTAACAGGGAGACAATCAGTGTACACGTTAAGGTAAAGATTAACCAGATAGCATACTATCATGTCGAGCAAGAAAGTCCTCCCTATATATGTCCCAGCATCCACTACAATATACATCCTATATATAGTAATGGCCTCTAGGGCATACATATAACTAACAAATACATCGCGTGAGTACACTGGGAAGCGGGGCGTGACAGAGAAGGAGGAGGAACTCAAGAGAGGCTAGTGAGGAGAGAGAAGCTCATAGTGAGAATGAGAAAAATTTTGTGTGAAAAATAATGAAGCATTGTTTTCTTTATCTCATTTTTCCAATAAAATTTTTGAATTTATACTTGAATAGTTTGCACAAATGAATATATAATTCATTTGTCAAGACTATTCAAGCATGGTTCTCACCATTCTCACCTCACTACTTTTACATCTCATTTTCCATTTTACACATTATTTTTCATTTTACAAATAAAATGGAAAATACATGATGAGGTGTTCTCCTTCTAGAATGTCTTTCCGCATAAATACGAAATACATTCTACCGTAAATATATACCCGTATTTATATCAAAATAATAACACCCATAAGAGATAGAATAATACATAGAACATAATACTAGAATATGCATATCGAAATATGCATATGTAAATTATTAAATCAACACCTGATTTAATAATACGGCTTAATCCTAAGCCGGATAGTATTATTAACCTTCCGATCAAAAGTCCGGATAACACTAGAATATACATATCGAAATATGTATATGTAAATTATTAAATCAATACCCGATTTAATAATCTAGCTTAATCCTAAGCCGGCTAGTATTATCATTCGATCGGAATCCTACACGTATCAAAATATGGTTACTACATCATTTTTCCTGACCCAGGTAAACTCTTCGTGTAGGACTCTAAAAACTCGACCCATTAAATCGTGTCGATATGGCTTAGGACCAATCTGAGAAACTACTGATCTAACCATCAGTAAATCTTAACTGCCTTGGCCAGGGTCTTATGGTTCTTGCCAAGCGGACACAGTGCGATATCGACTCCCATTACTAGGAGAGACGAATTACTAATAATCACTCACTGCCTCCATATAGTTCAGGACTATACCCAACTAAAACTTGTTTGCATGACTCAGTAGAACCATGGTAGGATAGCGATCAAAGTACAGTGTGAACTCACACGTGACAAATGATGGTCTTAGGTCTAAAGACTAACATGCATTAATGTCACCTGAGAACCGCTATCTGACGATAGCTATAATACCATCTAAAGGTTCTCGGTGAGTCCGTCCAGTGTACTCACCTCTAGTGAGCACCTGTATACAATCTTAGGTGATCACATCAATGGTTGTGGGACCAACCACCGCCCCTCTTCGGGGTCTAGAAACGTATACATAAGTCTACTCTAGAATATCGATGCTCGATCTCCATACTCCTGTGACTTGGGACCTTTAAGGATGTGCTTATAGAATACCCGGTTCCCACAAGTATGATCGCCATCACAATACTGGTAGTCAAGCAAAATCCCATGAGCTTTATCAACATGTATCCGCTATATGTGATATCGAGTATAACATATGCACATGTAAATATAAAGACAAACCAAAATAGTATACTACTGCAACGAGTCTTTATCAACATGTGTAAGCAATACAAAGTAGTAAGAAAAACAAATACACATGTTCGGATAAAGGCAACTCAAATAGTATACTATATAACTGAGCAAGATTGTCCTGTACATACATATCCCTAGCATCCTATATAATACAGGCCTTTAGGGCATACATATCCAATAATTTCCAGAAAGACCTTTAGGGCATACATATCCAACAATTTCCAGAAAGTCCTTTTCTCAATATAGATACGTCGTGGGTTTAGTCACGTACTTACTACCATCTTTTGGGAAGTGGGGTTTGACAGTGGCATGGTGTGTGTGTTGTGTGCATAGATTAGGGTATACGGGCCAATGCAATATGTATGTATACATATACATATACGTATATGCATGTATCTATATATGAGAATAATGTAGAAAAGATGCCCTAGGAGGATTTTTCGTTAAGTGGCATCAAAAAACTACACCCTCTATCATTTTATTTGACGATCGGCACCAATCATCATCATTTTTATCATTTAAGATGTGGATACACCAAATTTCATATAATTTCAACACCTTTTCACCGTTGATTTAGCAATATAAAAAGTTCTTGTTAGGGTTCGGTCCCCGCAACGCGGAGGCCGCGATCGAGGCGGAAGCGAAAACAAAAATTTACATGAGCACCAAACACCCGTAAAACCCAGGATATGATCCAAAAAAATTAATTAGCTAACTAGAAATGCAAGGGTGTAGAAACTACAACTTTCGACGTGTGTCCACCCAATTGTGGAAGACCTCTCCATGCTCGTACCTGCCGGGATCGCGCTTGAAAGTCGACCACCCTCGCCGAAGAAGATCCACCTGAGAGAAACCGGAAGAAGCTCCAACCGATGATCCAAACTTGCTAAGTGCGGATGGTCGATGATGTAGGAATATTTTACTAAACTTTTTCTCTCTTTTTCTCAAGCTCAAGTGAGCAAGAGGAAGAAGAATGAGAAGGAGGTAAGGATGATAGTTGCTTATACTTGCAACCATGAACCATGAAGCTTACAAGATGAAGAAAAATTATCAAGTCTAAAAAGAACAGAGAATGGCTATATATAAGCCACCATGCATCAATAGTGCACCAATAAATGCACATAATCGAAGCCATACCTCTTTATTTATCTTGCCATGCTTCATGCCATCTCATTTCCACCTCATTTTCTATTTGTTTTTCTAAAAAGAAAAACAAATATGAGGTGTCCTTCTTCTAGAAGAATTCCTGTATAAATACAGAAACTTCACCTGGTATATGTATCGCTATATATACGCATATCCGTATAAAAATACAGATAGCACCAAAGACAGAAAATGAATGGTGAACAATAATACTAAAATATATGTATCAAAATATATACATAAATTATTAAATCAAAACCTGATTTAATAATCCGGCTTAATCCTAAACCGGCTAGTATTATCAACCACCTGATTAAAATCTATGTATCCCATACACATATTTAATTAGATCTCTGCAAGTACCAACTTGGACCTAACACTAGTTTACTCCGGAATATCTATGCCCGGTCTCGATACTCCTATGACTATGGATATTTAAGGATGTGCTTATCGACAACCCAACTCCCATATATATGATCACCATCATAATAGTGGTTGTCAAGCAACAATCCTACGGGCTTCATCAATGATGAAGACAAACCAGATAACATACTATCATCTCGAGTAAGATCGTTATATATGTATAGGTCCTACCTTAATTATCATAATCACCTACTCGCGATCACAATAATTGCTTGAGGGCACTATATCCAACAATCTCCCACTTTCACTTAAGGCCAATTATTGTTGTATCGCGTACCCACAGCTCGTGTGCTACCGAATACCCAACCTCTCTACTAATCAGTTTCGCGAACTATATTTATGAAACTTAATGGATTCGAGAAATAGCCACAGTGAGTGGATCCGCTACAAATATTCCAACTTCATTTCTCTATATCTCAACTTTGCGGAGATCAACAATCTCCCAAACTGAGCGATACCCCGCCTTAAGAATTTGTCTGGTACTTGATGGGACCAAGTTCATAAATGAATAACTCCATCCAACAAATTTCTTAGGTTGTATCCTCTGTTGCGTCATAACCAGCATCCTGCACTATGATTATCTCAGTATCCCTATTGGAACACTATCTAATATACTGATCCTCAGAAGAGGCTAAACTAAAAACCCTGATAGCATCTCTGTCATCCAGGTCACCTTGGAAGCTTAAACCGATAACCGCTTCCCAGATGATGCTCCCGTTATTTTATACCAAGAACATCCTTGTTCCCGCCAAAATTTTCGAGCCTAAAGCTACTTGTTCCTTTATAAAAAAGGGGTGAGAGTCCTCAAAATTTGGCCTCACGTGTTAAACACGTGGGTGCTCATATGCAAAACATATGGGCGCTAAAAAATAAAACAATTAATGGCCAAACAGGCCTCATGTGTAAAACACATGAGTGCTCATAAGCAAAGCATATGAGCACTGAATAAAATGAACTTAAAGGGCCAAACAGGCCTCACGTGTAAAACACGTGAGCGCTCATATGCAAAGCATATAAGCGCTGAACATAAATCACCAATGGTCAAACAAGCCTCACGTGTAAAACACGTGAGCACTCATATGCAAAGCATATGAGCGTTGAACATAAACAGGCTAAAACCCACAGCATGGGTCACATGTTAAACACATGAGTTCTCTTGCCTCTCACATGCAAAGCATGTGAGCGCCCCAATTTAAAATGCTCCTATCAAATTCTAGAATTAAATTCTATTTTGGAAAATATTTTCCTGATCTTTCTCAAACTAAAAAGATTTTCTCTATTAAACAGAGGACCTTTGGATCAAAGATCCAATGGTGATCATCTGGTAGAATAAATTTCTATCATAGGAAAATATTTTCCTAATCTTGCTAAATTAACAAGATATTCATATGATCAGAATTCTATGTTAGAATAAAATTCTAATCTTATTAAACTAACGAGATATCTATATGATAGAATTAAATTCTATATTAAGAAAATATATTTCTGATCTTATTAACTAAAAAGATATGATAGAATAAAATTCTAATCTTATTAAAACTAACAAGTTATTCATAATCTTGTTAAACAAATAAGAAATTTTCTCTGTTAAACAGAGAGCCTTTGGATTAAAAATTCAACGGTGAATAAAATTCACCAATTGAACTAAAAGATCATGAAATCAATCATGATCTCTCAATGAGGGATTCGCTTAACAAATTGATTCTTTTTCTTATTATATAAATAGGAGCTAGGAAAGGAGGACAGACACACAAAGGAAGAGGGAAAGAAAAATAGAGAGAGAATTTAATTCTCTAAAGAAGAGGAACCCCTCCCAAAAGCTCCCATAAAAAGAGAATTTAATTCTCAAACTAAGAGTTTAACTCTTATCAAAGAACTTTGTTCTTCCTCCGGTTAAGATCTGCAGAAGTAGATCTCCCCACAAGTTGGGAATTTAATTCTCATCGGGGAGATTCTGTCATGCAGATTCAAAATCTAGGGGAAAGAACTGAATCCAAAAGAGTTTAACTCTTATAAAACACATGGGAATTTAATTCCTCTGAAACTAGGGTTTAAACCTTTAAAAAGAATTTAATCCTTGCAAAGAACAAAAGGAGAACTTGATTCCTCAGAACCATAGAAGAACAGCCCGGTGATTCATTAGCGTTCAACGCTACATAACAAAGCTCATGTGTTCCCACGTGAGCACCTCTGATGAACAAAAAGAATGACTGAGACTGAATCACATGCTCCCACATGACCCTTTGAAGCGAGCGCTCAGCAATTACATGAAAAAAGGAATAAACCCAAAGACAGTTTCAATTTTAAGGCGCCTCACGTGTTCCCACATGACCCCCGAAGAGTTGTATATAAAAAAGGGGAAAATTCCAAAGACAGCACTCATATTTTGAAGGCGCCTCATGTGTCCTCATGTGACCGTTTGATGAACCAAGTGCTTAGCACTTATAAGTGAAAGAGGAATAAAATCCAGAGAACAGTTCCCATCTCGGGCGCCTCACGTGCTCACATGTGAGCCAAGTGCTCAGCACTTTTATATATAAAAGAGGGAATAAACACAAGGAACAACGCCCACTTCGAGGCCCCTCACGTGTTCACACGTGAGCGCCTCCAAAGTCTAGTGTTTAACACTGATTCAGTGCTTAGCACTGTGAGGTAACTAGGGGAAATCAACCTTAACCCAAATTAACCAAGTCTCCTGAGGCCAAGACCTTTTTGGTCACCAATTAACCGAGCCCCTCACACTCAGGGTCCCCTAAACCGATCTCAGTCCTAAAGATATCTAATGAGCTCCTAACAGATGGCATCTAAAATAATGTTCATCCTATCCCCCCTCAGTCGGGACATTGGTTCAAGGGTACATCTCTCCATACCTCTGATACATGTCGTTGTAATTCATCAACGTTTTCAGTGAGGTGGAGGGTCCCAATAACCAATAACTCTTGGCACACCTCCAAACCAATGAGCCAAAACAACATGGACTATAATGTCCTTAACCCCAATGGACTGCAATGTCCCTAAACTGAACAACATGGACTATGATGTCCTTAACGGACTATGATGTCCTTAAACTTATGGACTGCAACGTCCCTAAACTAAACTCTATGGACTATGATGTCCTTAAACCATGGACTATGATGTCCTTAAACACGGACTATAATGTTCTTAAGCTTATGAACCGTAATGTCCCTAAACTAAAACGATAGAGCCCAAATGCTCTTTCATTGGATCTAAACGATCCTAAAACCTTGTTAAGTAGATTTTAGTCTAAAAATTAGACTAACGTATCCTTAACAAACATTTAAGTCGATCTTGATCTCAAACGAGCTTAACGATCCTTAAATCAAACCAAACCAAAATCTAAGAAAAAACGGATTTGGACGAATCCCCGCCCTATGGGCGACAACATAAATTAGTCTCCGTATACAATCCACGGGCAACCAAAAATAAAACAAACACACACGACACGAAGTGAACATCTAGAGCAGGAGAAAGTTGTTACCGCGATGCGGTAACGTAATTAACTGCAGGGGCTTGCGCCGGCAGGGAAGAGCGTCCCCATAATCCAAAACCCCTCGCAAACGAAGGGGAATCTAACGAAGTCTGCTACAACGGCCGCATCCCTCCAAACCTCCGATACACGGTGCCATAAATCAACTTGGTATCTTCGGAGAGGTGGATGGATAAATCCAAATAGCATCTGCCCCCTAAAATTCAGGCTGGATGTCCCAACGTCCCGGTCACGTCTTTTGGCGGTAAACAGATTCTGGTACGCCTGGTGGAACCTTTTCCTCTTTCCACTCCACACTTCATGTGTCGTGTTTTTCCGCGATCAAATAATCGAGGTATATATGTTTGTGGTTGCCCTTGGATGATGGACTACTGAAGCTGGCGTTTCGTCTATATGAAGAATGGCGTTTGCTTCCACCCTAGCAACTCTGGCTCTGTCATATTTTGTGGAGTCAAGTATAGGCCACTTGCAACCTCAAATCTCTGCAATCCGGCTCTTCAAGAAATCAACGGGCTTCTCTTTGGGTCGATACTCCCACCTCCCACCTTCGATACCTCAACGCCGATAGAGGAAGTCCATAGGAAGTCCGTCTTCCACAGGCTAGTTCCCCAAACTGTAGCTTTGCCGATGGAATCAGTTCTCAAACAACTGGCACCTGCCAAGGACCAAGGTCGACGCAAGGGGCAGAATATTGAAGCTCTCAAAGGAAACAGGGGGCAGGCTTGGCAAAATCCTGAAACTAATTAAATCCCGAACGTAAGAAACGGTCGACGTCAATATCGGCATCATACAAAATGAGCTGGGGGCAGTTCTCCGTATGGTCCTATTTCAACCGCAGTAGTGAATGTTGTTGTTCTAATTGGGAACAGCTTCAAACTGTTGCGAAGGGTCAAACAAAATTCTCCCACCGCAATATTACAGAAGTCTCCGTAGCCCATGGAGATCCCACGATAGCAGAAACCAGTTCACTCCCTGAGACAACTTTCTTTATCTATATATAAGGTGTGGAAGCAGGTGAAAGGGACTCATCCTAAGACGGATCCTGATACAGCGGTTCCTCCTAAAACCAAAGCGGCTTTTCACAAAAAAAGAGAGGCTCATAAAGCTCAAGTGCCTGAAGCAAACTCCAAACACCCCAAGCCTAGGGGCATGGTATTTCACATAGTCTATATGTTGAATTTCAAAGACGAAGTTCGAGTTTCTACTAGTCACCGACCTCAAACTCGATCCCTGAAAAAAGTTCAACTGCAAAGTGAAAAGCTACAGGAGATGCTTGCTCAGGCGGCATCACTCGCTAATCCATCGTCTAAGGCAAATCCCGAAGACGCACCTGGAGAAAAATCAGAGCACGAGTTGGATATTGATTTCCTAAATCACGCTCTCCAAAGAAAGATGAAGAAGCGGTAGATATGGCTGGAATGATGATTCAATCAGAACCACTGGCAGATGAACCGCCAGTAGTCGGTCTTAAAGATAAGGATGACATTTAAATCCTCTGCAAACATCATCAAGGGCTGAGGAGGAAATGATTCCAAAAGCAAAGCTGGACACATATATCGTTCAGCAAGTCAAAACTCACTATGCCAGTGAAGCCTCAAATAGGCCAATCATGACTGGTCGACCGTATCCGGCGTGCTACTGTCAAATACAGTACCCGCTAGAATACATACTTCCGACTCCATATATACAAAAGAACCGGGAATCTTCACTAGCAAATCACACGATTTAAATCCTTGTGCGGTAACACTGGAGAGAATGATATACTTCTCTTCTGACAGTTCGTCAGTTGTCTGGTGTGCATTGCCTTCGTATGGTATGCGGAACTCCCAAATGATTTCGTGAAGATCTTTAACGAAATGGATACACTCTTCTGTCAGCGATTCGCTAATGAGAACGAACATACTACCGTAACGGCGCTGGTCAACGAAAGGGTTAGACCGTATGAGATTTGGGTTCAATATGTTACCCGATGGCGAAATTTCTGGTCAAATACAGGCAACGCATCGATGAAGTTGCAGCTATGGGAATGCTCATAGCCATCCTTAACCCAAATTCAAAGGCATCCTCGTATATGGCCCTCTTCAAGACAATGACCTTCCAAGAACTCATGGATAAAATGGCTCGATTGGATCAAATGGGTCAAGACTCTTTCTCATCCGATAATGCCGAGTAAAAAAAAAAGCGGAGGCCAGATGGCGTTTGTCGCCTACGCTCAACAAAAATAAGCGGCTTTGAAACAACCTATCACCAAAATAGCGACAGCATGGGTACGCGTTCCCCCCGAGATATACACAGGGGGCATATTCCTCACTGGTGGAAGAATCTCTATGTAGAATGGTCATTTCTTCTTAAAAGACAGGAAGGATATTAAAGGGCCTACAAACAGGTCCCACAATCTAGTGGAATGCCTTGCTAAAAAAAACGGTACGTCCATAAGCGAAATGGGCACGGATGAAAACCCGAAAGGGCTCCGTGAGTAAAAACATCAGGGCTACCGACGAGTTTGTGAAAACCCGAAAGGGCGCAGACTCGTAAAAAAATTTCCTGTGCACTTACAGGGTCCTCTTGACCTCGTAAGGAGAAAATACCCGCGTAAGATCCTTAGGACTCACAAGGGAGCAAAACACTTAGGAATTCTCATGATTTCTAAGGAGAAATTACACTTACGAGATCCTCACAACTCGTAAGAAGAATTCCCTTATGAGACCCTCACGGCTCATAGGATTCAAAACCCTTAAGCTCTAGGGATCTGAACCTGTTCTTAAGCTATCATATTCCCCAGGCTGCCCTACAAACGGTTCAATATTGACCCTTGTATATAATCCACGGGCACAACACCGAGTCCCACCAACGACGCGAAATGTTCTCATGTGGTGAACGACACTTGTAAGTCCTCTCGACTTATAAGGAGAAAACACTTTTGTAAGATCCTTACGACTTATAAGAGAACACACACTTAAGAATCCTCACGATTCTTAAGGAGAAAACGCACCTACGAGATCCTCACGACTCGTAGGGAGAAACACCTTTATGAGACCCTTACGGCTCACGAAGTCAAAAGCCTTATTCTTTAGGTCCCTAACCCTGTCTACTAAGCCACCTTTGTTCGATAGCGGCGAAGTTAAATGATGATTCGCTCCTAGCCATATTCCAGTCGCAGTGATGCTGATACTATGATTAGTATCAGATCTCAGGTCCATACTCGCAACAAAATCAGCGAGCCAAAAATATAAAAAATATATATATAGCCAAAATGATTGGGCAACTCCCAATAAAAAGAAGCGTGTAAAAAAAATAGCTGAAATGATTGGGCACCGCGAAAAATAGCCAAAATGATTGGGCAATCGCGACTTTCGCGATATAAAAAGCTGAAATGATGGAGTATCGCGGAAGGAAACAAAAGAAAAGATAGATGAAACTTTTGCCCTATAGGCGAGTCCATACTGACCCCTGTATACAATCCATGGGCATAAACGAAAAGGGAACCATATTTCCCCACCAGACTCTGTCAAAGGGAGAGTCAGATCTCGACGGCAACATCTGCATCACAAAAGATCAACACGGCGTTCCTTCTCAACTCCAGCAGGATGCAGACGTAACGTCAACAACCGACCTCAGGGTCACAACAAAGTGGAGCTATGGCAAAGTCCCTAGTTCCGAATCTCGACGGCCACATCTACAACATTCCAGCAAGATACGGACGCGACATCACTGATCGAAGCCACGGCAAAGTCTCCGGTTCCAAGACTCTACGGTTCACAGACAACCTAGAGTCAACCCCGACACCGCAGAAAGCGGAGCAAGTCAACCCAGACACCGCAGAAAGCGGAGCAAGTCAAATCGGACACCGCAGAAAGCGGAGCAAGTCAACCCCGATACCGCAGAAAGCGGAGCAAGTCAACCCCAACAAGAAAGCGGAGCAAGTCAACCCCGACACCGCAGAAAGCGGAGCAAGTCAAAACCGACACCACAGAAAGCGGACCAAGTCAAACCCGACACCACAAAAAGCGGAGCAAGACAACCCTGAGACAGAAAAAAGGATATACAGAGATAGAGAGAAAAACCCCCTTGTAAGCTAAAAAGAAAAGAGAATTTAATTCTCCAGAGAGAAGAAGATCTCCTCCAAGAGAAAAAGAAAGCCTGGGTAAGAGAAGGAACAAAACATAGAGAATATCTTACCTCTTCTTCGCCTCCACAAGAGTTTAACTCTTCAAAAAAGAACTTAGTTCTTCCTCTGGTTGAGATCTGCAGAAGCAGATCTCTCCACAAGTTGAAAATTTAATTCTTATCGGAGAGATTCTATTATGTAGATTCAAACCTAGGGGAAAGAACTAAGTTCAAAGAATTCAATTCTTATAAGAACATATAGGAATTTAATTCCTCTAATAAAACTAGGGTTTAACCCTATATAAGAATTTAATTCTTATAAAACAAAGGGGCTCGAACATCCCAAAACTTAAGACTTCCATGCACATAAAGAAAAGATTAGTGCTTGAACATTACAATAACAACTGAGATCGGCTCACGTGATTCCACGTGACCCTCAAATAGTGCTTATCACTTATAAAGCAAAAAGGGAATAAATCAAAGGCAGTTTCTATTGTTTTTGGGCACCTCACGTGATCCCACGTGACCCAGTAGTGCTTAGCACTCAGAAAAAAGAAGAGAATAAACCCAAAGGAACAGCGCCAGCTTTTAAGTGCCTCACGTGACCCCACGTGAGCGCTTTAAATTTTCAGTGTTTAACACTACTTCAAGCGCCTTAGTGACCCTACGTGAGCGCCTCAAATTTCAATGTTTAACACTACTTCAAGCACCTTACGTGACCCCATGCGAGCGCCTCAAATTTTTAGTGTTTAACACTATTTCAAGCGCCTCACGTGACCCCACATGAGCGCCTCAAAATTTTAGTGTTTAACACTGCTTTAGAGCCTCACGGGGGAGCACGTGAGCGCCGAGCAAATGTTAGTGTTTAACACTATGAGAGGCCAACCTTAGCCCAAATTAGCCAAGTCTCCCAAGACCAAAACCTTTTTTGGTCACCAATCAAATGAACTCCTATACTCAGGTCTCCCCAAGTCGATCTTAGTTCCAAAGATGACTATTGATCTCCTACAGATGGCATCTAAAGTCATGTTCATGCCACATCTTTCCTCGATCTGGAAATTGATTCAAGAGTACATCTTTCCACACCTTTGATACATGTCGTTGTAATTTTTCAACGTCTTCAGAGAGGTGGAGGGTCCCAATAACCAATAACTCTTGGCGCACCCTCAAACGGATGAGCCAAACTCTATAAATTATGATGTCCTTAAACTCCATGGACTATGATGTCCTTAAACCCAATGGACTACAACGTTCTTAAACTAAACTCTATGGATTATGATGTCTTTAAACTTCATGGACTATGATGTCCTTAAACTCATAGACCGCAACGTCCCTAAACAAAACTCTATGGACTATGATGTCCTTAAACTCATGCACCGCAACGTCCCTAAACAAAACTCTATGGACTATGATGTCCTTAAACTCATGGACCGTAACGTCCCTAAACTAAACTCTATGGACTATGATGTCCTTAAACTCATGGACCGCAACGTCCCTAAACTAAACTCTATGGACTATGATGTCCTTAAACTTATGGACCGCAACGTCCCTAAACTAAACTCTATAGACTATGATGTCCTTAAACTCCATGGACTATGATGTCCTTAAACCATGGACTATGATGTCCTTAAACAATGGACCGCAACGTCCCTAAACTAAACTCTATGGACTATGATGTCCTTAAACTCCATGGAATATGATGTCCTTAAACCACGGACTATAATGTCTTTAAACAATGGACCGCAACGTCCCTAAATTAAACTCCATAGACTATGATGTCCTTAAACTTATGGACCACAACGTCCCTAAACTAAACTCCATAGACTATGATGTCCTTAAACAAGGACTATGATGTCCCTAAACTTATAGACCGCAACGTCCCTAAACCAAACTCTATGGACTATGATGTAATTAAACCATAGACTATGATGTCTTCAAACACGGACTATGTTGTCTTTAAACTTATGCACTGCAACATCCCTAAACTAAACTCTACGGACTATGATGTGCTTAAACACGGACTATGTTGTTCTTAAACTTATGGACCGTAATGTCCCTAAACTAAAATGATAGAGCCCAAATGCTCTTTCGTTGGATCTAAACGATCCTAAAACCTTGTTAAGTAGATCTAAGTCTAAAAATTAGACTAACGTTTTCTTAACTAACATTTAAGTCGATCTTGATCTCAAACGAGGTTAACGATCCTTAAATCAAACCAAACCCAAATTTAAGAAAATACGGATTTAGACTAGTCCCCGCCCTGCGGGAGACAACACAAATTAGTCTCCGTATACAATCAAAAGGAACCGAAAATAAAACAAACACACACGACACGAAGTGAACATCTGGAGCAGGAGAAAATTGTTACCATGATGCGATAACGTAATTAACTGCAGGGGCTTACGCCTGCAGGGAAGAGCGTCCGCATAATCAAAAAACCCTCGCAAACGAGGAGGAATCTGACGAAGTCTGCTACGACGGCCGCATCCATCCAAAACTACGATATATGGTGCCATAAATCAACTTGTTATCTTCGGATAGGTGGACGAATAAACCCAAATAGTATCTGCCTCCAAAATTCAGGCCAGACGTCCCAACGTCCTAGTCGCGTCTTTCGGCGGTAAACAATCCTCTTATGTTTATGATAGCTTCCCTTTGATTCTTGAGGATTGGATTAATATATGCTTATTGAAACTAGTGCAAAAGCAATATCTGGTGTTGTACATGTTGGGATTCCACAGCACCCTACTGGGTTTTCAAGACATCAAGCATGCCAATTTTAAAAATTCTAGAGTGCTAAAAACCCTTAAGTAGGATCTAGCTAGGGTAATTAGACAAATCAAACATGTAATCAAACATTACATCTAAGTGAATGAGAAATACAAACTTTGTAAACCGGTCCTTCACTTCTAAAGCTCCGTGTAGTAGTCCCTTCGCTCCAAGTAGTGAACACCCGGACTCTAGTAAGGTTTCACATGAAGAAATGAACATCTCAATGTCTTCGAGGCCGAATATGATCTACGTCGAGAAGACTCAAGCTCATGCAAGCTCTTCATAAATATGTGAATTAGTGAAGCAATCACCCTAAACTAAATGGCTAATAGTAGAGGATGATGAAGTAGGAAGTGAGCTCTCTTTAGATTTTATTTTCTCACAATATTTTCTCACTTAGAAAAAAACTAGCAAGCTTTTTCTCTCATGAAGAAGAAAATGAAAAATGAAGATGAGAGAATGAACTCATGAAGTGAGAATAGCAATCATGGGTGAGTTAGTTTCATACACTAACTCATGTAGAGAATAAACCATGGCTAACAATAATGGTTAGGTTAATAAATATCTACAAGTAAAACAAAAAGAGTGAACTTAGTCAAAAATGCTTCAAGCTTCTCCAAGCTTCCAAGCATGTGACTAAATACCAACTAATTTGATTTACTTTAAATAAATAAAACCTTATCATTACTATAAGTATGGTGTGAGTCCCATACACCCATGTTGTATGTGGCATCTAGCATGACAAAAAATAATGTACATTAATATATATCACATATATACTAATTGTACACAAGTAAGAAAAAAGAAAGTTTAAGTGAGCTAATATTAGTTGATATAAATTAATATATCAAATATATAATTATATATTAAATTATTAAATCAACACTTGATTTAATAATCCGGCTATATCCACTACTACAATATGGGGTTGCCCCTACGGATGATGAAATCCGTAGGGGCAGATTTTTCTTGCCCCTACGGACTACGCCGTAGGGCCAAATGGTTGTCCCTACGGT
Source organism: Agapanthus africanus (assembly GCA_030015575.1). NCBI lineage: Eukaryota > Viridiplantae > Streptophyta > Magnoliopsida > Asparagales > Amaryllidaceae > Agapanthus > Agapanthus africanus. The sequence goes on from CM057343.1 coordinate 517,445,373, forward strand.
GTCCGACATTTTAATTTAAAAATATTAAATCTTAATTTGTTGTTTGGCCCTACGGAGCCGCAAACCAATAACCTACGGTTATGTCCGTAGGGGCATCTAAATGGGAATTTAATAAAAAAAAGGCACAGAAATGCCCTACGCCTCGATCTCTTTCCCTCTCGTTCCCAAAATTTTCTCTCGTTCCCGCGTCTCCAATTTTCTCTTCGTCGCCACCGCGCGCCCTCCGTTCTCAGCCCGCCACTGCCTTCCGTTCTCGGCCCACCACCGCCCTCGTTCTTCCTCGTCGAGTTCCTCGTCGCCGATTGCGTGCGTCGTCAACCGCCAAGCGTCTCCGTCGTCTCCTCCACTGTCTACAGATAAGTAAATCTCCAATTAAACATAATTGTGATGATGATAGGGCTAGTGTTCAGGGTTCGGGTAGGGATGAGGGTTAAGGTTAGGCATCGGGTTCAGTTTATGTTAGGGTTAGGGTTAGGGTTAGGGTTAGGGTTGGGGCTCGGCTGGGGCTGGGGCTGGGGTTGGGGTTTAGCTGGGGCTGGGTCTGGGGTTAGGGTTAGGTTGGGGCTGGGGTTGGGGTTGGGGTGGGGCTGGGCTGGGCTGGGCTGGGGCTGGGGTTAGGATTAGGTTGGGGTTGGGGTTTGCTGAATTTGGCAAACCTGAGAAGAATTTCCAGCAATTTTAGCCTAGTTTGATTACTATAATTATTGTTGATCGAGAAAATCTTGGGTCCTTCTAATCAAACATTGTTTGTTACTGTATGTCAACAAGTACTGATAAAAGAAAAAACCGATTTCAGGTGGAAATTAGGTATGTACAATGTTCTAATATAAAAATTAAGAAATCCCTTTTATTTAAATATAAAGCATATGTTTCATGTTAACAATAGGAGTTTGGCTTCAAGCATGGTTAATTATATATGGATCTATGTTTATAATTATGAAAAAGAGTATCAACTTAGAACTATCATACTATCATACTATCATGTTGATCTGCATGGTGATATGATGAATGTGTCTAAATTTTATATAATCTCCTAGAAATACCTTGATGCCTTGTATCGATAAATTTCAGGTTAATTAGTTAATTAGGCATATGGATTGTTATATTATAGATGAGCCGAATATCAAGAAATTGTAGAATTATTGGATTTATGAGTTTTGATAAACATTGATTTGATAAAAAATGGTAATTTGTAATATCTTAGTTTTTCCCAAGTTAGGGCTTCAAGCCAAGGTTGTTCTCCTCGTCGCCACCGCCGGTTTCGTCGCCACTGCAGTTCTCGTCGCCACCGCTGTTCAGGTCGTCGCCACCGCCGTTCAGGTCATCGCCCCAGCCCCAGCAGCCGTTCAGGTGAGTAAATCTCGAGGTAAGTTAAAGAATTTATTGGATTATTTTGGGCTTAGGGTTCATGGCGTGCGAGTTGAGGTTGGGCTGGGGTCGCGGTCGCGGTCGCAGTCGGGGTCGGGTTAGGGTTGGGGCAGGGGCTGGGCTCCGGGGTCGGGGTAGGGTTAGGGTCGGGGAAGGGTCAATTTATCAAATTTTTTATTGGGGGTGCGGCTGGGGCTGCGGGCTGGGGCTAGGGCTGGGCTGCGGCTAGGGCTGGGGCTGGGGCTGCGGTTAGTGCTGTGCGTCCTCCAAAGGGCGATCATAGGATCGGTGAAGTGAGGTGGCTGGATATGAGATACGATGGATTTCCATCTGTTCAATGGAATGCTGAGGGTCAGAGTCGGTTATTCATATATCTCCCAAAAAAGAATGAGTTTGTTATCAAAGGTGTATTGACTTCTACATTAAGAAATATCAGTTATATGTCATCCAGTGACTAAGTCTGTTTCTGGCCCAACCATATTTATGAATCGTTTCTTCTTTTTCCTTCTTACGTATATTTACTAGTTCAGACTGTATGCACCTCTGCAATCAACGCCGAGAACTTGTACATTATAGGTTAATAGACATATGCTATGAAATCACGGTGCATATCGAATTCATGATATGTTATAGTCCCTCATTATTTTTACTGTGGTGAGAAAGCATTCGCTGGTGGCCACAAGCCATAGAATTGGCAGTTGTCCTACCTGCGATAACATCTTACAAATCATCAGTAGACATCTCTGTTATATTAATCTTTTAATGTCTGCATGCATGCATGTTTATTTGCATATTTCCACTTGTTTGTGCCATAGTTTTTGTGTGCATGTGTGCGTGTGTGCCACAGTTATATTTACTTCTACATCAAGGAATATCAGTCGCATGGCAGGATTTAGTCCGGTTTTGGCCTAACCGCATTTATGAATTTGTCTTTTAGATGTTTTCCTGAGTGTCACATCGTTCTCACCCAAGTTTGTAAGCCATGTTCATTATTCTTTCAATTCTTTTAACTTGAATATGCCAGTTATTGTTCCGTTTACTATAAAGTTGCAACAAAGAGTCTCTGTTAGCACTTCCATGCACCCTTTACATGTTTTTATCATATCCACTCCTATCTATCCAGAAAGTCAACATCTTCTGGTATTTGTTTTCAAAAAGAAAAGATAAGAGAGGAAAAGGTATTTGTCCGTCTCATATTTGAGCCATACTTTTGATTTTCTTGCAGATTCTGGGTTGATTTTCTGTGATAATTCATAAATATAGTAATATTTGTAATGTTTCTTCTTGTTAGTCTAGCTTTCCTCTTATGAATGCCAACACTGTTTTTGCCCTCCTTTTCTTCGTGGCACATGATATCTTGCACCTCTCCTCTCGAAAACTTATTTCTCTTTTATTTTATATATCTTTATTTTATTTTATCTTATTTGCTACGCTTTGTTTTGTTTTATTATATTTTTCCTCTGCTAATTATATTCTTCTAGATCATGTTTGCCTAATCTATCCGAGGCTTAGCATAATCTAGTTGCGATAAACAATTCCATCTTCTGCTACTATGGTGGCACTGAGAAACTTCCATTTAGAAATGACAGCACATATTTTGTGGAAGTACTGTACATAAGTAAAACCACAACGGGCCTGACAAATTTGTTGACCAGGTTCCGATTACTGTGTGAAAGTTGTTCGGATGAAATTCTAATTCTGGTGGAATTGAAACCGATAACCGGTTCATATGGTGATTTAGGCTGCTTCAGTGATATTTGTGCCTACATTGATGCCTCAAGCAACGAATCAAATGATGTGGATCACAAACTAATTAAATAAATTTTGAATACCAATCTGGACTGGGATTTGAATACCAATCCTAGTTTGCTACATTTTTTTATATATAGTAGATGGTGATACTTCTTTAAGTAAAAACAACCCTACACTTAAGCGAAATCATAAATCGAAACACACATATATAGAATACAACTCATACATGGGTATCCTCAAATCTAACTTTCATTGAATTTGCACGCGCACTTAAAATAACAACCTTTATACTAAAAAATTATGTATGCCATTACTTAGTAGTTTATGGTTTTTAGACGCAAAAGCCATTTGAGAAATACTTTTCCTACCCACTATTAATCCATATTCTCAATATAGTCATTGAATTTGCACGCGCACATAATAAGAAGGAGAAGACAGTAATGTGGCAGAAGAAGAAGGAGAAGACAGTAATGTGGCAGAAGAAGAAATAAATGACATTCCTTGTTCTCTGTTTCAGCATCAATCTTCTGATATGAACTAATGATGGCTTTCACATAGGCTTTTCCCTTTAGAGACTTCTTAGTGTCCAATGGAAAGCATACATCAGATTTGTGCAGGTCAGGTTCTTCTATGACTTTCAAGAGTCTCAACTGATTCTGTAAATTATACTCTAGTTAGGTGATACTTTTACCACTTCTCACTGCAGGTGCGCTCTCTAATATCCATTTTGAATATAATATTATCGATATTCAAAATGGATATTAGAGAGCGCACCTGCAGTGAGAAGTGGTAAAAGTATCACCCAACTAGGGTGTAATTTACAGAATCAGTTGAGACTCTTGAAAGTCATAGAAGAACCCGACCTGCACAAATCTGATGTATACTTTCCATTGGACACTAAGAAGTCTCTAAAGGGAAAAGCCTATGTGAAAGCCATCATTAGTTCATATCAGAAGATTGATGCTGAAACAGAGAACAAGGAATGCCATTTTTTTCTTCTTCTGCCACATTACTGTCTTCTCCTTCTGCCACATTACTGTCTTCTCCTTCTTATTATGTGCGCGTGCAAATTCAATGACTATATTGAGAATATGGATTAATAGTGGGTAGGAAAAGTATTTCTCAAATGGCTTTTGCGACTTAAAACCATAAACTACTAAGTAATGGCATACATAATTTTTTTAGTATAAAGGTTGTTATTTTAAGTTTTCCCTTATAGAGATATGATCTAACTGCATCTATAAACTATAAGTGTGCAGAAAATTATGATAAGAAACTATAAGAAAGGGTCGTAGCCATGCATAACCTTGAATCTACATACCAAATCATGCAAAAGCATGCACTTATTGTCACCTTGCCTTGGAATATAAAATTTCTTGGAAGACTATAAGCGAGCATTTAAATCTTGATAGCTTTTGATTTCAACATATATTTTTCTCAAGTACCATGAAATATACTTCCTCCGTATAAACCGTTTTCAGGAAGATGGATTAATAATGACATATTATCCATTGTGGCTCACTAGGTTAGCATTTTCTCTTCTATTGACTATCTTACTAATCTGCTTGGTAAATTTATTCGGAACCGGCTGCGAATCATTAAAAGACATGCATAAGAAAGAAAGCTAAAATACAGATATATAGCATACCGATACATCGAAACTTCATAGTTGCGATGGCAATCCAGAGATATTTATTTCTACACACGTGGTGCGCGTGCGAATGCGTCAGGCATCATGGACAAATATTTCAGAACATGGAAAGTATTATTCGTATAAAGTAATTAAAACTTTTAAACACCTTGGGTAGATATTTTCTTAGTTGATACAATCATATCATGAGGACTAAATTTAAGCTATTATACATATGCATATGTATTTTTCTAACCTAATATATCACACACACACACACACACGGAGAGAGAGAGAACACCAGTTTGGTAGAGAAATCAGCTAGCAGGACCCTGAAGAAATGAAATCCATAGCATTGCTCATCATCATCATCCGTGATCCCTTTGAAAAAATATTATCAAAGGGATCATGGATGATGATGATGAGAAATACTATGGACTCCATTTCTTCAGGATCCTGCTACCTGATTTCTCTACCTACCTGGTGTTCTCTCTCTCTCTCTGTGTGTGTGTGTGTGTGATATATTAGGTTAGAAAAATACATATGCATAGGTATAATAGCTTAAATTTAGTCCTCATGATATGATTGCATCAACTAAGAAAATATCTACCCAAGGTGTTTAAAAGTTTTAATTACTTTATATGAATAATACTTTCCATGTTCTGAAATATTTGTCCATGATGCCTGACGCATTCGCACGCGCACCACGTGTGTAGAAATAAATATCTCTGGATTGCCATCGCAACTATGAAGTTTAGATGTATCGGTATGCTATATATCTGTATTTTAGCTTTCTTTCTTATGCATGTCTTTTAATGATTCGCAGCTGGTTCCGAATAAATTTACCAAGCAGATTAGTAAGATGGTCAATAGAAGAGAAAATGCTAACCTAGTGAGCCACAATGGATAATTTGTCATTATTAATCTATCTTCCTGAAAACGGTTTATACGGAGGAAGTATATTTCATGGTACTTGAGAAAAATATATGTTGAAGTCAAAAGCTATCAAGATTTAAATGATCGCTTATAGTCTTCCAAGATATTTTATATTCCAAGGCAAGGTGATAATAAGTGCATGCTTTTGCATGATTTGGTATGTAGATTCAAGGTTATGCATGGCTACGATCCTTTCTTATGGTTTCTTATCATAATTTTCTGCACACTTATAGTTTATAGATGCAGTTAGATCATATCTCTATAAGGGAAAACTTAAAATAACAACCTTTATACTAAAAAAATTATGTATGCCATTACTTAGTAGTTTATGGTTTTAAGACGCAAAAGCCATTTGAGAAATACTTTTCCTACCCACTATTAATCCATATTCTCAATATAGTCATTGAATTTGCACGCGCACATAATAAGAAGGAGAAGACAGTAATGTGGCAGAAGGAGAAGACAGTAATGTGGCAGAAGAAGAAAAAAATGACATTTCTCGTTCTCTGTTTCAGCATCAATCTTCTGATATGAACTAATGATGGCTTTCACATAGGCTTTTCCCTTTAGAGACTTCTTAGCGTCCAATGGAAAGCATACATCAGATTTGTGCAGGTCGGGTTCTTCTATGACTTTCAAGAGTCTCAACTGATTCTGTAAATTACACCCTAATTGGGTGATACTTTTACCACTTCTCACTGCAGGTGCGCTCTCTAATATCCATTTTGAATGTAATATTATAGATATCCATGCCTGTTTATGTCAAAATTACTTATATTGTCAATGTTTGATTGTCTAGTTGTTGGTGATGCGTCCATATCAGGGACAGAAGCCACTCCCGTTCCTCCAGGTATGTTTATATATTATATAGGGCATGTATATTGATTTAGAATGCTATATCATAAATATACACACATTCCTTTTGCTCTTAGTCGTCCAACTCATTATCATGGGCTGCTTGATGAGATTAGATTTGCGCCTGATAATCTACAAGAGCTTGTTCACTCCCTATCATATGTGTAAGCAGCGCTATATGCGAGTTTACCTTGTTAGTATGTATGTACTGAAATTAATTAATATTATTCAAATTTTGATACATGCAGATACCAGAGGAGCACATCTTCTATCTCTGTAGGTAAGGCTTTGAATTTGTTGATTTTGGTATTTCTTGTCAATTTTATAGACCAGTATGTGCTAAATATAATGTTCTGACAGTTGCTAGGGAGAAGGCAGCATTCGAGGCTGCTGACCCCAGTCCTGGACGCCGCACACGGACGGCACCACGGAGGTTGGGAGAGAGGCCGAGGACTGGGCTCTAGCAGGGCCCATATGAGGTTGGACTCCACCCCGGTGGTTACTTCCTCCGTCTCCAGTGAGCGACGTATCCAGCAGGAACTGGAGAGCTTGAAGGCCACCGTTCAGGAGTTGAATGAGATACTGGTATGTATACTACTTAATAGTAAAATATAATGTCATATTATAGATATCAACATATCCAATATCAGTACATAGCCTGAGCTTATTTGGTTGTAGACTTATGTTTTATTAATCATACATGTACATATCTAATTAAAATAAACTACAGTTTTCCAAACTAGATATCCAAATGGGGTTTCGAAATAACTCGATAATGATAAGAATTCGAATGTGGGTGTAGGAGCGGGTGGTTGAGCAGGCCCAGGCCTCGGGGATCGATTTTACCGGACAGAAAGATCCGAGGCTGCTGACCCCAGTTCTGGACGCCACACACGGAGGGCACCACGGAGGTTGGGAGAGGCCGGGGATTGGGCCCTAGCAGGGCCCATATGAGGTTGGACTCCACCCCGGCGGTTACTTCCTCCGTCTCCAGTGACCGGCATGTCCATCATGAACTGGATAGCTTAAGGGCCAGCGTTCAGGAATTGAAGGAGATGCTGGTATGTATACTACTTTATAGTAAAATATCATTTCATATTATATACATATCAACATATCCATAATTAGTACGTAGCTTGAGCTTATTTGGTTTTAGACTTAAGTTTGATTAATCATACATACATATGTAATTGAAATAAACAACGCTTTTCCAAACTAGATATCCAAACAGGGTTTCGAAATAACTTAATAATGATACGAATTCGAATAATAAACAGTTCTTACACGCTTCTTACACACGTTATATCCAGACGCGACAGGGTAGATCGGCCGAGCCTCCACACGCATCTCCTTCGGCTGCGGCTCCGCAAGCCACTACATCGGCTGCGGTTCCGCAGATAGCTCTTGTAGCTCCACCGCCCACTCAGACTCCCGCAGCCGTGGCTCCGCAAGCGACTACCTCGACGGCGGCTGCGCAGACCACATCGCCGGCTCCACATGCCGCTCAGACTCCCGCTCGCGACGAATTGCAGAGTTTATTGACCGAGGAGCAGGCGCGCGTTATTCTATCGTTATTCAGAGATGGAGCTGGACCGAGCTAGGGTAGATTTTTGGTTCTTTTTTTTTGAAACATGTATTTATTTATATCATACACATTGTACTACATTTTGAAACGATATTGATATTGGTTTGTATTTATATCATATTCAGTTTTTGTGTTTCTTTTGTATATTATATATATGCGTGAGATGTGATTATGAATACTGCAATATATGATTTGATTGATGTATATATTATTGTGCACAGGGCGGGAAAAAATCATGCAGCCCATTTTTTAAAAAAAATTACAGACAATATGTACCTACGGATTAATCCGTAGGCACTCATGTTACCCCTACGGATATGTCCGTAGGGGCCAAATATCAGTAGTAACTGATATTTCCCCCAGATCTCAGTACCAGGAGGTTGGGAAAGCCCCTACGGATATATCCGTAGGGGCCACTGACTCTCCCCTACGGCGTTATCCGTAGGGGCAAAATATCACGAATCCTGAATTTGTGCCCCTACGGAAACGTACCTACGCATATATACGTAGGGGGTAGTACATGCCCCTACGGGTATATCCGTAGGGCCAAGTAATTTATTAAAATAAACCGTAAATAATATAAAATCTTATACCCTACGGCTTAATCCGTAGGGGAAACTGAACCTACACATATATCCGTAGGGGCAAGCATTTAACCGTAGGGGCAAGTTCAGGGTCTCAACCTGCACCTGCGGCCTTTGCACTTACGGGGTATTTTTTCGCCCCTACGTATATATCCGTAGGGGCAGTGGGTTGCCCCTACAGATTTATCCGTAGGGGCAACCCTTCTTTGTAGTAGTGATCATATACAACCGACTAATATCAAATGTAACAATCTATCGAATCAACACTTGATCCGATATCCCGGCTATATCACATACAACTGTCCAATATCATATATCGCGAGAATAGAATACGGTATCACATACACGCATTAATCTCGGTCCCGCACATATCACATATATACTCCTACTTCATTTCGCATGAACCAGGAAACCTCTGTGTAGGACTCTGAAGACTCGTCAATACGCCGACAGTAACTGATGATCATATCAAACACCCACAAGCCACAAGCGGCCTGCTAAACGTAACAGCCACCTGGGTATTGAGCGATCAGAAGATTAACAAGTAAGCCTGATCGTTCTCCTGCGAATCCAATTAGTAACACTACCATACAGTCTGGTCTGTTCGTCAGATATGTCGCATATCGCAGCCTGGGGGTGGTATAACGTCAGACCCCAATAGCCTGATAAGTCATGCCGATGCAAAGTCCATAACGGTTCAAGAAACTACTGATAACACTTACCAGTAAATCTCAGCAATCTTAGCCAGGGATTTCATGTTATGGCCAATCGAGCATAACGTAACATCAACTCCCAATACCGGGAGAGATGAATCCCCTCCTATCGCTCATTACCTCCATGTGACTCAGGACTGTACCTAAAAACCACCCGTTTGCACGACTCAGTAGAGCCATGGTAGGGTGGAAATCAAAGCATAGTGGGAGACACACAAGGTTCTATGACGAACTCGGGTCGACAGACTAACCTGTACCAGTGTCACCAGAGAACTGCTATCTGACGATAGGTATAATACCATCTAGGAATTCTCGGCGAGTCTATTCAGTGTACCCAGTCTCTACTGAGCACCCGTATACCATCTTTGATTTCAAACACCAATGGATATGGGATCATCCATCGCCCATCATATCGGTCAAGAAGCGTATACGCTAGTCTACTCTGGAGCATCGACGCCCTGTCTCGATACTCCCTCGACTAGGAACAATTGTAGGGTGTACTTGTGGACTTACCCTTGGCCCCACTAGTATGATCTCCATCATAGTCCTGGTAGTCAAGTACACATCCTAAGGACTTTGTCAACATGTGAAAGCAAGACAACATCACTTATACAAGTCAACATATTAAGACAAAGAGTAACCAGAAAGCATACTATGATGTCGAGCAAGAAATTCCTCTCTATATATGTCCAAGTATCCACTATAATATACATCACATGTATAATAATGGCCTTTAGGGTATACATATAGCTAATAATTTTCCACTTGCACTAAGGCCAATTGTTGTAGTATCAGATATCCAACAATATAGCAGTGGTTGTAGTATCCCATACTCAACCATCCCAAAATCTCTCAAATATTATTTGGGGAAGCAGACCTTGGTAAGTGGATCCGCCGTGTTAACCTCAAAATTTACTCTTCTTACATCAATCCCTTGGAGATCAATCATCTTCCTGATCAGGTGATACCGTCCTTAGAATATGTCTAGATCGATAATGGGACAGGTGTTCCTAGGCTAAAACCACAACTCCATTGTAGTCACAATAACAATTATTGGACGCTCAATGGTAGAAACCATGTCCATCTCATGAACAAAAAATGTCTAGACAACCTTTTTGGTAGTATCGTTGGTAGCAATGTATTCAGCATTTATAGTCTAGTATGCCACGGTATCTAGTTTGGAACTCTTCCAATAATACCGTCCCTCCACTGAGGGTAAATACAATGCCTGTGACTGACTCTCAGTCGAACTTATCACTCTGGAAGCTGGAACCAAGAACTTTCTTTTAGTGCTTCTCAAGTACTTAAGAATGTCCTCCACAGCTGTCCAGTAATTCTCCCAAGATCCGATTGATTCCTGATCATTACACCTAGTGAGTCATCTACATCTGGTCTACTGGTACATAACATCGCATACATGTTTGCATATTCTTAATTATGGTCACATAACAATTCCATCATTTTCTCGATCACTTCACATGCACAATGTTCTATGTGTTCCTTCAATAACGAAAAATCTCTTATCTGTTCATAAATTTGCTAAAGATAACAATGTTATTTTTTAGTTTCCCCTATTTGATTGTTTTATGAAGGATCTGAAGTCGGGGAAAATTCTACTTCAAGGCCACCTTAATAATGGATTGTACCAATTGTCTCTTCCAAATATCTTGACTTCCACCACGTTTGTTGGCAAATGTACACTAGTAAAATAGGGGGTTGCCCCTACGGATGGAATTATCCGTTGGGGCAGATTTTACTTGGCCCTACGGATTACTCCGTAGGGCTAAAGGGTTGCCCCTACGGGCACTGACGTTCAAGAATAAAAAAATTAATTCTTAATTTGGTGTTTGCCCCTACGGTGGCGCAAACAAAGGACCTACGGATATATCCGTAGGGGCAAGTAAATATCGATTTATTAAGACCCCAGACCGATCGCCTACGCTCACTTTCTCTCTCTCTCTCTCGATCGGGCGCGAGAAAAATCCCCAAATCGCCACGCCGTCATCGCCACCGTCGTTCTCCTCGTCGCCACCGCCGGTTTCGTCGCCACCGCAGTTCTCGTCGCCACCGCGGTTCAGGTCGTCGCCCCAGCCCCAGCAGCAGCCGTTCAGGTGAGTAAATCTCGAGGTAAATTAAAGAATTTTTGGATTATTTTGGGCTTAGGGTTCATGGCTGGGTCTGGGGTTGCGCGCGCGAGTTGGGGTTGGACAGGGGTCGCGGTGGCGGTCGGGGTCGGGGTCAGGGTAGGGTTAGGGTTGGGGTTCGGCTGCTGCTGGGGTGGGGCTGGGGTTAGGGTTTGCCTTAGGGTTGGTGTTGGGGTTTAGCTGGCCACGCTGGGGTTAGGGTTAGGCTGGGGCTGGGGGCTGGGGCTGGGGCTGGGGGCTGGGGCTGGGCCATGCTGGGTTTTGGGATCTTTATAATTTGCTTGCTCTGTTTGGGGTTTCAGTTGATCCTCATTAAAAAATTGGTGATTGATCTCTTCAATCATATTATTATCTGTAGTTAAAATTTTTGTGAAGCCTTCAGAGTTTGGAAAAATCTAGAATTACCGTTGAAATTCTGGCAACATTCAAAAACTGTGTATATGATGTGTGTGTGTGTATGCATGTATATACATTTGAAATTTATCTTTCTTCTATGATATAAAACGGTTAAACCGAAGAAAATTACTGGGGGAATTTTTGCTAAAATGTCTTGAGAGGGGGTTCAAGTGATGGGATAATTTCATTTGGTAATCTTTTACTTATTTTACATCTCTTATTTTTTCATGCAAAAATCTGAATAGGTTTCTTGCAATTTTGCCTATCGATCAATTATTATATTTATTTCTATTTTTTGTGGATGATTTGGCTTCAATTGAATGGAGGCGATGATGGCTTGCCCTCAAGCTTCCACTTTTATGAGCTTTATAGTTATGAGATTGGCGAGGCAAGCTGGTTTGTAGCCATCTTATTTCTTTTCCTAAATTCAAATCCAAATATAAACTGTCTGATTGAGAGAGAGAGAGTATGGGAGATTATGTATTATTCAATGTGTTTGGAAGCTGGCATGTTCTGAGCGTCATCTCTGCATGAAAGCTATGGTTTTGCAAAAGGTTTGCCCTAACTATTTTCTGTGGGGAAGCTGAAGGCCTGAAGCTTCATCAAACTCAGGATTGGATTCTGGTCGGGTATTGTAAATTCTTGTGAAAGTTCCGTTCAAGATTTGTTCAGAGCTTGCATAACATCCTTTTCATCTTTATGAGATCTTTATGCAGTCATTTTTTTGGGTTTATATATTTCTCGAGCCCGTTTGACTTTGGACTTAGGATAACCCCAAATCTCTTTCTTATTTTGATTCCTAAGCTGGCATATCTGAGGCTCGTATTCCAGTATCGTTGCTGGAAAAGCTAGGGTTGCGAACATTTTTGCAACGATAATTTCTGTATGACAGCTTAAGCACACATAAAACTTAAACAATCTTGAAGCACTGCAGTTTTTCACTAAACTACCTAAAAGTTTTTATATTGCTGCAAGCTTCCTTAAAGTGCTGCATCTAAGTGTATTTTAGTGGGAAAACCCTTGAAAGCCAAACTTCATGGGGTTTGCTGTTTGCCTTCTCTGTAGCTAGTTTGAGGTTTATTTAGTTTTGGATTTGTTTTGCAACACTCTCTGAGTTCCAAATCAACAAAAAGCTGAATGTTGAATCACAAGCAAGAAGCAGCCAAACTGGCCCTAAAGTAATCCTGAGTGATGATAATTTTCCAGGGAGTTTAAAATTTATAGAAATGGCGAGGCAACATTGGATTGTCTGCAAGTATTCAAGCAACCTGTTTGCAGCCATCATGCTATTTGTGATCCCAGTATAAAACTCAAACATGCCTCTTAGTTAGTTTACTTTAATTTGTTATTTATGTGTGTGTGTCAACATTGGATTGTCCTAAGTATAAAACCAAACCCACAAAACATCAAAACTGTCTCCGACAATCTTATGGTCATTAGACATAAGATTTATGCATATAGGTAACATCTGCCAATATGCCATATCCAGACCGCAATCTATTTTTGCCTATTGGCTAATATGAAAATATCTGCCCGCGTATATGACATAATCAAAGTTGTTAAATCTTAATACGGTTTGTGTTTCGTTTTTTTATTTATCAGTTCTATCAATGTTGCGTATAACGCTTTATGATATCAGTATCCTACATTTGTAGTTTTAATTGTTGATTGTTATAAATGAATAGCATTGCAATAATAGTTTTTGGACGATGAATGCTATTGCAATGTAGGATGATCAGTTCTATCAATCTTGATCTCAATGGTTTAAAATCATGTTACACATACAACACGAATGCACAACAAACGCATAATTAGATAGCGACTCAAGATATTCAGGTTAAAACCAATATATGATACTCGATGATAATATGAAACCTTCATATTCCCATCGATACCAATATACGCCTCGATATCTTTCCCTCTCGTTCCCAAAATTTTCTCTCGTTCCCGCGTCTCCAATTTTCTCTTCGTCGCCACCGCGCGCCCTCCGTTCTCAGCCCGCCACCGCCCTCGTTCTTCCTCGTCGAGTTCCTCGTCGCCGATATTTGTGCCTACATTGATGCCTCAAGCAACGAATCAAATGATGTGGATCACAAACTAATTAAATAAATTTTGAATACCAATCTGGACTGGGATTTGAATACCAATCCTAGTTTGCTATATTTTTTTATATATAGTAGATGGTGATACTTCTTTAAGTAAAAACAACGCTACACTTAAGCGAAATCATAAATCGAAACACACATATATAGAATACAACTCATACATGGGTATCCTCAAATCTAACTTTCATTGAATTTGCACGCGCACTTAAAATAACAACCTTTATACTAAAAAAATTATGTATGCCATTACTTAGTAGTTTATGGTTTTAAGACGCAAAAGCCATTTGAGAAATACTTTTTCTACCCACTATTAATCCATATTCTCAATATAGTCATTGAATTTGCACGCGAACATCATAAGAAGGAGAAGACAGTAATGTGGCAGAAGGAGATGACAGTAATGTGGCAGAAGAAGAAAAAAAATGACATTCCTCGTTCTCTGTTTCAGCATCAATCTTCTGATATGAACTAATGATGGCTTTCACATAGGCATTTCCCTTTAGAGACTTCTTAGTGTCCAATGGAAAGCATACATCAGATTTGTGCAGGTCGGGTTCTTCCATGACTTTTAAGAGTCTCAACTGATTCTGTAAATTACACTCTAGTTGGGTGATACTTTTACCACTTCTCACTGCAGGTGCGCTCTCTAATATCCATTTTGAATGTAATATTATCGATATTCAAAATGGATATTAGAGAGCGCACCTGCAGTGAGAAGTGGTAAAAGTATCACCCAACTCGGGTGTAATTTACAGAATCAGTTGAGACTCTTAAAAGTCATAGAAGAACCCGACCTGCACAAATCTGATGTATGCTTTCCATTGGACACTAAGAAGTCTCTAAAGGGAAAAGCCTATGTGAAAGCCATCATTAGTTCATATCAGAAGATTGATGCTGAAACAGAGAACGAGGAATGTCATTTTTTTCTTCTTTCGCCACATTACTGTCTTCTCCTTCTGCCACATTACTGTCTTCTCCTTCTTATGATGTTCGCGTGCAAATTCAATGACTATATTGAGAATATGGATTAATAGTGGGTAGGAAAAGTATTTCTCAAATGGCTTTTGCGTCTTAAAACCATAAACTACTAAGTAATGGCATACATAATTTTTTTAGTATAAAGGTTGTTATTTTAAGTTTTCCCTTATAGAGATATGATCTAACTGCATCTATCAACTATAAGTGTGCAGAAAATTATGATAAGAAATCATAAGAAAGGGTCGTAGCCATGCATAACCTTGAATCTACATACCAAATCATGCAAAAGCATGCACTTATTGTCACCTTGCCTTAGAATATAAAATATCTTGGAAGACTATAAGCGAGCATTTAAATCTTGATAGCTTTTAACTTCAACATATATTTTTCTCAAGTACCATGAAATATACTTGCTCCGTATAAACCGTTTTCAGGAAGATGGATTAATAATGACAAATTATCCATTGTGGCTCACTAGGTTAGCATTTTCTCTTCTATTGACCATCTTTCTAATCTGCTTGGTAAATTTATTCGGAACCGGCTGCGAATCATTAAAAGACATGCATAAGAAAGAAAACTAAAATACAGATATATAGCATACCGATACATCGAAACTTCATAGTTGCGATGGCAATCCAGAGATATTTATTTCTACACACGTGGTGCGCGTGCGAATGCGTCAGGCATCATGGACAAATATTTCAGAACATGGAAAGTATTATTCGTATAAAGTAATTAAAACTTTTAAACACCTTGGTAGATATTTTCTTAGTTGATGCAATCATATCATGAGGACTAAATTTAAGCTATTATACATATGCTTATGTATTTTTCTAATCTAATATATCACACACACAGAGAGAGAGAGAGGGGGGGAGAACACCAGGTAGATAGAGAAATCAGGTAGCAGGATCCTGAAGAAATGGAGTCCATAGCATTGCTCATCATCATCATCATCCGTGATCCCTTTGAAAAAATATTATCAAAGGGATCATGGATGATGATGATGAGCAATGCTATGGACTCTATTTCTTCAGGATCCTGCTACCTGATTTCTTTACCTACCAGGTGTTCTCTCTCTCTCTCTCTCTGTGTGTGTGTGATATTTTAGGTTAGAAAAATACATATGCATATGTATAATAGCTTAAATTTAATCCTCATGATATGATTGCATCACCTAAGAAAATATCTACCCAAGGTGTTTAAAAGTTTTAATTACTTTATACGAATAATACTTTCCATGTTCTGAAATATTTGTCCATGATGCCTGACGCATTCGCACGCGCACCACGTATGTAGAAATAAATATCTCTGGATTGCCATCGCAACTATGAAGTTTCGATGTATCGGTATGCTATATATCTGTATTTTAGTTTTCTTTCTTATGCATGTCTTTTAATGATTCGCAGCCGGTTCCGAATAAATTTACCAAGCAGATTAGAAAGATGGTCAATAGAAAAGAAAATGCTAACCTAGTGAGCCACAATGGATAATTTGTCATTATTAATCCATCTTCCTGAAAACGGTTTATACGGAGCAAGTATATTTCATGGTACTTGAGAAAAATATATGTTGAAGTCAAAAGCTATCAAGATTTAAATGCTCGCTTATAGTCTTCCAAGATATTTTATATTCTAAGGCAAGGTGACAATAAGTGCATGCTTTTGCATGATTTGGTATGTAGATTCAAGGTTATGCATGGCTACGACCCTTTCTTATGATTTCTTATCATAATTTTCTGCACACTTATAGTTGATAGATGCAGTTAGATCATATCTCTATAAGGGAAAACTTAAAATAACAACCTTTATACTAAAAAAATTATGTATGTCATTACTTAGTAGTTTATGGTTTTAAGACGCAAAAGCCATTTGAGAAATACTTTTCCTACCCACTATTAATCCATATTCTCAATATAGTCATTGAATTTGCACGCGCACATAATAAGAAGGAGAAGACAGTAATGTGGCAGAAGGAGAAGACAGTAATGTGGCGGAAGAAGAAAAAAATGACATTTCTCGTTCTCTGTTTCAGCATCAATCTTCTGATATGAACTAATGATGGCTTTCACATAGGCTTTTCCCTTTAGAGACTTCTTAGTGTCCAATGGAAAGCATACATCAGATTTGTGCAGGTCGGGTTCTTCTATGACTTTTAAGAGTCTCAACTGATTCTGTAAATTACACCCGAGTTGGGTGATACTTTTACCACTTCTCACTGCAGGTGCGCTCTCTAATATCCATTTTGAATGTAATATTATAGATATCCATGCCTGTTTATGTCAAAATTACTTATATTGTCAATGTTTGATTGTCTAGTTGTTGGTGATGCGTCCATATAAGGGACAGAGGCCACTCCCGTTCCTCCAGGTATGTTTATATATTATATAGGGCATGTATATTGATTTAGAATGCTATATCATAAATATACACACATTTCTTTTGCTCTTAGTCGTCCAACTCATTATCATGGGCTGCTTGATGAGATTAGATTCGCGCCTGATGATCTACAAGAGCTTGTTCACTCCCTGTCATATGTGTAAGCAGCGCTATATGCTAGTTTACCTTGTTAGTATGTATGTACTGAAATTAATTAATATTATTCAAATTTTGATACATGCAGATACCAGAGGAGCACATCTTCTATCTCTGTAGGTAAGGCTTTGAATTTGTTGATTTTGGTATTTCTTGTCAATTTTATAGACCAGTATGTGCTAAATATAATGTTCTGACAGTTGCTAGGGGGAAGGCAATATTCGAGGCTGCTGACCCCAGTCCTGGACGCCGCACACGGACGGCACCACGGAGGTTTGGAGATAGGCCGAGGACTGGGCTCTAGCAGGGCCCATTTGAGGTTGGACTCCACCCCGGTGGTTACTTCCTCCGTCTCCAGTTAGCGACGTATCCAGCAGGAACAGGAGAGCTTGAAGGCCACCGTTCAGGAGTTGAATGAGATACTGGTATGTATACTACTTAATAGTAAAATATAATGTCATATTATAGATATCAACATATCCAATATCAGTACATAGCCTGAGCTTATTTGGTTGTAGACTTATGTTTTATTAATCATACATACATATGTAATTGAAATAAACAACGCTTTTCCAAACTAGATATCCAAACAGGGTTTCGAAATAACTTAATAATGAAACGAATTCGAATAATAAACAGTTCTTACACGCTTCTTACACACGTTATATCCAGACGCGACAGGGTAGATCGGCCGAGCCTCCACACGCATCTCCTTCGGCTGCGGTTCCGCAGACAGCTCCTGTAGCTCCACCGCCCACTCAGACTCCCGCTCGCGACGAATTGCAGAGTTTATTGACCGAGGAGCAGGACCGAGCTGGACCGAGCTAGGGTAGATTTTTGGTTCTTTTTTTTTGAAACATGTATTTATTTATATCATACACATTGTACTACATTTTGAAACGATATTGATATTGGTTTGTATTTATATCATATTCAGTTTTTGTGTTTCTTTTGTATATTATATATATGCGTGAGATGTGATTATGAATACTGCAATATATGATTTGATTGATGTATACGTTATTGTGCACAGGGCGGGAAAAAATCAAGCAGCCCATTTTTTAAAAAAAATTACAGACAATATGTACCTACGGATTAATCCGTAGGCACACATGTTACCCCTACGGATATATCCGTAGGGGCTAAATATCAGCAGTAACTGATATTTCCCCCAGATGTCAGTGCCAGTTGTTTGGGAATACCCCTACGGATATCTCCGTAGGGGCCACTGACACTGCCCTACGGCGTTATTCGTAGGGGCAAATATCAGGAATCCTGAATTTGTGCCCCTATGGAAAAGTACCTACGAATATATCCGTAGGGGGTAGTACATGCCCCTACGGCTATAGCCGTAGGTCCAAGAAATTTATTAAAATAAACCGTAAATAATATAAAATCTTATACCCTACGGCTTAATCCGTAGGGGAACCTGGACCTACACATATAACCGTAGGGGCAAAAATTTAACCGTAGGGGCAAGTTCAGGGCCTCAACTTGCACCTGCGGCCTTTGCACCTACGGGGTATTTTTTCGCCCCTACGTATATAACCGTAGGGGCAGTGGGTTGCCCCTACGGATAAATCCGTAGGGGCAACCCTTCTTTGTAGTAGTGGTACTTCTACTTTTTCATAGCACGCTCGCTTAGGTCATCCTGTCTTAAAATCTGTAGTCAAAATTCTATCTAGTTTTTATTTACCAACTGTTAAGAGTCATAAAGAGTCAGTCTATTCTAGTTGCATGAAAACCAAAATCAATAAACCATCTTTTGAATTATCATCAATAATGTTTTCGACACCTTTAGATTTAATTTATTCTGATGTTTGGGCCCTGCTCCTATTTTATCTTACGTTGGTTTTCATTACTATGTTGCTTTTGTTGATGACTATAGCAAATTTACCTGATTGTTTTTTATGCGTAATAAATCTGATTTGTTTGATATTTTTGTCACTTTCAACGTCATGTTGAACGTTATTTCAATAGGAAATATGTATGTTTCATTCTGATTGGGATGGTGAATATCAATCCCTTCATCGTTACCTAGCCACGGAGGGTATCCTCCATTGTGTTTCCTGTCCCCACACTCCCGAACAAAACGGGGAAGCGGAACGCAAACACCGTCATATTATAGAGACCACTTGTACCTTTCTTGATCACGCTTCTACCATTCTCATTACTGGGATGTGGTCGTCCAAACCGCATTATTTCTAATTAATCGTCTCCCAATACCAGTCATTCGCAATGACACCCCTCCCCATAAATTATTTGGTCACCATCCTAATTATACCTTCCTCCACACATTTGGATGTGCGTATTATCCTTGGTTTCGTCTCTACGCCCTACATAAACTTGCTACTCGGTCCGATTGCTATGTGTTCATGGCTTATAGTAATAAACACCATGGTTACCATTGCCTTCATGTACAATTCGGCCGAATGTATGTGTCTAGTCATATTATTTTTTATGAAAATTGCTTTCCCTTTTTAGGTTCATACTCTTCCATAGGTTTTCCGCAGAACGCTGAGCCCCTTCAAGGAGCGGGCATTCTTGGATCTGACCCAGTTCTGAGCCCAGCTTTACCACTAGTGTCGGCCGCCGCCTCCCCTCGTGCGGCTGGCATCCTTGGACCTCCCCCACGCCAGTCGTCGCAACTTGCTCCACCCAGCCGCTCATAGCCGCTCATCTACGGTCGCTCCTTCTCCAGCAAGCTCCCCACCATCAACTCCCAGTCCTGTTCATACTCGTGCTCCTCGATCGCCACCTGCAGATGAACCTTGTCCCCATCTTCTAGCACAATCCTCCCCACTTCTTGACTCCTCTTCCACAACTTCGTCGAGCACTTCTGACGAGTCCTCTGTTCTTCGTATGTGCTCTCTTGCCGACATCTTTGCTTCCATTGACCCGATCGTTGATTCTCTACCATCTCGCACGCTCACCGGTAGTCACGCATTACATTCAGCACTTCTTTCCACTGATTCTGTCGAACCCACCTTCTTTACCCAGACATCCAAAGACCCGTCGTGGCGTGTGGCTATGTCCTCTGAATTCGATACTTTACTTCGCAATGGAACCTGGTCGCTCATCCCTCACCAATCTCATTTCAATATCGTCAGGTGCAAATGAGTGTTTAACCCGAAACATGGTGTTGATGGTTCGATTGAGCATCAGAAGGCGCGAATCGTGGCCAAGGGGTTTCAGAAACAACCCGGTGTCGACTACTTCGACACTTTCTGTCCGGTTATCAAGATCACCATGGTTCGCTTGATTCTTGCAATTGTGATCGGCACGGGTTGGCCAGTGCGACAGTTGGATGTATCGAATGCATTTTTACATGGTCATCTTGAGAAAGTGGTCTATATGGATCAGCCCTCGGGCTTTACTCACCCTCAATTTCCCAATCATGTCTGTCGCCTGCATCGCTTTCTTTACGAACTTCATCAGGCCCCTCATGCCTGGTTCAAACGTTTGAGTATCCGACTCTTTCTGCTCGTCTTCCTTAATTCCAAGACCAATACTTCGCTGTTCTTTTGTTTGGACCGACGCTCACGAATTTTTGTCTTGATTTATGTTGAAGATATTCTAATCACTGGTTCCGACCAAGGGGGCGTTACTTTACCTTATTGCCTCTCTTCAACCGGAATTCTCTATTCATGACCTTGGCGCCGCTCATTATTTTCTTAGGATCGAACTCTATACTTACCCCGATGGCCGCCTTTTATCTCAATCTCAATATATTACGGATATTCTTAAGAGCTCCAAAATAACTGTCGCACGCCCGATGTGCACTCCTATGGCCACCGTCACGACTGCAGATGATCCTCTTTTCACTACCCTCGCCGATCCTTCTATGTACCGCAGCATTGTGGGCGCTCTTCAATATATTACTATCACTCGCCCTGATATCTCCTTCGCAGTCAATCGGGCATGTCAGCATATGCATGCCTTTATTGAGCACCATTGGCCGCAAGTTAAGCGCATTCTCCGCTATCTTCAAAGCACGCATTCTCATGGCCTTCTTCTCTACTGAGATTTACCATGACGTCTGCATCCTTTCAGTGATGCGGACTGGGCTGGGAATACTGCGGATCGTCGTTCCACCAGTGGCTATATTATCTTCTTAGGTCACAATCTCATTTTATAGATCTCCAAGAAAAAAGCAACGGTCGTTCACTCAAGCACAGATACTGAATATAAGGTGCTCGCAAATTCCACGACCGAGATCATTTGGCTTCAATCCTTACTTCATGAGTTAGGATTCAATTATTTCCCACCTGTGTTGTGATGTGATAATCTTGGCGCTACGTACCTTTCTGCTAATCCTGTTTTCCTCGCTCGCACCAAACATGTTGAAATTGACTTTCATTTTGTTCGTGAACGTGTCGCTGACAACCAACTTATTGCGCGCTACATCTCCACGCGTGATCAACGTGCCGATACTCTCACTAAGCCACTCTCGGGACAACGTTTTGTTGAACTGCGTTTCAAGCTCAACGTCATCCAGCCGCCGTTCAGTTTGAGGGGGCATAATAATGAATCAAAGTCATTAGGCAAACAGACGTCTGACCCTTTAGGTCAGACGTCTGACCAAGACGACATACATCTATCCCTTCCAGATCAGACGTCTATAATTAGTGAATGTGACAATAGAACACAGCCAGACGTTTGAACCTGTAAGGGACAGACGTCTGGATTTGTCTTGCACTCTAACAGAGCGTAGCAAGACGTCTGGCCCTGCACGATTATATTAGTTTGGAAAGATTTGTGGTTGTTTGGGAAGATTTTGAAAGATTAGATTGTGAGATTTAATTATAACAGAATATTTGAGAGATTGATTTGGTTGTAATAAATATTATATATGAAATAATATATAAAAAAAAATCACAAAGAGAAGAATCTCTAATACTCTAAGGCTTCTTCCTCCAATATCTTTTTCTTCCTCGTTCTCTTCTACTTCTTTAGTTAGATCCTGAGCGTGTCTTTGGTAATAGTGAATGAGTTAATTAAGGCTCGCAACTTCTAAAACCTAATAAAGTTACCGACTCCGAGTAAGAATTTACAAAGTCTTAAAACGTTCCCTTTTTCTTCGCCTACATTCCTGTGTGCTTTGTCTCTTACAAATTTCTCTTTTGTCCCTCTTCTTTTCAACAATTTCCAAACACGTCTTCTTAGTCTCTCCCCTCCCGTGTGTGTGTGTGTGTGTGGGGGGGGGGGGGGGGGGGGGGGGCACCTGATTTGCATTTGCATGCATTGAGAGCAAAAGACATGCCCGTATGGGATAAACCAAAATGATGTTTGCATATTATGTTCAAGTTATGTGATGATCATGATCTTCTCGTGTCCAAAATTGAAACAAGAAACCTAGCGCGTTTGGTAAATTAATCTCAGGGTTTGGCCCCAATGCTTTGCAGTCATATCCATGTCTAGAGCTAGCTAGGGTTTCTAGCCCAACTTTTGGTGTACTCAATTAGAATTTATGTTTATTTTAGGGTTTGTATTGAGTTGTGCTCTCCTTTGCTTGAAAGCAAAGGTTCCTTCTTATTAACTCGATCTTCTCTTGAATTTCCAAGAGGATACCATTGACTTAATTTGTGCCTTTGTGAATATTATGTGAAATGTTTTTGGTTGTTATATAACAAGGTGAAATTTCAGAGCAACATGCATGGATGCCTTTATGTATATGAATGTAAAGTGCATAAAATAATTAAGTAACAATAGGATGAAATTTAAAGCACCATAGATTTTTATCAGAATATGTACATTCTCATGCATAATTCATTTACAATTTTTATTCTTTAAAAATATGTGTAACATATATATAGGATGAAATACACAATGGATATATATACCCACAAGGATTTCTAGTGCATATATACATGATATACCATCAATTTTCAGGAAGAAAGTTGTTCAAAGCTTGATTGGAATATACTGTAATAGATTTAGCAAAACTATAATTGCTACAATGTTACGTCTGGTCTTAAGTTAAGGATTCAATGAGCAACATGACAACCACGTTCTATGCACCTTTTCGATCTGAGCTGTATAAGAATACTTTCTTTAAAATTGTCTTTTAATTCTTAGATTTCTTTAACTCAATCATGAACTGCACCGGGCTTACAATAGATACTTTATATTCACGCAATTGCTTTTATAAGTCTGCGATTGAGCGCGACAGCGATTTTTCGAATTCATCGGGAACATGGCATATCATGTGAATGCGTAGTGTACCTAACCACCGAAATCGGCGGTGTTTCCTCGTAGTTTGTACTAGGCGATTGAATTGTTCAGCGTTATCTTAGTCATACAGGATTCTATCTAACTGGCTAAATTTCTTGTTAGTTATAACAAACCCACATGCATTCACCATGCAATAAGGCCTAATTAGATGAAAGTAGGGCTTTTCTTTGATATAATTATGGCTGCATTATGATCTGTGTTCTGTTCACCTATTCCATAAGATTCAAAGATTATTGTTTCCTAAGCCTCTATATTAATTCTTGAAGCCGTACGTAAACCCTAAAGAGATATAAAGGAAGTTGAAGCTGTAAAAATTCAAACGTGCTAAACAAAAGAATTAAAAAAGCTTACAGTATCCAAAACTTAATTTGAAAGGAGAAAAGAAATTATATATAATTGTAGAAAAATGACAGAGAATTGAATGATTGGCGATGTCGATGAACTGTGTCCCCTTGCTTGTAATGCATTTGAAGGTGTAGCAGTCCAATTTGGTGTTAATGGAGCTATACATCAATTTTGTGGTGAGTTTTGATTTAGATATTTTGTGCATTGCAATTGATAAGAAAGTAATAAACTCGATCATTTTATTATCAAAAATGTCATCTCAATTTATACAACTCTTGATCTAACAAATGATAGCAAACTATCCAACAATATATCTAACATGATAGATTCCCAACACATGAGATCATAACGAAACCTATCTATAACAACTAAAATATCCAATACAGTTATATGACTATATTTCATATTCTAACAGTAGTATTTCTATTTCATCTTCAAAGAACCGTACATTCCATATGGTATTTTTATGCAATTCTATTTAGATATTGTGGAAAAAGAAAGATTTAATTTGATGAGAGAAAATGTGATTCCTTAAACTTCATTTTTTTTTCTTTTTGGTGTGATGAACCCTTTGAATCCTAATTTACTCATGCTTAACACTAAAGTTGTGAGGGTGCTAGCTATCATAGTCGGGTGGTAACTAAAATAATTTTGCAATTGAGGAAGAGATCTCGAATTCGCATCGGGTGACAAACTATTCTTTAGACAAAGAAAGAAAATGGGGTATTTACAAAATAACATCCTTATCAATGCACTGTTAGCAAAAAGCCATACTGCGTATGACGATTAATTATAGTTTTAAACGACATTTCTATCTCTTATTTTTAATCATAGGAAATTGGGATATTCATCCAAAAAAACACCTTATATTTAGATACTTTTAGCGAAAACCACCATGAAGTATGCACTGATACCGAGAAACCATCCTACAGAAGGCGGCAGAGCGGTTTCTCGCCATTAGCGCTTACGTCATGATGATTTTTCGCTAATAGAAAAACCACAAATGGTTTTTGGTAAATACCCAAAAATACACTTAAGGCTTGTTTGAATACACATTTTTTCTTAGAATTAAAAGCCTAGATTCCTTTTACTCACCAGATTAGAGCAATCCTGAATTTAGACCTGTCTAGATGGCCTTTTTCAGGATTAATACGAAGGAAAAATTGCCCCAAAGAGACCCATTCCACCAGATAATAAAATTAGCTGATACTCAAAAAAAATTCTTGAACTTTCCCTCGTCTTCTAAAAAACAGTTTGTGTTTCTCTTTCTCCTTCCTCTCTCTTTTTTTCTCTATGTTATTTTTTCCCTCTCATCCATCCAAATAGGCATCTCTTCCCTCATAAAAAAACCCATCCATGGCCTCTTCTCAATTACTACTCTCTTCGAATAAGATCCGCCAAGTTTAAACCTCTCTCCCTTCTCTCTCCACGTTTATTTTTATTTTTCTTAAAATTTGACAAACCCTATGTTGGGTTTGATTTGGTCTTCGGTTAGTTGCAGAGTGAGAAATAAGCTCCGATGAATCAGGGGTCAATTAGTTGGCAGAGTATTTAGTTTTGTTTCTGTTGCGTTTCCTATAATTTCTCTTTCACTTATTTGTAGAAGACTGAGTCTTCATCTTTAGGCTATTTAAAAGCCAAGCAAGCTATGATAATAAATATCGAAGATTTCAGCTTTTGTTTGAGTGTTAAATTATTTCTCTCAGATCAACAAATTTGGTATCAGAGCCAAATCAAGAGTGAAGGGAAACACAAGTGAGTGAGATGGGAGAATCAAGTAACTTTGCGCAGCCGAACATACCTAAGTTCGATGGCGACTATGATCATTGGAGTCTTCTCATGGAGAATCTCTTGAGATCAAAGGAATATTTCGGTGTGGTGAAAGATGGAGTTACTGAGCCAGCTAGTGAGGAAACGCTGTCCGAAGCACAGAAGAAGGCCCTTGCCGAAGCAAGACTGAAGGATCTCAAAGCGAAGAATTATCTTTTTAGTGCAATCGACAAGTCCATTCTCAAGACGATCACTTTGAAGGAGACTTCCAAGCAATTGTGGGATTCGATGAAGACAAAATATCAAGGGAATTCAAGAGTGAAGCGTGCTCAGCTACAGACGTTAAGGAGAAACTTTGAGCTGTTGGAGATGAAGAACGGAGAATCCATCTCCGATTACTTCGCAAGAGTGATGGTGGTGGCGAATGATATGAGAAATTATGGAGATGACATGCAAGATGTCAAGATTGTGGAAAAGATTCTGCGCACCTTAACTGAGAATTTCAATTACATTGTTTGTTCAATCGAAGAGTCCAAAGACATTGATAGTCTCTCAGTTGATGCATTGCAGAGTTCGCTGTTAGTACATGAGCAAAAGATGAGAAAGCCAAACTATGGGGGAGAAGAGCAGGTGCTGAAAGTCACCTATGAAGATCGGGGTGGTAGAAGCAGAGGAAGAGGAACGGGACAAGGAAGAGGAAGAGAGAGAGGAAGGTCCTTCAACAAAGCAAAAATAAAGTGTTTCAAGTGTCACAAACTTGGACATTTTCAATATGAATGTCCAGGCTGGGATGGTAGAGCTAACTATGCTGAGGTAGATGGCGAAGAGGATGATGTATTGCTGATGGCTTTCACGGGAGACAATGAAGAAAAGAAAGAAGTCTGGTTCCTTGACTCAGGCTGCAGCAACCATATGTGTGGAGACAAATCCTGGTTTTCCACACTTGATGAAGGATTTCGTCATTCGGTGAAACTAGGGAACAATTCTTCATTATCAGTGACGGGAAAAGGAAGCGTGAGTCTACGAGTTGATGGAAGACGAAACACAATCACCGATGTGTACCTTGTACCTGAATTGACGAGTAATCTGGTCAGCATAGGACAACTTCTTGAGAAAGGATGCGAAATCTTGATGAAGCATGGAGTATGCAAGCTTTTTCATCCTGAATTAGGCCTAATTATGCAATCAAGGCTGACGACAAACAAACTGTTCAAGATCATGGCAACCAAAAATGCCGTGAATGACATGTCCAAGTGCCTACAGACTACCGCAACGAACGAGTTTCAACTCTGGCACCGCAGGTATGGGCATCTCAACTATAAGGGCTTGAGAACGTTGAAGTATCAGAATATGGTGAAAGGGATACCACATCTAAAGACAACAAAGGAAGCTGCAACGTGTGTCAACTGTTTGGTGGGAAAACAACATCGGGAAAGTATCCCAAAGAAGAGCGTGTGGCGTTCATCACGGAGATTACAGCTGATACATTCAGATCTCTGCGGTCCAATCTCTCCAGCATCAAACAGCGAAAAGAAATACATTCTTACCTTTATCGATGACTACAGCAGAAAGGTTTGGATATATTTCTTATCAAACAAGTCTGAGACTTTTGTTTTGTTTACAAGATTTAAGAGTCAGGTGGAGAGAGAAACTGGAGAGACATTGGCTTGTCTGAGAACGGACAGAGGAGGAGAGTTCACGTCCAATGAGTTTAAAAGTTTCTGCGAAGATACAGGGATAAGTAGACAACTCACAACCGCGTTCACGCCACAACAGAATGGAGTGGCTGAGCGTAAGAATCGTACCATTATGAACATGGTGCGATGCATTCTAAACGACAAAGAAGTTCCTAAAAGGTTCTGGCCTGAAGCAGCAAGATGGGCTGTTCATGTACTAAACCGAAGTCCAACCTCTGTATTGAAGGAAAAGACACCTGAAGAGATGTGGAGCGGAGTGAAACCAACGGTGGATTACTTCAGGGTGTTCGGTTGTCTGGCACATGTTCATGTCCCAGATCAAAGAAGGAAGAAGTTGGATGACAAGAGCACCACGTGTGTGCTAATTGGAGTGAGCAATGAATCAAAAGGCTACCGGTTATACAATCCGGTTACAGAGAAGGTCATGACAAGTCGAGATGTCGTATTTGAAGAAGAAAAGGGATGGAATTGGGAGAAGATAGCCGGAGGAACAAATGATGAGCAGCTTGTCTGGGAGGATTGCGAGTCAGATACGGAGCCGAATGAGGGAGAATTTACTCAAGATCCTCCTTCGCCGCAAGTTGCAATTGAAAGACCGGAGGAGATTCCCCAGATTTCTCAGATTCCACGAATTCGGAGGCCACCTACCTATTTACAAGACTATGAGACTGGAGAAGCATTATCCCAAGAAGAAGAAGAAGATACAATTAATTTAGTCATGTTTGTTTCGATGGCTGATCCAGCCACGTTTGATGAAGCCAGAGGAGATGACAAGTGGATAAAAGCCATGCAGACTGAATTGGAATCAATAGAAAGAAACGGAACATGGTATCTTACGGAGCTACCAAAGGGGGCAAAGAAGATTGGAGTGAAGTGGGTTTATAAGACAAAGCTCAACGAGAAAGGAGAAGTAGACAAATACAAGGCTAGACTCGTAGCCAAGGGCTATGCACAACAACAAGGTGTGGACTACAATGAGGTGTTTGCTCCGGTAGCACGATGGGACACGATACGCATGATCTTAGCTTTGGCCGCTCAAGAAGGTTGGTGTGTTTATCAATTGGATGTAAAGAGCGCTTTCTTACACGGTGAGCTATCCGAAGATGTCTATGTGGAACAACCGCAAGGATACACAAAAAGGGGAGAGGAGCATAAGGTTTACAAGCTCACAAAGGCTCTATACGGTTTGAAGCAGGCACCCCGTGCTTGGTACAGTAGAATCGAAGCATACTTCACCAAGGAAGGATTCCAAAGGTGCAAATACGAACACACACTGTTCGTAAAAATCAGAGAAGGTAACAAGATTCTCATTGTTAGTCTATATGTGGATGATTTGATCTTTACGGGGAATGATGTGACTATGCTTGAAAAGTTCAAATCATCCATGAAGGAAGAGTTTGATATGACCGATTTGGGAAGAATGAAGTATTTTCTAGGAGTTGAGGTGATACAAGATGCAGATGGGATCTTCATACATCAAAAGAAATATGCTGGAGAAATCTTGGAAAGGTTCAATTTACAGTGTGGAAATGAGGTTAAAAATCCGATTGTGCCGGGGGCAAGACTTTCAAAGGAAGGAGATGGGAATAAGGTGGATCCGACACTGTACAAACAGTTAATTGGGAGCTTGATGTACATCACATCAACAAGGCCAGACCTGATGTATGTGGTGTGCTTATTAAGCAGGTACATGACGGATCCTACTGATCAACATATGCAGGCGGCGAAAAGAGTGCTTCGTTATTTGAAAGGTACTTTGGGTTTCGGTGTGTTTTACAAAAAGGGAGCTGTTGGTGAGCTAACTGTCTATACAGACAGTGATTATGCCGGAGATATTGATGATAGAAGGAGTACAAGTGGTTATGCGTTTCTGTTAAGTAGAGGAGCTGTAGCTTGGGCATCGAAGAAGCAGCCGGTGGTAACTTTATCCACGACAGAGGCCGAGTTCGTCGCAGCAGCTTACTGTGCCTGTCAATGCGTTTGGATGAGGAGAATTTTGGAAGAGTTTGGGTTGAAACAGTCAGGAAGTACTACAATTATGTGCGACAATAGCTCAGCTATTAAATTGTCAAAGAATCCTGTTCTTCACGGCCGGAGCAAGCACATTGATGTCAGGTTTCATTTTTTGAGGGATCTTACTAAAGATGGAGTTGTTAAGCTTGTTCACCGCGGAACCAATGAGCAGATTGCAGACATTCTGACCAAGCCGTTGCGGTTGGAGGTTTTCGTTCGATTAAGGGAAAAGCTTGGAGTGTGCGAAAGGTAAACTGAATGCTACTGCTTTCAGTTTAGGAGAGGCATTGTTGGGTTTGATTTGGTTTTCGGTTAGTTGCAGAGTGAGAAATAAGCTCCGATGAATCAGGGGTCAATTAGTTGGCAGAGTATTTAGTTTTGTTTCTGTTGCGTTTCCTATAATTTCTCTTTCACTTATTTGTAGAAGACTGAGTCTTCATCTTTAGGCTATTTAAAAGCCAAGCAAGCTATGATAATAAATATCGAAGCTTTCAGCTTTTGTTTGAGTGTTAAATTATTTCTCTCAGATCAACACCCTAAATTACCAATTTGAATATCACATCAAGATAAAATTCACAAGTATAATGCAAACCTTAATTCTCAAATCATAACTAACCCAATCTCTTATTTTATCTATATTATGATTTCTTGTAGATTCAAAAAATCTTATTTTCTTTTTTGGTTGCTCATTTGGATTTGGTCATCTGCTTGTGTTAAATGATTTTTTTTTTATGGTAATCAAATAAATAAGAAACACATATACAATCATTTTCTAATCAAATAAGAAAACATAAATCAATTAAAATTGTTATAGGATCATCTAGATATAATGTTTTTTCAAATAAAAAAAGTTTCTTGGTAAATCTTTATTCCAAAAGCCATCCAAACATGAAAAAAGTGATAAAATGAAATCTTAGGAATTTCACTTTAGTAAGGCACATGCATTTCGGGATATTTTATGCCCTAAAATACTGTTTGTGAATCCGAAAGCTTGGATAATAAAACTAGACTCATAAATTAACTGACACGATTTATAGGCCAACCAATCCCAAACCCAGTCCACAAAAAAGCCTATATGGAACCAAAAGAAGGTAAAAAGATATATATAAAAAAGGCCTCTTCGTCTTGAACAGCCCCATTTAACAAAAGTAGGAAATCTCCCTCTCTAATATCTTTCAATGGTTCTAGAATTAGGGCTTCATCTCCAGCAGATTCGATTGTGTAACCAGGAGTAATATATCTATATGCAAATTTCTTTCTTTTTATTTAACCCTTATATTTGAGTTTGCCCTTTTTTAAAAAAAAAAAAAAATTTATATGGTGCGCTGCTGTGTATTTTTTGGTAGATTTAATGTTTAGTTTTGACACGATCATCTTCATTATTTTTCATTCTTTCATCTTTTATGTCAAGGAAATGTTGAGTTTTTTTTACCATGTAATCAATCAATTTATAATGTCTCCCAATTTGACAAATTTTGCCTATCATCCCATGATTTTTTCAACAGGACATCTCAATTGCTCCCACTGTATTAGTTACTAAGGTATCAATGTCCGCGAGAAGAAATTATTCGGTATGCCGGATGTATTCGGGTGTAATATATCTGGGCAGGACAGAGAAAGAGATGCAGAATTTCGGGCATCCTTTGGGCAGCTAGATAGAGCTCATGTTCTTATTTCTTTATCCCTCCGTGACCGGATATATATGACCGACACACTGAATAATTTCTCGTGGAGGAGAGCTTAAACCAATTTTCTTCATTAGTTCTATATTGTCCCTTTGAACCTGAATTCAGCTAAAGTCGATACCCAATTTTGCAAACATT
Organism: Agapanthus africanus; assembly: GCA_030015575.1. Taxonomy (NCBI): domain Eukaryota; kingdom Viridiplantae; phylum Streptophyta; class Magnoliopsida; order Asparagales; family Amaryllidaceae; genus Agapanthus; species Agapanthus africanus. The sequence continues at coordinate 517,476,835 of CM057343.1, forward strand.
ATGATCAAGTTCCTTTTGCATGACCCCTTTTATATATATCATTGTTATGATATATATGCTGAGGCTTAATCATAGTTCATCTTTAGTAATTTATCATATAAAATTTGTAATTTATCATATAAAATTTTGTTGAATTTATATCGCATTTGGTTCTCATCACAAATGCTTTTAAAGTTTCACTTCTTGGTTTCACATCTGAATGCTTTCCCTAAACACTTACCTTGGCTATAAATTATGGTATTGAGGCTGTGGTGGACCCAATTGAATTTTGGATAGAGAGGGGCACCCCGTAAATAACAGATGTTCATTGAAAAGTCTACGTATCTATACTACTATATAAATCAAATGATACTAGTTAGAATCCACTTTCTCCATTTTTGGAAAACAAGAAAAAAAGAGAAAATTTCTCAAATTTTAGAGGCTTCACATCATCAAAGAAAAAGACAAAAATAATTAAACTTTTTCATTTTTTGAAAAACAAAGAAAAATGAATTTTCTAGAACTTGAGACAAAAAAGAACCTTTTAAAAATTAGTTTGAATTCCAAATTCAATCCACATTTTACTCAAATTTAATACAAAAAAGAACTTTTAGAAGTTATTTTAATTTTATCACTTTTCAAATTCTACTTTCCTTTACTTGGAACTATCTTCTTTTACTTAAATTTGGTAAATAACATATTGTAATATCTTTCAGAATACTATTGCTCTAAGTTATCAAAATAACTATTTTATTCACTTATTAAAATTCAAAATAATTTTAAACCAAATATCCCCCATTTTATATTTACATGGACTCAAGAAATTCGCACGTGCAAAATGCTAGTGTGTATATATATATATATATATATATATATGAATGAAAACTATTATACAATTCAAGAATTCAAGTTTATATAGCACAAATAATGCTATTTACAATGATGCCTTTCATAGTTAATATATGAAACGCTATTATTTTAAACCTTCAACTTCTTATTTTATGATGTGGGGCTATACATTCCATGTTTAAAAATTAATTATACTAAGAGAGCAAACCATCCAATCACTTGGGCCTCAACCTTTCACTAGAGAGCAAACCTTCTTACAGTTGGGCTAGACATTATTACCGGCTATTTATCTTAGGATATAAATATATATAATATATATTTAAAGATTTCAACACGCTGTGAACGATTATCATATTCTCTTTAACCCTCTTCAACCCCCCCCCCCCCCCGCCCCCCCCCCCCCCCCCCCCGAAAAAAAGAAACAAAAAATAAAAAGAGAAAAGAAAAAGGTAAAATACAAACATGGCTTTGCGCTTGCTCCTGATTGAGGGTATAATATAATAGACGATTTTTGAAAATATGGATTGTTTATGCACTCACGTAACAATAACCTAATACAGTGAGTTCCATCAGAATACTATGTATGGTGGAGTTTCTCCAATAGTTTCTGAGTTTATTAGGTACATAGTTAGAAATGCTTGTTGAGGACAAAATGAAATTTTTACAAATAAAAGGTTTTTTCCTCCTTAATTATATTCATTATGATTGTATGAGAGAGCAATGAATAAGCCTGATGCTATACTGAGTGTGTGTATAGTTTTATTCCAATTATAATTGATGATTTGGTATTCATTTGGGCCATTACACACACACAAGCAGAGAGAGTGAGTATCGGAGGAAAGATGCCATGCGAGAGAATTTCTCCCTATGGTGTGTAAAAAATATACCTCCATGATTTTATTCGACGATCCGCACCGATCATCTTCATCCTTATTATGTAAAATATGGATGCACCAAATTTCATGTGATTCTACAACTTTTTCACCGTTGATTTAGCAATGTAAAAAGTTATATTGTCGATAAACCGTTAATTTTGTACCCATGAAATCAACGGTGAAAAAGCAGTAAAATTGTATGAAATTTGGTGTATCCACATCTTAGATGATAAGAATGAAGATGATGGGTACTGATCATGAAGAGTATTTTTTCGACGCCATAGAAGGATGGCCACTACTACAAATAAGGGTTGCCCCTACAGTTGAACCGTAGGGGTAATTCACTGCCCCTACGGTCCCCACCGTAGTGACTTAAAAACAGTTTGTAGATTTAAAAAGCGCAGGGGAAAATTTCTGGTTCCATGGATAAAAAGTTTTCTCTACGGTTATAATAGTAAAGAAACTGTCTCTACGGTTTCATATGTAGGGACAATTTTTTTTTAATTTACGTTACTAAAATAGTAATTTCTTGTCTTTACGGTTGAAACCGTAGGGCCAAATTAAAATTATTCATAGGAGCATACTTTCATTTTAATAAAACATTTTAAAAAAACCGGCAAATTATTCCTATACGGTTAAATTCGTAGGGATAGAATTTGGCCCTACGAATTACGCCGTACGGCTATACTTTCATTTAATAAAATATTTTAATTTTTTTTTATAATTTACGTCCCTACGGTTTACACCGTAGGGGCATGTATTTGGCCCTACGGAATTTACTGTAAAAGCAAAATATTAGTTTTTCCTGATATTTTGCCGCTATAGCTGCAGCTCCAGGTTAATCTATAAGGTTCAACCGTAGGGGCTTATATTGCCTCTACGGTGCCAACCGTAGGGACAACTTTGCATTTATTTTTTAAAAAAAGGTTTTCCCCGTTATTTCGTTATATATATATCGTACAGTATATCATATAACCAAATACAGAAATATTTATAAACAACATTCCATGTATAATATAGAACGAAATAAACAAAAACAATACTATATCAATCTAATATACAACAATCGATGTCCAAAATATACAATATGTATAAAAAAAAATACATACATCCTCTAGAAATCCAAAATATAAATAAATCTATGCTGGCTCCATTCAGGTGCTCCACCTCCAAATATCTGCAAAATATGGCCCATCTGCTCCTCGCTGTAGCCCTGTGCCGACAAAATGTCAAGCACTGAAGCTGCAGGATTAAAGGTGGCATGCGGAGCCGTAACCGATATAGTGGCTTGCGCAGAAGAAGCTGGATGAGTGGCCTGCGGAGCCAGAGCTGAAGGAGTGGTCTGCGCAGCTGCAGCCGAAAAAGTAGCTTGCGGAGCCGCAGCCGAAAAAATGGTCTATGCTGCAAGTTCTTAGTGCCCTCGTCACGACATCCGCGGCCGATATGGAAGCGAAAAACAAAAATTTACAAGAGGGCAACTAGAAACTATAACATAGTGATCGATCCAAACATGAAAACTAGCAAAATAACATGCAATGGTTAGGGAATACAACTTTCGAAGCGTGTCCACCCAATCGTTGAAGACCCCTCCAAACTCTGCGCAGGCCATCGGGAATAAACTCGAATGGTGACCGCCCTTACCGAAAACGATCCATCCGAGAGAACCGATCCAAGCACCTGATTCACCTAGTGAAACAATCGACGCTTCAAGCTCGCTACGAATGGAGAATGGGGATGTAGAAATTTTTTACTATATTTTTCTCTCCACTCCAGTGCTCAAGAGAGCAATTCAAGAAGAAGAAGGACGAGGTGAAGAAATAGTCATGACATGAAATTGGCTAAGTGTTGTGTATAGAGAAAAAGAATCCAAGTAGAAAAGAATATGGCTAAGTATTTTACAACCATGAAAAAATAGTAAACACAAATGATTTTATGAATATAAAATCAAAGCCTTACCTCTCTACCATACTTCTTTATACCTCATCCTTCACCTCATTTTTGATTTTCTTTATAAAGAAAAATCAACAAATGAAGTGTCCTTCCAGAATAAATTCCGTATAAATACGGAATAGAATCCGGTATACGTATCGAAATACATATACGTATATCCGTATAAAAATACGAATAACCAAGAGAGATAAAATGAATAATGAATAATAATACTAGAATACATATATTAAAAAATATTTATAAATTATTAAATCAAAACCTGATTTAATAATCCGGCTTAATCCTAAACCCATAGTATTATTAACCGTCAGATTAAAGTCCGTATAGACTGTACACGTATTTATTCGGACCCCCTGTATGTACCAACATACATCATCTACATTATATCGCCTGAACCAGGAAAACTCTCTGTGCAGGACTCTGAATACTCGACAATACGCTGGCAGTGATTTACTGGATAAATTCAAAAACCACGAACATGTCAGTGGTACTAGCTGTACATAACGGCTGTCCAGCTATCTACCGAAAAGGAGGTTGAAAATCAAGTCCGTTTGTACCCAACTGAGCCTGAATGTGACAATCTCCGTATAGTCCGGTTTCTTCATCTAAGAGCATCGCATACCGGGTCTAGCGGGTGGAAAACGTCAGACCCCTAATAACCCGATAAGTCGTGTCGAAATCAAGCTCATCACCAACCGAGAAACTACTGAACTCATATCAACAAATCTCATCTACCGTGGCCACGGATTTAGGGTGATAGCCAACTGAACATAGGGCGACATCGACTCCTAATATCAGGAGAGATGAATCCACGACAATCGCTCACTGCCTCCATATGGCTCGGGATTGTACTCAATTAAAACCTGTTTGCATGACTCGTTTGAGGTGTGGCAGGGTAATAATCAAAGTAAAATGAGAATTTACATGAGACAAATGACGATCTTGGGTCAAAAGACTAATCTGTACTCATGCCACAAGAGAATTTCCATCTGACGATAGATATAATACCATGTAAAAATTCTCAGCGAGTCCGTCCACTGTACTCACCTCCAGTGAGCACCTGTATATTATCTTAGGTGACACAACACCAATGGCTTGTGAGACCGGCCACCGCCCTTCGTCGGGGTCTTGAAATGTATACACTAGTCTATTCCGGAATATCGATACCAAGTCTCAATACTCTCACAACTAGGGACATTTAAGGATGCGCTTATGGATTACCCAGCTCTTACGTATATGATGGCCATCGTAATGCTGGTAGTCAAGCAAGAATCTTACTGTTACGATCCGGAATTGGTACGTGACCGGCACTGAATCATGTGATGTCTAAAAGACTCCACCGTAATGCAAGTAAGCCAAAAGCCCAGAAATCTAAACCTTGTTTTTGGGAAAATAATGGAGGTGAAGTTTTGAAATAATGTATAATGAAATCAAGTTCTTCTTCAAAAGTATAAGTAATGTTATATGAAAATATAAGTGAGTTGTATCTATTTTTGAAAACATTTTCGTCATTTGAAATTTGGGCAGCACCTCCTTTGTAAATTTTGATCCAAAACCAATACATAGCAATAATAATAGGCATCCCCAAGCGGCAGTTATCTTTTCGCCAATTGGTGGAAACACAACCACATAAATAAAGATATACGATGCCCCAAGACGAAGATCAATCATAGAAAAGAAGAATAAGAAAAACAAAGTATCATCAAACCCAAAATATAAAGAATAAAAAACATATCTGTGACTCTAAATCCAAAAGAATATACAAATCGATCTCTAGGTCTACTAAATAATATATAGTCTGGTTGATGGAGTTTTTAACTAGATACAACTGAATAAATATATACAAATGGTGGTCACAATCCAAGTGTACTCACCTACCAATGCAAATCACTCGGAAGAAAGCTGTGTACCAGTAAGTCGCTGCTGAATCCGTGCGGTCAATCCTGTAAGAAAACTGTGGCATAACGGGGGTGAGTTGCCAGCTCATGAGTAGAAGACATCACCAGGTAGAAATCGAATGTATGATGATCTCCTAGGTCATACAGTAATATAATAATATAATAATATCAAGGGATAAAAAGGGTGATGGTGTAAACATAAGTATAATAATACTAATATAATCGCACCCGTGTCATAATATGGTACTATGTCATCTGTATCAAATGTAACTGTATAGGTCTATCATCCAACGTGTGTCCATCAACGACACACCAAATCATCATAAAATCCTGAGTGCCCAGTATCGACACTAAAAAATATCATAAAACCCGTGTCCAGTCTCGACACGTAAATTCTCATATCTCGGACGCCGTCTCATCGGATTGGCCCTCATATCCATTTGATCACACGACTCTGGTCAGTATCCTCAGGATATCCGCCGAGCCCAGTACTATCACCGGTTGGTAGTGCACCCCTGCCGGGTTCAATGTCTCTCTAAACGATCTTCTTGTCCCGGGGTACCGTACCGGGTCCACCATGCCCACAGATGGTGCCTCCTCTCTTCTTGAATCGGGTATACAAATAACTCAGAACTGAAAAAACTCATGATGGACGCTACACATCATATCAAGAGAAACCGCGTTTTTAAAACAATAATAAGTTTTCAAAATGTATCTGAGGTTTCTTAAATCCAGAAATCTCATGAAAACCGAAATCTCATAAACATGAAACATTAAGTACAGGCACAGAACAAATCCGTAATGCATAAACAGTGTGTTTATATGAGCATGGTATCTAACTAACTAAGAAAATACGATAACCGATCTAGTATATGTGGTATGGGTACTAAACAATAACTAAAAAGTTACTGGTTATTGGATTATATGGTGAAATATTGATTTCTAATGTGTACGTGGTATGACAATTACTGATGATGAGTGTGTGAGTCGGTGAGTATGTGTACGTGCAACATGCGCCTCATTGGTAATGGTGCGTGCGTCCTACCAGACGATGTCATGCAAGATAAGGAAAGAACGTGGTATGTATACCGCAAAAATGAGAATAATACGAGTATAGCAGAAAAAGAAAATTGTAAATGCAACAGTATAAAATACACAGCTATATATGAGCCATATAGTTATAGTTTAAAATAGTACGAATCATTGTTTTTAGAAAAATAGGGGCTACGGTGTTTTTGAGAAAAAGATACCATTTGAAAATCCGTAGCGCCCCTTTGAGATTGTCATTTAAAAATATATAACGATTCGTTAGTTTTGAAAATAAGTATACTTCTAATTATATCCTAATATCTACTTAAATGATTAGAAAACAATAATTTTCCGAGTCGATACATCCATAAGTTGGCGATCCAGTCTCATAGTTTCATCGTACATCATCATCAAGTCAAGAGTGCGGATCAATCATCATGTATATCATATTACGTACGGTATAATCCATTGTACAATATTATCTAGTCAAGTGTGCGGATCAATAATTATGTACATCATATCACGTACGGTATAATCTATTGTACGACATCATCAAGTCAAGTGTGTGGCTCAATCATCATGTACATCATATCACGTACGGTATAATCCGTCGTACGATATCATCAAATCAAGGGTACGTATCTATGGTCACGTACGTCTTATCATCTCATCTATTCACATATCGTCACATGTTATATATATATATATCACCTAATGTTCATATATCATATCATATCATATCATATCATGACATTTCATCTCATGTCATATAACATAGCCTCACGACATCATGTCTGATCATATCGACTTATATCATTATAACATGTCATATCCTCATACTTACATGTATACACACACACCCCTATCTGTGTGTGTGTAACAATATATATACCAAAGGTTCAAGGCTAAGAAAATAAGAACTAAGGATATTCATCTCTACGAGTATGCTTACTATCGCTTATAGTCTCTCAGAATCCTATCAGCTAAGTATACATAATACACACACCCACACACACCCACACCCTAATACTACGGTTGCGGGGGTGCTAGATGCTTCACTCTACTTTCCCGTAGATATACATCTGCTCACCTACTATTTTCACTCTATTCGAAGTCGATAAATGCCTTGCTCTCCTTCGTCGTCCCGGAAGTCTACGTGAAGGTACTTATAATTCAATGCATATCGTACTGAAATCAAAATCAAATCCGAAAACCGATATGGCATACGAAGTGCACATAGCTTAGAACCTATGGTCCACGCATGCAAGGATAACCAAACAACTCCCGACGTTGACGTACAAACGTCAAACGACTGAGTCAAAACTCAAATACCAAAAATCTAGTTTTCAAAAGTTGTAAAAAAAATCTGAAACTTAGTAAAACACTCCCAGATTTTACCTAAGGTGGAATTATGACATTTTGCAAATTGGATATGCCTAGTTATCAGATGATTGAGTTATGGACTAAAGCCCAAACCCTAACTCCACACTTGGGCCGCAATTTGCGGCCAAAAAGATTATTTTGGCGGCCAGGACTTGGATTGGGTGTCTTGGGCTTCTTTGGTATCTTCTTAATAGCCTGCACATCCTACTGTATCTGCAAAATATTTTTCAGGGTCCTCGAATCATTCTAGATTCCCTCTGAACACCACAATTTAACAAAAATCCGATATCGGAAAATTCTAAGTTCGTGTTTGGGACTTCTAAACTCACTTGGACCATGGATTTTATCACTAAAGGCTAGTAGTCACTCTCTACTATAACACTACTACTCTTTTAAAGCATCAAAGATCACCCTAGAATTTTCTAAGTTCACTAAACTTAAACTTCTTAACTCTAAACTAACACTTGAGCTTAGCAAACTTAAAAACTTGGTGAAAGGTAAAGGTTTTACCTCATGGAGCAACTTTAGAAAATTCTAAGATGGCCAAATGAGCTGAAGAATAGAAATTGATCCCGCCATGATACTTGTAGTGATGTGAGGAACATTATTTGTGAAGGGAACATGGGATTTGGATGAAGTTTTGGGAGAGTTGTACGGTGGTAGAAAGGATGGAGGAGATGGAGGATGAGGAGATGAAGAAAGAGATGATGATGAAAATGAAGAGAAAAAGAAAGTGAAGAAAATCCAAGGAAAAGTGTAGAACTTTCTCTCCCTCTCCCCCCATCTCTCTTTCTCTCCCTCAACCATGCTTCCTTGTCCTTCCCTCATTATTATTTCTTTTCTTTTCTTTTCTCATTTTCCTTTTTAAAACAATTTAAAAACATAAGTAAAAATGCAACCATACATGAAACACAATAAAATGTGTCATATCACATTAACACTGTAGGGTTACTAGGCACTCTAACAAGGGTTAAGGAAGCATCAAACATGCCTGATTAAAATTTTAGCCGTGCCTAACAACCCTAAACAAGATCTTTGCTAGAAAATTAGGGTTTCACATGCTAGTAAACTACGTTTACGACTAAGTGAATACGAAATACAACCTTTGTAGATCGGTCCTTCACTTCTTTAGCTCCTTGTTGAAGTCCCTTCGCTGCGATCGTGGTTCTCCCAGACTCTTGCATGGCTTCACGAGGCTAAAGAGCGTCCTTGCTTGAAGTCTTCGAGGCCGAAAATGATCTACGTCGAGGGGATGCCAACTCAAGCTTCTAGTTCACCAACTAGAGAATTAGTGAAGGAAACACCCTAAACTAAAGTGCTAGTCTAGTAGAGGATGGAGAAATAGGAAGTGGGTTCTCTTTAGAATTTTATTTCTCACAATATTTCTCACTTTGGATCAAACCCTAGCTTACTTTTCTTTTGAACAAAGAAGAAGAAGATGAACAAAAGAAAGAGATGAGGATAATGATCAAGTGAGTGAGCTAACCATGGGTGAGTGAGTATCATATACTAACTCATGTAGAGACATAACCATGGCTAATCTAAATGGTTAGGTTAACAAGAATCTAAAGTAAAGACAAAGCTAGTAGACTTTGTCAAAGCAATGTAAGCTTCTACAAGCTTCATGCTCTTTCCAAATCTCCACTAATTTTGTAATTACCTTAAATAATCATAACCCACCATAATATATAGAATGGTGTATGTCTTACACACCCAAGTATGATGTATCATCAACCATGATACAAAAAGAAAACACATTTTAATATATATCACATATATATTAAAGTTGTGTACATGTGAGAAAAAACCCTAAGTGAACAAGTGTTAGTTAATATAAATTAGCATATCTAATATACAATTATACACTAAATTATTAAATCAACACTTGACTTAATAATCCGGTCATATCTCATATAACCGACTAACAAATATTGTATCGACTTATCGAATCAACACTTGATTCGATAATCCGGCTATATCATATATAACTGACCGATACAAAAACTCACGAGAATAGAATACGGTATCACATATATGCATTATTCTCGGTCCCGCACATATCACATACGTGCTCCTATTTCGTTTTTCCTGAGCCAGTAAAACCTCTATGTAGGACTCTAAAGACTCGTCAATACGCCGGCAGTAGGTGATGATTATATCAAGCACCCACAAGCCGTCAGCGGTACTAGCTGGACGTAACGGCCACCCGGGTATTGAGCGATCAGAAGATCAGCAAGCAAGCCCGCTCCAACTCATGTAAAAGCCTGCCGGTAACACTTCCCGTACAGTCCGGTCTCCTCGTCTGATATGTCGCATATCAAGTCTAGGGGTGGTAATCGTCAGACCCCAATAACCGATAAGTCGTGCCGATGTGAGGCTCATAACGGGTCGAGAAACTATTGGTAACACTTACCAGTAAATCTCTAAATCAACCCTGGCCAGGGACTTCCCTGTTATGGCCAATCGAGCACAACACAACATCAACCCCCAATACCGGGAGAGACGAAACCCCTCCTATCGCTCATTGCCTCCATGTGACTCGGGACTGTACCTAAAAACCACCGTTTTGCACGCCCTCTTGGATGTGGTAAGGTGGAAATCAAAGTACAGTGGGAATCACACAAGACTCTATGACGATCTCGGGTCTACAGACTAACCTGCACAAGTGTCACCAGAGAATTGCCATATGACGTGAGGTATAATACCAACTGGGAGTTCTCGGCGAGTCCGTCCAGTGTACCCAGTCTCTACTGAGCACCCATATACCATCTCTGATGTCAAACACCAATGGATATGGGATCATCCATCGCCCATCTCATGGGTCGAGAAGCGTATACGCTAGTCTACTCTGGTATATCGATGCCCTGTCCCGATACACCCACGACTAGGAACATTAAAGGATGTACTTATGGACTACTCTGTCCCCATTAGTATGATCTGCATCATAGTCCAGATAGTCAAGTACACATCCTAAGGGCTTTATCAACATGTAGCTATAAGACAGTATCAAGAGACAAGTATACATGTTAAGATAAAGAGCAACTAGATAGTATACTATCATATCGAGCAAGAAAGTCCTCTCTATATATGTCCAAGCATCCAATATAATATACATCATCTGTTTAATACTGGCCTCTAGGGCATACATACAACTAACAATCTCCCACTTGCACTAGGGCCAGCTGCTGTAGTATCGCATACCTAGCATCCCGAAGAGTCTCTCAAACTGTATCTGGGGAATGGCCTTCGTGAGTGGATCCGCAGTGTTGTTCTTCGTGTCAACCCTCCTGACCTCGATCTCCCGGCGATTAACTATCTCCCGGATCAGGTGATACCACATCAGAATATGCCTGGATCGCTGATGGGACCTGGGTTCCTTGGCCAAATCCACCGCTCCATTGTTATCGCAATACAAAGGTATTGGATGCTCAATGGATGGAACCACTCCAAGTTCAGTTATGAACTTCTTGATCCAGACAGCCTCCTTGGCAGCATCGTTGGCAGCGATGTATTCAGCCTCCATCGTCGAGTCTGCCATGGTTTCCTGCTTGGAACTCTTCCAGCTAACCGCCCCTCCGTTAAGGGTAAAGACAAATCCCGAGTGCGACTTAGAGTCGTCTTTATCACTCTGGAAGCTTGAATCGGTAAAGGACTCCACTTGGAGTTCTCCATTACCATACACTAAGAGCATCTCCTTAGTCCTTCGCAAGTACTTGAGAATGCTCTTCACAGCTGTCCAGTGACTCTCTCCAGGATTAGCTTGATACCTACTCACTATACTTAGTGAGTATACTACATCGGGTCTGGTACATAGCATCGCATACATGATAGAGCCTACAGCCGAATCATAGGGTATCCCTTGCATGTGAGCTCTCTCCAAATCAGTCTTGGGAGACATCTCTTTGGAGAGAGTGAGCCCTGAGATCGTGGGTAAAAACCCACGTTTGGACTCTTCCATGATAAACCTCTTTAGTATGGTGTCAATGTATCTGGATTGGGACAATCCCAATATCCTTTTAGATCTATCTCTATAGATCATAATTCCCAGTATGCAGGAGGCATCACCTAGATCTTTCATTGAGAATCTTTGTGATAAGAAGAGCTTGACCGATTGCAGCATAGGAATGTCATTTCCTATCAAGAGTATGTCGTCCACGTACAATACGAAGAAGACAACCTTACTCTCTGCCACCTTCTTGTAGATACAAGGTTCATCTACGTTTTTGACGAAATCAAACTCTTTGATAACGACGTCAAAGCAGATGTTCCAACTCCGCGATGATTGCTTTAATCCATAAATGGATTTAAGCAGCTTGCACACCTTCCCGCTGCTCCCACTATCTACGAAGCCCTCTGGCTGAGTCATGTACACGCACTCTTCTAAATCACCGTTTAGAAAGGTGGTCTTAACATCCATTTTCCAGATTTTGTAGTCATGATATGCAGCAATGGCAAGCATGATCCAGATGGATTTAAGCATAGCCACTAGAGAAAAGGTTTCGTCATAGTCCACACCTGGTCTTTGACGAAAACCCTTTGTCACAAGTCTAGCTTTGAAAGTCTCCACTTTCCCATCTACACCAAGTTTTTTCTTGAAGATCCACTTGCTCCCAATGGGTTTTACCCCTTCAGGAGCATCTTCCAAAGTCCACACTTTGTTGGTGTACATGGATTCCATCTCGGACCGCATTGCATCCAGCCATTTCATTGAGTCCCCACTCGTGATGGCCTGCTTGAAGCTAGTTGGATCATCATCAACCATGATGCAATCCTCGCTCCCACCATCCATGAGAAAACCGTAGTATCTCTCAGGTGGGTGAGGAACCCTACTAGATCGGCGGAGAGGCTGAGGTTCGTTGGGAACTACCGAATCCTCCGGTTCCACTAAATCTTCAATTTGAGTTTGTGTAGCCGGAATTTCTTCCAGTTCTACCTTGTCGCCACTAATTTCTTTTGCAAGAAATTCCTTTTCTAAAAAGATGTCATGTCGAGAAATAAACACCTTTTGTTCCTCGCTATGGTAGAAAAGATATCCATGTGAATGTTTGGGATATCCCACAAACTTGCATAAAACTGACCGTGCCTCGAGTTTGTCCGGATTTTGCCTTTTGACATAGGCCGGACAACCCCATATCTTAACTCGTTTAAGACATAGTCTCTTCCCACTCCATATCTCATATGGTGTGGTAGGTACTGATTTAGATGGAACTTGATTCAATAGGTATGCTGCTGTCTCCAGCGCATACCCCCAGAAGGAAATAGGTAACTCAACTGTGCTCATCATAGAGCGCACCATATCTAATTGGGTGCGGTTCCTCCGTTCTGATACACCGTTGTGCTGTGGTGTATATGGAGGAGTTAGCTGAGAGAGAATCCCATTCTCTTTTAGGAAGTCCAGGAATTCATTTCTCAAGTATTCACCTCCTCGATCAGATCGAAGGATTTTAATACTTTTCCCGGTTTGGTTCTTGACTTCTTGTTTATATTCTCTAAATTTCTCAAAAGCTTCTGATTTGTGTTTCATCAGGAACACATATCCGAATCTAGAGAGATCGTCAGTGAATGTAATGAAGTACGCAGAACCATTCCTGGCATGTGTAGACATGGGGCCGCATACATCACTATGTACCAGTCCCAAGAGTTCCGTAACTCTCTCTCCGTGTCCCGTAAACGGAGTTTTGGTCATCTTGCCTTTGAGACATGACTGGCAAGTGTCATAAGATGAAAATTCAAACGGATTTAAATATCCATCATTATGCAACTTAGCTAGTCGTGTCGCATTGATGTGACCCAGTCTACAATGCCACAAGAAGGATTCGTTCAGTTCTGAACTCTTCCACTTGTTTGTGTTTGTTATAGTCAGAACTGTTGATTGATTTAGAACTTAAATGCCATTTCACATCATGCCTGATCCAACCAACTTTTGGTTTAGAAAAATGTTCATAACATTATCCTGTAATACAAAATTATATTCTTTTTTACTCAACAAAGAAACCGATATAATGTTGCATATCAGGTTCGGCATGTAATAACATTCGTTCAGAATCAATGTATTACCAGTTGGCAATACAAGGTGATATTCCCTGACGGTTTTAGCTGCAACAATTGCACCATTTCCAACCCTTATGTCTTTATCACATTCTCCAAGTTCTCTACCTTTCCTAAGCCCATGTAACTGATTACATATATGGGATCCTGACCCGGTATCTAATACCCAGGACGTAAAGGAAATGGAGAAACAGTTCTCTGTAACGAACACACCCGAAGAAAATGCATCAACATGTACTTTCTTCATTCGGGTGGCATGGGAATCCTGGTATTCCTGGTATTCCCCTATATCCTGTTCAGTCTTATAACTTTTATAAGAAAAAACGGAACCAACGTTCCCCAGCACAGTATAACATGCGGGTTCGGTCAATACATCCATATTATTATCTTTATTAAGGCATGATATGGTCGCTACCTTGAGAGAGAGAGAAGAAAACACTTTAGCGTATGTTCTTGCATGATCAGATTGGTTATTATTTTATCTAATCAGGATGGCTCCTACTGTTTTTATCTAATCTTCCTTCAAACCCTAAAAGGAAAGACTAGTCGGGATTAATTACACCCTACAACTTCGCCAATCTTTCAGCCAGGCCAGTGTCAGTACTTTGAGGGAGGTTCCCCGTGCTTTCGCACGGACCTAATTAAAGTAAACCTTGTTTTCCCAGAGGCGTAACCCCGTTGACACCTTTCTAGACACCTACTTGATCGGCTAATTATCCTGTGTAAAACTCTCCCAGGAGTAACAATTACTCGCAGTGGGTATCGGGATCCAACTATCTCATAGAAGGTATGCAATCTCATTGCAAATTTCAACGCTTGAAATTTCCGATAATATTTTGCCCCTAACCCTTATGACCTTCACAAAGGCCAACAAATTATAGGATGCTAGTCAAGTTCAACCCGTCATTTCTTGATTGAATCAAACTCACCCGCACGACCTTTGACAAAGGCCAACAAGGTCGTACGACTACCCCAAAATAATCTGCATCATATGTATAAGTAGATAAGCACCATTCAGCAACCGTACACTACGCCTTGACAAAGGCCAACAAACGCAGCACGAATACTAAACAGTTCCTATCTGAAATGACGGAGGGCTACGACAGGTTTTTCTGAAAACCTATTGCGTAATGAACTTGATATCGTTGTAGAATCGAGTGAATTTTTGAAATGGAGTGATTTTGAGGCTTTTATTAGTTTTGCTAAAGAGGTCATTCCCGGTGAAGGGATCTCGGCTCTTTCCTTATGGAATAAGGTGCAGGATATATCATATATATCGCTATGCAAAGCAAAAACTCCAAAAGCAATCAAAAACAAACCGAGTGTTGTAGTATCAGCCAGTTTTTCTAAAGAGGTCACTCCCGGTGAAGGGATCTTGGCTCTTTCCTCATCGAATAAGGTGCAGGATATATCATATATATCGCTATGCAAAGCAAAACTGTAGCTACCCTTTTTGAAAAATTTGATTCTATAATATGTTTTAGGTTTCTTTTCTTTTATTAATCACATTAATGAAGTCCCATCATTTAAGTCACCTAAACATCACAGATAAATACGACATACACTTATGCCATCCGCATTCGCCTCGATGTCCCCTCGTGCACCGTTAGGTTAGGTAACTAACGGCAGGGCAGGGCAGGGCTAGCGCGGGTGTAAAACATAAGTAACGTCTATATAATATATCATATATACTATATATACAGTATTTATTACAGCACATCAAATGATCACATCACAGATATCGCAGCAGAAGAAACATATGAAACATTGGATATACTAGGACGTCCGTGTTTTATTTTGAGCCTCTATAAAACACGGATTCCACGGTAGCGATGAATAGCCAAACCCACACCCCTAGACCCCTACGAGAGCGGCAAGCAACCCTACCAATTCTAGAGTTAGGAGACCTGGACTCGACTCCTCGAGTTGGTCTCCCACTGGACTCTAGAACCCGGTTACTTGTGCTCTCCTCCTTGGGTCTATCCTAGAGCGGAAAAGTAAATAATATACAAATGGTGACATCAACCTCATCCCGGAAGTGCCCCAATAAAAGAATATTACATACATTTAATTTTACATGAATGAAAATAAAAACTCTCATCTCATATAAAAACCCCCCGGCTATTTAGAACGCGACGATCCAATATAATATATCCAGCAACATATAATATCACATGTCATCAACGTAAATAAATATACGTATCCCAATTGTCGTTGACATATAGCAACGAAACTGGCGATATCACATATTACAGTTACGGTCGCAGAAAAGAAAGTGTAAAACTACAACATTTGGAATCCACTATCTCTTTAGACATCGTAACTCCGAAATATCACATACTTCGCATTTCATGCCTAACTATATGAATTCCACATATTGTATCACATTCCAGATAAATAGACAGTATTAAACTTTCCGATCGAATAATCAAATACCCAAGATTTCCTAAATAGCTCAACACTTGAGCGGAGTTCAAAAATTCCAGAATACGTCACAGTAGCAATAGTCCAGCCGTAGAAGGGTCAAGCCAACGCCTCACATGTGTCACTCCGTACGGCCCCAAAACCTAAGGTTCAAAAGGCAGTTCAAGACGGTCACATAATCGAGTTAAGGTTTGTTGTCTTCTAGAGGGTCCATCGCATTACTTGCACGTTTTTCTGAAAGATTTAAACCCGCGAAAAATTCAACACTTGAATGTTTTTCGTGCCGGGAAAAATTGAGTTAATGATATCCGTTCGAACATTTTAATACTTTCTAAATTATCCGGAATAACAAAACAAAATTAAATTCTGCGATCGAATCGACGATTACAAAATAAACCCCAAAAAACTCAACACTTGAGTCAGAATAAAAATACCCAGAAAGATACAGGAATGGTAGTGGATATTACTGCATAAAGAACCATCCCCAATACTCCTTTTCTACCGCGGAACCGCCGCGAAATGTGGCTTAGTGCCGCGGTTCCGCGGCCATGTGGAGGATTTGGGGGCTCGTTTTTCATGGTAAGCCTTAGAATTCCCTGCTGATTTTTTAGGTATTTTTAATTCAGAAAAAACCCATTTTTTAAAAAATGTACAGAGAGAGGGTTATCTTGATGTTTCCGGGTTCGATCGGGGTTTTAACTTCTCTAACACATCACCTAATGCTCTAGCTAGGCTTTGATACCACTGTAGGGTTACTAGGCACTCTAACAAGGGTTAAGGAAGCATCAAACATGCCCGATTAAAATTTTAGCCGTGCTTAACAACCCTAAACAAGATCTTTGCTAGAAAATTAGGGTTTCACATGCTAGTAAACTACGTTTACAACTAAGTGAATATGAAATACAACCTTTGTAGATCGGTCCTTCACTTCTTTAGCTCCTTGTTGAAGTCCCTTCGCTGCGATCGTGGTTCTCCCAGACTCTTGCATGGCTTCACGAGGCTAAAGAGCGTCCTTGCTTGAAGTCTTCGAGGCCGAAGATGATCTACGTCGAGGGGATACCAACTCAAGCTTCTACTTCACTAACTAGAGAATTAGTGAAGCAAACACCCTAAACTAAAGTGCTAGTCTAGTAGAGGATGGAGAAATAGGAAGTGGGTTCTCCTTAGAATTTTATTTCTCACAATATTTCTCACTTTGGATCAAACTCTAGCTTGCTTTTCTTTTGAACAAAGAAGAAGAAGATGAACAAAAGAAAGAGATGAGGATAATGATCAAGTGAGTGAGCTAACCATGGGTGAGCGAGTATCATATACTAACTCATGTAGAGACATAACCATGGCTAATCTAAATGGTTAGGTTAACAAGAATCTAAAGTAAAGACAAAGCTAGTGGACTTTGTCAAAGCAAAGTAAGCTTCTACAAGCTTCATGCTCTTTTCAAATCTCCACTAATTTTGTAATTACCTTAAATAATCATAACCCACCATAATATATAGAATAGTGTATGTCTTACACACTCAAGTATGATGTATCATCAACCATGATACAAAAAGAAAACACATTTTAATATATATCACATATATATTAAAGTTGTGTACATGTGAGAAAAAACCCTAAGTGAACAAGTGTTAGTTAATGTAAATTAGCATATCTAATATACAATTATACACTAAATTATTAAATCAACACTTGACTTAATAATCCGGTCATATCTCATATAACCGACTAACAAACATTGTATCGACTTATCGAATCAACACTTGATTCGATAACCCGGCTATATCATATATAACCGACCGATACAAAAAGTCATGAGAATAGAATACGGTATCACATACATGCATTATTCTCGGTCCCGCACATATCACATACGTGCTCCTATTTCATTTTGCCTGAGCCAGTAAAACCTCTATATAGGACTCTAAAGACTCGTCAATACGCCGGCAGTAGGTGATGATCACATCAAGCACCCACAAGCCGTCAGCGGTACTAGCTGGACGTAACGGCCACCCGGGTATTGAGCGATCAGAAGATCAGCAAGCAAGCCCGCTCCAACTCCTGTAAAAGCCTGCCGGTAATACTTCCTGTACAGTCCGGTCTCCTCGTCTGATATGTCGCATATCATGTCTAGGGGTGGTAATCGTCAGACCCCAATAACCGATAAGTCGTGCCGATGTGAGGCTCATAACGGGTTAAGAAACTACTGGTAACACTTACCAGTAAATCTCTAAATCAGCCATAGCCAGGGACTTCCCTGTTATGGCCAATCGAGCATAGCGCAACATCAACCCCCAATACCGGGAGAGACGAAATCCCTCCTATCGCTCATTGCCTCCATGTGACTCGGGACTGTACCCAAAAACCACCGTTTTGCATGCCCTCTTGGACGTGGTAAGGTGGAAATCAAAGTACAGTGGGAATCACACAAGACTCTATGACGATCTCGGGTCTACAGACTAATCTGCGCAAGTGTCACCAGAGAACTGCCATCTGACGTGAAGTATAATACCAACTGGGAGTTCTCGGCGAGTCCGTCCAGTGTACCCAGTCTCCACTGAGCACCCGTATACCATCTCTGATGTCAAACACCAATGGATATGGGATCATCCATCGCCCATCTCATGGGTCGAAAAGCGTATACGCTAGTCTACTCTGGTATATCGATGCCCTGTCTCGATACACCCACGACTAGGAACATTAAAGGATGTACTTATGGACTACTCTGTCCCCACTAGTATGATCTGTATCATAGTCCAGGTAGTCAAGTACACATCTTAAGGGCTTTATCAACATGTAGCTATAAGACAGTATCAAGAGACAAGTATTCATGTTAAGATAAAGAGCAACCAGATAGCATACTATCATATCGAGCAAGAAAGTCCTCTCTATATATGTCCAAGCATCCAATATAATATACATCATCTGTACAATACTGGCCTCTAGGGCATACATACAACTAACAAACACATGGCTAACAAAAACAAGCTTGTTTTAAACATATAATTGGTAAAATACTAATCAAGTTTAACATAAACTTGTATGTAAATAATTGTATACAAATTTATAAAAGCCCAAATCCAATAAATGCCTTCATAATTAATAATCCATATTAATATTCCAATTATTTTCCAAATTATATGTGTATAATTATACCATTCCATTAAGACTAATTTCCATACTTTTACAATATTCATAGAATTTATTATTTTATTATTTAAATTCCAAAAATATTATTTTATATTTTCTAAAATGTCACAATCTTCCCCTCTTAAATAAATTTGGTCTCCGAATTTAAATTTAAACCCGCCGAATATTAAAACATTTCAATAAATCAGTCAAATCAACGGGGCTCCGAAATCACAGAATACGCAAAAAATAAGACAGCGCAACGTGTGCGCATGAAAACGGGTGCAAAACCCAATAATCAAACTCCATCAACGTCATGCAAATTATAGAAGTCATGATGCATATGCAAGTTTCAAAACCTACTATTTAGTTCAAGTATCATATACTCAAAATTATAATACGTATATAGTACGCATCCTTATGAAATTGTATAAATAACGGAATAAAAATGCATGCAAAATCCCTTTTAAATGGCCGTGCGATTCGTATATCACGGCACGAGTAGCGGACGTTTATTTTGTAAAGAAATACACACACACATGTTTTGCTTAAGATATACGTACCGCCTTTTGAAAAATATCTTGGATGGTTTTCCTTTGTAAAAGTTCGTTTCACTCATAGACACGTAGGAAAATGTGAGACTATAGCTCCCTTTTGAAAACCTCTTCGGTAAATGTCGATGCATGCAAAAATACTCAGGTACTGTCCTCAGACCAGTCATACTCGGTTACTTTATAATATAGTATATATTATAAAAATATGACGCTCGAAAGAAGAAATCAATCTCAATAGGTACATATAGAAATACCACGTGCATCTGGTGCGCATGGAAATCAAGGTCAAATCCAAGTGCCATGAATATGCACGAAAGTGAAAACTAAGTGCAATGGGTGTGCATGAAAGCATCTGTCAAGTGTAACAGGTGTGCACGACAACGATATCAACTGCATCAAGAGTGCACGAAAATCTCAACCAAGTGCAACTAATATACACGAAAAATCTTGATTAAGTGCATCTGGTGTGCACAAAATCGCATTTAGTGCGTCAGGTGTGCGGAAAAATCTAAATCAAGTGTGTCAGGTCCACACAAAAGCATCTAATGCAATAGGGTGCATGGAAACGAATATCGTGTTGGGTTACGGCAGTGCCCCGGCCATCAAACCGTGGCCAAATGCGGAACACAAATTTACTAAACTGGCGCTACCATTACCCAATACCCGAATCTACCCTAAACCCTATAATAGAAAGCAAATAAAATGAGTTAGGAATGGTTATACCGAGTTGATCCGTATCCTTTTGTCTTCAACCATCTTCCCAAGCTCCTAGAGGCTTCTTGATCAAGCTTGGTCGCCGGTCTCCCTCCATCGATGATGATCCACCGGAGAGATGTAGTTGTGGCTCTAGATTCACATAATGGATGCAAGTGAAGCAACTAGAGTTTCTAGGATGCTACTCTAGAAACCCTAGGATGTAGTGTATGTAATCCAAGTGTTGGTCTATCTCATCTTACCTCCTCTCATGATTCTCAACACATGAGAGGGTTGAGAGGAGGTGGTGAATGAAGGTGGAGGCAACCATGGAAAATCAAGAGAGGAGTGAAGCACAAATGGTGATGAGAACAAAGCATGCTTAAGAGAAAACCAACCATCTCAAAATAATGAAGCTCTCAAGAGAGAGAAAATCAAGCATGCTAGGTTTTGTAAACCAATATCTTTTATTTTAAAATACCACCCATACTTGAATATTATGCACAAATGAATTAAAAATTCATTTGTGCACACTATGCAAGCATGGTCACCACCATACTCCCCATTTTCCAATTTCCACCTCATTTACCATTTTCCAAAAAAATGTCAAATCCAAAAATGAGGTGGTCGTCTTCTAGAATATTTTCCGGATAAAATACGGATTATATTCTACTGTATATACATACTTGCATTCATACCGAAATACGAATACCCAAAGAGATAGAATAACACAAAGAATATAATACTAGAATATACGTATCGAAATACATATACGTAAATTATTAAATCAATACCTGATTTAATAATCAGGCTCAAAACCGAGCTGTCTAGTATTATCAACTGTTCGATCGAAAGTTCGGGTACAAAGTACATCAATCGATCGGAACCCTGCACGTATCCAAAATGGCTAATACATCATTTCTCCAGAACCAGAGAAACCCTCTATGTGTGACTCTAAAGACTCGTCAATACGCCGGCAATCAGTTTAATCACAAGCATGTCAGCGGCACTAGCTGTACGCAACAGCTATCCAGGTATTGAGCGAAAGGGAGGCCGACGAGCAAACTCATTATGAATTCCTACTGAGCCTGACAGTGACAATATCCGTACAGTCCGGTCTGTTCGTATAAGAGTATCGCATATTGAGTTTAGGGGGTGGATAAAATCAAACCCGTAATAACGCGATAATTCATGTCGGTATGAAAACCCATCACCACATGAGAAACTACCGATCCTAAATCAGTAATTCTTGACTACCTTGGCCAAGGATTTTTGGTGACGGCCACCCGTGCACCGCGCAACATCAACCCCCAATACCAGGAGAGACGAATCCCCGATAATCCGTTTACTGCCTCCATGTGGCTCGGGACTGTACCCAACTAAAACCTGTTTGCACGACTCGTTTGAGCCGTGGTAGGGTAGTAATCAAAGCACAGTGGGAACTCACACGAGACAAATGACGATCTCAGGTCGACAGACTAACCTGTACACATGTCACCTGGGAA
Organism: Agapanthus africanus; assembly: GCA_030015575.1. Classification (NCBI taxonomy): domain Eukaryota; kingdom Viridiplantae; phylum Streptophyta; class Magnoliopsida; order Asparagales; family Amaryllidaceae; genus Agapanthus; species Agapanthus africanus. The sequence goes on from CM057343.1 coordinate 517,499,148, forward strand.
CTGCTATCTGACAATAGGTACAGTACTAACTAGCAGGTTCTCGCCGAGTCCGTCCAGTGTACTCATAACCCAATGAGTACCTGTATACTATCTTCGGTGAACAAACTGACACCAATGGCTTGTGAGACCGGCAACTGCCCCTCGTCGGGGCCTTGATCAGTATACACTAGTCTACTCTGGAGTACTGATGCCCAATCTCGATACTCCCATGACTAGAGACATTTAAGGATGTGATTATAGACTACCCAGCTCCCACGTATATGATCGCCATCATAATGCTGGTAGTCAAGCAAGAATCCTATGGGCTCTATCAACATGTAATAGTGATCTGTAATACCATATGAAGTATGTACATGATGATAAATACAAACCAGATAGTATACTATCATCTCGAGTAAGACTGTTCTGCTGGTATAGGTCCTTCCTCAATCATCACAATTGCGTGCCTGCGATTCAATAATTGACTTGAGGGCACTATAGCCAACATATCGAGTGCACATGGTGCATGAAAACATAAATATAGTGCAATAGGGTGCACGAAAACGAATACCAAATATATGAATTAAGATCAACGGTATACATCATGCATGAAATCAAAATCAAGTATACCGAAGTGTATGAAATCATAAACATGTGCAACTGCGTGCACAAAACCCATATCAAAGCACTGAAAGCGTATGTGAAATGCACCGAGTGCATAAGTCAAAATCAAGTGCATACTATATGCATGAAATCAAAATCGACTGTATCGGGATACACAGAATCATAAATATGTGCAACAAGTGCACAAAATCGATATCAAGTGCAATGGGTATGCACAAAACATAAATCAAATGTAATGGATGAAATAAACATAAATCATCAAAACTCAAAGGTCCAAAACGATAAAAGAATGGTACTCAGATCACTAAAATGCAAATCGTAAATAAACGACATTGAGCACCTCCTTCAATGTTGAAAGGTGCCGGTGCACCCAAGATTAGCAGAACAAGAATATCTGCTTGCCTCCTGCCTATGGTTTGACATCCTCTCTCCTTGGGTCCTTGTTTTTCTATGTGGATCACCAATTGCATGACTCCTCAGCTCGACAGCCCGGTTAGGAGTAATGACGGAAACAGTTCCGCTCTGGCGCTTCTCTGAACATCTCCTGGCCAATTAACATGGCCACTCGTAATATAGCACATCGATAATGGCAGCCTCTGGCCCTCTGAATATGTGCGATACAACCGATCCTGGGTCCAAATATTTATCAATGAAGTACTTCGGAAAGTACCTGCTATGGTCCCTTCCAATATCATCTCTGCCGGGCTGCCCGGAAGTTGGCGCTCTTTACTTAACCCGTTTCTCATTCCGGGACAGCTGCATTTTCATCATGACTTCCTTCTAGAATTATGTCCATACCCAATGCCTCTGCGCGTATCAAGCTTCTGGTATCAACGGAGAAGAACGACTTATTAAGAGTTCATACGAATCTCGTATCCATTTTCTTTCAATATTGACCAATTTGGAATCATCTCTTCATAGTTGTGTGGACTGTAGTCCAATTTGGCTATGGGCATATTCAGAGTCTCTCGTAAGGACTCGAAGTTACGAACTCGGGAATCTTCACCACTCTATAGAAGATATCTGGCCAATTACGTTCTCGGAAACTCATCCAAGTCATCAGAGGAATACAAATTATTTTCCATTTCTCGATCAACTTTCAACACATCTGGGTAAGGCCCCTTCTAACTGAAGCTAGTCAACTTAATGATATCATATCGGAGCATCCAAGTGAACAAAATGTCCTAGTCACTTATCCAAGGGTGACTAGAGATCTTTTATCACATCTTTGCCTGTAAACTCGTGTAGCTTCAGCTTATAAAATTTGGAGGCGATATCTTTTCAATCTCAGTAACAGCTGGTTCATTTATCCGCATGGTAGACAGCACATCGATTTCTAGAGTAATCTATACCTCCACGGTCCTCTCAATCTGGCCGGTTTGAAGCGATAGCCCGATCATCTAGTGCAGATCCCGAACGCCCATGTCAAACGAGAAATCCTAGTAAAACAATAAATCGATACGTTTTTACGTCACCGGAAGTATATCATGGTCAGTCCTCGTCCCTAACATGCTCGCTATGACCGTATCTCTATCCGTAGCTCTCTCTGCTCTCATAGCCATGGTGACAGGAACCGCAAGCAAACATCGAAGAGGATAGATCATATGAATGAATAGAAATACGGTGCTCAAGAAATGTACATTCTAAGGTCACTTAAGCGGAGCAGCGTATCGTAAGTATGCCGCGGAACATACATACGGTACATACTCTATTTAAGTTACCTACTCTATCAACCAAGGTCAACCTATGTGATGAAAGTTCGGGTCTAATACCCTTTCAGTCAAGTCTAAGTTCCGTAAGGTCAAGCCTAGGTTCCGAAATATATATACGCCATAGACTCCGCATAGTCAAACCTAGACTCGAACCAAGATTAAACCTAATGCTCTGATACCAAATTTGTCACGACCTGGAATTAGCACGTGACCAGCACTTGAATCACATGAAGTCTAAAGGACCCCACTGTAATCCAAGTAAGCCGAAAACCCAGAAATCTAAACCTTTTTTTTGGGAAAATAATCGAGGTAAAGTTTTGAAATAAAGGTATAATGAAATCAAGTTCTTTTTCAAAAGTATAAGTAATGTTATATGAAAATATATGTGAGTTTTATCTATTTTTGAAATCATTTTCGTCATTTGAAATTTGGGCAGCACCTCCTTTGTAAATTTTGATCCAAAACCAATACATAGCAATAATAATAGGTATCCCTAAGCAGGAGCTAGCTCTTCGCCAATTAGCGGAAACACAACCACACAAATAAAGATATACGATGCACCAAGGCGAAGATCAATTGCAAAAAAGAAGAATAAGAAAAGCAAAGTATCATCAAACCCAAAATATAAAGAATAAAAAACATATCCGTGACTTTCAGTCCGAAAGAATATACAAATCGATCTCTAGGTCTACCAAATAATATATAGTCTGGTTGATAGAGCTTTTAACTAGATACAACAGAATAAATATATACAAATGATTGTCACGATCCAAGTGTACCCCACCTACCAATGCAAATCACTTGGAAGAAAGCTTTGTGCCAATAAGTTGCTACTGAATCCGTGCAGTCAATTCTGCAAGAAAACTGTGGCACAACGGGGGTGAGATGCCAGCTCGTGAGTAGAAGACATCACCACGTAGAAATCGAATGTATGACGATCTCCTAGGTCATACAGTAATATAATAATATAATTATATCGAGTGGTAATAAGGGTGATAGTGTAAACATAAGTATAATAATATTAATATAATCGCGCTCGTGTCATAATACGGTACCATGTCATCGATATCACATGTAACTATATGTAACTGTATAGGTGTATCATCCAACGTGCATCCATTAATGACACACTAAATCATCATAAAAACCTGAGTGCCCAGTATCGACACTCGAAAACATCATAAAACCCGTATCCAGCATCGACACGTAAATCCTCATATCTCGGGCGCTGTCTCATCGGATCGGTCCTCATATCCATCTGATTACATGACTCCGGTCGGTATCTTCCGGATATCTACCGAGCCCAGTACTATTACCGGTCGGTAGTGCTCCCCTGCCGGGCACAACGTCTCTTTATATGATCTTTTTGCCCTGGGGTACTGTACCGGGTCCACCATGTACCCGCACACGGTGCCTCCTCTCTTCTCGAATCGGTTATACACATAACTCAGAACTGAGAAAACTCATAGTGGATGCCACACATCATATCAAGAGAAACCGTGTTTTAAAACAATCATAAGTTTTCAAAATGTATCCGCGGTTTCTCAAATTCAGAAATCTCATGAAAACCGTGTTGGATATGTATGCCCTAGAGGCCATTATTGTATATGTATACATGTGGATGCTTGGATATATATATGTACATGACAGTCTTGCTCGATATGATAGTATGCTATATGGTTTATCTTTATCTTAACATGTGCATATGTTTTACTTGCTATGAATTCATACATGTTGATAAATCCCGTAGGATCATTGCTAGACTACCTGCATTGTGATGGCGATCATACTTATGGGAGCCGGGTAGTCGGTACGCACATCCTTAAAATGTCCGTAGTCATGGGAGTATCGAGACTGGGCATCGATATTCCGGAGTAGACTAATGTATACATTTCTAGAGCCCGACGAGGGGCGATGGTATGGTCCCGCAACATTGGTTTTTCGCACCTAAGATCGTATACATATGCTCACTGGGTGTGAGTACACCGGACGGACTCGCCGATCTAGATGGTACTATACCTATCGTCAGATAGAAGTTCTCAGATGACATGAGTACAGATTAGTCGAGATCGTCATTTGTCTCGTGTGAGTTCCCACTGTACTTTGATCACTACCCTACCATGGCTCTACTGGGTTGTGCAAACAGGTTTTGGTTGGGTACAGTCTCGAGCCACATGGAGGTAGTTAGCGATTGTTGAGGATTCGTCTCTCCCGGTATATAGAGTCGATATCGCACCATGTTCGATTGGTCAGGACCATAAGACCTTGGCCAAGGCAGTTGGGATTTACTGATAGGATAATCAATAGTTTCCTGGATTGGTCCTGGGCCACATCGGCATGAATTATTGGGTTATTAGGGTCTGATGTTTACCACCCCCTAGACCCGGTATGCGATACTCTCAGAGGAAGAGACTGGACTGTACGAAGATTGTCACGGATAGGCTCAGTAGGGATCCGGATGAGTTTGCTCGTCGGCCTTCCTTTTCGACAAGTACCCAGATAGCCTTTACATACAGCTAGTGCCGCTGACGTGCTTGTGGTTATGAATTTATCTAGTAACTCACTGCCGGCATACTGTCGAGTCTTTAGAGTCCCATACAGAGCTCTGGTTTAGCCGAAATGATGTAGTAGCCGTATTGGATACGTGTAGGGTTCCGATCGATTGATGTACTTTGTACCCGGACTTTCGATTGGACAGTTGATAATACTAGCCGGCTTGGGATTGAGCCGAATTATTAAATCAGGTATTGATTTAATAATTTGCATATATGTATTTCGATATGTATATTCTAGTATTATGTTCTTAGTGTTATTCTATCTCTTTGGGCATTCGTGTTTTTATCCGAATGCAGGTATGCATATACAGTAGACTGTTATCCGTATTTTATTACGGAGAACATTCTAGAAGGTGGACACCTCATTAGTCTTTTTCCATTTATTTGATAAATGGAAATGAGATTGTAAATTGAAGGAGAGGGGGGTATGGTGAGAGCCATGGCTTCAATAGTTGACAAATGAGTTATTAATTAATTTTTGGCAACTACTGAAGCATGGTTGACATATTATATTGATGGATATTGTTTTACAAAATCATTACCATCTATTTTCTCTCACATGCTTGCTTATTTTTCATTTGATCTTACCATTTTTCTTCACCCCCTTCTCCTTCTCTTGAGTTTCTTATACCTTCATCATCTCGCTCTTTTCTATACTCTCATGTGTTGAGAAACAAGAGAAGAGATAAGATAGAGATAATAAAACACTTAGAACCTCACACTACATCCTAGACTTCTTGGATTAGTAACCCAAGTTCTCTAGTTTCTCCACTTGATATTTAGTGTGGAGCTAGATCCATAGATCACATCTTTCGGGTGGATCATCTACGACAAAAGAGGACCGAGGAGCAAGATCGATCACGGAGAACCGAAGGAGCTAACAAAAAGGATCAAGCGTGATCATGGTGGCCACTCAGAGCGAACGAAGAGGAAAGAAGACCGAAAGACTTGGATCGTTTGGTGAGACTTCTTTTCATAGTAGTTAGCTCTCTTAGTTTAGCTAGTTAGGTTTATAGTTAGATCCGGTTTAATGAGTTACTCTAGCGCCGTTTTTAAGCTCATAGAAAAAATTTTGTTCCAGAAATTGGTCACGGATGATGGTTAGGACGTTAGGGTAACCCAACATGGTATCAGAACCAGCCCATAAACCCTATACTAGCTGATTTAAACGATGTTAAAGTAACGAAACCGAAATAACTCTGAAACACGAAATCTAAAACCCAAGTTTCTGTCAATTTTTCCCGAGCCTCTGAAATTTTTTTAAAAAAGTGCAGAGTGCTCTTTGTGGTACAACTAGAACACCCGAGAAAAACGATGCAATTATTTTAAATTTTGGCCGGCGAGAATTGTGTTTTGGCCGGTTTTGCCGGGTCTCCTATAGCAAAAATTGCTCATTTTTTTGGTGCTCTATATCTCTTGGATTTAGGGTTTCAGGATATATTTGATTGCCCAGATTGTATACTTTCAGTTGTCTTGAGTTTTGGGGGAATACGGAGTATTTCGAAGTCGCTATTTTTAACACTGTTTAAAAGTTTCAGTACATAGTTTAGCATCTACGACCGTGAATGTCATTTGATCGGTATAACCCGTCTATCTGCTATATGTTCTTTTAGATGGGTTTGCGAACATGACATTTACATTGATGTTCTGTGATTGTGCTGATATTGTGGTTGGATTGTCGTGGTGGATAATCGGTGGTGCAATGGTTTAGTACAGTTTATATTTATTTGTACCTTTGTTATTACGGGTAAGCGTCCGACATGTGGACAGTCGTTTCTGCCGTGTTATATATTCTTTTATTAGGGCACGACCGGGTTGAGGTCGATGTCACCTTTGTACATATTTTTCATTTTCTGTACTAGTACTACTCCACGGTGGAGTGCACGAATAGCCGGGTTCTAGAGGGCAACAAGCCTACATCTCATGGCATTGAGACTGAGGGGGCTTCACTCTAGAATTGGCGGGCTATTCACCGCACTCGTAAGGGGTATAGCTATGACCCACGGAGGGTCGCTCAAGTTACCGGGTCCCGTGAAGTGCTGGGTGGCCCGTTCACATTGTTGATTGGGGTTGTCTCACTTCTGGGATTGGCTGGTAACTTGCCGCGCTCGTAAGGGTCCAGGTTTCCATTGTACAGGCTATCTACATGACCGGGAATGTCCGGTCTCATTTGCAGCTCAAATGAAACCCGGGACTTCAAAATTATCCACCATTCTGTGTTGTTTGCTGAGATTCTGTGTTGTTGCTTATATCATGCCTGGGACGAATGTTATATATATTTATATATATACTATTAGATGTATATGTTTTGCACCCGTGCTAGTCCAGCCCCCGCTCTGCCGGTAGTTAAATAATATAACGGTGTATAACGGGGCCCCATGGCGAATGCGGATGACATATACGTACATTTTATTTTCGTTCTTTTCTGGTATGATAGGTGTAAAATGATGGAACCTCATTAATTTTGATTAATGCAAGAAAATAAACCTAAAAGATTTTGTTGGAACAAATTTCGAAAAACTATAGTTATATTCTTTCGCTTTGCATAGTGGTGTTCGGTCATGAATATCTAGCACCTCATTCCAGGAGGCGAGAGCCGATATCCCTTCGCGGGAGTGACTTCTTGAGAAAATGTTTATACTTAAGATTACTCGGTTTTCTTCAAACCACAAGTTTTCAAAAGCAGAGCCTAAACCATTTCTTTTCAAAACTGCTCAGGTTCCTTCAACGATATCAAGTTCATTACGTTAAAGGGTTTTTCGCCAAAAACCCAATCGTAGCCCTCCGTCATTTCCTATGAGTAATACTTAGTATTCGTGTTGCATTTGTTGATTGTGTCATGGCGTAGTGAACGGTAGCTAAGTACTGTTTATTTGTAGCATTCGATGCGATTGGTTAGAACAGTCGTATAACCTTGTTGACTGTGTCAAGGATTATGCGGGTGGGTTTAATGCAATCAAGATAATGACGGTTTGAACTTGACTAGGACTCTTTGATTTGTTGACTATGTCAAGGTCACTAGGGTCCTAAGGGCAAAAACCACATCGGGAGTTTCAAATATACAGGAAACTTGCTAGCGTTGCATACCTTCTGGAGTGTGGTAACTAGAGTGGATTCCATCTAGGTTATCACCCAATGATAGTTGGATCCCGATCCTACTGATGAGTAGGATTACTCTTGGGAGATTTTCTCACTTAACAATCAATGTTATAAACCAAGTAGGTGTCTAGAACGGTGTTAGCGGGGCTACGCCTCCAGGGAAAAGAGATTATGTAATTAAGGAACTTCACGAAAGCGTTGGAAAACCTCTCTCGAAGTAACGATATTAGCCTGGCCGAACGGTTAAGCAAGTATTGTGACGTGCGATTAATCCTGATTAGTTCTTCTTTTAAGGTTTGAAGAAGAATTCGAGAAAAAAGTGGGAGCCATCATGATTAGATAAACTAATAACTAATTTAATCTTGCAAGAGTGCACGCTGAGTGTTTCTTTTCTCTCTCTCCAGATAGCAACCACTTCATGCCTTAAACAAGGTAATAAAATGTATCGCTTGACCGATCCGAATTCTTATTCGGGGCTGGGGAATGTCAATTTGGCTCTAACTTATTGCAATCATGAGTATGAGCAGAGGAAAGAGGATTGCATGAATTCCTTGATGACCCCATCGAAGAAGAAGCATACTATTGCCTCTTCTTCAGGTGTTCTTATTATTGAAAACTGTTTTTCGGTCAGTCCTTCCTCCTAGGTACTCGATACCGGATCAGGATCTCACATCTGTAATTTATTACTGGGACTGAGAAAAAATAGGATAGTTGGATCTGGTGATATGTTCCTCAGAGTAGGGAACGGAGCACAAGTTGATGCTTCTGCCGTCGGTGAGTATCACCTAGCATTGCCAAATGGAAATACTCTAATTTTGAACAATTGCTACTATGTACCTTGCATGGTTTGCAATATCATATTAGTTTCTTTACTTGATAAAGATGGATATAAGTTTGTTCTTGATAGAAATATCATGAACGTTTACCTTAATCAGGTATTGGTTGCAAAAGATAAACTGTGTAATGGTTTCTATGTTCTAAATCAAAACGCAGTTTTCAACATACAAAACACACGCAAGAGGAAGAGTTCAGAAGAGAACGAATTCTACTTGTGGCGTTGTAGACTTGGTCATATCGGAGAGAAAAGACTGAATAAGTTACATAAAGATGGATATTTGAACACGTTCAAATTTTCATCTTATGAAACTTGTCAGTCCTGTCTCAAAGGAAAGATGATCAAATCTCCGTTCATCGGACACAGAGAAAGAGCAGTAGAGCTCTTGAGACTCATACACAGTAATGTGGTCCAATGTCTATACATGAAATGGGTGAGTTCTCGTACTTCATCACATTCACTGACGATCTCTCTAGGTTCGGATATGTGTATCTCATGAAACACAAATCTGAAGCTTTTAAAAAATTCAAAGAATACAGAAATGAAGTAGAGAACCAGACTGGCAAAAGTATTAAGATCTTCCGATCTGATAATGGAGGGGAGTATTTAAGCACGGAATTCCTAGAATACCTAAAAGAGAATGGAATTCTTTCTCAGCTTACTCCTCCGTATATACCACAGCACAACGGTATATCGGAGTGGAGGAACCGTACCCTATTGGATATGGTTCGCTCCATGATGAGTAACGCCGAGTTGCCTCTTTCATTCTGGGGATATGTGCTTCAGAAAACGGCACATCTTTTGAATCAAGTTCCATCTAAATCTGTGCCTAAAACTCCATATGAAATATGGAGTGGCAAGAGTTTGTATCTTAAATGTGTTAAGATTTGGGGTTGCTTTGCTTATGTCAAAAAACAGAACCCAGACAAACTCGAGGCACAATCAGTTTTGTGTAAGTTTGTAGGATACCCAAAAGATTCTAATGGGTATCTATTCTACCACGCAGAGGAACAAAGGATTATTGTTTCTAAGAATGCCACATTTTTAGAAAAATAATTTCTTACAAAAAATATTAGTGGCAGTGCGGTAGAACTGGATGAAGTTCCAGAAACACAAACTATAACCGAAGATTTGGTGGAACCTCTAGATTCAATAACCCTGGACGAGCCTTAGCTACTCCGCAGATCTAGTAGGATTTCTTATTCTCCCGAGAGATACTACGTTTTCTCATAGACAGGGATCGATAGGACTGCATCTTGGAAGAAGATGATCCTACTAGTTTCATGCAGGCCATTATCAGTAAGGACTCTGATAAATGGCTGGATGCCATACGATCTAAAATGGAGTCTATGTACACTAATAAAGTGTGGACCTTAGATATTGTTCCACCTGGGGTAAAACCCATAGGATGCAAATGGATATACAAAAAGAAATTTGGTGTAGATGGGCAGGTGGAAACCTATAAAGGTAGACTTGTTGCAAAAGGTTTTCGTCAAAGACCAAGTGTGGACTATAGAAATCTTTTCTCCAGTAGCTATGCTCAAATCCATTTGGATCCTACTTGCCATTGCTGCCTTCCATGACTATGAGATCTGGCAGATAAACGTAAAAACGGATTTTCTGAACGGAAGTTTAGAAGAGTGCGTTTATATGGATCGTCCGGAAGGTTTCGTAGACAGTAGGAGCAGCGGGAAGGTGTGCAAATTGCTTAAATCTATTTATGGATTAAAGCAGGTATCGCGGAGCTGGAACATCTGTTTTGATGAAACAGTCAAGGAATTTGACTTCATCAAGAATGAGGATGAGCTTTGTATATATAAGAAAATTGTAGGACGAACTGTCATATTCTTACTCTTGTATGTGGACAACATTCTTTTGATAAGAAATGACATTCCTATGCTACAATCGGTTAAGCTGTTCTTGTCACAAAGGTTTTTATGAAGGACCTGGGTGATGCCTCGTATATTCTAGGGATTAAGATCTACAGAGATAGATCCAAGAGATTACTGGGACTTTCACATTCCAGGTACATAGAGACCGTACTAAAGATATTTAGTATGGAAGATTCCAAGAGAGGTAACCGCATTGCACGGAATCACTCTCTCCAAAAAGATGTCTCCCAAGACTGATGAGGAGAGGGTTCGCAAAAGCACTATACCCTACACTTCGAAGGTAGGATCTATAATGCATGCGATACTATGTACCCGACCAGATGTAGCTTATGCGTTTAGCGTGGTGAGCCGGTATCAGTCTAATCCAGGTGAGAACCACCGGACAGCTGTTAAGAACATTCTTAAGTACCTAAGAAGGACTAAAGAACTGTTCCTGATATTTGGTAATGGGGACCTCCAGGTGGAGTCTTTTACTGATTTGAGCTTCCAGAGTGACAAGGACGACAGCAAGTCTGTCTCGGGTTTTGTGTTTACCCTCAACGGAGGGGGAGGGGGTCTGTTGGAAGAGTTCCAAACAGGACTCCGTCGCAGACTTGACGATAGAGGCTGAATACATTGCTGCCAACGATGTCACAAAAGAAGCTGTTTGGATTAAGAAGTTCGTTACTGAACTTCAGGTGGTTCCATCCATTGTTAACCCAATACCTTTGTATTGCGAAAACAATAGAGTTATGGCTTTAGTGAAGGAATCACGGTCCCATCAGAAATCCAGACACATCTTGAGGCGGTATCACCTGATCAAGGAGATAATTGATTGTCGGAGATCGAGGTGCGGAGAGTGGACACAAAAGACAACACGGCGGATCCATTCACCAAGGCCTTTCCTTAAGCACAGTTCGAGAGACTATTTGAGATGTTGGGTATACGATACGCCAACAATTGGCCATAGAGCAGACGTTGGGTATTCGGCATGCCAATATATGGCCTCAATGCAAGTGGGAGATTGTTGGATATGTATGCCTTAGAGGCCATTATTGTATATGTATACATGTGGATGCTTGGACACACACACACACACACACACACACACATATATATATATGTACATGACAGTCTTGCTCAATATGATGGTATGCTATCTGGTTTGTCTTTATCTTAACATGTGCATATGTTTTACTTTCTATTACGTATCATTCATACATATTGATAAAGCCTGTAGGATCATTTCTAGATTACCTGCATTGTGATGGCGATCATACTTGTAGGAGCTGGGTAGTCGGTAAGCACATTATTAAAAGGTCCCTAGTTGTAGGAGTATTGAGACTGGGTATCGATATTCCGGAGTAGAGTAGTGTATACGTTTCTTGACCCCGACGAGAGGCAATGGTATGGTCCCGCAACCATTGGTCTTTCACACCTAAGATTGTATACAGGTGCTCATTGGTATGAGTACACTGGACGTACTCACCGAGAACTTCTAGATGGTACTATACCTATCGTCAGATGGAAGTTCTCAGGTGACATGAGTATAGGTTAGTCTTTAGACCTGAGATCATCATTTGTCTCATGTGAGTTCCCACCGTACTTTGATCACTACCCTACCATGGATCTACTGGGTCGTGAAAATAGGTTTTGGTTGGGTAAAGTACCAAGCAACATGGAGGCAGTGAGCGATTGTTGGGGATTCATCTCTCCTGGTATAGGGAGTCGATATCGCACTGTGTTCGATTGGTCAGGACCATAAGATCTTGGCCAAGGCAGTTGGGATTTACTGATAGGCTGAACAACAGTTTCTCGGATTGGTCCTGTGCCACATTGGTACGAGTTATCGGGTTATTAGGGTCTGACGTTTACCACCCCTAGACCCAGTATGCGATACTCTCAGACGAAGAGAACGAACTGTATGGAGATTGTCACGGATAGGCTCTGTAGGGATCCAGATGAGTTTGCTCATTGACCTTCCTTTTCAACAGGTACCCGGATAGCTGTTACGTACAGCTAGTGTCGCTAATGTGTTTTATGGTTATGAATTTATCCAGAAACTCATTACCGGCGTACTGTCGAGTCTTTAGAATCTCACACAGAGGGTTTTCCTGGTTCAGGCGAAATGATGTAGTAGCCGTATTGAATACATACAGGGTTCCGATCGATTGATGTACTTTGTACCCGGACTTTCGATCGGACAGTTGATAATACTAGCCGACTCGGAATTGAGCTGGATTATTAAATCAGGTATTGATTTAATAATTTGCATATATGTATTTCGATATGTATATTCTAGTATTATATTCTTCGTGTTATTCTATCTCTTTGAGCATTCGTGTTTTTATCCGAATGCAGGTATGTATATATAGTAGACTGTAATCCGTATTTTATTATGAATAACATTCTAGAAGGTGGACACCACATTAGTTTTTTTTCCATTTATTTGATAAATAGAAATGAGGTGTAAATTGAAGGAGAGGGGGGTATGGTGAGAGCCATGGCTTCAATAGTTGACAAATGAATTATTAATTCATTTGTGGCAACTATTGAAGCATGGTTGATATATTATATTGATGGATATTGTTTTACAAAACCATTGCCATCTATTTTCTCTCACATGCTTGCTCATTTTTCATTTGATCTCACCATTTTGCTTCACTCCTTTCTCCTTCTCTTGAGTTTCTTTCACCTTCATCATCTACCTCTTATCTACACTTTTATGTGTTGAGAAATAAGAGAAGAGGTAAGATAGAGATAGTAAAATACTTAGAACCTCACATTACATCTTAGACTTTTTGGATTAGCAACCCAAGTTTTCTAGTTGTTCTACTTGACATTTAGTGTGGAGCTAGAGGCATGGATCACATCCCTCGGGTGGATCATCTACGACGAAGGAGGACCGATGAGCAAGATCAATTGCGGAGAATCGAAAGAGCCAACAAAGAAGATCAAGCACGATCATGGTGGCTACTCGGAGCGAATGATGAGGAAAGAAGACTGAAGGACTTAGATCGTTTGGTGAGACTTCTTTTCATAGTAGTTAGCTCTCTTAGTTTAGCAAGTTAGGTTTATGGTTAGATCCAGTTTAATAGGTTATTTTAGCGCCGTTTTTAAACTCGTAGAAATTTTTTTGTTTCGCAAACAGGCCACGGATGATGGCTAGGGCGTTAAGGTAACCCAACAAACCGAAATCTCATAAGCATAAAATAATAATGAAACAATAAGTACAGGCATAGAACAAATCCATAATGCATAAACATTGTGTTTATATAAGTGTGGTATCTAACTAAGCAAGAAAATACGATAACTGATCTAGTAAATGTGGTATGGTAACTAAACAATAACTAAAAAGCTAAAGATTACTAGGTTATATGGTGAAATAATGATTTCTAATGTGTACGTGGCATGGAAATTAGCGATGATGAGTGTGTGAGCTGACGAGTATGTGTATGTTCAACATGCGCATCATCGGTAATGGTGCATGTGTCCTAGCAGACGATGTCATGCAAGATAAGGAAAGAACGTGGTATGTTTACTGCAAAAATGAGAATAATACGAGCACAGCAGAAAAATGAAATTGTAAACGCAACAGTATAAAATATATAGCTACATATGAGCCATAAAGTTATAATTAAATAGTACGAATCATTGTTTTTAGAAATATAAGGGCTATGGTGTTTTTGAGAAAAAAGATACCATTTGAAAATCCGTAACGCCCTTTGAGATTGTCATTTAAAAATGCATAACGATTCGTTAATTTTGAAAATAGGTATGACTCTAATTATATCCTAATATCTACTTAAATGATTAGAAAATAATAATTTTCCGAGTCGATACATCCATAAGTCGGCGATCCAGCCTCATAGTATCACATACAGTATAATTCATCGTACGGCATCATCAAGTCAAGGGTGCGGATCAATCATCATGTACATCATATCACGTATGGTCTAATCCATCGTACGATATCATCTAGTCAAGTATGAGGATCAATCATCTTGTACATCATATCACGTACGGTATAATCCATCGTACGACATCATCAAGTCAAGTGTGTGGCTCAATCATCATGTACATCATATCACGTACGGTATAATCCGTCGTACGATATCATCAAATCAAGGGTACGGATCTATGATTACGTATATCCTATCATCTCATCTAGTCACATATCGTCACATGTTATATATATCGCCTAATGTTCATATATTATATTATGACATTTCATCTTATGTTATATAACATAGTTTCGTGACATCATGTCTGATCATATCGACTCATATAATTCTAACATGTCATATCTTCTTACTTATATATATATATATATATATATATTTGTGTGTGTAACTACATATATACCAAAGGCTCAAGGCTAAGAAAATAAGAACTAAGGATATTCCTCCCTACGAGTACACTTACTATCGCCTATAGTCTCCTAGAACCCTATCAGCTAAGTATACATATCTAATATATATATATATATATAACTATATATAAGTACCTTAATACTACAGTTGCGGGGGTGCTATACGTCATCCACCCGACTTCCCCCATAGATATACATATACTCATTTACTATTCTCGCTCTATCCGAAGTTGATGAACGCCTTCTCTCCTTCGTCGTCACGGAAGTCCACGCGAAGGTACCTACAATTTAATGCATATCATAATGAAATCAAAATCAAATCCGAAAACTGATACGGCACGCGAAGCGTATATAGATTAGAACCTATGGTGCACGCATGTAAGAACAACTAAACAACTCCCGACGTTGACGTACAAACGTCAAACGACCGAGTCAAAACTCAAATACCAAAAATCTAGTTTTCAAAGGTCGTAAAAAAAATCTAAAACTTAGTAAAATACTTGTAGATTTTACGTAAGGTGGAATTAGGACATTTTGCATATTGGATAGGCCTAGTTATAAGATGATTGAGCTATGGACCAAAATCCAAACCCTAACTCCACACTTAGGCTGCAATTTGCGGCCAAAAAGATTATTTTGGTGCCCAGGACTTGGATTGGGTGTATTGGGCTTCTTTGGTATCTTCCTAATAATCTGCACATCCTACTGTATCTGCAAAATATTTTTCAGGGTCCTCGAATCATTCCAGATTCCCTCGGAACACCACAATTCAACAAAAACCCGATCTCGGAAAATTCTAAGTTCGTGTTTGGGACTTTTAAACTCACTTGGATAAGGGATTCTATCACTAAAGACTAGTAGTCACTCTCTAAACTCTCTACTATAACACTACTACTCCTTTAAACCATTAAAGATCACCCTAGAATTTTTCAAGTTCACTAAACTTAAACCTCTTAACTCTAAACTAACACTTGGGCTTAGGAAACATAAAAACTTGGTGAAAGGTGAAGGTTTTATCTCATGAAGCAACTCTAGAAAATTCTCAGATGGCCAAATAAGCTCAAGACTAGAAATTGATCCCATCATGATACTTGTAGTGATGTGAGGAATATTATTTGTGAAGCGAACATGGGATTTTGATGAAGTTTTGGGAGGGTTGTATGGTGATAGAAAGGGTGCAGGAGGTGGAGGATGAAGAGATGAAGAAAGAGATGATGATGAAGATGAAGAGAATAAGGACGTGAAGAAAATCCAAGGAAAAATATAGAATTTTCTCCCCCCCTCTCTCCCCCCCTCAACTATGCATCCTTGTCCCCCCTCATTATTATTTCTTTTCTTTTCTTTTCTCATTTTCCATTTTAAAATAATTTAAAAACAAAAGTAAAAATGCAACCATACATGAAACACAATAAAATGTGTTATGGCACATTAACATCTGGCTAACAAAAAAAAACTTGTTTTAAGCGTATAATTAGTGAAATACTAACCAAGTTTAACTTAAACTTGTATGTAAATAATTGTATAAAAATTTATAAAATCCCAAATCCAATAAATGCCTTCATAAGTAATAATTCATATTAATATTCCAATTATTTTCCAAATTATATGTATATACCATTCCATTAAAACTAATTTCCATACTTTAATAATATTCATAGAATTTATTATTTTATTATTTAAATTCTAAAAATATTATTTTATATTTTCTAAAATGTCACAATCTTTCCTCCTTAAATAAATTCGGTCCCCGAATTTAAATTTAACTCCCCGAATATTAATACATTTCAGTAAATCAGTTAAATCAACGGGGCTCCGAAATCATAGAATACGCAAGAAATAACACACAACAATGTGTGCGCATGAAAACGGGTGCAAAACCCAATAATTAAACTCCATCAATGTCATGCAACTCCGAGAAGTCATGATGCATATGCGAGTTTCAAAACCTACTGTTTAGTTCAAGTATCATATACTCAAGACTATAATACGTATATAATATGCATCCTTGTGAAATCGTTTAAATAACTGAATAAAAGTGCATGCAAAATCTCTTTCAAAGGGCCGTGCGATTCGTATATCACGGCACGAGTAGCAGACGTTTATTTTGTAAAGAAATAGATATATTGTAGGGTTTCCAAGCACGGCGGTAAGGTTTCGGGAGGTATCGTCCATGCCATTTTTAAAAAATTGCCGTATTAGCTAATCCTAACCTTAGAATCGCTACTAGAAAATCATACAAAAAGCAATGTAAACAGTTTGCATCTAAGTGAATGAGAAAATACAAACTTTGTAGACCGGTCCTTCAATTCTAAAGCTCCATGTCGTAGTCACTTCGCTGCGAGTTGTGAAGACCCGGACTCAAGTAAGGGTTCACATGAAGAAATGAACAAGCTTGCTCAATGTCTTCGAGACCGAAGATGATCTATGTCGAGAAGACTCGAGCTCATGCTAGCTCTTCACTAATGTGTGTAATTAGTGAAGCAAACACTTTAAACTAAATGGCTAATAGTAGAGGATGATGAAGTAGGAAGCGGGCTCACTTTAGATTTATTTTTCTCACAAGGTTTCATCACATAGAAAAAACTAGCAAGCTTTTTCTCAAGTGAGGAAGAAGATGATGAATGAATAACTCACGAGGTTAGAAATGTAACAATGGTGAGTGTATGTCATGCACTAACCATTGTAGAGAATAAACCAAGGCTAAAGGTTAAGGGTCGGGTTAACAAATATCTTAAGCTAGACAAACAAGTGGACTGTGTCAATGTTCTGCTAGCTTCTCTAAGCTCATCCATGACTAATTCCAAATGTTTGAATTACTTAAAACAAATAAAACCCCAACAATAACCCATCATGGTGTGAGTCTCATACATAAATGTTGCATGTGTAACCTAGTATGACACAACAATATATATCACATATATATTTTGTGCAAAAAGAAAATAATACAATTAACATATATCACATATATATCAATGTATCATAAGTGAGAAAATGAATACTTAAGTGAGCTAATATTAGTTAATGTAATTTAATATATCAAATATATAATTCTACATTAAATTATTAAATCAACTCTGAATTTAATAATCCGGTTATATCACATATAACTGACTAATATCAACAGTAATAACTTATCGAATCAACACTTGATCCGATAACTTGGATATATCACATATAACCGACGAATGTCACATATCGCGAGAATAGAATATGATATTACATACGCGTATTTATCTCGGTCCCTCACATATCTCATATTTGCTCCTACTCTGTTTCGCATGAACCAGGAAACCTCTGTGTAGGACTCTAAAGACTCGTCATTACGCCGGCAGTAGGTGATGATCATATCAAACACCCACAAGCCGCAAGCGGTCTGCTAAACGTAACGGCCATCCGGGTATTGAGCGATCAGAAAATCAACAAGCAAGCCTGCTCACACTCCTGCGAATCCAATCAGTAACACTACCGTACAGTCTGGTCTCTTCATCTGATATGTCGCATATCAACAGCCTGTAGGTGGTATAACGTTAGGCCCGAATAGCCTGATAAGTCATGCCGATGTAAGGTCCATAACGGTTCGAGAAACTACTGATAACACTTACCAGTAGATCTCAGCAACCCTGGCCAGGGATTTCCTGTTATGGCCAATCGAGTATAGTGCGACATCAACTCCCAATACCAGGAGAGAAGAAACCCCTCCTATCGCTCATTGCCTCTATGTGACTCGGGACTATACCCAAAAAGCACCTTTTTGCATGATCTCTTGACCATGCTATGGTGGAAATCAAAGCACGGTAGGAATCATACAAGACTCTATGACGATCTCGGGTCTACAGACTAACCTGTACTAGTATCACCAGAGAACTGCTGTCCGACGATAGGTATAATACCATCTAGGAGTTCTCAGCGAGTCCGTCTAGTGTACCCAGTCTTCACTGAGCACCCGTATACCTTCTCTGATGTCAAACACCAATGGATATGGGATCATCTATCCCCCATCACATGGGTCGAGAAGCGTATACGCTAGTCTACTCTGGAGTATCGATGCCCTGTCTCGATACTCCCACGACTAGGAACAATTATAGGGTGTATTTTTGGACTACCCTTGGCCCCACTTGTATGATCTCCATCATAGTTGTCATGACCCAAAATTTGGATGTGACCGGCACTTAGATTGTATGATATCTAAAGATGTCGACACAATCTGAGTAAACCAAAAACCAAGATCAAAACCCTTTTTGCGGAACTTAGAAAATATTTTGTTTTAAGTAAAAGAATGAAATAGCATGCCGAATGATTTTTAAATAAGAGAAGTTTAAACAACTGGTTTTGAAACTTCGACAGTACTTCCATTTTTAATTATTAATTGAGCAGTTATAGAATGTGTGAATATGTTGCATTCCTGGTTGGGAGCAACTCGATACCAAACAGCGAAATCAATACACAAAATAATACGACACTAAAATGAAGAATCTCACGCATAATTAAAAGAACTATAATTTAACACAACTAAACGATCTCAACAGTCAAAATAAGATACATATAACCACTTCTCGTTCTAAGTCAACTATACTGGGTCTGATGGAGTAATACTAGATCCAATATACAAAACCAAAATAGGAGGTTACTACATAGGTAACCCACTTACCAAAAAGGAGCGACAAAAGCTGATAAGTGGATCCGCACTGTTGCTACGCGTCCACACGACTCCTGCAAGGAACTATGGCACAACGGGGGTGAGTTGCCAACTCAGTGAATAAAATTAACATATATCGGCTGATAATATAAGTATGCCGAACTAGAACTAATATCAACAATGATGAATGTGATGCATAATAACAGGTGGAAGCATGAATATGTACTACTTAATATATAAATCAAAATTTAAAATCTCATCAATTATTTTCTAAATAAGATTTATTTTCTTCCCGTGTCCAACATCGACACAAATTTTTGGTGTTTCATCAGGCATCGTTCCCCGAACGATCCTGTCAATCAATTAACACCGGTCGGTATCACCTAAATATCCACCGTGTTTACCACTGACTCCGGTATCGAGTATCCTCGTTAGGCTCCCCGCCTATAATGTGGCTCTCCTGCCCCTCGGCCTCGACCGGGTCCATCATGAATCCAGCTGTATAGCTACCCCACCCAGCCCGGATATATGTAAGAAATTCCGCAACCGTATAGCTACCCTACCCGGTTCAGAACAAAACCAAATCAAAAAACGACATTTCATGGTGGACATGTCACATCAATCATGAAAATCATTGAATCCTTTCAATAGTGTATAAAACTCAAAACCATAAATCAATAGTAATCCAATACATCTTATATCATAACTACAAATACTTGAAGATAAAACATGATGACATTTAAAATAATAACTACCATTCTTGATATTTAAGGTATGATGGGAATCATATTTAGTCTAATAAGTAATAAGTGTATATGTGACACGTTAATATCGACAGGGTGTAGTGTAACATGTAGATATGTGCATGTGCAGTATGACTCGTCGATAATTTATGCAGTGTTCTAACAATTATTAATATGATAATATTTATATATATATGAATGTGTACGATCAAACTTTAGAAACGAAGGAACAATTGTAATTTAAACTTAAACCATGGGCGTAACACGCCATCCATACAAAATTCCCCGGTAGATGTTTAGTCTACTCACCGGAATACGTTGAATCAACTCAGATCGCCAATCCTTTTCTTTTCTTTGCGGCCCCTGAAGTTTCCGTAGTCGAATCTAATATTGAAATTAACTTGTATAAGAAATGGCTAACTCCGATATGGCGAAGCATGAAATTACAAGTGCTATGTACTAACTATACTACGTACGACCATTCTAAACTATCTAACACTTATACTAACTAAATTTAATCCGATCGCTGTAACAGAATCACTTTACGAAATATCCGTGTCGTGTTTTAAACGTTTTAACCCCATTTCAGATATTAGCTCCCAGATTTCATATACTTTTAAATTAACTTAATCAAACAATACCAAATATCCTAACATCTATACAGAGACCTACCCTAAAACCCACAATACCCAAATCCCCAAGAAATCCGGCGACGCCGGAATTTTCGTGGTGGTCACCGGCCAAAATCCGAGCACTGGGGTTAGTCTTCCTATGGTTTATTTTAGGTCCCACACACAATATTAAGGCACTGTTTGGTTAAGTTATTTATTATCTAAGTTATAGCAGATCTTCACAGAGCCCGTGTTTCCCTAAAATACCAAATTTCCGATATCCGATTTCTACAATTTAAGTTTACAGAACTAGATTCCTACAGTGTTTAAAGATTATACCTACAAAAGATGATTGAAAGGCTTCCTCCAAAATACCCAAGTCCTTAGCTCCTATCTTGATGGTGAAAATCCTTAGCACTAGTTCTCCTTCTCTTCTCTCCTTTTCTTATTTCTTTTGTGTGTTATATTTTCTTTCTTTCATTTGAAATTTTCTGATTTAGATTTGATTAAAATGATCTGAACACATGATATACGGTAAAGGGAATGAGTGAGGTGTAGGAGGAGGTGTCACCAAAGGAGTTGTGGTGAATTCATGCAAGGTTGAGGTGGTGTGCATGAGGTGTGCATGCAAGAAGGAGGTGTCTATGTATTATCTCTCATATGTTGTGGTGTCTTGAGGAATTTCTGAATCTTAACCATTATCTAACCCTTTTATACATAACCCCTCAACATTTCCAAGTTTTCACAATTACTTAAATTTTACACAAAAACCCTTCAATACATATGTTATTATATAACACCATTTTTATTCTAATGAAGCTAAATTTCACACTAAAACCCTTGTAATTTACTAATGTGATAAACTAAAATTTCAATTTAATTTGTTTCACACACTACTTATGGAAATGTCCTATTTGGTTTTAATAACTTTTTAAATTAACATTTTATTATTTAATTAATTAAATTTATTTATTTTCTAAAATTTTTAAAATGTTACAATAGTCTTGGTAGTCAAGTACACATCCTAAGGGTTTTGTCAACATGTGAGAGTAAGACAATATCACGTATACAAGTCAACATGTTAAGACAAAGAGCAATCAGATAGCAAACTATCATATCGAGCAAGAAAGTCCTCTCTATATATGTCCAAGCATCCACTACAATATACATCCCATCTACAGTAATGGCCTCTAGGGCATACATATAACTAACAATCTCCCACTTGCACTAAGGCCATTTGTTGTAGTTTCCTATACCCAACAATATAGCAGTGGTTGTAGTATCCCATACTCAATCATCCCAAAAATCTCTCAAATAGTATTTGGGGAAGCAAGCCTTGGTGAGTGGATCCGCCGTGTTAACATCAAAATCTGCTCTCCTTACCTCGATCCCTTGGAGATCAACCATTTTCCTGATCAGGTGATACTTGCTTCAGAATACGTCTGAATTGCTGATGGGAATGGTGTTCTTAGGCCAAATCCACAACTCCATTGTTTTCATAATAACAGTTATTGGACACTCAATGGTAGGAACCTTATGTTAGTTATATGTATGCCCTAGAGGCCATTACTGTACATTGGATGTATATTGTAATGGATGCTGGGACATATATAGGTAGGACTTTCTTGCTCGACATGATAGTACGCTATCTGGTTGCTCTTTATTTTAACATGTATACTTTCGGTCTCTCTGTTACATGTTGATAAAGCCCTTAGGATGTGTACTCGACTTCCAGGACTATGATGCAGATCATACTAGTGGGGCCTGGATAGTCCATGAGTACATCCTTCAATGTTCCTAGTCGTGGGAATATCGAGACGGGGCATCGATATTCCAGAGTAGACTAGCGTATATCTTCTCGACCCATGTGATAGGCGATGGATGATCCCATATCCATTTGTGTTTGACATCGGAGATGGTATGCGGGTGCTCAGTGTAGACTGGGTACACTGAACGGACTCGCCGAGAACTCCCAGATGGTATTATACCTCACGTCAGATGGCAGTTCTCTGGTGACACTGGTGCAGCTTAGTCTGTTGACCCGAGATCGTCATAGAGTCTTGTGTGTCTCCCACTGTGCTTTGATTTCCACCCTACCACGGCTCTACTGAGGCGTGCAAACAGGTGGTTTTTGGGTACAGTCCCGATTCACATGGAGGCAATGAACGATAGGAGGGGATTCGTCTCTCCCGGTATAAGGGGTTGATGTTGCGCTATGCTTGACTGGCCATAACAGGAAATCCATGGCCAGGGTTATAGTGATATACTGGTAAGAGTTATCAGTAGTTTCACGAATGTTATGGACCTCACGTCAGCATGACTTATCGAGCTATTGGGGTCTGACGTTTACCACCCCTAGGCGAGATATGCGACATATCAGACGAACAGACCGGACTGTACGGTAAGTGTTACTGGTTGGATTCACAGGAGTGTGAGCGAGCTTGCTCGTCGATCTTCTGATTGCTCAATACCCGGGTGGCCGTTACGTTTAGCAGACCGCTTGCGGCTTGTGGGTGTTTGATATGATGATCACCTGCTGTCGGCGTATTGACGAGTCTTTAGAGTCCTACACAGAGGTTTCCTGGCTCAAGCGAAACGAAATAGGAGCGCATATGAGATATGTGCGGGACCGAGAATAATTCGTGTATGTGATACCGTATTCCATTCTCGCGATGAATGTGTCGAATGGTTGTATGCGATATAACCTAGTTATCGAATCGAGGATTGATTCGATAAGCCGATACATTGGATACTAGTCGGTTATATGCGACATGACCGGATCATTGAATCAAGTGTTGATTTAATGATTTGATGTATAATTATATATTTGATATATTACTTTGCATTAACTAGTATTGGTTCACTTTAAATGGATTTTCTCACTTGAAGTTCACAAGTTGTATATGTGATATACTTTTGTGCACTTGATTGTATCATGTTTGATGATACATGCTATCTTGGGTTTGTGTAAAGACTCAAACCATGATTAGTGAATGGTTAGGGTTTCATTTCATTTAATTCTTTATCTATTTGTTTTGGTTAAATGAGAAAAGAAAAGATAAATGGTTGCTTTCATACTAGAAGGTTTTTGTTGTTTCATGCAATTTTTGATTAAAGTAACCATTTTGTCTTTATCTCCAAAACCTAACCATTCTACTAAACCCTAGTTAGTTCTCTACACTAAACCATGGTTAGTATATGATAAGTATTCATATTATTTTCTTTTTGGAAAATAACTCATCATATATTCTTTCTTCATCTTCTTCATCTTCAACATGAAGAAAGCTTGTCTCCATCAATGGCAACTAGCCAAAATGAGTGAGAAATCCATTTCTAAAGTGAACCCACTTCCTATTTCTTCATCCTCTACCTCTTGCCAAGTAGTATAGGGTGTTTTCTTCACAAGTTTCATGACTTGGTGAAGTGGGAGCTTGATCTTGTGATGCCTCGACGTAGATCATCTTCGGCATCGAAGTCGACGATCTAGCCCGCCCATTTCTCCGATGAAGCCGATGCTAGAGTCATGGATTCGATTTGGACAGCGAGGGGACTTCATCACGGAGCCATGGAGATGGAAGACCGGATCTACAAAGGTTGTAGCCTCTTTACTTTAGCGTTAAATTCGTTTACTTGCATTACATCGCCTCATTATCTAGTTAACGATCCGTATTAGGGTTTGTAGGCACATGAAATTTTTAATTGGGCATGTTTGATCACTTGTGAGACTTCATTAGTGTGCCTAGGAACCCTACAGTGGTATCAGAGCCTAGCTAGAGCCTTAGGCGATGCGTAAACGGAGTTAGAAGTCCGATCGAACCGAAACCCTAACTCAAAAATTGCTCTCTGTACATTTTTGAATTTTGTGGATTTTTGAGAATTAAAAATATGCAGAAAAATCAGCAGGAATATCTAAGAGTTACTGTGAAATTCGATTCCCTAATCCCATCAAACCGCCGCGGTTCCGCGGCACGAGCATGGCTCGTGCGGCGGATCCGCAGCCGTTTTGTCTTATCATGCATTGAATTTTGTACAGCAATTCTTATTTTGCAGTACTAGTTTTCCTGGGAATTTTTAATATTTATTCAAGAGTTGAATTTTCTGGGTTGTATTGGGGACTCGGTGTTTCGATCGGATTGTCTAATTTTGTCTGTGTGTTTTTCCGGATAATTTTAGAATATGTTAAAAAGTTCGGCCGGATATAAATACCCACCTTTTCCCCTGCCGGGAAATTTCCAATTGTTGGACTTTTCCGTAGTTTAATGACGTTCTAAGTAGTGCAAGTAACGCGATGGTCCCTCTAGAAGACAACAAACCTTAACTCGATTATGTGACCGTCTTGAACTGCCCTTTGAACCTTAGGGTTTGGGGCAGTACGGCGTGCCACATGTGAGGCGTTGGCTTGACCTTTCTACGGCTGGACCGTTGGTACTGAGGCACGAAGTGAATGTTTTTAAACTTATTTCATGTGTTGAGCAGTATCGGGAAAACTTGGGTGTTCGAATGTTCGATCGGAAA
Organism: Agapanthus africanus; assembly: GCA_030015575.1. NCBI lineage: Eukaryota > Viridiplantae > Streptophyta > Magnoliopsida > Asparagales > Amaryllidaceae > Agapanthus > Agapanthus africanus. The sequence goes on from CM057343.1 coordinate 517,524,700, forward strand.
GTTTAACATTTTCTATTTATCCGGAATGTGATACAATAATTGGAATTCACAAGTAGTTATGAGATAACTGAATGAATGTTATAAACATAGCAGTTTAGTCTCACTTGATCGGTTGCCACGGAATTTTGATGCGATCAAAAGTCCGTCGCAATCACGTAGTGTACGCGGATACTCGCCGGGTAAACTTAATAGACAGCCTCACTCCATAGCCCTGACCAAGTGACTGTAGAAGAACCCCGTCGCCGAAAGCATCCGTAAGGGTGCTCGCGGTAGCGGTATTCCGCCTTGGTGCACTTCGTCGACGGTATCAGGGGTGCGGCCGTCTACTAAAGTTTGCGACGAGTATTCGATCAGGATGTCGGGAATCTTGTTGAATTGCCCGACTTGAAATTGAAAAGAGTTTTCGATAACGAGACTAAAATGCGGGGTTTATAATTGTTAGGCAAGCGATGTCTAAGGAATTCATTTGATTAGGCATGCGATGTCTATGCAAGTTGCGGATTCCAACCGTTGTAGTTTTACACTTTCTTTTCTGTGACCGTAAGTGTAATATGTGATATCACCGGTTTCGTTGCTATATGTCAACGACAATTGGGATGCGCATATTTACTTACGTTGATGACATGTGATGTTATGTGTTGCTGGATATGTTATATTGGATCGTCGTGTTCGAATAGCCGGGGTTTTTTTTATGTGAGATGAGTGTTTTTCATTTTCATTCATGTAAAAACTTGTATGTAATATTCTTTTATTGGGGCACTTCCAGGTTGCGGATGATGTCACCTTTTGTATATTATTTACTTTTCCGCATTAGGATAGACCCAAGGAGGGGAGCACAAGTAACCGGGTTCTAGGGTCCAGTGGGAGACCATCTCGAGGAGTCGAGTCCGGGTCTCCTAACCCTAGAATTGGTAGGGTTGCTTGCCGCTCTCATAGGGGTCTAGGTGTGTGGGATTGGCTATTCATCACGACCGTGGAATCCGTGTTTTATACTGGCTCGTATTAAAAACACGGACGTCCTAGTATATCTAATATTTCATATGCTATTTTTCTGCTGCGTTATCTGTGATGTGATCATGAGATTTGGTCAGATAGATATTATATATAGTATATATGATATATTATATAGACGTTGCTTATGTTTTACATCCGCGCTAGCCCTGCCTCGCTCTGGCGTTAGTTACCTAACCTAACGGTGCAGACGGGACATCGAGGCGAATGCGGATGACATAAGCGTACGTTATATTTATCTGTGATGTTTAGGTGGACTTATATGATGGGATATTCATTAATGAGATTAATGAAAGAAAATAAACCTAATTGATGTTGTGGAATCGAATTTCAAAAATAAAACAGGTAGCTACAGTTCTTGCTTTGCATCGCGGTGTTCCTTATAGAACATCCTGCACCTTATTCGATGAGGAAAGGACCGAGATCCCTTCACCGGGAGTGACTCCTTTAGCAATAACTGGCAGATGCTACAACCCTCGGTTTGTCTTTTGATCGCTTCTATACTTTCCGCTTTGCACAGTGATATATATGATATATCCCGCATCTCATTCGACGAGGAAAGGGCCGACGATCCCTTCACCGGGAGTGACCCCTTTAGCAAAACTAGAAAAGCCTCAAAAACATTCCATTTAAAAACCATTTGATTCCGCAACGAGATCAAGTTCAAAGCGTTAAAGTTTTTCTCAAAAACCATTCGCAACCCTCCGTCATTTTAGGAAGTAGAGTACTTAGTATTCGTGCTACGTTTGTCGACCATAGCCGAGGCGTAGTGTGCGGTAGCTAAGTGATGTCTTCCTACACAGCATATGATGCGATTAGTTAGGACAGTCATGTGTCTTTGTTGACCTTAGCCAAGGGTCAAGTGGGTGGGTCTAATTAATCATGAAATGACGGGTAGAACTTGACTAGTACCTATGATTTGTTGACCTTAGCCAAGGTCATAGGTGCTAGGGGTAAAAACCATTATCGGGAGTTTCAAGTATTGAAACTTGCAATGAGATTGCATACCTTCTATGTGATAGTTTGATCCCGATACCCACTGCGAGTAATTGTTACTCCTGGGAGAGTTTTGCACTTTGCAATTAGCCGATCAAGTAGGTGTCTAGAAAGGTGTCAACGGGGTTACGCCTCTGGGAAAACGAGGTTTACTGTAATTAGGTTCGTGCGAAAGCACGGGGAACCTCCCTCAAAGTACCGACACTGGCCTGGCTGAAAGATTGGCGAACTTGTAGAGTGTAATTAATCCCGGCTAGTCTTTCCTTTTAAGGTTTGAAGGAAAATTTGATAAAAACAGTGGGAGCCATCCTTATTAGATAAAATATATAACCAATCTAATCTTGCAAGAGCGCACGCAGAGTGTTTTCTTCTCTCTCTCTCCTGGTAGCGACCATATCACGCCTTAATCAAGATAATAATACGGATATTGAACGAACCAGCTTATTATACTGAGCTGGGGAACGTTGGTCCCGCTCCAACTTATAATTGTTATAAGACAGAGCAGGAAATAGGGGAAAACCAGAATTCCTATGCCGCCCAAACGAAGAAAGTGCATATGATGCATCTCCTTCGGGTGTGTTCATTATACAGAACTGTTTCTCAGTATCCTCTGCATCCTGGGTATTTGATACCGGATCAGGATCCCAGATATGTAATCTGTTACATAGGGCTACAAAAGGGTAGAAAAACTGAGAACGGGTGATAAGTTTCATGAGACAGAAAACGGGGCAAGTGTTGCAGCCAAGTCTGTTGGTCACTGTCACCCTGTATTACTAATATATTGATTCTGAACAAATGCTATTAGATACCAAACCTGATATACAAAATCATATCAGTCTCTTTACAAGTAAAGAAATGATAAAATTTTGTATTGTTGGATAATGTTTTGAACATTTCCTATATCTAAAGTTGATCGGTTCAGGCACGTTATCTAAAAGCATTGATGTTCTAAATCAAACTACAGTTCCTAGTATACAGAACACACACAAGAGGAAGAGTTCAGAAATGAACGAATCCTTCTTGAGGCATTGTAGACTAGGTCATATCAATGCGACCCGACTGGCTGAAGTTACATTTAAGATGCATATTTAAATCAGTTTGAATTTACATCTTGTGAAACTTGCGAGTCATGTCACAAAGATTAGATGACCATAGCTCTGTTTATTGGAAACAGGGAAAGAGTTAGTAAACTCTTAGGATTGATACATGATGATGTATGTAAGGTCTCCTGTCTACACATGCAAGGACCGGTTCTTTTTACTTCATTACGTTCTCTGATGATCTCTCAAGATTCAGACATATGTTCCTGTTGAAACACAAGTCCGAACCTTTTGAGATATTCATAGAATATAAGTTAGAAGTAGAGAACCAAAATACAGGTATAAGTATTATGTCCTATGATAAGATCAGGGAGGAGAATACTTGTGCATGGAATTCTTGGATATTCTAAAAGAAGATGAGATTCTCTCTCAGTATTACTCCTCTGAATGCACCACAGCACAACGGTGTATCGGGGTGGAGCAATTGCACCATATTGGATATAGTGTGCTCTATGATGAGTACTACTGAGTTACCTATTTCCTTTTGGGGTTGTGCACTTGAGAAGCTGCATACCTATTGAATTAGGTTCGAATCAAATCAGTGCCTACCACTCCATATGAGATATGGTATGGGAAGAGCCCATCTCTTAAGTAAGTTAAGATTTGGGATTGTCCGACCTATGTCAAAAGCAAAATCCGGACAAGATCGAGGCAAGGACAGTTCTGTAGAACTGGAAAGGTTCCAGCTATACAAAACTGCAGCTGATGATTTGATAGAACCAAAGGATTCAATAGTTCCCGACGAACCTCAGCCTCTCCGCCGATCTGGTAGGGTTCCTCATCCATCTGAGACATACTTCGGTTTCTCGATGACAGTGGGAGTGAGGAATGCATCATGAGATGATGACCCAACTAGATTCGAGCAGGTCATCGAGAGTAGGGACTCTGTAAGAATGGCTGGATGCTTAGCGATCTGAGATGGAATCCATATACACCAACAAAGTATGGACTTTGGGTGCTATATCTGAAGGGTTAAATCCCCATCAGGAGAAAATATATCTTGAGAAGATTACTTGGTGTAGATGGAAAAGTTGAGACTTTCAAAGCTAGACTTGTTAAAGGTTTTCGTCATCGACCAGGCGTGGATAATGATGAAATCTTTTCCAGGGACTATGCTTAAGTCCATCCGGATCCTACTTGCCACGGCTACATACCATGACTACGATATCTGGCGGTTGGGTGTCATGACTGCTTTTCTAAATAATGATTTAGAAAAGAACGTCTATAAGAACACAGCCAGAGGGCTTCGTAAACAGTGGGAGCAGCGGAAACGTGTGCAAGTTGATTTACAGAATAAAGCAGGCATCGCGGAGTTGGAACGTCTGTTTTGATGTGGTAGTCAAAGAGTTTGACTTCATCAAAATGGTAGATGAACCTTGTATGTACAAAAGGGTAGTAGAGAGTAAGGTGGTCATTCTCGTATTGTACGTGGACAACATACTCTTGATAGGAAAGGAGTTTTCTATGCTACGATCGGTCAATCTCCGCTTATCACAATGATTTTCCACATAGGATCAAAGTGATACCTACTAAATCCTGGGTTTTGGATCTATGAGATAGATCTAAATGGATGTTAGGATACTCACTAGTTGTAGTGAGATGGTATCAGTTGATCCTGGGGAAAATCACTGGAAGTGTTCCAGGGTGATAGAGACGACTGAATGTCAGTCACAGGCATTGTCTTTACCCTCTATAAAGGGACGGTATGTTGGAAGAGTTCCAAGCTAGATACCGTGGCAAACTAGACGATAAAGGCTGGTAACATCGCTATTAAAGATACTACCAAAGAGGCAGTTTGGGTGTATATTGGTTCATGAGATGAACTAGGTTCCCACCATTGTGTGACAATGAAAGTGTGGCTTTGGCCAAGGAACCATGATCCCATCAGTGACCCAGACATATTCTGAGGCAGCATCACCTGATCGTGGAGATAGTTGATCTTCAGGGTGATCGAGGTTAGGAGAGTAGACTCAGAGGATAACACCGTGGATCCACTCACGAAGGCCTTTTCCCAAAGAGAGACTTTTAGGGGATGGTTGAGTATTAGATACTACAACTACTGCTACAGATGGCCCTAGTGCAAGTGAGAGATTGTTAGTTATATGTATGCCCTAGAGGCCATTACTGTACATTGGATGTATATTGTAATGGATGCTGGGACATATATAGGTAGGACTTTCTTGCTCGACATGATAGTACGCTATCTGGTTGCTCTTTATTTTAACATGTATACTTTCGGTCTCTCTGTTACATGTTGATAAAGCCCTTAGGATGTGTACTCGACTTCCAGGACTATGATGCAGATCATACTAGTGGGGCCTGGATAGTCCATGAGTACATCCTTCAATGTTCCTAGTCGTGGGAATATCGAGATGGGGCATCGATATTCCAGAGTAGACTAGCGTATATCTTCTCGACCCATGTGATAGGCGATGGATGATCCCATATCCATTTGTGTTTGACATCGGAGATGGTATGCGGGTGCTCAGTATAGACTGGGTACACTGAACGGACTCGCCGAGAACTCCCAGATGGTATTATACCTCACGTCAGATGGCAGTTCTCTGGTGACACTGGTGCAGCTTAGTCTGTTGACCCGAGATCGTCATAGAGTCTTGTGTGTCTCCCACTGTGCTTTGATTTCCACCCTACCATGGCTCTACTGAGTCGTGCAAACAGGTGGTTTTTGGGTACAGTCCCGATTCACATGGAGGCAATGAACGATAGGAGGGGATTCGTCTCTCCCGGTATAAGGGGTTGATGTTGCGCTATGCTTGACTGGCCATAACAGGAAATCCATGGCCAGGGTTACAGTGATATACTGGTAAGAGTTATCAGTAGTTTCACGAATGTTATGGACCTCACGTCAGCATGACTTATCGAGCTGTTGGGATCTGACGTTTACCACCCCTAGGCGAGATATGCGACATATCAGACGAACAGACCGGACTGTACGGTAAGTGTTACTGGTTGGATTCACAGGAGTGTGAGCGGGCTTGCTCGTCGATCTTCTGATCGCTCAATACCCGGGTGGCCGTTACGTTTAGCAGACCGCCTGCGGCTTGTGGGTGTTTGATATGATCATCACCTGCTGCCGGCGTATTGACGAGTCTTTAGAGTCCTACACAGAGGTTTCCTGGCTCAAGCGAAATGAAATAGGAGCGCATATGAGATATGTGCGGGACCGAGAATAATTCATGTATGTGATACCGTATTCCATTCTCGCGATGAATGTGTCGAATGGTTGTATGCGATATAACCTAGTTATCGAATCGAGGATTGATTCGATAAGCCGATACATTGGATACTAGTTGGTTATATGCGACATGACCGGATCATTGAATCAAGTGTTGATTTAATGATTTGATGTATAATTATATATTTGATATATTACTTTGCATTAACTAGTATTGGTTCACTTTAAATGGATTTTCTCACTTGAAGTTCACAAGTTGTATATGTGATATACTTTTGTGCACTTGATTGTATCATGTTTGATGATACATGCTATCTTGGGTTTGTGTAAAGACTCAAACCATGATTAGTGAATGGTTAGGGTTTCATTTCATTTAATTCTTTATCTATTTGTTTTGGTTAAATGAGAAAAGAAAAGATAAATGGTTGCTTTCATACTAGAAGGTTTTTGTTGTTTCATGCAATTTTTGATTAAAGTAACCATTTTGTCTTTATCTCCAAAACCTAACCATTCTACTAAACCCTAGTTAGTTCTCTACACTAAACCATGGTTAGTATATGATAAGTATTCATATTATTTTCTTTTTGGAAAATAACTCATCATATATTCTTTCTTCATCTTCTTCATCTTCAACATGAAGAAAGCTTGTCTCCATCAATGGCAACTAGCCAAAATGAGTGAGAAATCCATTTCTAAAGTGAACCCACTTCCTATTTCTTCATCCTCTACCTCTTGCCAAGTAGTATAGGGTGTTTTCTTCACAAGTTTCATGACTTGGTGAAGTGGGAGCTTGATCTTGTGATGCCTCGACGTAGATCATCTTCGGCATCGAAGTCGACGATCTAGCCCGCCCATTTCTCCGATGAAGCCGATGCTAGAGTCATGGATTCGATTTGGACAGTGAGGGGACTTCATCACGGAGCCATGGAGATGGAAGACCGGATCTACAAAGGTTGTAGCCTCTTTACTTTAGCGTTAAATTCGTTTACTTGCATTGCATCGCCTCATTATCTAGTTAACGATCCGTATTAGGGTTTGTAGGCACATGAAATTTTTAATTGGGCATGTTTGATCACTTATGAGACTTCATTAGTGTGCCTAGGAACCCTACACCTTATTCATCTCATGAACAAGAAATGTCTAGACAGCCACTTTGGCAGTATCATTGGTAGCAATGTATTCAGCCTTTACCATCTAGTATGTCACAGTATCTAGCTTGGAACTCTTCCAACATACCGTCCTTCCACTGAGGGTAAAGACAATGCCTGTGACTGACTCTCAATCTACCTTATCACTCTGGAAGCTCGAACCAAGAACTTTCTTTTAGTGCTTCTCGAGTACTTAAGAATGTCCTCCACAGCTGTCCAGTGATTCTCCCAAGATCCGATTGATTCCTAATCACTACACCTAGTGAGTCATCTATATCTGGTCTGGTACATAACATCGCATACTCTGATAGAGCCTACTGCTAAAGCATAGGGTATCACTTACACTCGAGTGATCCATAAGTAAGTGGGCGAACCACCACGCTTAGAATCGTCCATACTAAACCCCTTTAGTATGGTGTTAATGTACCTGTATTTGGGACACTCCCAACATCCACTTAGATCTATCACCATAAATTATAATTTAGAAGATGTAGTAGGTATCATCCAGATCTTCTATTGAGAATTCTCGTGATAAGAGGAGCTTGACCGAGTGTAGTATAGAAAACCATTTCTTATCAAAAGTATGTCATCAACGTACAATACGTGGAAGACAACCTTACTCTCTACAACCTTCTTGTATATACAAGGTTCATCTACCATTTTGATGAAGTCAAACTCTTTGACTGTCACATCAAAACAGATGTTCCAACTTCGCGATGCTTGCAATGATTCTGATGGACTAAAGCATAGCTTTGAAAGTCTCAACTTTTCCATCTACACCAAGAATCTTCTCAAGACCCATTTGCTCCCAATGGGTTTTACCCCTTTAGGTGCAACATGCAAATTCATACTTTGTTGGTGTACATAGATTCCATCTTTGATCTCATAGCATCCAGCCTTTTCACAGAGTCGCCACTCGTGATGGCCTGCCTGAACCTAGTTGGGCCATCATCAACCATGATGCAATCCTTGCTCCCACTGTCACCGAGAATACCATAGTATCTCTCAAGTGGATGAGGAACCCTACCAGATTCTTGGAGAGGCCGAGATTCGTTGGAGACTATTGAATCCTTTGGTTTCGCCAAATCATCAGCTGGAACTCCTTCCAGTTCTACCTCATGACTACTAATTTCTTCACAAGAAATTCCTTTTCTAAAAAAGGTGGCATACTGAGAAAAAAACACATTTTGCTCCTTAGAGTGGAAGAAGATATTCCCTCACAAATGTTTGGGATATCCTAACAAACTTATACAGAACTGACCTTACCTCGACCTTGTCCGGATTTTGCTTTTCAACATATGCCGGACAACCCCATATCTTAACTCGCTTAAGAAACGGTCTCTTCCCATTCCATATCTCATATGGAGTGGTAGGCACTGATTTGGTTGGAACCCCATTCAATAGGTATGCAGCTTCTCAAGTGCATAACTCCAAAAAGGAAATAAGCAACTCAGCAGTATTCATCATAGAGCGCGCCATAACTCATAGGGTGCGATACCTCCGCCCCGATACACCGTTGTACTGTGGTATACACGAAGGAGTAAGCTGAGAGAGAATCACATTCTCCTTTTAGAAACTCCAGGAACTCCATGCGCAAGTATTCTCCACCTCGATCACATCGAAGGACTTAATACTTCTACCCATCTGGTTCTTAAACTTCAAGCTTATATTCTTTGAATTTCTCAAAAGTTTCAGACTTGTATTTCAACAGGAACATATGTTAGAATCCTGAGAGATAGTCGATGAATATAACGAATTGCGAAGAACCAAGCCTAGCATTTATAGACATTGGACCATATACATCATCATGTATCTGTCCCAAGAGTTCACTAACCATTTCTCTGTTTCTAGTAAACGGAGTATTGGCCATTTTACCTTTGAGACAAGATTGGAAATTATCATAAGATGAAAATTCAAACCGATTCTTATATTCATCCTTATGTAAGTTAGCTGGTCATGTTGCATTGATATTACCTAGTCTACAATACATCAAGAAGGATTTGTTCATTTCTGAACTATTCCTCTTGTATGTGTTCAATATACTTTGAACTTTAGCTTGATTTAGAATGTATATGCTATTATCTAACGTGCTTGATCGAATCAACTTTTGATTCAGGAAAATGTTCACAAAATTATCCTCCAATACAAAATTACATCCTTCTTTAACTCAGTAAAGAACATGATGTAATGTTGTATATCAGGTTCGGCATGTAATAACATTTGTTCAGAATCAATGTATTAATACAAGGTGATATCTGCCAACAGACTTGGCTGAAACAATTGCACCATTCTCTAACACTTAGAGACATATCATCCATTCTCAGTTCTCTACCTTTCTGTAGCCCATGTAACATAATACATATACGGGATCCTGATCCGGTATCACATACCTAGGACGTAGAGGATACTGAGAAACAGTTCTCGGTAATGAACACACCCGAAGAATATGCATCAACATACTTAATCCTCGATTGGGTGGCATGGGAATCCGAATATTCCCCTATTTCCTGCTCGGACTTATAACAGTTATAAGATAGAGCGGAACCAATAATCCCTACCTCAGTATAATAAGTAGGTTCGGTCAATGCATCCATATTATTATCTTGATTAAGGCGTGACACGATCGCTACCAGGAGAGAGAGAGATAAGAAAACACTCTGCGTGCGCTCTTATAGGATTAGATTGGTTATTAGTTTATCTAATCAGGATGGCTCCCACTGTTTTAGTCAAATCTACCTTCAAACCCTAAAAGGTAGGACTAGCCGGGATTAATTACACCCTACAAGTTCGCCAATCTTTCTGCCAGGCCTGTGTCGGTACTTTGAAAGAGGTTCCCCGTGCTTTCGCACGGACCTAATTAAAATAAACCTCGTTTTCCCAGGGGCGTAACCCCGTTAACACCTTTCTAGACACCTACTTGATTGGCTAATTGTAATGCGTAAAACTCTCCCAGGAGTAACTCTTACTCACAGTGGGTATCGGGATCCAACTATCTCATAGAAAGTATGCAATCTCATTGCAAATTTCAACACTTGAAATTCCCGATAATATTTTTCCCCAAGCGATTTATGACCTTGACAAGGTCAACAAACCATAGACCGCATGTCAAGTTCAACCCGTCATTTCCCGATTGAATTAAACCCACCCGCACGACCCTTGACAAGGTCAACAAGGCCGCACGACTACCCTAATCCAATCGCATCATATACTAGCAGATAAGCACTAATCAGCTACCGCACACTACACCTTGATAAGGTCAACAAACGCAGCACGAATACTAAATACTACTTATCTGAAATGATGGAGGTCTACGACAGCTTTTAAGAAAACCCTTTGCGTAATGAACTTGATATCGTTGTAGAATCGAGTGATTTTTAAAAGGAGTGTTTTTGAGGCTTTTACTAGTTTTGCTAAAGAGGTCACTCCCGGTGAAGGAATCTCGGCTCTTTCCTTATCGAATAAAGTGCATGAATTTCATAAATACCACTATGAAAGCAATAACTATAGAAGCAATCAAAAGACAAACCGAGTGGCTTGTAGCATATGCCAGTTTCGCTAAAGAGGTCACTCCCGGTGAAGGGATCTTGGCTCTTTCCTTATCGAATAAGGTGCTGGATATTCTAAAAGGAATACCACTATTCAAAGTAAGAACTAGAGCTACCAGTTTTTAAACAATTTTCTACAATATCTTTAGGTTTCTTTTAATTCATTAATCTCATTAATGAAGTCCTATTTATTATGCTTCCCAAGTATCACATATGAAACGAAAGCAGCAATATTTATTCTATCTCATATATATAATATATGTATTCGTCTCAGAACATATCAAGTGATCACATCACAGAATATCAGTAGCAGAAGAATCACATATGAAATATTAGATATATTAGGAATTCCGTGTTTTATTTAAACCAGTAAAAATGCGGATTCCACGGTAGTGCTGAATAGCCAAACCCACATCCCTAGACCCCTACGAGAGTGGCAAGCAACCCTACCAATTCTAGAGTTAGGAGACCCAGTCTCGACTCCTCTAGATGGTCTCCCACTGGACCCTAGAACCCGATTTCTTATGCTCCTCGCCTTGGGTATATCCTAATGCGGAAAAGTAAATAATATACATCAATGGTGACATCATCCTCAATCCGGAAGTGTCCCAATAAAAGAATATTACATACAAGCTTTTACATGAATGAAAATGAAAAACTCTCATCTCACATAAAACCCCCGACTATTAAAAACACGACGATCCAATATAACATATCACAGCAACACATAATATCACATGTCATCAATGTAAGTAAATATGCGTATCCCAGTTATTGTTGACATATAACACCGAAACCGGCGATACACCACATATTATACTTACGGTCCCAGAAAAGAAAGCGAAAAACTACAACAGTTGGAATCCGCAACCACCTTAGACATCATAAACCTAATGTATCACATACTTTGGATTTCATGCCCAACAAAATAAATTCCTTAGAAATCTCATGCCTAACAATTATAAACCCCGCATTTTAGTCTCGATATTGAAAACACTTTCCAATAGCCTGTCGGGTAATTCAACAAGATTCCCGATAACCTGATCGAATGCTTATCGAAAACTTTAGTAGACGGACGCACCTCCGATGCCGTCGACGAAGTGTACTAAGGCGGAACACCGCGGCCGCGAGCACCCGAACAGATGCTTTTTGGCGACGGGGTTCTCCTACAGTTACTTGGTCCGGGCTATAGAGCGTGGCTATCTATTAAAGTTACTCGATGAGTATCCGCGTACACTATGTGATTGCGACGAACTTTTGATCAACATCAAAATCTCATGGCAACCGATCAAATGAGACTAAACTCCTAGATTTATAAAATTCAAACTAGTTATCTCATAACTATTTTTGTGGATTTCAAATATTGTATCACAATCATAAATAGCTAGACGAAATTAAACTTTTCGATCGAATAAGAAAGCACCCAAAATTTCCCAATAAGCTCAACAGTTGAGCGGAGTTCAAAAAGTACCCAGAACATGCCACAGCTCTTATGAACCAACCGTAGAAGGGTCAACCAATGCCTCACCTGTGGCACCGCTGATCTACCGCAAACCTTAGGGTTTGATGGTGGTTCTGACGGTCACAGAATCGAGTTAAGGTTTCGTTCTTCTAGAGGGTCCATAGAATCGCTTGCAAGATTTTCTGAAAATTTTAAACTCGGAAAAAATCAAACTCTTGAAAAATTTTCAGCGGGGGAAAAATTGGGTTATTGATATCCGTTCGAACTTTTAAACATCGTCTAAATAACCTGAATACATGTTAGAATTACGACTCTGAAACACTCCGAGTTGCTTTTGAAGAAATTTAACATCACATGAAAATTTAGCAAAAACAAATAACACCTGAAACCCTAAAACCCAGAGACTGGAACACCTTGAAAATTTGATGCCCAAAATCCAATTTTGACCCGAGGAGGCCGGTTTTTAGCATGATGTGGCCATTTTTTTCACAAAACACCCTCAAATTTTCTTGGTGTTCATGTCACATCTCATACAACATTCTGCAGTTGTTTAAAATTTTTTTTGAAGAATTTTTTAATTTGACAGAAACCAAGTTTTCGTATCGGGTGTTTCGGAATAGTTTCGGTTTCGTAATCTTAGCAAACATCGTTTAATTTTCTAGCATGGCTCTGAAACCAGTGTAGGGTTTCCTAGCATAGCAGCAAGGTTTTGGGAGGTATCGTCCATACCATTTTTAAAAAATTGCCGTATTAGCTAACCTTAACCCTAGAACCGCTACTAGAAAATCATACGAAAAGCAATGTAAACACTTTACATCTAAGTGAATGAGGGAATACAACTTTTGTAGACCGGTCTTTCAATTCTAAAGCTCCATGTCGTAGTCCTTTTGCTGCGAGTTGTGAAGACCCGAACTCAAGTAAGGGTTCACATGAAGAAACGAACAAGCTTGCTCAATGTCTTCGAGGCCGAAGATGATCTACATCGAGGAGACTCGAGCTCATGCTACCTCTTCACTAATGTATGAAATTAGTGAAGCAAACGCTCTAAACTAAATGGCTAATAGTAGAGGATGATGAAGTAGGAAGTGGGCTCACTTTAAATTTATTTTTCTCACAAGGTTTCATCACTTAGAAAAAACTAGCAAGCTTTTTCTCAAGTGAGGAAGAAGATGATGAATGAATAACTCATGAGGTTAGAAATGCAACAATGGTGAATGCATGTCATGCATTAACCATTGTATAGAATAAACCAAGGCTAAAGGTTAAGGGTCGGGTTAACAAATATCTTAAGCTAGACAAACGAGTGGACTACGTCAATGTTCTACTAGCTTTTCCAAGCTCATCCATGACTAATTCCAAATGTTTGAATTACTTAAAACAAATAAAACCCAAACAATAACCTATCATGGTGTGAGTCTCATACATAAATGTTGCATGTTTAACCTAGCATGATACAACAATATATATCACATATATATTTTGTGAAAAAAAAAAACAATACATTTAACATATATCATATATATATCAATGTATCATAAGTGAGAAAAATGAATACTTAAGTGAGCTAATATTAGTTATTGTAATTTAATATATCAAATATATAATTCTACATTAAATTATTAAATCAACACTTGATTTAATAATCCGGTTATATCACATATAACTGACTAATATCAACAGTAACAACTTATCGAATCAATACTTGATCCGATAACTTGGATATTGTTAGTTATATGTATGCCCTAGAGGCCATTACTGTACATAGGATGTATATTGTAGTGGATGCTGGGACATATATAGGGAGGACTTTCTTGGTCGACATGATAGTATGCTATCTGGTTACCCTTTACCTTAACGTGTATGCTGATTGTCTCTCTGTTACATGTTGGTAAAGCCCTTAGGATCTGTACTTGACTACCTGGACTATGATACTGATCATACTAGTGGGGACATGGTAGTCCATAAGTACATCCTTCAAAGTCCCTAGTCGTGGGTGTATCGAGACGGGGCATCGATATACCAGTGTAGACTAGCGCATACCTTCTCGACCCATACAGATGGGCGATGGATGATCCCATATCCATTGGTGTTTGACATCAGAGATGATATACGGGTGCTCAGTAGAGACTGGGTACACTGGACGGACTCGCCGAGAACTCCCAGATGGTATTATACCTCACGTCAGATGGCAGTTCTTTGGTGACACTGGTACAGAGTAGTCTGTTGACCCGAGATCGTCATAGAGTCTTGTGTGGTTCCCACTGTGCTTTGATTTCCATCTTACCACGTCCAAAAGGGCATGCAAAACGGTGGTTTTTGGGTACAGTCCCGAATCACATGGAGGAAATGAGCGATAGGAGGGGATTCGTCTCTCCCGGTATAGGGAGTTGATGTTGCGCTGTGTTCGATTGGCTATAACAGGAAATCCCTGGCCAGGGTTGCTGAGATTTACTGGTAAGTGTTACCAGTAGTTTCTCGAATTGTTATAGACCTCATATCGACACGACTTATCGAGCTATTGGGGTCTGACGTTTACCACCCCTAGGCAAGATATGCGACATATCAGACGAACAGACCGGACTGTACGGTAGTGTTACTGGTCGGATTCACTGGAGTGTGAGCGGGCTTGCTCGTCGATCTTCAGATCGCTCAATACCCGGGTGGCCGTTACGTTTAGCAGACCGCTTGCGGCTTGTGGGTGTTTGATATGATCATCATCTGCTGCCGGCGTATTGACGAGTCTTTAGAGTCCTACACAGAGGTTTCCTGGTTCAAGCGAAACGAAATAGGAGCACATATGAGATATGTGCGGGATCGAGAATAATACGTGTATGAGATACCGTATTCCATTCTCGCGTTGAATGTGTCGAATGGTTGTATGCGATATAACCCAGTTATCGAATCAAGGATTGATTCGATAAGCCGATACATTGTATACTAGTCGGTTGTGTGCGACATGACCGGATCATTGAATCAAGTGTTGATTTAATGATTTAATGCATAATTATATATTTGATATATTACTTTGCATTAACTAGTATCGGTTCACTTTAGATGGATTTTCTCACTCGGATGTGCGCATTGTATATGCGATATATTTTTTTTTGTGTGCACTTGTATGTATCATGTTTGATGATGCATGCTAACTTGTATTTTGTGTAAAGTTTAAACCATGGTTATGTAATGGTTAGGGTTTTCATTTTCATATCTATTTATTTATTTGTTTATTCATTATTGGAAAATGATAAACATAATGCAAAATGGTGGCTTTATTTGGAAGCTTGTTGAAGCTTCATGAAGACTTTGACTTTAGCAACCATTTTGTCTCATGCTTAACCCTAACCATCCCATTTAACCATGATTGATTCTCTACACATTACCATAGTTAACATTATGATAAGAATGGATTATTCTTTTCTTTTTAATTATTCTTATCATAATATATTCTTCTTCTTCTTCCTTCAACTCAAGAAGAAAAACCTAGACTACATCAATGGTGGATTGATGATATGAGTGAGAAATCCAAATCTAAAGACTACCCACTTCCTATTTCTTCATCCTCTACCTCTTGCCAAGTAGTAGAGTGTGTTTCCTTCACAAGTTTCTTGACTTGGTGAAGTGAGAGCTTGATCTAGCGATGTCTCGACGTAGATCATCTTCGGCATGGACATCGACGACCTAACTCGCTTATTCTCCGATGAAGTCGACGCTAGAGCCCGGATTCTTTTTGGACAGCGGAGAGGACTTCGTTGCGGAGCTATGGAGGTGGAGAACCGGATCTACAAAGGTTGTATTTCCGTATCTCTTAGTTAAGTGTTAACTAGTTTGCTTTTTCGCCTAGAAATCTAGCCGACGATCCGTAGTCGGGTCTCTCGGCACCCGTAAAATTTTATATTGGCATGTTCGATGCCTTGTGAGACCTCATTAGGGTGTTTAGGAACCCTACAGTGGTATCAGAGCCTAGCTAGAGCCTTAGGCGAAGCGTAGACGGAGTTTGAAGTCCGATCGAACCGAAATCCGATTTCCAAATTGCTCTCTGTACTTTTTAGTAAACTGTGGTTTTTTCCAAATTAAAAATATGCAGAAAAATCAACAGGTAAATCTAAGAATTACGATGCAAAAATTACCTAATGATCCTTCTAAAGTGCGGCGGAACCGCGGCATTAGCGTGCTAATGCGGTCCTTCCGCGGCCCTTTTGTTTTATTAGGCATTCAATTTTGCACAGTAATTCCTATTTTGCAGTGTTGGTTTTCCTGGAATATTGTTTTTCTGAAATCAAGAGTTGAGTATTTTGGGTTGTATAGGGGGTTCGTACATTCGATCGGATTGTCAAATTTTGTCTATGTGTTTTTCCGGATAATTTTAGAATATGTTAAAAAAAAGTTCGACCGGATAAAAATACCCAATTTTTCCCTGCCGGAAAATTTCCAAGTGTTGGATTTTTCCGAGGTTTAAAGACGTTCTAAGTAGTGCAAATAATGCGATGGTCCCTCTAGAAGACAACAAACCTTAACTCGATTATGTGACCGTCTTGAACTGCCCTTTGAACCTTCGGGTTTGGGGCAGTACGGCGTGCCACATGTGAGGCGTTGGCTTGACCCTTCTACGGCTGGACCGTTGGTACTGAGGCACGAACTGAATGTTTTTAGACTTGTTTCATGTGTTGATCTGTATCGGGAAAACTTGGGTGTTCGATTGTTCGATCGGAAAGTTTAACATTTTCTGTCTTATCCGGAATGTGATACAATAATTGGAATTCACAATAAGTTATGAGATAACTAAATGTATGTTATAAACATAGCAGTTTAGTCTCACTTGATCGGTTGCCACGGAATTTTGATGTGATCAAAAGTCCGTCGCAATCACGTAGCGTACGCGGATACTCGCCGGGTAAACTTAATAGACAGCCTCACTCCATAGCCCCGACCAAGTGACTGTAGGAGAACCCCGTCGCCGAAAGCATCCGTTCGGGTCCTCGCGGCAGCGGTGTTCCGCCTTGGTGCACTTCGTCGACGGTATAGGGGGTGCGGCCACCTACTAAAGTTTGCGACGAGCATTCGATCAGGATTTCGGGAATCTTGTTGAATTGCCCGACTTGATATTGAAAAGAGTTTTCGATAATGAGACTAAAATGCGGGGTTTATAATTGTTAGGCATGTGATGTCTAAGGAATTCATTTGATTAGGCATGCGATGTCTATGGAGGTTGCGGATTCCAACTGTTGTAGTTTTACACTTTCTTTTCTGTGACCGTAAGTGTAATATGTGATATCGCCGGTTTCGTTGCTATATGCCAACGACAATTGGGATGCGCATATTTACTTACGTTGATGACATGTGATGTTATGTGTTGCTGGATATGTTATATTGGATCGTCGTGTTTGAATAGCCGGGGGTTTTTATGTGAGATGAGTTTTTTTTTTCCATTTTCATTCATGTAAAAACTTGTATGTAATATTCTTTTATTGGGGCACTTCCAGGTTGCGGAAGTTGTCACCTCTTGTATATTATTTACTTTTCCGCACTAGGATAGACCCAAGGAGGGGAGCACAAGTAACCGGGTTCTGGAGTCCAGTGGGAGACCAACTCGAGGAGACGAGTCCGGGTCTCCTAACTCTAGAATTGGTAGGGTTGCTTGCTTCTCTCGTAGGGGTCTAGGGGTGTGGGTTTGGCTATTCATCGCGACCGTGGAATCCGTGTTTTATACTGGCTCGTATTGAAAACACGGACGTCCTAGTATATCCAATATTTCATATGTTTCTTCTGCTTCCATATCTGTGATGTGATCATGTGATGTTCTGTGATAGATACTATATATAGTATATATGATATATTATATAGACGTTACTTATGTTTTACACCCGCGCTAGCCCTGCCCTGCTCTGCCGTTAGTTACCTAACCTAACGGTGCACGAGGGGACATCGAGGCGAATGCGGATGGCATAAGTGTACGTCGTATTTATCTGTGATGTTTAGGTACTTAAATGATGGGACTTCATTAATGTGATTAATGAAATAAAAGAAACCTAAGATGTTGTAGAATTGAATTTCAAAATAAAACAGGTAGCTACAGTTCTTGCTTTGCATAGCGGTATATGAGATATATCCTGCACCTTATTCGATGAGGAAAGGACCGAGATCCCTTCACCGGGAGTGACTCCTTTAGCAATAACTGGCAGATGCTACACACTCGGTTTGTTTTTGATTGCTTTTAAGTGTTTTGCTTTGCACAGTGATATATATGATATATCCCGCACCTCATTCGACGAGGAAAGGACCGACGATCCCTTCACCGGGAGTGACTCCTTTAGCAAAATTAGAAAAGCCTCAAAAGCACTCCATTTTAAAAATCATTTGATTCTACAACGATATCAAGTTCATTACGCAATAGGTTTTCAGAAAAACCTGTCGTAGCCCTCCGTCATTTCAGATACGTACTAGTTAGTATTCGTGCTGCGGTTGTTTGGCATCCGTCAAGGCGTAGTGTATGGTAGCTAACTAGTGCTTATCTGCTAGCATATGATGCGATTGGATTAGGGTATTCGTACGGCGTTGTTTGGCCTCCGTCAAGGGTCGTGCGGGTGGGTTTAATTCAATCAGGAAATGACGGGTTGAACTTGACTAGCGGACTATGGGTTGTTTGGCCTCCGTCAAGGTCATAGCGAGCTAGGGGCAAAATATTATCGGGAATTTCAAGTGTTGAAATTTGCAATAAGATTGCATACCTTCTATGAGATAGTTGGATCCCGATACCCGCTGCGAGTAATTGTTAGTCCTGGGAGAGTTTTACACATTACAATTAGCTGATCAAGTAGGTGTCTAGAAAGGTGTCAACGGGGTTACGCCTCTGGGAAAACGAGGTTTACATTAATTAGGTTCGTGCGAAA
Source organism: Agapanthus africanus (assembly GCA_030015575.1). Taxonomy (NCBI): domain Eukaryota; kingdom Viridiplantae; phylum Streptophyta; class Magnoliopsida; order Asparagales; family Amaryllidaceae; genus Agapanthus; species Agapanthus africanus. The sequence continues at coordinate 517,544,045 of CM057343.1, forward strand.
GCACGGGGGACCTCCCTCAAAGTACCGACACTGGCCTGGCTGAAAGATTGGCGAACTTGTAGTGTGTAATTAATCCCGGCTAGTCTTTCCTTTTAGGGTTTGAAGGAAGATTTGATAAAAAGCAGTGGGAGCCATCCTGATTAGATAAAATTAAAACCAATCTATTCTTGCAAGAGCGCACGCTGAGTGTTTTCTTCTCTCTCTCTCCAGGTAGCGACCATATCACGCCTTAATCAAGATAATAATACGGAATATTGACCGAACCCGCTTGTTATACTGAGCTGGGGAACGTTGGTCCCGCTCCAACTTATAATTGTTATAAGACAGAGCAGGAAATTGGGGAATACCAGATTTCCCGTGCCGCCCAAACGAAGAGAGTGCATGCTGATGCATCATCTTCGGGTTTGTTCATTACAGAGAACTGTTTCTCAGTATCCTTTACGTCCTGGGTATGTGATACCAGATCAGGATCCCTGATATGTAATCTGTTACATAGGGCTACAGATAGGTAGAGAACTGAGAACGGATGATAAGTTTCATGAGACAGAAAACGGGGCAAGAGTTGCAGCCAGGTCTGTCGGTCACTGTCACCCTGTATTACGATACATTGATTCTGAACGAATGTTATTAGATACCGAACCTGATATACAAAATCATATCAGTCTCTTTATTAGTAAAGAAATGATAAAATTTTGTATTGTTGGATAATGTTTTGAACATTTCCTATATCAAAAGTTGATCGGTTCAGGCACGTTATCTAAAAGCATTAATGTTCTAAATCAAACCACAGTTCTTAGTATACGGAACACACACAAGAGGAAGAGTTCAGAAATGAACGAATCCTTCTTGAGGTATTGTAGACTAGGTCAGATCAATGTGACCCGACTAGCTGAAATTACATTTAGATGTATATTTAAATCAGTTTGAATTTACATCTTGTGAAACTCGCCAGTCATGTCACAAAGATAAGATGACCATAGCTCTGTTTATTGGAAACAGAGAAAGAGTTAGTAAACTCTTGGGATGATACATGCTGATGTATGTAGGTCCCCTGTCTACACATGCCAAGACCGGTTCTTTGTACTTCATTACATTCTCTGATAATCTCTCAAGATTTAGACCTATGTTCCTGTTGAAACACAAGTCCGAACCTTTTGAGATATTCACAGAATATAAGCGAGAAGTAGAGAACCAAAATACGGGTAAAAGTATTATGTCCTTTGATGAGATCAAGGAGGAGAATACTTGAGCACGGAAATTCCTGAACTTTTCTAAAGGAGAATGAGATTCTCTCTCAGAATTACTCCTCCGTATACACCATAGCACGATGGTATATCGGGGCGGAGCAATCACACCCTATATGATATGGTGTGCTCTATGATGAGTACTACTGAGTTACCTTTTTCCTTTTGGGAGAATATGCGCTTGAGAAGATGCATACCTATTGAATACGGTTCGAATCAAATCAGTTGCCTACCACTCCATATGAGATATGGTATAGGAAGAGCCCATGTCTTAAGTCAGTTAAGATTTGGGGTTGTCCGGCCTATGTCTGAAAAGAAAAATCCGGACAAGCTCGAGGCAAGGTCAGTTATGTAGAATTGTAAATGTTCCAGCTATACAAATTGCAGCAGATGATTTGATAGAGCCAAAGGATTCAATAGTTACCAACGAACCTCAGCCTCTCCGCCGATCTAGTGAGGTTCCTCACCCGCCTGAGAGATACTTCGGTTACTCTATGACAGTGGGAGCGAGGATTGCATCATGAGATGATGACCCAACTAGCTTCGAGCAGGCCATCGAGAGTAAGACTCTGTAAGAATGGCTGGATGTTTATTGATCTGAGATGGAATCCTTATACACCAACAAAGTATGGACTTTGGTTGCTAGATCTGAAGGGTTAAATCCCCATCAGGAGCAAGTATATCTTGAGAAGATTACTTGGTGTAGATGGAAAAGTTGAGACTTTCAAAGCTAGACTTGTTAAAGGTTTTCTTCATTGACCAGGCGTGGATAATGACGAAACCTTTTCCAGTGGCTATGCTTAAGTCCATCCAGATCCTACTTACCACGGCTGCATACCATGACTACGATCTCTGGTTGTTGGGTGTCTTGACTGCTTTTCTAAATAATGATTTGGAAGAGAGCGTCTATAAGTACACAGCCAGAGGGCTTCGTAGACAGTGGGAGCAGCGGAAACGTGTGCAAGATGCTTTATAGGATAAAGCAGGCATCGCGGAGTTGGAACGTCTGTTTTGATGTGTTAGTCAAAGAAGTTGACATCATCAAAATGGTAGATGAACCTTGTATAAACAAGAAGGTAGTAGGGAGTATGGTGACGATCCTCGTAGAGTACGTGGATGACATACTCATGATAGGGAAGGAGTTTCCTATGCTACGCTCGGTCAATCTCCGCTCATCACCATAATTCTCCATATAGGATCAAAATGATACCTCCTAAATCCTGAGTTTTGGATCTATGAGATAGATTTAATTGGATGTTAGGATTCTCACTAGTTGCAGTGAGATGGTATCAATCGATCCTGGGGAGAATCACTGGAAGGGTTCCAAGGTGATAAAGACGACTGAATGTCAGTCGCAGGCATTGTCTTTACCCTCAGTAAAGGGACGGTTCCAAGCTAGATACCGTGACATACTAGACGATAAAGGCAGGATACATCGCTACTTAAGATGCTACCAAAGAGGCTGTTTGGGTGTATATTGGTTCATGAGATGAACTATGTTCCTCCCATTGTGTGACAATGGAGTTGTGGCTTATGCCAAGGAACGCCGGTCCCATCAGTGATCCAGACATATTCTAAGGCAGTATCACTTGATCATGGAGATGGATGATCTCCAGGGTGATCTAGGTTTGGAGAGTAGACTCAGAGGACAACACAGCGGATCCACTCACAAAGGCCTGTTCCCAGAGAGAGATTTTTATGGGATGGTAGAGTATGAGATACTGCAACCACTGCTACAGATGGCCCTAGTGCAAGTGGGAGATTGTTAGTTATATGTATGCCCTAGAGGCCATTACTGTACATAGGATGTATATTGTAGTGGATACTGGGACATATATAGGGAGGACTTTCTTGCTCGACATGATAGTATGCTATCTGGTTACCCTTTACCTTAACGTGTATGCTGATTGTCTCTCTGTTACATGTTGGTAAAGCCCTTAGGATCTGTACTTGACTACCTGGACTATGATGCGGATCATACTAGTGGGGACATGGTAGTCCATAAGTACATCCTTCAAAGTCCCTAGTCGTGGGTGTATCGAGACGGGGCATCGATATACCAGTGTAGACTAGCGCATACCTTCTCGACCCATACAGATGGGCGATGGATGATCCCATATCCATTGGTGTTTGACATCAGAGATGATATACGGGTGCTCAGTAGAGACTGGGTACACTGGACGGACTCGCCGAGAACTCCCAGATGGTATTATACCTCACGTCAGATGGCAGTTCTTTGGTGACACTGGTACAGAGTAGTCTGTTGACCCGAGATCGTCATAGAGTCTTGTGTGGTTCCCACTGTGCTTTGATTTCCATCTTACCACGTCCAAAAGGGCATGCAAAACGGTGGTTTTTGGGTACAGTCCCGAATCACATGGAGGCAATGAGCGATAGGAGGGGATTCGTCTCTCCCGGTATAGGGAGTTGATGTTGCGCTGTGTTCGATTGGCTATAACAGGAAATCCCTGGCCAGGGTTGCTGAGATTTACTGGTAAGTGTTACCAGTAGTTTCTCGAATTGTTATAGACCTCATATCGACACGACTTATCGAGCTATTGGGGTCTGACGTTTACCACCCCTAGGCAAGATATGCGACATATCAGACGGACAGACCGGACTGTACGGTAGTGTTACTGGTCGGATTCACTGGAGTGTGAGCGGGCTTGCTCGTCGATCTTCAGATCGCTCAATACCCGGGTGGCCGTTACGTTTAGCAGACCGCTTGCGGCTTGTGGGTGTTTGATATGATCATCATCTGCTGCCGGCGTATTGACGAGTCTTTAGAGTCCTACACAGAGGTTTCCTGGTTCAAGCGAAACGAAATAGGAGCACATATGAGATATGTGCGGGATCGAGAATAATACGTGTATGAGATACCGTATTCCATTCTCGCGTTGAATGTGTCGAATGGTTGTATGCGATATAACCCAGTTATCGAATCAAGGATTGATTCGATAAGCCGATATATTGTATACTAGTCGGTTGTGTGCGACATGACCGGATCATTGAATCAAGTGTTGATTTAATGATTTAATGCATAATTATATATTTGATATATTACTTTGCATTAACTAGTATCGGTTCACTTTAGATGGATTTTCTCACTCGGATGTGCGCATTGTATATGCGATATATATTTTTTTTTGTGCACTTGTATGTATCATGTTTGATGATGCATGCTAACTTGTATTTTGTGTAAAGTTTAAACCATGGTTATGTAATGGTTAGGGTTTTCATTTTCATATCTATTTATTTATTTGTTTATTCATTATTGGAAAATGATAAGCATAATGCAAAATGGTGGCTTTATTTGGAAGCTTGTTGAAGCTTCATGAAGACTTTGACTTTAGCAACCATTTTGTCTCATGCTTAACCCTAACCATCCCATTTAACCATGATTGATTCTCTACACATTACCATAGTTAACATTATGATAAGAATGGATTATTCTTTTCTTTTTAATTATTCTTATCATAATATCTTCTTCTTCTTCCTTCAACTCAAGAAGAAAAACCTAGACTACATCAATGGTGGATTGATGATATGAGTGAGAAATCCAAATCTAAAGACTACCCACTTCCTATTTCTTCATCCTCTACCTCTTGCCAAGTAGTAGAGTGTGTTTCCTTCACAAGTTTCTTGACTTGGTGAAGTGAGAGCTTGATCTAGCGATGTCTCGACGTAGATCATCTTCGGCATGGACATCGACGACCTAACTCGCTTATTCTCCGATGAAGTCGACGCTAGAGCCCGGATTCTTTTTGGATAGCGAAGAGGACTTCGTTGCGGAGCTATGGAGGTGGAGAACCGGATCTACAAAGGTTGTATTTTCGTATCTCTTAGTTAAGTGTTAACTAGTTTGCTTTTTCGCCTAGAAATCTAGCCGACGATCCGTAGTCGGGTCTCTCGGCACCCGTAAAATTTTATATTGGCATGTTCGATGCCTTGTGAGACCTCATTAGGGTGCCTAGGAACCCTACAGATATATCACATATAACCGACGAATGTCACATATCGCGAGAATCGAATACGGTATCATATACGCGTATTAATCTCCATCCCGCACATATCATATATGTGCTCCTACTCCGTTTCGCATGAACCAGGAAAGCTCTGTGTAGGACTCTAAAGACTCGTCAATACGCCGACAGTAGGTGACGATCATATCAAACACCCACAAGCCACAAGTGGTCTGCTAAACGTAACGGCCACCCGAGTATTGAGCGATCAGAAAATCAACAAGCAAGCCTGCTCACACTCCTGCGAATCCAATCAGTAACACTACCGTACCAGTTCGGTCTCTTCGTCTGATATGTCGCATATCAACAGCCTGGAGGTGGTATAACATTAGACCCGAATAGCCTGATAAGTCATGCCGATGTAAGGTCCATAACGGTTCGAGAAACTACTGATAACACTTACCAATAGATCTCAGCAACCCTAGCCAGGGATTTCCTGTTATGGCCAATCGAGCATAGCGCAACATCAACTCCCAATACCAGGAGAGAGGAGACCCTTCCTATCGCTCATTGCCTCTATGTGACTCGGGACTGTACCAAAAAACCACCTTTTTACACGATCTCTCGATCGTGGTATGGTGGAAATCATAGCACAGTGGGAATCACACAAGACTCTATGACGATCTCGGGTCTACAGACTAACCTGTACTAGTATCATCAGAGAACTGCTATTCGACGATAGGTATAATACCATTTAGGAGTTCTCAGCGAGTCCGTCCAGTGTACCCAGTCTCCACTGAGCACCCGTATACCTTCTCTGAAGTCAAACACCAATGGATATGGGATCATCTATCGCCCATCACATGGGTCGAGAAGCGTATACGCTAGTCTATTCTGGAGTATTGATGCCCTGTCTCGATACTCCCACGACTAGGAACAATTATAGGGCGTACTTGTGGACCACCCTTGGCCCCACTAGTATGATCTCCATCGTAGTCCTGGTAGTCAATTACACATCTTAAGGGCTTTGTCCACATGTGAGAGCAAGATAGTATCACGTATACAAGTCAACATGTTAAGACAAAGAGCAACCAGATAGCATACTATCATATCGAGCAAAAAAGTCCTCCCTATATATGTCTAAGCATCCATTACAATATACATCTTATGTACAGTAATGGCCTCTAGGGCATACATATAACCAACATATATATCTATATACGTTTTGCTTAAAATATAGCTCCCGCCTTTTGAAAAATATCTTGGACGGTTTCCCTTGTAAAAGTTCGTGTCACTCATGGATACGTAGGAAAATTGTGAGACTATAACTCCCTTTTGAAAACCCCTTCGGTAAATTTCGATGCATGCAAAAATACTCAGGTACTGTTCTCAGACCAGTCTTACTTGGTTACTATATAATATAGTATATATCATAAAAACATGATACTCGAAAGAAGAAACCAAGCTCAATAGGTGCATATGGAAATACCACGTGCATCTGGTGCGCACGGAAATCAAGGTCAAATCCAAGTGGCACGAATGTGCACGAAAGTAAAAACTAAGTGCAACGGGTGTGCATGAAAGTATCTATCAAGTGCAACAGGTGTGCACGACAACGATATCCAGTGCATCTAGAGTGCATGAAAATCTCAACCAAGTGCAACTAATATGCACGAAAATTCTCGATTAAGTGTATCTGGTGTGCACAAAATTGCATTTAGTGCGCCAAGTGTGCGCAAAAATCTAAATCAAGTGCGTCAGGTCCGCACAAAAGCATCTAATGCAATAAGGTGCACGGAAATGAATATCGAGTGCACATGGTGCACGAAAACATAAATATAGTGCAACAGGGTGCACGAAAATGAATACTAAATATATGAATCAAGATCAATGGTATACATCATGCACGAAATCAAAATCAAGTATACCGAAGTGTATGAAATCATAAACATGTGCAACTACGTGCACAAAACCCATATCAATGCACTGAAAGCGTATGTGAACTGCACCGAGTGCATAAGTCAAAATCAAGTGCATACTATATGCGCGAAATCAAAATCGACTGTATGGGGATACACAGAATCATAAATATGTGCAACAAGTGCACAAAATCGATATCAAGTACATACTATAATAACCCTCTGGCAGAATCATATACACGTGCATTTCCAAATTCCTATTTGGAAAGACGTTATAGTCATCCACTTGCCGGATATCACAGTCATGAATAGCAACTGTGGCAAGTTATATCCATATGGACTTTTGCGTAGATACTGAAGTAAAAGTCTCATCACAATTCACAATGGGTATTTGATGAGAATATTTACAACAAGTCTAGCATTATTAGGTTAATACTTTTCCACCTGCACAGATCTCGAAAGATTTACTTGCTCCTAATGGGTGTTACCCCTTCTGGAGCGCCTAGTAAAGTCCAAAATCCATAATTTACTGCAATGCGTGGAGTCCATCTTGGATATAAAGTATCCGGTCATCCGGAAGTTACCACTTCTTATGACCTGTAGATAACTAGTAAAGCCATCATAACCATGATACTGACCTCCTTGTCACCCTCTACGAGAAAACCGAAGTATTTCTCAGGTGGCCGAGGTCATCTACTAAAATCTGCGCAGTGGCTAATGGTTTGTTAAGTCCAATTGAATTCTTAGGTTCTACTAAATTTTCGGTAACCGTTTGTGGTTCTGGAATCATTTCCAGTTCTACCATATTCCCATTAGTTTCTTTTGCAAAAAAGATTCCTTTTATAAAAAGACGGCGAGTCAAGAACAATATAACTATTGATCTTAAAAATGATAGAATCTAAACCTTAACCAATGCTTAGGATAATCCACAAACAGCCATTACCGAAACGTTCCTTGAGTTTGTCCGGATTCTGCTTTTTAACAGAAACTGGATAACTCCAAATCTTAATAATCTCAAGATATGCAAACAATTTATATCCATATAGAATCATAGGCACTAAATTTAGATGGAACCAGATTCAAATTTAATGCAACTGTTTTCAGTGCATATCACCTAAATAGAAAAAGGCCAATACAACATTACTCATCAAGGAGCGAACCCGCGGATAAGTAACCTGAGAGAAAATCAAGTTCTCAATATTACTGTGACGGAATACCAAGCATAAGTATCTACATCTTCGATCACTTTGAAGAATCCTAATACTTCCAACGTATGGTTCTATACTTTATTCTTATACCTATAAACTTCTCAAAATATTTGGATCTTGCATTACAATGAATGCGTGTCTAAAACCAGAGAACTCATAGATAAACCTGAATGAAATAAGAGTACCAACCCCTTATCCCGAAGAACACTTGGACAATATACATTTTCATGTACAAGCCCCAAGAGTTCAATAACTCGAACTCTGTGTGTTGTAGGTTGAAAGTGTCGGGAATCCTGTTGAATTGTATATCCAATATTTCATATGTTTCTTCTGCTGTGTTTTATCTGTGATCATGTGATGTTCTGTGACAGATATTATATATAGTATATATGATATATTATATAGACGTTGCTTATGTTTTACACCCGCGCTAGCCCTGCCCCGCTCTGCCGTTAGTTACCTAACCTAACGGTGCACGAGGGGACATCGAGGCGAATGCGGATGGCATAAGTGTACGTCATATCTATCTGTGATGTTTAGGTAACTTAAAATGATGGGATATTCATTAATGAGATTAATGAAAGAAAATAAACCTAATTGATGTTGTGGAATCGAATTTCAAAATAAAACAGGTAGCTACAGTTCTTGCTTTGCATCGCGGTGTTCATTATAGAACATCCTGCACCTTATTCGATGAGGAAAGGACCGAGATCCCTTCACCGGGAGTGACTCCTTTAGCAATAACTGGCAGATGCTACACACTCGGTTTGTATTTGATCGCTTCTATAGTTTCTGCTTTGCACAGTGATATATATGATATATCCCGCACCTCATTCGACGAGGAAAGGGCCGACGATCCCTTCATCGGGAGTGACCCCTTTAGCAAAACTAGAAAAGCCTCAAAAACATTCCATTTAAAAATCATTTGATTCCGCAACGAGATCAAGTTCAAAGCGTTAAAGGTTTTCACAAAAACCAGCCGCAACCCTCCGTCATTTTAGGAAGTAGAGTACTTAGTATTCGTGCTGTGTTTGTTGACCATAGTCAAGGCACAGTGTACGGTAGCTAAGTGATGTCTTCCTACACCGCATATGATGCGATTAGTTAGGACAGTCGCGTGACTTTGTTGACCTTAGTTAAGGGTCATGTGGGTGGGTCTAATTAATCACGAAATGACTGGTAGAACTTGACTAGTACTTATGATTTGTTGACCATAGTTAAGGTCATAGGTGCTAGGGGTAAAAACCTTTATCGGGAGTTTCAAGTGTTGAAATTTGCAATGAGATTGCATACCTTCTATGTGATAGTTGGATCTCGATACCCACTGCGAGTAATTGTTACTCCTGGGAGAGTTTTGCACTTTACAATTAGCCGATCAAGTAGGTGTCTAGAAAGGTGTCAACGGGGTTACGCCTCTGGGAAAACGAGGTTTACAGTAATTAGGTCCGTGCGAAAGCACGGGGAACCTCCCTCAAAGTACCGACACTGGCCTGGCTGAAAGATTGGCGAACTTGTAGAGTGTAATTAATCCCGGCTAGTCTTTCCTTTTAGGGTTTGAAGGAAGATTTGATAAAAACAGTGGGAGCCATCCTGATTAGATAAAATATATAACCAATCTGATCTTGCAAGAGCGCACGCTGAGTGTTTTCTTCTCTCTCTCTCCAGGTAGCGACCATATCATGCCTTAATCAAGATAATAATACGGATGTATTGACCGAACCCGCTTGTTATACTGAGCTGGGGAACGTTGGTCCCGCTCCAACTTATAATTGTTATAAGACAGAGCAGGAAATAGGGGAATACCAGAATTCCTATGTCGCCCAAACGAAGAAAGTGCATATGATGCATCTCCTTCGGGTGTGTTCATTACAAAGAACTGTTTCTCAGTGTCCTCTGCATCCTGGGTATATGATACCGGATCAGGATCCCAGATATGTAATCTGTTACATAGGGCTACAAAAAGGTAGAAAAACTGAGAACGGGTGATAAGTTTCATGAGACAGAAACCGGGGCAAGTGTTGCAGCCAAGTCTGTTGGTCACTGTCACCCTGTATTACCAATACATTGATTCTGAACAAATGCTATTAGATGCCGAACCTGATATACAAAATCATATCAGTCTCTTTATTAGTAAAGAAATGATAAAATTTTGTATAGTTAGATAATGTTTTGAACATATCAAACGTTGATCGGTTCAGGTGCGTTATCTAAAAGCATTGATGTTCTAAATCAAACTACAGTTCTTAGTATATGAAACACACACAAGAGGAAGAGTTCAGAAATGAACGGATTCTTCTTGAGGTATTGTAGACTAGGTCAGATCAATGCGACCCGACTGGCTGAAGTTACATTTAGATGTATATTTAAATCGTTTTGAATTTACATCTTGTGCAACTCGCCAATCATGTCACAAAGATAAGATGACCACAGCTCTGTTTATTGGAAACAGAGAAAGAGTTAATGAACTCTTGGGACCGATACATGATGATGTATGTAAGGTCTCCTGTCTACACATGCCAGGACTGGTTCTTTATACTCCATTATATTCTCTGATAATCTCTCAAGATTCAGTCGTATGTTCCTGCTGAAACATAAGTCCGAAGCTTTTGAGGTATTCACAGAATATAAGTTAGAAGTAGAGAACCAATAACCGGGTATAAGTATTATGTCCTATGATGAGATCAGAATACTTGTGCATAGAATTCCTGGACTATTCTAAAGGAGAATGAGATTCTCTCTCAGCATTACTCCTCCGTATACACCATAGCACGATGGTACATCGGGGCAGGGCTATCACACCCTATATGATAAGGTGTGCTCTATGATGAGTACTACTGAGTTACCTTTTTCCTTTTGGGAGTTATGCACTTGAGAAGCTGCATACCTATTGAATTAGGTTTGAATCAAATCACTGCCTACCACTCCATATAAGATATGGTATGGGAAGAACCTATCTCTTAAGTAAGTTAAGATTTGGGGTTGTCCGGCCTATGTCAAAAGCAAAATCCGGACAAGATCGAGGCAAGATCAGTTCTGTAGAACTGGAAAGGTTCCAGCTGTACAAAACTGCTAATGATTTGGTAGAACCAAAGAATTCAATAGTTTCCGACGAACCTCAGCCTCTCCGCCGATTTGGTAAGGTTCCTCACCCACCTGAGAGATACCTGAGTTTCTCGATGACAGTGGGAGCAAGGATTGCATCATGAGATGATGACCCAACTAGTTTCGAGCAGGCCATCGAGAGTAGGGACTCTGTAAGAATGGCTGGATGCTTAGCGGTCTGAGATGGAATCCATATACACCAACAAAGTATGGACTTTGGTTGCTATATCTGAAGGGTTAAATCCCCATCAGGAGCAAGTATATCTTGAGAAGATTACTTGGTGTACATGGAAAAGTTGAGACTTTCAAAGCTAGACTTGTTAATGGTTTTCGTCATCGACCAGGCGTGGATAATGATGAAACCTTTTTCCAGTAGCTATGCTTAAGTCTATCCAGATCCTACTTACCACGGCTACATACCATGACTACGATATCTGGCGGTTGGGTGCCATGACTGCTTTTCTAAATACTGATTTAGAAGAGAACGTCTATAAGAACACAGCCAGAGGTCTTCGTAAACAGTGGGAGCAGCGGAAACGTGTGCAAGTTGCTTTACATAATAAAGCAGGCATCGCGGAGTTGGAACGTCTGTTTTGATGTGATAGTCAAAGTGTTTGACTTCATCAAAATGGTAGACGAACCTTGTATATACAAAAGGGTAGTAGAGAGTAAGGTGGTCATCTTCGTATTGTACGTAGACAACATACTCTACATAGGAAAAGAGTTTCCTATACTACGATCGATCAATCTCCTATTATCACTAAGATTCCCCAAATAGGATCAAAGTGATACCTACTAAATCCTGGATTTTGGATCTATGAGATAGATCTAAATGGATGTTAGAATACTCACTAGATGTAGTGAGATGGTATCAATCGATCCTGGGGAGAATCACTGGAAGTGTTCCAGGGTGATAAAGACGACTGAATGTCAGTCACAGGCACTGTCTTTACCCTCAGTAAAGGGACGGTATGTTGGAAGAGTTCCAAGCTCGATACCGTGGCAATCTAGACGATAAAGGCTGGTAACATCGCTATTAAAGATACTACCAAAGAGGCTGTTTGGGTGTATAATGGTTCATAAGATGAACTAGGTTCCTGCCATTGTATGACAATGGAAGCGTGGCTTCGACCCTGGAACCCTGGTCCCATCAGTGACCCAGACAAATTCTGAGGCAGCATCACCTGATCATGGAGATAGTTGATCTCCAGGGTGATCGAGATTAGGAGAGTAGACTCAGAGGACAACACGGCGGATCCACTCACGAAGGCCTTTTTCCCAAAGAGAGACTTTTTAGGGGATGGTTGAGTATGTGATACTGCAACCACTGCTGCAGATGGCCCTAGTGCAAGTGGGAGATTGTTAGTTATATGTATGCCCTAGAGGCCATTACTGTACATAGGATGTATATTGTAGTGGATGCTGGGACATATATAGGAAGGACTTTCTCGCTCGACATGATAGTACGCTATCTGGTTGCTCTTTATCTTAACATGTATACTTTCTGTCTCTCTGATTACATGTTGATAAAGCCCATAGGATGTGTGCTCGACTTCCAGGACTATGATGTAGATCATACTAGTGGGGCCTGGGTAGTCCATGAGTACATCCTTGAAATGTTCCTAGTCGTGGGAATATTGAGACGGGGCATCGATATTCCAGAGTAGACTAGCGCATATCTTCTCGACCCATGCGATGGGCGATGGATGATCCCATATCCATTGGTGTTTGACATCGAAGATGGTATGCGGGTGCTCAGTGGAGACTGGGTACACTGAACGGACTCGCCGAGAACTCCCAGATGGTATTATACCTCACGTCAGATGGCAGTTCTCTGGTGACACTGGTACAGCTTAGTCTGTTGACCCGAGATCGTCATAGAGTCTTGTGTGTCTCCCACTGTGCTTTGATTTCCACCCTACCACGGCTCTACTGAGTTGTGCAAACAGGTGGCTTTTGGGTACAGTCCCGATTCACATGGAGGCAATGAGCGATAGGAGGGGATTCGTCTCTCCCGGTATTGGGGGTTGATGTTGTGCTATGCTCGACTGGCCATAACAGGAAATCCCTGGCCAGGGTTGCAGTGATATACTGGTAAGTGTTATCAGTAGTTTCACGAATGTTATGGACCCTACGTCGGCATGACTTATCGAGCTATTGGGGTCTGACGTTTACCACCCCTAGGCGAGATATGCGACATATCAGACGAACAGACCGGACTATACGGTAGTGTTACTGGTCGGATTCGCAGGAGTGTGAGCGGGCTTGCTCGTCGATCTTCTGATCGCTCAATACCCGGGTGGCCGTTACGTTTGGCAGACCGCTTGCGGCTTGTGGGTGCATGATATGATCATCATCTGCTACCGGCGTATTGACGAGTCTTTAGAGTCCTACACAGAGGTTTCCTGGTTCAAGCGAAACGAAATAGGAGTGCATATGAGATATGTGCGGGACCGAGAATAATGCGTGTATGTGATACCGTGTTTGATTCTCACGATCAATGTATCGAATGGTTATATGCGATATAACTTAGTTATCGAATCAAGGATTGATTCGATAAGCCGATACATAGGATACTGGCCGGTTATATGCAACATGACCGGATCATTGAATCAAGTGTTGATTTAATGATTTAATGTATAATTATATATTTGATATATTACTTTACATTAACTAGTAATGGTTCACTTTAAATGGATTTTCTCACTTGGATGTGCGCATTGCATATGCGATATCATATTGTGCACTAGCTTGTATCATGTTTGATGATACATATCTTTTTTTGGTTAAGTGTGAAGAGTTAAACCTTGGTTAATGAAATCATTAGGGTTTACTATTTGCTTATTCCTTTATTTATTTGTTTTATTCATTTTGGTATTTATAATAAGCATAATGAGAAAGAAACAAAATGGTTAGCTTTCATTCTTTCATGAAGCTTAATGAAGCTTCATGAAGGTTTGACCAAAGGTGACCATTTTGTTTTTATCTCAAACCCTAACCACTCACTAACCTTGGTTAACTCTCTACACTTTACTATGGTTCAAATATGATAAGGATTGTTTTTTTCTTTTCTATTCTATTATTCTTATCATAATATTTGAGCTTCTTCTTCTTCTTCCTTCAAGTGAAGAAAAGCTTGACCATCAATGGCAAGTCTTCATATCTAGTGAGAAATCCAAAACTAAAGTTTACCCACTTCCTATTTCTTCATCCTCTATCTATTGCCAAGTAGTATAGGGTGTTTCCTTCACAAGTTTTCCAAGCTTGATGAAGTTGGAGCTTGTTCTTGCGATATCTCGACGTAGATCATCTTCGGCATTGAACCGACGATCAAGCTCACCCATTCTTCGATGATACCGATACTTGAGTTCCGGATTCATTTTGGACAGCCGAGGGGACTTTGTTGCGGAGCCGTGGAGGTGGTGGACCGGATCTACAAAGGTTGTATGTCCGTTCCCTTAGTTAAATTGTTAACTAGTTTATGTTTCGCCTAAATATCCAGTAAACGATCCGTAGTCGGGTTTGTAGGCACCCGTAAAATTTTATTTGTGCATGTTTGATCACTTGTGAGACCTCACTAGAGTGCCTAGGAACCCTACAGAAAGCTGTATTTTTGTTAAGAATGTCTTACACCGCTATTCAATGCATCTTATCTTATCCTCAACCGGTAAAGGTAAATGTTTAGAACATAATTTTAAAAATTTATATCTCATTTTATAAAATAAAGATACATATATATCATTTTAAAAACTGATGCATAATAACAGTTATTCGAAACTAAATATTTGCCGTTAGGCAAAACCAGGCGATTTTATCCAATATCACCAATTGCAACGAATTCCGATATTCAGGATCAAATCATCTATTTCCTAATATTCTACTCCTACTTAGCATCTGTAACGTTGTACCGATGTGAGATCTGAATCCGGTAAATACATACCATGGAGTCAGAATTAATTGGGAAAACCGTTCTCATTTACAAGTACACATAAAATCTGAAACTTAAATGTTTCAAAGGGGTGGCCAGGTATTCCTAGTAATGCATTTTTCACTATGCAAATTCATAACAGTAGTCACAATTTCCTTTGCTCTTTCTTCAATCTAT
Organism: Agapanthus africanus; assembly: GCA_030015575.1. Lineage (NCBI taxonomy): Eukaryota > Viridiplantae > Streptophyta > Magnoliopsida > Asparagales > Amaryllidaceae > Agapanthus > Agapanthus africanus. The sequence continues at coordinate 517,559,585 of CM057343.1, forward strand.
TTTATATGTCTCTACATCTTACCTTCCGTACAACATACTTAGGCTAATTGGTTTTCTTCCTTTCCTACCTTTCGGCACGAGCCTAACGTTTGGAAGAAGACTATCCAATAAGTGTAATAGATGTACTCTCCTAATACAAGTAGCGCTCGCAATCTGAGAGAAGGTAAAAGGAAAATATAACCAAATAATACTATCTAAATTCTTTAGAACTAATAGCCATCCTCGACTGAAATAATTTCATCGAGTTTGTATATAACTATATGATGGCCATTTCCAAGCAATATGGATCATCGTAGTGATACGGAGTGTTCTGGAGAAATGCAAAGGGAAAGTACGGGTAGCGGGGATATTTGTGATTTTGTCGTGAATCATGATAATTCAAAGACAATGTGTGTAAGAAGGTTCGGTTAACTTGGTTAATGGGTTTTAGGTAAGTCATGGGTCGCTGTATCTAGAGGGAGAAAGAAAAGAAACAATCAGCGTGCACTCTATCAAGATCTGATTGGTTATTACTTTATCTAATCAGGATGTCTCTTACTGTTTCCTCGAATTCTCCTTTAAACCCTAAAAGGAGAACTCATCGTGATCATGTACATCTTACAAGTTTGCTAACCATTCAGCCAGGTCGGTGTTGGTACTCCGAGGAAGATCCGCCGTGTTTTCGTACAGACCTAATTAAATAACCCTGATTTTGCAGAGGTGTAATCTCGTTAGCAATTTCTAAATACCTAATAGATTAGCTAATTGTGAAGTGAAAATCTCCTGAGGAGTACCTACTCATCAGTGAAAATTGGGACCCAACTATCATCGTATGATAATATTGACGGAAACTGACCAAAATTACCATACTCCAGAAGGTATGCGCAAATTTGGCAAGTTTCCCTTATATTTGAAACCCTCGATATGGTTTTTGCCCCAAGCGCTTATGACCTTGACGAATGTCAAAATATCATAAGTTACAAGTCAACTTCAACTCGTTATTGTCCTGATTAATCTAGACCTATTCGTACAAGCCCTTGATGAAGATCAAAACAACTGTAGGTCTGTCCTAGATTAATGCATCTATCTATGCAACAGACAAGTATCCCCTAACTACCAAACACTATGCCTTGGAGAAGGTCAAAACACATAGCATGAATACTAGTTGAAACTTTAAAATGACGGAGGGCCACAACTGGTTTTGGAAAAAAACCTTTAACGTAATGAACTTGCTGTCGTTGAAGGAACTTGAGTGGCTTTGAAATGGAGTGGTTTAGGCTCCGCATTTTAAAACTAGTAAAATAAAATTTTGCTTAAGAGTGAACTCCCCATGAAGGGATCAAGGCTCTTTCCTCATAGAATGAGGTGCAGAATATTCCTAACCGAATACCTCTATACAAAGTAAAACAACATGACATTTGTTTTGAAGAAAACCGAGCAGTTATAAAAATTGGTTCCAACAATATCAAATAGGTTTGTTTTTCTTACATTAAAGATATAATGCAGTCCCATCATTTTTAGTTTCAAAGCCATACCAGAAACAACCAAAATAGCATGCTTTTATATGCCATCTGCATTCGCTATGGGGTCCCGGGTCTTAACCGTAAGGTTACTTAACTTACGACAGGGCGGAGACAGGGCTAGCGCGGATGCAAAACATATAGAAGCATCTACTATATATATATCAACATCGCAGGCAGATCATAGTCATCACAGGCAGATAATAATCATCACAGGCATGCGAACAACAATATGGAAATAAATTAAGAGCCCCGCGTTTCATTTGAGCCACAAATGAGATGCGACGTTCCTCGGTCGTGTGGATAGTCTGTACAAAATCAAATATAGACCCTTATGAATGCGGTAAACCACTTTCCAATTCTAGAAACTGGGTAACACGCCCTCAATAAAATGAGTCGGTCGGCCGTCGCTTTCTAGAATCCGGTAACTTATGCACCCCTCCGCGGGTCGATTCTATAAGCTCTACAAGTGCGGCGAGCAACCCGCCAATCTGAGAGTGAGGCGGCCCGATCTCAACTCCATAAGATGGCCACCTGCTGCACATTAGAACCCGGCTACTCGAGCACTTATTCTGGGTTAATCCTAGTACAGAAATGAAATATATACAACGGTGATATCGACCCCATCCTGGTCGAGCCCCAATAAAAGAATATATATAATACGGAAACGATGACCACATGTTGGAGATCATCCTAAACAAATGAATACAACAATGTAAATCAAAACTGTATAAGCAAATTGCACGAGGAGCTATCCGACACGACAATCTGACTAAACCATAAACAAGATATATATTCACAGAAACAAGCAACATAAGTAAGTGTGCAATCCCGTCTAATTGAGTATATAGCAATTAGACGACATTCAGCAACATATATACACAAATACGTAAACCATGACCATAGAATTCATCACAAGCGAAGCCCACACTCGAAATTCTAAATGATGAAAATCATGTGCACTCCGACATCCGAAAATCCATCATTTTTCCTACCCTAAGCCCTCCGGGAACTCCCCGGGATACCCCCGATGCTTACAACGGGTCTTGGTTTGAACCAAGACCTTGAGGTGATCGGATACATTGCTAAACAACGGGTCTTGGTTTGAACCAAGACCTCGAAGTGATTAGATACATCGCTAAACAACAGATTTTTGGACAAGTAATCGCAGTTTTGGGACAGCCACAAAAAAAAGTTTTTAACCTTCAAAAAACAGCGAATAAGCTCGATATAACTTTCAAAAAATGGCTCCCCGAGACTCCCCGGATAACCATCGAACCCCTTCGGAGTCCCCATTCCAAAACGAGAACTCTGGGGATCAAAAACACTCATGCTAACACAAGTTAATCGCTAGTTTTGGCTGTCCAGAAAAAACAGTTTTGAAAAAAGGAGTTTGCGATGAATTCTTCGGTCATGTAAGCAAGATTTAGTTTATGGTTGACTCTAATACCAGTGTAACTGAAGGGTTTGTCTAGCACCATGCCTAGGTTTTGGGTTGCATCACACATGCCATAACAAAAATTATAACGGTGCTAAACAAAACCGACCATGAATAGAACTAGAAAATTAGGGTAACAAGAACCAGTATCACATACTAACAAGTGTCTAACACTAAGGGGTGAGTAATACAACCTTTGTAGACCTCCACTTATGACTCCTTGGATCAACTTGGTGTTTGGACCGGTCCGCTTGAGTTTTTCGAAGTCCACGACGATCCACCACGGAGTCCCTTTTCACAAGCTCCAAGCTTCACTTGAACTAAATGGAAGTGGAGCAAACAACCTACACTAGTGGGGTAGACTAATATAGATTGGTGATGTGGATTTGGATCTCACTTAAAAACCATGTCCTTTTATATTCTTCACTCACTTGAAAAAAGCTAGAGAGCTTGAATGAGGAAGAAGAAGAAAAATGGCTTAGCATAACTCAAGTGAGAATAAACATAATCAAGAGAGAGAGAGAGAGAGAGAGAGAGAGAGAGAGAGTTATCTCATCCCAAACCATGGTTAAAAAATATCTAGATATTTCGATGCTTGAGTTTAAGCAAAACAATGGGCAACAAAAACCATGGGAAATGAAACCATGGTTGATTTTAGTCAACACAAAAGAAGAGTGTAGAAAGTCAACCATGATTTTATCCCCAATTTGTTTTTCTCAATAATCAAAATATATAAATATATTACCATATGAGTCTTGCATTGCCATCACTAATGTATCATCAACTATGACATATGTATGCATGCATGTGTGCATCCATATCAACATATACATACACTCATGAATGCATCATAAAGAAATATGTTTTAATAAATGAGCTAATGGACTTAATATTAAATCAACACTTGATTTAATAACCCGGTCATATCACATACGACCCGTCCAATAGTAAACGCCCGATTAAAATACGGTATCAAATACACGCATTTAATTGAGCTCCTGCGCATATCCCATATGCACTCCACATCTTTTCGCCTGAGCTAGGAAATCCCTTTGTGGGACTCTAAGACTCATCAATATGCTAGCAGTAGGCAGTGATCATATCACATACCCACAAACCGTCAGCGGCACAAGCTGTACGTAATGACTCCTAAATATTGAGCTATCAGAAGAAACACAAGCGAACCTGTCAAAACTCCGTCGAGCCAACTGGCAACACTTACCGTACAGTCTAGTCTCTTTATCAGATATGTTGCATATCGAGTCTAGGGATGGTATCATGGACCCCAATAACTCAATAAGTCATGCCGGTATATGGCTTATAACTGATCGAGAAACTACTGATAACACTTATCAGTAAATCTCATCAGCCCTGGCGAGGAACTTCCTGTTATAGCCAATCGAGCATAGCGCAACATCAACCCCTAATACCGGGAGAGACGAAACCCCTCCTATCGCTCATTGCCTCCATATTCCTCGAGACTGTACCCAAAATCCACCTGTTTGCATGACTCAGTAGAGCTGTGGTAGGGTGGAGATCAAAGTACAGTGGGAGGACACACAAGACTTAATGACGATATCGGGTCTACAGACTAACCTGTACCAGTGTCACCTGAGAACTGCTATCCGACGATAGATATAATACCATATAGGAGTTCTCGGCGAGTCCGTTCAGTGTACCCAGTCTCCACTGAGCACCCGTATACAGTCTTTGGTGTCACCACACCAATGGATATGGGATCATCCATCGCCCACCATATGGGTCAAGTAACGTATACGCTAGTCTACTCTGGAATATCGATGCCCCGTCTCGATACACCCACGACTAGAAACATTTCAAAGATATGCTTATAAATTACACATGTCCTACTAGTATGATCTACATCATAATCTAACATGTATCAAATGAGTAAGATGCATGATCAAATGAACATGTTAAGATAAAAAACAACCAGATAGCATACTATCATGTCGAGCAAGAATGTCCTCTGAATATATATATACACATACCGATACATGCACTATCATATAATGGCCTCTAGGGCATACATATATCCAACAATCTTCCACTTGCACTAAGGCCAATTGTTGGCGTATCTCATACCCAACATCTCAAAAAGTCGGTCATTCTGCGGCAGAGGGAGGGCCTTGGTGAATGGATCCGCGGTGTTGTTTTTTGTATCTACTCTCCGAATCTCGATCTCGCGGCGATCAACTATCTCCCGGATCAGATGATATCGCCTCAAGATGTGTCTGCATCGCTGATGGGACCTAGGCTCTTTGGCTAACACCATAGCCCCATTATTATCACAATACAATGGTATTGGATCAATAATGGTTGGAACTACTCCTAGCTCCGAGATGAACTTCCTCATCCAGATGGCTTCCTTGGCAAGCATCATTTGCAGTAATATACTCAGCTTCCATCGTGGAGTCTGCAACGGTATCTTGTTTGAAATACTTCCACCATACCGCCCCTCCATTGAGGGTAAAGACAATCCCTGAGATAGATTTGTTGTCATCCTTATCACTCTGGAAGCTCGAATCGGTAAAGGCCTCCATTTGGAGATCCCTGTTACCATACACCAAGAACATTTCTTTAGTCCTTCACAAGTACTTAAGAATGTTCTTCACAGCTGTCCAGTGATTCTCCTCTGGGTTGGATTTATACTTGCTTACTACATCCAGTGCATAAGCTACATCAAGGCGTGTACATAACATCGCATACATTATAGATCCTACGGATGAAGCATAAGGTGTAATGCTCATGCGAGCTCTCTCTACATCAGTCTTTGGGCAAAATTCCTTGGAGAGAGTGACTCCATGACAAGCAGGTAAGGCACCCCGCTTGGAGTCTTCCATACTATTCCTCTTAAGGATGGTGTTAATGTACCTAGTTTGGGACAATCCCAACAACCTCTTAGATCTATCCCTATAGATCTTCATGCCTAGTATGTATGAGGCATCACCCATGTCTTTTATGGAGAACCTTTGTGATAAGAACAGTTTGACTGATTGTAGCATAGGAACATCGTTTCCTATCAGAAGAATGTCATCCACGCACAATACGAGGAATGTGACAGTACTCCCTACAATCTTCTTATAAACACAAGGTTCATCTGGATTTTTGACGAAATCAAACTCTTTGATGACATCATCAAAACAGATGTTCCAATTCCGTGACGCTTGTTTTAATCCATAAATGGATTTAAGCAACCTGCATGCTTTCCCGCTGCTCCCACTATCAATGAAGCCCTTTGGCTGATCCATATAAACGCATTCTTCTAAATCACCATTTAGAAAAGCAGTTTTAACGTCCATCTGCCAGAGTTTATAGTCGTAGTGAGCAACAATAGCAAGTAGAATCCGAATGGATTTAAGTATGGCTACAGGAGAAAAAGTTTCGTCATAGTCCAGTCCTGATCTTTGACGAAATCCTTTCGCCATAAGCCTTGCCTTATAGGTCTCCACCTGCCCATCTACACCGATCTTTCTCTTAAAGAACCATTTGCACCCTACGGGTTTTACCCCAGAGGGTACAACATCCAAAGTCCATACTTTGTTGGTGTACATAGAATCCATTTCGGATCTCATGGCATCCAGCCACTTAACAGAGTCACCATTCGTGATAACTTGCTGAAAACTGGTAGGTTCACCATCATCCATGATGCAATCTTCTCCATCACCATCAATGAGAAAACCGCAGTATCTCTCCGGTGGGCAAGAAGTCCTACCAGATCTACGGAGTGGCTGAGGTTCATAAGATTCTGTTGTAACATCAGGTTCAACCAAGTCGTCTTTCGTAACTTGTGTCTCTTGAACCTCTTATAGATCTACCACATTGCCATCAGTATCATTTGGAAAAATTTCATTTTCTAGAAATGTGGCATACTGAGAAACAAACACCTTTTGTTCCTCTTTGTGGTAGAACAGATATCCAAATGAATGTTTTGGATATCCCACAAATATACATTTAACTGATCGTGTCTCGAGTTTGTCTGGATTTTGCTTTTTGACAAAAGCCGGACAATCCCAAATCTTAACTCGTTTAAGAGATGATCTCTTTCCATACCATATCTCATATAGAGTGGTAGACACAGTCTTGGTTGGAACTTTGTTCAACAGAAAAGCTGCAGTCTCCAATGCATGCCCCCAAAAGGAGAAAGGTAACTCAACATCACTCATCATGGATCGTACCATATCTAATTGGGTACGATTCCGCCGCTCTGACATACCGTTGTGCTGTAGTGTATAAGGGAGAGTGGGCTGAGAGAGAATCCCATTCTCTTTTAGAAAGTTTGAAAACTCTGTACTAAGATACTCTCCACTTCGATCTGATCGAAGTATTTTGATGCTCATTCCTGTTTGTTTTTCTACTTCAAGTTTGTACTCCTTAAATTTCTCAAAAGCTTCATACTTATGCTTTAATAAAAACACATGACCGAATCTTGAGAAATCATCAGTAAAATTTATGAAGTAAGAATAACCGCCTCTCGCATGTGTAGGCATTGGTCCACATACATCACTATGTATGAGGCCCAAGAGCTCTGTAGCTCTTTCTCTGTGTCCAGTAAACGGAGTTTTGGTCATTTTCCCTTTGATACAAGACTGACAAACCGCATAAGATTTATACTCAAAAGGATTTAAATATCCATCTTTATGAAACTTGTTTAGTCTTGTTTCATTAATATGACCAAGTCTACAATGCCAAAGAAAAACTTCAATTATATCTGAAAAATTTCTTTTATTTGTGTATTGTATGTTAAAAATGGTGTGTTGATTTAGGATGTATACCCCGTTATTATGTGTACCAGAACCAATCAACTCTTGATTTAGTTTAATATTCATAACATTATACTGCAATACAAAATGATATCCTTCATTGTCTAACAAAGAAACGGAAATAATATTACAAAGCATGCTAGGTACAAAATAACATCGGTTCAAAACCAATATACAACCCGACGGCAACCCTAGGTGATACTCTCCCACTGAAACTGTATGTACATTGGAACCATTTTCAACTCGGAGAGTGTGATCACCGGTCTTCAAAACTCTGCTATTTCTCAAGCCCTGTACAGAATTACATATATGAGAACCCGAACCGGTATCCAATACCCAGGAAGCAGAATTTATAGAAAAACAGTTTTCAGTCACGAACACACCTGAAGCAGAAGTATCACCATACTTCTTTTTCTTGAGATCAAGGTATTCAGTACAGTTCCGCTTCCAGTGCCCCGTCTTCTTGTAGTGAAAACATTCTCCCTTTCCCGACTTCTCAACCTTGGATTTGTCTCTCCCTTGTGCCTTCTTGATTCCACCTCTCGGTTTATTGGATTTCTTCTTATTCCTTTACTTGGCCTTGGCTTTTAGGACGGAAGAGGAAGATTGTCCAATAATCAGAGAGGGAGACTTCGCCTTAACCGTGCTTTTCGCACTTCTCAAAATATTAAGAAGTTCGGGTAGTGACTTCTCCATGTTATGCGTGTTGAAATTCACTATGAATGGAGCAAAGGCAGAGGGAAAAGACTGTAGAACAATATCAATATATTGCTCGTTCTCCATTGTCCATCCGAAGCCCTCAAGCTCTTCAATAAGAGCTATCATCTTTAAAAAGTGATCACCTACTGGTGTGCCAGGAGCCATCCGCATCTGAAACAACTTTCGAGATACTTCGTATCGTAAGATACGAGATTGCTTCACATACAACTCTTTTGTATGGAGAAAGATGGATTGAACATCCATTTTCTCGTGCTGCTTTTGATGTGTATTGTCCATCGATGCAAGCACGGGGCATTTGGCAAAAGCACAGTCAATATCCTACGTTTTGCGGATCTCCTTATCCGCAACAGAAGATTCAGGGCCTGGGCTGGGAGGGGCTGAGGCAGTGAGAACATATGATACTTTATAATATGTGAGAGTAATGTTAATGTTCCTCAGCCAGTCTTTATAGTTCGGCCCGGTTAGCTTATTTTTATTTAACAAAAGCTTAAGTCCAGTCATGGTTATCTGCCATTAGGAGAGAGAAAATAATACACTCAGTGAAAGCTCTTGCAAAGATCAGATTGGTTATTATCTTATCTAATCGATGTCTCCCACTGCTTTAATCAAATTTTCCTTCAAACCTTAAAAAAAAAATTAGATAGGATTAATTACATTCTAAAACATTGCTAACCGTTCAGCCAGGCCAGTGCCGATACTTTGAGGGAGGTTCCCCGTGCTTTCGCATGGACCTAAAGAATGAGAGAAGTAGAATAGAAAGAAAAGAGAGTATAACTAGTATGATGTTTGATTGTTAGGTTAACGTAGTGTTTATAGCTTGATACAGAAGATGCCAGTGTATACGAGAGGAGTCCAACTTACACCGTGGACTTTGGTAACCCATGGTACAAGGCTCCGTCGATAATAACACGGAATAACGGCATGGATGTAAGTACGTCTTAAGTGACCACCTCGTGCCACCTTTAACAAATTCCGTATCAGTCTACCCTTTTAAAACCCCGTAGTGTTTATAGCATTGATTGTATTGATTGTACGGAATGTCTTGTGTTGTATTGTCTTGTATTGTAAATTGTATAGATGGATGACTTGCTGAAACCATGATATTAGTAAATGGATGTAACTGGAGAATCATGTAGATGGATGTATATCCATGGTTCGGTTCATTCCACATAGATTGAATAGATTGAACAGGTTGAATATATAGATTCATATTGAATTGTAGTTTGATACTTGAATCATAGATTGATTATATTGCGACTCAGTCTGAGTCAAACTATTAGAAAATAAATTGAATCCTGAATTAGGTTTTGGTGTTATCGGTAACTGCTGCACATGGACGGCAAGATTTGTGTCTTTTTCAAAGACAATTACCGTGTTGATAACACCGTTTGTTAAGTTGTCTACCTTAAATAGGCAAGCACCCATATCTCCGGCACCCTGAGGTTCAAGAGACTAGTCTCGCTTAAACCTATGTTTACTATGGTCCTTATTGTAATTTAGTATAACTTAAGGGGGTTTTACGTAAAAATAATTTTGTATAATTTTCAAAATAAATCTCAAGTAATTTATTATAGTCTTTAGAGTTTTCATGGATGTACATTTTATCAATGTGACATTTCTAGTGAATAAAACCTAATTTCATAATATATGGTATTTATTTGTAATATTGGAGTTGTATGGTATTTTCTTGTAAATGGAATGTTTTTCTTGAATTTTGGATATGTGGAATATTATAAATATTAAAATAAATATTTTGATATTAATTACACATATATTTATTTATTAAAAATATAAGTTTTATTTATAATAGAAATCACATTTTCTAAAAAAAATTGTATTTTAAATCTTTCGAGATCGTATGCTCCTTGCAGAGGTCTGCATCTCACTCTACTAAGCCCGAGGATGTGAGATAATCTGCACCATCCCAAACGGGTTCTCCGAAATGGGTTATAGAGGCGCATTTGCAAAGATTTGTTAAAACACACTTCTTTTAGAAAACGGTTTTTATAAGTCGAGGTAGTTATGTGTAAATCCGCATTTTCCCCAGATCTATGTTCTTAAATTCTTTCGTGCTATGTTACATATGTGTGTTGTAAGGAGGTAGGTCATTACCTCGTGAGTTTTCTAAGGTAATACGGTTTTAAAAAGTTCAAGTATGTCGAAATGAAACATAAGGGTATTTTAATGTAAAAGTGGAATAAAACTTGCTACGGTTATTATTTTGATGACAAACTTGTTCTATTATCTTCGTTAATGTTTAATGGTCATGACATAAGAGTTTGGTATTATTGTGTTTAAGAAAAATAGAACTTTTTAAGGAAAAACCGAATCGGAAGTCGGATTAACTCCGCTTCCGTCGGGTTATAATTTTGAATATTTTTAGAATAGAGAAAAGAAAAAGAATTAGGGACTTACAGGTTATTTGACTAGAGGAGAGAAGGAGGATGAGGTAGGATATGCCGGTGCGTCATTTCGCCGTCGGAATCTCCTCGGATCGTCGTCGGAAGTTCGTTGGAGCTTCGCCCTTTGCTAACTCCACTTGCACATAAAAGACTTAGGAATTTTTCTTGAGTGTTTGGACAGGGATTTAGGAGCGAGGAGGGGTGATTTGAGGGTGGTATTTATAGAAACTTAGGGTTTTAGCGCAGTGAAAGGGTGTATTAAAAATTTGTATTAAAATGGATTAAATGGGGGTATTTTAATTCTCTGGTTAATTGCAGAGAAATTAAACACTGTAGGGGGGAGGGGTAGTCCAAAGAGTGGAGGGGTTAAAGAAATTTAGGGTTTCGGCCGAGTCAGACCGGTGGCGCCGGCCAAGTCACGCCTTTTGCCGGCCCGAGTCGGGTGAGTCGGGGCTCGTGTCTTCGCCACGTGTCCCTGATGCTTGGCCTAGTTTCGTGGACACATTTGTTTATTCTGTAACTTATCCTATTACGTGTAGTGCACATGTAGACTCTTGGGCTTCTAAAATATTAAAAGAATTTAATTAAAAAAAATGTGTGGTTGATGGGATTTGAACTCTGGTGCTTTGGTTCAGTAGTGCAAGGTCTTACCAATGAGCTACAAGCTCGTTCTTACTGTTCAAAAGAAAATCAAACTTATAACTTATGCTCAGGCTCAAGTACCCCTTTTTGTATTTTTTTTGAAAAAATTGTACAGAAAGTTTAGGGTTGTTACACTCCTAGAACCCTACGAGAGCGGCAAGTGACCCTACCAATTCTAGAGTTAGGAGACCCGGTCTCGACTCCTCGAGATGGCCTCCCACTGGACCTTAGAACCCGGTTACTTGTGCTCCCCACCTTGGGTATATTCTAATGCGGAAAAGTAAATAATATACAATAATGGTGACATCATCCTTAACCCGGAAGTGCCCCAATAAAAGAATATTATATACAATGAATTTTACATGAATGAAAATAAAAAACTCTCATCTTACATAAAATCCCCGGCCATTCAATTACGACAATCCTATACATCATATCTCAGCAACATATAACATCACATGTCAGCAACGTAAGTAAATATGCATACCCCAATTGTTGTTTATGTATAGCAACGAAATCGGCGATAGACTACATACTACACTTACGGTCGCAGAAAAGAAAGTGAAAAACTACAACAATTGGAATTATCACAGCCTTTAGACATCATAAACCCGGATTATCACATATTCTGGATTTCATGCCTAACGATGCGAATCTTACATTTGGGTCATAACTATGAAAACTCCTTTTCAAAAGAAGTCGGGTAATTCAACAAGATTCCCGATTCAACCCGAGACCAAAATGTTAGATTTACACGCAATTAATTACTTTTCACAAAACTAATTAGTGTAGATTCCAATTATTGTATCATATTCAGAAATATCTAGACGATGTTAAACGTTTCGATCGAATCAACAAACACCCACATTTCCCCAAGAGTTAAACACTTGAGCAATGTTTAAATACCCAAAACATGCAACAGTACCTATGGACCAACCGTAGAAAGGTCAACCCTTGCCTCACTTATGGCGCCACGGAACTACGGCAAAACCCTAAGGTTTGGCCGCGGTTCCGTGGTCATAGAATCGAGTTAGGGTTACGTTCTTTTAGAAGGTCCATAGAATTACTTGCATAGTCTTTCGAATATTTTTAACTTGAAAAATTCCAACACTTGGAAAATTTCAAGTGAGAGTAATGAGGTGGTGTTTGATGTTCGTTCGAACTGTTAAACGTCGTCATGGTTATCTAAAACAATGCTAAAATTACGACTACGAAATACTCCGAATTAGCCCCTTAGCAAAATTAACATCACATGAAATTTTGGGCTAAACAAACAATACCTGAAACCCCAAAACCAATAGACTAGAGCACTAGAGGAAACCGAGGCGAAACAGAGGGGATTTGGCCAGCCAGGCCGGAAAAATTGGGCCTTTCACCGGGTCAAAACTGGTGGAATCGCCTCGTTTTTCTCCAGTGTTCAACATGCATCATATGCAAGCTTCTGCAGTTGCTTAAACAATTTTTGGAGGTCATTTAAAAATCAGCAGAGAGCAGTTTTCAGGATTTCAGTTTATCGAAGTTTTGGAGTTGTTTCAGTTTCATAATATTTCTAATATCGTCTAAGTTTCTAGCTTGGCTCGGATACCACTGAAGGGTTTTTCTAACATCATGCCTAGGGTTTGGATTGCATCACACATGCTATAACAAAATATTTAGGGGTGCTAAACAAAATCGACCATGAATCGAACTAGAAAATTAGGATAACAAGAACTAGTATCACATACTAACAAGTGCCTAACACTAAGGGTGAGTAATACAACCTTTGTAGACCTTCTCTTGTGACTCCTTAGATCAACTTAGTGTTTGGACCGGTCTGCTTGAGTTCTTTGAAGTCCACAACGATCTATCACAAAGTCCCTTTGCACAAGCTCCTAGCTCGACTTGAACTAAATAGAAGTGGAGCAAACAACCTACACTAGTGGGCTAGACTGATATAGATTGGTGATGTGGGTTTGGATCTCACTTAAAAACCTTTTCTTTTTATGTTCTTCACTCACTTGAAAAAAGCTAGAGAGCTTGAATGAGGAGGAAGAAGAAGAATGGCTTAGCTTAACTCAAGTGAGAATAAACATAATCGAGATAGGGGGGGGGAGAGAGAGAGAGAGAGAGAGAGAGAGAAAGATATCTCATCCCAAACCATGGTTACAAAATATATAGATATTTTGATATTTGAGTTTAATCAAAACAATGGGCAACAAAAACCATGGGAAATGAAACCATGGTTTTGACTTTAGTCAACACAAAAGAAGAGTGTAGAAAGTCAACCATGATTTTATCCCCATTTTTTTTCTCAATAAGCAAAATATATAAATATGTTACCATGTGAGTCTTGCATTGCCATCACCAATGTATCATCGACCATGACATATGTATGCATGCATGTGTGCATCCATATCAACATATACATACACTCATGCATGCATCCTAAAGAAATAGATTTTAATAAATGAGCTAATGGACTTAATATTAAATCAACACTTGATTTAATAACTCGGTCATATCGCATATGACCCGTCCAATAGTAAACGCCCGATTAAAATACGGTATCAAATATACACATTTAATCGAGCTCCCGCGCATATCCTATATGCACCCTACATCGTTTCGCCTGAGCTAGGAAACCCCTTTGTAGGATTCTAAGACTCGTCAATATGCTAGCAGTAGGCAGTGATCATATCATATACCCACAAACCGTCAGCGGCACAAGTTGTAAGTAATGGCTCCCAGGTATTGAGCGATCATAAGAAACACAACCGAACCTGTCAAAACTCCCGTCGATCCAACTGGCAACACTTACTGTACAGTCTGGTCTCTTCGTCAGATATGTTGCATATCGAGTCTACGGATGGTATTGTCGACCTCAATAACTCAATAAGTCATGCCGGTATATGGGTCATAACAGATCGAGAAACTACTGATAACACTTATCAGTAAATCTCATCAGTCCTGGCTAGGGACTTCCTGTTATAGCCAATCGAGTATAGCGCAACATCACCCCCCAATACCGGGAGAGACGAAACCCCTCCTATCGCTCATTGCTTCCATATGCCTCGGGACTGTACCCAAAATCCACCTGTTTGCACGAATCAGTAGAGCCATAGTAGGATGGAGATCAAAGTACAGTGGGAGGACATAGAAGACACTATGACGATCTTGGGTCTACAGACTAACATGTACCAGTGTCACCTGAGAACTGCTATCCGAAGATAGATATAATACCAAATAGGAGTTCTTGGTGAGTCCGTTCAGTGTAGTCAGTCTCCACTGAGCACCCGTATACAGTCTTTGGTGTCCACACTAATGGATATGGGATCATTCATCGCCCATTATATGGGTCAAGTAACGTATACGCTAGTCTACTCTGGAATATCGATACTCCGTCTCGATACACCCATGACTAGGAATATTTCAAGGGTATGATTATAAACTACACATGTTCCACTAGTATGATCTACATCATAATCCCAGTAGTCAAGCAAATATCCTAAGGGCTTTATCAACATGTACCAAATGAGTAAGATGTATTATCAAATGAACATGTTAAGATAAAGAACAACCGGATAGTATACTATCATGTCGAGCAAAAATGTCCTCTGAATATATATATACACATATCGATACATCTACTATCATATAATGGCCTCTAGGGCATACATATATCCAACAGTAACTTCCTAGTGCCCTCACCGCAGCAACCACGGCCGATGCGGAAGTGAAAAACAAAAATTTACAAGAGGGAAATTAGAAACTATAACCTAGTGATCGATCCAAACACGAAAACTAGCAAATAGCATGCAATGGTTAGGGAATACAACCTTCGACGCGTGTTCACCCAATCGAGGAAGATCCCTCCAAGCTCCCCGTAGGCTGTTGGGAACAAGCTCGAATGGCGACCGCCCTTGCTGAAGATGATTCACCCGAGAGAACTGATCCAAGCTCCTGCTTCACCTAGTGAAGCAACCGATGTTCTAAACTCGCTATGAATGGAGAATGGGGATATAGAAAATTTCCACTATATTTTTCTCTCTACTCTAGTGCTCAAGAGAGAGACTCAATAAGAAGAAGGATGAGGTGAAGAAGAAGTGTCATGACATGAAAATGGCTAAGTGTTATGTGGAGAGAAAAAGAATCCAAGTAGAAAAGAATATGGCTAAGTATTTTACAACCATGGAAAAATAGTAAACACAAATGATTTTATGAATATAAAATCAAAGCCATACCGCTCTACCATACTTCTTTACACGTCATCCTCCACCTTAATTTTTATTTTCTTTATAATGAAAAATTAACAAATGAAGTGTCCATCTTCCAGAACAAATTCCGTATAAATACGGAATACAACTCGGTATATATATCGAAATATATATACGTTTATCCGTATAAAAATACGAATAGCCAAGAGAGAAAATGAATAGTGAACAATAATATTAGAATACATATATTAAATAATATATATATATAAATTATTAAATCAAAACCTGATTTAATAATCCGGCTTAATCCTAAGCCGCTAATATTATCAACCGTCCGATTAAAGTCTGTGTAGCATATACACGTATTTAATCAAACCTTCTGTATGTACCAACATACGCCATCTACATCATATCGCCTGAACCGGAAAAACCCTCTGTGTGGGACTCTAAAGACTTGACAATACACTGGCAGGGATTTACTGGATAAATCCAAAAACTACAAGCACGTCAGCAGCACTAACTTTACATAATGGCTACCCAGGTATATGCCAAAAGGGAGGTCGATAATCAGGTATATGCCGAAAGGGAGGTCGATAATCAAGTCCGTCCGTACCCTACTGAGCCAGAATGTGACAATCGCCGTACAGTCCGATCTCTTCGTCTAAGAGTATTGCATACCGTGTCTAGGGGGTGGAAAACATCAGACCCCTAATAACCCGATAAGTCGTGTCGGAGGAAACCTCATCACCAACCGAGAAACTACTGAACTCAAATCAGAAAATCTCATCTACCGTAGCCACGGATTTAGGGTGATAGTCAACCGAACATAGTGCAACATCGACTCGTAATACCAGGAGAGAAGAATCCTCGATAATCGCTCACTTCCTTCATGTGGCTCGGGACTGTACTCAACTAAAATCTGTTTGCATGACTCCTTTGAGCCGTGGTAGGGTAGTAATCAAAGTACAGTAGGAACTCACACAAGAAAAATGATGATCTCAGATCAAAAGACTAACCTGTACTCATGCCACTAGAGAATTTCCATCTGACGACAGATTTAATACCATCTAGAAGTTCTCGGTGAGTCTGTCCAGTGTACTCACGTCCAATGAGCACCTGTATACTATCTTAAGTGATACAACACCAATGACTTGTGAGACCGACCATTGCCCCTCATCATGGTCTCGAAACGTATACACTAGTCTACTCTGGAATATCGATGCCCAGTTTCAATACTCGACATTTAAGGATGTGCTTATGGACTATCCAGCTCTCACGTATATGATCACCATCATAATACGGGTAGTCAAGCAAGAATCCTACGGGCTTCATTATTATGTATTAGGGACACGTAATAACAAGTAAAACGTGTACACATCAATGATAAAGATAAACCGGATATCATACTATCATCTCGAGTAAGATTGTTCCACCTGTATAGATCCTCCCTCAATTATCATAATTGCATGCCTGCAATTACAATAATTGCCTTGAGGGCGCTATATCCAACATTTGCAGCCACAGCCGACGGAGTGGTCTACCGAATATGTAAAGTTTTTTAGTTTGTGTAATAAAAGAATAAGAAATTGTGTACTAGATTCAGTTTATATGTCTTGTTGTGAAGTTCTAAGTCTATAAATTAAATATATATATATATATATATATATATATATATATATATATATATATATATATATAAGTATTGATCTATTGGATTCGTGTCGGATTTATATCAATATCGGAATGAAATGATGTGTTATTGATGTATAGGATTCGTGTCGGATTTGTATCAATATCAGATTCTTTCTAATATATGAATCCTACTCCTATCCATATTTTAATTAGTGCTATGTAGATTAAAACTATAAAGATATAGATATAAGTATTGATCTATAAGTATAAATGAGGAAGGAACAATGTACTAAATTTAGTCTATATGTATAGCTGAGAAGTTCTAAGTCTAGAAATCAAGTCTTGCGAATTGAAATGATGTTGATGTGTAATTCGCTTTAGGCTCTTCGCTCAGGTTTGTTTTTGTGCTTGTTGTCGTTGTCGTATTGTTGTGTTGTTGTTATTGTGTGCGCACGCATACTTGTGTTGGGATTCCTTAGCACCCTACTGGGTTTCCACAGCAACTACCATGTAGAATTAAAAAAATCTAAGTTGCTAATGAATCCTAACCTAAGGTTCAAGCTAAAGTAACTAGACAATATAACATGTAATCAACTATTACAATTAGTGAGCAAGGAATACAACCTTTGTAGACCGGCCCTTCACTTCTAAAGCTCCGTGTTGAAGTCCCTTCGCTGTGATCACTGCAAGTGAAGATTTCCCGAACTCTAGAATGGTTCCATCGGAGAAATGAATAAGCTTGCACGAAGTCTTCGAGGCCGAAGATGATCTACGTCGAGAAGACTCAAGCTCATGTTATCTCTTCACTAGGTCAAGAACTTTGTGAAGAGAACACCTTTTACTACCCAAGAAAGTGTATAGGATGATGAAGTAGGAAGTGGGCTCACTTTAGATTTATTTTTCTCACAATATTTTTTCACCATTTCAAAAGCTAGAGAGCTTTATCTCAAGGATGAAGAAGATGAAGAGAGAGAAAGAGAATGAACTAATGAGGTGAGAATAGCAACCATGGGTGAGTTAGTGTCATACACTAACTCATGTAGAGAATAAACCATGGGTTACAATAATGGATAGGCTAATAAATATCTACAAGTAAAACAAAACTAGTGGACTAAGTCCAAGATGCTACAAGCTTCTCCAAGCTTCCAAGCATGTGACAATTTCCACTAATTTGTGAATTACTTAAATAAATAAAAACCTTATCATTATTATAACTATGGTGTAACTCTCATACATACATGTTGCATGTGGCATCAAGCATGACACAATAGTTGTGCATTAATATATATCACATATATATCATGTGCACAAAATCAAGTGAGAAAAGAAAACTTAAGTGAGCCAATACTAGTTAACGTAAAGTAATACATCAAATATATAATTATACATCAAATCATTAAATCAACACTTGATTTATTGATCCGGTCATATCACATATAACCGACTAATATCATGTGTATTAATCAATCGAATCAACACTTGATTCGATAACCCGGCTATATCGCATATAACCGACCGATGATACAAATCGCGAGAATAAAATACGGTATCACATACTCGTATTAATCTCGGTTCTGCACATATCTCATATGTGCTCCTACTCCGTTTCGCCTGAGCCAGGAAACCTCTGTGTAGGACTCTAAAGACTCATCAATACGCCGGCAGTAGGTGATGATCATATCAAACACCCACAAGACGCAAGAGGCGTGCTAAACATAATGGCCACCCGGGTATTGAGCGATCAGAAGATCAACAAGCAAGCCTGCTCATACTCCTAGGAATCCAATCAGTAACACTTACCGTACAGTCCGGTATCTTCGTTTGATATGTCGCATATCTCGTCTAGGGGTGGTAAACGTCAGACCCCAGTAACTCGATAGTTCGTGCCGATATAAAGCTCATAATGGGTCGAGAAACTACTGGTAACACTTACTAGTAAATCTCTGAAACAGCCCTGGCCAGGGACTTTCCTGTTATAGCCAATCGAGCACAGCGCAACATCAACCCCCAATACCGGGAGAGACGAATCCCCTCCTATCGCTCATTGCCTCCATGTGACTCGGGACTGTACCCAAAAACCACCATTTTGCACGTCCTCTTGAACGTGGTAAGGTGGAAATCAAAGCACAACGGGAATCACACAAGACTCTATGACAATCTCGGGTCGACAGACTAACCTGTACCAGTGTCACCAGAGAACTGCCATCTGACGTGAGGTATAATACCATTTGGGAGTTCTCGGCAAGTCCGTCCAGTGTACCCAGTCGCCACTGAGCACCCGTATATCATCTCTGATGTCAAATACCAATGGATATGGAATCATCCATCACCCATCAACATGGGTCGAGAAGCTATACGCTAGTCTACTCTGGTATATCGATGCCCCGTCTCGATACACCCACGACTATGGACATTAAAGGATGTACTTTCCGACTACCTTTGTCCCCCTAGTATGATTTGCATCATAATCTTGGTTGTCAAGTACACATCCTAAGGGCTTTACTAACATGTAACAAAGAGACAATCAGTGTACATGTTAAGATAAAGAGTAATCAGATAGTATACTATCATGTCGAGCAAGAAAGTCCTTCCTATATATGTCTAAGTATCTACTACAATATACATCTCATGTACAGTAATGGCCTCTAGGGCATACATATAACTAACAATCTCCCACTTGCACTAGGGCCGTTATATAGCAATGGTTGTAGTATCTCATACTCAACTATCCCATAAAAGTCTCTCTCTGGAAAAAGGCCTTTGTGAGTGGATCCGCCGTGTTTTCTTCTGAGTCTGCTTTCCTAATCTCGATCCCCTGGAGATCAACCATCTCCATGAGCAGGTAATACTGCCTTAGAATATGTCTGGGTCACTGATGGGACGGAGGTTCCTAGGCCTAAGCCACAACTCCATTGTCATACAATGGTAAGAACGAAGTTCATCTCATGAACTAATATACACCTAGACTGCCTCTTTGGTAGCATCTTTGGTAGCGATGTATCTAGCCTTTATCATCTAGTTTGCCACGGTATCTAGCTTGGAACTCTTCCAACATACCGTCCCTCCACTGAGGGTAAAGCCAATGCCTGTGACTACTATTCAGTCGACCTTACCATCCTGGAAGCTATCCAGTGATTCTCCCTAGGATCGATTGATACCATCTCACTAAACCTAGTGAGAATCCTAACATCCACTTAGAACTATCTCATAGATCCAAAACCTAGGATTTAGGAGGTATCACTTTGATCCTATATGGAGAATCAATGTGATAAGAGGATATTGACCGAGTGTAGCATAGGAAACTGCTTTCCTATCAAGAGTATGTCATCCACGTACAATACGAGAAAGACCACCTTACTCTCTACTATCTTTTTGTATATACAAGGTTCAGCTACCATTTTGATGAAGTCAAACGCTTTGACTACCATATCAAAATAGATTTTCCAATTCCGCGATCCCTGCTTTAACCCGTAAAGCAACTTGCATACGTTCCGCTGCTCCCACTGTCTATGAAGCTGTCTACGAAGCCCTCTGGCTGTGTACTTATAGACGCTCTCTTCTAAATCACTATTTAGAAAAGCAGTAATGACACCCAACCACCAGATATCGTAGTCATGGTATGTAGTAATGGTAAGTAGGATCCGGATGGACTTAAGCATAGCCACTGGAGAAAAAAGTTTCATCATAATCCATACTTGGTCGATGACGAAAACCTTTTTGCAACAAGTCTAGCTTTGAAAGTCTTAACTTTTTTATGTACACCAAGTAATCTTCTCAAGATATACTTTCTCCTGATGGGAATTTAACCCTTCAGATATAGCAACCAAAGTCCATACTTTGTTGGTGTATGTAGATTCCATCTCAGATCGCATAGCATCTAGCCATTCTTACAGAGTCCCCACTCTTGATGGCCTGCTCGAAACTAGTTGGGTCATCATCTCATGATGCAATCCTCGCTCCCACTGTCATAGAAAAAACCGAAGTATCTCTCAGGCGGATGAGGAACCCTACTAGATTGGCGGAGAGGCTGAGCTTTGTTGGTAACTATTGAATCCTCCGGTTCTACCAAATCATCAGCTGTTGTTTGTATAGCTGAAACTCCTTTCAGTTCTACCTCATGACCACAAATTTGTTTCCAAAATAAATTCCTTTTCTAAAAAGGTGTCATGCTGAGAAATAAAACACCTTTTGTTCCTCGGTATGGAAGAAGATATTCCCTTGCGAATGCTTGGGATATCCAACAAAGTTTCACAGAACTGACCTTGCCTCGAGCATGTCCGGATTTTGCTTTTGACATAGGCTGGACAACCCTAAATCTTAACTCACTTAAGACATGGGCTCTTCCCATACCATATCTCATATAAAGCGGTAGGCACCTGATTTGGTTGGAAGCCAATTCAATAGGTATGCATCTTCACAAGTGCATAACCCCCAAAAGGAAATAGGCAACTCAGTAGTTCTCATCATAGAGTGCACCATATCTAATAGGGTACGATTGATCCGTCCCGATATACCATTGTGCTGTGGTGTATACAGAGGAGTAATGCTGAGAGAGAATCTTATTCTCCTTTAGAATAATCCAGGAATTCCGTGCTCAAGTATTCTCCTCCCTGATCACATCAAAGGACATAATACTTATACCCGTTTGGTTCTCTACTTCTGATAAATTCATTGAATTTCTCAAAAGTTTCCGACTTGTATTTCAACAGGAACATATGTCTGAATCTTGAGAGATCATCACTGAATGTAATGAAGTACAAAGAATCAGCTCTGGCATGTGTAGACAGGGGACCTTCATACATCATCATGTATCAATCCCAAGAGTTCATTAACACTTTCTTTGTTTCCAATAAACGGAGCTATGGTCATCTTATCTTTGTGACATGATTGGCAGGTTTCATAAAATGTAAATTCAAACTGATTTAAATATGCATCTTAATGTAACTTAGCTAGTCGGGTCGCATTGATATGACTTAGTCTACAATGCCTCACGAAAAATTCGTTCATTTTTGAACTCTTCCCCTTGTGTGTGTTCTGTACGTTAAGAACTGTGGTTTGATTTAGAATTTATATGCTTTTAGATAACGTGCTTGAACCGATCAACTCTTGATATAGGAAATGTTCAAAACATTATCCAACAATACAAAATTATATCCTTCTTTACTAAATAAAGAGACTGATATGATGTTGTATATCAGGTTCGGTATCTAATAACATTCGTTCAGAATCAATGTACTTGATAATACAGGGTGATAACTGTCAACAACTTGGTTGCAACAATTGCACCGTTTCCAACTCTTGAAACTTATCACCCGTTTTCAGTTCTCTACCTATCTGTAGCCTATGTAACTGCTTATATTTGCGGGATCCTGATCCGGTATCACATACCTAGGACGTAGAGGATACTGAGAAACAGTTCTCGGTAATGAACATACCCGAAGAAGATGCATCATCATGCATTTTATTCATTTGGGCGGCACGAGAATTCTGGTAATCCCCTATTTCCTGCTCGATCTTATAACAATTATAAGTTAGAGCGGGACCAACATTCCCCAGCATAGTATAACAAGCGGGTTCGGTCAATACATCCATATTATTATCTTGATTAAGGCGTGACATGGTCGCTACCTGGAGAAAGAAAGAAGAAAACACTCAGCGTATGCTCTTGCAAGATTAGATTGGTTATTATTTTATCTAATCAGGATGGCTCACACTATTTTTATCAAATCTTCCTTCAAACCCTAAAAGGAAAGACTAGCCGGGATTAATTACACCTTACAATTTCGCCAATCTTTCAGCCAGGCCAGTGCCGGTACTTTGAGGGAGATTTCCCGTGCTTTCGCACGGACCTAATTAAAATAAACCTCGTTTTCCCAGGGGCGTAACCTCGTTGATAACTTTCTAGACACCTACTTGCTCGGCTAATTGAAATGTGTAAAACTCTTCCAGGAGTAACTTTTACTCGCAGTGGGTATCGGGATCCAACTATCTCATAGAAGGTATGCAATCTCATTGCAAATTTCAACACTTGAAATTCCCGATAATTTTTCCCCTAGCATCCTATGACCTTGACGCAGGTCAACAAACCATAGGCTACTAGTCAAGTTCAATCCGTCATTTCTTGATTGAATTAAACCCACCCGCACTACTCTTGACGGAGGTCAACAAGGTCGCACGACTACCCTAACTCAATCGCATCAAATGCTTTTGCAGATAAGCATAAATAGCTACCACACACCTTGACGGAGGTCAACAAACGTAGCACGAATACTGTGAAGTACTTATCTGAAATAACGGAGGGCTATAACAGATTTTTAAGAAAAACTTTTGCATAATGAACTTGATATCGTTGTAGAATCGAGTGATTTTGAAAAGGAGCGTTTTTGAGGCTTTTACTAGATTTGCTAAAGAGGTCACTCCCGGTGAAGGGATCTCGGCTCTTTTCTTATCGAATAAGGTGCAGGATATTTCATAAATACCACTATGCAAAGCAAAAACTATAAAAGCAATCAAAAGACAAACCGAGTTTGTAGCATCTGCTAGTTTCGCTAAAGAGGTCACTCCCGGTGAAGGGATATCGGCTCTTTCCTTATTGAATAAGGTGCTGGATATTCTACAAGGAATACCGCTATGCAAAGCAAGAACTAGAGCTACCAGTTTTTAAAACAAGTTTCTATAACATCTTTTAGGTTTCTTTTCTTTCATTAATCTCATTAATAAAGTCCCATCATTTAAGTTACCTAAGCATCACAGATAAATACAACGTATGCTTATGCCATCCGCATTCGCCTCGATGTCCCGTCATGCACCGTTAGGTTAGGTAACTAACAGCAGAGCGGGGCAGGGCTAGTGCGGGTGTAAAACATAAGCAACGTCTATATAATATATCATATATACTATATACAGTATCTATCTCAACATATTAAATGATCACATCACAGATATTGCAGCAGAATAACAGCAAATGAAATATTAGATATAGTAGGATTTCCGGATTTTATATTAAACCTGTATAAAAGACGGATTCCACGGTCGTGATGAATAGCCAAACTTACATCTCTAGATCCCTACGAGAGCGGCAAGTGACCTTACCAATTCTAGAGTTAGGAGATCCGGACTCGACTCCTCGAGATGGTCTCCCACTGGACTCTAGTACCTGGTTACTTATGCTCCCCTCCTTGGGTCTATCCTAATGCGGAAAAGTAAATAATATACAATGGTGACATCATCCTCAACCCGGAAGTGCCCCAATGAAAGAATATTAAATACATTGAATTTTACATGAATGAAAAAGAAAAACTCTCATCTCACATAAAACCTCCCGGCTATTCAAACACGACGATCTAATATAACATATCCCAGCAACACATAACATCACATGTCATCAACGTAAGTAAATATGTGTATCCCAATTGTCGTTGATATATAGCAATAAAACCGGTGATACGCCACATATTACACTTACGATCGCAGAAAAGAAAGTGAAAAACTACAACAATTGGAATCCGCACTGCCCTTAGACATCATAAACCCAGAATATCATATATTCTGAATTTTATGCCTAACAATGCAAATTTTACGTTTAGGTCTCAACCATGAAAACACTTTTCAAAGGATGTCGGGTAATTCAACAAGATTCCCGATTCCGTCTGAGGTCGAAATGTTAAACTTGCATGCAACTAGATAGATTCCAATTATTATATCCCATCACATGATATCCGGACGACGTTAAATTTTTCGATCGATTCATCAAATCCCACAATTTCCCGACAGCTCAACACTTGAGCACAGTTTTAATAATACCCAGAACATGCCACAGTACCTATGGACCAGCCGTAGAAGGGCAAACCCAAGCATCACTCATGTCGCCACGAAACTGCGGCAAACCCTAGGGTATGACCGCGGTTCCGCAATCCAAAAAGTCGATTTAGGGTTTCATTCTTCTAGAGGGTGTACAGAATTACTTGAATATTTTTCCGAATACGTTAAACTTGGAAAAATGGGTTTTTGACATTCGATCGAACTTTTTAACTTCGCCTAGACAATATGTGAAAACCCAAAAGCAATGTTAAACTATGAATACGAAACACTCCGAATTGCTTATAGTATAAGATTACATCTCATGCAAAATTAGTAAAAAAAAACAATACCTGAAACACCAAACCTCAGTTCCTGGAACACCACCAAAATTTGAGGCAAAAATACCACATAGGGGACGAGCTCGCCGGAAATTAGCTCAATGTGGCCGGCCATTTTCCGAGGTTCTGGGCTCAAATTTTGGTAGTGTTCATATTGTATCACATACAACACTTTGCACTTGTTTAAATAATTTTTAGGGGTCATTTAAAATTCGACAGAAACTGGGTCTTGATGTTTCACGTTTAGGAGTCGTTTCGGTTTCGTAATCTAACACACATCGTCTAATACTCTAGCCCGGCTCTGATACCACTGTTGGGATTTCTTAGCACCCTACTGGGTTTCTACAGCAACTACCATGTAGAATTTAAAAAATCTAATGTGCTAATAAACCCTAACCCAAGGACCAAGCTAAAGTAACTAGACAATATAACATGTAATCAACTATTACAAGTAGTGAGCAAGGAATACAAACTTTGTAGATCGGTCCTTCATTTCTAAAGCTCCGTGTTGAAGTCCCTTCGCTGCGATCGCTGCATGTGAAGATTTCTCGAACTCTAGAATTGTTCCATCGGAGAAATGAACAAGCTTGCACGAAGTCTTCGAGGCCGAAGATGATCTACGTCGAGAAGACTCAAGCTTATGCTACCTTTTCACTAGGTCAAGAACTTTGTGAAGAGAACACCCTTTACTACCCAAGCAAGTGTATAAGATGATGAAGTAGGAAGTGGGCTCACTTTAGATTTATTTTTCTCACAATATTTTTGTTAGTTATATATATGCCCTAGAGGCCATTGTTGTACATATGATGTATATTATTGTGGATGCTTGGATATATATAGAGAGGACTTTCTTGCTCGACATGATAGTATGCTATTTGGTTTCACTTTGTCTTAACATGTTGACTTCTATTAGTTTATTGTCTTGCTCCCACATGTTGATAAAGCCCTTAGGATATGTACTCGACTACTGGGACTATGATGAGATCATACTAGTGGGGCCATGGTAGTCTATGAGTACATCCTATAATTGTTCATAGTCGAGGGTGTATCGAGACAGGGCATCGATACACTAGAGTAGACTAGCGTATACGCATCTTGACCCATATGATGGGCGATGGATGATCCCATATCCATCGGTGTTTGACATCAAAGGTGGTGTACGGGTGCTCAGTGGAGACTGGGTACACTGAACGGACCGCCGAGAACTCCTAAATGAATTTATACCAATCGTCAGATAGTAGTTCTCCGGTGACACTGGTACAGGTTAGTCTGTAGACCCGAGATCGTCATAGAGTCTTGTGTGATTCGCACTGTGCTTTGATTTCCACCTTTCCACGTCTAAGTGGGCGTGCAAAACGGTGGCTTTTGGGTACAGTCCCGAATCACATGGAGGCAATGAGCGATAGGAAGGGTTTTGTCTCTCCCGGTATAGGGAGTTGATGTTGTGCTGTGTTCGATTGGCTATAACTGGAAGTTCATGGCCAGGGCTGATATAGAGTGCTACTGGTAAGTGTTATCAGTAGTTTCTCGGCCTGTTATAAGCCTCACATCGACACAACTTATCGGTTACTGGGGTCTGACGTATACCACCCCTAGACTAGATATGCGACATATCAGACGAAGAGACCGGACTGTACGGTAGTGTTACTGATCGGATTCACAGGAGAATGTACAGGCTTGCTTGTTGATTTTCTGATCGATCAATACCTGGGTGGCTGTTACTTTTAGCTGACCGCTTGCAGCTTGTGGGTGTTTTATATGATCATCACCTACTGCCGGCGTATTGACGATTCTTTAGAGTCCTACACAGAGGTTTCTTGACTCAGGCAAAACGGAGTAGGAACACATATGTGATATGTGCGGGATCGAGAATATTACGATATGAGATACCGTATTCTATTCTCGCGATATTAGATATCGGCCGGGTATATGTGATATAGCCGGGTCTTCGGATCAAGTGTTGATTCGATGAACGGATACAGATTATATTAGTCGGTTATTTGAGAAATAGCCGGATTGTCGGATCTAGTGTTGATTCGATAATTTAATGTATAATTATATATGTGATATATTACATTACATTAACTGATATAAGCTCGCTTTGTTGATTCATTTTCTCACCGGATAATACATTGATATATATGCGATATATGTTAATTGTATTATTTTCTTTTGTTACAAAAATATATTATATATGTGATACATAATATTGTAACAAGTTATGATTACAAATGCAACATGATTTGTGGAGATTAAACATAGTTAAGGTTTGATTTGGGTTAGCATTTTCATGAAGCTTCTAGAAGCTTTACTTTTGTTTTATGCTTAGATATTTTGAGTTGATATTTCTTAACCCAACCCAAACTCTTTATCCTAGTCAATTCTCTACAAGATTTAAGCCATCATACTTAACCCAAGGTTGGATTTGTAACCATGGACAATAATTCATTATTCATCACAAAAGAGTTCTTCTTCTTCTTCTTCCTCCTTGAATAGCTTGCTAGCTTTTTGAAAAGTGATGAATAAAAGAGAGCTAAATTCCTACTCCATCATCCTCATCTATTCTAGCCACTTAGATTAGGGTGTTCACTTCACTAATACTTGATTAGATAAGTGAGATCTTGAGTTAAAGATTCTTCAAGGTAGATCATCTTCGAAAAGGAAGACTTCAAGAAAGCATGGATCATTCGGCTTGTGGATCCTCTCTAGAGTCTGGAAGTTCATGGATCACGGTGAAGGGACTACTACTCGGAGCTTATGAAGCGAAGGAGCGGACTACAAAGGTTGTAATCCCTTTCCTTTAGATGTAAAGTTGTTTACATGCTTTGTTAACCCTAATTATCTAGCAAAGATTCTCGCTTTAGGTTGTTCGGCACTTGTAAATTTTAAATTCGGCATGGTTGATGCCTTATAGACCCTTGTGATAGTGCCTAGTAACCCTACAGTGGTATCAGAGCCTAGCTAGAGCATTAGGCGACGTGTAGACGAAATTAAAAGCCCGATCGAACCCCGAAACGTCGTATTTGACCCCCTCTCTGGAAATTTTTTAAAAAGATGGTTTTTTCCCTATTAAAGATACTAAAAAAAATAAGCAGGCGATTCTATGGATAACAGAGAAATACGAACCCTTAATTCCTTAAAGTCGCCGCGGAACCGCGGCCATAACAGGCTTTTGCCGGCGGTTCTGCGGCCGTACTTGGGTATCACGGGTAGTTGTTCTGGGTAACATCCGTAGGCATTACTACATACTTCTGGGAATTTTTAATATTACTCAAGTGTTGAGTTTTCTGGAGATCTTTGGAATTCATTGATTCGATCGGAAAGTTTAACATCGTTTAGTTTTTCGGGTAATTTAGAACGTGTTAAAAGGTTCGAACGGATATCAATAACTCATTTTTTTCATGACGGAAAACCTTCAAGTGTTGGATTTTTTCCTCTGTTTAAAACTTTTGGGAAATCATGCTAGCGTATCTGTGGACCCTCTAGAAGAACGTAAGCTTAACTCGATTATGTGACCGTCAAAACTGCCACTGAACCCTAGGGTTTGTGGTAGTTTAGCGTTACCACATGTGAGGCGTTGGTTTGACCCTTCTACTGCCGGTTCATTGGTGCAGTGACATGTTCTGGGTTTTTTGAACTCCACTCAAGTGTTGAGCTATTTGGGAAATCTTGGGTATTTGATTATTCGATCGGAAAGTTTAACATTGTCTATTTATCTGGAATGTGATACAATATGTGGAATTCATATAGTTAGGCATGAAATGCGAAGTATGTGATATTTCGGATTTAAGATGTCTAAAGTATTTGCGGATTCCAAATGTTGTAGTTTTACACTTTTTTCTGTGACCGTAAGCGTAGTATGTGGTGTATCGCCGGCTTCATTGCTATACATCAACGACAATCGGGATACTCATACTTGCTTACTTTGATGATATGAGATATTATGTGTTGCTGTGATATGTTATATTGGATCGTCGTGTTTTGAATAGCCGTGGGTTTTATGTGAGATGAGGGTTTTTATTTTCATTCATGTAAAATTCATTTGTATGTAATATTCGTTTATTGGGGCACTTCTGGGTTGAGGATGATGTTACCATTGTATATTATTTACTTTTCCGCATTAGGTAAACCCAAGGAGGGGAGCACAAGTAACCGGGTTCTAGGGTCCAGTGGGAGGCCATATCGAGGAGTCGAGACCGGGTCTTCTAACCCTAGAATTGGCAGTGTTGCTTGCCGCTCTCGTAGGGGTCTAGGGATATGGGTTTGGCTATTCATCGCGACTGTAGAATCCGTGTTTTATACAGGCTCGATGTAAAACACGGACGTCTTAGTATATCCAATATTTCATATGTTATCTTCTGCTGCAATGTTCTGTGATGAGATCATATTACTAACTGAGACGAATGCTTATACTATATATATATATATGATGATATATAAATATTACAGCTTTCGTTTCTTTTATGATGCTTAGGAAGCATAATTGATGGGATTTATTAATGAGATTAATAAAAGAAAAGAAACCTAAAAGATGTTGTAGAATCAAAACTTTATAAAAAGGGTAGCTACAGTTTTGCTTTGCATAGTGGTATATATGATATACCCTGCACCTTATTCGATGAGGAAAGAGCCGAGATCCCTTCACCGGGAGTGACCTCTTTAGCAAAACTGGCAGATGCTAAAAACTCGCGGTTTAGTTTTTGATTGCTTCTATAGTTCTTGCTTTGCATAGTGGTATATATGATATACCCTGCACCTTATTCGATGAGGAAAGAGCCGAGATCCCTTCACCGGGAGTGACCTCTTTAGCGAAACTAGAAAAGCCTAAAAAACACTCCTTTTCAAAATCGCTTGTTTCTACAACGATATCAAGTTTATTACGCTCATGGTTTTCTGAAAAACCTGCGTAGCCCTCCGACATTTCAGATAAGTATTACTTAGCATTCGTGCTGCGTTTGTTGGCTTTCGTCAAGGCGTAGTGTGCGGTACCTAACTATTGCTTATCTGCAGCATATGATGCGATTGGGTTAGGGTAGTCGTACGGATTTGTTGGCTTTCTTCAAGAGTCTACGGGTGGGTTTAATTCAATCAAGAAATGTACGGGTTGAACTTGACTAGCGGACTATGGTTTGTTGGCATTCGTCAAGGTCATAGCACGTTAGGGGTAAAAGCATTATCGGGAATTTCAAGTGTTGAAATTTGCAATGAGATTGCATACCTTCTATGAGATAGATGGATCCCGATACCCACTGCGAGTAAGAGTTACTCCTGAGAGAGTTTTACACAGGACAATTAGTCGGTCAAGTAGATGACTAGAAAGGTGTTAACGGGGTTTTGCCTCTGGGAAAACGAGGTTTATTTTAATTAGGTCCGTGCGAAAGCACGGAGAACCTCCCTCAAAGTACCAACACTGATTTGGCCGAAAGGGTGGCGAACTTGTAAGGTGTAATTAATCCCTGCTAGTCTTTCCTTTTAGGGTTTGAAGGAAGATTTGATAAAAACAGTGGGAGACATCCTGATTAGATAAGATAACAACCAATCTAATCTTGCAAGAGCATACGCTAAAGTGTTTTCTTCTCTCTCTCTCCAGGTAGCGACCAAGTCAGGCCTTAATCAAGATAATAATATGGATGTATTGACTGAACCCCCTTATTATACTGAGCAGGGGAACGTTGGTCCCTTTCTTTCTTATAAGTGTTATAAGACTGAGCAGGAAATAGGAGAATATCTGGATTCTCACACCGCCCAAACGAAAAACAAGCATGCTGATGCATCTTCTTCGGAAGTGTTAGTTATTGAGAACTGTTTCTCAGTTCACTCTACGTCCTGGGTATTAGATACCGGATCAGGATCCCACATATGTAATATGTTACGTGGGCTACGTAAAGGTAGAGAACTAGGAATGGGTGATCATTCTGTAATAGTAAGGAATGGTGCAAATGTTGCAGCCAAAGCAGTTGGCGAATATCACATAGTATTACCAAATGGTAATACATTGGTTCTGAACAAGTGCTATTACATTCCGACCCTGATATGTAATATTATATCAGTTTCTTTATTGAATAAAGAAGGATATAATTTTGTAATACAGGATAATGTTATGAACATATTCCTGAATCAAAAGTTGATAGGATCAGGATCGTTAAATAATGGCATGTACGTTCTAAATCAAACTACAATTCTTAATGTACAGAACACAAACAAGAGGAAAAGTTCAGAAATGAACGAATCCTTCTTGTGGCATTATAGACTAGGTCATATCAATGCGACACGGCTAGCTAAATTGCATAAGGATGGATATTTGAATCCGTTCGAATTATCATCTTATGACACTTTCTAGTTATGTCTCAAAGGCAAGATGACCAAAACTCCGTTTAGTGGACACAGAGAAAGAGTTAAAGAACTCTTAGGGCTGATACATAGTGATGTATGTAGTCCCATGTTTACACATACCAGGAACGGTTCTTCCTACTTCATTACATTCACCGACGATCTCTCAATGTAACGCTTTGAAAATCGTTTCGGTGATATTTCGAAAAAAAATCGGTAAAATAAGGGGGTTTTCTGTAAAAAGTCAAAATGCAAATATCTTATTATAAAAATTAAATATACATATTCTAGCTATGTAATTGCTATTATTTGGTGTTTATTGAGCCGCTGGTGAAATTTCAAATTTTCTGAAAAAAATATTATTTTATTATTATTTAAGCCGTCACTAATACATTTAATTAGGGAAAATTACAAATTGGAATGAGTTGAAACAAATTTTGTGCATCATAAAACATTAAATAAAATTTTATCATGTGGTTTTTGGAACGAAATCATTTGCCAATACGGTTTAGAAATTATTGAAGAAAAAAAGGCTTTTTTTAGCGTAAATGGATGTTTGGGGTATTGTATTTATCATTTTTCATCACCCCACACCCGTACCCATACCCACACACACCCATTTCCTCTACCCCTTTGCTGAATTCAACAGCCCCCCACTCATCTCCCCACTTAAAAGTCAAAACAAACAAAGAAAAGAAAAGGAAAAATAACGGAAAAGATGTTAAGTGTTGACTTGAAGTATGGCTTTCTTTGACCCTTTCATTCAACACCTCTCTCTCTCTCCTCATCCCCCCCCCCATTTTGGCCGAAACTTGCTTCTTCCCACTGCAGTAGCTTTCCCCCCTCTTCTCCCTCTCATTTCACCACAAAAAAATCCACAAAATGCTTCAAAATTAACACAAAATCAAAGCTAAATTCAAATCCAACACTTACCCATTATTCTTTAGCCCATCTAGCATGGATTTTGGGGCATAGAAGCTAATTTGGGAGGCTATGATGCATGTAAATCTACAAGTCTTGGAGGTATAATCTTATCTAATGGTTAATTTGTTGGTATTGTTTTCATAAGCTAAGTAGTTAAATGTTAATTTAGGTTCTAATTTCAAGTGGAAATTATTAAGTGAGGGTTGGAAAATTCTAGATTAGGGTTGTGAATTTAAGTTGGGGTTCTTGTAATTGATCATGGGATAATTGTGTAGTTTAACATATTGTTGTTATGCCAAAACTAATCTAGTTGGTAGTTTATATTTTTGTTATATTCAAATTTGTATTAATTATGTAATTTGCAAACTAGGTTTTAGTGAAATACATATAAAATTGAGATTTAAAATGTAATTTAGGTTTTGATGACTTTATTAGCATTTTAATTTGTTGTTTAGCGACTTTGACTGTGCAAAACCATGCTTAATTGATAAATTGTAATTTTACCTTGAAAAGTGTTAAAATCGATATTTGTTGCAAACTTGAAATTTGAGTTAATGCTAATTCGCGAGATTAAAAATATGGAGGTGATTTGTATGACCTAATTATCATATTAAGTGAGCATTTTGGCCATTAGAATCGTCAAAATATTTAGTTTGGGTAAAACATCAAGTTTTGAACCGAAATGGGAATTTATGCTAACTAGGTTTTTGGAAAATAAAACGAATTGTTTAATTTTATGGTTTTGATGAACTAAACCCTATTTCTTATATAATTAGTGAGTTTTGAAATCACGATTGGTGTGTTTGGATTTTTCTCGATGGTTTGACGTTCGTACATCGACATCGAGGGTTGGTCTGACTATTCTTGCATGCGTAGGCGATAGGTTTGGACCTATGCGTGATACGCGTGCCGATTTGATTTTCGTATGCCGTTTCGATTTCGAATTTAGTTTTAATGCGATATGGTGCGTTATGATATGTAGGTACCTGACAGTGAGGACACTGTCAAGTTCAAGTTTGGGGGTATGCTTGGTACGTCTTCTTCCTTCGCATTCATTTGTACATATTTTTGCATTTGCATGCTTATTTGAAAACCCATAAAAATTTGAAAAATTTCAAAATTATAAAAATTAATGTATTCAATCTTGGCTAATTGACTTGAGTTTGACAAATAGGTTAACTGGCTAGGAACAACTAGATCTTAGACTTAGTAAATTAAAAAACCTAAAAATAACATTTCTTAAAGTTTAACGGTAGAAAGTATATGTCTTTGTAGTTTATTTAGAAATAGGCAAATTTTGGGTTCACTACTTGGGCTAAGTCAAAATGAGGGAAGAGTATTGATGTTCTTATTAGAGTATAAGTTTGAAAAATAGTTCCTAGCTTAAGTCTAGATTCTGAAAATATATACCCTACAACTTGCACAAACACGCGCCTTGAAACTTGGATTAGTAGAAGAGACCTTGAAATACTCTTGTCTAAAGTCCTTAGCACAATGAAAAAGAAAAAAAAAGTGAATAAAGAAAAAAATGGACACTGGTTTTTATGATTACTTAAGGCTGTAAAAAATAGAAAAATATTTAGCAAGGGTGCCTTATCACCCAGTGCCTTAGACCAACTGGTTTGGGAGTCACTGCTAAAGCCTTGGGTGTTGCAAAACTAGGAATTACTCTTTAAAGCGCAAACATATCTTGTAATCGGTTGTTAGTACCTCAAAAAGTATTAACGGTCGCATGAAGGATGTGTAAGCAAAAATGCAATTAAAAATTCACCTACTAATAAGTACTTTGGACAACGGACAAGGGTATGATTGCTTGATTTGAATTTCCAAGTGTAGGGGTGATTTATACACACACGTGGGGATATGTGATTGGAGTTTAGATGAAAGAAAGGAGTGAAGAATAGAACTTGTATCTTTAATAGAGTTGATAAAAATTCCTAAGTGGAGATGGAACCCTAGAAGGAAAACTTAGGAAATGCCGAAAGCTAAGTAGGTCTACATAACATATATAATCTTAAGTTAGATGATGAGGAAGTGTGAAGAATATGGGTGGATAATTTGCGGGTCGACGATAATAGATTTCCTTGTTAGAAAACCTAATTGGAGAACAAAAGTCGAAAAGCCAAATTGATAGGATTTTGTGGGTGTAATCCGCTGAAAACCCTCAGGAGACAACACTCCTCCTACTAGGGACACCTAGAGGTTTAACGGCTTGTTGCACGAGCTCAGTGCAATCGCGTTTCCCTGCGAAAGTGCGGTTAGGTTTTTTGTAGAGAATAAAACAATAAGTTTGCTCGAGGACGAGCAAAAGATAAGTTTGGGTCTATATCCTCAATCAAGTGAAAGTCAATTTCTTTAGACACCTCCTCAAAAGCATGGATGTTTATCAATGTAGGTTCTAGAGTGGAAGTGTAAAGGTCGAAAGGATTAGGTGCGGTTTCACTTGAAAGGGGTTCCTCACAATCTGGCAAATCAAACACTACAAAATCACACAACTCATTTTTATTTTGAACTTGTGAATCATTTAGGACATTCGATGGAAAACTGGAGTTGTGGGCTTCAATTGGGTAAGGGTAGGTTTGATTTGGAAATCCTCTCTCATTCTCACTCTGTCCAACTGCCGCCTCATACATTGAAAAATTTGGAGCTAGCGGAAAACTAGCTACCGGTTCAGCAGGTTGCATAAGGGTGGCCACGGACGCTTCCACATTCCTAACCATTTTGTTTGTTGCTGCGATATACGCCTCCAATGCCTCTTCCAAACTAGACTTAGGTGGTGAGGGGGTTTCAGTAAAAGATTCGAAATTGGTTGGATATGTGAAACTCCCTAATGACTGTGTTGAAGCAGTGTCTAGTGAAGGTGGAAAGGTCGGGTAGGACTGGTAGGAAGTGGGTGATTGGACTGGGGTAGGGTCAACATGTGGATAAAAAGATGAATAGTCTTGTTGATCCCTAGAACTAGATGTGTGAAGAGGGGTGAAAGATCGGCTACGAGATTGAGCAATATGCTCAGCAATGGACATCGGCCTAGGAGTGACAGAAGGACTTAAAGAAGTGGTGTCAACATATGTAGGTGGTGAAGGTTGACTTGGTTGACACAAAGTGGGTTGAAAAGTCAAACTATTTCTCCTAGACTCCTCTATGTGATCTTTCAAAGATTTTCTAGAACTAGATGTGTGGAGAGGGGTGAAAGATCGACTGCGAGATTGAGCAATATGCTCAGCAATGGACATCGGCCTAGGAGTTACAGCAGGACTTGGAAAAGTGGTGTCAACATATGTAGGTGGTGAAGGTTGACTTGGTTGACACAAAATGGGTTGAAAAGTCAAACTGTTTCCCCTAGACGCCTCTATCTGATCTTTTAAAGATATTTTAGGCAAGGAAGGATCGTCTTTAAATTGACTGAACAAATTGCCGAACGACGCAAAATTAGGTTCAGGATACCAAAGTTCGGCTAATGATTTTTTATGTGGGGTACCCATGTTAAAAGAAGAAAGGTGACAAAAAGGAAGGTTGGATGGTGCAAGGATTTATTTGGGGCTAAAGTTTGCAAGTTCTCTAATAAAAATTTTCCTTTTTCTTTTTCTTTGTTTGAAAATTTGTTGCAAAAAGATTTTTAATTAAAGATATGCAACCGAAAATATATTACCTGCAATCAGTTATTATCTTAAGCATATCACAAGAATCTTTATTTGGAAAAAAACTGTTGCAAAAAGATATTTGAGACAAGATATGCAACAACAAAATATTTCTTGCAATTAATTTAGTTCAAGCGGGGCCCAAAAATCCTGCACAAGACTTGTTATATGGAAGGGAGAATATTTTTTAAGGCGCACAAAATCCTGCAGGAATATTTCAGAAAAGATATATCTAGATCTCCATAGAAAGACCAGAGAAGCTTACAGAGGAATTTTCACCTGATGACGTCACTGTAGAGCCGCCCTTCCGCGGCAAATCCTGGTTCCCACCGCGGTTACGCGCTCCTCTTGATGGCACAGATCCCCACAAAATTTTTGGTGCAACGAATCGTCAAGACGGCCGCGTTTCCGCGGCCTAATGTGGGTATTGGCCGCGGAATCGCGGCGTGTTGGGGAGGTTGGGGCTTTCAAAATTTTTTCCCTGTTCTGTTGTTCAAAATCGCTTCTGTTCCGATATTTTGTTTCCTGTTTTGCTTTCGGGAAATCTCCAGATCCGAATTTGTATATCCTGCAAAAATTCAACCGCAAAGTATCCCTTCCAAAAATAACAAATGATATATATTTTTATATTTTTTGATTTTTTTCAGATTTTTATGATTTTTTAAATTTTAAGATTAACCCGAAATTACGAAAAGAAAATTCTACGCCATCCCCGGCAACGGCGCCATTTGATTGGATGATTTAGCGTGCTTGCGCTTTCTAAAAGATAGATCAAAAATATTTGTAACCGCAATCAAGAACGGCGTCGCATGAAGCTAGCCGGTGAGTACGGGTCGGTCCACAGGGATGTTGTGAATTTCCTAATCGCGCTAACGAGTTAATTCCGAAGGGTGTTCGGATTGATTATTAAATCTAAAAATTGAAGTTGTATGATACTAGGATTAGAAACTTGCTAGGATTAGGTTTAGGGAAAATTTGGTAAACAAAGATCTACATCTCTTTCCATTGCCTTTAATTAAATATATCATATTAGTGTTATGGTAAATCTTAACAAAGGGGATTAGGATGATTGGGAAGATTGATTCTCCCCCTAGATCCTTGTCCTTCCTTTCTTAATTTTCACCCTAACCTCCATGGAAAACCTTAGATCCGGGCCTTTAGACTACGGTATCACCGCTACCTCGAGGGTAGAGTGCCGTAGGGAGCGGAATAAGAAGGTATGCATGGAGTTCTAATTTTTATAAAAGATTGGCAAAGAAAAGAGACGAGAGATCTTCATCTCTCAAATCCTTCCCTATTCCTAACCCTAACAAGCGAGAAAACTACTCACTCATTAGGGAATTTAAAAACATCTATCTAGGGCAGAGAATAAAAATTACCTAGGGCAAGAATTGAAATCTAAACTAGAGCAAGAAATTAAATCTACTTACAGATGCATCTTTCCAATCATCAACACAGGGTTGTCAGATCTGAATTCATGAATTGAAAAGAAACACCGATACTCTCCAAAAGAATTCTAAAATTTATTAATGAAGGGAGGCATGAGAAATTACAATGATTAGAGTTCCTATTTATAGAGAATAGGAAACCCTAGGTTACATTTGATTCGCACATCTGCATTTACAAAAATGCCCTCTAAGAAAAGACCAGTCAAAGCCTCCAAAACATTTGGTAAAAAATTCACTTTCCAATTCCTTAATATTGCCGCGGAACCGCGGCCTTGGTAGGGATTGGGCCGCGGTTCCGCGGCCCAATAGCAAGCTTAAGTTCTGGGCTTTTGGATTATGGTTTAGGGCTCTTTGGTCTTCTTGTTTACTTGGTTCTTTTCTTAAGTTTTCTTCTATATCTTCTCCAGATCTCCAGTAAACATTGTAGCGGACTTTTAACCGTTCGCTTTGAGTCGATGTCTTGAATCTTGCCTTGTGAACTATTCCTTATGTAGGCTTGATCAAGATTCTCTGTTTGTCGGTCAAAGTCTCACTTTTACGTCGTCTTTTCATCGTTTTCACTGTTTCCTGTCCAAGAACCTGTAACCTGTAACATGTAGCAGACATGCGTCAAAAGCACCTGTTTTCATTGTAAAATGCATAAGAATGGGGAATATAAAATACAATATTATGGTGTGAACAGTACCCCCATGTCGACTTCGAGACAACAAGCAAGCACGTGGCGACGTCGGCACCGGCTAGCGAGGACCAGGTGAGTAGATTTATATCTACGGGGAGAAGTCGGGTGGATGGCGTATAGCACCCCCGCAGTCCGTGGTGGTGTATACGGATGCGTATACACACCAACAATTATTATATGTTATTTGGGATTATTAACGATACTTAGGATGGATATTGGTGTGTTAGATTATTTTAGCGTTGCGAACCCTAGGGTAGTGTTGCACTACACATACACACATACATACTTGCATACACTCCTATTGATATGTGCTCATGGGATTCTTTATAGTTATGTGTTCACATGGGTATGGGACTATGTGTTCACATACGGATTGAGGATGATACTTGGGATTGAGCTGAGTCAATGAGATTTGATTTGAGGCCGTGAGATCGGTGATATAGCAGGGTTCGTATCTTAGATACGACATGACGTTGTAGCGGGTCCTTGACGTAGTGTTTCACACACGTCCATGCATGCGTAGGCGGTATCAGTAGGGTACTAGACGTAGATCAGTACCCCGATCATGATAATTGATAAAGAGGATACCAGGTGAATAGTATGATGAATGTGATATTGAACCGTACCCAGATTTGGGATGCCGTACGACGGATTTACGTACGAGCTATATTGATGATTGATCCGCACTCTTGACTTGGGATGCCTGATTATAGATATGGTATCGGCTATGATATTATTGAGGCGGGATCACCGACTATACATATACAGATAGGTATATGTATCGACTCAGATGATAGGCGGTTTCCTTACCTGTAGTTCAGCTTGTTAGTTCAACCGTATAGTTTAGTGTAGTTGTTAGATTAGATTAGACTCCTACCTATTTCAAAACTAACGAATCGTGGGTATTTTAAAAGACAGGTCAAGGAATCTACGGATATTTCAAAAGACGTATCCTTTCTTAAAAACCACCGTAGCCCTATTTTCAAAACCCCGCGGTTCGTGTTATTTCAAATGGCACCATTTGTAGGACTTATATTAGATTAATGCAGATTAGTTATAGTTGCGTCTAGTTTTTAGCTCCCGCTCATTTTGGTTGCTCGCTCCGCATCGCACATTTACATTGTTATTTCATATTGCATTGTTGACATTATGTTGTTAGGACACCAGCACCATTACCGATGATGCGTATGTACCACATACACTTACTTGCCGGCTCACACACATCTTCATCGGTAATTGCCATGTCACGTACACCTTAGAAAATATTGTCGCTTAACTTAGCTTGATAGCCGGTAGTTTGACGTAATATTAGTGTACATACCTTATATGCCAGCTTAGATATTGTAGTTATTACTTGTCGCTTCATGCATACTGTTATTCATTCTCATGCTTATATTCATGGTTCTATATGCTATTGATGATTCGGATTTCCATGATATTTTCTGGATTTGGAGGAAAACCGCAAAACATATATAAATTGATTTCTCTCTTTTTTTAAATAAAAGTGCGGTTTTTCCCATGATGTATGAGTCGTCCACCATGAGTTTGCTGATGGATTTCGAGACCCGATTCGAGGAGACGGATGAACCGTTTCGGGTACATGGTGGACCCGGTAAGGTACCCCGGGGCAAGAAGCGCGTGATGATGACGATGTGAGCCTGGCAGGGGAGCACTACCTACCGGTGATATTACCCGACACGTCGGATATCCGGAGGATACCGTCGTGGTCTTGAGATGGATGGTAGGGGCCGGTCTGGACTGACGGCGCCCTAGATATTGTGATTGAGACTTGAGGTACATAGATTGTGACACAGAGATATCAAGGTATTTGGACACTTGTTTTGTGTCGATGCTGGGCACTGTTTTATGCTGATTTCATATATGGTACCTCACTTCTTTTAAAATACAGAAATCTCACTGATTTATGAAACCAGTTTTATTCAGTACAAGCATTCTGTTTCATGCATTCATACATCATTCATATGATATATTGCTACCTGAGGCACTGACACGGGCACATGAGATGTCACTCGGGTTAGATATTTACCCTAGCCTTGTTATAGGCTGCATGTTATATACATTTTTGAGGATATGTTATGATCATTGACCTAGGATTGCGTTATTTATGCGATTTCTGTGCGTAGATATTTTTCTATTCACGAGTTGGCAACTCACCCCCGTTGTGCCCCAGTTTCTTGCAGGTTGCCGTACTGGTTTCATTACGGCTTTGCGGGTTCAGTTTCATTCGGGTGACTTGCTAGTAGGTGGGTTTTTCTTGTATCGTACCCATCATATTACCTTGTATAATATTATTCAGTTGTATCTAGTAAATTCCATCAACCAAACATGTATTTTTTGAGATAGAGACCAGTGTTGGTTATTCTTTCGACCTTAGAGTCGCTCGTTATATTTCTGGTGGTTTTGAGTTTCCTTTTGAGTTTTGATCCTCGCCGTTGGCGTTGTACATTATTTTGTTTGTGTGGTTGTGACCGTCGATTGACGAAGAGCTAGCTCCCGCTTGGGGATGCCCTTTTCTTGATTTCGTATACTATTCATGTTGTATCCCGTTTGGGGGCCAGTATTTACAAAGGGGACTCTGCCGAAATTTTCAGTAAATTTTTGATGTTTTAAAAACCGCATAATTCGGATTATGCTATTGAAATTACTTGCTTTAAGTTGGTTTTTCCTGCACTCTACTATTTTCTTGGTTTGGATTTCTGGGTTTTCGGTTTACTTAGATTACGTACGCCTCGAGACGTTCGTAGTTTAAGTGCCGGTCATGTTCCGTATTTTCGGGTCGTGACACTCAAGATAAGGACATGTATTCCTGATGAAATACAAATCTGAAGCTTTTGAGAAATTCAGGGAATATAAGCACAAAGTAGAGAACCAAATGGGCAAAAGTATTAAGATCATTCGATCTGATCGAGGAGGAGAATACTTGAGCAATGGGTTTCTGGACTATCTAAAAGAGAATGGGATTCTCTCTCAGCTTACTCCTCCTTATACACCACAGCACAATGGTGTATCGGAACGGAGGAATCGCACCCTATTAGATATGGTACGCTCTATGATGAGCAATACTGGGTTGCCTATTTTCTTCTAGAGGTATGCGCTTGAGACAGCCATACACCTATTGAATATGGTTCCTACCAAATCAGTGCCTACCACTTCATATGAGATATGGAAGGGGAAGAGACCATCTCTTAAGTATGTTAAGATATGGGGTTGTCCGACCTATGTCAAAAGGCACAATCCGGACAAACTCGAGGCAAGGTCTGTCCTATGCAACTTTGTAGGATATCCTAAAAATTCACAAGGGTATATCTTCTACCACCCCGAGAAACAAAAAGTGTTTATTTCTCGACATGCCACTTTCTTAGAAAAAGGTTTTCTTATGAAACAAATTAGTGGCAATGAGGTAGAACTGGAAGAGGTTCCAGCGACACAAACTACGACAGAAGATTTGATGGAACCAGAGGATTTAGTAGTTTCTGACGAACCCCAGCCTCTCCGCCGATCTAGTAGTGTTCCTCATCCACCTGAGAGATACTGCGGTTTTCTCGTTGATGGTGGGAGCGAGGATTGCATCATAGAAAATGATGACCCAACTAGTTTCGAGCAGGCCATCATGAGTAGGGACTCTTTGAAATGGCTGGATGCAATGCGATCTGAGATGGAATCCATGTACACCAACAACGTATGAACTTTGGAAGTTGCTCCTGAAGGGGTAAAACCCATTGGGAGCAAATGGATCTTTAAGAAGAAACTTGGTGTAGATGGAAAAGTTGAGACTTTCAAAGATAGACTTGTTGCAAAATGTTTTCGTCAACGACCAGGAGTGGATTATGACGAAACCTTTTCTCCAGTGTCTATGCTTAAGTCCATCCGGATCTTACTTGCCATTGCTGCATACCATGACTACGAAATCTGGCAAATGGATGTTAAGACCGCCTTTCTAAATGGTGATTTAGAGGAGTGCGTATACATGACTTAGCCAGAGGGCTTCGTAGATAGTGGGAGCAGCGAAAAGGTGTGCAAGCTTCTTA
Organism: Agapanthus africanus; assembly: GCA_030015575.1. NCBI lineage: Eukaryota > Viridiplantae > Streptophyta > Magnoliopsida > Asparagales > Amaryllidaceae > Agapanthus > Agapanthus africanus. Next base: position 517,602,098 of record CM057343.1, read on the forward strand.
AATCCATCTACGGGTTAAAGCAGGCATCGTGGAGTTGGAACATCTACCTTGATGTTATAGTCAAAGAGTTTGACTTCATCAAAAACGTAGATGAACTTTGTATATATAAAAAGGTTGCAGAGAGTAAGGTTGTCTTCCTCGTATTGTACGTCGATGACATACTCTTCATAGGAAATGATGTTCCTATGCTGTAATCGGTCAAGCTCTTCTTATCACAAAGATTCTCAATGAAGGATCTTGGTGATGCCTCCTGCATACTGGGAATTATGATCTATAGAGATAGATCTAAACGGATACTGGGATTGTCCCAATCCAGGTACATTGACACCCTACTAAAGAGGTTTAGTATGGAAGAATTCAAGCGTGGTAACCAACCCACGATCTCTGGACTCACTCTCTCCAAAGAGATGTCTCCCAAGACTGATTTGGAAAGAGCTCGCATGCAAGGGATACCCTATGCTTTGGCAGTAGGCTCTATCATGTATGCGATGCTATGTACCAGACCCGATGTAGCAAACACACTAAGTATAGTGAGTAGGTATCAAGCAGATCCTGGAGAGAGTCACTGGACAGCTGTGAAGAACATTCTCAAGTACTTGAGAAGGACTAAAGAGATGTTCTTGGTGTATGGTAACGGAGAACTCCAGGTGGAGTCTTTTACCGATTCGAGCTTCCAAAGTGATAAGGACGATTCTAAATCGCACTCGGGATTTGTCTTTACCCTCAATGGAGGGGCGGTGTGTTGGAAGAGTTCCAAACAGGAAACCGTTGCAGACTCGACGATGGAGGCTGAATACATCGCTGCCAACGATGCTGCAAAAGAGGCTGTCTGGATGAAGAAGTTCATTACTGAACTTGGTGTGGTTCTATCCATTGAGCATCCAATATCCTTGTATTGTGATAACAATGGAGCTGTGGCTTTGACCAAGGAACCCAGGTCCCATCAGAAGTCCAGACATATTCTGAGGCGGTATCACCTGATCCGGGAGATAGTTAATCGCCGGGAGATCGAGGTCAGGAGAGTTGATACGAAGGACAACACTGCGGATCCACTCACGAAGGCTATTTCCCAGACATAGTTTGAGAGACTCTTCGGGATGTTGGGTATGAGATACTACAACAGCTGGCCTTAGTGCAAGTGGGAGATTGTTGGTTATATATATGCCCTAGAGGTCATTGTTGTACATATGATGTATATTATAGTGGATGCTTGGATATATATAGAGAGGTCTTTTTACTCGACATGATAGTATGCTATTTGGTTTCACTTTTTCTTAACATGTTGACTTGTATTAGTTTACTGTCTTGCTCTCACATGTTGATAAAGCCCTTAGAATATGTACTTGACTACTGGGATTATGATGAGATCATACTAGTGGGGCTACGGTAGTCTATGAGTACATCCTAAAATTATTCCTAGTCGAGGGTGTATCGAGACAGGGCATCGATACACTAAAATAGACTAGCGTATACTCATCTTGACCCATTTGATGGGCGATGGATGATCCCATATCCATCGGTGTTTGACATCAAAGATGGTGTACGGGTGTTCAGTGGAGACTGGGTACACTGAACGGACTCGCCGAGAACTCCTAGGTGGGTTTATACCAATCGTCAGATAGCATTTCTCCGATGACACTGCTACAGGTTAGTTTGTAGACCCGAGATCGTCATAGAGTCTTGTCTGATTCCCACTGTGCTTTGATTTTCACCTTACCACATCCAAGAAGGCATGCAAAACGGTGGCTTTTGGGTACAGTCCCAAATCACATGGGGGCAATGAGCGACAGGAGGGGTTTCGTCTCTCCCGGTATAGGGAGTTGATGTTGTGCTGTGTTCGATTGGCTATAACTGGAAGTCCCTGGCCAGGGCTGATATAGAGTGCTACTGGTAATTGTTATCAGTAGTTTCTCGACCTGTTATGAGCCTCACATCGACACGATTTATCGATTACTGGGGTTTGACGTATACCACCCATAGACTAGATATGTGACATATCAAACGAAGAGACCGGACTGTTAGTTATATGTATGCCCTAGAGGCCATTACTATGTAAGTCCATGCTACCACTCCCGGTACTTTCGGGAATGCGGAATTTGGTAAAAAACGATTTTTACGGAGGTGGTAACATGGACCTAAAACCCGGATCTTGGTTAAACATCTATCTAACATCCTAACTATGAGTTTCTAGCTACTCGGTTAGGGGGTTATACCTTGCTTGTCTTGAACTCCTTCGTCTTCAAACTCCGATGGTGGTCCGATTGGCTTCTTCTCGTCGTTTCCGTACGCCGAAGATAGATCCACCTGAAAGCTCCAACCTTTAGCTCCTTCTTCGTTCTTTGAAGAAACTAGTTCACTTGGTTTGCTAAACCTAGTGAACTAGAATGAGTAGAGAAGAATTAGAATGGGATTTTATCTATGGTTCTTGATTCTCAACTCATGAGAGATATGAACCATAGATTCAAGAGAGGGAGCAAGAGGTTGAGGGTGAGAGCAAAAGGAGAGCTCAAGAACAAGAGAGAGAATGAGCAAGAAAGAATGAGGCTCTCTTTTGTCTTTCACCCTCTCATAATCCAAAGCAATCATAACTCATCATACTAACAAAAGTCTTATGTGATGATTGAAGCAACCATAACCATATCATTTCATGCACTCATTTTACACAAATGAGCAAGTAAACAAAAGTCTTTGCCATGAAATGATGGCTATGGTTATCATGATGGTCAACTAGTCAAGCCTAGTCAACCGGTCAACAAAGTCAACAAGTCAACAAAAGTCAACAAGTCAACAAAGTCAATAAAAGTCAACAACCATGTCACCATAATACTTAATTAATATAATAGTTAATCACATATCAAATTCTCATTAGGGTTGAGCAAAAAGTCAAATAGTCAACGGTCAACTGTCAACAACCCTAATGAGAATCCGCTGCCTCTGCCTCCCTGTCAACTGTGCATACACACCCGCATCCGCGTTCCGAGGAACACGAATGCAAACTGGATAAATCCAATCCCATAAGGTACACTAGGATCTGGCTTAAACCAAAGCCCGCTAGTGTAAACTGTCCGGACACTGTACGTGCACAAGTGCACGGATGTGACCGAACCCTGTCGCAAAACCATGCGACCTGTCGCAATACCATGCGACCTCTACTCTTTTGCCTAAAGGCGAAAAGCTTTCTGTGTGGGACTCTAAAGACTCGACACTACGCTGGCAGTGGGTTTAACCACAGACCGCAAGCGGCACTAGCTGTGCGTAACGGTCCCCAGGTAATGCCGACAAGAAGACCGACGAGGCGAAACCCATCTGAACTCCTACTGAGCCTGAGTGTGACATTCTCCGTACAGTCCGGTCTGTTCGTCTGATACATCGCATGGCGGGCATAGGGGGCGGTAAACGTCAGTCCTCCAATAGCGGTACAAGTCGTGCCGGAGCGAAGCCCAAAACACCCTGAGATAACACTGGAAACCTACCAGTATATCTCGTTTGCCCTGGCCAGGGACTACTCGTGTAATGGCTCTCCTAGACACAGCGCGATATCAACCCCCAATACCGGGAGAGATGAATCCTGTCTAACCGTCACTGCCTCCAAGTGCTTCGGGACTGCACCCAACCACCACCTGTTTGCACGACTCCTTTGAGCCGTGGTAGGGTAGTGATCAAAGTACAGTGGGAACACACTCGAGGCGAAGTGACAGTGTCAAGTCAGCGGACTAAGCTGTACTCATGTCACCTGGGAACTGATAACTGACGATAGGCATAATACCAACTAGTCAGTTCCCGACGAGTCCTGTCCAGTATACCCGTAACCTAACGAGCACCCGCATACTATCTCAAGTACGACATACTGACGGCTGTGGGACAGACCGTCTCCCACACTGGGATGAGAAGCGCATGCGCTGGTCTACTCCGGAGCATCGATGCCCTGTCTCCATAGTCCTGCGACCAGGGACCTGCATAAGGATGTGCTTATAGATTACCCAGCCCCACTAGTGTGACGGCCATCACATCGCTGGTAATCAAGCAAAGATCCTAAGGGCTCCACTAATGTGTATAGGCGATATACTAAAATAAACACATGTACACATTGAAGTAGAAACAAACCAAGTAGCATACTACTATTTTGAGCAAGATTGTGTATACAAGGTGAATATCCCAAGCATCCATTAAGTAATATACAAACCAGTATGATACAGTAATGGCCTCTAGGGCATATACACTAACAATCTCCCACTTGCACTAAGGCCATGTACTGGCGTATCGAAGACCTATCATCTCGATCAACCGCTCGAACTGAGTCTAGGGCAAGGCCTTGGTGAATGGATCTGCAGTGTTATCTTCTGAAGCGACTCTCCGAACCTCGAACTCCTGGCGATCCACGATCTCCCTGATCAGGTGATACCGCCTTAAGATGTGCCTGGATTTCTGATGGGACCTGGGTTCCTTCGCTAAAGCTATAGCCCCGTTGTTGTCGCAATACAGAGGTATTGGATCAACAATGGACGGAACCACCTGAAGTTCTTTCAAGAACTTCCTCATCCAGACAGCTTCTTTTGCGGCATCAGATGCAGCGATGTATTCCGCTTCCATCGTCGAGTCTGCAACGGTTTCTTGTTTGGAACTCTTCCAACACACCGCCCCTCCATTGAGGGTAAAGACAAAACCCGACATGGACTTGGAATCATCCTTGTCACTCTGGAAGCTGGAGTCAGCAAAGGCCTCGATCTGGAGGTCTTTTCCGCCATACACCAAGAACATCTCCTTATTCCTTCTCAGGTACTTGAGAATGTTCTTTACCGCTATCCAGTGTTTCTCCCCAGGGTTTGACTGATACCGGCTTACCACACTCAGTGCATAAGCTACATCCGGTCTGGTACACAACATCGCATACATTATAGAGCCTACCGCAGAGGCGTAGGGTATAATAGACTTGCGATCCCTCTCCAAATCAGTCTTGGGAGACATCTCTTTAGAGAGGGTGATCCCGTGACAAGCCGGTAGGTTACCGCGCTTGGAATCTTCCATACTGAATCTCTTCAGTATGGTGTCGATGTACCTGGACTGTGAAAGTCCTAATATCCTCTTGGATCTGTCACGGTAGATCCGGATACCCAGAATGTATGAGGCATCACCCAGGTCTTTCATGGAGAACCTGTGTGATAAGAACCCCTTGACAGATTGTAGCATAGGAATGTCATTTCCTATTAGGAGAATGTCATCCACGTATAAAACGAGGAATACTACAGTTCTCGCTACAAATCTACTATAGATGCATGGTTCATCTGGATTTTTGATAAAGCCAAATTCTTTGACCGTCTCATCAAAGCAGATGTTCCAACTCCGCGATGCCTGCTTTAGTCCATAGATGGACTTAAGCAACTTGCACACCTTTCCGCTGCTCCCACTCTGAATGAAACCCTCTGGCTGGTCCATATAGACACACTCCTCTAAATTTCCATTTAGAAAAGCTGTCTTTACGTCCATTTGCCAAATCTCATAATCGTGGAAGGCAGCAATGGCAAGAAGGATCCGAATGGATTTCAGCATGGCTACTGGAGAAAAGGTTTCGTCATAGTCCAAGCCAGGTCTTTGACGAAAACCCTTTGCTACCAGCCTAGCTTTATAGGTCTCAACCTGTCCATCTACACCAATCTTTCTTTTGATGATCCACTTGCATCCTAAGGGTTTTACCCCGTCTGGAGCAATGTCCAACGTCCATACCTTGTTGGTGTACATGGACTCCATCTCGGTCCGCATTGCATCCAGCCATTTCACTGAGTCAACGCTCTGAACGGCCTGCTGGAAGCTAGTAGGCTCATCATATTCTATGATGCAATCCTCTCTATCCCCGTCTATGAGAAAACCGCAGTATCTCTCGGGCGGATGAGACTGCCTACTACTCCTGCGGAGCGGCGTAGGAATGTCCTGTTCTGTTGAACCCTCTGGTTCCACTAACCTTTCAGTAATAGTCTGTGGTTCTGGAATTTCTTCCAGTTCTACTGCGCTCCCACTAATTTCCTTTTCCAAGAACTGGTGTTCTAGAAAGTGGGCATTACGAGAAACAAGGACTTTTTGTTCCTCTGCGTAGTAGAAAAGATACCCCCTGGTGTTCTTTGGGTATCCCACAAACTTGCACGGTACTGAGCGTGCCTCGAGTTTGTCCGCATGCTGCTTTTTGACAAAAGCCGGACATCCCCAGATCTTCAGATATTGAAGATAGGGTTTCTTCCCACTCCACATTTCATATGGTGTGGTAGGCACAGTCTTAGTTGGAACTCGGTTCAAAAGATATGCGGCTGATTCTAGCGCATATCCCCAGAATGATCGCGGCAACTCAGCGTTACTCATCATGGACCGCACCATATCCAATAGGGTGCGGTTCCGTCTCTCCGATACACCGTTATGTTGCGGGGTGTATGGAGGAGTAAGCTGAGAGAGAATTCCGTTCTCTTTTAAATAGTCCAGGAACTCGGCACTTAAGTATTCTCCACCTCGATCCGATCTTAGAATCTTAATACTTTTGCCGGTCTGTTTCTCTACTTCATTCTTATACTCCTGGAATTTTCCAAAGGCCTCGGACTTATGTTTCATTAAGAAGACATAACCGTACCTTGAGAAGTCATCCGTAAAAGTAATGAAGTAAGAATGTCCGCTTCGGGCATGTGTAGACATTGGACCGCACACGTCACTGTGTACGAGTCCCAAGAGCTCGCTCGCTCTTACTCCATGTCCAGTAAACGGAGTCTTTGTCATCTTTCCTTTGAGACAGGATTGACAAGTGGCATACGACTGATATTCGAACGCATTCAAATACCCTTCTGTATGTAACTTCGTCAACCTTCTCTCATTGATGTGACCCAATCTACAATGCCATAAGAAAGTCTGATTTATTTCTGGAGACTTTCTTTTGTGTGTATTCTGGACATTAAAAATCTGTGGTTGGTTTAACACGTATATACCATTACTCAATGTACCTGACCCAATCAAAACATGATTAAGGTGAATGTTTACAACATTACTTACAAACGCAAATTCATAACCTTCTTTAGAAACTAAAGATACAGAAATGATATTACAAGTTGCGTTGGGTATAAAAAAGCAATTACGCAAAACCAAAACATGTCCATCTGACATTCCCAGGTGATAGTCCCCCACGGCTTTAGCATCCATGCTAGCTCCGTTCGCAACTATGAGGGTCATGTCACCTGCCTTCAAAACCCTACGGTTTCTCAACGCCTGCAAAGAATTACAGATATGAGATCCTGATCCGGTATCCAATACCCAGGAAGTAGAGTTTATTGAAAGACAGTTTTCAATAACATACACACCTGAAGCTGAAGCTGCAACCTGCTTCAATTCCTGTGTTCTGGCCTTCCAGGCCCTGCAATCATTCTTCCAGTGTCCTTTCTTATGACAATAGAAGCATTCTTCCTTATCCACAAGCTTCCCCGCTATCTTTGTTGCTTTACCTTTTCCCTTCGTATCCACTTTACTAACACCGCCCCTTGGTTTGGCGGGGGCCTTCTTCTTCTTTCCCTTGGCTTTCGCCTTGGACCTAGAAGAAGATGATCCTCCTACAAACAAAGTGGATGTTTCCCTACCTTTCTGTAGGGTGCCCTCTGCGCTCCTCAGCATGTTGAGGAGCTCTGAAAGTTCAACCTCCTTTTCTTGTAAGTTGAAGTTCAGTATAAACTGGGCGTAAGTAGAAGGAAGGGACTGGAGAACTATATCCGTATATAGCTCACTCTCCAATGTGATCCCTAGGTCACCGAGCTCCTCAATGTAGCCGATCATATTTAGCACGTGCTCGGCTACTGATGATCCGACGGCCATTCTTGTCGAAAATAACTTTTTCGACGCTTCGTATCTTGCGATACGAGATTGCTCTCCATACAGTTCTTTTGTATGAAGCAATATGGATTCCATGTCCATATTCTCGTGCCTCCTCTGATGTTCGTTGTCCATCGAGGCAAGCAGGAGGCATTTGGCCTTCACGCTATCAATCTCCCAAGTCTTGCGGATTTCCTTATCCGCGACGCTGGAAGTTGGACCAGGGACAGGGGGAGCTTTGGTGGTAAGAAGATACCCCAGCTTGTCGTAAGTGATTGCTATCTTGACATTCCTGAGCCAATCTTTGTAGTTTGGCCCTGTCAGTTTGTTTTTATCTAGGAGTAACTTAAGTCCAGTCATGTCGATTTGGTCGCTGCAATTAGGAGAGAGAAGAAGAAACACTCAGCATGATGCTCTTGCAAGTTTAGAGTGGTTTTTAGTTTGTCTAAACAGGATAGCTCCCACTGTTTCTCGAATCCCTCCTCAAACCATAAAGGAAGAATTAGTCGGGATCAATCCCACCGCACAATACTTGCTTAACCGTTCAGCCAGGCCGGTGTCGGTACTTCGAGGGAGGTTTTCCAACGCTTTCGCGAAGTTCCTTAATTAAAGAACCTCTTTTCCCTGGGGGCGTAGCCCCGCTAACACCTTTCTAGGCACCTACTAGGTTTATAGCATTGATCGATTAGTGAGAAATTTCCCGAGGAGTAGCATATACTCACAGTAGGATCGGGATCCAAATATCATCGCGTGACGAAACTGAAGGAATCCTACCAGAATCATCACACTCCAAATGGTATGCAAATCTAGCAAGTTTCAGTACTTATGAAACTCCCGATGTGGATTTTTGCCCCATGCACTTATGACCTTGGCGTGAGGTCAAAATGTCATAAGTCACATGTCAAGTTCGTCCCATCATTATCCAGGTTAATTTGAACCCACCCGTACATACCCTTGACGTAGGCCAAAATGGTAGTACGACTGTCTCAAACCAACGCATTCTATCTATGCAACAGATAAATATCCGGCAGCTACCAATCACTATGCCTTGGCGTGAGGTCAAAATACATAGCTTGAATACTACCGAATATTTAACTGAAATGATGGAGGGCTACGGATGGTTTTGGCAAAACCGTGAACGTAGTGAACTTGATTTGGTCGATGGAACGAGATAGCTTTTAAAAGGAGTGGCTCAAGCTCCGCATTTAAAAGTTGTTTTTGAAAAGAACCGAGTGGTTTTTCGAAAGTGTTCCAACGACTTTAACTTGGTTTATTATCTTGCATTAGTTCTTTTAATGCGTGATATTCTTGCATTAGTTCTTTTAATGCGTCCCATCAATTAATCCTACCATTGCAGAAAACAACCAAAATATGACGTACGCTTATGCCATTCGCATTCGCCACGGGGCCCCGTCATTACCCGTTAGGTTACTTAACTAACGACAGAGCGGGGGCTGGGCTAGCGCGTCTGTAAAACATAAGCAACGCCTAAATAATATCATATATAGATATACTGCAATGATAAACATTTCAGATCACAGATGAATACATTGGATATACTAGGAATCTGTAATTCGCACGAGCCTGTAACGAAAGACAAATTACACGGTCGCGGTGAATAGCCAATACCCCACCCAAGACCCCTACGGGTGCGGCAAACTACCCGCCAAGTACCCGAAGCGTAGCAACCTCCCTCATCTCCATGAGTAGGCCACTCGACACTTCGGCATACCCGGTAGTTTGTGCACCCCCTCCATGGGTCTATCCTAGGAGCAAAAACAGTAAAAAGAAATTATACAATGACGGCTACAACCCCGACCCGGTTGTGCGGCCATACAAATAATTATTACATCAATTTACAAATTTACATGAATTGAAAGAAAAGAAAACTCTCGTCTCACAACCCCCGGCTATTCACCCGCGACAATCCAACATATTCATATCCACATTCCAGCAACATTACAGATCACAGATTTGTATAACCCCCACTAATCGACATATAGCGATTAGTAGATGTTCAATACAAATATCACATTACAGAAAAACCCGTTAGCTAAAGTCTTTTAGAAGTTCGATCAAAAATACGGATTTTCGGGACCCCAAAAAAGAAATTTTCGTTCTGGAAAATCTGGGCAGAAAATATATATTCCAAAAATCCCAAAATACCCCAATGAGCAATCTGCAAAAATGAAAACCCATGACCGAGTCAACTCGGCCGCGTTTCCGCGGCGGGAGCACGCGCTCCCGCCGCGGAACCGCGGCGCTTTGATCGAGTCAGGCCCCAAATTTTTGCAGTTTCTTTAAAAAAGCCTGAGTCGATTTTTGGTGTCTTTCAAAAATGTTTTCCAGCACTTTTAAAATCGACAGAAAGTTTAAAATTCCGGGGTTCGTTTCGGGACTTTTTCGTTGATCGATCTTCTAGTTACTTGCTAACATGTTAGATAGAGTTTAACCTGGCTCTGATACCACTGTAAGTCCATGCTACCTCTCCCGGTACTTTCGGGAATGCGGAATTTGGTAAAAAATGATTTTTACGGAGGTGGTAACATGGACCTAAAACCCGGATCTTGGTTAAACATCTATCTAACATCCTAACTATGAGTTTCTAGCTACTCGGTTAGGGGGTTATACCTTGCTTGTCTTGAACTCCTTCGTCTTCAAACTCCGATGGTGGTCCGATTGGCTTCTTCTCGTCGTCTCCGTACGCCGAAGATAGATCCACCTGAAAGCTCCAACCTTTAGCTCCTTCTTCGTTCTTTGAAGAAACTAGTTCACTTGGTTTGCTAAACCTAGTGAACTAGAATGAGTAGAGAAGAACTAGAATGGGATTTTATCTATGGTTCTTGATTCTCAACTCATGAGAGATATGAACCATAGATTCAAGAGAGGGAGCAAGAGGTTGAGGGTGAGAGCAAAAGGAGAGCTCAAGAACAAGAGAGAGAATGAGCAAGAAAGAATGAGGCTCTCTTTTGTCTTTCACCTTCTCATAATCCAAAGCAATCATAACTCATCATACTAACAAAAGTCTTATGTGATGATTGAAGCAACCATAACCATATCATTTCATGCACTCATTTTACACAAATGAGCAAGTAAACAAAAGTCTTTGCCATGAAATGATGGCTATGGTTATCATGATGGTCAACTAGTCAAGCCTAGTCAACCGGTCAACAAAGTCAACAAGTCAACAAGTCAACAAAGTCAACAAAAGTCAACAACCATGTCACCATAATACTTAATTAATATAATAGTTAATCACATATCAAATTCTCATTAGGGTTGAGCAAAAAGTCAAATAGTCAACGGTCAACTGTCAACAACCCTAATGAGAATCCGCTGCCTCTGCCTCCCTGTCAACTGTGCATACACACCCGCATCCGCGTTCCGAGGAACACGAATGCAAACTGGATAAATCCAATCCCATAAGGTACACTAGGATCTGGCTTAAACCAAAGCCCGCTAGTGTAAACTGTCCGGACACTGTACGTGCACAAGTGCACGGATGTGACCGAACCCTGTCGCAAAACCATGCGACCTGTCGCAATACCATGCGACCTCTACTCTTTTGCCTAAAGGCGAAAAGCTTTCTGTGTGGGACTCTAAAGACTCGACACTACGCTGGCAGTGGGTTTAACCACAGACCGCAAGCGGCACTAGCTGTGCGTAACGGTCCCCAGGTAATGCCGCCAAGAAGACCGACGAGGCGAAACCCATCTGAACTCCTACTGAGCCTGAGTGTGACATTCTCCGTACAGTCCGGTCTGTTCGTCTGATACATCGCATGGCGGGCCTAGGGGGCGGTAAACGTCAGTCCCCAAATAGCGGTACAAGTCGTGCCGGAGCGAAGCCCAAAACACCCTGAGATAACACTGGAAACCTACCAGTATATCTCGTTTGCCCTGGCCAGGGACTACTCGTGTAATGGCTCTCCTAGACACAGCGCGATGTCAACCCCCAATACCGGGAGAGACGAATCCTGTCTAACCGTCACTGCCTCCAAGTGCTTCGGGACTGCACCCAACCACCACCTGTTTGCACGACTCCTTTGAGCCGTGGTAGGGTAGTGATCAAAGTACAGTGGGAACACACTCGAGGCGAAGTGACAGTGTCAAGTCAGCGGACTAAGCTGTACTCATGTCACCTGGGAACTGATAACTGACGATAGGCATAATACCAACTAGTCAGTTCCCGACGAGTCCTGTCCAGTGTACCCGTAACCTAACGAGCACCCGCATACTATCTCAAGTACGACATACTGACGGCTGTGGGACAGACCGTCTCCCACACTGGGATGAGAAGCGCATGCGCTGGTCTACTCCGGAGTATCGATGCCCTGTCTCGATAGTCCTGCGACCAGGGACCTGCATAAGGATGTTCTTATAGATTACCCAGCCCCACTAGTGTGACGGCCATCACATCGCTGGTAATCAAGCAAAGATCCTAAGGGCTCCACTAATGTGTATAGGCGATATACTAAAATAAACACATGTACACATTGAAGTAGAAACAAACCAAGTAGCATACTACTATTTTGAGCAAGATTGTGTATACAAGGTGAATATCCCAAGCATCCATTAAGTAATATACAAACCAGTATGATACAGTAATGGCCTCTAGGGCATATACACTAACATACTATACATAGGATGTATATTGTAGTGGATGCTTGGACATATATAGGGAGGACTTTCTTGCTCGACATGATAGTATGCTATCTGGTTGCTCTTTACCTTAACGTGTACACTGATTGTCTCTCTGTTACATGTTGGTAAAGCCCTTAGGATGTGTACTTGACTACCTGGACTATGATGCGGATCATACTAGTGGGGACATGGTAGTCCATAAGTACATCCTTCAAGGTCCCTAGTCATGGGTGTATCGAGACGGGGCATCGATATACCAGAGTAGACTAGCGTATACCTTCTCGACCCATACAGATGGGCGATGGATGATCCCATATCCATTGGTGTTTGACATCAGAGATGATATACGGGTGCTCAGTGGAGACTGGGTACACTGGACAGACTCGCCGAGAACTCCCAGATGGTATTATACCTTACGTCAGATGGCAGTTCTCTGGTGACACTGGTACAGGTTAGTCTGTAGACCCGAGATCGTCATAAAGCCTTGTGTGATTCCCACTGTGCTTTGATTTCCACCTTACCACGTCCAAGAGGGCGTGCAAAACGGTGGTTTTTTGGTACAGTCCCGAATCACATGGAGGCAATGAGCGATAGGATGGGATTCATCTCTCCCGGTATAAGGAGTTGATGTTGCGCTGTGTTCGATTGGCTATAACCGGAAATCTCTGGCCAGGGTTGCTGAGATTTACTGGTAAGTGTTACCAGTAGTTTCTCGAACTGTTATAGACCTCATATCGACATGACTTATCGAGCTACTGGGGTCTGATGTTTACCACCCCTAGGCGAGATATGCGACATATCAGACGATCAGACCGGACTGAACGGTGAGTGTTACTGGTCGGACTCACAGGTGTGTGAGCGGGCTTGCTCTTTGATCTTCTGATCGCTCAATACCCGGGTGGCCGTTACGTTTAGCAGACCGCTTGCGGCTTGTGGGTGTTTGATATGATCATCACCTACTGCCGGCGTATTGACGAGTCTTTAGAGTCCTACACAGAGGTTTCCTGGCTCAAGCGAAATGAAATAGGAGCGTATATGAGATATGTGCGGGACCGAGAATAATGCGTGTATGTGATACCGTATTCTATTCTCGCGATGAATGCATCGATTGGTTGTATGCGATATAACCTAGTTATCAAATCGAGCATTGATTCGATAAGTCGATACATTGGATATTAGTCGGTCATATGCGATATGACCGGATCGTTAAATCAAGTGTTGATTTAATGATTTAATGTATAATTATATATTTGATATATCACTTTACATTAGCTAGTATTTGTTCACTTATGATGGATTTTCTCACTTGATGTGCACATTGTATATATGATATAGTTTTGTGCACTAGTTTGTATCATGTTTGATGATACTTGCAAACTTGGGTGTATGTTTGATTTAAACCATGTTTAGCTTAATGGTTAGGGTTTTGTTATCTTTATTTATTCATTTATTTATTTATTCATTTCAGCAAGAAATAAAATGGCGGCTAACTTTGGATTTTCTTTGAAGCTTCATGAAGCTTTGAAAAGTTCAACCATTTTGTTTCTTTTGCTTAACCTAACCATTTGCCTAAACCCTAGTTTATTCTTTACATGAGTAAACTTCACCCATGGTTGCAACATGATAAGTATTCACTTGAATTTTTATTTTAAAGGATTATTCATTTTTCTTCTTCTTCATCTTCTTCTTCAAGTGAAGAAAAGAAAAGTTTTCTAGAAAAGATTCAAGTGATGAATCCAACTGAAAAATCCAAATCCAAAGTGAACCCACTTCCTATTTCTTCATCCTCTACCACTTGCCATGTAGTATAGGGTGTTTTCTTCACAAGTTTCATGACTTGGTGAAGATGGAGCTCGAGTTAGAGTCGCCTCGACGTAGATCATCTTCGGCATCGAAGTCAACGACCTAGCCTGCTCATTTCCCCGACGAAACCATCGCTAGAGTCCGGGATCCCGGTGATCGCAGCGAAGGGACGTCATCACGGAGCTAAAGAAGTGGTGGACCGGACCTACAAAGGTTGTATTTCCATTCACTTAATAGTTAAGTTGTTAACTTGTTTAGTTTTCGCCTTTACCTCTAGTCATCGATCTAGTTTAGGGTTTCTCGGCATATGAATTTTTTGATTTTGGCATGGTTGATGCCTTGTGGAACCTCTTGAGTGTGTCTAGGAACCCTACAGTGGTATCATAGCCTAGCTAGAGCCTTAAGAGAAGTGTAGACGATGTTAGAAATCCGATCGAGTCACGAAACTCTTACCAAGACCACTCTCTGTACATTTTTTGTAACTGTGGAATTTTGTGAATTAAAAATATGCAGAAAAATCAGCAGGGTTTTCTAGGAGTTACTGTGCAAAACGAGCTTCTAAATTGATCAAGTCGCCGCGGAACCGCGGCAAGAGCTTGGTTTGTGCGGCGGTTCCGCGGCCTTACGGTCGCTTCTTCCATTAAATTTTGCACAGTAATTTCTTTATTTTATTCCTGAGTTTTCTGGGAATTTTTAATTTGCACTCAAGAGTTGAGTTTTCTGGGTTGTTTTGGGGATTCGATGATTCGATCGAATTGTTTAATTTTGTCTATGTGTTTTTCCGGATAATTTTAGAATATGTTAAAAAGTTCGACCGGATATAAATACCCAATTTTTCCCCTGCCGGGAAATTTCCAATTGTTGGATTTTTCCGTAGTTTAATGACGTTCTAAGTAGTGCAAGTAACGCGATGGTCCCTCTAGAAGACAACAAACCTTAACTCAATTATGTGACCGTCTTGAACTGCCCTTTGAACCTTAGGGTTTGGGGCAGTACGGCGTGCCACATGTGAGGCGTTGACTTGGCCCTTCTACGGCTGGACCGTTGGTACTGAGGCATGAAGTGAATGTTTTAAACCTATTTCATGTGTTGAGTTGTTTCGGGAAAACTTGGGTGTTTAATTGTTCAATCGGAAAGTTTAACATTTTCTATTTATCTGGAATGTGATACAATATTTGGAATCCACAAGCAGTTATAAGATAACTGATTTGAATATTATAACATAGCAGTTTAGTCTCACTTGATCGGTTGCCACGGAATTTTGATGTGATCAAAAGTCCGTCGCAATCACGTAGCGTACGCGGATACTCGCCGGGTAAACTTAATAGACAGCCTCACCCCATAGCCCCGACCAAGTGACTGTAGGAGAACCCCGTCGCCGAAAGCATCCGTCCGGGTGCTCGCGGCAGCGGTGTTCCGCCTTAGTGCACTTCGTCGACGGTATCGGGGGTGCGGCCGTCTACTAAAGTTTGCGATGAGCATTCGATCAGGATGTCGGGAATCTTGTTGAATTGCCCGACTTGATATTGAAAAGAGTTTTCGATAATGAGACTAAAATGCGGGGTTTATAATTGTTAGGCAAGCGATGTCTAAGGAATTCATTTGATTAGGCATGCGATATCTAAAGAGGTTGCGGATTCCAACTGTTGTAGTTTTACACTTTCTTTTCTGTTACCGTAAGTGTAATACGTGATATCGCCGGTTTCGTTGCTATATGTCAACGAAAATTGGGATGCGCATATTTACTTACGTTGATGACATGCGATGTTATGTGTTGCTGGATATGTTATATTGGATCGTCGTGTTTGAATAGCCGGGGGGTTTTTATGTGAGATGAGTGTTTTTCATTTTCATTCATGTAAAAACTTGTATGTAATATTCTTTTATTGGGGCACTTCCATGTTGCGGATGCTGTCACCATTTGTATATTATTTACTTTTCCGCACTAGGATAGACCCAAGGAGGAGGGCACAAGTAACCGGGTTCTGGAGTCCAGTGGGAGACCAACTCAAGGAGTCGAGTCCGGGTCTCCTAACTTTAGAATTGGTAGGGTTGCTTGCCGCTCTCGTAGGGGTCTAGGGGTGTGGGATTGGCTATTCATCACGACCGTGGAATCCGTGTTTTATACTGGCTCGTATTGAAAACACGGACGTCCTAGTATATCCAATATTTCATATGATATTTTCTGCTGCGTTATCTGTGATGTGATCATGTGATATGTTCAGATAGATATTATATATAGTATATATGATATATTATATAGACGTTGCTTATGTTTTACACCCGCGCTAGCCCTGCCTCGCTCTGCCGTTAGTTACCTCACTTAACAGTGTAGACGGGACATCGAGGCGAATGCGGATGGCATAAGCGTACGTTATGTTTATCTGTGATATTTAGGTACTTAAATGATGGGACTTTATTAATATGATTAATGAAAATAAAAGAAACCTAAAAATGTTGTGGAATCGAATTTCTTAAAAACAGGTAGCTACAGTTCTTGCTTTGCATCGCGGTGTTCCTTATAGAACATCCTGCACCTTATTCGATGAGGAAAGGGCCGACGATCCCTTCACCGGGAGTGACCCCTTTAGCATTAACTGGCAGATGCTACACACTCGATTTGTCTTTTGATTGCTTCTATAGTTTCTGCTTTGCACAGTGATATATATGATATATCTCGCACCTCATTCGACGAGGAAAGGGTTGACGATCCTTTCACCGGGAGTGACCTCTTTAGCAAAACTAGAAAAGCCTCAAAAACACTCCATTTCAAAATCATTTGATTCTACAACGATATCAAGTTCATTACGCAATAGGTTTTCAGAAAAAGCTGTCGTAGCCCTCCGTCATTTCAGATAAGTACTAGTTAGTATTCGTGCTGCGGTAGTTTGGCCTCCGTCAAGACGTAGTGTACGGTAGCTAACTAGTGCTTATCTGCTAGCATATGATGCGATTGGATTAGGGTATTCGTACGGCGTTGTTTGGCCTCCGTCAAGGGTCGTGCGGGTTGGTTTAATTCAATCAGGAAATGACGGGTTGAACTTGACTAGCGGACTATGGGTAGTTTGGCCTCCGTCTAGGTCATAGGACGCTAGGGGCAAAATATTATCGGGAATTTCAAGTGTTGAAATTTGCAATGAGATTGCATACCTTCTATGAGATAGTTGGATCCCGATACCCACTGCGAGTAAGAGTTACTCCTGGGAGAGTTTTACACATTACAATTAGCCGATCAAGTAGGTGTCTAGAAATGTGTCAACGGGGTTACGCCTCTGGGAAAACGAGCTTTACATTAATTAGTTTCGTGCGAAAGTACGGGGAACCTCTCTCAAAGTACCGACACTGGCCTGGCTGAAAGATTGGCGAACTTATAGCGTGTAATTAATCCCGGCTAGTCTTTCCTTTTAGGGTTTGAAGGAAGATTTGATAAAAACAGTGGGAGCCATCCTGATTAGAAAAAATAAATAACCAATCTAATCTTGCAAGAGCGCACGCAGAGTGTTTTCTTCTCTCTCTCTCTCCAGGTAGCGACCATATCACGCCTTAATCAAGATAATAATACGGATTATTGACCGAACCCGCTTGTTATACTGAGCTGGGGAACGTTGGTCCCGCTCCAACTTATAATTGTTATAAGACAGAGCAAGAAATTGGGGATTACCAGAATTCCCGTGCCGTCCAAACGAAGAGAGTGCATGCTGATGCATCATCTTCGGGTGTGTTCATTATACAGAACTGTTTCTCAGTATCCTCTGCGTCCTGGGTATTTGATACCGGATCAGGATCCCAGATATGTAATCTGTTACATAGGGCTACAGAAAGGTAGAGAACTGAGAACGGGTGATAAGTTTCATGAGACAGAAAATGGTGCAAGTGTTGCAGCCAAGTCTGTTGGTCACTGTCTCCCTGTATTCCAAATACATTGATTCTGAACGAATGTTATTAGATACCGAACCTGATATACAAAATCATATCAGTCTCTTTATTTGTAAAGAAATGATAAAATTTTGTATTGTTGGATAATGTTTTGAACATTTCCTATATCAAAAGTTGATCGGTTCAGGCACATTATCTAAAAGCATTGACGTTCTAAATCAAACTACAGTTCGTAGTATACAGAACACACACAAGAGGAAGAGTTCAGAAATGAACGGATCTTTCTTGAGGTATTGTAGACTAGGTCATATCAATGTGACCCGACTAGCTTAAGTTACATTTTAGATGCATATTTAAATTAGTTTGAATTTACATCTTATGAAACTTGCCAGTCATGTCACAAAGATAAGATGATCATAGCTCTGTTGATTGTAAACAGAGAAAGAGTTAGTGAACTCTTGGGATGATACATGTTGATGTATGAAGGTCCCCTGTCTACATATGCCAAGACCGGTTCTTTGTACTTCATTATAATCTCTGATGATCTCTTTAGATTCAGACATATGTTTCTGTTGAAACACAAGTCCGAACCTTTTGAGATATTCACAGAATACAAGTTAGAAGTACAGAACCAAAACGGGTAAAAGTATTATGTCCTTTGATGTGATTAAGGAGTAGAATACTTGAGCACGGAATTCTTGTACTTTTCTAAAGGAGAATGAGATTCTCTCTCAGCATTACTCCTCCGTATACACCACAGTATGTCGGTGTATCGGGGCGGAGCAATTGCACCCTATTCGATATGGTGCGCTCTATGATGAGTACTACTGAGTTACCTGTTTCCTTTTGGGGGTTATGCACTTGAGAAGCTGCATACCTATTTAATTAGGTTCGAATCAGATCACAGCCTACCACTCCATATGAGATATGGTATGGGAAGAGCCCATGTCTTAAGCTAATTAAGATTTGGGGTTGACCGGCCTATGTCTAAAAGAAAAATCCAGACAAGCTCGAGACAAGGTCTGTAATGTAGAACTGGAATGGTTCCAGCTATACAAACTACAGCAGAGGATTTGATAAAACCAAAGTATTCAATAGTTACCAACGAACCTCAGCCTCTCCGCCGATCTAGTAGGGTTCCTCACCCACCTGAGAGATACTTCGGTTTCTCTATGACAGTGGGAGCGAGGATTGCATCATGAGATGATGACCCAACTAGTTTCGAGCAGGCCATCAAGAGTAGGGACTCTGTAAGAATGGCTGGATGCTTAGCGATCTAAGATGGAATCCATGTACACCAATAAAGTATGGACTTTGGTTGCTATATCTGAAGGGTTAAATCCTTATCAGGAGCAAGTATATCTTGAGAAGATTACTTGGTGTAGATGGAAAAGTTAAGACTTTCGAAGCTAGACTTGTTAAAGTTTTTCGTCATCGACCAGGCGTGGATAATGATGAAACCTTTTCAAGTAGTTATGCTTAAGTCCATCCAGATCCTACTTGCCACGGCTACATACCATGACTACGATATCTGGCAGTTGGGTGTCATGACTGCTTTTCTAAATATTGATTTAGAAGAGAGCGTCTATAAGTACACAGCTAGAGGGCTTCGTAAATAGTGGGAGCAGCGGAAACGTGAGCAAGATGCTTTATAGGATAAAGCAGGCATCGCGGAGTTGGAACATCTGTTTTGATGTGGTAGTCAAAAAGTTTGACTTCATCAAAATGGTAGATGAACCTTGTATATACAAAAAGGTAGTAGGGAGTATGGTGGTGATCCTCGTAGAGTACGTGGATGACATACTCTTGATAGGGAAGGAGTTTCCTATGCTACGCTCGGTCAATCTCCGCTTATCCCAATGATTCTCCACATAGGATCAAAGTGATACCTACTAAATCCTGGGTTTTGGATCTATGAGATAGATCTAAATAGATGTTAGGATTCTCACTAGATGTAGTGAGATGGTATCAATCGATCCTGGGGAGAATCACTGGAAGTGTTCCAGGGTGATAAGGACGACTGAATGTCAGTCACATGCATTGTCTTTACCCTCTATGGAGGGACGGTATGTTGGAAGAGTTCCAAGCTAGATACCGTGACATACTAGACGATTAAAGGCAAGATACATCGCTACTTAAGATGCTACCAAAGAGGCTGTCTGGGTGTATATTAGTTCATGAGATGAACTTACTTCCTCCCATTGTGTGACAATGGAGTTATGGCATATGCCAAGGAACGTCCATCCCATCAGTGATCCAGACATATTCTAAGGCAGTGTCACCTGATCATGGAGATGGTTGATCTCCAGGGTGATCGAGGTAAGGAGAGTAGACTCAGAGGACAACACGGCGGATCCACTCACAAAGGCCTTTTCCCAGAGAGAGACTTTTAAGGGATGGTTGAGTATGAGATACTACAACCACTGCTATCAGATGGCCCTAGTGCAAGTTGGAGATTGTTAGTTATATGTATGCCCTAGAGGCCATTACTATACATAGGATGTATATTGTAGTGGATTCTTGGACATATATAGGGAGGACTTTCTTGCTCGACATGATAGCATGCTATCTGGTTGCATTTTACCTTAACGTGCACACTGATTGTCTCTCTGTTACATGTTGGTAAAGCTCTTAGGATGTCTACTTGACTACCTGGACTATGATGCGGATCATACTAGTGGGGACATGGTAGTCCATAAGTACATCCTTCAAGGTCCCTAGTCGTGGGTGTATCGAGACGGGGCATCGATATACCAGAATAGACTAGCGTATACCTTCTCGACCCATACAGATGGGCGATGGATGATCCCATATCCATTGGTGTTTGACATCAGAGATGATATATGGGTGCTCAGTGGAGACTGGGTACACTGGACGGACTCGCCGAGAACTCCCAGATGGTATTATACCTTACGTCAGATGGCAGTTCTCTGGTGACACTGGTACAGGTTAGTCTGTAGACCCGAGATCGTCATAGAGCCTTGTGTGATTCCCACTGTGCTTTAATTTCCACCTTACCATGTCCAAGAGGGCATGCAAAACGGTGGTTTTTAGGTACAGTCCCGAATCACATGGAGGCAATGAGCGATAGGAGGGGATTCGTCTCTCCCGGTATAGGGAGTTGATGTTGCGCTGTGTTCGATTGGCTATAACCGGAAATCTCTGGCCAGGGTTGCTGAGATTTACTGGTAAGTGTTACCAGTAGTTTTTCGAACAGTTATAGACCTCATATCGACATGACTTATCGAGCTACTGGGGTCTGACGTTTACCACCCCTAGGCGAGATATGCGACATATCAGACGATCAGACCGGACTGTACGGTAAGTGTTACTGGTCGGATTCACAGGAGTATGAGCGGGCTTGCTCGTTGATCTTCTGATCTCTCAATACCCGGGTGGTCGTTACGTTTAGCAGACCGCTTGCGGCTTGTGGGTGTTTGATATGATCATCACCTACTGCCGGCGTATTGACGAGTGTTTAGAGTCCTACACAGAGGTTTCCTGGCTCAAGCGAAACGAAATAGGAGCGCATATGAGATATGTGCGGGACTGAGAATAATGCGTGTATGTGATACCGTATTCAATTCTCGCGATGAATGCATCGATTGGTTGTATGCGATATAACCTAGTTATCGAATCGAGCATTGATTCGATAAGTCGATACATTAGATATTAGTCGGTCATATGCGATATGACCGGATCGTTAAATCAAGTGTTGATTTAATGATTTAATGTATAATTATATATTTGATATATCACTTTACATTAACTAGTTTTTGTTCACTTATGATGGATTTTCTCACTTGATGTGCACATTGTATATATGATATAGTTTTGTGCACTAGTTTGTATCATGTTTGATGATACATGCAAACTTGGGTGTATGTTTGATTTAAACCATGTTTAGGTTAATGGTTAGGGTTTTGTTATATTTATTTATTCATTTATTTATTTATTCATTTTAGCAAGAAATAAAATGGTGGCTAACTTTGGATTTTCTTTGAAGCTTCATGAAGTTTTGAAAAGTTCAACCATTTTGTTTCTTTTGCTTAACCTAACCATTTGCCTAAACCTTAGTTTATTCTCTACATGAGTAAATTTCACCCATGGTTGCAACATGATAAGTATTCACTTGAATTTTTATTTTAAAGGATTATTCATTTTTCTTCTTCTTCAAGTGAAGAAAAGAAAAGTTTTCTAGAAGAGATTCAAGTGATGAATCCAAATGAGAAATCCAAATCCAAAGTGAACCCACTTCCTATTTCTTCATCCTCTACCACTTGCCATGTAGTATAGGGTGTTTTCTTCACAAGTTTCATGACTTGGTGAAGATGGAGCTCGAGTTAGAGTCGCCTCGACGTAGATCATCTTCGGCATCGAAGTCAACGACCTAGCCTGCTCATTTCCCCGACGAAACCATCGCTAGAGTCCGGGATCCCGGTGATCGCAGCGAAGGGACGTCATCATGGAGCTAAAGAAGTGGTGGACCGGATCTACAAAGTTTGTATTTCCATTCACTTAGTAGTTAAGTTGTTAACTTGTTTAGTTTTCGCCTTTACCTCTAGTCATCGATCTAGTTTAGGTTTCTCGGCACATGAATTTTTGATTTTGGCATGGTTGATGCCTTGTGGAACCTCTTGAGTGTGCCTAGGAACCCTACACGGACTGTACGGTAGTGTTACCGATCGGATTCACAGGAGAATGTACAGGCTTGCTTGTTGATCTTCTTATCGATCAATACCTAGGTGGCTGTTACTTTTAGCTGACCGCTTGCAACTTGTGGGTGTTTGATATGATCATCACCTACTGCCGGCGTATTGATGATTCTTTAGAGTCCTACACAGAGGTTTCTTGACTCAGACAAAACGGAGTAGGAGCACATATGTGATATGTGGGGGATCGAGAATATTACGATATGAGATACCGTATTCTATTATCGCGATATTAGATATCGGCCGGGTATATGTGATATAACCGGGGTCATCGGATCAAGTGTTGATTCGATGAACTGATACAGATTATATTAGTCGGTTATTTGAGAAATAGCCAGATTGTTGGATCAAGTGTTGATTCGATAATTTAATGTATAATTATATATGTGATATATTACATTACATTAACTGATATAAGCTCGCTTTATCGATTCATTTTCTCACCGGATAATACATTGATATATATGCGATATATGTTAATTGTATTATTTTCTTTTGTTACAAAAATATATTATATATGTGATATATAATATTGTAACATGTTATGATTACAAATGCAACATGATTTGTGGAGATTAAACATAATTAGGGTTTGATTTGGGTTAGCATTTTCATGAAAGTTCTAGAAGCTTTACTTTTGTTTTATGCTTAGATATTTTGAGTTGATATTTCTTAACCCAACCCAAACCCTTTACCCTAGTCAATTCTCTATAAGGGTTAAGCCATCATACTTAACCCAAGGTTGGATTTGTAACCATGAACAATAATTCATTATTCATCACAAAATACTTCTTCTTCTTCTTCCCTCTTGAAAAGCTTGCTAGCTTTTTGAAAAGTAATGAATAAAAGTGAGAAATTGAAATAAAAAGAGAGCTAAATTCTTACTTCATCATCCTCATCTATTCTAGCCACTTAGATTAGAGTGTTCACTTCACTAATACTTGATTAGAGAAGTGAGAGCTTGAGTTAAAAATTCTTTAAGGTAGATCATCTTCGAAAAGGAAGACTTCAAGCAAGCATGGATCATTCGGCTTGTGGAGCCGCTCTAGAGTTCGGAAGTTAATGGATCGCGGCGAAGGGACTACTACTCGGAGTTTATGAAGCGAAGGAGCGGACTACAAAGGTTGTAATCCCTTTCCTTTAGATGTAAAGTTGTTTACATGCTTTGTTAACTCTAATTATCTAGCAAAGATCCTCGCTTTAGGTTGTTCGGCACTTGTAAATTTTAAATTCGGCATGGTTGATGCCTTATAGACCCTTGTGATAGTGCCTAGTAACCCTACAATTTTCTCACCATTTCAAAAGCTAGAGAGCTTTATCTCAAGGATGAAGAAGATGAAGAGAGAGAAAGAGAATGAACTAATGAGATGAGAATAGAAACCATGGGTGAGTTAGTGTCATAAACTAACTCATGTAAAGAATAAACCATGGGTTACAATAATGGTTAGGCTAATAAATATGTACAAGTAAAACAAAACTAGTGGACTAAGTCAAAGTTGCTACAAGCTTCTCCAAGCTTCCAAGCATGTGACAATTTCCACTAATTTGTGAATTACCTAAATAAATAAAAACCTTATCATTATTATAACCATGGTGTAAGTCTCATACACCCATGTTGTATGTGGCATCAAGTATGACACAATAGTTGTGCATTAATATATATCACATATATATCATGTGCACAAAATCAAGTGAGAAAAGAAAACATAAGTGAGCCAATACTAGTTAATGTAAAGTTATATATCAAATATATAATTATACATTAAATCATTAAATCAACACTTGATTTAATGATCCGGTCATATCATATATAACCGACTAATATCATGTGTATCAATCTATCGAATCAACACTTGATTCGATAACCCGGCTATATCGTATATAACCGACCGATGATACAAATTGCGAGAATAGAATACGATATCACATATTCGTATTAATCTTGGTCCCACACATATCTCATATGTGCTCTTACTCCATTTTGCCTGAGCCAGAAAACCTCTGTGTATGACTGTAAAGACTCGTCAATACGCCGGCAGTAGGTGATGATCATATCAAACACCCACAAGCCGCAAGAGGCATGATAAACGTAACGGCCACCCCAGTATTAAGCAATCAGAAGATCAACAAGCAAGCTTGCTCATACTCCTGCGAATCTAATCAGTAACACTTGTCGTACAGTCCGGTCTCTTCGTCTGATATGTCGCATATCTCGTCTCGGGGTGGTAAACGTCAGACCCCAATAACTCGATAAGTTGTGCCGATATGAGGCTCATAACGGGTCGAGAAACTACTGGTAACACTTACCAGTAAATCTCTGAAACAGCCCTGGCCAGGGACTTTCCTGTTATAGCCAATCGAGCACAGCGCAATATCAACCCCTAATACTGGGAGAGACGAATCCCCTCTTATCGCTCATTGCCTCCATGTGACTCTGGACTGTACCCTAAAATCACCGTTTTGCACGTCCTCTTGAACGTGGTAAGGCAGAAATCAAAGCACAGTGGGAATCACACAAGACTCTATGACGATCTCGGGTTGACGGACTAACCTGTACCAGTATCACTAGAGAACTGCCATCTGACGTGAGGTATAATACCATATGGTTCTCGGCGAGTCCGTCTAGTGTACCCAGTCTCCACTGAACACCCGTATATCATCTCTGATGTCAAACACCAATGGATATGGGATCATCCATCGCCCATCAACATGGGTCGAGAAGATATACGCTAGTCTACTCTGGTATATCGATGCCCCATCTCGATACACCCATGACTAGGGACATTAAAGGATGTACTTTCCGACTACCTTTGTCCCACTAGTATGATCTGCATCATAATCTAGGTAGTCAAGTACACATCCTATAGGCTTTACCAACATGTAATAGAGAGACAATCAGTGTACATGTTAAGATAAAAAGTAACCAGATAGCATACTATCAAGTCGTGCAAGAAAGTCCTCCCTATATATGTCCAAGCATCCACCACAATATACATCTCATGTACAGTAATGGCCACTAGGGCATACATATAACTAACAACTTATGTGTGTATGTGTATGTATATGTGTCGCTCTGTCGGTGTGTGTATGTCTCTCCGTGTATTGTGTGCGTGTGCATGCACTTGTGTGTGTTTGTGTGTGTGTGTCTATAACATACCTACTATCAATTTCTTATATGTATCGAATTTGGAGTTCAGCGCGTCTAACCACTTCTCCAGACGTCACTCGCAGAAGGGGGGCAGGAGTAGTAACCGCCGGAGAGGACAACTTCAGATGGGCCCTATTGGGACCAATTCCACAGCCTCTCTTCGAACCACCGTGGTGCCCTCCATGTACGGCGTCTAGGACAGGGATCGGCATGGCCAGATCGGTCTCCCCGGTGAAATCAATCCCTGATGACTCCGCCTGCTGCATCACCTGCTCCTACACCATGTAAACTATTGAAACGTAAGTAAACCATTTAAATTTAAACTATTTAGAACAACATTTCATTCGAATTAGAAAAAAATTTAACACTTACGCAGTACACCTGGGTAGCTGTGTCGGGATATCGAAGCTCGCCTGTGGCCGAATCTGTCGATGTGGTGGGGACATACATGTAATCTATCAATACGCTCAGTGTACCACCCTCCACCACGGTCCGAGCTCTCTGCAATTCACCAAAAATTTACATTTTTAACATAAATTTTCACATTGCATTATATGAAAACAGATTTATTGTAATTTCCCACTGCCTCCATGGCATGAGTGATGTTCTGCAAGCCACCCATGTAGATAGGTTGACCCCTTTTCGCCGACTTCCTGTTCTTCATACTTTGAGCGGCCTGTTTCTGCACAACACAATAAGATTTAGTTTTCTAATTAAGTAACAAAAAATAAATTATATGCAAAACATTGAATTACATTTAAAATATAAACCTGCTTGCGCACAGACATAAGAAAACTGGCACAAAAGAGGCAATGTATCTACATCGACCCTGCTAAAGGCCGGAGACTACAGGAGAGCCGCTCTATCCTTCTCTGGGGTCGCCCTCCACAGCTCGTAGAAATCATTCTTCAGCTCATTTCTATGATATCGGATCTTTTCCTGCATGTTGTTCATGAGGCCCCGGTAAAGAGCATGAAGACCGAGCGCTCGATCAGGGTGATCAGGAACAGCCATGGGCTAAAAGTCGTAATCCGACTAAAAATACAAGAAGTTAATGTCTTTAAATTATAATTGCCAAACGATAGTAAATTTATTTGAAAAATCAAATTAAAATATATAATAATACCTGAGCCTGCTCCCAGAACATGGCAAAGGAGTGGGTGTGCTGCTCGCCTCTGTCAACGTGCAGAGGATACTTCTTTTGGATGCGGCTCTCATCCCCCATATATTGGCCGAACCTTTCGGCATCATCACCAGTGTAGGATGATCGGAGGTAAAGAGGAGGGGGGAATGGTCCCTGGCCCCTGGTTGTATCGGTCTAAGCTTGTGGGACCGATTGGGCCCAAGAGTCCCCCTCTGTAATACCCCAGGTATTATCTGGTATACCCATTTATACCAGATAAGCATGGGGACCCACTGTAGAACATGGGGAATCTTCGGAATACATTCCGAAAGAGGTCAAGACCTGTACTATAAATGGAATGATACCCCTATTCAATACAGAGGCGCCTTTTGGATAAATCGGAACTCCGGAGTTTGAAGAACTCCGTAGTTAAGCGTGCTCGGGCCAGGGAAGTCCTGGGATGGGTGACCTCTTGGGAAGTGGCCCCTGGTCGGGTCCGATTCACTCCGAAGGACAAAACCGTGCGGCTTCGGCCAGAGCGGACAATACTCTCTGTATTGGGGGCGGGTCGTGACACCCTCTCAGGCCGTGGCTGCCCCGCATCTTAAAAATATATAGATATACAAGCAATATCAAGACAAAAAAATATTTAGAATGCGAGAATTAATGAAAAATGAAGTGCAATATATACCTGCGGCGATATCACCACGAGGCTGAACTCGGGCAGCAGCACGAGCGGGTCAATAGTTCCTCCGGTGAGGAACAGCCGGTGATCCGGATGTGGATGCATCCCTTCTAAATAGATAATAAACAATGACAATATAAGTAACTTTGGAATAAAATAATACAGATTATAAACCATCATTACAACGGGCAATGTGTTATGTCTTCCACCCATATAGTTGAAAGGGCAGAATCCATCACTATCCAGTCCGAATCTGATATTGCGAGGATTGCTACTAAATGTTGGGTGCCTCCTATCGAAATCCTTCCATGCCGGCGAATCTCTTAGATGACTCATTCTTCCGTTTTCGCTTGGAGCAACACGGTGATACCAAATCATTGCCTCCACTGTCTTCTTACACTTGAATAGCCTTTGTAGCCTTTGTGTTATGGAAAAATATCATGCTATCTGTTTCCCCCAATCAGAGCAAAGCACTGTTTGAATTTCAAAATTCAAAAGGTGAAGTAACGCTTCAGATCCTTTGTACTGCGTGCAAAGCGCCACATGTCAAAAGCAGAAACGCCGGCACAAGGAGCGCTGCGCCCAAGGCAGTGCACCTCCAATCAGAGCAAAGCTCTATTTAAAAATTCAAATTTTAAATGAAGCAACGCTTCAGATCATTTGCACTCTGCGCTGCGCCCCATGTGTCAGGCGCAGGCGCGCTAGCGCCAATTGCGCCAGCACTAGAATTTAAATAATAAACTATTTAATTAATCAGAATTAAAATTCTAGAAAGATCTTTCCAATCGTATTAAAATAAGAAGATTGTCTTTTGTAAAACAGAGGACTTAGGATCAAAGATCCAACGGTGGAGAAATATCCCAGATCAATCAGAGAAAGATCTTTTAAATGAAGCAACGCTTCAGATCATTTACACCCTGCGCTGCGCCCCACGTGTCAGGCGCAGGCGCGCTAGCGCAGCTGTGCTGCGCTCTGCGCTGCGCGACATGTGTCACGCGCAGGTGCGCTAGCGCCAATTGCGCCAGCACTAGAATTTAAATAATAAATTATTTAATTAACCAGAATTAAAATTCTAGAAAGATCTTTCCAATCTTATTAAAATAAGAAGATTGTCTTCTGTAAAACAGAGGACTTAGAATCAAAGATCCAACGGTGGAGAAATATCCCAGATCAATCAGAGAAAGATCTCTATAACTAACTTAACAAACCAATTGGCCCTATATAAAGGCCCCTAGACTCCAAGTCTCACAGAGACAGACACACAGAAAAGAAAGAACCCTCTGAAAAATTTGAAAGGCAAGCCTTTGAAGAAAGAAGATCATCTTCTTCATCTTTGAAGGTAAAGAATTTGATTCTTGAAGAACAGAGATGAAAATAACTCATTAAAAAAGAAGAATCTCTTCTAAAAAGATCAAAGATCAAAGAACAAGATCAAGATCTTCAATAAAAAGAAAAAGATAAGAAAGATCTAATCAGAAAAATTTAAAGAAGTATTACTTCACAGATCATTTGATCTATATAAAGGCACAGCCTTTTGATGAACTATTGGTTCTTGAATCTTGAGGTAGAACCTCTTTTGAGAAAACAAAGAACATGTTTCTTTGACCTTAATTGGATCAAGATGCGCTCTGCACTATTGTACAGTGCCTTACACTCTTGAAATGCGCCTTTGCGCTTATTAGATTGGCGCACTGCGCCAGAACGCGCCACGTGTCAACCACAGAATGATCTGTGCTTTGCGCTTCTAAATATAGCGCACTGCGCTCTTGGATTGGCGCATAGCACCAGGGCACGCCACGTGTCGGCAGCGCACTGGCGCAGCGCACTGCGCTAACAGACTTGTGCTCTGCGCTGCTGACACGTGTCACCTTCGCATGCGCTAGTACTTTATGCTCTTTAATTGGCGCAAAGCGCCTGACAAGCCACGTGGCGCACTATCAGACCATTATAAATGCTATGCATTATTAAAAAAGGACAGAGCCCAAGTATAAATGTTATGCATTACAGAGCCCAATGCTGTGCATTATAAAAAGGCAGAGCCCAAATAAAAGCCTAATAGGCAGAACATGAATAAAATGTTACACATTTTCGACTGGACTTAGCCCAATTTTGGCCATAAGTCCTCAATTTAAATTGAACTGAGCCCTATCGCTCTCCTAATCAATTTACACCCGGTTCGAAGGTACATCTCTTTACTCCTCAGATATCTGTCGTTGTAATCCATCAACGTCGTCCGATAGGTGACGGGTCCCGACAACCACACACTGCTACGGACTGTGGGGTCCTTAAACTCATTGACTATAACGTCCTTAACCTCGACCGTGATGTCTTAAAACTAATACCGGACTATGATGTCCTTAACCTTGACCGTGATGTCTTAAAACTAACATCGGACTGTGAGGTCCTTAAGCTCATGGACTATGATGTCCTTAACCTCGACCGTGATGTCTTAAAACTAACATCGGACTGTGAGGTCCTTAAGCTCATGGACTATGATGTCCTTAACCTCGACCGTGATGTCTTAAAACTAACACCGGACAGTGAGGTCCTTAAACTCACAGACTATGACGTCCTTAACCTTGACCGCAACATCTTAAAACTAACATTGGACCGCAATATCCTTAAACTGCCTATCGATCGTAATGTCACTAAACTAAACAATAGAGCCCCCCAATTGCTCTCTTGTCGGATCTAAACGATCCCGTTAAGTCGATCTTAGTCTAAAATTAGACTAACGGGTCCTTAACGAACGTTTAAGTTGATCTTAGCCTCAAATAAGGCTAACGTATCCTTAAACACCCCCCCAAACCCAAATCTAAGAAAGATACGGATTTAGACTAATCCACGTCCTACGAGCGACAACACAAATTAGTCTCCGTATACAATCCACGGGCAACCGAGCTCAAAACAAACACACACGACCCGAAGTGACCATATGGAGAAGGAGAAAGTGGTTACCGCGATGCGGTAGCGTAATTAACTTCAGGGGCTTGCGTCTGCTGGGAAGAGCATCCCCACAATCAAAAACCCCTCAAGCGAGGGGGAATCTGACGAAGTCTACTACATCGGACGCATCCGTTTAAACCTTCGATACACGGTGCCATAAATCAACTTTGCAT
This sequence comes from Agapanthus africanus, assembly GCA_030015575.1. Taxonomy (NCBI): domain Eukaryota; kingdom Viridiplantae; phylum Streptophyta; class Magnoliopsida; order Asparagales; family Amaryllidaceae; genus Agapanthus; species Agapanthus africanus. Next base: position 517,633,037 of record CM057343.1, read on the forward strand.
CTTCGGAGAGGTGGACGGATAGCACCAATTAGTATCTGCCCCGAATTTCAGGCAAAGACGTTCGCCGCGTCTCTGTCGCGTCTTTCGGAGGGGAACAGATTCTGGCACGTCCGGTGGGACCTTTTCCTCTTTCCACTCCACACTTCGTGTGTCGTATTCGCGAACGAATCGCGGTTTGTTAATGGTTTCCCTTAGGTTTCAAGTTACTAAGATTTGGTCTCTTGCTTGGCGCAGAAAGCAAAAACAGCAATGGCATTCACCTGCTCGAAGTGCTCCAACTGCAGCTGCAACTCGCATCCTGCCTCAACTAAGGGCATAACCTACGGGCCCCAAGCGGCCTCTTTATTCATGATGCCGGTAGAACAGGTCACCCAGGCTACTACTGGACTGTTTTTCGGAACCATGCTTCCGCCGACGAGCTTCACTGCTCCCGTGCCCGAAGCTCCTAACAAGTCGGTCTTCGATCGACTTACAGTTACTGCGGCCCCTCTCAACGGATCGTCCAACACCAGTGCCTCGGTCTTCTCCGGATTGGGCCAAAACTCCTATGGGCCCACAATGAAGCTTGCAGTCCCAAAGAAGTTTATCCCGAAGAGAATGACCAACCCTGCTCCCGAAGTCGTCAAGGCGGCTTCTCCTGCCAAGAGGTCGGTCTTTACAAGACTGACTGTCCCAACTCCCACTCCCGCTCCTGCTACTCAAAAGAAATCAATCTTTAATAGGCTGACACCAGCAACAGCCCTTCACCTGAACAGAGGGCAAGACAAGGCCATCCCCGTCACCGAGCCAATTCCATCAGCACGACATGCTCGACGTCGCCACTGGTGCCGAGTGAGGAAGTTAGGAGGCAACTCCCCTTCTGGGCTAACTCCACCAGCCCCGATGGCGGGAATTAATGCTGCTGTTCCAACCGGGAACAGCTTTGAGCTGTTGAATAAGGTGCGTTGGAATTCTCCTACCGCTGTACTGAAAAGGTCTCCCCCTCTACTGGAAAAGGTTGTTGAAGCAAAGCCAGAACAGCCCCAATCCCCTCAACGGCTGTCCTCCAAGATCTATAAAGTCTGGCGGCAGGTCCGAGATTCGGTAATCGATCCAAATTTCTCCCGCCAGCACAAGAAGCTGAAGGTCCAACAGGAAGTAAGCCATCCTGCCAAGCCGCGAAAAGCTATCTGGGTGCCCACTGCTACGGCCCGTTCAACTTCAACCGCTCATAAGAAGAGAAGGCCGGAGAAGATCCCCGTGCTTGCGACAAAAGTCAAAAGCACTGAACCCAAACGCCCTAAGTCTGGGGGCATAACGGTCCATACTGTTTACATGGCATCTGGGAAGGAGGATAGCCGCGCTTCGACGGGCCACCGAACGCTTACCCGATCCATCACAAGAGCCCAGGAACAACAGTAGCAGAAGCTCCAGGAGATGCTAACTGTGATGGCCGCACTCACCGGACCAAAAGAAAGCCCGGAGGCGTCATCGGAACAGCGTCGCGAACACGAGACCGATGCTGAATTCCTTCGTAGATTGCTTGAAAAGAAGGACAAGGAGGATACAGAACAAGTGGCCAATATAAAGCAGATGGCTCTTCTGTTTCAAGACATGGTCGGAATGATGATACAGCCGGATCCCCCAACTGAGGAGCCTCCGATTATCCTTGAAGACGACAAAGGATAAACGTTGAATCCACCTCCGGCTCTTTCAACAGCCAAAGAGGAAACAATCTCTAAGGTTGTCCTGGATGACTATATTGCCCAGCAAATAAGAGTTCACCAGGCAACTGAGGCAGCCGGCCAAGTCGTCAAAACGGGGAGACCATATCCCGGCTGGTATGATCAGATAAAATACCCGCCGAGCTATACGATCCCAAAATTCCATGTCTACAAGGGGACGGGAAATCCCCATCAACATGTCGCGCAGTTCAGGGCTCTTTGTGGCAACACCGGCGGCGATGATAAGCTCTTGCTTCGCCAATTCATCGGCAGCTTATCGGAGACAGCGTTTGAATGTTACTCCGAGCTTCCGAACGATTCCGTCAAAACTTTCGCAGAGATGGAGTTGTTGTTCACCCAGCGATTCGCGAGCGCCAGCGAACGCACCCCGATAACAGCTTTGATCAATGCAAGGGTGAAGCCAGGCGAAACTTGGGTTTAATATGCAATCCGGTGGCGGAACTTGTGGTCGAAGTGCGAACAGCGCATTGAAGAAGCACCAGCGGTGGGCATATTCGTGGGTACTCTAGATCCTCATGCAACTATTTCACAGTTCATGATGTTTTTTAAACTGACCACGTTCCAGGCCCTAATCGACAAGCTGGCTCAGATGGATCAAATGGGTCATAGACCGTCTCCCCCGAAGCCGGAACCTCGAAACGACAAGGGTAAAGAGAAGGCGACCTTCATTGTAAACACCCAACAGCAGCCCAGTGCCCCAAAGCTAGCGGATCAACTGGAGGAGAGACGACGCTATTACAATGAGAAAATGAAGCGTCCTTACTCATTCCCACGGGACAAGACGAAGAGGCTGTTCGAGCTGGCTATGCGCAACAGGCTTATCAGTTTGCCAAATCCCAAGCGACCGCCACAACCCAGTGAAGTGAATAATCCCATTTACTATCCTTACCACCAAACGGTAAGTCACCCGATCGAGGATTGCTTCGTCTTTAAGGGGTGGATCGAGGATCAGTACCCACAAGGCAAGTTTGCATTGTCTGAGAAGTGGAAGGTAAACCTGCCACAACCGCACACTCCAAAGAAGACGGACACACCGGGAGCAACGTGTTCGTTTGTTGAAGAAGCTCCATGGGAGGTTGTGCTGTCAGCTAAAACCAAAAGGATGCTGAATGATCTTCATACATGCCCGGCGGTCAAGTAAAAGAACCCGCTAGAACCCCAGATCATCGAAGGGATGCTGAAGCCGCGCCTAACTCCAAAGATTGGTGGGGATGGCCCAGGCACTCACACCCAGCCGTCAAAATCTTCGAAGAAGAAGAAGAAGAGATCCAAAAAGCCCGTGAAGCCTGATGACAAGCGCACGGACCTGCAGAAACAGATCGACGTGCTGGAAGAGTATAATCAGAAGGCGCGGACTCTCATCACGCTCCAAGAGTTACTCAACCACGTCCTTAAGGACGAAGATGATGGAGAAGGCTCGTCGGATGAATCTGAGGGATACGTAGCAAGTTGTCATGTGATCCCTCACTCATTTATAGATGATAAAAAAACTCCTTGCACTGGGAAGCTGGGGGCAGATCCTAAGCCGGAACTTCTGGGGCCGTCAGACGAAATGATCGACACATTCCTCAATGAAGCTTTCCTGAAAAGTAAAAATGATCGGGAGCGCGAGACGGCCATATTTGAAAGAGCCACACGCCGGCGATTGGTCGAAAAAGTCCAGACACCTCCGCCCAATCAAAAGACATCCATTGCGGATAAAAACAAGTTCAGGACGAGGAAAAGATTTGCTAAAGCCATATCAATTGGAATGAAGCTACCGCCTTCCGAAGGAAACACTCCCGGTGAAGCAAAGATGCATCCTAGCTACTGCTTATATCATCAAAAGATTTCGCACCCCACCGAGGAGTGCAATGCTTTTAAAAGATGGTGGCAGGGATATATTGCTCACCGACAACATTTTAAGCGGATGAAACGCAAAACTCAGCAGGAGCAAAGAAGTGCGACCAAGGAGTATAAAAGAGGCACCGGTAACTGTCGCATGGTCAACACCAGGGGATCGCAAATTCTCACTTTCGGAAGCGACTCGGACGAAGAAATGGCTCTTGACCCCCTCTTTAAAGAATCCGCATTGGGAGAGGAGGAAGAACCGAAGGCCTGTGAAAACATCCAGCTGCGCAATCGCACGCTTCCAGAAAAGAATCTCGGATCCACGAGTAAAAAAGATAAGGAAAAAGAAAAGATACCTGAGGATATCGCCCTAGATGACCAAGTCATGAAAGAGCTAACTGCCAAGGACCCGCCAAAGAAAAGTAAGGTGGACTGTAACGTTCTGGCGCACTTGAGAAAGTTGCCCTCGCAGCTCAGCGTTCTCGACACCCTTTTACTATCCAAGGAAGCAAAAGATTCATTGATCAAGGCGCTACAAGAGCCAGAGCAATTCCAAGCTTTTCTCGCCGAAGAAAAGATGAAGGACGAGCTGGAGGAAGTACACACAGCCGATATCACCTTCGGCGACGAAGACCTCCTCCTTGGGACATGCGAGCACAATCGTCCCTTCTATGTCTCAGGATACTGCCACGACATAAAGAAAGGCAAAATCCTGGTCGACAATGTGTCTTCCGTCAATCTCCTCAACGTGTGGGTGTTAAAGGAAATCCACATGAGCGTTCAACACCTCGCTCGTGATAAAATCACCATCTCTGGTTTTGATTCCCAGTCATCGCGGACTCTCGGGTCCGTGATATTGACATTACGCTTCGGGCTGCTTGTCATAGACATTAAATTTCATGTCGTTGAAACCAAGACATGCTATAACGCTTTGCTTGGCCGGCTTTGGTTACACGAGTACAACATCATCCCTTCTACACAACATCAGTGCATGAAATACTTTAAGGATGGTCTCGAGTATACCATAACAGGAGAGCTAAATCCATTCTCTATGAACGAAGTCCGCAAGTATGAAAATGCAAAATACTTCTTGCCAGATTTCAAAGACACAGAGAGATGTCATAAGCCGGAGAACAAAACTATCGCCACCATTCCTGTCTTCGGGAGTGATACTGAGGAAGAGGAAGCGATAGTTTATTCAGGTCCACCCTAGCACAACAAGCCAGGACCGTCCGCTCCTATGTTGATCTTTGGCAGCGACTCAGAAGATGAGGTCCATGCTATATTCTCCGCTCAGCCTTCAATACAAACATTCGTTGATGAAGAGCAAACTTTGCAAGTTTCCATGGTTCCGCCCAAACATCATAAAGAACTGGACGCGCTTGATACCTACAGTGTGAAAGAGCTACACACGTTCTATGTCCCTTCCAGACGAGAAGGCGAAAAGGCGATCCTATTCTACCGCTCCGGGAAACTAAAGTGGAGAAAGAAATCTGGCACGGCGCGGATCCTACACTTGACAGGCTTCAGCCCATCCGTCTGCCTAGATATTATACAGAAGGCTTGAAAAGGCTGTTGAAACGCTAAGGGATACCCTTCAAACAGACCACTCGAAAAGCCAAGTTCTATGACATGGTCTGGAACGTTCGCGGAACTCAACTCAAGTTGCCCAATGGGAGAATGGAAGCAATCGGGCTTGGATATGTTCGGTCCAAGAAACGGGAGCTACTCCACGACTGCTATGTCGTACATGACTTTGATGAAGAAGGAGATGCTCAATAGGAGAGTGCTAATCCTGAACCAGAAAAAGTCTCCGATGCAAAAATGCTTAGTCCGTCGTTCGAAGAACAAATGGACAAGCTTATAAGGGAAGTTGGTTAAAAAGTTCGAGATGACCATAACCATGAAATGGCCATCTACGAGAAAGCCAGGACGCAACGCCTTCTCCAACAGGCTGCAAAAGATGAAAATGCCCCTCCCTGTCAACCTGCTGTATAAACGGCCCGACACAGAGGCAGAAACAAGTCAAAAAGCGGAAAAGGCATTCAGCAACGACAAAGCGGGACCAAGAAGTCACGCGAGCGGGAATCGAGCGGTCCGGATTTGTCCCTTATGAAGAAGATAAGTCGAGCATACTCTTTTCCTCAAGACAAGACAAAGAAGATACCTGACCTCTCAATAAGACATCAAATGCTTACACTCCCGGATCCGAGCACCCCGAGCAAGCTAACGAGGTCTCTCATCCAGACTATTGCTCTTATCACCGAGCAATAGGACACCCTCTCGAAGACTGCTTCACCTTCAAGAACTGGGTTGAAGACCAATATCAGCTCGGCAAGTTCGCTCTATCCGACAATTGGAGGGTAACACCGCCGCAGAAGCATGAACCCAAAGCTACGAGAGTAGAACCAGATCCACATCATTCTTGGAAGCGAACTTGTACTTGTCATATAATAACAACATCAAAAGAAGAGCCCGAAAATATGGATGACCTTCCCTGGTGCTTCGAAAACAATGACGACGAGGTGATCTCAGAGTTTCCACCGGCACCAAAAGAGCTGGAAGATGGAATACACACTACTGCAGATAACCTCAAGAAAATTGATTTGGGGACGGCAAATGACCGCGGCCGACATTCGTCAACGAGCTATTGTCTGAAGAGAGGGTGGCTGCGCTAAAAGGCGTGCTTATGCAGCATAGAGATTGCTTCGCGTGGAACTATTCTGAAATGCCAGGATTAGATCCAGAGATCGCGGTCCACAAACTAACGATATCCCCGGACATCAAGCCAATCAAACAAGCACCGAGAAGAATGCGGCTCGAGCTTAAGATGAGCATCAACGCCGAGGTCAAGAAGCTGATTGACTCTGGCTTCATCCAAGAGGTTCAATACCCTGATTGGATCGCCAACATCGTCCCGGTGATGAAGAAAAATGGGACGGTGCGCATCTGTGTGGACTTTCGGGATCTCAAGAAAGCCTGCCCGAAGGATGATTTCCCAGTACCGGTCACCGAGCTGATGATAGATAATACGTCCACTCACGAAGTCTTCTCCTTCATGGACGGATCGTCAGGATATAATCAGATAAAAATGAATCCCGAGGACCAGAAGCATACCGCTTTCCGGACCCCTTTGGGTATATTCTGCTACAAGGTGATGCCCTTCGGTCTAAAGAACGCCGGTGCCACCTATCAGAGGGCCACGACGAAGATCTTTGATGACCTTATACATGAAATCGTCGAATGCTATATCGACGACCTCGTGGTGAAAAGCAAATCATATGAAGAACATCTTGAGCATCTAAATGTCGTATTTCAATGCCTTCGGCAATACAACTTGAAGATGAACCCTCTCAAATGCGCATTCGGGGTGTCCTCAGGAAAATTCCTAGGATTCATCGTCAGGCACTGAGATATCGAGATAGATCCGTCAAAGATCAAGGCGATCATGGAAATGCCTCTGCCAAGGACTCTCAAACAATTGCGGTCTCTCCAAGGGATGCTCACGTATATCCGGCGATTTATAGCCAATCTTTCTGGCAAGTGCCGCCCTTACAGTCACCTGATGAAGAAGGGAACCCCGTTCGTCTGGGATCACAAATGCTAAGGCGCACTGGACGAAATCAAGCAGTATCTGCAGAACCCGCCAGTGCTGGCTGCTCCGGTCAAGGGAAAGCCTCTCATTCTTTATACAACTGCCCTCGAAGGTTCCTTAGGCGCATTATGAGCATAAGAGAACGACCAAGGGAAAGAAATAGCTCTCTACTATTTAAGTCGAGTTCTATTGGGGGCAGAAAACAATTACTCTCCCATCGAAAAACACTGCCTGGCTTTGATCTTCGCGATAACGAAACTCCGGCACTATGCATTGGCTCATGAAGTCCGTCTCATATCTGTAGGGTGTTTTTCGTCACCCCATTGAGATGGGAATACGCGCGCGCTTGTCAGGCGTACTACAGATTCCCCCTGCCTAGGATAGGCCGGGGTTTATTGATTGTGGGGATCCGAATCTCCGGCAGCCGCGGACTAAGCTGCCGTTAATTACCCCTCGCCTTTGAGACGAGAGAACCTCCGATTAACGGGTTAAACTGGTCATGCGAACTCAACGTGCAGTGTACGTGTGTTGTGTTTTGAAAGGGGAGGTTTGGATATATCGGGAGCCACACAGAGTTTTTACGGGGATCCTGCTACCCGGATAGCGGGCTGGGGGGTCAAGGAGGCTAGCAGCCCCCTTGCGGGGTGCGGGGCAGCGCCCCGTTAGAAATTTTTTCTAACAGGGACAGTGTCGTGATGTATCTGTGTGTGCACATATGTATGCATATGTGTACATATATATATATATATGTATATACATATAAAAAAAAGAGGGGGAGAAGCATCCAAAGGATGCGTGGAGGGCAGCACCTTGGGCGCTGTGCGCCTAGGTGCTGTGCGCTTAGGCGCTAGAGTGCCACGTGTCGGCACGTGGGCGCTCTGCGCTTGAGCGCTGGGCGCTTGAGCGCAAGTGCGCCACGTGTCGGCACAAGGGCGACTTGCGCTTGAGCGCCTGCGCTGGAGCGCAAGCGCGCCACGTGTCGGCACGGGGGAGACTTGCGCTCGAGCGCCTGTGCTTGAGCGCAAGTCGCCCTTGTGCCGACACGTGGCGCACTTACGCTCAAGCGCCCAGCGCTTAAGCGCAGAGCGCCCACGTCCCGACACATGGCACTCTAGCGCCTGAGCGCACAGCGCCCAAGGTGCTGCCCCCACGCATCCTTTGGATGCTTCTCCCCCTCTTTTTTTTATATGTATATACATATATATATATATATATACATATGTACACATATGCATACATATATGCACACACAGATACACCACGACACTGTCCCTGTTAGAAAAAATTTCTAACGGGGCGCTGCCCCGCACCCCACAAGAGGGCTGCTAGACCTCTTGACCCCCAGCCCGCTATCCGGGTAGCGGGACCCCCGTAAAAACTCTGTGTGGCTCCCGATATATCCAAACCTCCCCTTTCAAAACACAACACACGTACACTGCACGTTGAGTTCGCATGACCAGTTTAACCCGTTAATCGGAGGTTCCCTCGTCTCAAAGGCGAGGGGTAATTAACGGCAGCTTAGTCCGCGGCTGCCGGAGATTCGGATCCCCACAATCAATAAACCCCGGCCTACCCTAGGCAGGGGGAATCTGTAGTACGCCTGACAAGCGCGCGCGTATTCCCATCTCAATGGGGTGACGAAAAACACCCTACAGATTCTTCACTCCATTGAGATGAGAATACGCGCACGCTTGTCAGGCGTACTACAGATTCCCCCTGCCTAGGGTAGGCTGGGGTTTAATGATTGTGGGGATCCGAATCTCCGGCGGCCGCGGACTAAGCTGCCGTTAATTACCCCTCGCCTTTGGGGCGAGGGAACCTCCGATTAACGGGTTAAACTGGTCATGCGAACTCAACGTGCGGTGTGCGTGCGTTGTGTTTCGAAAGGGAGGTTTGAATATATCGGGAGCCACACAGAGTTTTTACGGGGGTCCCGCTACCCGGATAGCGGGCTGGGGGTCAAGGGGGCTAGCAGCCCCCTTACGGGGTGCAGGACAGCGTCCCGTTAGAAATTTTTTCTAACAGGGACAGTGTCGTGGTGTATCTGTGTGTGCACATATGTATGCATATGTGTACATATGTATATATATATATATATGTATATATATATGTATATACATATAAAAAAAGAGGGGGAGAAGCATCCAAAGGATGCGTGGGGGCAGCACCTTGGGCGCTGTGCGCCTAGGTGCTGTGCGCTCAGACGCTAGAGTGCCACGTGTCGGCACGGGCGCTCTGCGCTTGAGCACTGGACGCTTGAGCGCAAGTGCGCCACGTGTCGGCACAAGGGCGACCTGCGCTTGAGCGCCTGCGCTCGAGCGCAAGCGCGCCACGTGTCGGCACAAGGGCGACCTGCGCTTGAGCGCCTGCGCTCGAGCGCACGCGCGCCACGTGTCGGCACAAGGGCGACTTGCGCTTGAGCGCCTGCACTCGAGCGCAAGCGCGCCACGTGTCGGCACAAGGGAGACTTGCGCTCGAGCTCCTGCGCTTGAGCGCAAACGCGCCACGTGTCGGCACGGGGCGACTTGCGCTCGAGCGCCTGCGCCCCCGTGCAAGTCGCCCACGTGCCGACACGTGGTGCGCTTGCGCTCGGGCGCTTGCGCTTGAACGCAAGCACACCACGTGTCGGCACCGGGGCGACTTGCGCTCGGGCGCTTGCGCTTGAGCGCAAGAGCGCCACGTGTCGGCACGTGGGCGACTTGCACTCGGGCGCTTGCGCTTGAGCGCAAGTGCGCCACGTGTCGACACGCGGGCGCTCTGCGCTTGAGCGCCGGCGAGAAAAATAGGGTTTTAGCCTAAGAAACAGAAGCTATGCTTCAGAAAAGAAATATTTGTTATGTATATATGTATGGAGTTAAACTCCTGGGATGTTTTGAAGCTGATGAAGGGGGTTCGTCTTCTTCCTTCTGTTGTTTGGCCGGATCTTGAAGATCAAGAAGTAGGAGATTTTTTAAAAATCACTCATTTTTGAGATCTGATGGGAGATCTGTGTTCCCCTTTGTGGGTTTGGTGGTGGAAAACTACTTAGTTTTGGAAAAGAAAGAGTAAAACTCTTGATTTAATTCAAAAGAATTGAGAAGGTTTAGAACCTTGGAGAAGGAGCAGGAGGCACAAAGAACCCTAGTTTTTGGGGGAATGAAAAAGTCTATCCTTTATTCATCATCATGTTGCCTTATATAGGCTTACACATTTATATATAGCCCCTTGGGCTTTACAAAATGGCATTTTGCCTATCCCATGGCTCATGTGCCATTTCATTTTTTGCACATAAGCCATGGGCTTACAAAATATTGGCTTTATGCCCATTTTGCATCCATTCATGTATAAAAAATTACATAAAAATTATTTATTACATGATTTTGTTGTTGGCATGGGGGAGGGCCGGCCGCTTCATGTTCGGACTCGACCTGGGCATTGGCCCACTTGACCTGGGCTTGGGCCCACCTGGCTTGGGGTTGACTTTGATTTTGACTTGGTCAACCGGGGTGTAAATTTTTACCCCAACAAATTCGAAGGTGGACCCTCTCAAATATTTGATGTCAAGGGCCATATTGACAGGTCGGCTTGCTAAATGGGCCTTGCTTCTGATGGAGTTCTCAATAACTTATCAACCTCTTAAGGCAGTGAAAGGCCAGGCCTTCGCCGACTTCCTCGCTGAGCAACCGATACCGGCCGATTCCCCTTTGAATTGCGAACTGCCAGACGAACACGCATTTGATGCGATTGACGGTGATGGTAACCAGTGGGAACTTTATTTTGATGGAGCGTCCTCCATGAAGAAGCGCAAACAGAATATCCCTATAATCAAATCAGGGGTAGGCCTTATCTTCGTGACCCCACAAGGAGGGATAATGCGATTCTCTTTCTCCTTGACAGAGCCGGGGACGAACAATGAAGCCGAATATGAAGCTTTGATAGCAGGCCTCGAGATCGCCATCGACATGGGAATTGAAAACCTCCTCATATACGGAGACTCCCAATTGGTCATTAGTCAAGTAAACGACGACTATCAAACGTGCAAACCAGAGTTGGTGAAGTACGACGAGAAAGTACAGCAGCTGCTGACCCAAATACCTTCCTATATCTTGGAAAGCATACCTCGTGCAGAAAATAGCAAAGCGGATGCTCTAGCTAAGCTCGCTAAAGAACTGGCCGACGAGAACCTCGAAGACGTGAGAATCGTTGTGCAGAGCCGTCGGGTTCTTGCGCCGGCGGAAATATCTCCGGAATCATCCGAGGAAAAGGAAGCGATTGAGCAGACGGCCCTGCAAATAAAAGACCAAGAAAAGACTGAGGATTGGAGAGAAATCTTTATAGACTACTTCAAATCCCGTCGAACGCCTGAAGATGCGTCCTCAAGACATCTGCTCATAAAACGAGCTCTGTCTTTCGCCTTCGTCAATGATACTCTGTATAAGAGGTCATTTGATTCCCTGTGGTTGAGATGCCTGGGACCTGAAGAAGCGAAAAGAGTCATTCAGGAAGTTCATGAAGGACTCTGCGGTTCTCACCAAGTAGACCCGAAGATGAAGTTGAAAATTAAACGGATGGGCTACTACTGGCCCACGATGATCCAGGACTGCCTCGAATACGCGAAGCAATGCTACTCATGCCAGATCCATGGGGACACCATCCACCAGCATCCAAATCCACTACACCCGACAGTGGCTAGCTGGTCATTCGAAATGTGGGGAACTGACACAATCGGCCCCATCGAACCAGCATCGTCCAGGGGACATCGATTCATTTTGGCAATAACTGATTACTTCTCCAAATGGGCAGAAGCAGTACCGCTGAGGGAAGTGAAGACAGAGAATATCCTCCATTTATTTAAGACGCACGTTATTTATCGGTTTGGAACCCCTCGATGGATCATCTCCGATAACGGGCCGGCCTACATAAGCCACAAGATTAGCCGCTTCGCACAACAACACAACATAGACTGGAGATACTCCTCAGTTTTTAATCCCCGAGCTAACAGAGTAGCTGAGGCTTTTAACAAAACCTTGATGAAGATTATGAAGAAGACGGTGTCCCAAAATAAGAAGGACTGGCACGAGAGATTGCAAGAAGCTCTCTGGGCGTATCGAACTACGTTCAAGACAGCCATGAGCACAACGCCGTACGCGTTGGTATTCGGTACAGAAGCAGTACTCCCCATCGAGATAGAATTACCTTCTCTACGAGTGGCAGTCCATTACGAGCTGACGGATGAAGAAAACGCTCACCTTCGGCTTGAGGAGCTTGATGCCCTTGATGAAACCCGGCTCATAGCGCAATAAAATCTAGAGGCTTATAAAGCAAAGATGACGTGCTCATATGAAAGATTGACCAGGCCGAGAACATTCCGCCAAGGCGAACTCATGCTAGTGGTCAAAAGACCTATGATCCCCAATCGCACCAAGAGAGGAAAATTCGAGCCGAACTATGAAGGCCCGTACATCATAGACAAGGTCTACCGGGGTGGAGCCTATCTACTCATGGACATGCATGGCGAAAGTCCTTTCAGACCGATAAACGGCCGCTTCCTGAAGAAATACTACACCTAACGAGTTACGACCTAGGTCAATGATAGATGACGACGACTATGTCCGCTCGCTATCTTCCTAAGCCCAAAACTATATAAGTAGTAGCCGGTTAACGGACCGAAACGTCCTTAAACTAGCAACGGACCACTATGTCCTAAAACTAGCTGTTGACCAAGATGCCGAGAAGCTACGGCGGATCGCAGCATCCCGAAGCTGATAAAAAAAAAATAAATAAAATAAAATAAAAGAGAAAATGGTACGTCCATAAGCAAAATGGGCACGGATGAAAACCCGAAAGGGTTCCGTGAGTAAAAACAGTAGGGCTACCGGCGAGTGTTTGTGAAAACCCGAAAGGGCGCAACCTCGTTAGAAAAAAAAGTGAATAAAAAAAAGAAAAAAACAGTATGTCCATAAGCAAAATGGGCACGGATGAAAACCCGAAAGGGCTCCGTGAGTAAAAACAGCAGGGCTACCGGCGAGTGTTTGTGAAAACCCGAAAGGGCGCAACCTCGTTAAAAGACACTTACAGGGTCCTCTCGACTTTGTGAGGAGAAACCACCTGCGTGAGATCCTTACGACTCACAAGGGAGCAGTACACTTAGGAATCCTCACGATTCCTAAGGAGAAATTACACTTGCGAGATCCTCACGACTCGTAAGGAGAACTCTCTTATGGGACCCTCACAGCTCATAAGATTTGAGAGTCTTAAGTTATAGAGACCTGAACCTGTTCTTAAGAAACCCCCACAACCTCCGATACTGCCCTAAAAGCGGCTCAATGCTGACCCTTGTATACAATCCACGGGCGCGAATAAACATTTTCCTAACCAAGTTCCATCCGTGACTAGGGATATGTTCGCACGATGAACAACCCCTGTAAGTCCTCTCGACTTATAAGGAGAAAACTCTTTTGTAAGATCCTTACGACTTATAGGGGAACATGCACTTAGGAATCCTTACAATTCCTAAGGAGAAAACACACCTACGAGATCCTCATGACTTGTAGGGAGAAATACCTTTATGAGACCCTTACGGTTCATGAAGTCAAAAGCCTTAGGCGATAGGACCCTAACCCTGTTTACTAAGCCACCTTTGTTCAACATCGACAAAGGCAAATGATGATTCACTCCTGGCAATATCCCAGTTGTAGCGGTGCTGATGCCGAAATCGGTGTCTAATCCCAAGCTTGCGGCGAAAAGCCAGCAAGCCACACATGCATACGAAATAGCCGAAATGATGGGGTAACTTGCAGACAAAATCAGCAAGTAAAAATATATGCATACAAAATAACCGAAATGATTGGGCAACTCGTAATAAAAAAATGATGGGGCAACTTGCATACAAAATCAGCAAGTAAAAATATATGTATGCAAAATAGCCGAAATGATTGGGCAACTCGCAATAAAAAACAGCGAGTAAAAATAAAATAGATAGCCAAAATGATTGGGCACCGCGAAAAATAGCCGAAATGACTGGGCAATCGCGACCTTCGCGATATAAAAATCGCGGAAAGAAGTAAAATAAAAATAAAAATGAAATTTATGCCCTACAGGTGATATTACATCAATCCCTGTATACAATCCAGGGGCGCAAACAAAGAAGAAATTGCACTTCTCCTCCCCCAGGTTTCATCAGAAGAAGAAGCCAAATCTCGATGAGTCACAGATAGCCTGGAAATCATCTCAACATTTGTTCCAGCAGACACAACATTAAGCAAAGCGGAACAGCGGCAACTCCCAGTTCCATGACTCGGCGGTATACAGATAACCGAAAGCCAAATCCCAATTCCGTGAAAGGCGGATATAATCAACAAAATTCCTGGTCACGTGGAACACGGATAACGTCACTTCTGACCCTGTGAAAAACGTCCAGAGCAGATCCTGGTCCTTGCAGAGCACGGCAGTGAACCCGTGTGAAGCATCCAGAGTGGAGCCTAGTCCTCGCCGAACACGGCAGTGAACCCGTGGGAAGCATCTAGTGCAAAATTCCTGGTCACGTAGAACACGGATAACGTCACTTCTGACCCCGTGGAAAACGTCCAGAATGGATCCTGGTCCTCGCAGAGCACGGCAGTGAACCCGTGTGAAGCATCCAGAGCGGATCCTGGTCCTCGCAGAGCACGGTAGTGAACCCGTGTGAAGCATCTAGAGCGGAGCCTAGTCCTCGCCGAACATGGCAGTGAACCCATGGGAAGCATCTAGTGCAAAATTCCTGGTCACGTGGAACACGGATAACGTCACTTCTGACCCCGTGGAAAACGTCCAGAGCGGATACTGGTCCACGCAGAGCATGGCAGTGAACCCGTGTGAAGCATCCAGAGCAGGACCTAGTCGTCGTCGAACACGGCAATGAACCCGTGGGAAGCATCCAGTGCAAAATTCCTGGTCACGTGGAATACGGATAACATCACTTCTGACCCCGTGGAAAACATCCAGAGTGGATCCTGGTCCTTACAGAGCACGGCAGTGAACCCGTGTGAAGCATCCAGAGTGGAGCCTAGTCCTCGCCGAACACGGCAGTGAACCCGTGGGAAGCATCTAGTGCAAAATTCCTGGTCAGGTGGAATACGGATAACGTCACTTCTGACCCCGTGGAAAACATCCAGAGAGGATCCTGGTCCTCGCAGAGCATGGCAGTGAACCCATGTGAAGCATCCAGAGTGGAACCTAGTCCTCGCCGAACACGGCAGTGAATCCGTGGGAAGCATCTAGTTCTAAATTCCTGGTCACGTGGAACATGGATAACATCACTTCTGACCCCGTGGAAAACATCCAGAGTGGATCCTGGTCCTCGCAGAGCACTGCAGTGAACCCGTGTGAAGCATCCAGAGTGGATCCTGGTCCTCGCAGAGCACGGCAAGGAACTCGTGTGAAGCATCCAGAGCAGAGCCCAGTCCTCGCCGAACACGGCAGTGAACCCGTGGGGAGCATCTACTGCAAAATTCCTGGTCACGTGGAACACGGATAACGTCACTTCTAACCCCATGGAAAACGTCCAGAGCGGATCCTGGTCCTCGTAAAGCACGGCAGTGAACCCGTGTGAAGCATCCAGAGTGGAGCCTAGTCCTTGCCGAACACGGTAGTGAACCCGTGGGAAGCATCTAGTGCAAATTCCTGGTTACATGGAACGCTGATAACGTCACTTCTGATCCCGTGGAAAACGTCTAGAGCGGAGCCTGGTCCTCGCCAAACACGGCAGTGAACCCGTGGGAAGCATCCAGAGCAAACATCAGACTGTGAGGTCCTTAAACTCACGGACTATGATGTCCTTAACCTTGACCGTGATGTTTTAAAACTAACAATCAAACAAAATGATTTTAAGCTGATTTTATCTTGGTTCAAGGGTACATCTCTTCACTCCTTTGATATTTGTCGTTGAAATTCCTCAACGTCTTCAAAGGTGACGGGTCCCAGTAACCACACATTTCGCGGATTGTGAGGTCCTTAAACTTACGGACTATGATGTCCTTAACCTCGACCGTGATGTCTTAAAACTAACACCGGACTGTGAGGTCCTTAAACTCACGGACTATGATGTCCTTAACCTCGACCGTGATGTCTTAAAACTAACGTTGGATTGTGAGGTCCTTAAACTCACGGACTATGATGTCCTTATCCTCGACCGTGATGTCTTAAAACTAACATTGGACTGTGAGGTCCTTAAACTCATGGACTATGATATCCTTAACCTCGACCATAATGTCTTAAAACTAACAACGGACTGTGGAGTCTTTAAATCCACGGACTATGATGTCCTTAACCTCGACCGTAATGTCTTAAAACTAACAACGGACAAGGGTAACTTCACCCATCATCTTGCGGGTCCTCATGACTCGTAAAGGAGTAAATTCTCTTGTGAGATCCTTACGACTTTCAAGAGAAAACACACTTAGGAATCCTCACGATTCTTAAGGAGAAAATTACACTTACGGGACCCTCCCGGCCGGTAGGGAGAAAATTCTTTATGAGACCCTCACGGCTCATAAAGTTGAAAAGTCTTTGGTGACAGATCCTAACCTTGTTTTCTAATCCATCGCCACTCTACAAAAAGCATAAGATTGACAGTTATATACTATCTACGGATCTCACCTGCTAAAATCGCATGGCAAACAATACAGCAAGAAAGAAGAAAGCAGAGAGATGACACAAGACATTACAAAGAACGTGTATCTTTTATTTATGAATTCAGTTGGATACAAAATACATCATGTGAAAGAATTAAAGAATGAATACATTTTATTCAAAATTACAAAGGGTACAAAATTTATTGAGAAGGAAGTGCTTTCAATAATCTAATCAGCCGCTCACGCACTTCCTTCAGCCCCTCTTCTTGATCAGCTGCCGCAGCCAACTCTGCTTCCACCTGGGCTCGCTGCTGCAAATAAGATGAAAGTTGTTCTTCGATAGCTCGCTGAGCTGCTTCACGACCTTGGGCATTACGCTCAACGGCATCGATCTTCTGCTTCAATATTAACCCATCAGAGATACTTTGCAGAAGGCTTTCGAAGTTAACTTTCACCTGGGCAGCGTTTGCGTCGACCTCAGCACGAAATCGAGCTGACTCATTTAAAGTTTCTTTGCATTCCCTCCGCTTTAAAGCCGCTTCTTATTCAAGATGGCGGATGTAAGAAGCGCTCTGCTCGATCCATGCCGCCCGTTGAATGCTCGTGGCCAAAATCTCAGGTGCCGGACGCATAAGTTCCAGTTGATGCAGACAGGCCTCGATCTCCCTGCAGTGATTAACCCAAGACTCGACGACACCTTCATTATTGAAATTTACAAGCGTCGCCAGCATCGGATTAACCTCGGCAGCGAAATCTGCGGCAGATGTATGAGCTTCTGGGTCAAGCTCCTCGACGCACCTGCTCAGCATACTCAGACTCATCGTAGCACCCTTTGAGGATGGACGTCTGGAGAATGGGCCTGCCGGCATCAGAATATGGGACTCGAAAGGGACCGGAGTTGGAGCGACCGCTGCAAAACAGATCATAATCAAATGACGGTTCAAGAAATATAGGAAGGTCATGAATGATGGAATCTACTATACCAGCTGCAGTAGGTGGCAAAGCCGGAAGGACCGGTGGCGCAACTGATCTCTTATCCCCTCCTTCGATCTATAGCACTACAATCAGGGCAAGGAAGAATCTGAAACAAGTTCATTATCGGAAAAAGAAAGAGCATTAATTGAAAACTATATTCACCAGCGCCACTGGATGAAGCAAGCTCCGACGGGAAGGACAAGTGGGGATGCAGCACCTGATACAGGTGGTCAAAAAGGACTCTTACAAATACGCAATAGTACAACGTCAGTACATAAATTATGTAGCCAAGATAAGACTGATGGGTCACAAATCCATACCTTCCAGCATCTGCGACGGTACGAAAGAGGGTAGAGATGTGGCCACCGTCAGGGCGGTAACCGACGGCACTCCCTCGGGTAAAGTGGCATCAGCACTAGCCGCACCTGCATTAGAAACAAGATATGCCCTGTCAGGAAGGATTGCAAAATAAAAAGAAGGACGGTAACCTAAAATTTACCTGATGAGTCTCCAGCCGAAACGGTGGCGTCTCCCTCTTCCATTGGCATGGTTTCACCTCCCGATGCCTCATCGCCAGACTCTACAGGAGCCGTCGTCATGCTCGCAAGGCCAGAAGATGGCAAAGGAATGTAAGCAGGGAGAGCGATGATTGGAGCGATGCCCAACTCTTGAGAAAGAGCGGCCATCTCGTCCTCGGCGATCATGCCCGTTTCGCCCGTTACCCCCTCGGGCTCAGCGGTCGCAGCCGTATCGTCCACCATTGCCATAGGTTCATCGGTCGCAGCCGCTCCATCCACTGCTGCCTCAGGCTCGGTTGTAGCAGCCGTCTCATCTGCCGCCACCTCGCGCTCGGCAGTGGTGGCCGTCTCGGGTATAGCGGTTATGATTGTCTCGCCAGCCACTATCTCGGGCCCGGCAACTATGGCTGCACCGCCTACCGTCGCCTCGGGTTCAGCTGCTACCTTCTCCACTGTCTCCTCAGGCTTAATGGTCGTCGTCGCTCCTTCAGTAAGGCTCGGCCCTGCGGGACAAGATATATAAGAACCGACGGCTTTTAAAACTTCGACAACAAAGCCTCGAAAGAAAATTACCTGAGACGGATTTACCGTTGGCTTCCCGAGCTGCACGCACTGTCCGTCTATGAGCAGTAGATAAGGCGACCGGGAGCTCCTCCGAAAGAGTAGCAGCGGGAGTAACGGCGCTTGAGTCCGCCCCCACGGCCAAAGCAGCGCTATGCTCCCTCGCTGCACGCCTCAAGCGCTTCCTTTCCTCCCCGGCCGTCACGACGGACCTTTTGGAAGCCTCCTTCAGCAAGGCGTCGTCGTCCGCGTTTAGAGTTGCCTCCAGAGCCTTCAAGGCGTCCATCATCGGCTTTTTAAGTAAGGCCTCTCGCGGCAACCCCGAAGAGGCCGGGACTTCGGTGGCTGGCCCGGGGAGAATTCTCGCATCAGCTTGCGAGGAAGGTCTTGAGGTCTCTGTAATGAGATAAAGAAAAGGTTAGATTGGCCATAAAAAAGGAAAATGAAGACTTAATAAGCCAAGACGTACCAACGCCCGATAGAGCGCGTTTCCTCTCTTCCTCCTCGAAAGTTTTGAGAGAAGCAGTGATGGCTTCTTCAGTAGAAATGCCTGTTTAGAAAGGAAAAGCGTTAGTAAAAACCAATGATAAAAGTACGATGAAATGACGAAGAATACAACTGGTGATTACCTGATTGCGCGAGTTTATCCAACCACGCGTCGCGCCTTACCAATCGCTCAGAAGCTGCGATGGCGGCCGCCAGATCGGTGTCTTCTGGCTCTATGAAGAAACCCTCGTTGGTTCCATACTCGCTTAGGCCTTCGGTAAGAGGGGCCTGAGGCTCCAAGCCGAGTACGGCATTAAGAGAAATGATCGACTTCTTCATATTCTTTTGCACGCGAACTCCGGCCGCACCCAAGATCAGCTTACGCTTTGTGGGCACCTTGGGACGATGGGTCCCGATGTCCGAGCCTACGCCAGATTCAGGCGAAACCACGTTCACCATCTCCACGGGAGCGCGGGGCGCTGGGGGCACGTCCACAGAATCACGAGGTAATCCACACGGAGGGCTTAGCACACGCGGAGGCTCATCTCCAGCATCTCCTCTTAGTGGAGGAACGACAAGGGTCATTTGCTTTAGGGGGACTTTGCGATCGCTGGCGGGGGGCGCACCCTTGCGGTCAAGCAGCAGCCGCTTCTCTTCCTGGATAACAGCACCGATCGCGTGCTGATACCAAGCCCCGTACACGTTGAGGGACCTTGGAATGCAACTTGGCTCGCTAATGAAGAAGCGGGAGCCCCTATTCAGCCGCATAAAATGATGTAGTGCACTCCATATCTCCTCCCTGGTGGCCGCAGGCTCTTCCAAAAACGCCTCCAGTGGGACCCCCTGGTTATAACTTAACTGCTGGGCGAAGCGATGGGGGTTGTATCTCATAAAAAGCGCCATATCATTCTGCCTGAACACAAGGAAGCCCGGCCGGATGGAGTACAAGTGAAGAATCACCCGGGCTTTCAATACGGAGGCCCCGTCCTTGAAACTATCACGCAACGCCAACACCACCTTGGAGGTCTCCGGGCCGATGTTCATGACCTTGTGCGTGAAAGAAATGCCCGCTCTGACCGTGCGCGGACGAAGAAGCAACCCCCTAGCCTTCCGCGGAGGCAGATTCACAATAGAAGCGCCAATCAACCGCATGACTCTCGGGAGTCTGCACTTCTCGTAGAACGAGGGCCTCTTGTGAATACCAAAAACCCCGAGCACATGTATTTCCATCCATGAAGTAAAATAGTGCATCGGAAAATTGGCGGGTTGCACCCAGGTTCATTTGCGTCCGCCGCCACGCTGAGACCATGGTACAGGTGGGCCAACCCGGCGATTCCAATCAACAATTGTATGCCAGCCACCATCCGATGCGCTGGGTAGAAGACAGACGACCTCATATAGCGTGGGTGCTTGGGGAGCGCGAACCATCACAGCCATAACCCCAGAAACCCGAGAAAGAAGGTCTCCTGGTCGATGCTCGGAGCGGCGATTTCCGATAAGGGCATGATTGCAGCATCGGGAAGGTAAAAATCCTTTTGGTCGTCCTCCAGTGCTGATCAACGATCTAAGCCAAAGCCGAAGGGGTCGTCGAGCTTGGCGAATTTTTCGTCCCGTTGTGATAGAATCTCCGGTCGAGGAAAGCGGGCGATGAAATCTGCAAAACTAACTCCCCGGCCTCCCGATTCTAAGTAGAGACTTTCATACATATTCAGCACCTTTACCAGGCTTGGAAACTAGTGCTGAATAGCATTCTCCGGCGTTAGGCCCATTACCAACGGCTTGGTGGCGAAGACATATTCATCCGAAGGAAGTAGCTCCTCATAGTGTTCCCCCCTCACCGGCAGACCGGAAATCTCAACAAATTATTCTAGGGGGATGGAGACTTCCTTGTCCGTCAGAAGAAAGGTATGGGTGGGGATGTTCCATTATTCCACGAATGCCTTAACCCACCATGTCGGAGGAGCAGGGTACTCGAACAATGAGGCGTAGACTGCTGGATACAGACCGATCTTCAGCAAATGCGCCTTCTTCGCTGACAAGATGTACCTGGCCCACTGCAAATACCTGGCCGAATGTCGAGGGGTCAATCCAATGTTATAAGGTTGTCCCCAAGGGCGCGACTCACCCTGGCATATGCGCCGTCCCAAAATATCCACGGCTGCCGGCGGCTGCACGGGTATGGCAGCAATCGAAGGTTGAAGAAGATCCTCCGAATTCCAATTTACGACCTCCACGGCATAGTTCACCGGGGATACATCTGCATATGGAATCGATGAGATTGGCTCTGACGGCGTCGTTTGATAATTTCGGCGACCTTTGATAATTTCGTTGTACCACCTACCCCACAGATGAAGGTTCTTGTACTCCGGGTCGTAATCCTTAATGAGAGCAAGAACCTCCCGGTCTACCGGCGCCTCAGGGAATCCTCCCTTTGAGCGAAAAAACGGGAATGAAAGGTCAGCAGACATGTTGCCTGCAAGAAAAAGCGAAATTCAATTATCAGGATCATAATTTTAAAAGCCCGACGCTTAGTACTTTAAAATGTGTACCACACTGCAATGCAGTGGAGAGGGGACCAAAGGGGGACCCACAAAATCCAGATGGCAATGCATCAGTTAATAAGACAGCCTCATCATTGGATGAGACTGTCAATTAATAAGGAAATCCTGAAAGAATATTCTCATTAAATGAGAAATCCCTTGAGACAAGGAGAAAATCTCTCTTTCAGAGCAAAGCTCTGTCCCAGAGTGACACTTGTCAAACTCTGGTCATAAGGGAATAAAATTCCTTAAAGAGCCTAGCTCTGTAATAATGATGGAAAAATCCATCAAAGAAAAATTAATTCCTAAAAATTAAAGTTCTGGGATCTTAAAGATTCATGAAAACTCTTCAGAGTTCTTCATCTTTAGATCAAAAGATTTATACATTATCCATGAGCAAGGCTCTGTTCATGGGTTAAAAAACCCTAAAACAAGATCTTTTTAAATCTATGGATTCTTGAGAGCAAAGCTCTGTTTATGAAACCCCAAAGGGGATTTTTTTAGATCAAAAGATCTATAAGACCAAGGCTCTGTTAATTAAAATTGATTTAATTAAAGTTTAAATTTTTAGCTAAAATTTTCTAGAGTTCTAACTCTGAAGTTCTTGAAAATGAGAGCAAGGCTCTGAAAATAAAAATCTTAAGAAGATGATAATCATCTGAGGAGGACCAAGGGTCCTATTTATAGGCGCCCAAGCGCCTGTTCAACTCCTGAATCGATCCAACGGTTCAGATGATGCCACCGCTGCACTCACGTGTGCGCCACATGAGCGCAACGGTGGGGTGGCATTTGTTTCCCCCAATCAGAGCAAATCTCTGTTTGAATTTCAAAATTCAAAAGGTGAAGCAACGTTTCAGATCCCTTGTGCTGCGCGCAGAGCGCCACGTGTCAAAAGCAGACACGCCAGCGTCAGGAGCGCTGCGCCCAAGGCAGCGCACCTCCAATCAGAGCAAAGCTCTATTATAAAATTCAAATTTTAAATAAAGCAACGCTTCAGATCATTTGCGCCCTGCGCTGCGCGCCACGTATCAAGCAGTGGTGCGCTCTGCGCTGCGCGACACGTGTCAAGCACAGGCGCGCTGCGTTCTGCGCTGGTGCAGTTGCGCAGCGCTCTGCGCTGCGCGACACGTGTCAAGCGCAGATGCGCCAGCACTAGAATTTAAATAATAAATTATTTAATTAATCAGAATTAAAATTCTAGAAAGATCTTTCCAATCTTATTAAAATAAGAAGATTGTCTTCTGTAAAACAGAGGCCTTAGAATCAAAGATCCAACGGTGGAGAAATATCCCCAGATCAATCAGAGAAAGATCTCTGTAACTAACTTAACAAACCAATCGGCCCTATATAAAGGCCCCTAGACTCCAAGTCTTACAGAGACAGACACACAGAAAAGAGAGAACCCTCTGAAAAATTTGAAAGGCAAGCTTTTGAAGAAAGAAGATCATCTTCTT
Source organism: Agapanthus africanus (assembly GCA_030015575.1). Classification (NCBI taxonomy): domain Eukaryota; kingdom Viridiplantae; phylum Streptophyta; class Magnoliopsida; order Asparagales; family Amaryllidaceae; genus Agapanthus; species Agapanthus africanus. The sequence goes on from CM057343.1 coordinate 517,656,310, forward strand.
CATCTTTGAAGGTAAAGAATTTGATTCTTGAAGAACAGAGATGAAAATACCTCATTAAAAAAGAAGAATCTCTTCTAAAAAGATCAAAGATCTAAGAACAAGATCAAGATCTTCAATAAAAAGAAAAAGATCAGAAATATCTAATCACAAAAATTTAAAGAAGTATTACTTCACAGATCATTTGATCTATATAAAGGCACATCCTTTTGATGAACCATTGGTTCTTGAATCTTGAGGTAGAACCTCTTTTGAGAAAACAAAGAACCTGTTTCTTTGATCTTAATTGGATCAAGATGCGCTCTGCGCTATTGTACAGTGCGTTGCACTCTTGAAATGCGCCTTTGCGCTTATTAGATTGGCGCACTGCGCCAGAACGCGCCACGTGTCAACCACAGAATGATCTGCGCTTTGCGCTTCTAAATATGGCGCACTGCGCTCTTGGATTGGCGCATAGCACCAGGGCGCGTCATGTGTCAGCAGCGCACTAGCGCAGTGCACTGCGCTAACAGACTTGCGCTCTGCGCTGCTGACACGTGTCACCTTCGCATGTGCTAGCGCCTTGCGCTCTTTAATTGGCGCAAAGCGCCTGACAAGCCACGTGGCGTACTATCAGACCATTATAAATGCTATGCATTATTAAAAAAGGGCAAATCCCAAGTATAAATGTTATGCATTACAGAGCCCAATGCTGTGCATTATAAAAAGACAGGGCCCAAATAAAAGCCTAATAGGCAGAACATGAATAAAATGTTACACATTTTCAACTGGACTTAGCCCAATTTTGGCCATAAGTCCTCAATTTAAATTGAACTGAGCCCAATCGCTCTCCCAATCAATTTACACCCGGTTCGAGGGTACATCTCTTTACTCCTCTGATATCTGTCGTTGTAATTCCTTAACGTCGTCAGAGAGGTGACGGATCCCGACAACCATACACTGCTACGGACTGTGGGGTCCTTAAACTCATGGACTATGACGTCCTTAACCTCGACCGTGATGTCTTAAAACTAATATCGGACTATGATGTCCTTAACCTTGACCGTGATGTCTTAAAACTAACATCGGACTGTGAGGTCCTTAAGCTCATGGACTATGATGTCCTTAACCTCGACCGTGATGTCTTAAAACTAACACCGGACTGTGAGGTCCTTAAACTCACGGACTATGACATCCTTAACCTTGACCGCAACGTCTTAAAACTAACATTGGACCGCAATGTCCTTAAACTTCCTATCGACCGTAATGTCACTAAACTAAACAATAGAGCCCCCCAATTGCTCTCTTGTCGGATCTAAACAATCCCGTTAAGTCGATCTTAGTCTAAAATTAGACTAACGGGTCTTTAACGAACGCTTAAGTTGATCTTAGCCTCAAATAAGGCTAACGTATCCTTAAACACCCCCCAAACCCAAATCTAAGAAAGATACGGATTTGGACTAATCCACGTCCTACGGGCGACAACACAAATTAGTCTCTGTATACAATCCACGGGCAGCCGAACACAAAACAAACACACACGACCCGAAGTGACCATATGGAGAAGGAGAAAGTGGTTACCGCGATGCGGTAGCGTAATTAACTGCAGGGGCTTGCGCCTGCAGGGAAGAGCGTCCCCACAATCAAAAACCCCTCAAGCGAGGGGGAATCTGACGAAGTCTGCTATATTGGACGCATCCGTTTAAACCTTCGATACACGGTGCCATAAATCAACTTGGCATTTTCGGAGAGGTGGATGGATAGCACCAATTAGCATCTGCCCCGAATTTCAGGCAAAGACGTTCGCCGCGTCTCTGTCGTGTCTTTCGGAGGGGAACACTATCTTGAAAGATATATCAGCTTCTTATCAGATTCTTTCGGCTTATACCTGTCCTCTCTGCAGGTGGGACACTCTTTCAAATCTGAATTCTCTTTCCGGTACAACACGCAATCTCTGGGACATGCATGAATCTTCTCACAGTTCAGACCCAAATCGGACATCATCTTCTGGGTTTCGTACCAGCTCTCGGGGGTGTTATTTCTCGGGGCATAGAATTTTTCTGGAACTTCAGAAGTATTGTGAATGACTTGTTACTGCTACCATTTAGGCACTTACTCTGGAAAAGGTAGACGAACTAAGATAGTGTGGAAACTTTGCATTCTCATAAATTGGTCTCCTCGCATCATTTATGAATTTCTCATATTTTTCCGCACGCTGTTCTTGATCGGAAGGAATGTCTTTGTTGGGGTCAAAAATTACATCCTGATTGACCAAGTCAAAATCAAAGTCAACTCCAAGCCTCCAAACCAAGTGGGCCTAAACCCAAGCCAAGTAGGCCCATGCCCAAGTCGAGTCCAATCATGAAGAGGCCGGCCTCCCCTATGCCAAGAAGAAAATTATGTAATAAATAATTTTAATATAATTTTTATGAATAAATTTAAGGAAAATGAGCATAAAGCCAAATCTAAGCCAATGGCTCATGGGCAAAAAGAAATAAGCACATGGACATGGAATGTGTAAAATGCTATTTTTTAAAGCCTAAAAGGCTATGCGTAAAGTTATAAGCCTATATAAGGCAACATGATGATAAAATGAAAAAGAATTGTTTCCCTAAAAATATTAGGGTTTGTACCTCCATCTCCTTCCTCTCAAGTTCTTCCTCTTCATTTTCCAATTAAATCAAGAGCATAGCTCTCTTTTTCTACAAACTAAATAAAGTTTCACTATAAACCCATTGAAGGAGAGTTTAACTCTGGCATCAAATCCAAAAAAAAGATTTTTTACTATTTTCTTCTTCCTCTTCAAGATCCAATTTGAGAGAGCGGGAAGAAGGGAAACCCACTTCCCAAACTACCATCAAGAGATAAAAAGATATCTATCTTCATCATCCAAGATCCAAATCTTAGAATTTCAAAAGAACCTATTTGGGTTTCTTCTCAAGAGAGAAAGGGGAAAAATATTTGGGAGTTTAACTCCATCTAAAATTATTTTGGGAGTTTAACCCCATTTAAAATGTTTTAGGAGTTTAACTCCATAATAAAAATTCTTTGGGAGTTTAACTCCAAAATAAAACCTTTTTTTGGGTGTTTAATTCTAATTTTTTTTTGGAGTTTAACTACATAATAAAAATCAAAGGAGTTCAACTCCAAATCCGAAGGTTTAGCCCTCCCCCTTTCCGGTTCGCGGCCACGCTCAACTCCAAATCCGAAGGTTTAGCCCTCCCCCTTTCCGGTTCGCGCCCACGCTCCATGGGAACGTGCCCCTTCTCACCGTTCCTCGATGTGCAGGGGCTCCCACTTAATGGGAGCTTTCCTCTTACGTGAGGGGTTTCCCTTTATCCCCCATGTGAAGGGAGCTTCCACTTGGTAGGAGCTTCCCCCTCATGTAAGGGGGTTCCTTTCCCCATTTGAGGGGGAGGTTCCCACTTAGTGTGAAAAATCTCCCCTTCACGTGAGGGGAAGGTTCCCTTTCCCCATATGAGGGGGAGCCTCCCATTTAATGGGAGCAACCTCCTCCTCACGTGAGGGGGAGGTTTCCTTCCCCTTCACGTGAGGGGGAGCTCCCATTAAGTGGGACCTTTCCCCTTTTCTTTAAAAAATATATATATAATAAAAGAAGAAAAAATGAATAAAAGAAAATAAATAAAATAATAAATAAAATAAAATTTTAAAAAAATGTTTCTTTGAATAAAAAAATTCGTTTGTCATAAATTGAATAAAAAAATGAAATGAACACGTCCCTATGCTTTTTTAAACACCAACACCTCATATTGACTTCGCATGACTAGTTTGACCCATCAATCGGAGATTCTTTTGCTCCAAAAGCGAGGGGTAATTAAGAACAGCTTAGTCTACGGCTGCCGGAGATTTGGATCCCAACAATCAATAAACCCCTGCCTACCCCAGGCAGGGACAATCTGTACATGTCTGACAAACGCGTGCATTACCATCTTAATAGGGTGACGAAAAGTACTATACAGATTTTGGCATGTCCGATGGGACCTTTCTCTCCTCCCATGTTTCGGGTCAAGTGTTCATGCGAGCGCAATTAATATATGTTGATCGTTTATACTGAAATTCTGTTTCTTTGCGCAGATTAAAACCTTCAATCTCAATATTTGGACACAACTAAGATATCTCCAAGGAAAAGCTCAGCTCTTGACAAAACTTCCATCTCCTTCATGATGAAGATGGACGCCAGGATGGTCCTCTCGGCCAGTCTCGAGCGACAGTGAGAGGAGCCGCTGCTACAGTTCGGCTCTATTCTGTTTATGCCAGCTAACACCATCCCAACTACTTAAGCTCCGGTAACAGACAAACCAGTCTCGAAAGGCAGAAGGGCAAATGTGGTGGTCTCGAGGGTGCCCCAACCTAAACGCAAGTCGGTGTTTGAACGGCTCTCCTTGGCCCCAGTTGGAGGCAAAGCCGTCGGAAAAAAGAAGTCTCCAGATATCGTGGGCAAGCTCAGGCGATGCCTTCGATGAGTGCCCAAGCGGATATCTTTTCAAAGCACTTTACCAGTCAGACCATGACGGCTTTCCGAAGAGCTGAAGCCTGCAAGATGCTCAAAACAGAGAAGCTGAACCAGAAGTGGCTCAGATATAGAGCCAACAAAAGGGCCAGGGCTCCGGCCATGTTAAAATTTATGAAGTTCCAAAGCCCAAACTACTCCGCGACCACAGCCGTGTCAGCTGTGAAAATCCGCAACTCTTTCGAATCTTTAAAGTGGGTCTAGAAGAATGCGATGTCTGCCAAAATCAAGAGGACCATAATTCGAATTGTGCTACAAAGGGATATGTCCAAGCCCCGGCACAAAAGGCATGATACCCTCTCTTCAGAAGTCTACCGAGCACTTTGTGCCATGCGAAAGCAGCGGGGCAAGGCTAAAAAATTTGTACCGACGCCACCCGAGAACCCGGCCAGGCAGACAGTTTTTTATTCAATTGTCCTTTCCCGAAGAGGAAGAGCCGCGACAACGGTCTGCGAAATCAGCTGCCAGTGTTGAAAAGATGGTCGAATATGTTATCCACACGATCTACATGGTGTGCACGCATCCTAGTGACAACCTTCGAAGTAAAAGCTAGGATGGGGCCACCACATCCCAAGCCCAATCTGGCTTGAATGTGGCTGCCCCTTCCCAAGATCAGCCTCCTCCTCAGGATGATGAAAACCCTCTCGATGAGGTTAATAAGCAGAAGGACCATCAGTCCACATGGAATCTAGTTTGGACAGTGAGGAGGAGCCGACTTTCCGCCCAGGGACAGCAAAACAGGAGCTACTTCAAGGGCTCCGAAAATAGCTCAGAAGTAAAGACAAGGAAAAGGCCAAGCTTTACTCTAAAATTGACAACTTAACGAATGTTGTGATGCAGCTCATAGTTCAAGTTGCTCGGGCAACCTCCAATCAAGCGCAAATCTCTACTCATGAGCCGGGTGATAACGACCCGAAACAGCCGATGCCTATCCTTTTAGGTCTAAATGTGGGCGAGCTACATGAAAGCCGACCGCATTCCACTTCTGGGGACGCCTTGTCCCTTGATGGCGGTGTTCCAGTAACATAAGACCGGATCATGGATTTAGTCACCAACAAAATTAAAACATTGGTGGCCAAAGCCGTGGCTCAGAGAGATGTTGGCAGCAGTGGGAGACTGCATCCCGCACAGTATGATCTCATCGAGTTTCCTAGCGGTTACGTTATTCCTAAATTCGGAAGATTCGATGGGACGGGAAATGCAAATCATCATGTTGCCCACTTTAAAGTATCATGCGGAAATACAGGGGTCAATGATGCACTCCTTCTCCGTCAGTTTGTGAACAGCCTAACCGGTGTCGCTTTCGACTGGTATGCGAGCATACCAGACGGTTCCGTCACTACTTTCGCCTAAATAGATTCTCTGTTTCGGAAAAGATTTATGAGTGTCAATGATAAAATCTCCATTGCTGAACTTGTGAGGACAAGGCCAGAGAAAAACGAAAGCAACATAGACTCGATGACGCAGTCTCACCGTCAAATGCGAACCGCCGATAGAGCAGGACCAATCTGTCAGCCTCTTCATCCGGAATCTCAACAATTGGATGGCCTCATTTCTATACACCGCGGGTCTCAAAACGTTCCAAAAGATGACTAGGAAGGTCTAAATGTTGGAACGCTCAAGGCAAGAGTCCACTTCGAACCCCCAAAATAACAATAAATCCTAGAGAAACCGAAATGACGATAATCGCAAAAGCCAAAATTCCAACAATACTGAATCTTTTAACACTTCAGTTGACCGAAATAAGTGAGGGACAGGTGGACCCACTGTCAACCAACCTCGGAATCCAGTGTTAGGAGGGGAGGAGAATCGCCCCTGAAAGAGAAGCTGGATAAGGTCTATTCCTTTAAAAGGGACAAAGTCCATAAGATATTCAAAGACGCCCTAAGAAACGGTCTACAATTGCCAGAATAAAAAAGACCGCAAGAAGCGAATATGACCGACAACCCCAAATATTGCTATTGAGGACTACTTTGTCTTTATAGATTGGGTCGAAAAACAACACATGGCAGGAGAGATAGAACTGTCTAAAGGCGTTTTAGAAAACGATTAAGTTATGACCACTAATTTCATACAAATAGAGACCGAAGCCCTTCAAGAACCTGCTGCTCTCATTCGTTTGCCTTTCTTTGAAAGGAGTGGACCAAGGCAACAAGTCAAAACCCCAATGAGCAACATTGCCAATGAAGATGCAGTAGATGCAACCCATACTATCTACATGGTGGAGCCCAGAAGAAGAAGTCCTCTTACGCCTCATACCCATGACAATGGCGTGGTTGTTGCTGCCCAACACCGGCTCGGTCTAGATGATGAAGAGCCCGCTTAGGCCATTAAACTAAAGGATCCCGTGGTTCCTGCGGAATTGAGCTTAAGCAGTAAGGATAGCCCGATTATCATACTTGGAGCCATAGAGCAAGTATTATTCCAATGGCTTTAAAAGCAGCTTCAGGACATGAACAGGAAGTTGGCCAAGGTCTATTCTGAAGTTGACGAGCTGGCAAACGTCGTGGCAGATCTCACGACCCAAGTCGTCCAATTGTAATTACAGTAAAATCAAAATTTGGTTCATAAGCCAGGGATTGATATCCTGAAATAGCCAACCGATACTCCCTCCAGCCCAAGAGAGGAACACCGTTGCGAAAAACGGTCGTGATCAGTTTCCAGTCCCTCCGACACGTATAGTAAATGGGGTAAGCGAACAGCAGGCGAACCAAAAACTGATCGGTCTCGACGACCAGCATCAGGAAAGGTACCGACTCTAATAGAGAGAAAGAAAAAAGTATACTCCTTCAGGAGGGAAGAAGTCCACAAAGTATTCAAGGATGCCTTGAACAATGGTCTGTAACTGCTTATTCCAAAAAGACCATATGAAATGAACATGACTGACAATCCTATATACTGCCCATATCATAGAATGGTGAGTCATACCATCGAATACTGCTATGTTTTTAAAGATTGGGTGGAGAACCAATACAAAGTTGGGAAAACCTTACCGTTTTTGGATGTACCGGCAAGCCACAAAATTACGGTCATTAACTCACCTCCGCCAAGATCAAAGTTTGAGAAGCTCGGATAAGCAAACACAGTTGACCGCCATGTCGTTAAACTTAGAACAAACGACCCCCATGTTGTTAAACTGAGAACAGTCGACCCCTAAGTCATTAAACTGGGAGTGTAAAATATTTTTTGTGTAAATAAATAAATAAATAAAAGGTCGAAATGATGGGGCAACTTGCAATAAAAATCAGCGAGTAAAAAATTGAAAATAAAGCTGAGATCATGACGCAACGCACAATAAAAATCGGTGAGTAAAAAAAATGAAAATAAAGCTGCAATGATGGAGCAACCTTGAATAAATAGCCGAAATGATAGGGCAATCGCGACTTTTGCGATAAGATAAGCTGAAATGATGGAGCAACCGCGGCAAAAAAATGTGTATAAAAATAAATATTTCAAACCCCTCCAAAGGCGAATGATGAGTCGCTCATGAAACCATACTTTAGTGTTAGCGATATAGACGCCAACAAAAATTTCAAATTCCCAAATGTCCCAACGGCGAATACTGAGTCGCTCCTGGCACCATCTCAGTGTAGCAATGCAGACGCCGACCAAGAAACCACGATCTAAATTCCACTACACCAGCCCTATGGTCGGTCCCCAAATTGACTACCATATACAATTCACGGGCATAAACAAGATGAATCACACCCATACCCCACCACAATCACCAGCCCTACGGCCGATATCCGCCATTAAAATTATGCTCCATTTAAGAATACCAACTCATGTGTCCTTACGATACATGAGAAGAACAAATCTTGCGAGATCCTCTTGACTCGTAATAAAACACCTTCATGGGATCCTTATGACTCACAAGGGGAAAACACACTTGGGGGTCCTCACGACTCCTAAGAAGAAAATACACCTATGAGATCCTTTCGACTCGTAGGGAGAAAACGCTTTTATGAGATCCTTACGGCATATAAAATTGAAAAGTCTTAGGTGATAGGGACCTAAACCGGTCTCCTAAGCCATCACTATCTAACGGGAAAAGGCAAATGACGATTCTTTCCTTTTAATTCAGCGATGCTGACGCCAACCCAAATCCCAAATTTCAATGTAGTGATGCTGACGCCAACCCAAATCCCAAATTCTCTCATGGAAAATGATGATTCACTCCGTTTACCATATTCCAGTGTAGCGATATTGATACCAAACCAAAACCAAAATCCCCAAATTCTCTTATGGCAAATGACGATTCGCTCTTGGTACCATATTCCAGTGTAGTGATGGTGATACCAAACCAAAACCAAAATCCCTAAATTTTCTCATAGCAAATGATGATTCGCTCCTGGTAATATATTCCGGTGTAGCGATGCCGACTCCAAACAAAAAACTAAATTCGAAGCCTTAGGCTCAAAAGCCCCGCTGGACGGATAAAAAACTCCCAAATCAAATCAAATCAATAAGCCAACCAATGACCTCCCCGTCGGAATCAAGTTCCATCTCAGAATCAAGTCAACCAACAATCTCTGCATCGGAATCATACTTCTTCTCAGAATGTGCCCCGTTTCAGAATCATTTTTCATCTTGGAGTATGTACCTTCCCTGTCAGAATTATACTTCGCTATGGAATCAACTTTTGTATCAGAACAGTGCTTCGTTTAGAATGTCTACCTCTGCAATCATACTTCGTCTCAGAATATACCCCAGGTTGAAATCACGCTTCGTCTCGGAGTATCTGCCTTCCCTGTCAGAATTATACTTCTCCTCGAAACCAACCACTGCATTGGAACTATCCTTTATTCAGAATGTCTACCCTGCGCCGGAATTATATTTCGTCTCAGGATACACCCGTCCCGTGTTGAAATTATGTTTTGTCCTAAAACCCTGTGTCGGAATTATGTTTCGTCTTAGGATACACCTGCCTCTCGTTTGAATCATACTTCGCCTCGGAATATCTGTCTTCCCTATCGGAATTATGTTTCGCCTCAGAATCAATCTCTGCATCGGAACTATATTTCGTTCAGAATGTCTATCTTGCGCCGGAATTATGCTTCGTCTTAGGATATACCAGCCTCATGTTAGAATCATGCTTTGCCTCAGAATCAACCCCTGCATCGGATTTATACTTTTTTCAGAATGTTTACCCCTGCGTGGGAATTATGTTTCGTCTCAGGATATATACGTCCCGTGTTGGAATTATGCTTCGTCCCGGAACCTTGCGTAGAAACTATGATTCATCTCAGAATATACCCTCCTCCTGGAATTATGCTCCACTTTTCGGAGTGATACTCCAACCATGGAATTATGCTTATGGAGTTATGCTCCGCTCCTTGGAATTATATTCTGACCCTGGAATTATGCTCCTCGGATTGATGTTCCGACACCGAATTTATGCTCCTGGAATTATACTCCATACATCGGAATTATGCCCCGCACATCGAAATGATTCTCCGATCTTCGGAATTACGCTCCCGGAAGAATACTCCGCCCCCAGAATGATGCTCCAGCTCAAAATCAAACTTTCCAGGGAACAAGATCCATCAATTTCATGCACACAACCCATATACGTGGTGTTCATTTATTTATAGGAGGCATTTTGTTGGGGTCAAAACTTACACCCTGATTGACCAAGTAAAAGTCAAAGTCAAAGTCAACTCTAAGTCAAGCGGGCTCAAACGCAAGCCAAGTGGGCTCATGCCCAAGTCGAGCCAAAACATGAAGAGGCCGGCCTCCCCCATGCCAAGAAGAAAAATATGAAATAAATAATTTTAATGTAATTTTTATGAATAAATGTAAGGAAAATGGTCATAAAGCCAAATTTTTGTAAACCTCATGGCTTATGTGCAAAAAGAAATAAGCACATAGACATGAAATGAGCAAAATTCCATTTTGTAAAGCTAAAGTGGTCATGTGTAAACTTATAAGTTTATATAAGGCAACATAATGATGAGATGAAAAAGAATTGATTTCCTCAAATATATTAGGGTTTGTGCATCCATCTTCTCCCTCTTCATTTTCCAATTAAATCAAGAGCATATCTTTCTTTATCTCCAAACTAAATAAAGTTTTATCATAAACTCATTGAAGAAGAGTTTAACTCTCATATCAAATCCAAAAAAGGAATATCTTCTTCTTTCTTCTCAAAATCCAATTTGAGAGAGGGGGAAGAAGGGAAGCCCACCTCCCAAACCTCCTTCAAGAGAAGAAAATGGATCTATCATAATCATTTAAGATAAAAATCTTGGAATTTCAAGAGAACCCATTTGGGTTTCTTCTCAAGTGAGAAAGGGGAAAAATCTTTAGGAGTTTAACTTCATTTAAAATATTTTAGGAGTTTAACTCCATAATAAATTTTTTTGGAGTTTAACTTCAAAATAAAACCTTTTTTCGGGAGCTTAACTCCAAAACAATTTTTTTGGGAGTTTAACTCCATAATAAAAATTAAAAGAGTTAAACTTAAAATCTAAGGGCTTATCCCTCCCCTTTTCGATCTGCGCTCGCGATTTGTGGGCATATGCCCAGTAGATATGTGCCCCGCATGTGTCCCGTCTTGCCGTCCCCCACTTGAGGGGTCTCCCACTTAGTGGGAGCCTTCCCTCACGTAAGGGGGGGTTCCTTTTATCCCCGACGTGAGGGGATCTCCCACTCAGTGGGAGTTTCCTCCTCATGTGTAGGGGTTCTTTTCCCCATGTGAGGGGGATGCCCCTCACATGGGGAAAGGAAACCCCTCACGTGAGGGGGGAGCTCCCATTAAGTGGGAGCTTTCTGCCATTTTTTATAAAAATGTATATATAATAAAAGAAGAAAAAATGAATAAAATAAAATAAAATTTTAAAAAATGTTTTTTAAAATTTTTTTTTATTGTCATAAATAGAAAAAAATGAAATGAACATACCTTTAAGGATTTTTTAAACACCAACACCTCATATTGAGTTCGCATGACCAGCTTGACCCGTCAATCAGAAGTTCATTTGCTTCAAAAGTGAAGGGTAATTAACGGTAGGTTAGTCCGCGGCTGCCGGAGATTTGGATCTCTACAATCAATAAACCCCTGCCTAGCTCAAGCAGGGAGAATTTGTACATGCCTGACAAGCGTGCACATTCCCATCTCAATAGGGTGACGTAAAACATTTACAATCTTCTTTGGTAGGATAACTATTACCGAGAGCGGTCTCTATCATATCCTCTATTTTCTCTTCTGGAAAAAAATTACCGTCTTTTTCTTCTTCTTCCGCTGCATTACCGCCTTTTTCTTCTCCTTTCTCATGAAATAGCCAAGTTGTATAAAGTCTGGTAAAACTATGCGTAACGATGTGAAACTCTACGATTTCAATCTTCTGCCAGAACTTAATCCCACACCTATCGCATGGACAAATGATCTTCTCCAACACAACCTTATTATGTTCGTGTGCAAATTCAATAAAAACAGCAACTCCTGCAATAAACTTAGATTTCATGCATTGTTGCCAATCCACGTAAATCCAATTCTTACGTTTGATGTCTTGCCCCGTTTCCCAGAGTACGGTAAGGAAAACTGACGGGTCACGCGATATATTTACTCAGAAGTAAACACGGTAAACATATATAAGCAACATAATGTAAAAGTACATAAGAAAGACATGAGATGTAAATGAACATAACTTTTTATTTATTAAACATTATTTACAATGCAACTAAAAAGTAAATACAATATGGAAAGCAATGCCTAAACAATGGCATGAACTGAAAATAAAAGTATATACAAGTGACTAAAACTCGAGGTCTTCTGCGAACTGCTCTAAGTCATCTGAGTTGGGCTCGATCTCCAGAGAGTCGGGTCTTCCTGACAACATTCCAAAGAAAGAATAGAAAAAGAATGTCGACATCGAACAATCGCTCGGTAAGTCCCGAAAAGTTTTAGCTTGGTACATGATTGATTATCTTCGTGTGTATATCTGGTATAATGTATGATTATTATGTTAACGTAGTTGTTGATAGCTTGGTACATGATTGATTATCTTCGTGTGTATTTGGAAAAAGTTTTAATCACAACCAAAGAAATTTATACCGCAATCAATTAACGATGTCGATATAGCGCGTTAATGAATACAGATCGTCCACCGAGATGTATGTTTTGATCGATCTTGTTTTAGATGAGTCGAAATGAAAATATAAAAGAGAATACAAGAAAGTTGATTCAAGATTTGTGAGAATTGATTTTAAGAAAGATAAAGAAAATAGATCTAGAATCAAGAATCAAGAAGATTTCTAAACCAATTTAGTTATCAAGATTATGAAGAATAGCTTGTAGGATTCGATCAAATTAGTAGTAGTGATGAATCTAGAGATGACTAATCTTGTCTATTGATAATTTATAGCTAGAACGATGGTGACGAATGAAGATTAGGGATCTATTGAAGAAACTAAGGTTTCTCCTTCTCTATCCCTTGTTTTTTCATTGATCATCATTTAGATCTAGCCTTTAATAAAGAAAATCATCAATCGTTTAATCCCTAGTTTGCAACGAAATTATCAAGAATGTGATCTCGCTCCAAATTAGGTCATTGATGATTCTTTTTCCTAATGTTCACAAATCTCATAAGACTTAAGATTAGTAAAAAGATCTTATCATCACTAGATCTACTGATTCTCTCGAATCCTCCACAAGCGGAGATTTCACCCATACATCATGAAAATTAAAGAATCAAGAATAAAGAATTTCATAATGCAAGAATGTAATGAAAACAAGAATTAACAATTTATCACCTTCATTAAATTTTCTTCAAATTTACACAACTCCTCAATTCGAGGTACAAGATTAAGCTCTCGATCGCTCCTTTGAAGAGGTGAATTTGTCGTCGATCTTTGCGAAGCTCCATCGCCGTGAGTCGCGGATCGTCGTGGATCTCTTGCTCGGATGACGAACGGCGTTGCGATGAACGATCGTTGATTGCTCGCTTGATTTGCTTCTCAATGGATCTTGATTTGGTTTTGGGATTTGATTTGGGTTAGAGTTTGAATTGGATCACAAGTTGTGTCACTCAACTTGTGTGAGAAATTATTGAACCCCCAATTAATGAACAATTAATTGTGTAACCAATTAATGAACAACCTCAACCCTAGATCTAGATCTCCTTTTATAAATTCAAATTCAAATTTCCCTCCAAAAGTTAGGTTGCTAGAGAGAACCTTTTAGAATAAGGTTGTTCGAGAGAGCTTTCTAGAATAAGGTTGTTGGAGAGAGCCTTCTAGAATAAGATTGTTACAAGGAACCTTCTAGAAGAAGGTTGTTATGCAGGGAAGTTTCCAGAAGAAATCTGTTACACTGGAGCATCTAAGGTAAGAGAGATTGTTAGAATGAAGCTTCTCGAGATTTCTCGTTCTCTGATGCCCTGACTTGGCCGTGGAACCGCGAAAACTCGGCCAAATCGGCCGCGGTTCCTCGGCCAAGTAGTGAGATTACTGGCTCATTTTTCTGGGGTATTCTGATGTAGGATTTTGGATTTGCTTCTGATGTCTGGAATCTTATAATTCTTTCTTGGATGCTGCCAGATTTTAAGTCTTTGACTTGATGCATTTTATCGACACCTTTGCGATTCCGGATCTTTGACCTGAAGAATTTCTGCACACAATCTCAATGAAAAGTGTTGAGATATACAAAATCATGCGTGCAGTAATAAACACACAATTTCCCTCATAATACTGGTTATAATGTATAACACATGTTATTTGATATTTTCCAGACGAATTGCTAATATGTGCTATATTTATACCAAACACCTTTAGGTGATTAGAAAGAGTAGGGAAATTGATGTGTTAAGAATGCAATATTTTCTACTGATCTGTACAGAAGGTATTAATGTTTACGATAGGAGTCCAACTATCCCATGGACTAAGATAACCCATAGTACAAGGCTCCGTCAAACCCCACGGAACAACGGCAATGAATGTTTAGTTATGTCTTTTAATGACCATCTTCTGCCACTTATAATACATTCCGTACCAATCTACCCCTTTAAAACCCCGTAATGTTTTATTGTGTTGTTTTTTTGTAATTTGTAGATATAAGACTTGCCGAAACCTTGATATCAATTGTTCATGTAAACGGATAAAGATATAAACGGATAGTCATATAGACAAGTCAATGTATATCCATGGATCGGTCAAATCAAGTTATGTTGATATATATTGTATTCTGGTATTCATGTTCAAGTTCTAGTATATATGGGTTCATATTGTATTGGAGTTATATTTGGATTGTATGTGGATTGGAATTGTTTTTGGATTAAACTGAGACTCTGTCTGAGTCAGACACTTAAACAGAATTGAAGTCCTGAATTAATTTTGGAGTTATCGGTAACTGCTGCACATGGACCGCAGGATTTGTGACTTTTTCTTAGCCAATTACCATTGATAACCCCGTTTAGTTTTCTACCATAAATAGGCAAGCACCCACTTTCTTCGTCTCCCTGATGTTCAAGAGAATTGGTCCCGATTAAACCTATATTTACTAGAGTCCTTATTATAAATTAATATAACTTGAGAGGGTTTTATGAAAAATAGTTTTGATATATTTTCAAAATCAACCTCAAGTATTTATTTATCGTCTTTAGGGTTTTCATAGATGTAATTTTTATAAGATGAGATATTCTAGTGGATATAACCTAAATTGAATAGTATATGGTATTTTCATGTAAATGGACTTGTATTGATTTCTTGATGGTATTTCCATGAACTTTTGTGGTTCTTTTCTTTTGATTTAGAAAACATGAAATATATTATATATTTAAAATAGAAATTTTGATGATATTTACATATATATATATATATATATATATAATAGAATTTATTTTTTAATAGAAATCACGTTTTCTTAAAAATTGTAATAATAAAAATTTCATCGAGATCGTATGCCCCATGAGGAGGTCTGCATCTCGCCCTACCAGTTCGATGGATGTGCGATAACTCGCACCAACCAAATCGGATTCCCCAAAATAGGTTGTAAGGACATAATCGTATGGAATTTGATTAAAACAATTAAAAGAAATACGGTTTTGATACTTTATGGTATTTAACTGTAAATTCGTCTTAGCCACTAAAATATTGTTTTCAAGCCTTCATGCTATGTCATGATGAGTGTTGTGATGAGATAGGTCATTACATCGTGAGTTTTCTAAAGGTAATATGAGCAATATGATTCAGTAATATCGTAGGTAAACTTTGTGGTATTTAAATGAAAAAGTGTAATACATGTTGCATAGCATTTTGTTTTGAATTGAAACTTGTTCTAAATGTTGTTTTATGGTTACTAAACAAGATATAAAGAAATGGTTGATTTGTTGTTAAGTAAAGTTGGGTTTTTAATGAAATTAGAATCGGAAGTCGGAATAACTTCGCTTCCGACGAGTTTTAATAAAAGACCGTTTTAGAATTGAAAGAGAGGAGAGGAGAAGGAACTTACTTGTTGAGAAAAGAGAGAAGAGGTAGAGAAAGTTTTTGAAGGCGTCATGGAGTTGCGGTGTCACCAGATTTGTCCCGAATTGTCGTCGGAACTTGACCTTAGGCTAACTCCACTTGTACACCATTTTGGACTTGGAAAAATTTGAGAGTTTAACAATAGATTTAAGAATAGAAAAGGATAGGGTATAGGATGGTATTTATAGGATAGAATTAGGGTTTAGGATATAAAAAATGAGAATTAAAATACATTAAAATTTGGTTTTAAAGCTCATTTTAATTTTCTGTTAATGTGCGGGAAAATCAAACAGAAATAGGGTAGTGGGGGAGGCCAAGTGGTTAGGGTTTAAATTTTGGAGGCATTTGTGACTGAAAGTCGACCCTAGCACCACCATGAGCTTTTAGTAGCATCAAGCATACCAAATTTTAATTTTTATTAGGTGCTAAGTTATACTATTCAAGATCTTTGTTAGAATATTAAGGTTTAGGTTTGATATCAACTAAAACTATGAGAACCGAAAAATATCTATACCCTCGTAGATCGAGTCCTTCATTTCATATGCTCCGTGTAGTAGTCCCGTGACTCCACTAGGTTCCATTTGAGGGTTTGGACGGGCTTCCTCTGATGACCTTCGTACCGAAGATGATCCACGCGAACTCTCTCCAACTCAAGCTACCTCTACACTAAACTCTTTAGCGTAGGAAACACGCTACACTCGATCGCTAGTCAAGTGTAGGATGGTGAAGTAGGGGATGTTAAAGCTCATAAGTTTGTGTTAATATGTGAGGGTTGAAGCTTGAACCATGACAATGAGGAAGATGAAGAAGCTAGAGATCAACCATGAGAGCAGCTCAAGAAAAATGGTTAAGTGTTAAGAATGAAGTAAGAATGAATGGCAACTCTTGACCCCTACTCATTCAAGCATGGAATTTTGCAATATAAAACTGTAACCATACTTGAATAGTGAGTCAAGATGAATAAACTATGAATAAAGCCCATGATTGAATTCATGCTCTTAATTTCCACCTCATTTCTATTTTTCTCAAAAATAGAAATTCAAGTCATGCTTCATTATATATATATATATATATATATATATATATATATATATCATATATATTAATATATATATATATATATATATATTATAAAGAATAATTAGTGAGCTAATGATATTAGTTAAGATATAATTATATCACATATAATATATATCACATTATTAAATCAACACTTGATTTAATAATCCGGTTATATCACATATGACTGTTTAATATTATTTATCTGTATATCACATTATCAAATCAACACTTGATTCGATGATATGGTTATATCACATAAAACCGAACCGATAACAGATAACAGCCAGATTACAATACGGTATCACATACACGTATTAAATCAGGCCCACACACATATCGCATATGTTTTCTACTTCGTTTCTCTTGAACCAGGGAACTTTTGTGTGGGACTCTAAACACTCGTCAATACGCCAGCAGTAGGTGATGATCACATAAGTCACCCACAAGTCGTCAGCGGTACTAGCTGGACGTAACGGCTACCCGGGTATTGAGTGATATGAAGATTAACAATCAAGCTCGTCTATAGTCTCTATGAAGTCTACCAGTAACACTACCGTACAGTCTGGTCTCTTTGTCTGATATGTCGCATATCATGTCTAGGGGTGGTAAACGTCAGACCCCAGTAACATGATAAGTCATGCCGGTGTCTGACCTATAACGGTTCGAAAAACTTCTGAAAACACTTATCAGTAAATCTCATAAGCAGCCCTGGCCAGGGACTTCCAGTTATAGCCAATCGAGCATAGCGCAACATCAACCCCCGATATCGGGAGAGACGAAACCCCTTCTATCGTTCATTGCCTCCATGCGACTCGGGACTATACCCAAAACCCACCTGTTTGCACGGCTCCTTTCAGCATAGTAGGGAGGAGATCAAAGCACGGTGGGAGCCGCACAAGACTCTCTGACGATCTCGGGTCTACAGACTAATCTGTACCAGTGTTACCAGAGGACTTCTATCTGACGATAGGTATCCTACCATATAGGAGTCCTCGGCGAGTCCTATTCTGTGTACCCATTCTCAAATGAGCACTTGTGTACAATCTTTGATGTCACACACCAATGGTCGTGAGATCAACCATCGCCCTCTAAGGGACAAAAAACGTACACACTAGTATACTCTGAAATATCGATGCCCTAGACTCGATATTCCCTCGACTAGGAACTTATTAAAAGATGTACTTTGGGACCACCCTGGCCCTCCTAGTATGATCTCATCATAGTCCTGGTAGTCAACTACATATCCTAAGGGCTTTATCAATATGTAAGAGATAGACAGTATAAATACTAGTCAACATGTTAAGATAAAGATAACCTGATAGCATACTATCATGTCGAGCAAGAAAGTCCTCTATATATGTCCAAGCATCCACTATATCAACAATAATGGACTCTAAGGCATACATATTCCTAACAACCTCCTACTTGCACTAAGGCCAGTTGTTGTAGTATCTCATACCCAACGTCCTAAAGGTCTCTTGAATAGCACCTGGGAGATGGCCTCGGTGAGTGGATCCACTGTGTTATCCTCTGTGTCAACTCTCCTGACCTCGATCTCCTGGAGATCAACTATCTCCTTAATCAGGTGATACTGTCTAAGAATATGTCTGGATCGCTGGCGGGACCAGGGTTCCTAGGCCAAAGCCACAACTCCATTGTCATCACAATACATAAGTATTGGGTGCTCAATGGGAGGAACCAAGTTCATCACATGAACTTTTTCATCCAGAAAACCTTTTTGGCAGCATCGTTGGTAGTGATGTAATTAGCCTCTATCAACGAGTCTGCTACGATATATAGCTTGGAATCCTTCCAACATACCTTCCCTCCACTGAAGGTGAAGACAAAAGCTGAGACTGACTTTCAGTCATCCTTATCACTCTGTAGGCTTGAATCGGTAAAGGACTCCATCTAGAGTTCACCGTTACCATATACCAAGAACATCTCTTTAGTCCTTCTCAAGCACTTAAGAATGTTCTTCAGCTGTCCAGTGGTTTTCCCAAAGATCTTTTCGATACTTATTCACTACACCTAGTGAGTAAGCAACATCTGGTCTGGTACATAACATCGCATACATGATTGACCCATTTACCTAAGCATAGGGCATTGCTTATATGCGAGCCCTCTCCAAATCAGTTTCGAGAGACATCCTTTTGGAGAGAGTGATTCTTGAACAAGCGGGTACATTACCACGCTTAGAATCGTCCATACTAAAACCCATTAGCTTGGTGTCTATGTACCTGGATTGGGACAATCCCAAATCCATTTAGATCTATCTCTATAGATCTATATCCCCAGGATGTAAGAGGCAACAGTTAGATCTTTCATAGAGAACTTGTGTGATAAGAGGAGCTTGACCGAGTGTAGCATAGGAACATCGTTTCCTATCAAGAGTTTATCACCCACTTACAATACGAGGAAGACAACCATACTCTCTACAACTTTCTTATTTATACATGGTTCATCTACCTTTATGATGAAGTCAAACTCTTTGATAGCATCATAGAAACAGATGTTCCATCTCCGCGATTCCTATTTTAACCTGTAGATGGATTTAAGCAGCTTGCATATGCTTTCGCTGCTCCTACTGTCTACGAAGCCCTATGGCAGTGTCATATACACGCTCTCTTCGAAATCACCATTTATAAAAGCGGTTTTGACATGCAGTCTGCCAGATATCGTAGTCATGGTATGCAACAATGGCAAGTAGGATCCTGATGGACTTAAGCTTAGAGACAAGTCTATCTTTGAAAGTCTCAACTTTTCCATCTAAACCAAATTATCTTTCTCAAAGATCCTCTTGCTCCCGATGGGTTTTACCCCTTCAGGAGCAACATCCAAAGTCATTACTTTGTTGGTGTATATGGATTCCATCTCAGATCGTATAGCATCCAGCCATTTCACATAGTCTCCATTTGTGATGGCCTGCTCGAAACTAGTTGGGTCATCATCTACATGATGCAATCCTCGCTCCCACCGTCTATGAGAAAACTGTAGTATCTGTTAGGCTACGGTAGCGCCCCGGCCGTCTATCCGAGGCCAAAATAAGGAAACGAAAAAATTTCTTGACTTTAAACCGGCACTACCGCATCCTAAAAAACCAGGATCGAACCATTAACCTATACCTAGCTATCTAGAGAAAGGGTAGAGGGTTATACCGAGCGATCCGTGTCCTTCGATCTTCGGCCTCCACTCCGATCTCCTCGCGGAATCTCCGGTCTTCATCTCCTCGTCAGAATGGGCACCACATCGCCGGGTTCTTTTACGGGCTCCCACCTCTGGACCGAGGCAACTCGGGCATGAAGTTGGCGAGCCGACGTGCCCAAGGATGCTGTAGGATAAGTGTGGAACGTTTTGTCTCTTGGGGTTTGAAGTTGCCATTTGATGGAGGTGGAATCAACTTTTGGAAAAGTGAACTTGGGAATTTTTGTAGCAAGAAAAATAATATGAGATGATGAAATTTCCAACTCACAAAATGAACCTCTCTCTCCTCAAGAATGTGGCCGGCCATTCTCTTTAATGGGTGAGGGAAAAAAACAAGGGAGGTGAGCACAAGAGGAGAATAATGGTGAGCATAAGAAAAGTGATGATAATGAGGGATTAATGTCACACCAAAGCCAAATCAATTCACATCTCATTAAAGCAAACCATGTGAAGAAAAGAATGGAATCAAAAGATGCTAGATTATTATAATACCTCATTTACAAGAAACCGCCACCACATATCTAATTTGCACACTTGCAAATAACCCCCTCCATCGGAAAAATCCGGCCGTGAAGGAACAAAGGAAAACTGGCCGGAACGGAATGCAATCTGGCAACTTCAGAAAACTGATCCTGTAATAAATTACAGGAAAACCCCGCGACTGTATATACATACCCGCATTTGTATTCCGACCGAATACAAATGCAAAGAGACAAAATCTACACTGTACAATACTAGGATCCGGTTTAAACCAAAGCCCGCTATTATTATTCGTCCGATCATGATCCGTGCAATACCGCACGTATATGATCGAACCCTGCCATATCTCCATACGGCCTCTACAGCGTTTCGCCCGAAACTAGAGAAACTGTCTGTGGGGGACTCTAAAGACTCGTCAATACTTTTGGCTGTGGATTTAACCACTAGCACGTCAGAGGTATTAGCCATACGTAACGGGCTACCAGGTATTGACCAAAAGGGACGTCTGTGAGCGAACTCATGTTGACACCCTACTGAACCTGTCAGTGACAATATCCATACAGTCCGGTCCGTTCGTCTATGAGCATCGCATGGCGTGCCTAGGGGGTTGGTAAAAGTCAGATCCCCAAAAGCGGTACAAGTCGTGTCGGAGTGTAGCCCAGAACACCCTGAGATACTACTGGAATACCTACCAGTAAATCTCCTGTCTCGGCCTAGAGCTTTGTGTAATGGCTCTCCTAGACACAGCGCGACCTCACCCCCAATACCGGGAGAGACGAACCCCTGCAGATCCGCTCACTGCCTCCATGTGGCTCGGGACTGTACCCAACTAAAACCTGTTTCCACGACTCCTTTGAGCCGTGGTAGGGTAGTAATCAAAGTACAGTGGGAACTCACACGAGACAAATGACGATCTTAGGTCGATGAACTAATCTGTACACATGTCACCAGGGAACTGCTATCTAACGTCAGGTATAAGACCAACTAGCATGTTCCCGGCGAGTCCTGTCCGGTGTACTCATAACCTAATGAGCACCTGTATACATCTTAGGTGAACCAACTGACACCAGTGGCTTATGAGACCGGCCATCGCCCCTCGTCGGGGTCTCAACTGTTTACACTAGTCTACTCTGGTGTATCGATGCTCTGTCTCGAAAACTCCCACGACTAGGGACCTTTTAAGGATGTGCTTATACACCCCAGCTCCCACGTATATGATCGCCATCATACTGCTGGCCGTCAAGTAAGAATCCTAAGGGCTCTATCAACGTGCAATAGCGACCTGTAAGGTCACCTAAAGCAGTACACGACTGTAACAACCCTAATTTTTCTATACCAATTTTTTTTTTCAAATATTTTTTTTCAAAAATCCACAAAGGGATATTTTAGCCTGAGCACAAGATATATGTAATTATTTTGTTTTTAATTACAAACTACAAGAATGTAATAACTCCATTTTTAGTGTACAAAAAATTACTTTAAATTTAATATATACTAGGAGTATTTATTCTTGCTGCTATCAGTTTAAGTAATTAAATACCACAATAATTACAAGAAGGAGCTTGTAGCTCATTGGTAATACCTTACACTGCTGAATCAAGCCACCAGAGTTCAAATCCCATGCTCCACATTATTTTTATATTATTTTGTTTTAATTTTTTTGGAAAGT
Source organism: Agapanthus africanus (assembly GCA_030015575.1). Lineage (NCBI taxonomy): Eukaryota > Viridiplantae > Streptophyta > Magnoliopsida > Asparagales > Amaryllidaceae > Agapanthus > Agapanthus africanus. The sequence continues at coordinate 517,678,692 of CM057343.1, forward strand.
CAACAGTCAAACAGCCATAACTCTCAAAATTTATACTGCACATAAAAAGTTAAATATACCATAAATCCCCCCAGGTGAAACCCTACCCGACGAGCTTTCGACTCGACCCGAGTCGGCCGGCGGACCGGCCGGACGGCCGAGTCGTCAACACGGAATTTTTCCGTGTTGACTTGGTCTTCCTCCCTGTATACACTAAATTCTCAGATCGGTTATCCAATGCTCATTAAACCCCTTTTACTCCCAATTTTAATGAATTTTAATGAATTTTTATATTTTTAATATTTTTTTTAATTAAAACCCTAACCCTATATAAACCCCCTACCCTCTACCCTCTCACCCTACATTCCTAAGTCCACTCTCCCAAAATCTCAAGAGAACTCGGTACATTAGAAAACGAGCGAAAGGCGAAGCGGTACCGAAATCGATGGCGAATCCCGGCGATCGTACTAGGACCTTTTCACGACGATTCGACGTCCGGCAAACCCTCTACCTCCCCCTCACTCTCTCACGTGTCCAAAACCCGTAAGTCCCACTCTTTCTATCTTTCTTTTCTTTTAAGGAAAATACGACTTTTTAAAACCCGACTGAAATCGGAACAAACCGATTTCCGATTCGGTTTTCTATCAAAACTCACTTGTCACAAATTCCATAATGCTTAAACATATTCATGTTGACTACTAATCACTTAAAAATCAATTCGGACAAGTTTCCGCACATGAAATGATAACTTTTGCAAAATACCGTATTTTCGTACTTAAATACCACCATGTTTAGTTTATCATGTTTAACCCCTAAACTTGACTATACCTTAAAATAGATCACGAGCTAATGACCCACCTCCTCACACACTCATATGTAATCATAACACGCTACCTTGAAAACTTAGAATAAGATAATACAAGAATTTACAATAAAATACCATTTTCTTTATAAACCTTTTCTGAAAGTTCTAAGTTGTATACAATTTTTAAAACAAAATCTCTTAATAGGAAAAATACGATATGTCATGGACATCGATCGTTTATCTAAACCTGACTTTGTGGTGTCTAGGCTAGGTAAGTGAGTTTAGGTAACTTTAAAAGGCCCGTCTCACGATTCGTGAGCGGATCCCTCCTTCCTCACTTGTACTTACCCGGCCACAATTGGGGGTGAAGAGGCGATTTGAGGCTTCTAATGACTTATCGTTTAGACCATTTAGAAATAGGTTAGTTGGCTTAGGAAACCCTAGAATCTAAAATACGGAAATTTACACCCTTTTACAAATAAATACCTTATTTTATAAAACCGTTTTCTAAATGATTAGTATTTACTAAATCTTTGCAAAGCACCACTACAACCCACCTTTGAGAAACTCGTTAGGGATAGTACGGTTTATCGTGCACCCTCGAGCTTAGTAGTGCGAGATTCAGACCTCCGCAAGGAGCATTCGGTCTCGAAAGGTTTAAAATACGACATTTAAGAAAAGTGAGATTTTTGGAAAATAAAATATTTATTTAAAATTATTCTTGTATTAACATATGTATAATTATCATTTAAACACCTATTTTGTTATAAGATAAAGTTTCCACCTTTTCCTAAAAAATTACAAGATTAAAAGTTACATTAAAATACCATGAATTTCAAATAAATCAATATTATAGATTAATACCTTTATTAGGATATATTCACTAGAAATAACACAAATAAAATTCACACTCATTATAACTATAAAGACGAATAATAAATACTTGAGGTGTATCTTGAAAACTATACAAAAGTATTTTTACATAAAACCCCCTCAAGTTTTATAAATTACAATAAAGACCCTAACAATTATAGAATTTCAAATTACATTTCTTTTAGTCTGACTCGGGTTTGAGTCTGATTATTTCTGAGTTGAATATGATTCAAGTCAATCTATATTCTTTACTATTCCAACTCAATATGAATACATGAATTCCAGAATCCAGTTAACAATCTATTCAACTTGACTGAATCAAACCATGGATATAAATCCATTATTCCGTTATTCCATTTACCTGATTATGCAGTTACAACATGTTTACTGATATCATGGTTTTGGTCGGTCATCCAACTTACACAATACAATACAACAATACTGTCAAAACACTACGGGGTTTAAGAGGTAGATTGGTACGGAAGGTGTAAAAGGTGGCACGAGGTGGTCACTTAAGACGTAATTACATACATGCCGTTGTTCCGTGGTATTATCGACGGAGCCTTGTACTACAGGTTACCAAGGTCCCCGGTGTAAGTAGGACTCCCCTCGTATACACTGGCATCTTCTGTACCAGGCTACAAACAACAACGTTAATACAATATTACAATATTATAATACAACATTAAAAGCTCTCTCTCTCTCTCTCTCTTTCTTACTTTCTGTCTATTTCTCCCTTATCTTTGGGACTTACCTAGCGACCTGTTCGCTGACGACATTCTATTTCTTTCTTCTTTGAATGTCGTCAGGTGCTTTGGACCCAGCAGCGATCGAGCCCACCGGAGAAGATTTGAAGCAGTTTCAGGAAGACCCCGAGCTCTAGATATTGTACCTTGTTCTAGTCAGTGTTTTCATTTCCTGTTATGCCATTGTTTAGGCATCGCTTTTCATTCCAGTTGTATTTACTTTTCATGCATTGTACAAAAGAATGTTATTAATAAAGTTGCTGTTATTCTATATCTCTTGTTTCTTGTGATTTACTTTTATATTGCTTAGATACGCTTAGCGTATGTATTTCTGAGTATATACGTAGCGGGCCTCGTCGCGTTCCCTTCGCCGTACACTGGGAAGCGGGGCGTGACAGGTTTTGTTGGTGGCCCATGCAGGTCCGAGCTGTATGAATCCCTATCATGCAGTTCTGGTTTGCGTGAACAACCTAAGTAATATAACACAAGAACCAGCAACTAAAACATTCTTTATAATTCATGATCCTTGAATCTTGTAAATTTCTATTCCTAGAATCTTATCATTTCATGTATTTGAATCTACCCTAACCCAAATTTTTCTTCAAGGTTATGGATTCCCCGAACAACACCAGCACCAACGTCAACAACACACCACTAGCACTACCTCACACACCAGCTGTTCCTGCACCACCCACTGAGCAAACAGTGCTACTTGAGGCAATTCGCAGCCTTCTCGAGGGACAGCAACAACTCCTGAACCGTCCCGAGACCGATGCACCAGGGGTAAAGCAATTCAGGGCTTTACACCCAAAGCAGTTCTCTGGTAAAGGAAGCCCTCTTGAAGCTGAAGAATGGGCACAAAGTATCGAAGACGATCTGGCAGCAGCTCAAGTGCCAAACAACGTTTGGGTCCGTGTAGCAAAACTACAGCTCACGGATAATGCTCACAACTGGTGGAAAGCGGAAGAAAGCCGTCTGGTAAAGCCGATTGAATGGAAGACCTTTCGCGAGAAGTTTGACGCAAAATACTTCCCTGTGACTGCCAGGTTTGCAATGGAGCAGCAGTTTATTCATCTACAACAGGGTTCAATGTAGGACAAATCAGTAGATGAATACGATACTGAATTCACCATGTTAAGCCGATTCGCGGCACACTTGATACCGACGGACGATATCAGAGCCCGTCGCTTTCAACAAGGACTGGACACAGAGATTCAGGCTGCCCTAGCCACGAGAAAATTTCTGACTCATGAAGATGCTCTGGAAGCTGCCCGCGGCTATGAAGCAGTGATAAAGGCAAGGGGCAGACCTCAGTTTGCAGGAGTGAAACGTCCTGCCACTCAAATGGCAGGAGTGGCCTCTTCAAGGCCAGCTGTTGAACTCAGAAGACTGGAAGAAGTTAAGGATCGGTCAAGACCCGATTTTTGCATTTATTGCAAGAGGGAAGGACACTTGTGGAAGGACTGTAGGCGCGCAAAAGGCCTATGATTAGTTTGTGGCGCGTCTAATCACGGAATTGGAAACTGTCCTTATAGACGCAACTCAGCACACACACCCGCCAACTACCCGCAGCAGCCAGCTATCCAGGCTCCTGCAACTCGTCCTACACTCCCAGCACCACCTCCATGTAGATTCCCTGCTCAGCCAAATCGCCAATTCCATCAGGCACTGAGAAAAATGCCTCGAGTACAAGGGAATATGCCTCCAGTTAGGAGGAACGTGCCACGGCGACAGGCTTTCACCTTAACAGCCATAGAACCTGAAACTGTGAACCAAGGTAACCCAGGTAACTCCCTCACAACTTTGACCAAAACTTCTTTACAATCTTTAGTTCTGTCACCAAACTGTTACACTTTCCTTTTACAAATTTCGAGGACGAAATTTTTATAAGGAGGGTAGAATGTAACAACCCTAATTTTTCTATACCAAAATTTTTTTCAAATATTTTTTTCAAAAATCCACAAAGAGATATTTTAGCCTGAGCACAAGATATAGGTAATTATTTTGTTATTAATTACAAACTACAAGAATGTAATAACTCCATTTTTAGTGTATAAGAAATTACTTTAAATTTAATGTATACTAGGAGTATTTATTCTTGCTGCTATCAGTTTAAGTAATTAAATATCACAATAATTACAAGAAGGAGCTTATAGCTCATTAGTAATACCTTGCACTGCTGAACCAAACCACCAGAGTTCAAATCCCATGCCCCACATTATTTTTATATTATTTTGTTTTAATTTTTTTGGAAAGTCAACAGTCAAACAGCCATAACTCTCAAAATTTATAATGCACATAAAAAGTTAAATATACCATAAATCCCCCCAGGTGAAACCCCACCCGACGAGCCTTCGACTCGGCTGGACTCGGCCAAGTCGGCCGGCGCCGCCGGCCGGACTCGGCCGGACGGCCGAGTCGTCAACACGGAATTTTTCCGTGTTGACTTGGTCTTCCCCCCTGTATACACTAAATTCTCAGATCGGTTATCAAATGCTCATTAAACCCCTTTTACTCCCAATTTTAATGAATTTTAATGAATTTTTTATATTTTTAATATTTTTTTTAATTAAAACCCTAACCCTAGCCTAACCCTATATAAACCCCCTACCCTCTACCCTCTCACCCTACATTCCTAAGTCCACTCTCCCAAAATCTCAAGAGAACTCGGTACATTAGAAAACGAGCGAAAGGCGAAGCGGTACCGAAATCGACGGCGAATCCCGGCGATCGTACTAGGACCTTTTCACGACGATTAGACGCCCGGCAAACCCTCTACCTCCCCCTCACTCTCTCACGTGTCCAAAACCCGTAAGTCCCACTCTTTCTATCTTTCTTTTCTTTTAAGGAAAATACGACTTTTTAAAACCCGACGGAAATCGGAACAAACCGATTTCCGATTCGGTTTTCTATCAAAACTCACTTGTCACAAATTCCATAATACTTAAACATATTCATGTTGACTACTAATCACTTAAAAATCAATTCGGACAAGTTTTCGCACATGAAATGATAACTTTTGCAAAATACCGTATTTTCGTACTTAAATACCACCATGTTTAGTTTATCATGTTTAACCCCTAAACTTGACTATACCTTAAAATAGATCACGAGCTAATGACCCACCTCCTCACACACTCATATGTAATCATAACACGCTACCTTGAAAACTTAGAATACGATAATACAAGAATTTACAATAAAATACCATTTTCTTTATAAACCTTTTCTGAAAGTTCTAAGTTGTATACAATTTTTAAAACAAAATCTCTTAATAGGAAAAATACGATATGTCATGGACATCGATCGTTTATCTAAACCTGACTTTGTGGTGTCTAGGCTAGGCAAGTGAGCTTAGGTAACTTTAAAAGGCCCGTCTCACGATTCGTGAGCGGATCCCTCCTTCCTCACTGGTACTTACCTGGCCACAATTGGCGGTGAAGAGGCGATTTGAGGCTTCTAATGACTTATCGTTTAGACCATTTAGAAATAGGTTAGTTGGCTTAGGAAACCCTAGAATCTAAAATACGGAAATTTACACCCTTTTACAAATAAATACCTTATTTTATAAAACCGTTTTCTAAATGATTAGTATTTACTAAATCTTTGCAAAGCGCCACTAAAACCCACCTTTGGAGAACTCGTTAGGGATAGTACGGTTTATCGTGCACCCTCGAGCTTAGTAGTGCGAGATTCAGACCTCCGCAAGGAGCATTCGGTCTCGAAAGGTTTAAAATACGACATTTAAGAAAAGTGAGATTTTTGGAAAATAAAATATTTATTTAAAATTATTCTTGTATTAACATATATATAATTATCATTTAAACGCCTATTTTGTTATAAGATAAAGTTTCCATCTTTTCCTAAAAAATTACAAGATTAAAAGTTACATTAAAATACCATGAATTTCAAATAAATAAATATTATAGATTAATACCTTTATTAGGATATATTCACTAGAAATAACACAAATAAAATTCACACTCATTATAACTATAAAGACGAATAATAAATACTTGAGGTGTATCTTGAAAACTATACAAAAGTATTTTTACATAAAAACCCCTCAAGTTTTATAAATTACAATAAAGACCCTAACAATTATAGAATTTCAAATTACATTTCTTTTAGTCTGACTCGGGTTTGAGTCTGATTATTTCTGACTTGAATATGATTCAAGTCAATCTATATTCTTTACTATTCCAACTAAATCTGAATACATGAATTCCAGAATCCAGTTAACAATCTATTCAACTTGACTGAATCAAACCATTGATATATATCCATTATTCCGTTATTCCATTTACCTGATTATGCAGTTACAACATGTTTACTGATAATATGGTTTTGGTCGGTCATCCAACTTACACAATACAATACAACAATACTGTCAAAACACTATGGGGTTTAAGGAGTAGATTGGTACGGAAGGTGTAAAAAGTGGCACGAGGTGGTCACTTAAGACGTAATTACATCCATGCCGTTGTTCCGTGGTATTATCGATGGAGCCTTGTACTACAGGTTACCGAGGTTCCCGGTGTAAGTGGGACTCCCCTCATATACACAGGCATCTTCTGTACCAGGCTACAAACAACAACGTTAATACAATATTACAATATTATAATACAACATTAAAAGCTCTCTCTCTCTCTCTTTCTTACTTTCTGTCTATTTCTCCCTTATCTTTGGGACTTACCGAGCGACCTGTTCGCTGACGACATTCTATTTTTTTCTTCTTTGAATGTCGTCAGGTGCTTTGGACCCAGCAGAGATCGAGCCAACCGGAGAAGATTTGAAGCGGTTTCAGGAAGACCCCGAGCTCTAGATATTGTACCCTGTTCTAGTCAGTGTTTTCATTTCCTGTTATGCCATTGTTTAGGCATCGCTTTTCATTCCAGTTGTATTTACTTTTCATGCATTGTACAAAAGAATGTTATTAATAAAGTTGTTGTTATTCTATATCTCTTGTCTCTTGTGATTTACTTTTATATTGCTTAGATACGCTTAGAGTATGTACATCTGAGTATATACGTAGCGGGCCTCGTCACGTTCCCTTCGCCGTACACTGGGAAGCGGGGCGTGACAACGACGATAAAGATAAACCAGATAGCATACTATCATATTGAGTAAGACTGTTCTAACGGTATATGTCCTCTCTCAATCATTGCAATCACGTGCCTGTGATCCAATAATTGACTCTAAGGGCACTATCTCCAACAATCTCCCACTTGCACTCAAGGCTAATTATTGCGATGTCGTATATTCACAGCCTGTGTGATACCGAACACCTAACTCCTCTACTAATCAGTCTCACAAAGCCCGTTTGCGAAACTAATGCGTCCGAGGAATAGCCTCAGTGAGTGGATCCTCTTTAATGTTTTTTTCTATGTCTCTCTTTATCTCAAGTTCGCGGAGAAAGCCATCTCCCGAAATGAGCAATACCTGTCTTAGAATGTGTCTGGATATCTGATGGGACCTAGTTCATAAATGAACTCCAAATCCAAATTTCTTAGACTGTATCGTCAACTGAACTTAATTAGTATCCTGCGCCATACCTCCCTCAATATCCGCTTGGACCACCTGTCCAAAATACTGCCCCTCGTCAGAGGGAAAACTATAACTCTGATAGACACTCTGTCATCCGGGTCACCTCGGAAACCTGGAATGATAACCGTCCCCGAAAAGATGCTGTTGTTATCATATGCCTAGAACATCAACTTATGTTCTAAAACTTCTTCCGAACGTTTCTCCAGGATTGGATCAATATCACCTTATTGCATCTAGTGCAAAAACAACATCTATATCATATGTGGAGAAACCACTGTGTGACAACCATAGTATAACCGATCATAGTATAGGAATTTCAATTCTTACTCTGTGTATGTCATCCAAATACCAGGACATCACACCCTACTACCTTCTTAATGTTAGTTGTATGTATGCCCTAGAGACCAGTATTGTACAGATGATGTATATTATATTGGATGCTTGGACATATATAGAGATGACTTTCTTGCTCGATATGATAGTATGCTATCTGGTTACTCTTTATCTTAACATGTACACTTGTCTCTTTAAACTGTCTTATAGTTACATGTTGGTAAAGCCCTTAGGATGTGTGCTTGACTACCTGGACTATGATGCAGATCATACTAGTGGGGACATGGTAGTCCATAGATACATCCTTCAAGGTCCCTAGTCATGGGTGTATCGAGACGGGGCATCGATATACCAGTGTAGACTAGCGTATACGTTTCTCGACCCACGAGATGGGCGATGGATGATCCCATATCCATTGGTGTTTGACATCAGAGATGGTATACGGGTGCTCAGTGGAGACTGGGTACACTGGACGGACTCGCCGAGAACTCCCAGATGGTATTATACCTAACGTCAGATGGCAGTTCTCAGGTGACACTTGTGCAGGTTAGTCTGTAGACCCGAGATCGTCATAGAGTCTTGTGTGATTCCTACTGTGCTTTGATCTCCACCTTACCACGTCCATGAGGGCGTGCAAAACAGTGGTCTTTGGGTACAGTCCCGAGTTACATGGAGGCAATGAGCGATAGGAGGGGTTTCGTCTCTCCCGGTATTTAGGGTTGATGTTGCGCTGTGCTCGATTGGCCGTAACAGGGAAGTCCCTGACCAGGGCTGATCAGAGATTTGCTGGTAAGTGTTACCAGTAGTTTCTCGACCCGTTATGAGCCTCACATCGGCACGACTTATCGGTTATTGGGGTCTGACGTTTACCACCCCTAGACTTGATATGCGACATATCAGACGAACAGACCGGACTGTACGGTAAGTGTTACTGGTTGGATTCACAAGAGTGTGAGCGGGCTAGCTCGTCGATCATCTGATCGCTCAATACCCGGATGGCCGTTACGTTTAGCAGACCGCTTGCGGCTTGTGGGTGCTTGATATGATCATCATCTGCTACCGGCGTATTGACGAGTCTTTAGAGTCCTACACAAAGGTTTCCTGGCTCAAGCGAAACGAAATAGGAGCGCATATGAGATATGTGCGGGACCGAGAATAATGCGTGTATGTGATACCGTATTGCATTCTCACGATGAATGTTTCGATTGGTTATATGCGATATAACCTAGTTATCGAATCGTAGATTGATTCGATAAGTCGATACATTGGATACTAGTCGGTTATATGCGATATGACCGGATCGTTAAATCAAGTGTTGATTTAATGATTTAATGTATAATAATATATTTGATATATTACTTTGCATTAACTAGTATTGGTTCATTTTAAAAAGGATTTTCTCACTTGATGCACATTGTATATGTGATATATTTTTGTGCACTTGTTTGTATCATGTTTGATGATACTTGCTCACTTAGGTTAAGTGTAAAGAATTAAACCATGGTTAAGAGATGATTAGGGTTTTGCTTTTTCATTTATTTATTTATTTGTTCATTTATTTATTTGGAAATGGTTTAGATGAGAATGGTGGCTTTATTTGTTTCTAGTTGAAGCTTCATGAAGTTTTGACTTCTTAACCATTCTTGTCTTCATGCTTAACCCTAACCCATCCAAGTAACCATGGTCTATTCTCTACACTCAACTATGGTTAGCTTATGATAAGTATTGATTTATTTTTCATTTTAATTCAACACTTATCATATTCTTTCTTCTTCTTGATCATCTTCTTCTTCAAGAAAAGCTTGATGCCATCAATGGCAACTTGAGTTCTAAAGTGAGAAATCCAATTCTAAAGTGAACCCACCTCCTATTTCTTCACCCTCTACCTCTTGCCAAGTTGTTTTGGGTGTTTTCTTCACAAGTTTCACAAATTTGTGAAGTCGGAGCTTGAACTTGTGATGCCTCGACGTAGATCATCTTCGGCACGAAGCCGACGACCTAGTCCGCCCATTTCTCCGATCAAGCCGACGATTGAGTCCGGGATTCGAGATGGACAGCGAGAGGATGCCTACGTGGAGCCAAGGAAGTGGATATCCGGATCTACAAAGGTTGTAGCTTCTTATCTTTAGTTATGTTGTTAACTAGATTCATATATCGCCTAAATTTCTAGTTAACGATCCGTATTAGGGTTTCTCGGCACCCGTAAAATTTGAAATTGGCATGGTTGATTCCTTGTGAGACTTCATTTGCGTGCCTAGGAACCCTACAGTGGTATCAGAGCCTAGCTAAAGCCTTAGGCGAAGTCTAAACGGAGTTTGAAGTCCGATCGAACCGAAACCTTAATAACAAAGTTGCTCTCTGTACATTTTTTAAAAACTGGGTTTTTTCCAAATTAAAAATATGCAGAAAATTCAGCAGGACTTTCTAAGAATTACTGTGAAACACGATCACCCAATTCCTCCTAAGTGCGGCGGAACCGCGGCAGAAGCCTGGCTTCTGCGGCGGTTCCGCGGCCGTATGATGACGTCACCCACCCAATTTTGCACAGTAACTTCTTTTATTCAGTGCTGAGTTCTCTGGGAATTTTTAATACTTATTCAAGAGTTGAGTATTTTGGGTTGTATTGGGGACTCGGTATTTCGATCGGATTATCGAACTTTGTCTTAGTGCTTTCCGGATAATTTTTTGAATATGTTAAAAAGTCTGACCGGATATAAACACCCAACTTTTCCCCTGCCGGAAAATATCCAAGTGTTGGATTTTTGTGTGGTTTAAGGACGTTCTGAGTAGTGCAAGTAACGCGATGGTCCCTCTAGAAGACAACAAACCTTAACTCGATTATGTGACCGTCTTGAACTGCCTTTTGAACCTTCGGGTTTGGGGCAGTACGGCGTGCCACATGTGAGGCGTTGGCTTGACCCTTCTACGGCTGGACCGTTGGTACTGAGGCATGAAGTGAATGTCTTTGAACCTATTTCATGTGTTGGACGGTTTCGGGAAAACTTGGGTGTTCGAATGTTCGATCGGAAAGTTTAATATATTCTATTTATCCGGAATGGGATACAATAATTGGAATTCACAAACAGTTATGAGATAACTGAATGAATGCTATAAATCTAGCGGTTTAGTCTCACTTGATATTGAAAAGAGTTTTCGATAATGGGACTAAAATGCGGGGTTTATAACTGTTAGGCATGTGATGTCTAAGTATTTCATTTGATTAGGCATGTGATGTCTAAAAGGGTTGCGGATTCCAACTGTTGTAGTTTTACACTTTCTTTTCTGTGACCGTAAGTGTAATATGTGATATCGCCGGTTTCGTTGCTATATGTCAACGACAATTGGGATACGCATGTTTACTTACGTTGATGACATGTGATGTTATGTGTTGCTGGATATGTTATATTGGATTGTCGTATTTGAATAGCCGGGGTTTTTTATGTGAGATGAGTGTTTTTCATTTTCATTCATGTAAAAACTTGTATGTAATATTCTTTTATTGGGGCACTTCCAGGTTGCGGAAGATGTCACCCTTTGTATATTATTTACTTTTCCGCATTAGGATAGACCCAAGGAGGGGAGCACAAGTAACCGGGTTCTAGGGTCCAGTGGGAGACCATCTCGAGGAGTCGAGTCCGGGTCTCTTAACCCTAGAATTGGTAGGGTTGCTTGCCGCTCTCGTAGGGGTCTAGGGGTGTGGGATTGGCTATTCATCACGACCGTGGAATCCGTGTTTTATACTGGCTCGTATTGAAAACACGGACGTCCTAGTATATCCAATGTTTCATATGTTTTTTCTGCTGCGATATCTGTGATGTGATCATGTGATGTTCTGTGATAGATACAGTATATAGTATATATGATATATTATATTGACGTTACTTATGTTTTGCACCCGCACTAGCCCTGCCCTGCTCTGTCGTTAGTTACCTAACCTAACGGTGCACGAGGGGACATCGAGGCGAATGCGGATGGCATAAGTGTACGTCGTATTTATCTGTGATGTTTAGGTACTTACATGATGGGACTTCATTAATGTGATTAATGAAAGAAAAGAAACCAAATGATGTTGTAGAATCAAATTTTAAATAAAACAGGTAGCTACAGTTCTTGCTTTGCATTGCGGTATATATGATATACCCTGCACCTTATTCGATGAGGAAAGGACCGAGATCCCTTCACCGGGAGTGACTCCTTTAGCAATAACTGGCAGATGCTACATACTTGGTTTGCTTTTGATTGTTTTTTAGTTTTGCTTTGCACAGTGATATATATGATATATCCCGCACCTCATTCGACGAGGAAAGGGCCGACGATCCCTTCACCGGGAGTGACCCCTTTAGCAAAACTAGAAAATCCTCAAAATCACTCCATTTCAAAACTTCATTTGATTCTACAACGATATCAAGTTCATTACGCAATAGGTTTTCAGAAAAACCTGTCGTAGCCCTCCGTCATTTCAGATAAGTCATGTTTAGTATTCGTGCTGCGTTTGTTGACCTTGTCAAGGCGCAGTGTGCGGTAGCTAACCAGTATTTATCTACTTATGCATATGATGCAGATTGAGTTAGGGTAGTCGTACGGCCTCGTTGACCTTGTCAAGGGTCGTGCGGGTGGGTTTAATTCAATCAAGAAATGACGGGTTGAACTTGACTTACGGTCTATAGTTTGTTGACCTTGTCAAGGTCATAGATCGTTTGGGGCAAAATATTATCGGGAATTTCAAGTGTTGAAATTTGCAATGAGATTGCATACCTTCTATGAGATAGTTGGATCCCGATACCCACTGCGAGTAAGAGTTACTCCTGGGAGAGTTTTACACATTACAATTAGCCGATCAAGTAGGTGTCTAGAAAGGTGTCAACGGGGTTACGCCTCTGGGAAAATGAGGTTTACATTAATTAGGTTCGTGCGAAAGCACGGGGGACCTCCCTCAAAGTACCGACACTGGCCTGGCTGAAAGATTGGCGAACTTGTAGTGTGTAATTAATCCCGGCTAGTCTTTCCTTTTAGGGTTTGAAGGAAGATTTGATAAAAACCAGTGGGAGCCATCCTGATTAGATAAGATAATAACCAATCTGATCTTGCACGAGCTTACGCTAAAGTGTTTTCTTCTCTCTCTCTCCAGGTAGCGACCATTTCATGCCCTAACAAAGATAATAATATGGATGTATTGACCGAACCCGCATGTTATACTGTGCTGGGGAACATTGGTTCCATTCTTTCTTATAAGAGTTATAGGAATGAACAGGACATAGGGGAATACCAGGATTCCCATGCCACCCTATTGAAGAAAGTACATGTTGATGCATTTTCTTCGGGTGTGTTTGTTACAGAGAACTGTTTCTCCATTTGCCTTACGTCCTGGGTATTAGATACCGGGTCAGGATCCCATATATGTAATCAGTTACATGGGCTTAGAAAAGGTAGAGAACTTGGAGAAGGTGATAAAGACATTAGAGTTGGAAATGGTGCAATTGTTGCAGCTAAGACTGTCGGGGAATATCACCTTGCATTACCAACAGGTAATACATTGGTTCTGAATGAATGCTATTACATGCCGAACCTGATATGCAACATTATATCAGTTTCTTTATTAAGTAAAGAGGGATATAATTTTGTATTACAGGATAATGTTATGAACATTTTCCGTAACCAAAAGTTGGTTGGATCAGGCACGTTGTGCAATGGCATTTATGTTCTAAATCAATCCACAGTTCTAAGTATAACAAACACACATAAGAGGAAGAGTTCTGAACTGAACGAATCCTTCTTGTGGCATTGTAGACTGGGTCACATCAATTCGACACGACTGGCTAAGTTGCATAAGGATGGATATTTGAAACCATTCGAATTTTCATCTTATGACACTTGCCAGTCATATCTCAAAGGCAAGATGACCAAAACTCCGTTTACGGGACACGGAGAAAGAGTTACCGAACTCTTAGGACTGATACATAGTGATGTATGCAGTCCTATGTCTACACATGCCAGGGATGGTTCTTCATACTTCATTACATTCACTGACGATCTCTCTAGATTCGGATATGTGTTCCTAATGAAACACAAATCAGAAGCTTTTGAGAAATTTAGAGAATATAAACAAGAAGTTGAGAACCAAACCGGAAAAAGTATTAAAATACTACGATCTGATCGAGGAGGTGAATACTTGAGCAATGAATTCCTGGACTTCCTAAAAGAGAATGGGATTCTCTCTCAGCTGACTCCTCCATATACACCACAGCACAACGGTGTATCAGAACGGAGGAACCGCACCCTATTAGATATGGTGCGCTCTATGATGAGCACAGCTGAGTTACCTATTTCCTTCTAGGGATATGCACTGGAGACAGCAGCATACCTATTGAATCAAGTTCCATCTAAATCTGTACCTACCATACCATATGAGATATGGAGTGGGAAGAGGCCATATCTTAAACGAGTTAAGATATGGGGTTGTCCAGCCTATGTCAAAAGACAAAATCCGGACAAGCTCGAGGCACGGTCAGTTCTTTGCAAGTTTGTGGGATATCCAAAGAACTCCTATGGGTATTTTTTCTACCACAGTGAGAAACAAAAAGTGTTTGTTGCTCAACATGCCACCTTTTTAGAAAAGGAATTCCTTGAAAAAGAAATTAGTGGCAAAGTGGTAGAGCTGGAAGAAGTTCCAGATACACAAACCGTAACTGAAGATTTGGTGAAACTAGAAGATTCAGTAGCTCCCAATGAACCTCAGCCTCTCCGCCGATCTAGTAGGGTTCCTCGCCAACCTGAGAGATACTATGGTTTTCTCATGGATGGTGGGAGCGAGGATTGCATCATGGAGGATGATGACCTAACTAGCTTCGAGCAGGCCATCACGAGTAGGGACTCGGTGAAATGGCTGGATGCTATGCGGTCCGAGATGGAATCCATGTACACCAACAAAGTATGGACTTTGGATGTTGCTCCTGAAGGGGTAAAACCCATTGGGAGCAAGTGGATCTTCAAGAAGAAACTTGGTGTAGATGGGAAAGTGGAGACTTTCAAAGCTAGACTTGTAGCAAAGGGTTTTCGTCAAAGACCAGGTGTGGACTATGACGAAACCTTTTCTCCAGTGGCTATGCTTAAATCCATCCGGATCATGCTTGCCATCGCTGCATATCATGATTACGAAATCTGGCAAATGGATGTTAAGACCGCCTTTCTAAATGGTGATTTAGAAGAGTGCGTGTACATGACTCAGCCAGAGGGCTTCGTAGACAGTGGGAGCAGCGGAAAGGTGTGCAAGCTGCTTAAATCCATTTATGGGTTAAAGCAAGTATCGCGGAGTTGGAACATCTGCTTTGACGTTGTTATCAAAGAGTTTGATTTCGTCAAAAATCCAGATGAACCTTGTATCTACAAGAAGGTGGCAGAGAGTAAGGTTGTCTTCCTCGTATTGTACGTGGACGACATACTCTTGATAGGAAATGATATTCCTATGCTGCAATCGGTCAAGCTCTTCTTATCACAAAGATTCTCAATGAAAGATCTTGGTGATGCCTCCTGCATATTGGGAATTAGGATCTATAGAGATAGATCCAAACGGATTTTGAGATTGTCCCAATCCAGGTACATTGACACCATACTAAAGAGGTTTAGTATGGAAGAATCCAAGCGTAGGAACTTGCCCACGATCTCTGGAGTCACTCTCTCCAAAGAGATGTCTCTCAAGACTGATTTGGAGAGAGCTCGCAAGCAAGGGATACCCTATGCTTCGGCTGTAGGCTCTATCATGTATGCGATGCTATGTACCAGACCCGATGTTGCATACTCACTAAGTATAGTGAGCAGGTATCTAGCTGATCCTGGAGAGAGTCACTGGACAGCTGTGAAGAGCATTCTCAAGTACTTACGGAGGACTAAAGAGATGCTCTTGGTGTATGGTAACGGAGAACTCCAAGTGGAGTCCTTTACCGATTCAAGCTTCCAGAGTGATAAGGACGACTCTAAGTCGCAGTCGGGCTTTGTCTTTACCCTTTACGGAGGGGCGGTTAGCTGGAAGAGTTCCAAGCAGGAAACCGTGGCAGACTCGACGATGGAGGCTGAATACATCGCTGCCAACGATGCTGCCAAAGAGGTTGTCTGGATCAAGAAGTTCATTACTGAACTTGGAGTGGTTCCATCCATTGAGCATCCAATACCTTTGTATTGCGATAACAATAGAGCGGTGGCTTTGGCCAAGGAACCCAGGTCCCATCAGCGATCCAGGCATATTCTGAGGCGGTATCACCTGATCCGGGAGATAGTTGATCGCCGGGAGATTGAGGTCAGGAGGGTTGACACGAAGAACAACACGGCGGATCCACTCACGAAGGCCATTCCCCAGATACAGTTTGAGAGACTCTTCGGGATGCTCGGTATGCGATACTACAGCAGCTGGCCCTAGTGCAAGTGGGAGATTGTTAGTTGTATGTATGCCCTAGAGGCAAGTATTGTACAGATGATGTATATTATATTGGATGCTTGGACATATATAGACATGACTTTCTTGCTCGATATGATAGTATGCTATCTGGTTACTCTTTATCTTAACATGTACACTTGTCTCTTTAAACTGTCTTAAAGTTACATGTTGGTAAAGCCCTTAGGATGTGTGCTTGATTACCTGGACTATGATGCAGATCATACTAGTGGGGACATGGTAGTCCATAGATACATCCTTCAAGGTCCCTAGTCGTGGGTGTATCGAGACGGGGCATCGATATACCAGTGTAGACTAGCGTATACGCTTCTCGACCCATGAGATGGGCGATGGATGATCCCATATCCATTGGTGTTTGACATCAGAGATGGTATACGGATGCTCAGTGGAGACTGGGTACACTGGACGGACTCGCCGAGAACTCCCAGATGGTATTATACCTCACGTCAGATGGTAGTTCTCAGGTGACACTTGTGCAGGTTAGTCTGTAGACCCGAGATCGTCATAGAGTCTTGAGTGATTCCCACTGTGCTTTGATCTCCAACTTACCATGTCCATGAGGGCGTGCAAAACGGTGGTATTTGGGTACATTCCCGAGTTACATGGAGGCAATGAGCGATAGGAGGGGTTTCGTCTCTCCCGGTATTGGGGGTTGATGTTGCGCTGTGCTCGATTGGCCGTAACAGGGAAGTCCCTGGCCAGGGCTGATCAGAGATTTGCTGGTAAGTGTTACCAGTAGTTTCTCGACCCGTTATGAGCCTCACATCGGCTCGACTTATCGGTTATTGGGGTCTGACGTTTACCACCCCTAGACTTGATATGCGACATATCAGACGAACAGACCGGACTGTACGGTAAGTGTTACTGGTTGGATTCACAGGAGTGTGAGCGGGTTAGCTCGTCGATCTTCTGATCGCTCAATACCCGGATGGCCGTTACGTTTAGCAGACCGCTTACGGCTTGTGGGTGCTTGATATGATCATCATCTGCTACCGGCGTATTGACGAGTCTTTAGAGTCCTACACAGAGGTTTCCTGACTCAAGCGAAACGAAATAGGAGCGCATATGAGATATGTGCGGGACCGAGAATAATGCGTGTATGTGATACCGTATTGCATTCTCGCGATGAATGTTTCGATTGGTTATATGCGATATAACATAGTTATCGAATCGTAGATTGATTCGATAAGTCGATACATTGGATACTAGTCGGTTATATGCGATATGACCGGATCGTTAAATCAAGTGTTGATTTAATGATTTAATGTATAATAATATATTTGATATATTACTTTGCATTAACTAGTATTGGTTCATTTTAAAAAGAATTTTCTCACTTGATGCACATTGTATATGTGATATATTTTTGTGCACTTGTTTGTATCATGTTTGATGATACTTGCTCACTTAGGTTAAGTGTAAAGAATTAAACCATGGTTAAGAGATGATTAGGCTTTTGATTTTTCATTTATTTATTTATTTGTTCATTTATTTATTTGGAAATGGTTTAGATGAGAATGGTGGCTTTATTTATTTCTAGTTGAAGCTTCATGAAGCTTTGACTTCTTAACCATTCTTGTCTTCATGCTTAACCCTAACCCATCCAAGTAACCATGGTCTATTCTCTACACTCAACTATGGTTAGCTTATGATAAGTATTGATTTATTTTTCATTTTAATTCAACACTTATCATATTCTTTCTTCTTCTTGATCATCTTCTTCTTCAAGAAAAGCTTGATGCCATCAATGGCAACTTGAGTTCTAAAGTGAGAAATCCAATTCTAAAGTGAACCCACCTCCTATTTCTTCACCCTCTACCTTTTGCCAAGTTGTTTTGGGTGTTTTCTTCACAAGTTTCACAAATTTGTGAAGTCGGAGCTTGAACTTGTGATGCCTCGACGTAGATCATCTTCGGCACGAAGCCGACGACCTAGTCCGCCCATTTCTCCGATCAAGCCGACGATTGAGTCCGGGATTCGAGATGGACAGCGAGAGGACGCCTACGTGGAGCCAAGGAAGTGGATATCCGGATCTACAAAGGTTGTAGCTTCTTATCTTTAGTTAAGTTGTTAACTAGATTCATATATCGCCTAAATTTCTAGTTAACGATCCGTATTAGGGTTTCTTGGCACCCGTAAAATTTGAAATTGGCATGGTTGATGCCTTGTGAGACTTTATTTGCGTGCCTAGGAACCCTACACATAACAGATCCATCCCCTAATCTGATGAAGTCAAACCCATTACTGTCACATCAAAAATGGATGATCTATCTCCGCTATATCTGTTTTAGTCTATAAATAGACATAAGCCACTTGTCCACCAATGCTTCCGCTACTCCTACTGACTACGACAACCTTCTGACAGAGTCATATAGACGTACACTTCTAAAGCTAGTTTAGAACGACGCTATACTCATCCTCCTGCCGGGTCTCACAGTCTGGAACAACAGCAATGGCAAGTCTGGGTAAACAAGAACCTCCCTGTCACCGTCCTTGAGGCATACCGAGGTACCTCTCGAGTGCCTGAGGTTACCCACCATATCTGCGGAGTGGCCAATAGAATGTCAAACTAAATTGAATCTTTAGGTTCTTATCAAATTTTCAGTAATCGTTTGCGGTTCCGGAATCACTTCTAGTTCTACCATACTCCCACTACTGTTTTCTGAAAAAATCCATTTTATTAAAACTGTGGCGAGTCTAGAACAATATCACTATTGATCTTCCGGATGGTAGAAAGTCAACCCCCGTCATAGCCCGGGTCAACCCATAAACAGCCATTACAGAAACGTGCCTTGAGTTATCCAGAGTCTGGTTTTAAGAATAAGCCGAACAACTCCCTGTACCTTAACATCGTCAAGATACGAACTGTTCTATATCTAATACAGAAACAGAGGCACTGATTTAATTGGAACCAGATTCAAATCATGGAGCTGTCTCCAGTGCATGTCAATTAAATAGAGAGAGGCCGATCAGCATTACTCAACTTAGGAGTACTTCCAATTATGAGTAACCTGAAAGAAAAGCAAGTTCTCTTAATCATTACTATTAACTGAATACCATACATAAGTATCTACATCTTCGATCACCTTGAAGAATCCCGATACTTGCAACACCTGGTTCTCTACTTTATTCTTATACTTATAACTTCTCAAACTCAGACCTTGTGTTTCTACGAAACACATGTCTAAGAACTAGAGAAGTCACAAGTAAACCGAATATAGTACGAGGACCAACCCCTCTGTTCTAATGGACACTGGACAATATACAATACTTTGTATAAGTCCCCTGAGTCTAATAACTCATTCCCTGTGTGTCGTAGGTTGAAAACTGTACTTATGGTTAAGAAGAATTACACCGCTGTTTAATGCTCCTTATCTAACCATCCACTGATATAGGTAAATGTTATAGACATAATTTCAAAAAGGTATATCTCACTCTATAAAAATGAACGTACAGATACATCAATTTGAAATTGGTGCATAACAACGGATATTCAAAACCAAATATCAGCCGTTCGGCAAACTACCCAAGTGATTTCATCAAATATCACCAATTACAACGAATTCCGATATAATGAGGATGATCACCTAATTCCTAATAACTTACTCCCACTCATCATCTATAAAAACCATACAGATGTGAGAATCATATCTGGTAAATACATACCCTGGAGCAAGTGTCTAATTGGGAAATCAGTTTTCTTTTAACAATACACAGTGAAACTGAAACATTGAAATATTTCGATGGGGTATCCGGGTATTCCTAGTAATGCATCTTCCATTATCAGATTCACAACTGCAACCGTATATTTCTTTGCCATCTCTCCAAATCCCTTTATATATGTTTAGTCATTACCTTCTGTACACCCCTTTAGGCCAAATGTTTTTCTTCCTTCCCTACCGTTCGGCACCAGCCTATCGTTTGGAAGAAGACTATCCAATAAGAATAATGGGTGTACTGTCCTAATCCTAGGAACACTCGCAATGCGAAAGAAGGTGAAGATAAAAGACAACCGAATAAACCTTATCCCTATTTCTCCTGAACCAGAATCCATCCCCGAACTGGAACAAGTTCCTTTCGAGTTCGTATATAACCATACGATGGAGTATCCAAATAACTGTGGATCTTCGTAGTGATACGGAGCGTCCTAGAGAAATACAAAGGTGAAGTGGGAATGGTAATGAAATACTTGGTTTGGTCGTAAATAGCAGTCGCAGTTTACGTTGCCCTCTCACTAATCCCTTTATTTGTCTTAACTTAATACCTTCTGCACACCACACTTAGGCTAATCGGCTTTCTTCATTCCCTACCGTTCGGCACCAGTCTAAGGTTTGGAAGAAGACTATCCAATAGGCATAACGGGTGTACTGTCCTAATCCAAGAAGCACTCGCAACCGGAGAGAAGGTAAAAGGAAAAGACAACTGAATAGTCTCATTCGTTTTCTCCAGAACCAGAAACCATCCTCGAATGAATTCCTTCGAGTTCGCATATAACCATACGCTGGTTTTATCCAATGGAAGTGGATGTTCGTAGTAATACGCGGTGTTCTGGAGAAAAGGGTAAAAGTAGGAGTGGCAAAGAGGTTTGCAACTCTGACAATCCAAAAGCCAGTGTTTAATAATGTTCGGTCAACTTGGTCACTGAGTCATAGTCAAGGGTCGGGTCATGGTCGCTGCCAAAGAGAGAGAGAAAAGAAACACTCAGCGTGCACTCTAACCTAGATCAGAATGGTTATCAATTTATCTAATCAGGAAACCTCCCACTGTACCGTCAAATTCTCCTCCAAACCTGAAAGAAGAATTAGTCGGGATCACCCGAGGAGTAGACCAACTCATCAGTGGGAATCGGGATCCAACTATCATCGCATGATAACGTGACGGAATCCACTCACGTTATCACACTCCAGAAGGTATGCGCATGCCTGGCAAGTTTCAGTTTCTTTAGGAACTCCCGATGTGATTTTTTTACCCCAAGCGGCTTATGACCTTGACTAGGTCAACAAACCATAAACCGCTAGTCAAGTTCAACCCGTCATTATTCTGGATTGCATTCAACCCACCCGTACGTGCCCTTGACTAGGTCAACATGGCCGCACGACTGTCCTAACCAATCCCATTTACGCAACAAACAAGCACCACTTAGCTACCGAACACTACGTCTTGACTAGGTCAACAAACGCAGCACGAATACTAAATACCCGTAGGAAATGACGGAGGGCTACGGCTGGTTTTTGGCGAAAAACCTTTAACGTAATGAACTTTATATCGTTAAAGGAACTGCATAGCTTTTTATAAAAATATAGTGACGAAACCCTTTGCTAAAGAGGTCACTTCCGGTGAAGGGATCTCGGCTCTTTCCCCGTAGAATGAGGTGCACGATATTCAAACTGAATACTACGATGCAAAGCAAAAGGAAATCGGCTATAGTGAAGTTATTACCCTGACGCAAACTTCTGTCCAAGGGGTCACTCCCGGTGAAGGGATCTCGGCCTTTACCTCGTCGACTGAGGTGCTGGATATTCATAACCGAATACCACTGTGCAAAACAAAAGAGAACGTCCTTACAATAACAGCTTTTTGAAAATTGTTCCAACAACATCAAACAGATTTTTTTAGCTTGCATTGATCCGAATCAACGCAGTCCCATCAGTTGATCACACCAATAAAGAACGAAAATACGATGTACGTATATGCCATCCGCATTCGCCACTGGGTCCCGTCATCACTCGTTAGGTTACTTAACTAACGACAGAGCGGGGACTGGACTAGCGCGGATGCAAAACATATACAACATCTACTAGTATATATATCAATATATAATAATCGCTCAAGGCGTGATAAAATGCAACATCACAGAAATGTAATAAGCATCACAGAACAATACAGATATCTGGGATCCTCGGGTTTCATAGAGCCGCTACTGAAACCCAACGTTCCCCTGGTCGTGTGGATAGCCTGTGCAATGAAATCCTAGACCCCTACGGGCGCGGCAAGTTACCCGCCAAAACCTGAAGCGAGGCAGCCCCCTTCATCAACGTGAATGGACCATCCAGCACTTCACAGAATCCAGTAACTTGAGCACCCCTCCTTGGGTCAACCTGTACCCCCTACGAGTGCGACGAATAGCCCGCCAATTCTAGAGTGAAGCCCCCTTCATCTCAATGCCATGAGATGCGGGCCCGTTGCCCTCTAGAACCCAGCTATCCGTGCACCCCTCCGTGGGGTAATCCTAGTACAGAAAGTAAAAGTATACATACAACGGGTACATCGACCTCAGCCCGGTCGTGCCCCAAAAGAATAATATACAAACAGGCAGTGACGGCAGTCCACATGTCGGACGCTCGCCCCGCAATATCAAATGTACATATAAAACAAAACTGTACTACCATTGCATCCAGGCTATCCCCCACGACCAATCCGCAACATCACAGTACAACACAGAACATCAACGTGAATGTCACGTTCGCAAATCCGTCTAAAAGGGCTATAGCAGTTAGACAGGATTTACCGATCAAGTGACATTCACGGTCGCAGATATAATGTAAATACTGTGAACTAACATGTTTAAAATTTTCGATCGATTAAATTTACCGACGTGGGCCCCAAGCACAACTGTAGCACTCAAAGAAAATCTAGGCCCAAAAAGAATATACCAAAAACCCTATTCCAACACAGAAGCCCACTATAAAAATTTGGTGCTGTGAAGAGTTAAAGTGGCGGCGGAACCACGGCCAATGCGTGAGTTTGGCCGCGGTTCCGCGGTGGAACAATGACGTCACGCTACCAAATTTTCACAGAATGCTTAAAAAACCATGCACGATTTTTTGACATGTACCAAATAATATTTGAGCACTGCAAAAATTCGACAGAAAACTGATACATGAAAACGCGGTTTTTGGAAAATCCATTCGATCGAACTTGTAAACATGTTAGAGCAAGCTAGACTAGGTTAATGGCATGGCTCTGATACCATGTTAGGCTACGGTAGCGCCCCGGCCGTCTATCCGAGACCAAAATGCTGAAACGAAAAAATTTCTTGACTTTAAACCGGCACTACCGCATTCTAAAAAACCCGGATCGAACCATTAACTTATACCTAGCTATCTAGAGAAGGGGTAGAGGGCTATACCGAGCGATCCGTGTCCTTCGGTCTTCGGCCTCCACTCCGATCTCCTCGCGAAATCTCCGGTCTTCATCTCCTCGTCGGAACGGGCACCACATCGCCGGGTTCTTTTACGGGCTCCCACCTCCGGACCGAGGCAACTCGGGCATGAAGTTGGCGAGCCAACGTGCCCAAGGATGCAGTAGGATAAGTGTGGAACATTTTGTCTCTTGGGGTTTGAAGTTTCCATTTGATGGAGGTGGAATCAACTTTTGGAAAAATGAACATGGGAATTTTTGTAGCAAGAAAAATAATATGAGATGATGAAATTTCCCAATCACAAAATGAACCTCTCTCCCCTCAAGAATATGGCCGGCCATTCTCTTTAATGGGTGAGGGAAAAAAACAAGGGAGGTGAGCACAAGAGGAGAATAATGGTGAGCATAAGAAAAGTGATGATAATGAGGGATTAATGTCACACCAAAGCCAAATCAATTCACATCTCATTAAAGCAAACCATGTGAAGAAAAGAATGGAATCAAAAGATTCTAGATTATCATAATCCCTCATTTACAAGAAACCCCCTCCACATATCAAATTTGCACACTTGCAAATAACCCTCTCCATCGGAAAAATCCGGCCGTGAAGGAACAAAGGAAAACTGGCCGGAATGGAATGCAAACTGGCAACTTCAGAAAATTGATCACGTAATAAATTACAGGAAAACCCCGCGACTGTATATACATACCCGCATTTTTATTCCGACCGAATACAAATGCAAAGAGACAAAATCTACATTGTACAATACTAGGATCCGGCTTAAACCAAAGCCCGCTATTATTATCCGTCCGATCATGATCCGTGCAATACCGCACGTATATGATCAAACCTTACCATATCTCCATACGGCCTCTACAGCGTTTCGCCCGAAACTTGAGAAACTGTCTATGGGGGACTCTAAAGACTCGTCAATACTTTTGGCTGTGGATTTAACCACTAGCACGTCAGAGGTATTAGCCATACGTAACGGGCTACCAGGTATTGACCAAAAGGGACGTCTGTGAGCGAACTCATGCTGACACCCTACTGAGCCTGTCAGTGACAATATCCGTACAGTCCGGTCCGTTCGTCTATGAGCATCGCATGGCGGGCCTAGGGGGTTGGTAAAAGTCAGACCCCCAAAAGTGGTACAAGTCGTGTCGTAGTGTAGCCCAGAACACCCTGAGATACTACTGGAATACCTACCAATAAATCTCCTGCCTCGGCCGAGAGCTTTGTGTAATGGCTCTCCTAGACACAGCGCGACCTCACCCCCAATACCGGGAGAGACGAACCCCTGCAGATCCGCTCACTGCCTCCATGTGGCTCGGGACTGTACCCAACTAAAACATGTTTGCACGACTCCTTTGAGCCGTGGTAGGGTAGTAATCAAAGTACAGTGGGAACTCACACGAGACAAATGACGATCTCAGGTCGATGAACTAACCTGTATAAATGTCACCAGGGAACTGCTATCTGACATCAGGTATAAGACCAACTAGCATGTTCCCGGTGAGTCCTGTCCTGTGTACTCATAACCCAATAAGCACCTGTATATATCTTAGGTGAACCAACTGACACCAGTGGCTTGTGAGACCGGCCACCGCCCCTCGTCGGGGTCTCGACTGTATACACCAGTCTACTCTGGAGTATCGATGCCCTGTCTCGAAAACTCCCACGACTAGGGACCTTTTAAGGATGTGCTTATAGACCCCAGCTCCCACGTATATGATCGCCATCATACTGCTGGCAGTCAAACAAGAATCCTAAGGGCTCTATCAACGTGCAATAGTGACCTGTAAGGTCACCTAAAGCAGTACACAATGATAAAGATAAACCAGATAACATACTATCATCTTAAGTAAGACTGTTCTAACGGTATAGGTCCTCTTTCAATCATTGCAATCACGTGCCTGTGATCCAATAATTAACTCTGAGGGCACTATCTCCAACAGTATCTTTCAGGTGGATGAGGAACCCAACTAGATCTGCGAAGTGGCTGCGGTTCGTCGGGGACTATTGAATCATCCGGTTCCAACAAATCATCAGTTGTAGTTTGTGTTTGCTGGAACTACTTCCAGTTCTACCTCATCGCTACTAATTTCTTCCACAAGAAATTCCTTTTCTAAAAAGGTGGCATGTCGAGAAACAAAACATCTTTTGTTCCTTGGTGTGGTAGAAGATATACCCTCGTGAATGGTTGGGATATCCTACAAACTTGCACAGAACTGATATTGCCTCGAGCTTGTCCTGATTTTGCTTTTCAACATAGGCCGGACAATCCATATCTTAACTCGTTTAAGAGATGGTCTCTTCCCATTCCATATCTCATATGGAGTGGTAGGCAACGGATTTGATCGGAACTCTATACAATAGGTATGCGTCTTCTCAAGTGCATGTCCCTGAAAGGAAATAGGCAACTCAGCAGTACTCATCATAGAGCGCACCATATCTCATAGGGTGCGATTCCTCCACCCTGATATACCGTTGTGCTGGAGTGTATACGGAGGAATAAACTGAGAAAGAAACTCGTTCTCTTTTAAATAGTCTCGGAGTTCCGTGCTCAAGTATTCTCTTCCCCGATCATATCGAAG
This sequence comes from Agapanthus africanus, assembly GCA_030015575.1. Lineage (NCBI taxonomy): Eukaryota > Viridiplantae > Streptophyta > Magnoliopsida > Asparagales > Amaryllidaceae > Agapanthus > Agapanthus africanus. The sequence continues at coordinate 517,705,156 of CM057343.1, forward strand.
GATTTGAATACCTTTATCCATCTGGTTCTTATCTTCGTATTTATATTCCTTGAAATTCTCAAAAGATTCAGATTTGTGTTTCAAAAAGAACACATGTCCGTATCTTGAGAGAACATCGGTGAATGTAATAAAGTACGTGGAACCATCCCTGGCATGTGTAGACATAGTGTTAGTTATATGTATGCCCTAAAGGCCATTACTATACATAGGATGTATATTGTAGTGGATGCTTGGACATATATAGGGAGGACTTTCTTGCTCGACATGATAGTATGCTATCTGGTTGCTCTTTACCTTAATGTGTACACTGATTGGCTCTCTGTTACATGTTGGTAAAGCCCTTAGGATGTGTACTTGACTACCTGGACTATGATGCGGATCATACTAGTGGGGACATGGTAGTCCATAAGTACATCTTTCAAGGTCCCTAGTCGTGGGTGTATCAAGACGGGGCATCGATATACCAGAGTAGACTAGCGTATACCTTCTCGACCCATACAGATGGGCGATGGATGATCCCATATCCATTGGTGTTCGACATCAGAGATGATATACGGGTGCTCAGTGGAGACTGGGTACACTGGACGGACTCGCCGAGAACTCCCAGATGGTATTATACCTTACTTCAGATGGTAGTTCTCTGGTGACACTGGTGCAGGTTAGTCTGTAGACCCGTGATCATCATAGAGTCTTGTGTGATTCCCACTGTGCTTTGATTTCCACCTTACCACGTCCAAGAGGGCGTGCAAAATGGTGGTTTTTGGGTACAGTCCCGATTCACATGGAGGAAATGAGTGATAGGAGGGGATTCGTCTCTCCCGGTATAGGGAGTTGATGTTACGCTGTGTTCGATTGGCTATAACCGGAAATCCATGGCCAGGGTTGCTGAGATTTACTGGTAAGTGTTATCAGTAGTTTCTCGAACTATTATAGACCTCATATCGACACGACTTATCGAGCTACTGGGGTCTGACGTTTACTACCCCTAGGCGAGATATGCGACATATCAGACGACGAGACCGGACTGTACGGTAAGTGTTACTGGTTGGATTCACAGGAGTGTGAGCGGGCTTGCTCGTTGATCTTCTGATCGCTCAATACCCGGGTGGCCGTTACGTTTAGCAAACCGCTTGCGGCTTGTGGGTGTTTGATATGATCATCACCTACTGCCGGCGTATTGACGAGTCTTTAGAGTCCTACACAGAGGTTTCCTGGCTCAAGCGAAAAGAAATAGGAGCGCATATGTGATATGTGCGGGACCGAGAATAATACCAGTATGTGATACTGAATTCTATTCTCGCGATTTGTATCATCGGACGGTTATATAAGATATAGCCGGGTTACCGAATCAAATGTTGATTCGATATATTGATACACATGATATTAGTCGGTTATGACCGGATCGTTAAATCAAGTGTTGATTTAATGATTTAATGTATAATTATATATTTGATATATTACTTTACATTAACTAGTATTGGTTCACTTAAGATTATTTTTCTCACTTGATATGCACAAGTTGTATATGTGATATATATTTGTGCACTAGTTTGTATCATGATTGATGATACATGCAAACATGAGTGTGTGTATGCTTTACACCTTGTTTAGGTTAATTGTTAAGGTTTTATTTATTTTATTTATTATGTTTTGTTAAAACAAAAATGGTGCTTTTTCTTTTTCCATGCTAGAAGCTTCATGATGCTTTAAGCATCTTTGAAAAAGTCTTACCATTTTTGTTTTATGCATTAACCTAACCATTAGCCTAAACTCTAGTATATTCTCTACACAAGTAAACTCACCCATGGTTGCTAGATGAGAGACTTCACTTGAATTTTCTTTTAAAAATAATTCATTCTTTTCTTTCTTCTTCATCTTCTTCAAGTGAAGAAGAAAGCTTTCTTGAAAATTCCAAGTGTTGAAATCAAGTGAGAAATCCAAATCTAAAGTGAACCCACTTCCTATTTCTTCATCCTTTACCACTTGCCATGTTGTATAGAGTGTTTTCTTCACAAGGTTCATGACCAAGTGAAGATGGAGCTTGAGTTTGAATCGCCTCGACGTAGATCATCTTCGGCACCGAAGTCAACGACCTAGCCCGCTCATTTCTACGACGAAACCATCGTTAGAGTCCGGGATCCCGATGATCGTAGCGGAGGGACATCATCACGGAGCTCAAGAAGTGGAAGACCGGATCTACAAAGGTTGTAATCCCTTTCACTTATTAGTAAAGTTGTTTGCTAGCTTGTAGTTTCGCCTAATCTCTAGTTAACGATCTTGCATAGAGTTGTTAGGCACATAAAAATTTGATTTTGGCATGGTTGATACCTTGTGGAACCTCATGAGTGTGCCTAGGAACCCTACAGTAGTATCAGAGCCTAACTAGAGCTTTAAACGAAGTGTAGACGATGTTGAAACCCGATCGAACCCCGAAACCTTAAACTTCACCCTTCTCTGTACATTTTTTATAACAGTGGATTTTTCCTAATTAAAAATTCTCAGAAAATAGAGCAGGAAATTCTAAGAAAAACTGCAGAAAATGACACCCTATAGCTACAGTAGCGCCGCGCAACCGCGGCCTAACCCTACTTGTTGCGGCGGTTCCGCGGCCGTCTGTGATGTTTAGGCAGTGCATTTTCCACAGTTATCTCTGTAGGTGTTTATTGTTTCTTCTGGGAATTTTTAATTGATACTCAACAGTTGAGTTTTCTGGGTTGTTTTGGGGACTCGATGATTCGATCGGATTGTTTAACTTTGTCTATGTGTTTTCCCGGATAATTTAGAATATGTTAAAAAGTTCGACCGGATAAAAATACCCACTTTTTCCCCTGCCGGGAAATTTCTAAGTGTTGGATCTTTCCGTAGTTTAAGAACATTCTAAGTAATGCAAGTAATGCGATGGACCCTCTAGAAGACAACAAACCTTAACTCGATTATGTGACCGTCTTGAACTGCCCTTTGAACCTTAGGGTTTGAGGCAGTACGGCGTGCCACATGTGAGGCACTGGCTTGACCCTTCTACGGCTGGACCGTTGGTACTGTGGCATGAAGTGAATGTTTTTAAACTTATTTCATGTGTTGAGCTGTTTCAGGAAAACTTGGGTGTTTGATTGTTCGATCGGAAAGTTTAACATTTTCTATGTATCTGGAATGCGATACAATATTTGGAATCCACAAGTAGTTATGAGATAACTGAATGAATGTTATAAATATAGCAGTTTAGTCTCACTTGATCGGTTGCCACGGAATTTTGATGCGATCAAAAGTCCGTCGCAATCACGTTGCGTACGCGGATACTCGCCGGGTAAACTTAATAGACAGCTACACCCCATAGTCCCGACCAAGTGACTGTAGGGGAACCCCGTCGCCGAAAGCATCCGTTCGGGTGCTCACGGTAGCGGTGTTCCGCCTTAGTGCACTTCGTCGACGATATCGGGGGTGCGGCCGTCTACTAAAGTTTGCGACGAGCATTCGTTCTGGATGTCGGGAATCTTGTTGAATTGCCTGACTTGATATTGAATAGAGTTTTCGATAATGAGACTAAAATGCGGGGTTTATAATTGGTTAGGCATGCGATGTCTAAAGAGGTTGCGGATTCCAACTGTTGTAGTTTTACACTTTCTTTTCTGCAACCGTAAGTGTAATATGTGATATCGCCGGTTTCGTTGCTATATGTCAACGATAATTGGGATGGGCATATTTATTTACGTTGATGACATGTGATGTTATGTGTTGCTGGATATGTTATATTGGATCGTCGCGTTATGAATAGCCGGGGGTTTTATGTGAGATGAGTGTTTTTCATTTTCATTTATGTAAAAATTTGTATGTAATATTCTTTTATTGGGGCACTTCCGGGTTGAGCTTGCTGTCACCATTTGTATATTATTTACTTTTCTGCATTAGGATAGACCCAAGGAGGGGCCGAGTCCGGGTCCGGTGGGAGACCATCTCGAGGAGCCGAGTCCGGGTCTCCTAACCCTAGAATTGGTAAGGTTGCTTGCCGCTCTCGTAGGGGTCTAGGGGTGTGGGATTGGCTATTCATTACGACCGTGGAATCCATATTTTATTCAGGCTCAAAATAAAACACGGACGTCCTAATATATCCAATATTTCATATGATATTTTCTGCTGCGTTATCTGTGATGTGATCATGTGATTTGTTCAGATAGATACTGTATATAGTATATACGATATATTATATAGACGTTACTTATGTTTTACACCCGCGCTAGCCCTGCCTCGCTCTGCCGTTAGTTACCTAACCTAACGGTGCACGAGGGGACATCGAGGCGAATGCGGATGGCATAAGCGTACGTTATATTTATCTGTGATGTTTAGGTGGACTTAAATGATGGGACTTCATTAATATGATTAATGAAAGAAAAAGAAACCTAAAAGATGTTGTGGAATCGAATTTTCAAAAACAGGTAGCTACAGTTCTTGCTTTGCATCGCGGTGTTCCTTGTAGAACATCCTGCACCTTATTCGATGAGGAAAGGGCCGAGATCCCTTCACCGGGAGTGACCCCTTTAGCAATGACTGGCAGATACTACAACCCTCGGTTTGTCTTTTGATTGCTTCTATAGTTCTTGCTTTGCACAGTGATATATATGATATATCCTACACCTCATTCGACGAGGAAAGGGCCGACGATCCCTTCACCGGGAGTGACCCCTTTAGAAAAACTAGAAAAGCCTCAGAAACACTCCATTTTAAAATCATTTGATTCTACAACGATATCAAGTTCATTACGCAATAGGATTTCAGAAAAACCTGTCGTAGCCCTCCGTCATTTCAGATAAGTCCTGCTTAGTATTCGTGCTGCGTTTGTTGACCTTGTCAAGGCGCAGTGTGCGGTAGCTGACCAGTATTTATCTGCTTATGCATATGATGCAGATTGGGTTAGGGTAGTCGTACGGCCTTGTTGACCTTGTCAAGGGTCGTGGGGTGGGTTTAATTCAATCAAGAAATGACGGGTTGAACTTGACTTACGGTCTATGGTTTGTTGACTTTGTCAAGGTCATAGATCGTTTGGGGCAAAATATTATCGGGAATTTCAAGTGTTGAAATTTGCAATGAGATTGCATACCTTCTATGAGATAGTTGGATCCCGATACCCGCTGCGAGTAAGAGTTAATCCTGGGAGAGTTTTACACATTACAATTAGCCGATCAAGTAGGTGTCTAGAAAGGTGTTAACGAGGTTACGCCTCTGGGAAAACGAGGTTTACATTAATTAGGTTCGTGCGAAAGCACGGGGGACCTCCCTCAAAGTACCGACACTGGCCTGGCTTAAAGATTGGCGAACTTGTAGCGTGTAATTAATCCCGGCTAGTATTTTCTTTTAGGGTTTGAAGGAAGATTTGATAAAAACAGTGGGAGTCATCCTGATTAGATAAAATAATAACCAATCTGATCTTGCAAGAGCACACGCAGAGTGTTTTCTTCTCTCTCTCTCCAGGTAGCGACTATATCACGCCTTAATCAAGATAATAATACGGATGTATTGACCGAACCCGCTTGTTATACTGAGTCGGGGAACGTTGGTCCCACTCCAACTTATAAATGTTATAAGACAGAGCAGGAATGTGGGGAATACCAGGATTCCCATGCCGCCTAAATGATGAAAGTGCATGTTGATGCATCATCTTCGGGTGTGTTCATTACATAGAACTGTTTCTCAATATCCTTTACGTCCTGGGTATTTGATACCGGATCAGGATCCCGCATATGGAATTTGTTACATGGGCTACAAAAAGGTAGAGAACTGAGAACGGGTGATAAGTTTCATGAGACAGAAAACGGTGCAAGTGTTGCAGCCAAGTCTGTTAGTCACTGTCACCCTGTATTACAAATACATTAATTCTGAACAAATGTTATTAGATACCGAACCTGACATACAAAATCATATCAGTCTCTTTATTAGTAAAGAAATGATAAAATTTTGTATTGTTGGATAATGTTTTGAACATTTCCTATTTCAAAAGTTGATCGGTTCAGGCACGTTATCAAAAAGCATTGACGTTCTAAATCAAACTACAGTTCCTAGTATACAGAACACACACAAGAGGAAGAGTTCAGAAATGAACGAATCCTTCTTGAGGTATTGTAGATTAGGTCATATCAATGCGACCCGACTGACTAAAGTTACATTTAGATGCATATTTAAATCAGTTTGAATTTACATCTTGTGAAACTTGCCAGTCATGTCACAAAGATTAGATGACCATAGCTCTGTTTATTGGAAACAGAGAAAGAGTTAGTAAACTCTTGGGACTGATACATGCTGATGTATGTAAGGTCCCCTGTCTGCATATGCCAGGACCGGTTCTTTGTACTTCATTACATTCTCTGATAATCTCTCAAGATTCAGCCATATGTTCCTGTTGAAACATAAGTCCGAAACTTTTGAGATATTCACAGAATATAAGTTAGAAGTAGAGAACCAAAATACGGGTATAAGTATTATGTCCTATGATGAGATCAGGGAGGAGAATACTTGTGCATGGAATTCTTGGACTATTCTAAAGGAGAATGAGATTCTCTCTCAGCATTACTCCTCCGTATACACCATAGCACGATGATATATCGGGGTGGAGCAAAAGCACCCTATGTGATATGGTGTGCTCTATGATGAGTGCTACTGAGTTTCCTATTTCCTTTTGGGAGTTATGCACTTGAGAAGTTGCATACCTATTGAATAGGGTTCAAATCAAATCAGTTGCCTACCACTTCATATATGATATGGTAAGGGAAGAGCCCATCTCTTAAGTCAGTTAAGATTTGGGGTTGTCCGGCCTATGTCTAAAAGCAAAATTCGGACAAGATCGAGGCAAGGTCAGTTCTGTAGAACTGGAAAAGTTCCAGCTATACAAACTACAGCTAATAATTTGAAAGAACCAAAGGATTCAGTAGTTCCCGATGAACCTCAGCCTCTCCGGCGATCTAGCAGGGTTCCTCACCTGCCTGAGAGATACTTCGGTTTCTCGATGACAGTGGGAGCGAGGAATGCATCATGAGATGATGACACAACTAGTTTCGAGCAGGCCATCGAGAGTGAGACTCTTTAAGAATGGCTGGATGCTTAGCGATCTGAGATGGAATCCATGTATACCAACAAAGTATGGACTTTGGTTGCTATATCTGAATGGTTAAATCCCCATCAGAAGCAAGTATATCTTGAGAAGATTACTTGGTGTAGATGGAAAAGTTGAGACTTTCAAAACTAGACTTGTTAAAGGTTTTCGTCATCGACCAGACGTGGATAATGATGAAACCTTTTCCAGTGGCTATGCTTAAGTCCATCCGGATCCTACTTAAACATTGCTACATACCATGACTACGATATCTGGGGGTTGGGTGTCATGACTATTTTTCTAAATACTGATTAGAAGAGAACGTCTATAAGTACACAGCCAGAGGGCTTCGTAAACAGTAGGAGCAGCGGAAACGTGTGCAAGTTGCTTTACATGATAAAGCAGGCATCACGGAGTTGGAACATCTGTTTTGATGTGGTAGTCAAAGAGTTTGACTTCATCAAAATGGTAGATGAACCTTGTACATACAAAAAGGTAGTAGAGAGAATGGTGGTCATCCTCGTATTGTACGTGGACAACATACTCTTGATAGGAAAAGAGTTTCCTATACTATGCACGGTCAATCTCCTCTTATCACAAGGATTCTCCATATAGGATCAAAGTGACACCTACTAAATCCTAGGTTTTGGATCTATGAGATAGATCTAATTGGATGTTAGGATACTCACTAGATGTAGTGAGTTGGTATCAATCGATCCTGGGGAGAATCACTGGAAAGGTTCCAGGGTGATAAGGACGACTGAAAGTCAGTCACAGGCATTGTCTTTACCCTCAGTAAAGGGACGGTATGTTGGAAGAGTTCCAAGCAAGATACCATGGCATACTAGACGATAAAGGATGGATACATCGCTACCAAAGATACTACCAAAGAGGAAGTCTGGGTGTATATTCGTTCATGAGATGAACTTCGTTCCTACCATTGTGTGACAATGGAGTTGTGGCTTATGCCTAGGAACGTCCATCCCATCAGTGATCCAGATATATTCTAAGGCAGTATCACCTGAACATGGATATGGTTGATCTCCAGGGGATCGAGGTTAGGAGAGTAGACTCAGAGGACAACACGGCGGATCCACTCACAAAAGCCTTTTCCCAGAGAGAGACTTTTATGGGATAGTTGAGTATGAGATACTACAACCACTGCTATCAGATGGCCCTAGTGCAAGTGGGAGATTGTTAGTTATATGTATGCCCTAGAGGCCATTACTATATATAGGATGTATATTGTAGTGGATGCTTGGACATATATAGAGAGGACTTTCTTGCTCGACATGATAGTATGGTATCTGGTTGCTCTTTACCTTAATGTGTACACTGATTGTCTCTCTGTTACATGTTGGTAAAGCCCTTAGGATGTGTACTTGACTACCTGGACTATGATGCGGATCATACTAGTGGGGACATGGTAGTCCATAAGTACATCCTTCAAGGTCCCTAGTCGTGGGTGTATCGAGATGGGGCATCGATATACCAGAGTAGACTAGTGTATACCTTCTCGACCCATACAGATGGGCGATGGATGATCCCATATCCATTGGTGTTTGACATCAGAGATGATATACGTTTGCTCAGTGGAGACTGGGTATACTGGACGGACTCGCCGAGAACTCCCAGATGGTATTATACCTTACGTCAGATGGCAGTTCTCTGGTGACACTGGTACAGGTTAGTCTGTAGACCCGAGATCGTCATAGAGTCTTGTGTGATTCCCACTGTGCTTTGATTTCCACCTTACCACGTCCAAGAGGGCATGCAAAACGGTGGTTTTTGGGTACAGTCCCGATTCAGATGGAGGCAATGAGCGATAGGAGGGGATTCGTCTCTCCCGGTATAGGGAGTTGATGTTGCGCTGTGTTCGAATGGCTATAACCGGAAATCCCTGGCCAGGGTTGCTGAGATTTACTGGTAAGTGTTATCAGTAGTTTCTCGAACTGTTATAGACCTCATATCGACACGACTTATCGAGCTACTGGGGTCTGACGTTTACCACCCCTAGGCGAGATATGCGACATATCAGACGACGAGACCGGACTGTACGGTAAGTGTTACTAGTTGGATTCACAGGAGTGTGAGCAGGCTTGCTCGTTGATCTTCTGATCGCTCAATACCCGGGTGGCCGTTACGTTTAGCAGACCGCTTGTGGCTTGTGGGTGTTTGATATGATCATCACCTACTGCCGGCGTATTGACGAGTCTTTAGAGTCCTACACAGAGGTTTCCTGGCTCAAGCGAAATGAAATAGGAGCGCATATGAGATATGTGCGGGACCGAGAATAATACCAGTATGTGATACTGAATTCTATTCTCGCGATTTGTATCATCGGACGGTTATATAAGATATAGCCGGGTTACCGAATCAAATGTTAATTCGATATATTGATACACATGATATTAGTCGGTTATGACCGGATCGTTAAATCAAGTGTTGATTTAATGATTTAATGTATAATTATATATTTAATATATTACTTTACATTAACTAGTATTGGTTCACTTAAGATTATTTTTCTCACTTGATGTGCACAAGTTATATATGTGATATATGTTTGTGCACTAGTTTGTATCATGATTGATGATACATGCAAACTTGGGTGTGTGTATGCTTTACACCTTGTTTAGGTTAATGGTTAAGGTTTTATTTATTTTATTTATTATGTTTTGTTAAAACAAAAATGGTGCTTTTTCTTTTTCCATGCTAGAAGCTTCATGATGCTTCAAGCATCTTTGAAAAAGTCTTACCATTTTTGTTTTATGCATTAACCTAACCATTAGCCTAAACTCTAGTTTATTCTCTACACAAGTAAACTCACCCATGGTTGCTAGATGATAGACTTCACTTGAATTTTCTTTTAAAAATAATTCATTCTTTTCTTTCTTCTTCATCTTCTTCAAGTGAAGAAGAAAGCTTTCTTGAAAATTCCAAGTGTTGAAATCAAGTGAGAAATCCAAATCCAAAGTGAACCCACTTCCTATTTCTTCATCCTCTACCACTTGCCATGTTGTATAGGGTGTTTTCTTCACAAGGTTCATGACCAAGTGAAGATGGAGCTTGAGTTTGAGTCGCCTCGACGTAGATCATCTTCGGTACCGAAGTCAACGACCTAGCCCGCTCATTTCTCGGACGAAACCATCGCTAGAGTCCGGGATCCCGATGATCGTAGTGGAGGGACATCATCACGGAGCTAAAGAAGTGGAAGACCGGATCTACAAAGATTGTAATCCCTTTCACTTATTAGTAAAGTTGTTTGCTAGCTTGTAGTTTCGCCTAATCTCTAGTTAACGATCTTGCATAGAGTTGTTAGGCATATAAAAATTTGATTTTGGCATGGTTGATGCCTTGTGGAACCTCATGAGTGTGCCTAGGAACCCTACACATAGGACCGCATACATCACCATGTATCTGTCCAAGAGTTTAGTAGCTCTTTCTCCGTTTCCAGTAAACGGAGATTTGGTTATCTAGTCTTTGAGACATGACTGACAAGTTTCATAAGATGTAAATTCGAACGGATTCAAATATGCATCCTTATGGAACTTCAGCTAGTCTTGTTTCATCGATATGACCCAGTCTACAATGCCACAAGAAGAATTCGTTCATTTCTGAACTGTTCCTCTTGTGTGTGTTCTGTACGTTTGGAACCGTGGTTTGATTCAGAACGTATATACTGTTATGCAACATACCTTACCCAATCAATACTTTGGAAAAAATTCACAATATTATTGGTACGAAATAACCGTCGCTCGAAATCATTGTATTACCGGTTGGTAACACTAGATGATATTTGCCAACTGCTTTAGCTGCAACAATTTCACCATCTCTATTACTATAGACATATCACCCTTTTCCAGTTCTCTACCTGTCTTTAGCCCATGTAACAAATTACATATATGGGATCCTGATCCAGTATCCCATACCCAAGACGTAGAAACGACTGAGAAACAGTTCTTGGTAACGAACACACCCAAAGACGATACATCAACATGTTTTTTCTTCGTTTGGGTGACATGGGAATCCGGATATTCCCTTATTCCTTGCTCATATTTATGACAACCATAAGGTAGAGCGGAACCTAGCCTAGTATAATAAGTAGGTTCGGTCAAAACATCCATATTATTATCTTGATTAAGGCATTCCATTGGTCGCTAGCAGGAGAGAGAGAAGGATAATCACTTTGCGTGCGCTCTTTGCAAGATTAGATTGGTTATTATCTTATCTATTCAGGATGGCTCCCACTGTTTTTATCAAATCTTCCTTCAAACCATAAAAAGTAAGATTAGCCGGGATTAATTACACCCTACAGGTTCGCCAATCGTTCGGTCAGGCAGGTATCGGTACTCCGAGGGAGGTTCCTCGTGCTTTCTCACGTACCTAATTAAAATAAACCCCGTTTCCCTAGAGGCATAACCCCGTTGACACCTTTCTAGGCACCTACTTGATTAACTAATTTTAAAGTGCAAAACTCTCTCAGGAGTAACTCTTACTCACAGTGGGAATCGAGATCCACCTATCATATAGAAGGTATGCAATCTCATTGTAAATTTCAACACTTGAAATTCCCAATAATGTTATTACCCTTAGCTTCCTATGACCTTGACGAAGGCCAACAAACCATAGGCCGCTAGTCAAGTTCAACTCATTCATTTCTTGATTGAATTAAACCCACCTCCACGACCCTTGATGAAGATCAACAAAGTCGCACGACTACCCTAATCCAATCGCATCACATGCTGGCAGATAAGCACTAATCAGCTACCACACACTACGCCATGACGAAGGCCAACAAACGTAGCACGAATACTAAATAGTACTTATCTGAAATGACGGAGGGCTACGCAGATTTTTATGAAAACCATGAGTGTAACGAACTTGATATCGTTGTAGAATCTAGTGATTTTGAAAGGGAGTGTTTTTTAGGCTTTTGCTAGTTTCGCTAAAGAGGTCACTCCCGATGAAAAGATCTCGGCTTTTTCCACATCGAATGAGGTGCTGGATATTCATGAATACCACTATGCAAAGCAAGAACTAGAGAAGAAATCAAAAACTAAACCGAGTGGGTTGTAGCATTTGCTAGTTTCGCTAAGGAGGTCACTCCCGGTGAAGAGATATCGGCTTTTTCCTCATCGAATGAGGTGCTGGATATTCATCAAGGAATACTACTATGCAAAGCAAGAACTAGAGCTACCCTTTTTGAAAATTTGATTCTACAATATCTATTAGTTTCTTTCTTTTCATTAATTTCATTAATGAAGTCCCATCAATTAATGTTTCCTAAACATTACAGAAAAATGAAACGAAAATAAAACGTACGCTTATACCATCCGCATTCGCCACGAGGCCCAGTCTTGCACCGTTAGGTTACTTAACTACCGGCAGAGCGGGGGCTTGACTAGTGCGGGTGCAAAACATAAGCAACGTTTATTATATATCATATATATAATAGTACATTCGTCTCACGCGGTTATATGATCAACATCACAGAATCAAGCAGCAGAAGCAATATATGAAATATTGGATATATTAGGATGTCCGTGTTTTAAATTTATCCAGTAATGTAAAACACGGATTCCACGGTCATGATGAATAGCCAAACCCACATCCCCAGACCCCTATGAGAGCGACAAGTAACCCTGCCAATTCTAGAGTTAGGAGACCCGGTCTCAATTCTTTGAGATGGTATCCCACTGGACTCTAGAACCCGGTTACTTATGATCCCCGTCTTCGGTCTATCCTAATGCGGAAAAGTAAATAATATACAAAAATGGTGACATCATCCTCAACCCGGAAGTGCCCCAATAAAAGAATATTACATACAGATTTTACATGAATGAAAATAAAAACTCTCATCTCACATAGAACCCCCCAGCTATTCTTTCACGATGATCCAATAAATCATATCAACAGCAACACATGATACCACATATCATCAATGTAAGCAAATATGTGTATCCCTAAAACTTGTTGACATATAGCAACGAGATTGGGATACCCAACATATTACACTTACGGTCGCAGGAAAGAAATTGAAAAACTACAATAATTAGAATCCGCAAAATCCTTAGACATCATAAACCCGGAATATCTTATATTCCGGATTTCACACCTAACTTATAAAACTTGCATTTTAGTCTCAAATTGAAAACACTTTTCAATTGGTTATCGATTAATTCAACAAGATTCCCGACTTAGTGATTGCGTACAATACGCAATTGCGACAGACTTTTGATCTGAATCAAAACTTCATGGTAATCGATCAATTGAGACTAAAAGCTAGGTTTACAATACACTAACTAGTTTTCATAAAAATAATTAATCCAGATTCTAATAATTATATCACACATCACAAAGCATGTAAAGTAACCACGACATTAGAATTCCGCACTTAATTAGCAAACTAAACCAATTTTTCCAAGACATGAAAAATCTAGTGAGCTAAAGTTCCAAAACTGATTGTTTTAAGCCAATCCGGGAATCGAAACGAACTCGAAACCCACCTAAATCTTCGCGGAGGCGAAGATCCCAAAATTAAATATCGAATGGGGGGCCTCGGGGGGGGGTACCCACCCCCGGGGGCCACCTACCCCCGGGGGCCACCTCGAGGTAGCCCCTAGGGGAAGGCATACCCGAGAGCACCCAGTTGGGGTGCTCTCGGGTCACCCACCCCCAAGGCCATATTGTGGTGATCTTGGTGTGTGGGACTGGCCTCTGGTCCCCATGGGGTGTCCCCGGGGTGCGCACACTCCACCCCGCGGCTTCTCGGTTCAAACCGTAAGCCCGCGGGGTATGCAAACAATTCAAACCATCATTTTTGAAACAGTTTTTATCGGCAGATTTTGGGCGACGAAAACGGTGGATTTCTATCATCGCTACAAGCTGCCCTAATATTCTAGATTGGATCTGATACCATGAAAGTCGACCCTAGCACCACCATGAGGTTTTAGTAGCATCAAGTATGCCAAATTTTAATTTTTATTAGGTGCTAAGTGAGAATATACAAGATCTTTGCTAGAATATTAGGGTTTAAGTTTGATATCAACTAAAACTATGAGAAGCGAAAGATTTCTATACCCTCGTAGATCGAATCCTTCACTTCACATGCTCCGTGTAGTAGTCCCGTGACTTTACTAGGCTCCACTTGAGGGTTTGGACGGGCTTCCTCCGATGACCTTCGTACCGAAGATGATCGACGCGAAGTCCCTCCAACTCAAGCTACCTCTATACTAAACTCTTAAGCGTAGGAAACAAACTACACTCGATCACTATTCAAGTATAGGATGGTGAAGTAAGGGAAGTTAAAGCTCACAAATTTGTATTCAAACTTCATGGTTCACATCACATGTGAGAGTTGAAGCTTGAACCATGACAATGAGAAAGATGAAGAAGCTAGAGAGCAACCATGGGAGCAACTCAAGAAAAATGGCTAAGTGCTGAGAATAAAGTAAGAATGAATGACAACGCTTGACCCCTAATCATTCAAGCATGGAATTTTGCAATATAAAATTGCAACCATGCTTGAATAATGAGTCAAGATGAATAAACTATGAATAAAGTCCATACTTGAAACCATGCTCTCATTTTCCACCTTATTTCTATTTTTCTCAAATATAATTCAAGCCATGCTTCATTATATATATATATATATATATATATATATATATATATATATATATATCATATATATTAATATATATTATGAAGAATAATTAGTGAGCTAATGATATTAGTTAAGATATAATTATATCACATTATTAAATTAACACTTAATTTAATAATCTGGTTATATCACATATGACCAACTGTAGGGTTCCTATGAACGACAGCAAGGTTTCGGGAGGTATCGTCCATGCCATTATCAAGTTTTTGCCGTTTTAAAGAACCTAAACTAGAATCTTTAACTAGAGAATCATACAAAACATATTGTAAACTACTTTACAACTAAGTGAACTAGGAATACAACCTTTGTTGACCGGTCCTTCACTTCAATAGCTTCGTGTAGTAGTCCCTTCACTCCAAGTAGTGATCTTCCGGACTCTAGCATGGCTTCACAAGAAGAAAGGAACGAACTTGCTTGAAGTCATCGAGGCCGAAGATGATCTACGTCGAGAAGACACTAACCCAAACTACTACTTTACTAATGAGAGATTAGCGAAGCTAACATCCTATACTAAAGTGTTAATCTAGTAGAGGATGATGAAGTAGGATTTTTGCTCATTTTAGAATTGATTTTCTCACTTGCTCAAAAGCTAGAGAGCTCTTGAGCTTGAAGAAGAAGATGAAGAGAGATAATGTTGTGAGAGTGAATGGAAACCATGGGTGAGAAAATATCTAATATTACTCATGTAGAGACTTAACAATGAGTTTAGATAATGGTTGGGTTAACAAATATCTAGTGTAAGACAAAACTAGTGGACTAAGTCAATGGATCTCAAAGCTTCATGAAGCTTCATGCCATGTGACAAATTTCAAACTAATAATTGAATTACAATAAATAAATAAATCCTATACTATCTTTATCATGGTGTAAGTATCATACAGCCATGTTGCATGTATCATCAACCATGACACAAAAGTGTACAATAATATATATCACATATATATTATATGCACACAAGTGAGAAAAGAAATGTTTAAGTAAGCCAATACTAGTTAATGTAAACTAGTATATCAAATTTACAATTATACACTAAATTATCAAATCAACACTTGATTTAATAATCCGGCTATATCTCATATAACCGACTAATATTAAATGTACAAATTTATCGAATCAACACTTGATTCAAAACCCGGCTATATCACATATAACCGATACAAATATCGTGAGAATAGAATACGGTATCACATACTCGTATTAACCTCGGTCCCGCACATATCACATATGTGCTCCTACTTCGTTTTTCCTGAGCCAGTAAAACCTCTGTATAGGAGTCTAAAGACTCATCAATACACCGGCAGTAGATGATGATCATATCAAGCACCAATAAGCCGTCAATGGTATTAGCTGGACATAACGGCTGCCCGGGTATTGAGCGATCAGAAGATCAACAAGCAAGCCCGCTCTAGCTCCCGTAAAGCCTGTCAGTAACACTACTGTCCAGTCCGGTCTCTTCGTCTGAGATGTCGCATATCCAGTCTAGGGGTGGTAAATGTCAGACCCCAATAACTCGATAAGCCATGCTGATACAAGGCTTATAACAGGTCGAGAAACTACTGATAACACTTACCAGTAAATCTCTAAATCAGCCCTGGCCAGGGACTTCCAGTTATAGCCAATCGAGCACAACACGACATCTACCCTCAATACCGGGAGAGACAAAATCCCCTCCTATCGCTCATTGCCTCCATGTGACTCGGGACTGTACCCAAAAACCACCGTTTTGCATATCCTCTTGAACGTGGTAAGGTGGAAATCAAAGCACAGTGGGAATCACACAAGACTCTATGACGATCTCGGGTCTACAGACTAACATGTACCAGTGTCACCAGAGAACTGCCATCTGACGTCAGGTATAATACCATCTAGGAGTTCTCGGCGAGTCCGTCCAGTGTACCCAGTCTCCACTGAGCACCCGTATATCATCTCTGATGTCAAACAACAATGGATATGGGATCATCCATCGCCCATCTCATGGGTCGAGAAGCATATACGCTAGTCTACTCTAGTATATCGATGCCTTGTCTCGATACACCCACGACTAGGAACATTAAAGGATGAACTTATGGACTACCATGGCCCTACTAGTATGATCTGCATCATAATTCTGGTAGTCAAGTACACATCCTAAGGGCTTTACCAACATGTAACCATGAGACATTATAAAGAGACAGGTATACATGTTAAGATAAAGAACAACCAGATAGCATACTATCATGTCGAGCAAGAAAGTCCTCTCTATATATGTCTAAGCATCCACTATAATATACATCATATGTACAATAATGGCCTCTAGGGCATACATACAACTAACAATCTCCCACTTGCACTAGAGCCAGCTGTTGTAGTATCGCATACCCAACATTCCGATGAGTCTCTCGAACTGTATCTGGGGAATGGCCTTCGTGAGTGGATCCACTGTGTTGTTCTTCGTGTCAACTCTCCTAACCTCGATCTCCTGGCGATCAACTATCTCCCGGATCAGGTGATACTGCCTCAGAATATGCCTGGATCACAGATAGTACATGGGTTCCTTGGACAAAGCCACCGCTCCATTGTTATCACAATACAAAGGTATTGGATACTCAGTGGATGGAACCATTCCAAGTTCAGTTATGAACTTCTTCATCCAGACAACCTCTTTAGCAGCATCGTTGGCAGCGATGTATTCAGCCTCCATCGTCGAGTCTGCCATGGTTTCCTGCTTGGAACTCTTCCAGAAAACCGCCCCTCTATTGAGGGTAAAGAAAAATCCCGAGACCGACTTAGAGTCGTCCTTATCACTCTAGAAGCTCGAATCGGTAAAGGACTCCACTTGGAGTTCTCCGTAACCATACACTAAGAGCATCTATTTAGTCTTTCTCAAGTACTTGAGAATGCTCTTCACAGCTGTCCAGTGAGACTCTCCTAAATCTGCTTGATACCTACTCACTACACTTAGTGAGTATGCTACATCAGGTCTGGTACATAGCATCGCGTACATGATAGTGCCTACTGCCGAAGCATAGGGTATCCCTTGCGTGCGAGCTCTTTCCAAATCAGTCTTGGGAGACATCTTTTTAGAGAGAGTGAGTCCTGAGATCGTGGGTAAAAACCCACGCTTGGATTCTTCCATACTAAACCTTTTTAGTATGGTGTCAATGTATTTGGATTGGGATAATCCCAGTATCTGTTTAGATCTATCTCTATAGATCTTAATTCCCAAGATGTAGGAGGCATCACCTAGATCTTTCATTGAGAATCTTTGTGATAAGCAGAGCCTGACCGATTGCAGCATAGGAATATCATTTCCTATCAAGAGTATGCCATCCACGTACAATACGAGGAAGACAACCTTGCTCTCTGCCACCTTCTTGTATATAGAAGGTCCATCTATGTTTTTGACGAAGTCAAACTCTTTGACAACGACATCAAAATAGATATTCCAACTCCGCGATGTCTGCTTTAACCCGTAGATGGATTTAAGCAGCTTGCACACCTTCCCGCTGCTCCCACTGTCTACGAAGCCCTCTGGCTGAGTCATGTGCAGGCACTCTTCCAAATCACCATTTAGAAAGGTGGTCTTGACATCCATTTGCCAGAATTCATAGTCATAGTATGCAGCGATGGCAAGTAGGATCCGGATGGACTTAAGCATAGCCACTAGAGAAATGGTTTCATCATAATCCACACCCGGTCGTTGACGAAAACCTTTTGCAACAAGTCTTGCTTTGAAAGTCTCAACTTTTCCATCTACACCAAGTTTCTTCTTAAAGATCCATATGCTCCCAATGGGTTTTACCCCTTTAGGAGCAACTTCCAAAGTCCATACTTTGTTGGTGTACATGGATTCCATCTTAGATCGTATTGCAACCAGCCACTTCACTGAGTCCCCACTCGTGATGGCCTGCTCAAAACTAGTTGGGTCATCATCTTCCATGATGCAATTCTCGCTCCCACCATCAATGAGAAAACCGTAGTATCTCTCAGGTGGATGAGGAACCCTACCAGATCGAAGGAGAGGCTGAGGTTCGTTGGGAACTATCGAATCCTCTGGTTCTACCAAATCTTCTTCTGTAGTTTGTGCGGTTGGAACTTCTTCCAGCTCTATCTCTTTGCCACTAATCTCTTTCGCAAGAAATTCCTTTTCTAAAAAGGTGACAAGTTGAGTAACAAACACCTTTTGTTCCTCACTGAGGTAGAAATGATATCCATGCGAATTGCTTGGATATCCCACAAACTTGCAAAGAACTGATCTTGCCTCGATCTTGTCCGAATTTTGCTTTTTAATATAGGCCGGACAACCCCATATCTTAACTCATTTAAGAGATGGTCTCTTCCCATTCCATATCTCATATGGAGTGGTAGGCACCGATTTGGTTGGAACTCTATTCAATAGGTATGCGGCCGTTTCCAGCGTATAACCCCAAAAGGAAATAGGTAACTCAGTGGTGCTCATCATAGAGCGTACCATATCCAATAGGGTGCGATTCCTCCGTTCCGATACACCGTTGTGCTGTGGTGTATACAGAGGAGTAAGCTAAGAGAGAATCCAATTCTCTTTTAGTTAATTCAGGAACTCATTGCTCAAGTATTCTCCTCCTTGATCAGATTGAAGAATTTTAATACTTTTACCCATTTGGTTCTCGACTCCGTGTTTATATTCTTTGAATTTCTCAAAAGCTTCAGACTTAAGTTTCAACAGGAACACATGTCTGAATCTTGAGAGATCGTCAATGAATGTAATGAAGTATGAGGAACCATTCCTGACATGCGTAGACATGGGACCCTATACATCATAATGTATCAGTCCCAAGAGTTCCATAACTCTTTCTCCGTGTCAAGTAAACGGAGTTTTGGTCATCTTGCCTTTGAAACATGGCTGGCAAGTGTCATAAGATGAAAATTCGAACGGATTCAAATATCCATTCTTATGTAACTTAGCTAGTCGTGTCGCATTGATATGACCTAGTCTACAATACCACAAGAAGGATTCGTTCATTTCTGAACTCTTCCTCTTGTGTGTGTTTTGTATATTAAGAACTGTGGTTTGATTTAGAATGTATATGCCATTATTTAACGACCCTGATCCAATCAACTTTTGATTCAGGAAGATGTTCATAACATTATCCCGTACTACAAAATTATATCCTTCTTTACTTAATAAAGAAACTGATATAAGATTGCATATCAGGGTCGGAATGTAATAGCATTCGTTCAGAATCAATGTATTACCATTTGGTAATAAAAGGTGATATTTGCCAACTACTTTGACTGCAACATTTGCACCATTCCCTAATCTTGTGGAATGATCACCCATTCCCAGTTCTCTACCTTTCCTTAGCCCATGTAACTTATTACATATGTGGGATCTCGATCCGGTATCTAATACCCAGGACGTAGAGTGAATTGAGAAATAGTTTTCAATAACTAATACACCCGAAGAAGATACATCAACATGCTTATTCTTAGTTTGGGCCGCATGGGAATCCGGATATGTCCCTATTCCCTGCTCAGTCTTATAACAATTATAAGAAAGAACGGAACCAACGTTCCCCTGCTCAGTATAACAAGTGGGTTCGGTCAATACATCCATATTATTATCTTAATTAAGGCTTGACATGGTCGCTACCTGGAGAGAGAGAGAGAGAAGAAAACACTTTAGCGTATGCTCTTGCAAGATCAGATTGGTTATTATTTTATCTAATCAGGATGGCTCCCATTGTTTTTATCAAATCATCCTTCAAACCCTAAAAAGAAAGACTAGCCAGGATTAATTACACCTTATAACTTCGCCAATCTTTCAGCCAGGCCAGTTTTTACTTTGAGGGAGGTTCCTCGTACTTTCGTACGGTCCTAATTAAAATAAATCTCGTCTTCTCAGAGGCATAACCCCATAAACACTTTTCTAGACACCTACATGATTGACTAATTGTCTTGTGTAAAACTCTCCCAGGAGTAACTCTTACTCGCAGTGGGTATCGGGATCTAATTATCTGATAGAAAGTATGCACTCTCATTGCAAATTTCAACACTTGAAATTCCCGATAATATTTTGCCCCTAGCAACTTATGACCTCGGCTAAGGTCAACAAATCATAAGCGCTAGCTAAGTTCAACCCATCATTTCTTGATTGAATTAAATCCACCCGTACGATCCTTGGCTAAGGTCAATAAAGTCGTACGACTACCCTAACTCAATCGCATCATATGCAGTAGATAAGCACTAATTAGCTACCGTACACTACGCCTTGTCTCAGGTCAACAAACGCAGCACGAATACTTAGTAAGACTTATCTGAAATGACAGAGGGCTACGACAGGTTTTTCAGAAAACCTTTTGTGTAATGAACTTGATATCGTTATAGAAACAAGTGATTTTTGAAAAGGAGTGTTTTTGAGGATTTTACTAGTTTCACTAAGGAGGTCATTCACGGTGAAGGGATCTCGGCTCTTTCCTTATCGAATAAGATGCAGGATATATCATAAATACCGCTATGCAAAGCAAGAACTATAGAAGCAATCAAAAACAAAACCGAGTGAGTTGTAGCATCTGCTAGTTTTGCTAAAAAGGTCACTCCCGGTAAAGGGATCTCGGCTCTTTCCTTATCGAATAAGGTGTTGTATTTTCTAT
Source organism: Agapanthus africanus (assembly GCA_030015575.1). Lineage (NCBI taxonomy): Eukaryota > Viridiplantae > Streptophyta > Magnoliopsida > Asparagales > Amaryllidaceae > Agapanthus > Agapanthus africanus. The sequence continues at coordinate 517,726,514 of CM057343.1, forward strand.
AAGGAATACCGCTATGCAAAACAAAAACTAGAGCTGCCCTTTTTCAAAATTTGATTCTACAACATCTTTTAGGTTTCTTTTCTTTCATTAATCTCATTAATGAAGTCCAATCATTTATGCTTCCTAAGCTTCATAGAAAATGAAACGAAAATACAACGTACGCTTATGCTATCCGCATTCACCACAGTGTCCCGTTATGCACCGTTAGGTTACTTAACTAACGGCATAGCGGGATGGGACTAGCGCGGGTGCAAATCATAAGCAACGTCTATTATATATCACTTATATAATATATAGCCATTCGTCTCAGAATCCACAGTGATCACATCACAGAGAAGCAAAAGAAACATATGAAATATTGGATATATTAGGATGTCCGTGTTTTATTTTGAGCCTGTATAAAACACGGATTTCACGGTCGCGATGAATAGCCAAACCCACATCCCGAGACCCCTACGAGAACGGCAAGCAACCCTACCAATTCTAGAGTTAGGAGACCCGGACTCGACTCCTCGAGTTGGTCTCCCACTGGACTCTACAACCCAGTTACTTGTGCTCCCCTCTCTGGGTCTATCCGAATGCGGAAAAGTAAATAATATACAACAATGGTGACACCATCCTCAACCCGGAAGTGCCCTGATATAAGAATATTATATACAATGAATTTTACATGAATGAAAATAAAAACTCTCATCTCACATAAAACCCCCAGCTATTCGAAACACGACGATCCAATATAACATATCACAGCAATACATAACATCACATGTCATTAACGTAAGTAAATATGCGTATCCCAATTGTCGTTGACATATAGCAACGAAACCGGTGATACACCATATATTACACTTACGGTCGCAGAAAAGAAAATGTCAAACTACAGCATTTGGAATCCATAATAACCTTAGACATCATAAACCCGAAATATCACATACTACGGATTTAATGCCTAACGATATAAATTCCACATATTGTATCACATTCCAGAAAAAGCTAAACGACGTTAAATATTCCGATCGAATCAACGAACACCCAAAATTTCCCAAAAAGCTCAACACTTGAGCGTAGTTTAAAAATACTCAGTACATGCCACAGCTCTTATGAACTAGCCGTAGAAGGGTCAATCAATGCCTTATATGCGGCACCGCTGAACTACCACTAACCCTAGGGTTTAGTGGCGGTTCTGATGGTCATATAATCGAGTTAAGGTTTCGTTCTTCTAAAGGGTCCACAGTATCGCTTGCATGATTTTTTGAAACTTTTAAACTAAGAAAAAATCCAACACTTGGAAAATTTTCCGGTAAGGGTTAAAGTGGGTATTTAATATCCGATCGATCTTTTTAACACCGTCTAAAGTAACCCGAAAAACTGTTAGAATTACGACTACGAAATACTCTGAATTGCCTTTGCAGAAAAATAACATCAGATGCAAATTTAGCAAAAACAAACAACACCTGAAATCCCAAAACCCGGAGACTAGAACATTGCAAAAATTTCAACCCAAAATTCCAAACTGGGGCCGAGGTGGCCGGTTTTAATAGCCATGTGGCCGGCCGTTTTAAGGTGGGATAGGCTAAAATTTTTACTGTGTTCATGTTGCAACTCATACAACATTCTGCAATTGTTTAAAAAAATTTTAGAGCCTGTTTAAAAATCGACAGAAACTGGGTCTTGGATTCGGGTGTTTCGGAGTTGTTTCGGTTTCGTAATCTAACACAATCCGTCTAATTCTGTAGCAAGACTCTGATACCACTGTAGGGTTCCTATGAATGACAGCAAGGTTTCGGGAGGTATCGTCCATACCATTTTCAAATTTTTGCCGTTTTAATGAACCCTAAACTAGAATCTTTAAGTAGAAAATCATACGAAACATATTGTAAACTACTTTACAACTAAGTGAACAAGGAATACAACCTTTGTAGACCGGTCCTTCACTTCAATAGCTTCATGTAGTAGTCCCTATGCTCCAAGTAGTTATCTTCCAGACTTTAGCATGGCTTCACAAGAAGAATGGAACGAACTTGCTTGAAGTGTTCGAGGCCGAAGATGATCTACGTAGAGGAGACACTAACCCAAGCTACTACTTCACTAATGAGAGATTAGCGAATCTAACACCCTATACTAAAGTGCTAATCTAGTAGATGATGATGAAGTAGGATTTTTGCTCACTTTATAATTGATTTTCTCACTAATATTTCTCACTTGCTCAAAATCTAGAAAGCTCTTGACCTTGAAGAAGAAGATGAAGAGAGATAATGTTGTGAGAGTGAATGACAACCATGGGTGAGAAAATATCTAATATTACTCATGTAGAGACTTAACCATGAGTTTAGATAATGGTTGGTTTAACAAATATCTAGTGTAAGACAAAACTAGTGGACTAAGTCAATGGATCTCAAAGCTCTATGAAGCTTCATGCCATGTGACAAATTTCCAAAATAATTGAATTACAATAAATAAACAAACCCTATACTATCTTTATAACGGTGTAAGTCTCATACACCCATATTGCATGTATCATCAACCATGACATAAAAGTGTACAATAATATATATAACATATATATTATATGCACACAAGTGAGAAAAGAAATGTTTAAGTGAGCTAATATTAGTTAATGTAAACTAGTATATCAAATATACAATTATACACTAAATTATCAAATCAACACTTGATTTAATAATCCGGCTATATCTCATATAACCGACTAATATTAAATGTACCAACTTATCGAATCAACACTTGATCGATAACCTGAATATATCACATATAACCGACCGATACAAATATCACGAGAATAGAATATGGTATCACATACTCGTATTAATCTCAGTCCCGCACATATCACATATGTGCTCCTACTTCGTTTTGCCTGAGCCAGTAAAACCTCTGTGTGGGACTCTAAAGACTCGTCAATACGCCGGCAGTAGTTGATGATCATATCAAGAACCCATGATGTTGGATATATGTATGCCCTAGAGGCCATTATATGATAGTGTATGTACCGGTATGTGTGTGTGTGTGTGTGTGTGTGTGTTTTCAGGGGACATTCTTGCTCGACATGATAGTATGCTATCTGGTTGTGCCTTTTATCTTGACATGTTCATTTGATCATACTTTCATTCATTTGGTACATGTTGATATGGCCCTTAGGATGATGCAGGACTACTGATATTATGATGAGGATCATACTAGTGGGACATGTGTAGTCTATGAGCATATCCTTGAAATTTTCCTAGTCGTGGGTGTATCGAGACGGGGTATCGATATCACCAGAGTAAACTACCGTATACGTTGCTTGTCCCATATGATGGGCGATGGATGATCCCATATCCATTAGTGTAGTGACACCAAAGACCATATACGAGTGCTCAGTGAGACTGGGTATACTGAACGGACTCGCCGAGAACTCCTATGTGGTATTATATCTATCGTCGGATAGCAGTTCTCAGGTGACACTGGTACAGGTTAGTCTGTAGATCCAAGATCGTTATAGAGTCTTGTGTGTCTCCCACTGTACCTTGATCTCCACCGTACCACGGCTCTACTGAGTCATGAAAACAGGTGGATTTTAGGTACAGTCCTGAGGCACATGGAGGCAATGAGCGATACGAGGGGTTTCATCTCTCCCGGTATTGGGGGTAGATGTTGCACCATGAACGATTGGCTATAACAGGAAGTCGCTAGCCAGGGCTGCTGAGATTTACTGATAAGTGTTATTAGTAGTTTCTCGATCTGTTATGAGCCATTTACCGGCATGACTTATTGGGTTATTAGGGTCGACGATGCCATCCCGAGACTCACATATGTAGCATATTTGATGAAGAGACCAGCCTGTACGGTAAATGTTACCAGTTGGCTCGACGGGAGTTTTAGCAGGTTTGCTTGTATTTCTTTTGAATGCTCAATACCTGGGAGCCGTTACGTACAGCTTGTGCCACTGACTGTTTGTGGGCATGTAATGTGATCGCTGCCTACTGCCAGCGTATTAACGAGTCTTAGAGTCCCACAAAGGAGTCTCCTAGCTCAGGCGAAAAGATATGGGGTGCATATGTGATATGCGCGGGAGCTCGATTAAATGCGTATATTGGATACCGTATTTTAATCAGGCGTTTACTATTGGACGGGTTGTATGAGATATGACTGGGTTATTAAATCAAGTGTTGATTTAATATTAACTCCATTAGCTCATTTATTAAAACCTATTTCTTTACGATGCATGCATGAGTGTATGTATATGTTGATATGCATGTGTAGCATGTTTTTCGTCACCCTAATGAGATGGGAATATGCGCGCTTGTCAGGCGCATAACAGATTCCCCCTGCCTAGGATAGGCTGGGTTTATTGATTGTGGGGATCCGAATCACCGGCAGCCGCGGACTAAGCTGCCGTTAATTACCCCTCGCCTTTGGAGTGAGGGAACCTCCGATTAACGGGTTAAACTGGTCATGTGAACTCAATGTGCAATGTTGTGTTTTGCAGGGGTTTTGGATATATCGGGGGCCCCGCAGAGTTTTTACAAGGGTCCCGCTACCCGGATAGCGGGCTGGGGGTTAAGGGGGCTAGCAGCCCCCTTGCGGGGTGCGGGACAGTGCCCCGTTAGAAATTTTTTCTAACGGAGGACAGTGTCGTGGAGTATGTGTGTGTGTGTATGTATATATACATATATATATATATTTATATATATATAAAGGGAAAGGGCATCCAAAGGATGCATGGGGGCCAGCGCCTCGCGTGCATGGCATGCAGGAGCTGAGCGCTAGCGCACTAGGTGCTGGGCGCGAGCGCTCTGGGTGATGGGCGCACCACGTGCTCGGCACATGGGCACTAGCGCTCTGGGCGCTGGGCGCACCACGTGCTCGGCACGTGGGCACAAGCGCTCTGGGCGCTGGGCGCACCACGTGCTCGACACGTGGGCGCAAACGCTCTAGACGCTGGACGCTGGACGCTGGGCGTCAAACAGGAAGGGGACTTTGGTCCCTGCACTGGGAGCTGTGCTCCCGATTTGACCCTTGGAGTTGAACTCCTAAAAAGTTTAGAAATGATCAAAGGGGGCTGCTTTGTTTCTCCCTTTTGGCCTTGGATTTTTCCAAGATGGGATTTTTGGAGATGGGTCTCCTCTTTCCTCCTCTGTTGGCCGGATCTTGAAGAACAAGAAGCGTGAGGTTTTAAAAATCTCTTATTTTTGAGATGTGATGGGAGATCTAAGTTCCCCTTTGTAGGTTTTGTGGTGAAAAACTATTTAGTTTTTGAAAAGGAAGAGTAAAACTCTTGATTTAATTCAAAAGAAAGAAGAAGGTTTTAGAACCTTGAGGAAGGAGAAATAGACACAGGCCCTAGATTTTTTTTTTTAGAATGAAAAAGTTCTCTTTTTATTCATCATTATGTTGCCTTATATAGGCTTACACATTTACATATAGCCCCTTGGGCTTTACAAAATGGCATTTTGCCCATCCCATGGCTCATGTGCCATTTCTTTTTTGCACATAAGCCATGGGCTTTACAAAAATTTGGCTTGATGCCCATTTTGTTTACATTCATGCATAAAAAATTATATAAAAATTATTTATTACATGATTTCATTTTGGCATGGGGGAGGGCCGGCCGCTTCATGTTCGGACTCGACCTGGGCATGGGCCCACTTGGCTTGGGATTGACTTTAACTTTGACTTGGTCAACCGAGGTGCAATTTTCGACTTCAACAAAGTGCCCCCCATCAATAAGTGCACACCACATATATGGGTCGTGTGCATGAAATTGATGGATTTTCTTTCACATGGAGGCGACTTGCTTTGATTCCCACTTTTTGGGATGCACTGCCCTTTTTACGACATGGACGGTCGATGTTTGCATCTCCGAGGCGGAGTGTCCGTGGTAGACGTTTCCCTGGCCCGGAGTGATTTAGTAGACGTAACCCCGGCATGGAGTGTCGCTGGTCGACGTTTCCCCGAGGCGGAATGTCTGTAGTCGACGTGCCCCTGGCACGGAGTGTCTGCTTGACGTTTCCCCAAGGCGGAGTATCGGCTGGTTGACGTGTCCCCGAGACGGAGTGTCTGCTTGACGTTTTCCCATTACGGAGTGTCGTTGTTGGACGTTTCCCCGATGCAGAGTGTCGCTGGTCGACGTTTCCCCGGCATGGAGTGTCTGTGTTGGACGTCTCCCCGAGACGGAGTGTCGCTGGTTGATGTGTCCCCGGCACGGAGTGTCTGTGGCAGACGTTTCCCTAGCCCAGAGTAATTTAGTAAATGTGCCCCCGGCACAGAGTGTCGCTGGTCGACGTTTCCCCAAGGCGGAGTGTCTGTAGTCGATGTGCCCCCGGCACGGAGTGTCTGCTTGACGTTTCCCCAAGGCAGAGTATCGGCTGGTTGACGTGTCCCCGAGATGGAGTGTCTGCTTGACGTTTCCCCATTACGGAGTGTCACTGTTGGACGTTTCCCCGGTACGGAGTATCTTTGTTGGACGTTTCCCCGATGCGGAGTGTCTGTGTTAGAGGTTTCCCTAATACAGAGTGTCTCTAGTTGACGTGTCCCCGAGACGGAGTGTCTGCTTGACGTTTCCCCGATGCGGAGTGTCTGTGTTGGACGTTTCCCCGATTCGGAGTGTCTATGTTGGACGTTTCCCCGATGTGGAGTGTCGCTGGTCGACGTGTCCCTGGCATGCAGTGTCTGTGTTGGACGTTTCCCCGATGCGGAGTGTCTTTCTGTGACATTTCCCCGGTACGGAGTGTCGCTAGTTGACGTTTCCCCGAGGCGGAGTGTCGGTTCGTTGACGTATCCCCGGTACGGAGTGTGACGTTTCACCGTTACGGAGTGTCGTTGTTTGACGCAAAGGTCGATGTTGGAATTGGTTGGTTTGATTTGTTTGATTTGAGTTGACATCAGCATCGCTACACTGGAATATGGTACCGGGAGCGAATCATCATCTGTCATGAGAGGATATAAGAATTGGTTTTTTGAAGGCATCTGCATTGCTGCACTGGAATAATGCCAGGAGCAACTCATCATTTGCCCCGAGAGGATTTAGGAATTGGTTTTTGCTTGGCATCAGTATCGCTACACTGGAATATGGTACCAGGAGCGAATCATCATTTGCGCTTGCTTATCAGGAAGCGATGACTTAGGAAACAGCTTTTAGGTCCCTATAACTTAAGACTTTTCAATTTTGTGAGCCGTAAGGGTCTCATAAAGCATTTTCTCTCTACGGGTCGTAAGGATCCCGTAGGTGTATTTTCTCCTTAGGAGTCGTGAGGACCCCCAAGTGTGTTGCCCCTTTGTGAGTCGTAAGGATCTCACGCGGGAATTTTCTCCTCACAAAGTCGAGAGGACTTTGCGAGTGCATTTCATCTCTTTTTCATGAGTTTGCGCCGTTTCGGGTTTTCAAAAACTCGCCAGCTGTCCTGCTGTTTTTACTCACGGAGCCCTTTCGGGTTTTCATCCGTGCCCATTTTGCTTGTGGACATACCTTTTTTTATTTTTTTTATTTTTATTTTATTATTTTTGGTGGGACTTTGAATGTGGTCTCACCGGTAGGACTTGGGAGAGATTGAGATTGTTTTACGCCCGTAGATTATATACGGTTTTGCAGGATGTATGATCCAGACCGTAGGGCCGGAAAAATTTCAGGACTTTGTCGGCGTCTGCATCGCTGCACAGGAATATGGTACCATGAGCGACTCATCATTCGCCGTTGGGGTATGGTATTTAGAACTTGGTTGGCATCCGCATCGCTGCACTGGAATATGGCACTAGGAGCGACTCATCATTCGCCGTGCCTATTGGGAAGCGATGATTTAGGAGACAGGTTTAGATCCCTATCACCTAAGGCTTTTCAATTTTATGGGGCGTAAGGGTCCCATAAAAGCATTTCTCCCTACGAGTCATAAGGATCCCGTAGGTGCATTTTCTCTTTAAGAGTCGTGAGAACCCCCAAGTGTGTTTTTCCTTTGTGAGTCGTAAGGATCCCACGAAGGTTTGTTCTCCTCATGTATCGTGAGGACACATGAGTGGATCTTCCCAAATGGAGCATAATTCCGAGGGCGGAGACCAGCCGCGTAACTGGTGATTGCGGTGGGGCATGGGTGTGCTGAGAATTATTTGAGCCTGTGGATTGTATACGGCAGTCAATTTAGGGACTAACCGTAAGGCCGGGAGAATTTTGAGAAATTGGATTTTGGTTGGCGTCTTCATCGCTGCACTGAAATATAGTACTAGGAGCGACTCATCATTCGCCGTTGTTTTGTTTTTGTTTTGTTTTGTTTTTGTTGTTTTTGTATATATTTTTCTTTTGTTTTACTGCGATTGCTCTATCATTTCAGCTTTTCTTATCGCGAAGGTCACGATTGCCCTATCATTTCGGCTATTTTTTCGCTGTTGCCCTATCATTTCGGATTTATTTTTCATCTTTATTTTACTCGCTAATTTTTATTGCGAGTTGCCCCATCATTTCGGCTTTTCTTTTTTTCTTTTAATTTACACATTTTTTTTATTTACACATTTTTTTACATTCCCAGTTTAACGACTTAGAGGTCGACTGTTCCCAGTTTAATGATGTGGTGATCGATTGTTCCCAGTTTAACAACGTGGTGGTCGAATGTTCCCAGTTTAACGACGTGGTAGTCATCGGTTCCCAGTTTAAATACTTAAAGGTCTATCATTCTCAGTTTAACGACGTAGTGGTCAGTTTTGCTTATCCCAGCTCCTTGAACTTTGACCTTGGCGGAGCTGTGTTGACGACCATAGCTCTATGACCTGCCGATACATCCGAAGACTGTGAGGTTTTTCCAAACTTATATTGGTCCTCTGCCCAATCTTTGAAAACACATCAGTCTTCAATGGTATGACTCACCACTCTATGGTATGGGCAATATACGGGATTGCCGGTCATATTCATTTCAGGTGGCCTCTTTGGAATAGGCAATTGCAGACCGTTGTTCAAGGCTTTCTCGAATATATTACGGACCTCATCCCTCCTGAAGGAGTACACCTTCTTCTTTCTTTCCATTAGAGTAGGTGCCCTCACTGATACTGGTCCTTGAGACCGATCAGTCTTTGGTTCGCCCCTTTCAGATAATGGAACATGTCGGGGAGGATTAGGTTCCTGAAAGGCTTCGGTATCCATTTGTATGAAATCGGCGGTCGTAGCTTGACTGTTTGCTAACATGCCTTTAGACAATTCTATCTCTCCCATCTTGTATTGCCTTTCGACCCAATTTTTGAAGACGAAGCAATCCTCAATGGCATGACCTATCACTCTGTGATAGGGGCAATATTTTGGGTCGTCAGTCATATTCGTTTCTTTCGGTCTCTTTGATTCGGGCAGTTATAGACCGTTTCTTAGGGCGTCCTTGAATATCTTGTGGACTTTGTCCCTTTTGAAGGAATAGACCTTATCCAGTTTCTCTTTCAGTGGAGATTCTCCTCTGGTGTATGTATCGGAGGGACTGGAGGCTGAACGCGGCTGTTTTTCGCGAAGGGGCTCCGCTCTTAGGTTGAAGGGGGTATCAATTGGCTACCTCCGGGTATCAATCCCTGGCTCATGAACCAAAATTTGATTCTGCTGTAATTGCAATCGGGCGACTTGGGTCACGAGATCTGCCGCGACGTTTGCCAATTCATTGACCTTAGATTGTACCTTGGCTAACTTCCCATCCCTGTCCTAAAGCTGCCTATTGAGCCATCGGAATAATGCTTGTTCTGTAGTTCCGGTTATGACAACCGGTTCATCCTTATTGTCTGAGCTCAATTCCACAGGAACCACGGGTTCCTCTAGCTTATCGGCCTGAGTGGGCTCTTCATTATTCAGATCGAGTTGACGTTGGGTAGAGTCCACTGCATCATCACCCTGGCTGTGAAGCATAGGAGGGTTCGTTTCTTCATGTCCGACCATGTGGACAATGTGGACCACATACCCGTCCATCTCTTTATCTTTGGCGGCTAATTTCGCGGAGCGGTCCGGGCTTTGGAAATTCATAAATTTTAACATGGCCAGAACCCTAGCCCTTTTGTTGGCTCTGTATCTGAGCCGCTTCTGCCTCAGCTTCTTCGCTTTGAGCGCTTGGCAGGCTTCTGCTCTTCAGGAAGCCGTCATAGGCTGAGTGATGGGGAGGCTTAAGAAGACACCCAACCGAGCAGTTGTCCGAGGCGACGCTGGAGCTTGCCTAAGATTCCTTGTTGCTTTGTTGGTGTTGATGGCCTTGCCCCCAGCTGGGGCCAAGGAGAGTCGTTCAAACACCGACTTGTGTTTGAGTTGGGATGCCTTCGATACCACCACATTTGGCCTCTTGCCTTTCGAGACCGGTTTGTCTGTCACCGGAGCATAAGGAGCTGAGATGGCGTTAGCTGGCACGAACAGAATAGAACCGAACTGTAGCAGCGGCTCCTCCCACTGTCGCCCAAGACTGGCCGGGAGGACCGTCCTGGAGTCCATCTTCATCGTGTAGGAGATGGGAGCTGAGTTCATCTTTAGAGACATTGTTGAAAATTGATTGCTTGGAAAACTGCATGAAAGAGCATTATTTTAGTATAAACATCGAAATGTATATTGATTGAGTTCGCATGAATGCTTGACCCGAAACATGGGAGGAGAGATAGTGTCACGCCTCACCCCCAATACAGAGAGTATTGTTCGCTTTGGCCGAAACCGCACGGTTTTTCCTTTTAGGGCGAACCGGACCCGACCATGGGCTACATCCCAGGAGGTCACCCATCCCAAGACTTCCCTGGCCCGAGCACGCTTAACTACGGAGTTCTCAAGCTCCTGTAGTGCCGGTTCACTTAAAAGGCGCCTCTGTATTGAAGAATGGTATTATTCCATTTATAGTACAGATCTGCCCCCTTTCGGAATGTATTCCGAAGAGTCCCCATTGTTCTACAGTGGGTCCCACGGACTCAAGAGGTGGCCCCCACGGATTCAAGAGGTGGCCCCCGCCCACTTAACATGACACTTGGCGTGGCACTTTGTTCCGTGTGGCACTTTGCTCCGTGAGCAAGAACCGGGTCCCGACATTCTCCCCACCTTTAAACAATGGTTCGTCCTCGAACCACAGACCTAACTATTGAGGAACCAGCTCTGATACCATTCTGTTACGCCTCACCCCCAATACAGAGAGTATTGTTCGCTTTGGCCGAAACCACACGGTTTTTCCTTTTAGGGCGAACCGGACCCGACCATGGGCCACTTCCCAGGAGGTCACCCATCCCAAGACTTCCCTGGCCCGAACACGCTTAACTACGGAGTTCTCAAGCTCCTGTAGTGCCGGTTCACTTAAAAGACGCCTCTGTATTGAAGAATGGTATTATTCCATTTATAGTACAGATCTACCCCCTTTCGGAATGTATTCCGAAGAGTCCCCATTGTTCTACAGTGGGTCCCAAGGACTCAAGAGGTAGCCCCCACGGATTCAAGAGGTGGCCCCCGCCCACTTAACATGACACTTGGCGTGGCACTTTGTTCCGTGTGGCACTTTGCTCTGTGAGCAAGAACCGGGTCCCGACAGATAGGTCCCACTGGGCGTGCCAGAATCTGTAGGGTGTTTTTCGTCACCCCCGTTGAGATGGGAATACGCGCGCTTATCAGGCGCATTACAGATTACCCCTGCCTAGGGTAGGCTGAGGTTTATTGATTGTGGGGATCCGAATCTCCGGCAGCCGTAGACTAAGCTGCCGTTAATTACCCCTCGCCTTTGGAGCGAGAGAACCTCCGATTAACGGGTTAAACTGGTCATGCGAACTCAATATGCAGTGTTGTGTTTTGTAGGGGTTTTGGATATATCAGGGGCCCCGCAGAGTTTTTACGGGGGTACCGCTACACGGATAGCAGGCTGGGGGTCAAGGGGGCTAGCAGCCCCCTTACGGGGTGCGAGGCAGCGCCCCGTTAGAAATTTTTTCTACCGGAGGACAGTGTCGTGGAGTATGTGTGTGTGCGTATATGTATATATACATATATATATATATTGTTAGTGTATATGCCTTAGAGGCCATTACTGTATCATACTAGTTTGTATATTACTTAATGGAAGCTTGGGATATTCACCTTGTATACACAATCTTGCTCAAAATGGTAGTATGCTACTTGGTTTGTCTCTACTTCAATATGTGCATGTGTTTCTTTTAGCTTATCGCTTATACATATTAGTAGAGCCCTTAGGATCTTTACTTGATTACCGGCATTGTGATGGCAGTCACACTAGTGGGGGCTGGGTAATCTACAAGCACTTCCTTATACAGGTCCCTAGTTGTAGGACTATCGAGACAGGGTATCGATACTCCGGAGTAGACTAGCGTATGCGCTTCTCATCCCAGCACGGGAGATGGTCTGTCCCACAGCCGTCAATACGTCGTACTTGAGATAGTATGCGGGTGCTCGTTAGGTTACGAGTACACTGGACAGGACTCGTCGGGAACTGTTGGTTGGTATTATACCTATCGTCAGTTATCAGTTCCCAGGTGACATGAGTACAGCTTAGTCCGCTGACTTGACAGTCACTTCGCCTCGAGTGTGTTCCCACTATACTTTGATTACTACCCTACCACGGCTCAAAGGAGTCGTGCAAACAAGTAGTAGTTGGGTGCAGTCCCGAAGCACTTGGAGGCAGTGACGGTTAGACAGGATTCGTCTCTCCCGGTATTGGGGGTTGACATCGCGCTGTGCCTAGGAGAGCCATTACACGAGTAGTCCCTGGCCAGGGCAAGCGAGATATACTGGTAGGTTTCCAGTGTTATCTCAGGATGTTCTGGGCTACACTCCGACACGACTTGTACCACTATTAGGGGACTGACGTTCACCACCCCCTAGGCCCGCCATGCGATGTATCAGACGAACAGACCGGACTGTACGGAGATTGTCACATTCAGGCTCAGTAGGAGTTTAGATGGGTTTCACTTTGTCCGTCTTCTTATCGGCATCTACCTGGGGGCCGTTATGCACAGCTAGTGCCACTTGCGGTCTGTGGTTAAACCCACTGCCAGCATAGTGTCGAGTCTTTAGAGTCCCACACAGAGAGCTATTCGCCTTTAGGCAAAAGCGTAGAGGTCGCATGGTTTTGCGACAGGTCGCATGGTTTTGCGATAGGGTTCGGTCACATCCGTGCACTTATGCACGTTTGGTGTCCGGACAGTTAACACTAGCAGGCTTTGGTTTAAGCCAGATCCTAGTGTACATTTTGGGATTGGTTTTATCTCGTTTGTATTCATGTTCCTCGGAATGAGGATGTGGGTGTGTATGCACAGTTGATAGAGAGACAGAGGCAGAGGATTCTCATTAGGGTTGTTGACTGTTGACTATTGACTTTTGCTAAACCCTAATGAGAATAAGAAATATGATTAATAATAATATTAATTAAGTATTATAGTGACATGGTTGTTGAGGGGTTGACTTTGTTGACTTGTTGATTTGGTTGACCGGTTGACTAGGTTGGACTAGTTGACCATTATCATTACAATGGTTGTCATTTCATGCAAAGACTTTTGCTTGCTTGTTGTGCTTTGCAAAATGAGTGCATGAAATGATAATGCCACTTGATATGATATGAACCATCACATAATACTCAATTATTATTATTATTATTATTATTATTATTATTATTATTCTTTTTGGATCATGAGAGAGAGGTTGAGAAAAGGCTTGCTCATTCTTGGATTTACTTTCTCTCTTTTGAGCTCTCTCATCCTCAGGCTCTCTCCCTCTTCCTCTTGCTCTCTCTCTAGTTCATGGTTCACTTGTCTCATGTGTTGAGAAACAAGAACCATTGAGATAAAACCCAACACACTCCTCTACTCATCCTAGTTCACAAGGTTTAGCAAACCAAGTGTTCTAGTTTCTTCAAGTTTGAAGAGAAGCCAAAAGGTAGAAGCTTTCGGGTGGATCCATCTTCGGCACGAGAAGACGACGAGGGGAGGCCGGTCCGTACACCATAAGAGTTGAAGACGAAGGAGTTCAAGAAAGGTATAACCCCCTAACCGAGTAGGTAAAACTCTTAGTTAGGCTTGTTAGATGGTTGTTTAACAAAGATCCGTATTTTGAGTCCATGTTACCACCTTTAGAAAAATCGTTTTCCATCATTTCCGCAAGCCCGTAAGTACCGGGAGAGGTAGCATGGACTTACAGTGGTATCAGAGCCTAGTTAAACACTATCTAACATGTTAGCAAAGTAAGTAGAAATTCGATCGGAGAAAAAGTCGCGAAACGAACCCGTAAAATCAACTTTCTGTCGAATTTTTCCTCTGTTCCAAAATTAATAAATCTTGGCTTAAAATTCGACTCAGGGTTTTTATATATCACTGTAGAAAAATGGTCCAGAGAGCCCATCAAAGCGCCGCGGAACCGTGGCAGGAGCTTGCTCCCGCCGCTGATCCGCGGCCGAGTTGACTCGGCCGTGGACGATTTTCCTTGCAGTGTGGTTCTGGGGTTGTTTCGGGATATTTTACAATATGATTTTTCTGCCCAGATTTTCCAGAAAGCAAAATTTGTTTTTGGGGCTTAAAAAACCGTATTTTGATCGAGTTTCTAAAGACTAAAGCTGACGGGTATATATCTGTGATGTGTTATATGTATTGAACATCTGCTAATCACTATACGTCGATTAGTGGGGGTTATACATATCTGTGATCTGTAATGTTGATGGTATGTGTATATGAATTCATTGGATTGTCGCGGATGAATAGCCGGGGGTTGTGAGATGAGAGTTTTCTTTTATCTTTCAATTCATGTAATATGTAAATTGATGTAATATTATTTGTATGGCCGCACAACCGGGTCGGGGTTGTAGCCGTCATTATATAATTTCTTTTTACTGTTTTTGCTCCTAGGATAGACCCAAGGTGGGGTGCTCAAACTACCGGGTATCTCGAAGTGCCGAGTGGCCTACTCACGTCGTTGAGGGAGGTTGCTCCGCTTCGGATATTTGGCGGGTAGTTTGCCGCACCCGTAGGGGTCTAGTGTGGGGTATTGGCTATTCATCGCGACCGTGTAATCCGCTTTTCGTTACAGGCTCGTACGAATTGCGGATTCCTAGTATATCCAATGTGTTCATCTGTGATCTGGATTGGCTATCATTGCAATATATCTATATATGATAACTATTTAGGCGTTGCTTATGTTTTGCATCTGCGCTAGTCCAGCCCCCGCTCTGTCGTTAGTTAAGTAACCTAACGGGTAATGACGGGGCCCCGTGGCGAATGCGGATGGCATAACCGTACGTCATATTTTGGTTGTTTTCTGCAATGGTAGGACTAAATGATGGGACGCATTGGAATTAATGCAAGAAAATAAACCAAGTAAAAGTCGTTGGAACACTTTCAAAACCACTCGGTTCTTTTCAAAAACCAGCTTTTAAACGCGGAGTTTGAACCACTCTTTTTAAAAAGCTATCTCGTTCCATCGATTATATCAAGTTCACTACGTTCACGGTTTCGCCAAAACCATTCGTAGCCCTCCGTCATTTCAGTTAAATATTCAGCAGTATTCAAGCTATGTATTTTGACCTTCGCCAAGGCATAGTGATTGGTAGCTGCTGAATATTTATCTGTAGCATAGATAGATGCGTTGGTTTGGGACAGTCGTACTACTATTTTGGCCTTCGTCAAGAGTATGTACGGGTGGGTTCAAATTAACCTGGACAATGACGGGTAGAACTTGACATGTGACTTATGATATGTTGGCCTTCGTCGAGGTCATAAGAGCATGGGGCAAAAATCCACATCGGGAGTTTCAAAAGAACTAAAACTTGCTAGCGCTGCATACCATTTGGAGTGTGATGATTCTGGTAGGATTCCTTCAGTTTTGTCACACGATGATATTTGGATCCCGATCCTACTGTGAGTATATGCTACTCCTCCGGAACTTTCTCACTTAACGATCAATGCTATAAACCAAGTAGGTGTCTAGAAAGGTGTTAGCAGGGCTACGCCCACAGGGAAAAGAGGTTATTTAATTAAGGAACTTCGCGAAAGCGTTGGAAAACCTCCCTCGAAGTACCGACACTGGCCTGGCTGAACGGTTAAGCAAGTATTGTACGGTGAGATTGATCCCGACTAGTTCTTCTTTTATGGTTTGAGGAGGGATTCGAGAGACAGTGGGAGCCATCTTGTTTAGATAAATTAAAAACCAATCTAAACTTACAAGAGCATCATGCTGAGTGTTTTCTTCTCTCTCTCTTAATTGCAGCGACCCAGTAACCACACATAAATTACATCTAGATAATTAAATGACTGAATCTGACTGTTATGACTGGCAAAGGTCTGTCCAGATGTCCATTGCCCATAACAAGCTGGGACACCTCTTAACTAATCCAACCCCTGCCGTCTCAGGTCCAGTTTCCCCTGTCATGGATGTTGATATCCATAGGACATCGGGAAAAGACTGTGCGAAAGCCAAGTGCCTCGTGTTAGCCTCAGTTGATGGTGCATACCAGGGGCAGCACGAGAAGATGGACTTAATTTCTATCTTCCTCCATAACAAAGATTTATATGGAGATCAATCTCGTATCGCAAGATATGAGACCTCGAACGAATTGCTTCCAGCGAGGTTGGCTATCGGGTCATCTGTAGGGGGGCAACGTCCTTACAGAGACCAGCTCTTTTGAGCTCACGGACCTGAAGACCACGTTGAAGAACGGGTCAGACGATGACTTAGTTCAACAGTCCCTACCTACTACCCTGAAGGAAACTAGGGAAGTAGAAAGAAAGGGAAGGGCAGAAGTTTCGGGACTGGATGTAGTAAAAGAGGGATGTTCCTATTGTTACAGGAATGAACATTGGCAGAAGGATTGCAGGGCTAGCATAGCCAGTAGCCAGAATTCGAAGCATGTTGTGGTTTCGGCTTCGGGTGTGTTTGTAATAGAGAACTGTATGTCAGTTAACCCTACTTCCTGGGTATTGGATACCAGATCAGGATCTCATATCTGTAATTCGTTACAGGCTCTGAGAAACCGTAGGGTTATCAAGAAAGGTGATATGACTCTCAGGGTTGCTAACGGAATGAGCATGTATGCTGAATCCATAGGGGAATATCATCTAGGACTGACAACTGAGCAGATATTGATTCTGCGTGACTGTTTTTATGTACCAGGTAGGACTTATAATATCATATCTGTATCCTTACTTTCTAAGGAAGGATATGATTTTACTTTTGTAAGCGATGTAGTAAACATCCACCTAAATCAAGTTCTGATTAGGTCAGGTACATTGAAAAACGGTATATACGTTTTGAATCAAGCTCAGGTCTTCAGTGTCCAGAACACACTTAAAAGAAAGTCTCCGAAATTAAATCAGGCTTTCTTATGGCATTGTAGACTGGGTCACATCAATGAGACACGGTTGACAAAGTTACATAAAGAAGGATACTTAGATCCGTTCGAGTACAGTCTTATGCCACTTGTGAATCTTGTCTCATGGGAAAGATGACAAAGACTCCGTTCACTGGACACGGAGTAAGAGCGAGTGAGCTCTTGGGACTCATACACAGTGACGTGTGTGGTCCGATGTCTACACATGCGCGAAGTGGTTATTCATACTTCATTACTTTCACAGATGATTTCTCTAGGTATGGACATGTCTTCTTAATGAAGCACAAATCCGAGGCCTTTGAGAAATTTCAGGAATACAAGAATGAAGTTAAAAAACAAACAGGCAAAAGTATAAAGACACTGAGATCTGATCGAGGTGGTGAATACTTGAGTGCCGAGTTTCTGGACTACTTAAAAGAGAATGGAATTCTCTCGCAGCTTACTCCTCCATACACACCACAACACAATGGTGTATCGGAAAGGCGGAATCGAACCTTATTGGATATGGTTCGTTCCATGATGAGTAAAGCTGAGTTACCGCGATCCTTCTGGGGTTATGCACTAGAATCAGCTGCATATCTTTTGAACAAGGTTCCCTCCAAGACTGTGCCTACCACACCATATCAAATGTGGTGTGGGAAGAAACCCTGTCTTCAATATCTGAAGATATGGGGATGTCCAGCTTTTGTAAAAAAGCAGCATGCGGACAAGCTCGAGGCACGCTCACTACTGTGTAAGTTTGTGGGATACCTGAAGAACTCCAGGGGGTATTTTTTCTATTACGCAGAGGAACAAAAGGTTTTTGTTTCTCATCATGCCCACTTTCTGGAACATCAGTTTTTAGAAAAAGGTACAAGTGGGAGCATAGTAGAACTGGAAGAAATTCCAGAACCGCAAGCTATTACTAAAAGCTTGGAAGAGCCAGAAGGTTCGGGAGAACCGGACATTCCTGCGCCACTCCGCAGGAGTAGTAGGCAGTCTCATCCGTCCGAGAGATACTACGGTTTTCTCATAGACGGGGATAGAGAGGATTGCACAGTTGATTATGATGAGCCTACTAGCTTCCAGCAAGCCATTCAGAGTGGTGACTCGGTAAAATGGCTGGATGCAATGCGGACCGAGATGGAGTCCATGTACACCAACAAAGTTTGGACTTTGGACTTTGCTCCAGAAGGGGTAAAACCCATAGGCTGTGTTCACACCATAATATTGTATTATTACATTCCCCATTCTTATTCTTTTTATAAATAAACGGGTGCTTTTGACGCATGTCTGCTACATGTTACAGGTTACAGGTTCTTGGACAGGAAGCAGTGAAAATGATGAAAAGACGATGCAAAAGTGGATTTTGACCGACAAACAGAGAATCTTGATCAAGCCTACATAAAGAACAATTCACAAAGCAAGATTCAAGACATCGACTCAAAGCGAACGGTTAAAAATCCATTGCAAATTGTTCACTGAAGATCTGGAACCAACCTAGAAGCCTAAATGGAAAAAGATATATAGATACAGGAAGCCCAAAATGACCAGAAGCTGCAGCCCAAAATTCAAAGCCCAATCTTCTTAGTTGACCGCGGAACCACGGCCAAACAGGGCCTTGGGCCGCGGTTCCGCGGTGGAGTGGAGCAGTTAGAGAATAAAATTTTTACCATAATTCTTTATGTCTTTGACCGGTCTTCCTAAGGGCTATTTTTGTAATTGTAGACATGCGAATCAGATGTAACTCTAGGGTTTCCTATTCTTTATAAATAGGAACTCTAATCATTGTAACTCTTCATGCCTCCCTTTGATGAATAAAATTTAGAAATCTTTTGGAGAGCATCGGTGTTTCTTCTCCATTCAGAAATTCAGATCTGACAACCCTGCATGGATGATTGGAGGGATGCATCTGTAAGTGATTTAATTTCTTGCCTTAGTGTAGATTTAAATTCCTTGCCCTAAGGTAGATTTAATTTCATGCCCTAGGAACTTGTTTAGAGTTTAGCTTTTGGGAAGGATTTTGAGAGATGGGATCTCTCACCCTTTTCTTACCCACCAAATATTTACAATAGGACTCCATGCATACATGCACATACCGCTCCCTACGGCACTCTATCCCTCGAGGTAGCAGTGATACTGTCACGACCCGAAGGAACGGAACGTGACCGGCACTTGGATTACGAAGCGTCTAGAGGCGCAACGTAACCTAAGTAAGCCGAAACCCAGAATCTAAACCATAAAAGAAGAAGAAGAAGTAAAAGAAATATGAAGAAAACAAGTTTAAAATCATTAGCAAATTTTCCCAAAAATTTCGACAGAGTCTCCTCTGTAAAAACTGGCCCCAAACGGGTACAACAAGTATAATATATACATAAACAATAAAAAGCATCCCCAAACGGGAGCTAGCTCAACGCCAACAGGCGGAAACAACCACAACAAGCACAATAATATACAACGCCAAAGGGCGAGGCTCAAAACTCAAAAGAAAATAAAACCACCAGATCAGAATAATACATGCGCGACTCTAAGGTCGAAATAAAAGACTGGTCCAATAAACTTATCAAGTAATACAAGTATGGTTGATGGAGCTTACTAGATACAAATGAACGAATAAAAGTACAGTGGTGGTTCGGATACAAGTGAACCAACCTACCGTGCAAGTCACCCTGAAAGAATAGATGTGCCAGCAAGCTTCCAGGAAAACCTGTACACCGAACCTGTAATAAAATTTGGCACAACGGGGGTGAGTTGCCAACTCGTGAGTAGAAGATATCTACGAAAAGAAATCGAATGCACGACGCTATCCTAGGTCATAATAATACACTATTATATCCCAATCATCTAGTAATAGCAGGGTAAAACTACGTGTAAATAAATGCAGATACTCCGTGCTCGTGTCAGTGCCTCATATAATTCTATGTCATATGAATGAAATGCATGCACCATGAATGTAAAGTAACAAATCCTGAAATCCAGATATATATGTATAAGAATGTTTAGCTGTTATCATAGTAGAATGTGTATAAGAATCTGAAATCTCAGCAATGAAATCCATGGAAATCCGTGTCAAGCATCGACACAACACATGTAATCTCAAGTCTCAATATCTCGGGCTCCGTCAGTCCGGATCGGCCCATATCATAAAATCTCACGACAACGGTCGGTATCCTCCGGATATCCGCCGCGCCAGACATCACCGGTAGGTAGCCTTCCCCTGCCAGGCTCATCGTCTACAACTCGATCTTCTTGCCCCGGGGTACCATACCGGGCCCACCATGTACCCGAGACGGTTCATCCACTCCTCGAATCGGGTCTCGAAATCCATCAGAAAACATGAAATCTCATGGTGGACGACACATACATCACGAGAAAACCGCATCTTATGTTTTAAAAAGAGAGGAGGAGAGAGAGAGAAGTTTTTACATATTCTTGCGGTTTTCCCCAAAATCCAGAAATCTCATAGAAATCCAAATCTCAAAATCATGAGTAACTATATGATAAGTGTCGGCATATGCCCATAATACTGCATGATAACATGAAAATATGAATGCATGAATGTCTAAGCAATAAATATCATGTCCGTACTAATGTCAGAGAATAATCACAATATTATAGCGGTCTAGTTGTTAACTGATTCTATCCATAAAAGTCAATATGATCTAAAGTGTACGGACATAGAAATTACCGATGATGATGTGTGTGAGCCGGCAAATAAGTGTGCGTGGAGTATGCGCATCATCGGTAATAGTGCTGGTGTCCTAACAGGTAAAGTTTATACTGATTATAGCAACATATAAAAGAACATGCACCATGATGATTACAATATGAATGCAAGACAGATGTGCATTATCCACTTCTCTGCGATATATGAGTACAACCACCACTATATAAATCAAACCTAAACTAGTGTCTATCTAACCTTCTAAGGAACTTAACCTAAGAAACTAGTCCTTAAGAAACAAGAGTCTACCTAGATCTGAATCAATATCTCTAATAGTCGGCGATCCAGCCTCAATAGCGTCACGTACGAAGTACGGCTTCCTCAATCAAGAGTGCGGATCAATCCTCATATCCATGTCTCGTACGGTAAAATCCATCGTACGACATCCCAATATCGGGGTACGGGTCAAGTATCTTCTAGGTGTCTCATTATTCGTATAATGTCATATGTATCATATTGTGATTAAGTCATACTGATATCATATCGTCCTCAAGTCACACCTCTATGATATCGACATCAGGTCACACCTATATGATGTCGTAATCAAGTCATACATATCCCATATCGTGATCAATCACAAGTTACAATCCGGGTACTATTTTAGCGTTCCATGAACCTCAATATCATCACTACCCCTTATAATTTAAGTATACATGTTCATTATCTCATTCTCTAATGATCCGCTCACACTTAATACGACTGTATAACCAAGAATCACGGCATCAAGCCCAGTTACACTATTTCATCATACCTCGGATATCATATCACATCAATGAATCACATATACGTGTTGTATATATATGTATATACATATACCTAGTTCTATATATATACACATACACGTATACCCCAGGTCGAGTTTCAGTGTGTGCGTGGGTGTGTTTCTATCTGAAACCTACGAACCTCTTCCAAGGTACTCATCCTCTGATATGGTTTTCCTAAATAAGTCTAGTCCAGCCTAGGGTCAATGCTAGGGTCCTACTAGGGTCACATCTGGTTTCCTAATGTCAATAAGTACCATTCCTATTCTACGTTGCGGGGGTGCTAAACGCCATCCACCCAACTTCCCCCCATACATATACATCTACTCACCTGGTCCATGTCTGCCGATGACAGTGTCGTCATCCTCCTCTTCATCGCCCGCAGTCCACGTGAGGGGTACCTAAACGCAAACATATAAATAGCATCGTAAACTGAATCACATACAAAGTCAAAACAACGCAAGGAACAAGCATAGGTTAAAACCTATGTCTCATCCACACAAAAGCACCAAATATCTCTCGATATCGGCGTACAAACTCCGATGGATCGAGATAAACATTAACAAATAACTCGTAGTTTTAAAACACATTACTTATATTATAAAACATGATTAAATCCATCGAAACCCTAAAATCCATCAAACCGTCCAATTTCGTAAAAAACCGAAATTGCCAATTTACCGTTTTTCATCCAAACTTGACATTTAAATGAAACTAATAGTTATAAAACTCATTATATAGCATAACTAGACTATACAAACCATTACTACATTTTTATTACACAAATTTGTATAAATTTGAAATTTCTAGTTTGCAACCTTTAACAATTTTTCAACATTTTTCAAGCAAAATACCACAATTCTACCACAAAACATGATTTTGCATGAATTAATGTCTTAAATTACAATTCATGATGATAATGATATAATGAAACCATAATTATAATTTAAATCCCTTTTATTTAGAAATTTCCAAAATCTAGTTTACAAAATAATAGCATTTTATTACTATTTCCCAATTATCAAAGTAATCTAGTGATCAAACTAAGTTTTTCTTTCCATTAACATGCTAATGTTCTCACTAAAACTACAATCTAATGATAGCAACTTTAATTGGAATTTTATATTACCCACAAACACATTTTAGAAAAATCTAGTTAGTTAAATAGTTTAATTAAAACAATTTCGATAAACAATTTATTATACCACAACCATGCAAGAATTTTCCACTCTAAAAGATGTTAAACTAGCTATTATAACCCTAATTAATTAACAAAAACCACCTCTTGAATTTGCAAACCCTAACTTGAATTTTAAAATTTACAACTAGAATTAATATAATAAATCTAATTATGCTTTAAAAGAACATTTAATAGAAATAATTCAAAAGAGAAGAATTTATACCTCCACAACCTAAAGTCCAAACATGAAAATGAGCCCCCAAAATGCATGTTATCCATCTCCAAAATCCATGTAAAGAAGAGCAAGGAATAAAGGGTAGGAAATAATTAAGATTTTGTGTATTTTTTGTTGAATTTTTTATGTAATTTGATGGATTTTTGTACAAAAATGAAGTGGGAAATGGGGGGGCTGCCACGGAGTGATGGCCGGCCATGAGAGGGAGTGAGGGAGAGAAAGAAATGAGTGAGGAAAAGTGTAGAAGTTTCAAGAGAAGAAATATCACTTAAAGGTCTTTTCATGCTTTTATTTATTTATTTATTTATTCCTTCACTATAGCAACTCAAGAAAACTCTAGAAAATAGGAAAAATTTGCAAATAAATTTTGCATGATACATACTAAATTCTAACATGCCATGGTTCATTTTTACAAATTAAAACCATTCAAATTTGTAATTTACACTATTTTAGTGTAAAAATAAAGCTTATGTTAATATTTAAAATAATTAATTTAGGAATTTTTTTTAATTAAACTAAAAATTTATAAGTGGCTAAATAAACACTATTTACTAGTAATTACATAATTAAATAGGTATTTTTGAATTTATAATGAAAAACAATCGCGGTTTGGTTTTACGAAAAATACATTTTGCTTTACCGAAATTCATAAAATTCACTTAAACAATTTTATTTATTTAATTATTTATTTAATTATTTTTAAAACGTTATAGATACCGTAGTTTAAAGGCCCGGGTGTGATGTTCTCCATGGAGGTTAGGGTAAGGATCTCTAAAGGAAGGACAAGAATCTAGAGAAAGGAACACCTTCCCGAACGGATCTAATCTACTTTATTGATAATTACCATAACTCCTCATAGATCTTCATTCGGGTATTGAAAGCGGTGAGATTTAATTACATTTCCAAACCATCCCTAAACCTAGCCCTAGCAAGAGTAGATCTAGATAATTGCCCTAGATTAATTAGATTTTTAGATTTAATAATCAATCCGAGCACCATTCAGAATTAACTCGTAAGAACGAATCGGAAATTCACAACATCCATGTGGACCGACCCGTACTCACCGGCAAGCTGCAAAGCGACGCTGTTCTTGATTGCGGTTACAAATATTTTTGATCTATCTTTTAGAAAGCGCAAGCACGCTAAATCACTCAAATCAAATGGCGCCGTTGCCGGGGATGGCGTAGAACTTTCCTTTTCGCAATTTCGGGTTAATCAAAATTTAAAAAAATCTTAAAAATCTATAAAAAAAAAAATCCAAAAAATATTTAAAAATATATAATCTGTTATTTTTGGAAGGGATACTTTGTTGTTTGAATTTTGCAGGATATACGAAAATCGGATCTGGAAATCTACAGAGATCAAAACAGGAAAAAACAGATCGGAACAACAGAAGATCACAACAAACGAGGAACAGAAGAATTTTGGAGGACCGATTCTACAAGTTAACCGCGGTGATCTGGTCAAAAAAAAAAAAAGAGGCCGAACCGACCAAAGCGCGGCGGAACCGCCGCGCCAGCGCCCTTTTGGCCGCGGAACCGCCGCGGTCTAGTCGAATCAGGACTTAAAAAAAGGGACAGAAGCGCGATAATAAAAAAAAGAAAAAGAAAAGAAAAAAAAACCGTTCCGCCAGTGCAAATTTCTGTGAGTTTTCTCTCTCTCCTCCTCTGCAAATCTTGATATATCTTCTGTAAATTTGCCTGCAGGATTTCTTTGCGCTCAAAAATCCTTTCCCTTCCAAATAACAATTTTGTGCAGGATTCTTTGCACCGCGCATAAAATAAAAATCTTTGATTGCAAGTGATTTACTGTTTTGCATATCTTTAATCGGACTTTAAGGGGCTTTTTGACCAATTCAGATTGGGTGGGGATTTCATCACCCTTCCCAGGACCCCAGAAATCACATAAGGCATTTGCATTGACCATATCCTAATTAAAAAATACTAGATTCGGCCCTAAGGACATCGAGCTCAATAGGAAAAGGACTAGTATAGGCATCGACCGTTTATCTTAATTGACTTTGCGGTGTCTAGGCTAGTGGTTTTTAATTAGACCCATTACTGTGGTTCCTTCCCACTTACCTGGCCGTACTTGTCGGTGAAGAGGCGGTTTGAGGTCCTATTTCTAGCCCTAGTTAGGAGCTGTCTAGCAGACCTAGGTGAATCTAGATCTAGGTCTGATTGTGCATTTCTGGTTGATTGCATTTGTGTCTAAGCCCTTTATCGAATTTTTTTTTCTGCAAACAGTCTCAAATAAAGAGAAAAAGGAAAAAAGGAAAATATTTTATAGAAACTTGCAAAATTTTTTAGCTGCAAATAAATCCTTGCACCACCCAACCTTCCTTCTTGTCACCTTTCTTCTTACAACATGGGTACCCCACATAATAAATCATTAGCCGAACTTTGGTATCCCGAACCTAATTTTGTGTCGTACGTTAATTTGTTCGGTCAATTTAAAGACGATCCTTCCTTGCCAAAAATATCTTTGAAAGATCAAATAGAGGCGTCTAGGAGAAATAGTTTGACTTTTCAACCCATTTTGTGTCAACCAAGTCAATCTTTACCACCTACATATGTTGATACCACTTCTTCAAGTCCTTCTGTCACTCCTAGGCCGATGTCCATTGCTGAGCATATTGCTCAATCTCGCAGTCGATCTTTCACCCCTCTCCACTCATCCAGTTCTAGGGATCAACACGACTATTCACCTTTTTATCCATATGTTGACCCTACCCCTGTCCAATCACCCACTTCCTACCAGTCATACCCGACTTTCCCACCTTCACTAGACACTGTTTCTACATAGCCATTAGGGAGTTTCACATATCCAACCAATTTTGAATCTTTTACCGAAACCCCCTCACCACCCAAGTCTAGTTTGGAAGAGTCGTTGGAGGCTTATATTGCTGCAACAAACAAAATGGTGAGGAATGTGGAAGCGTCCATGGCCGCCCTTATGCAACCGAGTGAACCGGTAGCTAGTGTCCCGCTAGCTCCAAATTTTTCAATGTTTGAGGCGGCAGTTGGACAGAGTGCGAATCAAACCTACCCTTACCCAATTGAAGCCCACAACTCCTGTTTTCCATCGATTGACCTAAATAGTTCACCTGTTGAAAATAAAAACGAGTTGTGTGATTTTGTAGTGTTTGATTTGCCGAATTGTAAAGAACCCCTTTCGAGTGAAACCGCACCTAATCCTTTCGATCTTTACACCTCCCATCTAGACACTAAATCGATAAATATCCATGCTTTTGATGAAGTGTCTAAGAAAATTCATTTTCACTTGATTGAGGATATAGACGCCGGGAATATTTCGGATGATGAACCTGTCGATTTAATTGAGATTTTATGTTTAAATTATCATCCCGAGTTATTAAAGGTTTCTCCCGAATCTAATATGCGTCTTGAATTTGACGATAATGGCATGGATGAGTTAAATATTAAGGATAGTATTGAGGAGAGTCTTGAGGATAATATTGAGGTTGAATCATTTTTATTTGATGTGTCTGATTTTCCAATTCATCCTCCTGAACCTTTGACTGCTATATCACCCTCCCTCCTTCCCATCGTTCCGACCCCGCTTGAAGACTGTGAGCTTGAAACCTTTTTCTTTGAATCTGACACAAGTCTCACAGACTATAACACCTACGAGTGTTTCACTTTTTCGGACGATGTTGATGACTCACCGCCCGAGTTTGAGTCCTTTACATTTTCAGATGAGCCATCAGACTCGGTTGATTATAGTAGTTTCGAAGTATTAATGGAATCTTTCAAGTTCGAAACAGTTTACTACGGTGAGAAAGATACCATCCCTAATTCACTCCCTTTCGTCTTTCCCATTGTTCCGACCGAACAAATGACCGTTACGCTTTCATCTCCTATACCAAGTTCGGCGTACCTATGTTTTCTTGCGAATCTTGAGGGATTTGACCCCATTTCCCGACGGGTTGATAGGTTAGCGCAATCGCTTATAACATATCGGTCATCACATATTGCGCTAATTTATTCACTCAATTTACACCCTCAAGATCGTACTCCACTTACTTCTTCTTTTCGCCATTCTTCTCCCCCACCGAGACCATATTCTACCATTCTTCTTTCCACACGGTCTCGCGTGCTTCTCATTTTCTTGCACCAATTATACCATTTCCACGATAAGATTTTTGAATGGTTGGTGCTAACTTTTGGCTTGTGCAAGGCCAAGCTTAAGTTTGGGGGAATCTTTGTATATATGTATATATCTTTTTATTTTCTTTTTCTATAAAAAAATAAAAAAAAATTCAAAACAATAAAATAAAAAAAAAATTTGTAAATAAATAAACAGGGGTGTGCCGACATTTTGACCCTCTTGATTTAGCATGACAGTGAGGACACTGTCAAGTTCAAGTTTGGGGGTATGCTCGGTACGTCTTCTTCCTTCGCATTCATTTGTACATATTTTTGCATTTGCATACTTATTTGAAAATCCATAAAAAATTGAAAAATTTCAAAAATTATAAAAATATTTGTATTCAATTTTGGCTAATTGACTTGAGTTTGACGAATAGGTTAACTGGCTAGGAACAACTAGATCTTAGATTTAGTAAATTAAAAACCCTAAAAATAACCTTCCTTAAAGTTTAGCGGTAGAAATTTTATGTTTTGTAGTTTATTTAGAAATAGGCAAATTTTGAGTTCATTTCTTAGGCTAAGTCGAAACTAAGGAAAAGTATTGATGTTCTTATTAGAGTATAAGTTTGAAAAATAGTTCCTAACTTAAGTCTAGATTCTGAAAACATATACCCTACAAGTTGCACAATCACGCACCTTGAAACTTGGAATAGTAGAAGAGACCTTGAAATACTCTTGTCTAAAGTCCTTAGTACGAAGAAAATAAAAGAAAAAAAAAGTGAATAAAGAAAAAAAAATGGACACTGGTTTTTGTGATTACTTAAGGCTGTAAAAAAATAGAAAAATATTTAGCGAGGGTGATTCATCACCTAGTGCCTTAGACCAACTGGTTTAGGAGTCACTGCTAAAGCCTTGGGTGTTGCAAAACTAGGAAGTACGCTTTAAAGTGCTAATGTATCTTGTAATCGGTTGTTGGTACCTCAAGAAGTATTAACGGTCGCATGAAGGATATGTAAGCAAATTTCATTTAAAAATTCACCAATTAAGAAGTGCTTTGGACAACGGACGAGAGTATGATTGCTTGATTTGAATTTCCAAGTGTAGGGGTGACTTATACACACACGTGGGGATATGTGATTGGAATTTAAATAAGAGAGAGGAATGAAGATTAGAACTTGTATCTTTAGTAGAGTTGATAGAAATTCCTAAGTGGAGACGGAACCCTAGAAGGAAAACTTAAGAAATGCCGAAAGCTAAGTAGGTCTACATAACATATACAATCTTAAGTTAAATAATGAGAAAGTGTGAAGAATATGGGTGGATAATTTGCGAGTCAAAAGGTAATAGAATTCCTTGTTAGAAAACCTAATTGGAAAACAAAAGTCAATGGGCCGAATTAATAGGATTTTGTGGGTGTAATCCGCTGAAAACCCTCAGGAGACAACACTCCTCCTACTAGGGACACCTAGAGGTTTAACGGCTTGTTGCACGTGCTCAGTGCAATCGCGTTTCCCTGCGAAAGTGTGGTTAGGATTTTAGTGAATAAAAATAACTTTGCCCGAGGACGAGCAAAAGATAAGTTTGGGGGTACTTGTTCACACCATAATATTGTATTATTATATTCCCCATTCTTATTCTTTTTATAAATAAATGGGTGCTTTTGACGCATGTCTGCTACATGTTACAGGTTACAGGTTCTTGGACAGGAAGCAGTGAAAATGATGAAAAGACGATACAAAAGTGGATTTTGACCGACAAACAGAGAATCTTGATCAAGCCTACATAAAGAACAATTCACAAAGCAAGATTCAAGACATCGACTCAAAACGAACGGTTAAAAATCCATTGCAAATTGTTCACTGAAGATCTGGAACCAACCTAGAAGCCCAAATGGAAAAAGATATATAGATACAGGAAGCCCAAAATGACCAGAAGCTGCAGCCCAAAATTCAAAGCCCAATCTTCTTAGTTGACCGCGGAACCGCGGCCAAAGGTGGAGCAGTTAGAGAATAAAATTTTTACCATAATTCTTTATGTCTTTGACCGGTCTTCCTAAGGGCTATTTTTGTAATTGTAGACATGCGAATCAGATGTAACCCTAGGGTTTCCTATTCTTTATAAATAGGAACTCTAATCATTGTAACTCTTCATGCCTCCCTTTAATGAATAAAATTTAGAAATCTTTTGGAGAGCATCGGTGTTTCTTCTCCATTCAGAAATTCAGATCTGACAACCCTGCATGGATGATTGGAGGGATGCATCTGTAAATGATTTAATTTCTTTCCTTAGTGTAGATTTAAATTCCTTGCCCTAAGGTAGATTTTAATTTCATGCCCTAGGAACTTGTTTAGAGTTTAGCTTTTGGGAAGGATTTTGAGAGATGGGATATCTCACCCTTTTCTTACCCACCAAATATTTACAATAGGACTCCATGCATACATGCACATACCGCTCCCTACGGCACTCTATCCCTCGAGGTAGCGGTGATACCGTAGTTTAAAGGCCCGGGTGTGATGTTTTCCATGGAGGTTAGGGTAAGGATCTCTAAAGGAAGGACAAGAATCTAGAGGAAGGAACACCTTCCAAAACGGATCTAATCTACTTTATTGATAATTACCATAACTCCTCATAGATCTTCATTCGGGTATTGAAAGCGGTGAGATTTAATTACATTTCCAAACCATCCCTAAACCTAGCCCTAGCAAGAGTAGATCTAGATAATTGCCCTAGGTTAATTAGATTTAATAATCAATCCGAGCACCATTCGGAATTAACTCGTAAGAACGAATCGGAAATTCACAACATCCCTGTGGACCGACCCGTACTCACCGGCTAGCTGCAAAGCGACGCCGTTCTTGATTGCGGTTGCAAATATTTTTGATCTATCTTTTAGAAAGCGCAAGCACGCTAAATCACTCAAATCAAATGGCGCCGTTGCCGGGGATGGCGTAGAACTTTCCTTTTCGCAATTTCGGGTTAATCAAAATTTAAAAAAATCATAAAAATCTTTAAAAAAATTCAAAAAATATTAAAAAATATATAATCTGTTATTTTTGGAAGGGATACTTTGTTGTTTGAATTTTGCAGGATATACGAAAATCGGATCTGGAAATCTACAGAGATCAAAACAGGAAAAAACAGATCGGAACAACAGAAGATCACAACAAACGAGGAACAGAAGAAATTTGGAGGACCGAGTCTACAAGTTAACCGCGGTGATCTGGTCAAAAAAAAAAAGAGGCCGAACCGACCAAAGCGCGGCGGAACCGCCGCGCCAGCGCCTTTTTGGCCGCGGAACCGCCGCGGTCTAGTCGAATCAGGGCTTAAAAAAAAGGGACAGAAGCGCGATAATAAAAAAATAAAAAAATAAAAAAAAACCGTTCCGCCACTGCAAATTTCTGTGAGTTTTCTCTCTTTCCTCCTCTGCAAATCTTGATATATCTTCTGTAAATTTGCCTGCAGGATTTCTTTGCGCTCAAAAATCCTTTCCCTTCCAAATAACAATCTTGTGCAGGATTCTTTGCACCGCGCATAAAATAAAAATCTTTGATTGCAAGTGATTTACTGTTTTGCATATCTTTAATCGGACTTTAAAGGGCTTTTTGACCAATTCAGATTGGGTGGGGATTTCATCACCCTTTCCAGGACCCCAGAAATCACATAAGGCATTTGCATTGACCATATCCTAATTAAAAAATACTAGACTCGGCCCTAAAGACATCGAGCTCAATAGGAAAAGGACTAGTATAGGCATCGACCGTTTATCCTAATTGACTTTGCGGTGTCTAGGCTAGTGGTTTTTAATTAGGCCCACTACTGTGGTTCCTTCCCACTTACCTGGCCGTACTTGTCGGTGAAGAGGCGGTTTGAGGTCCTATTTCTAGCCCTAGTTAGGAGCTGTCTAGCAGACCTAGGTGACCCTAGATCTAGGTCTGATTGTGCATTTCTGGTTGATTACATTTGTGTCTAAGCCCTTTATCGAAATTTTTTTTTTCTGCAAACAGTCTCAAATAAAGAGAAAAAGGAAAAAAGGAAAATATTTTATAGAAACTTGCAAAATTTTTTAGCTGCAAATAAATCCTTGCACCACCCAACCTTCCTTCTTGTCACCTTTCTTCTTACAACATGGGTACCCCACATAATAAATCATTAGCCGAACTTTGGTATCCCGAACCTAATTTTGTGTCGTACGTTAATTTGTTCGGTCAATTTAAAGACGATCCTTCCTTGCCAAAAATATCTTTGAAAGATCAAATAGAGGCGTCTAGGAGAAATAGTTTGACTTTTCAACCCACTTTGTGTCAACCAAGTCAACCTTTACCACCTACATATGTTGATACCACTTCTTCAAGTCCTTCTGTCACTCCTAGGCCGATGTCCATTGCTGAGCATATTGCTCAATCTCGCAGTCGATCTTTCACCCCTCTCCACTCATCCAGTTCTAGGGATCAACACGACTATTCACCTTTTTATCCATATGTTGACCCTACCCCTGTCCAATCACCCACTTCCTACCAGTCATACCCGACTTTCCCACCTTCACTAGACACTGTTTCTACACAGCCATTAGGGAGTTTCACATATCCAACCAATTTTGAATCTTTTACCGAAACCCCCTCACCACCCAAGTCTAGTTTGGAAGAGTCGTTGGAGGCTTATATTGCTGCAACAAACAAAATGGTGAGGAATGTGGAAGCGTCCATGGCCGCCCTTATGCAACCGAGTGAACCGGTAGCTAGTGTCC
Organism: Agapanthus africanus; assembly: GCA_030015575.1. Classification (NCBI taxonomy): domain Eukaryota; kingdom Viridiplantae; phylum Streptophyta; class Magnoliopsida; order Asparagales; family Amaryllidaceae; genus Agapanthus; species Agapanthus africanus. Next base: position 517,758,528 of record CM057343.1, read on the forward strand.
CGCTAGCTCCAAATTTTTCAATGTTTGAGGCGGCAGTTGGACAGAGTGCGAATCAAACCCACCCTTACCCAATTGAAGCCCACAACTCATGTTTTCCATCGATTGCCCTAAATAGTTCACCTGTTGAAAATAAAAATGAGTTGTGTGATTTTGTAGTGTTTGATTTGCCAAATTGTAAGGAACCCCTTTCGAGTGAAACCGCACCTAATCCTTTCGATCTTTACACCTCCCATCTAGAACCTAAATCGATAAATATCCATGCTTTTGATGAGGTGTCTAAGAAAATTCATTTTCACTTGATTGAGGATATAGACGCCGGGAATATTTCGGATGATGAACCTGTCGATTTAATTGAGATTTTATGTTCAAATCATCATCCCGAGTTATTAAAGGTTTCTCCCGAATCTAATATGCGTCTTGAATTTGATGATAATGGTATGGATGAGTTAAATATTAAGGATAGTATTGAGGAGAGTCTTGAGGATAATATTGAGGTTGAATCATTTTTATTTGATGTGTCTGATTTTCCAATTCATCCTCCTGAACCTTTGACTGCTATATCACCCTCCCTCCTTCCCATCGTTCCGACCCCGCTTGAAGACTGTGAGCTTGAAAGCTTTTCCTTTGAATCTGACACAAGTCTCACAGACGATAACACCTACGAGTGTTTCACTTTTTCGGACGATGTTGATGACTCACCGCCCGAGTTTGAGTCCTTTTACATTTTCAGATGAGCCATCAGACTCGGTTGATTATAGTAGTTTCGAAGTATTAATGGAATCTTTCAAGTTCGAAACAGTTTACTACGGTGAGAAAGATACCATCCCTAATTCACTCCCTTTCGTCTTTCCCATTGTTCCGACCGAACAAATGACCGTTACGCTTTCATCTCCTATACTAAGTTCGGCGTACCCATATTTTCTTGCGAATCTTGAGAGATTTGACCCCATTTCCCGACGGGTTGATAGCTTAGCGCAATCGCTTAAAACATATCGGTCATCACATATTGCGCTAATTTATTCACTCAATTTACACCCTCAAGATCGTACTCCACTTACTTCTTCTTTTCGCCATTCTTCTCCCCCACCGAGACCATATTCTACCATTCTTCTTTCCACACGGTCTCGCGTGCTTCTCATTTTCTTGCACCAATTATACCATTTCCACGATAAGATTTTTGAATGGTTGGTGCTAACTTTTGGCTTGTGTAAGGCCAAGCTTAAGTTTGGGGGAATCTTTGTATATATGTATATATCTTTTTATTTTCTTTTTCTATAAAAAAAATAAAAAAAATTTCAAAACAATAAAATAAAAAAAAATTTGTAAATAAATAAACAGGGGTGTGCCGACATTTTGACCATCTTGGTTTAGCATGACAGTGAGGACACTGTCAAGTTCAAGTTTGGGGGTATGCTCGGTACGTCTTCTTCCTTCGCATTCATTTGTACATATTTTTGCATTTGCATACTTATTTGAAAACCAATAAAAAATTGAAAAATTTCAAAAATTATAAAAATATTTGTATTCAATTTTGGCTAATTGACTTGAGTTAGACGAATAGGTTAACTGGCTAGGAACAACTAGATCTTAGATTTAGTAAATTAAAAACCCTAAAAATAACCTTCCTTAAAGTTTAGCGGTAGAAAGTATATGTTTTGTAGTTTATTTAGAATTAGGCAAATTTTGAGTTCATTTCTTAGGCTAAGTCGAAACTAAGGAAAAGTATTGATGTTCTTATTAGAGTTTAAGTTTGAAAAATAGTTCCTAGCTTAAGTCTAGATTCTGAAAACATATACCCTACAAGTTGCACAATCACGCACCTTGAAACTTGGAATAGTAGAAGAGACCTTGAAATACTCTTGTCTAAAGTCCTTAGTACGAAGAAAATAAAAGAAAAAAAAAGTGAATAAAGAAAAAAAAATGGACACTGGCCTTTGTGATTACTTAAGGCTGTAAAAAAATAGAAAAATATTTAGCGAGGGTGCTTCATCACCTAGTGCCTTAGACCAACTGGTTTGGGAGTCACTGCTAAAGCCTTGGGTGTTGCAAAACTAGGAAGTACGCTTTAAAGTGCTAACGTATCTTGTAATCGGTTGTTGGTATCTCAAGAAGTATTAACGGTCGCATGAAGGATATGTAAGCAAATTTCATTTAAAAATTCACCAATTAAGAAGTGCTTTGGACAACGGACGAAAGTATGATTGCTTGATTTGAATTTCCAAGTGTAGGGGTGACTTATACACACACGTGGGGATATGTGATTGGAATTTAGATAAGAGAGAGGAATGAAGATTAGAACTTGTATCTTTAGTAGAGTTGATAGAAATTCCTAAGTGGAGATGGAACCCCAGAAGGAAAACTTAAGAAATGCCGAAAGCTAAGTAGGTCTACATAACATATACAATCTTAAGTTAAATAATGAGGAAGTGTGAAGAATATGGTTGGATAATTTGCGAGTCAAAAGGTAATAGAATTCCTTGTTAGAAAACCTAATTGGAAAACAAAAGTCAATGGGCCGAATTGATAGGATTTTGTGGGTGTAATCCGCTGAAAACCCTCAGTAGACAACACTCCTCCTACTAGGGACACCTAGAGGTTTAACGGCTTGTTGCACGTGCTCAGTGCAATCGCGTTTCCCTGCGAAAGTGTGATTAGGATTTTAGTGAATAAAAATAAGATTGCTCGAGGACGAGCAAAAGATAAGTTTGGGGGTATTTGTTCACACCATAATATTGTATTATTATATTCCCCATTCTTATTCTTTTTATAAATAAACGGGTGTTTTTGACGCATGTCTGCTACATGTTACAGGTTACAGGTTCTTGGACAGGAAGCAGTGAAAATGATGAAAAGACGATGCAAAAGTGGATTTTGACCGACAAACAGAGGATCTTGATCAAGCCTACATAAAGAACAATTCACAAAGCAAGATTCAAGACATCGACTCAAAGCGAACGGTTAAAAATCCATTGCAAATTGTTCAGTGAAGATCTGGAACCAACCTAGAAGCCCAAATGGAAAAAGATATATAGATACAGGAAGCCCAAAATGACCAGAAGCTGCAGCCCAAAATTCAAAGCCCAATCTTCTTAGTTGACCGCGGAACCGCGGCCAAACAGGGCCTTGGGCCGCGGTTCCGCGGTGGAGTGGAGCAGTTAGAGAATAAAATTTTTAGCATAATTCTTTATGTCTTTGACCGGTCTTCCTAAGGGCTATTTTTGTAATTGTAGACATGCGAATCAGATGTAACCCTAGGGTTTCCTATTCTTTATAAATAGGAACTCTAATCATTGTTACTCTTCATGCCCCCCTTTAATGAATAAAATTTAGAAATCTTTTGGAGAGCATCGGTGTTTCTTCTCCATTCAGAAATTCAGATCTGACAACCCTGCATAGATGATTGGAGGGATGCATCTGTAAGTGATTTAATTTCTTGCCTTAGTGTAGATTTAAATTCCTTGCCCTAAGGTAGATTTAATTTCATGCCCTAGGAACTTGTTTAGAGTTTAGCTTTTGGGAAGGATTTTCAGAGATGGGATCTCTCACCCTTTTCTTACCCACCAAATATTTACAATAGGACTCCATGCATACATGCACATACCGCTCCCTACGGCACTCTATCCCTCGAGGTAGCGGTGATACCGTAGTTTAAAGGCCCGGGTGTGATGTTTTCCATGGAGGTTAGGGTAAGGATCTCTAAAGGAAGGACAAGAACCTAGAGGAAGGAACACCTTCCCGAACGGATCTAATCTACTTTATTGATAATTACCATAACTCCTCATAGATCTTCATTCGGGTATTGAAAGCGGTGAGATTTAATTATATTTCCAAACCATCCCTAAATCTAGCCCTAGCAAGAGTAGATCTAGATATTTGCCCTACGTTAATTAGATTTTTAGATTTAATAATCAATCCGAGCATCATTCGGAATTAACTCGTAAGAACGAATCGGAAATTCACAACATCCCTGTGGACCGACCCGTACTCACCGGCTAGCTGTAAAGCGACGCCGTTCTTGATTGCGGTTACAAATATTTTTGATCTATCTTTTAGAAAGCGCAAGCACGCTAAATCATGCAAATCAGGCTGCAAATGGATCTTCAAAAAGGAGATTGGTGTAGATGGGCAGGTTGAAACCTATAAAGCTAGGCTAGTTGCAAAGGTTTTCGTCAAAGATCTGGTTTGGACTATGACGAGACCTTTTCTCCGGTAGCTATGCTCAAATCCATTCGGATCCTTCTTGCCATTGCTGCCTTCCACGATTATGAGATCTGGCAGATGGACGTAAAGACGGCTTTCCTAAATGGAAATTTGGAAGAGTGCGTCTATATGGATCAGCCAGAGGGATTCATTCAGAGTGGGAGCAGCGGTAAAGTGTGCAAGTTGCTCAAGTCCATCTATGGACTGAAGCAGGCATCGCGGAGTTGGAACATCTGCTTTGATGATACTGTCAAAGAATTCGACTTTATCAAAAACCCAGATGAACCATGCATTTACAGTAAGATTGTTGGGAAAAATGTTGCATTCCTCGTCTTGTACGTCGATGACATTCTCCTAAGAGGAAATGATATTCCTATTTTACAGTCAGTCAAAGGATTCTTGTCATAGAGGTTCTCCATGAAGGACCTGGGCGATGCCAACTACATTCTGGGGATCCAGATCTATCGTGATAGATCTAAAAGGATGTTGGGACTTTAACAGTCCAGGTACATTAACACCATACTGAAACGATTCAGTATGGAAGATTCCAAGCGCGGTAATCTACCGGCTTGTCACGAAATCACCCTCTCCAATGAGATGTCTCCTAAGACTGATTTGGAAAGGGCTCGCATGTCATCAATACCCTGCGCATCTGCGGTAGGCTCTATTATGTATGCGATGTTATGTACCAGACCAGATGTAGCATACGCATTGAGCGTTGTAAGCCGGTATCAGTCGAACCCAGGGGAGAAACACTGGATAGCAGTAAAGAACATTCTCAAGTACCTGAGAAGGACTAAGGAGATGTTCTTGGTGTATGGCGGAAAAGACCTCCAGATCGAGGCCTTTGCTAACTCCCGCTTCCAGAGTGACAAGGATGACTCTAAGTCCATATCGGGTTATGTCTTTACCCTCAATGGAGGGGCGGTTTGCTGGAAGAGTTCCAAGCAGGAAACCGTTGTTGACTCAACTATGGAAGCGGAGTACAAAGCTGCTTGCGATGACGCAAAGGAATCTGTCTGGATGAAGAAGTACCTCACGGAGCTTCAGGTGGTTCCTACCAGTGTTGATCCAATACCGCTGTATTGCGACAACAACGGCGCTATAGGTTTAGCGAAGGAACCCAGGTCCTATCAGAAGTCCAGGCACATTTTGAGGCGGTACCACCTGATTAGGGAGATCGTAGATCGCCGGGAGATCGATGTGAAGAGAGTAAATACGGAAGATAACACTGCTGATCCACTCACAAAGGCCTTACCCCAGACTCAGTTCGAGCGGCTGATCGAGATGATAGGTCTTCGATACGCCAGTTCATGGCCTTAGTGCAAGTGGGAGATTGTTAATGTATATGCCCTAGAAACCATTACTGTATCATACTAGTTTGTATATTACTTAATGGAAGCTTGGGATTGTAGGGTGCTTTTCGTCACCCCATTGAGATGGGAATACGCGCGCGCTTGTCAGGCGTACTACAGATTCCTCCTGCCTAGGGTAGGCCGGGGTTTATTGATTGTGGGGATCCAAATTTCCGGCAGCCGCGGACTAAGATGCCGTTAATTACCCCTCGCCTTTGGGGCGAGGGAACCTCCGATTAACGGGTTAAACTGGTCATGCGAACTCAACGTGCAGTGTATGTGTGTTGTGTTTTGAAAGGGGAGGTTTGGATATATCGGGAGCCACGCAGAGTTTTTAAGGGGGTCCCGCTACCCGGATAGCGGGCTGGGGGTCAAGGGGGCTAGCAGCCCCCTTGCGGGGTGCGGGGCAGCGCCCCGTTAGAATTTTTTTTCTAACAGGTACAGTGTCGTGGTGTATCTGTGTGTGCACATATGTATGCATATGTGTACATATGTATATATATATATGTATATACATATATAAAAAAAAGAGGGGGGAGAAGCATCCAAAGGATGCGTGGGGGCAGCACCTTGGACGCTGTGCGCCTAGGTGCTGTGCGCTCAGGCGCTAGAGTGCCACGTGTCGGCACGTGGGCGCTCTGCGCTTGAGCGCAAGCGCGCCACGTGTCGGCACGAGGGCGACTTGCGCTCGAGCGCCTGCGCTTGAGCGCAAGCGCGCCACGTGTCGGCACGGGGAAGACTTGCGCTCGAGCGCCTGCGCTTGAGCACAAGCGCGCCACGTGTCGGCACGGGGGAGACTTGCGCCCGAGCGCCTGCGCTTGGGCGCGCGCCACGTGTCGGCACCGGGGCAACTTGCGCTTGAACGCAAGCGCGCCACGTGTCGGCACCGGGGCGACTTGCGCTCGGGAGCTTGCGCTTGAGCACAAGCGCGCCACGTGTCGGCACGTGGGCGACTTGCGCTCGGGCGCTTGCGCTTGAGCGCAAGTGCGCCACGTATCGACACGCGGGCGCTCTGCGCTTGAGCGCCGGCGAGAAAAAGAGGCTTTTAGCCTAAGAAACAGAAGCTATGCTTCAGAAAGGAAATATTTATTATATATATATATATATATATGTAAATATATGGAGTTAAACTCCTAAAATGTTTTGGTTGATGAAAGGGATTCTTTCTCTTCCTCCTCTGTTGGCTGGATCTTGATGATCAAGAGATGTGAGATCTAAAAATCTTTCCTTTCTGAGATCTAATGGTAGATCCAAGTTTCCCTTTGTGGGTTTTGTGGTGGAAGACTTCTTAGTTTTTGAAAAGAAAGAGTAAAACTCTTGATTTAATTCAAATGAAATGATAAGGTTTAGAACCTTGGAGAAGGAGCAGGAGGCACAAAAGATCTCAGATCTAAAATTTTTGTGGAGAGAATGAAAAGTTGTCCCTTTTTTTATTCATCATGTTGCCTTATATAGGCTTACATATTTACATATAGCCCCTTGGGCTTTGCAAAAATGGCATTTTAGCCATCTCATGGCTCATGTGCCATTTCATTTTTGCACATAAGCCACGGGCTTACAAAATATTGGCTTTATGCCCATTTTGCATACATTCATGTATATATAAAAAGAAATTACCTAGAAATTATTTATCACATGATTTTGTTGTTGGCATGGGGAGGCTGGCCGCGGGCTCGACTTGGGCATGGGCCCGCTTGACCTGGGCTTGGGCCCACCTAGCTTGGGGGTTGACCTTGACTTTGACTCGGTCAACGGGGTGTAAATTTTTACCCCAACAAAGTGCCCCCATCAATAAATGCACACCGCACATTTGAGTTGTGTGCATGAAATTGATGGATCTTGAAGCTGAACTTCGAGGTGGAACATCATTCCGGTGGCGAAGCAACATCCCGGGGAGCATGATTCCCGGGGATCGGAGCATCATTCTGATTCACGGAGAATAATTCCGGGGTCGGAGTATCCCTCAGGGAGCATGATTCCCGGGGATCGGAGCATCATTCCGATGAGCGAAGCATGATTCCAGGAGAGCGGAGCATGATTCCAGGGTTCGGAGCATCATTCCGAAGAGCGGAGCATGATTCCAGGGGATCGGAGCATCATTCCAGGATTCGGAGCATCATTCCGAAGAGCGGAGCATTATTCCAGGGGATCGGAGCATCATTCCGATGAGCGGAGCATGATTCTAGGGTTCGGAGCATCATTCCGATGAGCGGAGCAAGATTCCAGGGTTCGGAGTATCATTCCAAAGTGCGGAGCATGATTCCAAGGATCGGAGCATCATTCCGATGAGCGGAGCATAATTTCAGAGATCGGAGTATCCTTCCGATGATCGGAGCATGATTCCAGGAGAGCGGAGCATGATTCCAGGGTTCGGAGCATCATTCCGAAGGGCGGAGCATAATTCCAGGGTTCGGAGCATCATTCCGAAGAGCGGAGCATAATTCCAGGATTCGGAGCATCATTCCGAAGAGCGGCAGACATTCTGACCGAAGCATGATTTCGACGCAGAGGTAGATTCCTAGGCGAAGTATAATTCCGACAAGGGAGGCAAATATTCCGAGGCGAAGCATGATTTCGATACGGGGTATATTCTGAGACGGAGCATGATTCCGGCGCGGAGCTTGTTGGCTGACTTGATTCCAAGACGAAGCATAATTTCGACAGGGAAGGCAGGTACACCGAGGCGAAGCATCATTTCGACACGGGGTGTATTCTGAGACGAAGCATAATTCCGACACAGAGCTTGTTGGTTGATTTAATTCCGAGGCGGAGCATAATTCTGGCAGGGAAGGTAGATATCCCGAGGCGAAACATGATTTCGACACGGGGTAAATTCTGGAACGGAGCATGATTCCGCCGTAGAGGTTGTTGGTTTAATTTGATTTGGGTTGACATCAGCATCGCTACACTGGAATATGGTACCAGGAGCGAATCATCATTTGTCATGAGAGGATTTTGGGATTGGTTTTTTTTTGTTTGGCATTAGCATCACTACACTGGAATATGGTACCAGGAGCGAATCATCATTTGTGTTTGCTTATTAGGAAACGATGGCTTAGGAGACAGGTTTTAGGTCTCTGTCGCCCAAGACTTTTCAACTTTGTGAGCCGTAAGGGTCTCACAATGCATTTTCTCCCTACAGGTCGTAAGGATCTCGTAGGTGTATTTTCTCCTTAGGAGCCGTGAGGACTCCCAAGTGTGTTGCTCCTTTGTGAGTCGTAAGGATCTCACGCGGGAATTTTCTCCTCACAAAGTCGAGAGGACTTTGCGAGTGCATTTCATTTCCTTTTTACGAGTTTGCGCCCTTTCGGGTTTTCACAAACTCGCCGGCAGTCCTGCTGTTTTTACTCACGACGCCCTTTCGGGCTTTCATCCGTGCCCATTTTGCTTGTGAACATACCATTTTATTTATTTTATTTTATTTTATTTTATTTTTCAATTTTTTTTTGGACTTTGAATGGGGTCTCACCAGTAGGACTTGGGAGAGGTTGGGATCGTTTTACGCCCGTGGATTGTATACGGTTTTGCAGGATGTATGATCCAGACCGTAGGGCTGTAAAAAATTTTGGGACTTTGTTGGCGTCTGCATCGCTGCACTGGAATATGGTACCAGGGGCGACTCATCATTCGCCGTTGGGGTATGGGATTTGGAATTTGGTTGGCGTCTGCATCGCTGCACTGGAATATGGTACCAGGAGTGACTCATCATTCGCCATTGGGGTATGGGATTTGGAATTTGGTTGGCGTCTGCATCGCTGCACTGGAATATGGTACCAGGAGCGACTCATCATTCGCCATTGGGGTATGGGATTTGGAATTTGGTTGGCGTCTGTATCGCTGCACTGGAATACGGTATCAGGAGCGACTCATCATTCGCCACTTAGTGGTTGGGGAGCGATGGCTTAGGAGACAGGATTAGATCCCTACCACCTAAGACTTTTCAATTTTATGGGCCGTGAGGGTCCTATAAAAGCATCTTCTCCCTGCGAGTCGTAAGGATCTCGCAGGTGTATTTTCTCCTTAGGAGTCATGGGGACTCCTAAGTGTGTTTTTCCTTCGTGAGTCGTAAGGATCTCACGAAGGTTTGTTCTCCTCATGCATCGTGAAGACACATGAGTGGGTCTTTCCAATGAAGTATAATTCCAAAGGCGGAGACCAGCCGCGTAACTGGTGGTCGCGGTGAAGCATGGGTATGCTGAGAATTATTTGAGCCAGTGGATTGTATACGGCAGTCAATTTGAGGACTAACCGTAGGGCCAAAAGAATTTGGCGAAACTGGATTTTGGTTGGCGTCTGCATCGCTGCACTGGAATATGGTACCATGAGCGATTCATCATTCGCCTTTGTTTTGTTTGTTCTTTGTTTTGTTTTATTTTTGTTTCACCACGATTGCTCTATCATTTCAGCTTTTCTTATCGCGAAGATCGCAATTGCCTTATCATTTCGGCTTTTATTCGCGGCTGCCCCATCATTTCGGCTTTATTTTCATTTTCATTTTTACTCGCTGATTTTTATTGCGAGTTGCCCCATCATTTCGGCTTTTCTTTGTTTTTCTTTTATTTACACATTTTTTTTATATACACACATTTTTTTTACATTCCCAGTTTAACGACTTAGCGGTCGATTGTTCCTAGTTTAATGACGTGGTGGTCGATTGTTTTCAGAGAAAGACAGATGTCTGAGAGAATCCGTTTCACGAAGAACTTCAGTCTCCGTTTGTATGAAATTGGCGGTCGCGTCTTGACTGTTTACTAACACGCCTTTGGACAGTTCTATCTTTCCTGCCTTATATTGCTTTTCGACCCAATCTTTGAAGACGAAGCAGTCCTCAATGGCATGGCCTATCACTCTGTGATAGGGGCAGTATTTGGGGTCGTCGGTCCTATTCGCTTCCTGCGGTCTTTTTGACTCTGGCAGTTGTAGACCGTTCTTCAGGGCGTCTTTGAATATTTTACGGATTTTGTCCCTTCTGAAGGAATAGACCTTATCCAGCTTCTCTTTTAGTGGAGATTCTCCTCCCACTCCGAACACTGGCTTCCGAGGCTGGTTGGCATTAGGCCCACTCATCCCTTGCTTATTTCGGTTAGCCGAAGTGTTAAAAGATTCAGTATCGTCAGAACTCCCGCCTTTGCGATTTTCATCCTTTCGGTTTCTCCAGGACCTATTGTTATTTTGGGAGTCAGAGGAGGACTCCTGCTTTGAGCGTTCCAACATCTGGACTTTTCTGGTCAGCTCTTGGAATGTTTTGAGACCCGCGGTATATAGAAACGGGGCCATCCAGTTGTTGAGATTTCCGACAAGGAGACTGACAGATTGGTCCTGCTCTATCGGCGGTTCGCATTTGACGGAGAGATTGCGCCATCGGGTTATAAAATCCGTGCTGCTTTCGTTGTTTTTGGGCTTGGTCCTTACGAGCTCGGCAATGGTAATCTTATCGCTGACGCTCATGAACCTCTGCCGAAACAGAGACTCCATTTGGACAAAAGTTGTGACGGAGCCATCCGGTATGCTCGCGTACCAGTCGAAAGCAACATCGGTCAAGCTATTAACGAACTGGCGGAGGAGAAGCGCATCATTGCCCCCAGTATTCCCGCATGAGGCTTTGAAATGGGCGATGTGCTGATTCGCATTTCCTGTCCCATAGAATCTTCCGAATTTGGGGATGACATAGCCGCTAGGAAATTCTACCAGATCATACTGAGCGGGATATGGTCTCCCACTACTGCTGATATCTTTTTGCGCTTCGGCTTCGGCTACCAAGGTTTTGACTTTGTTGGCAACCAAATCCATGATTTGATCTTGAGTTAGTGGGCTACTGTCATCGGTAGCCAAGACATTTGCTGAGATAGGATGGGACTGATTTTCATGCGGTCCGCCCACTTTTGGATTTGAGGGAACGGGCGTCGGCTGTCTCGGGACACCGTTTCCCGGTTCATGAGCTGAGCCCTGTGCTTGATTGGGCGGCTGAGAGGCAAGTTGGGCCGTAAGCCGTAAGACGACATTTGTCAAGTCATCGATCTTTGAGTAGAGCTTGGCCATCTCCTTATCTTTGCTTCTGAGCTGTTTTCGGAGCTCTTGGAGAAGTTGCTGCTCTGCGGTCTTAGGACGGAAAGTTGGCTCATCTTCGCTTTCCGAGCCTGACTCTTCATGAATTGAGGGCTCTCTCTGCCTATCAGCCTCATCGAGAGGGTTTTCATCATCCAGCGGAGGCGGCTGTTCTTGGGAAGTGGCAACCACATTCAAGCCAGATTGGATTTGAGATGTGGTGGCCCCGTCCTTGCTCTTGCTGCGTGTGCCCACCACGTAGACAGTGTGGATAACACATTCAGCCATCCCCTCATCTTTAGCGGGGTAACCCTGTTCTTCGAACCTCATGAGGTTTAGCCTGGCAGTAGCCCTAGCCCTTTTGTTGGCTCTATATCTGAGCCTTTTCTCCCTCAGCTTCTCGATTTTGAAGGCTTGGCGGGCATCCGCTACCCGGGAAGCCATTGTGAGTTGATCAGAGGGGAGCTTAGAGAAGACACCCGATCGAGCAGTGGTCAAGGGCACCGCTGGAGCTTGCTCGGGACGCGTTGTAGCTTTGTTGGTGTTGATGGTCTTGCCCCCAGCTGGGGCCAAGGAAAGTCGTTCAGACACCGACTTGCGTTTGGGTTGGGGCGCCCTTGAGATCACCACATTTGGTCTCCTACCTTTCGAGACCGGTTTGTCTGCCACCGGAGCTTGAGGAGCTGGGATGGCGCCAACTGGCATGAACATAATAGAGCCAAATGGTAGCAGCGGCTCCTCCCATTGTCGTCCGAGACTGGCCGAAAGGACCGTCCTGGAGTCTATCTTCATTTTGTAAGAGACGGGAGTCGTGCTGAGAGCTGAGATCGTCCTTGGAGACATTGTTGGAGAGTGATTGCTTGAAAACCTGCATGAAAAGGCATTATTTTAGTTTAAATATAGACATGTATATTGATTGAGTTCGCATGAAAGCTTAACCCGAAATATGGGAGGAGAGACTGGTCCCACCGGGCGTGCCAGAATCTGTAGGGTGCTTTTCGTCACCCCATTAAGATGGGAATACGCGCGCGCTTGTCAGGCGTACTACAGATTCCCCCTGCCTAGGGTAGGCCGGGGTTTATTGATTGTGGGGATCCGAATCCCCGGCAGCCGCGGACTAAGCTGCCGTTAATTACCCTCGCCTTTGGGGCGAGGGAACCTCCGATTAACGGGTTAAACTGGTCATGCGAACTCAACGTACAGTGTACGTGTGTTGTGTTTTGAAAGGGGAGGTTTGGATATATCGGGAGCCACGCAGAGTTTTTACGGGGGTCCCGCTACCCGGATAATGGGCTGGGGGTCAAGGGGGCTAGCAGCCCCCTTACGGGGTGCGGGGTAGCGCCCCGTTAGAAAATTTTTTCTAACAGGGACAGGGTCGTGGTGTATCTGTGTGTGCACATATGTATGCATATGTGTACATATGTATATATATGTATATACATATATAAAAAAAAGAGGGGGGAGAAGCATCCAAAGGATGCGCGGGGGCAGCACCTTGGGCGCTGTGCGCCTAGGTGCTGTGCGCTCAGGCGCTAGAGTGCCACGTGTCGGCACATGGGCGCTCTGCGCTTGAGCGCTGGGCGCTTGAGCGCAAGTGCGCCACGTGTCGGCATGGGGCCACTTGCGCTCGAGCTCCTGCGCTTGAGCGCAAGCGCGCCACGTGTCGGCACGGGGGAGACTTGCGCTCGAGCGCCTGCGCTGGAGCGCAAGTGCGCCACGTGTCGGCACCGGGGCGACTTGCGCCCGAGAGCTTGCGCTTGGGCGCGCGCCACGTGTCGGCACCGGGGCAACTTGCGCTCGAGCGCTTGCGCTTGAACGCAAGCGCGCCACGTGTCGGCACCGGGACGACTTGCTCTCGGGAGCTTGCGCTTGAGCGCAAGCGCGCCACGTGTCGGCATGTGGGCGACTTGCGCTCGGGCGCTTGCGCTTGAGCGCAAGCGCGCCACGTGTCGACACGTGGGCGCTCTACGCTTGAGCGCCGGCGAGAAAAAGAGGGTTTTAGCCTAAGAAACAGAAGCTATGCTTCAGAAAGGAAATATTTATTATATATATATATATATGTAAATATATGGAGTTAAACTCCTAAAATGTTTTGGTTGATGAAAGGGATTCTTTCTCTTCCTCCTCTGTTGGCTGGATCTTGATGATCAAGAGATGTGAGATCTAAAAATCTCTCCTTTCTGAGATCTAATGGTAGATCCAAGTTCCCCTTTGTGGGTTTTGTGGTGGAAGACTTCTTAGTTTTTGAAAAGAAAGAGTAAAACTCTTGATTTAATTCAAATGAAATGATAAGGTTTAGAACCTTGGAGAAGGAGCAGGAGGCACAAAAGATCTCAGATCTAAATTTTTTGTGGAGAGAATGAAAAGTTGTCCCTTTTTTATTCATCATGTTGCCTTATATAGGCTTACATATTTACATATAGGCCCTTGGACTTTGCAAAAATGGCATTTTAGCCATCTCATGGCTCATGTGCCATTTCATTTTTGCACATAAGCCACGGGCTTACAAAATATTGGCTTTATACCCATTTTGCATACATTTATGTATATATAAAAAAAAATTACCTAGAAATTATTTATCACATGATTTTGTTGTTGGCATGGGGAGGCTGGCCGCGGGCTCGACTTGGGCATGGGCCCGCTTGACCTGGGCTTGGGCCCACCTAGCTTGGGGGTTGACCTTGACTTTGACTCGGTCAATGGGGTGTAAATTTTTACCCCAACAAGGATATTCACCTTGTATACACAATCTTGCTCAAAATGGTAGTATGCTACTTGGTTTGTATCTACTTCCATATGTGCATGTGTTTCTTTTAATATATCGCTTATACATATTAGTAGAGTCCTTAGGATCTTTGCTTGATTACCAGCGTTGTGATGGCAGTCACACTAGTGGGGGCTGGGTGATCTACAAGCACGTCCTTATACAGGTCCCTATTCGTAAGACTATCGAGACAGGGCATCGATACTCCGGAGTAGACTAGCGTATGCGCTTCATATCCCAGCACGGGAGACGGTCTGTCCCATAGCCGTCAGTACGTCGTACTTGAGATAGTATGCGGGTGCTCGTTAGGTTACGAGTACACTGGACAGGACTCGTCGGGAACTGTTGGTTGGTATTATACCTATCGTCAGTTATCAGTTCCCAGGTGACATGAGTATAGCTTAGTCTACTGACTTGACACTGTCACTTCGCCTCGAGTGTGTTCCTATTGTATTTTGATTACTATCCTACCATGGCTCAAAGGAGTCATGCAAACATGTAGTAGTTGGGTGCAGTCCCGAAGCACTTGGAGGCAGTGACGGTTAAACAGGATTCGTCTCTCCCGGTATTGGGGGTTGACATCGCGCTGTGTCTAGGAAAGCCATTACACGAGTAGTCCCTGGCCAAGGCAAGTGAGATATACTGGTAGGTTTCCAGTGTTATCTCAGGGTGTTCTGGGCTACACTCCGACACGACTTGTACCGCTAATAGAGGACTGACGTTCACCACCCACTAGGCCCGCCATGCGATGTATCAGACGAACAGACCGGACTGTACGGAGATTGTCATATTCAGGCTCAGTAGGAGTTCAGATGGGTTTCACCTCGTCCATCTTCTTATCGGCATCTACCTGGGGGCCGTTACGCATAGCTAGTGCCTCTTGCGGTCTGTGGTTAAACCCACTGCCAGCGTAGTGTCGAATCTTTAGAGTCCCACACAGAGAGCTATTCGCCTTTAGGCAAAAGAGTAAAGGTCGCATGGTTTTGCGACAGGTCGCATGGTTTTGCGACAGGGTTCGGTCACATCCGTGCACTTATGCACGTTTGGTGTCCGGACAGTTAACACTAGCGGGTTTTGGTTTAAGCCAGATCCTAGTGTACATTTTGGGATTGGTTTTATCTCGTTTGTATTCGTGTTCCTCGGAACGCGGATGCGGGTGTGTATGCACAGTTGATAGAGAGACAGAGGCAGAGCATTCTCATTAGGGTTGTTGACTGTTGACTATTGACTTTTGCTAAACCCTAATGAGAATAAGAAATATGATTAATAATAATATTAATTAAGTATTATAGTGACATGGTTGTTGAGGGGTTGACTTTGTTGACTTGTTGACTTGGTTGACCGGTTGACTAGGTTGGACTAGTTGACCATTATCATTACAATGGTTGTCATTTCATGCAAAGAATTTTGCTTGCTTGTCGTGCTTTGCAAAATGAGTGCATGAAATGATAATGCCACTTGATATGATATGAACCATCACATAATACTCAATTATTATTATTATTATTATTATTATTATTATTATTATTATTATTATTATTATTATTATTCTTTTTGGATCATGAGAGAGAGGTTGAGAAAAGGCTTGCTCATTCTTGGATTTACTTTCTCTCTCTTGAGCTCTCTCATCCTCAAGCTCTCTCCCTCTTCCTCTTGCTTTCTCTTTAGTTCATGGTTCACTTGTCTCATGTGTTGAGAAACAAGAACCATTGAGATAAAACCCAACACACTCCTCTACTCATCCTAGTTCACAAGGTTTAGCAAACCAAGTGTTCTAGTTTCTTCAAGTTTGAAGAGAAGCCAAAAGGTAGAAGCTTTCGGGTGGATCCATCTTCGGCGCGAGGAGATGACGAAGGGAGGCCGGTCCGTACACCACAAGAGTTGAAGACGAAGGAGTTCAAGAAAGGTATAACCCCCTAACCGAGTAGGTAAAACTCTTAGTTAGGCTTGTTAGATGGTTGTTTAACAAAGATCCGTATTTTGAGTCCATGTTACCACCTCTAGAAAAATCGTTTTTCATCATTTCCGTAAGCCCGTAAGTACCGGGAGAGGTAGCATGGACTTACATATATATATATAAAGGGAAAGGGCATCCAAAGGATGCGTAGGGGCCAGCGCCTCACGTGCATGGCACGCAGACGCTGGGCGCTAGCGCACTAGGCGCTGGGCACGAGCGCTCAGGGCGCTAGGCGCACCACGTGCTCGGCACATGGGCGCTGGGCGCACCACGTGCTCGGTACGTGGGCGCAAGCGCTCTGGGCACTGGGCGCACTACATGCTCGGCACGTGGGCGCAAGCGCTCTGGGCGCTGGGCGCACCACGTGCTCGGCACGTAGGCGCCAGCACTCTAGGTGCTGGATGCTGGGCGTCAAACAGGAAAGGGACTTTGGTCCCTACGCTGGGAGCTGTGCTCCCGATTTGACCGTTGGAGTTGAACTCCTAAAAATTTTAGAAATGATCAAAGGGGGCTGCTTTGTTTCTCCCCTTTGGCCTTGGATTTTTCCAAGATGGGATTTTTGGAGATAGGTCTTCTCTTTCCTCCTCTGTTGGCCGGATCTTGAAGAACAAGAAGTGTGAGATTTTAAAAATCTCTTATTTTTGAGATCTGATGGGAGATCTAAGTTCCCCTTTGTGGGTTTTGTGGTGAAAAACTATTTAGTTTTTGACAAGGAAGAGTAAAACTCTTGATTTAATTCAAAAGAAAGAAGAAGGTTTTAGAATCTTGAGGAAGGAGAAAGAGGCACAGGCCCTAGATTTATTTTTTTTTTTAGAATGAAAATGTTCTTTTTTTTATTCGTCATCATGTTGCCTTATATAGGCTTACACATTTACATATAGCCCCTTGGGCTTTACAAAATGGTATTTTGCCCATCCCATGGCTCATGTGACATTTCTTTTTTGCACATAAGCCATGGGCTTTACAAAAATTTGGCTTAATGCCCATTTTGTTTACATTCATGCATAAAAAATTACATAAAAATTATTTATTACATGATTTCATTTTGGCATGGGGGAGGGCCGGCCACTTCATGTTCAGACTCGATCTGGGCATGGGCCCACTTGGCTTGGGGTTGACTTTGACTTTGACTCGGTCAACCGGGATGCAATTTTCGACTTCAACAGCATGCACACATGCAAGTATACATGTGTCATGGTTGATGATACATTGATGGTGGCAATGCAAGACTCACATGGTAACATATTTAGATATTTTCATTATTTGAGAAAAGCAAAATGGGATTAAAATCATGGTTGACTACTCAACTCTCTTGAGTTGACAAAGTCAATGGTTTCATTGCCCATGGTTTTAGCCCATGGTTTTGCTTAAACTCAAGTTATAAAATATCTAGATATTTTGTAACCATAGTTTAGCATGGACGACTCTCACTTGCTCTCTTGAGTTTAGTTGGAGTTATTCATTATTCTCATATCATTATTCTCTTGAGTTTAGCTTGAGCCATCTCCTTCTTCCTCTCTCTCCTCAAAGCTCACTAGGGTTTTAAAAGAAAGAGAAAGGATTAAAAATAAGAGGTTTTGTAGTGAGATCCAAACCCACATCACCATTCCACTTTAGTCTAGCCCACTAGTGTGGAATGTTTGCTTCATCTTCATCCTTGATCAAGTGAAGCTTGGAGCTTGGTGCAAAGAGACTTCGTGGTGGATCATCGTTGACTTGGAAGGACAAAAACCAACCGGTTTAAATCTCAATCGATCCAAGGAGTCTAGGAGGAAGTCTACAAAGGTTGTATTTTCTCCCCACTTATTGTTAGACACTTCATAGTATGTGATATTTTAGTTTGTTACTCTATTTTTCTAGTTCGATTTATGGTTGGATTGTTTAGCACCCCCTTAAATCTTTGTTATAGCATGTGTGATGCAACCTTAAACCTAGGCATGGTGCTAAAGAATCCCTACACAAGCCATCAGCGGTACTAGCTGGACGTAACGGCTACCCGGGTATTGAGCGATCAGAAGATCAACAAGCAAGCCCTCTCTAGCTCCCGTAAAGCCTGTCAGTAACACTACCGTACAGTCCGGTCTCTTCGTCTGAGATGTCGTATATCCAGTCTAGGGGTGGTAAACGTCAAACCCCCAATAACTCGATAAGTCATGCCGATACGAGGCTTATAACGGGTCTAGAAACTGCTGATAACACTTACCAGTAAATCTCTAAATCAGCTCTGGCCAGGGACTTCCAGTTATAGCCAATCGAGCACAGCACGACATCTAACCCCAATACCGGGAGAGACGAAATCCCTTCCTATCGCTCATTGCCTCCATGTGACTCGGGACTGTATCCAAAAACCACCGTTTTGCACGTCCTCTTTAACATGGTAAGGTGGAAATCAAAGCACAGTGGGAATCACATAAGACTTTATGACGATCTTGGGTCTACAGACTAAGCTGTACCAGTGTCACTAGAGAACTGCTATCTGACGTCAAGTATAATACCATCTAGGAGTTCTCGGCGAGTCCGTCCAGTATACCCAGTCTCCATTGAGCACTCGTATACCATCTCTGATGTCAAACAGCAATGGATATGGGATCATCCATCGCCCATCTAATAGGTCGAGAAGCGTATACACTAGTCTACTTTGGTATAACGATGCCCTGTCTCGATACACCCACGACTAGGAACATTAAATGATGAACTTATGGACTACCATGGCCCTACTAGTATGATCCGCATCATAATCATGGTAGTCAAATACACATCCTAAGGGCTTTACCAACATGTAACCATGAGACATTATCAAGAGACAAGTATACATGTTAAGATACAAAACAACCAGATAGCATATTATCATGTTGAGCAAGAAAGTCCTCTCTATATATATCCAAGCATCCACTATAATATATATCATATGTACAATAATAGCCTCTAGGGCATACATACAACTAACACCGACTAATATCATTTATCTGTATATCACATTATCGAATCAACACTTGATTCATCAATCTAGTTATATCACATATAACCGGACCGATAACAGATAACTGCCAGATTACAATACGGTATCACACACACATATTTAATCATGCTCACACACATATCACATATGTGTCCTATTTCGTTTTGCTTGAACTAGGAAACTTCTGTATAGGACTCTAAAGACTCGTCAATACGCCAGCAGTAGGTGATGATCACATCAGTCACCCACAAGCCGCCAGCGGTACTAGATGGACGTAACGGCTACCTGGGTATTGAGCGATATGAAGATTAACAAGCAAGCTCGTTCATAGTCTCCATGAAGCCTATCAGTAACACTACCGTACAGTCCAGTCTCTTTATCTGATATATCGCATATCATGTCTAAGGGTGGTAAACGTCAGACCTAAGTAACGTGATAAGTCATGCCGATATCTGGCCTATAACGGTTCGAGAAACTATTGATAACACTTATCAGAAAATCTCATAAGCACCCCTGGCCAGAGACTTCCAGTTATAGCCAATCGAGCCTAGCGCAACATCAACCCCTAATATCGGAAGAGACGAAATCCCTCCTATTGCTCATTGCCTCCATGCGGTTCTGGACTGTACCCAAAATCCACCTGTTTGCACGTCTTCTTTGAGCATAGTAGTGAGGAAATCAAAGCACAGTGGGAGCCGCACAAGGCTCTATGACGATCTCGGATCTACAGACTAACCTGTACCAGTGTTACCAGAGGAATGCTATGTGACGATTGGTAAACTACCACATAGGAGTCCTCGGCGAGTCCTGTTCGGTGTACCCATTCTCCAATGAGCACCTATGTACAATCTTTGATGTCACACACCAATGGTTGTGGGATCAACCATTGCCCTCTAAGGGGCAAGAAACGTACACACTAATCTACTCTAGAATATCGATGCCCTAGTCTCGATATTTCCTTGACTAGGAACTTATTAACCCCACTAGTATAATCTCATCATTGTCATGGTAGTTAAGTACATATCCTAAGGGCTTTACCAACATGTAAGAGGCAGACAGTATAAATACCAGTTTAAATGTTAAGATAAAAATAACCTGATAGCATACTATCATGTCGAGCAAGAAAGTCCTCTATATATATGTCAAAGCATCCATTATATCAACAATAATGGCCTCTAGGGCATACATATTCCCAACAGCGACAGTTTGGACCGGCGGCGGCGGTCCAAACACATTCCACGCCGGCCGATCAAGAGAGGGCGGGGTCTAGATTGGGACCACGTGTCATTGGCTGTTCAAATAGCATTTTCCATATGTTTGATTAACCTGACTTTTCATTTTTATGTGTATTGCACGTGTAAACTTTTAGGCTTCCAAAAAATTTAAAAGAAAAATCAGCAAAAATAATATGTAGCCGAGGGGATTCGAACACAAGGGCTACGTCATAACTGTGCAAGGCTTTACCAATGAGCTACAAGTGCTTTCTTACTGTTCTTAAACAGGATATACTTTTAAATTGTCCTCAGACTAAGATACTCCTTTCTTTACTTTACAAAAATTTGTACAGAAAATTTAAAGTTGTTACATTTGATGTACTCATTGACCATATTAGACTGTATAATACATAAAATGTAAGTTTCGCAAATGGAAGAAAGTAGCGAAATTATGGAATCAGTGCTTGAATCAGAGACTGTAGGGCTAGAGAGGACGAGGTATGAAATGTAAGGGAAGGTGAATTTGGTTTTCGATGGTGACTATATTGAGAAACTAAAGAACGAGATGGTTATTGACAATAAAAAGAACAAGAAGGAAAAGTTTGTCGTTGAACAATGGATTCTTCTTCCAAGATAGATGATAAATTATCTAAGTTTCGATTAATGATTTCGCTTAGTTGTAATGTTGTTAGTGTGCATGTGCTTTGTGTAAGTTTGTTTCAATTTATGATTTCAGCTGTCGGGAGTAAGGTTTCTATTCTATTAAGAATGTATAAAGCATACACTCATTCACTTGTGTTTTCATCCGTTTCGAAAAAATTTCGGCAGCACCTCTGCGCTATTCTCCGAGTATACTGTAATAGAAAAGATGGTTATTTCAATACTGTCAAACAATATTAAAATGAACATCTAATTTATCGTTGTATATGGAGAACCAGCGGAAAGGTACAGACGAAATATCTCAAAACGAATGAAAAACACAAGTGAATGCAGGTGTTTGGTTTATACATTCCTAACTTGTCTACACTTGACAAATCTATCAGCTATCATATGATTGAATCTTCTCATCATATAGACTACGCGATGGTGGTTAGAACTGAATGATACCGTATGATATTTAACAACCTTCGTGTAGTTCTATATCATGATGAATATCGAATGTATGTTAACCGATAGACGGGGACTAAGTCGTGCTTTGATTTTCATATATGATTATCAATTAGAATATGAAAGTTCTATATTATCATCGAGTGTCATACATACACATAGTGTGAGATTTAACATGAATTGATTTTACGTTTATTTTCAATTACAAGGGTTCGAAGTTTTTAGTTTAGGGTAAAGTTTTTTTAAAATTAAGGGTTTCTTAATCAAATTTAAGGTTTTTGGATTTATTAGGGTTAGGATGGTATTTGACAAAAGTTCAATGTAGAGGAGAATGAGGATGAATTAAGATTAGGCTTTGTATGTATGTGTGTATGTACACACACACAATGACAGACATACACACATACGTGCATACACACATACATGCATACATGCACAATTCGCTAAAGTACGCTTAACTATTGTTGGTTTGCTAAATTACACTAAAATACCTTTATCCTAACCCTAACACTTAACCCTAACCTAACCGTACCCCTAACCATAACCACAACCCTAATCCTAACCCTAACCATTAACCCTAACCCTAACCCTAACCCTAATTAATTCTGACCCGGCCTCAAGTAACCCCCTAACCTATAACCCTAATCCTAATTAACCCCTAACCCAGCCCTAACCTTGCCTTAACCCTCAACAAAATTATATTTTTTTTATAATAATTATTAGAAATCAACAACAACACCACCACCACCAAAACATTATTAAAATCCAACAATTAAATCTCTAAAATTGAAGAAATTAACAAATAATTTATGGGAAAATTCAAATACAAATTGTCACGCCCCGCTTCTCAGAGTACGCAAGATTGGGCACGTGACATAGCCAACCATGCTACCTGTGGGTAGGAAATATCCATCCACAGTCACATTACGGTTGTAGAGATATCAAGAACAAAATAATAAACTAATCTAATACATGTCCAAATCCATAATAACAAGAATCAATAACCAATAAGTGCGGAAGCAAATGATCCAATACAATAAATGAACAGTACGTCCCATAATGCGGGCTCACATCAGGAAATGAAATGAAATAAATAAACTAAACCCTAAGGAACTCACAGTTCAGCCTGCTGGCTGAAGTACTCCTGCTCGGTCAACTGCAGTGGTAAGGAATCTGGGCCATGCAAAACCCAGACGTCAGCGCGTCATGTCAACCAAATAATATAATATAAACATGATAATAAGCAATGCAGGTATGAACATGAATAAAGCAGTACTAAGAAATAACAGAGCAGGGTAATGTGCAGTGGTGACTAAACTGCCCTATCAGGTTTCTACTCTATAGTCTTTGAAATCAATTGATGAATCGTCGATGTAACTCAATAGTATCCCGTGCGTGCCCGGGACCACGGTCAAGGTTCCCGGGGCTGAATCCGAGACGTGCCGCTAAGCAGTAATAGGTAGCAGGATGGACGAGTGATGTCAGCATCATCACTCCCGGACTGGCCAAGCCCGTAAGACTGATCAGAACAAGTATCGAACTGTTGAGTTACAAGTCGGTTTCACCTTTGATTTCCCCATGCCCCCAAGTTATGTATGTCAGGTCAGGTATTCAATAATCAAGGACTCATGCCGACACAAGATCTGGTAACAGGTCAGGTTTGTCTGGATAGACAACAGGAGTGGTCCATGAGGACCCCAAGTCAAGTTTGTCGGCATTAGGTATGAGATCATGTAACAGGTCAGGCCATGTTTCACAGGTTGAGTCAATATGTAATGTGATCGAGTGGGTACTCTCAGCAGGTATATAATCGCATAAGTAACAGCAGCAAGAATAAAGTAATTAACAATAACGGTTCACTTAGTCACAATGGTACAAGAATATGATGCAGTTATATTATACTAGCAGGTTCGAGCACCTTTGGGGTGCAATAATCACAGGGTGAAACAATATCAACAACATAACGTGATGAAGCCATATGAATTTAAACTTCAGCATAAAAATTGTCTCATGGATGATTTAACGAATAAAGCAAGGAAGATCTAATTGGTTCAGTTGGTTAAGGTATGAATTGATAGTAGACCGATTGATTACAAGAAACTACTATAATGATTCCACGTTAAGGATAACTGCAACTGTCAATTATAAGTTATAATATAATATCGATATTACCATCATTAAGTTGTTGTATTATATAATATGATATTCAACTGCATAGCAAGGCTAGACCTTGTAAATTCTAAGTTGTAATAAATAGTATGATGATTAAGTTTATAGCAAGACTTGATCTTGTGTGCTAGCATGTTAAAGCAAGTATTCGGATACTTGCCTCGACGGTTTCGCAAACCGGAAAGCACGGATGCAATGTCGGCAGAAAATACGAGACGGGTGCACGGGCTACGGGTCGAGTCCTAACTGCGAACAGCGGGACCACACGGACCAGAATACTTCGCTGGAGCGTCGGGTCCAAACGACGGCACGGCCGGAATCCGGCGAAAAGTCAAACGGCAACACGTTAGCAAAATAAGATACACGCATACAAGGACTAGCGAGAGGGGGTTAAACATTAATGGAAGGATAGAGATGCTTACAGGGAAACACCAGAGACAACCACGACGGGCTCGACGGCGATGGGACGCCGGCGAGGCAACGACGGCGAGCAGCGAAGGCTGGAAAGCTTTTTGGTTCGCTGGAAAGGGTGGTGCTGTGCGATGAGGGGAGGTAAAGGCCGGGTTCTGGTCGCAGGGAAGAGGAGGTGGCGCGGGTGACGACGACGACGGTCGACGGTGTCCTTTTCCGGCGAACAGAAGAAGTGGTAGTGCTGCGGCTTGGGTGCTGTTGCAGCGCCGGCGAGGGAAGGAGGAGGAAGGTGGAGAGGTCGGGATGAGACTGCGGAGGCAAGGGTGATGGTGGTGGTGTTGTCGGCGCTGGGGAGGCGGCGGCGACGGCGGCACTGGGTGCTGGTGGTGGCGTCGGGATTGGGTTTGGAGGCTTGGGAAGGAGGGAGGAAGAAGGTAGGGGGTGCGGTACGGCCGTGGAGGCGAGGACGGCGACGGCGAGGTCGCGGGGAGGTCGACGGCGCAGGCACGAGGAGGCTAGGGTTAGGGTTCATGGGTTACGTGATGGGTTTTCTGCGCTCGCGTCTGGGGACGAGGGTGCTGTTAAATATAAATAGAGAGAGAGAGAAGATTGTTAGAGAGAGGGAGAGAGATTTTAGAGAGAGAGGGAGATTAGAGAGAGATAGAGAGAGACGGAGAGAGAGAGAGAGGGAAAGGGGGGCCCACGAGGGATTTAAATCCCTCGTGATTGGCTGAGGAGGCACGGGGAATTTTAAAAGGGAAGAATTTAAGGGATTAAAGATTTTAACGCTGTAAAAGGGTAACAGAAATAATATTTTATGGTTTTTAATATATTTAATTAAATGGGCTTTCCGGTGCTAAATGAAACATTTCCAAATCGCGCCCGGGTTGCGCCCAAATATTTCAAATTCAAATTATAGGATTTTAAGCGGGTTCCAAATTTCGAAAAGGGGTGTTTAATGATTAAAATGCATGCCCCCAAGTCGGACACTTGTACGCGCGCGTAGTCGTCCAAACTTGCCCGTTTAGCCGAACGGGACGAAATCTTGACACGCGGACGCTACCACGCGACTAGTGGCGACGAGTAGGCCAACATGGATATTTTCAATTTTATTTTTGGTGTTAAAATTTGTTACGTGCCAAAATGATTTAACCGGTTAAAATTTAGCAATAAATACCAAACAATCAGGATAATTGGAATGAGCAATATATAACACTCAACTAGCCAAAGAAATAGTATTATTTGGGCTCGGGTGTTACATCATACCCAACTACAAAAAGAATTTCGTCCTCGAAATTCCAAGAATACAAGATAGCTAACTACCGGAAAAGGTGAGGAAATTTCTGCCGGATCTCGTCTTCTCGCTCCCAAGTGGATTCTCCATGCAATCGATTACCCCAAGAAACTAGCACAAGAGGGATAACTTTGTTCTTAAGAACCTTTTCTCTTCGATCCTTGATTTCAACTGGTCGCTCCTTAAAAGTTAGGTCCTCCCGTACAGTCAACTCCGAATGATCCAAGACGTGAGTCTCATCTCGGACATACCTCCGTAGTTGAGACACATGAAACACATCGTGTACTCCTGCCAAGGACTGTGGTAACGTCAAACGGTACGCTACCTCTCCAACACGCTCCAACATCTCGAAGGGTCCAACGAATCGAGGGCTAAGCTTTCCCCGACTCCCAAAGCAAATCACCCCTCTAGTCGGTGATATCTTCAGGAATACCAACTCACCCACGGCGAACTCTAGAGGTCTTCTTGACGTGTCAGCCCAACTTTTCTGTCTGTCTTGAGCTGCCTTCATATGCTTCCTGATTGTATTCACCTTCTCGACTGTCTGTACCACCAAATCTGGTCCTAGTAACCTTCGTTCACCAACATCATCCCAACAAACCGGTGAACGGCATTTACGACCATACAACGCTTCAAACGGAGCCATCTGAATAGTCGCTTGGAAGCTATTGTTGTACGAAAACTCCACCAGGTGTAGATGATCCTCCCAAGAACCTTTGAAGTCCAACATGCAAGCCCTCAACATATCTTCAAGGGTCTGGATCGTTCTCTCCGATTGCCCATCAGTCTGAGGATGATAAGCGGTGCTAAACTTCAATCGAGTCCCCAAACTTTCTTGTAAACTCCTCCAGAAGTGCGACAAGAACCGAGTGTCCCGATCGGACACGATGCTTACCGGCACTCCATGCAACCTGACAATCTCTTGCATGTATCGCTCAGCCAAAGTCTCCGTCGATTGACCAACCCGGAAAGGAATAAAGTGAGCTGCCTTGGTCAACCGATCGACAATCACCCATACTGCATTGTTGCCCTTTGGACTCCGCGGTAGAGCCGTCACGAAATCCATGGTTATATGTTCCCACTTCCACTGAGGAATCGGAAGTGGTTGCAACAAACCAGCAACCCGTTGGTGTTCGGCCTTGACTTGCTGACACACCAAGCACTTGGCCACGAAGTGAGCAATCTCTCGTTTCATACCTTCCCACCAAAAATGCTGTCGAATATCTCGGTACATCTTTGTCCCTCCTGGATGTACAGAGTAAGATGAACTGTGTGCCTCCTTCATAAGCTCTTCACGCACATCCCCTTTTGGCACACACACACGGCTACCATATCTCAATGAACCATCTTCGTGAATCAGTAAATCAGTTCGTAGTCCGGCTTCAACCTGCTCTCGAAACTTTTGTAGTCTAGGATCCTGCGATCGTGTCGCTTTAATCTTCTCAACTAAGGACGACTGTACTTGCAATTGCATCAACTGCCCCGTAGCATGTGGTAGCACAACCTCCAAGTCAAATATCTGAAACTCCGCAATGATCTCCTTTTGTGCGGTCAATACCTGAATTGCTGGTAACCGACTTAGCGCATCCGGCACGACGTTAACTTTTCCCGGATGGTACTTAAGATCAAGGTCGTAGTCGGCCATCAGCTCCAACCATCTGCGTTGCCTCATGTTCAACTCCTTTTGAGTGAACACATATTTCAAACTCTTGTGATCTGTAAAGACTTCGACTTTCTCGCCCAAAAGGTAGTGTCTCCAAATTTTCAAGGCGAAGATCACGGCTGCAAGCTCCAAGTCATGGGTCGGATAATTTTTCTCATGAGTCTTCAGTTGTCTCGATGCGTAAGCGACGACCTTCCCATTCTGCATTAAAACACATCCCAATCCTTTTCCAGATGCGTCGCTGTGAATCACCAGTCCTCCTGAATTATCCGGTACGGTCAGGATCGGGGCGGTTATCAACTTCTGCTTCAACGTCTCGAAGGCCAATGCACATCCATCCGTCCAAACAAACGGTACCTCCTTGCGCGTGAGCTTGGTTAACGGCTCAGCTACACGAGCGAAGTTCTCCACAAATCTTCTGTAGTATCCGGCGAGTCCAAGAAAACTCCTTATCTCCGCAACATTCCTTGGAGTTGGCCAATCTCAAACTGCTGCAATCTTCTCAGGATCAACGGCTATTCCATCGCCCGACACAACATGCCCCAGAAACTTCACTTCTTCCAGCCAGAATTCGCACTTACTCATCTTCGCGAATAATTTCTCCCGTCTCAGCGTCTGCAGTGCGATCCTTAAATGCTCAGCATGATCCTCCGGACTCTTCGAGTACACAAGAATATCGTTAATGAATACTACAATAAACTGGTCCAAGAATGGTGAAAAGATCCGGTTCATCAAATCCATGAATATTGCCGGCGCATTCGTCACTCCGAAGGGCATCACAAGATACTCAAAATGTCCATATCGAGTTCGAAACGCCGTCTTGCAAATGTCTTCTGCTTTCACTCGGACCTGATGATATCCTGATCGCAAATCCAGTTTCGAGAATACCCTCGCGCCACTAAGCTGCTCAAAAAGTTCTCCAATGCGAGGGATCGGGTACTTGTTCTTAATAGTCACCCGATTCAATTCTCGATAATCAATGCACATCCTTCTCGTGCCATCCTTCTTCTTTACTAAAAGAACTGGAGCTCCCCAAGGTGAGTTGCTGCTTCGAATCCATCCCTTCTCGAGTAATTCACCAACTTGTTTCTTAACTTCTTCCAATTCCACCAGTGCCATCGGATAATAAGATTTTGATACTGGCGCTGCACCAGGAATAAGGTAAATCGCAAACTCCACATCTCGCTTTGGAGGTAAGCCTGATATATCTTCGAACGCATCCATAAAGTCACGAACAACTGCTGGCTCTTCATTACTATCCACTTCCATTGTCGCAAGAACACTGTTCGTCGGCCTAGCCCTAAACTCGACTGGCCCGACAGAACTGCTTCCTCCAGTGAAAGTAAACTCAGGGTGTCCGGGAATCTGGAAAATTACTTTCCTTGCCCTACAATCAATGTGTGCGTGGAAAGTGCCAAGAAAATCCATTCCCAAGACTACTTCATAACTGCCCGTATCTATCACCAAGAAATCTGCAACAAGCTCCCGTCCGCAAACAACAACTGTACAATCTTTACATTCCTTACTAGCTATGATTTTCCCATTCCCAGTGTGTATGTCCCAGAAACTAGACAGGGTCGTGCAGGTAATCGAGTGTGTAGTTATAAATTTGGATGACATAAAACAGTGGGATGCTCCGGAATCAAATAATGCCAATGCGGAAAAACCATGAACGAGTAAAGTACCTGAAACCACTTCTCCTGATGTCTTAGCTTCCTCAGCTGTCAACGTGAACGCTCGAGCCTGATTTGGTCCTTGAGTAAGCTGTTTTTGCCCTTGGAACGGTCTCTGCGGAGGCTTCTGTGTATCATCTTTCGTGCGAAGCTTCGACGGACAGGCACCAACTGCGTGATCTGCCGCTCCACATCTAAAACAGAGTCCCAGCCTCTTACGACACTCCTTTCGCACATGTCCGGGTACATGGCAGTAGTTACAAATCACGCTCCCTTTCCGATCACCCACAATTGTTTTCTTCATTGGTGCTACACTGCGCCTGTTCACCGGAATACTTCTACGTACAGACGTTTGGTTCAGTGCAGATGCCGGTTCCAGCTCGGTCTGTCCCTTTAGATTCTCCAGCAATCCCCTTATCACTCTACGCCTGGCGGCTATGACCGCACGTCTTTGGTCCATCTTTAAATTCTTACCGGCCATATTCCTGGAAATCAAAGTACCCAACATTAGCATGATGATAAATTCTGAGTATAGATCAAGGCTAGAACTCCAAGATACTTAAATAGAGTACCGCATTGTAGCTATGCCGCGGTATCATAGCCGCAATTACTTAACTCCACCCAAGTCGCCTAAGTCTTAGAGATAGCAAGGAATTAGGTTTTCGAATTGACAATGCAAAGTAAGTTTGCATGTCGACATGATCCGGAAGAATGATTCAAGGATGGTAAAACGGTCAAGGTGGCAGGACATGTTTCCTAATCACGGGTATTCTGATTCGTGTATCGGGTACAATACCCAACTACAAAAGAATCAATCCAATTAACCTATGGCTCTGATACCAAAAGAACCATGTCACGCCCCGCTTCCCAGAGTACGCAAGATTGGGCACGTGACATAGCCAACCATGCTACCTGTGGGTAGAAATATCCATCCACAGTCACATTACGGTTGTAGAGATATCAAGAACAAAATAATAAACTAATCTAATACATGTCCAAATCCATAATAACAAGAATCAATAACCAATAAGTGCGGAAGCAAATGATCCAATACAATAAATGAACAGTACGTCCCATAATGCGGGCTCACATCAGGAAATGAAATGAAATAAATAAACTAAACCCTAAGGAACTCACAGTTCAGCCTGCTGGCTGAAGTACTCCTGCTCGGTCAACTGCAGTGGTAAGGAATCTGGGCCATGCAAAACCCAGACGTCAGCGCGTCATGTCAACCAAATAATATAATATAAACATGATAATAAGCAATGCAGGTATGAACATGAATAAAGCAGTACTAAGAAATAACAGAGCAGGGTAATGTGCAGTGGTGACTAAACTGCCCTATCAGGTTTCTACTCTATAGTCTTTGAAATCAATTGATGAATCGTCGATGTAACTCAATAGTATCCCGTGCGTGCCCGGGACCACGGTCAAGGATCCCGGGGCTGAATCCGAGACGTGCCGCTAAGCAGTAATAGGTAGCAGGATGGACGAGTGATGTCAGCATCATCACTCCCGGACTGGCCAAGCCCGTAAGACTGATCAGAACAAGTATCGAACTGTTGAGTTACAAGTCGGTTTCACCTTTGATTTCCCCATGCCCCCAAATTATGTATGTCAGGTCAGGTATTCAATAATCAAGGACTCATGCCGACACAAGATCTGGTAACAGGTCAGGTTTGTCTGGATAGACAACAGGAGTGGTCCATGAGGACCCCAAGTCAAGTTTGTCGGCATTAGGTATGAGATCATGTAACAGGTCAGGCCATGTTTCACAGGTTGAGTCAATATGTAATGTGATCGAGTGGGTACTCTCAGCAGGTATATAATCGCATAAGTAACAGCAGCAAGAATAAAGTAATTAACAATAACGGTTCACTTAGTCACAATGGTACAAGAATATGATGCAGTTATATTATACTAGCAGGTTCGAGCACCTTTGGGGTGCAATAATCACAGGGTGAAACAATATCAACAACATAACGTGATGAAGCCATATAAATTTAAACTTCAGCATAAAAATTGTCTCATGGATGATTTAACGAATAAAGCAAGGAAGATCTAATTGGTTCAGTTGGTTAAGGTATGAATTGATAGTAGACCGATTGATTACAAGAAACTACTATAATGATTCCACGTTAAGGATAACTGCAACTGTCAATTCTAAGTTATAATATAATATCGATATTACCATCATTAAGTTGTTGTATTATATAATATGATATTCAACTGCATAGCAAGGCTAGACCTTGTAAATTCTAAGTTGTAATAAATAGTGTGATGATTAAGTTTATAGCAAGACTTGATCTTGTGTGCTAGCATGTTAAAGCAAGTATTCGGATACTTGCCTCGACGGTTTCGCAAACCGGAAAGCACGGATGCAATGTCGGCAGAAAACACGAGACGGGTGCACGGGCTACGGGTCGAGTCCTAACTGCGAACAGCGGGACCACACGGACCAGAATACTTCGCTGGAGCGTCGGGTCCAAACGACGGCACGGCCGGAATCCGGCGAAAAGTCAAACGGCAACACGTTAGCAAAATAAGATACACGCATACAAGGACTAGCGAGAGGGGGTTAAACATTAATGGAAGGATAGAGATGCTTAAAGGGAAACACCAGAGACAACCACGACGGGCTCGACGGCGATGGGACGCCGGCGAGGCAACGACGGCGAGCAGCGAAGGCTGGAAAGCTTTTTGGTTCGCTGGAAAGGGTGGTGCTGTGCGATGAGGGAAGGTAAAGGCCGGGTTCTGGTCGCAGGGAAGAGGAGGTGGCGCGGGTGACGATGACGACGGTCGACGGTGTCCTTTTCCGGCGAACAGAAGAAGTGGTAGTGCTGCGGCTTGGGTGCTGTTGCAGCGCCGGCGAGGGAAGGAGGAGGAAGGTGGAGAGGTCGGGATGAGACTGCGGAGGCAAGGGTGATGGTGGTGGTGTTGTCGGCGCTGGGGAGGCGGCGGCGACGGCGGCACTGGGTGCTGGTGGTGGCGTCGGGATTGGGTTTGGAGGCTCGGGAAGGAGGAAGGAAGAAGGTAGGGGGTGCGGTACGGCCGTGGAGGCGAGGACGGCGACGGCGAGGTCGCGGGGAGGTCGACGGCGCAGGCACGAGGAGGTTAGGGTTAGGGTTCAGGGGTTACGTGATGGGTTTTCTGCGCTCGCGTCTGGGGACGAGGGTGCTGTTAAATATAAATAGAGAGAGAGAGAGAGAAGATTGTTAGAGAGAGGGAGAGAGATTTTAGAGAGAGAGGGAGATTAGAGAGAGATAGAGAGAGACGGAGAGAGAGAGAGAGAGGGAAAGGGGGGCCCACGAGGGATTTAAATCCCTCGTGATTGGCTGAGGAGGCACGGAGAATTTTAAAAGGGAAGAATTTAAGGGATTAAAGATTTTAACGCTGTAAAAGGGTAACAGAAATAATATTTTATGGTTTTTAATATATTTAATTAAATGGGCTTTCCGGTGCTAAATGAAACATTTCCAAATCGCGCCCGGGTTGCGCCCAAATGTTTCAAATTCAAATTATAGGATTTTAAGCGGGTTCCAAATTTCGAAAATGGGTGTTTAATGATTAAAATGCATGCCCCCAAGTCGGACACTTGTACGCGCGCGTAGTCGTCCAAACTTGCCCGTTTAGCCGAACGGGACGAAATCTCAACACGCGGACGCTACCACGCGACTAGTGGCGACGAGTAGGCCAACATGGATATTTTCAATTTTATTTTCGGTGTTAAAATTTGTTACGTGCCAAAATGATTTAACCGGTTAAAATTTAGCAATAAATACCAAACAATCAGGATAATTGGAATGAGCAATATATAACACTCAACTAGCCAAAGAAATAGTATTATTTGGGCTCGGGTGTTACACAAATTGAGAAAACTAACTTGGAAATCAATGAAGTAGAGAGGTTGCGGCGACGAGGAAAGGGGCTACTGTAGCAAAGACGAAAATGGCAAGGTGGCTGTTGCGGCGACGATGACAGGCCCATGAAGGAGGATTGACGATGAGGAGGCCGTGAAGGAGGAGGCCGGGAGGTCAAAAATCGACGACGATCATTGAAGAAAGAGGAGACGAGGGAGATCGATCGAGGAAGAAGGAGGCATGCGTGACAAGAGTTCAATGTAGAGGAGAATGAGGATGAATTAAGATTAGGCTTTGTATGTATGTGTGTGTGTGTACACACACAATGACAGACATACACATACGTGCATACACACATACGTGCATACACGCACAATTCGCTAAAGTACGCTTAACTATTGTTGGTTTGCTAAATTACACTAAAAAACCTTTATCCTAACCCTAACACTTAACCCTAACCTAACCGTACCCCTAACCATAACCACAACCCTAATCCTAACCCTAACCATTAACTCTAACCCTAACCCTAATTAATCCTGACCCGGCCTCAAGTAACCCCATAAAACCCTAATCCTAATTAACCCCTAACCCAGCCCTAACCCTCAACAAAATTATATTTTTTTTATAATAATTATTAGAAATCAACAACACCACCACCACAACCAAAACATTATTAAAATCCAACAATTAAATCTCTTAAATTGAAGAAATTAACAAATAATTTTTGGGAAAATTCAAATACAAATTGAGAAAACTAACTTAGAAATCAATGGAGTAGAGAGGTTGCGGCGACGAGGAAAGGGGCTACTGCAGCGAAGACGAAAATGGCAGGGTGGCTGTTGCGGCGACGATGACAGGCCCATGAAGGAGGATTGACGATGAGGAGGCCGTGAAGGATGAGGCCGGGAGGTCAAAAATTGACGACGGTCATTGAAGAAAGAGGAGACGAGGGAGATCGATCGAGGAAGAAGGAGGCATGCGCGGGGGAGGGGGAAAATTTTTTAAGGGGGAAGTTAGCGTCGAAACATTATCTGTTTACCTTTTGTTTTTTATTTACTACTCATTTGTTTTCCCTACGGTGTCCACCGCAAGGGTTGGTCTTACGGCACCATAGAGGCAATAACAGATTGTAAATTTTAATAATTTTTAATTTATAATTGTCCCTACGAAGTAAACTGTAAGGCCAATTTATGCCCTTACGGATTTTCCTATCCGTAGTGGCAACCCTTCTTTTTACTAGTAGACCTCTTTCCAACATTATTCTCTCACACACACATATAACAACGCGCTTTGTCTAGTTGGTTTCCAATAATATGGAATACATATTACACCATTAGACAAGATTTTTGATAAGAAAAACGAACCTTACTCCCAACTCATTATATTTGTAAGCTACCCCCAACACACACACACACGAAAATAATAAAAGGGGAAAACAAAAATTTGAAGTTTTCTTTGTTGAATTAGCACTGGTTTCTAGCTAGGGCCGTTGATGTCAAATTCTCGTTCGACCTGTATCAATTTTGAATCTTCATTGTTGTGTATCTTCTGAAAACTTCTTTCACTTTCATATCATGTCAATTAATATGTATGGAAATGGATCATAGATTCTTAGCGAAGGATTATTATGTCACTCGGGAATTTCTACCTGTTTACTATCTGGGGAGATTGATCGATGCTTACACTAGTAATACCAGTGAGCTAACTCCCAAGTTGTTGATGCCATTGTTATTCTAATTATGGTGATTAAATATATATGGAAATTCTATAGTGTATATATCTAAGCTTCTTTTCTTTTCCTTGTGTCTTTGTTACTGAAGCACTCATTGTTGCTTAATGTTTGCAGTGCAACGGACGTCTTTCACGTCTTCACATTATCTTTATCTGCTGTTTAATTCGATGGTTTGTACTGCAAGCTGATAGTATGTTCACCTGTGAACCGAGAGTCACCGTATAGGGGTAAGAATCTAACTTTTCAACAAAAGAAGAGGACCAGATAAACATAGTATTGGATTGTGGATCATGTCTCAGGTTGGACTTTTGGACTTGGCAATTTGTTCCTTCATTTGAATTGAAGGCTCTTATGTATGAAACAACTGTGTAGTTAGTTATAGCTGTGCTATACGAGCGGGTTCAAAATATGTAGAGAGCTCTAAGACTAACTTTTGGGGCCATGTTTAACCCAGTATAGGTTTACAGTTTAAATTCAAAGATGAAACTACTTTGTAGCGAGACTAGAGGGCTTATCTAATTTGATATTCAAAGGAGCATATGGTTATTAGGAATGTAAACGGATCCGATACGGATCAAAGTATTAAAGACTCCAAAAAGATAAATAAATAAATAAACGAATAAATTTAGACACTGAAAATACATGTAGGAATTGCAAATACTTGTATACAACATTTGTGACCAGGTGAAATCCAGATGATATATGTTCTTGAGAAAATGGTAGTAGCAACGGCTACTACATGCATTCGTAAGCTTGTGTACGGCAACAATGTAGACGAGCAACAACTGCTGTAGCACATGTTGTATATATTACAATAATTTCTAAAGCTGTATTTCACCCCGTTCAACTTTTATTCCCTTCAAAAAGCCATTCGATCGGGGAAACCGGTTGCTTGACCATCGGGTTGAGACTCAATTAATAAAAGGCTTATTTTTTGAAAAATTCCCTAAAGGTTTCAGCGTTGGCAAGAAACTATTCGTTCAAGATTATAAGAAAACTATCATGATTAATTGTCAATGATTAATGGTGTTAACCAATAAGGGGTTGCCCCTACAGCTTTATCCGTAGGGGCTAGAAAATTCTTCGTAGGAGCAACAGCCGCAGGTGCAAGTCTTGGCCCCTCCGGTGCTATCCATAGGGGCAACATCCAGCCCCTACGGAGTTAGCCGTAGGTCTAGATATAAGTCCCTACGAATATATCCGTAGGGGCAAGTGTGTAACGCCTGTTACTGAGTCCATAGGGCAAAATGTTAGTTATCCTGATATTTTGTCCCTACGGATAAATATGTAGGGGCAAACTGTGGACCTACGGATTAATCCGTAAGTGCAACAGATGGTCCTACGAATTAATCCGTAAGGACATAATATCAGTTTTTTTTTAAAAAAAAAGGGCTTCCTGTTTTTAACCCGCCCTGTGCACAATAATATATACATCATATAACCAAATACAGAAATATTCATAATCAATATCTCACGCATAATATATAAAAGAAATAGACAAACAGAATATGATATCAGGATAAATCATTTTTGAACAAGCAAACAACCACCAACCATTATCGTTTAAAATTTATAAAATATGTATCAGATAAGTATATACATTCTCAAAAATCTAAATAAAACTACCCTAACTCGGTCCAGCTCCTCTACCTCTAATAATCGATGTAATATGGCGCATCTGCTCCTCGGTGCAGCCCTGAGTCGTCAAAACCTCGACCAATGAAGGAGCGGACTGTGCAGGTATCTGAGCGGGCTGTGGAGCTGCAGGAGTGGTCTGCGCAACCGCAGCCGAGGTAGTGGCTTGCGGAGCGGCAGCCGAATGAGATGCATATGGAGCCGCAGCTGAAGTACCCTGTCGCATCTGTTCAATTTTGTGTGTAATGAATGAGTAAGAATTATGTATTAGTCGAATTAGTTTCATTATCAAGTTATTGTGAAACCCTAATCTAAGATTGATCAAAGTTAAGTCTACAACCAAATAAGCTCAGGCTACTAAAATTGGATATATTACTATCTATAATATGATATAATATTTTACTAATAAGTAGTATACATACCATCATCTCCTTCAACCTGGACAGTGGTCTTCAAGGTGGCAACATCTTGCTCTAGACATCGCTTACGGGGGGTAAGGGTAGTAACCGCCGGAGTAGAGTCCAACCTTATATGGGCCCTGCTAGGACCCAGTCCCCGGCCTCTCTCCCAACCTCCGTGGTGCCCTCCGTGTGCGGCGTATAGAACTGTGGTCAGCAGTATCGGATAGTTCCGTCCAGTAAAATCGATCCCCGATGCCTCCACCTGCTTCACCACCCGCTCCTACACCCACATTAACCATTAAAATATAAGTATATCATTTAAATTTGATCTTTTCAATACAAAAATTTCAAACCTGTTAGAATAAATATTAACACTTAAGCAATACTCCTGGGTAGCGGTGTCGGAGAATCGAAGCTCGTCCGTGGAAGGAACTGCCGAGGTGCCGTGGACGGCAAGATACGTGGACAGCACGCTCGGTGTACCACCCTGCGCCAGGGTCTGAGCTCTCTGCAATTCGCAAAAAATGTACATATATTATAAAATAACTCTTAATATTACATTATATCACAGTAAGTCTATTGTAATTTACCGATAACTCCATGGCACGAGTAATATTCCTCGAGCCACCTGTATAAGTGGGGCGACCCCTCTTCGCCGACTTTCTATTCTCTTTATTTTGATCGAACCGTTTCTGCACAACACATTCAGATTTAGTTTTTCTAATTAAGCAACACAAAAAAATAAATTATATACTAAACAATGAATTACATTTAAAATACAAACCTGTTTGCGCTGAGAGTCGAAATATTGGCACAAGAGAGGTCATGTATCTACGTCGACTCTCGCAAAGGCCGGAGTATGTAGGAGACCTGCTCTCTCTGCCTCGGGGGTCGCCATCCATAGGGAATAGCAGTCGATCTTCAGCTCGTTCCTATTGTATAGGACCTTTGATTGCATGTTCTTCATCAGGCCATGGTACAGAGCGTGAAGATCGAGCACTCTCTCAGGATGAGCAGGGTCGGATACAGGCTGAAAGTCGTAATCCAACTGCAAATAAAAAAAAACAATGTTTTGAAATTGCAAGTGTTAAATAATAATAAATATATTGGGTAAGTCAAATGAAACTATATATTAATACCCGAGCCTAATCCCAGAAGAGGGCAAATGAGCGCTAATGTTGGTCGCCCCACTCAACGTGAAGTGGATACTTCTTCACAAGACGGCTCTCATCCCCCATATACCGGCCGAACCTCGCGGCATAATCGCCGATATAGTGATAATCAGGGGTAAAGAAGAGGGGGAATGATGCCCCCCCTAGCTCTGTCGGGCTTCAGCCTGTGGGACTGATTCGGGTCTCGAATCCCCCTCTCGGGATGGGGATGCCCTGCATCTACAAGAAATATCAAAATAATCAATATTAAGACAAAGTGGTATTAAGAAATCAAGGTTTAACGAAAATTGAAGTGTGATATATACTTCCGGCGACAGAAGCACGAGCCTGGGCTCGGGTAGCAGCACGAGCGGGACGATAGTTCCTCCGGTGACCTGGACGTGGACGCATCTCCAATTAGAAAATAAACATCGATAAAATTACATGAAGTTCATTTTTATTCTTAAAGGATATGTAAAATGAATAAATATTTTATATTTATTCATACAAACCTGCAGACTGAGCGGAGGGTATGGAAGTGACGGGAGTGCCCATGCACCAGACGTGGACGCACCACCTATAATTAGACAATCAAACATTGACTATATAAGTAATTGCAAAGAGAATGTGTATATCAATAATATAACATTCTAAATCCACATGTATACACTATAGGATATATAAACATACCCGCAGGTGCGGTGGTGGCCTCTACCCAAGATGTAAGTACGTAAGAGCAAAAAGAATGTATGTATATTTATGATATAGCATTCTAAATCAATATACATACACTATATGATATATAAATATACCTGGAGGTGCGGGAGTGGCCTCTTTCCCTGATGTGGACGCACCACCAACCGCTAGACAGTCAAACATTGAATATATAAATAATTTTGACATGAATATGCATGTATATCTATAATATTGCATTCAAAATGAATATGCGTGCAATATACCTGAAGGTGTGGCAAAGTCCACACGAAAGGAGGCATCCGAAGGGGTCTCCGATCGGGGTGCAAGACCGGCCCTCTGAAGCTCCCTACGCAGCTCTCCGGATGGCAGAACCGCTCTGCCTTTGCCTATGCCTCTGCCGGTGCCGCGGATGGAGCTCCTGCCGTGGCTCGCTGCTCCCGTCATCGTCATCAAATCTAGATAAAACGGTCGTGGATGCATTAGACAATCATTACATATGCATGTTATATATGTATAGATCGTAAAATGTGAAGTAATAATATAACATTATTGATAACCTTTTTCGTTTCGTGGACGCATTAGACATATCTACTTGGATTTCATCATCGATATCATTTCTAACCCACGTAACTTCATGATCAGCCGAAAACAACCCGTCTTTTGAAACAGACGGTCGGAGCAGTCTAAGTATTCTCTCTTCTTCATCCACATCGCTGTCCTCGAATTCTGGAACATCGTAAACATCACTGGGTTTCCAACGGCATACGACACTCCATCCCGGATGCTTCAAACACTGTGAGTAGTATACTTGGAACGCTTGGTTCGGAAAGATAAACGGATCCTCCTAACTGTAAATCCCCGTTTCCATTCTAATAAAAGTTTCCTATTCTCTATTTTCCAGTAGTTCTTTTCTTTTCCTTCATACTTTGAAGTGGTTATTTAAGCCCAATACTTATATTTCTCCAAACCCTAAAAGCTAAAACCTAAGATTTAAAACCCAAAATAAAATAAATATTAACACACTATTAAACCCTCAGCCCACATCCCATTTTTTTTAATTCATTGACTAAAATATAGCCGGCCCCTCTCTATTTCCCTCAGCCCATTCAAAATCATTTTTGAATTTCCCAACCCGTTTCCTTTACAGCCCACAACCTTTTAAATAAAATCCTAAATCCTTTTGCCCCAAGCCCGTTACTTTAGCCTCAGGCCGTATCCTCTTTCCAAGCCCACACTTTCCTTTTAAAACAAAAAAATTTCCTTATAAGTCTCCGGGCCGTCCCCTTTAATTCCTTCCAGCCCAATCAAAATTGTTTTTGGGTTCAAACCAAGCCCAATTTTTCCATTTTCCCTCACTCACCCTCCACTGTTCATCTTCCCTCAAAATCCCAACGGCTACATCCCTTAACGCGCGCACGACACGCCTCCTCCGCCGTCGCCCACGCCTTCGCCCTACCGTTGCCCCCACGCTTACAACCTCGTCGCCCTCATCTCTCTCTTACTCACTAACTCCATCACAGAGAAAAAACTCCTCACCTCTCTCGCTACACCCACCGAGCCCCAACCTCGAACAGCCATTGCAACCTCCACCTTCGACGGCGACAACACCTCGTCAACCCCTCGACGACCTTCTTTCAGCCTCCCTCCTTCTCCCTCTACAACTTCACAGCCCATCAACCCGAGCCCCTGCACACCCACTCCCCTGCACACAAACCCACTTAAACCAATCTCGGCCACCTCACCCTTCGACGCCGGTGAACCCCCATCTCATCTGAATCACCCATCAATCTTCCACCTCCTCAGCATCATCATCAACACAACAATACCCGACCCCACTGCCCCTCTTCTCTCTCTCTCCAAAACTCCAAAACCAGTTCCAAACAATTTTTCCCCTCACTGTGAGCTGCTCTGTACTCGCTGCCGGAGCGACGTCGTCGACCGTCGGCAACCCCATTACACTCGCAGAGGATCATAAAGCATCCCTCAACATCCAGTGGCTGTGCAAACGACTCCGGACAACCCCGACGCGAGATCCACATCTAGATCGAGGCTCGCGGGAATCCGATACGTGGCGTATATCGCGCGTTCGCGACAACACTGTTGCCGTACGACCTCGAGGCATTCTCCAAGCAAGTATTTACTTGCTTCATGCTATAATAATAGTGTTACCCACCTAGATCATGTAGTTTACAAACTTTCCGATTTCCTATACGCGTCAAAACCTAAGTGCTCGATATTAGTTACCAATAGAAATAATCGTCTAATTTGACGGTAACCTATACGTTCTGTTGGCCCTTTGAATGATGTATAACGTGTGTGAAATTTGCTGGAAAACACGATTGTTAGTAACAAAAATCGATACCCCCAAACATGTCGTTAAAAATAGAATACTCTCGTAACTGAAAACGAATAAAATCACCATAAATCATACACATATTAGAAAGATGCGTTCGAGGGCTTAAATCGAAGCCGACTCGACGAACTTTAATACTATGTAGAATTTTAATGTTTTCTGTTCTGAAACCCTGAAGATAATTGGATCGGAACACGACTCTGGACTGCAGTCCAGAGCGTTTCTGATTAGAGTGTTCTGTCTAAAGTCCTGCGTCCCCGTGTTTCCTGAAATCGTATGATACGGAACTTTACAGTAGTTATAAGATATTCCTGTTAGTGAGAGAAAACAAGTGGTTTCATTCCGATTCATCGCCGTTTGTTATTTTTAAACTTATTTTAAAAAGGCAGAACGTAAAGCTGTCCAGAACACTTTCTGAAATGACATTTGAGATTAAACTGTGTATAACTTTCAACGTACAGATGCGATTGAAGATCCGTCTGTTGCATTGAATGCTTTATCTAAACCCTAAATTTCATTTAACTGTGACATCGCTAAATTCTGAGCCCAACTGGGTGTAATTCGTGTCGCGAAACAGATGTTCAGTTCTGAAATTGAAATTCCAGCCGCGAACACTTAAACTGAAACAGTTATATCTTGAAAACCGAAACTCCGATTGAACTGAAACAAATTTTGATGAATTCCTGACTGATTGTTCTATATATCTTACCTACATCATTTTTGCTGAATTCGTAACATATTAATTTGTGTAATTCATTTTAGTTCATGACATGCATGTTAATTCATAACATACAGAGCTTATTGGTAGCATACAATACATATATCATACACTTGTCATATACACAGTGTTAGTGCGTGTGGACATTGCATTATCGTGCGTGATAGATGTTGGTTTAGGAGTGACGAGTACACCAATAGAGAGTGAACATTTGTGACAGTGATTGATACAGTGGATAGTGATGAAACCGTGTCATTGGTATACTCGTACACAACTAGATCAATATCTTAAATAGTGTAACATGGGGGAAAAGGGGAAGTCAAAGTGGAAAGAGTATCGTATTTAGCGGGACCGTGTTTAGAGGATGATCATTCGAACCGTGATACTTATACGTGTAGGACAGGA
The DNA here is from genome assembly GCA_030015575.1 of Agapanthus africanus. Taxonomy (NCBI): domain Eukaryota; kingdom Viridiplantae; phylum Streptophyta; class Magnoliopsida; order Asparagales; family Amaryllidaceae; genus Agapanthus; species Agapanthus africanus. Next base: position 517,800,290 of record CM057343.1, read on the forward strand.
TCTAGCGATCCGGCTGACAGGGTTATGTCCCGGGCATGTGGGCCGTTCTCTCGGGTATGTATGAGACTCCTGTTAAACATGATCCTCCTTCCACTATGTGATTTCAAACATGACCTAGAGACCGATAGGGACACATATCATATTCTGCATCATATAGTGACATAGTGATTACTTGCATTATTCTCATACCAGTAATACCTCATTTACCTGTTTCATCTGTTAATAATATTATTTTGTGTCGCTCTGACGACTTGAGTATGCATGCTCAGAATCCGCGGGAGGACCAGCACAGGAGACTGATCTACCCTTCGAGTTCACAGAGATATAGTCTGGTGTACTCCCTATCTTTATTGCTTTTCTTAGAGTGATCGTGATATTGAACTTGGTTAGTTATCGTTCTTTTTATCTGTAATCTGTGAACAATGGAATTTTTAATGTAATAAATTAGTGTTGTGATTCCTTTAATACTGTGCTTATATACTGATTACCATGTAGCACTAGAAGCCGAAGTGTGACTACGGCGGGATGATTCCTTGACCGTAGGAGCATGGCTGGCCTAGTCATCCCCCGTTTTCCGTATTTTGGGAAGCGGGGCGTGACATGGTTTAGTTAGTATCAGAGCCAGGTTTAGTATCAAGGGATAACATTAACTATGCAATATTACGTTATTCCTGTTTCACTACCCTTGATTTCTATCCTTGAATCTGAACCTATTCTTTTGAATCTTCCAGTGATATGTCGTCCCCGAACGACCCCTCCTCGGACTCCAGCTCTCAAGACCGCACGGAAAGAATACTCAGTGCACTGACCACTCTCGCGGAAGCTCAGGAGAGGAAGACAGATTTGCTTACTGAGGGACTCAGGGCGATTACCGCTGCAGGAGGACCCTCCGCACTTATTACCGCCCCCGAGGGCGCTACTCCACCAGCTTATCAGACTAGGGCTGGTACGGTGTCAGACTTCCGACAGTTACACCCAGCTGCGTTCATAGGACTTGCTGAACCCCTTGAGGCTGAACAATGGCTGGTAAACATGGAAAATTTATTGACAGCCGCCAGGGTTCCAGAGGAAGACAGAGTGGATGTGATAAAGATACAATTAGAAGACGAGGCCCGTACATGGTGGTCGGTAGAAGAAAGAAGACTTGAAGGGCCGATCGAATGGAGCAAGTTTAAGGAGTGCTTCCTAGATCATTATTTTCCACCCACAGCCAAGGCAGAAATGGAGGAGAAGTTTATTCTTTTAAAGCAGAATGGACGCCCAGTGGACGTTTATGCGGTAGAGTTCAACCGTCTGAGCCGCTTTGCTCCATACATGGTCGAATCAGAAGTCACCAGGGCCAGACGTTTCCTTCAGGGGTTAGATTTTGAGTTGCAGCAGCTGATTGCATCGTTGGATCTACAGACTTTCGCACAAGTACTCAACGCGGCGAGAGTTCAGGAGCAATTGATTAACAAGTTCAGAAGACCCCCAGTCGTTCCAGCACGTACCCACGCGCCATCTCGAGGAGCTATACCGGTTCACAGAGCAGGGACAACGCAAATGAAGCGCCCGTTTGTACCACAGCATCGCCCCCAGAGACAGGGCGTAACTTGCGGCTATTGCGGTAGAGGAGGACATACTCAGAAGGACTGTCGCCGTGCCAAGGGACAGTGCCTGATTTGCGGTTCCAGTCAACACAGGATTAACAGTTGTCCTGAGCGAGCAGAAATACAGGGAGGTTCTGGACCGTCACAGCAGAGGCCGCAGGAACAGAGACAACCATTTACAGGTCGCGGTCAGGGACGGGCTTTCACCTTGACCGCAGAGCAGGCAGAAGCGTCAGGAGATGTGGTTACAGGTACTCTACTCGTACATTCCTTGCCAGCTAGAGTACTTTTTGATTCAGGAACATCGCATTGTTTCTTGTCTGAGCATTTCACAAATACACACTCAATACCACATGAACCACTAACCAAGGGATGGGAAATTCATACGGGTAATGGCATTATTATATCTAGTCGAGAATGTAGATTATGCCCGGTTGTAGTGTGTGGTAGGGAATTCTATGCGAATTTCCTCCTAATTGGGACAGGCAGTTACGACGCAATTCTCGGGATGGATTGGATGAGCACTTTCCATGCAGTTATCGATTGTCGTGCAAGGAAGGTGATCTTCCGCATCCCTAATCACCCGGAGTTCATTTTCGAGGGAGGAAGCGAATCTTTGGAGCCAGCTAAGTATAGAGCCAAGCCCAAGGAACTGACAGCTATGGAGGTTGATAAGAGCCCAGCCCCAGAAATTGTTCGGGACTTTCTAGACGTATTTCCTGAAGATCTACCAGGCCTACCACCTCCTCGAATTTTGGAATTCTCGATCGATTTGATTCCAGGTACAGCCCCAGTATCCAGGGCCCCATACAGAATGGCACCAGTTGAGTTGGCGGAGTTGAAGAAGCAGGTTGAAGAACTGTTGGAGAAGGGATTTATTCGGCCAAGCACTTCACCGTGGGGTGCACCAGTCCTATTAGTAAAGAAGAAGGATGGATCGCTGCGAATGTGTATAGATTATCGGAAGCTGAACAAGGTCACGATAAAGAACAAGTACCCAATACCGCGCATTGACGACCTATTTGATCAGCTAAGTGGAGCCAAGGTTTTCTCGAAGTTGGACCTCCGTTCTGGATATCATCAAATCAGAGTAGCAGCTGAGGATGTATGCAAGACGGCTTTCAGGACCCGATACGGACATTACGAGTTCCTTTGCCGTTCGGTGTTACCAATGCCCCAGCAATATTCATGGATTTAATGAACAGGGTGTTCGCAAAATACTTGGACACGTTTGTCGTTGTGTTTATCGACGACATACTTGTCTACTCGAAGACTCAGGAGGAGCACGCTGAACACTTGCGCACAGTCCTACAAATTCTTCGGAAAGAGAAGCTGTATGCGAAGCTAAGCAAGTGTGAGTTCTGGCTCAACAAGGTGCAGTTTTTGGGACATATTGTTTCGGGCGAAGGCATCTCGGTGGACCCGGCAAAGATAGAATCTGTCAGAGATTGGCCGACGCCGAAATCAGTGGCTGAGATCAGGAGTTTTCTGGGATTAGCAGGCTATTATCGGAGATTCGTCCAAGATTTCTCAAGAATCGCAGAACCATTGACGCGGCTGACACGGAAGGACATGCCGTTTACATGGACAGAGGAGTGCACTCGGGCATTCGACACACTAAAGCAGAAGTTAACTACGGCACCTATACTTACAGTACCAGATAATTCCGGTGGTTTAGTGATACACAGTGATGCCTCAGGAAAGGGTTTAGGCTGTGTTTTGATGCAGCACGGTCGAGTAGTTGCTTACGCCTTTCGACAACTGAGGAACCACGAGAAGAACTACCCCACGCACGACTTGGAGTTAGCCGCTGTAGTCTTTGCGTTGAAGATTTGGATGCACTATCTATTGGGTGAGAAAGTGGAGGTATACACGGATCATAAAAGTCTGAAGTATGTTTTCACTCAGAAGGAACTGAACATGAGGCAGCGCCGATGGCTAGAGCTGATGGCAGATTATGACTTGGACCTTCAGTATCACCCGGGGAAAGTCAATGTTGTACCAGATGCGCTCAGTCGCAAACCAGCGGTCATGATGTTGATCGATCAGAGGAGTATTATTGAGGACTTTCAGAGGCTTGAACTTGAAGTCGTTACGCCGAACGCACTCAGTTAATTTTGGCAACTACAGGTGCAATCTTCCTTAGTGGATCGCATCAAGATTGCACAAGCGGATGATCCCCGATTACAAAAGTTCAGAGAGCAAGTGGAAGCTGGACTGAGAACGGATTTGATTATACATGAAGATGGCTCTTTGAGATTCGGTAGCAGACTCTGCGTACCTAAAGGTGATGTACGAGAAGAAGTGTTGGCTGAAGCACACAGTTCAGCTTATTCTGTGCATCCAGGAGGTACAAAAATGTATCAGGACCTAAAGCAACACTTTTGGTGGAACGGAATGAAGCGGGAAATTGCGAGGTTCGTATCCAGATGCTTGATATGTCAGCAGGTGAAGGCGGAACATCAGAGGACAGCAGGATTGTTACAACCATTGCCAATACCTGAATGGAAGTGGGAGCACATTACTATGGATTTTGTGACGGCCTTACCACGGAGCCCTAGAGGCAATAACGCCATTTGGGTTATCGTCGATCGCCTCACAAAAGCTGCACACTTTCTACCTTTCCGAGTGGGACAGTCGACAGAATCACTGGCAGAAAGATATATGCAGGAGATTGTGCGACTTCACGGTGTTCCAGTCAGCATTGTGTCAGACCGGGACACGAGATTTTTGTCGCACTTTTGGAAGAGCCTACAGGAGAGTTTGGGAACCCGCCTTAAATTCAGCACAGCTTATCACCCACAGACGGATGGACAATCCGAGCGTACAATTCAGACGCTCGAGGATATGTTGAGAGCCTGTATGTTGGACTTTCAGGGTTCCTGGGAGGACCATCTGCACCTAGTCGAGTTTTCTTACAATAATAGTTATCAGGCTAGTATTCAGATGGCTCCTTTTGAAGCGCTATATGGGCGGAAGTGTCAATCTCCAGTATGTTGGGATGATGTGGGAGAACGAAGATTACTGGGCCCCGAACTCATTGTTCAGACAGTTGATAAGGTCCAAATGATCAGGCAGCGTATTAAGACAGCTCAGGATCGACAAAAGAGTTGGACAGATACCAGCAGAAGGGCACTTGAGTTCGAAGTCGGAGATCATGTATTCTTGAAGATTTCCCCTACACGTGGAGTTATCAGATTCGGAAGTCGGGGAAAACTTAGTCCCCGTTTTATCGGACCTTTTGAGGTGCTAGAGCGAGTAGGAGAGGTGGCCTATCGACTGGCCTTGCCTCCATCGCTAGCTGGTGTGCACAATACCTTCCACGTGTCACAGTTGCGGCGTTATGTCCGGGATGAGAGTCATGTCCTGGACCATTCAGAGCTAGTCTTAGGTACTGACTTATCGTACGAGGAGCAACCTACCACCATTCTCGATCGAAGAGAGAAAGTGTTGAAGAATAAGGTCATCCCGTTAGTCCGAGTATCTTGGGGCGGTCGTTCCCCAGGAGAATCCACCTGGGAGCGGGAGGAAGATATTCGTGATCGCTATCCACATCTCTTTGTTTAGTACATTTTTCTTGTATCTTTGTTAAATTTCGAGGACGAAATTTTTGTTAAGGGGGGTATGATGTAAATCCCCGTTTCCATTCTAATAAAAGTTTCCTATTCTCTAATTTTCAGTAGTTCTTTTCTTTTCCTTCATACTTTGAAGTGGTTATTTAAGCCCAATACTTATATTTTTCCAAACCCTAAAAGCTAAAACCTAAGATTTAAAACCCAAAATAAAATAAATATTAACACACTATTAAACCCTCAGCCCACATCCCATTTTTTTTAATTCATTAACTAAAATATAGCCGGCCCCTCTCTATTTCCCTCAGCCCATTCAAAATCATTTTTGAATTTCCCAACCCGTTTCCTTTACAGCCCACAACCTTTTAAATAAAATCCTAAATCCTTTTGCCCCAAGCCCGTTACTTTAGCCTCAGGCCGTATCCTCTTTCCAAGCCCACACTTTCCTTTTAAAACAAAAAAATTTCCTTATAAGTCTCCGGGCCGTCCCCTTTAATTCCTTCCAGCCCAATCAAAATTGTTTTTGGGTTCAAACCAAGCCCAATTTTTCCATTTTCCCTCACTCACCCTCCACTGTTCATCTTCCCTCAAAATCCCAACGGCTACATCCCTTAACGCGCGCGCGACACGCCTCCTCCGCCGTCGCCCACGCCTTCGCCCTACCGTTGCCCCCACGTTTACAACCTCGTCGCCCTCATCTCTCTCTTACTCACTAACTCCATCACAGAAAAAAAAAACTCCTCACCTCTCTCACTACACCCACCGAGCCCCAACCTCGAACAGCAATTGCAACCTCCACCTTCGACGGCGACAACACCTCGTCAACCCCTCGACGACCTTCTTTCAGCCTCCCTCCTTCTCCCTCTACAACTTCACAGCCCATCAACCCGAGCCCCTGCACACCCACTCCCCTGCACACAAACCCACTTAAACCAATCTCGGCCACCTCACCCTTCGACGCCGGTGAACCCCCATCTCATCTGAATCACCCATCAATCTTCCACCTCCTCAGCATCATCATCAACACAACAATACCCGACCCCACTGCCCCTCTTCTCTCTCTCTCCAAAACTCCAAAACCAGTTCCAAACAATTTTTCCCCTCACTGTGAGCTGCTCTGTACTCGCTGCCGGAGCGACGTCGTCGACCGTCGGCAACCCCATTACACTCGCAGAGGATGATAAAGCATCCCTCAACGTCCAGCGGCTGTGCAAACGACTCCGGACAACCCCGACGCGAGATCCACATCTAGATCGAGGCTCGCGGGAATCCGATACGTGGCGTATATCGCGCGTTCGCGACGACACTGTTGCCGTACGACCCCGAGGCATTCTCCAAGCAAGTATTTACTTGCTTCATGCTATAATAATAGTGTTACCCACCTAGATCATGTAGTTTACAAACTTTCCGATTTCCTATACGCGTCAAAACCTAAGTGCTCGATGTTAGTTACCAATAGAAATAATCGTCTAATTTGACGGTAACCTATACGTTCTGTTGGCCCTTTGAATGATGTATAACGTGTGTGAAATTTGCTGGAAAACACGATTGTTAGTAACAAAAATCGATACCCCCAAACATGTCGTTAAAAATAGAATACTCTCGTAACTGAAAACGAATAAAATCACCATAAATCATACACATATTAGAAAGATGCGTTCGAGGGCTTAAATCGAAGCCGACTCGACGAACTTTAATACTATGTAGAATTTTAATGTTTTCTGTTCTGAAACCCTGAAGATAATTGGATCGGAACACGACTCTGGACTGCAGTCCAAAGCGTTTCTGATTAGAGTGTTCTGTCTAAAGTCCTGCGTCCCCGTGTTTCCTGAAATCGCATGATACGGAACTTTACAGTAGTTATAATATATTCCTATTAGTGAGAGAAAACACGTGGTTTCATTCCGATTCATCGCCGTTTGTTATTTTTAAACTTATTTTAAAAAGGCAGAACGTAAAGCTGTCCAGAACACTTTCTGAAATGACATTTGAGATTAAACTGTGTATAACTTTCAACGTACAGATGCGATTGAAGATCCGTCTGTTGCGTTGAATGCTTTATCGAAAACCCTAAATTTCATTTAACTGTGACATTGCTAAATTCTGAGCCCAACTGGGTGCAATTCGTGTCGCGAAACAGATGTTCAGTTCTGAAATTGAAATTCCAGCCGCGAACACTTAAACTGAAACAGTTATATCTTAAAAACCGAAACTCCGATTGAACTGAAACAAATTTTGATGAATTCCTGACTGATTGTTCTATATATCTTACCTACATCATTTTTGCTGAATTCGTAACATATTAATTTTTGTAATTCATTTTAGTTCATGACATGCATGTTAATTCATAACATACAGAGCTTATTGGTAGCATACAATACATATATCATACACTTGTCATATACACAGTGTTAGTGCGTGTGGAAATTGCATTATCATGCGTGATAGATGTTGGTTTAGGAGTGACGAGTACACCAATGGAGAGTGAACATTCGTGACAGTGATTGATACAGTGGATAGTGATGAAACCGTGTCATTGGTATACTCGTACACAACTAGATCAATATCTTAAATAATGTAACCTGGGGGAAAATGGGAAGTCAAAGTGGAAAGAGTATCGTATTTAGCGGGACCGTGTTTAGAGGATGATCATTCGAACCGTGATACTTATACGTGTAGGACAGGATCTAGCGATCCGGCTGACAGGGTTATGTCCCGGGCATGTGGGCCGTTGTCTCGGGTATGTACGAGACTCCTGTTAAACATGATCCTCCTTCCACTATGTGATTTCAAACATGACCTAGAGACCGATAGGGACACATATCATATTCTGCATCATATAGTGACATAGTGATTACTTGCATTATTCTCATACCAGTAATACCTCATTTACCTGTTTCATCTGTTAATAATATTATTTTGTGTCGCTCTGACGACTTGAGTATGCATGCTCAGAATCCGCGGGAGGACCAGCACAGGAGACTGATCTACCCTTCGAGTTCACAGAGATATAGTCTGGTGTACTCCCTATCTTTATTGCTTTTCTTAGAGTGATCGTAATATTGAACTTGGTTAGTTATCGTTCTTTTTATCTGTAATCTGTGAACAATGGAATTTTTAATGTAATAAATTAGTGTTGTGGTTTCTTTAATACTGTGCTTATATACTGATTACCATGTAGCGCTAGAAGCCGAAGTGTGACTACGGCAGGATGATTCCTTGACCGTAGGAGCATGGCTGGTCTAGTCATCCCCCGTTTTCCGTATTTTGGGAAGCGGGGCGTGACACTAACTGTAAAATCGAAGTGTGTTCACACTGGTCAATCCATATTCATCTTTCCAAGTCCCGAGATTGTTTCTCCATTTATCCATATTGGTTCGTGTATCGTACCAAGTACACTGAAATATATAAAACGGTTCTGATCATTCGGGGATATTGGATGCCAAGTATACAATTTAAGTATCCATAATAAATCACACCATCCGATCCTACAGTCGCAATCACACTATTATGAGTGGTTCTAGATGTTTCTATGTTCTTAAGTTCGAATTTGTATCCAAGGACACCGAATCCTTTATAATATGAAACCTTCATACTAGGAAACTGAGCTAAACATCTTGAATCACTCTCTAATGATGCAGAAAAGTTCGGATCATGGATCTAACAAAACAAATTTTACGAAAAATACATAACGATATAAGTTTAGATTAAAACTGGTAGCAATAACATGTTATTCGAATAACTTACATGATCTGCAACCCAATCGCAAAAATTATCCTGATGATAGTTTTCCAATCGTTCATCGTTCCAATCAGAATGCCCCTCACGTACCTCGTTAAAATGAATTCTGTTGCCAACAATAAATTATGACAATAATATTATATCATTTCATACGCACAAACACAAATATAACAACTAATCCAAAAAAACTTACTCTCTAATTTTTTCAAGACATGCGCTATTGAGGAGGATAAACTGGTATATCTTGTTGATAAACATAGTCTCTACTCTCTTATAATCAGTTTTACCATATGGCCCATTCTGAATTCTTCGATGCCGGTTAAGTCACGTCTCAATGTTCTCGTCTAGATAGCGGGAACAAAATGTGGTTGCTTCATCTAGAAGATAACCTTGTATGATTGAACCCTCTGGTCGATTTCTATTACGTATATACTTTTTAGAGTGTAGAGGTACCTAAAGAAAAAATATGTTAAATAAATAAATACGGGCATACATGACAACAATAATTTTACAAATTGCGCGAAACAAAAAATTCCACGTATCTCTCGACGGGATACATCCATCGATATTGTACCGGTCCGGCTAACTTAGCCTCAGTTGTAAGATGAACCGTCAGCTGTATTATGATATCGAAGAATGACGGTGGGAAAATACGCTCAAACTTGCAAAGTATCAACAAAGTAGAATTTTCTAGTTTCTCCAGCATCACAACATCCAGTGTTTTAGCGCATAATTCTCTAAAAAAAACAATATAGGTTATTGATTACTAGACCAATCGATTCGGGAAGGGAAGTCCTGAGGGCTAATGGGAGAAGGTGCTCCATAATAACATGGTGATCATGACTTTTCAGCCCATCGATCTTGCCTTTTACAATTTTTATCTTCTTACTGAATGATCTTGAGAAACCTGTGGGAACTTTCAAATCATGCAACACCTGCAGAAATCTTTTCTTCTTCGGTTGTGACATATGATACGCGGCATTAGGAAGTAAAAACTTGCCTGGTTTACCCGCTATCGGTTTAGGATGCAATTCACTTCTAATTTCCAAGTCCTGTAGATCCATCCGAGTATTGAGATTGTCTTTCGATTTCCCGTCTTTACAAAGAAGCAAGTTGAGTACATGCCCGGATACTCTCTTCTCTATGTGCATGACATCCAGACAATAACGCACTAAATCTATTGACCAGTATGGAAGCTCGAAGAAAATTCTTACTTTGTTCCAAAATGGTGGTTTGACATGTTTTGTCGGATACATCCCGAAGGTCACATTATTGTAACCATCCCACTGAGCAGTCACGTCCTCTCCGGACAATGGGGCTGGAGGTCCAAGAAACTCCTGATGACCATCAAAGTGAACAACGTCTAACCTGTAGGGGTGGTCTAGAGGCAGGAAACGTCGATGGCCGCAATAACAAACATTCCTGCTAAAATTCAAGAATTTTGATGTTGTATGTTGATGGCAATAAGGACATGTTTTGTGACCATGTACGGACCAACCTGATAGCATTCCATATGTAGGAAAGTCATTAATTATCCATATTAAAGCTGCACGCAGTATGAAGGTTGTATTTATGTTTGCATCGTAAGTCTCTACACCATCAATGAATAAAGATTTTAACTCATCGATGAGAGGTCGGAAATAGATGTCGATATTGTTTCCCGGTGAGTTTGGCCCGTCGATAAGAAGAGTTATCATAAAGTATGATTGGTCCATAGCCAACCAAGACGACGGATTATAAACTATCATTATATCGGGCCATGTGCTGTGGCTTCCAGCCATATAGTTGAATGGACAGAAACCATCACTAGCGAGTCCGAGCCTGACATTGCGAGGATCGCTACTAAATATTTTATGCCTCCTATCGAAATCCTTCCATACCGGTGAATCTCTTGGATGACTCATTTTTCCATTTTCACTTGGAGGAGCACGGTGATGCCAAATCATTGCCTCGGCTATTTTCTTGGACCTGAATAGCCTCTGCAACGTCTGTGTTATGGGAAAGTATCGTTGTATCTTGACAGGTATATCGGGTTTCTTATCAGAATCTTTCGGCTTATACCTGGCTTGTCCGCATGTTGGACACTCTTTCAAATCTAAATTCTCATTCCGGTACAACACGCAATTTTTCGGACATGCTTGAATCTTCTCACACTTCAGACCCAAATCAGACATCATCTTCTGAGCTCCGTACCAGCTGTCGGGCACGTTATTTCTCGGGGGCATAAAATCTTTCAAGAATGAAAGAAGTATTGTGAATGACTTGTTGCTCCATCCATTTAGGCACTTAATCTGGAAAAGTTGGACGAACCATGAGAAGGTGGAATACTTTGCATTCTCATAAATTGGTTTTCTAGCATCATTCATGAAATTTTCATATTTATCCACACGCGGTCCTTGACCGGAAGGAATGTCATCTTCGGTATGAATAGATTCATCTAAGGCAGCCTCTACCATATCCTACATTTCTTCTCCTGAAAAGAAATTACCGTCTTCTTCTTCTGCCGCATTACCGTCTTCTTCTTCTGCCGCATTACCGTCTTCTTCTGCCGCATTACCGTCTTCTCCTTCTTCTTCTGCCGTGTTACCGTCTTCTCCTTCTTCTTCTGCCGCATTACTGTCTTCTTCTCCTTCCCTGTGATATAGCCAAATTGTATAAAGTCTAGTAAAACCATATTTAACGATATGAAGCTCTGTAAATTCTACCTTCTGCCAGTACTTATTTCCACATCTATCGCACGGGCAGAGAATCTTCTCTAACACGATCTCATTATGTGCGCGTGCAAATTCAATAAAAGCAGTAACTCCTGCGACAAACTTAGATTGCATACGTTGTTTCCAATCCACATACATCCATTCCTTAACTCTGATGTACTCATGGGCCATGTTAGACTGTATAACATATAAATTGTAAGTTATGATGACTATATTGAGAAATCTAAGAAAGGGATGGTTACTGACAAAGGAGAAAATCTGTGTGTATGCTTTGTATGTGCGTTTGTCGTTGAAAAGAATAAATTATCGATAATCAAAGTTAGATTTGAGGATACCCATGTATGAGTTGTATTCTATATATGTGTGTTTCAATTTATGATTTCGCTTAAGTGTAGGGTTGTTAGTGTGTATGTGATGTGTGTGCGTTTGTTGTGTATTCGTGTTGTATGTGTGTGTTTCTGCTGTCGTGGGTAAGGCTTCTATCCCATTAAGAATGTATAGAGCAGACATCCATTCGCTTGTACTTTCAACTGTTTTGAGTAAATTTCGGCAGCACCTCCCCGCTGCTCTCCGAGTACACTGTAATAGAATAGATAATCATTTCAAAGCTGTGAAACAACGTTGAAATGAACATCTAATCTATCTTTGTACACGGAGAACCAGCGGAAAAGTACTGACGAATTAATTTGAAACGGATGAAAATGCAAGTGAATGCAGGTGTTTGCTTTATACATTCCTAACTTGTCCACACTGTACAAATCTATCGGTTATCATACGATTGAATCTTCTCGTCACATATACTATACGGCGGTTGTTAGTACCGAACTATACCGTCCGATATTTAACAACCTTCGTATAGTTCTATATCACGACGAACATCGAACGTATGTTAACCGATAAAAGGGGACTAAGTCGCACTTTGATTTTCATATATGAGTATCGATGAGAATATGAAAGTTTCATATTATCATCGAGTATCACATATTGGTTTTAAATTGAACATTTAACTTGAATAGGTTTTACGTTTACGTTTCGTTATTAAGGGTTCGAAGTTTTTAGTTTAGGGTAAATTTTTCTTGCTTTTAAGGTAAAGTTGTACGTTTACGTTATCATCAAGTATTCTACTGAATGAACTGGTGCATCCTAAACCCTAACCCTAAATAACCCAAATTAACCTAATTAATCTCAATTAACCATAATCGTTACCCTAACACAAATTATCCCTAATTAACCCAAACTTAACCCAATTTACCCAAATTAACCTAATTAATCCTAATCAACCCAAACTTAACCCAATTTACCCAAATTAACCTAATTAACCCTAATCAACACCCTAACTCTTTCAAATTATCACTAATTAACCCAAATTAACCATAGTCTATAATTAACCCAAATTAACCATAAGCTCTAACCCTAAACCAGAACTAAACCCCAACCCTAAACCCCAACCCTAACCACTGAACCCTGACCCTAGCCCAAGTCTTATCCTAACCCTAATCCTAACCCTAACTGAACCGAACCCTAACCCTACCCTCAACTGAACCCTAACCCAAACCCTAACCCTCATCCGAACCGAACCCTGAACCCTAGCCCAAGTAGCAACCCAATAATCAATAAAAACAGAAATAAAAGAATAATTAGAAGTAAAAATATAAAATTTACTAATCTGTAGCTAGGCCGGCGATGGAGGAGACCGGAGATGGTCGACGACGCAATCGGCGACGAGTCGCAGGCGATGGCGACGAGAAAGTCGACGGTGATGTCGGGGACGACGAGGCACGCGCGGGAGGGCGGTGGCGAAGAGGCACGGGCAGTGGCGATGAGAGGCGCGCACGAGAGGGCGGTGGTGACGAGGCGCGGGCAATGGCGATGAGAGGCGCGCGCGGGAGACTGAGAGCGAGAGGAATTTTTAGGAACGATCAAAAACTTTTCTGTGCTTTATTTTTTTATTAATAACCCATATATATGCCCCTACGAATTTAACCGCAGGTCCTTCTTTTGCGGCTCCGTAGGGCCAAATAACAAATTACTTTTTAATATTTTTAAATTAATTTATATGGCACCGTAGGAACAACCATGTGGACCTACGGAGTAATCCGTAGAGACATCATTTTATTGCCCCTACGGAACCCTTTATCCGTAGGGACAACCCCTTATTGTAGTAGTGTAGCTTTCCTTCAAAGTTGTCAAAGTTATCCAAGAACCAAATTTGCCACAACAATTTTCCCAAATTTACCACATTAAATTTTTAAAGGTCGGATGAAAGGGAGAATGAACTGGGTTAGAATGAGAGAGGGAGAAGTGACAAACTATTTCGTTGTCACAAAGACCTTGGCCCAAAGAATCTTTTCAAAAAACCCCGACAAACTTTTCTGTTGTCAAAAACCCTTTGATTGCAATATCTAGCTATCTACATACATATTAATTGCACGAAACTGCACAGACATACAACTAATTAGATATTGCAAGAAACTATATAAATATTGCAGCCAGAGGGTTTTTGACCGCAGAAAAGTTTGTTAGGAGTTTCTGACAAGATTCTTCGACCTAAGGATTTTTGACACCTGGACAGTTTGTTAGGGTTTTTCTTTTTTGACAATTTTCCTTAATTTTTATTCCTTGGTCAACCTGTTCAATTGGTCAGTGGCGTCAATTAGAATGGTAAAAATATCGTTACACTTTCATAGTTAACACTCGCCATAATGTCAAACAGAAAACTGTAAGTATATATGCGAGGAGTGAAACATTGGGTATTTTACCATCATTTAGCCAATCAGAACCTTAAAGTTGGTTAAACTTTTGGGTTATTCATTAGGGATATATATATATATATATATACCATATCCGTATCGGAGAGTCCTAAGAGGATTCGAAAACAAATATAAATAGTTATTTAAAATGAAAATTACTATTCATATTGGTATATTCCGCGATGGATACCGATATGAAATGAATATTAGAAAAATATACCATATAGAACAAACATTACAATCTTTTATATCAGATACGGAACAATTATTGATGTTACCATATCACTATCTGGTGACCGTTGACAGCTGCAGATACCAATATGAATGGTCATAAAAAATATTAATTAAATAAGGATAAGCTTGCATTTGGATTATTTGTATCCATACACATTCCCTCTATTTGTTGGAGTCCCAAGTAAATGAATACTATTCTGCATCATCAAGATGTGGATGCTGGACGCCATAACCAAACCCGACCCGTTAGCACACCATGTATTATTTTTCAGTACCAGTGACTTGAACCGCCATTAGTCAATATAGCACAAGGAAATTGACCCAAAGACCAAATCAACTTTTCATTCAAAAATACACACCCTAGACCTTAGATGTTGCCCTGTTCATCTTTAATTACAATCAATCTCTTTACTTTTCTTCCACTTATATAAACACCTTTCAAATTTTCCTACCTCCTCAAGATCACCTCAACAAACCTTTTAAACTAATTACTACTTCTACATTAAGCATGAAGCATCAAGGGGAAAGCAGTAGTCCAAAGCGGCCGCCGCTGCCGACCCCGAGAGATAAATCAGTGAGCATAAAGATAATAGAGACGCAGACGGTGCACACCGACGCAATGCACTTCAAGTCAGTAGTGCAATGCCTCACCGGCAAAGATTCGGCAGCCGTCGGAAAGCAAACGGAGAGCAACGAAATTAATCGGAAGGCGGAACAAGGCGAGGGGGCAGGAGAAAGAGAAGGTGATCAAAGAGAAGGGAAAGGGGAGTTTGATGACATATTGAAGATGAAGCTTCTTCCTCCACTAGAAGAGCTAAAAGCAATATGGGATGATGATGATTGATTTCCTTACCTTTTAATTGCTAATATATAAACGAATGATAATATTTAGGGAGGATTTTGTTGCATGCAAGCTAGATAGGGCTAGTTTGTATGTCTATAGAATGAGATGAGATGTGAGCATGTGTTTTGTGCATATATTTCGCACTTATTTTTTGAGTATATCATTAATGAAAGAGCGATGTCGGTTTGTGCCTCTAATTCATTATTTTTATACTATATCTTTCAAGTATTTATGTTGTTTTATTAGAGAATCTGATGCGATCTCTCTATATATCGATCCACCGTCTAATCTGGATGCCATATATATAGAAAAGCTCATGTATGTTTTCATCTAGTTGGTCCATGGATAGAAATTAAGTATTTGATTTTCAGATTAAATAAATATGCTTAAGAGGGCCTTGATTTAAATATGAAGCTACTCTTTTGTATTAAATACAACCTTCAATATAATGCACATATCCTAATATATAGTATCAGTTAATTTGGATTTACCATTTCTGCTGTGTCCTTTTCCCATCAAAGGTGGGAAAAGGTGGTTATACACAAACAACTATCCATTTATGATCAGCAAAAAGGTTCACGGTCGACCATCTGGTGATTAATTAGTGAGATGTACCACACAAGAAACTATTGGTACGACGGTCGTTGTTATAATGCTTGAAAATTGTTTAAGAAATTCTAACACTGTCTATCAAATCATAACATTATTTATCAACGCTACCGTAACATTGTTTAAGAAATCATAACATCATTTATTAAACCATAACATATTTTATCAAATCATAAGACTAGCTACTTGTTAACCTATAACATTTTTATGGTAAATCATAACATATTTCTAGAAATTTTTAGGGTATTATTTCTTGGATATAAAAATAAACGAAGTTAAAATAATATTGTGTCCAGAAACAATTTTCGCTTATAAAAATCTTTCATGGTTAACCATGACAAGAAGAAGGGATGAGCATGCACTGGTTTCAAATTTAAATTGCTTAATTAGTTTCAAATAGTTGTATATAATTTTCATGATTCCCTGTTATTTTGTCTTATTAGATTTGGTCCATGTCCGATCTATCCCGAAGAAGAAGAAATCATGTGTACTATAAAGCTGTCCAAATAGCATAAAAAAGAGTTCAACTTGCTGATATTTGATTGGGTCTATGATGGTGCTCGATATTGGCGATCCCCAAGATCATGACATGTGGCAGGTGACGTGCCCCAGAACTCAGAAGAAAGGGCCCGCAGGGGCCAATCAGACCACCCCGTGCCCGACCAGCAAGCACAAGCTGACCCCCCTCAGGGCCCCTGCAAATTGGCCTCCTCGGCCTCCCAGCTCGCTCCCGAGCTACCACAGGACCAAGACTCCTCGGCCTCCTTGCTCGTCTCCGAGCTCCCGCCGAGGACGTCTTTCTCGGCCCTACGACCTATTCCCAGGCGTAACCGCCGCTCCGCGAATCTCGCCATGCGCGGATTTTACGCCAGCAACGTCCCACGTTCCACGCCATCATGATCCCCATTGATGATCCGCTCTCTACGCGGGCATGACGTCGGGAGCGTAATTGCCGGCGAGATTCTCGCGCCTGCTGCTGCGTGCTCCACCGCTTTATAAACCCCCATCACAGAGGGGTCAAGTAAGCCATTTTTTACACTTTTATGCAGTTACTTTGCTCGGATCTCATCACTAACTTGAGCGTCGGAGGGTCCTCGGTGATGCCAAACCACCCCGGGACTTCTTTGCAGGTACTCGGCAACAGCTTCCTCAGCTCACCTCTTCCTCCAAAAACCCATTGAGACCCACACGCAACGAAGGATAATCAGCTAAATTCACCACGAGATTAACGGAAAACAACATCTGACGGAGGCCCGAAAAGGAGCTCCATCAGTCTAATAAAGGAATTTTTAGTTCTTTACATTGAAATTTTCCTAAGTTTTGTTTTCTACAATCTAAATTACTTTTAATGGAATATAGCGGGGTTAGTAGCTAAGTATGCGCAGCCATCTTTTGAATGGAGATTTTCTAAGGTCTGATGCTTTCAATGATGTCCTTTTACTATAATTTGTCTTTATGGATATTAGTTGATGAGTATATTAAATTAATAGGATGAGCACCAAAATTTCTAGATTCAATTCAAGTCTTGTTGACCATTGACCATGGGGTCATTATTATGCACGTGTCCATATATGTAAGTTAATTAAATACTTGATTGATTCAAACTCTAGACCTCAGCAAAAGTTGAAGATGGTTCATGTATAGGTTGAGGAAATTAGGGTAAATCCGAATTGAGTTGTTTTCCAATTTTATAGACCAAATGAAGCCAAATACATAATTTCTCTACTGTTACGGGATAAAAGAAATCTGTTCATTTAATTTTGAAATTGATTGTTAACATGACTTTTTATTTATTCAAAGAAATCAAACAAATAAAACGATGTGCAATGCACATAATTAAATACCACGTCATTATTATTTCCTGAAGGCTATGGACGTAATTAAGAAAAATGCTAAACCCATCAGACTTGAAATCCTACTAAAATATACCCAAGAGACAAACACCATGAGTCCACTTATTTGGCATTAGTATCTAGATGTTGTGGATCCCACCGTTTTATCTCTTGGATAGATTATGCTAGGAATTCAAGCTGGTAGATTAATTATTACTCCATAGTCAAATGATCACTAATCTTCTTACTAGGCCAGTGGTTTTTTTTTTTTTTTTTCCATCAGCCTTGCTGCTGACTACATATCATTTTCAATGATGTCATCACAGGAAAGATGACGTCATTGAAATTGACATGCACCAGACAGGAGGGCTAGTGAGAAATCAAAAACCTACCAACCTGGTAGGTTTGGAATTTTTTTTAACCAAATTTTCATATCATTATTATTTTACAAGTGTGATGCACGTATTTAAATTAATAAAGAAATTTATCATAAAAATTACTATAATTACGTATGACGCACGCGCCAAAAACACTAGTTTGTTGTTGATGGAAAGCTAAGCAGCATGGATTCGGATACATGCGATGAGAATTGGATTTACGGATACACATTTTCTCAAATATTTAGAATTTGATGGGATGATTTTTTCTGTTTAAATATCTATAAATTGGCTATAAGGGCTTGCAAGGATACCGCAGACCGATAACTACAATATCCAAACGGTAGGATTTATGGGGTCTACAGTCCGGACACTAAAATTATTGGAGTACAGTGTCCGTATAGGTCCTGTTTCCTCAATATGAATTATAAAATAAAATCATCATTTTATCAACCCAAACTAATAAGCGTGGCGGCAGAAAAAGAGGACAGCAAATCAGGCTTTGGCCGTGGATTGTTGATGTTTCATCCATTAATACATGTCTAATATATTTAGAATACAATATAAAATTTTAGAACTTGTTAAAAAGAGTTTGACATATGTTCTTGATGATTCCGATCCGGATACATCTCCTCATCAAGAATCCATGAACCATAGGTTGAAGGTGCTGCATTCAACTTATAAGGACTACTTTATACAGTATAGATTATGGTTAATCACATGAAGTAATTGAGTTAGCCAACAAACAGATCAAACATTTAGATCATACAAAAGCTCTATATGTTTCAACTTTTCAATGAACCACTTCATTTTGATGAATTTCGGAATGAGATATACATAAACAGTATATTAGTATTTTGCACGTGTGATGCATATGCGTATCAAAATAAAGATTTGATGTTGAAATATTCATTATCTTAACTAAAACTCTCTGAAAATCTATTAACTTAATTAACATATAACCACGTATACGGTACGTGCAAAATGATGATGACGTGGACCGTTTTAGATTTAAGGATTTTTCCCGTTTTCTGAATAATTATTTTTAGTTAGGTGCTGAGAGGGTCACATGTCCCTCCTCTTATGGTTATAATAACACTAGTATGGTTATTGATTGGGCTTAGCCTAGTTGGTACTAATTCCCTCTCTAACGTGAGAGGTCACAAGTTCAAATGCTAAAGGGATCCGATGTTCAAAGAAAAAAAGTATTTTGCAAATCTTAACTAAAATTCTCTGAGAACTTTTACTTTAACTGAAAATCATAATGAATCTTGGTAAATATTTTAGTTATGATCCTAACATCCAGCCCTGATGATGCTCGATATCGGCGATCTCACAGATCATGACACGTGGCTGATTACGTGTCCCGAGGCTCACAAGAAAGGACCTACAGTGGCCGACCAGGCCACTATTGTGCCCGTCCCACAAACAAATGCTGGCTCACCTACGAGCCCCCTGCACAATTGGCCTCCTCGGCCTCTCAGCTCGTCTCCAGGCTGCCTCAGAACCAAGATACCTCGGCTTCCCCGCTTGTCCTCGAGCTCTCCCGCCGAGGTCATCTTCCTTGGTCTCATCGACCGACCGACGCCACCACTCACAGGCGCAACCGCCATCCCGTGAATCTCGCCATGCGCGAGATATCCGCCGGCCACATCCCACATTCAACGCCATCACAATCCTCCATTAACGAGCTTATCTCGCCATTAATGCGGAATCCCGCCCATCACGCGAGCGTGACGTCGGGAGCGTAATGGCCGGCGTGATTCTCGCGCCTGCATGTCTGCTGCCACTGCTATATAATCCCCTCCTTCAGACGGTTCAAGTAAGTCTTTTTCCACTCACTAAGCTGTTACTCTGCTCGGATTTCCTCTCTAACTTGACCGTCGGAGGGTCTTCGGTGGTACAACCACCCCGGGATTTCCTTGCAGGTAGCTCGGCCTAAACAACCTCAAACCCATTGAGATCCACATGTAAGTCTATGGTAGCGCCCCGGCCGTCTAACAGACGCCAATTGCGGAACAAAAACTTTTTAACTGGTGCTATCGTATACTATAACCCGAATCTGCTATTATTGCTAAACTAACAAACTACAAAATGGGTAGAAATGTTATACCGAACGATCCGAGTCCTTCAGTCTTCAACCATCATCCCACGCTTTGTTACGGCCGCTCCGATCTCGTCGATCTCCGATCTCCTCGTCCAGGTGACACCACGTCAACGGATCTTTAAACGGGCTCCCGCTTCTGACCCGAGGCAACTCGATCATCAAGTTTGCTAAAAGAGATGACCAAGATTGATTTAGAGAATGAGTAGAACACTTTGTCTCATTACGTCCAAACCTATGGATGAACGGTTAATGAAGTTGCCATTTGAATCGGGTGATGGAATAAATGAGCTATGAAATTTCCATACACTAAAACTATCATCTTTTATTCAAATGAATCAATCATATTTCTTGCAAGAGGGGTCCGGCCATATATAAGAAGAGGTGGGGGTGAGTGTAAGAGCAAGGTGGTAACCATAAAGGAAAAGATCACGTGGAAATATCTTAGCAAGAACAAGAAACATTAATGAAAAGGTGACTCACTAATAACACCTCATCATTCAATAAATGCAATAAGTGACTCACTAATCCTAGTCACCACAACATGAAGCTTCCACTCATGACTCACCTCATGACTCACCCTCAAGAAGAAAAGATAAATCCATATTTAACCGAATGTTAAATACGGGTGATAGAAAACTGGAAACTGGCAACTTCCAAAAGTGATCCCGAAACGAATTTCAGGATAACCTCGTAACTGTATAAATATACCCGCATTTGTATTACGACCGAATACAAATGCAACTGAGACAAAGATATTATATCTACTCAATATAATACTCGGATCCGGCTTAAACCAAAGCCCACCAGTATTATCTGCCCAAAAAATGACACGTGCGTAAACGCACGTGCATTTTCCGAACCCTGCCATAAAACCATACGACCTCTACAACGTTTCGCCCGAACTTGGGAAACTGTCTGTGGGGGACTCTAATGACTCGT
This sequence comes from Agapanthus africanus, assembly GCA_030015575.1. Taxonomy (NCBI): domain Eukaryota; kingdom Viridiplantae; phylum Streptophyta; class Magnoliopsida; order Asparagales; family Amaryllidaceae; genus Agapanthus; species Agapanthus africanus. The sequence goes on from CM057343.1 coordinate 517,821,598, forward strand.
CAGTACCCTGGCAGTGGGTTTAACCACAAGCCGTCAGCGGCACTTGCTGTGCGTAACGGCTGCCCATGTACTGACCTCAAGGGATGCCGATGAGCGAACTCATCCGGAAACCCTACTGAGCCTAAGAGTAACAATGTATATACAGTCCGGTCCGTTCGTCTATGAGTATCGCATATCGTCCTAGGGGGCTGGTAACGTCAGACCCCTAATAGCGGTATAAGTCGTGTCGGAGTGTAGCCCAAAAACACCCTGAGATACTACTGGAGTACCTACCAGTAAATCTCCTGCCTCGGCCAAGGGCTATGTGTAATGGCTCTCCTAGACACAGCGCGATCTCACCCCCAATACCGGGAGAGACGAATCCCCTGCCGATCCGCTCACTTGCCTCCATGTGGCTCGGGACTGTATCCAAAAACTACTTGTTTGCACGACTCCTTTGAGCCGTGGTAGGGTAGAAATCAAAGCTCAGTGGGAACTCACACGAGACAAATGACGACCTCGGGTCGATAAACTAACCTGTACACATGTCGCCAGGGAATTGCTATCTGACGATAGGTATAATACCAACTAGCAGGTTCCCCGCGAGTCCTGTCCGGTGTACTCATAACCCAATGAGCACCTGTATACATCTCAGGTGATCCAACTGACACCAGTGGCTTGTGAGACCGGCCACGCCCCTCGTCGGGGTCTCGACTGTATACACTAGTCTACTCCGGAGTATCGATGCCCTGTCTCGAAACTCCCATGGCTAGGGACCACAATTAAGGATATACTTATAAACCACCCAACTCTCACGTATATGATCGCCATCATACTGTTGGCAGTAAAGCAAGATCCTAAGAGCTCTATCAAAGTGTAACAGTGATCAGTCACCTGAGCCTGTACACGACTGATAAAGGCAAACCAGATAGCATACTATCATCTCGAGTAAGACTGTCCTATCGGTATAGGTCCTTTGCAATCATTGCAATCACATGCCTTCGATCCAATAATTGACTTTGAGGGCACTATATCCAATAATCTCCCATTTGCACTTAAGACTAATTATTGCGATGTCGCATACTCACAGCCCGTGTGAAACCGAACATCCAACTCCTCTACTAATCAGTTTCACAAAGCCCGTTTGTAAAACTATTGTGTTCGAGAAATAGCCTCAGTGAGTGGATCCGCCCTGATATTTCTTTCTATGTCTCTCTTAATCTCAAGTTCGCGGAGAAAGCCATCCCCCGAATTGAGTAATACCTGTCTTAGAATATGTCTGGATATCTGATGGGACCTAGTTCATAAATGAACTCCAAATCCAAACTTCTTAGACTGTATCGATAACTGAACCTAATCAGTATCCTGCACCATACCTCCCACAGTATCCTCTTGGACCACCTGTCCATAATACTGCCCCTCGTCAGTGGGAAAACTATAACTCTGACAATCACTCTGTCATCTATGTCACCTTTGAAGCCTGGAATGATAATCGTCTCCCGAAGGAGGCTACCGTCATCAAATCCGTAGAACATGCACTTATATTCTAAAACTGCTTCCTTATGTTTCTCCAGGATTAGATTAATACAAACTTATTGCATCTAGTGCAAAAACAACATCTGGTATAGTACTTGACATCTCACGATTGACTCAATTGCCTAAGCAAGTGATCTGCCAATCATGCACATCCCTCTCCCCTTTAGTCTGTAAGACACCTTTAGAGAGGGTGACTCCATCACCTGCAGGTACACCACCATGCCAGGAGTCAACTATTCTAAAAACTATCAGAATACTGTCAAAATACCCACATTGGAAAACTACCCAAATTTAGATCTAAAACCATAGATCTAGAAACTAGAATGTCAGATATTATATCCATATCCTGTCTGGAGAAACAACTGTGTGACGACCATAGTACAACCAATCGTAGTATAGGAATTTTACTTCCTTGTAATACCCGGTTCTTTTGTACACCACTATCCGTATTTTTCATAATATATTATTTACAAAATTTATTTATTTTATTTATAATCATTTTTTTTATTTCCTTTAACTCTAGTTCATCTTATTTTACTTCCCATTTTCCAAGCCCGCCCCCTTTTTGCTCCTAACCTAATCCCGATCCCCTCTATTGTTGTGTCTCAGCCCACTCTCTCCATCTCTCTGTATTTTTCTATTTCCCTTTTCCCCTAAAGCCAAGCCCAAGAAAATTTTACCATAGGATTAAAACCATACCAAAGCCAATCAAATGAGTTCGTCGGCCCTGGAAACCACAAATTAACTAACCTCCAAGCCCAGCCTTTTCATTGTTCCTTTTTACCAAAATTTATTTAAAACTAAATAACCTAGCCCATCTTCTCTTTCTGCTTTTATGATTTACCCCCAACAGCCCAGCCCAACGTTCTCTGCCCAGCCCAAAACAAATAAACAAAACATTTAAACAAATAAAACCCATCAAAAAAAAACCCAGCCCATGCAGCCCACTCCCATTTCTCCCCTGAAGTAAACTAAATATATTTTTCCCCCTTTTTCATGCCGGCCCGGCCCACTTAGCCCACACCCAAACCCCCAGCCATACCCGACCCGCCTTACTCTTTCTTTCTTCCTTACCCACGCAAAATTTCCCCCTCACTTTCCTTGCCGTTGCACCCACGTTTCCCCCTCGCGCCTTCGTCGCCCTCGATCGCGCCCACGTCCCCGCGATCCCGACCACATCAGCGCTCGCTCTCTAACTACTCTCCCTCACTCTCGTTCTCTTCTCCCCCTCCCACACTACCTCCCGCTCACTCTCCCGTCTACGACCGCGAACTCCCATCGCCATTGCGCACTCGACGGCGTCACCTTGTCATTCCTCCCTCTCCCCTCTCTCCAACTCACTCCCCTCCCCTCTCAAAAAACCAAACTTCCACAACCCACTGCCAACGCCATCACCGACCTCGACGCCGACGAGCTCCCTTGCTGCCCTGAGTCGCCTCGTCGACCCGAGCACCACTTCCTCATCACCGCCGAGCCCTCTCTCTCTGTTTCTCTCTCTCTCTCTCTCCCCCCTCTGCAACTGCTCTCTCTCTCTCTCTCTCCCCTCTACAACTGCTCTCCCTCTCTCTAACCTTAAACACCGAGCTTGGACCCCGCTGTGCACATCACCGGAGCTACACCGCCGACCATCGCCGACCCCGGCACAGTCCAGAAGATCGACAGAGCATCCCACTCCGCTCCCAGCGAACACGAGTCACCCCGGACACTCCGACGTCGAATCCGAGACGCGAGCCGAGGCTGCAAACCCTAGCCGCGTCGTTCGTCACGTGATCGTGCCATTGCCGCTGCCGTGCATCGCCAAACGTCTCTAGGAAAGTACCCTACTTGCTACATGCTACTTTATTCGTGTTACAAATTAAAATCGTATAAATTCCATATTTACCATATCCGATAAATTATATGACACAACTGTTCGATGTAAGATTCCAATGAAAATATTCATCTAATTTGACGGAATTGGATTGCCTATACTGGTTCGTGTGATAATGAATACTTTGTATAAATTTCACTGAAAAATATGATTGTTAATGATTAAAATGAACACCCCCAAATACACCAGTAAAACCGGGAATTTCCCGCATCTGAAAATTGTTAAAATCACCATAAATTATGTACATATTGAAATGGTGTGTTCGAGGGCTCAAATCGAAGACGAATCGACGACCTGTAACCCTATGCAAGTTTCTAATGGTTTCTGTACTGAAATTGTGACGATAATTGGGTCGGAGAGCGGCTCTGGACTGCAGTCCAGAGCAACTCTGGTTATTGTTTTCTGTCCCGTAATGCCTACTACCTTGTTGTCTGAACTCGTATGTTGCGGAACCCTACACCTTATTGAATATGAATCTGTTAGATAAATAACTCAAGTGATTTCACCCTGTTTCATCTTCGTTTACTATTTAAAATGTAATTTAAAAGAACAGGACATGTAACAGTCCAAAACAGAATTAGAATTGACATACTAGTGTTGAACAGTGCATAACTTTCGACGCACAGTCGCGATTGAGAATCCGTCTATTGTGTTGAACACCCTATTGAAAACCCTAGATTTCATTCAACTATAGCATCGCTAAATTCTGGTCCCAACTGGGATTAAAATGCGTTGCGAAACGGACTTCCGATTCTGAAACCGGATTTCCAGCAGTGAACGCTTAAAATGAAATGGCCATATCTAGTGATCCCGAAACCCGATTGATGTGAAACCAAATTTTCTGGATAGATAATCAAACATACTACTTATCCGCTGTTCATTGTTTTGCTAAATTTGGTATGTATGATTTATGATAAATTATGCAAGTGGTAGGATACCGACATATGACATCTTAATCATGCCTTACATACTATTTTCTCATCACATCCTATATATGTCACTGCATTGGTAAGCTAGTGATCATGTGCATTACCCAGTGTTAGGTATTAGTGGTGATTGTGGCAACTACGTTAGTGTTCGTGCATGAGTGGATAAGTGAAAGTGACACGTACCTGTACACAATCAGTGGACTCTATTATTCTATTGCATTGTCGACGTCTGTGGGACGCGTATAAGTGTGACTATAAGTGGTATAGGACACTTATGGAAGCATTTGTATGGGTGTCACAGGTAAGGCACCAGACACTGCCCATTTATCTTGGGTATCAGTCGGGACGTGCTTGATGGAGATCATGTCTCTAGTTCTCGCGCAGACTTGTCATGGACCGACCGGTATTTGAGGTTATGGTTGGCGTTTGATGTAGACCACGGGGTGTAGGGTAGTTTGAGTATGAGTTCAACAGAATCTCGAGATTCCCATGCCGGCTTATATATATGGACATATATGGAGATTTACAGGGTACATGATTATTACCGTGAGTTATAGTTTGGGCCCGTGGTCCCTTGCTCTTGGGTCCTACCCTTGGGTGGAGGACACTCGCGAGTGGTTGACTCTCACACTTGGACTGACGATAGGCTTAGTGACCTGTACAGTGAGACTTAGAGACTGATAGGGATAGTGACATTGACATGCATTACTTACTGTATTGACACACCTGACATACTATTTTATTGCTTTACTGTTCACCTGATTTATTAGACACTGCATTGGTTACTCCATGTTCATATCTTTAATGTCTTGATTTACTGTTATATATCTATTATCACTGTTCGAGTTACCACTTGCATATATATATATATATATATTGCTATCGTGTCGCTCTGACGACCTGAGTATGCTTGCTCAGAGTGAGAAGTGGTATCTAGCCTGGACCAGGACCCGACGTACCCCGAGGATATCGCAGACATCTTGATCAGCTATCCAAAGCTATACTCTTTTGATCTCCATCAGGTTAGTTCCTTGTATCTGTTTTGTCTCAATTACTGCATTTCTCATTACCTGTGCGTTGTTTACTGATTACCACGTAAAGCTAGAAGCCGAAGTGTGACTACGGCAGGATATTTCCCAAACCGTAGGAGCATGGCTGGACTTGTCAACCCCTCGTATTCCGTATTTTGGGAAGCGGGGCGTGACATTCCTACTCTGTGTATGTCATCCAAATACTATGACATCACACCCTACTACCTTCTTAACAGATCCATCCCCTATTCTGATGAAGTCAAACCCATGACTGTCATATCAAAAATAGATGATCTATCTCCGCTATATCTGCTCAAGTCTATAAATAGACATAAGCTACTTGCCCACTATGCTTCCGCTGCTCCCACTGACTACGACAACCCTCTGGCAGAATAATATATACGTGCACTTCTAAAACTAGTTTAGAACGACGCTATACTTAGCCTCCTGCAGGGTCTCATAGCCTGGAACAATAGTAGTGTCAAGTCTGGGTAGATAAGAACCTCCCTGTCACCGTCCTTGAGGCTACCGGAGTACCTCTCGGGTGTCTGAGGTTACCCACCATATCTGCGGAGTGGCTAATGGAATGTCAAACCTGATTGAATATATAGGTCCTATTAAATTTTCCGTAATCGTTTGCGGTTCTGGAATCACTTCCAGTTCTACCATACTCCCACAACTGTTTTCTGAAAAAATCCATTTTACTAAAACTGTGGCGAGTCAAGAACAATATCTCCATTGATCTTCCAGATGGTAGAAAGTCAACCCTCGTCATAGCCTGGGCCAACCCACAAACTGCCATTACAGAAACGTGCCCTGAGTTATCCAGAGTCTGGTTTTAAGCATAAGCTGGACAACTCCCCGTATCTTAACATCGTTAAGATATGAACCATTCTATATCTAATATAGAAACTTTGGCACTTATTTAATTGGAACCATATTCTAATCATGCAGCTGTCTCCAGTGCATATCAACTTAATGGAGAGAGGCTAATCAGTATTACTCAACTTAGGAATCCATCCAATTATGAGTAACCCGAAAGAGAAACAAGTTTCTCAAAACTATTACTATCAACTGAATACCAATCACAAGAATCTACATCTTCGATCTCTTTGAAGAATCCCGATACTTGCGATACCTGGTTCTCTACTTTATTCTTATACCTACAACTTCTCAAAACTTAGACCTTGTATTTCTACGAAATACTTATCTAAAAACTAGAGAAGTCATAAGTAAACAGAACATAGTATGGGGACCTACCCCTTTGTTCTGATGGACACTGGACAACATACAATACTCTGTATAAGTCCGCTGAGTTGAATAACTCAAAACCCGTGCGTCGCAGGTTGAAAACTGTATCCAGGTGATTTCCTCAAATATCACCAATTACAACGAATTCCGATATAATGAGGATGATCACCTAATTCCCAATAACTCACTCCCACTCATCATCTGTAAAACCATACAGATGTGAGAATGAAACCTGGTAAATACATACCCTGGAGTAAGTATCTAATCGGGAAAACAGTTTTCCTTTAACGATGCACCGAAACATGAAAATGTTTCGTAGGGGTATCCTGGTATTCCTAGTAATGCCTCTTCCATAATCCAATTCATGACTATAACCGTATATTTCATTGCCATCTCTCCAAATCCCTTTATTTGTCTTTAGTCGTTACCTTCTGTACACCATCGTTAGGCTAAATGGTTTTCTTCCTTCCCTACCGTTCGGCATCAGCCTATGGTTTGGAAGAAGACTATCCAGTAAGCATAATAGGTGTACCCTCTTAAACCAAGGAGTACTCGTAACCTGAGAGAAGGTGATGATAAAAGACAACTGAATAATACCTTATTTTATTTCTCCCGAACTGGGGAAAAAAGGAAAGGTGAAATAGGAGTGGCGATGAAGTACGCGGTTTGGTCGTGAATGATAACAGTCGCAATTTACTTTGCCCTCTTTCTAATCCCTTTATTTTGTCTTTAGTTATTTCCTTCTGTACACCCTACTTAGGCTAATTGGTTTTCTTCATTCCCTACCTTTTGGCACCTGCCTATGGTTTGGAAGAAGACTATCCAATAAACGTAATAGGTGTACTCTCATAAACCAAGGAGTACTTGTAACCTGAGAGAAGATGATGATAAAAGACAACTGAATAAACTAATTCTTTTTCTCCTGAACCTGGATCCATCCTCGAAGAAATCCCTTCGAGTTCGTATATAACCATACGATAGATCTATCCAATGGAAGTGGATGTCCGTAGTAATACGGGGTGTTCTGAGAAATGCAAAAGGTAAAAGAAGGAGTGGCAATGACTTATGCAACTTAGACAATCCAAAAGCCAGTATTTTAAGAAGGTTCGGTCAACTTGGTCACTGAGTCATAGTCTAAGGTCGGTCAATGGTCGCTGCCACAGAGAGAGAGAGAAAAGAAACACTCTGCGTGCACTCTAACCTAGATCAGAATGGTTATCACTATATCTAATCAGGAAACCTCCCACTGTTCCGTCAAATTCTCCTCCAAACCTAAAAGAAGAATCAATCGGGATCACCCGAAGAGTAAACCAACACATCAGTGGGAATCGGGATCCAACTCTCATCGCATGATAACGTGACGGAATCCACTCATGTTATCACACTCCAGAAGGTATGCGCATACTTGGCAAGTTTCAGTTTCTTTAGAAACTCCCGATATGATTTTTGTCCCATGCTCTTATGACCTTGGCGTTGGTCAAAATGTCATAAGTCACATGCTAAGTTCTATCCATCATTATCTTGTCAATTTGAACCTACCCGCACATGCCCTTGACGTTGGCCAAAATGGCAGAACGACTGTCCCAAACCAACTCATCTATCTATGCAACAAATGAATACCCGGCAGCTACCAAACACTATGCCTTGGCGTTGGTCAAAATACATAGCTTGAATACTACTGAATACCCAAAAGAAATGACGGAGGGCTACGGCTGGTTTTTGGCGAAAAACCTTTAACGTAGTGAACTTGATATCGCTGAAGGAACCTGATAGCTTTTTATAAAAATATAGTGGCGAAAACATTTGCTAAAGAGGTCACTCCCGGTGAAGGGATCTTGGCTCTTTCCTCGTGGAATGAGGTGCAGGATATTCCAACTGAATACCGCTATGCAAAGCAACTTGTAATTGACTATAATGAAGTTATTATCCTGACGCAAACTTTTGCCCAAGGGGTCATTCCCGGTGAAGGGATATCGGCCCTTGCCTCGTCGAATGAGGTGCAGGATATTCCAACCGAATACCGCTATGCAAAAAAAAAGGAAACGTCTTTGTAATAACACTTTTTAAAACTGTTCCAACAACTGCCAAATAGGTTTGTTTTCCTTTGCATTGATCTGAATCAACGCACTCCCATCAATTAATCACACCAGAAAAGAACGAAAATAAAATATACGTATATGCCATCCGCATTCGTCACTGGGTCCCGTCATCACCCGTTAGGTTACTTAACTAACGACAGAGCGGGGACTGGACTAGCGCGGGTGCAAAACATATACAACATCTAATAGTATATATACCAATATACAATAATCGCTCTAGACGTGATAATATGCAACATTACAGAAAAGTAATAAGCATCACAGAACAATACAGATAATCTGGGATCCCTGGGTTTCACAGAGCCGGTACTGAAACCCGACGTTCTCCTGGTCGTATGGATAGCCTGTGCAATGAAACCTAGACCCCTACGGGTGCGGCAAGTTACCCGCCAAAATCTGAAGCGAGGCAGCCCCCTACAGCAAAGTGAATGGACCACCCGGCACTTCACGGAATCCGGTAACTTGAGCACCCCTCCTTGGGTCAACCTGTACCCCCTACGAGTGCGGCGAATAGTCTGCTAATTCTAGAGTGAGGCCCCTCTGCCTCTCAAAGCCATGAGATGCGGACCCGTTGCCCTCCAGAACCCGGCTATCCGTGCACCCCGTCGCGGGGTAAACCTAGTACAGAAATAAAAATATGTACAACGGGTACATCGACCTCAGCCCGGTCGTGCCCCAAAAGAATATTATACAAACAGGCAGTGACGGCAGTCCACATGTTGGACGCTCGCCCCGCAATACCAAATGTACAAATAAATCCAAACTGCACTACCATTGCACACTGCTATCCACCTCGAAAAATCCGCAACATCACAGCACAACACAGAACATCAACGCGAATGTCACGTTCGCAAACCCGTCTAAAAGAACTATAGCAATCAGACACGGTTTACCACTCGAATGACATTCCTGGTCGGAGATATAATGTAAATACTACATACTAACAAGTTTAAAATTTCGATCGACAATACTTCCCGAAGTGGGCCCCACGAACATCTGCTGTATAGTAACAAAATCTGGGCCCAAAAGAAATATACCAAAAACCACAATTTCACATGAAGAACACACTGGTAAAATTTGGTCTACTGTTACCACATACTGGCCGCGGTTCCGCGGTCAAACCCAAGCTTTGACCGCGGATCCACGGCGGTATAGAGGTAACACGTGTCCAAATTTCACCGTAACTCTTCAAAAACCCTGCTCTATTTTCTGTGATATGTAAAATTATTTTTAGGCCCTTTAAAAAATCGGCAGAAACTATTGTGCAGAAAATTGCGATTTTTGAAATTCGGTTCGATCGATATTTTAAACGCGTTAACACAAGTTAGTAAAGCTTAATGGTGAGGCTCTGATACCACTGTAAGTCTACGGTAGTGCCCCGGCCGTCTAACAGATCCCAGTTGCGGAACAAAAACTTTTTAACTGGCGCTATCGTATACTATAACCCGGATCTGCCATTATTGCTAAACTAATAAACTATAAAATGGGTAGAAATGTTATACCGAACGATCCGAGTCCTTCGGTCTTCAACAGTCATCCCACACTTTGTTGCGGCCGCTCCGATCTCGTCGATCTCCGATCTCCTCGTCCAGGTGGCACCACGTCAACGGATCTTTAAACGGGCTCTCGCCTCTGACCCGAGGCAACTCAATCATCAAATTTGCTAAAAGAGATGACCAAGATTGATGTAGAGAATGAGTAGAATACTTTGTCTCATTATGTCCAAACCTATGGACGAACGGTTAATGAAGTTGCCATTTGAATCGGGTGATGGAATAAATGAGCTATGAAATTTCCATACACTAAAACTATCATCTTTTTTTCAAATGAATCAATCATATTTCTTGCAAGAGGGGGCCGGCCATATATAAGAGGAGGTGGGGGTGAGTGTAGGAGCAAGGTGGTAACCATAAAGGAAAAGATCAAGTGGAAATATCTTAGCTTGAACAAGAAACATTAATGAAAAGGTGACTCACTAATAACACCTCATCATTCAATAAATGCAATAAGTGACTCACTAATTCTAGTCACCACAACATGAAGCTTCCACTCATGACTCACCTCATGACTCACCCTCAAGAAGAAAAGATAAATCCGCATTTAACCGAATGTTAAATACGGGTGATAGAAAACTGGAAACTGGCAACTTCCAAAAGTGATCCCAAAACGAATTTCAGGATAACCCCGTAACTGTATAAATATACCCGCATTTTTATTACGACCGAATACAAATGCAACTGAGATAAAAATGTTATATCTACTCAATATACTACTCGGATCCGGCTTAAACCAAAGCCCACTAGTATTATCTGCCCGAAAAATGACACGTGCGTAAACGCACGTGCATTTTTCGAACCCTGCCATAAAACCATACGGCCTCTACAACGTTTCGCCCGAACTTAGGAAACTGTCTATGGGGGACTCTAATGACTCGTCAGTACCCTGGCAGTGGGTTTAACCACAAGCTGTCAGCGGCACTAGCTGTGCGTAACGGCTGCCCATGTACTGACCTCAAGGGATGCCGATGAGCGAACTCATCCGGAAACCCTACTGAGCCTAACAGTGACAATGTATATACAGTCCGGTCCGTTCGTCTATGAGTATCGCATATCGTCCTAGGGGGCTGGTAACGTCAGACCCCCAATAGCGGTATAAGTCGTGTCGGAGTGTAGCCCAAAAACACCCTGAGATACTACTGGAGTACCTACCAGTAAATCTCCTGCCTCGGCCGAGGGGTATGTGTAATGGCTCTCCTAGACACAGCGCGATCTCACCCCCAATACCGGGAGAGACGAATCCCCTGCCGATCCGCTCACTTGCCTCCATATGGCTCGAGACTGTACCCAAAAACTACCTGTTTGCACGATTCCTTTGAGCCGTGGTAGGGTAGAAATCAAAGCACAGTGGGAACTCACACGAGACAAATGACGACCTCAGGTCGATGAACTAACCTGTACACATGTCACCAGGGAACTGCTATATGACGATAGGTATAATACCAACTAGCAGGTTCCCGGCGAGTCCTGTTCGGTGTACTCATAACCCAATGAGCACCTGTATACATCTTAGGTGATCCAACTGACACCAGTGGCTTGTGAGACCGGCCACCGGCCCTTGTCGGGGTCTCGACTGTATACACTAGTCTACTCCGGAGTATCGATGCCCTGTCTCGAAACTCCCATGACTAGGGACCACAATTAAGGATATGCTTATAAACCACGCAACTCTCACGTATATGATCGCCATCATACTGTTGGTAGTAAAGCAAGATCCTAAGGGCTCTATCAAAGTATAACAGTGATCAGTCACCTGAACCTGTACACGACTGATAAAAGCAAACCAGATAGCATACTATCATCTCGAGTAAGACTGTCCTACCGGTATAGGTCCTCTGCATTCATTGCAATCACGTGCCTGCGATCCAATAATTGACTTTGAGGGCACTATATCCAACACCACACACTTCAAGAGCCATCCTCCAACTCCAATCTCAGCCGTCAATCACCGCCAATAGCAGATCAACGGAAGGTAACATCTTGACGTGATCCGACGCACGTCAGCTGGCGCCGTCTGTGGGAAATCTTGACTCCACAAAAACAAAAGTTCGTCTTCCGATCTCAACCTAATGGCGAGCGATCATCGCGACAATCTAAGCACTAGCCGCCGCCTTCCCCACAATGGAGGCCCGGATGAATCTCCTCCTCCGAACACCATCATCGCCCTCGCCGCTCGGATAGATCGACCCACGTCCGTCGTGGACGCGCTCGTCCGTATCCAAACGGCAGGGCAAGCTCCCCAGGTCGCCGCTCCCCCGCCTTGGGACCGGGACCCCTACAGAGGGAGAGAAGACTCCGCTCGCGTCGGCACTGCTGACCACCGCCTCGCTACCTCCCACGGCCGCAGATCTCCCGGGACAATACATTCTGCGACCCGCTGGGCGCTCCACAGTTCAACACCGAGGTCCGTTGCCAGAGCGCTTCGCCCCGAGCCTCTGAAGGGTTACCCTAGCGCCCCGGCCAACTCATGTGGCCAAAAGCGGAACAAAAAAATTTCTTACGAATAAAACTTGGCGCTAGACTAAACCCTAAAACCGGATCTTTCCATAAAACTAACTAGCTACACTAAGAGAGCTATCTACTATGATAGAAACCTCACCAAATGAACCAAGTCCTTTAGTCTTCTTTCTTCATCCTTAGCTCCTAGCAAGCGTCTTGAACATGCTTGAACTCCAAATCCGGCTCCATCGGTCCATCGGGATCGAGCTTGTTCTCCGGCCTCCTTATGTCGTAGATGATCCACCCGGGGAGTATGATCCATGGCTCTAGCTCTTTGAAATATGTCAAAAGATAACCTAGAGAACTTGGGATGCTAGTCCAAGTAATCTAGGATGTAGTTTGGATGTCTAAGTGTTCTATCTCCTTCTAGCCTCTTCACTTGTATCTCAACACATGAGAAATGTAGTGAAGAGGAAGAAGATGAAGGTGGAGGAGAAAGCTACAGGAGGGAGGAGATGAGAGCTCAAGAGAGAAAAATGAATCAAGCATGAAAGAGAAAATACACACAATGGTTTTGTATATCAATTCTTTCATTAAACAATTAGCAACCATGCTTCAATAGTAAACCCAAAATGAATTATAAATTCATTTGACTACTATTGAAGTATGGTCACCTCTTTTCCTCCCATACTCTAACTTTACACCTCATTTCCATTTATGAAATAAATGGAAAATACATAATGAGGTGGCCACCTTGTAGAAGGAAATCTGTAGTAAATACGGATTTCGGTCTACTGTACAAATATACCGGCAATCAGATAAAAATCCGAACGCCCAAAAGAGATAGAATAACACGAAGAACGTAATACTAGAATATATATATCGAAATACATATACGTAAATTATTAAATCAATACCTGATTTAATAATCCGGCTCAAACCCGAGCCGGCTAGTATTACAAACTGTCCGATCGAAAATCCGAGTACCAAGTACATTAATCTATCGAACCCTGCACGTATTCAATACGGCTACTACATCATTTCGCCTGAATCAGGAAAACCCTATGTGTGGGACTCTAAAGACTCGACAGTACTCTGGCAGTGGGTTTAACTACAAGCTCGTCAGCGACACTAGCTGTACGTAACGGCTACCCAGGTACCTGTCGAAAAGAAGGCCGATGAGCAAACTCATCCGGATCTCTACTGAGCTTATCCGTGAAAATATCCATACAGTCCAGTCTCTTCGTCAAAGAGTATCGCATACCGGGTCTAGGGGATGGTGAACGTTAGACCCTAACAACCTGATAAGTCGTGCCGATGTGGTTCAGGATCAATCCGGAAAACTACTGATCAACCTATCAGTAAATTCCAAGTGCTTTGGCCAAGGTCTTATGGTCCTGACCAATCGAATCACAGTGCGATATCGACTCCCTATACCGGGAGAGACGAATCCCCGACAATCGCTCACTGCCTCCATGTGGATCGGGATTAAACCCAACCAAAACCTATTTGCATGACTCAGTAGAGCCGTGGTAAGGCAGTGATCAAAGTTCAGTAGGAACTTACACGAGAAAAATGCCGATCTCGGGTCCAAAGACTAACCTGTACACATGTCACCTGAGAACTTCCATCTGACGATAGGTATAGTACCATATGGAAGTTCTCGGCGAGTCCGTCCAGTGTACTCACACCCAGTGAGCACCTGTATACGATCTTAGGTGCATCAGACCAATGGCTGCGGGACCAACCATCCCCCGACGGGGCTAGAAACGTACACACCAGTCTACTCGGGAGTATCAGTGCCCAGTCTCGATACTCACGCGACTAGGGACCATTTAAGGATGTGCTTATGGACTATCCTTCTCCCACAAGTATGATCGCCATCACAACACAGGTAGTCAAGCAAGATCCTAGGGGATTTATCAACATGTAACCGCAATATGTAACAACGAGTATGACATATGCCTTGTTAAGATAAAGACAAACCACAATAGTATACTACCGTATCGAGTCTTTATCAATATGTGCAAACCAGATATATCAACAATAAATACACATATCCCGATAAAGACAAGTCAAATAATATACTATAAAACTGAGCAAGATTGTTCTGTACATACATATCCCTAGTATCCATATGTATACATATACAATACTGGCCTCTAGGGTATATACATCCAACAATCTCCCACTTGCATTAAAGGCCAGTGATTGGCGTACTGAATACCCAACGTCTGCTCTAACGCTAGCTGCTGGCGTACCGCATACCCAACATCCCAAAAAGTCGCTCGAACTGTGCTTGAGGGAGAGCCTTTGTAAATGGATCCGCCGTGTTGTCTTTCGTATCCACTATCCGGACCTCGATCTCCTGGCGATCTACGATCTCCCTGATCAGGTGATACCGCCTCAAGATGTGCCTGGATTTCTGATGGGATCGTGGTTCCTTCGCTAAAGCTATAGCCCCATTGTTATCACAATACACTGGTATTGGATCAACAATGGACGGAACCACCTGAAGTTCAGCCATGAACTTCTTTATTCAGACCGTCTCTTTTGCGGCATCGCTTGCAGCAATGTATTCTGCCTCCATCGTCGAGTCTGCGACGATATCCTGTTTGGAAATCTTCCAACATACCGCCCCTCCGTTGAGGGTAAACACAAAACCTGAGACATATTTGTTGTCATTTTTGTCACTCTGGAAGCTTGAGTCGGTAAAGGACTCGACCCTAAGGTCTCCATTACCGTAAATCAGGAACATCTCCTTAGTACTTCTCAGGTACTTGAGAATGTTCGTTACTGCTGTCCAGTGGTCCTCACTTAGGTCCGACTGATACCGGCTCACCACGCTTAGCGCGTAAGCTACATTTGGTCTTGTATATAGCATCGCATACATTATAGATCCTACCGCCGAAGCGTAGGGTATAGTGCTCATGCGAACCCTCCCCTCGTCAGTCTTGGGAGACATCTCCTTGGATAGGGTGATTCCGTGCAATGCGGGTATATTACCGCGCTTGGAATCCTCCATACTAAATCTCTTTAGTATGGTCTCTATGTACCTGGACTGTGAAAGTTCCAGTAGTCTCTTGGATCTATCTCTGAAGATCTTGATCCCCAAAATGTACGAGGCATCACCTAGGTCTTTCATAGAGAACCTTTGTGATAAGAATAGCTTGACTGACTGTAGCATAGAAATGTCATTTCCTATCAAAAGAATGTCGTCCACGTACAAGACTAGGAATACGACAGTTCGTCCTACAATTTTCTTATAAATACATGGCTCATCTTCGTTCTTGATGAAGTCAAAGTCCTTGACTGTCTCATCAAAACAGATGTTCCAGCTCCGCGATACTTGCTTCAATCCATAAATGGATTTGAGCAGCTTGCACACCTTCCCGCTGCTCCCACTGTCTACAAAACCTTTTGGCTGATCCATGTAAACACACTCTTCTAAACTTCCGTTTAGAAAAGCTATTTTTACGTCCATCTGCCAGATCTCATAGTCATGGAAGGCAGCAATGGCAAGCAGGATCCTAATGGATTTGAGCATAGCCACTGGAGAAAAGGTTTCGTCATAGTCTACTCCTGGTCTTTGACGAAAACCTTTTGCAACGAGTCTAGCCTTATCTACACCTGCCCATCTACACCAAGTTATAGGTTTCCACCTGCCCATCTACACCAAGTTTATGCTTGTAAATCCATTTGCATCCAACGGGTTTTATCCCAGGTGGAGCAACTTCCAGGGTCCACACTTTATTGGTGTACATGGACTCCATTTCAGATTGCATAGCATCTAGCCACTTATCAGAGTCCCTACTGATAATGGCCTGTCTGAAACTAGTAGGATCATTTTCTTCCAAGATGCAATCCTCTCGATCCCCATCTATGAGAAAACCGTAGTATCTCTCGGGCGGATGAGAAATCCTACTAGATCCGCGGAGTGGCTGAGGTTCGTCCGGGGTTATTGAATCTTGAGGTTCTGCCAAATCTTCAGTTTCAGTTTGTGGTCGCTGAATTTCTTCCAGTTCTACCGAACTCCCACTTGTTTCTTTTGCAAGAAATTGCCACTCTAAAAAGGTGGCGTGGCGAGATATAAACACCTTCTGTTCTTCGGTGTGGTAGAACATATATCCTATTGTATTTTTAGGATATCCCACAAACTTGCATAAAACTGAACGTGCCTCTAATTTGTTCGGATTTTGTACTTTTACATAGGCCGGACAACCCCATATCTTAATACGTTTAAGATACGGCCTTTTGCCATTCCATATCTCGAATGGTGTCTTAGGCACGGATTTGGACGGAACATCATTCAATAGATATGTTGCTGTCAAAAGTGCATGTCCCCAAAATGAAAGAGGCAACTCAGCACTACTCATCATGGAGCGAACCATATCCAATAGGGCACGATTCCTCCACTCTGATACACCGTTGTGCTGTGGTGTATACGGAGGAGTAAGCTGAGAGAGAATTCCATTCTCTTTTAGGTAATCTTGGAATTCCGTGCTTAAGTACTCCCCTCCTCTGTCAGATCGGAGGATCTTAATACTCTTGCCAGTCTGGTTCTCTACCTCGTTTCTATATTCTTTGAATTTCTCAAAAGCATCAGATTTGTGTTTCATAAGATACACATACCCGAATCTAGAGAGATCGTCAGTGAATGTGATGAAATACGAGAACCCACCCCTTGCATGTATAGACATCGGACCACACACATCACTGTGTATGAGCCCCAAGAGCTTTGCTGCTCTCTCTCCATGTCCGGTGAATGGAGATTTGGTCATCTTTCTTTTGAGACAAGATTGACAAGTTTCATAAGATGAAAATTCGAACGTATCCAAGAGTCCATCTTTATGCAACTTGGTCAGTCTTTTCTCTCCGATATGACCAAGTCTACAATGCCACAAGTAGGATTCGTTCACATCTGAACTCTTCTTCTTCCGTGTGTTTTGTGCATTGAGAACTGTATTCTGATTTAGAACATACATACCATTACACAGTGTACCTTCTGCAACCAATACCTTATGGAGGTAGATGTTCATGATATTTCTATCAGGAACAAAATTATATCCATCTTTATCAAGCAAAGAAACTGATATTATGTTGCATAACATGGAAGGTAAATCGTAGCAATTGTTCAAAATCATAGTATTGACATTTGGCAACAATAGGTGATATTCACCGACGGCCACAGCATTGACTTGTGCTCCATTCCCTACCCTGAGGGACATATCACCAGGTCCAACTATCCTACTTTTTCTCAGTCCCTGCAATAAATTACAGATATGAGATCCTGATCCGGTATCTAGTACCCAGGAGGTAAGACTGACCGAAAAGCAGTTCTCAATTACAAGAACACCTGAAAAAGATGCAATAGTATGCTTCTTCTTCGATGAGATCATCAAGGAATCCATGCTTTCCTCTTTCCCTTGCTCACACTTACGACTGTTGTCATAAGTTAGAGCCGAACAGACGTTCCCCAGCCCCGAATAAGAATTCGGATCGGTTAAGCGATACATTTTATTATCTTGATTAGGGCGTGAAATGGTTGCTACCTGGAGAGAAAGAGGGAAAACACTCAGCGTGCGCTCTTGCAAGATTAGATTGGTTTATTAATTTATCTAATCAGGATGGCTCCCACTGTTTCCTCAAATTCTTCTTCAAACCCTAAAAGAAGAACTAGTCAGGATTAATCGCACGTCACAATACTTGCTTAACCTTTCAGCCAGGCTGGTGTTGGTACTTCGAGGGAGGTTTTCCAACGCTTTCGCGAAGTTTCTTAATTACATAACCTCTTTTCCCTGGAGGCGTAGCCCCGCTAACACCTTTCTAGACACCTACCTGGTTTATAGCATTGATTGTTAAGTGTGATAATCTCCCGAGAGTAATCCTACTCATCAGCGGGATCGGGATCCAACTATCATTGTGTGATGCACCAGATGGAATCCACTCTAGTCGCCACACTCCAGAAGGTATGCTAAATCTGCAGGTTTCTTGTATATTTGAAACTCCCGATGTGGTTTCTGCCCCTAGGATCCAAGTGACCTTGACTGAGCCAACATATCAAAAGATCCTAGTCAAGTTCAACCCGTCATTATCTTGATTGCATTAAACCCATCCATACGAGTCCTTGACTGAGCCAAAATGACCATACGACTGTCCTAACCAATCGCATTACATGCTACAGAAAAATATTACATAGCTCTTGAACACTACGCCTCGGCTGAGCACGAAATACGTAGCACGAATACTAAGTAATACCAATCCGAAATGACGGAGGGCTACGGCTGGGTTTTTGGCGAAAAACCTGTTAACGTAATGAACTTGATATCGTTGAAGGAACCTGAGTAGTTTTATAAATATATAGTGGCGAAAAACCTTTGCTAAAGAGGTCACTCCCAGTGAAGGGATCTCGGCACTTTCCTCGTCGAATGAGGTACATGATATTCTAAAATGAATACCACGATGCAAAGCAAAAATTAACGACTATAGTGAAGTTATTACCCCGACGCAAACTTTTACTCAAGGGGTCACTCCCGGTGAAGGGATCTCGGCCCTTGCCTCGTCGAATGAGGTGCTGGATATTCCAAATTGAATACCACTGTGCATAGCAAAAGAGAACGTCTGTAATGTCAGTTTTTAAAGCTTGGTTCCAACAACATCTTTTAGGTTTATTATTTTGCATTAATCAAAATTAAAGCGGTCTCATCAATTTGTAACCTATCACACCAGAAAAGAACGAAAATAAAATGTACGTATATGCCATCCGCATTCGCCACGGGGCCCCGTCATCACCCGTTAGGTTACTTAACTAACGACAGAGCGGGGGCTGGACTAGCGCGGGTGCAAAACATATACAGCATCTACTAGTATATATATAAGTATATATAACATTCGTCCCAGGCATGATAATAAACAATATCACAGATAACAATACAGAATGGTGGATAATCTTGGAGCCCCGGGTTTCATTTGAGCCGCAAATAAAACCCGACGTTCCATGTCGTGTGGATATCCTGTGCAATGAAAACCTCTACCCCCTACGAGTGCGGCGAATAGCCCGCCAGTTCTAGAACGAAGCCCCCTCCGTCTCAGCGCCATGAGATGCGGGCTTGTTGCCTTCTAGAACCCGGCTGTCTGTGCACTCCACCGTGGGGTAATCCTAGTACAGAATATTAAAAAAATATATACAACAGGTGACATCGACCTCAGCCCGGTCGTGCCCCAAAATAATATACAAACGGCAAAAACGGCAATCCACCTGTCGGACACTCACCCCGCAATAACAAATGTACAAATGAATTATAAACTGTATTTCTAACATTGCACCACTTGCTATCCACCACGACAATCCAACCACAATCACAGCATAAGCACACAACTTCAACGCGAATGTCACGTACGCAAAACCCATCTAAAAGAACATATAGCAATCAAACGAGTTTTACCGATCGAGTGATATTCCCGGTCGCAGATAAAAGTGAATGTACTGATAACAAAATACGTGTTTTAAAATTACGATCGACTAAACTTTCCAAGTGGGCCCCAAGTATTAAACCAACACTGTAACAAATCTGGGCCCAAAAAATAATTATCCAGAAACCATAATCCTAACAATTAAGAGGCCCGGAAGAAATTTGTGGCCCAGAGGCCCATATTCTGCCGCGGAACCGCGGCCAAGTGTGGCATTATGCGGCGCTTCCGCGGTGGAAGTATGGGTTCAGGGGCCAAATTTCTTGTGGTTTCTTAAAAAAGCCTGCTCGATTTTCTGAGAACAAAAAATTGATTTTTCGAGCACTTTTAAAATCGACAGAAAACCCATGTGAGGAAATGCAGTTTTTGAAAAATCCAGTCGATCGTTATTCTAAACACGTTTAAACAAGCTAGTATAGGTTTTATGGGTGGCTCTGATACCATGAAAGGTTACCCTAGCGCCCCGGCCAACTCACGTGGCCAAATGCGGAACAAAAAAATTTCTTACGAATAAAACTTGGCGCTAGACTAAACCCTAAAACCGGATCTTTCCATAAAACTAACTAGCTACACTAAGAGAGCTATCTACTATGATAGAAACCTCACCAAATGAACCAAGTCCTTCGGTCTTCTTTCTTCATCCTTAGCTCCTAGCAAGCGCCTTGAACATGCTTGAACTCCAAATCCGGCTCCATCGGTCCATCGGGATCGAACTTGTTCTCCGGCCTCCTTTTATCGTAGATGATCCACCCGGGGAGTATGATCCATGGCTCTACCTCTTTGAAAGAGCAACTAGAGAACTTGGGATGCTAGTCCAAGTAATCTAGGATGTAGTTTGGATGTCTAAGAGTTCTATCTCTTTCTAGCCTCTTCACTTGTATCTCAACACATGAGAAATGTAGTGAAGAGGAAGAAGATGAAGGTGGAGGAGAAAGCTAGAGGAGGGAGGAGATGAGAGCTCAAGAGAGAAAAATGAATCAAGCATGAAAGAGAAAATACTCACAATGGTTTTGTATATCAATTCTTTCATTAAACAATTAGCAACCATGCTTCAATAGTAAACCCAAAATGAATTATAAATTCATTTGACTACTATTGAAGCATGGTCACCTCTTTTCCTCCCATACTCTAACTTTACACCTCATTTCCATTTATGAAATAAATGGAAAATACATAATGAGGTGGCCACCTTGTAGAAGGAAATCTGTAGTAAATACGGATTTCAGTCTACTGTACAAATATACCGGCAATCAAATAAAAATCCGAACGCCCAAAAGAGATAGAATAACATGAATAACGTAATACTAGAATATATATATCGAAATACATATACGTAAATTATTAAATTAATACCTGATTTAATAATCCGGCTTAAACCCGAGCCGGCTAGTATTACAAACTGTCCGATCGAAAATCCAAGTACCAAGTACATCAATCGATCGAACCCTGCATGTATCCAATACGGCTACTACATCATTTCGCCTGAATCAGGGAAACCCTCTGTGTAGGACTCTAAAGACTCGACAGTACTCTAGCAGTGGGTTTAACCACAAGCTCGTCAGCGGCACTAGCTGTACGTAACGGCTACCCAGGTACCCGTCGAAAAGAAGGCCGATGAGCAAATTCATCCGGATCTCCTACTGAGCCTATCCGTGACAATATCCGTACAGTCCGGTCTCTTCGTCAAAGAGTATCGCATACCGGGTCTAGGGGATGGTGAACGTCAGACCCTAACAACCTGATAAGTCGTGCCGATGTGGCTCAGGATCAATCCGGGAAATTACTGATCAACCTATCAGTAAATCCCAAGTGCCTTAGCCAAGGTCTTATGGTCCTGACCAGTCGAATCACAGTGCGATATCGACTCCCTATACCGGGAGAGACGAATCCCCGACAATCGCTCACTGCCTCCATGTGGCTCAGGACTGAACCCAACCAAAACCTGTTTGGACGACTCAGTAGAGCCGTGGTAGGGTAGTGATCAAAGTTCAGTGGGAACTCACGCTAGACAAATGCCAATCTTGGGTCCAAAGACTAACCTGTACACATGTCACCTGAGAACTTCCATCTGACGATAAGTATAGTACCATATGGAAGTTCTCGGCGAGTCCGTCCAGTGTACTCACACCCAGTGAGCACCCGTATACGATCTTAGGTGCATCAGACCAATGGCTGTGGGACCAACCATCCCCCGACGGGGCTAGAAACGTACACACCAGTCTACTCTGGAGTATCAGTGCTCAGTCTCGATACTCACGCGACTAGGGACCATTTAAGTATGTGCTTATGGACTACCCTTCTCCCACAAGTATGATCGCCATCACAACACAGGTAGTCAAGCAAGATCCTAGGGGCTTTATCAACATGTAACCGCAATATGTAATAACGAGTATGACATATGCCATGTTAAGATAAAGACAAACCACAATAATATACTACGGTATCGAGTCTTTATCAATATGTGCAAACCAGATATATCAACAATAAATACACATATCCCGATAAAGACAAGTCAAATAATATACTATAAAACTGAGCAAGATTGTTCTGTACATACATATCCCTAGTATCTATATGTATACATATACAATACTAGCCTCTAGGGCATATACATCCAACAGCCTCTTCGCGCCCCTTTCCCTCCTGAGGAGATGTCGGTCAGCTCGCCTGTTCCCAAGCATGACCGGCACCCCCTCCCTCGACGGGTCATGCAGACGGGACTCGTCACGGCAGCTCGAAGACTACCTCGCCAGGCGACCTAAGGAACCTCATTGAAAGGAACCGTGGCCGCGGCTAAATGCAAATCTCCAACGGTAGAAGCCAAAGATCAGAATGTGCCGAATTGTCGGGGTACCATGGCCGGCTCGACGCCCTCGAAAAGAAGATTGAGGGCATGCATCGAGAAGGTCTCCACTCGAGCGACGGGGCTAAATACGTCGCCGACTCGCTCATAAAGCCCTTCATCAAGGAGCTTCTCGCCGTCCATGTCTCCTCCCGGAACAAGCCCTCCAAGGTCTCGCTCTTCGACGCGAAGTCAGACCCGAAGGACCATCTGGACGCGTTCACGGCCGGGATGAGCTTCCAAGACAACTCTGACGCCGCCCAATGCCGATCTTTCCCGGCCACTCTCATCTGCTCCGGACGAAACTGGTTCCGAGGACTCGCGCCACGCTCGATCTCAACCTTCGACGAGCTGGCCACCCAATTCCTCGGCCATTTCATCAGGAACAGACGGCAGAAATGGACCGTCAACCATCTCTTCACGATCAAGAGCGGGGACAAAGAAACGTTCAAAGCGTACGTCACCCACTTCTACAACGCCCTTCTGGAGGTCCCAGAACATCGGGACAAGATGATCATCACAGCGCTTAGGTTTGGTCTTAGGCACATGGAGTGGTTACGCTCTTTTGTATTAGCGCAACCTAAGACCATGGCCGAGGTAAAGGCCTGGACCGAGCGTGAGGTCCAGCTCGAATCCGAGGTGAACGCGAATCTCCCCTGGGCAGAGCAAGCCGACCAAAAGAAAAGGGTGAGGGAAGAGAAAAGGGGGTCTGAGCGGCAAAAACCCTACTCCCCGAAGTTCCAGGAGTACACCCCGCTCAACGTCTCCCAGATGGTACTACTAGAGGAGGCTAAGGGTGAGGGGTTCTTCAAGCTCCCCCCGATCTCGCGAATGGCCTCAAAGCGAACCCGGGGCCCCTACTGTGGTTTCCACAGGTCGCTAAGCCACTCCATAGAGAGCTGTAAGAAGCTCTGAGACTACATCGAGGAGCTCATCCGTTCGGGACACCTCGCAGCGTACTTGCGGGACAAACGACAAGCTGACCGCGAGCAGGAGCAGCGTCCCCTTCCCGGCGAGTTGACAATCGGCCAAATCATGGTCGTGTCAGCGGAGTGTACGTCGGATACCTATGAGGCTCAACACCCCACGCCGGTCGTGGAGGCCAACAGACATCTGAGGAGCTCAAGCTGCACCAATAAAAAGAACATCTACTAGCGTGCACTTCTTTTTACTACGGCAATGTAAACCTTTCTCAAGATCTTTTTGTTTATATAATAAAAAGGATCAATAAAGCATTGTAAAAAGAAGAGTTCTGTTTATTCAAAAGGGTAGTATAGGCTCTCCAGCCGTACATCGAAAAATAAAAATTACAGTAGCGGGCGAAGGGGGTGCAGAGAACATTGCTCGTGGTATTTCGAGGATATCTCCACAAGCCGAGCCCCCGCGGCCTCAGACCTCTGCCCCTGACATCGCCCGCGAACGTCGGCATCGTGCCTCAATCGGTAGCTCTCAAGGATGAGCGCCACCGAGCAATCCCGCCGACCCACGGAAATCAGGCCGAAGTGTCGCTGAGACCTTAGCTTACCAACCGCCTCGTCCCTCAGCTGTTCGGACAAGGGGTTGCAGAGCCCCGGCGACGCCCTCCAAATGGAGTACATCAACAGCTGGAGCAGGGGGAGCGCCGGGTAGCAGTCGGCCGAAGTGATTCACGATGCGGCTTATCACTAACTGCACCATGTCCTCAGTGCAGTACTGATCGTAGAGGTATACGTCCTCGAAGCTCACGATGTCCGGGATGGTAAAGGGGAAGTTCTCCATTCTTGCGTTTTGGATGTGAAGGAAGAGGTGATCAACACTCCCTCCGTTTTATAGCACACAAAGCCCCTGGAGTCCAACAGTCGCTCGTCTCAACCGTACCGCTACGCGGCAGACGTTGAGCATTTCCCGACGAAATCGAAAAGACGCGGCTCCGGCGCTTCGCCGCCCCCACGTGTTTATAGCACATGCCACCCACGGCTGTTGATTGATTTGGGATTTTATATGCGTTTTAAATTTAAGAATACCGCAATCAAGACGGTGTCGCTTGGTAGCTAGCCGGTTGAGTACGAGTCGATCCACAGGGAAATGGTGTCCTTTTCTTTAAGTTCTAACGAGTTAAGTCCTTTCTTTGGTAGGTTTTTTTTTAGGATTTAAGAATGAGAATAAATTGATATAAAGGCTTGCTAGGGTTAGGATTAGGTCAGTTCGAGATAGGGATCTTCTCACATCTTTCAATACCTTAGTTGTGAATAAAGGTGTTAGGGTAATCGACAACAACATGGATTAGCACGACTAGGAAGAAACTTAGTTTCTTCCTTTTGGTCCTTATCCGTCCGTTCTTGGCTCTTAGCCCTAACCTCCAGTTAATTCAACCACAACCGGTCTAACTAGGGAATCACCGCTATCATGTAGGATATGGTGCCGTAGTGAGCGGATTATGGTTGATTTAAAGGGAGTCCTCATTAAAATTATTTGGGTAAAGAAAGGAGTGAGAGAGATTTCCTTCTTTCAAACCTTCCCTATCCTATCCCTAACAAGTGAGGATTACTCACTCATTAGGAAGATAACAATAAAATTCATTATATATATATATTTATATTTGATGACCTAAATTGCAGATAAATAAAGAACAGATAAAAAATTGCAGATAATAAATTTCAGATAAGAAGAATGCGAGATAAAAATGAAAACTTACTTTATTGATGTCCTCTCAACAATGTGTTTCCCCCAATCAGAGCAAAGCTCTGTTCAAAATTCAAATTTTGAAATGAAGCAGCGCCAAGTGCGCTGCGCCCTAGGCAGCGCACCACGTGCAAAGCACGTGTACGCTAGCGCTAAGAGCGCTGCACTTAGGCAGCGCACCACGTGCAAAGAACGTGTGTGCTAGCGCTAACTGCGCTGCGCTATGAGCAGCGCACCACGTGCAAAGCACGGGTGCGCTAGCGCTAAGTATGCTGCACTCTAAGCAGCGCACCACGTGCAAGGCACGGGTGCGCTAGCGCTGGAACTAAAAGCTCCCCACCGTCAGATCAAAAATCCAATAATAATGATAAATCATTAATTAATCAGAATTAAATTCTGTTAAGGAAAGATTCTTCAAAATCTTTCCAAATAACAAGATTGTGCTCTGTAAATCAGAGCACCGTTGGATCAATTATCCAATGGTGATTAAAAAGTCACCAAAAACACATAATAAATTCTGTTTAGAGGAGATTTCCCAATCTTGTTAAAAACAAGAAGACTGCCTTCTGTAAATCAGGAGCCCTTGGATCAAAGATCCAACGATGGAAAATTCCCAAATCAAATGGAGAAAAGATCTCCTTAACTGATTGAACAAATCATCTTGCCCTATATAAAGGCCCCTAGACTTCAAGTCTCAATATACAGAAGCATATAGAGGAACCTCCCTACAAGCTTTGAGATCTCAGAAAAAAGAGCCAAGATCTCAATAGAAGAACATCTTTTCTTCAAGGTAAAAGAACAGAAAGATGAAATCATCTCATAATTAAAAAGAAGAAATCACTTCTTTAAAGATCATAGATCTATAAGACCAAGGTCTTTTACAAAAAGATCAAAAGATCTCATCATAAAATAAAAATAAGAACATAACTCTTCTCACAGATCATAAATCTATAAGACAAAATTGTCTTTTACAAAGAGATCATAAACATCTCAGAAAGGGGGAAAGAATAAGTCAATTCTCTTAAGGATCACAGATCCATAAAGGCAAATCCTTTCATCAAAATAAGAGATTGAAACATCTCCTATAGAATAAGAACTTCTGTTCTTAAAACCATGAGACAAAGTCTCTTATAAAAAAAAGAGAATTTAATTCTCAGGGCGCAAACTGATCTAACTTGCATAAATGGAAGAGTCTTAGCGCTCCTAATTCAAAAGAGCCTCAGCACTCCACATCTAGCGCAAAGCGCTGCAGAGCCTTGGCGCTCTTAATTTTAAAAAGTCTCAATTCTCTAAACATAGCACACTGCGCTCATTGATTGGCGCTCAGCGCCAAGCGCACCATGTGTCCCTTACGTGTGCGCCACTGAATAGATAGTGCTTTGCGCTCTTAATATAGCGCACTGCGCTCATGGACTGTCGCTCAGCGCCAAGCGCACCACGTGCCACTCACGTGTGCGCCATTGAACTAATAGCACAATGCGCTCATAAATTAGCGCACTGTGCTCATCATCTAGTGCTTAGCGCCAAGCGCGCCACGTGTCTCTCACGTGTGCGCTATTCGGCGGAAGCGCACTGCGCTTTTTGACTGGCGCAAAGCGCCAAGCACACCACGTGCTCCTCATGTGTGCGCTGATAGAATATAAATTGTTCTTTAATAAGCCCAGAGATATGATGAATGCTCAGCATTCAATAAAAGACAGAAATACTGCCAAAACTCAAATCAATGCTCAACATTGTTAAAGGGGCCAAGCCCAAATGAATGCTCAACAGCCCAAAATAAATGTTAAACATTTTAACTTAATTGGACTTAGCCCAAGATTGGCCAAAAATTCTCAACTCAGCTGAATTGAGCCCATATGCTTATAAATCTTTCAACAAACCTTAGTCCCAAATTGGACTATAGATCTACCAACCAAAATTGGTTCAAGGGTACATCTTTTCACTCCCCTGTTATTTGTCATTGTAATCCTTCAACGTCTTTAGAGAGGTGGCAAGTACCGACAACCATGTATTTCATAGACTATGACGTCTTTAAACTGGACCGTGGGGTCCTTAAACCCATGGACTATGATGTCCTTAACCTCGGACTGTGGGGTCCTTAAACCCATGGACTATGATGTCCTTAACCTCGGACCGTAATGTCCTTAAACTAACATTGGACCGTGATGTCCTTAAACTAATGATGGACCACCATGTCCTTAAACTGGTAATCGACCGCAATGTCCCTAAACTAAACAATAGAGCCCAAATTCTCTTTTGTTGGATCTAAACGATCCCGTTAAGTTGATCTTAGTCTGAAATGAGACTAACGTATACTTAATAAACGTTTAAGTTGATCTTAGTCTCAAATGAGACTAACGTATCCTTAAACCCAACCCCAAACCCAAATCTAAGAAGATACGGATTTGTTCTAATCCACGTCCTACGGGCGACAATATAAATTAGTCTCCGTATACAATCCACGGGCAACCAAAAATAAAATAAATACATACGACACGAAGTGACCATCTGGAGAAGGAGAAAGTGGTTACCGCGATGCGGTAGCGTAATTAACTGCAGGGGCTTGCGCCTATAGAGAAGAGCGTCCCCACAATAAAAAATACCCTTCAAATGAGGGGGAATCTGACGAAGTCTGCTATATCGGCCGCATCTGTCTAAACCTTCGATATATGGTGCCATAAATCAACTTGACATCTTCGGAGAGGTGGACAGATAGCATCAACTGTAGAACCTTGTGAGAGTGCCTTGTAACCCTACAGTGGTATCAGAGCCAAGCTAGAGCTTTAGGCGAAATCTAGACGAAGTTTATAGTCCGATCGAACTCCGAATACCCGTAAAACCCTTGTTTCTGGAAATTTTTTCAAATGTTGATTTTTTCTGTATTAAAAATACTCAGAAAAATAAGCAGGGTATTTTAGGAATTACTGTGAAACACGACCCCCTAAATCCACCGAAGCGCCGCGGATCCACGGTCAAACCAGGGTATTGGCGGCGGTTCCGCGGCAACAATTGAGGATTGAGGGATAGTGTTTGCACAGCAATAACCGTAGGTACTTCCTGATGCTTCTGGGGATTTTTAATATTTGCTCAAGTGTTGAGTTTTCTGGGTTGTATTGGGAGCTCGTTGATTCGATCGGAAAGTATAACTTCGTTTGGTTTGTCCGGATAATTTTTAGAACGTGTTAAAAAGTTCGAACGGATATCAGTAACTCACTTTTTCCCCTGCCGGAAAATTTCCAAGTGTTGGATTTTTCCATAGTTTAAGAACGTTCTAAGTCATACAAGTAACGCGGTGGACCCTCTAGAAAACAACAAACCTTAACTCGATTATGTGACCGTCTGAACCGCCTCTAAACATCAGGGTTTGGGGCAGTACGGCGTGCCACATGTGAGGCGTTGGCTTGACCCTTCTATGGCTGGACCATTGGTACTGTGGCATGTGATGGATGTTTTAAAACTAATTTCAAGTGTTGAGAACTATTTGGAAAACTTGGGTTTGATTATTTGATCGGAAAGTTTAACATTGTCTATTTATCTAGAATATGATACAATATTTGGAATCCACAAGTAGTTGTGAGATAACTAATTTGAATGTTATAAATCTAGCGGTTTAGTCTCAGATGATCGGTTGCCACGGGATTTTGATGCGATCAAAAGTCCATCGCAATCACGTAGCGTACGCGGATACTCGCCGGGTAAACTTAACAGACAGCCACGCCCCATAGCCCCGACCAAGTGACTGTAGGAGAACCCCGTCGCCAAAAGCATCCGTTCGGGTGTTCGCGGAAGCGGTGTTCCGCCTTAGTGCACTTCGCCGACGGCATCGGGGGTGCGGCCGTCTACTAAAGTTTGCGACGAGTATTCGATCAGGATGTCGGGAATCTTGTTGAATTACCTGACTTGATATTGAAAAGAGTTTTCGATAATGAGACTAAAATGTGGGTTTATAATTGTTAGGCATGAGATGTCTAAGGAATTCATTTGGTTAGGCATGCGATGTCTAAGTAGGTTGCGGATTCCAACTGTTGTAGTTTTACACTTTCTTTTCTGCGACCGTAAGTGTAGTATGTAGTTGTATCGCCGGTTTTCGTTGCTATACATCAATGACAATCGGTGTATGCATACTTACTTACGTTGATGATATGAGATATTATGTGTTGCTGTGATATGTTATATTGGATCGTCGTGTTCTGAATAGCCGGGGGTTTTATATGAGATGAGAGTTTTTATTTTTATTCATGTAAAATTCATTTGTATGTAATATTCTTTTATTGGGGCACTTCCGGGCTGAGGATGATGTCACCATTGTATATTATTTACTTTTCCGCATTGCTAGACCCAAGGCGGGGAGCACAAGTAACCGGGTTCTAGGGTCCAGTGGGAGACCATCTCGAGGAGTCGAGACCGGGTCTCCTAAATCTGGAATTGGCAGAGTTGCTTGCCGCTCTCGTAGGGGTCTAGGGATATGGGTTTGGCTATTCATCGCGATCGTGAAATCCGTGTTTTATACAGGCTCGTATTGAAAACACGGACATCCTAGTATATCCAATATTTCATATATGTTCTTCTGCTGCAATGTTCTGTGATGAGATCATATTACTGCCTGAGACGAATGTTTATATTGTATATATGAGATATATATTATATATTGTTGATTTCGTTTCAAATCTGATGTTTGTGAAGCATAATTAAAATGGGACTTCATTAATGAGATTAATGAAATAAAAGAAACCTAAAGATGTTGTAGAAACTTGTTTAAAAACTGGTAGCTCTAGTTCTTGCTTTGCATAACGGTGTTCCTTGTAGAACATCCAGTACCTTATTCGATAAGGAAAGAGCCGGGATCCCTTCACCGGGAGTGACTTCTTTAGCGAAACTAGCAGATGCTGCATACTCGGTTTATCTTTTGATTGCTTCTATAGTTCTTTCTTTGCATAGTGGTATTTGCGAAATATCATGCACCTTATTCGATGAGGAAAGAGCCGACGATCCCTTCACCGGGAGTGATCTCTTTAGCAAAACTAGAAAAGCCTAAAAAACACTCCATTTAAAATCACTCGATTATACAACGATATCAAGTTCATTACGCAAAGGGTTTTCTTAAAAACCTGTCGTATCCCTCCGTCATTTCAGATAAGTACTTCATAGTATTCGTACTACGTTTGTTGGCTTTCGTCAAGGCGTAGTGTGCGGTAGCTATTTATGCTTATCTGCTTATGCATATGATGCAGATTGAGTTAGGGTAGTCGTGCGACTTTGTTGGCTTTCGTCAAGGGCCGTGCGGGTGGGTTTAATTCAATCGGGAAATGACGGATTGGACTTGACTAGTAGCCTATGGTTTGTTGGCTTTCATCAAGGTCATAGGATGCTAGGGGTAAAATATTATTGGGAATTTCAAGTATTGAAATTTGCAATGAGATTGCATACCTTCTATTAGATAGTTAGATCCTGATACCCGCTGCGAGTAAGAGTTACTCCTGGGAGAGTTTTACACATTACAATTAGCCGATCAAGTAGGTGTCTATAAAGGTGTTAACGGGGTTACGCCCCTGGGAAAACGAGATTTACTTTAATTAGGTCCGTGCGAAAGCACGGGGAACCTCCCTCAAAGTACCGGCACTGACCTGGCTGAAAGATTGGCGAACTTGTAGCGTGTAATTAATCTCGGCTAGTATTTCCTTTTAGGGTTTGAAGGAAGATTTGACTAAAACAATGGGAGACATCCTGATTAGATATATTAGATAACCAATCTAATCTTGTAAGAGCATACGCTGAGTGTTTTCTTTTCTCTTTCTCTCCTGGTAGCGACCATGTCACACCTTAATCAAGATAATAATACGGATGTATTGACCGAACCCGCTTGTTATACTGAGCTGGGGAACGTTGGTCCCGCTCCAACTTATAATTGTTATAAGACAGAGCAGGAAATTAAGGATTACCAGATTTCCCGTGCTGCCTAAACGAAGAAAGTGCATGCTGATGCATCTTCTTCGGGTGTGTTCATTACCGAGAACTGTTTCTCAATATCCTGTACGTCCTGGGTATGTGATACCAGATCAGGATCCCGCAAATGTAATCTGTTGCATGTGCTACAGAAAGGTAGATGACTGAGAACGGATGATAAGTTTCATGAGATAGAAACGGTGTAAGTGTTGCAGCCAAGTCTGTTGGTAGTTATCATCCTGTATTAACAAATACATTGATTCTGAACGAATGTTATTAGATACCGAACCTGATATACAACATCATATCAGTCTCTTTATTAGTAAAGAAGGATATAATTTTGTATTGTTGGATAATGTTTTGAACATTTCCTATATCAAGAGTTAATCGGTTCAGGCACGTTATCTAAAAGTATTGACGTTCTAAATCAAACTACAGTTCTTAGTATACAAAACACACACAAGAGGAAGAGTTCAGAAATGAATGAATCCTTCTTAAAGCATTGTAGATTAGGTCATATCAATGCGACCCGACTAGCTAAGTTACATTTAGATGCATATTTAAATTAGTTTGAATTTATATCTTGTGAAACTTGCCGGTCATGTCACAAAAATAAGATGATCATAGCTCTATTTATTGGAAACAGAGAAAGCGTTAGTGAACTCTTGGGATTGATAAATGCTGATGTATGATGGTCCCCTGTCTACACATGCCAAGACCGGTTCTTTGTACTTCATTACATTATCTGATGATCTCTCAAGATTCAGACATATGTTCCTGTTGAAACACAAGTCCAAAGCTTTTGAGATATTCACAGAATATAAGTTAGAAGTAGAGAACCAAAAACGGGTATAAGTATTATGTCCTCTGATAAGATCAGGGAGGAGAATACTTGAGCACGGAATTCCTGGACTATTCTTAAGGAGAATGAGATTCTCTCCCGACATTACTCCTCCGTATACACCATAGCAAGATGGTATATCGGGACGGAGCAATAGCACCCTATGTGATATGGTGTGCTTTATGATGAGTACTACTGAATTTCCTATTTCCTTTTGGGAGTTATGGACTTGAGAAGTTGCATACCTATTGAATAGGGTTCAAATCAAATCAGTTGCCTACCACTTCATATGTGATATGGAAGGGAAAAGCCCATATCTTAAGTTTGTTAAGATTTGGGGTTGTCCGGCCTATGTCTAAAAAGCAAAATCCGGACAAGCTCGAGGCAAAGTCAGATCTGTGGAAGTTTGTTGGATATCCCAAGCATACGCAAGGGAATATCTTCTACCTAACCGAGAAACAAAAATGTTTTGTTTCTCAGCATGCCACCTTTGTGAAAGGGAATTTCTTGTGGAGAAATTAGTGGTCATGAGGTAGAATTGGAAGGAGTTCCAGCTATACAAACTACAGCAGATGATTTTGTAGAACCAAAGGATTCAATAGTTTCCAACGAATCTCAGCCTCTCCGCCGATCTAGTAGGGTTCGTCACCCACCTGAGAGATACTTCGGTTTCTCTATGACAGTGGGAGCGAGGATTGCATCATGAGATGATGACCCAACTAGTTTCGAGCTGGCCATCAGGAGTGGGACTCTGTAAGAATGGCTGTATGCTTAGCGATCTGAGATGGAATCCTTATACACCAACAAAGTATGGACTTTGGTTGCTTTATCTGAACGGTTAAATCCCCATCAGGAGCAAGTATATCTTGAGAAGATTACTTGGTGTACATGGAAAAGTTGAGACTTTTAAAGCTATGCTTAAGTCCATCCAGATCCTGTAGGGTTCCTAGGCACACTAATGAGGTCTTACAAGGCATCAACCATGCCAA
This sequence comes from Agapanthus africanus, assembly GCA_030015575.1. Classification (NCBI taxonomy): domain Eukaryota; kingdom Viridiplantae; phylum Streptophyta; class Magnoliopsida; order Asparagales; family Amaryllidaceae; genus Agapanthus; species Agapanthus africanus. The sequence continues at coordinate 517,855,034 of CM057343.1, forward strand.
TTTCAAATTTTACGGGTGCCGAGAAACCCTAATACGGATCGTTAACTAGAAATTTAGGCGAAACAACGAGCTAGTTAACAACTTAACTAAAGTGTAACGGAAATACAACCTTTGTAGATCCGGTCCTCCACCTCCATAGCTCCGCAATGAAGTCTCCTCGCTGTCCAAATTGAAACCCGGGCTCTAGCGTCGGCTTCATCGGAGAAATGGGCGGGCAAGGTCGTCGGCTTCGTGCCGATGATGATCTACGTCGAAGCATCACAAGATCAAGCTCCTACTTCACCAAGTCATGAAACTTGTGAAGAAAACACACTCTACTACTTGGCAAGAGGTAGAGGATGAAGAAATAGAAAGTGGGTTCACTTTAGAATTGGATTTCTCACTCTTTTTCTCACTTTGCCATTGATGAAGGCAAGGTTTCTTTTCTTGAAGAAGAAGAAGAAGAAGATGAAGAAGATGATAGAATTATGATAAGTTCTTTTTGAAAAAGAAAATAATGAGAATACTTATCATAATCCAACCATGGTCAAGTGTAGAGAATAGACTAGGGTTAAGTGGAATGGTTAGGGTTAAGCATGAGACAAAATGGTCACTAAGTCAAAGCTTCAAGAAGCTTCAACAACCATCCAAAGAAAGCCACCATTTTTCTTTATGCTTATTATTTTCCATAAAGAATAAATAAATAAATAAGAAAACCAAAACCCTAACCATTTAAATAACCATGGTTTAATCTTTACACAAACTCAAGTAAGCATGTATCATCAAACATGATACAATCAAGTGCACAAAAGTATATCACATATACAACTTGTGAACTTCAAGTGAGAAAATCCATTTAAAGTGAACCAATACTAGTTAATGCAAAGTAATATATCAAATATATAATTATGCATTAAATCATTAAATCAACACTTGATTCAATGATCCGGTCATGTCGCACACAACCGACTAGTATACAATGTATCGATTTATCGAATCAATCCTTGATTCGATAACTAGGTTATATCGCATACAACCAATTGACACATTCATCGCGAGAATGAAATACGGTATCACATATACGCATTATTCTCGGTCCCGCACATATCTCATATGTGCTCCTATTTCGTTTCGCTTGAGCCAGGAAACCTCTGTGTAGGACTCTAAAGACTCGTCAATACGCCGGCAGCAGATGATGATCATATCAAACACCCACAAGCCGCAAGCGGTCTGCTAAACGTAACGGCCACCCGGGTATTGAGCGATCAAAAGATCGACGAGCAAGCCCGCTCACACTTCTGTGAATCCAACCAGTAACACTTACCGTACAGTCCGGTCTCGTCGTCTGATATGTCGCATATCTCGCATAGGTGTGGTAAACGTCAGACCCCAATAGCTCGATAAGTCGTGTCGATATGAGGTCTATAACAATTCGAGAAACTACTGGTAACACTTACCAGTAAATCTCAGCAACCCTGGCCAGGGATTTCCGGTTATAGCCAATCGAACACAGCGCAACATCAACTCCCTATACCGGGAGAGACGAATCCCCTCCTATCGCTCATTGCCTCCATGTGACTCGGGACTGTACCCAAAAACCACCGTTTTGCACGCCCTCTTGGACGTGGTAAGATGGAAATCAAAGCACAGTGGGAACCACACAAGACTCTATGACGATCTCGGGTCAACAGACTACTCTGTACCGGTGTCACCAGAGAACTGCCATCTGACGTAAGGTATAATACCATCTGGGAGTTCTCGGCGAGTCCGTCCAGTATACCCAGTCTCTACTGAGCACCCGTATATCATCTCTGATGTCAAACACTAATGGATATGGGATCATCCATCGCCCATCTGTATGGGTCGAGAAGGTATACGCTAGTCTACTCTGGTATATCGATGCCCCGTCTCGATATACCCACGACTAGGGACCTTGAAGGATGTACTTATGGACTACCATGTCCCCACTAGTATGATCCGTATCATAGTCCAGATAGTCAAGTACACATCCTAAGGGCTTTACCAACATGTAACAGAGAGACAATCAATGTACACGTTAAGGTAAAGAGTAACCAGATAGCATACTATCATGTCGAGCAAGAAAGTCCTCCCTATATATGTCCCAGCATCCACTACAATATACATCCAATGTACAGTAATGGCCTCTAGGGCATACATATAACTAACAATCTCCCACTTGCACTAGGGCCATCTGATAGCAGTGGTTGCAGTATCTCATACTCAACCATCCCATTTAAGTCTCTCTCTGGGAATAGGCCTTCACGAGTGGATCCGCCGTGTTGTCCTCTGAGTCTACTCTCCTGACCTCGATCCCCTGGAGATCAACCATCTCCACGATCAGGTGACACTGCCTTAGAATATGTCTGGATCACTGATGGGACCGACATTCCTTGGCATAAGCCACAACTCCATTGTCTCACAATGGTAGGAACGTAGTTCATCTCATGAACCAATATACACCCAAACAGCCTCTTTGGTAGCATCTTAAGTAGCGATGTATCCAGCCTTTATCGTCTAGTATATCACGGTATCTAGCTTGGAACTCTTCCAACATACCGTCCCTTTACTGAGGGTAAAGACAATGCCTGTGACTGACACTCAGTCGTCATTATCACTCTGGAACACTTCCAGTGATTCTTCCCAGGATCAATTGATACCATCTCACTACAGCTAGTGAGTATTCTAACATCCATTTAGATCTATCTCATAGGTCCAAAACCCAGGATTTAGTAGGTGTCACTTTGATCCTATGTGGAGAATCATTGTGATAGGCGGAGATTGATCGAGCATAGCATAGGAAACTCTTTCCCTATCATGAGTATGTCATCCACGTACTCTACGAGGATCATCACCATACTCCCTACTACCTTTTTGTATATACAAGGTTCATCTACCATTTTGATGATGTCAAACTCTTTGACTAATTCATCAAAACAGACGTTCCAACTCCGCGATGCCTGCTTTATCCTATAAAACATCTTGCACACGTTTCCGCTGCTCCCATTGTCTACGAGACCCTCTGGCTGTGTACTTATAGACTCCCTCTTCTAAAACATCATTTAGAAAAGCTGTCATGACACCCAACCACCAGATATCGTAGTCATGGTATGTAGCCGTGGCAAGTAGAATCTGGATGGACTTAAGCATAGATACTGGAAAAAAGTTTCAACATTATCCACGCCTGGTCAATAACGAAAACCTTTAACAAGTCTAGCTTTGAAAGTCTCAACTTTTCCACCTACACCAAGTAATCTTCTCAAGATATACTTGCTCCTGATGGGGATTTAACCCTTCAAATATAGCAACCAAAGTCCATACTTTGTTGGTGTATAAGGATTCCATCTCAGATCACTAAGCATCCAGCCATTCTTATAGAGTCTTACTCCTGATGGCCAGCTCGAAACTAGTTGGGTCATCATCTCATGATGCAATCCTCGCTCCCACTGTCATAGAGAAACCGAAGTATCTCTCAGGTGGGTGAGGAACCCTACTAGATCGGCGGAGAGGCTGAGGTTCGTTGGTAACTATTGAATCCTTTGGTTCTTTCAAATCATCAGCTACAGTTTGTATAGCTGGAACATTTCCAGTTCTACATAACAGATCTTGCCTCGAGCTTGTCCAGATTTTGCTTTTCAGACATAGGCTGGACAACCCCAAATCTCAACTAACTTGAGAGATGGGCTCTTTCCTTATAATATCAACTATGAAGTGGTAGGCAACTGATTTGATTTGAACCCTATTCAATAGGTATGCAGCTTCTCAAGTGCATAACTCCCAAAAAGGAAATAGGTAACTCAGTAGTACTCATCATAGAGGACACCTTATCATATAGGGTGAGATAGCTCCGCCCCGATATACCATCGTGCTATGGTGTATACGGAGGAGTAATGCTGAGAGAGAATCTCATTCTCCTTTGGAATAATCCAGGATTTTCGTGCTCAAGTATTCTCCTCCTCGATCACATCAAAGGACATAATACTTATACCCGTGTTTTGGTTCTCTACTTCTAAATCATATTCTGTGAATATCTCAAAAGGTTCGGACTTGTGTTTCAACAGGAACATATGTCAGAGTCTCGAGAGATCATCAAAGAATGTAATGAAGTAAAAAGAACCGGTCCTGGCAGATGCAGACAGGGGACCTTACATACATCATCATGTATCAGTCCCAAGAGTTTACTAACTCTTTCTCTGTTTCCAATAAACAGAGCTGAGGTCATTTTATCTTTGTGACATGACTCGCAAGTTTCATGAGATGTAAATTCAAACTGATTTAAATATGCATCTACATGTAACTTCAGCTAGTCGGGTCACATTGATATGACCTAGTCTACAATACCGCAAGAAGGATTCGTTCATTTCTGAACTCCTCCTCTTGTGTGTGTTCCGTATACTAAAGAACTGTAGTTTGATTTAGAACATTAATGCTTTTAGATAACGTGCCTGAACCGATCAACTTTTGATATAGGAAATGTTCAAAACATTATCCAACAATACAAAATTATATCCTTTCTTTGCTAATAAAGAGACTGATATGATTTTGTATATCAGGTTCGGTATCTAATAACATTCGTTCAGAATCAATGTATTTGGAATACAGGGTGACAGTGACCAACAGACTTGGCTGCAACTCTTGCCCCGTTTTCTACCTCATGAAACTTATCACCCGTTCTCAGTTCTTTACCTATCTGTAGCCCATGTAACATATTACATATGCGGGATCCTGATCCGGTATCATATACCCAGGACGTAAAGGACACTGAGAAACAGTTCTATATAATGAACACACCCGAAGATGATGCATCATCATGCACTCTCTTCGTTTGGGTGGTACGGGAATTCTGGTAATCCCCTATTTCCTGCTCTGTCTTATAACAATTATAAGTTGGAGCGGGACCAACGTTCCCCAGCTCAGTATAACAAGCGGGTTCGGTCAAATATCCGTTTTATTATCTTGATTAAGGCGTGATGTGGTCGCTACCTGGAGAGAGAGAGAAGAAAACACTCAGCGTGCGCTCTTGCAAGAATAGATTGGTTATTATTTTATCTAATCAGGATGGCTCCCACTGTTTTTATCAAATCTTCCTTCAAACCCTAAAAGGAAAGACTAGCCGGGATTAATTACACACTACAAGTTCGCCAATCTTTCGGCCAGGCCAGTGTCGGTACATTGAGGGAAGTCCCCCGTGCTTTTTCACGAACCTAATTAATGTAAACCTCGTTTTCCCAGAGGCGTAACCTCGTTGACACCTTTCTAGACACCTACTTGATCGGCTAATTGTAATGAGTAAAATTCTCCCAGGAGTAACTCTTACTCGCAGCGGGTATCGGGATCCAACTATCTCATAGAAGGTATGCAATCTCATTGCAAATTTCAACACTTGAAATTCCCGATAATATTTTGCCCCTAGCGTCCTATGACCTTGACGGAGGCCAAACTACCCATAGTCCGCTAGTCAAGTTCAACCCGTCATTTCCTGATTGAATTAAACCCACCCGCACGACCCTTGACGGAGTCCAAACAACGCCGTACGAATACCCTAATCCAATCGCATCATATGCTAGCAGATAAGCACTAGTTAGCTACCGTACACTACGCCTTGACGGAGGACAAACTACCGCAGCACGAATACTAACTAGTACTTATCTGAAATGACGGAGGGCTACGACAGGTTTTTCTGAAAACCTATTGCGTAATGAACTTGATATCGTTGTAGAATCAAATGATTTTAAAATGGAGTGTTTTTGAGGCTTTTCTAGTTTTGCTAAAGGAGTCACTCCCGGTGAAGGGATCGTCGGTCCTTTCCTCGTCGAATGAGGTGCGGGATATATCATATATATCACTGTGCAAAGCAAAAACACTTAAAAGCAATCAAAAGACAAACCGAGTGTGTAGCATCTGCCAGTTTTTGCTAAAGGAGTCACTCCCGGTGAAGGGATCTCGGTCCTTTCCTTATCGAATAAGGTGCAGGATATATCATATATACCGCTGTGCAAAGCAAGAACTGTAGCTACCTGTTTTATTTTGAAATTCGATTCTACAACATCTTAGGTTTCTTTTCTTTCATTAATCACATTAATGAAGTCCCATCATTTAATTACCTAAACATCACAGATAAATACGACGTACACTTATGCCATCCGCATTCGCCTCGATGTCCCCTCGTGCACCGTTAGGTTAGGTAACTAACGGCAGAGCGGGGCAGGGCTAGCGCGGGTGTAAAACATAAGTAACGCCTATATAATATATCATATATACTATATACAGTATCCATCACAGAACATCACATGATCACATCACAGATATCGCGGCAGAAGAAACATATGAAACATTGGATATACTAGGACGTCCGTGTTTTCAATACGAGCCAGTATAAAACACGGATTCCACGGTCGCGATGAATAGCCAAACCCACACCCTTAGACCCCTACGAGAGCGGCAAGCAACCCTACCAATTCAAGAGTTAGGAGACCCGGACTCGACTCCTCGAGTTGGTCTCCCACTGGACTCCAGAACCCGGTTACTTGTGCTCCCTTCCTTGGGTCTATCCTAGTGCGGAAAAGTAAATAATATACAAAGGGTGACAACTTCCGCAACCTGGAAGTGCCCCAATAAAAGAATATTACATACAAGTTTTTTACATGAATGAAAATGAAAAACACTCATCTCACATAAAAACCCCCGGCTATTCAAACACGACGATCCAATATAACATATCCAGCAACACATAACATCACATGTCATCAACGTAAGTAAATATGCGCATCCCAATTGTCGTTGACATATAGCAACGAAACCGGCGATATCACATATTACACTTACGGTCACAGAAAAGAAAGTGTAAAACTACAACAGTTGGAATCCGCAACCTTCATAGACATCGCATGCCTAATCAAATAAATTCCTTAGACATCGCATGCCTAACAATTATAAACCCCGCATTTTAGTCCCATTATCGAAAACTCTTTTCAATATCAAGTCGGGTAATTCAATAAGATTCCCGACATCCTGATCGAATGCTCGTCGCAAACTTCAATAGACGGCTGCACCACCGATGCCTCCGATGAAGTGCACCAAGGCGGAACACCGCTGCCGCGAGCACCCGGACGGATGCTTTCGGCGACGGGGTTCTCCTATAGTCACTTGGTCGGGGCTATGGAGTGGGGCTGTCTATTAAGTTTACCCGGCGAGTATCCGCGTACGCTACGTGATTGCGACGGACTTTTGATCACATCAAAATTCCGTGGCAACCGATCAAGTGAGACTAAATTGCTAGATTTATAACATTCATTCAGTTATCTCATAACTTTTGTGAATTCCAATTATTGTATCCCATTCCAGATAATTAGAAAATGTTAAACTTTCCGATCGAACAATCGAACACCCAAGTTTTCCCGATACAGGTCAACACATGAAATAAGTCTAAAAACATTCAGTTCGTGCCTCAGTACCAACGGTCCAGCCGTAGAAGGGTCAAGCCAACGCCTCACATGTAGCACGCCGTACTGCCCCAAACCCGAAGGTTCAAAGGGCAGTTCAAGACGGTCACATAATCGAGTTAAGGTTTGTTGTCTTCTAGAGGGTCCATCGCGTTACTTGCACTACTTAGAACGTCGTTAAACCACGGAAAAATCCAACATTTGGAAATTTCCCGACAGGGGAAAAGTTGGGTATTTATATCCGGTCGAACTTTTTAACATATCCAAAAATTATCCGGAATCCACATAGACAAAATCTGATAATCCGATCGAATCATCGAATCCCCAAAACAACCCCAGAAAATTCAACTCTTGAATAATATTTAAAAATACCCAGAGAACACAGCACTGAATAAAAGAAGTTACTGTGCAAAATTGGAAGCGTGACGTCACACTTTAGCCGCGGAACCGCTGCATAAGCTAGGCTTATGCCGCGGTTCCGCCGCGCATTAGAGGGATCATGAGATAAATTTTGCGCCGTAATTCTTAGAATTCCCTGTTGAATTTTTTAAGCATTTTTAATCTGGAAAAAACCCAGTTTTTGGAAAAAGTACAGAGAGCATGTTTGTGTTGGGGTTTCGGTTTCGTTCGGATTTCAAACGTCGTCTAGACTTCGCCTAAGGCTCTAGCAAGGCTCTGATACCACTGTAGGGTTCCTAGGCACACTAATGAGGTCTCACAAGGCATCAACCATGCCAATTTCAAATTTTACGGGTGCCGAGAAACCCTAATACGGATCGTTAACTAGAAATTTAGGCGAAACAACGAGCTAGTTAACAACTTAACTAAAGTGTAACGGAAATACAACCTTTGTAGATCCGGTCCTCTACCTCCATAGCTCCGCAATGAAGTCTCCTCGTTGTCCAAATTGAAACCCGGGCTCTAACGTCGGCTTTATCGGAGAAATGGGCGGGCAAGGTCGTCGGCTTCATGCCGAAGATGATCTACGTCGAAGCATCACAAGATCAAGCTCCCACTTCACCAAGTCATGAAACTTGTGAAGAAAACACACTCTACTACTTGGCAAGAGGTAGAGGATGAAGAAATAGGAAGTGGGTTCACTTTAGAATTGGATTTCTCACTCTTTTTCTCACTTTGCCATTGATGAAGGCAAGGTTTCTTTTCTTGAAGAAGAAGAAGAAGAAGATGAAGAAGATGATAGAATTATGATAAGTTCTTTTTGAAAAAGAAAATAATGAGAATACTTATCATAATCCAACCATGGTCAAGTGTAGAGAATAGATTAGGGTTAAGTGGAATGGTTAGGGTTAAGCATGAGACAAAATGGTCACTAAGTCAAAGCTTCAAGAAGCTTCAACAACCATCCAAAGAAAGCCACCATTTTTCTTTATGCTTATTATTTTCCATAAAGAATAAATAAATAAATAAATAAATAAGAAAACCAAAACCCTAACCATTTAAATAACCATGGTTTAATCTTTGCACAAACTCAAGTAAGCATGTATCATCAAACATGATACAATCAAGTGCACAAAAGTATATCACATATACAACTTGTGAACTTCAAGTGAGAAAATCCATTTAAAGTGAACCAATACTAGTTAATGCAAAGTAATATATCAAATATATAATTATGCATTAAATCATTAAATCAACACTTGATTCAATGATCCGGTCATGTCGCACACAACCGACTAGTATACAATGTATCGATTTATCGAATCAATCCTTGATTCGATAACTAGGTTATATCGCATACAACCAATCGACACATTCATCGCGAGAATGAAATACGGTATCACATACACGCATTATTCTCGGTCCCGCACATATCTCATATGCGCTCCTATTTCGTTTCGCTTGAGCCAGGAAACCTCTGTGTAGGACTCTAAAGACTCGTCAATATGCCGGCAGCAGGTGATGATCATATCAAACACCCACAAGCCGCAAGCGGTCTGCTAAACGTAACGGCCATCCGGGTATTGAGCGATCAGAAGATCGACGAGCAAGCCCGCTCACACTTCTGTGAATCCAACCAGTAACACTTACCGTACAGTCCGGTCTCGTTGTCTGATATGTCGCATATCTCGTCTAGGGGTGGTAAACATCAGACCCCAATAGCTCGATAAGTCGTGTCGATATGAGGTATATAACAATTCGAGAAACTACTGGTAACACTTACCAGTAAATCTCAGCAACCCTGGCCAGGGATTTCCGGTTATAGCCAATCGAATACAGCGCAACATCAACTCCCTATACCGGGAGAGACGAATCCCCTCCTATCGCTCATTGCCTCCATGTGACTCGGGACTGTACCCAAAAGCCACCATTTTGCACGCCCTCTTGGACATTGTAAGATGAAAATCAAAGCACAGTGGGAACCACACAAGACTCTATGACGATCTCGGGTCAACAGACTACTCTGTACCAGTGTCACCAGAGAACTGCCATCTGACGTAAGGTATAATACCATCTGGGAGTTCTCGGCGAGTCCGTCCAGTGTACCCAGTCTCTACTGAGCACCCGTATATCATCTCGGATGTCAAACATCAATGGATATGGGATCATCCATCGCCCATCTGTATGGGTCGAGAAGGTATACGCTAGTCTACTCTGGTATATCGATGCCCCGTCTCGATATACCCACGACTAGGGACCTTGAAGGATGTACTTATTGACTACCATGTCCCCACTAGTATGATCCGCATCATAGTCCAGATAGTCAAGTACATATACTAAGGGCTTTACCAACATGTAACAGAGAGACAATCAATGTACACGTTAAGGTAAAGAGTAACCAGATAGCATACTATCATGTCGAGCAAGAAAGTCCTCCCTATATATGTCCCAGCATCCACTACAATATACATCCAATGTACAGTAATGGCCTCTAGGGCATACATATAACTAACAGATCCTACTTGCCACTGCTACATACTATAACTACGATATCTGGTGGTTGGGTGTCATGACAGCTTTTCTAAAATATGTTTTGGAAGACAGCGTCTATAAGTACACAGCCAGAGAGCTTCGTAGATAGTGGGAGCAGCGGAAACGTGTGCAAGATGTTTTATGTGATAAAGCAGGCATCGCGGAGTTGGAACGTCTGTTTTGATGTGGTAATCAAAGAGTTTGACTTCATCAAAATGGTAGATGAACCTTGTATATACAAAAAGGTAGTGGGGGGCATGGTGGTGATCCTCGTAGAGTACGTGGATGACATACTCTTGATAGGGAAGGAGTTTCCTATGCTACGCTCGGTCAATCTCCGCTTATCACAAGGATTCTCCATATAGGATCAAGGTGATACCTCCTAAATCCTGGGTTATGGATCTATGAGATAGATCTATTTGGATATTAGGATTCTCACTAGATGTAGTGAGATGGTATCAATCGATCCTGGGGAGAATCACTGGAATGGTTCCAGGGTGGTAAGGTCGACTGAGTGTCAGTTGCAGGCATTGTCTTTACCCTTAGTGGAGGGACGGTATGTTGGAAGAGTTCCAAGCTAGATACCGTGACTTACTAGACGATTAAAGGCAAGATACATCGTTACCAAGGATGCTACCAAAGAGGCAGTCTGGACATATATTAGTTCATGAGATGAACTTCGTTCCAACCATTGTGTGACAATGGAGTTATGGGTTTGGCCTAGGAACGCCCGTCCCATCAGAAATCCAGATATAATTCTTAGGCAGTATCACCTGATCATGGAGATGGTTAATCTCCAGGAAGATCGAGGTTAGGAGAATAGACACAGAGGACAACAGCGTGGATCCACTCACAAAAGCCTTTTTCCCAGTAGAGACTATTATAGGATGATTGAGTATGAGATACTTCAACCATAGCTAATTGTTGGGTATGTGATACCACAACAGATGGCCCTAGTGCAAGTGGAAGATTGTTAGTTATATGTATGCCCTAGAGGCCATTACTGTACATATGATGTATATTGTAATGGATGCTTAGACATATATAGGGAGACTTTCTTGCTTGACATGATAGTATGCTATCTGGTTGTACTTTATCTTAACATGTACCTGATTGTCTCTATGTTACATGTTGATAAAGCCCTTAGGATATGTACTCGACTACTGGGACTATGATGAGATCATACTAGTGGGGCCACGGTAGTCGACGAGTACATCCTATAACTGTTCCTAGTCGAGGGTGTATCGAGACAGGGCATCGATACACCAGAGTAGACTAGCGTATACGCATCTTGACCCATATGATGGGCGATGGATGATCCTATATCCATCGGTGTTTGACATCAAGGATGGTGTACGGGTGCTCAGTGGAGACTGGGTACACTGGACGGACTCGCCGAGAACTCCCAGAGGGTGTTATACCTCACGTCAGATGGCAGTTCTCCGGTGACACTGGTACAGAGTAGTCTGTTGACCCGAGATCGTCATAGAGTCTTGTGTGATTCCCACTGTGCATTGATTTCCATCATAGCACGTCCAAGAGGGCGTGCAAAAATGTGGCTTTTGGGTACAGTCCCGAATCACATGGAGGCAATGAGCGATAGGAGGGGATTTGTCTCTCCCGGTATAGGGAGTTAATGTTGTGCTGTGTTCGATTGGCTATAACTGGAAATCCCTGGCCAGGGTTGCTGAGATTTACTGGTAAGTGTTATCAGTAGTTTCTCGAACTGTTATAAACCTCATACCGACACGACTTATCAAGCTACTGGGGTCTGACGTTTACCACCCCTATGCCAGATATGCGACATATCTGACGAAAAGACCGGGCTGTACGGGAGTGTTACTGATTGGATTCGCAGGAGAATGTACAGGCTTGCTTGTTGATCTTCTGATCGCTCAATACCTGGGTGGCTGTTATGTTTAGCTGACCGCTTGCAGCTTGTGGGTGTTTGATATGATCATCACCTACTGCCGGCGTATTGACGATTCTTTAGAGTCCTACACAGAGGTTTCTTGACTCAGGCAAAACGGAGTAGGAGCACATATATGATATGTGAGGGACCGAGAACAATACGTGTATGTGATACCGTATTATATTCTCACGATATGAGATATCGGCCGAGTATATGAGATATAGCCGGGTCATCGGATTAAGTGTTGATTCGATGAACTGATACAGATTATATTAGTCGGTTATTTGTGAAATAGCTGGATTATCGGATCAAGTGTTGATTCGATAATTTAATGTATAATTATATATTTGATATATTAAATTACATTAACTAATATAGGCTCGCTTTATTGATTCATTTTCTCATCGAGTAATACATTGATATATATGCGATATATGTTAATTGTATTATTTTATTTTGTTACAATAAATATTATATATGTGATATATAATATTGTAACAAGTTATGATTACTAATGCAACATGATTAGTGGAGATTAAATATGGTTAAGGTTTGATTTGGGTTAATGTTTTCTAGAAGCTTCTAGAAGTTTTTACTTTGTTACTTGCAAAGATATTTGTGTTGATATTTTGTAAGATATTTCCAAACCAACCCACACCCTTTAACCCTAGTTAACTCTCTACATAGGTTAGAATTTTCTTTGGTCAACCATGGTTGCATTTGTTAGTTATCATAATAATTCATTATTCATCACAAAAGGATAATTATTCATTCTTCTTCTTCTTCCTCCTTGCAAAGCTTTCTAGCTTTGATTCTTATGATGAAAATGGATGAGATTATGAAAACAAATGAGAGCTAAAATCCTTCTTCATCATCCTAATCTATCCTAGCCATTTAGATTAGGGTGTTCACTTCATTTGTGAGTGAGAGCTTGTGTTTAAGAAACTTCAAGGTAGATCATCTTAGTTATCGAAGATCGGAAGCAAGTTTGCATAATTCTCTTCATGGAGCCTCTCTAGAGTCCGGGTACATGATGATCGCAGCGAAGGGACCTCAACATGGAGCTTATGAAGTGAAGGACCGGACTACAAAGGTTGTAATCCCAAACTCTTAGATGTTAAAGTGTTTAACATGCTTTGTTTCGCCTAATCTCTAGTTTAAAGATCTCGTTTAAGGTTGTTCGGCATGTTTTGAATCGAGAATGGTTGATGCCTTGAAGAACCTTGTGAGAGTGCCTAGTAACCCTACATCAATTAGCATATGACCCCAAATTCAGGCAAGACGCCGTGTCTTCCCGTTTTCCGGCGGTAAACAGATTCTGGCACGCCCGGTGGGACCTTTTCCTCTTTCCACTCCACACTTCGTGTGTCGTGTTTCGCGAACGAATCGCGATTTGATATGGTTGCCCTTGGGTTCGAGGTACTAAGATTTGGTTTTGCTCCCATGTAGAAAACAGAACATCAATGGCCTTCAACTGCTCCAGCTGCAACTGCAACTCCCATTCCACCTCATCTGGAGGTGTAACTTACGGGCCCCAAGCGGCCTCCCTGTTCAAAATGCATGTGGAGCAAGTAACTCAGGTCACCACTGGACTGTTCTTTGGGACCATGCTCCCACCCATGAACTTCAATGCCCCAATGCCGTTGCAGGAGGCCCCAAAGAAGTCGGTCTTTGATCGACTTACCACCATTACGACCCCTCTCAACGGGTCGTCCAGCTCTAACGCCTCAATCTTTGACAGACTGGGCCAAAGCTCCAATGGGCCCGTGAAGAAGCCCGCGATACCAGAAAAGGTTATCCCTAAGCGGATATCCATTCATGCTCATGAAGTCGTCAAGGCGGCTTCTCCTGCCAAAGGGTCGGTTTTTATAAGACTGACTGTTTCAGATCCCTCTCCAAGCGAAGTCCTCAAAGCTGCTTCCCCTGCCCAGAGGTCTGTCTTTGACAGATTGGATATTGCTTCCCAACGGACATCGGTCTTCAAGAGGCTGACGCCGGCGACAACCCTTCGCCAAAAAAGGGGGCATGAGGAAGTCACCCCTATAGCTGAACCAACTCCAACTGCAAGACACGCTCGACGTCGCCACTAGCGCCGAGTGAGGAAGGCTGGGGGCAATTCCCCTTCCGGACTGACTCTGTCGGCTCCAAAGGTGGAAGTTGATGCTGCTGTTCCAACTGGGAACAGCTTCGAACCGCTTAGGAGGGTCCGCAAGAACTCTCCAACTGCCATACTGAAAAGATCTCCTCCATCTGTGGAGAATGATACAGAAAAGAAGTCGGAGCAACCCCATCAGCGGCTGTCCTCCAAAATTTACAAAGTCTGGCGACAGGTTCAAGGATAGGTGATTGACCAAGACTATTCCCGCTGATCAAAGAAGATTAAAGCTCGGCAAGAAAAGGACTATCCCGTGATACCACAGAAGATGTCATCCGTCTGGATGCCCGCTGCAACGGCTCCCTCAACGTCAACCGCTCACAAGAGAAGGAGGCCGGAGAAAGCCCTTGTGACCTCGGCAAACCGCAAGGACGCTGAATCTAAACGCCCCAAGTCTGGGGGCATGGTAACACATACCGTTTATATGGCTTTCGGAAAAGAGGAAAGCAGTGCTTCTATGGGTCATCGACCGCTTACCCGATCGATAACAAAGGCTTAGGAGCAACAGCAGCAAAAACTTCAGGAGATGCTGACTGCAATGGCCGCACTCACTGGGCTGAAAGAAAATCCAGAGACCTCAGAGCAGCGTCAGGAACAAGAAACTGATGCTGAATTCCTCCGAAGAATGCTCGAGAGGAAAGAAAAAGAGGCTGCGGAACAGGCGGCTAACATAAAACGAATAGTTCTTTTGTTCCAAGACATGGCCGGGATGATGTTACAGCCGGAATCTCCAGCTGAAGACCCCCCTATTATCATTGAAGACGACAAAGGGGAGACATCGAACCCTCCTCCGGCTCTATCAGTGGCCAAGGAGGAAACCATCTCAAAAGCCGCTCTGGATGATTACATCGCTCAGCAAATACGAGCTCATCAGGCGAATGAAACGGCTGGGCAGATCGTTAAGACTGGACGACTCTATCCGAGCTGGTATGACCAAATAAAGTACCCGCCGGGATATACGATCCCTAAATTCCATGTATATAAAGGGACGGGCAATCCTCACCAGCATGTCGCCCAGTTCAGGGCTCTATGCGGCAACACTGGAGGTGACGATAAACTGCTACTTCGCCAGTTCGTCGGCATCTTGTCGGAGACAGCGTTCGAATGGTACTCTGAACTCCCGAACGACTCCGTCAAGACATTTGCAGAAATGGAGCTGCTGTTCACGCAAAGATTCGCAAGCGCTAGCGAGCGTACTCCGATTACCGCACTAATTAACGCCATGGTGAAACCAGGCGAGACATGGGTCCAATACGCAATACGATGGCGGAATCTGTGGTCGAAATGTGAGTAGCGCATCGAAGAAGCGCCAGCAGGGGGCATGTTCGTGGGTACTCTTGATCCGCAGGTGACTATCTCCCAGTTCATGATGTTTTTCAAGCCGACTACTTTCCAGTCCTTGATTGATAAGCTGGCCTAAATGGACCTGATGGGCCACGGGCCTTCATCTTCAAAGCCAGAGCCGCGGAATGAAAAAGGGAAAGGGAAGGCGACCTTCTTCGCCAATGGTCAACAGCAGCCCAGTGGTCCAAAATTAACTGATCACCTAGACGAGAGACGGCGATTCTATAATGAGAAAATAAAGCGCCCTTATTCGTTTCCCCGGGACAAAACGAGGAGATTGTTCGAGCTAGCGGTGCGCAACAGGCTCTTTAATTTCCAAATCCAAAACGCCCATTGCAACCCGGTGAGGCTAATAGTCCCAATTATCGTCCCTACCATCAAGCGGTAAGCGATCCTATTGAAGATTGTTTCGTCTTTAAAGGCTGGATCGAAGACCAATACCAACAAGGCAAGTTCGCACTGTCCGAGAATTAGAAAGTAAGACCGCCGCAGCCGCATGCTCTCAAAAAGACGGACACACCGGGGGCATCATGCTCGTTTGTCGAAGAAGCTCCATGGGAGGTCGTTCTTTCAGCCAAGACGAAAAGAATGCTGAAGGATCTCCAAGCATGCCCGGCGATCTAATGGAAAATTCTGCTGAAGCCCGAAGTCATCGAGGGAATGCTGAAGCCGCGCACGACGCCAAAGATTGGTGGCGATAATCAAAATGCTCACATCCAGCCGTCAAAGTCTTCAAAGAAGAAGAAGAAGGCCAAAAAGCCCGTGAAGCCTGATGAGAAGCGCACGAACTTGAAAAACATATCGACGCGCTGGAAGAATACAACCAGAAGGCGCGAACCCCGATCACACTTCAAGAATGTCTCATCCACGTCCTTGAAGACGGAGATGATGACAATGGAGAAGACTCGTCGGATGAGCCTGAAGATTATGTGGCAAGCTACCATGTGATCTCTCACTCGTCGATAAACGATGAAGAAGCTCCTTACGCAGAGAAACCGGGGGCAGATCCTGAGCCGGAACTTCTAGGACCATCGGACGGAATGATTGATGCATTCCTAAACGAAGCTCTTTTGAAAAGCTGATCGGGAGCGCGAGATGGACATATTTGAAAAAGCCAAACGCCGGCGACTGGACGAAAGGGTTGAAACACTCCCAACAGATCAAAGTATATCCGCCGCAAATAAAAGCAGGTTCAAGACGAGGAAAAGGTTCGCCAAAGTCATATCGATGGGAATGAAGCTGCCACCCTCTGAAGGAAACACTCCTGATGAAGCGGATGTACATCTTAGCTACTGCTTGTATCATCAAAAAATTGCGCACCCCACCGAAGAGTGCAACGCTTTTAAAAACTGGTGGCAGGGATATGTTGCTCACCGACAACATTTCAAGCGGATGAAACACAAAACTCGTCAGGAGCAAAAAAATACGACCGATGAGCGCAAAAGAACTACCGGCAACTGTCACATGGTCGACGCTGGGGGATCGCAAGTTCTCACCTTTGGGAGCAATTCTGATGAAGAAATAGCCCTTGGCCCTCTCTTCAAAGAACCTACATCCGAAACGGAAGAAATGAAGACCTGTGAGAACATTCAACTGCGCAATCATACGCTGCCCGAAAAGAATCTCGGACTCGCGAATAGTGGATCGAATAGAAAAGATAAGGGGAAAGAAAAAGTCCTTGAGGACATCGCCCTAGACAATCAAGTCATCAAAGAACTGACAGCCAAGGACCCGCCAAAGAAAAACAAGGTGGATTACAACGTCCTGGCACACTTGAGAAAGCTACCTTCACAGCTAAGCATTCTCGATGCCCTTTTGTTATCAAAAGAAGCAAGAGATTCTTTGATCAAAGTGTTACAAGATCCTGACCAATTCCAAGCTTTCCTCGCCGAAGAAAAGATGAAAGAAGAGCTGGAAGAAGTGCACACTGCTGACATCACTTTCGGCGATGAAGATCTCCTCCTCGGGACGTGTGAGCATAACCGTCCCCTTTATGTCTCCGGATACTGTCATATCAAGATAGGCAAAATCCTGGTTGACAATGGGTCCTCCGTCAATCTCCTTAATGTAAGAGTGTTGAAAGAAATCTGCATGAGCGTTCAACACCTCGCTCGGGGTAAGATCTCTATTTCCGGGTTTGACTCCCAATCATCATGGACGCTCGGGTCTATGATACTGACGCTGCGCTTTTGGCTGCTAGTCACTGACATCAAGTTTCATATCATTGACGCCAAGACTTGCTACAACGCTTTGCTCGGCCGGCCTTGGTTACACGAGTACAACATTATCCCTTCTACACAACATCAGTGTATGAAGTACTTCAAAGATGGTCTCGAGTACACTGTGACAAGGGAACTAAACCCATTCCCCGTGAACAAAATCCGCAAATATGAGGATGCCAAGTACTTCCTGCCAGAATTCAAAGAAACAGAAAGATGTCACAAACCGAAGAACAAAACTATTACCACTATTCCGGTCTTTGGGAGCGATACCGAAGAGGAAGAAGAGATACTTTATTCAGGGCCGGCCCAATGCAACAAGCCGGGACCGTCCACCCCTATTCTGGTCTTCGGCAGCGACTCGGAAGATGAGGTCAATGTCGTATTCTCTACTCGGCCATCGATACAAGCCTTCGCTGACGAAGATCAAAGTTTGCAAGTTGCCATGGTTCCACAAGAGCATTACAAAGAGCTCGATGTGCTTGAAACTTATAGTGTGCAAGAACTGCAGACATTTTATGTCCCTCCCAGGCGAAAAGATGAAAAGGAGATCCTTTTTTATCGATCCACAGAAACCAAAGCGGAGAAAGAAATCTGGCATGGTTCCGATTCTACACTCGACAGACTCCAGCCCAACCGTCTGCCCAGATACTACACAGAAGGATTAAAAAGACTGTTGAGGCGCCAAGGCATACCCTTCAAACAGACTGCTCGACAAGCCCAGTTCTACAACAGGATCTGGAGCGTCTCCGAAACTCAGCGAAAGTTGCCCAACGGGAGAATGGAAACGATCGGGCTTGGATACGTTCAATCCAAGGAACGAGAACGGTTTCGCGGCTGCTACGTCATACATGCTGTTGGGTTACTAGGCACTCTCATAAGGTTGTACAAGGCTTCAACCATGCCCGATTTAAATTTTAGACGTGCCGAACAACCCTAACCAAGATCTTAGACTAGAGATTAGGTGAAAACATAAGCAAGTAAACAACTTTACTTATAAGAGTTTGGGATTACAACCTTTGTAGTCCGGTCCTTCACTTCATAAGCTCGGTGTTGTGGTCCGTTCGCTGTGATCATCAAGTTCCCGGACTCTAGAGAGGCTCTTCGAAGAGAAAGATGCAAGCTTGCTTCCGATCTTCGATAACTAAGATGATCTACCTTGAAGTTTCTTTAACTCAAGCTCTCACTCACTAATGAAGTGAACACCCTAATCTAATTGGCTAGATTAGATGAGGATGATGAAGTAGGATTTATGCTCTCATTTATTTTCTATTTCTCACACATTTTCATCACTTCACAAAAAGCTAGAAAGCTTTTCATGCAAGGAAGAAGAAGAAAGAAGATGATCAATCCTTTTATGATGAATAATGAAAGTTTAGTGTGGTTAGAAATGCAACCATGGGTTAAGTATGATAACTTAACCCATGTAGAGACTTAACCATGGTCTAGGGTTGGATTGGGTTAACAAATATCTACAAAAATATCTTTACAAAATATCTTTGCAAAAACAAAACAAAGCTTCTAGAAGCTTCTAGAAAAATTAACCCAAATCAAACCTTAATCATGTTTAATCTCCACCAATCATGTTGCATTAATAACCATAACATGTTACAATATTATATATCACATATATAATATTTATTGTAACAAAATAAAATAATACAATTAACATATATCGCATATATATCAATGTATTACCCGAGTGAGAAAAAGAATCAATAAGTGAGCTTATATTAGTTAATGTAATTTAATATATCAAATATAATTATACATTAAATTATCAAATCAACACTTGATCCGATAATCCGGCTATTTCACAAATAACCGACTAATATTATCTGTATCAGTTCATCGAATCAACACTTGATCTGATGACCCGGCTATATCACATATACCCGGCCGATATCTCATATCACGAGAATCTAATACGGTATCACATACATGTATTGTTCTCGGTTCCGCACATATCATATATGTGCTCCTACTCTGTTTTGCCTGAGCTAAGAAACCTCTGTGTAAGACTCTAAAGAATCGTCAATACGCCGGCAGTAGGTGATGATCATATCAAATACCCACAAGCTGCAAGCGGTCAGCTAAACATAACAGCCACCGAGGTATTGAGGGATTAGAAAATCAACAAGCAAGCCTGTACATTCTCCTGCGAATCTAATCAGTAACACTCCCGTACAGTCCGGTCTCTTCGTCTGATATGTCGCATATCTCGCCTAGGGGTGGTAAACGTCAGACCCTAGTAGCTTGATAAGTCGTGTCGATATGAGGTCTATAACAGTTCGAGAAACTACTAATAACACTTACCAGTAAATTTCCGCAACCATGGCCAGGGATTTCTAGTTATAGCCAATCGAACACAGCGCAATATCAACTCCCTATACCGGGAGAGACAAATCCCCTCCTATCGCTCATTGCCTACATGTGATTCGGGACTGTACCCAAAAGCCACCTTTTTGCACGCTCTCTTGGACATGGTATGATGGAAATCAAAGCACAGTGGGAATCACACAAGACTCTATGACGACCTCGGGTCTACAGACTAACCTGTACCAGTGTCGCCAGAGAACCGCATCCGACGTGAGGTATAATACCATCTGGGAGTTCTCGGCGAGTCCGTCCAGTGTACCTGGTCTCTACTGAGCACCCGTATACTTTCTCTGATGTCAAACACCAATGGATATGGGATCATCCATCGCCCATCATATGGGTCAAGAAGCGCATACGCTAGTCTACTCTGGTATATCGATGCCCTGTCTCGATACACCCACGAATTGGAACATTTGAAGGATGTACTTGGCGACTACACTGTCCCCACTAGTATGATCTATATCATAGTCCAGGTAGTCAAGTACACATCCTAAGGGCTTTATCAACATGTAATATAGAGACAATCAGAGTATATGTTAAGATAAAGAGCAACTAGATAGCATACTATCATGTCGAGCAAGAAATTCCTCCCTATATATGTCCAAGCATCCACTACAATATACATCGTATGTACAGTAATGGCCTCTAGGGCATACATTGTTGGATATAGTGCCCTCAAAGTCAATTATTGGATCGCAGGCACGTGATTGCAATGATTGAGGAGGACTTATACCGGTAGGAAAGTCTTACTCGAGATGATAGTATGCTATCTGGTTTGCCTTTATCAGTCGTGTACAGGTTCAGGTGACTGATCACTGTTACATGTTGATAGAGCCCTTAGGATCTTGCTTGACTACCAACAGTATGATGGCGATCATATACGTGAGAGTTGGGTAGTCTATAAGCACATCCTTAATAGTGGTCCCTAGCCGTGGGAGTTTCGAGACAGCGCATCGATACTCCGGAGTAGACTAGTGTATACAGTCGAGACCCCGACGAGGGGCGGTGGCCGGTCTCACAAGCCACTGGTGTCAGTTGGATCACCTAAGATGTATACAGGTGCTCATTGGGTTATGAGTATACCGGACATGACTCGCCGGGAACCTGCTAGTTGGTATTATACCTAGCGTCAGATAGCAGTTTCATGGTGACATGTGTACAGGTTAGTTCATCGACCTGAGGTCATCATTTGTCTCATGTGAGTTCCCACTGTGCTTTGATTTCTACCCTACCACGACTCAAAGGAGTCGTGCAAACAGGTATTTTTTGGGTACAGTCCCGAGCTACATGGAGGCAAGTGAGCGGATCGGCAGGGGATTCGTCTCTCCCGGTATTGGGGGTGAGATCGCGCTGTGTCTAGGAGAGCCATTACACAAACCCTCGGCCGTGGTAGGAGATTTACTGGTAGGTACTCCAGTAGTATCTCAGGGTGTTCTGGGCTACACTCCGACACGACATATACCGCTATTGGGGGTCTGACGTTACCAGCCCCTAGGCCCGATATGCGATACTCATAGACGAACGGACCGGACTGTATGTATATTGTCTCTGTTAGGCTCAGTAGGGTTCCAGGATCAGTTCGCTCATCGGCTTCCCTTGATGTCAGTACATAGGCAGCCGTTACGCACAGCTGGTGCCGCTGACGGCTTGTGGTTAAATCCACTGCCAGGACACTGATGAGTCATTAGAGTCCCCCACAGATAGTTTCCCAAATTCGGGCGAAACGTTGTAGAGGCCGTATGGTTTTATGTCAGGGTTCGGAAAATGCACGTGCGTTTACGCACGTGTCATTTTTCGGGCAGATAATACTGGTGGGCTTTGGTTTAAGCCGGATCCGAGTATTATACTGTGTAGATATAATATCTTTGTCTCAGTTGCATTTGTATTCGGTCGTATTACAAATGCGGGTATGTTTATACTGTTACGGGGTTATCCTGAAATTCGTTTCGGGATCACTTTTGGAAGTTGCCGATTTTCTATCACCCGTCTTAAACATTCAGTTTAATACGGATTTATCTTTTCGTCATTTGGGTGAGTCATGAGTGTGGAAGGTTGTCACGACCCGAAAGAGCACGTGACTGGCCCTTGAACCATATGAAGTCTATAGGACCCCATCTGATCTAAGTAAGCCAAAAACCCAGAAATCTAAAACTATTTAAAGAGTAAATAAGGAAAACTGGTTTTAAGAAGTAAAGAAATCATGTTTCGAAAATCAAATTTTTTAAATAACTAAGCCGAATATGTATTTTTAAAATGTGTAACCTTTCCTGAAAATTTCGGCAGAGTTTCCTTTGTAAAAACTGGCCCCGAACGGGGTACAACAAGAATAATATATATGAAATGATAAAAGGCATCCCCAAGCGGGAGCTAGCTCTTCATCAATCGACGGTCACAACCACGCAAGCAATAATAATATACAACGCCAGAGGGCGAGGATCAAAAAAAACCCCCAAAAGAAACTCAAAACAGCCAGAAAACCGTAATACTACAAGCGCGACTCTAAGGTCGAAATAATACAACACTGTTTTCTAAGTATGAAACAATATACAAGTTTTGGTTGATGGAATTTCTAGATACAATGAATAATACATGAACAATGGCGGTTCTGATACAAAAGAACCCACCTACCCAAGCAAGTCACCCATAAGGAAGCAGTGTGCCAGAAATGCCGCTATGGAATCCGTACGGCAAAACCTGCAAGAACTGTGGCACAACGGGGGTGAGTTGCCAACTCGTGAATAGAAAATATCTACAAGCAGAGATCGAATGCATGACCCATCCTAGGTCAATACGATCAGATATAAATAAATCTCAATTTGAATAAGTCTGAAGCATGCTAAACTGGCAAGGAAATCTCTATGCATGAGTGTAGTGCCAAGTGCTCGTGCCAGTGCCTCAGGTAATAGCATATCATAAATGTGAGGTATGATCAATGTAATCAAATCTGCATGTACGTGGATCCCATCCACTTGTTACCCAATGACAATAACCATCATGCATGTTAATATCATAAATCATGTTTATGGGAATAATATGAGGATATAAACATCTGTGTCCCTCGCGACACGTCAAAATCATGGAACCGGAGTACCCAGCATCGACACTCGAAAACATCATGAAAACTGTGCCCAGCATCGGCACGTAAATCCTCATATATCGGGCTCCGTCAGTCCGGATCGGCCCACGGGCTCTGTCTGCGGTATCGGCCCTCGGCCCCGGCAGTACGCCCATATCCATCTATCGACTCTGGTCAGTATCCTCCGGATAACCGCCAGGTCCAACCAATCACCGGTAGGTACTCGCCACCCTGCCAAGCTCATCGTCTGCTCCACGAAAAACATTTCTTGCCCCGGGGAACCATACCGGGTCCACCATATACCCGCAATCGGCCTCATCCGCCTCCTCGAATCGGGTTTCACATGTCGCTCTCAGCACCGAGAAAACACATGGTGGACGCACTGAAATATCATATCAAGGGTAACCGAGTTTTAAAACAATTACATATTCTCTTTTTGAAACACCCACGGTTCCCAAAAACCAGAAATATCATGGAAACAACATATCTCAATGCGTATAATCAGAAAGCATGATGTATGCGACATGTAAAGAAATGTAAGCAACATACACTGAATGCAACAGTACTACAGTGTAGTGACATGGCAATTATCGATGATGAAGTGTGTGAGCCGGCAAACAAGTGTACGTGGAACATACGCATCATCGATAATGGTGCTGGTGTCCTAGCAGCATGACTGAAATATATCGACAATACAAGCGATGTAATGCAAATAGCATGAATATGCGGAATCGAATAATCAACGCAACAGTAAAGAACCTGCCTCAATAGATATATCATGCAACCTTGCCTTTTGAAATAAGACGAATCAGGGCTTTTGGTAAAATAAGGGCTACGGTGTTTTAAGAAAAGATGCGTCGCTTGAAAATATCCGTAGAATCCCTTTTGCCTATCTTTAAAATATCCCCGATTCGTTAGTTTTGAAATAGGTATGACTCGGGTTTAGTCTAACGCCTACTATGCGAACTACGAACCCAACAATCAAGTCAATCGGGAGGGGTATAGAAACCACCTAAATCTGAGTCGATATACATATATATATATATAGTCGGTGATCTCGCCTCAATAGTATCACGTACGATACAGTATATCATATAACATCCTCGAGTCATGAGTGCGGATCTAACATCAATATAAAGCTCGTACGGTAAATCGTCGTACGGCATCCCAATAGCTGGGTACGGGTCAATATCACATTCATCTCATCATATATCCGGTATCACTACCATCATATCACATCACAATAACGAACTCTGTCATATCGCCGAATCTCACGGCCTCAATCAAACCTCATCGACTCAACTCAATCCCATGTATCATCCTCAATCCCGTATATGAACACATAGTCCCATACCCATGTGTAGATATACACACCTCTATATGCGCACAGATAAATGAAAGAATGCATGCAAGTATATGTGTAAGTGTATGTGTGGGTGCAACCACTACTCTAAGGTTTCGCACTATACTAAACCAATACATCCTTATCACCAATAATACCATTATTACCCTCAATAATCCTAAACAACACATAATAAATATATGTGTGTATACGTATTCGTATACATCACCACGGACTGCGGGGGTGCTATACGCCATCCACCCGACTTCTCCCCGTAGATATAAATCTACTCACCTTGCTTCTCGTGTGCCGATGCCGATGTCCCTATCTTCATCTTCTTCGCCTCAACATCACGTGGGGTACCTATAAGGATATCACAAAAGCTAAAGCACATGAAAATCACATCGGAAACCAAAACGGCACACGCTACGCCTATAGGTAAGAACCTATAACCTCGCATGCAAACACGATCAATAGTCACTTGTCGTTGACGTCCAAACGCCATTCGACAGAAACGAAATACCAAATACCAAAATCCATGCTAAAACAAGTCGTAAACCATGCACCAACATAGGAAAATCAACCCAGATTTTACCCTCGATGGAATCAGTCAAAACTAGACATACCCAGGGTCAAGACTAGAGGAAATAGGGCCATGCACAAAAATCGAGGCAATTCCCTCCTGCTCTGGCCGCAAATTGCGGCCAGAAGGAATAAATTGGCGGCCGTGGTTTAGAGTTGGGGACTAGGGTTTGGTGTGGTGGTTCCATGGTGCCTGCACATCTCACTGTCATCTCAGTTTTATTTTTGGGGTCTCAGGGTGATAGCAGATTCCTAATTACGATCACAGATTCACAGTTTTTCTCCGACATCGTCTCATAAATCCATATTCTGGTTCTAGTTCCAGGTTTGGGTCTAAAATAACATCACACCAGGGTTTCTAAGGTCACCACAATCCTCAATTTCATCTTTAATCTTAGATCTCACATAAACCCTAACTTAAAGTTTCACAAATCCACCAAACGACAACACATCGACATGAAACTAGAATGGATGCAATAAGAATTGAATTACTAAACTAGGGGTGCAGAAATTAGCTCCTTTGGCAACTCAAGAAAATTCTTGAGTTGCTCAAAGTCCTCCAAATCCAATCTTGTTAGGTTCAATGTGTAGCTAGTGAGCTTGGGAGCAAGTTTTCTGAAGTGGGAATGGGGTTTTGGGGTTGATTTCATTGTGGATCTAGGGTTTCATGAAGAGGGAGAGAGAGGGAAAGGGAGCAGGAGCAGCAACAGCTCTTCATGAAGAGGGGAGAGAAAAGGAGAAGGAAAATGATGGGTATGGTTCAAAAAGTGGGGTTTGACCTAGTCTCTCTCTCTCTTATCATCACTTACTATTTCCTTTTCTTTTCTTTTCCTTCTCACTCCAATAGTGAACCCAAAAGAACAACCATGGCAATAGAAATGTAACACAAGTGTAACAAGTGTGGAAAATGATATGTGCACATTTTTGCATAAAAATGCTAAAAATCAAATTAGCGATTTTTAATCGCGATTAACAATAATTTAGCATATAACTAATCTTAAAAACTTTAAAATGGCATAATTCCATAAAATACCCTATTTTAGAATTTTCCAAAATTTTCCCCCATTTATTTGTATTTAATTATACCCGAATATTAAAATATTCATTAAAATAATATTAAATTATAAAAATTCCCGAAAATAATATTTTATTATTTTGGAAACGTTACAATCTACCCCCCTTAAAGAAATTCGATCCCCGAATTTAAATTTAAACCCTCAAATACTAAAATATTTGTATACAAATTCTAAGTCATCGGGGCTCCGAAATCAGCGATACATAAAACGTATCATAGCGCAATGCATGCGCATGAGTACTGAGTAGATAACTCAAAAGCAACACTCCATCAAGCATCCCGCAATCATCGGAGTCATGGTAAAGACACAAATGTCAAATCCAATACAAAACCAATATGATATAGATCAGAACTATACATGTAGACATCCAATCTATACATGTGAATAGCTGATGTAAATGCATGCCAAATCTTTTTGAGTCGCTGTGTGATGCGCGTAACACCGTACAGTGGCCGACGTTTTTCATAAGAAAATAACTATATACGTATATACATATCCTTTGTTTAATAGGTACGTTCCGCCGTTTTGAAAGCAATTTAGAAGGGTTTCCTGTTTTTAAACGTTTCGTGTCATATCGGACACGTAGTATATATATATCGAGACCATAGCTCGTTCTTGGAAATCCCTTCGAACTATCAATGCATGCAAAATATATCCAGGTACTGTCCTCTGACTAGTCCTGCTCAGTATGAAAACAAATATCCAATATCATAAAAATGTACTGCTCCAAAAGGAATAAATCCCAAAAATGCACATAACATCACCCTGTGCGTCTGGTGTTCACGGAAATCAAAATCCATATATGTGCCATACAGGTGCACAAAACAACATCTAGGTGCAACGGGCGTGCACGAAGCATCTGTCATAGGCAACGTGTATGCCTGACAGCCAAAATCCGGTGCATCTGATATGCACGAAGAATCTCGATTTAGTGCATCGGGTGTGCACCAAAATCGTATCTCAAAACATGCACCCAACATGCGCGAAAATCCAAATCGGTGCATCCATCGTGCACGAATGAAATCTAAACCCTGCGCACTCAACATACACGGAATCACAAAATCCAATAGCAAACGTCGAACATGCGTAAGTCCAGTCGACAGCACGGAGTGCAAGAATCAATCATCAATATCAGGGTCAAAATCGACGATATAAAATGCGGCTCAATCAAGATCAAGTGTACCGCGATGGAAAATCTCCCAACCGTGTGCATCAGCGTGCACAAATCAAATCAAAACACTAAAAGTACATGAAAACTACGCTGGAAGCGTAAATCAAATCACCGGCATAAAATAGGCATGAAATCATAATCAATACCTCAAGAATAATAACTCTGCACAAAATATGAATACCCAGTAAGTGCAACCATGGTGCCAAAAACAGAAATCATAGAACTCAGCCATCAAAACCAAATCATGCAAATAGATCGCCAAAATACCGAAATCCCAAGTGACGGATACGTGATAGTCACATCACAAAATCACAAATCATAAATCATAAATCATAAATACCGTCGTCGGTATATCCTCCTTCGAGATCGAGAAGGTGCCGGTACATCCAATGCTAGCGGCGCAAGATATCCACTTGCCTCTTGCTCGCGGTCTGGCGTCCTCTGTCTCTGGGTCTTCATCTTCCCTGTGGATTTCCTATCTCGCAATCCATCGGCTCATCGGCCCGGTCAGGTGTGCTAACCGGAACGATTCCGTTCTAGCACTTCCCTGGTCATCTCTCGGTCAATCCTCACGACCGCTCGTAACGCAGCACATCTCTGGCGCCGACCTCGGGTCCTCTGAATGCACATCACGCATCTGCTCCTGGTGCAAATATTATTGCAGCAGTGTACTGGAAGGAATCCTACTTAATGTCTCTTCTGATCTTGCCTAAGCCAAACTGTACGGAGGCTGGTACTCTAGCGTAATCTTTCCTCGCTTTCTGGACCTCTGCGCCCTTAGTACAACATCTCCTCGGAAGCTGGTCGCATCCCTGCGCTTCTGTATGCATATCCGACCTTTAATCTTAACGGGGTGTAGTAACAGCTCGTCTGCATCTCGCACGAACTTCTTGTCCTGCTTGTCTGTATCATCGACCATTTCGACATCGCGTCTCTATCTGCGCACTGCAATGTCCTCGGCTACGGTCCCTACGAAGTCTCTAACACGGACTCGAAATCACGAACTCGGTATCTTCGTCACTCAGTAGGAGATATCTAGCCGATCACGTTCTCAACGTGCGTATCGCATCTCTGATGTCAGCGGAGTGGAACGTCATCTCGTCGAAATCTCATGCGAACTCTTTATTCCACTCTGCTTCAATATCGACTGATTCAGACTCATCTCATCGTGGCTACACAGACTGCGCTCCAACGGCTATACTCGTATCTGGAGTCTCCCAAGCAGTGTCCTATCACACGATATCCGAGGCCGTGGTAGGAGATTTACTGGTAGGTACTCCAGTAGTATCTCAGGCTGTTCTGGGCTACACTCCGACACGACTTATACCGCTATTGGGGGTCTGACGTTACCAGCCCCCTAGGCCCGATATGCGATACTCATAGACGAACGGACCGGACTGTATGTATATTGTCACTGTTAGGTTCAGTAGAGTTCCAGGATCAGTTCGCTCATCGGCTTCTCTTGATGTCAGTACATAGGCAGCCGTTACGCACAGCTGGTGCCGCCGACGGCTTATGGTTAAATCCACTGCCAGGGTACTGATGAGTCATTAGAGTCCCCCACAGATAGTTTCCCAAGTTCGGGCGAAACGTTGTAGAGGCCGTATGGTTTTATGGCAGGGTTCGGAAAATGCACGTGCGTTTACGCACGTGTCATTTTTCGGGCAGATAATACTGGTGGGCTTTGGTTTAAGCCGGATTCGAGTATTATACTGTGTAGATATAATATCTTTGTCTCAGTTGCATTTGTATTCGGTCGTAATACAAATGCGGGTATGTTTATACTGTTACGGGGTTATCCTGAAATTCGTTTCGAGATCACTTTTGGAAGTTGCCAATTTTCTATCACCCGTCTTAAACATTCAGTTTAATACGGATTTATCTTTTCGTCATTTGGGTGAGTCATGAGTGTGGAAGGTTCTAGAAGGTGACTAGGTTAGTGAGGTGTTCTTGATTCATTGGTTGCATTTAATGAGTGGATGACTAGGTTAATGACTCTTCATTTGCAATTAATGTTTGTGCTAGGTGTAAATATGACTCATTAGTTCATTAATGTTATGGTCACCTTCCTCTCTCTCCTACACTCACCCCCTCCTCATTATAGTGTCCGGCCCTTCATTGCAAGAGATAATGGTTGCTTGAAAAATAAAGGATTGGAAAAATAAAGATGATAGTTCTTGGTTCATGGAAATTTCATTTCTCATTTACCTGATTCCAAAAGGCAACTTCATTAACCGTTCATCCATGGTTTTGGATGTAACGAGACAAAGTGTTCTACTCATTCTCTACATCAATCTTGGTCATCTCTTTTAGGAAACTTGATGACCGAGTTGCCTCGCTTCAGAGGCGGGAGCCCGTTTAAAGATCCGCTGACGTGGTGCCACCTGGACAAGGAGACCGGAGATCGAGCGAGATCGGAGCAGCCGCAACAAAGCGTGGGATGATGGTTAAAGACCGAAGGACTCGGATCGTTCGGTATAACATTTCTACCCACTTTGTAGTTTGTTAGTTTAGCAATAATGGCAGATCCGGGTTATAGTATACGATAGCGCCAGTTAAAAAGTTTTTGTTCCGCATTTGGCGTCTGAAAGACGGCCGGGGCGCTATCGTAAACTCACAGTGGTATCAGAGCCACGCCATTAAGCTTTACTAATTTGTGCTAACGCGTTTAAAAGATCGATCGAACAGAATTTCGAAAATCGCAATTTCTATATGTAAAGTTTCTGTCGATTTTAAAACAGGCCTAAAAATCATTTTGAGCATCTTAGAAAATCAAGCAGGCTTTTTGAAGAACACAGCAGAAATTTTACCCTCTGACTCGACCGTATCCTGCAAATGTAAACTGATATGATGTTGTATATCAGGTTCGGTATCTAATAACATTCGTTCAGAATCAATGTATTCTGATAATACAGGGTGATAACTACCAACAGACTTGGCTGCAACACTTGCACCGTTTCTATCTCATGAAACTTATCACCCGTTCTCAGTCCTCTACGTTTCTGTAGCCAATGTAACAGATTACATTTGCGGGATCCTGATCCGGTATCTCATACCCAGGACATAAAGGATATTGAGAAACAGTTCTCTATAATGAATACACCCGAAGAAGATGCATCAGCATGCACTTTCTTTGTTTGGGCGGCACGGGAATTCTGGTAATCCCCAATTTCCTGCTCTGTCTTATAACAATTATAAGTTGGAGCGGGACCAACGTTCCCCAGCTCAGTATAACAAGCGGGTTCGGTCAATACATCCGTATTATTATCTTGATTAAGGTGTGATATGGTCGCTACCTGGAGAGAGAGAGAGAAAAAAACACTCAGTGTATGCTCTTGCAAGATTAGATAGGTTATTAATATAGCTAATCAGGATGTCTCCCACTGTTTTAGTCAAATCTTTCTTCAAACCCTAAAAGGAAAGATTAGCCGAGATTAATTACACTCTATAAGTTCGCCAATCTTTTAGCCAGGCCAGTGCCGGTACTTTGAGGGAGGTTCCCCGTGCTTTCGCATGGACCTAATTAAAGTAAACCTCGTTTTCCCAGGGGCGTAACCCCGTTGACACCTTTCTAGACACCTACTTGATCGGCTAATTGTAATATGTAAAACTCTCCCAGGAGTAACTCTTACTCGCAGCGGGTATCGGGATCCAACTATCTCATAGAAGGTATGCAATCTCATTGCAAATTTTAACACTTGAAATTCCCAATAATATTTTACCCCTAGCGTCCTATAACCTTGATGCAGGCTAACAAACCATAGTCCGCTAGTCAAGTTCAACCCGTCATTTCCCGATTGAATTAAACCCACCCGCACGACCCTTGACGCAGGCCAACAAAGTCGCACGACTACCCTAACTCAATCGCATCATATGCATTTACAGATAAGCATAAATAGCTACCGAACACTACGCCTTGACACGGGACAACAAACATAGCACGAATACTATGAAATACTTATCTGAAATGACGGAGGGTTACGACAGGTTTTTAAGAAAACCTTTTGCGTAATGAATTTGATATCGTTGTAGAATCGAGTGATTTTAATTGGAGTGTTTTTGAGGCCTTTTCTAATTTTGCTAAAGAGGTCACTCCCGGTGAAGGGATCGTCGGCTCTTTCCTCATCAAATAAGGTGCAGGATATTTCACAAATACCACTATGCAAAGCAAAAACTATAGAAGCAATCAAAAAACAAACCGAGTATGCAGCATCTGCTAGTTTCGCTAAAGAGGTCATTCCCGGTGAAGGGATCTTGGCTCTTCGCTTATCAAATAAGGTGCTGGGTGTTCTACAAGGAACACCGCTATGCAAAGCAAGAACTAGAGCTACCAATTTTTAAGACAAGTTTCTACAACATTTTTAGGTTTCTTTTAGTTTCATTAATCTCATTAATGAAGTCCCATTTTAATTATGCTTTACAAGTATCAAATTTGAAACGAAATAAACAATATATAATATATATCTCGTATATATAATATAAACATTCATCTCAGGCAGTAATATGATCTCATCACAGAACATTGCAGCAGAAGAACATATATGAAATATTGGATATAGTAGGACGTCCGTGTTTTAATACGATCTTGTATAAAACACGGATTCCACGGTCGCGATGAATAGCCAAACCCACATCCTTAGACCCCTACAAGAGCGGCAAGTAACCCTGCCAGTTCTAGAGTTAGGAGACCCGGTCTCGACTCCTCGAGATGGTCTCCCACTGTACCCTAGAACCCGGTTAGTTGTTCTCCCCGCCTTGGGTCTATCCTAATGCGGAAAAATAAATAATATACAAAGGTGACATCAACCTCAGCCCGGAAGTGCCCCAATAAAAGAATATTACATACAAATGAATTTTACATGAATGAAAATAAAAACTCTCATCTCACATAAAACCCCCGGCAATTCAAAAACACGACGATCCAATATAACATATTACAGCAACACATAATATCTCATATCAACAACGTAAGTAAGTATGCATACACCGATTGTCGTTGATGTATAGTAACGAAAACCGGCGATACAACTACATACTACACTTACGGTCACAGAAAAGAAAGTGTAAAACTACAACAGTTGGAATCCGCAACCTCCTTAGACATCGCATGCCTAACTAAATGAATTCCTTAGACATCTCATGCCTAACAATTATAAACCCCGCATTTTAGTCTCATTATCGAAAACTCTTTTCAATATCTAGTCGGGCAATTCAACAAGATTCCCGATATCCTGATCGAATGCTCGTCGCAAACTTTAGTAAACGGCCGCACCCCCGATGCCGTCGACGAAGTGCACTAAGGCGGAACACTGCTGCTGTGAGCACCCGAACGGATGCTTTTGGCGATGGGGTTCTCTTACAGTCACTTGGTCGGGGCTATGGAGCGTGGCTATCTATTAAGTTTTCTTGGCGAGTATCCGCGTACACTACGTGATTGCGACAGACTTTTGATCGCATCAAAATCCCGCGATCATCAAGTTCCCGGACTCTAGAGAGGCTCCACAAAGAGAAAGATGCAAGCTTGCTACCGATCTTCGATAACTAAGATGATCTACCTTGAAGTTTCTTTAACTCAAGCTCTCACTCACTAATGAAGTGAACACCCTAATCTAATTGGCTAGATTAGATGAGGATGATGAAGTAGGATTTATGCTCTCATTTATTTTCTATTTCTCATACATTTTCATCACTTCACAAAAAGCTAGAAAGCTTTTCATACAAGGAAGAAGAAGAAAGAAGATGATCAATCCTTTTGTAATGAATGATGAAAGTGTAGTGTGGTTAGAAATACAACCATGGGTTAAGTATGATAACTTAACCCATGTGGAGACTTAACCATGGTCTAGGGTTGGGTTGGGTTAACAAATATCTACAAAAATATCTTTACAAAAGATCTTTACAAAAACAAAACAAAAGCTTCTAGAAGCTTCTAGAAAAATTAACCCAAATCAAACCTTAATCATGTTTAATCTCCACTAATCATGTTGCATTAATAACCATAACATGTTACAATATTATATATCACATATATAATATTATTGTAACAAAATAAAATAATACAATTAACATATATGGCATATATATCAATGTATTACCCGAGTGAGAAAAAGAATCAATAAGTGAGCTTATATTAGTTAATGTAATTTAATATATCAAATATATAATTATACATTAAATTATCAAATCAACACTTGATCCGATAATCCGGCTATTTCACAAATAACCGACTAATATTATCTGTATCAGTTCATCGAATCAACACTTGATCCGATGGCCCAGCTATATCACATATAGCCGGCCGATATCTCATATCACGAGAATCTAATACGGTATCACATACACGTATTGTTATCGGTCCCGCACATTCATATATGTGCTCCTACTCCGTTTTTCCTGAGCCAAGAAACCTCTGTGTAGGACTCTAAAGAATCGTCAATACGCCGGCAGTAGGTGATGATCATATCAAATACCCACAAGCTGCAAGCGGTCAGCTAAACGTAACAGCCACCCAGGTATTGAGCCATCAGAAGATCAACAAGTAAGCCTGTACATTCACCTGCGAATCCAATCAATAACACTCCCGTACAGTCCGGTCTCTTCGTCTGATATGTCGCATATCTCGTCTAGGGGTGGTAAACGCCAGACCCTAGTAGCTTGATAAGTCGTGTCGATATGAGGTCTATAACAGTTCGAGAAACTACTGATAACACTTACCAGTAAATCTCCGTAACCCTGGCCAGGGATTTCCAGTTATAGCCAATCGAACACAGCGCAACATCAACTCCCTATACCGGGAGAGAAGAATCCCCTCCTATCACTCATTGCCTCCATGTGATTCGGGACTGTACCCAAAAGCCACCTTTTTGCACGCCCACTTGGACGTGGTATGATAGAAATCAAAGCACAGTGGGAATCACACAAGACTCTATGACGATCTCGGGTCTACAGACTAACCTGTACCTGTGTCACTATAGAACTGCCATCTGACGTGAGGTATAACACCATCTGGGAGTTCTCGGTGAGTCCATACAGTGTACCCAGTCTCTACTGAGCACTCGTATACCTTCTCTGATGTCAAACACCAATGGATATGGGATCATCAATCGCCCATCATATCGGTCAAGAAGCGCATACGCTAGTCTACTCTGGTATATCGATGCCTTGTCTCGATACACCCACGACTAGAAACAGTTGAATGATGTACTTGGCGACTACACTGTCCCCACTAGTATGATCTACATCATATTCTTGGTAGTCAAGTACACATCCTAAGGGCTTTATCAACATGTAACTTAGAGACAATCAGAGTACATGTTAAGATAAAGAGCAACCAGATAGCATACTATCATGTCGAGCAAGAAAGTCCTCCCTATATATGTCCAAGCATCCACTACAATATACCTTGTATGTACAGTAATGGCCTCTAGGGCATACATATAACTAACAATACATAATTCTGACGAAGAAGGAGATGCTCTATGGGAAGACGCTAACCCTGAACCAAAACGAGCTCCCGTCGTGAAAATACCAAGCCCGTCGTTCGAAGAACAAATGGACAAGTTTATAAGGGAAGCGGGTCAAAAGGTTCGAGACGACCATAATCGCGAAATGGCCATCTACGAGAAAGCTAGAACGCAGTGTCTCCTTCAGCAAGCTACAGAGAATGACGATGCTCTTCGTCGCCAGCCCGGCATACAAAAGACCCGACGCAAAAATAAACCAAAGAACGGAAAAGGCGATCGACAGCGACAAAGCGGGACCAAGAAGCCACGTGATCGAGAATCGAGCAGCCGAGATCCGTCTCTTATAAAGAAGATGGGTCGAGCATATTCTTTTCCCCAAGACAAGACAAAGAAGATATTCGATCTTGTCATAAAACATCAGATGATGACACTCCTAGAGTCCAAGCACCCCGAGCAAGCAGACAAGGTCTCTCACCCAAACTATTGCTCTTATCACCGAGCAACAGGACATCCTCTCGAAGACTACTTCACCTTCAAGAACTGGGTTGAACATCAGTATCAGCAAGGCAGGTTCGCTCTATCCCGCAGTTGGAGGGTAACCCCGCCACAGAAGCATGAACCAAAAGCCACGAGAGTAGAGCCGGATCAACATCAGTCTTGGAAGCGATCTCGCACCTGTCATGTGATAATGATGTCAGGAAAAGGAACATGCGAAGATATGGCTGATCTCCCCTGGTGCTTCGAAAACGATGACGACGAGGTGATCTCCGAGTTTCCACCGGCACCAATGGAGCTGGAAGATGGGATACATACTACTGCAGATGACCTCAGAAAAATCGACTTGGGCACTGCTAACGACCCACGGCCGACATTCGTCAGTGGACTGTTGTCTGAAGAAAAGGAGGCTACGCTTAAAGACGTGCTCATGCAGTATAAAGATTGCTTCGCATGGAACTATTCTGAGATGCCCGGATTAAATCCAGAAATTGCTGTCCACAAATTGGCAATATCTCCGTACGTCAAGCCGATCAAACAAGCATCGAGAAGAATGCGGCTCGAGCTTAAGATGACATCAGCGCCGAGGTCAAGAAGCTGATCGACTCCGGCTTTATCCAAGAGGTTCAGTATCCTGATTGGATCGCCAACATCGTCCCAGTGATGAAGAAAAATGGGACGATGTGCATCTGTATGGACTTTCGGGATCTCAACAAAGCTTGCCCGAAGGACGACTTTCCAGTACCGGTCACCGAGCTGATGATCGACAATACGTTCACCCATGAAGTTTTCTCTTTCATGGATGGCTCATCAGGATACAATCAGATAAATATGCATCCCGAGGACCAGAAGCATACTGCTTTCCGGACCCCTTTGGGCATATTCTGTAACAAGGTGATGCCCTTCGGTCTAAAGAACGCCGGTGCTACCTATCGGAGCGCCATGATGAAGATCTTCGATGACCTCATACATGAAATTGTCGAATGTTATATCGACGACCTCGTAGTGAAAAGCAAATCATATGAGGAACATTTAGAGCATCTAAAGATCGTGTTTCAGCGCCTTCGGAAATACAACTTGAAGATGAACCCTCTTAAATGCGCGTTCGGAGTTTCCTCGGGCAAGCTCCTAGGATTCGTCGTTCAACATCGAGGCATTGAGATAGACCCGTCGAAGATCAAGGCGATCATGGAAATGCATCCGCCAAGAACTCTTAAGCATCTGGGGCCTCTCCAAGGAAAGCTCACGTATATCCGGCGATTCATAGCCAACTTCTCCGGCAAATGCCATCCATACAGTCACCTGATGAAGAAAGGAATCCCTTTCGTCTGGGATCGCAAATGCCAAAGTGCACTAGATGAAATCAAGCAATACCTACAGAATCCGCCAGTACTGGCCGCTCCCGTTAAAGGAAAACCTCTCGTCCTGTACACAACAGCCCTCGAAGGTTCTTTAGGCGCACTATGGGCATAAGAAAATGACCAAGGGAAAGAAAGAGCCCTCTACTACTTGAGTCGAGTTCTACTGGGGGCAGAAAGCAATTACTCTCCCATCGAAAAACACTGCTTGGCGTTGATCTTCGCGATAATGAAGCTCAGACACTACGCGTTGGCACATGAGGTCTGTTCCCCTCCGAAGGACGGCGCACAGGACCGCGATGTCCTGACGCTGAGATTCGGGGCAGATGCTATTTGGTTTTATCCGTCCACCTCTCCGGAGATGCCAAGTTGATTTATGGCACCGTGTATCGGAGGTTTAGACGGATGCGACCGATGTAGCAGACTTCGTCAGATTCCCCCTCGCTTGAGGGTTTTTTTTTTATTGTGGGGACGCTCTTCCCTGCAGGCGCAAGCCCCTGCAGTTAATTACGCTACCGCATCGCGGTAACAACTTTCTCTTTCTCCAGAATTTCACTTCGTGTCGTGTGTGTTTGTTTGATTTGTGTTTGCCCGTGGATTGTATACGGAGACTGAGTAATGCCGTCGCCCGTAGGACGTGGACTAGTCCAAATCCGTATTTACTTAGATTTGGGTTTGGTGTTTTTAGTTTAAGGATGCATTAGTCGCATTGCGGCTAAGATCAACTTAAACATTCGTTAAGGATACGTTAGTCCTGTTTTGAGACTAAGATCAACTTAAGGGGATAATCCATTTAATATCTGGCCATCGGGACTCGTCACCTCTCTAACGTCGTTGAAGGATTACAACGGCAGATGTCAGAGGAGTTCAGAGATGTACCCTTGAACCAAGGTTGATTTGGAGTTTTATAGTCCGTTTGAATGTTTAAGGATACGTTAGCCGTGTTTGGAGGCTAAGATCAACTTAAACGGGATCGTTTAGATCCGGCAAAAGAGCATTTGGAGGCTCTATTGTTCCAGTTTAGGGACGTAGTGGTCCATAGGTAGTTTAGGGACGTTGCGGTCCATGCTCCAGTTTAGGGACGTGGTGGTCCATATTCCAGTTTAGGGACGTGGGGGTCCATATTCCAGTTTAAGGACGTGGTGGCCCGTATTCCAGTTTAGGGACGTGGTGGTCCGCTATTAGTTTAAGGACGTTTCGGTCCAACATTAGTTTAAGAACGTTTCGGTCCATCGCCAGTTTAAGGACGTAGTGGTCCATCATTAATTTAAGGACGTTTCGGTCCAATGTTAGTTTAAGGACGTTTCGGTCCAACATTAGTTTAAGGACGTTTCGGTCCATCGCCAGTTTAAGGACGTTTCGGTCCATCGCCAGTTTAAGGACGTAGTGGTCCATCATTAGTTTAAGGACGTTTCGGTCCAATGTTAGTTTAAGGACGTTTCGGTCCGATATTAGTTTAGGGACGTTCCGGTCCAATATTAGTTTAGGGACGTTTCGGTCTACAAGTTTAAGGACCCCGCAGTCCATATTCATGTGTGGTCGTTGGGACCCGTCGCCTCTCTGACGTCGTTGAAGGATTACAACGAGAAGTGTCAGAGGAGCTCGGAGATGTACCCTCGAACCGGATATAAATTGATTTGAAGGGGGATTTGTGCCCAATTCAATTTAATTTAAGGACTTACGGCCAGAAATGGGCTAAGTCCAGTTGAAAATGTTCGACATTTTTATGCATTGCATTTCTTCCATTTTTTTTGTTTGGGCTTTGCCTATAAAAATGCAGAGCATCAATTTATTCTGGGCTCTGCTCATTTATAAATGAGCAAGGCATCTGTTTTGTCTGGGCTTTGCCCCCTTTATAAATGCATAGCATTTTTATTATTTCGTTTGGGCTCTGCCCATTTATAAATGATGCAGAGCATCAATTTAATTAGGCCTGTTTAGTCTTTTAATTGGGCCTGACCCTTCAGGAAAGAAATGCATTGCATTTGCCAGGCGCTTTACTGAGCGCAAGCGCTTGTGGTGAGGACACGCGTCATGCTCTGGTGAGCGCAAGCGCAACAGCGCAGTGCACTGCGCTATTGCGCTGCTGACACGTGGCGCGCTCTGTTGCAAAGGAGCGCAACAGCGCAATTTTTCAAGTGCAAAGCACTGTTTTATATTTTAATCGATTTTAAATCAAAGAAAACAAGTTTTCTTTTTCTTTCAAAGAACCAATGGTTCATAAGAAAGTGCAAAGCACTATTATTACTTATTTTTCTTTTTATTTAAGATTATTGATCTTGTTCTTAGATCAATAATCTGTCCATAAGAGAATTTTCTCTTTTCCCTAAAGGTTTTTACCTTCTGTTGTTCTTGAGGAGTTCTCAAGAGTTCTCTTTTTTTTTTTTTAGAAAGATGTTGATACCTTTGAATTAAGGTCTGGGGTCCTTTTTATAGTGCCCATAAATTAGTTAAATTTGTTAAAGAGATTTTTTTCTGAGTGATTTGGGGAATTTTCCCCACCGTTGGATCTTTGATCTAAGGGCTTCTGCTTTGCAGAGGAAAATCTTCTTGTTTTAACAAGAACTGAAAAGATTTCTTAGAAATTTAATTCTGTTTGGTGCAGATGCCCCAGCACGTGACACGTGTCACGCAGCGCACAGCGCAGAGCAACTGCGCTAGCGCATCTGCGCTGACACGTGTCGCGCAGTGCACAGCGCAGCGCAACTGCGCTAGCGCATCTGTGCTGACACGTGTCGCGCAGCGCAGTGCTTGCGCAACTGAAGCGTTGCTTTCTTTAATAGAGCTTTGCTCTGATTGGGTGCGCCTTCTCGGACGCTGCACTGACGTATCAGCGCCTGACACGTGGCGCGTTGCGCCCTGGATTTGAAGCGTTGCTTCATAATTTGAATTTTTGAATTTTCAGCAGAGCTTTGCTCTGATTGGGGGAAACAAATGCCCCCCCACCGTTGCGCTCACGTGGCGCGTACGTGAGTGCGGCGGTGGCAAGCCCCTGACCGTTGGATCAAGGGGTGAGCTAAAGGGGCGCAAGATCCTTATAAATAGGACCTATGGCCCTTTAGAAAACTTCACCATTTTCTAGATTTTGATTCCAGAGCTTTGCTCTCGCTTAGAACTTCAGAGCTTTGCTCTCGTTTCCAGAACTTCAGAGCTTTGCTCATTTCCAAAGTCAAAAACTTTAGGTAAAATTAAATCAAATTAACTTAAATTAACCTTAACCAAAGAGTTTTGCTCTTACAGATCTTTTGATCTAAATAGATCCCCATTGGGGTTTCATAAACAGAGCTTCGCTCTCAAAAACTTGCAGATCTACAGGGATCTTGTTCATAGGTTTTAATCCATGAGCAGAGCTTTGCTCATAGAACATCTGTGGATCTTTTAGATCTGATAAATGTAAAAATTTCACAAGTTTTTCGTGGATTTTCCAAGATTTCAAAAATTTTAATTCTTTTAGGTGTAGACATTTTCTGATGGACCTTTCCATTATTACCATAGAGCTGTGCTCTTTTTAAGGAATCTTATTTCCCTGGGGCCAGAGTTTGACAAGTGTCACTCTGTGACAGAGCTTTGCTCTGAAAGAGGAGATTTTCTCCTTGTCTCTAGGGATTCTTCCCACCCACTTTTTTTTATAAATGGGAATGTTTTCCTGGGGACCAACTAACAATCTCATCCAATGATGAGGTTGTCCGATGTATTGTCATCCAGATTTTGTAGGTCCCCCTTTGGTCTCCCACTCACTGCACTGATGTGTGGTGTAATTAATTAATTTTAATTTAATTAATGCATTTTCTTCTTTTTAGACGCCAAACGTTGGAATTACAACACTAACGGCTAAATTGTTCTTTTGCAGTGATCATGTCTCCAGACACTTCATTCCCTTTCGTCCGCTCGGAGGAGGGGTTTCCCGAGGCACCCTCGGACTGTGAGGTCCTGACCATGATTAGAGAACACGACCCGGAGTACAAGAAACTCCACCTTTGGGGTAGGTGGTACAATGAGATCATCCAGGGTCGCCGAAGTTTCGGCTTCGCCACGCCGTCTGAGCCAACATCTTCACTCCCTTACGCAGATGAACCCCCGGTGAAGTATGCCGTGGAGGTCAAAAATTGGAATTCGGATGACCTCCTCCAACCTGCGATTGGTGCTATCCCCGTACAGCCTCCGCCAGCAATAGATATTTTAGGGAGGAGAATTTGCCAGGGTGAAGCACGCCCTTGGGGACAGGCTTATAACATTGGATTGATCCCACGACCGCCTGCCGGATATTTACAATGGGCCCGGTACATCCTATCAGCGAAGAGGACTCATCTGATGAGGATTGGCTTGTCCTCGGCCATTTACGTCTCGCTCTTTGAGTATCCTTCTCCTCCAACATCGTGGGTTAAGGCTTTTATCGAGCAATGGAATATCCCCACCCACACCTTCCTGATGACGGACCGGGAAGTCTCTATCTCCTTGGAGGAGTTTGCTGAAATCTCGGGTCTGCCGATGAGGGGAGAGCCTTACGAGGAGATGCTTCCTCCCGATGAGTACGTCTTTGCCACCAAGCCGCTGGTGTTTGACCGGACGCCGGAGAACGCTATTCAGCACCAGTACCCAGGTTTGGTTAAGGTGCTGGAGATCTATGAAGGACTCTATCTGGAATCGGGCATCCGGGGTGTCAGTTTCGCAGATTTTATTGCCCGCTTCATTCGACCGGAGTTCTTATCGGAGCGGAGTGAGAAGTTCGCCCAGCTCGACGACCCTTTTGGATTCGGCTTGGATCGCCGACCCACATCGGAGGATGACCACAAAGATTTTTACCTCCCTGGTGCTGTCGTCGTCTCTTTTTCAGAAATCGCCGTCCCCGACATGGATGAAGAGACCTTCTTTGTAAGGTTCTTGGGCTTGTGGTTGTGCAATTTTGCGCTTCCTATGCATCCACGCTACATGCGGCCGACTGTTTTCTACCCAGCGCATCAGATGGTGGCTGGTTTGCAGTTGTCAGTAGGAATCGCCGGGTTGGCTAATCTTTATAACGGACTTAGCGTAGCGGCGGACGCTAGTGAGCCTGGGGTGCAACCCGCCAACTTCCCGATGCACTACTTTACTTCTTGGATGGAAATGCACGTGCACGGGGTGTTTGGCGCCCATAGGATTCCTCCCTTTTTTGAGAAATGCAGGCTCCCAAGGGTCATACGGTTGGTCGGGGCTTCGATCGTTGTTGCACCTCCGCGGGAGGCTAGGGGGCTGCTCCTTCGACCACACCTGGTCGGGGCAAAGGTTTCCTTCTTGGATAAGGTCATAACAATAGGCTCAGAGACCACCAAGTCGATAGTGTCGCTACGCGATGATTTTAAAGATGGGGCTTCCATATTGAAGGCTCGGGAAATCCTCCATCTCTATTCCATTCGGCCGGGCTACCTGGTGTTCAGGCAGAATGAGACAGCACTCTTCATGAGGTATAATCCTCACCGGTTTGCTCAGCAATCGAGCTACAACCAAGGGATCCCATTGGAAGCCTTCTTGGAAAAGCCCGTGGTTAGCCGAGAGGGGATAAAGAATGCAATGCACCACTTTATGCGGCTCAACACGGGTTCTTATTTCTTCATTAGCGAACCGAGCTGCATCCCCAAAGTCCTCAACGCGTACGTGGCTTGGTATGCGCATGCTATGGGTCCAGTTATCCAAATGGAAAAACGCATGCTTGTTGATCGCAAGGGTGCGCCTCCCGGCGGCGATCGCAAGGCTCCCTTGAAGCCGAGGACCCCGGTTATTTCTCCATTCAAAGGTGTTG
Source organism: Agapanthus africanus (assembly GCA_030015575.1). NCBI lineage: Eukaryota > Viridiplantae > Streptophyta > Magnoliopsida > Asparagales > Amaryllidaceae > Agapanthus > Agapanthus africanus. The sequence continues at coordinate 517,897,752 of CM057343.1, forward strand.
GAGTCGGACCTCCGCGCGTGTTGAGCCTTCCGCGCGGATTGCCACTTCGCGATATTGTGGATGCGCCACCAGCCTCCCGTGCTTCATTGGAGGCGGTAAATGTGGTACCGCCAGAGTCTGGCGCCGGCGAGGATATCGGGACCCGCCGCCCCAAGGCGTCCGCTAAACGTAAATCAGTCCCGGTGTATCCAGAGCTGGTGGGCAAAAGAAGAAGAAGCCGCTCCTTTCCCTTGACGCGATTCTTGGCTTAGAGCCTGAGGCCTCTCTTACCAAAGGAATAAGTGGGTATGGCAGCAATAAGGGTTTCGCGGTAGACCCCGCAGACACCGACCTGGCGGCCGCCATTGCAGCTTCTGAGCGATCAGCGAGGCTTGAAGCGTGGTTAAGTAAACTCGCTGAGTCAGGTAATTATTAGCCTCTCTCCTCATCATTTCATCGCATTTTTCATCATTATTCTTGACTAATACTTTTCCCCATTTTCAACAGGTGTCTCTACCGAAGAAGCTATCGCTGCCTCTTTAAAAACCTTCCAAAAGAGGAGGAGAAACGCACTTTAGCGGGCGCCGGTATGTCCCACCCCCCTTTTTTTAAAGCAAATTTCGTCGTTCTTTTCGATGATCAACCTAACTTTCTTTCCTTGTTTCCTTCTAGGGGTTATACCAGTCGACGAAGATATTCTTCCGGAACCCGTCACTGGAGTTCCGGTCTCGTCGGGGCTGCTGCAAGGGCTTCGACTTGACAAGTCGACGAGGGATGCCTTGAAGAGTTTGGAGGCATCCCTGTATACGGACGAGGATGCCTCAATGCGAGAGGCTCTGGTTAGGTCCGTCTCAACGGCCCAGGAGGAGAGAAAACGGCTGAGGCGCGAGGTGAAGGCGCCAGGCTGCTTTGGCTACGGGAGCGGGCCCAAGCACCGTCCCTCGGGCAGATACTCCTTCCGAAGAGGCCCTGTCGCCCTATCCACTGCTCGCAGATAAGTGGCGCGTGCCGTTCGAAGCGCAAATGATAAGTCCACTTCAGGTAACATTTCTTTCAGAATTTTTATTGTGAAAGTTATAATGCCGACGGTTCTTACATATATTATTTTGCAGGGCCAAGTCCGACCGAGGGTGAGGCGGAGACCGTTGATCCTTGGGGAACAGAGGGGGTGGTACCTGCCGAACTCGAGCCGACGGTGGGCAACGTCGTTGTGGCTTTGGAGCCTGAGGTGGAGGTCGAGGGGCCTGCAGCCGAGAAGGTCATTGATGCCGAACCTGAAGCGGTGGCAGATGATATGATCATTATAACTGAACCGAGGGTGGTGGTGGACGAGGCGCTTAAGGCCGGCGACCTCGTGGTGACAGTGGATGAGCCGATGGAGACGGCGGAGCTCGAAGAAGTTGCGGGTGAGATGGGTATGACTCTTGGGGAAGAGTCAGCCGCTTTCTTTCAAGAATCCGGCAACGCTCCAATCATTGCCCTCCCTGCTTACGATCTCCTGCCGTCTCCTGGTCGCGCTAGCATGACGACGGTCCCCATCGAGTCGGGTGATGAGGCTACGGGCGGTGGCCTCATGTCGATAGAGGAGGGAGTCGCTTCTGTTTCGGCCGGGAGCTCCTCAGGTAAACCTTAGGTCACTATCTTTCTTATTTTACAATCCTTTCTGACAAGTTCACCTTTCTTGTAACACAGGTGCAGCCAGAGCCGATGCCCCACTGCTTGAAGGAGCGCCTTCAACGACTGCCTTGGCGGTGGTTACCTCCCAACCCTCTCTCATACCGTCTAAGATGTTGGAAGGTATGGGTTTGCAACTTATTAGTCTTATCTTTCAGATGTATAGTGTATGTACTGAAGTCGTGCTGTTGTGTCTTTTCAGGAGTACTTTTTGACCATCTTTACCAGATGTTGCTCCCACACTTCTCCTTCCCATCCGAGCTTGCTTCTTCCTCTGGTGGCGTTGGTGAGTATGATTTCCAATGACATCCTTCTTTCTTCATTGATGGGATTATTTCTAAACCCTTTTTTTTATCTCGACTGCAGTGTTACAAATCGAAGGAGGGGATGAAAGACGGGCTGCGTTGCCGACTCTTCGGGCTCTGCCACCTGCCTCAGCTGGTACAGCGACTATCACATTGATAAAGTCTTCCTTCTTTATTTTCAGAACTGTTATCTGATCACATCTTGTTTCTTTTCAGCTGTCGTTCCGGTCTCGGCGCCCTTCGAATCTCGCATCATAATGCCGGCGGGTCCTTATCTGAGGAGTCTGTCTTCAAAAGGCGCCGCGAATAGTCCGCGCATGTTGAGTGACTACGTCGAGGAACTCGACATTGAAACTCCTACATCTGCCGCAGACTTCGCTATGATGGTTAACCCGATGCTAGCAATACTCGTGAACTTTTATGATGAGGGCATCATCGCATCCTGGGTTAACCATTGTAGGGAGATCGAGGGTCGCCTATATCAGTTGGAGTCGCTGCGTCCCGCTCCCGAGGCCTTGGCTGCCAGTAATCAAAGAACAGTGTGGATTGAGCAGAGCGCTCTTTACTTCCGCCACCTCGAACAAGAAGTCATTTCAAGGCGTAAGGAGCATGGTGAAACTTCAAGCAAATCCGTCCAACTGCATGCTCGGGTGGAGGCCAACGCCGCACGGCTGAAGGTTGTCTTTGAGGGCCTCCTGCAATGTCTTTCTGAAGGGTTATCATTGAGGCAACACCTTGATGTTGTTGAGCGAGATGCACCTAGCCAGGAAGCAGCCCAGAAGGCGGCGGAGGAGCAACTTTCATCTTTCTTGCAGCAGCGAGCCCGGGTGGAAGCGGAGGTGGCAGCGGCAGCCGCTCAGGAGGAGGCGCTGAGGAAGTGCGAGAGCAGCTTGTGGATTTACTAAAGACACTTCCTCCTCAGTAGCTATCCATCTTTGTATCGTTTGTACTTGTAGATAAAAGAATGTATATATATATATTTTTTTATTCTTTGACATAATGTATTCTGTACCCGATCAAGTTTATGAATAAAAGATACACCATTTTTGTCATGTGTCATTTTCTCCGTCTTCTCTTTCTTTTACTATCAGCATATCATTTTAGCAAACATGGTTAACGGATGATTAGAACGAGTATCCTGACTTTCTTAAGAAATAGCGATGGCTTAGGCCGCAGGTTCGGATCCGCTGCCTAAGACATTTCAACTCTATGAGCCGTGAGGGTCTCATAGAGACTTTCCTCCCTACGGATCGAGAGGATCTCGTAGGTGAGCTTTCTCCTTAGGAATCGTGAGGATTCCCAAGTGTGGTTTTCTCTTACAAGTCGTAAGGATCCTATAAGAGAATTTTTCCCGCTTACGAGTCATGAAGACCCACAAGCGGTTATTTCCCTCCTCGTCGAAATTCGACTTTGGAGAGTGAGACCCGTGAATAGTATGCAAGAGACCATTTTGGATTGACTTGTAGGGTCCCATTGTTCAGGAAGCAAGTTTTTTAGTCCCGCTGCCTGAGGCTTCATTTGCATGTTGAGACGAATCGGGAATTTCCCGCGGAGACACAGTTTCTCTGCGAGCCGACGCGAATCAGGAGGCTCTCGTCAAGGAGTATTTGTATCCGTGAGTCGAGAAGTTTGCTAGGGATTATTTGTTTCCCAAGCGCCAAGGATTATTTGTTTCCTTAGGGTTTGAAACGAGTCGAGGATTTCCCACAGAGGCGCTGGTGGCTCTGCAAGTCGACGCGGATCAGGAGGCTCTCGTCAATGAGTGTTTGTATCCGTGAGTCGAGGAATTTGCTAGGGATTATTTGTTTCCCAAGCGCCAAGGATTATTTGTTTCCTTGGGGTTTGAAACGAGTCGAGGATTTCCCACGGAGGCACTGGTGGCTCTGCGAGTCGACGCGGATCAGGAGGCTCTCGTCAAGGAGTGTTTGTATCCGTGAGTCGAGGAATTTGCTAGGGATTATTTGTTTCCCAAGCGCCAAGGATTATTTGTTTCCTTGGGGTTTGAAACGAGTCGAGGATTTCCCATGGAGGCGCTGGTGGCTCTGCGAGTCGACGCGGATCAGGAGGCTCTCGTCAAGGAGTGTTTGTATCCGTGAGTCGAGGAATTTGTTAGGGATTATTTGTTTCCCAAGCGCCAAGGATTATTTGTTTCCTTGGGGTTTGAAACGAGTCGAGAATTTCCCACGGAGGCACTGGTGGCTCTGCGAGTCGACGCGGATCAGGAGGCTCTCGTCAAGGAGTGTTTGTATCCGTGAGTCGAGGAATTTGCTGAAGACATTTGTTTCTTCGGAGTTGGACTGAACCGTCGGGATTTGGCTTCGTCTTCTGGTGGAGCCTGTTGGGAAAGTATGGTTCCCTCTTTGTTTACGCCCTTGAATTGTATACAGGGATCGATGTGATCTTAACTGTAGAGCCAAAATTTTATCATCATTTTTTTTGTTTTATCTCCGCGATGCTCTATCATTTCAGCTTTTATATCGTGAGGGTCGCGATTGCCCAATCATTTCGGCTATTTTTCGCGGTGCCCAATCATTTCGGCTGTTTATTTTGTTTTTACTTGCTGCTTTTTATTGCGAGTTGCCCAATCATTTCGGCTATTTTTCATGCCTACATTTTTACTTGCTGCTTTTTCTTGCAAGTTGCCCAATCATTTCGGCTATTCCGTATGCATGTGCGGCCTACTGGCTTTCCGCCGTAAACCTGGAATTAGGCACCGATTTCGGCATCAACACCGCTACAACTGGGATATTTCCAGGAGCGAATCATCATCTGCCTCCGTCGATGTTGAACAAAGGTAGCTTAGCGAATAGGGTTAGGGTCCTGTCGTCTAAGGCTTTTAACTTCATGAGCCGTAAGGGTCTCAGAAAGGTATTTCTCCCTACAAGTCGTGAGGATCTTGTAGGTGTATTTTCTCCTTAGGAATAGTGAGGATTCCTAAGTGTATGTTCCTCTGTAAGTCGTAAGGATCCTACCAGAGGGTTTTCTCCTTGTAAGTCGAGAGGACTTATAAGGGTTGTTCATCATGCGAACATATCCCCAGTCTCGGATGAGACTTGATTAGGGAAATGTTTATTCGCGCCCGTGGATTGTATACAAGGGTCAGTATTGAGCCACTTGTAGGGCAATATCGGAAGTTGTGGGGGTTGCTTAAGCACAGGTTTAGGTCTCTGTAACTTAAGACTTTCAAATCTTATGGGCCGTGAGGGTCCCATAAGAGAGTTCTCCTTACGAGTCGTGAGGATCTCGCAAGTGTATTTTCTCCTTAGGAATCGTGGGGGTCCCTAAGTGTGTTGCTCTTTTGTGAGTCGTAAGGATCTCAGCCGGGTGGTTTCTCCTTACAAGGTCGAGAGGATCTTGTAAGTGTTCTTTAACGAGGTTGCGCCCTTTCAGGTTTTCACAAACACTCGCCGGTAGCCCTGCTGTTTTTACTCACGGAGCCCTTTCGGGTTTTCATCCGTGCCCTTTTTGCTTATGGACATACCTTTTTTTTATTTTTTTATATATTATTTTTTTTGTTTTTTTTATCTCGTCAGCCTAAAAGATGCTGCGGTAGTAGTTTAAAGACGTTTCGGTCTGCTACTAGTTTAAGGACATTTCGGTCCGTCGTTGAGAGGCGGGCTACTGCTTATAAAGCTTGAGCTTAGGAAGATAGCGAGCGGACGTAGTCGTCGTCATCTATCATTGACCTAGGCTGTGGCTCATCAAGCATAGTATTTCTTTAGGAAGCGACCGTTTATCGGCCTGAAAGGCCTTTCACCGTGCATATCTATGAGTAGATAGCCCCGTCCTGGTAGACCTTATCTATGACGTACGGACCTTCATAGTTTGGCTCGAATTTTCCCCGCTTGGCGCGATTGGGGATCATAGGCCTTTTGACCACTAGCACGAGTTCGCCATGGCGAAATGTCCTCGGTCGGGTCAATCTTTCATATGAGCGCGTCATCTTTGCTTTATAGGCCTCCAGATTTTGTTGCGCTATGAGCCGTGTTTCTTCAAGGGCGTCAAGCTCCTCAAGCCGAAGGTGAGCATTTTCTTCGTCCGTCAGCTCGTAATGGACTGCCACTCGTAGAGAGGGTAACTCTATCTCGAGGGAGAGTACTGCTTCTGTCCCGAATACTAACGCATATGGTGTTGCATTTGTGGCCGTTTTAAACGTATTTCGATATGCCCAGAGAGCCTCTTGCAGTCTTTCGTGCCAGTCTTTTTTATTTCGCGACACTGTTTTCTTCATGATCTTCGTCAAGGTCTTGTTGAAGGCCTCAGCTAGACCGTTAGCTCGCGGATTATAAACCGAGGAATATCTCCAATCTATATTTTGTTGCTGCGCGAAGCGACTGATCTTGTGGCTTCTGTAGGCTGGCCCGTTATCGGAGATGATCCGTCTCGGCGTTCCAAACCGATATATGACATGCGTCTTGAAGAAATGGAGAATATTCTCCGTCTTTACTTCTCTCAGCCGTATCGCTTCTGCCCACTTAGAGAAGTAATCGGTCGTCGCTAGGATGAAACGATGTCCTCTAGACGATACTGGTTCGATGGGGCCGACTATATCAGTCCCCCACATTTCGAATGGCCAGCTAGCCACCGTTGGATGTAGTGGATTCGGATGTTGATGGATGAAATCCCCATGAATTTGGCATGAGTGGCATTGCTTCGCATATTCGAGGCAGTCCTGGCTCATCGTGGGCCAATAGTAGCCCATCCGTTTGATCTTTATCTTCATCTTTGGGCCCGCTTGGTGAGAACCACAGAGTCCGTCGTGAACTTCCCGGACGACTTTTTTTGCTTCGTCAGGTCCTAAACATCTCAGCCACAGAGAATCAAACGACCTCTTGTACAGAGTATCATTGACAAAGGCGAAAGACAGAGCTCGTTTCATAAGCTGATGTCTTGTGGACGCTTCTTCAGGCAATCGGCGGGACTTGAAGTAATCTACGAAGACTTCTCTCTAATCCTCGGTATTTTCCCAGTCTTTTACTTGCAGGGTCGTCTGCTCGCTCGCTCCTTTTTCTTCGGTTGATTCCGGAGATATTTCTGCTGGGGCAAGCACCCGACGGCTTTGCACCACGATTCTAACGTCATCGAGGTTCTCGTCAGCCAGTTCTTTAGCAAGTTTGGCCAATGCGTCTGCTTTGCTGTTTTCCGCGCGCGGTATGTTTTCCAAAGTATAGGAGGGAATTTGAGTCAATAATTGTTGCACTTTTTCGCCGTACTTCACCAGTTCTGGTTTGCATGTTTGGTAGTCGCCGTTTACTTGACTAATGACCAGTTGAGAATCCCCGTATATGAGGAGGTTTTCAATTCCCATGTCAATGGCGATCTCGAGGCCTGCTATCAGAGCTTCGTATTCGGCTTCATTGTTTGTCCTCGGCTCTGTTAGGGAGAAAGCAAAGCGCATTATCCCTCCATGTGGAGTTACAAAGATGAGCCCTACGCCCGATTTAATTATAGGGGTGCTTTGTTTGCGCTTCTTCATGGAAGATGCGCCATCGAAATAAAGCTCCCATCGAGTATCATCGCCGTTGACCGTATCAAACGCATGTTCGTCTGGAAGATCGCAGTTTAAAGGAGAATCGGCCGGTATCGGATGCTCAGCGAGGAAGTCGGCGATGGCCTGGCCTTTTACTGCCTTGAGAGGTTGATATATTATCGAGAACTCCATCAAGAGCAGGGTCCATTTAGCGAGTCGTCCCGTCAATATAGCCTTTGACATTAGATATTTGAGAGGGTCCACCTTTGAAATAAGACGGACTTCATGCGCCAACGCGTAATGTTTAAGCTTTGTTATTGCGAAGATCAACGCCAGGCAGTGTTTTTCAATGGGGGAGTAGTTGCTTTCTGCCCCCAGCAGAACTCGACTTAAGTAGTAGAGTGCTCTTTCTTTCCCTTGGTCGTTTTCCTGTGCCCATAACGCGCCTAAAGAACCTTCAAGGGCGGTCGTGTAAAGAATGAGAGGCTTTCCCTTAACCGGAGCAGCCAAAACTGGAGGGTTCTGCAGGTACTGCTTGATCTCGTGCAGTGCGCCTTGGCACTTGTGATCCTAAACAAATGGGGTTCCCTTCTTCATCAGGTGGCTATAGGGACAGCACTTGCCTGAAAGATTGGCCATAAATCGCCGTATGTATGCGAGCTTCCCTTGGAGAGATCGCAACTGTTTAAGAGTCCTCGGCGGAGGCATTTCCATGATCGCCTTGATCTTGGACGGATCTATTTCGATACCCCGGTGTTGGACGATGAATCCTAAAAATTTGCCCGAGGAAACTCCGAATGCACACTTAAGAGGGTTCATCTTCAAGTTGTATTGCCGAAGGCATTGAAATACGGTCTTCAAATGTTCGAGATGTTCCTCGTATGATTTGCTTTTAACCACAAGATCGTCGATATAGCATTCGACGATTTCGTGTATACGGTCATCGAAGATCTTTGTCATGGCCCTTTGATAAGTGGCACCGGCATTCTTTAAACCGAAGGGCATCACATTATAACAGAATATACCTAGAGGAGTCCTGAAGGCGGTGTGCTTCTGGTCTTCGGGATGCATCTTTATCTGGTTATACCCCGATGAGCCGTCCATAAAAGAGAAAATCTCATGCGTAGACGTGTTGTCTATCATTAGTTCGGTGACTGGCACCGGGAAATCATCCTTCGGGCAGGCTTTATTGAGATCTCGAAAATCCACGCATATGCGCACAGTCCTATTTTTCTTCATCACCGGGACGATGTTGGCGATCCATTCAGGGTATTGAACTTCCTGGATGAAGCCAGAGTCGATCAGCTTCTTGACCTCAGCATTGATGCTCATCTCAAGCTCAAGCCGCATTCTTCTCGGCGCCTGTTTGACTGGCTTGACGTCCGGGGATATTGCCAATTTGTGCACAGCAATTTCTGGGTTTAGTCCCGGCATTTCGGAATAGTTCCACGCGAAGCAATCTCTATGCTGTAGAAGCACGTCTTTTAACGCAGCCACCCTTTCTTCAAATAGCAGCTCGCTGATGAATGTCGGTCGCGGATCGTCTGCCGATCCCAACTCAATTTTCTTAAGGTTATCTGCAGTGGTATGGATTCCATCTTCCAGCTCTTTTGGCGCTGGTGGGAATTCTGAGATTATCTCGTCGCTGCTGTTTTCGAAGCACCAAGGGAGCTCCTCTATGTCCTCGGGCTCTTCTTTTAATATTGTAATCATGTGACAGGTGCGAATTCGTTTCCAATCCCAATGTGGAACCGGTTCTCCTTTCGTGGCCTTGGGTTCGTGCTTCTGTGGCGGTGCTACCCTCCAGTTGTCGGATAGAGCAAACTTGCCAAGCTGATACTGATCTTCGACCCAATTCTTGAAGGTGAAGCAATCTTCAAGAGGATGCCCTATAACTCGGTGATAAGGGTAATAGTCTGGGTGAGAGACTTCGCCTGCCTGTTCGGGGTTTTTGGACTCCGGCAGTGTAAGTATTTGATGTTTTAGAGCAAGATCAAGTATCTTCTTCGTCTTGTCCCGAGGAAAAGAGTATGCTCGACCCATTTTCTTCATGAGGGATAGATCAATAATGCTCGCCTTCCGTTTGCGTGGTTTCTTAGCCCCGTCTTGTTTTTGTTGAACGTCTTTTTGGCCTTTCGACTTATTTCTGCTTTTGCGCCGAGCTTTCTTTATAACAGGTTGACAAGGAGCGGTATTTTCATCCTTTACGGTCTGTTGGAGAAGGCGTTGCGTCTTGGCTTTCTCATAGATGGCCGTCTCATGGTTGTGATCATCTCGGACTTTTTGACCGGCTTTCTTTATAAGTTTGTCCATTTGTTCCTCGAACGTCGGACTGGGCTCTTTTGCATCTGGAACTTTCACTGGCTTAGGATTAGCGTCCTCCCATTGAGCATCCGCTTCTTCATCGAGGTCATACACGACGTAACAGCTGGGCAGTAACTCTCGTTTCTTTGACCGGATGTATCCAAGCCCTTTTGTTTCCATTCTCCCATTAGGCAGTTTACGTTGAGTCCCGGGAACGTTCCAGACCCTGTCATAGAATTTGGCCTTTCTAACGGTCTGTTTGAAGGATATCCCCTGGCGTTTCAACAGCTTCTTCAAACCCTCTGTATAATATCTGGGAAGACGGATAGGCTGAAGCCTGTCGAGCACAGGATCCGCGCCATGCCAGATTTCTTTTTTCACCTTGGTTTCTTCAGAGCGGTAAAACAGAATTGCTTTCTCGCTCTCTCGCCTGGGAGGGATATAGAATGTTCGCAACTCTTCTACACTGTAGATATTAAGTGCATCCAGTTCTTTATGGTGTTTAAGCGGCACTATGGCGACTTGTAGACTTTGCTCTTCGTCAGCGGACGTTTGTATTGAAGGTCGAGCAGAGAATACAGCATGGACTTCATCTTCCGAGTCGCTGCCAAAGATCAATGTAGGAGCCGATGGTCCCGGCTTGTTGTGTTAGGGCGGACCCGAATAAACTATCTCTTCTTCCTCCTCAGTATCACTGCCGAAGACCGGGATGGTAGCGTTAGTTTTATTCTCCGGCTTGTGACACTTCTCTGTGTCTTCGAAATCCGGTAAGAAGTATTTGGCGTCTTCATATTTGCGGACCTCGTTCACAGAGAACGGTTTTAGTTCTCCCGTCACTGTATACTCGAAACCATCCTTAAAATACTTCATACCCTGATGTTGTGTAGAAGGGATGATGTTGTACTCGTGTAACCATGGTCGGCCGAGCAAAGTGTTGTAGCATGTCTTGGCGTCTATGACGTGGAACTTAATGTCCGTGATGAGTAGCCCGAAGCGTAGTGTCAGTATCACAGATCCAAGAGTCTTTAACGATTGGGAGTCGAACCCGGAGATGGTGATCTTGTCCCGAGCAAGGTGCTGGACGCTCATGCAGATTTCCTTCAACACCCGCACGTTGAGTAGGTTAACAGACGACCCGTTATCGATCAGGATTTTGCCTATCTTTATATCATGGCAGTATCCCGAGACATAGAGAGGGCGATTGTGTTCGCACGTCCCAAGTAGAAGGTCTTCATCGCCAAAAGTAACATCGGCCGTGTGCACCTCCTCCAATTCATCCTTCATCTTTTCCTCGGCCAGGCATGCTTGGAATTGTTCTGGGTCTTGGATCGCCTTAATCAACGAATCTCTCGCCTCTTTTGATAGCAAAAGGGCGTCAAGAATGCTGAGCTGTGAGGGCAGCTTCCTCAGATGTGCTAAGGCGTTGTAGTCCACCTTATCCTTCTTTGGTGGATCTTTGGCAGCTAGCTCTTCCACCACTTGGTCATCTAAGACGATATCCCAGAGGCCTTTTCTTTCCCTTTATCTTTTTTGTTCGAGGGTCCGAGGTTCTTTTCGGGCAGCGTGCGATTACGTAGCCGGATATTTTCGCAAACCTTCGGTTCTTCTTCTTTTCTCGAAGCGGACCCTTTAAAGAGAGGGGCAAGTTCCAGCTCCTCATCAGAATCGCTCCCGAATGTAGGCACTTGTGACCCACCGGTGTTAACTACGCGACAATCGCCGGTAGTTCTTTTACTCCCTTCGGTCGTATTTCTTTGCTCTCGATGAGTTTTACGCTTCTCCCGCTTAAAGCGTTGTCGATGAGCAACATATCCTTGCCACCATCTATCGAAAGCTTTGCACTCTTGAGGATGGTAGCTTTTTCGCTTCACCGGTAATATAAGCAATAAGACGGGTGCATTTTCGCTTCACCGGTAATTTCTTCTTCGGAGGATGGTAGCTTCATGCCCATTGATATGGCCTTAGCAAACTTCTTTCTCATCTTGAATTGGCTTTTGTCGGTAGCGGAGGTGTTTAGCTCCACCGGGATCATCTCAGCTCCTTCATCGAGTCGCTGGCGCTTGACCCTTTCAAATATAGCCGCCTCGCACTCCCGATCAGCTTTACTTTTCAACCGAGCTTCATTAAGGAATGCATCGATTACTTCATCTGGTGGCCCCAGAACTTTTGGTTCAGGATCTGCCCCCAGCTTTTCGGTGCAAGGAGTCTCCTCATCGTTCGTGATCGAATAGGAAATCATATGGCAGCTCGCCACATATTCCTCGGATTCATCCGATGAACTTTCTCCTTTATCTTCTTCTTGAAAGACATGATTGAGGAACTCTTGGAATGTAATGGGAGTTCGCGCCTTTTGGTTGTATTCTTCCAACGCGTCAATTTGCTTTTGTAAGTCCGTGCGTTTGCCGCCAGGCTTCACGGGCTTCTTAGATTTCTTCTTCTTCTTTTTCGAAGATTTTGACGGCTGGCTGCAAGTGCTTGAACCGCCACCATCGGTCTTTGGAGTTGGACGTGGCTTCAACATCCCTTCAATGACCTGCGGTTCCAACGGATTCTTCCACTTGATCGCTGGACATGTCTGAAGATCGTTTAGCATCCTCTTTGTCTTGGCTGATAATACAACCTCCCAAGGAGCTTCTTCAATGACGGAGCATGTTGCCCCCGGCGTATTCGTCCCCTTAGAGGTGTGGGGCTGCGAGGGATTCACCTTCCATTTGTCAGATAACGCGAACTTGCCCTGTCGGTACTGGTTTTCAAGCCAATTCTTGAAAACGTAGCAATCTTCGATCGGATGGCCTAGTACTCGATGATAAGGACAGTAGTTGGGCTCGTTGACGTCACTTGGTTGCAACGGACGCTTTGGATCCGGCAAATTTATGAGTCTGTTGCGCAACGCCAGCTCGAATAACCTCCTCGTTTTATCGCGGGGAAAGGAATAAGGACGTCCCATCCTATCCTCAAGGGGCACGTACGGTCGCGTATTATTTTGACGAGCAACCGGCTTCGAGTCGCTCGGTTGTTGTAGAGCATTAGCGACGATGATCGCTTTTCCCTTCCCTTTGTCATTTCGGGTGTCTGGCCTTGGAAGAGGGGGTTTATGGCCCATTTGATCCATTTGCGCTAGTTTGTCAATCAAGGCCTGGAAGGTAGTCGGTTTGAAAAACATCATAAACTGCGAGATGGTTGCTTGTGGATCGAGGGTTCCCACAAACATACCCACCGCGGGAGCTTCTTCAATGCGCTGCTCACACTTTGACCATAAGTTCCGCCATCGTATAGCGTACTGAACCCACGTCTCGCCTGGCTTTATCCTGGCGTTAATCAGTGCTGTCATCGGGGTACGTTCACTGGCGCTTGCAAAACGCTGAGTAAACAACAGCTCCATCTCCGCGAAGGTTTTAATAGAGTCATTCGGGAGCTCAGAGTACCATTCGAACGCCGTATCTGATAAGCTTCCAACAAACTGGCGAAGCAACAGCTTGTCATCACCGCCGGTGTTGCCGCAGAGTGCCCTGAACTGGGCAACATGCTGGTGAGGATTGCCCGTCCCCCTGTAGACATGGAACTTGGGAATTGTGTAACCGGGTGGGTACTTGATTTGATCGTACCAACTTGGATATGGCCGCCCCGTTTTTACGACATGACCGGCCGCTTCAGTCGCATGATGAACCCGTATTTGCTGGGCTATGTACTCATCCAAATCAGCTTTGGAGATTGTATCCTCTTTAGCAGTGGACAGAGCTGGTGGAGGATTCGACGTCTCTCCCCTATCGTCTTCAAGGATGATCGGGGGATCTTCAGCAGGTGGGTCTTTTTGAATCATCATACCCACCATATCCTGGAACAGGAGGGCCATTTTCTTTATGTTGGCTGCCTGCTCCGCAGCTTCTTTATCCTTCTTCTCCAGTATGCGACGAAGGAATTCTGCGTCCGTTTCTTGTTCTTGACGCTCGTACGAGGATGTTTCAGGGGTTTCTTTTGGCCCTGTAAGTACGGCCATAGCATTCATCATCTCTTGGAGCTTCTGCTGCTGCTCCTGAGCCTTGGTCACTGACCTCGTGTGCAGTCTATGACCTGTTGATATGCGGCTATCTTCTTTTCCCGATGCCATATAAACCGTATGAACTGTTATGCCCCCTGACTTGGGGCGTTTAGGTTCACCATTTTTAACTTTTGCCGCTGATGCGGGAGTTTTCTCTGGCCTCCTTCTTTTGTGGGCCGTTGAGGTTGAAGGAACCGTTGAAGGGGGCAGCCTTGCAGCTGCTGTCCCCCGCTGTTCAATAGGATGGTCTTTTCCTTTTTGCACTTTCGCCCTTTTCTGGTGACGAGAGTGACCTGGGTCAATTACGGAGTCTTGAACCCTCCGCCAAACTTTATAAATTCTTGAGGATAGCCGTTGAGGGGGCTGTTCTTGCTTCGTTTCTGGAACTCTCTCCGCAAGTGGAGGAGATCTCTTCAGTGTAGCAGTTGGAGAGTTTTTCCGTACCCTCCTCAGCAGTTCAAAGCTGTTCCCAGTTGGGATAGCAGCGTTGACTTCCACCACTGGAGCCGGTGGAGTTAGCCCTGAGGGAGAGTTGCCCCCTGCCTTCCTCACTCGTTGCCAATGGCGACGTCGAGCCGTTGGGATTGGCTCAGAGATTGAGATAGTTTCTTTTTGCCCCCTGTCTGAATGAGGCGCCGCCGGTGTTAACCTTATAAAGACTGAGGTTGTCTTTTGAGGGGTGATATTCAACCTGCCGAAGACGGATCCTTGAGCAGGGGCAGGAGCAGGAATCGTCAGTCTTGAAAAGGCTGACTCTTTGATAGGGGAAGCCGCCTTGACGACTTCTGGGGCAGCAGTTATTGCCTTCCTTTGGACAGCCATTTTAGAGTTCAGATTTAGCCTGGTGAAAACAGAGGCTGTCGGTTTGGTAGCGGGCGACCCGTCGACAGGGGCCGTCGTAGCAGTGAGCCGGTCAAAGACCGACTTTTTGTTCACTTCCGGTGCAGGTATTGGCTCAGAGAAGCTTGTAGGTGGGATCATGGTCCCGAAGAACAGGCCAGTGGTGGCCTGGGTCACCTGGTCTACTGGCAGAGTGTGGAAGGAAGCCGCTTGGGGCCCATATGCTACACCTCCCAGTGAGGTGGAGCGTCCGTTGCAGTGGAACTTCGAGCAGTTGGTGCAATTAGAGGCCATTGAATCTTGAGTTCTGCGCCAGGCAAAAGACAAAATCTTAGTAACTTGAAATCCGAAGGCAACCATTAACAAACCGCGACTGGTTCGCGAAGACGACACACGAAGCGTGGAGTGGAAAGAGGAAAAGGTCCCACCGGGCGTGCCAGAATCTGTTCCCCTCCGAATGGCGGCGCACAGGACCGCGATGTCCTGACGCTGAGATTCGGGGCAGATGCTATTTGGTTTTATCCGTCCACCTCTCCGGAGATGCCAAGTTGATTTATGGCACCGTGTATCGAAGGTTTAGACGGATGCGACCGATGTAGCAGACTTCGTCAGATTCCCCCTCGCTTGAGGGGTTTTTTTATTGTGGGGACGCTCTTCCCTGCAGGTGCAAGCCCCTGCAGTTAATTACGCTACCGCATCGCGGTCACAACTTTCTCCTTCTCCAGAATTTCACTTCGTGTCGTGTGTGTTTGTTTGATTTGTGGTTGCCCATGGATTGTATACGGAGACTGAGTAATGCCGTCGCCCGTAGGACCTGGACTAGTCCAAATCCGTATTTACTTAGATTTGGGTTTGGTGTTTTTAGTTTAAGGATGCATTAGTCGCGTTGCGGCTAAGATCAACTTAAACATTCGTTAAGGATACGTTAGTCTTGTTTTGAGACTAAGATCAACTTAACGGGATAATCCATTTAATATCTGGCCATTGGGACTCGTCACCTCTCTAACGTCGTTGAAGGATTACAACGGCAGATGTCAGAGGAGTTCAGAGATGTACCCTTGAACCAAGGTTGATTTGGAGTTTTATAGTCCGTTTGAATGTTTAAGGATACGTTAGCCGTGTTTGGGGGCTAAGATCAACTTAAACGGGATCGTTTAGATCCGGCAAAAAAGCATTTGGAGGCTCTATTGTTCCAGTTTAGGGACGTAGTGGTCCATAGGTAGTTTAGGGACGTTGCGGTCCATGCTCCAGTTTAGGGACGTGGGGGTCCGTATTCCAGTTTAGGGACGTGGTGGTCCGTATTCCAGTTTAGGGACGTGGTGGTCCGCTATTAGTTTAAGGACGTTTCGGTCCAACATTAGTTTAAGGACGTTTCGGTCCATCGCCAGTTTAAGGACGTAGTAGTCCATCATTAGTTTAAAGACGTTTCGGTCCAATGTTAGTTTAAGGACGTTTCGGTCCAACATTAGTTTAAGGACGTTTCGGTCCATCGCCTTTTTAAGGACGTAGTGGTCCATCATTAGTTTAAGGACGTTTCGGTCCATCGCCAGTTTAAGAACGTAGTGGTCCATCATTAGTTTAAGGACGTTTCGGTCCGATATTAGTTTTAGGACGTTCCGGTCCGATATTAGTTTAAGGACGTTCCGGTCCGATATTAGTTTAGGGACGTTTCGGTCCACAAGTTTAAGGACCCCGCAGTCCATATTCATGTGTGGTCGTTGGGACCCGTCGCCTCTCTGACGTCGTTGAAGGATTACAACGAGAAGTGTCAGAGGAGCTCGGAGATGTACCCTCGAACCGGATATAAATTGATTTGAAGGGGCATTTGTGCCCAATTCAATTTAATTTAAGGACTTACGGCCAGAAATGGGCTAAGTCCAGTTGAAAATGTTCGACATTTTTATGCATTGCATTTCTTTCATTTTTTTGTTTGGGCTTTGCCCATAAAAATGCAGAGCATCAATTTATCCTGGGCTCTGCTCATTTATAAATGATGCAAGGCATCTGTTTTGTCTGGGCTTTGCCCCCTTTATAAATGCATAGCATTTTTATTATTTCGTTTGGGCTCTGCCCATTTATAAATGATGCAGAGCATCAATTTAATTAGGCATGTTTAGTCTTTTAATTAGGCCTGGCCCTTCAGGAAAGAAATGCATTGCATTTGCCAGGCGCTTTGCACCAATTACTGAGTGCAAGCGCTTGTGGTGAGGACACGTGTCATGCTCTGGTGAGCGCAAGCGCAACAGCGCAGTGCGCTGCGCTGTTGCGCTGCGCTGTTGCGCTGCTGACACGTGGCGCGCTCTGTTGCAAAGGAGCGCAACAGCGCAATTTTTCAAGTGCAAAGCACTGTTTTATATTTTGATCGATTTTAAATCAAAGAAAACAAGTTTTCTTTTGTTTTCAAAGAACCAATGGTTCATAAGAAAGTGCAAAACACTATTATTTCTTATTTTTCTTTTTATTTAAGATTATTGATCTTGTTCTTAGATCAATAATCTGTCCATAAGAGAAGTTTCTCTTTTTCCTAAAGGTTTTTACCTTCTGTTGTTCTTGAGGAGTTCTCAAGAGTTCTCTTCTTTTTTTTTAGAAAGATGTTGATATCTTTGAATTGAGGTCTGGGGTCCTTTTTATAGTGCCCATAAATTAGTTAAATTTGTTAAAGAGATTTTTCTCTGAGTGATTTGGGGAACTTTCCCCACCGTTGGATCTTTGATTCAAGAGCTTCTGCTTTGCAGAGGAAAATCTTCTTGTTTTAACAAGAATAGAAAAGATTTCTTAGAAATTTAATTCTGTTTGGCGCAGATGCCCCAGCGCGTGACACGTGTCACGCAGCGCACAACGCAGCGCAACTGCGCTAGCGCATCTCCGCTGACACGTGTCGCGCAGCGCACAGCGCAGCGCAACTGCGCTAGCGCATCTGCGCTGACACGTGTCGCGCAGCGCAGTGCTTGCGCAACTGAAGCGTTGCTTCCTTTAATAGAGCATTGCTCTGATTGGGTGCGCCTTCTCGGGCGCTGCGCTGACGTATCAGCGCCTGACACGTGGCGCCTTGCGTCCGGGATTTGAAGCGTTGCTTTATAATTTGAATTTTTGAATTTTCAGCAGAGCTTTGCTCTGATTGGGGGAAACAAGGTCCATCTCATATCGAAGGTGGATCCTCTCAAATATTTGATGTCAAAGGCTATATTAACGGGACGGCTCGCTAAATGGGCCCTACTCTTGATGGAATTCTTGGTGACATACAGACCCCTCAAAGAAGTGAAAGGCCAGGCCATCACCGACTTCCTTGCTGAACATCCGATACCTGCCGATTCTCCTTTAAACTATGAATTGCCAGATGAGCACGTGTTGGACACGATTGACGGGGAGAAAGGAGGGAGTGATACCCGATGGGAACTCTACTTAGATGGAGCGTCTTCCATGAAGAAACGCAAACAAAGCACCCCCATAATCAAATCTGGGGTAGGCCTCATCTTCATAACTCCACAAAGGGGGATAATGCGCTTCGCCTTCTCCTTAACAGAGCCGAGGACAAACAACGAAGCTGAATATGAAGCTCTAATAGCAGGTCTTGAGATCGCTGTCGACATGGGAATCGAAAACCTCCTCATATACGGAGACTCCAAACTGGTCGTTAGTCAAGTAAACAACGACTATCAAACGTGCAAGCCAGAGCTGGTGAATTACAGCGAGAGAGTGCAGCAGTTGCCGACTCAAATTCCCTCCTACATGCTGGAAAGTATACCGCGTGCGGAAAACAACAAAGCGGATGCATTAGCCAAGCTCGCTAAAGAATTGGCTGACGAGAATCTCGATGACGTGAGGATCGTTGTGCAAAGCCGTCGGGTTGTTGCGCCAGCAGAAATATCTCCGGAGTCGTCCGAAGAAAAGGGAGCGACTGAACAAACGACCCTACAAATAAAAGACCAGGAAAAGGCCATGGATTGGAGAGACGTCTTTATAGACTACTTCAAATCCCGTCGAACACCTAAAGATGCGTCTTGAA
Source organism: Agapanthus africanus (assembly GCA_030015575.1). Taxonomy (NCBI): domain Eukaryota; kingdom Viridiplantae; phylum Streptophyta; class Magnoliopsida; order Asparagales; family Amaryllidaceae; genus Agapanthus; species Agapanthus africanus. The sequence goes on from CM057343.1 coordinate 517,916,369, forward strand.
GACATCAGCTCATGAAACAAGCTCTATCTTTTGCTTTCGTTAATGATACTCTGTATAAGAGATCGTTTGATTCTCTGTAGTTAAGATGCCTGGGACCTGAAGAGGCAAGGACAGTCGTCCAAGAAACTCACGACGGACTCTGCGGTTCTCACCAAGCCGAGCCGAAGATGAAAGTAAAGGTCAAAAGGATGGGTTATTATTGGCCCACGGTGATCCAAGACTGCCTAGAATACGCGAAGCAGTGCCACTCGTGCCAGATTCACGGGGACTTTATCCACCAGCATCCAAATACGCTACATTTGACGGTGGCTAGCTGGCCTTTCGAAATGTGGGGAACTGACATAATCGGGCCCATCGAACCGGCATCGTCCAGAGGACATCGGTTCATATTGGCGACGACCGATTACTTTTCCAAATAGGCAGAAGAAGTACCACTGAAGGAAGTGAAGACGGAGAATATCCTCCATTTCTTCAAGACACACGTCATTTATCGGTTCGGCACTCCGCGACGGATTATCTCCGATAACGGTCCAGCCTACAGAAGCCACAAGATCAGCTGCTTCGCGCAACAGCATAACATAGACTGGAGATACTCTTCAGTCTATAATCCCCGAGCTAACGGTCTAGCTGAGGCTTTCAACAAGACCTTGACGAAGATCGTGAAAAAGACGGTGTCTCGAAATAAGAGGGACTGGCATGAGAGACTGCACGAAGCTTTCTGGGCGTATCGAATTACGTTCAAAACGGCTACGGATACAACGCCATATGCATTGGTGTTCGGCACAGAAGCTGTACCCCCTCTCGAGATAGAGTGACCCTCTCTACGAGTGTCCGTTCACTACGAGCTAACAGACGAAGAAAATGCTCACCTTCGGCTTGAGGAGCTCAATGCCCTTGATGAAACCCGTCTCATGGCGCAACAAAATCTGGAGGCTTATAAAGCAAAGATGACGCGCTCATATAAGAGACTGACTAGGCCGAAGGCATTCCGCCAAGGCGAACTTGTGCTAGTGGTCAAAAGACCTATGATCCCCAATCGTGCCAAGAGGGGGAAATTAGAGCCGAACTATGAAGGCACGTATATCATAGACAAAGTCTACCAGGGTGGAGCCTATCTACTCATGGACATGCATGGTGAATGACCTTTCAGGCCAATAAACGGTCACTTCCTGAAAAAATACTACGCCTGACGAGTCACGGCCTAGGTCAATGATAGATGACGACGCCTATGTCCGCTCGCCATCTTCTTAAGCCCAAACTCTATAAGTAGTAGCCGGCAATGGACCGTAATGTCCTTAAACTAATGTTGGACCGTAATGTCCTTAAACTAATGTCGGACCGAGACGTCCTTAAACTAATGATGGACCACTATGTCCTAAAACTGGCGTCGGACTGAAACTTCCTTAAACTAACGATGGATCACTATGCCCTAAAACTGGCGACGGACTGAAATGTCCTTAAACTAACGATGGACCACTATGTCCTAAAACTAGCTATTGACCGAGACGTCGATAAACTACTACGGATCGCAGCATCCGAAGACTGACAAAAAATAATAATAATAAAAACGGTATGTCCATAAGCAAAATGGGTACGGATGAATACCCGAAAGGGCTCCGTGAGTAAAAACAGCAGGGCTACCGGCGAGTTTTGTGAATACCCGTAAGGGCGCAAGTTCGTTAAAAGACACTTGCAAGGTCCTCTCGACCCTGTAAGGAGAAACCACCTGCGTGAGATCCTTACAACTCACAAGGGGGCAACACACTTAGGGATCCCCACGATTCCTAAGGAGAAATTACACTTGCGAGATCCTCACGACTCGTAAGGAGAACCCTCACCCTCACGGCTCGTAGGATTCAAAAGCCTTAAGCTACAAGGATCTGAACCTGTTCTTAAGCCATCACAACCTCCAATGCTGCCCTACAAGAGGTTCAATATTGACCCTTGTATACAATCCACGGGTGCGAATAAACATTTCCCTAACAAAGTCCCACCCGCGACTAGGGATATGTTTACGCAGTGAACAACCCTTGTAAGTCCTCTCGACTTATAAGGAGAAAACACTCTTGTAAGATCCTTACGACTTACAAGAATCCATACACTTAGGAATCCTCACGATTCCTAAGGAGAAAACGCACCTACAAGATCCTCACGGCTCGTAGAGAGAAATACCCTTATGAGACTCTTACGACTCATGATGTCAAAAGCCTTAGTCGACAGAATCCTAACCATGTTCGCTAAGCCACCTTTGTTCAACATCGACATAGGCAAATGATGATTCGCTCCTGACAATATCCCGGTTGTAGCGATGCTGATGCCTAAATCGGTATCAGATCTTAAATCCCAAACTCGCAGCGAAAAGCCAGCGAGCCACAAATGCATATGAAATAGCCGAAATGATGGGGCAACTTGCAACAAATAAGCAAGTAAAAATGTATGCATGCAAAATAGCCGAAATGATTGGGCAACTCGCAATAAAAAAACAGCAAGTAAATAAAACAAATAGCCGAAATGATTGGGCATTGCGACAAATAGCCGAAATGATTGGGCAATCGCGACTTTCGCGATATAAAAGCTAAAATGATAGAGCATCGCGGAAAGAAAAATATACAAAATGAAACTTTTTGCTCTACAGGTGAGATCACATCGATCCCTGTATACAATCCAGAGGCGCAAACAAAGAGAGAACCATACCTTCCCACCAGGCTCTATCAGAAGGAGAGCTAAGTCTCGATGGTGCACAAACAACCTAGAGATCATCTTAACATTCGTCTCATTACAACAGGCGCAATCAAAGCGGAACCGCGATAATTCCCAGTTCCATGACTCGGCGGTGCGCAGACAACCAAGAGTCAACCCCCAACTCCGTGAAATGCGGATAAAGTCAACCCTTCCTGGTTTCGTGGAGCACGGTTTATGTCAATCCTGACCCCGTGGGAAACGTCCAGAGCGGAACCTGGTCCTTGCGGAACACGGCTATGTCAATCCTGACCCCGTGAGAAGCATCCAGAGCAAATCCTGGTTTCGTGGAACAAGGCTTATGTCAATCTTGACCTCGTGGAAAACGTCCAGAGCGGAACCTGGTCCTTGCGGAACACGGGTATGTCAATCCTGACCCCGTGGGAAGCATCCAGAGCAAATCCTAGTCTAGTGGAACACGGCTTATGTCAATCCTGACCCCGTGGGAAGCGTCCAAAGCGGATCCTGGTCCTTGCGGAACACGGCTATGTCAATCCTGACCCCGTGGGAAGCATCCAGAGCAAATCCTGGTCTAGTGGAACATGGCTATGTCAATCCTGACCCCGTGGGAAACGTCCAGAGTGGATCCTGGTCCTTGCGGAACATGGCTATGTCAATCCTGACCCCGTGGGAAGTATCCAGAGCAAATCCTGGTTTCGTGGAACACGGCTTATGTCAATCCTGACCCCGTGGGAAGCGTCCAGAGCAGATCCTAGTCCTTGTGGAACACGGCTATGTCAATCCTGGCCCCGTGGGAAGCATCCAGAGCAAATACTGGTTTCGTGGAACACGGCCTATGTCAATCCTGACCTCGTAGGAAGCGTCCAGAGCGGATCCTGGTCCTTGCGGAACACGGCTGTGTCAATCCTAACCCCGTGGGAAGCATCTAGAGCAAATCCTGGTTTCGCAGAACACGGCTTATGTCAATCTTGACCCCGTGGGAAGCATCCAGAGCAAATCCTGGCCCCGTGGAACACGGAAAAATTTAACCTTGACCCAGTGGGAAACGCCCAGAGCAACTTCTGACTCCGTGAAATGCAGATAATGTCAACCTCATCAATCACTTACGGGTCATCTCGACTCGTAAGGAAGAAAACTCTCTTGTGAGATCCTTACGACTCCCAAGAGAAAACACACTTAAGAATCCTCATGATTCCTAAGGAGAAAATACACCTACGAGATCCTTTCGACTCACAGGGAGAAAATTCTTTATGAGACCCTCACGGCTTATAAAGTTGAAAAGCCTTAGGCAGCAGATCTGAACCTGCTTCCTAAGCCATCGCTACCTCTCAAAGAGTTCAAGGCAGAATGCTCTCTATCATCTACAGGCTACGCTTACTACGGTGACATGCCGGCAACAAAGAAAAGAAAAGGAAGCGAAAGATTTGTCATTCATACTTCGGAAAATTCTTACATCGATAAAGACAATAAACAAAAGAGGCATCGAGATGTTTACAATGGTAAAACCTCAAATCCAGGGCATGGATTGAGGAATTCGAAAGTAAGGCTGTCTAGAATCTTTCTGGCCTTTCTGACCATTCTCGTATGCATCCTCTCGCGATCGCGGGTGTCGAGGTCCTCGTCAATGCCCTCCTCCCTTTGATAAGAAGCGATTATCGTCGTCTGTTGGAAAGTTTGATGCAGAATATCTATGAGGTTACTTCGACGCTTCTTCGAGATCAGGACCGACAGGTACACCGAGTGCACCTTGTCTTCAGCATCATCCAGCGCATTCAGCGGCATGGCTTCATAAAATCCAGGAAGTGCTTCCCAGATTGCTCCCACTACGATTTTCAAGAGAGCGGAGCGACGAGGAAGCAGTCGACCGTTGTGTGCATACAGACGAGCCATAATCTCCGCACATTGGACATCTGTAAACTCTTGGTTCTGACAACGGCCCTGTACACGAATATCCTCATAAGAGATAAATTCGTTCAGACTATATAAATGAACAGCCATAGTGCCTAAAAAGAAACATCATTGAAAGATTAGTAATATGGAAAATCAGATATTGGGATTTAAACAAGTTCTCGGGAAGATAAGTTCTGTCAAGCGACAAACAAATTCAAATTTGTGCGATTAAGGAAGAAAACCCTCAAAAGACTCCCATTTAAGCCCCTCAAGCCAAGGAGTAAATCTCCCTTGAGAGCAATGCTCTTCAGCAGAAATGATCTGACAGAGTTTTGAATAGAGCAAAGCTCTGATAACGAATTCGAATCTTACCAAAAAGAAAAGATCTGACAGAGTTTTGATTCTAAAGATTTCTTAAAGAAGAGAGCAATGCTCTGAAGGAGAAATAATTCTCAGAAAAGAAGATGAACAGAATCATCTAAAGGGCCAAGGGTCCTATTTATAGGCATAAATAGCCGTTTCAACTTCTGAGTTGATCCAACGGCAGAGATGCTGCCACCGCTGCACTCACGTGTGGGCCACGTGAGCGCAATGGTGGGGGGGCATTTGTTTCCCCCAATCAGAGCAAAGCTCTGTTCAAAATTCAAATTTTGAAATGAAGCAACGCTTTAGAAGCAGCGCCAAGTGCGTTGCGCCCTAAGCAGCGCACTACGTGCAAAGCACTTGTGCGCTAGCGCTAAGAGCGCTGCACTTAGGCAGCGCACCATATGCAAAGCACGTGTGCGCTAGCGCTAACTGCGCTGCGCTCTGAGCAGCGCACCATGTGCAAAGCACGGGTGCGCTAGCGCTAAGTACGCTGCACTCTAAGCAACGCACCACGTGCAAGGCACGAGTGCGCTAGCGCTGGAACTAAAAGCTCCCCACCGTCAGATCAAAGATCCATTAATAATGATAAATCATTAATTAATCATAATTAAATTCTGTTAAGGAAAGATTCTTCAAAATCTTTCCAAACAACAAGATTGTGCTTTGTAAATCAGAGCGCCGTTGGATCAATTATCCAATGGTGATTAAAAAGTCACCAAAAACACAGAATAAATTCTGTTTAGAAGAGATTTCCCAATCTTGTTAAAAACAAGAAGATTGCCTTCTGTAAATCAGGAGCCCTTGGATCAAAAGATCCAACGATGGGAAATTCCTAAATCAAATGGAGAAAAGATCTCCTTAACTGATTGAACAAATCATCTTGCCCTATATAAAGGCCCTTAGACTTCAAGTCTCAATATACAGAAGCATATAGAGGAACCCCCTACAAGCTTTGAGATCTCAGAAAAAAGAGCCAAGCTCTCAATAGAAGAACTTCTTTTCTTCAAGGGAAAAGAACAGAAAGATGAAATCATCTCATAATTGAAAAGAAGAACTCACTTCTTTAAAGATCATAGATCTATAAGACCAAGGTCTTTTACAGAAAGATCAAAAGATCTCATCATAAAATAAAAAGAAGAACATAACTCTTCTCACAGATCATAGATCTATAAGACAAAATTGTTTTTTACAAAGAGATCATAAACATCTCAGAAAGGGGGAAAGAATAAGTCAATTCTCTTGAGGATCATAGATCCATAAAGGCAAAGCCTTTCATCAAAATAAGAGATTGAAATGTCTCCTATAAAATAAGAACTTCTTTTCTTAAAACCATGAGACAAAGTCTCTTATAAAAAAAAGATAATTTAATTCTCAGGACGCAAACTGATCTAAGTTGCATAAAAGGAAGAGCCTTAGCGCTCCTAATTCAAAAGAGCCTCAGCGCTCCACATCTAGCGCAAAGCGCTGCAGGGCCTTGGCGCTCTTAATTTTAAAGAGCCTTGGCACTCCAAACATAGCGCACTGCACTCATTGATTGGCGCTCAGCGCCAAGCGCACCATGTGTCCCTCACGTGTGCGCCACTGAACAGATAGTGCTTTGCGCTCTTAATCTGGCGCACTGCGCTCATGGACTATCGCTCAGCGCCAAGCACACCACGTGTCACTCACGTGTGCGCCACTGAACTAATAGCGCAATGTGCTCATAAATTAGTGCACTGCACTCATCATCTGGCGCTTAGCGCCAAGCGTGCCACGTGTCTCTCACGTGTGCGCTATTCAGCGGAAGCGCACTGCGCTTTTTGACTAGCGCAAAGCGCCAAGCGCACCACGTGCTCCTCACGTGTGCGCTGATAGAACATAAATTGTTCTTTAATAAGCCCAGAGCTATGATGAATGCTCAGCATTCAATAACAGACAGAAATACTGCCAAAACTCAAATCAATGCTCAGCATTGTTACAGGGGCCAAGCCCAAATAAATGCTCAACAGCCCAAAATAAATCTTAAACATTTTAACTTGATTGGACTTAGCCCAAGATTGGCCACAAGTCCTCAACTCAAATGAATTGAGTCCATATGCTCATAAATCTTTCAACAGAGCTTAGTCCCAAATTGGACTACAGATCTACCAACCAAAATTGGTTCAAGGGTACATCTTTTCACTCCCCTGATATTTTTCATTGTAATCCTTCAACGTCATCAGAGAGGAGACGGGTCCCGACAACCATGTATTTCATAGACTATGACGTCTTTAAACTGGACTGTGGGGTCCTTAAACCCATGGACTATGATGTCCTTAACCTCGGACTGTGGGGTCTTTAAACCCATGGACTATGATGTCCTTAACCTCAAACCGTAATGTCCTTAAACTAACATTGGACCGTGATGTCCTTAAACTAATGATGGACCACCATGTCCTTAAACTGGTAATCGACCGCAATATCCCTAAACTAAACAATAGAGCCCAAATGCTCTTTTGTTGGATCTAAATGATCTCGTTAAGTTGATCTTAGTCTGAAATGAGACTAACGTATTCTTAACAAACGTTTAAGTTGATCTTAGTCTCAAATGAGACCAACGTATCCTTAAACCCAACCCCAAACCCAAATCTAAGAGGATACGGATTTGGACTAATTTACGTCCTACGGGCGACAACATAAATTAGTCTCCGTATACAATCCACGGGTAACCAAAAATAAAACAAACACACACGACACTAAGTGACCATCTGAAGAAGGAGAAAGTGGTAACCGCGATGCGGTAGCGTAATTAACTGCAGGGGCTTGCGCCTGCAGGGAAGAGCGTCCCCACAATAAAAAATAACCCTTCAAATGAGGGGGACTCTAACAAAGTCTGCTACATCGGCCGCATCTGTCTAAACTTTCGATATATGGTGCCATAAATCAACTTGGCATCTTCGGAGAGGTGGACGGATAGCATCAATTAGCACCTGCCCCCAGATTCAGGCAAGACGTCGCGTCTTCCCGGTTTCCAGCGGTAAACACAACGCATTACAATTGAATTTAGATCTAAGAATTAAAAAGACGAAAAAAACTAAAGAGAGGCATCCTCCAAAAGAGGCACCCTAAAAGAGGCACACTAAGAAAGTCTTTGAGCTCTCCTATTTATAGATAAGAAACCCTAGGTTTACATTCTGATCCAATCACTAATTTATAAAACTATCCCAAGAGAGCCGAGTCAAAGCAACGACACTGCCACCGACACGTGCATAACACGGCCGCAGTTCCGCGGCAGAAGTGCCTGTTTGGCCGCGGTTCTGCGGCCGTTTGGTGGAATTGTGGGGCCATCTTTTCATGGCTTCTCCAAGTTGCTTTTATTTTCTGTTTGGTACACTTGGTTTCTCAAAAGCTCTTCTGTTCTCTTCCAGATATTCAGCAGTGGACTTTTGCCTTGAACTCCGCTTGAACTGGTATGCGACATCATGCGGGTCGGTATTCATCTGTTATTCGTCATAGTCCCACATTTGTTGCGACTTTTCACAAATCTCACTGTAAAGAGCTGAGAACCTGTAATCTGCAACTATTTAGAAGATATGGATCAAAAGCACCTATTTATATGTAATGTGATTAAGAATGGGCGATATAAAAATGCAAAAATCTGATATGAACAAATACCCCCAAACTTATCTTTTGCTCGTCTCGAGCAAAGCCAATTTATTCTCGAAAAATCTTAACCTCACTTTCGCAGGGAACACGATTGCACTGAGCTCGTGCAACTAGCCGTTAAACCTCTAGGTGTCCCTAGTAGGAGGAGTGTTGTCTCCTGAGGGTTTTCAGCGGATACTACCCACAAAATCCGATCAATTTGGCCATTCACTCTAATTCTTCAATTCAGATTTTCTAGTAAGAAATTCTATTATCTTCAACTTTGAAACCATCAACCCGTATTTTTCACGCTCCCTTTTTATCTAACTTAAGATCATATATGTTTTGCAAATTTATAAAGCTTTCAACATCTCCTATGTTTTCCTTCTAAGGTGCAATCTTAACTCAGGAATTTTTATCATCTTTAATGAAGGTATAAGCCCTATCTTTTATTCCTATCTCTCCTCCAAACTCCAATTATATACCCCTACGTGTGTGTAATTATCACCCGTACACTTGGAAATTCAATTCAAGCTATCATACTCTTGTCCATCTTCCAAAATACTTTTAGTTGGTGAATTTTAGATGAAATTTCTCACACATCTTTCATGCGACCGTTAATACTTCTTGAGGTACTAAACGACCGATTACAAAATGTGCCTGCGCATTTAGGCGTAATTTCTCATCTTGTAATACCTAAGGCTTAGCAATGACTCCCAAACCAGTTGGTCTAAGGCATTAGGTGATAAAGCACCCTTGCTATATTTTTTTTATTTTATGCTGCCTTAAGTAATTACAAAACCAGTGTTCATTTTTTTTCTTTTCTTTCTTCACCATTTTTATTTTATTTTCCTTCATACTAAGGTTTTTAGACAAGAGCATTCAAGGTATCCTCTACTATTCCAAGTTTCAAGATGTGTGTAAGTGCATGTAGTAGGGTATATATTTTCAGAATTTAGACTTAAGGTTCAGAATTTATTTTTCAGACTTACACTTAAAATAAAGATTTCAATACTCTTCCCTTATTTTGATTTAGCCTAAGAATTGAACTCAAAATTTGCCTATTTCTAAATAAACTGCAAGGACATATATTTTCTACAATTAAACTTTTAAGAATGGTTATTTTTAAGGTTCTTAATTTAATAAGTTTAGGATCTAGTTTTTCCTAACTAGTTAATCGTCATGTTGAACTTGAGTCAAATATGGCCAAAATTGAAATTTTAATAATTTTTTTTTTAATTTTTGATTTTTATGGGTTTTAAAATAAGTATGCAAATGCAAAAATATACACATGAATGCGAAGGAAGAAAGCTTACCGAGCACACCCCCAAACTTAAACTTGACAATGCCCTTACTGTCAGGCTACACTAAGAGGGTCAAAATTGTCGGCACTTCCCTGTATATTTATTTAATTTTTTTTAAATATTTTTTTTAACAAAATATATATACACAAAAAGGTCCCCCCAAACTTAAGTGAACAAGTGTTTCCACTGTTTAAGCGTTAAAATTCAGAGTTAGGGGGGAGAAAAAACACAGTATCAAGCTATACAAGGCCTTACACAGGCCAAAAGTTAGCACCGACCATTCAAAGAATTTATCAGTGAAGCGCACCGGTTGGTGGAAGAACATGTTTTATAGAGTCAGGAAGAAATGGGGTAAAGATAAGTGGTGTAATGGAAAAGGTTTACGTCTCGATTTGTAGAGACGAAACAATAATGGTGAACGGAAACGAGAATGTGGATGATTAAGAATGGAAAGAATGGTCACATTCTCGTATGGTATAAGAAAAAATGGTGGTGGTTCGATTTCTTCAGGTGGAGGTTGATTAATCACAAAATCCGTGTCGTTTAGGAATGCGAGTTCGTCGGCGAAAATATCTTCGAAAGTTTCATCGATGGTCCGATTGAACGTTTCAATGTCAATAAGTGTCGTGCCAGAATTCAACACACTTGATTTTTCAAAAATTATGGAGGTAGGAGACTCGTAAAGCTCATCTACCTTATTCTCAAAAGAGTCTAAATCAAGTTGTTTTTCTAGAATTATCAAACTCAAAATATCGGATTGTGATTCATTAACACTCGCTATCCTTAAAGGAAGATTAGAAGAAGAACCAGAGAAAGTGGGAGAAAGAAGTGGAATACGAACTTGAGGGTGGAAATGTAGTGTATAAATTAGCACAATTTGTAATAACCGATGTGTAAAAAGCGATTGTGCTAATCTATCAACCCACTGAGAAATGAGGTCAAATCCCTTAAGATTCGTGAGAAAATATGGGTACGTCGAACTTGGTAAACAAGACATTGAAAATGAAAGTGTAACGGTTTCTTTCAAGGTCGGAACGATGGTAAGGATGAAGGGGAGTGATTTAGGAAGGGCAACAGTTAAAGGTTTAGGATGGTGTACACAGTCAGTGGAAGGGACATGATGAATTGTAAAATCTGACTCATCAGGCAAAACTGGTTCATCCTCAATACTATCCTATAAATTCTCCTCAAAAATCAGCTCATCCATGCAATATTTATCAAACTAAAGATGCATATGAAGTTTGGGAAAAACATTTAATTACTCGGGATGATGAATTGGAGAGAAAAACTCAGCCAAATCTGCGGGTTCATCATCCAAAATATTCCCAGTGTCAATATCCTTAATCAAGTGAAAAATCAATTTTCTAAGACACCTCATCAAAAGCATGGATATCAATTAATTCAGGTTCTAGAGTGGAGGTGTAGAGGTCAAAAGGATTGGGTGTGGGTTCACTCGAAAGGGACCCTTCACAATCAAGTAAATCAAACACTACAAAGTCGCACAACTCATTAATCATTCTATCTTCAATTGATGAATCACGTGGGACACTCGATTGACATTCAAAACCGGAGTTATGGGATTCAATTGGGGATGGGTAGGTTTGATTTGGAAGGGTGTACAGTTCACTCTCACCACTCAAATTCTCAATCTGTCCAACTGCCTCATCATAAATTGGAAAATGTGGAGCTAGTTGGAAACTAGCTACCGGGTCACTAGGTTGTATGAGAGCGGCCATGGACGCATTCAAATCCATCATCTGTTGGCATGACGCTATCCTAAAGTCTTCCAACGCCTGTTCCAAACTAGACATGGGTTGTAAAGGAGTTTCAGTAAAAAATTCAAAGTTGTTTGGATACTGAAAACTCCCAAATAGCTGTGTAGAAGCAATGTCTAGGGAAGGTGTAAAAGTTGGGTAGGATGGATAGGAATAGAATGGTTGGACAGGGGTAGGATCAACATACGGATAAGAAGGTGAATGGAATTGTTGATCCAAATAATTCGCAGTGGTGAAAGGAGTGAAAGATCGGTTACGAGATTGTTCAATATGTTCAGCAATAGACATGGGTTTCGGAGTTACAACAGGACTCAAAAAAGGAGTATCAACGTAAGAAGGTGGTGAAGGTTGAAATGGTTGATACAAGGTGGATTGCGGAGTCCAATTGGTTGTCCTAGACGCGTCTATTCGATCTTTCAAAGAAATTTTTGGTATGGAGGGATCGTTCGAAATTCGACCAAAACAAGAACCGTAGGAAGTAATGTCTGGTTGTGGGTACCAAAGTTCGGCAAGAGTTTTTCGGGGTGGGGTACCCATGATATGATGAGAGAAAGGAGAAGAAAAAGTATATGATTTTTTTAAATATTTTTTATTATTATTATTTTTTTATTTAATTATATTTTTATTAAAAAAATTGTTTGTTTTTGGAGTTTTGAAATTTTTGAAAGTGTTTTTTTAGAAAGAGTTTTTGCAAGAATGTGTACGGACTTACGGCACAATTTCAAACAATCACAGTTAAAACATGCACAATCATACCTAGAGCTATGGTCTCCTAAGTCAACTAGACTGCTCCTAACTGTTCCAAAGCGACAAGTTGTGAGATATCCCTCAAATCGCCTCTTCACCGTCAATTGTGGCCAGATAAGCACAAATGAAGAAAGGAAGGTTCCGCTCACGAATCACCGTGAGACGGGCCTTTTAAAGTTACTTTTCTCATTTGTCTAGCCTAGGCACCACAAAGTCGAGTTTAGATAAACGATTGAATGCCCACAACCTTCCTCTGTCCTAATGAGCACGACAGTCCTTAGTTGGCTGAGTCTCGATATTTTTTAATTTAGCTCAAGGGTGATGCATATGCTTTCAGTGATTTTTGGGGTCTTAGGAAGGGTAATGAATTCCCCACCCAATCTCGATTGGTGTTATAGCCCCTTAGATTCCGTATTAATTATGCAAAGCAGTTAACACAACAAAAATCTAAAACACTTACAAATATTTTTTTTATTTGGTAGCCAAAGAATTCTGCACAAAAACAATTTATTGGATAGGAGAAAGAGAATCTGTGCAAAGAACCCTGCAGGAAAATTTTTCAGTGGAGTGCAGAGGAGAGAAGGAGAAAAAATATACTCACAGAGAGTTTTCAAACAGCTGACGTCACCTGTTTGACCGTGGTTCCGCGGTCAAACCCCTGCTTATGCCGCGGTTCCGCGGCTAAATAGCTGGTTTGGATCTTCAATTTTTTTTCTGTACTTAATTTGTTCTCCTCTGTCTGTTCAGATGCTCTGTTTCTGGATTTGTTCACTGAGCTTATTCCAGATCTGAATCAGTCCGTATTCCTTTCCTGCACAATTTGCACAAAAACCTTTCAAAAATAACAAGATGATTTTTATTTTTATTTTTTTTTGTTTTAAAATTTTTCAATTTTTATAATTTTAATTTTTTTTTAATTAACCTGAAATTACACAAAGAAAGAGACTAAAGAATGACTCTCCAGTCTCCCCGGCAATGGCGCCATTTGATTGATTTGGGATTTTGTATGCGTTTTAAATTTAAGAATACCACAATCAAGACGGTGTCATTTAGTAGCTAGCCGGTTGAGTACGAGTCGATCCACTGGGAAATTGTGTCCTTTTCTTTAAGTTCTAACGAGTTAAGTCTTTTCTTTGGTAGGTTTTGTTTTAAGATCTAAGAATAAGAATAAATTGATATAAAGGCTTGCTAGGGTTAGGATTAGGTCAGTTCGAGATAGGGATCTTCTCACATCTTTCAATGCCTTAGTTGTGAATAAAGATGTTAGGGTAATCGGCAACAACAGGGATTAGCACGACTAGGAAGAAACTTAGTTTCTTCCTTTTGGTCCTTGTCCGTCCGTTCTTGGCTCTTAGCCCTAACATCCAGTTAATTCAACCACAACCGGTCTAACTAGGGAATCACCGCTATCATGTAGAATAGGGTGCTGTAGTGAGCGGATTATGGTTAATTTAAAGGGAGTCCGTATTAAAATTATTTGGGCAAAGAAAGGAGTGAGAGAGATTTTCTTCTCTGAAACCTTCCCTATCATATCCCTAACAAGTGAGGAATTACTCACTCATTAGGAAGATAACAATAAAATTCATTTTTTATATATTTTATATTTGATGACCTAAATTGCAGATAAATAAAGAACAGATAAAAAATTGCAGATAATAAATTTCAGATAAGAAAAATGCGAGATAAAAATGAAAACTTACTTTATTGATGTCCTCTCAACAACGCATTACAATTGAATTTAGATCTAAGAATTAAAAAGAGGAATGAAAACTAAACATAGGCATCCTCCAAAAGAGGCACCCTAAAAGGGGCACACTAAGAAAGGCCTTGAGCTCTCCTATTTATAGATAAGAAACCCTATGTTTACATTCTGATCCAATCACTAATTTACAAAACTACCCTAAGAGAGCCGAGTCAAAACACCGACACTGCCACCGACACGTGCATAACACGGCTGCGGTTCCACGGCAGAAGTGCCTATTTGGCCGCGGTTCCGCGGCCGTTTGGTGGAATTGTGGGGCCATATTTTCAGGGTTTCTCCAAGTTGCTTTTATTTTTTGTTTGGTACACTTGGTTTCTCAAAAGCTCTTCTGTTCTCTTCCAGATATTCAGCAGTGGACTTTTGCCTTGAACTCCGCTTGAACTGGTATGCGGCATCATACGGGTCGGTATTCATCTGTTATTGGTCGTAGCCCCACATTTGTTGTGACTTTTCACGAATCTCACTGTAAAGAACTGAGAACCTGTAACCTACAACTATTTAGCAGACATGGATCAAAAGCACCTATTTATATGCAATGTGATTAAGAATGGGCGATATAAAAATGCAAAAATCTGATATGAACAGCTGTCCCTCTTCCCGATGCTCACACCGAGAAGGTTGGACGGAATCTCATGAATCAACCAGGCCCACCCTTGCTCGGTTATCCCTGGCTGGTAGTTCCCTACCCTACAACGCCAGGGATCAAAGCCCTCACCAAGAGGCACCGGGCAGCAACTCTGCTTGGCCCGTCCTTAGTAGGCCACTTACGGCCCCTCCAATGCTAGGGATCTAAGCCCTCACTAAGAGGCAGCCCAGCGGCTACCCTGCTCGGCTATCCCCGGCTGGTAATTCACTGCCCCACGACACCAGGGATCTAAGCCCTTGCCAAGAGGTAACTGGGCGGCTTCACTGCTCGGTCCATCCTTAGTAGGCCCCTTACGGCCCCTCCCACGCTAAGGATCAAAGCCTTCGCCAAGAGGCAACCGGGCCCTCCCTTGCTCGGTTATCCCTGGCAGATAGTTCCCTACCCCCACAACGCCAGGGATCAAAACCCTCGCCAAGAGGCACCGGGCAGCAACCCTGCTCGTCCCGTCCTTAAGGATCAAAGCCCTCACCAAGAGGCACCGAGCATCAACCCTGCTCGACCCGTCCTTAGTAGGCTACTTACGGCCCCTCCCGGCTAAGGATCAAAAGCCCACACTAGGAGGCAACCGGGCCCGCCCTTGCTCGGTTATCCCTGGCCGGTAGCTCCCTACCCCATAATACCAGGGATCAAAGCCCTCGCCAAGAGGCACCGGGCAACAACCCTGCCCGACCCGTCCTTAAGGATCAAAGTCTTCGCCAAGAGGCACCAAGCAGCAACCCTGCTCGGTCCGTCCTTAGTAGGCCACTTACGGCCCCTCCCGCGCTAAGGATCAAAATCCCTCACTAAGAGGCAACCAGGCCCGCCATTGCTCGGTTATCCCTGGATGGTAGCTCCCTACCCTATAACGCCAGGGATCAAAGCCCTCGCCAAGAGGCACCGAGCAGCAACCCTGCCCGGCCCGTCCTTAAGGATCAAAGCCCTCGCCAAGAGGCACCGGGCAGTAACCCTGCTCAGTCCGTCCTTAGTAGGCCTCTTACGGCCCCTCCCGCACTAAGGATCAAAAGACCTCTCCAAGAGGCAACCAGGACAGCCCTTGCTCGATCATCCTTGGCTGGTAGCTCCCTACCCCACAACGCCAGGGAACTAAGCCCTCACCATGAGGCGACCGAGCAGCTACCCTACTCGGCCCATCCTTAGCATGCCTCTTCGTGCCTCCCACCACTAAGGAAAAAAAGCCCTCACCAAGAGGTATCTGGTCTATCTACGTCTGAGCGATCTCCACCTCGACTTCAGGGCCATGGAGATACCGTCTTCCCGCCGTTCTTTACAAACTTGGCAAATTAACAGATTCAACTCGACGCGTAATCGCTAGATGAAGAACCGACATAACACAAAGTTAAATACGACTGCAAAAAGTTTTTATTCACAAAGTCAAAGCTTTTACAAGGGTATTGTGGGCTCCCCAGCCTTACAAAATGCCCGGAGGCCTACAAAATTCCCGATTCAACAAAAGAAGAGAAACAAGAAGACGAGGGGCTTCAGGCCTCAGGGACAGGCGCAACCCCGGGGAGCTCAATATCTACCACGACTCGGGCAGCGTCTGGAAGATCAGCGCCAATCACAGGAGCCTCGGCGTTGCCCTCGCCGGGAGTCCCTTCCCCTGCAGTGCTCCCGGGGCTTCCCCCTGCGCGTCGTCCCCGTGAGGGTATTCATTACGGAGCTCTTCATTGGGGAACTCCGGAATCCGAGCCTTAACGGCGTCGAGGGCCTCGTGCCAGATAAGGGTAGTGGCTGCAGCTAGGTCGATGTAAAAATGGTCCGACTTTTTATAGTTCTCCACCGCCTTCGCCACCCTGAGCTCGGCTCGCTTTGTCCCCTCTATCGCCTCCCCCAGCTCCTTCCGGAGGGTGCCCGCCGACTTCCTCAGGGTGCCGACGAGCGCCTTGGAGTCCTGAAGCTTGGCCTCGGCGGCCTCGCGGTACCTGGCAACCTCTTGCTTCCCGGCCGCAACCTCCTGCTTCCAGGCAGCCACCTCGCCCTTTAGGGCGGCGACCCTCGCCATCGCTGCTTCCAGCTACAACTTTGAGCTCTCCTCCAGCGAGGAGAGCTTGCCCGCAGCTCTCATCGTCGGGGAAATTTCATCTTCCTCCATCTGGACGACGAGGGCGACATGCAGGAGGACCTGAAGAAATCGGAGGGGTGTCAGAAAGAAAAAGAGGGCACCAAATCTCGCGAATGATGAGACGCTAAGTGAAAAATCAAGTGAGGTGCGAGCACTAACTTGCACGGCCTCTTGGGCAATGACCGCCATTTGCGCCTTGAGAGTCCCCCGAGGGACCTTGCCCCCGGCCGATCTCTCCATGTCGGCTAGCAAGCTATCAGCGATGGAGAGCCCCGCGGACACCTCAAAGCGGAGGTCCCCCTCGTCTACCGAGATCGGGGAGGCCGGGGTCCGCGAAACCGTTCGGGGGAACCTCTTGAGAGACGACGGCGGGGAGCCGGTCTCTATCTCCGAAGCCTGGGCCTCTTGTTCCCGAACCCGCTTTCGGCTCGGCGCCTGGCAGGGTGTTCATATCATAATATTGCATTATTATATTCCCCATTCTTATGCATTTTACAAATAAACAGGTGCTTTTGACCCATGTCTGCTATATAGTTGCAGGTTACAGGTTCTCGGAATAAAAACAGTGAAATGATGAAAAGACGATGCAAAAGTGAGACTTCGACCAACAAACAGAGAATCTTTATCATGCCTACAGTTTGAAGACTGAACGAAGATCAATGGAGAATTTCACAAAGCTTAAAGGCAGAGCAAGGTTCAAGACTTCGACACGAAGCAAGCGGTAAAAGTCCATGACTTTACTCACTGTGGAATTCTGGAAGAGAACCAGAAGGTATTCGGAAGAAAAAAGTGAAGAAAAAAAGTATCCAAAATGCAACAGACCAACCCCAGAAGGCACAGCCCACAAGGCCCACATACGGCCGCGGAACCGCGGCCGTATGTAGGCTTTGGCCACGGCCACGTGGCCCAAGCGTCAATAGAAAATTCCAGAGGCGGCTGCGAGCATTGACTAGGTCTTTTTCTTAGGGGGTATTTTTGTAATAGCAGACATGAGGCAATTGTAAACCTAGGGTTTTCTATGTCCTATAAATAGAGACCCTAATACCTCTTTTGAGGTATGCCTCTTGTTGTGCCTCATTGTAAATCTCAAATTCAGATCTGTAAAGAATGAAGAGTGCATCAATAAAATAGGAGTAAGTTTTCTTTTCATCGCCCTAGTTAATTTTATTTCATTGCCCTAGTATAATTTCTTATCTGCCCTAGTTAGATCTTTAATTCCTTGCCCTAGATAGATAGTTTAGATATATTTTTCAATTCCCTAATGAGCGAGTAGTCTCCTCGCTTGTTAGGGTTAGCTTTGGGGACGGCTTGAGAGATGAAGATCTCTCACCCCTTTCTTGCCCATCACATATAATTAATAGGACTCCATGCATACATGCACACACCGCTCCCTACATCACCCTATCCCACAAGGTAGCGGTGATACCGTAGTATAAAGGCCCGGTTGAGCGTGTTTTCCATGGAGGTTAGGGTAAGAATTAAGAAAGGAAGGACAAGAACCTAGAGGAAGAAACACCGTTTCTTCCCGATGGTGCTAATCCCCTTTATTAATAATTACCATAACTCCTCATAGATTTTAATTTGGGTATTGAAAGCGGTGAAGAATCTTTGCATTTCCAAACTTAACCTAAACCTAACCCTAGCAAGATTTAGATCTAGATTAATTTAGATTTTAGATTTAATTAATCCATTCACACCGTTTGGAATTAACTCGTAAGAACAATTAGGAAATTCACAAAATCCTTGTGGACCGACCCGTACTCACCGGCTAGCTACCAAGCGACGTCGTTCTTGATTGCGGTTATAAAATATTCTTTGACACAACAAAAATCAAATGGCGCCGTTGCCGGGGATGGCGTGTTATTCTCTTTTTGCTATTTCGGGTTAATCTAAAATAAAAAATCATAAAAAACTGAAAAATTAAAAAATATAAAAAATTATCATTTGTTATTTTGTGAAGGGTATTTTTGTTTGAATTTTGCAGGATCTCCAATCGAGTTCGGATCTGGAAAAATCTAGAGATCAAAACAGAAAAAGTCAGATCTGAATAGCAGAGGATTTTACCAACAGAAAAAATCTCGAGAAACGAGCCGTCAACACGACCGCGTTTCCGCCGCCGGAACCTACTTCTCGCCACGCTTCCGCGGTCTGCTGACGTCATCAGCAGGCCAGAAAAATTCTCGGGAACCGAGCCGACGCCTCCACCGCGGAACCGCCGCGTATTGCCTATTCCGACCGCGGAAACGCGGCTATCTGGTGACTTCAACTGGTGGAAAAAGCACTGTTTGTTTCTTTCTCTCCTCTGCAAATCACGATATATCTTTTTTGAAATCTCCTGCAGGATTCTTTGCGCTAAAAAATCTCTCCCCCTTCCAATAATTGATCTTGTGCAGGATTCTTTGCGCCGCGCTAAAAAATAAAAAATTTGATTGCAAGTGATTGTTACTGCTTTGTATATTTTTAATCGGACTTTAAGAGGCTTGAAACCAATCCAGATTGGGTGGGGATTTCATCACCCTTCCTAGGACCCCAGAAATCACATAAGACATATGCATTGACCAATATTTAATTAAAAAATACTAGACTCAGCCCTAAGGACGTCGCGCTCAATAGGACAGAGGACTAGTTGTAGGCATCGGTCGTTGATCCTAACCTGACTTTGCGGTGTCTAGGCAAGTGTGTCTAAGGCGAGTGGTTACTTAATTAGGGCCACTACTTGTAGTGGAGAGCCTCCCACTCACCTGGCACTTACCGGGCCGCAATTGGCGGTGAAGAGGCGGTTTGAGGTCCTATTTCTAGCCCTTTGGAACAGTTAGGAGCTGTCTAACTGACCTAGGTGACCCTAGATCTAGGCCTGATTGTGCATTTGTGGTCGATTGCATTTGTGTCAAAGCCTTTTATCGAAAATCTTTTTGCAAAGAGCACCACATAAAAGAAAAAAGGAATTTTTTTTTATATAAAAACTTGCAACTTGTCGCAAAGAAGTCCATTGCACCCCACTTCTTCCCACTTTCACCCACCTTCTTTTTCTTCTCCTTTTTACATCATGGTTACCCTACCTCACAAATCTCTTGCCGAACTTTGGTACCTGAACCAAACTTTGCCACTTACGCGAATTGTTTCGGTCGATTTAAGGACGACCCCTCCATGCCCAAAATTTCTTTTAAAGATCGAATAGAAGCGTCTATGAGAAACAGTTCGACTTTGCAATCCACTTTGTATCAACCGTTTCAACCTTCACCACCTTCTTATGTTGATACTCCTTTTTCAAGTCCTATTGTAACTCCGAAACCCATGTCTATTGCGGAGCATATTGAACAATCTCGTAGACGATCTTTCACTCCTGTCAACACATCCAGTTCTTGGGATCAACAAGTCCATTCACCTTTTTATCCAAATGTTGATCCTACTCCTGTCCAACCATCCAATTCTTACCAGTCCTACCCGACTTTCCCACCTTCACTAGACATTGCTTCTACACAGCCATTTGGGAGTTTCACGTATCCAAACAATTTTGAATGTTTTACCGAAACCCCTTCACAACCCATGTCTAGTTTGGAACAGTCGTTGGAAGCTTATATTTTAGCAACAAACAAAATGATGAGGAATGTGGATGCGTCCATGGCCGCCCTTATGCAACCTAGTGAACCGGTAGCTAGTTTCCAACTAGTTCCAAAAATTCCAATGTATGAGGAGGCGGTTGGACAGAGTGAGAATTTGAGAGGAGAGAGTGAGTTCTACACCTTTCCAAATCAAACCTACCCATACCTTATTGAAGCCCACAACTCCGATTTTCCATCGATTATCCCAAATGATTCACAAGTTGAAAATAAATCATTTAACGAGTTGTGTGACTTGGTAGTGCTTGATTTGCCAGATTGTGAAGAATCCCTTTCGAGTGAAACCACACCTAATACTTTTGAACTTTACACCTCCACTCTAGAAACTAAATTGATAAATATCCATGCTTTTGATGAGGTGTCAGAAAAAAATGATTTTCACTTGATTGAGGATATAGACGTCGGGAATATTTTGGATGATGAACCCGTAAATTTGATTGAAATTTTATGTCCAATTCATCATCCCGAGTCATTAAATGTTTTTCCCGAACTTCATATGCGTCTTGATTTTGATGATAATGGCATGGATAAGCAAAATTTTGAGGGGAATATTGAGGAAATTATTGAGGATGAACCAATTTTGTTTAATGAGTCGGATTTCCCAATTCATCATGTCCCTTCCACTGATTATGTACACCCTCCTGAATCTTTAACCGATACCCTTCCTCACTCACTTTCCTCCGTCCTCGTTCCGACCTTGCAAGAGACTGTTACACTTTCATCTCCAATACCAAGTTCGACATACCCATGTTTGCTCACGAATCTTGAGGGATTTAATCTCATTTTTCCACGGGTTGATAGATTAGCACAATCGCTTTTTACACATCGGTCATTACAAATTGTGCTAATTTATACACTCCATCCCCACCCTCAAGTTCGTATTCCCACTTTCTTTGGTTCTTCTAATCATCCTTTAATGATACCGAGAGTTGATGAATCACAATCCGATATTTTGAGTTCGATAATTTTATAAAACCAACTTGATTTAGAATCTTTTGAGAATAAGGTAGATGAGCCTTACGAGTCTTCCACCTCCGTAATTTTTGAACAATCAAGTGTGTTGAATTCTGGCGTGACACTTATTGAGATTGAAACGTTCAATCGGACCTTCGATGAAAGTTTCGAAAATATTTTCGCCGACGAACTCGCATTCTTAAACGACACGGATTTTGTGATTAATCAACCTCCACTCGAAGAAGTAGGACCACTACCATTTCTTTTTCCCTTCCGCCATTCTTCTCCACCACCGAGACCGTATACTGCTTCTATCTCCACACGGTCTCGTGTGCGTCTCATCTCATTTCTTTACACTCCATTCTTTCACCAACACTACCATTATCACGATAAATTTTTTGAATGGTTGGTGCTAACCTTTGGCCTGTGTAAGGCCTTATTTAGTTTGGGGGGAACCTTATTGTATATATATTTTGTTTTTCTTTTAACAATAATAAAAAAAAAATTATAAATAAATAAACAGGGAAGTGCTGACATTTTGACCCTATTGGTATGGCATGACAGTGAGGACACTGTCAAGTTTAAGTTTGGGGGTATGCTCGGTAAGCCTTCTTCCTTCGCATTCATGTGTATATTTTTGCATTTGCATACTTATTTTTAAAACCCATAAAAATTTTAAAATTTTAAAATTTATAAAAATTAAAGTATTCAATTTTGGCCATAATTGACTTGAGTTTGACAAATAGGTTAACTAGCTAGGAACAACTAGATCTTAGACTTAGTGAGTTAAAAACCCTAAAAATAACCTTTCTTAAAATTTAACGGTAGTAAGTATATGTCTTATAGTTTATTTAGAAATAGGCAAATTTCGAGTTGACTTCTTGGGCTAAGTTAAAACAAGAGAAAAGTATTAATATTTTTATTAAAGTATAAGTTTGAAAAATAATTCCTAAGCTTAAGTCTAAATTCTGAAAATATATACCCTACAAATTGCACAAACACGCACCTTGAAACTTGGAATAGTAGAGGAGACCTTGAAATGCTCCTGTCTAAAGTCCTTAGTGCAAAGAAAATAAAATAAAAATTCAAGTGTGAATAAAGAGATAATAAAAAAAATGAACACTGGTTTTTATGATTACTTAAGGCTGCAAAAATAGAAAAAATATTTAGCGAGGGTGCTTCATCATCTAGTGCCTTAGACCAACTGGTTTGGGAGTCACTGCTAAAACCTTAGGTGTTACAAGACTAGAAATTACGCTTTAATGTGCAAACACATTTTGTAATCAGTTGTTGGTACCTCAAGAAATATTAACGATCGCATGAAGGATGTGTGAGCGAAATTCATCTAAAAATTCACCAATTAAGAAGTGCTTTGGACAACGGACAAGAGTATGATTGCTTGATTTGAATTTCCAAGTGTAGGGGTGATATATACACACAGGGGTATGTGATTGGAGTTTAGATAAGAGATAGAAATGAAGAATAGGACTTGTATCTTCAGTAGAGATGATAAAAATTTCTAAGTTGAGATGGAACCCTAGAAGGAAAACTTAAAAGATGCCGAAAGCTAAATAAGTCTACAGAACATATATAATCTTAAGTTGAATGATAAGGAAGCGTGAAGAATACGAGTGGATGATTTATGAGTCGAAAATAATAGAATTCCTTGTTAGAAAACCTAATTGGAGAATAAAAATCGATAAGCCAAATTGATAGGATTTTGTGGGTAGTATCCGCTGAAAACCCTCAGGAGACAACACTCCTCCTACTAGGGACACCTAGAGGTTTAACGGTTTGTTGCATGAGCTCAGTGCAATCGTGTTTCCCTGGGAAAGTGAGGTTAGGATTTTGTCGAGAATAAAAACCAGGTTTGCTCGAGGACGAGCAAAAGATAAGTTTGGGGGCATTTATTCATATCATAATATTGCATTATTATATTCCCCATTCTTATGTATTTTATAAATAAACAGGTGTTTTTGACCCATGTCTGCTACATAGTTGCAGGTTACAGGTTCCCGGAATAAAAACAGCGAAATGATGAAAAGACGATGCAAAAGTGCGACTTCGACCAACAAATAGAGAATCTTTATCATACCTACAGTTTGAAGACTGAACGAAGATCAATGGACAATTTCACAAAGCATAAAGGCAGAGCAAGGTTCAAAACTTCGACACGAAGCAAGCGGTAAAAGTCCATGACTTTACTCACTGTGGAATTCTGGAAGAGAACCAGAAGGTATTCGGAAGAAAAAAGTGAAGAAAAAAAGTATCCAAAATGCAACAGACCAACCCCAGAAGACACAGCCCACAAGGCCTACATACGGCCGCGGAACCGCGGTCAAATATAGGCTTTGGCCGCGGATCCGCGGCCACGTGGCCCAAGCATCAACAGAAAATTCCAGAGGCGGCTACGAGCGTTGACTAGGTCTTTTTCTTGAGGGGTATTTTTGTATTAGCAGACATGCGGCAATTGTAAACCTAGGGTTTTCTATGTCCTATAAATAGAGACCCTAATACCTCTTTTGAGGTATGCCTCTTCTTGTGCCTCATTGTAAATCTCAAATTCAGATCTGTAAAGAATGAAGAGTGCATCAATAAAATAGGAGTAAGTTTTCTTTTCATCGCCCTAGTTAATTTTATTTCATTGCCCTAGTATAATTTCCTATCTGCCCTAATTAGATCTTTAATTCCTTGCCCTAGATAGATAGTTTAGATATGTTTTTCAATTCCCTAATGAGCGAGTAGTCTCCTCGCTTGTTAGGGTTAGCTTTGGGGAAGGCTTGAGAGATGAAGATCTCTCACCCCTTTCTTGCTCATCACATATAATTAATAGGACTCCATGCATACATGCACACACCGCTCCCTACGGCATCCTATCCCATAAGCTAGCGGTGATACCGTAGTATAAAGTCCCGGTTGAGCGTGTTTTCCATGGAGGTTAGGGTAAGGATTAAGAAAGGAAGGACAAGAACCTAGAGGAAGAAACATCGTTTCTTCCCGATGGTACTAATCCCCTTTATTAATAATTACCATAACTCCTCATAGATCTTAATTTGGGTATTGAAAGCTGTGGAGAATCTTTGCATTTCCAAACTTAACCTAAACCTAACCCTAGCAAGATTTAGATCTAGATTAATTTAGTTTTTAGATTTAATCAATCCGTTCACACCGTTTGGAATTAACTCGTAAGAACAATTAGGAAATTCACAAAATCCTTGTGGACCGACCCGTACTCACCGGCTAGCTACCAAGCGACGCCGTTCTTGATTGCGGTTATAAAATATTCTTTGACACAACACAAATCACTGGGCTCCGGGGCACGGCCCGCACTCGAACGCTGGGGTGGGACGGCTGCCGGGGGAGCCGGGACCAACGTCGGATGAGAAGAGCTGGCACATCCAGCCTGCGATCTCTTCTTCGGCTTGCGCATGGCCGCTCGAAGTTTGCTCGTCTGTACAAGAAAAGGTACAACGGAGTCAGCAACACAAGTAGAAATGAAAGTAAACACAAGTCTAACAGATCGCCTGCAAGCTCCTAACTTACCGGCGAACTGGCCGGGGCTGAGCCCAGCCCAACTAAGGGCCCGCTCAGAAAGCAGCACGTCGGCCCGGGGAATGGGCTCCCACTCCGCTATTTTCACCGCGTCGGGATCGTTGGACTGACTTTCCCGCCGGCACCTATCCCTATACCACTGGGTGGGCTTGGGCCAGTCCTCACCCTTTGGCGGCCCAACAAAGAAAAACTTCTTCTTCCAATCGTGGATGGAACAAGGCACAACGACGACTCCCGACCCGACAGCACTCCCCCGTTGTTTCCTGAAGGAGATGTAAACCGACCACGGGTCGCCCGCGCGAGTGCTGAGGTGACGTTTATAAATGAAAGAGGAGGCAATGGTGGACAGCCTAAATGGGATCAGCTGCAACTTCAAACGGACCAGGAACCCGAGGAGAATCCTCCAGGAATTCGGCACTAGTTGTACCGGGGCTAACCCGAAATGATTCAGCGCTCTAACAACCTCGGGGGAGAAAGGCATGCGCATTCCGGCCCAAAAGGCTTCCAAATACAGGGCAATCTCCTTGCCCCGTACCAGATCTGCCCTTTCCCCTTCCCCGGCCAAACGCAACGTGTAGCCGGGAGGAATATGGAAACGAGTCCGAACGGTGGCGAGCTCTTCCTCGTACCTCATCGTGGACGACACTCCAGGCGCATCCGCGACCTCCACTCTGGGAACCGCCCCCGTCGGGCGACCCTGGAAAGAGGATCTGACCCTAACTCCCCGGAAGGACTCCGACCCAGAAGAAGAAGAAGAATGAGAAGAGGAAGAATCCACAGAGAGCTCCCCAGACTCTACCCCAACTATATCTATAGACTCCTCAGAGGAAGACATCTAACCTGGTGAAGAGGAGTCCTTAGAAGAGAAAACGCGGGAATCCCAACCTAAAGAGGAGAATGCCGAGCTGACAAGACCAAAGACGAGAAAATTATGAAGAAGAATGGGTCCCCATGTGGACCCCACCTCTATTTATAGCAGCTGGCATAACACATCCAACGGCGGTAGTCATCTCCTGCCAAAACGACTCTTCACACTCAACGGCCACCATCGCTCCACCTGTCATGCGCACATTGGCCGTACCCCATCGGGTGTAGGGAACCTGCGGCCCGTCGCATCAGTCAACCAGCGCCCGACACGTGGGCAGTCGCTTCGGTGAACGTACACACGATCCGGCGCATTCTCTTTAATGGAAGATCTGATTCCTGATTCGCTGACGTCATCAGGAAAATACGACAGATTGCCCGGAAACACGCCCCGACGATATCTTCGAAAAGGAGCTCACCTCGGGTAACCCGGCAGACCACTCTCGACCCGACCTATAATCTGGTTGGGACGAGAGTGGGGGGCTAATGATGATGCTCGATATCGGTGATCTCCCAGATCATGACACGTGGCTGATGACGTGTCCTGAGGCTCACAAGAAAGGACCTACAGTGGCCGACCAGGCCACTCCTATACCCGTCCCACAAACAAATGCTGGTTCACCTCCGAGCCCCCTGCACAATTGGCCTCCTCGACCTCTGTTCAGACCATAATATTGCATTTTTCATCCCTCTATTCTTATCCGTTTTATAAATAAACAGGTACTCTTGACGCACGTTTGTTGCATGTTACAGGATACAGGCTCTTGGAGCAAATACAGTGAAAAAGACGAAATTTGATACAGAAAAGGGACTTTTGACCAACAAGCAGACGGATCTTACTCAAGCCGAGACGAAGAACAGTGCAAGGTCCAAAAAGACGAAAGTGAAACGGTCAAAAGATCCTCACAAGTTTTCACTGAAGATCTGTAGAAGACCCAGAAGTCAAACAGAGAAAAGTGGTGAAGAAACAAGAAGCCCAAATGCCCATAATACAGCTCAAGAATTTTGGTGAGCTGAGCTCACTAAAGGGCCGCGGAACCGCGGCCCAAGCGCCCTATTGCCGCGGTTCCGCGGCCGTCTAATGCCCGTGTCGGCGCAAACTTTCTGAGTTGGTGCGTCGGTGCGGGTGTTGGGATTTTCCGTGGGAAAATCTGTAATTGCACATGTGCGCGAGTCTGTAACCCTAGTTTCCTTGTTTGCTTATAAATTGTAATCAAAAATTGTAAAACCCTATGCCTCTTTACAATAAATAAAATTCAGATCTGTTCTGTTTTCTTGCTTGGAGGGAGCCATCAAATTAGTAAGTAATTTTATTTCTGTGCTTTTAATTCTATTTTAATTAGTATGTTTTATCATCCCGCAATGAGCGAGTAATCTCGTCGCTTGTTAGGGTTAGCCTTAGGGAAAGGTTTGAGAGATGAGATCTCTCACCCCTTTCATGCCTCTTCACAAGAATTAGAACTCCATGCATACACGCACAACCGCTCCCTACGGCACTCTACCCCTCGAGGTAACGGTGACACCGTAGTATAAAGGGCCGGTAGCACGTGTTTTCCATGGGGGTTAGGGTAATTATCGATAAAGGAAGGATAAGAATCTAGAGGAAGAAACATCTTCCCAAAAGATTCTAATCCACTCTATTGATAATTACCACAACATCTAATAGATCAAAAATAGGGCAATGAAAGCGGTGAGGAAACCTTTAATCTCCAAACTTCCCCTAAACCTAACCCTAGCAAGACTTTAATTTAGATTAATCTAGTTTAGTGATAGATCTAGGTTTTAGATCTAATCAATCCAAACAACATTTGGAATCAACTCGTAATAACACAATAAGAAAATTACCCATCTCTGTGGATCGACCCGTACTCACCGGCTAGCTGCAAAGCGACGCTGTTTCTGATTACGGTAAACATATAATTTTTGGACTAATCAAATGGCGCCGCTGCCGGGGATGGCGTAAAATTTCTTTCGTGTGATTTCGGGTTGATATAAATTTTAAAAATTATAAAAATCTGAAAATAAAAAAAAATTAAATTTTTTTTTTATATCAATTTTGATCTGTTTGAAGGGTGTATCTTTTGAATTTTGCAGGAATAGCGAGGATTCTCGGATCTGAAAATTTACAGAGGGTAAACCAGAAAAAATCATATCAGAACAGAAGGGAAATTGGATAACAGAGCAGCAAATTTTTTTTGAGAGAGTGATTCCCTCAACGGACCGCGCTTCCGCCGCAAAAAGGTGCCCAGTGCCGCGGTTCCGCCGCATGTTAGCCACGTCAGCTCCTCAATTTTACATGGTTTGATCCCTCATTCTCCTCTCTGTAACCTACAATATATCCGCTGTGAAAATTTTCTGCAGGAATTCTTTGCGCTAAAAATCTTTCTCCCCCTTCTAAATAACAGATTTTCTGCAGGTTTCTTTGCGCCACGCTAAAAATTGATTGCAAGTGAATTTAATTGTTTTGCATAATTTAATCGGACTTTAAGGGGCTAATTGACCAAACTCAGATTGGGTGGGGATTTCATCACCCTTCCCAGGACCCCAGAAAACACTTAAAGCATTTTTCATCGACCACAATTAATAAAAAATACTAGACTCAGCCCTAAGGACATCGAGCTCAATAGGAAAAGGACTAGTATAGGCATCGACCGTTTATCCTAACTGACTTTGCGGTGTCTAGGCTAGTGGTTTTTAATTAGGCCCACTACTGTAGTTCCTTCCCACTTACCTGGCCGCAGTGTCGGTGAAGAGGCGGTTTAAGGTCCTATTTCTAGCCCTAGTTAGGAGCTGTCTAGCAGACCTAGGTGACCCTAGATCTAGGCCTGATTGTGCATGTTTGGTTGATACATTTGTGTCACGAGTCTCTTTTCAAAACTTCTTTGCAAAACTCTCACATAAAAAAAAAGAAAAAATCTTTTCAAAACTTGCAACTTGTCGCTAAGAAAACTTGCAACTCACTTCCACCACTTCCCTCCATTGACGTTATCTTACCCCCACATTCTGTTTTTCTATTTTTCTGACTACACTACTCCTTTAGTGTATGTCAGTTTGGACTAGGGATACTAACGCCCGATTAGTCCGTGTTTCGTTGGTACCGACCGACGAACCTTTCGACACCGAAGTCGAAATTCCCTCCATTTCCTTTCCTCCACCTTCAAATTCTTCTTTCGAAGGTATGTCGGGACACAACCCCAACGATACCTTACCGACGGGAATGATTCCACCTCCGTTAGGTGCGAATAACCCGAATCTTCCGCCTGTTGTAGCGCCCGCACGAGTCGCGCTCCAGGATCTCTTCTACCCCGTCCGCACTTCTTTACCTACATGTCTTTCACCCCCACCGGCAAATGGGGACAACTTTGAAATAAAACCACATTTCATCAACATGCTGCCAAAATTTCATGGTTTGGAATCCGAAGATGCGTATATCTTTATCAATAAATTCCAAAACGTTTGCGCTATGATGAAAACGACCCAATTAAGTGATGACGCTATAAGGCTAAGGGTCATTCCTTTCACCTTATGTGACCTAGCCAAGAAGTGGCTATATAGCACCGCATCATATTCCATTAGAAATTGGGACGAGTTTGTGAGAGCTTTTCTGAAAAAGTTCTATCATCATCACAAAACTGCTAGAATCCGTAACGAGATTATACAATTTTCACAGCTTCCTTCCGAACCATTTTGGAAGTGCTTCGAGAGATTTAAAGACCTACTTGTTCAATGCCCTCATCATGGGATCAAAAGTTGGCAACTTTGCCAAACATTATACGAGGGATTGAACTCGGCAACAAAGAAGTTGCTAGAAACCATATGTCAAGGTCATTTTCTTTCCAAGTCTAGCAACGAAGCGTGGCAGTTTCTTGAGGATCTTAGTGAGCAAACAATTCAGTGGGAGAGTACCAAGACCACATCATCTTCTTCTGTTGGCCAATCTAGGGCAGGCATACATCAAGTAGATATGTCAATTTCTATGAAGGCCGAGATGGCCGCACTTATGAAAAAACTAGAAGCCATTGAGACCAAAATCTCATCGTCTTCTCCTGCCCCTGTTATGCCTCCACGAACTGTTTGTGCTTCTTGTTCGAATCCATCGCATCTTATCGAAGAGTGTCCTTACAATGCGCCTATTCAAGGACAAGATCAAGTCAATGCTGCCTTTCAGCAACGACAAAGAAATGATCCGTACTCTTCGACATACAATCAGGGGTGGAGGAGTCACCCAAATTTCGCTTGGAACCAAAATCAACAAGTCCAAGGAAATAACAATTTTCAAAGACCTCCTCCTCCACAACAACAACAAGCACCTCCACAAACTCAAAACCAGCAACCTTTCCAACAACAACCTTATACAAATCAAACGAACAATTTGGTTCAACCAAATGATGATAAGGTTATCTCGCTAGAAAAAATTCTAGATGCATTTCTCAAGCAATCTACAGAATCCGCAGCAAGATTTGAAAATTATATTCAATCTTTGATGACTAACAATGCTTCACACGATCAAAGTATCAAATCTATTGAGGCACAAATTGCACAATTAACTGCTGCGTTGAGCGAGAGAGAAAAGGGAAAGCTTCCGTCTCAACCATTGCCCAATCCCGGTCACACACAAAACGCATATCCCAATCACAATGTAAATGCGGTGACCACGTTGAGATCCGGAAGAGTGTTGCAGAATAATGTGGAAACTAGTGATGACATCCCCGCCGGTGGTTCTTCTTCTTCTTCTTCTTCTTTTTCTCCATCGTCATCTTCCCCTTCTTCATTTTCTTCACTTTCTTCTTCACCTTTTTCTTTAGAGCCTATTCTCCACCCTTCACATGGCTCTACTTCTTCTAGCTCGAACGGACCCATTTCTCACAACATGAACACATCTACACCGGGATCCGTTCCTACTCCACATTCTACTCCACAGACATTTGACTCAACGAATTTTCAAAATGCTCCATTCCCAAACAGGTTGAGTCCTAATAAACCAAATGCACAAGCGGAGAAGATTGTGGAGATATTTAAGCAGGTTAGCATAAATTTACCTCTCTTGGATGCAATCCAACAAGTCCCTTCATACGCGAAAATTTTAAAGGGCTTATGCACCTCAAAGAGAAAGGCATCTCAAGTATCCAAGAAAGTGCTAGTGGCTAGTGCAGTGAGCAATGCTATTAACCACCATCAAACCTTACCCCAAAAACGAAAGGACCCCGGCTGTCCTACGATTTCAATCACAATTGGGGATAAGAAAATTAATCGAGCACTTTTAGATCTTGGGTCTAGTGTTAACCTGATTCCCTACTCCGTGTACGAACAATTAGGGGTTGGAGAGTTGAAACCCACTCGTTGTACTCTCCAAATGGCTGATCGATCAATCACCCATCCAAGGGGTCAGTTAGAGGATGTGTTGATCAAAGTTGGGGAGTTCATATTCCCCGTTGATTTTATTGTTATGGATACACAACCTATTGCTAACCCAAGAAACCAAATTCCGGTGATCCTCGGTCGACCATTTTTGGCCACTTCCAATGCTGTAATAAACTGTCGCAATGGCTCTATGACTCTATCATTTGGGAAGATGTCTAGTGAGTTCAATATTTATAAGATGGGAAGTTTGCCCCCCGTGCCTAAAACTAGTACACGAGAAGTTTGGTCTATTCACGAAATCACGCAGGAGGACTGCGAGTTTGAAAGATTCTTGTTTGATGAAAACAGTTTTGACGCCACTAGTGCGTCCCTCCTTGAGCCTACCACCGTTGACACAACCGATATAGATTATGAATGTTTCACTTTTTCGGATGATGACGACTCACAGCCCGAATATGAGCGTTTTGAATTTGTGGATGAGTTAGTTGAACCATCCGAATCGGTTGTTTGCAGTGATTTCGAACCTGTGTTGGAGTCCTTTGAGTTCGAGGTAGATTCCGTAATGATTCTTTCATCTCCGAAACTCGAACTCATGTCCTTACCGCCTCACCTTAAATATGCTTACATAGGTGAGAATGAGACTTTTCCCATTATAATATCAGCCTCTCTAGCCTTCGAGCAAGAGAAGCTATTTTAAAAGTCTTACACGATAGGCGGCAAGTTTTCGGTTGGACTATAGCGGACATCGAGAAAATCAGTTCCCTTATAATTGAATATCATATGAAATTGATGGATGATGCCAAGTCAATAGAGGACCCACAGGAATATTTTGGGGGTATTGTGGTTAGTCAACCTCCTCCTTTAGAAGTTGAACCACCCCCATTTCTTTTAATAAGCTACGAGAATGCCAACATTCCACTGATTGCTGATCATTCCCATTCTCGTTTTGATTCATCACCACCTCCTGTATATTCACCTCCACACCTTCCATACCACCACTTCTATCTTCCCCAATTCTTTTTAGACCGCCACAACTTATTCTTCCACCAACCAATACTCTTTACTGATAAATGTTTCAACTGGTTGGTGTTAACGTTTGGTCTATGCAAGGTTTGGCAGTAATGTCTAACATAGTTTAAATGAAGTTTGGGGGAGGGCCTTTCTGTATATATATATATTTTGTTTTTCTTAACAATAAAAATAATTATAAATAAATAAACAGGGAAGTGCCGATATTTTGACCCTCTTGGTTTAGTATGACAGTAAGGACACTGTCAAGTTCAAGTTTGGGGGTATGCTCGGTACGTCTTCTTCCTTCGCATTCATTTGTATATATTTTTGCATTTGCATATTTATTTGAAAACCCATAAAAATTTGAAAAATTTTAAAAATTATAAAAATTAATGTATTCAATTTTGGCTAATTGACTAGAGTTTGACAGATAGGTTAACTGGCTAGGAACAACTAGATTTTTGACGTAGTAAATTAAAAACCCTAAAGATAACCTTCCTTAAAGTTTAACGGTAGAAAGTATATGTCTTTGTAGTTTATCTAGAAATAGGCAAATTTTGGGTTCACTTCTTGGGCTAAGTCAAAATAAGGGAAGAGTATTGATGTTTTTATTAGAGTATAAGTTTGAAAAATAGTTCATAGCTTAAGTCTAGATTCTGAAAATGTATACCCTACAACTTACACAATCACGCACCTTGAAACTTGGAATAGTAGAAGAGACCTTGAAATGCTCTTGTCTAAAGTCCTTGGTACGAAGAAAATAAAAGAAAAAAAAGGGTGAATAAAGAAAAAAATGGACACTGGTTTTTGTGATTACTTAAGGCGGTAAAAATAGAAAAAAATATTTAGCGAGGGTGCCTTATCACCTAGTGCCTTAGACCAACTGGTTTGGGAGTCACTGCTAAAAGCCTTGGGTATTGCAAAAACTAGGAAGTACGCTTTAAAGTGCTAACGCATCTTGTAATCGGTTGTTGGTATCTCAAGAACTATTAACAGTCGCATGAAGGATGTGTAAGCGAAATTCAAAATTAACAAATTAATAAGTTCTTTGGACAATGGACGAGAGTACGATTGCTTGATTTGAATTTCCAAGTGTAGGGGTGATATTTACACACACGTGGGGATATGTGATTAGAGTTTAGATGAGAGAAAGGAATGAAAGATAGAACTTGTATCTTTAGTAGAGTTGATAGAAATTCGTGAGTAGAGATGAAACCCTAGAAGGAAGACTTAAGAGATGCCGAA
Source organism: Agapanthus africanus (assembly GCA_030015575.1). NCBI lineage: Eukaryota > Viridiplantae > Streptophyta > Magnoliopsida > Asparagales > Amaryllidaceae > Agapanthus > Agapanthus africanus. Next base: position 517,949,831 of record CM057343.1, read on the forward strand.
AGCTAAATAAATCTATAGAACATATATAATCTTAAGTTAGATGATAAGGAAGTGTGAAAAATGTGGGTGGATGATTTGCGAGTCAAAAGATAGTAGAATTCCATGTTAGAAAACTTAATTGGAGAACAAAAGTAAATGGGCCAAGTTGATAGGATTCTGTGGGTAGTATCCGCTGAAAACCCTCAGGAGACAATACTCCTCCTACTAGGGACACCTAGAGGTTTAACGGCTTGTTGCACGTGCTCAGTGCAATCGTGTTCCCTGCGAAAGTGTGGTTAGGATTTTAGTGAATAAAAAAATAAATTTGCTCGAGAACGAACAAAAGATAAGTTTGGGGGTATTTGTTCAGACCATAATATTGCATTTTTCATCCCTCTATTCTTATCCGTTTTATAAATAAACAGGTACTCTTGACGCACGTTTGTTGCATGTTACAGGATACAGGCTCTTGGAGCAAATACAGTGAAAAAGACGAAAGTTGATACAGAAAAGGGACTTTTGACCAACAAGCAGACGGATCTTACTCAAGCCGAGACGAAGAACAGTGCAAGGTCCAAAAAGACGAAAGTGAAACGGTCAAAAGATCCTTGCAAGTTTTCACTGAAGATCTGTAGAAGACCCAGAAGTCAAACAGAGAAAAGTGGTGAAGAAACAAGAAGCCCAAATGCCCATAATACAGCTCAAGAATTTTGGTGAGCTGAGCTCACTAAAGGGCCGCGGAACCGCGGCCCAAGCGCACTATTGCCGCGGTTCCGCGGCCGTCTAATGCCCGTGTCGGCGCAAACTTTCTGAGTTGGTGCGTCGGTGCGGGTGTTGGGATTTTCCGTGGGCAAATCTGTAATTGCACATGTGCGAGAGTCTGTAACCCTAGTTTCCTTGTTTGCTTATAAATTGTAATCAAAAATTGTAAAACCCTATGTCTCTTTTCAATAAATAAAATTCAGATCTGTTCTGTTTTCTTGCTTGGAGGGAGCCATCAAATTAGTAAGTAATTTTATTTCTGTGCTTTTAATTCTATTTTAATTAGTATGTTTTATCATCCCGTAATGAGCGAGTAATCTCATCGCTTGTTAGGGTTAGCCTTAGGGAAAGATTTGAGAGATGAGATCTCTCACCCCTTTCATGCCCCTTCACAAGAATTAGAACTCCATGCATACACGCACAACCGCTCTCTACGGCACTCTACCCCTCGAGGTAACGGTGACACCGTAGTATAAAAGGCCGGTAGCGCGTGTTTTCCATAGGGGTTAGGGTAATTATCGATAAAGGAAGGATAAGAATCTAGAGGAAGAAATATCTTCCCAAAAGATTCTAATCCACTCTATTGATAATTACCACAACATCTAATAGATCAAAAATAGGGCAATGAAAGCGGTGAGGAAATCTTTAATCTCCAAACTTCCCCTAAGCCTAACCCTAGCAAGACTTTAATTTAGATTAATCTAGTTTAGTGATAAATCTAGGCTTTAGATTTAATCAATCCAAACAACATTTGGAATCAACTCGTAATAACACAATAAGAAAATTACCCATCTCTGTGGATCGACCCGTACTCACCGGCTAGCTGCAAAGCGACGCCGTTTCTGATTACGGTAAACATATAATTTTTGGACTAATCAACCTCTCAGCTCGTCTCCGGGCTTCCGCAGAACCAAGATACCTCGGCTCACCCGCTCGTCCTCGAGCTCTCCACCGAGATCATCTTCTTCGGTCTCATCGACCGACCAATGGCACCACTCACAGGCGCAACCTCCATCCTGCGAATCTTGCCATGCGCGAGATATCCGCCGGCCACATCCCACGTTCCACGCCATCACGATTCCCTATTAACGAGCCTGTCTCGCCATTAATGCGGGATCCCGCTCATCACGCGAGCGTGACGTCGGGAGCATAACGGCCGGCGTGATTCTCGCGCCTGCCTGCCTGCTACCACCGCTATATAAATCCCTCTTTCAGACGGTTCAAGTAAGTCTTTATCCACTCACTAAGCCGTTACTCTGCTCGGATTTCCTCTCTAACTTGACCGTCGGAGAGTCCTCGGTGGTACAACCATCCCGGGACTTCCTTGCAGATAGCTCGGCCCAAACAACCTCAAACCCATTGAGATCCACACGCTTCAGGAGCCATCCTCCAACTCCAATCTCAACCGTCAATCGCCGCCAACAGCAGATCAACGGAAGGTAATATCTTGACGTGATCCGACGCACGTCAAGCCCCCTGTACATTATATGTGCAGCAAATTGATGATGCATGCTATCTCAAAATAAATGGTTTTTCTTTTTTGCCCTTTGAATATTAAATTCGAAAAAAAGTGAAAGCATAACGTACTTTCTATCTCTTTATATTATAATAGTACAGATAGACAGGCATCATACAAAATTATAGTTTTATTAATTTTGTAGCTTGACTGCTTCACTCACTTAGGTGTGATAACCACCCATTTGTCCATCATAGAATAAATGCTCTATCAATATATATATTTCACTAATATCCGTAAAACTCCAGACGTTTTTGCATATCATATTGACTGATAAATGATAATTAGTGACTACATTTTCCGCAAGTGCGACATATCTACATAATTGACGGTGTTTTTAAATAATAGATACCTTTTTAAAATTTGAATACTCATCATCATGATTATTGATCAATGATTATTTATTTAGTTTTTTAACTGGCATGGAAACACCACAAGCCATCGCACACAATACACACAAGCATCTATGGCACCAATAATTTTCCCCAAAAGCATTTAATTTTGGTCACTTCCTCTTTTGAGGACTGAATCCTACACTATCACCAAGAGTCGAAGTGTCATACCAATTAAGGGATAAATCTTCTCTACAAGAGCTTGTAGAGAAATTTCTCTACAAGTCTCTTATAAATCTTTGGATGGATTATGAAATTCGTCCAGCAACAGACATGTAGAGAAATTTTCTCAACAAAATCGTGTAGAGAAGGTTTTTTCCGCAAATTGAAAGGAAGTGTCATAATTTTTTTAATTTTGAAACATGCTCTTCTTGATGGAGCTTTCAGTCAACAAAACTGTAAATCATTTAATGAGTCACCAATTAATGCTTATATTGACCTGTTTGATGATTCAAGTCATAATGAGTCACCAATTTCCTCATGTGCTTAATTACTTAAAACGTGAGAACTTACATGCTCAGATATTAAGGTCAACTAAGTAAAGCTGATTACAACATAAAGAACTTGCCAACAAAAGAGCCTTGGAATCCAAAGCTAAGCGGTCAAAATGGACTGTGGAAATTTGGAATGGCGCACACCAGTAAAATCATGATTAATCAAACATCGAACTCAAATCAAATTCAGTGAATCAACACAAATGATTGGGGTAGTCAATCTTAATTTATTATTTAGTTTTTTTCTTATTGATAAACCGTACCAAGAGGTTTGGTATACGGCAAAAACTTACTCTTAAAGGTTCAATCTTTCTTTCTTTTATCTTTCTTTTGTTTTCTTTATACTATAAAAAAGAGGAGGGAAGATGTGAGACATTAAGATTTTCAATTTTATTTCTTTCTTTGACTATTCTCTTTTACATCAAGTTTGGACTATGTTGGTATTTTAGAGAATATGCTTTGGTGGTGTGAGCAAATTTAGCTATGGACAAAACTTTTAGATGCCAATTTTACCCTTTACATCAAGTATTGTGGAAATTTGGGTTATATTGGTAAACTTGTGATTGTGTCTAAGTCTTAAGGGCAATTATGGTAATCCATAGATCATTATTTATTAGCCATGAATTTTCAAGGTTTTTCAAATTAAATACAATGAACTTTTAAGGGTTTTCAAATAAATACCATGGATCATCGTTTATTAACCATGAAATTTAATTATGGCAAAATAATACCATAAATTTTCATCTTTTCTCCATAGTATAAAAAATATATACCATAAATGTAGTATAGCGTTGATAAATACCATATATATTTGGGTTTTAAATTTTTGCAAATAAATACATCTTTTATCATCATATGAATCGAAAGCTACAAAAATTTAAAAAGTAAAATAAAAATAAAAGAACCTACGTTTTTGTCTATTTTTGCATCCAAGAAAGTTTTCGGTATTTAGTTTCTATGATATTTATCTATAAAATGCTAAGAACAATATTTAATGAAATTTAATATGGTTTTCCAAACATTCCTCCATCGCGTGGAGATTTACCCCTGCTATCCCAAATATCAACTCCAAAAGTTTTATAAGCTAGCTGTCTGAAAAAATAATCCAGGATTATTAGGGATTTTTTTATATCCTTTTTCTTTAATAGAAAAAAGTTGGGAAATCCCTGCTCCCAGATAATATAAAGAACTAGAAGTTTACAGGCAAATAAAAAGAGTGGTTAAACATACAAAATAGAAAATTATGGTTTTTGATTAGAGGGTAGGAGATGAAAAACATGGAGAGGCACTTTGTCGTACACCGTTACCTACCCTAACTTATAATCAGAAGACCAACAATTTCTGTCACACCCCGCTTTTCAAAAAATATTGGAAGGCACACGACGAGGTTCACGACGTACTTATACCAAAAAGGATATTTCTCGAATAAATACGTTAAGCGTCACAATAAGCAATATATAATATAACAAGAATTGTAACGATTCTGAAATTACTATACAGAAATTTCTTGTTATTGTACAGAAAAGAGTATTACAGCATGTGTAAGAGTTATAAGTTAGATTTGTTTAATAAAAATAAGCAATAACTTATAGATTACTGGTAAAGGTTCTGCATTGTTGTAACATAGCCTGTGTGTTCGATTCCTATTGAACACAATTATTTTTTCTGATTTTTCTTTTTAATTTTTGGAAGCCCAAGAGTTGCACGTGCAATACACGGAGAAATGAAAAGTTTCAGAAAAATCAAACATGCGCAATGAGGTGTACACACCCAAAAACCCATGTGGCACGAATCTCGAGGCAAAACCTCAAGATTCGACCGCCCATTCTCCTCATCTGGCCGGCGACGACGGTCAAGATGAGCCCAATTGGCTCCGTGCTTTGCACACACATCTTTTCGACTCCCCTTAACTCCTCTGCACTATTTGATTTTCCTGCAATCAAACAGAGACCCTTCCTTTTACCATTTAACATATTTTTAATGCATTTTAATCCAAAGTTTTAATTCCCAAATCCTAATTCTTCACTATAAATACCACTCCATGTCTTAGCTCTTCACCATTATGAAATTCTAGCAAAAATTCTCTCAAAACTTTTTAAGTGCCAAGTGGAGTTGAGCACCTTAAGTGGAGTAGCGAACCAAACTCGACGACCGGAATATCTCCGATGAAACCGCGACCCCCGAGAGCTTTTTCGATCTTTTCTTAATCATATAAAAACCGTAAGTCCCTTCATCCCTCTCTCTTTCTATTCAAAACTTATTTTTAAAACAAACCGACAAAAGAGAAGTCATCTCCGATATCTCTTTCTTTTTAACATTTGTAATGCATGTGATAAGCAAATTAAATCAACTAACATGCTACACTAATCTTAACCCTTTTTCATATCATTTAGTTTTTAGTTTTAACAAAATTTCATAGGAAACAAATATATAACAAAATTTTTCAGTAAAATACCATGAACTTTAGTATTATCCTCTCATCGATAATTAGTTTAAATACTTTTAGAAAAACTTCATGGGTAACGACCTACCCCTCCCCCCACACACCATGGTTCTATAGCATGGTATTCTAGAACTATAAATAATTTAAAGAATAACTTTTTAATTAAAATACCACACCGTTTCAAAACGGGTTTCTTTAAATCAGTATTTCGAATCCTTGGCAAATACGCCTTTACAACTCACGTCAGGAGACCCGCTAATGGATGGTGTGGATTATTGCACATTCTTGGGACAGTAGAGCGAGATACAGAATTCCTCACGGAGTATTCGGTCTCGAAAGGAATAAAAATACGGTTTTTAAGAAGCGCGGCTTTTTCTAATAAAAACTAATTTTTGGAAAATTTTATAAAAATATAATTCCGTATTTTCAATAAAAACAAATTAAGAAACTATATTTTTAAAAGGAAGATTAATATTGTAAATAAAATACCATCAAGTTTTCAAAAGTGGTAGTTTTCATAAAAATACCATAAACTTTAAAAAAAGCGAGGTTTTATCATTAAAATACCCCAATAATTAAAATACATGCTCATGAAAACCTTAAATATTATAAATCACCCTCGAGATTTATTTTTAAACTATATTAAAATATTTTTCATAAAACCTCCTCAAGATATGAAAACAATATTTTAAGGACTTCAGATAAATATAGGTTTAAACGGGATCAATTCTCTTGAGCTCCAGGGAGTCGGAGAAAGTGAGTGCTTGCCTATTCAGATTAGACAACTTAACAGAGTTATCAATGATAATTGTCTTGGAAAAAAAGAATAAATCCTGCCGTCCATATGCAGCAGTTGCCGATTTCTCCTGAAGATAAGAGTTTAACAATTTAAATCCATTCACATGAAAAGACATGAACTCAAATCCAAACTCAAATCTAAACTTGAATTCGAACTCGAACTCGAATACAAACTCGAACTCTAATCTAAACTCGAATATGTACTCGAATCCAATCTACTTGAACCAACTTAACTCGAATCCAGATTGCAATTGTTATAACACGCACATTACTCGACTTACTCAAATTCAATCTACACTTTTTGCAATCTAGAGTTCGATCAAGACATGTCAATCAATCAATCAAATCAAATCAAATATATTAACCGGTTATAATATATTATACACGGGGTGTTTAGGATAGTTTCTTGTGTGAATCCAACGGAGCTTCAGAAGTCCCGTATTAACCGCTTTTTTTTATTTCGCTCGAATATCAGTCGGGTTGACTCATCCACAGCCTAGAGCCTCGATGCTAACACATGAAATGGGCTCGTGTTTTCTTGATCCTGGGACCCCACTCTTGAGCACGTGAATACTTCTACGGCTGCGTTGACATTCATACTTGGAACTTAATGTTAACATAATGACCATCTAGAGACCTATAGTATATACTTACCTATGATCATATACTCTTACTTGTCATATATATATATATATATATATATATATATATATTCTACTCTTGTCATTTTCTTTACCCTTACTTATTTTTGGGACTTACCAAGCGCTAGTTCGTTGACGGACATTTTACCCACTTTTCTTCTCTTGGAATGTTTGTCAGATACGGTCGAGACGGAGGAAGTTGAAGCTACAGAGAAAGACCACAACCAGATCACTACTCAGGGCTAGCTCAGCTTCTTTTTTCCTTCACTTTATGTATGCCACTTGTTTAGGCATTTTCCTTAATGTATTTACTTTCCAGCATAAACTCTTGTACTTGTATATATTTGAAGTTGAATGTAAATAAAGATATTTGTTGAAAAATTTTACAGTCTCAATTTATTCTTACATTGTGTATTATTGTTTCAATACGCTTAATATATTTATTTAGGAAATGACCTTCTTTGGATAAATATACCACGGGCTTGCCACGTCACCGTTTCCGTCTATTGGAAAGCGGGGCGTGACAAGAATTTAACAAGAGAATAAAATCCAACTACATTTATTGCATTTCAGATCTACAATATTCAAGAAAACTGATACAAGTAAACGATACAACTGAAAAGAAATAACATCAGCCTTAACAAGTGGGCATACGAAATAAAGACTGATGTCGATTAGCAGCCTATTTGGGAGGAAGGCTGCGAATATTCCTCTTCGGATGGCTCGATCTCTTTTCCTATTTCCTCTCTTATCTCTAAGTCACTTAACGAACATTCCTAAAAGAAGGAAAAAAAAACAAATGAAATGTTCGTCAGCGATCTTGCGCTTGGTAAGTCCCCGATTTAAAGTATAATTGTAAAAAGTAATAAACAACAAGCATATAAATAGATAGGAAAAAAAATAATGCAGTGAACAAATATGATATGACAATTAAACAAGATAGACTATATAAGCATTGGCAGTTCTCCGTTTATGTGTTTGTTGTAGTACAATAATGAAAGTATGCATGTATACTAAAGTAGTCCGTCAAACCTACAGATCAACAGCACGTTGAGTTAAGCTACGTTAAACCCACAGAACAACGACATACGAGATTCAAGAATAGTTAGCGATTTTTAGTGAACTCTCGTGCTACAACATACGTTCATTACCAAACCACCCCTTTCCATGTGTATATTAAGTTATGGAGTTTGACACAAGCCCTACACGAAACCATCAATACGTTGGAGTATTGCAAGTTCATGTCAGGTTTAAGTTGAATTCATGTCATTACGTATTCATGGTTCGAGTCAGATTCATATCAGACATGCAATATATCTAGTCATATGATTCAAGTAGGTGCAGTAAAATGAGGAAGTCATATGGCATGAAATGATCGATACAAGTGAAATATCAAAGTATAAATTAGAAATAGTATCTTAAACAAGTGTTGGGAACTACTGATTACTCAACTCATATGAACTTAAGAATAAAACAAGAAACATATTTCTAGATGTTATGAAGACATGGATTTAAGTCTCGCATAATTCCGACCGTTGGTTTGGAAGATAGACGCGTTTTCGTATCGCTGCACAAAACAGATTAGAATCTGTCCAGCAGCGACACATGTTTTAAAAACGCAGTTTGCGATATTTTCTATCGATTTTCAGATCTAAGGTTGAACTAGAAAAAGTAGGTATTTCAGTTTAGTTATCTAAACAACTTTAGTTTACCCGATTTGAATCTATAAAACTATTGTGACAATTATTTTAATATAAGGGTTTTAAAAAGTTTTTATTTTCTGAGCAACAAGGATGGGGTGACTTGTAGAGCATATATCGGGTCGATATATACATTTCTGAGTCTCGGATTATATAGAAAAATTATAGGATTGTCAATTTGGCATCCATACATCTAAAGTTTGTCAAAAAACGAGTTATGTAGTTCAAGTTATGTCATTTTAGCAGTGTGCAGATCAGGTCAGATTCTGTCCAGATTCGACACACAATTTTAGAAAAACAGATTTAGATTAGTTCCGTCGGTTTTCAGAACTCGAGTTGAATTAAGAAAAGTTAGATTTTTCGATCTAGTTGTCAAAACAATTTGATTTCACTCAGTTTGGATCTCTGAAAAATGAGTTATGAATTTTGAAAGGGGGCTTTTAAAAAAAGTTTTCAAAATTATAAAAACAGTGACTAAAAATGACATAAAATATAAATCGTAGTTTTGTTTGATCTGAAATTTTTACAGTGCGTTTAGAAAAATAAATATTATCTTAAATAATTTTCTTGAAATTTCCAGTAGTCGAAATTAATTTCTAAAAATTATTTTAAAGATAAAGGTATTTAAGATCGTATTTGAAAGTGACAAAATAACGGTATTTATTTGCAACTTCTTTTTCTTTTATTTTTATAAACATAATAAATAAAAATATATATGAGCGAGTCTATAAAAATCATGTCACAAATTGAATTATGTCATCAATGTTTTAAACATGCAATCGAGTTACAAAATGAAACACACGACCGATATTTCATGAAATTATCATAAAAATTCTTTCACGTATATCATTTCTTGCCACTCTTATAAGATGGTACTTACAACGTTAATACCATGCAACGATTACCACAGACTACCTACAAATACCAAAAGCATTTAAAAAATGTATAGGGTGTATAGACAACCATTCATAGTTAATTATTCTATCTCTTTTTCCACAAAAATCAAACAAAGGCTACCGGCATCATGCAAGTCTAGACTAAGGGACAGGGAAGGATAAAGAGAGGGAGAAAGAAAAAGATGTGGTGAAGGGACTTACAAGATATTGCAATACGGTATAACAACCGTATCACCGATGAGATAAAAGTTTCGATCGAGAGGCTTTCGACGTCGTAGAAGTATCGGGGACCTTCAAGATGATTTAGATGAAGAGATGAGAAGTATAAAGAGAAAAGTTTTGAGTTTGTGGAGGAAAAAGGAAGAGGAAGATGTACATATAAAGAGGGACCATAAAGGCATGTTTGGATAGTTAAGATTTAAATTTAGAGGATTTAATTTGGGATTCTAATGTCATGGAATGCATATGCATTCCCAAAATAAAACCCCTAAGGAATTTTTTTAGATTTTACATGTTTGGATAACATGGGATAAGGAATATGCATTAAATGCTAACTCCATCTTGAATGTATGGTTAACTCAATTATCAATTTTGAGAGAAAGAAGCCTCAATTATGGGAAGGTGGAGAGAGAGAGAGAGAGAAGTAGCAATTATCGATTTTAGAGATAGAGAAGCGGCAATTATCTATGAACGCTCCCTCTTCGACGTCTCGATCATCAAACCCTAATCGTGGTTATCTCCTTCAAATACAAGCAAGGTCGTTTCAAATCGAAGAAGATAAGCATCTATAGATACCTAAAAGAAAAAAACAAGCAAACAAAACCCTAGATCTAAGAACAACAGAAGAAGAAAATGTATAAAAAAAAGTGATGGATTAAGAAAATTGAAGCAGATTCGCAATCATACCTCCAAATCGATCAGATAGAAGACGGAGAATGAGATAAAATTAGGTTTTTTATTTTTTGTTGTTGTTGTTGAGATTTTGATTTGGTTTAGGGGGTTGGATTTGGTGAACAGAGAGCTGATTGGGTTTTATAGAGAGGGAAGAGAGAGAGAGAGAGAGAGAGAGAGAGAGAGAGGCAACAAGAAAGGAAGAAGAAGAAGAGGAGGAGGGGAGAGAGAGAAAGAGAGGAGTGTGCGAGATGGACGCGGGTGAAAAGATGCGGGATTTTTTTTTGAATCTGACTTAATTTTTTTTATCCAATGGATTGGTCCAATATAGATGGTTTTTTCCCCTCTGAATCAAAAAACAAAAACCCATCCAAACAGCCCATTTTGCAGAATTGGGCCAATCCGGCAGAAAAATGGTATCTTGATGTCACGACCTGGAATTAGCATGTGACCAACACTTAAATCACGTGAAGTTTATATGACCCCACCGTAATCCAAGTAAGCCGAAAGCCCAGAAATCTAAACCTTTTTAGGAAAATAATGAAGGTGAAGTTTTAAAATAAAGGTGTAACGTGATCAAGTTCTTTCTTTAAAAGCATAAGTAATGATATATGGAAATACAAGTGGGTTGTATACTATCTTTGAAAACATTTCGTCATTGAAATTTTGGGTAGCAGCTCCTTTGTAAATTTTGATCCAAAATCAATACACCACAGCAATAATATAGGCATCCCAAAGCGGGAGATAGCTCTTCGCCAATTGGCGGAATCATAACCACGCAATATAAAATATACGACGTCCAAGACGAAAATCAATCACAGAAAGAAAATAAAGAAGACCAAGATGTCATCAAGCTCAAAATAAAGATCAATACATCCATCTCGCTCTAAGTCTCAAAGAATATACAAGTCTGGTGTCTAGGTCTACCAAATATATATAGTCTGGTTGATGGAGCTTTTAACTAGATATAACTGAAAATAATATATACAAAAGGTGGTCACGATCCGAATGTACAATACCTACCAATGCAAATCACCCAGAAGAAAGGTGCGTGCCAACAAGCCGCTACTGATCCGAACGGTCGATCCTGTAAGAAAACTATGGCACAACGGGGGTGAGTTGCCAACTCGTGAGTATAAAATAACAGCAGGTAGAAATCGAATGTATAATGATCTTCTAGGTCATATTGTGACATAAAAATAATACTGTGTGGTATTTAGGGTGATCGTGTATACATATGTGTAATGATAACAAAGTCGTGCCAGTATCAGTATATAGTACCAAGTCATCTGTGCCATACGTAAATGTATACGTGTATCATCCAACATGTGTCCATCAACGACACATCAAATCATCATGAAACCTGAGTGTCCAGCATCCACACTCGAAAATATCATAAAATCTGTATTCACCATCGACACATAAATCCTCATATTTCAGGAGCCGTCTCATCGGATCGGCCCTCATATCTATTTGCTTCAATCGCTCCGGTCGGTATCCTCCGGATATCCACCGAGTCCAATACCATCACCGGTAGGTAGTATTCCCCTGCCGGGCTTAATGTCTCTTTATACGATCTTCTTGTCCCGGGGTACCATACCAGGTCCATCATGTACCCACAGACGATACCCCGTCTCTCCTCGAATCGGGTATACACATAACTCAGAACCGAGAAAACTTATGGCGGACGTCGAAATATCATATTAAGAGAAACCGCGTTTTTAAAACAATTATAAGACTTTAAAAATTTATCTGCGGTTCTCAAATCCAACAATCTCATGAAAACAGAATCTCATAATTAGGTAACCATGATGGAACAGTAAAAGCAAGCACAGATAAGTACTGTAAGGTATAATCGGTGTTTTCACATAAGCATGTCGTGTAACTAGGTACAGAAGTACAATATCTAAACTAGCATGTGCGGTAAAGAGTACTAAAAAAATAACTGTAATTCTATAAATTAGGAAACAATACAGTGATATATCAGTTCTAATATGTACGTGGCATAGCAATTACCGATGATGAGTGTGTGAGCTGGCGAGTATGTGTACGTACAATATGCGCATCATCGGTAATGGTGCATGTGTTCTAGCAGACGAAGTCATATAAAGATAAACACAGGGAAACATAACGCGAATAGTATTAAATACGTAACTGCATATGAACCATACAGTTACAACTTAAATAATACGAATCGTTGTTTTTGAAAATGGGGGCTACACTGTTCTTGAGAAAAAGACACCATTTGAAAATCCGTAGCGCCCATTGAGATTGTCATTTAAAAGTGCATACGATTCGTTAGTTTTGAAAGTAGGTATGGTTCCGAATACATATATCCTAATATCTACTTAAGTAATCTTAATCAATATTTCTCGAGTCGATATATATGTGTCGGCGATTCATGCTCATCTTATCATGTACGGTATAATCCATTGTACGGTATCATCAAATCAGAGTAAGGATCTATGGTAATGTATATAATATCGCGTACGGTATAATCCATCGTACAGAATCATCAAATCAGAGTAAGGATCTATCGTCCTGTACATAATATCGCGTACGGTATAATCTATCGTACGGTATCATCAAATCAGAGTAAGGATCTATCGTCCTGTACATAATATCGCGTACGGTATAATCTATCATACGGTATTATCAAATCAGAGTAAGGATCTATTGTCTTGTACATAATATGGCATACGGTACAATTCATCGTACGGTATCATCAAATCAGAGTAAGGATCTATCGTCCTGTACATAATATTATCTCATATTCTCATATATATATATATCCTCTTATATCATATCCTAGCATATGTATATATATATCGCCTCGCATCCTCATATCAAACCTATCGACCTGTGTCATTTTATTCTATCACATTCTCATCTCATCATACCATCTCATAGTTATCTTTATGGTTATATCCGTATGTATATAAGCGTATGTATCTATATACATCTACATCTTTGATCACTTAGTACTGTGGTTGCGGGGGTGTTATACGCCATCCACTCGACTTCCCCCGTAGATATACATCTACTCACCTACTATCCTCGCTCTATCCGAAGTCGATGAACGCCTTGCTCTCCTTCGTCATTCCGGAAGTCCATGCGAAGGTACCTACAATTCAATACATATCGTAAAGGAATCAAAATCAAGTCCGAAAACCGATACGGCACGCGAAATGCGCATAAGTTAGAACCTATGGTCCACGCATGTAAGAACAACTAAACAACTCCCGACATTGACGTACAAACGTCAAACGACCGAGTCAAAACTCAAATATCAAAACTCAAGTTTTCAAAAGTCGCAAAACGAAATCAGCAACTGAGAAAAACACTCCCAGATTCTACTTAAGGTGAAATTAGAATATTCTGCACATTAGATAGGCCTAATTATCAGATGATTGAGCTATGGACCAAGAACCAAACCCTAATTCCTTACTTGGGCCGCAATTTGCGATCAAAAAGATTAATTTGGCAGCCAGGACTTGGATTGGGTGTCTCGGGCTTCTTTGGTGGCTTCCTACTTGCCTGCACATCTCATTGTGTTTGCAACTTAATTTTCAGAGTCTCCTATTCATCCCAGATTCTAATTGATCACCACAATTTCAACAAAACCCGATGTCGGAAAATTCTAAGTTCGTGTTTGGGACTTCTAAACTCATTTTAGACAAGGCTACCATCACTACTAGGCCAAAGGACACTCACTACACCTCCACTAAGGTCTACTACAAGTTTCATCCACTAACCCTTATCCCAGAATTTTCCAAGATCACCAAAACTTAGACTTTTTAATTCTAAACTAACACTTTATCCTAGAAAACTTAAAACTTGAAAGAATGTGAAGGTTTTATCAAGAAAATTCTTTGGTGGTCCAAATTGCTCAAAACTCCAACTTGCTTCCACCATGGGGTGTAGGATGAGCTTGCGAACATTTTTTGTGAAGGTGGTGTGAGATTTTAATGAGGTTTTAGGGGTGGTGCAAGGTGGTAGTGAGGAGTGCAGATGAAGGAAGAGGAGGAGATGAAGAAACATTGAAGGAGGTGAAGAAAAAGATATGGAAGAAGGCCCCATGGTTGCTAGAACCATCCCCCTCTCTCTCTCTTTCTCTTTCTCACTCTCTCTTCTCATTATTTCTAGTCATTTCATGTCTTCTCTCATTTTCCATTTTTCCTTTACTTTTCTCTTTTTCTTTTCTCTAAAAACAAAATATCAACAACAAAAATGAAACCAAATATGCAACAAGTGAAATGTGTCATGGCACCTTAAACATGGTTAACAAAAATGAATTGGCTTAATACATAATTAATAATCTACTAATCAAGTTTAACATAAACTTGTATGTAAATAATTGTGTATTAATTTATAAAAGCCCATATCCAATAAATGCCTTCAAAATTAATAATTTATTTCAGTTTCCAATTATTTTCCAAAGTATATGTATATAATTATACTATTTTACGAAAACTCAAATCCATACTCGTATAATTTTCGTGAAATTTATTATTTTATTATTTAAATTCCAAAAATATTGTTTTATATTTTCTGAAATGTTACAATCTTTTCCCTTTAAATAAATTCGATCCCCGAATTTAAATTTAAACCCCCCAAATATTAAAATTTTTTAGTAAATTAATTGAATCAACGAGGCTCCGAAATCTCGAATACCAAGAAATAACACAGCGCAACGCATGTGCATGAAAACGGGTGCAAAACTCAAAATCGAAACTCCGTCAAGCGTCCTGCAATCATGAGAGTTATGATGAAGATACAAATTTCGAAATCTACTGTTAAAATAAAATACGATATAATCCAGACTATAATATATATATAGTACGTATCTTTGTGAAATCGTTTAAATAACTGAATAAAAATGCATGCAAAATTCTTTTCAAACCACCGTGTGATGCGTATATCACGGCATGAGTAGCGGACGCCCATTTTGTAAAGAAATAAATATATATCTATATATGTTTTGCTCAAGATATACGTTCCGCCTTTTGAAAAAAAATACTTTAGAAGGTTTTCCTTTTAAAAATTTGTGTCACTCATGGACATGTAAGAAAATAATGAGACTATAGCTCCTTTTTGAAAAGCTCTTCGGTAAATATCGATACATGCAAAAATACTCAGACACCGTCCTTAGACCAGCCCTGCTCGGCTACTATATAATATAGTATGTATATCACAGAAGCTTGACACTCGAAAGAAGAAACCAACCTCAATAGAAGCATATGAAAAGACCACGTGCATCTGGTGCTCACGGAAATCAAAGTCAAATCCAAGTGCCACGAATGTGCACAAAAAAAACTGCATGCAACAGGTGTGCACGAAAGCAAGGACTGCATGCAACAGGTATGCACGAAAGCATATATTAAGTGCAACGGGTGTGCACGATAACGATATCAAGTGCATCTAAACTGCATGAAAATCTCAACCAAGTGCAACTATCATACACAGAAAAATCGTGATCAAGTGCATCCGGTGTGCATAAAATCACATCTAGTGCGCCAAGTGTGCACGAAAATCTAAATCAAATGCGTCAGATCCGCAAAAAAATATCTAGTGCAATAGAGTGCACGAAAACGAACATCAGGTGTACTAGGTTCCCGAAAACTCGTCAATGTATCGAAAGTGCATAGAAACAATATCGAGTGTATGAATCGAAATCCACGTTATACAACATGCACGAGATCAAAATCGAGTATACCGAGGTGTATGAAATTATAAATATGTGCAACTGCGTGCACAAACCCATATCAATGCATTGAAAGCTCATGTGAACTACACCGAGTTGTAGGGTGTTTTTCGTCACCCTATTGAGATGGGAATACGCGCGCGCTGGTTAGGCATACTACAGATTCCCCCTGCCTAGGGTAGGCTGGGGTTTATTGATTGTGGGAATTCAAATCTCCGGCAGCCGCGGACTAAGCTGCCATTAATTACCCCTCGCCTTTGGAGCGAGCGAATCTCCGATTGACGGGTTAAACTGGTCATGCGAACTCAACATGCCGTGTTGTGTTTTGAAGGCGTTTTGGATATGTCGGGGGGCCCGCAGAGTTTTTATGGGGGTCCCGCTACTCGAAAAGCGGGCTGGAGGTCAAGGGGGCTAGCAGCCCCTTTGCGGGGTGCGGGGCAGCGCCCCAGCCCAAATTTTTTGTTGAGAGGGACAGTACTGTAGAGTATGTGTGTGTGTATATATGTATTTATATATATATGCATGTATGTATGTATAAGGGAAAGGGCATCCAAAGGATGCATGGGGGCCAGCGCCTCGCATGTCTAACACGCGAGCGCTGGGCGCTTAGGTGCTGGCGCACCACGTGCCCGGCACGTGGGCGCTGGGTACTTGAGCGCCAGGCGCTCGAGCGCTAGCGCACCACGTGCCCGGCATGTGGACTCTGGGCGCTTGAGCTCAAGGCGCTCGAGCGCTAGCGCACAACGTGCCCGGCGCGTGGGCGCTGGGCGCTTGAGCGCTCGGGCGCCGGGGAGGAAAAGGAGGCTTTTAGTTCAGAAATAGGATTTAAAACCCCAAAAGAGGATTTAGAGTGGAGTTAAACTCCTAAGATATTTTGGAGTTGATGAAAGGGGTTCTTCTTTGGAGCCCTGGGTCTTCCCCAAAATGGGTTTTTCGGAGATGGGCCTCCTTCTTCCTCCTCTGTTGGCAAGATCTTGAAGATCAAGAGATGTGAGATTTTAAAAATCTCTTCTTTTTGAGAACTGATGGGAGATCTAAGCTCCCCTTTGTGGATTTTGTGGTGAAAAACTATTTAGTTTTGAAAAAGGAAGAGTAAAACTCTTGATTTAATTCAAAAGAAAGAAGAAGGTTTAGAGCCTTCAGAAAGGGGAAAGAGGCACAAAGCCTAGATTTTGAGGGGAATAAAAATATATCTCTTTTATTCATCATCATGTTGCCTTACATAGGCTTACACATTTGCATATAGCCTTTGGGCTTTACAAAATGGCATTTTGCCCATCCCATGGCTTATGTGCCATTTCTTTTTGCATATAAGCCATGGGCTTTACAAAAATTTGGTTTTATGCCCATTTTGCATACATTCATGCATAAAAAATTACATAAAAATTATTTATTACATGTTCTATATTTTGGCATGGAGGAGGCTGGCCGCGGGCTCGACTTGGGCATGGGCCCGCCTGACCTGGGCTTGGGCCTGGGGTTGACCTTGACTTTGACTCGGTCAACCAGAGTGCAAATTTTGACCCCAACACGAGTGCATAAGTCAAAATCAAGTGCATACAACATGCACGAAATCAAAATCGAATATATCGGAATATACAGAATTATAAGTATGTGCAACAAGTGCACAAAATCGATATCAAGTGCAATGGATATGTACAAAACGTAAATCAAATGTAACGGTGTATAAAACGTAAATCAAATGTAACGGTTTATAAAACATAAATCAATTGTAACTACATTGCATGAAAATATCAATCATGAAACTAATCATCAAAACTCAAAAGTCTAAAATGATATGAGCGTGATACTAAGATCACTAAACACAAATCAAAATAAATGATATTGAGGTACACTACTTTTAATGTTGAAAGATGTCGGTGCACCCAAGATTGGCAGAGCAAGAATATCTGTTGGATATAGTGCCCTCAGAGTCAATTATTGGATCACAGGCACGTGATTGCAATGATTGAGGGAGGACCTATGTCGGTAGGACAGTCTTACTCGAGATGATAGTATGCTATCTGGTTTATCTTTATCATCGTGTACTGCTTTAGGTGACCTTACAGGTCACTATTGCACGTTGATAGAGTCCTTAGGATTCTTGCTTGACGACCAGCAGTATGATGGCGATCATATACGTGGGAGCTGGGGTCTGTAAGCACATCCTTAAAAGGTCCCTAGTCGTGGGAGTTTTCGAGACAGGGCATCGATACTCCACAGTAGACTAGTGTATACAGTCGAGACCTCGATGAGGGACGGTGGCCGGTCTCACAAGCCACTGGTGTCAGTTGGTTCACCTAAGATGTATACAGGTGCTCATTGGGTTATGAGTACACCGGACAGGACTCGCCGGGAACCTGCTAGTTGGGATTATACCAGACGTCAGATAGCAGTTCCCTGGTGACATGTGTACAGGTTAGTTCATCGACCTGAGATCGTCATTTGTCTCGTGTGAGTTCCCACTGTGCTTTGATTACTACCCTACCACGGCTCAAAAGAGTCGTGCAAACAGGTTTTAGTTGGGTACAGTCCCGAGCCATATGGAGGCAGTGAGCGGATCTGCAGGGGTTCGTCTCTCTTGGTATTGGGGGTGAGGCCGCGCTGTGTCTAGGAGAGCCATTACACGAAGTCCTTGGCCAAGGCAGGAGATTTACCGGTAGGTATTCCAGTAGTATCTCAGGGTGTTCTGGGCTACACCCCGACACGACTTATACCGCTTTTGGGGGTCTGACTTTTACCAACCCCCTAGGCCCGCCATGCGATGCTCATAGACGAACGGACCGGACTGTACGGATATTGTCACTGACAGGCTCAGTAGGGTGTCAGGATGAGTTCGCTCATCGACGTCCCTTTTGGTCAATACCTGGTAGCCCGTTACGTATTGCTAATACCTCCGACGTGCTAGTGGTTAAATCCACAGCCAAAGTATTGACGAGTCTTTAGAGCCCCCCACAGACAGTTTCTCAAGTTTCGGGCGAAACGCTGTAGAGGCAGTATGGATATATGGCAGGGTTTGATCTTATACGTGCGGTATTGCACGGATCATGATCGGACGGATAATACTAGCGGGCTTTGGTTTAAGCCGGATCCTAGTATTGTACAGTGTAGATTTTGTCTCATTGCATTTGTATTCGGTCGGAATACAAATGCGGGTATGTATATACAGTCGCGGGGTTTTCCTGTAATTTATTAAGGGATCAGTTTTTTGAAGTTGCCAGTTTGCATTCCATTTCGTCCAGTTTTCCTTTGATCTTTCATGGCCGGATTTTTTTGATGGAGGGGCTAATTTGCATATTTGCAAATTAGCAATTGTGGAGGGGGTTTTTGTGATGTGGAGGCTTCATGATAAATCTAGCATCTTTGATTCCATTTTTCTCATCATGGCTTGCATTAAATGAGATGGGAATGAAATGAGAGTTGATTTAGACTTTGGTGTGACATATTCTTCTCATTATCATATAATTTCTCCTCTTGCTTTATTCCATTGATATTTTTTTCCCCTCCTCCATTTTCTTGACATGGCCGGCCATTTCTAGAGGGGAGAGGGAATTCATTTTGGTGGTGGGTAATTTGTTGATCTCATTCTTGGCTTGCTACAAAAATTCCTAACCCCTCTCCAAAGTTCATTTTTCTTCTTCCCTCCTTCAATGGCAACTTCACCAACCCCTTTGAGACAAATGATTCTACACTTAGTTTACAGCATTCTTGGACACGTCGGCTTGCTAACTTCGTGTCTGAGTTGCCTCGGTCCAGAGACGGGAGCCCGTAAAAGGACTCGGCGATGTGGTGCCCTTTCCGACGAGGAGATGAAGAACGGAGATTCCGCGAGGAGATCGGGATGGAGGCCGAATACCGAAGGACATGGATCGCTCGGTATAGCATTCTACCCATTCTCTAGATAGCTAGTAGTAGGTTAATGGTCCGATCCGGGTTTTATAGTACGCGGTAGCGCCGGTTTTAAAGTAAAAGAAAAGTTTCGTTTCCGCATTTTGGCCTCGGACAGACGGCCGGGGCCCTGCCGTGCACTTACATTGGTATCCGAGCCACGCCATTAACCTAGTCTAGCCTGCTCTAACGTGTTTACAAGTTCGATCGAACAAATTTTCCAAAAATAACGTTTCCCAGTTGCACTTTCTGTCGAAATTTTTCTGTTGTCAAAATTTTTTTTGGTACATTGCAGAAATACGTGCAGGCTTTTCTAAGAAAACTGAAAAAATTTGGTATGCTGATTTTACTGTAGAGCGGCGGATCCGCGGCCAAAACCAAGTTTTGGCCGCGGATTCGCGGCCGTACTGTAGCCACAGTGCACTAAATTTCTTCAGTGGGTTCTTGACTTGGAATTGGGGTTTTTGGTATAGTCTGTTTGGGCCCAGATTTTTTTGAGTACTGGGTATTGTGCTTGGGGCCCACTTCGGGAAATCTAGTCGATCGAAAATTTTAAACATGTTAGTTCACAGTATTTACATTATATCTGCGACCGTGAATGTCATTTGATCGGTAAATCCTGTCTAACTGCTATAGCCCTTTTAGATGGATTTACGAACGTGACATTCACGTTGATGTTCTGTATTGTGCTGTGATATTGCGGATTTGTCGTGGTGGATAGCCTGGATGCAATGGTAGTATAGTTTGGTTGTGTATGTACATTTGATATTGCGGGGCGAGCGTCCGACATATGGACTGCCGTCACTGCCTGTTTGTATATTATTCTTTTGGGGCACGACCGGGCTAAGGTCGATGCACCCGTTGTATGTATATTTTACTTTCTGTACTAGGATTACCCCGCGGTGGGGTGCACAGGTAGCCAGGTTCTAGAGGGCAACGGGCCCGCATCTCATGGCGTTGAGACGGAGGGGGCTTCACTCTAGAATTGGCGGGTTATTCGCCGCACTCGTAGGGGGTACAGGTTGACCCAAGGAGGGTGCTCAAGTTACCGGATTCCGTGAAGTGCTAGGTGTCCATTAACGTTGCTGAAGGGGGCTGCCTCGCTTCAGGTTTTGGCGGGTAACTTGCCGCGCCCGTAGGGGTCTAGGATTTCATTGCACAGGCTATCCACACGACCGGGGGAACATCGGGTTTCAGTAGAGGCTCTATGAAACCCGGGGATCCCAGATTATCTGTATTGTTCTGTGATGCTGATTACTTTCTGTGATGTTGCATTTTATCACGCCTTGAGCGATTATTATATATTGATATATATACTAGTAGATGTTGTATATGTTTTGCATCCGCGCTAGTCCAGTCCCCGCTCTGTTGTTAGTTAAGTAACCTAACGGGTGATGACGGGACCCAGTGGCGAATGTGGATGGCATATACGTACATCATTATTTTCGTTCTTTATTGGTGTGATCAATTGGTGGGACAGCATTGATTCGGATAAATGCAAGCTAAACAAACCTATTCTGATGTTGTTGGAACATTTTTCAAAAAAAGCTGTTATTGCAAGGGTGTTCTCTTTTGTTTTGCACAGTGGTATTCGGTTATGAATATCCAGCACCTCAGTCGACAAGGCAAGGGCCGAGATCCCTTCACCGGGAGTGACCCCTTGGACAGAAGTTTGCGTCTGGGCAATAACTTCACTATAGTCGATTACTTTTGCTTTGCATCGTGGTATTCAGTTGGAATATCCTGCACCTCATTCTACGGGGAAAGAGCCGAGATCCCTTCACCGGGAGTGACCTCTTTAGCAAAGGTTTTCGCTACTATATTTTTATAAAAAGCTATCCGGTTCCTTCAACGATATCAAGTTCATTACGTTAAAGGTTTTTCGCCAAAAACCATTCGTAGCCCTCCGTCATTTCAGAAAGGTAGCATTTAGTATTCATGATATGTATGTTGGCCTTCGTCAAGGCATAGTGTATGGTAGCTATTTGTTACTTTTCTGCTGCATAGATAGATGCGTTGGTTTGGGACAGTCGTACTACTATTTTGGCCTTCGTCAAGGGTATGTACGGGTGGGTTCAAATTAACCTGGACAATGACGGGTAGAACTTGACATGTGACTTATAATATGTTGGCCTTCGTCATGGTCATAAGAGCATGGGGTAAAAATCACATCGGGAGTTTCTAAAGAAACTGAAACTTGCTAGATATGCGCATACCTTCTGGAGTATGATAACGTGAGTGGATTCCATCACGTTATCATGCGATGATAGTTGGATCCCAATTCGCACTGATGAGTTGGTTTACTCCTCGGGTGATCCCGACTAATTCTTCTTTCAGGTTTGGAGGAGAATTTGAGGTTACAGTGGGAGGTTTCCTGATTAGATAAAGTGATAACCATTCTGATCTAGGTTAGAGTGCATGCAGAGTGTTTCTTTTCTCTCTCTCTTTGGCAGCGACTATGGCCCGACCCTTGACTATGGCTCAGTGACCAAGTTAACCGAACCTTCTTAAAACACTGGCTTTTGGATTGTCAGAGTTGCATACCTCATTGCCACTCCTACTTTTACCCTTTTCTCCAGAACACCCCGTATTACTACGAACGTCCACTTCCATTGGATAAAACCATCGTATGGTTATATACGAACTCAAAGAAACTTGTTCCAGATTCGAGAATGGTTTCTGGTTCTGGAGAAAACGAATAGGACTATTCAGTTGTCTTTTCCTTTTACCTTCTCTCAGGTTGCTAGTGCTCCTTGGATTAGGACGGTACACCCATTACGCTAATTGGATAGTCTTCTTCCAAACCATAGGCTGGTGCCGAACGATAGGGAATGAAGAAAACCATTTAGCCTAAATGGTGTGCAGAAGGTTATAAGTTAAGGCAAATAAAGGGATTAGAAGGAGGACAAAGTAAACTGCGACTGCTATTCACGACCAAAACCAAGTATTTCATCGCCACTCCTGCATCACCTTTGTATTTCTTCAGAACACTCCGTATCACTACGAAGATCCACAGTTTATTGGATATTCCATCGTATGGTTATATACGAACTCGAAAGGAACTTGTTCCAGTTCGGGGATGGATTCTGGTTCAGGAGAAATAGGAATAAGGTTTTATTCAGTTGTTTTTTATCTTCACTGTTCCCCTCCGAAAGACGGCGACGACGTGAAGACGTCTTGCCTGAAATTAGGGGCAAATGCTATTTGGTTTTATCCGTCTACCTCTCCGAAGATGTCAAGTTGATTTATGACACCGTGTATCGGAGGTTTAGACGGATGCGGCCGATGTATCAGACTTTGTCAGATTCCCCCTCGCTTGAGGTTTTTTTTTATTGTGGGGATGCTCTTCCCTGCAGGCGCAAGCCCCTGCAGTTAATTACGCTACCGCATCGCGGTAACCACTTTCTCCTTCTCCAGAAATTTCACTTCGTGTCGTGTGTGTTTGTTTGTTTGTGTAGGGTTACTAGGCACTCTAACAAGGGTTAAGAAAGCATCAACCATGCCCGATTAAAATTTTAGCCGTGCCTAACAACCCTAAACAAGATCTTTGCTAGAAAATTAGGGTTTCACATGCAAGTAAATAGCATCTAAGACTAAGTGAATACGAAATACAACTTTTGTAGATTGGTCCTTCACTTCATTAGCTCCTTGTTGAAGTCCCTTCGCTGCGATCGTGGTTCTCCCGGACTCTTGCATGGCTTCACGAGGTGAACGAAGGGTCCTTGCTTGAAGTCTTCGAGGCCGAAGATGATCTACGTCTAGGGAATACCAACTCAAGCTACTACTTCACTAACTAGAGAATTAGTGAAGCAAACACCCTAAACTAAAGTGCTAGTCTAGTAGAGGATGAAGAAATAGGAAGTGGGTTCTCTTTAGAATTTTATTTCTCACAATCTTTCACTCTATTTTTAAAACCCTAGCAAGCTTTTTCTTTTTGCTCAAAGAAGAAGAAGATGAACAAAAGAAAAAGATAAGGATAATGATCAAGTAAGTGAGCTAACCATGGTGAGTGAGTATCATATACTAACTCATGTAGAGACATAACCATAGCTAATCCAAAATGGTTAGGTTAATAAAAATCTAAAGTAAAACAAAGTTAGTGGACTTTGTCAAAACATCCACAAGCTTCTACAAGCTTCATGTTTATGACCTAAGCTCCACTAATTTGTAATTACCCTAAATAAATATAAACCACCATTTAAAATAGAATGGTGTATGTCTTGCACACCTATGTATGATGTATCATCAACCATGATACAAAAAGAAAACACATTTTAATATATATCACATATATATTAAATTTGTGCACATGTAAGAAAAATACTTAAGTGAAGAAGCGTTAGTTAATGTAAACTAGTATATCTAATATACAATTATACACTAAATTATTAAATCAACACCTGACTTAATAATCCGGTCATATCTCATATAACCGACTAACATCCATTGTATCGACTTATCGAATCAACACTTGATTCGATAACCCAGCTATATCATATATAACCGACCGATACAAAAAGTTGCGAGAATAGAATACGGTATCACATACACGCATTATTCTCGGTCCCGCACATATCACATACGTGCTCATATTTCGTTTTGCCTGAGCCAGTAAAACCTCTATGTAGGACTCTAAAGACTCGTCAATACGCCGGCAGTAGGTGATGATCACATCAAGCACTCATAAGCCGTCAGTGGTACTAGCTGGACGTAACGGCCACCCGGGTATTGAGCGATCAAAAGATCAGCAAGTAAGCCCGCTCCAACTCCTGTAAAAGCCTGTCGGTAACACTTCCCGTACAGTCCGGTCTCCTCGTCTGATATGTCGCATATCAAGTCTAGGGGTGGTAAACGTCAGACCCCAATAACCGATAAGTCGTGCCGATGTGAGGCTCATAACGGGTCGATAAACCACTGGTAACTCTTACCAGTAAATCTCTAAATCAGCCCTGGCCAGGGACTTCCTTGTTATGGCCAATCGAGCACAGCGCAACATCAACCCCCAATACCGGAAGAGACGAAATCCCTCCTATCGCTCATTGCCTCCATGTGACTCGGGACTGTACCCAAAAACCACCGTTTTGCATGCCCTCATGGACGTGGTAAGGTGGAAATCAAAGCACAGTGGGAATCACACAAGACTCTATGACGATCTCGGGTCTACAGACTAACCTGCACAAGTGTCACCAGAGAACTGCCATCTGGCGTGAGGTATAATACCATCCGGGAGTTCTCGGCGAGTCCGTCCAGTGTACCCAGTCTCCACTGAGCATACGTATACCATCTCTGATGTCAAACACTAATGGATATGTGATCATCCATCGCCCATCTCATGGGTCGAGAAGTGTATACGCTAGTCTACTCTGGTATATCGATGCCCCGTCTCGATATAGCCACGACTGGGGACATTAAAGGATGTACTTATGGACTACCTTGGCCCCACTAGTATGATCTCATCATAGTCCTGGTAGTCAAGTACACATCCTAAGGGCTTTACCAACATGTAACCATAAGACAGTATCAAGAGACAAGTATACATGTTAAGATAAAGAGCAACCAGATAGCATACTATCATATCGATCAAGAAAGTCCTTTATATATATGTCCAAGCACCCAATATAATATACATCATCTATATAATACTGGCCTCTAGGGCATACATACAACTAACAGTTTATGGATGCCCGTGGATTGTATACGGAGACTAAGTTATGCCGTCGCCCGTAGGACGTGGATTAGTCCAAATCCGTATTTACTTAGATTTGGGTTTGGTGTTTTAGTTTAAGGATACGTTAGCCATATTGAGGCTAAGATCAACTTAAATGTTTGTTAAGGATACGTTAGTCTGATTTGAGACTAAGATCGACTTAACGGAAAGAGCATTCCAGTTTAGGGACGTAGTGGTCCATTTAATATATGGTCGTCGGGACCCGTCACCTCTCTGACGACGTTGAAGGATTACAACGATAGGTGTCAGAGGAGTTCAGAGATGTACCCTTGAGCCAAAGTTGATTGGAAGTTTTATAGTCCAATTTGAATGTTTATGGATACGTTAGCCAGATTTGAGGCTAAGATCAACTTAAACGGGATCGTTTAGATCCAAGAAAAGAGCGTTTGGGGGCTCTGTTGTTCTAGTTTAGGGACGTAGTGGTCCATAGGTAGTTTAGGGACATTGCGGTCCATTGTTCCCGTTTTAGGCACAAATATTAGTTTAAGGACGCATTAGTCCTTGGGTTTAAGGACCCCATAGTCCATATAGATGTATTTAAGGACGCATAAGTCCATGGGTTTAAGGACCCCACATTCCATATAGATGTGTTTAAGGACGCATTAGTCCATTAGTTTAAGGACGCATAAGTCCATGGGTTTAAGGATCCCACAGTCCATATGGGTGTGTTTAAGGACGCATTAGTCCATTAGTTTAAGGACGCATTTGTCCATGAGTTTAAGGACCCCACAGTCCGTATGGGTGTGTTTAAGGACGCATTAGTCTATTAGTTTAAGGACGCATTAGTCCATGAGTTTAAGGACCCCACAGTCCGTGAGTTTAAGGACGCATTGGTCCGTGAGTTTAAGGACGCATTGGTCCGTGAGTTTAAGGACCCCACAGTCCGTGTTGTTGGTTTAAGGACGCATAAGTCCATGAGTTTAAGGACCCCACAGTCCGTATCGATATGTGGTTGTCGGGACCCGTCACCTTTCTGACGACGTTGAAGGATTACAACGACAAATATCAAAGGAGTTCGGAGATGTACCCTTGAACCGGGTGTAAATTGATTTAAAAGAGCAGTCGTGCTCAGTCAATTTAATTTGAGAACTTACGGCCAGAATTGGGCTAAGTCTAGTTGAGAATATTCAACAGTTTTTATTTGCATTTAGCCTGTTAGGCCTTTACTAGGGCTCTGCCCATGTATAATAATGCATGGCATTTTGTTTGGTCTATTAGACCTTTATTTGGGCTCTGCCCTTTTTTTAAAATGATGCACAGCATCTGTTTTGGTCTAACAGACCTTTATTTGGGCTCTACCCCTTTTTAAAATAATGCATTTTAAATTGGCCTGTTAGGCCTTTTTTAATTGGGCTTGGCCCTTCTGTAAATAATGCAGTGCATTAATCAAACTGACAGTGGCCATGTGGCCTGTTAGGCGCTTTGCGCCAATTATTGAGCGTGGAGGTGACACGTGTCATGCTCTGGTGAGCGCAAGCGCAGTGCGCTGCGCCAGTGCGCTGTTGCGCTGCTGACACGTGGCGCGCTCTGATGAGTTGCGCCAATTTCAGAGAGCAATACTCTATCTTAAAAGCGCATAGCGCAAGTTATTCAGGTGCTGACACGTGGCGCTCTCTGGTGGCTTGCGCCAAACCAGGAGCGCAACAGTGCAGATTTGCAAGTGCAAGGCACTATTTTAATTTCTTGATCCAAGAAAAGAATCTTTAAGATTCCAGAACTAATGGTTCATAAAAAAGGCAATGCCTTTGTTATTATTTATTTATTTTATTGAAGATCCTTGATCTTGTTCTTAGATCAATGATCTATTCAGAAGAAGTTTTTCTTTTCTTATTCAAAGGTTTTACCTTTATTTCTTTTTGAGTTCTTCTCAAAATTCTTCAGAGTTCTCTTTTTGTTTCTTGAGTTTCTTTATTCTCTGTGTTGTATTTTTTTTTGGAATTGGGGTCTAGAGGCCTTTATATAGTGCCCATTAATTTGTTAAATTTGTTAAAGTGATCATTCTCTGAGTGATTTGGGGAATTTTTCCCACCGTTGGATCTTTGATCCAAGGGCTTCTGTTATTACAGAAGACAATTTTCTTGTTTTAACAAGAACAGAAAGATCTTACTGGAATTTTAATTCTGTTTGGCGCAAACGCACCAGCGCTTGACACGTGTCGCGCAGCGCACAGCGCAGCGCAACTGCGCTTGCGCAACTGCGCCGACACGTGTCGTGCAGCGCACAGCGCGGTGCAACTGCGCTAGACGCAACTGCGCCGACATGTGTCGCGCAGCGCAGAGCACAACACAACTGAAGCGTTGCTTCCTTTAATTTTGCTTTAAATAGAGCCTTGCTCTGATTGGCCGTGCTGCCTTGGACGTTGCGCCGACGTATCAGCTTTTGACATGTGGCGCGTTGCGCGCAGCGCAAGGAATTTGAAGCGTTGCTTCAATTTTTGAATTTTTGAAATTCAAACAGAGCTTTGCTCTGATTGGGGGAAACAAATGCCCCCCCACCGTTGCACTCACATGGCGCACACGTGAGTGCAGCGGTGGCAAGATCATAGCCATTGGATCAACTGGTGAGTTGAAGGGGCGCAAGCGCCTATAAATAGGACCCTTGGTCCTCAGTAAATAGTAACCTATTTTCAAGAACTTGAGTTTTCAGAGCCTTGCTCTTGTTTTTAAGAACTTTAGAGCCTTTCTCTCGTTTCTTTTCAAGAACTTCAGAGTTCAAAACCTAGAATCATCTTAGGTAAAATTTAACTTAAATTAAATTAAATTAAATTACCTTTAATCAACAGAGCCTTGCTCTCATAGATCTTTGATCTAAAGAAAACCCCTTTGGGGTTTCACCAACAGAGCCTTGCTCTCAAAAGTCCATAGATTTACAGAGATCTTGCTTCATGGGTTTTAACCCATGAACAGAGCTTTGCTCATGGATCAAATGTAGATCTTTTTGATCTGAAAATGAAGAACTCCTAAGAGTTTTCCTGGATCTTTAAGATCCCAAAATTTTTAATTCTTTCAAGAGTTAAATTTTTCTTTTGATGGATCTTTCCATCATTATTACAGAGCTAGGCTTTTTTTAGGAAATTTTATTCCCTTAAGACCAGAGTTTGACAAATGCCACTCTGTGACAGAGCTTTGCTCTGAAAGAGAAGATTTTCTCCTTCTCTTTAGGGATTTCCCATTAATGAGAATATTCTCTTGGGGATTAATTGACAGTCTCATCCAATGATGGGGCTGTCTTATTAACTGATGCACTGTCATCTAGATTTTGTGGGTCCCCCTTTGGTCCCCTACCCACTGCATTGCAGTGTGGTATAAATTTTAAAATGCCAAGCGTTGGAATTACAACACTGACGGCTGATTTTTTTGTCCCTCCGCAGGAAACATGTCTGCTGATTTGTCTTTCCCGTTCGTTCGCTCGGAGGGAGGATTTCCCCAGGCACCAGTGGACCGAGAGGTGCTCGCTCTCATCAAGGATCATGACCCCAAGCACAAGAACCTTCACCTGTGGGGTAGATGGTATATCGACATCATCAAGGGTCGCCGAAGCTTCTGTTCCGCTATGCCGTCCGAGCCTATATTTTCGATCCCCTATGCGGATGAACCCCCGGTGAAGTATGCCGTGGAGGTCAAGGATTGGAATTCGGATGATCTCCTCCAGCCTGCAATTGGTGCTATTCCCGTGCAGCCGCCGCCGGCAACAGACATTTTGGGGAGGCGGATATGTCAGGGTGAAGCACGCCCTTGGGGACAGGCTTATAACATTGGATTGACCCCGCGACCACCCGCCGGATATTTGCAGTGGGCCCGGTACATCTTATCAGCGAAGAGGACTCATCTGATGAAGAGTGGTTTGTATTCGGCAATCTACGTCTCGCTCTTTGAGTATCCCTCTCCTCCAACGTGGTGGATTAAGGCCTTTATCGAACAATGGAATATCCCCACCCACACCTTCCTTATGACGGATAGGGAAGTCTTTATCTCCTTGGAAGAGTTCGCCGAGATCTCGGGTCTGCCGATGAGGGGGAGCATTACGAGGAGCTGCTTCCTCCTGACGAATATGTCTTTGCCACCAAGCCACTGGTGTTTGATCTGACGCCGGAGAATGCCATTCAGCACCAATTTCCGGGCTTGGTGAAGGTGATGGACATATATGAAGGGCTCTATCTGGAATTAG
Organism: Agapanthus africanus; assembly: GCA_030015575.1. Taxonomy (NCBI): domain Eukaryota; kingdom Viridiplantae; phylum Streptophyta; class Magnoliopsida; order Asparagales; family Amaryllidaceae; genus Agapanthus; species Agapanthus africanus. The sequence continues at coordinate 517,979,830 of CM057343.1, forward strand.
GGGTCCGGGGAGTCAGTTTCGCAGATTTTATCGCCCGCTTCATTCGACCGGAGTTTCTATCGGAGCGGAGCGAGAAGTTCGCCAAGCTTGACGACCCTTTTGGCTTTGGCTTGGACCGTCGACCAACATCGGAGGACGATCAAAAGGACTTTTATCTCCCCGGCACAGCCGTCATGCCCTTGTCAGAAATCGTCGTCCCGGGCATGGATGAGGAGACCTTTTTTGTAGGGTTCCTGGGATTGTGGCTGTGCAGCTTCGCGCTCCCTATGCACCCGCGCCACATGCGGCCGTCCGTTTTCTACCCAGCGCATCGGATGGTGGCTGGCCTACAGTTGACAATAGGAATCGCCGGTTGGCTCACCTATATAATGGACTTAGAGTGGCAGCGGACGCTAATGAACCTGGGGTGCAGCCTGCTAATTTCCCGATGCACTACTTCACCTCATGGATGGAAATGCATGTGCATGGGGTGTTCGACGTCCATAAGATCCCTCCATTTTTTGAGAAGTGCAGACACCCAAGAGTCATGCGGCTGGTCGGCGCCTCGATCGTGGTTGCGCCTCCGCGGGAGGCTAGGGGGTTGCTCCTTCGTCCACACTTGGTCGGAGCGAAGGTTTCTTTTCTGGATAAAGTCATAACCATAGGCTCAGAGACCTCTAAGTCGGTGGTGGCGCTGCGCGATGACTTCAAGGACGGGGCCTCTATACTGAAAGCCCGGGAGATCCTTCACCTCTACTCCATTCGGCCGGGCTACCTGGTGTTCAAGCAGAATGAGACGGCGCTTTTCATGAGGTATAACCCCCACCGGTTTGCTCAACAATCAAGCTATCACCACGGGATCCCGCTGGAGGCTTTTTTGGAAGAGCCCGCGGCCAACAGGGAAGGGATACGGAGCGCGATGCACCATTTCATGCGACTGAACACAGGCTCCTACTTCTTCATCAGTGAGCCAAGCTGCGTCCCCAAGGTTCTCAACGCGTACGTGGCTTGGTACGCACACGCAATGGGTCCAGTTATCCATATGGAGAAGCGTATGCTGGTTGACCGCAAGGGTGCACCCCCCGGCGGCGACCGCAAGGCTTCCCTGAAGCCAAGGACCCCGGTCGTTCCTCCGCTAAAAGATGCCGGAGCTGGGCCACCGCGCGTGCTGAGCCCTCCGCGCGGATCGCCGCTTCCTGATATTGTGGATGCGCCGCCAGCGCCCCGTGCTCCAGTGGAGATGGTAAATGTGGTTTTTCCAGAGTCCGGCGTGGGCGCGGATATCGGGACCCGCCGCCCTAAGGTGCCTGCAAAGCGCAAGTCGATTTCGGGTGCACCCAGGGCTGGCGGGCAGAAGAGGAAAAAGAAGTCGCTCTTCTCTGCTGACGTTTCTTTCGGTCAGGAACCTCATGCTCCCTATTGCGAGGGCTTGGGTGAGTACGGGACCAATAGAGGATTGGTTATGCCGCCAGATGACACTGATCTGGCGGCCGCCATCGTAGCTTCAGAGCGATTGGCGAGGCGCGATGCGTGGCTAGCTAAGCTTGCACAATCGGGTAATTACTAGTCGCATTTTTTTATTGCATCGTACTTTTATTATTGTCTTTAACTAATGCTTTTCCCTTCTTTTCTTCAAACAGGCATCACCACTGAAGAAGCCATCGCTGCTTCCCTCAAAACTTTTCAAGAGGAAGAATGACTCAGAGCATCCTTAGGCCTCGGTACATTTCGATTCATTAAGTCTTTATTCTGCTTTTGTTATGGTCGATCTAACCCTTTCATTTTCTCATCACAGGAACCACAATGCCGGTCCCGCAAAGTGAAGCAGAGACTCTTCCCGGGCCAACTACTGAAGTCCCGGTCTCTTCGGGAATGTCGCGAGAGCCTCAACTCGAAAAGTCGATGAAGGATGCCTTGAAGGATCTGGAGGCATCTCTGTTCACGGACGATGACGCCTCGATGAAGGAAGCTTCGAAGATGTCCATCTTGACGGCTCGGGAGGAAAGAAAGCGGTTGAGGCGCGAGGCGTAGGTAGCAGGGCTGCTTTGGCCGTGGGAGCGGGCCCAAGCACCGTCCCTCGTGCTGATGCTCCCTCGGAAGAGCTCCCGGTCGCCTTGTCCACAGCTCGTAGACAGGTGGCGCGTGCAGTTCGGGGGGCTAACGATCAGTCCACCTCAGGTAACGTATCTTTCAAGATTTTGTTGTAAGAATTGTAAACCTGTCGGTTCTTATATATCTTGTCCGGCAGGGCCAAGTCCAACCGAAGGGGAGGCGGAAACCGTCGAACCTAAGGGGACAGAGGAAGAGGCACCGGCTGAACCCGAGCCGACGGTGGGCGACGTCACCGGGGTTGCTGGACCTGAGCTGGGGGCTGAAGAAACTGCGCCAGAGAAGGTTGTCGATGCCGAGCCTGAGGTAGCGGCAAATGAGACAACTATTATAACTGAGCCTGGGGCAGCAGCGGACGGGGCACCTGAGACCGGCGACCCCATGGCGACGGCGGATAAGACAGCAGCGACCGCCGAGCCTGAAGGAGTAGCGGGTGAGATGGGCGTGACTCCCGGGGACAAGCCAGCCGCTCTTTCTCAAGAGTCTGGCAATGCTCCAATCATTGCTCTCCCCGTCTATGGTCTTCCGCCGTCTCCTAGCCGCGCGAGCATGACGATAGCCCCCGTTGAGTCGGGTGATGAGGCCACGGGTGGTGGACTCATGTCGATGGAGGAGGGAGACGCCTCCGTTTCGGCTGGCGGCTCATCAGGTAAATTTTGAGTTACTGTCCTTTTTTTTTATCTTGCGATCCTTCCTGACATGTATATCTTTATTTTTAACGCAGGTGCGGCCAGTGCCGACGCTCCACCGCTCGAGGGGGCGCCGTCAACTACTGCTTTGGCGGTGGTCACCTCTCAGCCTTCCCTTGTACCATCGCAGATGTTGGAAGGTATGGATTTGCAATCCATTAGTTTTATCTTTCAGCCGTATAATTTATATACTAATGTCGTACTATTGCGTCTTTTCAGGAGTGCTTTTTGATCATCTCTATTAGGTGTTGCACCCGCACTTCTCCTTCCTATCTGAACTCGCTTCTTCCTCCAGTGGCGCTGGTGAGTATCATTTCCAATTGATGCCTTTCTTTTTTTAATAATGGAATTATTTCTAACTCTTCCTTGTCCTGATTGCAGTGCTACAAATCGAAGGAGGAGATGAAAGATCGGACGCACCACTGGCCCTCCCGGCCTTGCCGCCTGCCGCAGCTGGTATAGTAAACTATCGCATCGATGACTTTTTCGTATTTCTTGAACCGTCATCTAATCGTATTTTGTTTTTTCAGCTGTCGTTCCGATCCCGGCGCCTTTTGAGTCCCGCGTTATAATGCCAGCAGGCCCCTTCCTGAGACGTCCGTCTTCAAAGGGTGCCGTAATGAGCTTGGACATGCTGAGCGGATACGTCGAAGAGCTTGACGCAGACGCTCCCCCATCTGCTGCGGATTTCGCTGCGGAGGTTAACCCGATGTTGGCGGCGCTTGTGAATTTTCATGATGGAGGCGTCGTCGAGCTTTGGGTTAATCACTGCAGTGAAATTGAGGTCCGCCTGCATCAATCGAAGTTTATGCGCCCTGCTCCCGAGACCTTAGCCGTAAGCAATCAAAGAGCAGCATGGATCGAGCAAAGCGCTTCTTACTTCCGTCACTTGGAACAAGAAGCGGCTTTAAGGCTGAGGGAATGCCAAGAGACCTCAAGCGAGACGGCTCGTCTTCGCGCTGAGGTTGAGGCGAACGCTGCCTAGGTGAAGACAATCTTCGAGGGCCTTCTGGAGCGTATCTCTAATGGGCTAAACCTGAAGCGGAAGCTCGATGCCACCGAGCGTGATGCCCAAGGTCGCGAAGCAGCTCAACAGGCCGTTGGGGAGCAGCTTGCATCCTTCCTGCAGCAGCGAGCCCAAGTGGAAGCGGAACTAGCGGTGGTGGCCGATCAGGAGAAGGCATGGAAGGAAGTGCGCGAACAACTGATAGGGCTATTTAAGACGCTTCCTTCTCAGTAGCTGCCCTTGTATCAATATACTTGTAAAAATTTTCTTTTTCGAATAAGATGTATCCATTCTTTATTCTTTTGTACGATTCACCTTGTACTTGATTGAATTAATAAATAAAGATTCACATTTTTTCTTTGCAATGTCTTGTATCATTTCTTTGCTTTCTCCCTTCTCTTATTATCAGCATGCTGTCTTGATAAACATGGTTGACAGATAATAGAGTAAGCATCTTGGTTTCTTCAAGAGACAGCGATGGCTTAGGCCGCAGGTTCAAATTTGCTGCCTAAGACTTCTCAACTCTATAAGCCGTGAGGGTCTCATAGAGACTCTTCTCCCTACGGATCGAGAGGATTTCGTAGGTGTGTTTTCTCCTTAGGAATCGGAGTGTTCCTACAAGGACACTGGTTTCCCTGAGTCAAGGACACTGGTTTCCCTGAGTCGAAGTATTTTGCCGAGGACACTGGTTTCCTCGAGGTTGAAACGAATCGGAGTATTTCTACAAAGACACTGATTTCTCTGCGGGCCGACGCAAATTAAGAAGCTCTCATCAAGGACGCTAGTTTCCCTGAATTGAGGTATTTGCCAAGGACTCTGGTTTCCCTGGGGTTGAAACGAGTCGAGGTGTTCCTGCAAAGATGCTAGTTTCTCTGCGGGTCGACGTGAATCAAGATGTTCTCGTCAAGAACACTGGTTTCCCTGAGTCGAAGTATTTTGCCGAAGACACTGGTTTCCTCGGGGTTGAAACGAATCAGAGTATTCCTGCGGAGACACTGGTTTCTCTGCGGGCCGACGCGAATCAGGAGGCTCTCATCAAGGACGCTAGTTTCCCTGAATTGAGGTATTTACCAAGGACACTGGTTTCCCTGGGGTTGAAACGAATCGATGTATTCCTGCAAAGACGCTAGTTTCTCTGCGGGTCGACGCGAATCAAGATGTTCTCGTCAAGGACACTGATTTCCCTGAGTCGAAGTATTTTGCCGAAGACACTGGTTTCCTCGGGGTTGAAACGAATCGGAGTATTCCTGTGGAGACACTGGTTTCTCTGCGGGCCGATGCGAATCAGGAAGCTCTCATCAAGGATGCTAGTTTCCCTGAATTGAGGTATTTGCCAAGGACACTGATTTCCCTGGGGTTGAAACGAATCGATGTATTCCTGCATAGACGCTAGTTTCTCAGCGGGTCGACGCGAATCAAGATGTTCTCATCAAGGACGCTGGTTTCCCTGAGTCGAAGTATTTTTCCGAGGACGCTGGCTTCCTCGGTGCTGAAACGAATCGGGGTATTCCTGCGGAGACACTGGTTTCTCTGCGGGCCGACGCGAATCGAGAAGCTCTCATCAAGGACGCTAGTTTCCCTGAATTAAGGTATTTGCCAAGGACACTGGTTTCCCTGGGGTTGAAACAAATCGATGTGGCGGTCTTTCAGGTTTTATATAAGTTACCGTCAAAACCGTGAAGCTAGGAATTTGATCTTCGCTTCGTTTCCTAGCACTGCGTTTGCTGTATCGAGACGAATGTCACGGTTGTCTCTAGGTTGTTGGTGAACCGTTGAGATTTGGCTTTGCTTTCTGGCGGAGCCTGTTGGGAAGGTGTGGTTCCCTTTTTGTTTGTGCCCTTGGATTGTATACAGCGATCGATGTGATCTCACCTGTAGGGCGAAAGTTTCATCATATATATATTTTTTTGTTTTATTTCCGCGATGCTCTATCATTTCAGCTTTTATATCGCAAAGGTCGTGATTGCCCAATCATTTCGGCTATTTTTTTGCGGTGCCCAATCATTTCGGCTATTTTGTGTGCATACGTTTTTACTTGCTGCTTTTATTGCAAGTTGCCCCATCATTTCGGCTATTTCGTATGCATGTGCGGCCTACTGGCTTTTCGCCGTAAATCTGAAATTAGACACCGATTTCGGCATCAGCACCACTACAACTGGGATATTGCCAGGAGCGAATCATTATTTGCCTCTGTCGATGTCGAACAAAGGTGGCTTAGCGAACAGGGTTAGGGTCCTGTCGACTAAGGCTTTTGACTTCATGAGCCGTAAGGATCTCACAAAGGTATTTCTCCCTACAAGTCGTGAGAATCTTATAGGTGTATTTTCTCCTTAAGAATCGTGAGGATTCCTAAGTGTATGTTCCTCTGCAAGTTGTAAGGATCCTACAAGAGGGCTTTCTCCTTGTAAGTCGAGAGGAATTACAAGGGTTGTTCACCATGCGAACATATCCCCAGTCATGGATGGGACTTGGTTAGGGAAATGTTTATTCGCGCCCGTGGATTATATACAAGGGTCAATTTTTGAACCACTTGTAGGGCAATATCGAAGGTTGTGGGGGTTGCTTAAGCACAGGTTTAGGTCTCTGTAACTTAAGACTTTCAAATCATATGAGCCGTGATGGTCCCATAAGAGAGTTTTCCTTACGAGTCGTGAGGATCTCGCAAGTGTATTTTCTCCTTAGGAATCGTGGGGATCCCTAAGTGTGTTGCTCCCTTATGAGTCGTAAGGATCTCACGCGGGTGGTTTCTCCTTACAAGGTCGAGAGGACCCTGTAAGTGTCCGTTAACGAGGTTGCGCCCTTTCGGGTTTTCACAAACACTCGCCGGTAGTCCTGCTGTTTTTACTCATGGAGCCCTTTCGGGTTTTCATCCGTGCCCATTTTGCTTATGGACATACCATTTGTTATTTATTATTTTATTTTATTTTATTTTATTTTATTTTTTATTCGTTTTATTCTCTTTTTTTTACGAGGTCGCGCCCTTTCGGGTTTTCACGAACACTCGCAGGTAGCCCTGCTGTTTTTACTCACGGAGCCCTTTCGGGTTTTCATCCATACCCATTTTGCTTATGGACATATCATTTATTATTATTATCTTTTATTATTCTTTTTTTTTTATCTCTTTTTTTTATATCGGCTTTGTGATGTTTCAATCCACCATAGTTTATCGACATCTCGGTCGACAGCTAGTTTTAGGACGTAGTGGTCCATCATTAGTTTAAGGACATTTCGGTCCGTCATTAGTTTAAGGACGTTTCGGTCCGTTATTAGTTTAAGGACGTTTCGGTCCGCGGTGAAGAAGGTCGGCATGCTACTTATAGAGTTTGGGTTTAGGAAGATAGCGAGCGGACATAGTCGTCGTCATCTATCATTGACCTAGGCTGTGGCTCATTAAGCGTAGTATTTCTTCAGGAAGCGACCGTTTATTGGTCTGAAAGGCCTTTCACCGTGCATATCCATGAGTAGATAAGCTCCACCCTGGTAGACCATGTCTATGATGTACGGGCCTTCGTAGTTTGGCTCGAATTTTCCCCGCTTGCCGCGATTGGGGATCATAGGTCTTTTGACCACTAGCACGAGTTTGCCTTGGCGGAATGTCCTCGGCCGGGTCAATCTTTCATATAAGCGCGTCATCTTTTCTTTATAAGCTTCTAGATTTTGTTGCGCTATGAGCCGTGTTTCATCAAGGGCATCAAGCTCCTCAAGCCGAAGGTGAGCATTTTCTTCGTCCGTCAGCTTGTAGTGAACCGCCACTCGTAGAGAGAGTAACTCTATCTCAAGGGGGAGTACTGCTTCTGTACCAAATACCAACGCGTACAGTGTTGTGTTCGTGGCCGTCTTGAACGTAGTTCGATACGTCCAGAGAGCTTCTTGCAGTCATTCATGCCAGTCCTTCTTATTTCGGGACACCGTCTTCTTTATGATCTTCGTCAAGGTCTTGTTGAAAGCCTCAGCCAGACCGTTAGCTCGGGGATTAAAACTAAGGAATATCTCCAGTCTATGTTGTGCTGTTGTGCGAAGCGACTGATCTTGTGGCTTCTGTAGGCTGGCCCGTTATCGGAGGTGATCCGTCGCGGAGTTCCAAACCGATAAATGACGTGCGTCTTGAAGAAATGGAGGATATTCTCCGTCTTCACTTCCCTTAACGGTATTGCTTCTGCCCATTTGGAGAAACAGTCAGTCGTCGCCAAAATGAATCGATGTCCTCTAGACGATGCTGGTTCGATAGGGCCGACTATGTCAGTTCTCCACATCTCGAACGGCCAGCTAGCCACTGTCGGATGTAGTGGATTTGGATGCTGGTGGATGAAGTCCCCAGGGATTTGGCATGAGTGGCATTGCTTCGCATATTCGAGGCAGTCCTGAATCATCGTGGGCCAGTAGTAACCCATCCGTTTTATCTTCAACTTCATCTTCGGGCCTGCTTGGTGAGAACCGCAGAGCCCGTCGTGAACTTCCTGAACGATTCTTTTCGCTTCGTCAGGTCCCAGGTATCTCAACCACAGAGAATCAAACGACCTCTTGTACAGAGTGTCATTGACGAAGGCAAAATACAGAGCTTGTTTCATGAGCTGATGTCTTGAGGACGCATCTTCAGGTGTTCGATGGGATTTGAAGTAGTCTATAAATACTTCTCTCCAATCCTCAGCCTTTTCCTGGTCTTTTATTTGCAGGGTCGTCTGCTCAGTCGCTCCCTTTTCTTCGGATAATTCCGGAGATATTTCTGCTGGGGCAATCACCCGACGGCTTTGTACCACAATTCTGACGTCATCGAGATTCTCGTCAGCCAGTTCTTTAGCGAGCTTGGCTAATGCGTCCGCTTTGCTGTTTTCCGCACGCGGTATGTTTTCCAAAGTGTAGGAGGGAATTTGGGTCAACAGTTGTTGCACCTTTTCGCCGTACTTCACCAGCTCTGGTTTGCACATTTGGTAGTTGCCATTTACTTGACTGACGACCAATTGGGAGTCTCCATATATGAGGAGATCTTCAATTCCCATGTCGATGGCGATCTCGAGGCCTGCTATCAAAGCTTCGTATTCGGCTTCATTATTCGTCCTCGGTTTTGTTAAGGAGAAAGCAAAGCGCATTATCCCTTCTTGTGGAGTCACGAAGATAAGGCCAACCCCCGATTTGATTATAGGGGTGCTTTGTTTGCGCTTCTTCATAGAGGATGCTCCATCGAAATAAAGCTCCCATCGGGCATCACCACCGTTGATCGCGTCAAATGCATGTTCGTCTGGCAGATCGCAATTCAGAGGAGAATCGGCAGGTATCGGGTGCTCAGCGAGGAAGTCGGCGATGGCCTGGCCTTTCACTGCCTTAAGAGGCTGATAAGTTATTGAGAACTCCATCTAGAGCAGGGCCCATTTAGTGAGTCTCCCTGTCAATATGGCCTTCGACATTAAATATTTAAGAGGGTCCACCTTCGAAATGAGACAGACTTTATGCGCCAACGCATAGTGCCTGAGCTTTGTTACCGCAAAGATCAACGCCAGGCAGTGTTTTTTGATGGGGGAGTAGTTGCTTTCTGCCCCAAGAAGAACTCGACCCAAATAGTAGAGTGCCCTTTCTTTCCTTTGATCATTCTCTTGCGTCCATAATGCGCCCAAAGAACCTTTGAGGGCGGTCGTATAAAGAATGAGAGGCTTTCCCTTGACCGGAGCAGCCAGCACTGGTGGGTTTTGCAAGTACTGCTTGATTTCGTCTAGCTTGCTTTGGCATTTTTGATCCCAGACGAACGGGGTTCCCTTCTTCATCAGGTGGCTATAAGGACGACACTTGCCTGAAAGATTGGCTATAAATCGCCGTATGTACGCTAGCTTCCCTTGGAGAGACCGCAATTTCTTGAGAGTCCTTGGCGGAGGCATTTCCATGATCGCCTTGATTTTTGACGGATCTATTTCGATACCTTGGTGTCGGACAATGAATCCTATGAATTTTCCCGAGGAAACTCCGAATGCACACTTGAGAGGGTTCATCTTCAAGTTGTATTGTCGAAGGCGTTGAAATACGGTCTTCAGATGCTCGAGATGTTCTTCATACGATTTGCTTTTAACCACGAGGTCATCGGTATAACATTCGACAATTTCATGTATAAGGTCATCGAAGATCTTCGTCATGGCCCTCTGATAGGTGGCACCGGCGTTCTTTAAACCGAAGGGAATCATCTTATAGCAGAATATTTCCAGAGGGGTCCGAAAAGCGGTGTGCTTCTGGTCTTCAGGATGCATCTTTATCTGATTATATCCTGATGAGCCGTCCATGAAGGAGAAGACTTCATGAGTGGACGTGTTATCTATCATCAGTTCGGTGACTGGCACTGGGAAATCGTCCTTCGGGCAGGCTTTATTGAGATCTCGGAAGTCCACGCATATGCGCACTGTCCCATTTTTCTTCATCACCGGGACGATGCTGGCGATCCAGTCAGGATACTGAACCTCCTGAATGAAGCCAGAGTCGTTTAACTTCTTGACCTCGGCGTTGATGCTCATCTCAAGCTCGAGCCGCATTCTTCTAGGCGTCTGTTTGACTGGCTTGACATCTGGAGATATCGCCAATTTATGCACAGCAATTTCTGGATCTAGTCCTGGCATTTCAGAATAGTTCCATGCGAAGCAATCTCTATGCTGCATAAGCACGTCTTTTAACACAGCCACCCTTTCTTCAGATAGCAGCTCGCTGACGAATGTTGGTCGCGGGTCGTTCGCCGTCCCCAACTCAATTTTCTTGAGGTTATCTGCAGTAGTATGTATTCCATCCTCCAGCTCTTTCGGTGTTGGTGGAAATTCTGAGATCACCCCGTCGTTGCTGTTTTTGAAGCACCAGGGAAGGTCATCCATATTCTCGGGCTCTTCTTTTGATATTTTTATCATGTGACAAGTACGAGCTCGCTTCGAAGACCGATGTGGGTCTGGTTCTGCTTTCGTGGTTTTGGGTTCGTGCTTCTGTGGCGGCGTTACCCTCCAGCTGTCAGATAGAGCGAACTTGCCGAGCTGATACTGATCTTCAACCCAGTTCTTGAAGGTGAAGCAGTCTTCGAGAGGATGCCATATTACTCGGTGATAAGAGCAATAGTTTGGGTGTAAGACTTCACCTGGTTGTTCGGGGTGTTTAGACTCCGGCAGTGTAAACATCTGATGTTTTATAGCTCGGTCAAGTATCTTCTTCGTCTTGTCCCGAGAAAAAGAGTATGCCCGACTCATCTTCTTCATAAGGGACAGATCTGGACCGCTCGATTCCCACTTGCGTGGCTTCTTAGTCCCGCTTTGTTGATGTCGAGCACCTCTTTCCCTTTTTGACTTGTTTCTGCCTCTGCGTCGAGCCTTTTAATAACAGGTCGACAGGGAGCGGCACTTTCATCTTTCACGGCCTGTTGGAGGAGGCATTGCGTTTTGGTTTTCTCGTAGATGGCCATTTCGCGGTTGTGGTCGTCTCGGACTTTTTGACCAGCTTCTCTTATAAGCCTATTCATTTGTTCTTCGAACGACAGACTGGGCACTTTTGCATTAGGAACTTTTACCGGTTCAAGATTAGCGTCCTCCTATTGAGCATCCGCTTCTTCATTGAAGTCGTGGACGGCGTAGCAATCACGGAGTAGCTCTCGTTTCTTGGACCGAATGTAACCAAGCCCGATTGTTTCCATCCTCCCACTAGGCAACTTGTGCTGAGTTCCGGGAACGTTCCAGACCCTGTCATAAAATTTGGCTTTTCGAGCGGTCTGTTTGAAGGGTATCCCCTGGCGCTTCAGCAGCCTTTTCAATCCTTCTGTATAATATCTGGGTAGACAGGGATGGTGGCGTTAGCTTTGTTCTCCGGTTTGTGACACCTCTCCGTGTCTTCGAAATCCGGTAAAAAGTATTTGGCATCTTCATATTTGCGGACCTCGTTCACGGAGAACTGGTTCAGTTCTCCTGTCACGGTATACTCGAGACCATCCTTAAAATATTTCATACACTGATGCTGTATAGAAGGGATGATGTTGTACTCGTGTAACCATGGTCGGCCGAGCAGAGCATTGTAACATGTCCTAGCGTCTATGACATGGAATTTAATGTCCGTGACAAGTAGCCCGAAGCGTAACGTCAGTATCACAGACCCGAGAGTTCTTGATGATTGAGAGTCGAACCCGGAGATGGTGATCTTATCCCGCGCTAGGTGCTGGACGCTCATGCAGATTTCTTTCAACACCCGCACGTTAAGGAGATTAACGGAAGACCCATTGTCAACCAAGATTTTGCCTATCTTTATATCATGGCAATACCCTGAGATATAGAGGGGGCGATTGTGTTCGCACGTCCCAAGGAGAAGGTCTTCATTGCCAAAAGTGACATCGGCCGTGTGCACTTCCTCCAATTCATCCTTCATCTTTTCTTCGGCCAGGAAAGCTTGGAATTGCTCCGGCTCCTGTAGTGCCTTGATTAACGAATCTCTCGCCTCTTTTGATAGTAAAAGGGCGTCAAGAATGCTGAGCTGCGAGGGTAGCTTCCTCAGATGCGCTAGAACGTTATAATCCACCTTATTTTTCTTTGGCGGGTCCTTGGCAGTTAGCTCTTCCATGACTTGGTCATCTAGGGCGATATCCTCAGAGACTTTTTCTTTCCCTATATCCTTTTTGTTTGAGGGTCCGAGATTCTTTTCGGGTAGCGTCCGATTACGCAGCCGGATATTTTCGCAGACCTTCGGCTCTTCCTCTTTTCCCGATATGGATTCCTTAAAGAGGGGGCTAAGAGCCATTTCCTCGTCAGAGTCGCTCCCGAACGTGAGAACTTGCGATCCCCCGGCGTTAACCAAGCGACAATCGCCGGTAGTTCTGTTGAGCCCCTCAGTCATACCTTTCTGCTCCCGACGAGTTTTGCGCTTCTCCCGCTTAAAATGTTGTCGGTGAGCAACATATCCCTGCCATCATCTATTGAAAGCTTTGCACTCTTCGGTGGGGTGCGAAATCTTCCGATGATACAAGCAATAGGAAGGGTGCATTTCTGCTTCACCAGCAATGTTTCCTTCAGAGGATGGTAGCTTCATACCCATTGATATGGCTTTAGCAAACCTTTTCCTCATCTTGAATTTGCTTTTATCTGCGGTGGACGTACTTTGCTCCAGCGGGAGTGTCTCAACTCTTTCGTCAAGTCGCTGTCGCTTGGCCCTTTCAAATATGGCCGTCTCGCGTTCCCGATCAGCTTTACTTTTCAACAGAGTTTCGCTGAGGAATGCGTCAATTGTTTCATCTGATGGCCCCAGAATTTCTGGTTTAGGATCTGCCCCCAGATTTTCAGTGCAAGGATTTTCCTCATCGTCTGTAAATGAGTGGGAGATCATATGACAGCTCGCCACGTATTCCTCGGATTCCTCCGATGAGCTCTCCCCCTCATCTTCCTCTTGAAAGACATGGTTTAGTAAGTCTTGAAGTGTGATGGGAGTTCGTGTTTTCTGGTTGTACTCCTCCAGTGCGTCAATTTGCTTTTGTAAGTCCGTGTGCTTGTCGCCAGGCTTCACAGGCTTCTTGGATTTCTTCTTCTTCTTCATCGAAGATTTTGACGGCTGGTTGTGAGTGCTTGGGCCAACACCATCGATCTTTAGAGTTGGGCGCAGCTTCAACATCCCTTCAATGATCTGAGGTTCTAACGGGTTCTTCCACCTAATCGCTGGGCATGTTTGAAGATCGTTCAACATCTTCTTTGTTTTGGCTGATAGCATAACCTCCCATGGAGCTTCTTCAACGAGGGAGCATGTTGCCCCCGGCGTATTCACCCCTTTAGGGGTGTGAGGCTGTGGCGGGTTCACCTTCCATCTTTCGGACAATGCGAACTTGCCCTGTTGGTACTGATCTTCAATTCAATTTTTGAAGACGTAGCAATCCTCGATCGGATGACCCAGTACTCGGTGATAAGGACAGTAATTGGGATCATTGACGTCATTTGGCTGCGACGGACGTCTTGGATCCGGTAGATTTATGAGTCGGTTGCGCAATGCCAGCTCGAACAGTCTTCTCGTTTTATCTCGAGGAAACGAGTAAGGACGTCCTAGCCTCTCCTCAAGGGGTACGCATGGACGCATATTATTTTGACGGACAACCGGCTTCAAGTTGCTCGGCTGTTGTTGAGCATTGGCGACAACGATCGCTTTTCCCTTCCCCTTCTCGTTTCGAGAGTCCGGCTTTGGAGGGGGCGGTCTATGGCCCATCTGGTCCATTTGGGCTAGCTTGTCGATTAGGGCCTGGAAGGTATTCGGCTTGAAGAACATCATGAATTGAGATATGGTCGCCTGCGGATCGAGGGTTCCCACAAACATGCCTACTGCCGGAGCCTCTTCTATGCGTTGTTCGCATTTCAACCATAGGTTCCTCCACCGTATCGCATATTGGACCCACGTCTCGCCCGGCTTCACCCTAGCATTAATCAATGCTGTTATCGGGGTGCGTTCGCTGGCGCTCGCGAATCGTTGCGTAAACAGCAGCTCCATCTCCGCGAATGTTTTGACAGAGTCGTTCGGTAGCTCAGAATGCCACTCGAACGCTGTCTCTGACAAGTTACCGACGAACTGGCGAAGTAGTAGTTTGTCGTCGCCTCTAGTGTTGCCACAAAGCGCTCTGAACTGGGCAACATGCTGGTGGGGATTGCCCGTCCCCTTATAGACATGGAATTTCGGTATTGTATAGCCCGGCGGGTCCTTTATCTGATCGTACCAGCTCGGATATGGTTGTCCTGTTTTGACAACTTGCCCGGCTGCCTCAGTCGCCTGATGAACCCGTATCTGCTGAGCTATATATTCGTCCAAGTCAGCTTTGGAGATTGTCTCCTCCTTGGCTGTTGACAGAGCCGGTGAAGGATTTGACGTTTCTCCCCTGTCATCTTCAAGGACGATCGGAGGATCTTCAGCAGGAGGATCTTGTTGGATCATCATACCCACCATGTCCTGGAACAGGAGGGCCATTCGCTTTTTGTTGGCTGCTTGTTCCGCAGCCTCTTTATCCTTCTTTTCCAGTATCCTGCGAAGGAACTCGGCGTCGGTTTCTTGCTCCTGTCGCTGATCCGAGGACGCTTCGGGGCTTTCTTTTGGCCCAGTGAGTGCGGCCATCACATTCATCATTTCTTGGAGCTTATGCTGCTGCTTCTGAGCTTTAGTCACTGACCGTGTAAGCGGTTTATGACCTGTAGATGCACGACTGTTCTCTTTCCCCGATGCCATGTATACAGTATGGACTACAATGCCCCCGGACTTAGGGCGTTTGGGCTCGCCGCCTTTGACATTTGCCACAGGCGTGGGAATTTTCTCCGGTCTCCTTCTCTTGTGGGCCGTTGAAGTTGAGAGGGCCGTTGCAGCGGGCACCCTGGCGGTTGTCGTCCTTTGCTGTTTGATAGGACGGTTCTTTTCTTCCTGCACTTTCGCCCTTTTCTGCCGATGAGAGTGATCTTGATCAATTACGGAATCTTGAACCCTCCGCCAGACCTTGTAAGTTTTGGAGGACAGCCGTTGAGGGGGCTGCTCCGGCTTTGTGTCTGTAACCCTCTCCGTAGGTGGAGCAGATCTTTTTAGTGTGGCAGTCAGAGAGTTCTTTCGTACCCTCCTTAGAGGTTCAAAGCTGTTCCCAGTTGGAACAGCAGCATTAACTTCCACCACTGGAGCCGGTGGAGTTAGCCCTGAGGGGGAGTTGCCCCCGGCCTTCCTTACTCGGCGCCAGTGGCGACGTCGAGCGTGTTGAGCTGTTGGGGCTGGCTCGGCGATAGGGACAACTTCGTCTTTCCCCCTGTCCGAATGAGGCGCTGCTGGTGCCAGCCTCTTAAAGACTGATGTTGTCTTTTGAGTGGCGATGTTCAATCTGTCAAAGACAGACCCTCGAGTAGGAGCAGGAGCCGGGATAGTCAGCCTTGAAAAGACCGACTCTTTAACAGGAGAAGCCGCCTTGATGACTTCAGGAGCAGAGGTGGCTGTCTTCCTTTGGACGGCCACTTCAGGGTTCATGGGCTTCTTGGCGGGCCCATCAGGGTTCTGGCTCAGCCTGGCAAAGACAGAGGCTGCCGTCTTGATATTGGACGACCCGTTGAAAGGGGCCGTTGTAGCAGTGAGCCGATCGAAAACCAACTTCTTGTGCGCTTCCGGTGCGGGCACTGGAATGGTGAAGCTTGCGGGCGGGAGCATGGTCCCGAAAAACAGACCGGTGGTGGCCTGGGTCACTTGTTCCACCGGCATGGCAAGGATGGAGGCCGCTTGAGGCCCATAGGCTACACCTCCAGGTGAGGCGGAGCGTCGGTTGCATTGGCATTTGGAGCAGTTCGAGAAGTTGGAGGCCATTGATGCTTGATTTCTGCGCCAGGCAAAAGACCAAATCTTAGTAACTTGAAACCCAAAGGCAACCATTAACAAACCGCGTTTCGTTCGCGAAGACGACACGCGAAGTGTGGAGTGGAAAGAGGAAAAGGTCCCACCGGGCGTGCCAGAATCTGTTCCCCTCCGAAAGACGGCGACGACGTGAAGATGTCTTGCCTGAAATTCGGGGTAGATGCTATTTGGTTTTATCCGTCTACCTCTCCGAAGATACTAAGTTGATTTATGACACTGTGTATCGGAGGTTTAGACGGATGCGGCTGATGCAGCAGACATTTTCAAATTCCCCCTCGCTTGAGGGGTTTTTTGATTTTGGAGACGCTCTTCTCTGCAGGCGCATGCCCCTGCAGTTAATTACGCTACCGCATCGCGGTAACCACTTTCTCCTTCTCCAGAAATTTCACTTCGTGTCGTGTGTGTTTGTTTATTTGTGGATGCCCGTGGATTGTATACGGAGACTATGTTATGCCGTCGCCCGTAGGACGTGGATTAGTCCAAATCCGTATTTACTTAGATTTGGGTTTGGTATTTTAGTTTAAGGATACGTTAGCCATATTGAGGCTAAGATCAACTTAAACGTTCGTTAAGGATACGTTAGTCTGATTTGAGACTAAGATCGACTTAACGGAAAGAGCATTCTAGTTTAGGGACGTAGTGGTCCATTTAATATATGGTCGTCGGGACCCGTCACCTCTCTGACGACGTTGAAGGATTACAACGACAGGTGTCAGAGGAGTTCAGAGATGTACCCTTGAACCAAAGTTGATTGGAAGTTTTATAGTCCAATTTGAATGTTTAAGGATATGTTAGCCAGATTTGAGGCTAAGATCAACTTAAACGGGATCGTTTAGATCCGACAAAAGAGCGTTTGGGGGCTCTGTTGTTCTAGTTTAGGGACGTAGTGGTCCATAGGTAGTTTAGGGACATTGCGGTCCATTGTTCCCGTTTTAGGGACGGATATTAGTTTAAGAACACATTAGTCCATGGGTTTAAGGACCCTATAGTCTATATAGATGTGTTTAAGGATGCATAAGTCTATGGGTTTAAGGACCCCACAGTCCATATAGATGTGTTTAAGGACGCATTAGTCCATTAGTTTAAGGACGCATAAGTCCATGGGTTTAAGGACCCCACAGTCCATATGAGTGTGTTTAAGGACGCATTAGTCCATTAGTTTAAGGACGCATTAGTCCATAAGTTTAAGGACCCCACAGTCTGTATGGGTCTGTTTAAGGACGCATTAGTCTATGAGTTTAAGGACCCCACAGTCCGTGAGTTTAAGGACGCATTAGTCCGTGAGTTTAAGGACCCCACAGTCCGTGTTATTGGTTTAAGGATGCATAAGTCCATGAGTTTAAGGACCCCACAGTCCGTATCGATATGTGGTTGTCGGGACCCGTCACCTCTTTGACGACGTTGAAGGATTACAACGACAAATATCAGAGGAGTTCGTAGATGTACCCTTGAAGCGGGTGTAAATTGATTTAAGAGAGCAGTCGTGCTCAGTCAATTTAATTTGAGGACTTACGGCCAGAATTGGGCTAAGTCCAGTTGAGAATATTCAACATTTTTTATTTGCATTTGGCCTGTTAGGCCTTTACTAGGGCTCTGCCCCTGTTTAATAATGCATGGCATTTTGTTTGGTCTATTAGACCTTTATTTGGGCTTTGCCCTTTTTTTAAAATGATGCACAGCATCTGTTTTGGTCTGACAGACCTTTATTTGGGCTCTGCCCCTTTTTAAAATAATTCATTTTAAATTGGCCTGTTAGGCCTTTTTTAATTGGGCTTGGCCCTTCTGTAAATAATGCAGTGCATTAATCAAACTGACAGTGGCCATGTGGCCTGTCAGGAGCTTTGCGCCAATTATTGAGCGTGGAGGTGACACGTGTCACGCTCTGGTGAGCGCAAGCGCAGTGCGCTGCGCTGTTGCGCTGCGCTGTTGGGCTGCTGACACGTGGCGCGCTCTGGTGAGTTGCGCCAATTTCAGAGAGCAATGCTCTATCTTAAAAGCGTATAACGCAAGTTATTCAGGTGCTGACACGTAGCGCTCTCTGGTGGCTTGCGCCAAACCAGAAGCGCAACAGTGCAGATTTGCAAGTGTAAGGCACTATTTTAATTTCTTGATCCAAGAAAAGAATCTTTAAGATTCCAGAACCAATGGTTCATAAAAAAGGCAATGCCTTTGTTATTATTTATTTTTTTTATTGAAAATCCTTGATCTTGTTCTTAGATCAATGATCTATTCAGAAGAAGTTCTTCTTTTCTTATTCAAAGGTTTTACCTTTCTTTCTTTTTGAGTTCTTCTCAAAATTCTTCAGAGTTCTCTCTCTGTTTCTTGAGTTTCTCTATTCTCTGTATTTTTTTTCTTTTTTGGAATTGGGGTCTAGGGGCCTTTATATAGTGCCCATTAATTTGTTAAATTTGTTAAAGAGATCATTCTCTGAGTGATTTGGGCAATTTTCCCCACCGTTGGATCTTTGATCCAAGGGCTTCTATTTTACAGAAGACAATCTTCTTGTTTTAAGAAGAACAGAAAGATCTTATTGGAATTTTAATTCTGTTTGGCGCAAACGCACCAGCGCTTGACACGTGACTGCGCTTGCGCAACTGCGCTGACACGTGTCGCGCTGCGCACAGCACAGCGCAACGCAACTGCGCTTACACGTGTCGCGCAGCGCAGAGTGCAGCGCAATTGCGCTAGATGCAACTGCGCTGACACATGTCGCGCAGCGCAACTGAAGCGTTGCTTTCTTTAATTTTGCTTTAAATAGAGCCTTGCTCTGATTGGGCGTGCTGCCTTAGGCGCTGCGCCGACGTATCAGCTTTTGACACGTGGCGCGTTGCGCGCAGCGCAAGGAATTTGAAGCGTTGCTTCAATTTTTGAATTTTTGAAATTCAAACAGAGCTTGGCTCTGATTGGGGGAAACATTCACCTTCTCTCGCATTGCGAGTGCTCCTATGACTAGGATAGTATACCCATTATGCTTATTGGATAGTCTTCTTCCAAACCATAGGCTGGTGCCGAACGGTAAGGAAGGAAGAAAACCATTTTGCCTAAGAAGGTGTACAGAAGGTAATGACTAAAGATATATAAATGGATTTGGAGAGATGGCAAAGAAATATACGGTTACAGTTATGAATCTGATAATGGAAGAGGCATTACTAGGAATACCCGGATACTCCTTCGAAACATTCATATATTTCAGTTTCACTGTGTACTGTTAAAAGAAAACTGATTTCCCAATTAGTCCTTACTCCAGGGTATGTATTTACCAGGTTTGATTCTCACATCTGTATGGTTTTACAGATGATGAATGGGAGTAAGTTATTAGGAATTAGGTGATCATCCTCATTATATCGGAATTCGTTGTAATTGGTAATATTTGAGGAAATCTCCTGGGCTGTTTGCCGGACGGAATATATTTGGTTTTGAATATCCGTTGTTATGCACCAATTTCAAATTGATATATCTGTACGCCTATTTTTATAGAGTGAGATATACTTTTTTGAAATTATGTCGATACCATTTATCTATATCAGTGGATGGTTAGGTAAGGAGCATTAAAACAGCGGTGTAATTTTTCTTAACCATAAGTACAGTTTTCATCCTACGACACACAGGGAATGAGTTAATAGACTCAGGGGACTTATACAGAATATTGTATATTGTCCAGTGTCCATTAGGACAGAGGGGTTGGTCCTCGTACTATATTCTGTTTACTTATGACTTCTCTACCTTTTAGACAAGTGTTTCGTAGAAATACAAGGTCTAAGTTTTGAGAAGTTATAGGTATAAGAGTAAAGTAGAGAACCAGATGTTGCAAGTATCGAGATTCTTTAAGGTGATCGAAGATGTAGATACTTGTGTATGGTATTCAGTTGATAGTAATGGTTTTAAGAGAATTTGATTGTCTTTCAGGTTACTTATATCTGGATGCATTTCTAAGTTGAGTAACGCTGATCGGCCTCCTTCCATTTAGTTGACATGCACTGGAGACAGTTACATGATTTGAATCTGGTTCCAATTAAATCGGTGCCTCTATTTCTATATTGGATATAGAATAGTTCATATCTTAACATTGTTAAGGTACGGGGAGTTGTCCGGCTTATGCTTAAAACCAGACTCTGGATAACTCAAGGCACGTTTCTGTAATGGCTGTTTGTGGGTTGACCCAGGCTATGATGAGGGTTGACTTTCTACCATCTGGAAGATCAATAGTGATATAGTTCTTGACTCGCCCCAGTTTTAATAAAAATGGATTTTTTCAGAAAACAGTAGTGGGAGTATGGTAAAACTGGAAGTGATTCCAGAACTGCAAACGATTACTGAAAATTTGATAAGTACCTAAAGATTCAATCTGGTTTGACATTCCATTGGCCACTCCGCAGATATGGTAGGTAACCTCAGGCACTCGAGAGGTACTTCGGTATGCTCAAAGACGGTGACAGGGAGGTTCTTGTTTAGCCAGACTTGCCATTGCTGTTGTTCCAGACTATGAGACCCGGCAGGAGAATGAGTATAGCGTCGTTCTGAACTGGCTTTAGAAGTGCACGTGTATATGAATCTGCCAGAGAGTTGTCGTAGTCAGTGGGAGCAGCGGAAGCATAGTGGACAAGTGGCTTATGTCTATTTATAGACTAAAGCAGATATAGCGGAGATAGATCATCTATTTCTGATATGACAGTCATAGGTTTGACTTTATCAGAATAGGGGATGGATCTGTTAAGAAGGTAGTAGGGTGTGATGTCCTGGTATTTGGATGACATACACAGAGTAGGAAGTTAAATTCCTATACCACGTTCGGTTATACATTGGTCGTCACACAGTGGTTTCTCTACAAAGGACATGGATATTATATCAGATATTCTGGTTACTAGATCTATGGTTTTAGATCTAGATTTGGGTGGTTTCCTAATCTGGGTACTTAGACAGCATTCTAAAGGTATTTAGAACGGACGACTCCTGGCACGGTAGTGTACCTGCAGGTGATGGAGTCACCCTCTCTAAAGGTGTCTTACAGACTAAAGGGGAGAGGGATGTGCATGATTGGCAGATCACTTGCTTAGGAAATTGAGTCAATCGTGAGATGTCAAGTACCACACCAGATGTTGTTTTTGCAGTAGATGCAATAAGTTGATATTAATCCAATCCTGGAGAAACATTCGGAAGCAGTTTTAGAACATAAGTGGATGTTCTAGGGATATGATAACGGCATCCTCCTTCGGGAGACAGTTATCATTCCAGGCTTCTAGGGTGACTTGGATGACAAAGTGACTGTCAGAGTTATAGTTTTCTCTCTGACGAGGGGCAGTATTTTGGACAGATGGTCCAAGCGGATACTGAGGGAAGCATGGTGCAGGATACTGATTGGTTTCAGTTGACGATACAGTCTAAGAAGTTTGGATTTGGAGTTCATTTATGAACTAGGTCCCATCAGACATCCAAACATATTCTAAGACAGGTATTGCTCGTTTCGGGAGATGGGTTTCTCCGCGAACTTGAGATAAAAAGAGACATAGAAAGAAACATCAGAGCGAATCCACTCACTGAGGCTATTCCTTGAACGTATTAGTTTCGCAAACAGGTTTTGTGAGACTGATTAGTAGAGGAGTTGGATGTTCGGTATCACACAGGCTGTGAGTATGCGACATCGCAATAATTAGCCTTGAGTGCAAGTGGGAGATTGTAGGATATAGTGCCCTCAGAGTCAATTATTGGATCACAGGCATGTTATTGCAATGATTGAGGGAGGACCTATACCGGTAGGACAGTCTTACTCGAGATGATAGTATGCTATCTGGTTTATCTTTATCATCGTGTACTGCTTTAGGTGACCTTACAGGTCATTATTGCACGTTGATAGAGCCCTTAGGTTTCTTGCTTGACGACCAGCAGTATGATGGCGATCATATACGTGGGAGCTGGGGTCTGTAAGCACATCCTTAAAAGGTCCGTAGTCATGGGAGTTTTTGAGACAGGGCATCGATACTCCAGAGTAGACTAGTGTATACAGTCGAGACCCCGACGAGGGGCGGTGGCCGGTCTCACAAGCCACTGGTGTCAGTTGGTTCACCTAAGATGTATACAGGTGCTCATTGGGTTATGAGTACACCGGAAAGGACTCGCCGGGAACCTGCTAGTTGGGATTATACCAGACGTCAGATAGCAGTTCCCTGGTGACATGTGTACAGGTTAGTTCATCGACCTGAGATCGTCATTTGTCTCGTGTGAGTTCCCACTGTTCTTTGATTACTACCCTACCACGGCTCAAAGGAGTCGTGCAAACAGGTTTTAGTTGGGTACAGTCCCGAGCCACATGGAGGCAGTGAGCGGATCTTCAGGGGTTCGTCTCTCCCGGTATTGGGGGTAAGGTCGCGCTGTGTCTAGGAGAGCCATTACACGAAGTCCTTGGCCAAGGCAGGAGATTTACTGGTAGGTATTCCAGTAGTATCTCAGGGTGTTCTGGGCTACACTCCGACACGACTTGTACCGCTTTTGGGGGTCTGAATTTTACCCACCCCTAGGCCCGCCATGCGATGCTCATAGACGAACGGACCGGACTGTACGGATATTGTCACTGACAGGCTCAGTAGGGTGTCAGGATGAGTTCGCTCATCGACGTCCCTTTTGGTCAATACCTGGTAGCCCGTTACGTATGGCTAATACCTTTGACGTGCTAGTGGTTAAATCCACAGCCAAAGTATTGACGAGTCTTTAGAGTCCCCCACAGACAGTTTCTCAAGTTTCGGGCGAAACGCTGTAGAGGCCGTATGGATATATGGCAGGGTTCGATCTTATACGTGCGGTATTGCACGGATCATGATCAGACGGATAATACTAGCGGGCTTTGGTTTAAGCCGGATCCTACTATTGTACAGTGTAGATTTTGTCTCATTGCATTTGTATTCGGTCGGAATACAAATGCGGGTATGTATATACAGTCGCGGGGTTTTCCTGTAATTTATTACGGGATCAGTTTTTTGAAGTTGCCAGTTTGCATTCCGTTTCGGCCAGTTTTCCTTTGATCTTTCATGGCCGGATTTTTCTGATGGAGGGGCTAATTTGCATATTTGCAAATTAGCAATTGTGGAGGGGTTTTTTGTGATGTGGAGGCTTCATGATAAATCTAGCATCTTTGATTCCATTTTTCTCATCATGGCTTGCCTTAAATGAGAGTTGATTTAGACTTTGGTGTGACATATTCTTCTCATTATCATACAATTTCTCCTCTTGCTTTATTCCATTGATATTTTTTCCCCTCCTCCATTTTCTTGACATGGCCGGCCGAGGAGAGAGGGAATTCATTTTGGTGGTGGGAAATTTTTTGATCTCATTCTTGGCTTGCTACAAAAATTCCTAACCCCTCTCCAAAGTTCATTTTTCTTCTTCCCTCCTTCAATGGCAACTTCAACAACCCCTTTGAGACTAATGATTCTACACTTAGTCTACAGCATTCTTGGACACGTCGGCTTTCCAAATTCGTGTCTGAGTTGCCTCGGTCCAGAGGTGGGAGCCCGTAAAAGGACTCGGCGATGTGGTGCCCTTTCCGACGAGGAGATGAAGAACGGAGATTTCGCGAGGAGATCGGGATGGAGGCCGAAGACCGAAGGACACGGATCGCTCGGTATAGCATTCTACCCATTCTCTAGTTAGCTAGTAGTAGGTTAATGGTCCGATCCGGGTTTTATAGCACGCGGTAGTGCCGGTTTTAAAGTAAAAGAAAAGTTTCGTTTCCGCATTTTGGCCTCGGACAGACTGCCGGGGCGCTACTGTGCACTTACAATATGTACTTGCCTCATGTCCACGGTCTGGCGTCCTTTGTCTCTGGGTCCTTATTTTCTTTATGGATCACTTATTCAAAGGTCTCCCGGCTCGGCAGCCCGGTTAGGAGTAGCGAGGTAAACAGTCCCGCTTTGATGCCTCTCTGAACATCTCTTGGACAATTAATCCGGCCACTCGCATAGTAGCACGTCACTAACGGAGGCATCTGGCCCTCTTGATACGTGCAATACAACCGATCCTGGGTCCAAATCTTTATCGCTATGGTGTCCTGGAAAGAACCTGCTACGATCTCTTCCGATCTCACCTCTGCTGAACTGCCCGGAAGTTGGCACTCTTTACTTATTCCATTTCTGTTTTAGGACAGCTGCGATCTCATCATGGCCTTCCTCTGGAAATGTTGCCGCATCCAATGCCTCTGCGTACGTATCAATTCTCTGGCTTCAACGAAGAAGAATGACTCATTAAGAGCTCACACGAATCTCTTATTCACTTTTCTTCATTATCGTTCAATTCGGAGACGTATCTTGATAGCTGCATAGACTGCAATCCATATTTGGTTATAGTCATATCCAGAGTCTCTTGTAAGGGCTCGAAGTTATGAACTCGGGTATCTTCACCACTCTATGGAAGACATCTGACCGATTACGTTCTCGAGAACTCGTCCAAGTTATCGGAGGAATATGCTTTATTCGTCCTCTCTCGATGAACTTACACCAGGTTTAAGCAAGTCCCTTCAAACTGAAGTTAGCCAACTCAACCGAATCTTGCATCGGGACGTCCAACAAAAGAATTATCCTAGTCACTTTATCAAAGAATGACTAGTGATCTCCTGTCATATCCCTGCCTATAAACTCATGTGGCTTTAACCTTTTAAACTCTGGAGGCGATATCTCGTTAATCCCAGCAACAACTGGTTCATTAGTCTGCACGGTAGACAACACATCGATCTATGGAGTAGGCTGTACATCAACAGTCCTCTCAATCTGGCTATCTTCAAACGATGGCCCGATCATTTGGTGCAGATCCCGAACGCTCGTGTCAAACGAGAAATCCTAGTAAAACAATAATTCGATACGTTCCTACGTCACCGGAAGAATATCATAGTCAGTTCTTGTCCCTGACGAGATTGCTATGATCACATCTCTAGCCGTAGCTCTTTCTGCTCTTGTAGCCATGGTGACGGGAACCGCAAGCAAACCTCGATGAGGATAGATCATAAGAACGAATAGAATAACCGATCTCCAGAAATGTACATCCTAAGGTCATTTAAGCGGAGCAACGTATCGTAAGTATGCCGCGGAACATACACACGGTACGTCACTCTACTTAAGTTACCTACTCCATCAACCAAGATCAATCTACGTGATGAAAATTAGGGTCTAATACCCCCTCAGTCCAGTCTAAGTTCCGTAAGGTCAAGCCTAAATTCCGAAATATATATACACTCTAGACTCGAACCAAGGTTAAACCTAACGCTTTGATACCAACTTTGTCACGATCTAAAATTGGTACGTAACCGACACTTGAATCATGTGAAGTCTATATAACCCCACCGTAATCCAAGTAAGTCGAAAGCCCAAAAATCTAAACCACTGTAGGAAAATAATGGGGTGAAGTTTTGAAATAAATGTGTAACGTGATCAAGTTCTTTCTTTAAAAGCATAAGCAATGATATATGGAAATACAAGTTGGTTGTATACTATCTTTGAAAACATTTTTGTCATTGAAATTTTGGGCAGCACCTCCTTTGTAAATTTTGATCCAAAACCAATACACCACAGCAATAATATAGGCATCCCCAAGCGGGAGATATCTCTTCGCCAATTGGCGGAATCATAACCACGCAATATAAAATATATGACGCCCAAGGCGAAGATCAATCACAGAAAGAAAATAAAGAAGACCAAAACATCATCAAGCTCAAAATAAAGATCAATACACCCATCTCATTTTAAGTCTCAAAGAATATACAAGTCTGGTGTCTAGGTCTACCAAATATACATAGTCTGATTGATAGAGTTTTTAACTAGATACAACTAAAAATAATATATACAAAAGGTGGTCACGATCCGAGTGTACCACACCTACGAATGCAAATCACCCAGAAGAAAGCTGTGTGCCTATAATCCGCTACTGGTCCGAGCGGTCGATCCTGTAAGAAAACTGTGGCACAACGGGGGTGAGTTGCCAACTTGTGAGTAGAAAATATCAGCAGGTAGAAATCGAATGTATAACGATCTCCTTGGTCATATTGTAACATAAAAATAATACTGTGTGGTATCTATGGTGATCGTGTATACATATGTGTAATGATAACAAAGTCGTGCCAGTATCAGTATATAGTACCAAGTCATCTGTGTCATACGTAAATGTATACATGTATCATCCAACATGTGTCCATCAACGACACATCAAATCATCATGAAACCTGAGTGTCCAGCATCGACACTCGAAAACATCATAAAACCTGTGTCTAGCATCGATATGTAAATCCTTATATCTCAGGCGCCGTCTCATCGGATTGGCCTTCACATCCATTTGCCTCAATCGCTCCGGTCGGTATCCTCCGGATATCCGGCGAGTCCAATACCATCACCGGTAGGTAGTATTCCCCTTCCGGACTCAACGTCTCTCTATACGATCTTGTTTCCCTGGGGTACCATACCGGGTCCGCCATGTACCCGCAGACGGTGTCTCTTCTCTTCTCAAATCGGGTATACACATAATTTAGAACGGAGAAAACTCATGGTGGACGTCGAAATATCATATCAAGAGAAACCGCGTTTTTAAAACAATTATAAGACTTTAAAAATATGTCTGCGGTTCTGAAATCCAACAATCTCATAAAAATATAATCTCATAATCAGGTAACTATGATGGAACAATAAAAGCAAGCACAGAACAGTACTGTAAGGTATAACCGGTGTTTTCATATAAGCATGTCGTGTAACCAGATACGGAAGTACAATATCTAAACTAGCATGTGTGATAAAGAGTACTAAACAAATAACTGTAATTCTACAACTTAGAGAACAATACAGCGATATAGTAGTTCTAATGTGTACGTGGTATGACAATTACCGATGATGAGTGTGTGAGTCGGCGAGTATGTGTATGTGCAACATGCACATCATCGGTAATAGTGCATGTGTCCTAGCAGACGAAGTCATATAAAGATAAACATAGGGAAACGTAACGCGAAAAGTATAGAATACGTAACTGCATATGAACCATACAGTTACAGCTTAAACAATACAAATCGTTATTTTTGAAAATGGGGGCTACGGTGTTCTTGAAAAAAGATACCATTTAAAAATCCGTAGCGTCCCTTGAGATTGTCATTTAAAAGTGCACACGATTTGTTAGTTTTGAAAATAGGTATGGTTCCGAATATATATATATATATATATCTCCTAATATCTACTCAAGTAATCTTAATCAATATTCCTCGAGTCGATATATATGTGTCGGCGATTCATGCTCATCATATCACGTACGGTATAATCCATCATACGGTATCATCAAATCAGAGTAAGGATTTATCGTCATGTATATAATATCGCGTACGGTATAATCCATCGTACAGAATCATCAAATCAGAGTAAGGATCTATCGTCCTGTACATAATATCGCGTACAGTATAATCCATCGTATTGTATTATCAAATCAGAGTAAGGATCTATCGTCCTGTATATAATATCGCGTACGGTATAATCTATCGTACGGTATCATCAAATCAGAGTAAGGATCTATCATCCTCTACATAATATCGCGTACGATATAATTCAGTGTACGGTATCACCAAATCAGAGTAAGGATCTATCGTCCTGTACATAATATTATCTCATATTCTCATATATATATATATATCCTCTCATATCATATCTTAGCATATATATATATATATATATATATATATATATATATATATCGCCTCGCATCCTCATATCAAACCTATCGACTTGTGTCATTTTATTCTATCACATTCTCATCTCATCATACCATCTCATAATTATCTTTATGGTTATATCCATACGTATATAAGCGTATGTATCTATATACATACTACATCTCTGATCACTTAGTACTATGGTTGCAGGGTGCTATACGTCATCCACTCAACTTTCCCCGTAAATATACATCTACTCACCTAACATCCTCGCTCTATCCGAAGTCGATGAATGCCTTGCTCTCCTTCGTTGTCCCGGAAGTCTACGCGAAGGTACCTACAATTCAATGCATATCGTAAAGAAATCAAAATCAAGTCCAAAAACCGATATGGCACGTGAAATGCTCATAGGTTAGAACCTATGGTCCACACTTGCAAGAACAACCAAACAACCCCCGGCGTTGACATACAAATATCCAACGACCGAGTCAAAACTCAAATATCAAAACTCAAGTTTTCAAAAGTCGCAAAACGAAATCAGCAACTTAGAAAAACACTCTCAGATTCTACTTAAGGTGAAATTAGAATATTCTGTACATTGGATATGCCTAGTTATCAGATGATTGAGCTATGGACCAAGAACCAAACTCTAATTCCTTACTTGGGCCGCAATTTGCGGCCAAATAGATTAATTTGGCGGCCAGGACTTGGATTGGGTGTCTCGGGGTTCTTTGGTGGCTTCCTACTTTCCTGCACATCTCACTGTGTTTGTAACTTAATTTTCAGAGTCTCCTATACATCCCAGATTCCAATTGATCACCACAATTTCAACGAAACCCGATGTCAGAAAATTCTAAGTTCGTGTTTTGGGACTTCTAAACTCATTTTAGACAAGGCTACCATGACTACTAGGCCAAGGGATCCTCATTACACATCCACTAACCTCTACTATAAGTTTTATTCACTAACTCTCATCCTAGAATTTTCCAAGATCACCAAAACTTAGACTTTTTAATTCTAAATTAACACTTGAGCCTAGGAAACATAAAACTTGAAGGAAGGTGAAGGTTTTACCTCATGGAAGCAACTCAAGAAAATTCTTTGGTGGTCCAAAGTGCTCAAAACTACAACTTGCTCTCACCATGGGGTGTAGGATGAGCTTGTGGATATTTTTTGAGAAGGTGGTGTGAGGTTTTAATGGGGTTTTAGGGGTGGTGCAAGGTGGTAGTGAGGAGTGGAGATGAAAGAAGAGGAGGAGATGAAGAAACATTGAAGGAGGCGAAGAAAAAGATATGGAAGAAGGCCCCATGGTTGCTAGAACCATCCCCCCTCTCTCTCTTTCTTACTCCCTCTTCTCATTATTCCTAGTCACTTCATGTCTCCTCTCATTTTTCATTTTTCCTTTTCTCTTCTCTTTTTCTTTTCTCTAAAAACAAAATATCAACAACAAAAATGAAACCAAACATGCATTAAGTGAAATGTGTCATGGCACCTTAAACATGGTTAACAAAAATGGATTTGGCTTAATGAATAATTAATAATTTACTAATCAAGTTTAACATAAACCTGTATGTAAATAATTGTGTATTAATTTATGAAAGCCCAAATCCAATAAATGCCTTCAAAATTAATAATTTATTTTAATTTCCAATTATTTTCCAAAATATAGGTATATAATTATAGCATTCTACGAAAACTCAAATCCATACTCGTATAGTTTTCATGAAATTTATTATTTTATTATTTAAATTTCAAAAATATTATTTTATATTTTCTGAAATGTTACACTTGATTATTTTTCTGTGGGATAGATAGTATCCAAATAAGGCCTAAATCTTCATAATAATCCTAATTTTTTTTGAATTCATTTTGGGAGTTTAAGGAATTGAAATGTCTCGTTTATAGGTTATGAAAGGGTTAAAAAAAATTGATAAAAGTAATTACAGCTCTAAGATTTGAACAGTAATCTATGGAATAACGATGAAGTGACTCAACCAACAGCATACAAACTTGTTCTTGTATATATTCAACAAGAATTGAATATATACCAACATTTATAAAGAAAGCGGGCCTTTAAAAGGAAAGTGAAATATAAAGATATGGAAATTTTGGGTTCGTTACAATTTAAAAATAAACCAACCCAGCCCTTCGACAGTATTCATTCAGTTATTATAGGCTAAAAATAAACAAAGTCAGAAGCTGCCACACAATTAAACTGAGTTGAAGGAGTAGAGTGAATTATGCAATTTGGCCACCTCTCCATCAACAAAAAGCGGGAAATTTGTATATCCTTTCTTAAATTCGCTCTTATATCGATCCATCTAATATTCTTAATTTTTTGAAATTTCTCCCTTGTATCTCTTAAGTCATTTCATATTTTTCCTTTTATCATTTTCATCCAAAAATTAACCTTTCATCACACTTACTGATGATGTTCGATTTTTAACTAAAATTATGAGCATTCTATAGCATATTAGATTTATGATGGAAAGTAATCTCGAACCGGGGCGAACCCAGAAATTTTGATATGAGAAGGTACTATTGACGAAGTATACCTTAATGCCAGATAAGACCAAAGTTGATTATTATTAGGTCCCTAGTGCTTGCGCAGCAAGACTCGCGGTAAAGGTGGAAGCGAAAAGAAAAACTTATATGTAAGCACCAGCGACCAAAACCCTAGAATCGATTCCAAATACTAAACTAGATATCATAACATACAAGGTTAGGGGGACTAGCTACCTTTGTAGCGTGTTCACGTAATTGTGGAAGACCCATGCACCGCTCTTTTGACTCTAACAAGACTCCGAAGTCGTCGGGAACAAGCTTGCATGCCAATCTTCCTCGTCATAAATGATCCATCCGAGAGAATCCGAATTCAAGTTTTAGCTTCATATCATGTGATCAAGTAAAGCAAATCATAATCAAAACTTACTAGGAATTGATTGTGAGAGTGATGTAGTGATGAATCTCTTGTTTTCTCTCTTTGTTCTATTTCCTTTCTCAATTTGGAAGCTTAACACATAAGAGAAAGAGGAGATGAGAGAAAAGGATGAGGATGTAAATAAAATAAAATCCTTAAACAAATCCACTCTCACAATATAAAAGAGCAAGAGATCTTAGGATTGATCTCTCTTTTTACAAAAAGTTTTAAGTTTTTGTGAGAGATTGATTTTAAGGCTTAAGAAAAACACCATTAAAGATGCCTATGCATCATAAAAGTTGAATCTTTTGCTTTTTGAAAAAGAAACGAAGAAGAAAAAGAAAAGAAAAATTAAAGAACAGTAGCCATTGCTTATTTTTGAAAGCCTTTGCTTTCTGTTCAAAATGTGCGCACCCAAACTTAGTGCGCACTTGATAAAATTGCTGTCCATACAGACTCGCAAATCACGTGATACACACGTGTGCGTAAGGAAAAATAATGTTCTCAGAGATGTGCGCATCATGTGATATGCATGCGAGCGCACTTGACTAATACTGCCTATGAATGCATGCGTGCCACGTGATATCCACGTGAGCGCAGATGATAAATGTTGCCCATGAACGTATGTGCATCACGTGACATGCACGTGTGCGTAAATGAAGGATGTTGACTTTTCAATATATATGCACTTATACAAGTGCAGATGTGAATTTTACCTGGTAACAAGTGCACAAACAAGTAATATGCACGTGTGTAGACCCCTGACCATAAAAAGTGTGCAACCACGTGATATGTACATGCACACCCTGTTCAAAAAGAATATATGTACATGCACACCTCAAATGTACATGCGCACTTGAAACAACAAGCTTTGCTTGACTATTTAGTAAAAAATAAACTATGTACAGAAACTTTTGCTTCTCATATATGATCCATTGATCAAAATATCAATAAATCTAAATTGATCTTAGTCTCAATGAAGACTAACGGTCCTTAGTTTATATTTGTTAAGTCGATTTTAATCTAAAACAAGATTAACGATTCTTAAGCATATTCCTAAGTTGATCTTAGTCAGATGTGACTAACGATCCTTAGATGACATATTTCGAACTGATGGGTCTCATTTATATGAGAGATGTTATCTAGGTTCAAACCCAAATCTGATATGTACAGATTTAGACTAATCCACGCCCTATGGACGACGACATATTAGTCTCCGTATAAAATCTAAGGGCAACCCCAAAATAAACAAAATATAAAACAGCATGAAGTGATAGACATGGAGAAGGTAAAAGTTTTTATCGCTTGACGATAATGTAATTAACCGTAAGGGCTTGCGCCTGCAGGAAAAAGCGTCCCCACAAAAAAACCCTCATATATGAGGGGGAATATGAAAATTTCAGCTATATCGATCGCATTCATCCAAACCTTCGATATACGGTTCCATAAATCAGCTTGGTATCTTCGGAGAGGTTGATGGATATATTTCATATGGCATCTGCCCCCGTATTCAGGCTGGACGTGCACCCCGCGTCTCAGTTCCTTATTTCCGGCGGTAAACAGAATCTAGCACTCCCGGTGGGACTTTTTTCTCTTTCCACTCGACACTTCGTGTGTTATATTTCGCGAACGAAATCGCGGTTCACTATATTTATGGTTGCACTTGGAGTTTGGGATACTAAAAATTGGTGTTTCACCTCCGTGCAGATCAATGGCCTTTTTTTGCAACAGCTGCAACTGTAAGAATAGTTCCAACACCACCCCGTCCGGAGTAGTTTGTTCAGGACAATCCATGATGCCACTATTGGGCATTCCGATGGCTCAAATCCAGCAAAATCTAAATAGAGTCCAGTTTGGGCAGATGCCCCCACTCCCTATCATTGGTGTCTTAATGCCAAGTGAAAAGATCTAAGGAAGTCGTTCTTTGATTGGCTGACTACCTCTGCAGGCCCTGCTGACAAGCCTGCCAGCTCCAAAGTTCAGTCTTCAACAGGCTGAAGACAAGCTTAATGGGCCCCACTAAGAAGCCCATGATCCCTGAGAGGGTTGTCCTTAAGCAGTTGGCTATCCCAGCCCCTGCTTCGCTTGAAGCAAATAAGAGTGCTTCACCCCCAAGACAGTCTGTCTTCAATAGAATGACCTCCTATGCTCCTGCTCAACCGAAGGCGTCAGTCTTTCACAGGCTGACACTTGGTGAAATCCCCAAACAACGCAGGGGGCATAATAGAGAAGCCTCTGATACTAAGGAGGTTCTTGCTACGAGATGCGATCGACGCCGCCATTGGCATTGAGTAAGGCAAACTGGGGGCAGTTCTCCTCCTGGACCGACTCCGCCAGCTCCAGTGGTGACTATCAATGTTGCTGTTCCAAATGGGAACAGTTTTGAACCGCTTAGAAGGGTTCGTCGAAACTCACCTACTGCGGTATTGAATAAATCGCCGCCTCTTGCAGAGGCACCAAATCAGCTAGAGCCGGAGCCTCATATAAGCGGCTTTTTTTGACACCGAAGCCAGAGCACTCATATAAGCGGCTCTTTTCAACAATTCACAAAGTCTGGAAAAAAGTCAAAGACTCTGTCATTGATGACAATTACTTCCGTCGATCGAAAAAAGTTCAAAGGTTGACAAGATAATGACAACTCCTCTGCCATACAGTGGGGGATTTCTCACAGGATGGTTCCTATCATGACGGTTCCTCCTACAACGGCTTCTCACAAAAGTGCGAGGTCGAAAAATGTTCAAGCGCCTGAGGCAAAATTCAAAGGCCAAAGTTCCAAGTACCCCAAGCCTGAGGGCATGATGGTTTACACAGTCTATATGGCTGCTAGCAAAGATGAGAGACGTATTTCTGTCAATCACAGACCGCATACTCGGTCATTGACGAAGGCCCAGGAGCAACAAGAAAAGTTCCAGAACATGCTCGCCAAGGTAGCAATGCTTATTGGCTCTAAAGAAAGTCCAGACAAGGATCTAGAAGAGCGGCAAGAACAAGAGACCGATATCGATTTCCTGAGGCAAGTGCTTGCAAAAAAAGGATAAGGAGGCGGTAAAGCAAGCTGCTAATATGAAGCAGATGGCTTTTCTATTTCAGGACATGGTTGGAATGCTGATCAAGCCAGAACCGCCGGCCAAAGAACCACCGGTGATTATTGATGATGATAAGGGGAATTTCAAACCACCCTCAAGCCCTATCAACGGATAAAGAAGAAACGATCTCGAAGGCGACGTTGGACGATTACATCGCCCAGCAGATCAAAGCTTACCAGGCAAATGAAGCAGCGGATCAGCTGATCAAGACTGGTTGATTGTATCCAGCATGGTACGACAAGATGAAATACCCTCCGGGATATACGATCCCAAATTTCCATATATATAAAGGAAAAGGTAACCCTCACCATCACGTTGCACAATTTGAAGCCCTGTGTGGCAACACTGGGGGTGATGATAAGCTGCTGCTTTGCTGTTCACCGCCGGAAACAGGGAAGACGAACGTTTTGCCTGAATCTGGGGGCAGATGCTAATTGGTGCTATCAATCCACCTCTCCGAAGATGCCAAGTTGATTTATGGAACCATGTATCGAAGGTTTAAACGGATGCGGCCGATGTAGCAGACTTCATCAGATTCTCCCTCACGGTGAGGGGTTTTTGATTGTGGGGACGCTCTTCCCTGCAGGCGCAAGTCCCTGCAGTTAATTACGCTACCGCATCGCGGTAACAACTTTCTCCTTCTCCAGATGGTCATTTCGTGTCGTGGGTGTTTGTTTTGTTTGTGATTGACCGTGGATTGTATACAGAGACTAATTTATGTTGTCGCCCATAGGGCGTGGATTAGTCCAAATCCGTATCTTTTTAGATTTGGGTTTGGGGGTTTGGTTTAAGGATACGTTAGTCTCGTTTGAAACTAAGATCAACTTAAACGTTTGTTAAGGATACGTTAGTCTAATTTCTAGACTAAGATCTACTTAACGGGATCGTTTAGATCCAACAAAAGAGCATTTGGACTCTATTGTTTAGTTTAGGGACATTGTGGTCGATTAGTTTAAGGACATTACGGTCCAATGTTAGTTTAAGGACATTACGGTCCATGAGTTTAAGGATCCCACAGCCCGGTTTAGAGACATCGTAGTCTATAAGGTTTAAGGACATCGTAGTCCATGAGTTTAAGGACCCCACAGTTTGGTTTAGAAACATCGTAGGTTATAAGGTTTAAGGACATCGTAGTCCATGAGTTTAAGGACCCCACAGTCCGGTTTAAAGACATCGTAGTCTATAAGGTTTAAGGACATCGTAGTCCATGAGTTTAAGGACCCCACAGTCCGTAGAAATGTATGGTTGTCGGGACCCATCACCTCTCTGAAGACATTGAAGGATTACAATGACATGTATCAGAGGAGTAAAGAGATGTACCCTCGAACCGGATGTAGATTGATTAGAAAATCTATAGCCCAGTTTGGAACTAAGATTTGTTGAATATTCATGAGCAGATGGGCTCAGTTCAATATAAGTTGAGGACTTACGGCCAATGTTGGGCTAAGTCCAATTAAAATGTTTAACATTTTATCGTTCTGGGCTGTTGAGCCTTTATTTGGGCTAGGCCCTTTTAATAATGCAGAGCATCAGATCCTGACAATTTTTGTCTTTTATTGAATGCATTGCATTCATCAGAACAATGTGTGTTCTGACAACTCGCCACGTGGCGCGCCAGGTGCTTTGCGCCAGTTAAAGAGAGCATAGCGCTTCTGTCGAGTCGCGCACGCGAAGATAACACGTGTCGCGCTTAGCGCTAAGCATTAGTTTGTTAGCGCATTGCGCTTTTAATTTATGAGCGCTTTGCGCTAATTTAATGGCGCACCAGTGAGTGACACGGGCGTGATTGGCGCTGAGCGCCGGTCCATGGGCGCAGTGCGCTGTCTCATAAGCGCAAAGCGCAAGCTGTGTCTATGGTTGACACGTGGCATGCTTTGGCGCTGAACGCCGGTCCAATGAGCGCAAAAGCGCAGTTCATGAGTGCAAGGCACTTTTCAGTAGCGCAAAGCGCACTTGATCAAATTTGTTATTAGAGAACGAGTTTATGTTCTTCTTTTAAAGGAGGCCCTGCCTCAAGGTTCAAGAACAAAAGTTCTTATTTATAAAAAGGGCGCAACCTTTGTAGATCAATGATCTGTAAATAAAGTAAATACTTCTTTTGTTTTTATGATAGGGTCTTTTGATCTCTTTTTTATCAAAGACCTTGGTCTTTTTATAGATCTATGATCTTTTTTAGAAGATAGTTCTTCTTTTCGTGAGATAATTTCATCTCTGTGTTCAAGAATCATGTTCTTTACCTTGAAGAAATGATTTTCTTTTGCTAGAAGGTTGCTTTTCTCTCTTTGAGTTTTCTCAAAGTTTGTAGGGGGGTTTCTCTCTCTCAGACTTGATGTCATGGGGCCTTTATATAGGGCAAATTGATTTGTTAAATCAGTTAAAGAGATCTTTCTCTGATTGATTTGGGGATGTTTCCCACCGTTGGATCTTTGATCCTAGGGTTTCTGTTTTACAGAAGGCAATCTTCTTGTTTCTAACAAGATTGAGAAAATCTTTCCATACAGAATTTATTCTGTTTTTTGGTAATTTTTATTTACCATTGGATCATTGATCCAACGGTGCTCTGATTTACAGAGCACAATCTTGTTATTTAGAAAGATTTTGAGAAATCTTTCCTTAACAGAATTTAGTTTCTGATTAATTAATGATTTATCATTATTAGATCTTTGATCTGATGGTGGGGAATTCTTAATTCCAGCGCTGGCGCACCTTGCGCCAGCGCACATACGTTTGACACGTGGCGCGCAGCGCAGAGCGCAGCGCACCCGTGTTTGACACGTGGTGCGCAGCGCAGAGCGCTGGATCTGAAGCGTTGCTTCAACTTTTGAGTTTTGAAATTTTAAAATAGAGCTTTGCTCTGATTGGGGGTGCGCTGCCTAGGGCGTAATGCACCTGGCGCTAGCGCATCCGTGTTTGACACGTGGCGCGCAGTGCACCTAGCGCTGGATCTGAAGCGTTGCTTCAATTTTTGAATTTTGAATTTTATAACAGGGCTTTGCTCTTATTGGTGGAAAGGAAGCGTCGCTTCATTTCAAATCTTGGAATTTGAACAGAGTTTTGCTCTGATTGGGGAAAACGGAAGCGTCGCTTCATTTCAAATTTTGGAATTTGAACAGAGCTTTGCTCTGATTGGGGAAACAAATGCCCCCCACCATTGCGCTTACGTGGCCCAAACGTGAGTGCGGCGGTGGTTGCATCTCAGTCGTTGGATCAACTTTTGGAAGTTGAAACGGCTCTCAATGCCTATAAATAGGACCTTTGGTCCCTTAGATGATTTTCATCTCTTCCTTGAGAATTATCTCTTCGTCAGAGCATTGCTCTCCTGTTAAAAAAAATCTTTTAAGAGTCAGAACTCTGTTAAAATTTAGGTCAAGTTTAAAACTTTCACTAGATTGGGGTTTTACCCATTAACAGGGCTTTGCTCTTCATAGATCTTTGATCTAAAGAAAAACCCTTTTAGGGTTTCATTAATAGAACTTTGCTCTCTTGAACCCATAGATCTAAAGAGATCTTTTCTTGGAGTTCCTTAACCCATGAATCAGAGCTCTGCTTTTTAGATTTCTTAATCTTCGATGAAGAACACTTAAGAGTTTATTTTTATTTTTATATGGACCTTGAAGATCCCAGAATTTTAATTTATCAAAAATTAATTTTAATTAATTCTTGATGGATTTTTCCATCATCATTACAGAGCCAGGATCTTAGCATTTCCGGGGAATCTCTTTAAATTCCTTTCATAATTGACTTTGACAGGTGTCATTCCTGTCCGCAGAGCCTTGCTCTCGGGAAATTTAAATCCTTGACCCGAAAGGTTGCTTATGAGATTCCCTTTTTTAGGATTTCTCACAAATTCGAGTTTATTAGGTGTCATAAGTAGAATTCGTTTTCTCCATGGGGATTTTAAGGGTTATTTAAATCCATGTGCCTGTTTTTTAATAAGAATTTGCTTAATCAGTCTGTCCGCTAATTTCTTGTTGTTTTTCTTTCTCAGGAGTTATGGACGCTCATATGTATGCCCTTGATGAGATCTTACGGAGACATCCGCTCACTCGGCCGTTCTCAAAATTGAGAATTCACAAACGCCCAGTGTGTCGAAATCATGAGTCGCTTTGACGCATACAATGGTCGACTGCTTCCTCGACGTTCCTCTCTCCTGAAGCTTATCGTGGGAGCGATCTGGGAAGCGCTTCCTTTATTCTGTACCGGCATGCCGCTTAGGGCATTGGATGCTGCCGAGGATAAGGTGCACTCGGTGTATCTGATGAGCCTAATCTCAAAGAGAAGGAGAGACAATCTTGTCGATTTTCTGCATCAGGCTTTTCAACAGGCGGCCATACTTGCTGCCCATCGGAGGGTGGAGGACATCCGTGAGGATCCCGACGATTGTGATCGCGAAAGAAAGCATACTAGGATGGTTTGAAAGGCCTGGAAGATTCTGGACAACGTCACTTTTGAATTCCTCAATCCATGTCCTGGATCTGAGGTCTTTCCACTGTAATCATTTTGATAATGTTTTTTTTGTATACTGCTTTCATAATTGTAAGAACTTTTTCGAAGTATGAATGGCAAATTCTTCATTTCAGCTTTGTTTTATTTTATGTACTAAATCTTTTGCACCTGCATGAGCGGGTATGCCTTGAACGCTTTAATTAAGTGCGAATCAAATGTTCTCCTTGTCGCTTTCTGCTTCTTGCTGTGTTGTTGCCATGTGATTTTAGCAGGTGTGGCTTGTGGATAGCATATAGCTGTCCATCTTGGACTCTTCGAAAGGTAGTGATGGCTTAGGGAGCAGGTTCAGATCTGCTGCCTAAGACTTTTCAACTTTATGAGCCGTGAAGGTCTCATAAAGATTTTTCTCCCTACGAGTCGTGAGGATCTCGTAGGTGTATTTTCTTCTTAGGAATCGTGAGGACTCTTAAGTGCGTTTTCCCTTATAAGTCATAAGGATCTTATCAGGGAGTTTTCTTCCTTACGAATCGAGAGGATCCGTATGTGTTTAGTGGGATA
This sequence comes from Agapanthus africanus, assembly GCA_030015575.1. NCBI lineage: Eukaryota > Viridiplantae > Streptophyta > Magnoliopsida > Asparagales > Amaryllidaceae > Agapanthus > Agapanthus africanus. Next base: position 518,018,618 of record CM057343.1, read on the forward strand.
GACATGTAGATGACGTATTTCCGTGTCGGGGTCATATGGATGACGTATTTCCGAACGGGGTCATGCGGATGACATATTTTCGAACGGGGTCATGGGGATGACGTATTTCCGAACGGGGTCATGGGGATGACGTATTTCCGAACGGGGTCATGTGGATGACGTATTTCCGAGCGGGGTGATGTGGATGACGTATTTCCGAACGGGGTCATGTGGATGACGTATTTCCGAGCGGGGTCATGTGGATGACGTATTTCCGAACGGGGTCATGTGGATGACGTATTTCCGAACGGGGTTATGTAGATGACGTATTTCCGAGCGGGGCTATGTGGATGACGTATTTCCGAGCGGGGTCATGTTGATGACGTGACGACGTATTTCCGAGCGGGGTCATATGGATGACGTATTTCCAAACGGGGTCATGTGGATGACGTATTTCAGAGCGGGGTCATATGGATGACGTATTTCCGAACGAGGTCATGTGGATGACGTATTTCCGAACGGGGTCATGTGGATGACGTATTTCCGAACGGGGTCATGTGGATGACGTATTTCCGAGCGGGGTCATGTTGATGACGTATTTCCGAGCGGGGTCATGTTGATGACCTATTTTCGAGCGGGGTCATGTGGATGACGTATTTCCGAGCGGGGTCATGTGGATGACGTATTTCCGAACGGGGTCATGTGGATGACGTATTTCCGAACGGGGTCATGTGGACGATGTATTTCCGAACGGGGTCATGTGGATGACGTATCGTCTGTTGTAATGAGACGAATATCGGAGTGGTCTCCAGGTTGTCTGTGAGCCTTTGAGATATGGCTTCTTCTTCTGATGGAGCCTGGGGAGGGAAGGCGTGATTCCATCTTTGTTTGCGCCCCTGGATTGTGTACAGGGATTGATGTAATATCACCTGTAGGGCAAAAGTTTCATTCTTTCAAATTTTTTTTATTTCTTTCCGCGATGCTCTATTATTTCAGCTTTTATATCACGAAGGTCGCGATTGCCCAATCATTTCGGCTATTTTTCGCGGTGCCCAATCATTTCAGCTATTTGTTTTATTTTTACTTGCTGCCTTTTATTGCGAGTTGCCCAATCATTTCGGCTATTTTGCATGCATACATTTTTACTTGCTGATTTTGTTGCAAGTTGCCCCATCATTTCGGCTATTTCGCATGCATGTGTGGCCCGCTGGCTTTCGCTGCAAGCCTGGAATTAGACACCAATTTCGGCATCAGCACCGCTACAACTGGAATATTGCCAGGAACGAATCATCATTTGCCTCTGTCGATGTCGAACAAAGGTGGCTTAGCAAACAGGGTTAAGATCCTGTCGACTAAGACTTTTGACTTCATGAGCCCTAAAGGTCTCATAAAGGTATTTCTACCTGCGAGTCGTAAGGATCTCGTAGGTGCGTTTTCCCATTAGGAATCGTGAGGATTCCTAAGTGCATGGTCTCTTATAAGTCGTAAGGATCTTACAAGAGTGTTTTCTCCTTATAAGTCGAGAGGACTTACAAGGGTTGTTCACAGTGTAGACATATCCCTAGTCACGGATGGGACTTTGGTAGGGAAATGTTTATTCGCGCCCGTGGATTGTATACAAGGGTTAATACTGAACCGCTTGTAGGGCAGTGTCGAAAGTTGTGGTGGCTGCTTAAGAACAAGTTTAGATCCTTGTAGCTTAAGACTTTCAAATCTTATGAGCCGTGAGGGTCTCATAAGAGGGTTCTCCTTACGAGTCGTGAGGATCTCGCAAGTGTAATTTCTCCTTAGGAATCGTGGAGATCCCTAAGTGCGTTGCTCCCTTGTGAGTCGTAAGGATCTCACGTAGGTGGTTTCTCCTCATAAAGTCTAGAGGACCTTACAAGTGTCTTTTAACGAGATTGTGCCCTTTCGGGTTTTCACAAAACTCGCCGGTAGCCCTGCTGTTTTTACTCACGGAGCCCTTTCGGGTTTTCATCCGTGCCCATTTTGCTTATGGACATACCGTTTTATTTTTTTTCTTTTTTCTTTTTTTTTTTATTTTAATGAGGTTTGGCCCTTTCGGGTTTTCACAAAACTTACCGGTAATCCTGCTGTTTTTACTCACGGAGCCCTTTCGGGTTTTCATCCGTGCCCATTTTGCTTATAGACATACCGTTTTCTTTTTTCTTTTCTTCTTTTTTTTATCCTTTTTTTTGTATCAGCTTCGTGACGCTGCAATCCACCATAGTTTATCAATATCTCGGTCAACAGCTAGTTTTAAGACATGGTGGTCCATTGTTAGTTTAAGGACGTTTCGGTCCGTCTTTAGTTTAAGGACGTTTCGGTCCACTGTTAGTTTAAGGACGTTTCGGTCCACTGTTAGTTTAAGGACATTTCGGTCCGTTAGCCGGCTACTACTTATAGAGTTTAGGCTTAGGAAGATAGCGTGCGGACATAGTCGTCGTCATCTATCGTTGACCTAGGCCGTGACTCGTTAGGCGTAGTATTTCTTTAGGAAGTTACCGTTTATTGGCCTGAAAGGTCTTTCGCCATGCATGTCCATAAGTAGACAGGCTCCACCCTGGTAGACCTTGTCTATGATATACGGGCCTTCATAGTTCGGCTCGAATTTTCCCCGTTTAGCACGATTGGGAATCATAGGTCTTTTGACCACTAGCACGAGTTCGCCTTGGCGGAATGTCCTCGGCCTAGTCAATCTTTTGTATGAGCGCGTCATCTTTGCTTTATAAGCCTCCAGATTTTGTTGCGCTATGAGCCGGGTTTCATCAAGGGCTTCGAGCTCCTCAAGCCGAAGGTGAGCATTCTCTTCGTCTGTTAGCTCGTAGTGAACTGCCACTCGTAGAGAGGGTAACTCTATCTCGAGGGGGAGTACCACTTCTGTATCGAATACCAATGCATACGGCGTCGTGTTCGTGGCCGTTTTGAACGTAGTTCGATACGCCCAGAGAGTTTCATGCAGTCTCTCGTGCCAGTCCTTCTTATTTCGGGACACCGTATTTTTTACGATCTTCGTCAGGGTCTTGTTAAAAGCCTCAGCTAGACCGTTAGCTCGGGGATTATAGACCGAAGAGTATCTCCAGTCTATGTTATGCTGTTGTGCGAAGCGGCTAATCTTGTGGCTTCTATAGGCTGGCCCGTTATCGGAGATAATCCGTCGTGGCGTTCCAAACCGATAAATGACGTGTGTCTTGAAGAAATGGAGGATATTCTCCGTCTTCACTTCCCTCAGCGGTACTGCCTCTGCCCATTTGGAGAAGTAATCAGTTGTCGCCAAAATGAATCGATGACCTCTGGATGATGCTGGTTCGATGGGGCCGATTATGTCAGTTCCCCACATCTCAAACGGCCAGCTAGCCACCGTTGGATGTAGTGGATTTGGATGCTGATGGATAAAGTCCCCGTGAATCTGGCACGAATGGCACTGCTTCGTGTATTCGAGGCAGTCTTGGATCATCGTGGGCCAATAATAACCCAACCATTTGATCTTCAGCTTCATCTTCGGCCCGGCTTGATGAGAACTGTAGAGTCTGTCGTGAGCTTCTTGGACGACTCTTCTTGCCTCTTCATGTCCCAGGCATCTTAGCCACAGAGAGTCAAATGATCTCTTATACAGGGTATCATTGACGAAAGCAAAAGGCAGAGCTCGTTTCATAAGCTGATGTCTTGAGGACGCATCTTCAGGTGTTCGACGGGATTTGAAATAATCTATAAAGACTTCTCTCCAATCCGCAACCTTTTCCTGGTCTTTTATTTGCAGAGTCATTCGCTCGGTCGCTCCCTTTTCTTCGGATGACTCCAGAGATACTTCTGCCGGAGCAAGAACCCGACGGTTTTGCACAGCGATCCTTACGTCATCGAGGTTTTCGTCAGCCAGTTCTTTAGCGAGCTTGGCTAATGCATCCGCCTTGCTATTTTCCGCGCGTGGTAAACTTTCCAAATGGTAGCAAGGAATTTGAGTCAGCAGTCGCTGTACTCTCTCGCCGTATTTCACTAACTCAGGCTTGCACGTCTGATAGTCGCCATTTACTTGACTGACGATCAGTTGGGAGTCTCCGTATATGAGGAGGTTTTCAATTCCCATATCGATGGCGATCTCGAGACCTGCTATCAAAGCTTCGTAATCGGCTTCGTTGTTCGTCCTCGGCTTTGTTAAGGAGAAGGCAAAGCGCATTATCCCTCCCTGTGGAGTCACGAAGATGAGGCCTACCCCGGATTTGGTTACAGGGGTGTTTTGTTTGTGCTTCTTCATAGAAGACGCTCCATCAAAGTAAAGTTCCCATCAGGTGCCATCACCGTCGATCGTGTCAAATGCATGTTCGTCTGGCTGTTCGCAATTCAAAGGAGAATCGGCAGGTAACAGATGTTCAGTGAGGAAGTTGGCGATGGCCTGGCCTTTCACTGCTTTGAGAGGCCGATAAGTTATCGAGAATTCCATCAAGAGCAGGGCCCATTTGGCGAGTCGTCCTGTTAATATGGCCTTCGAAATCAAGTACTTGAGAGGATCCACTTTTGATATGAGATAGACCTCATATGCCAACGCGTAGTGTCTGAGCTTCGTTATTGCGAAGATCAACGCCAGGCAGTGTTTTTCAATGGGGGAGTAGTTGCTTTCTGCCCCCAGTAAAACTTGACTCAAGTAGTAGAGAGCTCTTTCTTTCCCTTGGTTGTTTTCTTGTGCCCATAGCGCACCTAAAGAACCTTCGAGGGCTGTTGTGTATAGGACGAGAGGTTTTCCTTTGACCGGAGCGGTTAGCTCCGGCAGATTCTGCAGGTATTGCTTGATTTCGTCCAGTACGCTTTGGCATTTGTGATCCCAGGCGAACGGGGTTCCCTTTTTCATCAGGTGACTGTAAGGACGGCACTTGCCTGAGAGATTGGCTATAAATCGCCGGATGTACGCGAGCTTTCCTTGGAGAGACCGCAATTTCTTGAGAGTCCTTGGCGGAGGCATTTCCATGATCGCCTTGATCTTCGACGGGTCTATCTCGATGCCTCGGTGTCGGACGATGAATCCCAGGAATTTGCCCGAGAAAACTCCGAATGCGCATTTGAGAGAGTTCATCTTCAAGTTGTATTTTCGAAGGCGTTGAAATACGGTCTTCAGATGCTCAAAATGTTCCGCATATGATTTGCTTTTTACTACGAGGTCGTCGATATAGCATTCGACGATTTCATGTATGAGGTCATCGAAGATCTTTGTCATGGCCCTCTGATAGGTGGCGCCAGTGTTCTTTAGACCGAAGGGCTTCACCTTGTAACAGAATATACCCAAAGGGGTCCGGAAAGCGGTGTGCTTCTGGTCCTCGAGATGCATCTTTATCTGATTGTACCCTGACGAGCCATCCATGAAGGAGAAAACCTCATGAGTGTACGTATTGTCTATCATCAGCTCGGTGACCGGTACTGGGAAGTCGTCCTTCGGGCAGGCCTTATTGAGATCCCGAAAGTCTACGCAGATGCGCACCGTCCCATTTTTCTTCATCACTGGGACAATGTTAGCGATCCAGTCAGGATATTGAACCTCCTGGATGAAGCCGGAGTCGATTAGCTTCTTGACCTCGGCGTTGATGCTCATCTCAAGCTCAAGCCACATTCTCCTTGGTGCTTGCTTGATTGGCTTAATGCCCGGGGATATCGCCAATTTGTGCACAGCAATCTCTGGATCTAGTCCTGGCATCTCGGAATAATTCCATGCAAAGCAATCTCTATGCTGCATAAGCATGTCTTTTAGTGCAGCCACCCTTTCTTCAGACAATAGCTCACTAACGAATGTCTGCCGCGGGTTACTTGTTGTCCCCAAATCAATTTTCTTGAGGTTATCTGCAGTAGTATGTATCCCATCCTCCAGCTCTTTCGGTGCCGGCGGAAATTCCGAGATTACCCCGTCATCATCATTTTCGAAGCACTAGGGGAGTTCGTCCATATTCTCATGTTCTTCTTTTGATAACATTATCACGTGACAGGTACGAGCTCGCTTCCAAGACCGATGTGGATCTGGTTCTATTCTCGTGGATTTGGGTTCATGCTTCTGCGGCGGGGTTACCCTCCAGCTGCTGGATAGAGCGAACCTGCCTTGTTGATATTGATCTTCGATCCAGTTCTTGAAGGTGAAGCAGTCTTCAATAGGATGTCCTATTGCCCTATGATAGGATCAATAGTCCGGATGAGAGACTTCTCCTGCTTGCTCGGGGTGCTTGGATTCCGGGAGTGTAATCATTTGATGCTTTATGGCAAGATCAAGTATTTTCTTTGTCTTGTCTTGGGCAAAAGAGTATGCCCGACCCATCTTCTTTATAAGAGACGAATCTTGGTTGCTCGGTTCTTGATCGCGTAGCTTTTTGGACCCACTTTGTCGCCGTCGAACGCCTTTCCCGCTCTTTAGTTTGTTTCTGCCTCTGCGTCGGGCCTTTTGTACGACGTGTTGACAAGGAGGAGCATTTTCATTTTTCGCAGTATGTTGCAGGAGGCATTGCGTCTTGGCTTTCTCGTAGATGGCCATTTCGCGATTATGGTCGTCTCGAACCTTTTGTCCCACTTCCCTTATAAGCTTGTCCATTTGTTCTTCAAACGACGGACTGGGCATTTTCACGCCGGGAGCTCTTTCTGGTTCAGGGTTAGCATCTTCCCATAGAGCATCTCCCTCTTCATCAAAGTCATGTATGACATAGCAGTCGTGGAGTAGTTCCCGTTTCTTGGATTGAACATATCCAAGCCCGGTCGTTTCCATTCTCCTGTTGGGAAACTTTCGTTGAGTTCCGGGAATGTTCCAGATCTTGTTATAGAACTGTGCTTGTCGCGCGGTTTGCTTAAGGGGTAGACCTTGGCGTCTCAAGAGTCTCTTTAGTCCGTCTGTGTAATATCTGGGCAAACGGATGGGCTGGAGTCTGTCAAGTGTAGAATCCGCGCCATGCCAGATTTCTTTCTCCACTTTGGTTTCCCCGGATCGGTAGAATAGGATCGCCTTTTCACCTTTTCGCGTGGGAGGGACGTAGAATGTCTGCAGTTCTTCCACACTGTAGGTATTAAGCGCGTCTAGTTCTTTATGATGCTTGGGCGGCACCATGGTAACTTGCAAACTTTGATCTTCATCAGCGAAGGTTTGTATTGATGGCCGAGCAGAGAATACGGCATTGACCTCATCTTCCGAGTCGCTGCCGAAAATCAACATAGGAGCGAACGGTCCCGGCTTGTTGCACTGGGGCGGACCTGAGTAGATTATCTCTCCTTCCTCCTCGGTATCACTCCCAAAGACCGGAATGGTGGTGATAGCTTTGTCCTCTGGTTTGTGACATCTTTCTGTGTCCTCAAAGTCTGGTAAGAAGTATTTTGCATCTTCGTACTTGCGGACTTCGTTCACGGAGAATGGGTTCAACTCCCCTGTTACGGTATACTCGAGACCATCCTTGAAATACTTCATACACTGATATTGTGTAGAAGGGATGATGTTGTACTCCTGTAACCAGGGTCGTCCGAGCAAAGCATTGTAGCATGTCTTGGCATCAATGACGTGAAACTTAATATCCGTGACAAGCAGCCCAAAGCGTAGTGTCAATATTACAGACCCAAGCGTCCGTGATGACTGGGAGTCAAATCCGGAGATGGTGATTTTATCGCAAGCGAGGTGTTGAATGCTCATGCAGATTTCCTTTAACACCTTTACGTTAAGGAGATTGACGGAGGACCCATTATCGACCAGGATTTTACCTATCTTGATGTCATGACAGTACCCGGAGACATATAGGGGACGGTTGTGTTCGCATGTCCCACGAAGGAGATCTTCATCGCCGAAGGTGATATCGGCTGTATGTACTTCTTCCAGTTCGTCCTTCATCTTTTCTTCGGCGAGGAAAGCTTGGAATTGCTCGGGTTCCTGCAGTGCCTTGATTAAAGAATCTCTCGCCTCTTTGGATAACAGGAGGGCGTCGAGAACGCTAAGCTGCGAGGGTATCTTCTTCAAGTGTGCGAGAACGTTGTAGTCCACCTTACTCTTCTTCGGCGGCCCTTTGGCTGTCAGCTTTTCGACGGCTTGGTCATCAAGGATGATATCTTCAGGGACCTTTTCTTTCCCCTTATCCTTTCTATTTGACCCACTGTTCGAGGGTTCAAAATTCTTTTCGGGCAGCATACGATTGCGTAGCTGAATGTTTTCACAGGTCCTTGGTTCTTCCTCTTTTCCAAAGATGGATTTTTTAAAGAGAGGGCCAAGAGCCATTTCGTCGTCAGAGTCACTCCTGAAGGCGAGAACTTCCGATCCCCCGGCGTTGACCACGTGACAGTTGCCGGTAGTTCTTTTATTCTCCTCGGTCATATTTCTTTGCTCCCGACGAGTTTTGCGTTTCATACGCTTGAAATGCTGCCAGTGAGCAACATATCCCTGCCACCATCTTTTAAAAGCGTTGCACTCTTCGGTGGGGTGCGCAATCTTTCGATGATATAAGCAGTAGCTGGGATGTGTTTCCGCTTCACCGAGAATGTTTCCTTCAGAGGGTGGCAGCTTCATTCCCATCAATATGGCTTTAGCAAACCTTTTCCCCGTCTTGAACCTGTTTTTATTTGCGATGGATGTGCTTAGATCCGGGAGGAGTGTTTCAACTCTTTCGTCCAGTCGCCGGCGTTTGGCCTTTTCAAATATGACCATCTCGCGCTCCCGATCAGCTTTGCTTTTAAGAAGGGCTGTGTTCAGGAATGCATCGATCATTTCATCTGATGGCCCTAGAAGTTCTGGTTCAGGATTTGCCCCCAGTTTCTCGGTGCAAGGAGATTCTTCATCTTCTATCGACGAGTGAGAGATCACATGGAAACTCGCCACGTAATATTCAGATTCATCCGATGAGTCCTCTCTATCATCTCCATCCTCAAGGACGTGGCCGAGAACTCTTGGAGCAAGATGGGAGTCCGCGCCTTCTGGTTATACTCTTCCACAACGTCAATTTGCTTTTGTAGGTCCGTGCGCTTATCGCCAGGCTTCACGGGCTTCTTGGATTTCTTTTTCTTCTTCGATGATTTTGACGGCTGGCTGTGAGTGCTTTGGCTATCACCACCGATTTTTGGAGTTGGGCGCTGTTTCAGTATCCCCTCGATGATTTCAGGCTCCAGTGGATTCTTCCACCTAATTGCCGGACATGTGTGGAGATCCTTCAGCATTCTTTTAGTTTTGGCTGAAAGAGCGACCTCCCATGGAGCTTCTTTTACGAAAGAACACGATGCCCCCGGTGTATCCGACTTCTTGAGAGCGTGCGGTTGAGGTGGGTTCACCTTCCAATTCTCGGATAATACGAATTTTCCCTACTGGTACTGATCTTCTATCCAGCTTTTGAAGATGTAACAATCCTCGATCGGATGACCCAACATTCGGTGATAAGGGCAATAGTTAGGATTACTAATGTCGCCTGGTTGCGCTGGGCGTCATGGCTCCGGCAGACTGATGAGCCTGTTGCGCAGTGCAAGATCGAATAACCTCTTCATCTTGTCTCTAGGGAACGAGTAAAGGCGACTCATTTTATCTTCAAGAGATCGAGTTTTGTTATTTTGGCGATCAACTGGTCTTGGGCCACCGGGCTGCTGTTGAGCATTGGCGACGACGCTCGCTTTCCCCTTTCCCTTCTCGTTTCGAGAGTCCGGCTTTGGAGGAGACGGTCTATGACCCATCTGGTCCATTTGGGCCAGTTTGTCGATCAAGGCCTGGAAAGTAGTCGGCTTGAAGAACATCATGAACTGGGAGATAGTTGCATGAGGGTCCAGAGTGCCCACAAACATACCCACCGCTGGCACTTCTTTGATGCGATGTTCGCATTTCGACCACAGATTCCGCCATCGTATTGCATATTGAACCCATGTCTCTCCAGGTTTCACCCTAGCGTTAATCAATGCTGTAATCGGGGTGCGTTCACTAGCACTCGCGAATCACTGGGTGAATAATAGCTCCATTTCTGTGAAAGTCTTGACGGAATCGTTTGGCAGTTCAGAATACCACTTGAACGCCGTCTCCGACAAGCTGCCGATGAATTGGCGAAGTAGCAATTTATCATCACCTCCGGTGTTGCCACATAGAGCCCTGAACTGGGCGAGATGCTGGTGGGGATTGCCTGTCCCTTTGTATACATGAAATTTAGGGATCGTATATCCCGGCGGATACTTTATTTGTTCATACCGGCCTGGATATGGTTGCCCAGTTTTAATGACTTGGCCGGCCGCTTCATTCGCCTGATGAGCTCGTATTTGCTGAGCTATATAGTCATCCAGTGCGGCCTTGGAGATGGTTTCCTCTTTGGCTGCTGAATGAGCCGGAGGAGGATTAGATGTCTCCCCTCTATCGTCTTCCATAATGATCGGAGGGTCTTCAGCTGGAGGATCCGGCTGTAACATCATCCCTACCATGTCTTAGAAGAGAAGCGCCATTTGTTTTATGTTGGCTGCTTGTTCTGCTGCTTCTCTGTCCTTCTTTTCGAGGATTCTGCATAGGAAATCAGCATCGGTTTCTTGCTCATGACGTTGCTCTAATGATGCCTCCGGGTTTTCTTTTGGCCCGGTGAGTGCGGCCATTGCAGTCAGCATCTCCTGAAGCTTCTGCTGCTGCTGTTCCTGAGCTCTTGTTATTGATTAGGTGAGCGGTTAGTGACCCGTCGAAGCGCGGCTTTCCTCTTTTCCGGAAGCCATGTAAACAGTATGGACCGTTATGCCCCCAGACTTGGGGCGTTTGGGCTTAGCGTCTTTGTGGTCTGCCGTAGTCACATGGGATTTCTCTGGCGTCCTTCTCTTTTGAGCAGTTGACGTTGAGGGGGCCGTTGTAGCGGGCACCCAGGTGGTTGTCGTCCCTCGTGGCTTGCTAGGACGGTTCTCTTCCTACTGAACCTTCAGCTTTTCCTGTCGGCGAGGGTAATCTTGATCAATCGCCGACTTCTGGACCTGTCGCCAGACTTTGTAGATTTTAGAGGATAGCCGCTGAGGGGGATGTTCCGGCTTCGCCTTCGGTGTATTCTCCACGGATGGGGGAGATCTTTTTAGTACGGCGGTAGGGGAGTTCCTGCGCACCTTGTTCAGCAATTCAAAGCTGTCCCTGGTTGGAACAGCAGCATTGACTTCCACCGTTGGGGCTGATGGAGTTAACCCAGAGGGGGAATCGCCCCCAGCTTTCCTTACTCGGCGCCAGTAGCGACGTCGAGCGTGCCGAGCTGCTGGGATTGATTCAGCGATGGGGATGGCTTCGTCGTGCCCCCTGTTTTGGAGAAGGGCCGTTGGTACCAGCCTCTTGAAAACTGATGTCCGTTGAGTGGCGGTATCTAATCTGTCAAAGACAGACTTTGGAGCAGGGACGGGAGTGGGAGCTGGAATAGTCAGTCTTGCAACGACCAACCCTTTGGCAGGAGAAGCCGCCATGACGACTTCAGGAGCAGGGATGGCTATCCTCTTCGGAACAACCTTTTCTGGGATTGCAGGCTTCATCATGGGCTCGTATGGACTTTGGCCCAATCTGGCGAAGACTGAGGCGCTGTAACATTTCAAAAAAATAAAATATTATTTTTGAGAATTTTTATAATTAAATAATAAAATATTGAATATTTTAATGAGGCGGTATAATTAAATACTGATAAATTTGGAACAAAAATTTGGAAAATTATGGAAATTACTAATAGAGTATGTTTCATATGAATTATGAAAATTTTAAGTTTTTATGATTAATTATACGCTAATTTAGTGCTAATCGCGATTAAAAATCGCTAATCGGGTTTTAAGCATATTTTGTACAAAACATGCACCATATCATTTTTACACTTATTACATTTTCCTACATGATTTTGGGTGAAGGGTTAATTGTTTTGGGTTTACTATTGAGGAGAGAAGAAAAAAGAAAAAGAAAAGAAAAGGAATAGAATATTAGGTATCGGTGAGAGAGAGAAAGGTGAGGGTTGTCTTGACTTGGCCATTCACTCACCTCACAATTTTCATCACTCATTTCCTTTCCCCTCTCTTCTTCATTGCTGCTGTTGCTGCCCCCCCTCCTCCTCCATCTTCATCCTCCCAAAACTCCATGAAAAACACCTAAAAACCCATCACCCATTTCATTAAAAAGATGCATGAGCTCACTAGCTACACCATGGACCAAAAAAGCAAGGATTTTGGACACTTGGGGCAACTCAAGAAAATTCTTGAGTTGCCAAATGAGGTATTTTCTGAACCTTTAGCTTAGTATTTCCTTTGCTTTTACCCCCATGTTAGATTAGAACCGATATTGTGTGGTTTTGGTGAACTTTGAAAATTCTATTTAGGGTTAATGGAAATTGAGAATTGTGATGTGAAATTGAGCTCAGTAGAGGCCACACAGACCCCCTAGTGCTAGAATTCAGACCTAAACCAGAGACTAGAACCCCGGAATACGGATTTAGAAAAGCCGATATCGGAAAATTGTGGATTCTGTGAGGGTTAAATGAAATCTGCTAACACCCGGAGCCTCTGAAAATTATTTTGCAAACACAGAGTGATGTGCAGGCAACCTGGAGTGTACCACCAAAACCCTAGCCCCTAGCCCTCAACTCAGGCCGCAAATAAAAGCCTTCTGGACGCAAATTACGGCCAGACCTGGGCCAATGTGCATCGTGTTGGTTCTGTGGCCCCATAATCAGTAAAATAGACCTTTGGAATATGCAAAATTGACCAATTTGACCTAGGGTAAATTCTGGGACCTTTTTCCTGAGTTGCTGTTTTGATTCAGAGTTTCGTTTTACGTATTTTAAATTCTGGATTTGCGTATTTGTGTTTTATCTCGGTCACTTGACGTTTGTACGACGATATCGAGGGTTGTTTGATGGTTTTGAAAGCGTAGTCCATAGGTTCTAACCTATAGGCCTTAGCGTGTCGTTTTGGTTTTCCGATGTGATTTTAATGTGTGTTGCGATTGTGTTATCTTTGTAGGTACCTTCACGAGGGTTTCATATGATGAAGAAGATGAAGGCGGCATCGACACCGACACGCAGGATGCAAGGTGAGTAGATTATATCTACGGGGGAAGTCGGGTGGATGGCGTATAGCACCCCGCAGTTCGATGTTTAGTATACTATATATATACTATATATGATAGCTTTATGCGTGACGTGGATATTTTAGATGTGATTAGGCATACTATAGTTAGATTAGGGTTTAGAAGTAAACTAGTATAGTTTCCTAGTTGCGAACCCTAGACTAGGTTTACACCCACACGCACACACATGCTTACTTGTTATACTTATATCTGGGTGATGAGGATAGTGGATGATATTTGGAGATAAGTCGATGTGATTGGGCATAGTGCCATGAGATCGGTGATATGATGTGGTTCGTATTTGGGATACGACATGAGATTTTAGCGGGCCGTTGGACGTGTGTTCGACACACGCATTTATATTTACATAGATGGTATCGGTTTGTACTAGACTTAGATCAGTACCCCAGTTCATGTGATATGATGATAAAGATACCGGTTAATTGATGAGATAAATGTGATATTGACCCGTACCCAGATTTGGATGCCGTACGATGGCTGTACCGTACGAGCTTTATATTGATGATAGATCCACACTCATGACTCGAGGATGTCATATGATATATTGTATCGTATGTGATACTATTGAGGCCGGATCACCGACTGTTATATATATATATATATATATATATATATATATATATATATATATCGACTCAGATTTAGGTGGTTTCCATACCCCTCCCGATTAGCTTGTTAGTTAGATCTGTAGTTTGCCTAGTAGATGTTAGACTAGACCCGAGTCATACCTATTTCAAAAACTAATGAATCGGGAATATTTTAAAGACAGGCAAAGGGATTCTACGGATATTTTCAAAAGACGCACCTTTTCTTAAAAACACCGTAGCCCTTATTTTACTAAAACCCCCGATTCGTCTTATTTCAAATGGCAAAACTGTATGACATTTTTATATGGATGTAGATTCTTCACTGTTGTGTTTATTAGTTGATTTCTGCATATTCTTGCTATTCGCACAGCATTGCATGTGTAAATTATTTATTGCTATATAAAAATCATGCTGTCAGGACACCAGCACCATTATCGATGATGCGTATGTTCCACGTACACCTGCTTGCCGGCTCACACACTTCATCATCGATAATTGCCATGTCACTACACAGTAGGATTATTGTATCAGGATATGACCCCTTGCATGGCATACTTGTGCACATACCTATTGTACACTCATACTTGTGCACATACCTATTATACACTCATACTTGTGCACATACTTATTATACACTCATATTTGTGCACATACCTATTGTACCCACATACGTATTTGCACATACATAGATGATTCTGGCTTGATTTGGAGACTTGGGAACCGTAAGATACTTTTTAAAACTGATTCATTTTAAAGGAGCGGTCTTCCCACGATATGTGCATATTACTGTGTTGTGTTGTATGATATACTGATATGCTTACATTTCTTCTATATGTCGCATACATTGTGCTTTATGATTATACGCATTGAGATATGTTGTTTCCATGATATTTCTGGATTTGGGAACCGTGGTCATTTCAAAATAAAGTATGTATTGTTTTAAAAACCCGGTTACGCTTGATATGATATTTCAGTGCGTCCACCATGTGTTTTCTCGGTTCTGAGAGTGGCATGTGAAACCCGATTCGAGGAGCGGTAGGCACCGTCTGCGGGTACATGGTGGACCGATGAGGTACCCCCGGGCAAGAAGACTCGTATATGTTGGACGGTGAGCCTGGCAGGGGTGTACTACCTACCGGTGATTGTATTTGAGCTCGGCGGATATCCGGAGGATACCGAACGGAGTTGGGAGATGATACGGGACGATCCGGACTGACGAAGCCCGTTGGCCTATCCGGACTGACGAAGCCCGTTTGCCTATCCGGACTGACGGAGCTCTATATATATATGAGGATTTACGTGCCGATGCCGGGCACAGGTTTCATGATGTTTTCGAGTGTCGATGCTAGACACTCAGGTTCCATGATTTTGATATGTCGCGAGGGACACATATTGATTTACATCCTCATACTTCCATGCATATGCTTTATAATATTTACATGCATGATGTTTTATGTCATTGGGTGACACGTGGATGAGATCCACATACATACAGACATTGATTACATAGTTGGATGATATCCATATAATTAGACTTCATGATATAGTTGACATTGATTCATGTTGATTACATTGATCATACCTCATATTTATGATATGTCGTTACCTGAGGCACTGACACGAGCACATGTGATTACACTTATGTATAGATGTTTACCCTGGCCACCTTTTCATGCTTCAGACTTATTCATATTGAGGATATTATTATTACCGATCGTATTGACCTAGGATTGTGTCATACATATGATTTCTGCTCTGCGATGTTTTCTATTCATGAGTTGGCAACTCACCCCCGTTGTGCCACAGTTCTTGCAGGTTTTGCCGTACAGGTTTCATTGCGGCTTTTCTGGCACGCTGCTTCCTTTCTGGGTGATTGCTTTGGTAGGTGGGTTCACTCGCATCGTGACCATCCTCGTATTTATTTTAATCAGTTGTATCTAGTAATTCCATCAACCAAATTTATATATTGTTTCAGACTTAGAAAATCAGTTGTGTATTATTTTCGAACTTAGAGTCGCGAGTTGTAGTATTATGGTTTTCCTGCAGATTTGGAGTTTCCTTTTGAGTTTTGATCCTCGCCCTTCGGCGTTGTATATTATATTGCTTGCATGGTTGTGACTGTCGATTGACGAAGAGCTAGCTCCCGCTTGGTGATGCCTTTTATCATTGTGCATATATTATTCTTGTTGTACCCTTTTCGGGGCCAGTATTTACAAAGGAAACTCTGCCGAAATTTTCAGAAAAGACTAGAGATTTTAAAAATGTATATTCGGCTTATTATTTTAAAAACCTTGTTTTTAAAACATGTTTTCTTCATCTCTTTAAAACTAGTTTTCATTCATTTATTATTTAAAATGGTTTTAGATTTCTGGGCTTTTGGCTTACTTGGATTAGTTGGGGTCCTATAGACTTCATATGATTCAAAGGACAGTCACGTGCTATTTCGGGTCGTGACAAAGTTGGTATCAGAGCGCTGGGTTAATTTTGGTTCGAATCTAAGTTTGACTCTGCGGAGCCTGTTCATACCATAATATTGTATTATTATATTCCCCATTCTTATTCGTTTGATAAATAAACATATGCTTTTGATGTATGTCTGCTACATATTACAGGTTACAGGTTCTTGGATCTAAAACAGTGAAAATAATGAAAAGACAATGCAAAAGTGAGACTACAAATGATAAATGGTGAAATCTTGATCGCGCCTACATTGTGAGGAACAATGAACAACAGTTCACCGAGTATAAAGGCAGCGACACGAAGAAACAGTAAAAGTCCACTACAACGTTCACTAGAAAGATCTGGAAGAGAACGAGAAACCAATCTGAGAAAAGACCTGCATAAATAGGAAGTACATGACCATCAGAGCCAGAACCAAAAAGATGAGGATTCGATCTCCTCATTGGGCCGCGGAACCGCGGCCCAACCCATGCTGCGGCCGCGGTTCCACGGCCGTATTGCGCAAACAGGAGTTGCAAATTTTACCATATTTTTTGTCGGCGCTGAAAAGTCTTCTTAGGGGTATTTTGGTAAATGCAGACGTGCGGAAATTGTAATACCTACGGTTTTGTATGTCCTATAAATAGAAGCCCAATTCCTTGTATTAGGGCATGCCTCCTTTCATTAATAAAATTCAGAATTCTTTTTGGAGAGCATCAATTTAGGAGTAAAGTTTCAATTCTTGCCCTAGGTAATTTCTATTCTAGCCCTAGTTAAATTTAATTCTTTGCCTTAGTTAGATAGTTAGATCTTTTATTCTCTGCCCTAGATAAATGCTTTTCAATTCCCTAATGAGCGAGTAGTCTCCTCGCATGTTAGGGTTAGCTTTGGGGAATGTTTGAAAGATGAAGATCTCTCACCCCTTTCTTGCCCATCACATATAATTAATAGGACTCCATGCATACATACACACACCGCTCCCTACGGCACCCTATCCCTCAAGGTAGCGGTGATACCGTAGTATAAAGGCCCGGTTGTGATTGTTTTCCATGGAAGTTAGGGTAAGGATTGATAAAGGAAGGACAAGAACCTAGAGGAAGAAACATCTTTCCAAATGGTTCTAATCCCTTTTATTAATAATTACCATAACTCCTAATAAGATCTTAATATGGGTAAAGAAAGCGGTGAGATTTATTGACTTTCCAAACTTAACCTAAACCTAACCCTAGCATGATTTAGATCTAGCTAAACTTAGTATAGGTAGATTTAGTTTTTAGATTTAATAAATCAATCCGAACACCCTTCGGAATTAACTCGTTTGAGCGATTAGAAAATTCACAACATCCCTGTGGACCGACCCGTACTCACCGGCTAGCTACCAAGCGACGTCATTCTTGATTGCGGTAATATATTTTTGATCGATAAAATCTCTCTAATCAAATGGCACCGTTGCCGGGGATGGCGTGTTATTTCCTTTTTGCAATTTCGGGTTAATATAAAATTAAAAAATCATAAAAACTGAAAAATCAAAAAATATAAAAATATATCATCTGTTATTTTTGGAAAGGGGTATTTTATTGTTTGACTTTTGCAGGATCTATATAGAAATTCGGATATGGAAATCTACAGAAAGAGAAACAGAAATCAGAAGATCAGAACAGAGGGGGATTTTCAAAACAGAACAGTAGAATTTTTCCCGCAACCTGAAACCTCCACCGCGCCGCTAAACCGCCGCCTAAACCTACCTCCAACCGCGGAAACGCGGCCGCCTGGTGACTTCATCGCCTGAAATTTTTTTTGGTGACCTGAACCTTCTCCCTGACAGCGGAAACGCGGCCGGAACGCTCATCAAACCGCGGAATCGCGGTTTCACAGTGAATTCATCTCGTGGAAAAATCTCTGTAAGTTTCCCTTTTTCTCCTCTGCAAAAATCCCCATATATCTTCTGAAAAATTCTTGCAGAATTTGGTGCGCTTTAAAAATCTTCCCGCTTCCAAATAACAAATCTTGTGCAGGAATTTTTGCGCCGCACATAAAATAAAAAGATTTGATTGCAAGTGATTTACTGTTTTGCATATCTTTAATCGAACTTTAATGGGATTTTGACCAATTCAGATTGGGTGGGGATTTCATCACCCTTCCCAGGACCCCAGAAATCACATAAAGCATTTGCATTGACCAATCTTTAATTAAAAAATACTAGACTTAGCCCTAAGGACGTTGCGCTCAATAGGACAGAGGACTAATTGTAGGCATCGGCCGTTATCCTAACCTGACTTTGCGGTGTCTAGGCAAGTGTGTCCAAGGCGAGTGGTTACTTAATTAGGACCACTAATTGTAGTGGGGAGCCTCCCACTCACCTGGTACTTACCTGGCCGCAATTGGAGGTGAAGAGGCGGTTTGATGTCCTATTTCTAGCCCTTTGGAACAGTTAGGAGCTGTCAGCTGACCTAGGTGACCTTAGATCTAGGCCTGATTGTGCATTTCTGGTTGATTGCATTTTTGTCTAAGCCCTTTATCAAAAATCTTTTTTTTGCAAACAGTTCCAAATAAAGAGAAAAAGAAAAAAAAGGAATTTTTTTTTATAAAAACTTGCAAAATTTTGTCGCTAAGAAATCCGTGCACCCCAATCTTCTTTCTCTTCTCTTTCTTCTATCATGGGTACCCCACATCATAGATCTCTTGCCGAACTTTGGTATCCCGAACCTAATTTTGCTTCGTACGTCAATTGTTTCGGTCGATTTAAAGAAAATCCCTCCATGCCAAAAGTTTCTTTGAAAGATCAAATAGAAGCGTCTAGGAGAAACAGTTCGACTTCACAACCCACTTTGTGTCAACCATGTCAACCTTCACCACCTTCGTACGTTGATACCACTTTTTCAAGTCCTGGTGTAACTCCTAAACCGATGTCCATTGCTGAGCATATTGCTCAATCTCGTAGCCGATCTTTCACTCCTCCAATTCTAGGGATCAACAAGTCCATTCACCTTATCCAAATGTTGATCTTACTCCTGTCCAACCATCTACTTTCTACCAATCCTATTCGACTTTCCCACCTTCACTAGACACTGTTTCTACACAGCCATTTGGGAGTTTCACGTATCCAAAAAATTTAGAATCTTTTACCGAAACCCCTTCTCAACCTATGTCTAGTTTGGAACAGTCGTTGGAAGCATATATTTTCGCAACAAACAAAATGGTTATTAATGTGGATGCGTCCATAGCCGCCCTTATACAATCTAGTGAACCAGTAGCTAGTTTCCCACTAGCTTCAAATTTTTCAATGTATGAGGAGGTGGTTGGACAGAGTGAGAATTTGAGAGGAGAGAATGAGTTCTACACATTCCTAAATCAGACCTACCCATACCCAATTGAATCCCACAACTCCGGTTTTCCATCGATTGTCCCAAATAGTTCACAAGTTGAAAATAAAACATCTAGCAAGTTGTGTGACTTTGTAGTGCTTGATTTGCCCGATTGTGAAGAATCCCTTTTGAGTGAAACCACACCTAATCCTTTTGACTTTTACACCTCCACTCTAGAACCTGAATTGATAAATATCCATGCTTTTGAGGAGGTGTCAGAAAAAATTGATTTTCACTTGATTGAGGATATAGTCGCCGGGAATATTTCGGATGATGAACCTGTCGATTTGATTGAAATTTTATGTCCAATTCATCATCCCGAGTCATTAATTGTTTCTCCCGAACTTCATTTGCGTCTTGATTTTGATGATAATGGCATGGATGAGCTAAATATTGAGGAGAATTATGAGGATAGTATTGAGGAGAGTATTGAGGATCATATTGAGGTTGAACCATTTTTGTTTGATGTGTCGGATTTTCTAATTCATCCTCCTGTACCTTTAACTGTTATATCACCCTCCCTCCTTTCCATCGTTCCGACCACGCAAAAGATCACGCTTGAAGACTGTGAGCTTGAAAAATTTCCCTTTGAATCTGACACAGTTCTCCCAGCCGATAACACTTACGAGTGTTTCACTTTTTCGGACGATGTGGAAGACTCACCGCCCGAGTTTGAGTCCTTTGAAATTTCAGATGAGTTAGTTGAACCATCAGACTCGATTGCTTACAGTCGTTTCGAACCATTGATGGAATCTTTCAAGTTCCAGACAGTTTACTACGGTGAGAATGAGACTATCCCTAATTCACTCCCTTTCATCCTTCCTATCGTTCCGACCGTACAAGAGACCGTTACGCTTTCATCTCCAATACCAAGTTCGGCGTACCCATGCATTCTTGCGAATCTTGAGGGATTTGACCCCATTTCTCGACGGGTTGATAGGTTAGCACAATCGCTTTTAACACATCGGTCATCACAAATTGCGCTAATTTATTCACTCGATTTACACCCTCAAGATCGTACTCCGCTTCTTTCTCTTTTCCGTCATTCTTCTCCTCCACCGAGACCATATTCCACTTTTTTCCCATACGGTCTCGTGTGCTTCTCATTTCTCTTCTTTCCACTCTCTCCTTTCACCAACTTTACCATTACCACGATAAGATTTTTGAATGGTTGGTGCTAACCTTTGGCTTGTGTAAGGCCTTGTTTAGTTTGGGGAGGACCTTGTTGTATATATGTACATATATTTTTTGTTTTCTTTTTCTATAAAAAAAAATAAAAATTCAAAACATTAAAAAATATATAAAAAATTTATAAATAAATAAACATGGGAGTGCCGGCATTTTGACCCTCTTGGTGTAGCATGACAGTGAGGACACTATCAAGTTTAAGTTTGGGGGTATGCTCGGTAAGTCTTCTTTCTTCGCATTTATGTGTATATTTTTGCATTTGCATACTTATTTTAAAACCCATAAAAATTTAAAAATTATAAAAATTAATGTATTCAATTTTGGCCTTATTTGACTTGAGTTTGACAAATAGGTTAACTGGCTAGGAACAACTAGATCTTAGATTTAGTAAATTAAAAACCCTAAAAATAACCTTCCTTAAAGTTTAACGGTAGAAAGTATATGTCTTTGTAGTTTATTTAGAAATAGGCAAATTTTGAGTTCACTTCTTGGGCTAAGTCGAAACGAAGGAAAAGTATTGATATTTTTATTAGAGTATAAGTTTGAAAAATAATTCCTAGCTTAAGTCTAGATTCTGAAAATGTATACCCTATAATTTGCACAATCACGCACCTTGAAACTTGGAATAGTAGAGGAGACCTTGAAATGCTCTTTTCTAAAGTCCTTAGTACGAAGAAAAATAAAATAAAAAAAAATTCAGGTGTGAATAAAGAGATAATAAAAAAATGAACACTGGTCTTTGTGATTACTTAAGGCTGCAAAAATAGAAAAATATTTAGCGAGGGTGCTTCATCACCTAGTGCCTTAGACCAACTGGTTTGGGAGTCACTGCTAAAAGCCTTAGGTGTTGTAAGACTAGGAATTACGCTTTAAAGTGAAAACGTATTTTGTAATCGGTCGTTGGTACCTCAAGAAGTATTAACGGTCGCATGAAGGATGTGTAAGCAAAATTCAATTAAAAATTCACCAATTAATAAGTACTTTGGACAACGGACAAGAGTATGATTGCTTGATTTGAATTTCCAAGTGTAGGGGTGATATATACACACACGTAGGGGTATGTGATTGGAGTTTAGATGAGAGAAAGGAGTGAAGAATAGAACTTGTATGTTTAGTAGAGTTGATAAAAATTCCTAAGTGGAGATGGAACCCTAGAAGGAAAACTTAAGAGATGCCGAAAGCTAAGTAAGTCTATAGAACATATATAATCTTAAATTAAATGATGAGGAAGTGTGAAGAATATCGGTGGATAATTTACGAATCGACGATAATAGAATTCCTTGTTAGAAAACCTAATTGGAGAATTAAAGTCGAAAAGCCGAATTGATAGGATTTTGTGGGTAGTATTCGCTGAAAAGCCTCAGGAGACAACACTCCTCCTACTAGGGACACCTAGAGGTTTAACGGCTTGTTGCACGAGCTCAGTGCAATCGCGATTCCCTACGAAAGTGCGGTTAGGATTTTTGTGGAGAATAAAACTAAGTGTGCTCGAGGACGAGCAAAAGATAAGTTTGGGGGTATTTGTTCATACCATAATATTGCATTGTTATATTCCCCATTCTTATTCGTTTTATAAACAAACAGGTGCTTTTGACGCATGTCTGCTACATATTACAGGTTACAGGTTCTTGGATCTAAAACAGTGAAAATAATGAAAAGACAATGCAGAAGTGAGACTACAAATGATAAATGGTGAAATCTTGATCGCGCCTACATTGTGAGGAACAATGAACAACAGTTCACCGAGTATAAAGGCAGCGACACGAAGAAACAGTAAAAGTCCACTACAACGTTCACTGGAAAGATCTAGAAGAGAACGAGAAACCAATCTGAGAAAAGACCTGCATAAACAGGAAGTACATGACCATCAGAGCCAGAACTAAAAAGATGAAGATTCGATCTCCTCATTGGGCCGAGGAACCGCGGCCCAACCCATGCTGCGGCCGCGGTTCCGCGGCCGTATTGCGCAAACAGGAGTTGGAAATTTTACCATATTTTTTGTCGGCGCTGAAAAGTCTTCTTAGGGGTATTTTGGTAAATGCAGACGAGCGGAAATTGTAAAACCTAGGGTTTTCTATGTCCTATAAATAGAAGCCCAATTCCTTGTATTAGGGCATGCCTCCTTTCATTAATAAAATTCAGAATTCTTTTTGGAGAGCATCAATTTAGGAGTAAAGTTTCAATTCTTGCCCCAGGTAATTTCTATTCTTGCCCTAGTTAAATTTAATTCTTTGCCCTAGTTAGATAGTTAGATCTTTTATTCTCTGCCATAGATAAATGCTTTTCAATTCCCTAATGAGCGAGTAGTCTCCTCGCTTGTTAGGGTTAGCTTTGGGGAAGGTTTGAGAGATGAAGATCTCTCACCCTTTTCTTGCCCATCACATATAATTAATAGGACTCCATGCATACAAGCACACACCGCTCCCTACGGCACCCTATCCCTCGAGGTAGCGGTGATATCGTAGTATAAAGTCCCGGTTGTGATTGTTTTCCATGGAAGTTAGGGTAAGGATTGATAAAGGAAGGACAAGAACCTAGAGGAAGAAAGATCTTTCCAAATGGTTCTAATCCCCTTTATTGATAATTAACATAACTCCTAATATGATCTTAATATGGGTATAGAAAGCGGTGAGATTTATTGACTTTCCAAACTTAACCTAAACCTAACCCTAGCAAGATTTAGATCTAGATAATCTTAGTATAGGTAGATTTAGTTTTTATATTTAATAAATCAATCCGAACACCCTTCGGAATTAACTCGTTTGAGCGATTAGGAAATTCACAACATCCCTGTAGACCGACCCGTACTCACCGGCTAGCTACTAAGCGACGCCGTTCTTGATTGCGGTAATATATTTTTGATCGATAAAATCTCTCTAATCAGAGCCTAGAGCGTTTATATATATACGGAACTTAGGCTTGACCTTACGGAACTTAGACTTAGTCGAGGGGGTATTATACCCGAATTTTCGTCTCGTAGGATGACCCTTGGTTGATGGAGTAGGTAGCTTGAGTAGAGTGACGTACCGTACGTAGGTTCCGCGGCATACTTACGATACGCTACTCCGCTTAAGGAGCCTTAGAATGTACATTTCCTTGCACAATATTATATTCATTCCTATGATCTATCCTCATCGATACTGGTTATGATTTTATTGCCACGATTACACAGGAAGAGAGAGCTACGGCTAGAGTTGCGTCCGCATGAGCTCGTCACGGGCGAGGACTGATCAGGGCATGATTCCAGAGACGTACGATTGCATAGAGAGGCGTCGTTTTAGTGTGTTTTCGCGCCATGAGCGTTTGACAGATCGCTTTTACGAGATTTCTCGGACG
The DNA here is from genome assembly GCA_030015575.1 of Agapanthus africanus. Classification (NCBI taxonomy): domain Eukaryota; kingdom Viridiplantae; phylum Streptophyta; class Magnoliopsida; order Asparagales; family Amaryllidaceae; genus Agapanthus; species Agapanthus africanus. Next base: position 518,042,551 of record CM057343.1, read on the forward strand.
TTCAGATCAGCACCAGGGGATCAGGCTACTGCTAGAGGCTACCCAGTATGTGATGACCATTGGTATATCGCTTATTCATGATGATTGAGGTGTTGTTCAGCGTATAGACGAATGAGCCAGTTGCTGCTGCAAATGACGAGATATCGCCCAGATGTTGGAGCTACTGCAGCATGAGTATACACTTAGAGATATGATGGAAGGTCACTAGTCACCCAAGTATGAATGACTAGGACTTGTGGCTCGTTCGCTTACCCCAATGTGAGGTCATCAGATTGATTTATTCCAGCTAGAGACGACTTCACACAGGTTCGTTGGTAGTCGATAGAGACGATCGAATGTCAGGAACCTATTTCCAAGTTTAAAGTATTCAGAAGACAATGCAAGCAATGCTATGGACCCTCTAGAAGAATGAAACCCTAACTCGACATAATGACCATGGAACGCCTTCGAACCTTAGGATTTACGGCAGTTTAGCGGTGCCATTTATGAGGCTTGGGTTTTCTCTTCTACGATTGGTCCACAGGTGCTGTGGCATGTACTGGAATACTATTAAACTGTACTCAAGATGTTGATCTCTTAGGGGATTATGAGGTTCTGACGAATCGATCGAATGGTCGACTTCATTCGGATGCTATGTGATGGGATGCATTGCTTGGAAGACTCCAGATACGATTATAGCCATTGGAGTACACTCCATGTAGCCACGATGAGACGAGTCCGAAGCAGTCGACAACAGAGAAAAGTGGAGTAAGAGGTTCATACGAGATCTTGATGAGATGATGTTCCACTCCGCCGACATCAGAGATGCGATACGCATGCAGAGGCGTTGATTAATGATATATCTTCCAGAAGGAGTCGCGATGAGTATGCAGCCATTATGGATCAAGAAACAGAATAAGAAAAGGGTGATAACCTCCGGACAGTTCGTCAGAAACGAGATTTGAGAAAGACCTCGACAGGACCTTTCTGGAATACTATACGAGAAGACTTGGACCCAGGAGCGGTTATATTGCGCACACCCAGCAGGCCAGAGTTCGACATCGTCAACGAGATAGTTGGCCAGAGATCTGTAGAGGATGTGCCAGAGCGGGACTGTTTCCGTCGTCGTTCCATATTGGGCCGTTGAACCGAGGAGCTATATATCTAGCAATGTACAGTGAGAGACAAGAGCATAAAAGCACCAGACGCCAGACCATGAACATGAGGCAAGTAGATATCTTGCGCTGCTAGCATTGGATGCACCGACACCTTCTCGACTTTGAAGGAGGATAAATCAACGACGGTATTTATGATTTGTGATATGGTGATTCGATTATCACGTATCCGTCACCTTGGATTTTGGTATTTTGGGCGATCTATTCGCATGATTTAGTCTTGATGACTGAGTTTCATGACATTTGTTTTCGTGTACCATGGTTGCACCTACTGGGTTTTCATATTTTGTGCATAGTTATTACGCTTGAGGTATTGATTGTGATTTCATGCTTATTTTATGCCTGTGATTTGATTTATGCTTCCAGCATAGTTTTCATGCACTTTTAGTGTTTTGATTTGATTTGTGCACGTTGATGCACATGGTTGTGTGATTATATACCGCGGTATACCTGATCTGGATTGAGCTGTATTGTATACCGTCGATTTCGATTCTGATTTTGATGTTGATTTCGTGATTTCGTGCATGATGGATGCACCGATTTGGATTTTCGCGCATGTTGGGCGCATGTTATGAGATGTGATTTTAGTGCACACCAGATGCGCTAAATCAAGATTCTTCGTGCATGTCAGATGTATCTGATTTTGCTGTCAGGCACACACGTTGCCTATGAAAGATGTTTCTATTAGTGTATATGCCATAGAGGCCATTACTGTATCATACTAGTTTGTATATTACTTGATGGAAGCTTGGGATATTCACATTTGTATAGACAATCTTGCTCGAAATGGTAGTATGCTACTTGGTTTGTCTCTGCTTTAATGTGTGCATGTGTTTCTTTTAGCATATCGCCTATACACATTAGTGGAGCCCTTAGGATCTTTGCTTGATTACCAGCGTTGTGATGGCAGTCACATTAGTGGGGGCTGGGTAATCTACAAGCACATCCTTATACAGGTCCCTAGTCGTAGGATTATCGAGACGGGGCATCGATACTCCGGAGTAGACTAGCGTATGCGCTTCTCATCCCAGCAGGGGAAACGGTCTGTCTCACAGTCGTCAGTACGTCGTACTTGAGATAGTATGCGGGTGCTCGTTAGGTTACGAGTACACTGGACATGACTCGTCGGGAACTGTTGGTTGGTACTATACCTATCGTCAGTTATCAGTTCCCAGGTGACATGAGTACAGCTTAGTCCGCTGACTTGACACTTTCACTTCACCTCGAGTGTGTTTCCACTGTACTTTGATTACTACCCTACCACGGCTCAAAGGAGTCGTGCAAACAGGTAGTAGTTGGGTGCAGTCCCGAAGCAATTGGAGGCAGTGACGTTTAGATAGGATTCGTCTCTCCCGGTATTGGGAGTTGATATCGCGCTTTGTCTAGGAGAGCCATTACACATAGTCGTCCCTGGCCAAGGCGAGCGAGATACACTGGTAGGTTTCCAGTGTTATCTCATGGTGTTCTGGGCTACACTCCGGCATGACTTGTACCGCTATTAGGGGACTGACGTTTACCACCCCCTAGGCCCGCCATGCGATATTCTCAGATGAACAGACCGGACTGTACGCAGATTGTCACATACAGGCTCAGTAGGAGTTAGGATGGGTTCGCCTCATCAGTCTTCTTATTGGCATCTACCTGGGGACCGTTATGTACAGCTTGTGCCGCTTGCGGTCTGTGGTTAAACCCACTGCCAGCGTAGTTTCGAGACTTTAGAGTCCCACACAGAGGGTTATTCGCCTTTGGGCAAAACAGAGTAGAGGTCGCATGGTTTTGCGACGGGGTTCGTTCATATCCGCGCACTTGTACACGTTTGGTGTCCGGACAGTCATTACTAGCAGGCTTTGGTTTAAGCCAGATCCTAGTATATGTTTTGGGGTTAGTTTTATCTCATTGTATTCGTGTTCCTCGGAACACGAATGCGGGTGTGTATGCACAGTTGACTGAGGCAGAGGATTCTCATTAGGGTTTTGGTACGGGTGTGTATGCACAGTTGACGGTTGTTTTTTACCAAACCCTAATGAATATGTGAAATATCAATTAATAATATTAATTAAAGGAAATTGAGTTATGGTTAGGGTTGTTGACTTGTTGACCAAGGTTGACTTGTTGACCAAGGTTGAAACTTTGACCATCATCATTTCAAGCAAAGATACTCTTTGATCATTGCAAAACTCATTTAATGTGAAATGATAATGGTCTTTTCAACCTACCATCACCTTTTTCTTTTTGGATTAATATTGTTAATTGATTAATTCACATATATTTTCATATGGTTGCAAAATTCTCATCATTCTCTCATTCTCATTCTCTCTCATCCTTTGCTCTCCCTCTCCCTCTAGCTCAAGGCATAAACTCTCATGTGTTGAGAACCATTTGCCTTGAAGATAAAACACCAAAACTCATCTCTACTCATCCTAAGGTTGAAGGTCTAGCAAGCCTAATACTTTAGTTACCTCAAGTTCGAGGAAGGAGTTCAAGGTAGAGGCCCTCGAGTGGATCCATCTTCGGCAAGAGAAGGCGACGAGGAGAACCATCCAACCCACTCCAAGGAGAAGAAGAGAAGGAGTTCAAGACTAGGTATAACCCCTAACCGAGTAGATAAAGCTCTTAGTAGTTGCTAGTGTGTAGTTTAGTAAAGATCCGGGTTTTATAGTCCATGTTACCATAAACCCTAAAAATCGTTTTTCACCGTTTCCGCAACCCCGAAAGAACCGGGACAGGTAACGTGGACTTACAGTGGTATCAGAGCCTAGCTAAACACACCCTAGCGTGTTAGCAAAGTATCTAGAATTTCGATCGGACAAAAAACTGCAAAACACGTCAAAAATATCAACTTTCTGCCGATTTTTATTTCTGCTCAAAAAATAATAAATCATGTACTAAAAATCGGCTCAGGGTTTTTAAAGAACACCCAAGAAAAACGATCCATCGAGTCGACCAACTCACCGCGGAACCGCGGCAAGAGCATGCTCTTGCCGCGGTTCCGCGGCCGAGTTCACTTGGCCGTGGGTCGTTTCTCCTGCAGTGTTCTTATATTGGTGTTTTGTGATTTTTAGGATGGTTTATTTCTGCCCAGAATTTCCAGAGAACAAATTTGTTTTTGGGGTGGTTACAAATCCATATTTTGGTCGAATTTCTGTAAACTTTGGCTTATGGGTCGTATCTGTGATGTTATATATGTATTGAACGTCTGCTAATCGCTATACGTCGATTAGTGGGGGTTATACATATCTGTGATCTGTAATGTTGATGGTTTGTGTATATGAATTCGTTGGATTGTCGCGGATGAATAACCGGGGGGTTGTGAGATGGGAGTTTTGTTTATCTTTCAATTCATGTAATATGTAAATTGATGTAACATTATTTGTATGGCCGCACATCCGGGATGAGGTTGTTGCCGCCATTGTATAATTTCTTTTTACTGTTTTTGCTCTTAGGATAGACCCAAGGTGGGGTGCACAAACTACCGGGTATCTCGAAGTGCCGAGTGGCCTACTCACATTGTTGAGGGAGGTTGCTTCGCTTCGGGTAGTTGGCAGGTAGTTTGCCGCACCCGTAGGGGTCCAGGGTGGGGTATTGGCTATTCATCGCGACCGTGTAATCCGCTTTTCGTTACAGGCTCGAACGAAACGCGGATTCCTAGTATATCCAATGTGTTCATCTGTGATCTGGAATGGATATCATTGCATCTGACGAATGTGTATATCTATATATGATATCTATTTAGGCGTTGCTTATGTTTTGCATCCGTGCTAGTCCAGCCCCCGCTCTGTCGTTAGTTAAGTAACCTAACGGGTGATGACGGGGCCCCGTGGCGAATGCGGATGGCATAAGCGTACGCCATATTTTCGTTGTTTTCTGCAATGGTAGGATTAAATGATGGGACGCATTAAAATTAATGCAAGAAAATAAACCAAGTAAAGTCGTTGGAACACTTTTAAAACCACTCGGTTCTTTTCAAAAACCAACTTTTAAATGCGGAGCTTGAACCACTCCTTTTAAAAGCTATCTCATTCCATCGATTATATCAAGTTCACTACGTTCACGGTTTTGCCAAAACCATTCGTAGCCCTCCGTCATTTCATATGGATAGTCAATAGTATTCAAGCTGTGTTTGTTGGCCAAAGTCAAGGCATAGTGTTTGGTAGCTATTGGGTATTCATATGCGGCATAGATAGATGCGTTGGTTTGGGATAGTCGTACTTCCTTGTTGGCCAAAGTCAAGGGTATGTACGGGTGGGTTCAAATTAACCTGGAGAATGACGGGTAGAACTTGACATGTGACTTATGATTTGTTGGCCAAAGTCAAGATCATAAGAGCATGGGGCAAAAATCCACATCGGGAGTTTCTAAAGAAACTGAAACTTGCTAGCGCTACATACCATTTGTAGTGTGATGATTCTGGTAGGATTCCTTCAGTTTTGTCACGCGATGATATTTGGATCCCGATCCTACTGTGAGTATATGCTACTCCTCGGGAAATTTCTCACTTAACGATCAATGCTATAAACCTAGTAGGGGTCTAGAAAGGTGTTAGCGGGGCTACGCCCCCAGGGAAAAGAGGTTCTTAAATTAAGGAACTTCGTGAAAGCGTTGAAAAACCTCCCTCGAAGTACCAACACTGGCATGGCTGAACGGTTAAGCAAGTATTGTACGGTGAGATTGATCCCGACTAGGTCTTCCTTTTTTGGTTTGAGGAGGGATTCGAGAGACAGTGGGAGCCATCCTGTTTAGACAAACTAAAAACCACTCTAAACTTGCAAGAGCATCGTGCTAAAGTGTTTCTTCTCTCTCTCCTAATTGCAGCGACCAATCGACATGACCGGGCTTAAGTTATTACTAGATAAAAATATACTGACAGGGCCAAACTACAAAGATTGGCTCAGGAATGTCAAAATGGCAATCACTTACGACAAGTTGGGGTATCTCCTTACCACCAAAGCTCCCCCTTTCCTAGGTCCCACCTCCAGCATCATGGATATAGAAATCCGTAAGACATGGGAGATCGACTGCGCGAAGGCCAAGTGCCTCGTGCTTGCCTCTATGGACAATGAACATCAGAGGAGGCACGAAAATATGGACCTGGAATCCATATTTCTTCATACAAAAGAGCTGTATGGAGAGCAATCCCATATCGCCAGATACGAAGTCTCGAAAAAGTTGTTTTCGACGAGATTGGCCGTCGGATCATCGGTAGCGGAACACGTGCTTAAGATGATTGGCTTCATTGAAGAGCTCGCGGACCTTGGGACCATGTTACAGAACGAGCTCTATACGGACTTGATTCTCCAGTCCCTTCCTTCCACTTACACCCAGTTTATCCTGAACTTCAACTTGCAAGGAAAAGAAGTTAAACTTTCGGAGCTCCTCAACATGTTGAGGAGTGCAGAGGACACCCTACAGAAAGGTAGGGAAACATCCACTTTGTTTGTAGGAGGATCTTACTCTTCTAAGTCCAAGGCGATAGCCAAGGGAAAGAAGAAGAAAGCCCCCGCCAAACCAAGGGATGGTGTTAGTAAAGTGGATACGAAGGGAAAGGCAAAGGCAACAAAGGTAGTGGGAAAGCTTGTGGGAAAGGAAGAATGCTTTTACTGTCACAAGAGTGGACACTGAAAAAGGGATTGCAGGGCTTGGAAGGCCAGAAACCAGGATCCGAAGCAAGTTGCGGCTTCGGCTTCAGGTGTGTATGTTATTGAAAACTGTCTATCAATAAACTCTACATCCTGGATATTGGATACCGGATCAGGATCTCATATCTGTAATTCTTTGCAGGCACTGAGAAGGCATAGGGTTTTGAAGGCAGGTGATATGACCCTCAGAGTTGCAAACGGACCTGGCATGGATGCTGAGTCCGTAGTGGACTATCACCTGGGATTGTCAGATGGGCATGTTTTGGTTTTGCGTGATTGTTATTTTATACCCAATGCAACTTGTAATATCATATCTGTATCTTTATTGTCTAAAGAAGGTTATGAATTTGCATTTGTAAGCAATGTTGTAAACATTCACCTTAATCAAGTTTTGATTGGGTCAGGTACATTAAGAAATGGTATATACGTATTAAACCAACCACAGATTTTCAATGTCCAGAATACACACAAAAGAAAGTCTCCAGAAATCAATCATGCTTTCTTATGGCATTGTAGACTGGGTCACATCAATGAGAGAAGGTTGACGAAGTTACATACAGAAGGATATTTGGATCCGTTCGAATATCAATCATATGCAACTTGTCAATCCTGTCTCAAAGAAAAGATGACAAAGACTCCGTTCACTGGACACGGAGTAAGAGCGAGCGAGCTCTTGGGGCTCGTACACAGTGACGTGTGCGGTCCAATGTCTACACACGCGCGAAGCGGTTATTCTTACTTCATTACTTTTACGGATGACTTTTCAAGGTACGGATATGTCTTCTTATTGAAACATAAATCTGAAGCCTTTGAAAAGTTCCAGGAATACAAGAATGAAGTAGACAAACAAACAGGCAAAAGTATCAAGACACTGAGATCTGATCGAGGTAGTGAATACTTAAGTGCCGAGTTCCTGGATTACTTAAAAGAGAATGGAATTCTCTCTCAGCTTACTCCTCCATACACTCCGCAACATAACGGTGTATCGGAGAGATGGAACCGAACCCTATTGGATATGGTACGTTCCATGATGAGTAACGCTGAGTTGCCGCGATCATTCTGGGGATATGCGCTAGAATCAGTTGCATACCTTTTGAACCGAGTTTCAACTAAGACTGTGCCTACTACACCATATCAGATGTGGTGTGGGAAGAAACCCTATCTTAAGCACATTAAGACATGGGGATGTCCAGCTTTTGTCAAAAAGTAGCATGCGGGCAAACTCGAGGCATGCTCAGTACAGTGCAAGTTTGTGGGATATCCAAAGAACTCCAAGGGATATTTCTTCTATTGCGAAGAGGAACAAAAGGTTTTTGTTTCTCGTCATACCCACTTCTTGGAAACTGAATTTTTGGAAAATCAGATAAGTGGGAGCGCAATAGAGCTGGAAGAAATTCCAGAACCATGAGCTATTACTGAAATCTTAGTAGAACCAGAGGGTTCGAAAGAACAAGACATTCCTACGCCGCTTCGCAGGAGTAGTAGGCAGTCTCGTCCGCCCGAGAGATACTACGGTTTTCTCATAGACGGGGATAGAGAGGATTGCATTATTGATAGTGATGAGCCGACTAGCTTCCAGCAGGCCATTCAGAGTGTTGACTCGGTAAAATGGCTGGATGCAATGCGGACCGAAATGGAGTCCATGTACACCAACAAAGTATGGACGTTGGACGTTGCTCCAGATGGGGTAAAACCCGTAGGATGCAAGTGGATCTTCAAGAGGAAGATTGGTATAGATGGACAGGTTGAGACCTATAAGGCTAGACTTGTTGCAAAGGGTTTTCGTCAAAGACCTGGTTTGGACTATGACGAAACCTTTTCTCCAGTGGCTATGCTGAAATCCATTCGGATCCTTCTTGCCATTGCTGCCTTTCACGACTATGAGATTTGGCAGATGGACGTAAAGACCGCTTTTCTAAATGGAAATTTAGAGGAGTGTGTCTATATGGACCAGCCAGAGGGTTTCATTCAGAGTGGGAGCAGCGGAAAGGTGTGCAAGTCGCTTAAGTCCATTTATGGACTAAAGCAGGCATCGCGGAGTTGGAACATCTATTTTGATGAGACGGTCAAAGATTTTGGCTTTATCAAAAATCAAGATGAACCATGCATCTATAGTAAATTTGTAGCACGAGCTGTCGTATTCCTCGTTTTATACATGGATGATATTCTCTTGGTAGGAAAAGACATTCCTATGCTACAATCTGTCAAAGGGTTCTTGTCACACAGGTTCTCCATGAAAGACCTGGGTGATGCCTCTTACATTCTGGGGATCCGGATCCATCGTGATAGATCCAAGAGGATATTAGGACTTTCGCAGTCCAGGTACATCGACACCATACAGAAAAGATTCAGTATGGAAGATTCCAAGTGCAGTAATCTACCGGCTTGTCATGGGATCACCCTCTCCAAAGAGATGTCTCCCAAGACTGATTTGGAAAGGAATCGCATGTCTATTATACCTTACGCTTCTGCGGTAGGCTCTATAATGTATGCGATGTTGTGTACCAGACCAGATGTAGCTTATGCACTGAGTGTAGTAAGCCGGTATCAGTCAAACCCTGAGGAGAAGCACTGGATAGCGGTAAAGAGCATTCTCAAGTACCTGAGAAGGACTAAGGAGATGTTCTTGGTGTATGGAAGAAAAGACCTCCAGATCGAGGCCTTTACTGACTCCAGCTTCCAGAGTGACAAGGATGATTCCAAGTCCATGTCGGGTTTTGTCTTTACCCTCAATGGAGGGGCGGTGTGTTGGAAGAGTTCCAAACAGGAAACCGTTGCTGACTCGACGATGGAAGCGGAATATATCGCTGCATCTGATGCCGCAAAAGAAGCCGTCTGGATGAGGAATTTCTTGAAAGAATTTTAGGTGGTTCCATCCATTGTTGATCCAATACCTCTGTATTGCGACAACAACGGGGCTATAGCTTTAGCGAAGGAACCCAGGTCCCATCAGAAATCCAGACACATCTTGAGGCGGTATCACCTGATCAGGGAGATCGTGGATCGCCAGGAGATCGAGGTTCGAAGGGTTGCTTCAGAAGATAACACTGCAGATCCATTCACGAAGGCCTTACCCCAGACTCAGTTCGAGCGGCTGATCGAGATGATAGGTCTTCGATACGCCAGTACATGGCCTTAGTGCAAGTGGGAGATTGTTAGTGTATATGCCCTAGAGGCCATTACTGTATCATACTAGTTTGTATATTACTTGATGGAAGCTTGAGATATTCACATTTGTATAGACAATCTTGCTAGAAATGTTAGTATGCTACTTGTGTTAGTTATATGTATGCCCTAGAGGCCATTACTATACAAAGGATGTATATTGTAGTGGATGCTTGGACATATATAGGGAGGACTTTCTTGCTCGACATGATAGTATGCTATCTGGTTGATCTTTACCTTAACGTGTATACTAATTGTCTCTCTGTTATATGTCGGTAAAGCCCTTAGGATGTGTACTTGACTACCCGGACTATGATGCGGATCATACTAGTGGGGACATGGTAGTCCATAAGTACATCCTTCAAAGTCCCTAGTCGTGGGTGTATCGAGACAGGGCATCGATATACCAGAGTAGACTAGCATATACCTTCTCGACCCATACAGATGGGCGATGGATGATCCCATATCCATTGGTGTTTGACATCAGAGATGATATGCGGGTGCTCAGTGGAGACTGGGTACACTGGACGGACTCGCCGAGAACTCCCAGATGGTATTATACCTTACGTCAGATGGCAGTTCTCTGGTGACACTGGTACAGAGTAGTCTGTTGACCCGAGATCGTCATAGAGTCTTGTGTGGTTCCCACTGTGCTTTGATTTCCATCTTACCACGTCCAAGAGGGCGTGCAAAACGGTGGTTTTTGGGTACAGTCCCGAATCACATGGAGGCAATGAGCGATAGGAGGGGATTCGTCTCTCCCGGTATAGGGAGTTGATGTTGCGCTGTGTTCGATTGGCTATAACAGGAAATCCCTGGCCAGGGTTGCTGAGATTTACTGGTAAGTGTTACCAGTAGTTTCTCGAAATGTTATAGAGCTCATATCGACACGACTTATCGAGCTATTGGGGTCTGACGTTTACCACCCCTAGGCGAGATATGCGACATATCAGACGATCAGACCGGACTGTACGGTAAGTGTTACTGGTTAGATTCACAGGAGTGTGAGCGGGCTTGCTCGTCGATCTTCTGATCGCTCAATACCCGGGTGGCCGTTACGTTTAGCAGACCGCTTGCGGCTTGTGGGTGTTTCATATGATCATCATCTGCTGCCGGCGTATTGACGAGTCTTTAGAGTCCTACACAGAGGTTTCCTGGCTCAAGCGAAACGAAATAGGAGCGCATATGAGATATGTGCGGGACCGAGAATAATGCGTGTATATGATACCGTATTTCATTCTTGCGATGAATGTATCGATATGGTTGTATGCGATATAACCTAGTTATCGAATCAAGGATTGATTCGATAAATCGATACATTGTATATTAGTCGGTTATATGCGATATGACCGGATCGTTAAATCAAGTGTTGATTTAATGATTTAATGCATAATTATATATTTGATATATTACTTTGCATTAACTAGTATTGGTTCACTTTAAATGGTTTTTCTCACTTGTTCATTTGCACATTGTATATGTGATATAGTTTTGTGCACTTGTATGTATCATGTTTGATGATACATGATAGTTTGGTGTATGGTTTAAACCATGGTTGGTTAATGGTTAGGGTTTCTTATGCTTCATTTACTTATTCTTTTATTTATTCATTGATTTGTGAAGGAAATAAAATGGTGGCCATTTTGGATTATCCTTGAAGCTTCATGAAGCTTTGAAATGGTTGACCATTTTGTTTCTTTCTCTAACCCTAACCATACAACCTAACCTTAGTTAATTCTCTACACCTAACTAGAGTTGGATTATGATAAGTATTCAAGGATTTTCTATTTTGCAAAAATAACTTATCATAATATTATCTTCTTCTTCTTCATCTTCTTCTTGAAGAAAAAGCTTGCCTCATCAATGGCAACTTGATGAAAAGAGTGAGAAATCCAATTTTAAAGTGAACCCACCTCCTATTTTTTCATCCTCTACCTCTTGCCAAGTAGTATAAGGTGTTTCCTTTACAAGTTTTCTTGACTTGGTGAAGTTGGAGCTTGATCTAGTGATGCCTCGACGTAGATCATCTTCGGCATCGTCGTCGATGACCTAGCCCGCTTTTTCTCCGATGAAGCCGATGCTAGAGCCCAAGATCCGATTTGTACAGTGAGGAGACTTCATCGCGGAGCCATGGAGGTGGAGAACCGGATCTACAAAGGTTGTATTTCCGTTCTTTTAGTTTAGTTGTAAACTAGTTGCTTTGGTCGCCTAGATTTCTAGTTAACGATCCGTAGTTTAGGGTTTCTCGGCACCGTAATTTTTGAAATTGGCATGGTTGATACCTTGTGAGACCTCTTTAGAGTGCCTAGGAACCCTACAGTGGTATCAGAGCCTAGCTAGAGCCTTAGGCGATGCGTAGACGGAGTTTGAAGTCCGATCGACCCGAAACCCTAATCCGATTCATGCTCTCTGTACATTTTTGTAAAATGTGGATTTTTCAATATTAAAAATATGCAGAAAAATAAGCAGGAGTTTATAAGAATTACTGTGAAGTTCGACAGGCTAATCCCATCATACCTCCGCGGTTCCGCGGCATGAGCTTGCTCATGCGGCGGTTCCGCGGCCGTACTATCTCCGTTTCCATTTTTTCCTGCACAGTAATTCTTAATTCTAAATGTTATATTTTCTGAGTATTTTTATTGTTACTATACAGTTGAGTTTTCTGGGGTCGTTTTGGGAACTCGGTGTTTCGATCGGATTGTCTAATTCTGTCTATGTGTTTTTCCGGATATTTTAGAATATGTTAAAAAGTTCGACCGGATATAAATACCCACCTTTTCCCCTGTCGGGAAATTTCCAAGTGTTGGATTTTTCCGTGGCTTAAAGACGTTCTAAGTAGTGCAAGTAACGCGATGGACCCTCTAGAAGACAACAAACCTTAACTCGATTATGTGACCGTCTTGAACTGCCCTTTGAACCTTTGGGTTTGGGGCAGTACGGCGTGCCACATGTGAGGCGTTGGCTTGGCCCTTCTACGGCTGGACCGTTGGTACTGAGGCATGAAGTGAATGTCTTTGAACTTGTTTCATGTGTTGATCTGTTTCGGGAAAACTTGGGTGTTTGAATGTTCGATCGGAAAGTTTAACATTTTCTATTTATCTGGAATGTGATACAATAATTGGAATTCACAAGTAGTTATGAGATAACTGAATGAATGTTATAAACATAGCAGTTTAGTCTCACTTGATCGGTTGCCACGGAATTTTGATGTGATCAAAAGTCCGTCGCAATCACGTAGCGTACGCGGATACTCGCCGGGTAAACTTAATAGACAGCCTCGCCCCATAGCCCCGACCAAGTGACTGTAGGAGAACCCCGTCGCCGAAAGCATCTGTTCGGGTGCTCGTGGTAGCGGTGTTCCGCCTTAGTGCACTTCGTCGACAGCGTCGGGGGTGCGGCCGCCTACTAAAGTTTGCGACGAGCATTCGATCAGTATGTCGGGAATCCTGTTGAATTGCCCGACTTGATATTGAAAAGTGTTTTCGATAATGAGACTAAAATGCGGGGTTTATAATTGTTAGGCATGCGATGTCTAAGGAATTCATTTGATTAGGCATGTGATGTCTAAAGAGCTTGCGGATTTCAACTGTTGTAGTTTTACACTTTCTTTTCTGTGACCGTAAGTGTAATATGTGATATCGCCGGTTTCGTTGCTATATGTCAACGACAACTGGGATGGGCATATTTACTTACGTTGATGACATGTGATATTATGTGTTGCTGGATATGTTATATTGGATCGTCGTGTTTGAATAGCCGGGGTTTTTTATGTGAGATGAGTGTTTTTCATTTTCATTCATGTAAAAATTTGTATGTAATATTCTTTTATTGGGGCACTTCCAGGTTGCGGAAGATGTTACCCTTTATATATTATTTACTTTTCCGCATTAGGATAGACCCAAGGAGGGGAGCACAAGTAACCGGGTTCTAGGGTCCAGTGGGAGACCATCTCGAGGAGTCGAGTCCGGGTCTCCTAACCCTAGAATTAGCAGGGTTGCTTGCCGCTCTCGTAGGGGTCTAGGGGTGTGGGATTGGCTATTCATCATGACCGTGGAATCCGTGTTTTATACTGGCTCGTATTGAAAACACGGACGTCCTAGTATATCCAATGTTTCATATGTTTCTTCTGCTGCGATATCTGTGATGTGATCATGTGATGTTCTGTGATAGATACTATATATAGTATATATGATATATTATATAGACGTTACTTATGTTTTACACCCGCGCTAGCTCTGCCCCGCTCTGCCGTTAGTTACCTAACCTAACGGTGCACGAGGGGACATCGAGACGAATGCGGATGGCATAAGTGTACGTCGTATTTATCTGTGATGTTTAGGTATTTAAATGATGGGACTTCATTAATGTGATTAATGAAAATAAAAGAAACCTAAGATATTGTAGAATCGAATTTCAAAAATAAAACAGGTAGCTACAGTTCTTGCTTTGCACAGCGGTATATGTGATATATCCTGCACCTTATTCGATGAGGAAAGGACCGAGATCCCTTCACCGGGAGTGACTCCTTTAGCAATAACTGGCAGATGCTACACACTTGGTTTGTCTTTTGATTGCTTTTAAGAGTTTTTGCTTTGCACAGTGATATATATAATATATCCCGCACCTTATTCGATGAGGAAAGGACCGACGATCCCTTCACCGGGAGTGACTCCTTTAGCAAAACTAGAAAAGCCTCAAAAACACTCCATTTTAAAATCATTTGATTCTACAACGATATCAAGTTCATTACGCAATAGGTTTTCAGAAAAACCTGTCGTAGCCCTCCGTCATTTCAGATAAGTACTAGTTAGTATTCGTGCTGCGGTAGTTTGGCCTCCGTCAAGGCGTAGTGTACGGTAGCTAACTAGTGCTTATCTGCTAGCATATGATGCGATTGGATTAGGGTATTCGTACGGCGTTGTTTGGCCTCCGTCAAGGGTCGTGCGGGTGGGTTTAATTCAATCAGGAAATGACGGGTTGAACTTGACTAGCGGACTATGGGTAGTTTGGCCTCCGTCATGGTCATAGGATGCTAGGGGAAAAATTATCGGGAATTTCAAGTGTTGAAATTTGCAATGAGATTGCATACCTTCTATGAGATAGTTGGATCCCGATACCCACTGCGAGTAAGAGTTACTCCTGGGAGAGTTTTATACATTACAATTAGCCGATCAAGTAGGTGTCTAGAAAGGTGTCAACGACGTTACGCCTCTGGGAAAACGAGGTTTACATTAATTAGGTTCGTGCGAAAGCACGGGGGACCTCCCTCAAAGTACCGACACTGGCCTGGCTGAAAGATTGGCGAACTTGTAGTGTGTAATTAATCCCGGCTAGTCTTTCCTTTTAGGGTTTGAAGGAAGATTTGATAAAAACAGTGGGAGCCATCCTGATTAGATAAAATAATAACCAATCTATTCTTGCAAGAGCATACGCTGAGTGTTTTCTTCTCTCTCTCTTCAGGTAGCGACCATATCACGCCTTAATCAAGATAATAATACGGATATTGACCGAACCCGCTTGTTATTCTGAGCTGGGGAACGTTGGTCCTGCTCCAATTTATAATTGTTGTAAGACAGAGCAGGAAATTGGGGATTACCAGAATTCCCATGCCGCCCAAACGAAGAGAGTGCATGTTGATGCATCATCTTCGGGTGTGTTCATTACAGAGAACTGTTTCTCTCTATCCTCTACGTCCTGGGTATGTGATACCAGATCAGGATCCCAGATATGTAATCTGTTACATAGGGCTACAGAAAGGTAGAGAACTGAGAACGGGTGATAAGTTTCATGAGACAGAAAACGGGGCAAGTGTTGCAGCCAAGTCTGTTGGTCACTGTCACCCTGTATTCCAAATACATTGATTCTGAACGAATGTTATTAGATACCGAACCTGATATACAAAATCATATCAATCTCTTTGTTAGTAAAGAAATGATAAAATTTTGTATAGTTGGATAATGTTTTGAACATTTCTTATATCAAAAGTTGATCGGATCAGGCACGTTATCTAAAAGCATTGATGTTCTAAATCAAACTACAGTTCTTAGTATACGGAACACACACAAGAGGAAGAGTTCAGATATGAATGAATCCTACTTGAGGCATTGTAGACTAGGTCATATCAATGCGACCCGACTAGCTGAAGTTACATGAAGATGCATATTTAAATCAGTTTGAATTTACATCTTGTGAAACTTGCCAGTCATGTCACAGAGATAAGATGACCATAGCTCTGTTTACTGGAAACAGAGAAAGAGTTAGTGAACTCTTGGGATGATACATGTTGATGTATGTAGGTCCCCTGTCTACACTTGCCAAGACCGGTTCTTTATACTTCATTACATTCTCTGATGATCTTTCAAGATTCAGACCTATGTTCCTGTTGAAACATGAGTCCGAACCTTTTGAGATATTCACAGAATATAAGTTAGAAGTAGAGAACAAATACGGGTATAATTATTATGTCCTTTGATGAGATCAAGAAGGAGAATACTTGAGCACGGAATTCCTGGATGATTCTAAAGGAGAATGAGATTCTCTCTCAGAATTACTCCTCCGTATACACCATAGCACGATGGTATATCGGGGCGGAGCAATCACATCCTATATGATATGGTGTGCTCTATGATGAGTACTACTGAGTTACCTATTTCCTTTTTGGGAGTTATGCACTTGAGAAGCTGCATGCCTATTGAAAAGGGTTAAAATCAAATCAGTTGCCTACTACTTCATATTTGATATGATAAGGGAAGAGCCCATCTCTCAAGTTAGTTGAGATTTGGGGTTGTCCAGCTTATGTCTAAAAGCAAAATCCGGACAAACTCGAGGCAAGGTCTGTTATGTAGAACTGGAAATGTTCCAGCCATACAAATTGCAGCTGATGATTTGATAGAACCAAAAGGATTCAGTAGATTCCAACGAACCTCAGCCTCTCCACCGATCTAGTAGGGTTCCTCACCCACCTGAGAGATACTTCTGTTTCTCTATGACAGTGGGAGCGAGGATTGCATCATGAGATGATGACCCAACTAATTTCGAGCTGGCCATCAGGAGTGGGACTCTGTAAGAATGGCTGGATGTTTAGTGATCTGAGATGGAATCTTTATACACCAACAAAGTATGGACTTTGGTTGCTATATCTGAAGGGTTAAATCCCCATCAGGAGCAAGTATATCTTCAGAAGATTACTTGGTGTAGATGGAAAAGTTGAGACTTTCAAAGCTAGACTTGTGAAAGGTTTTTCGTCATCGACCAGGCGTGGATAATGATGAAACCTTTTCCAGTGTCTATGCTTAAGTCCATCCAGATCCTACTTGCCACGGCTACATACCATGACTACGATATCTGGTGGTTGGGTGTCATGACAGCTTTTCTAAATGATTTTTTAGAAGAGAGAGTCTATAAGTACACAGCCAGAGGGCTTCGTAAACGGTGGGAGCAGCGGAAACGTGTACAAGATGCTTTATAGGATAAAGCAGGCATCGCGGAGTTGGAACATCTGTTTTGATGAGTTAGTCAAAGAAGTTGACATCATCAAAATGGTAGATGAACCTTGTATAAACAAAAAGGTAGTAGGGTGTATGGTAGTGATCCTCGTAGAGTACGTGGATGACATACTCTTGATAGGGAAGGAGTTTCCTATGCTACGCTCGATCAATCTCCGCTTATCACAATGATTCTCCACATAGGATCAAAATGATACCTGCTAAATCCTGGGTTTTGGATCTATGAGATAGATCTAATTGGATGTTAGTATTCTCACTAGTTATAGCGAGATGGTATCAACCGATCCTGGGGAGAATCACTGGAAGGGTTCCAGGGTGATAATGACGACTGAATGTCAGTCACAGGCATTTTCTTTACCCTCAGTAAAGGGACGGTATGTTGGAAGAGTTCCAAGCAAGATACCGTGACATACTAGACGATAAAGGCAGGATACATCGCTACTTAAGATGCTACCAAAGAGGCTGTTTGGGTGTATATTGGTTCATGAGATGAACTACGTTCCTACCATTGTGAGACAATGGAGTTGTGGCTTTTGCCAAGAAACGACGGTCCCATCAGTGATCCAGACATATTCTAAGGTAGTGTCACCTGATCATGGAGATGCTTGATCTCCAAGGGATCGAGGTAAGGAGAGTAGACTCAGAGGACAACACAGCGGATCCACTCACAAAGGCCTGTTCCCAGAGAGAGATTATTATGGGATGGTTGAGTATGAGATACTACAACCACTGCTATCAGATGGCCCTAGTGCAAGTGGGAGATTGTTAGTTATATGTATACCCTAGAGGCCATTACTATACATAGGATGTATATTGTAGTGGATGCTTGGACTTATATAGGGAGGACTTTCTTGCTCGACATGATAGTATGCTATCTGGTTGATCTTTACCTTAACGTGTATACTAATTGTCTCTCTGTTACATGTTGGTAAAGCCCTTAGGATGTGTACTTGACTACCTGGACTATGATGCGGATCATACTAGAGGGGACATGGTAGTCCATAAGTACATCCTTCAAAGTCCCTAGTCGTGGGTGTATCGAGACAAGGCATCGATATACCAGAGTAGACTAGCATATACCTTCTCGACCCATACAGATGGGCGATGGATGATCCCATATCCATTGGTGTTTGACATCAGAGATGATATGCGGGTGCTCAGTGGAGACTGGGTACACTGGACGGACTCGCCGAGAACTCCCAGATGGTATTATACCTTACGTCAGATGGCAGTTCTCTGGTGACACTGGTACAGAGTAGTCTGTTGACCCGAGATCGTCATAGAGTCTTGTGTGGTTCCCACTGTGCTTTGATTTCCATCTTACCACGTCCAAGTGGGCGTGCAAAACGGTGGTTTTTGGGTACAGTCCCGAATCACATGGAGGCAATGAGCGATAGGAGGGGATTCGTCTCTCCCGGTATAGGGAGTTGATGTTGCGCTGTGTTCGATTGGCTATAACAGGAAATCCCTGGCCAGGGTTGCTGAGATTTACTGGTAAGTGTTACCAGTAGTTTCTTGAAATGTTATAGAGCTCATATCGACACGACTTATCGAGCTATTGGGGTTTGACGTTTACCACCCCTAGGCGAGATATGCGACATATCAGACGATCAGACCGGACTGTACGGTAAGTGTTACTGGTTAGATTCACAGGAGTGTGAGCGGGCTTGCTCGTCGATCTTCTGATCGCTCAATACCCGGGTGGCCGTTACGTTTAGCAGACCGCTTGCGGCTTGTGGGTGTTTGATATGATCATCATCTGCTGCCGGCGTATTGACGAGTCTTTAGAGTCCTACACAGAGGTTTCCTGGATCAAGCGAAACGAAATAGGAGCGCATATGAGATATGTGCGGGACCGAGAATAATGCGTGTATGTGATACCGTATTTCATTCTTGCGTTGAATGTATCGATATGGTTTTATGCGATATAACCTAGTTATCGAATCAAGGATTGATTCGATAAATCGATACATTGTATATTAGTCGGTTATATGCGATATGACCGGATCGTTAAATCAAGTGTTGATTTAATGATTTAATGCATAATTATATATTTGATATATTACTTTGCATTAACTAGTATTGGTTCACTTTAAATGGTTTTTCTCACTTGTTCATTTGCACATTGTATATGTGATATAGTTTTGTGCACTTGTATGTATCATGTTTGATGATACATGATAGTTTGGTGTATGGTTTAAACCATGGTTGGTTAATGGTTAGGGTTTCTTATGCTTCATTTACTTATTCTTTTATTTATTCATTGATTTGTGAAAGAAATAAAATGGTGGCCATTTTGGATTATCCTTGAAGCTTCATGAAGCTTTGAAATGGTTGACCATTTTGTTTCTTTCTCTAACCCTAACCATACAACCTAACCTTAGTTAATTCTCTAGACCTAACTAGAGTTGGATTATGATAAGTATTCAAGGATTTTCTATTTTGCAAAAATAACTTATCATAATATTATCTTCTTCTTCTTCATCTTCTTCTTGAAGAAAAAGCTTGCTTCATCAATGGCAACTTGATGAAAAGAGTGAGAAATCCAATTCTAAAGTGAACCCACCTCCTATTTCTTCATCCTCTACCTCTTGCCAAGTAGTATAGGGTGTTTCCTTCATAAGTTTTCTTGACTTGGTGAAGTTGGAGCTTGATCTAGTGATGCCTCGACGTAGATCATCTTCGGCATCGTCGTCGATGACCTAGCCCGCTTTTTCTCCGATGAAGCCGACGCTAGAGCCCAAGATCCGATTTGTACAGCGAGGAGACTTCATCGCGGAGCCATGGAGGTGGAGAACCGGATCTACAAAGGTTGTATTTCCGTTCTTTTAGTTTAGTTGTAAACTAGTTGCTTTGGTCGCCTAGATTTCTAGTTAACGATCCGTAGTTTAGGGTTTCTCGGCACCGTAATTTTTGAAATTGGCATGGTTGATGCCTTGTGAGACCTCTTTAGAGTGCCTAGGAACCCTACAACTTGGTTTGTCTCTGCTTTAATGTGTGCATGTGTTTCTTTTAGCATATCGCCTATACACATTAGTGGAGCCCTTAGGATCTTTGCTTGATTACCAGCGTTGTGATGGCAGTCACACTAGTGGGGGCTGGGTAATCTACAAGCACATCCTTATACAGGTCCCAAGTCGTAGGATTATCGAGACGGGGCATCGATACTCCAGAGTAGACTAGCGTATGCGCTTCTCATCCCAGCAGGGGAGACGGTCTGTCCCACAGCTATCAGTACGTCGTACTTGAGATAGTATGCGGGTGCTCGTTAGGTTACGAATACACTGGACAAGACTCGTCGGGAACTGTTGGTTGGTACTATACCTATCGTCAGTTATCAGTTCCCAGGTGACATGAGTACAGCTTAGTCCGCTGACTTGACACTGTCACTTCGCCTCGAGTGTGTTCCCACTGTACTTTGATTACTACCCTACCACGGCTCAAAGGAGTCGTGCAAACAGGTAGTAGTTGGATGCAGTCCCGAAGCACTTGGAGGCAGTGACGGTTAGATAGGATTCGTCTCTCCCGGTATTGGGAGTTAATATCGCGCTTTGTCTAGGAGAGCCACTACACATAGTCGTCCCTGGCCAGGGCAAGCGAGATACACTGGTAGGTTTCCAGTGTTATCTCACTGTGTTCTGGGCTACACTCCGACACGACTTGTACTGCTATTAGGGGACTGATGTTTACCACCCCCTAGGCCCGTCATGCGATATTCTCAGACGAACAGACCAGACTGTACGCAGATTGTCACATACAGGCTCAGTAGGAGTTCGGATGGGTTCGCCTCATCAGTCTTCTTATCGGCATCTACCTGGGGACCGTTACGTACAGCTAGTGCTGTTGGAGATAGTGCCCTCACAGTCAATTATTGGATCGCAGGTACGCGATTGCAATGATTGCAGAGGACCTATACCGGTAGAACAGTCTTACTTGAGATGATAGTATGCTATCTGGTTTGCCTTTATCAGTCGTGTACATGTTCAGGTGACTGATTACATGTTACACTTTGATAGAACCCTTAGGATCTTGCTTTACTACCAACTGTATGATGGCGATCATATACGTGAGAGTTGGGTAGTTTATACGCATATCCTTAATTGTGGTCCCTTAGTCGTGGGAGTTTCGAGACAGGGCATCGATACTCCGGAGTAGACTAGTGTATACAGTCGAGACCCCGACGAGGGGCGGTGGCCGGTCTCACAAGCCACTGGTGTCAGTTGGATCACCTAAGATGTATACAGGTGCTCATTGGGTTATGAGTACACCGGACAGGACTCGCCGGGAATCTGCTAGTTCGTATTATACATATCGTCAGATAGCAGTTCCCTGGTGACATGTGTACAGGTTAGTTCATCGACCTGAGGTCGTCATTTGTCTCGTGTGAGTTCCCACTGTGCTTTGATTTCTACCCTACCACGGCTCAAAGGAGTCGTGCAAACAGGTAGCTTTTGGGTACAGTCCCGAGCCATATGAAGGCACGTGAGCGGATTGGCAGGGGATTCGTCTCTCCCGGTATTGGGGGCGAGGCCGTGCTGTGTCTAGGAGAGCCATTACACAAAGTCCATGGCCATGGCAGGAGATTTACTGGTAGATACTCCAGTAGTATCTCAGGGTGTTATTGGGCTACACTCCGACACGACTTATACTGCTATTGGGGGTCTGACGTTTCTAGCCCCCTAGGCAGATATGCGATACTCATAGACGAACGGACCGGACTGTATATACATTGTCACTGTTAGGCTCAGTAGGGTTTCCGGATGAGTTCGCTCATCGGCCTCCTATGAGGTCAGTCCATGGGCAGCCGTTACGTATAGCTAGTGCCGCTGACGGTTTGTGGTTAAACCCACTGCCAGGGTACTGACGAGTTATTAGAGTCCCCCACAGACAGTTTCCCAAGTTCGGGCGAAACTTTGTAGAGGCCGTATGGTTTTATGGCAGGGTTCGGAAAATGCACGTGCGTTTACGCACGTGTCAGTTTTCGGGCAGATGATACTGGTCGGCTTTGGTTTAAGTCGGATCCGAGTATTATATTGAGTAGGTATAATATCTTTGTCTCAGTTGCATTTGTATTCGGTCGTAATACAAATGCGGGTATATTTATACAGTTTCGGGGTTGTCCTGAAATTCGTTTCAGGATCACTTTTGGAAGTTGCCAGTTTCCAGTTTTCTATCAGCCGTCTTTTAACATTCGGTTAAAGACAGATTTATCTTTTCTTGGATGAGGGTGAGTCATGCTTCTAGAAGGTTCTAGAAGTTTCTAGAATGAGGTGACAAGGATTATGACTCATGCTTTGATTTCAAATAATTCTTGTTTTCCCTAAGATATTTTATTTTGTGTTCACATATGATATTTGTTCTTAGGGTTACTCTACCCTCTCCTACACTCACCTCCCTCTTTGCTATATAGTGGCCGGCCCTCTCTCTCCTCCCTCACTCTCTCACTTGAGAAAATTATGGTTGCTAAAAAGAAAAGACTAAAGTTTTGGATGCATGGAAATTTCATAGTTCATTTCTTGTTCCATTTCATTTCCATCGGCAACTTTATTTACCGATCGTCCACGGACTTGGACGAAGTGAGACAAAGTCATCTACTCATTCTCTACATCATTCTTGGTCGTCTCTTTTAGCAAACTTGACGACCGAGTTGCCTCGAGTCAGAGGCGGGAGCCCGTTTAAAGAATCGTTGACGTGGTGCCACCTGGACGAGCAGATCGGAGATCGACGAGATCGGAGCAGCCGCGACGGAGCGTGGGATGATGGTTAAAGAACGAAGGACTCGGATCGTTCGGTATAATCTTTCTACACTCTTTACAGTTTGTTAGTTTAGCAATAATGGCAGATCCGGGTTAAAGTATACGATAGCGCCAGTTATAAGTTTTTTGTTCCGCATTTGGCGTCTGTAGACGGCCGGGGCGCTAGCGTAGACTTACAGTGGTATCAGAGCCTCACCATTTTGCTATACTAACTTGTGCTAACGCGTTTAATCGAACCGGAAATCAAAAACCGCATTTTTCAATTTGACAGTTTCTGTTGATTTTAAATGGTGTCCTAAAAATATTCCACATATCACAGAAAGTTGTGCAGGGTTTCAGAAGTACAACGACAAAATTTGAGCTCGTGAACCCACCAAACCGCCGCGGAGTCGCGACCAAACCCATGGTTTGGCCGCGCATCCGCGGCCGTTCTATGGGATCAGTGCACCAAATTTTCTCTGTGTCTTCTCTGTTAGAATTTGGGGTTTTTGGTATATATCTTTCGGGCCCAGATTTTGTTACTGTTCACCAGATTTGCGTGGGGCCCACTTTGTGATATTTAGTCGATCGAAATTTAAACAAGTTAGTTTACAGTGCTTACATTATATCTCCGACCGGGAATGTCATTTGATCGGTAAACCGCGTCTGATTGCTATAGTTCTTTTAGACGGGTTTGCGAACGTGACGTTCGCGTTGATGTTCTGTGTTGTGCTGTGATGTTGCGGATTTGTCGTGGTGGATAGCAGTGTGCAATGGTAGTACAGTTTGAGTTTATTTGTACATTTGATATTGCGGGGCGAGCGTCCAACATGTGGACTGCCGTCACTGCCTTTTGTATAATATTCTTTTGGGGCACGACCAGGTTGCGGTCGATGTACCTGTTGTACTATTTTTCATTACTGTACTAGGTTTTGCCCTGCGACGGAGTGCACGGATAGCCGGGTTCTGAGGGGCAACGGGTCCGCATCTTATGGCTTTGAGAGGCAGAGGGGCCCCACTCTAGAATTGGCAGACTATTCGCCGCACTCGTAGGGGGTTCAGGTTGACCCAAGGAGGGGTGCTCAATTTACCGAATTCCGTGAAGTGCCGGGTGTTCCATTCACTATGCTGGTGGGGACTACCTCGCTTCAGGTTTTGGCGGGTAACTTGCCGCACCCGTAGGGGTCTAGGTTTCATTGCACAGGCTATCCACACGACAGGGGAACGTCGGGTTTCAGCAGCGGCTCTGTGAAACTCGGGGATCCCAGATTATCTATATTGTTCTGTGATGCTTATTACTTTTCTGTAATATTGCATATTATCACGCCTGGAGCGATTATTGTATATTGGTTTATATACTATTAGATGTTGTATATGTTTTACACCCGCGCTAGTCCAGTCCCCGCTCTGTCGTTAGTTAAGTTACCTAACGGGTGATGACGGGACCCAGTGACGAATGCGGATGGCATATACGTACATTTTATTTTCGTTCTTTTCTGGTGTGATTATTGATGGGACTGCGTTGATTCTGATCAATGCAAAAAGTTAAGCAAACCTGTTTACAGTTGTTGGAACAAATTTAAAAAGTGTTATTGCAAAGACGTTTCCTTTTGTTATGCATAGCGGTATTCAGTGGAATATCCTGCACCTCATTCGACGGGGCAAGGGCCGATATCCCTTCACCGGGACTGACCCCTTGGGCAGAAGTTTGCGTCAGGGTAATAACTTCACTATAGTCGATTACAAGTTGCTTTGCATCGCGGTATTCAGTGGAATATCCTGCACCTCATTCCACGAGGAAAGAGCCGAGATCCCTTTACCGGGAGTGACCTCTTTAGCAAAAGGTTTTCGCCACTATATTTTAAAAAGCTATCTGGTTCCTTCAGCGATATCAAGTTCACTACGTTAAAGGTTTTTCGCCAAAAACCAGCCGTAGCCCTCCGTCACTTCTTTTGGGTATTCAGTAGTATTCAAGCTATGCATTTTAGCCAAAGTTAAGGCATAGTGTTTGGTAGCTGCTGGGTATTCATTTGTTGAATAGATAGATGAGTTAGTTTGGGACAGTCGTTCTGCCGATTGGCCAAAGTCAGGGGCATGTGCTGGTGGGTTCAAATTGACAAGATAGTGACGGGTAGAACTTGGCATGTGACTTATGACATTTTGACCAAAGCCAAGGTTATAAGAGCATGGGGCAAAACTCATATCGGGAGTTTCTAAAAAAACTGAAACTTGCCAAGTATGCGCATACCTTCTGGAGTATGAGTAACGTGGATGCATTCCATCACGTTATCATGCGATGAGAGTTGGATCCCGATTCCCACTGATGAGTTGGTTTACTCTTTGGGTGATCCCGATTGATTCTTCTTTCAGGTTTGGAGGAGAATTTGACAGGACAGTGGGAGGTTTCCGGATTAGATAAAGTGATAACCATTCTGATCTAGGTTAGAGTGCACGCAGAGTGTTTCTTTTCTCTCTCTCTTTGGCAGCGACCTTTGACCGACCCTAGACTATGACTCAGTGACCAAGTTGACCGAACCTTCTTAAAATACCGGCTTTTGATTGTCTGTGTTGCATAAGTCATTGCCACTCCTTCTTTTACCCTTTGCATTTCTCAGAACACCCATATTACTACGGATATCCACTTCCATTGGATAGATCCATCGTATGGTTATATACGAACTCGAAGGGACTTCTTCGAGGATGGATCAAGGTTCAGGAGAAATAGAATTGGTTTATTCAGTTGTCTTTTATTATCACCTTCTCTCAGGTTGCGAGGGCTCCTTGGTTTAGGAGAGTAAACCTATTACGCTTGTTGGATAGTCTTATTCCAAACCATAGGCAGGTGCCGAAAGGTAGGGAATGAAGAAAACCAATTAGCCTAAGTAGGGTGTGCAGAAGGTAATATGTAAAGACAAATAAAGGGATTAGAAAGAGGGCAAAGTAAATTGCGACTGTTATCATTCACGACCAAAACCGCGTACTTCATCGCCACTCCTGTTTCACCTTTAAAGGAATAAGGTATTGTTCAGTTGACTTTTATCATCACCTTCTCTCAAGATATGAGTACTCCTTGGTTTAGGAGGGTACACCTATTATGCTTACTGGATAGTCTTCTTCCAAACCATAGGCTGGTGCCGAACGGTAGGAAAGGAAGAAAACCATTTAGCCTAACGATGGTGTACAGAAGGTAACGACTAAAGACAAATAAAGGGATTTGGAGAGATGGCAATAAAATATACGGTTGAAGTCATGAATTGGATTTTGGAAGAGGCATTACTATGAATACCTGGATACCCCTACGAAACATTTTCATGTTTCAGTGCATTGTTAAAGAAAAACTGTTTTCCCGATTAGACACTTACTCCAAGGGTATGTATTTACCAGGTTTCATTCTCATATCTGTATGGTTTCACAGATGATGAGTGAGAGTAAGTTATTGGGAATTAGGTGATTATCCTCATTATATCGGAATTCGTTGTAATTGGTGATATTTGAGGAAATCGCCAGGGTACAGTTTTCAACCTACGACGCACAGATTTTGAGTTGTTTAACTCAGCGGACTTATACAGAGTATTGTATGTTGTCCAGTGTCCATCAGGACAAAGGGGTAGGTCCTCATACTATGTTCTATTCACTTATAACTTCTCTAGTATTTGGACAAGTGTTTCGTAGAAATACAAGGTCTAAGTTTTGAGAAGTTATGGGTATAAGAATAAAGTAGAGAACCAGGTGTCACAAGTGTCGGGATTCTTCAAAGAGATCGAAGATGTAGATTCTTGTGATTGGTATTCAGATGATAGTGATGGTTTAGAGAAACGTGTTTCTCTTTCAGGTTACTCATAATTGGATGGATTCCTAAGTTGAGTAATGCTGATTAGCCTTTTTCCATTAAGTTGATATGCACTGGAGACAGCTGCATGATTTGAATCTGGTTCCAATTAAATAAGTGCCAAATTTTCTGTATTGGATATAGAATGGATTGTACCTTAAAAGAAGTTAAGGTACGGGGAGTTGTCCAGCTTATGCTTAAAACCAGACTCTGGATAACTCAGGGAACGTTTCTGTAATGGCTGTTTGTGGGTTGACCCTGGCTCTGACGAGGGTTGATATTCTACCATTTGGAAGATCAATAGTGATATTGTTCTTGACTCGCCACAGTTTTAGTAAAAATGGATTTTTTCAGAAAACAATAGTGGGAGTATGGTAGAACTGGAAGTGATTCCAGAACCGCGAACGATTACGGAAAATTTAATAGGACCTATATATTCAATCAGGTTTGACATTCCAATAGCCACTCCGCAGATATGGTGGGTAACCTCAGACACCCGAGAGGTACTTCGGTAGCCTCAAGGACGGTGACAGGGAGGTTCTTATCTACCCAGACTTGACACTACTGTTGTTCCAGGCTATGAGACCCGGTAGGAGGGTTGTCGTAGTCAGTGGGAGCATCGGAAGTATAGTGGGCAAGTAGCTCTAGTCTATTTATAGACTAGAGCAGTTATAGCGGAGATAGATCATCTAATTTTTGATGTGACAGTCATGGGTTTGACTTCAATCAGAATAAGGGATGGATCTGTTAAGAAGGTAGTAGGGTGTGATGTCATGGTATTTGGATGACATACACAAAGTAGGAAGTAAAATTCCTATACTACGATCGGTTGTACTTTGGTCGTCACACAGTTGTTTCTCCAGACAGGATATGGATATAATATTTGACATTCTGGTTTCTGGATCTATGGTTTTAGATCTGGATTTGGGTAGTTTCCCAATGTGGGTACTTTGACAGTATTCTAATGGATTTTAGAATAGTTGACTCCTAGCATGGTGGTGTACCTGCAGGTGATGGAGTCACCCTCTCTAAAGGTGTCGTATAGACTAAAGGGGAGAGGGATGTGCATGATTGGCAGATCACTTGCTTAGGCAATTGAGTCAATCATGAGATGTCAAGTACCACACCAGATGTTGTTTTTGCACTAGATGCGATAAGTTTGTATTAATCCAATCCTGGAGAGACATAAGGAAGCAGTTTTAGAACATAAGTGGATGTTCTACGGATTTGATGACGGCAGCCTCCTTCGGGAGACGATTATCATTCCAGGCTTCAAAGATGACGTGGATGACAGAGTGATTGTCAGAGTTATAGTTTTCCCTCTGACGAGGGACAGTATTATGGACAGGTGGTCCAAGAGGATACTGTTGGTGGCATGGTGCCGGATACTGATTAGGTTCAGTGATCGATACAGTCTAAGAAGTTTGGATTTGGAGTTCATTTATGAACTAGGTCCCATCAGATATCCAGATATATTCTAAGACTGGTATTACTCGATTCGGGAGATGGCTTTCTTCGTGAATTTGAGATTTAGAGAGATATAGAAAAAAAACATCTGGGCGGATCCACTCACTGAGGCTATTTCTCGAACACAATAGTTTTACAAACGGGCTTTGTGAAACTGATTAGTAGAGGAGTTGGATGATCGGTTTCACACGGGCTGTGAGTAGTCGACATTGCAATAATTAGCCTTGAGTGCAAGTGGGAGATTGTTGGAGATAGTGCCCTCATAGTCAATTATTGGATCGCAGGTACGTGATTGCAATGATTGCAGAGGACCTATACCGGTAGAACAGTCTTACTCGAGATGATAGTATGCTATCCGGTTTGCCTTTATCAGTCGTGTACATGTTCAGGTGACTGATTACATGTTACACTTTGATAGAGCCCTTAGGATCTTGCTTTACTACGAACTGTATGATGGCGATCATATACGTGAGAGTTGGGTAGTTTATACGCATATCCTTAATTGTGGTCCCTAGTTGTGGGAGTTTCGAGACAGGGCATCGATACTCCGGAGTAGACTAGTGTATACAGTCGAGACCCCGACGAGGGGCGGTGGCCGGTCTCACAAGCCACTGGTGTCAGTTGGATCACCTAAGATGTATACAGGTGCTCATTGGGTTATGAGTACACCGGACAGGACTCGCCGGGAATCTGCTAGTTGGTATTATACATATCATCAGATAGCAGTTCCCTGGTGACATGTGTACAGGTTAGTTCATCGACCTGAGGTCGTCATTTGTCTCGTGTGAGTTCCCACTGTGCTTTGATTTCTACCCTACCACGGCTCAAAGGAGTCGTGCAAACAGGTAGCTTTTGGGTACAGTCCCGAGCCATATGGAGGCACGTGAGCGGATCAGCAGGGGATTCGTCTCTCCCGGTATTGGGGGCGAGGTCGTGCTGTGTCTAGGAGAGCCATTACACAAAGTCCATGGCCATGGCAGGAGATTTACTGGTAGATACTCCAGTAGTATCTCAGGGTGTTATTGGGCTACACTCCGACACGACTTATACTGCTATTGGGGGTCTGACGTTTCTAGCCCCCTAGGCAGATATGCGATACTCATAGACGAATGGACCGGACTGTATATACATTGTCACTGTTAGGCTCAGTAGAGTTTCCGGATGAGTTCGCTCATCGGCCTCCCTTGAGGTCAGTCCATGGGCAGCCGTTACGCATAGCTAGTGCCGCTGACGGTTTGTGGTTACACCCACTGCCAGGGTACTGACGAGTCATTAGAGTCCCCCACAGACAGTTTCCCAAGTTCGGGCGAAACGTTGTAGAGGCCGTATGGTTTTATGGCAGGGTTCGGAAAATGCACGTGCGTTTACGCACGTGTCAGTTTTCGGGCAGATGATACTGGTTGGTTTTGGTTTAAGCCGGATCCGAGTATTATATTGAGTAGGTATAATATCTTTATCTCAGTTGCATTTGTATTCGGTCGTAATACAAATGCGGGTATATTTATACAGTTTCGGGGTTGTCCTGAAATTCGTTTCAGGATCACTTTTGGAAGTTGCCAGTTTCCAGTTTTCTATCAGCCGTCTTTTCACATTCGGTTAAAGACGGATTTATCTTTTCTTGGATGAGGGTGAGTCATGCTTCTAGAAGGTTCTAGAAGTTTCTAGAATGAGGTGACAAGGATTATGACTCATACTTTGATTTCAAATAATTCTTGTTTTCCTTAAGATATTTTATTTTGTGTTCACATATGATATTTGTTCTTAGGGTTACTCTCCCCTCTCCTACACTCACCTCCCTCTTTGCTATATAGTGGCCGGCCCTCTCTCTCCTCCCTCACTCTCTCACTTGAGAAAATTATGGTTGCTAAAAAGAAAAGACTAAAGTTTTGGATGCATGGAAATTTTATATTCATTTCTTGTTCCATTTCATTTCCATCGGCAACTTCATTTACCGATCGTCCACGGACTTGGACGAAGTGAGACAAAGTCATCTACTCATTCTCTACATCATTCTTGGTCGTCTCTTTTAGCAAACTTGACGACCGAGTTGCCTCGAGTCAGAGGCGGGAGCCCGTTTAAAGAATCGTTGACGTGGTGCCACCTGGACGAGCAGATCGGAGATCGACGAGATCGGAGCAGCCGCGACGGAGCGTGGGATGATGGTTAAAGAACGAAGGACTCGGATCGTTCGGTATAATCTTTCTACACTCTTTACAGTTTGTTAGTTTAGCAATAATGGCAGATCCGGGTTAAAGTATACGATAGCGCCAGTTATAAGTTTTTTGTTCCGCATTTGGCGTCTGTAGACGGCCGGGGCGCTAGCGTAGACTTACAAGTGCCACTTGCGGTCTGTGGTTAAACCCACTGCCAGCGTAGTGTCGAGTCTTTAGAGTCCCACACAGAGGGTTATTCGCCTTTGGGTAAAACAGAATAGAGGTCGCATGGTTTTGCGACGGGGTTCGTTCACATCCGCGCACTTGTGCATGTTTGGTGTCCGGACAGTCATTACTAGCGGGCTTTGGTTTAAGACAGATCCTAGTATATGTTTTGGGGTTATTTTTATCTCATTGTATTCGTGTTCCTCGGAACACGAATACGGGTGTGTATGCACAGTTGACTGAGGCAAAGGCAGAGGATTCTCATTAGGGTTTTGGTACGGGTGTGTATGCACAGTTGACGGTTGTCTTTTACCAAACCCTAATGAATATGTGAAATATCAATTAATAATATTAATTAAAATAAATTGAGTTATGGTTAGGGTTGTTGACTTGTTGATCAAGGTTGACTTGTTGACCAAGGTTGCAACTTTGACCATCATCATTTCAAGCAAAGATGGTCTTTGATCTTTGCAAAAATCATTTAATGTGAAATGATAATGGTCTTTTCAACCTACCATCACCTTTTTCTTTTTGGATTAATACTGTTAATTGATTAATTCACATATATTTGCATATGGTTGCAAAATTCTCATCATTCTCTCATTCTCATTCTCTCTCATCCTTTGCTCTCCCTCTTCCTCTAGCTCAAGGCATAAACTCTCATGTGTTGAGAACCATTTGCCTTGAAGTTAAAACACCAAAACTCATCTCTACTCATCCTAAGGTTGAAGGTCTAGCAAGCCTAATACTTTAGTTACCTCAAGTTCGAGAAAGGAGCTCAAGGTGGAGGCCCCCGGGTGGATCCATCTTCGGCAAGAGAAGGCGACGAGGAGAACCATCCAACCCACTCCAAGGAGAAGAAGAGAAGGAGTTCAAGACTAGGTATAAGCCCTAACCGAGTAGATAAAGCTCTTAGTAGTTGCTAGTGTGTTGTTTAGCAAAGATCCGGGTTTTATAGTCCATGTTACCCTAAACCCTAAAAATCGTTTTTCACCGTTTCTGCAACCCCGAAAGAACCGGGACAGGTAACGTGGACTTACAGTTTCGTGCACACCCGTTGCACCTAGATGTTGTTTCTTTGCACATTTATGGCACATATATGGATTTTAATTTCCATGCGCACCGGACGCACAGGGTATTCTTATACACATTTTGGGATTGATTCGTTATGGAGCAGTACGTTTTTATGATATTTGCTATTTGTTTTCGTACTGAGCAGGACTAGTCAGAGGACAGTACCTGGTTATATTTTGCATGCATTGATAGTTATCGAAGGTATTTTCAAAAAGCGAGCTATAGCCTCAGTATTTACCTACGTGTCTGATATGACACGACACGTTTAAAATAAGGAAACCCTTATAAATTGTTTTCAAAACGGCGGAACGTACATATTAAATAAAAGAAATATACATATATGGTTATCTTCTTACAATAGACGTTGGCCACTGTGCAGTGTTATGCGCATCGCACAGCGACTTAAAAAGGTTTGGCATGCATTTCCTTCAGTTATTTAAATGTATGGATTTGATGTCTACATGTATAATTTTGATGTATATCATATTGGTTTGTTTTGGATTTGACAGTCGTGTCTTTATCATGACTCCGATGATTGCGGGATGCTTGACAGAGTTTTGTTTTCGAGTTATCTGCTCGTTGTTCATGCGCATGCATTGCGCTATGATGCGTCTTATGTATTGATGATTTCGGAGCCCCGAAGACTTGGACTTTTACTGAAATGTTTTAGTATTTGAGGGGTTTAAATTTAAATTCGGGGACCGAATTTCTTTAAAGGGGGAAGATTGTAACATTTCAAAAAAATAAAATATTATTTTTAGGAATTTTTAAAATTAAATAATAAAATATTGAATATTTTAATGAGGCGGTATAATTAAATAGTGATAAATTTGGAAAATATTTTTTG
The DNA here is from genome assembly GCA_030015575.1 of Agapanthus africanus. NCBI lineage: Eukaryota > Viridiplantae > Streptophyta > Magnoliopsida > Asparagales > Amaryllidaceae > Agapanthus > Agapanthus africanus. The sequence continues at coordinate 518,075,341 of CM057343.1, forward strand.
GAAAATTATGGAAATTACTAAAAGAGGGTGTTTCATATGAATTATGCAAATTTTAAGTTTTTATGATTAATTATACGCTAATTTAGTGCTAATCGCGATTAAAAATTGCTAATTGGGTTTTAAGCATATTTTGTACAAAACATGCACCATATCATTTTTACACTTATTACATTTTCCTACATGATTTTGGGTGAAGGGTTAATTGTTTTGGGTTTACTATTGAGGAGAGAAGAAAAAAGAAAAAGAAAAGAAAAGGAATAGAATATTAGGTATGGGTGAGAGAGAGAAAGGTGAGGGTTGTCTTGACTTGGCCATTCACTCACCTTACAATTTTCATCACTCATTTCCTCTCCCCTCTCTTCTTCATTGCTGCTGTTGCTGCCCCCCTCCTCCTCCATCTTCATCCTCCCAAAACTCCATGAAAAACACCTAAAAACCCATCACCCATTTCATTAAAAAGATGCATGAGTTCACTAGCTACATCATGGACCGAAAAAGCAAGGATTTTGGACACTTGGGGCAACTCAAGAAAATTCTTGAGTTGCCAAATGAGGTATTTTCTGAAACTTTAGCTTAGTATTTCCTTTGCTTTTACCCCTATGTTAGATTAGAACCGATATTGTGTGGTTTGGGTGAACTTTGAAAATTCTATTTAGGGTTAATGGAAATTGAGAATTGTGATGTGAAATTGAGCTCACTTATAGTAAGCATCACTTATGTTTTACATCCGCGCTAGTCCAGCCCCCGCTCTGTCGTTAGTTAAGTAACATAACGCGTGATGATGGGGCCCAAGGTGAATGCGGATGGCATAAGAGGACGTGATATTTTTTTCCAATTCTCTCTATAATGATAGGTATAAATGATGAGACTGCATTAGATTAATGCAAAGCAAATAAACCAATGTTGAATCGTTGGAACAAATATTAAAACCACTCGGTTTTTTCCAAAACAGAAGATCTTTTAAAATGCTGCAGTGTTAGCTTAGCACCTTAGCAAGGTTTTGGCAAGTATCAAACATGCTATATTAAAATTTTGGGGATGCTAAACAAACCAACCAAGTAATCGAACTAGAGAATTAGGGTTAACTTTGCATGTAAACAACTTTACTTCTAAGAGTTTGGGATTATAACCTTTGTAGTACGTTCCCTCGCTTCATAAGTTCCGTGTTGAGGTCTCTTCGCTGCGAGCATCATGAACCCGGACTCTAGAGAGGCTCCATGAGGTGAATGAGGCATCTTGCTTGAAGTCTTCCTATTCGAAGATGATCTACTTTGAAGAATCTCAAACTCAAGCTCTTATTTCTCTAATTAAGTATTAGTGAAGTGAATACCCTAATCTAAGTGGATAGAATAGATGAGTATGATGAAGTAGGAATTTTGCACTCTTTTGTTTTCAATTTCTCACTTTAAATTATCACAACACAAAAAGCTAGAAAGCTTTTCAAGGGAGGAAGAAGAAGAAGAAGAAAGCTTTTGTGATGAATAATGAATTGTTGTGAAGTTAGAATTGCAACCATGGGTTAAAGATAACATCCTTAACTCTTGTAGAGACTTAACCATTTACTATGGTTAGAGTTAGGTCAATAAATATCTTAAGGAAGACAAAAATGGTGGACAAAGTCAAAGAAGCCTACAAGCTCCCATCAAAATATCAACCATGGATAATTCCACCATTATTTGTATTTCCTTAATAATAATTATAAACCCTAATCTAACACTAGCATGGTTCAAGTCGCATAAACCCTAGTTGCAATTTTAACCTAGCACGTTACAATATTATATATCAAATATATAATATATAATTTAACAAAAGAAAATAATACAATTAACATATATCGCTTATACATCAATGTATTATCCAAGTGAGAAAAAGAATCATTAAAGAAAGCTTATATTAGTTAATGTAACGTAATATATCTCATATATAATTATACATTAAATTATCGAATCAACACTTGATCCGATAACCCGGCTATATTACATATAACCGGCTAATATAACAAGTACCATTTCATCGAATCAGCACTTGATCCGATGACCCGGCTATATCACATATACCCGGCCGATATCACATAACGCGAGAATAGAATACGGTATCTCATATCGTATTAGTCTCGGTCCCGCACATATCGCATATGTTTCCCTACTCCGTTTTTCCTGAGCCAGGAAACCTCTGTGTAGGACTCTAAAGAATTGTCAATACGCCGGCAGTAGGTGATGATCATATCAAACACCCACAAGCTGCAAGCGGTCAGCTAAACGTAACAGCCACCCGTGTATTGAACGGTCAGATGATCAACAAGTAAGCCTGTACATTCTCCTGCGAATCCAATCAGTAACACTCCTGTACAGTCCGATCTCTTCGTTTGATATGTTGCATTTCTAGTCCAGGGGTGGTAAACGTTAGACCCCAGTAACCGATAATTCGTGTCGATGTAAGGCTCATAACAGGTCGAGAAACTACTGATAACACTTACCAGTAGCACTCCAAATCAGCCCTGGTCAAGGACTTCCAGTTATAGCCAATCGAACACAGTAACATCAACTCCCTATACCGGGAGAGACGAAACCCCTCCTATCGCTCATTGCCTCCATGTGATTCGGGACTGTACCCAAAAGCCATCATTTTGCAAGCCCTCTTGGACGTTGTAAGGTGGAAATCAAAGCACAGTGGGAATCACACAAGACTCTATGACGATCTCGGGTCTACAGATTAACCTGTGCCAGTGTCACCAGAGAACTGCTATCTGACGATAGGTATAATACCATTTAGGAGTTCTCGGCTAGTCCGTTCAGTGTACCCAGTCTCCACTGAGCACCCGTACACCATCTTTGATGTTCAACACCAATGGATATATAATCATCCATCGCCCATCATATGGGTCAAGATGCGCGTACGCTTGTCTACTCTGGAGTATCGATGCCCTGTCTCGATACACCCTCGACTAGGAACAGTTATAGCATGTACTCGTGGACTACCCTGGCCCCACTAGTATGATCTCATCATAGTCCTAGTAGTCGAGTACATAACCTAAGGGCTTTATCAACATGTGAGAGCAAGACAGTAAACTAATACAAGTCAACATGTTAAGACAAAGTGAAGCCAGATAACATACTATCATGTCGAGCAAGAAAGTCCTATCTATATATATCAGAGCATCCATTATAATATACATCATATGTACAACAATGGCCTCTAGGGCATATACATAACTAATAATCTCCCACTTGTACTAAGGCCAGCTGTTGTAGTATCTCATACCCAACAACCCGAAGAGTCTCTCAAAATGTATCTGGGGTATGGCCTTCGTGAGTGGATCCGCAGTGTTGTCCTTCGTATCAACTCTCCTAACCTCGATCTCCCAGCGATCAACTATCTCCCGGATCAGGTGATACCGCCTCAGAATATGCCTGGATCGCTGATGGGACCTGGGTTTCTTGGCCAAAGCCACAGCTCTATTGTTATCATAATACAGAGGTATTGGATGCTTAATGGACGAAACCACACCAAGTTCAGTGATGAACTTCTTTATCCAGACAGCCTTTTTGGCAGCATCGTTGGCAGCGATGTATTCAGCCTCCATCGTCGAGTCTGCCACCGTTTCCTGTTTGGAACTCTTCCAACACACCGCCCCTCCATTGAGGGTAAAGACAAAACCCGAGTGCGGCTTAGAGTCTTCCTTATCACTCTGGAAGCTCGAATCGGTAAAGGACTCTACTTGGAGTTCTCCGTTACCATACACCAAGAACATCTCCTTAGTCCTTCTCAAGTACTTGAGAATGTTCTTCACAGCTGTCCAGTGATCCTCTCCTGGATCTGCTTGATACCTACTCACTACACTTAGTGAGTATGCTATATTGGGTCTGGTACATAGCATCGCGTACATGATAGAGCCTACTGCCGAAGCATAGGGTATCCCTTGCATGCGAGTTCTCTCCAAATCAGTTTTAGGAGACATCTCTTTGGAGAGAGTGAGTCCAGAGATCGTGGGTAAGCTCCCACGCTTGGATTCTTCCATACTAAATCTCTTTAGTATGGTGTCAATGTACCTGGATTGGGACAATCTCAGTATCCGTCTAGATCTATCTCTATAGATCTTGATTCCCAAAATGTAGGAGGCATCACCTAGATCTTTCATTGAGAATCTATGTGATAAGAAGAGCTTGACCGAGTGCAGCATAGGAACATTATTTCCTATCAAGTGTATGTTATCCACGTACAATACGAGGAAGACAACCTTACTCTCTGCCACCTTCTTGTATATATAAGGTTCATCTACGTTTTTGATGAAGTCAAACTCTTTGACTACAACATCAAAACAGATGTTCCAACTCCGCGATGCCTGCTTTAACCCGTAGATGGATTTATGCAGCTTGCACACCTTTCCGCTGCTCCCACTGTCTATGAAGCCCTTTGGCTGAGTCATGTACACGCACTCCTCTAAATCACCATTTGGAAAGGCGGTCTTAACATCCATTTGCCAGATTTCGTAGTCATGGAATGCACCAATGGCAAGTAGGATTCGGATGGACTTAAGCATAGCCACTGGAGAAAAGGTTTCGTCATAATCCACACCTGGTCGTTGAAGAAAACCATTTGCAACCAGTCTAGCTTTGAAAGCCTCAACTTTTCCATCTACACCAAATTTCTTCTTAAAGATCCATTTGCTCCCAATGGGTTTTACCCCTTCAGGAGCAACTTCTAAAGTCCATACTTTGTTGGTGTACATGGATTCCATCTCAGATCGCATTGCATCCAGCCATTTCACAGAGTCACCACTCGTGATGGCCTGCTCGAAACTAGTCGGGTCATCATCTTCCATGATGCAATCCTCGCTTCCTCCATCGATGAGAAAACCGTAGTATCTCTCAGGTGGATGAGGAACCCTACTAGATCGGCAGAGAGGCGGGGGTTCGACAGGAACTTCTGAATCCACTGGTTCCACCAAATCTTGTAAGTCTACGGTAGTGCCCTGGCCGTCTTTCAGACGCCAAATGCGGAACAAAAACTTTTATGACTGGCGCTATCGCATACTATAACCCGGATCTGCCATTAACGCTAAACTAACAAACTACAAAGTGGGTAGAAAAGTTATACCGAACGATCCGAGTCCTTCATTATTTAACCATCATCCCACACTCCGTTGCGGCTGCTCCGATCTTCTGGCTCCTCGTCGAGGTGGCACCACATCTACGGATCTTTAAACGGGCTCCCGCCTCTATACCGAGGCAACTCGATCATCAAGTTTGCTAAAAGAGATGACCAAGATTGATGTAGAGAATGAGTAGAACACTTTGTCTCGCTTCATCCAAAGCCATGGATGAACGGTTAATGAAGTTGCCTTTTTAATCGGGTAATGAGAAAATGATCACATCAAATTTCCATGAACCAAAAACTATCATAAACTTTTTCCAAAAACAACCATCATCTTTCCAAGAGGGGGCCGGCCACTATAAGAAGAGGGGGGGGTGTGAGTGTAGGAGCCAAAGAAGGTGACCATTAGCACTAAAAGAAAAGTATGAGTCAAATTAATACCTTGCATAACATTAAATGAAACAATGAGTCATAATAACGCATCATCAAATCATTTAATGCAACCTATGAATCACTAATCCTAGTCACCACTTCTAGAAGCTTCCACACTCATGACACACCTCAAGAAAAGATAAATCAGTATTAAACCGAATGTTTAATACGGGTGATAGAAAACTGGCAACTTCTAAAAGCGATCCCGAAACGAATTTCAGGATAACCCCGTAACTGTATAAATATACCCGCATTTGTATTACGACCGAATACAAATGCATCTGAGATAAAGATATTATATCTACAAAGTATAATACATGGATCCGGCTTAAACCAAAGCCCACCAGTATTATCTGCCCGAAATATGACACGTGCGTAAACGCACGTGCATTTTCCGAACCCTGCCATAAAACCATACGGCCGCTACAACGTTTCGCCCGAACTTGGGAAACTATCTGTGGGGGACTCTAATGACTCGTCAGTACCCTGGAAGTGGGTTTAACCACAAGCCGTCAGCGGCACTAGCTGTGCGTAACGGCTACCCATGTACTGACCTCAAGGGTAGCCGATGAGCGAACCCATCCTGAAACCCTACTGAGCCTAACAGTGACAATATACATACAGTCCGGTCTGTTCGTCTATGAGTATCGCATATCGGGCCTAGGGGGCTGGTAACGTCACACCCCCAATAGCGGTATAAGTCATGTTGGTGACAAGCCCTGAACACCGTGAGAAACTACCGGAGTACCTACCAGTAATTCTCACCTGCCTTGGCCAAGGACTTGGTGTAATGGCTTTCCTAGACACAGCGCGATCTCCACTCCCAATACCGGGAGAGACGAATCCCCTGCCGATCTGCTCACTTGCCTCCATGTGGCTCGGGACTGTACCCAAAAAATACCTGTTTGCACGACTCCTTTGAGCCGTGGTAGGGTAGAATTCAAAGCACAGTGGGAACTCACACGAGAAAAATAATGACCTCAGGTCGATGAACTAACCTGTACACATGTCACCAGGGAACTGCTATCTGACGATAGGTATAATACCAACTAGCAGGTTCCCGGCGAGTCCTATCCGGTGTACTCAAAACCCAATGAGCACCTGTATATATCTTTGGTGATCCAACTGACACCAGTGGCTTGTGAGACCCGCCACCGTCCCTCGTCGGGGTCTCAACTGTATACACTAGTCTACTCCGGAGTATCGATGCCCTGTCTCGGTACTCCAACGACTAGGGACCATTATTAAGGATGTGCTTATGGACTACCCAACTCTCACGTATATGATCGCCATCATACTGTTGGTAGTCAAGCAAGATCCTAAGGGCTCTATCAACGTGTAGTCGTGATCAGTCACCTGAACCTATACACGACTGATAAAGGAAAACCAGATAGCATACTATCATCTCGAGTAAGACTGTCCTACCGGTATAGGTCCTCCTCAATCATTGCAATCATGTACCTGCGATCCAATAATTGACTTTGAGGGCACTATATCCAACAATCTCCCACTTGCATTTAAGGCTAATTATTGCGATGTCGCGTACTCACAGCCCGTGTGATGCCGAACACCCAACTCCTCTACTAATCAGTTTTACAAAGCTCGTTTGTAAAACTCTTGTGTTCGAGAAATAGCCTCAATGAGTGGATCCGCCGTGATGTTCCTTTCTATGTCTCTCTTAATCTCAAGTTCGCGGAGAAAGCCATCTCCCGAATTGAGTAATACCTATCTTAGAGTATGTCCGGATATCTGATGGGACCTAGTTCACAAATGAACTCCAAATCCAAACTTCTTAGACTGTATCGATAACTGAAACTAATCAGTATCCAGCACCATGCCTCCCACAGTATCCTCTTGGACCACCTGTCTATAATACTGCCCCCTTCGTCAGAGGAAAAACTTTAACTCTGACAATCACTCTGTCATCCATGTCACCTTTGAAGCCTGGAATGATAACCGTTTCCCGAAGGAGGCTGCCGTCATCAAATCCGTAGAACATGCACTTATGTTCTTTAAACTGCTTCCTTATGTTTCTTCAGGATTGGATTAATATAAACTTATCGCATCTAGTGCAAAAACAATATCTGGTGTGGTACTTGACATCTCACGATTGACTCAATTGCCTAAGCAAGTGATATGCCAATCATGCATATCCCTCTCCCCTTTAGTCTGTAAGACACCTTTAGAGAGGGTGACTCCATCACCTGCAGGTACATCACCATGCCAGGAGTCATCTATTCTAAAAACTATTAGAATACTGTCAAAGTACCCACATTGGGAAACTACCCAAATCTAGATCTAAAACCATAGATCTAGAAACCAGAATGTCTGATATTATATCCATATTCTGTCTGGAGAAACAACTGTGTGACGACCACAGTACAACCGCTCGTAGTATAGGAATTTTACTTCCTACTCTGTGTATGTCATCCAAATACCAGGACATCACGCCCTACTACCTTCTTAACAGATCCATCCCCTATTCTGATGAAGTCAAAGCCATGACTGTCAAATTAAAATTAGATGATCTATCTCCGCTATAACTGCTCAAGTCTATAAATAGACATTAGCTACTTGCCCACTATGCTTCCGCTGCTCCCACTGACCACAACAACCCTCTGGCAGAATAATATACACGTGCACTTCTAAAGCTAGTTTAGAACGACGTTTTACTCAACCTCCTACCGGGTCTCATGGTCTGGAACAACAGTAGTGTCAAGTCTGGTTAAATAAGAATCTCCCTGTCACCGTCCTTGAGGCTACCGGAGTACCTCTCGGGTGTCTGAGGTTACCCACCATATCTGCGGAGTGGCCATTGGAATGTCAAACCTGATTGAATCTTTAGGTCCTATTAAATTTTCCGTAATCGTTTGCGGTTCTGGAATCACTTCCAGTTCTACCATACTTCCACTACTGTTTTCTGAAAAAATCCATTTTACTAAAACTGCGGCGAGTCAAGAACAATATCACTATTGATCTTCCAGATGGTAGAAAGTCAATCCTCGACATAGCCCAGGTCAACCCACAAACTGCCATTACAGAAACGTGCCTTGAGTTATCCAGAGTCTGGTTTTAAGCATAAGCTGGACAACTCCCCGTACCTTAACATCGTTAAGATATGAACCATTCTATATCCAATATAGAAACTTTGGCACTTATTTAATTGGAACCAGATTCAAATCATGCAGCTGTTTTCAGTGCATATCAACTTAATGGAGAAAGTCTAATCAGCATTACTCAACTTAGGAATCCATCCAATTATGAGTAACCTGAAAGAGAAACAAGTTTCTCAAAAAACATCACTATCAACTAAATACCAATCACAAGTATCTACATCTTCGATCTATTGAAGAATCCCGATACTTGCGACATCTGGTTTTCTACTTTATTCTTATAACCACAACTTCTCAAAACTTAGACCTTGTATTTGTACGAAACACTTGTCTAAAAACTAGAGAAGTCACAAGTAAACAGAACATAATACGAAGACCAACCCCTTTGTCCTGATGGACACTGGACAACATACAATACTCTGTATAAGTCCGTTGAGTTGAATAACTCAAAACCTGTGCATTGTAGGTTGAAAACTGTACTTATGGTTAAGAACTACTCCGCTGTTCAATGCTCCTTACCCAATCGCCAACTGATATAGGTAAATGTCATCGACATAATATCAAAAAGTTATATCTCACTTTATAAAAATAAACGTAGAGATATATCATTTTGAAATTGGTGCACAACAACGAATACTCAAAACCAAATACATGCAGTCTGGCAAAAAACTTAGGCGACTTCCTCAAATATCACCAATTACAACGAATTCCGATATAATGAGGATGATCACCTTATTCCCAATAACCTACTCCCACTCATCATCTGTAAAACCATACGGATGTGAGAATCATACCTGGTAAATACATACCGTGGAGTAAGTATCTAATCGGGAAATCAGTTTTCCTTTAATAACGCACTGAAACATGAAAATGTTTCGTAAGGGTATCCTGGTATTCATAGTAATGCCTCTTCCATAATATAATTTATGACTGTAACCGTATATTTCTTTGCCATCTCTCCAAATCCCTTTATTTGTCTTTAGTCGTTACCTTCTGTACACCATCGTTAGGCTAAATGGTTTTCTTCCTTCCCTACTGTTCGGCACCAGCCTATGGTTTGGAAGAAGACTATCCAGTAAGCATAATAGGTGTACCCTCATAAACCAAGGAGTACTCGTAACCTGAGAGAAGGTGATGATAAAAGACAACTGAATAATACCTTATTCTATTTCTCCCGAACTGGGGAAAAAAGTAAAGGTGAAATAGGAGTGGCGATGAACTACACGGTTTGGTCGTGAATGATAGCAGTCACAATTTACTTTACTCTCTTTCTAATCCCTTTATTTTGTCTTTACATATTACTTTCTGTACACCCTACTTAGGCTAATTGGTTTTCTTCATTCTCTACCTTTCGGCACCTGCCTATGGTTTGGAAGAAGACTATCCAATAAGCGTAATAGGTGTACTCTCCTAAACCAAGGAGCTCTCGCAACCTGAGAGAAGGTGATAATAAAAGACAACTGAATAAACCAATTCTATTTCTCCTGAACCTGGATCCATCCTCGAAGAAGTCCCTTCGAGTTCGTATATAACCATACGATGGATCTATCCAATGGAAGTGGATGTTCGTAGTGATACGAGGTGTTCTGAGAAATTCAAAGGGTAAAAGAAGGAGCGATAATGACTTATGCAACTTAGACAATTCAAAAACCAGTATTTTAAGAAGGTTCGGTCAACTTGGTCACTGAGTCATAGTCTAGGGTCGGTCAAAGGTCGCTGCCAAAGAGAGAGAGAAAAGAAACACTCTTCGTGCACTCTAACCTAGATTAGAATGGTTATCAATTTATCTAATCAGGAAACCTCCCACTGTACTGTCAAATTCTCCTCCAAACCTAAAAGAAGAATCAATCGGGATCGCCCGAAAAGTAAACCAACTCATCAGTGGGAATCGGGATCCAACTCTCATCGCATGATAACGTGACGGAATCCACTCACGTTATCACACTCCAGAAGGTATTCGCATGCCTGGCAAGTTTCAGTTTCTTTAGAAACTCCCGATATGATTTTTGCCCCATGCTCTTATGATCGTGACTAAGATCCAACCAATCATAAGTCGCATGTCAAGTTCTTCCCATCATTATCTTGTTAATTTGAACCCACCCGTACTCTCCCTTGACTAAGGGCCAACAAGGTTGTACGACTGTCCCAAACCATCGCATCTATCTATGCAACATGTGAACACCCCAGCAGCTACCAATCACTATGTCCTGGCTAAGGGCCAAACCAACATAGCTTGAATACTACTGACCATTCATATGAAATGACGGAGGGCTACGACTGGTTTTTGGCGAAAAACCTTTAACGTAATGAACTTGATCTCGTTGAAGGAACCTGATAGCTTTTTATAAAAATATAGTGACGAAAACCTTTGCTAAAGAGGTCACTCCCGGTGAAGGGATCTCGGCTCTTTTCTCGTAGAATGAGGTGCAGGATATTCCAACAGAATACCGCGATGCAAAACAACTTGTAATCGACTATAGTGAAGTTATTACCCTGACGCAAACTTCTGCCTAAGGAGTCACTCCCGGTGAAAGGATATCGGCCCTTGCCTCATCGAATGAGGTGCAGGATATTCCAACTGAATACCACTATGCAAAACAAAAGAAAACGTTTTTGTAATAACACCTTTTAAAACTGTTCCAACAACATCCAAACAGGTTTGTTTTCCTTTGCATTTATCAGAATCAACGCAGTCCCATCAATTAATCACACCAGAAAAGAACAAAAATAAAATGTAGGTATATGCCATCCGCATTCGTCACTGGGTCTCGTCATCACCCGTTAGGTTACTTAACTAACGACAGAGCGGGGACTGACCTAGTGCGGGTGTAAAACATATACAACATCTACTAGTATATATACCAATATACAATAATCGCTCCAGGCGTGATAATATGCAACATTACAAAAAAGTAATAAGCATCACAGAATAATACAGATAATCTGGGATCCCCGGGTTTCACAGAGCCGCAGCTGAAACCCGACGTTCCCCTGGTCGTGTGGATAGCCTGTGCAATGAAACCTAGACCCCTATGGGTGCGGCAAGTTACCCGCCAAAACCTGAAGCGAGGCGGCACCCTGCAGCAAAGTGAATGGACCACCCAGCACTTCACGGAATTCGGTAATCTTGGGCACCCCTCTTTGGGTCAACCTGTACCCCCTACGAGTGCGACGAATAGTCTGCCAATTCTAGAGTGAGGCCCTCTGCCACTCAAAGCTATGAGATGCGGACCCGTTGCCCTCTAGAACTCGGCTATCCGTGCACTCCGTCGCGGGGTAAAACCTAGTACAGAAATGAAAAATATGTACAATGCTACATCGACCTCAGCCCGGTCGTGCCCCAAAAGAATATTATACAAATAGGCAGTGACGGCAGTCCACATGTTGGACGTTCGTCCCGCAATATCAAATGTAAAAATAAATCCAAACTGCACTACCATTGCACACTGCTATCCACCACGACAAATCCGCAACATCACAGCACAACACAGAACATCAACGCGAATGTCACGTTGGCAAACCCGTCTAAAAGGACTATAGCAATTAGACGCGGTTTACCGCTCGAATGACATTCACGGTCGGAGATATAATGTAAGTACTGCAAACTAACAAGTTTAAAATTTCGATCGACAAAATTTCCCGAAGTGGGCCCCACGTACATCTGCTGTACAGTAACAAAATGTGGGCCCAAAAGAAATATTCCAGAAATCACAATTTTCATTGTAGAATCCCCAGAAGAAAACTTGAACACTGAGTCACCAAGACGGCCGCGGTTCCGCGGCCAAAGCTTGGCTTTGGCGGCGGTTCCACGGCCGTACGGTCGAATCAGGGGATCAATTTTCTTCTGTGTTCTTAAAAATGCCTGCTCGATTTTCTGATATGCTCAAAATGATTTTTAGACCAGTATTTAAAATCGACAGAAACTTTAACATAGAAATTGCGGTTTTTTAAAATCCGTTCGATCGATATTTTAAAGGCGTTAGAACAAGTTAGTAAAGCTTAATGGCGTGGCTCTGATAACATGTAAGTCTACTATAGCACCCCGGCCGTCTTTCAGACGCCAAATGCGGAACAAAAACTTTTATAACTGCCGCTATCGTATACTATAACCCGGATCTGCCATTAACGCTAAACTAACAAACTACAAAGCGGGTAGAAAGGTTATACCGAACGATCCGAGTCCTTCGTTCTTTAACCATCATCCCACACTCCAATGCGGCTACTCCGATCTTCTGGCTCCTCGTCGAGGTGGCACCACATCTACGGATCTTTAAACGGGCTCCCGCCTCTACACCGAGGCAACTCGATCATCAAGTTTGCTAAAAGAGATGACCAAGATTGATGTAGAGAATGAGTAGAACACTTTGTCTCGCTTCATCCAAAGCCATGGATGAACGGTTAATGAAGTTGCCTTTTTAATCGGATAATAAGGAAATGATCACATCAAATTTCTATGAACCAAAAACTATCATAAACTTTTTCCAAAAACAACAATCATCTTTCAAAGAGGGGGCCGGCCACTATAAGAAGAGGGGCGGTGAGTGTAGGAGCCAAGGAAGGTGACCATTAGCACTAAAAGAAAAGTATGAGTCAAATTAACACCTTGCATAACATTAAATGAAACAATGAGTCATAATAACACATCATCAAATCATTTAATGCAACCTATGAATCACTAATCCTAGTCACCTCTTCTAGAAGCTTCCACATCATGACACACCTCAAGAAAAGTTAAATCCGTATTAAACCGAATGTTTAATACGGGTGATAGAAAACTGGCAACTTCCAAAAGCGATCCCGAAACGAATTTCAGGATAACCCCGTAACTGTATAAATATACCCGCATTTGTATTACGACAGAATACAAATGCAACTGAGACAAAGATATTATATCTACAATGTATAATACATGGATCCGGCTTAAACCAAAGCCCACCAGTATTATCTTCCCGGAATATGACACGTGCGTAAACGCACGTGCATTTTCCAAACCCTGCCATAAAACCATACGGCCTCTACAACGTTTTGCCCGAACTTGGGAAACTATCTGTGGGGGACTCTAATGACTCGTCAGTACCCTGGCAGTGGGTTTAACCACAAGCCGTCAGCGGCACTAGCTGTGCGTAACGGCTGCCTATGTACTGACCTCAAGGGTAGCCGATGAGCGAACTCATCCTGAGATCCTACTGAGCCTAACAGTGACAATATACATACAGTCCGTTCCGTTCGTCTATGAGTATCGCATATCGGGCCTAGGGGGCTGGTAACGTCAGACCCCCAATAGCGGTATAAGTCGTGTCGGAAACAAGCCCTGAACACCCTGAGAAACTACCGGAGTTCCTACCAGTAATTCTCACCTGTCTTGGCCAAGGACTTGGTGTAATGGCTTTCCTAGGCACAGCGCGATCTCCACCCCCTATACCGGGAGAGACGAATCCCCTGCCGATCTGCTCACTTGCCTCCATGTGGCTCGGGACTGTACCCAAAAAATACTTGTTTGCACGACTCCTTTGAGCCGTGGTAGGGTAGAAATCAAAGCACAGTGGGAACTCACACGAGACAAATGAAGACCTCAGGTCGATGAACTAACCTGTACACATGTCACCAGGGAACTGCTATCTGACGATAGATATAATACCAACTAGCAGGTTCCCAGCGAGTCCTGTCCGGTGTACTCATAACCTAATGAGCACCTGTATACATCTTAGGTGATCCAACTGACACCAGTGGCTTGTGAGACTGGCCATCGCCCCTCGTCGGGGTCTCGACTGTATACACTAGTCTACTCCGGAGTATCGATGCCCTGTCTCGGTACTCCCACGACTAGGGACCACTTTTAAGGATGTGCTTATGGACTACCCAACTCTCACGTATATAATCGCCATCATACTGTTGGTAGTCAAGCAAGATCCTAAGGGCTCTATCAACGCGTAGTCATGATCAGTCACCTGAACCTATACACGACTGATAAAGGCAAACTAGATAGCATACTATCATCTCGAGTAAGACTGTCCTACCAGTATAGGTCCTCATCAATCATTGCAATCACGTACCTGCGATCCAATAATTGACTTTGTGGGCACTATATCCAACAAATCTTATGTTGCAGTTTGTGTAGATGGAACTTTTTCCAGTTCTACCTCCTTGCCACTAATTTTTTTTTCCAGAAATTCCTTTTCCAAAAAGGTGGTATGCCGAGAAATAAACACTTTTTGTTTCTCGGTGTGGTAGAAGACATACCCTTGTGAGTTTTTGGGATATCCTACAAACTTGCACAGGACAGACCTTGCCTCGAGTTTGTCCGAATTGTGCCTTTTGACTTAGGCCGGACAACCCCATATCTTAATATAATTAAGACTTGTTCTCTTCCCCTTCTATATCTCATATGGAGTGGTAGGCACTGATTTGGTAGGGACCATATTCAATAGGTGTATGGCTGTCTCAAGCGCATACCCCCAAAAGGAAATAGGCAACTCAGCAGTGCTCATCATAGAGCACACCATATCTAATAGGGTGCGATTCCTCCGCTCTGATACACCGTTGTGCCGTGGTGTATAAGGAGGAGTAAGCTGAGAGAGAATCCCATTCCCTTTTTGATAGTCCAGGAACATATTGCTCAAGTATTCTCCTCCTCGATCAGATCGAAGTGTCTTAATACTTTTACCCGTTTGGTTCTCGACTTCGTGTTTATATTCTTTGAATTTCTTAAAAGCTTCAGACTTGTGTTTCAACAGGAACACATGTCCGTATCTTGAGAGATCGTCAGTGAATGTATTGAAGTACGAGAAACCATTCCTGGCATGTGTAGACATGGGACCGCATACATCACTATGTATCAGTCCCAAGAGTTCTGTAACTCTTTCTCCGTTTCCACTAAACGGAGTTTTGGTCATTTTTCCTTTGAGACATGAATGGCAAGTTTCATAAGATGATAATTCGAACATATTTAAATAACCATCTTTATGTAACTTAGCAAGTCGTGTCGCATTGATATGACCAAGTCTATAATGCCACAAGAAGGATTCGTTCATTTCTGAAATTTTCCTCTTGTGTGTGTTCTGTATATTAAGAACTGTGTTTTGATTTAGAACGTATATGCCATTATTTAATGTTGGAGATAGTGCCCTCATAGTCAATTATTGGATCGCAGGTACGTGATTGCAATGATTGCGGAGGACCTATACCGGTAGGACAGTCTTACTCGAGATGATAGTATGCTATCTGGTTTGCCTTTATCAGTCGTGTACATGTTCAGGTGACTGATTGCATGTTACACTTTGATAGAGCCCTTAGGATCTTGCTTTACTACCAACAGTATGATGGCGATCATATACGTGAGAGTTGGGTAGTTTATATGCATATCCTTAATTGTGGTCCCTAGTCGTGGGAGTTTCGAGACAGGGCATCGATACTCCGGAGTAGACTAGTGTATACAGTCGAGACCCCGACGAGGGGCGGTGGCCGGTCTCATAAGCCACTGGTGTCAATTGGATCACCTAAGATGTATACAGGTGCTCATTGGGTTATGAGTACACCGGACAGGACTCGCCGGGAATCTGCTAGTTAGTACTATACCTATCGTCAGATAGCAGTTCCCAGGTGACATGTGTACAGGTTAGTTCATCAACCTGAGGTCGTCATTTGTCTCGTGTGAGTTCCCACTGTGCTTTGATTTCTACCCTACCACGGCTTAAAGGAGTCGTGCAAACAGGTAGCTTTTGGGTACAGTCCCGAGCCATATGGAGGCACGTGAGCGGATCGGCAGGGGATTCGTCTCTCCCGGTATTGGGGGCGAGGTCGTGCTGTGTCTAGGAGAGCCATTACACATAGTCCATGGCCATGGCAGGAGATTTACTGGTAGGTACTCCAGTAGTATCTCAGGGTGTTATTGGGCTACACTCCGACACGACTTATACTGCTATTGGGGGTCTGACGTTACTAGCCCCCTAGGCGGATATGCGATACTCATTGACGAACGGACCGGACTGTATATACATTGTCACTGTTAGGCTCAGTAGGGTTTCTGGATGAGTTCGCTCATCGGCCTCCCTTGAGTTCGCTCATCAGCCTCCCTTGAGGTCAGTCCATGGGCAGCCGTTACGCATAGCTAGTGCCGCTGACGGTTTGTGGTTAAACCCACTGCCAGGGTACTGACGAGTCATTAGAGTCCCCCACAGACAGTTTCCCAAGTTCGGGCGAAACGTTGTAGAGGCCGTATGGTTTTATGGCAGGGTTCGGAAAATGCACGTGCGTTTACGCACGTGTCAGTTTTCGGGCAGATGATACTGGTCGGCTTTGGTTTAAGCCGGATCCGAGTATTATATTGAGTAGGTATAATATCTTTGTCTCAGTTGCATTTGTATTCGGTCGTAATACAAATGCGAGTATATTTATACAGTTTCGGGGTTATCCTGAAAGTCGTTTCGGGATCACTTTTGGAAGTTGCCAGTTTCCAGTTTTCTATCAGCCGTCTTTTAACATTCGGTTAAAGACGGATTTATCTTTTCTTCAGTTGAGGTGAGTCAGTGTTCTAGAAGCATCTAGATGAGGTGACTAGGATTAATTGGTGTTGTGTTTTCATTGGATGCATTTAATGGTTCATTAATGCATGATGACTAGGTTTATGACTCATGCTTTAACATTAAAGCATTTTGTTTTGGTTAAGATCTTTTGTTCATGATATTATTTCTAATGGTCACCTCCTTCCTCCTACCATCACCTCCCTCCTCCTTTAAAAGGTGGCCGGCCCTCTCTCTCCTCCACTATTCACTCATTTGAGAAATTATGGTTGCTAAAAAGAAAAGTCTAAAGTTTTGGATGCATGGAAATTTCATAGTTCATTTCTTGTTCCATTTCATTTCCATCGGCAACTTCATTTACCGATCGTCCACGGACTTGGACGAAGTGAGACAAAGTCATCTACTCATTCTCTACATCAATCTTGGTCGTCTCTTTTAGCAAACTTGACGACCGAGTTGCCTCAAGTCAGAGGCGGGAGCCCATTTAAAGAATCAGTGATGTGGTGCCACCTGAACGAGCAGATCGGAGATCGACGAGATCGGAGCAGCCGCAACGGAGCGTAGGATGATGGTTAAAGAACGAAGGACTCGGATCGTTCGGTATAACCTTTCTACACTCTTTACAGTTTGTTAGTTTAGCAATAATGGCAGATCCGGGTTAAAGTATACGATAGCGCCAGATAAAAAGTTTTTGTTCCGCATTTGGCGTCTGTAGACGGCCGGGGCGCTAGCGTAGACTTACAGTGGTATCAGAGCCTCACCATTTTGCTATACTAACTTGTGTTAACGCGTTTAAAATATCGATCGAACCGGAAATCAAAAATCGCAATTTTTCCACTTGACAGTTTCTGTTGATTTTAAACGGCGTCCTAAAAATATTTCACACATCTCAGAAATCTGTGCAGGGTTTTCTAAGGCACACGACAAAATTTGAGCAAGTGATTCCGCTATATAGCCGCGTAAGCGCGGCCAAACTCATGGTTTGGCCGCGGATCCGCGGCCATCCTAATGAATCACTGCATCAAATTTTCTCAGTGTCTTCTCTGGTGGAATTTTGGGTTTTTGGTATATATCTTTTGGGCCCAGGTTTTGTTACTGTTCTCCAGATTTGCGTGGGGCCCACTTTGTGATATTTAGTCGATCGAAATTTAAACATGTTAGTTTACAGTGCTTACATTATATCTCCGACCGGGAATGTCATTTGATCGGTAAACCGCGTCCGATTGCTTTAGTTCTTTTAGACGGGTTTGCGAACGTGACATTCGCGTTGATGTTCTGTGTTGTGCTGTGATGTTGCGGATTTGTCGTGGTGGATAGCAGTGTGCAATGGTAGTACAGTTTGAGTTTATTTGTACATTTGATATTGCGGGGCGAGCGTCCAACATGTGGACTGCCGTCACTGCCTGTTGTATAATATTCTTTTGGGGCACGACCAGGTTGCGTTCGATGTACCTATTGTACTATTTTTCATTACTGTACTAGGTTTTACCCCGCGACGGAGTGCACGGATAGCCGGGTTCTGAGGGGCAACGGGTCCGCATCTCATGGCTTTGAGAGGCAGAGGGGCCCCACTCTAAAATTGGCAGACTATCCGCCGCACTCGTAGGGGGTACAGGTTGACCCAAGGAGGGGTGCTCAATTTACCGGATTCCGTGAAGTGCCGGGTGTTCCATTCACTATGCTGTGGGGGACTACCTCGCTTCAGGTTTTGGCGGGTAACTTGCCGCACCCGTAGGGGTCTAGGTTTCATTGCACAGGCTATCCACACGACAGGGGAACGTCGGGTTTCAGCAGCGGCTCTGTGAAACCCGGGGATCCCAGATTATCTGTATTGTTCTGTGATGCTTATTACTTTTCTGTAATGTTGCATATTATCACGCCTGGAGCGATTATTGTATATTGGTTTATATACTATTAAATGTTGTATATGTTTTACACCCGCGCTAGTCCAGTCCCCGCTCTGTCGTTAGTTAAGTAACCTAACGGGTGATGACGGGACCCAGTGACGAATGCGGATGGCATATACGTACATTTTATTTTCGTTCTTTTCTGGAGTGATTGATTGATGGGACTGCGTTGATTCTGATCAATGCAAAAAGTTAAACAAACCTGTTTACAGTTGTAGGAACAATTTAAAAAGTGTTATTGCAAAGACGTTTCCTTTTGTTATGCATAGCGGTATTCAGTGGAATATCCTGCACCTCATTCGACGGGGCAAGGGTCGATATCCCTTCACCGGGACTGACCCCTTGGGCAGAAGTTTGCGTCAGGGTAATAATTTCACTATAGTCGATTACAAGTTGCTTTGCATAGCTGTATTCAGTGGAATATCCTGCACCTCATTCCACGAGGAAAGAGCCGAGATCCCTTTACCGGGAGTGACCACTTTAGCAAAAGGTTTTCGCCACTATATTTTAAAAAGCTATCAGGTTCCTTCAGCGATATCAAGTTCACTACGTTAAAGGTTTTTCGCCAAAAACCAACCGTAGCCCTCCGTCACTTCTTTTGGGTATTCAGTAGTATTCAAGCTATGTATTTTGACCTAATGCCAAGGCATAGTGTTTGGTAGCTGCTGGGTATTCAATTGTTGCATAGATAGATGAGTTCGTTTGGGACAGCCGTTCTGCTATTTTGACCTAACGCCAAGGGCATGTGCGGGTGGGTTCAAATTAACAAGATAGTGATGGGTAGAACTTGGCATGTGACTTATAACATTTTGACCTAACGCCAAGGTTATAAGAGCATGGGGCAAAAATCGTATCGGGAGTTTCTAAAGAAACTGAAACTTACCAAGTATGCGCATACCTTCTGGAGTATGAGTAACGTGGATGCATTCCATCACGTTATCAAGCGATGAGAGTTGGATCCCGATTCCCACTGATGAGTTGGTTTACTCTTCGGGTGATCCCGATTGATTCTTCTTTAGGTTTGGAGGAGAATTTGACAGGACAGTGGGAGGTTTCCGGATTAGATAAAGTTATAACCATTCTGATCTAGGTTAGAGTGCACGCAGAGTGTTTCTTTTCTCTCTCTCTCTTTGGCAGCGACCTTTGACCGACCCTAGACTATGACTCAGTGATCAGGTTGACCGAACCTTCTTAAAATACTGGCTTTTGGATTGTCTATGTTGCATAAGTCATTGCCACTCCTTCTTCTACCCTTTGCATTTCTCAGAACACCCGTATTACTACGGATATCCACTTCCATTGGATAGATCCATCGTATGGTTATATACGAACTCGAAGGGACTTCTTCGAGGATGGATCCAGGTTCAGGAGAAATTGAATTGGTTTATTCAGTTGTCTTTTATTATCACCTTCTCTCAGGTTGCGAGAGCTCCTTGGTTTAGGAGAGTACACCTATTATGCATATTGGATAGTCTTCTTCCATACCATAGGCAGGTGCCGAAAGGTAGGGAATGAAGAAAACCAATTAGCCTAAGTAGGGTGTGCAGAAGGCAATAACTAAAGACAAAATAAAGGGATTAGAAAGAGGGCAAAGTAAATTGCGACTAATATCATTCACGACCAAAACCGCGTACTTCATCGCCACTCCTATTTCACCTTTAAAAGAATAAGGTATTATTCAGTTGTCTTTTATCATCACCTTCTCTCAGTTGTGAGTACTCCTTGGTTTAGGAGGGTACACCTATTATGCTTACTGGATAGTCTTCTTCCAAACCATAGGCTGGTGCCGAATGGTAGGGAAGGAAGAAAACCGTTTAGCCTAACGATGGTGTACAGAAGGTAACGACTAAAGACAAATAAAGGGATTTGGAGAGATGGCAAAGAGATATACGGTTGAAGTCATGAATTGGATTATGGAAGAGGCATTGCTATGAATACCAGGATACCCCTACGAAACATTTTCATGTTTCAGTGCATTGTTAAAGAAAAACTGTTTTCCCGATTAGACACTTACTCCAAGGGTATGTATTTACCAGGTTTCATTCTCATATCTGTATGGTTTTACAGATGATGAGTGGGAGTAAGTTATTGGGAATTAGGTGATTATCCTCATTATATCGGAATTCGTTGTAATTGGTGATATTTGAGGAAATCGCCAGGGTACAGTTTTCAACCTACGACGCACAGGTTTTGAGTTGTTTAACTCAGCGGACTTATACAGAGTATTGTATGTTGTCCAAGTGTCCATCAGGACAAAAGGGCAGGTCCTCGTACTATGTTCTGTTTACTTATAATTTCTCTAGTTTTTAGACAAGTGTTTCGTAGAAATACAAGGTCTAAGTTTTGAGAAGTTATGGGTATAAGAATAAAGTAGAGAACCAGGTATCACAAGTATCGGGATTCTTCAAAGAGATCGAAGATGTAGATTCTTGTGATTGGTATTCAGATGATAGTGATGGTTTTGAGAAACGTGTTTCTCTTTCAGGTTACTCATAATTGGATGGATTCCTAAGTTGAGTAATGCTGATTAGCCTCTTTCCATTAAGTTGATATGCACTGGAGACAGCTGCATGATTTGAATATGGTTCCAATTAAATAAGTGCCAAAGTTTCTATATTGGATATAGAATGGATCGTACCTTAAAAGATATTAAGGTATGGGGAGTTGTCCAGCTTATGCTTAAAACCAGACACTGGATAACTCAGGGCACGTTTCTGTAATGGCTGTTTGTGGGTTGACCCTGGCTATGACGATGGTTGATATTCTACCATTTCGAAGATCAATAGTGATATTGTTCTTGACTCGCCGCAGTTTTAGTAAAATGGATCTTTTTCAGAAAACAGTAGTGGGAGTATGGTAGAACTGGAAGTGATTCCAGAACCGCAAACGATTACGGAAAATTTAATAGGACCTATATATTCAATCAGGTTTGACATTCCAATAGCCACTCCGCAGATATGGTGGGTAACCTCAGACACCCGAGAGGTACTTCGGTAGCCTCAAGGACGGTGACAGGGAGGTTATTATCTACCCAGACTTGACACTACTGTTGTTCCAGGATATGAGACCCGGTAGGAGGGTTGTCGTAGTCAGTGGGAGCAGCAGAAGCATGGTGGGCAAGTAGCTTATGTCTATTTATAGACTAGAGCAGTTATAGCGGAGATAGATCATCTATTTTTGATGTGACAGTCATGGGTTTGACTTATAGGGGATGGATCTGTTAAGAAGGTAGTAGGGTGTGATGTCATGGTATCTGGATGACATACACAGAGTGGGAAGTAAAATTCCTATACTACGATCGGTTGTACTGTGGTCGTCACACAGTTGTTTCTCCAGACAGGATATGGATATAATATTTGACATTCTGGTTTCTAGATCTATGGTTTTAGATCTGGAATTGGGTAGTTTCCCAATGTGGGTACTTTGACAGATATTCTAATGGTTTTTAGAATAGTTGACTCCTAGCATGGTGGTGTACCTGCAGGTGATGGAGTCACCCTCTCCAAAGGTGTCGTATAGACTAAAGGGGAGAGGGAAGTGCATGATTGGCAGATCACTTGCTTAGGCAATTGAGTCAATCATGAGATGTCAAGTACCACACCAGATGTTGTTTTTGCACTAGATACAATGAGTTTGTATTAATCCAATCCTGGAGAAACATAAGGAAGCAGTTTTAGAACATAAGTGGATGTTATACGGATTTGATGACGGCAGCCTCCTTCGGGAGACGATTATCATTCCAAGCTTCAAAGGTGACAGGGTTGACAGAGTGATTGTCAGAGTTACAGTTTTTCCCTCTGACGAAGAGGGACAGTATTATGGACAGGTGGTCCAAAAGGATACTGTGGGAGGCATGGTGCCGGATACTGATTAGGTTCAGTGATCGATACAGTCTAAGAAGTTTGGATTTGGAGTTCATTAATGAACTAGGTCCCATCAGATATCCAGACATATTCTAAGACAGGTATTACTCAATTCGGGAGATGGCTTTCTCCGCGAACTTGAGATTAAGAGAGATATAGAAAGAAACATCTAGGCGGATCCACTCACTGAGGCTATTTCTCGAACACAATAGTTTTACAAACGGGCTTTGTGAAACTGATTAGTAGAGGAGTTGGATGTTCGGTTTCACACGGGCTGTGAGTAGTCGACATCGCAATAATTAGCCTTGAGTGCAAGTAGGAGATTGTTGGAGATAGTGCCCTCATAGTCAATTATTGGATCGCAGGTACGTGATTGCAATGATTGCGGAGGACCTATACCGGTAGGACAGTCTTACTCGAGATGATAGTATGCTATCTGGTTTGCCTTTATCAGTCGTGTACATGTTCAGGTGACTGATTGCATGTTACACTTTGATAGAGCCCTTAGGATCTTGCTTTACTACCAACAGTATGATGGCGATCATATACGTGAGAGTTGGGTAGTTTATATGCATATCCTTAATTGTGGTCCCTAGTCGTGGGAGTTTCGAGACAGGGCATCGATACTCCGGAGTAGACTAGTGTATACAGTCGAGACCCCGACGAGGGGCGGTGGCCGGTCTCACAAGCCACTGGTGTCAGTTGGATCACCTAAGATGTATACAGGTGCTCATTGGGTTATGAGTACACCGGACAGGACTCGCCGGGAATCTGCTAGTTAGTACTATACCTATCGTCAGATAGCAGTTCCCAGGTGACATGTGTACAGGTTAGTTCATCGACCTGAGGTCGTCATTTGTCTCGTGTGAGTTCCCACTGTGCTTTGATTTCTACCCTACCACGGCTCAAAGGAGTCGTGCAAACAGGTAGCTTTTGGGTACAGTCCCGAGCCATATGGAGGCACGTGAGCGGATCGGCAGGGGATTCGTCTCTCCCGGTATTGGGGGCGAGGTCGTGCTGTGTCTAGGAGAGCCATTACACATAGTCCATGGCCATGGTAGGAGATTTACTGGTAGGTACTCCAGTAGTATCTCAGGGTGTTATTGGGCTACACTCCGACACGACTTATACTGCTATTGGGGGTCTGACGTTACTAGCCCCCTAGGCGGATATGCGATACTCATTGACGAACGGACCGGACTGTATATACATTGTCACTGTTAGGCTCAGTAGGGTTTCTGGATGAGTTCGCTCATCGGCCTCCCTTGAGTTCGCTCATCAGCCTCCCTTGAGGTCAGTCCATGGGCAGCCGTTACGCATAGCTAGTGCCGCTGACGGTTTGTGGTTAAACCCACTGCCAGGGTACTGACGAGTCATTAGAGTCCCCCACAGACAGTTTCCCAAGTTCGGGCGAAACGTTGTAGAGGCCGTATGGTTTTATGGCAGGGTTCGGAAAATGCATGTGCGTTTACGCACGTGTCAGTTTTCGGGCAGATGATACTGGTCGGCTTTAGTTTAAGCCGGATCCGAGTATTATATTGAGTAGGTATAATATCTTTGTCTCAGTTGCATTTGTATTCGGTCGTAATACAAATGCGGGTATATTTATACAGTTTCGGGGTTATCCTGAAAGTCGTTTCGGGATCACTTTTGGAAGTTGCCAGTTTCCAGTTTTCTATCAGCCGTCTTTTAACATTCGGTTAAAGACGGATTTATCTTTTCTTCAGTTGAGGTGAGTCAGTGTTCTAGAAGCATCTAGATGAGGTGACTAGGATTAATTGGTGTTGTGTTTTCATTGGATGCATTTAATGGTTCATTAATGCATGATGACTAGGTTTATGACTCATGCTTTAACATTAAAGCATTTTGTTTTGGTTAAGATCTTTTGTTCATGATATTATTTCTAATGGTCACCTCCCTCCTCCTACCATCACCTCCCTCCTCCTTTAAAAGGTGGCCGGCCCTCTCTCTCCTCCACTATTCACTCATTTGAGAAATTATGGTTGCTAAAAAGAAAAGTCTAAAGTTTTGGATGCATGGAAATTTCATAGTTCATTTCTTGTTCCATTTCATTTCCATTGGCAACTTCATTTACCGATCGTCCACGGACTTGGACGAAGTGAGACAAAGTCATCTACTCATTCTCTACATCAATCTTGGTCGTCTCTTTTAGCAAACTTGATGACCGAGTTGCCTCAAGTCAGAGGCGGGAGCCCGTTTAAAGAATCAGTGATGTGGTGCCACCTGGACGAGCAGATCGGAGATCGACGAGATCGGAGCAGGCGCAACGGAGCGTGGGATGATGGTTAAAGAACGAAGGACTCGGATCGTTCGGTATAACCTTTCTACACTCTTTACAGTTTGTTAGTTTAGCAATAATGGCAGATCCGGGTTAAAGTATACGATAGCGCCAGATAAAAAGTTTTTGTTCCGCATTTGGCGTCTGTAGACGGCCGGGGCGCTAGCGTAGACTTACATTTAACAAGCTTGATCCGATCAACTTTTGATTCAGGAAGATGTTCATAACATTATCCTGTACTACAAAATTATATCCTTCCTTACTTAATAAAGAAACTGATATAATGTTTCATATCATGCTCGGTATGTAATAGCATTCATTCAGAATCAATGTATTACCACTTGGTAATACAAGGTGATATTCGCCAACTGCTTTGGCTGCAACATTTGCACCATTCCCTACTCTTACGGAATGATCACCCATTCCCAGTTCTCTATTTCTCTTTAGCCCATGCAATATATTGCATATGTGGGATCCTGATCCGGTATCTAATGCCCAGGACGTAAAGTGAACTAAGAAACAGTTCTCGGTAGTTAACACATTCGAAGAAGATGCATCATCATGTTTATTCTTCATTTTGGTGGCGTATGAATTCTGGTATTCCCCTATTTCCTGTTCAGTCTTATAACAATTATAAGAAAGAACGGAAGCAACGTTCCCCTGCTCAGTATAACAAACGGGTTCGGTTAATACATCCATACTATTATCTTGATTAAGGCCTGATATGGTCGCTACCTGGAGAGAGAGGGAAGAAAACACTTTAGCGTGCGTTCTTGCAAGATTAGATTGGTTATTATCTTATCTAATCAGGATAGCTCCCACTGGTTTTATCAAATCTTCCTTCAAACCCAAAAAAAGTATGACTAGCCGGGATTAATTACACCTTTATAAGTTCGCCAATCTTTCGGCCAGGCCAATGTTGGTACTTTGAGGGAGGTTCCCCGTACTTTCGTACAGACCTAATTAAAATAAACCTCGTTTTCCTAGAGGCATTACCCCGTTAGCACCTATTTAGACACCTACTTGATCGGCTAATTGTCCTCTGTAAAACTCTCCCAGGAGTAACTCTTACTCGCAGTGGTTATCGGAATCCAACTATCTCATAGCAGGTATCCAATCTCATTGCAAATTTCAACACTTGAAATTCCCGATAATTCTTTTACCCCTAACGTGCTATGAACTTGACGAAAGCCAACAAACCATAGTCCGTTAGTCAAGTTCAACCCGTACATTTCATAATTGAATTAAACCCACCCGCATGACCCTTGACGAAAGCCAACAAAGCCGTACGACTACCCTAATCCAATCGCATCATATGTAACAGATAAGTAGTAAGTAGCTACCGCACACTACGCCTTGACGAAAGCCAATAAACGCAGCACGAATACTAAATATTACTTATCTGAAATGTCGGAGGGCTACGACAGATTTTTCAGAAAACCTTTTGCGTAATGAACTTAATATCGTTGTAGAAACAAGTGATTTTGAAAAGAAGTGTTTTTTAGGCTTTTCTAGTTTCGCTAAAGAGGTCACTCCCGGTGAAGGGATCTCGGCTCTTTCCTCCTCGAATAAGGTGCAGGATATTTCATAAATACTGCTGTGCAAAGCAAGAACTATAGAAGCAATCAAAAACTAAACCGTGAGTTTGTTGCATCTGCCAGTTTTGCTAAAGAGGTCACTCCCGATGAAGGGATCTCGGCTCTTTCCTTATCGAATAAGGTGTTGGATATTCTACAAGGAATACCGCTATGCAAAGTAAAAACTAGTGCTATCCTTTTTATAAGATTTGATTCTACAACATCTTTTAGGTTTCTTTTCTTTCCATTAATCTCATTAATGAAATCCCATCATTTAAGCTTCCTAAGCATCACAGAAGAAACAAAAGCTGTAATATTTATATATCATATATATTGTATAAGCATTCGTCTCACGCATATAAAATGATCACATCACAGTATATCAGCAGCAGAAGTCAACATATGAAATATTGGATATACTAAGACGTTCATGTTTTATTTTGAGCCTTTATAAAACACGGATTCAACGGTCGCGATAAATAGCCAAACCCACATCCCTAGAGCCCTACGAGAGCGGCAAGTAACCCTGCCAATTCTAGGGTTAGGAGACCCGGTCTCGACTCCTCGAGATAGTCTCCCACTGGACCCTAGAACCCGGTTACTTGTGCTCCCCAGCTTGGGTCTATCCTAATGCAGAAAAGTAAATAATATACAATGGTGACATCATCCTCAACCCGGAAGTTCCCCAATATAAGAATATTACATACAAATGAATTTTAAATTAATGAAAATAAAAACTCTCATCTCACATAAAACCCCCGACTATTCAATACACGACGATCCAATATAACATATCACAACAACACATAATCATCACAGATAACTAGGCGAAGTTAGATAATTCAATAAATTCAACGAATTCCCAAAAAATTCCCAGAGAGCTCAACACTTGAGCATAGTTAAAATTAACCAGAGACATACCACAGTACCTACGGACCAACAGCTGAAGGGCTGACCCAAGCCTCTCAAGTGGCGCCGCTGATCCGCCGCTAAAACCAGGTTTTGGTCGCGGATCCGCGGTCACTTAGATGAGTTAGGGTTTCGTTCTTCAAGTGTGTCTATAGAATTCCCTGCATGGTTTTCTGAATATTTTTAACATGAAAAATTTTAACTTTTTGAAAAATTTCCAGAAAGTAGGAAATTTAGGGTTTTCGGAGTTCGATCGGATTTCTAACTTCGTCTAGACAACGCCTAATGCTCTAGCTTGGCTTTGATAACACTGTAGGGTAAGCTTATCACCTTAGCAAGGTTTTGGCAAGTATCAAACATGATATATTAAAATTTTTGGGGTGCTAAACAAACCAACCAAGTAATCGAACTAGAGAATTTGGGTTAACATTGCATGTAAATAACTTTACTTCTAAGAGTTTGGGATTACAACCTTTGTAGTCCGTTTCTTCACTTCATAAGCTCCGTGTTGAGGTCTCTTCGCTGCGGTCATCATGAACCCGGACTCTAGAGAGGCTCCATAAGGTGAATGAGGTATCTTGCCTGAAGTCTTCCTATTCGAAGATGATCTATCTTGAAGAATCCCAAACCCAAGCTCTCACTTCTCTAATTAAGTATCAGCGAAGTGAATACCTTAATCTAAGTGGCTAGAATAGATGAGGATGATGATGTAGGATTTTTTCTCTCTTTTGTTTTCAATTTCTCACTTTAAATCATCATAACACAAAAAGCTAGAAATTTTTTTCAAAGGAGGAAGAAGAAGAAGAAAGCTTTTGTGATGAATAATGAATTGTTGTGAGGTTAGAATTGCAACCATGGATTAAATATAACATCCTTAACCCTTGTAGAGATTTAACCATTTGCTATAGTTGGAGTTAGGTCAACAAATATCTTAAGGAAGACAAAAATGGTGGACAAAGTCAAAGAAACCTACAAGCTTCCATCAAAATATCAACCATGGATAATTCCACCATTTTTTGTATTTCCTTAATAATAATTATTAACCCTAATCTAACCCTATCATGGTTCAAGTCTCATAAACGCTAGTTGCAAATTTAACCTAGCACGTTACAATATTATATATCATATATATAATATATAATGTAACAAAAAAAAATAATACAATTAACATATACCGCATATACATCAATGTATTATCCAAGTGAGAAAAAGAATCAATAAAGCGAGCTTATATTAGTTAATGTAACGTAATATATCTCATATATAATTATACATTAAATTAACGAATCAACACTTGATCCGATAACCCGGCTATATTACATATAACCGGCTAATATAACAAGTTCCATTTCAACGAATCAACACTTGATCCGATGACCGGGCTATATCACATATACCCGGCCGATATCACATATCGCGAGAATAGAATACGGTATCTCATATCGTATTAGTCTCGGTCCCGCACATATCGCATATGTGCCCCTACTCCGTTTTGCCTGAGCCAGGAAACCTCTGTATAGGACTCTAAAGAATCATCAACACGCCGGCAGTAGGTGATGATCATATCAAACACCCACAAGCTGCAAGCGATCAACTAAACGTAATAGCCGCCCGTGTATTGAACGATCAGAAGATCAACAAGTAAGCCTGTACATTTTCCTGTGAATCCAATCAGTAACACTCCCGTACGGTCCGATCTCTTCGTCTGATATGTTGCATATCTAGTCTAGGCGTGGTAAACGTCAGTCCCTAGTAATCGATAAGTCGTGTCGATGTAAGGCTCATAACAGGTCGAGAAACTACTGATAACACTTACCAGTAGTACTCCAAATCAGCCCAGGCCTGGGACTTCCAGTTATAGCCAATCGAACACAGCACAATATCAACTCCCTATACCGGGAGAGACGAAACCCCTTCTATCGCTCATTGCCTCCATGTGATTCGGGACTGTACCCAAAAGCCACCGTTTTGCACGCCCTCTTGGACGTGGTAAGGTAGAAATCAAAGCACAGTGGGAATCACACAAGACTCTATGACGATCTCGGGTCTACAGACTAACCTGTACCAGTGTCACCAAAGAATTGCTATTTGACGATAGGTATAATACCATCTAGGAGTTCTTGGCGAGTCCGTTCAGTGTACCCAGTCTCTACTGAGCACCCGTACGCCATCTTTGATGTCCAACACCAATGGATATGGGATCATCCATCGCCCATCATATGGGTCAAGATGCGTGCACGCTAGTCTATTCTGGAGTATCGATGCCATGTCTCGATACACCCTCGACTAGGAACAGTTATAGGATGTACTCGTGGACTACCCTGGCCCCACTAGTATGATCTCATCATAGTCCTAGTAGTCGAGTACATATCCTAAGGGCTTTTTCAACATATAAGAGCAAGACAGTTAACTAATACAAGTCAACATGTTAAGACAAAGTGAAACCAGATAGCATACTATCATGTTGAGCAAGAAAGTCCACTCTATATATATCAAAGCATCCATTATAATATACAGTATATGTACAACAATGGCCTCTAGGGCATATACATAACTAACAAATGCGGAGCCTAAAACTACTCCTTTAAAAGCTATCACATTCCTTCGATTATATCAAGTTCACTACGTTCACGATTTCGCCAAAACCATTCGTAGCCCTCCGTCATTTCAGTTGAATGTTCAGTAGTATTCAAGCTATGTATGTTGGCCTTCGTCAAGGCATAGTGATTGGTAGCTGCTGGGTATTCATCTGTAGCATAGATAGATGCGTTGGTTTGAGACAGTCGTACTGCTATTTTGGCCTTCGTCAAGGGTATGTACGGGTGGGTTCAAATTAACCTGGATAATGACGGGTAGAACTTGACATGTGACTTATGATATGTTGGCCTTCGTCAAGGTCATAAGAGCATGTGGCAAAAACCCACATCGGGAGTTTCTAAAGAAACTGAAACTTGCTAGTGCTGCATACCATTTGGAGTGTGATAATTTTGGTAGGATTCTTTCAGCTTTATCACAGAATGATATTTGGATTCCGATCCTACTGTGAGTATATGCTACTCCTCGGGAGTATCTTTCCACTTAACGATCAATACTATAAACCAAGTAGGTGTCTAGAATAGTGTTAGTGGGACTACGTCTCCAGGGAAAAGAGGTTATTTAATTAAGGAACTTCGCGAAAGCGTCGTAAAACCTCCCTCGAAGTACCAACACTGGCCTGGCTTAATGGTTAAGCAAGTATTGTACGGTGTGATTGATCCCGACTAATTCTTCTTTTCTGGTTTGACGAAGAATTCGAGAAACAGTGGGAGCCATCCTGTTTAGATAAACTAAAAACCATTCTTAACTTGCAAGAGCGTCATGCTAAAGTGTTTCTTCTCTCTCTCCTAATTGCAGCGACCAAACATGACGGGCCTTAAGTTGCTATTAGATAAAAATATATTGACAGGACCAAATTATAAAGATTGGTTCAGGAATGTCAAGATGGCAATCACTTATGACAAATTGGGCTATCTTCTCACCACTAAAGCCCCTACTATCCCAGGTCCAGAATCCAGTATCGCGAATAAGGAAATCCGTAAGACCTGGGAGATTGACTGCATGAAGGCCAAGTGCCTCGTGTTGGCCTCGATGGACAATGAACATCAGAGGCGGCACGAGAATATGGATCTTGAATCCATATTCCTCCATACCAAGGAATTATATGGAGAGCAATCTCGTATCGCAAGATACGAGACCTCGAAGAAATTTTTTTTCAGTGAGGTTGGCCGTCGGATCATCTGTAGAGGAACACGTCTTTAAGATGATTAGCTACATTGAAGAGCTCGCATACCTTGGGACCACATTAGAGAATGAACTGTACACAGACTTGATTCTTCAGTCCCTTCC
Organism: Agapanthus africanus; assembly: GCA_030015575.1. Classification (NCBI taxonomy): domain Eukaryota; kingdom Viridiplantae; phylum Streptophyta; class Magnoliopsida; order Asparagales; family Amaryllidaceae; genus Agapanthus; species Agapanthus africanus. The sequence goes on from CM057343.1 coordinate 518,106,939, forward strand.
TTCCACCTACGCCCAGTTTATCTTGAATTTTAATATTCAAGGTAAAGAAGTTGAACTTCCAGAACTCCTCAACATGTTGAGGAGCGCTGAGGGCACCCTGAAGAAAGCCAGGGAAACACTCGCTCTGTTTATTGGTGGAGCTTCCTCTTCTAGATCTAAAGCGAAAGCCAAAGGAAAGAAGAAGTAGGCCCCCACCAAACCGAAAGGCGGTGTTAGTCAGGTGGAAACGAAGGGAAAGGCAAAAGTGTCTGGACCGACAGTAGGAAAGGAAGAATGCTTTTATTATCATAAGAAAGGCCATTGGAAGAAAGATTGCGGGGCTTGGAAGGCCAAGAACCAGGACCTGAAGCAAGTTGTGGCTTCGGTTTCGGGTATGTATGTTATTGAAAACTGTCTGTCAATCAACTCTACTTCCTGGGTATTGGATACCGGATCAGGATCTCATATCTGTAATTCTTTATAGGAACTGAGAAGCCGTAGAGTTTTGAAGGCGGGTTATATGACCCTTAGAGTTGCAAATGGAGCAAGCATGGATGTTGTGTCCGTGGGGGAATATCACTTAGGATTGACTAGTGGACATGTTTTGGTTTTACGCAACTGTTATTGTGTACCTAGTTTGACTTGTAATATCATATTTGTATCTTTAATGTCTAAAGAAGGTTATGATTTTACATTTGTAAGCGATGTCGTAAACATCCACCTTAATCATAGTTTGATTGGGTCGGGTACATTAAGCAACATTATATACGTATTAAACCAACCACAGATTTTCAATGTCCAGAATACACACAAAAGAAAGTCTCCAAAATTAAATCATGCTTTCTTATTGCATTGTAGACTAGGTCACATCAATGAAACAAGGTTGACCAAGTTACATAAAGAAGGATATTTGGATCCGTTCGAATATCAATCTTATGCAACTTGTCAATCATGTCTCAAAGGAAAGATGACAAAGACTCCATTCACTGGACACAGAGTAAGAGCGAGCGAGCTCTTGGGACTAATACACAGCGACGTGTGTGGTCCAATGTCTACACATGCAAGAAGTGATTATTCATATTTCATTAATTTTACGGATGATTTCTCTAGGTATGGACATGTCTTCTTGATGAAGCATAAATCCGAGGCCTTTGAGAAATTCCGAGAATATGAGAATGAAGTAAAAAACAAATCGGCAAAAGTATCAAGACACTGAGAACTGATCGAGGTGGTGAATACTTGAGTGCCGAGTTCCTGGATTACCTAAAGAGAATGGAATTCTCTCTTAGCTTACTCCTCCATACACACCACAACACAATGGTGTATCAGAGAGACGGAACCGAACCTTATTAGATATGGTATGTTCCATGATGAGTAACGCTGAGTTACCGCGATCATTCTGATGCTATGCACTAGAATCAGCTGCATATCTTTTGAACAAAGTTCCTACCAAGACTGTGCCTACCACACCATATCAGATATGGAGTGAGAAGAAACCCTATCTTCAGTATCTGAAGATATGGGGATGTCCAGCTTTTGTTAAAAAGCAGCATGCGGACAAACTCGAGGCACGCTCAGTACTGTGTATGTTTGTGGGATACCCAAAGAACTCCAGAGGGTATCTTTTCTATTACGTAGAGGAACAAAAGATTTTTGTTTCTCGTCATGCCCACTTTTTAGAACATCAATTTTTAGAAAAAGAAATTAGTGGTTGCGCAATAGAACTGGAAGAAATTCTAGAACCACAAGCTATTATTGAAAGCTTGGTGGAACCAGAAGTTTCAAAAGAACAGGACATTCCCGCACCACTCCGCAGGAGTAGTAGGCTATCTCATCTGCCCGAGAGATACTACGGTTTTCTCATAGACGGGGATAGAGAAGATTGCATCATTGATAATGATGAGCCGACTAACTTCCAGCAAGCCATTCAGAGCAGTGACTCGGTAAAATGGCTGGATGCAACGCGGACCGAAATGGAGTCCATGTACACTAACATAGTATGGACTTTGGACTTTACTCCAGAAGGGGTAAAACCTGTTGGTTGTAAATGGATTTTCAAAAAGAAGATTGGTGTAGATGGACAGGTTGAAACCTATAAGGCTAGACTTATTGCAAAAGGTTTTCATCAAAGACTTGGTTTGGACTATGATGAAAACTTTTCTCTAGTGGCTATGCTCAAATCCATTCAGATTATTCTTGCCATTGTTGCCTTCTATGATTATGAGATCTGGCAGATGGACGTAAACACGGCTTTCCTAAATGGACATTTGGAAGAGTGCGTCTATATAAATCAGCCAGAAGGTTTTATTCAGAGTGGGAGCAGCGAGAAAGTGTGCAAGCTGCTTAAGTCCATCTATGGACTAAAGCAGGCATCGCGGAGTTGGAACATCTGTTTTGATGAAACAGTCAAAGATTTGGACTTTATCAAAAATCCAGATGAACCTTGCTTGTATAGTAAGATTGTAGGGAGAACTGTAGTGTTCCTCGTATTATACGTGGATGCCATTCTTTTGATAGGAAATGACATTCCTACACTACAATCTGTCAAAAGATTCTTATACAAAGGTTCTCCATGAAAGACCTGGGTGATGCCTCTTACATTCTGGGGATTCAGATTTATCGTGATAGATCAAAGAGGATGTTGGGACTTTCACAGTCCAGGTATATCGACACCATACTGAAAAGATTCAGTATGGAAGATTCCAAACGCGGTAACCTACCGGTTTGTCATGGAGTCACCCTATCCAAAGAGATGTCTCCTAAGACTTATTTGGAAAGGGATCGCATGTCTATTATACCCTACGCTTCTGCTGTAGACTCTATAATGTATGCGATGTTGTGTACTAGACCAGATGTAGCTTACGCACTAATCATAGTAAGCCGGTATCAGTCAAACCCAGGAGAGAACCACTGGGTAGCGGTAAAGAACATTCTCAAGTACTTGAGAAGGACTAAAGAGATGTTCTTAGTGTATGGCGGAAAAGACCTCCAGATCGAGGCTTTTGCTGACTCCAGCTTCTAGAGTGATAAGGATGACTCCAAGTCCATGTCGGGTTATGTCTTTACGCTTAATGGAGGGGCGGTATGTTGGAAAAGTTCAAAGCAGGATACCGTTGCTGACTCAACGATGGAAGCGGAGTATATTGCTGCTTCTGACGCCGCAAAAGAAGCAGTTTGGATGAGGAAGTTCATAAAAGATCTTCAGGTGGTTCCATCCATTGTTGATCCAATACCTTTGTATTGTGACAACAATAGGGCTATAGCTTTAGCGAAAGAAACCAGGTCCCATCAGAAGTCCAGACACATCTTAAGGCGGTATCACCTGATCAGGGAGATCGTGGATCGCCGGGAGATCGTGGATCGCCGCGAGATCGAGGTTCAGAGAGTTGCTACAGAGGACAAAAATGCAGATCCATTCACAAAGGCCATCTCTCAGACGCAATTTGAGAAGCTATTCAAGATGATAGGTCTGCGATATGCCAGCACATGGCCTTAGTGCAAGTGGGAGATTGTTGGTGATATATGCCCTAGAGGCTATTATTGTATCATACTAGTTTGTATATTACATTTTGGGAGCTTGGGATATATACACAGATTTATGACATTCTTGCTCAATATAGTAGTATGCTACTTGGTTTGAATCTATCTTAATATGTGTATATGTTTCTTTTAAACATATCGCTAATACATATTGATAGAGCCCTTAAGATCTTTGCTTGACTACCAGTGTTGTGATGGCAGTTACACTAGTGGGGGCTGGATAGTCTACACGCATATCCTTATACAATTCCCTAATCGCAGGATTATCGATACAGGGCATCGACACTCCAGAGTAGACTAGTGTATACGCTTCTCTTCCCAGGAGGGGAGATGGTCTGTCCCACAGCCATCAGTACGTCGTACTGGAGATAGTGTGTAGGTGCTCATTAGGTTATGAGTTACACTGGACGGACTCATTGGGAACTGCTGGTTGGTAATATACGTATCGTCAGATAGCAGTTCCCAGGTGACATGAGTACAGTATAGTCTGTTGACTTGACACTGCTACTTCGCCTCAAGTGTGTTCCCACTGTTCTTGGATTACTACCCTACCATGGCTTTACTGAGTCATGCAAACAGGTAGTAGTTGGGTGCAGTCCTGAAGCACTTGGAGGCAGTGACGGTTAGATAGGATTCGTCTCTCCCGGTATTGGGGGTTGATATCGCGCTGTGTTCGGAATGCCATTACACAAAGTCCCTGGGCAGGGCAAGCGAGATTTACTGGTAGGTGCTCCAGTAGTTTCTCAGGGTGTATTGGTCTGTACTCCGACATGACTTATACCGCTATTAGGGGTCTAACGTTTACCGCCCCCTAAGCCTGATATGCGATACTCTTAGACGAACAGACCGGACTGTACGGAGATTGTCACATACAGACTCAGTAGGAGGTCAGATGAGTTATGCTCATTGGCTTTCTTATCGACAATACCTGGGGACCGTTACGTACAGCTAGTACCGCTTGCGGCCTGTGGTTAAACCCACTGCCAGCGTGGAGTCGAGTCTTTAGGGTCCACACAGAGCGTTTCCCAGCATTGGGCAAAACATGTAGATGTCGTATGGTTTTACGAAAGGGTTCGATCATGTGCGTACACTTGTAAACGCATGATGATTCGGATGGACAATACCAGTGAGCTTTGGTTTAAGCCGAATCATAGTATTGTATTGATGGATTGTCTTCGTCTTCGGTATTTGTATTTTTTCGGAATACGAATACAGGTATATATATACTGACTAGGGGCGTTTTTGTAATTTGTACAAAGTGTTTTTGTAGATGGCATGACCTAATTGTATTAATCATTTTAGTTTTAAATATATAATACATTTTAAGTAATTGGAAATGATGTGTATTATGCATGAATAAGGACTCGGGTTTTGAGGACACATGGTGATCATTTGACCCATGAGTCATTGTTTTGTAAATTGAACCTCATATCTATTATGGAAATAGATAATCTATGAAGATAATGGTGAGAGTTCAGTTTGCAAAATAGAGAGAGAAAAAACCATTTCCTTCTTCATCTTTTGAGTTCACAAAATTTCTTTTGCCATCTCCAATTCCCTCAAGCTCAAGAACACTCATGAGTTGAGTAACCTTGGGCAATAGTAGACTCCTCAATCTATCTACATCATCAACACACTCTAGGTCATCTAGTTTAGCACATTAGTAGATATAGTTTCTTTGGTATAGAAGAGAAAGCTTGGTGCATAAACGTTCGGGTGGATCATTTTAGATTCAAGGAAGCCGATGAAGAGGCGACATCCGTATCACTCCGAAGAGTTCGTGCAGGTGAGGAGGACAGCGGGAGAAGGAGAAGAAGGACCAGATTCTTAAGGTATAATTTTTGTACTCATCTTTATAATTTATATGATAGTTGCTAGATATGGTTTAGGTTACGATCAAGGCTAATAGTCGATGTTATGATGCTAAAATTATCATTTTTTACACCTTCTGCCTCCCCGTGACTCCGCGGGGTGTATAACATCGACTTACAGCCTAGTCATATTCCGAAGGCCTCAAATCCCTATATAGCCTGATATCAATGTGCGACGGGTGCCGTTATCAAAGAAGAGTGGTAGATGCTTCTTGATCATAAAGATTCCGTCCCGGCTAGTAACCCTACGGTTCCACTGAAACGACGCTCAGTCGTCTGCCCTTCCTTGAGTGGGGGCGATACGGTAGTAGCTCCGTGTGCCTTTCCATTGGTGTCGATGGCTAAGCCAAGACCGGATGTAAGTGCTCCTGGCAGCGTGATGGCTGCAGAGTTTCCTGAGTCGGATATTTGCTCAAAAATCGGGACACGCCATCCTAAGATGCCTGTAAAGTGAAAGCTCCTATCATCAAGTATTGCTGCCGGCTCTCAAAAGAAGAAGAAATCTATGTTTTCAGCTGACGTTGTATTTGGTCAAGAACCTCATGCTCCCTATAGCAAAGGCTTGTCCCAATATGGCACCAACGATAATCTTTTTGAAGTTTCTACTGATGAGAACACAACAACTAATCTTCATGCCGCTATTGAGACTTCTGAACAATTAGCCCGCGAGCAAGCAGCGCTTGCTGCTCTTGCGGCGTCAGGTACATCTCATTTACATTCTTTACGTATCATAGATAAAATGATATCATGTTCTTATTTAGCATTTCATCCTCCAAACAGGCATCTCTGTTGAAGTGGCTTTCCGGGCATCCATTAGAACATACGAGGAAGAGGAGAGGCTTCGTGCTTCCATGGGCCTTGATACGATTTATTTTATGTGCTTTTGAATATTTAATGCATTTTGCCATATTTTATGGGGAGTTCTATTTCTAATGGGAGCACTGCTTCCGTGCCGAACACCAATGCGTATAGTGTTGTATTCATGGTCGTCTTAAACGTTGTTCGGTACGTCCAGAGAGCCTCATGCAGCCTTTCGGGCCAGTCCTTTTTGTTTCTGGACACCGTCTTTTTTATAATCTTTGCTAAGGTCTTGTTGAAAGTTTCAGCTAGAACGTTGGCCCGAGGATTACAGACTGAAGAGCATCTCTAATCTATTTTATGCTGCTGTGCGAAGCGGCTTATTTTTTGGCTTCTGTAAGCTGGGCCATTATCCGAGATTATTCGTCGCAGAGTTCCAAACAGGTATATAACATGGTTTTGAAGAAATGGAGGATATTCTCCGACTTCACTTCCCTTAGGGGTACTGCTTCTGCCCACTTAGAGAAGTAGTCGGTTGTTGCTAGTATGAACCAATGTCCTTTGGATGATGCCAGTTTGATAAGGCCAATTATATCGGTTCCCCACATTTCGAACGGCCAGCTATCCACTGTCGGGTGTAGCGGATTGTGATGTTGATGGATGAAGTCCTCTCGAATTTGGCATGAGTGACACTGCTTCACATATTCGAGGCAATCCTGAGTCATCGTGGTCCAATAATAACCCATTCTTTTTATCTTCAGCTTCATATTTGGCCCAGCTTGATGAGAACCGCAGAGTCCGTCGTGAATTTCTTGGACGAATTTCTTTGCTTCCTCTGGCCCTAGGCATCTTAGGCATAGACAGTCAAACGATCTCTTATATAGAGTATCAATGACGAAGGCGAAAGACAAAACTTGTTTCATGAGATGATGTCTAAACGACGCATTTTCGGGTGTTCGTTGGGACTTAAAGTAGTATATGAAAACTTCCCTCCAGTCCTTGACTTTTTCTTCGTCCTCTATTTGAAGGGCTACTTGTTCAGTCGTTTTTTCTTTTGGATGGTTCTATCAGATCTTTCAAAGATATATCTGTTGGCCTGAGAACCCTGCGGCTTTGCATAATGATCCTCATGTTATCGAGGTCTTCATCGGCCATTCCTTAGCCAATTTGGCCAATGCATCCACCTTACTGTTTTCCGCACGCGGTATGGTTTCCAGGGTATAGGAAGGAATTTGTGTCAGCAGTTGCTGCACACTTTCGCCATAGTTTATCAGCCCTGGCTTGCATGTCTGATAGTCGCTATTTACATGGCTAACGATCTGCTAGGAGTCTCTATATATAAGGAGGTCTTTGATTCCCGTGTCGATAGCGATTTCAAGACCTGCTAACAAAACTTCATATTTAGCTTCATTGTTAGTCCTTGTCTCCGTTAAGGAGAGGGCATAACACAATATCTCTCCTTACGGGGTCACAAAGATAAGGCCCACCCCGGCACTGATTATGCGGGTGTTTTGCTTTCGCCGCTTCAAGGAAGATGCTCTATCAAAGTAAAGTTCCCATTGGGAATCATTTTCTTCTTCGATTGCATTGAACGCATGTTCATCTGGCAACTAGCAATTTAAGGGGGAGTCGGCTGGTATCGGAAGCTCCGCTAGAAAGTCGGCTATGGTATGCCTTTTCACTGCTTTGAGGGGACGATACGTTACTGAGAACTCCATCAGGAGGAGGGCCCATTTGGCAAGCCTTCCTGTTAGTATGTCACTTGACATTAAATATTTGAGAGGATCCACCATCGATATGAGATGGACTTCATGTGCCAAGGTGTAATATCTGAGCTCCGTTATTGGAAAGATTAGTGCCAGGCAATGCTTTTTGATGGGGGAATAGTTGTTTTCTGCCCCCAGAAGAACTCGACTTAAATAGTATAGAGATCTCTCCTTTCCCTGATCGTTCTCTTATGCCCATAATGCACTTAGAGAACCCTCAAGAGCCGTTGTATATAGGATAAGGGGTTTTCCCTTAACCGGAGCGGTCAATACCGGCGGATTTCGCAGTATTGCTTGATTTCGTCCAGTGCATTTTGGCATTTCAGATCCCAGACGAATGCGGTCCCTTTCTTCGTCAGAGGACTGTAGGAATGACATTTTCTGAAGAAGTTGACTGTGAACCGCTGGATATATGCGAGCTTTCCTTAGAGAGACCGCAGTTGTTTGAGGGTTCTTGGCATGGGCATTTCCATAATTGTCTTGATATTTGAGGGATCGATTTCGATACCCCAGTGACGTATGATGAATTCTAGGAATTTGCCTGAGAAAATTCCAAACACGCATTTTAAAGGGTTCATCTTCAGATTATACTTCTGAAGATATTGGAACACTACTTTTAGATCTTCCCAATGTTCCTCATAAGATTTGCTTTTCACTACAAGGTCGTCGATGTAGCATTCGACAATCTCATGTATGAGGTTATCGAAGATCTTTGTCATGGCCCTCTGGTAGATAGCGCCAGCGTTCTTCAGACCGATGGGCATTTCCTTATAGTAGAATATACCCAACGGGGTCCGGAAGGCGGTATGCTTCTGGTCTTCAAGATGCATTTTTATTTTCTTGTATCCTTAAGTTCCATCCATGAAAGAGAAGACCTCATGGGTAGACGTGTTATCGATCATCAGCTCGGTAACGGGTACTGGGAAGTCGTCCTTCGGGCAAGCTTTGTTGAGGTCCCGGAAGTCCACGCAGATGCGGACTGTCCCATTTTTCTTTATCACCGGAATGGTGTTAGTGATCCATTCGGGATATTGAACTTCTTGGATGAAGCCGGAGTCGATTAGTTTCTTGACTTTAGTGTTGATACCCATCTCAAGTTCGAGTCGCATCTTTCTTGGCACCTGTTTGACTGGCTTTATGTCTGACGATATGGCCAGTTTATATACCGCTACTTTTGGATCTAGACCCGGCATCTCGCAGTAGTTCCATGCGACGCAGTTTTTATACTGCATGAGAATGTCTTTTAATATGGCCACTTTTTTTTCAGATAGTAGCTCACTGACAAACGTTGGCCTCGGATCATTTTCCATTCCTAAGTCGATTTTCCTTAGGTTGTTCGCCGTGGTGTGTATCCCATCTTCCAGCTCTTTTGGTGCTGGTGGAAACTCTAAGATCACCTCATTCTCGTTTTCATTGGCGAAGCACCTGTAGAGGTCATTCATAGTCTCGTGCCCTCCTTCTTTTAAGAGTGTTATCATATGGCAGGTACGAGTTCGCTTCCATTCTCGATGTTGATCTGGTCCGATCTTGACCGTATAGGTCCTCTTTGGCTCATGCTTTTGTGGCGGGGTTACCCTTCAGCTGTCGGATAACGTAAACCTGCCTCGTCGATACTGGTCTTCTACCCAGTCTTTGTAGGTGAAGCAGTCTTCAAGGGGATGACTATTACTCGATGATAGGAGCAATAATCCGGATGATGGATATTTTTTTTGTTCGGGGTGCCGAGACTCCGGAAGCGTCATCATTTAGTGCTTCATAACAAGGTTGACTATTTTCCTCTTCTTGTCTTGTGGGAAAGAGTATTCCCGATCCATCTTCTTTATAAAGTACGGGCTCCAATCGAGTTTTTCTCGTTTGCACGACGTCTTTGATCCACTTTGTTGTCTTCGAGTGATTTTTGCGTTCTTTACCATGTTTTTACCTCAATTTTGTGGTTTTCCCTTTTCGCGAGAACACATAGCGGGCTGGGGACTAAGAGTATTATGGTCTACTTTCTCCGCAGATTGTTGACTGAGATGTTGCGTCCTGGTCTTTTTATAAATGGCCATTTTGCGGCTGTGGTTGTCCCGGTTATTTTGACATGCTTATTTTATTAACTTGTCAATTTGTTCTTCCAGCGACGGGCTTAATGTTTTTAGAGTGGGATCTCGCTCCGATTCGACGTCACTACTATTTGGAAAAGTGTTTTCCTCTTCACTTGAGCTGTTTACGACGCAGCAACTGTAGATCTGCTCCCGTTTCTTGGACCGAAAGTATCCGAGCCCGGTTGTCTCCATCCTCCCGTTGGGCATCTTTCGCTGAGTCCCGGGGGTATCCCAAATCTTTTTGTAAAATTGGGTTTATCAAATAGTTTGTTCAAGGGGCACACCTTGGCATCTTAATAGCTTTTTTAATCCCTACACGTAATATCTTGGCAGACGGATAGGTTAAAGTTTGTCGAGTGCAAAATCGACACCATGCCAAATTTCTTTTTCTACTTTGGTCTCCGTAAATTGGTAGAAGATGATCGCCTTTTCACCCCTTCGCCTAGGAGGCACGTAGAAAGTTTATAGCTCTTGTACGCTGTATGTATCGAGCGCATCAAGTTTCTTGTAATGCCGAGACGGAGCCATTTTAATTTGTAGACTCTGATTTGCTCTGGCAAAACTTTGCATTGACGGGCGGACGGAGAAAACTGCATTGGCCTCGTCCTCTGAGTCGCTGCCAAAGAACAAAATAGGAGTAGATGGTCCGGGCTTATTTTTTTCTTTTTGGGGTTGCCCTGATTAGACTATTTCTTCATCTTCCTTGGTATTGCTCCTAAAGATCGGGATAGTGGTGATGGATTTCTATTTGTTCTCCGGATTGTGTCACCTTTCAGTATCCTCAAAGTATGGTAGGAAGTACTTTGCGTCTTCATATTTCCGGACTTCGTTTATGGAGAACGAATTTAGCTTTCCCGTGACGGTGTGTTCCGAGCCGTCCTTGTAATACTTCATACACTGATGTTGTGTAGAAGGGATAACGTTGTACTCGTGTAACTAAGGCCTGTCAAGCAAAGCGTTATAGCAAGTCTTGGTGTCAATGACATGAAATTTGATGTCAGTGACGAGCAGCCTGAAGCATAGTGTCAGTATTACGGAGCCAAGCGTCCATGATGACTGTGAGTTGAACCCGGAGATGGTAATTTTATCTCGGGTAAGGTGCTGAACGTTCATGCAATTTTCCTTCAGAACTCTCACATTGAGAAAGTTAACGGAGGATTCGTTGTCGGCAAAGATTTTCCCTATCTTGATATCATGGCAGTACCCAGTGACGTATAACGGGCGATTATTTTCGCACATACTGAGGAGTGGATCTTCATCGCTGAATGTAATATCGGCCGTATGGACCTCTGCTAGTTCATCTTTCATCTCCTCCTCTGTGAGGAAAGCTTGGAACTGATCGTACTCTTATAATGCCTTGATCAGGGAATCTCGTGCTTCTTTGGACAGGTGGAGAGCATCCAATATGCTCAGTTGCGAGGGTATTTTCCTCAGATGTGCCAGGACGTTATAATCCACATTGTTTTTCTTAAGCGGGTCTTCTGTGGTGAGCTCTTTTACCACTCCGTCATCGAGGGAAATTTCCTCAGGGATTTTCCTTTTCCCTTAGTCTTTTTTGTTCGAATCTTTGTTTGTAGGTCCGAGGTTCTTCTCAGGCAGCGTGCGGTTAAGCAGATGAATATTCTTGCAGTTCTTCTCCTCCTCTTCTTTTTCGGAGGCGGAGTCTTTGGAGAGAGGGTTGAGGGGTGTTTCATCTTCAGAATTGCTCCCGAATGTAAGAATTGGATGTTTTCCTCCATCCGAACGGGCACCAACCATACGACAGTTGCCAGTCGTTTCTTCATGCGTGTTCGACCCACTATTTTGCTATCGACGAGCGCGAGCTTTACGCTTCATCCTTTTGAAGTGTTTTTGATGATCAATGTATCTTTACCACCAATTCTTGAAGGCATTGCATTCCTCGATGGGGTGGGTGAATCTCTGATGATATAGACAGTAGTTTGGATGTGATTTTTCTCCATCAACGTATATGACCCCTGAAGTGTTCTTTAAGAGAGGTGGAAGCTTCATCCCCATTGACAGGACTTTGGTGAACCGCTTCACTATTTTGATCCTGCTCTTCTTTGTTGCAGGTGTGCTTCGGTTTGGTTGGAGCACTTTACGGCTCATCCTGACCGCAGCTTCTTTACTCAGACTCTGACGCTTAGCATTTTCATATATGGCTGTCTCGCGTTCTCGGTCAACTTTGCTTTTTTGAAAGGCTTCGTTGAGCAGCCTCTCAATCGGGTCTTTTTCTGGTAGTTCCAGAGATTTTAGCGCTGATTCTGCCCCCAGTTCATCTGCGTTATTTTCTAACGCTGAGGGAGCCTCTTCGTCATATGACAACGAATGGGAGACCATGTGGCAACTTGCTACACGGTCTTCGGTTTCTCCTGATGAGTCATTTCCCTCATCATTGTCATGGTCTTCACTCTCAAGAATATGCTTGAGGAATTCTTCGAGTGTGACCGGTGTCCACGCCTTCTGGTTATACTCCTCCAGTGCATCTATGTATTTTTGTAAATCTGTGTGTTTTTCGTCATACTCGGCAGGCTGAACATGCTTCTTAGTCTTATTCTTTTTCTTCGAAGACTTCGAAGGCTTGACTTAGGGGTTTTCCCCCTCGTCAACAATTTTCGGTGCGGGATGAGCTTTTAGCATCCCTTCGATTATTTTGGGTTCAACTGGGCTTTTCCATCTGACTGCCAGACATACCTGTAGATCTTTCAACATTCTTTTAGTTCTTGCTAAAAGAACGACTTCTCATGGAGCTTCTTCCACGAGTGAGCATGATGCCCCCTATGCGTCCACCTTTTTAGGAGTGTGCTTCTGGGGCGGGTTCACCCTCCAGTTATCAGAAAGCGCAAATTTCCCCCGTTGATACTGGTCTTCAACCCAATTTTTAAAGACGTTGCAATCTTCAATTGGGTGGCTCACCATTCTGTCATAGGAGCAGTAATTAGGGTTGTTGACGTCGCCAGGTTAGGCTGGACGTCACAGGTCTGGCAATATGATAAGGTTATTTCGTATCGCTAACTCAAACAGTCTCCTCATTTTATCGCACGGGAACGAGTAAGCACGTCCCAGTCTTTCTTCTAAGGACGGGCGCGGATGAGCGTTGTTTTGGGCCATTCGGTTGTTTTTTCTTATTGGCAACGAAGGCTAATTTCCCTTTACCCTTAGTATTTCGAGGGTCCTTATTTAAGGAGGAACGCCCATGGCCCATCTGGTCCATCTGGGCCAGTTTGTCTATCAGAGCCTGAAAGGTTGTCAACTTGAAGAACGTCATGAACTGGGACACAGTTGTTTGAGGATCGAGAGTCCCGATGAACATGCCCACGGCAGGAGATTCTTCAATGCACTGTTCGCACTTAGACCACAGGTTCCGCCACCAGATCGCATATTGGACCCATGTTTCTCCTAGCTTTACCTTGGCATTGATTAATGCCATGATCGGAGTGCGCTCACTCCCGCTGGCGAACCTCTTTGTGAACAGTAGCTCCATTTCTGTGAAAGTTTTCACGGAGTCATTTGGGAGCTCCAAGTACCATTCGAAAGCTGTCTCTACCAGGATACCAACGAACTGGCGAAGCAACAGTTTGTCGTCGCCTCCAGTTTTGCCGCACAGAGCTCTGAATTGTGCGACATGCTGGTAAAGGTTGCCTGTTCCTTTGTAGACATGGAACTTTGGGATCATATATCCCGGCAGGTATTTGATTTGGTCATACCAGCCTGGATATGGTCGCCCTGTTCTGACAATTTGGCCGGCGACTTCATTAACTTGGTGAGCTTTTATTTTCTGAGCAATGTAATCATCCAGGGCGGCCTTGGAGATCGTTTCCTCCTTGGCCGTTGATAAGGAAGGAAGAGGGGTTTGATGTTTCCTCTCTGTCATCCTCAATGATTTTCGGCGGATCTTCAGCCGGGGGTTCTGGTTGGATCATCATCTCAACCATGTCTTGGAATAAGAGGGCCATCTGCTTTATTTTAGCAGCTTGCTCAATAGCCTTTTTGTCCTTTCTTTCCAGCACGCTTCGCAGAAACTCTGTATCGGTCTCTTGCTCTTGGCACTGTTCGATTTCTTTGTCCGGACCTTCTTTTTGTCCGGTAAATGCTACCATTTTGGTCAGCATTTCCTTGAGCCTTTGCTGTTTCTCCTAAGCCTTAGTCAACGATCGGGTTTGCGGTCGATGACTCACTGAGGCGCGACTTTCTTCTTTTCCCGAAGCCATATAGACCGTGTGTTTGGTTATGCCCCATACTTGGGGCGTTTAGGTCCATCACTTTTGGAATTTGCCGCGGGCGTTAGAGTTTTCTCCAGCCTCATTCTTTTATTAGAGATTAGAGTTGAATATGCCGTTGTAACAAGCACCTGTTTAGGAGAAGTCCCCCGTTGTATAGCGGAGGAGTGGCCTTTTCCTTGCCGGCCCTTAGATTTCTCGGGTCAACGAGAGTAATTTTTGTCAATCACCAAGTCTTGCATTTTTCGCCAGACCTTACGTATTTGTGAGGAGAGCCTTTGGCGAGGCTTCTCTGGCTGTTGCAGCATAAGGAACTCTACTGGCAGATGTGATTTCTTCAACGGTAGAGTTCTTGCGTACTCTCCTCAGTGGATCAAAACTATTTTCGGTTGGAACAGCAGCGTCGACCTCTACCATAGGATCTGGTGGGGTGAGTCTAGAGGGGGCGTTGCCCCCAGCCTGTCTTATTCGGCTCCAGTGGCGACGCCAACCATGCCCTGCTGGAGGGACCGCCTTAGTTTCGGAAGCGGCTTCATTATGCCCTCGGATTTGCTGAGGGGTTTCCATCGGCACTATCCTGTTGAAGACCGACGTCCTTAATAGGATTTGAGGAGAGCCGGCCAATCTTTCGAAGACTGACCATCTGATGGGGGAAGCACCTTTGCCGGCTTCGCCTGTAGCAGGGACATGAATGCAAGTCTACGGTAGCGTCCCGGCCGTCGATCCAAGGCCAAACGCGGAACAAAAACTTTTTACGAAACCGGTGCTATCGCAGACTTTCACCCACATCATACCATTAACACTTAACTAGCTAACTATAAAGAAGATAGAATGGCTATATCGATCGATCCATATCCTTCGGTCTTTTGGCCACCATCCCAAGATCCTCGCGGCATCTCCGATCTCCGGTCACCTCGTCGGAAGGGCACCACATCAATGAGTCTTTTTACGGGCTTCCGCTTCATCCGAAGCAACTCGAACATGAAGTTTGCTAGCCGACATGTCCAAGGTGAAGTAGAGAATGTGTGTGATAACTTTGTCTCAAGCATCTATTGATTCTCAACTTATGAGAGTGTATGGATGGAGGTTGAAGATGATGCCATGGTGGAAATGGTGAGCTAGAGGAAGAAGAAGAAGAGGTTTTCTATTCTTAATGTGTTGGAATAATAATGTGAGAGTTAGAATAGAATCCAAGAGCTAACCCCTTGCCTTATGGCTGCCCCTTCTCTATCCACTTATCATTCAACACATCAATCAAAATAAAATGTGACATATGCACAAATAAAGAGACCATGAGTCACCACTTATGTACATGTCACAATAAATGCTCCTCATGATGAAACCCACTCACAATTTCCACCAAAACATTAACCCAAATGTTTATGACAATAAAAGGAACGGCATCATCTAAAGTAAACTCGTGACGGATCATAAGAATACCCCTCACCTGTATATACATACCTGCATCCGCATTCTGACTGAATACGAATGCGATGAGACGAAAGCAATCCAACAAATGTAATACTAGGATCTAGCTTAAACCAAAGCCTACTAGTATGATCCGTCCGATCATGATCCATGCACAAGTGTACGTATATGATCGAACCCTGCCATAATGTCATACAGCCTCTACAACGTTTCGCCCGAAAAAAGGGAAACTATCTGTGGGGGACTCTAAAGACTCGTCAATACACTGGTAGTGGGTTTAACCACAAGCACGTCAGTGGTACTAGCTATACGTAACGGCTACCCTTGTATTGACCAAAAGGGAAGCTGATAAGCGAACTCATCCAGAAACCCTACTGAGCCTGTCAGTGACAATATCCGTATAGTCCGGTCCATTCGTCTATGAGTATCGCATATCGAGCCTAGGGGCTGGTAAACGTCAGACCCCCAAAAGCGGTATATGTCGTGTCGGAGTGTAGCCCATAACACCCTGAGATACTACTGGAATACCTACCAGTAAATCACCTGCCTTGGCCAAGGACTTCGTGTAATGGCTCTCCTAGACACAGCGCGATCTCACCCCCAATACTGGGAGAGACGAAACCCCTGCCGATCCGCTCACTGCCTCCATGTGGCTCGGGACTGTACCCAAATAAAACCTGTTTGCAGGACTCCATTGAGCCGTGGTAGGGTAGTAATCAAAGCACAGTGGGAATTCACACGAGAAAAATGACGATCTCAGGTCGATAGACTAACCTGTACACATGTCACCAAGGAACTGCTATCTGACGTCAGGTATAATACCAACCAGCATGTTCCCGGCGAGTCCTGTCCAGTGTACTCATAACCCAATGAGCACCTGTATACATCTTAGGTGAGCCAACTGACACCAACGGCTTGTGAGACCGGCCACTGCCCCTCGTCGGGGTCTTGACTGTATACTCTAGTCTACTGGTGAAGTATCGATGCCCAGTCTCGAAACTCCCACGACTAGGGACCAGGTTAAGGATGTGCTTATAGACTACCCAACACTCACGTATATGATCGCCATCATACTGCTGGTAGTCAAGCAAGAATCCTAAAGGCTATATCAATGTGTAATAGTGATCTGTGATATCACCTGAAGCATGTACACGATGATAATGATAAACCAGATATCATCTTGAGTAAGACTGTCCTACCGGCATAGGTCCTCCCTCAATCATTGCAATCACGTGCCTGCGATCCAATAATTGACTTTGAGGGCATTAAATCCAACAATCTTCCACTTGCACTCAAGGCTAATTATTGCGATGTCGCATACTCACAGCCCGTGTGATACCGAACACCCAACTCCTCTACTGATCAGTCTCACAAAGCCCATTTGTGAAACTATGGCGTTCAAGGAATAGCCTCAGTGAGTGGATCCGCCATGATGTTTTTTTCTATGTCTCTCTTTATCTCAAGTTCGCGGAGAAAGCTATCACCCGAAATGAGCAATACCTGTCTTAGAATATGTCTGGATATCTGATGGGACCTAGTTCATAAATGAACTCCAAATCCAAACTTCTTAGACTGTATCGTCAACTGAACTTAATCAGTATCCTGCGCCATGCCTCCCTCAGTATCCGCTTGGACCTCCTGTCCAAACTACTGCCCCTCGTCAGAGGGAAAACTATAACTCTGACAGTCACTCTGTCATCCAGGTCACCTTAGAAGCCTGGAATGATAACCGTCTCCCGAAGGAGGCTGTCGTTATCATATCCCTAGAACATCCACTTATGTTCTAAAACTGCTTTCGAACGTTTCTCCATGACTGGATTAATATCAACTTATTGCAGCTAATGCAAAAAACAACATCTTGTGTGGTACTTGACATCTCATGATCGACTCAATTGCCTAAGCAAGTGATATGCCAATCATGCACATCCCTCTCTCCTTTAGTCTGTAAGACACCTTTAGAGAGGGTGACTCCATCACCTGCAGGTATACTACCGTGTCAGGAGTCATCCATTCTAAAACACCTTTAGAATACTGTCTAAGTATCCAAATTGGGACACTACCCAAATCCAGATCTAAAGCCATAAATCTAGTAACCAGAATGTCTAATATAATATCTAAATCCTATGTGGAGAAACCACTGTATAACAACCAAAGTATAACCGATCGTAGTATAGGAATTTTATTTCCTACATTGTGTATGTCATCCAAATACCAGGACATCACACCCTACTACCTTCTTAACAGATCCATCTCCTATTCTGATGACGTCAAATCTATGACTGTCACATCAGAAATAGATGATCTATCTCCGCTATATCTGCTTTAGTCTATAAATAGACACAAGCTACTTATCCACTATACTTTCGCTGCTCCCACTGACTACAATAACCCTCTGGCAGACTCATATACACGTGCACTTCTAAAGCTATTTAAGAACGACGCTATACTCATCCTCCTGCCGGGTCTCATAGCCTGGAACAGCAGTAATGGAAAGTCCGTGTAAACAAGAACCTCCCTCTCACCGTCTTAGTGTTGGATATAGTGCCCTCAAAGTCAATTATTGGATCGCAGGTACGTGATTGCAATGATTGTGGGAGGACCTATACCAGTAGGACAGTCTTACTTGAGATGATAGTATGCTATCTGGTTTGCCTTTATCACCGTGTACAGGTTTAGGTGACTGTTCACTATTACACGTTGATAGAGCCCTTAGGATCCTGCTTGACTACCAACAGTATGATGGCGATCATATACGTGAGAGTTGGGTAGTCCATAAGCACATCCTTAAAAGTGGTCCCTAGTCGTGGGAGTTTCGAGACAGGGCATCGATACTCCAGAGTAAACTAGTGTATACAGTCGAGATCCCGACGAGGGGCGGCAGCCGGTCTCATAAGCCACTGGTGTCTGTTGGATCACTTAAAATGTATACATGTGCTCATTGGGTTATGAGTACATCGGACAGGACTCGCCGGGAACCTGCTAGTTGGTATTATACCTAGCGTCAGATAGCAGTTCCCTGGTGACATGTGTACAGGTTAGTTCATCGACCTGAGGTCGTCATTTGTCTCGTGTGAGTTCCTACTGTGCTTTGATTTCTACCCTACCACGGCTCAAAGGAGTCGTGCAAACAGGTTTTTTTGGGGTACAGTCCTGAGCCACATGTAAGCAAGTGAGCGGATCGGCAGAGGATTCGTCTCTCCCAGTATTGGGGGTGAGATCGCGCTGTGTCTAGGAGAGCCATTACACATAGCCCTCGGCCGAGGCAGGAGATTTACTGGTAGGTACTCCAGTAGTATCTTAAGGTGTTCTGGGCTACACTCTGACACGACTTATATCGCTATTGGGGGTCTGACGTTACCAGCCCTCTAGGCCCGATATGCGATACTCATAGACGAACGGACCGGACTGTATGTATATTGTCACTGATAGGCTCGGTAGGGTTCCAGGATGAGTTCGCTCATCGGTTTCCCTTGAGATTAGTACATGGGCAACCGTTACGCACAACTAGTGCCGCAGACGTACTTGTGGTTAAACCTACTGCCAGGGTACTGACGAGTCTTTAGAGTCCCCCACAGATAGTTTCCCAAGTTCGGGCGAAACGTTGTAGAGGCCGTATGGTTTTATGGCAGGGTTCGAAAATGCACGTGCGTTTGCGCACGTGTCGTGTTTCGGAAAGATTTTACTAGAGGGCTTTGGTTTAAGCCGGATCCTAGTATTATACTGTGTAGATATAATATTTTTGTCTCAGTTGCATTTGTATTCGGTCGTAATACAAATACGTGTATGTATATACAGTTACGGGGTTATCCTGAAATCGTTTCGGGATCGCTTTTCGAAGTTGGCAGTTTTTTACCCCCGGTTAAACATTGTTTAATCCGTGCATTTCTTTTTGGTCGTATTTCTATCATTCTAGCCATGGCCAAAATATCTTTGATGAGAGGATAAGTTTCTTTATTTTTGGGTGAGTCACATGGTAGTTTCTAGAAAGAAGCTTCTAGCTTTGTGTGACTCATGCCTTGCATTTATTGCTTCTTGGATTGAGAAGGATATTTGTTCTTGATATTTTCTTTGTGGTCACCACTTATGCTTTCCCTCACCCACTCCTCTCCTATATGTGTCCAGCCACTTGAGGAAGCCCCCCTCACTTCTTCCACTCTCTCACTTTGTGAGAAATTGATTAATTTCATTTGAGAACAAAATCCAAAGCTCATTCCTTTTGATCTTCTTCTCACAAGGCAACTTCGATTAACCGTTCATCCATGGTTTTGGATGACACGAGACAAAGTATTTTACTCATTCTGTACTTCATCTTGGTCATCCTTTTTAGCAGACTTGATGACCGAGTTGCCTCGGTATAGAGGCGGGAGCCCGTTTAAAGATCCGTTGACGTGGTACCACCTAGACGAGGAGACAAGAGATCGGAGTTGCCGCGAGGAGCATGGGATGATGGATAAAGGCCGAAGGACTCGGATCGATCGGTATAGCTTTTCTACCTCTTTACAGTTTGTTAGTTTAGCGTTAATGGCAAGATCTGGGTTATAGTATGCGAAAGCGCCAGTTATAAAAGTTTTTGTTTCGCGTTTGGCGTCAGAATGACGGCCGGGACGCTACCGTAGACTTACATGGTATCAGAGCCACGCCATTAAGCTTTACTCACTTGTTTTAACGTGTTTAAAACAACGATCGAACGAAATTTCCAAAACCTCTTTTTTCCGGCTAAAGTTTCTGTCGATTTTTAAATCAGTTCTAAAAATTATTTTGAGCATCTCAGAAAATCGTGCAGGCTTTTTTAAGAAAACAATAGAAATTTGGGCCACTGATTCGACCGTACTTCCGCGGAACCGCCGCACAAACCAAGGTTTGGCCGCGATTCCGCCGCAGGCTTGGTGCTTCAGTGTACCAAATTTCTTCTGGGGCTCTTGCATAGGGAATTGTGGTTTCTGGTATATTTTGTTTGGGCCCAGATTTTGTTTTGTGTACTGCAGATGTACGTGGGGCCCACTTCGGGAAGTTTTGTCCATCGGAATTTTAAACGTGTTAGTTTACAGTACTTAAATTATGTCTCCGACCGTGAATGTCATTCTAGCGGTAAATTGCGTCTAATTGCTATAGCTGTTTTAGATGGGTTAGCGAACATGACATTCGCGTTGATGTTCTGTGTTGTGCTGTGATGTTGCGGTTTTGTCGTGGTGGATAGCAGTGTGCAATGGTAGTGCAGTTTGGATTTATTTGTACATTTGATATTGCGGGGCGAGCGTCCAACATGTGGACTGCCGTCACAGCCTGTTTGTATAATATTCTTTTGGGGCACGACCGGGCTGAGGTCGATGTACCTGTTGTATATATTTTTCATTTCTGTACTAGGTTTACCCCGCGACGGAGTGCACGGATAGCCGGGTTCTGGAGGGCAACGGGTCCGCATCTCATGGCTTTGAGAGGCATATGGGCCTCACTCTAGAATTGGCAGACTATTCGCCGCACTCGTAGGGGGTACAGGTTAACCCAAGGAGGGGTGCTCAAGTTACCGGATTCCGTAAAGTGCAGGGTGGTCCATTCACTATGCTGTAGGGGGCTGCCTCGCTTCAGGTTTTTGCGGGTAACTTGCCGCACCCGTTGGGGTCTAGGTTTCATTGCACGGGCTATCCACACGACCAGGGGAACGTCGGGTTTCAGCAGCAGCTCTGTGAAACCCGAGGATCCCAGATTATCTGTATTGTTCTGTGATGCTTATTACTTTTCTGTAATGTTGCATATTATCACGCCCGGAGCGATTATTGTATATTGGTATATATACTAGTAGATGTTGTATATGTTTTGCACCCGCGCTAGTCCAGTCCCCGCTCCGTCGTTAGTTAAGTAACCTAACGGGTAATGACGGGACCCAGTGACAAATGCGGATGGCATATACGTACATTTTATTTTCGTTCTTTTCTGGTATGATTAATTGATGGGACTGCGTTGATTCTGATCAATGCAAAAGAAAACAAACCTGTTTGGACGTTATTGGAACAGTTTTAAAAAGTGTTATTACAAAGACGTTTTCTTTTGTTTTGCACAGTGGTATTCAGTTAGAATATCCTGCACCTCATTCGACGAGGCAAAGGCCGAGATCCCTTCACCGGGAGTGACCCCTTGGGCAGAAGTTTGCATCAGGGTAATAACTTCACTATAGTCGATTACATGTTGCTTTGCATCGCGGTATTCAATTGGAATATCCTGCACCTCATTCCACGAGGAAAGAGCCGAGATTCCTTCACCGGGAGTGACCTCTTTAGCAAAGGTTTTCGCCATTATATTTTTATAAAAAGCTATCAGGTTCCTTCAACGAGATCAAGTTCATTACGTTAAAGGTTTTTTGCCAAAAACCAGCCGTAGCCCTCCGTCGTTTCAGACGGTAGCACGTAGTATTCATGTTATGTTTGTTGGCCTTCGTCAAGGCATAGTGGATGGTAGCTACTTGTTACTTTTCTGTTGCATAGATAGATGAATTAGTTTGGGACAGTCGTATTACCTTGTTAGCCTTCGTCAAGGGTATGTACGGGTGGGTTCGAATTAACAAGATAATGACGGGTAGAACTTGACATGTGACCTATGATATGTTGGCCTTCGTCAAGGTCATAAGAACATGGGGTAAAAATCATATCGGGAGTTTCTAAAGAAACTGAAACTTGCCAGGCATGCGCATACCTTCTGGAGTGTGATAACATGAGTGGATACCTTCACGTTATCATGCGATGAGAGTTAGATCCCGATTCCCACTGATGAGTTGGTTTACTCTTCGGGGAATCCCGATTGATTCTTCTTTCAGGTTTGGAGGAGAATTTGACAGTACAGTGAGAGGTTTCCTGATTAGATAAAATGATAACCATTCTGATCTAGGTTAGAGTGCACGCAGAGTGTTTCTTTTCTCTCTCTCTTTGGCAGTGACCTTTGACCGACCCTAGACCATGACTCAGTGACCAAGTTGACCGAACCTTCTTAAATACTGGCTTTTGGATTGTCTGAGTTGTAGGTTTTCTAGGCACTCTCAAGAGGTCTCATAAGGCATCAACCATGCCCGTTTCAAAAATACGGTGCCGAGAAACCCTAGACTAGATCGTTAACCAGAATTCTAGGCGACAAATGCAACTAGTTTACAACTAAACTAAAAGAACGGAAATACAACCTTTGTAGATCCGGTGCTCCACCTCCATAGCTCCGTGATGAAGTCCTCTCCGCTGTCCAAATGCAATCCCGGGCTCCAGCGTCGGCTTCATCGGAGAAATGGGCGGGCAAGGTCGTCGGCTTCGTGCCGAAGATGATCTACGTCGAGGCATCACAAGATCAAGCTCCCACTTCACCAAGTCATGAAACTTGTGAAGAAAACACACTCTACTACTTGGCAAGAGGTAGAGGATGAAGAAATAGGAGGTGGGTTCACTTTAGAATTTGATTTCTCACTCATTTTCTCACTTTGCCATTGATGGAGGCAAGGTTTTCTTCAAGTAGAAGATGAAGAAAAAGAAGAAGAAGATAATATCATAAGTATTATGTAAAATGAAAATAATAATAATACTTATCATCTACCAACCATGGTCAAGTGTAGAGACTAAACTAGGGTTAGTGGGAATGGTTAGGGTTAAGCATGAGACAAAATGGTCACATAGTCAAAGCTTCATGAAGCTTCAATATACAACAAAGTTAGCCACCATTTTCTTTTTGCTTTTCATTTTCCAAAAATCAATAGATAAAAAAATAAGTGAATAAAACAAAACCCTAACCATTATCATGTAACCATGTTTTGATCTTTACACAAAAACCCTAGCAAACATGTATCATCAAACATGATACAATCAAGTGCACAAAAGTATATCACATATACAATGTGCACATCCGGGTGAGAATATCCATTTAAAGTGAACCGATACTAGTTAATGCAAAGTAATATATCAAATATATAATTATACATTAAATTATTAAATCAACACTTGATTTAACGATCCGGTCATATCGCATATAACCGACTAGTATCCTATGTATCGGCTTATCGAATCAATACTTGATTCGATAACTAGGTTATATCGCATACAACCAATCGATACATTCATCGCGAGAATGAAATACGGTATCACATACACGCATTATTCTCGGTCCCGCACATATCTCATATGCGCTCCTATTTCGTTTCGCTTGAGCCAGGAAACCTCTGTGTAGGACTCTAAAGACTCGTCAATACGCCGGCAGCAGATGATGATCATATCAAGCACCCACAAGCCGCAAGCGGTCTGCTAAACATAACGGCCACCCGGGTATTGAGCGATCAGAAGATCGACGAGCAAGCCCGCTCACACTCCTGTGAATCCAACCAGTAACACTTACCGTACAGTCCGGTCTGATCGTCTGATATGTCGCATATCTCGCCTAGGGGTGGTAAACGTCAGACCCCAATAGCTCGATAAGTCGTGTCGATATGAGGTCTATAACAGTTCGAGAAACTACTGGTAACACTTACCAGTAAATCTCAGCAACCCTGGCCAAGGATTTCCGGTTATAGCCAATCGAACACAGCGCAACATCAACTCCCTATACCGGGAGAGACGAATCCCCTCCTATGGCTCATTGCCTCCATGTGATTCGGGACTGTACCCAAAAGCCACCGTTTTGCACGCCCTCTTGGACGTGGTAAGGTGGAAATCAAAGCACAGTGGGAACCACACATGACTCTATGACGATCTCGGGTCAACAGACTACTCTGTACCAGTGTCACTAGAGAACTGCCATCTGACGTAAGGTATAATACCATCTGGGAGTTCTCGGCGAGTCCGTCCAGTGTACCCAGTCTCTACTGAGCACCCGTATAACATCTCTGATGTCAAACACCAATGGATATGGGATCATCCATCGCCCATCTGTATGGGTCGAGAAGGTATACGCTAGTCTACTCTGGTATATCGATGCCCCGTCTCGATACACCCACGACTAGGGACCTTGAAGGATGTACTTATGGACTACCATGTCCCCACTAGTATGATCCGCATCATAGTCCAGGTAGTCAAGTACACATCCTAAGGGCTTTACCAACATGTAACAGAGAGACAATCAGTGTACACGTTAAGGTAAAGATCAACCAGATAGCATACTATCATGTCGAGCAAGAAAGTCCTCCCTATATATGTCCAAGTATCCACTACAATATACATCCTATGTATAGTAATGGCCTCTAGGGCATACATATAACTAACATGAGTTGCATAAGTCATTGCCGCTCCTTCTTTTACCCTTTGCATTTCTCATAACACCTCGTATTACTACGAACATCCACTTCCATTGGATAGATCCATCGTATGGTTATATACGAACTCGAAGGGACTTCTTCGAAGATGGATTCAGGTTCAGGAGAAATTGAATTGGTTTATTCAGTTTTCTTTTATCATCAACTTCCCTCAGGTTACGAGGGCTCCTTGGTTTATGAGAGTACACCTATTACACTTATTGGATAGTCTTCTTCCAAACCATAGGCAGGTGCCGAAAGGTAGGGAATGAAGAAAACCAATTAGCCTAAGTAGGGTGTGCAGAAGGTAATAAGTAAAGACAAAATAAAGGGATTAGAAAGTGGGCAAAGTAAATTGCGACTGCTATCATTCACGACCAAACCGTGTAGTTCATCGCCACTCCTATTTCACCTATGCTTTTTCCCCCAGTTCGGGAGAAATAGAATAAGGTATTATTCAGTTGTCTTTTATCATCACCTTCTCTCAAGTTGCGGATACTCCTAGGATTAGGAGAGTACACCTATTATGCTTACTGGATAGTCTTCTTCCAAACCATAGGCTGGTACCGAACGGTAGGGAAGGAAGAAAACCACTTAGCCTAAAGGGGTGTACAGAAGGTAATGAATAAAAACAAATAAAGGGATTTGGAGAGATGGAAAAGAAATATACGGTTACAATCATGAATTGGATTATGGAAGAGGCATTACTAGGAATACCAGGATACCCCTACGAAACATTTTCATGTTTCAGTTTCACTGTTCGTTGTTAAAGGAAAACTGATTTCCCGATTAGATACTTACTTCAGGGTATGTATTTACCATGTAAGATTCTCACATCTGTATGGTTTTACAGATGATGTGTGGGAGTAAGTTATTGGGAATAAGGTGATCATCCTCATTATATCGGAATTCGTTTTAATTGGTGATATTTGAGGAAATCGCCTGGGTTTTTGCCGGACGGCAAGTATTTGGTTTTGTGTATCCGTTGTTGTGCACCATTTTCAAACTGATATATCTGTACGTTTATTTTTATAAAGTGAGATATAACTTTTTGAAATTATGTCCGTGACATTTACCTATATCAGTTGACGATTGGGTAAGGAGCATTGAACAGCGGAGTAGTTCTTAACCGTAAGTACAGTTTTCAACCTACGATACATAGGTTTTGAGTTATTCAACTCAGCGGACTTATACAGAGTATTGTATATTGTCCAGTGTCCATCAGGACAAAGGGGTTGGTCCTCGTACTATGTTTTGGTTACTTGTGACTTCTCTAGTTTTTAGACAAGTGTTTCGTAGAAATACAAAGTCTATGTTTTGAGAAGTTGTGGGTATAGGAATAAAGTAGAGAACCAGATATCGCAAGTATTGGGATTCTTCAAAGAGATCGAAGATGTAGATACTTGTGATTGGTATTCAGTTGATAGTAATAGTTTTGAGAAACTTGTTTCTCTTTCGGGTTACTCATAATTGGATGTATTCCTAAGTTGAGTAATGCTGATTAGTCTCTCTCCATTAAGTTGATATGCACTGGAGACAGCTGCATGATTAGAATCTGGTTCCAATTAAATAAGTGCCAAAGTTTCTATATTGGGTATAGAATGGTTCATATTTTAACGATGTTAAGGTACAGGGAGTTGTCCGGCTTATGCTTAAAACCAAACTCTAGATAACTCAAGACACATTTCTGTAATGGCAGTTTGTGGGTTGGCCCAGGCTACGATGATGGTTGACTTTCTACCATCTGGAAGATCAATGGTGATATTGTTCTTGACTCGCCACAGTTTTAGTAAAATTGATTTTTTCAGAAAACAGTAGTGGGAGTATGGTAGAACTGGAAGTGATTCCAGGACCGCAAACGATTACGGAAAATTTAATAGGACTTATAGATTCAATCAGGTTTTGATATTCCATTAGCCACTCCGCATATATGGTGGGTAACCTTAGGCACCCGAGAGGTACTCCGGTAGCCTCAAGGACGGTGACAGGGAGATTCTTGTTTACCCAGACTTGACACTACCGTTGTTCCAGGCTATGAGACCTGGCAGGAGGTTAAGTATAGCGTCGTTCTAAACTAGCTTTAGAAGTGCACGTATATATTATTCTGCCAGAGGATTATTGTGGTCAGTGGGAGCAGCGGAAGCATAGTGGGCAAGTAGCTTATGTCTATTTATAGACTTGAGCAGATATAGCGGAGATAGATCATCTAATTTTGATGTGACAGTCATGGCTTTGACCTTATCAGAATAGGGGATGGATCTGTTAAGAAGGTAGTAGGGTGTGATGTCCTGGTATTTGGATGACATACACAGAGTAGGATGTAAAATTCCAATACTACGATCGGTTATACTGTGATTGTCACACAGTTGTTTCTCCACACAGGATATAGATATAATATAAGACATTCTGGTTACTAGATCTATAGTTTTAGATCTAGATTTAGGTAGTTTCCCAATCTGGATACTTTGACAGTATTCTAATAGTATTTTAGAATAGACGACTCCTGGCATGGTAGTGTACCTGCAGGTGATGGAGTCACCCTCTCTAAAGGTGTCTTACAGACTAAAGGGGAGAGGGATGTGCATGATTAACATATCACTTGCTTAGGCAATTGAGTTGATCATCAGATGTCAAGTACCACGCCAGATGTTGTTTTTGCACTAGATGCAATAAGTTTATATTAATCCAATCCTGGAAAAACATTCGGAAGCAGTTTTAGAACATAAGTGGATGTTCTACGGATTTGATGACGGCAGACTCCTTCGGGAGACGGTTATCATTCCAGGCTTCCAAAGGTGACATGGATGACAGAGTGATTGTCAGAGTTATAGTTTTCTCTCTGACGAAGGGGGCAGTATTATGGACAGGTGGTCCAAGAGGATACTGTGGGAGGCATAGTGCTGGACACTGATTAGTTTCAGTTATCGATACAGTCTAAGAAGTTTGGATTTGGAGTTCATTTATGAACTAGGTCCCATCAGATATCCAGACATATTCTAAGACAGGTATTACTCAATTCGGGAGATGGCTTTCTCCGCGAACTTGAGATTAAGAGAGACATAGAAAGAAACATCAAGGCGGATCCACTCATTGAGGCTATTTCTCGAACACAAGAGTTTTACAAACGAGCTTTGTGAAACTGATTAGTAGAGGAGTTGGGTGTTCGGTATCACACGGGCTGTGAGTATGCGACATCGCAATAATTAGCCTTAAGTGCAAGTGGGAGATTGTTGGATATAGTGCCCTCAAAGTCAATTATTGGATCGCAGGTACGTGATTGCAATGATTTAGGGAGGACCTATACCGGTAGGACAGTCTTACTCGAGATGATAGTACGCTATCTGGTTTGCCTTTATCATCGTGTATAGCTTTAGGTGACTATTCACTATTACATGTTGATAGAGCCCTTAGGATCTTGCTTGACTACCAACAATATGCTGGCGATCATATACGTGAGAGTTGGGTAGTCCATAAGCACATCTTTAAAAGTGGTCCCTAGTCATGGGAGTTTCGAGACAGGGCATCGATACTCCAGAGTAGACTAGTGTATACAGTCGAGACCCCGACGAGGGACGGTGGGCGGTCTTACAAGCCATTGATGTCAGTTGGATCACCTAAGATGTATACATGTGCTCATTGGGTTATGAGTACATCGGAAAGGACTCGCCGGGAACCTGCTAGTTGGTATTATACCTAGCGTCAGATAGCAGTTCCCTGGTGACATGTGTACAGGTTAGTTCATGGACCTGAGGTCGTCATTTGTCTCGTGTGAGTTCCTACTGTGCTTTTATTTCTACCCTACCACGGCTCAAAGGAGTCGTGCAAACATGTTTTTTTGGGTACAGTTCCGAGCCATATGGAGGCAAGTGAGCGGATCGGCAGGGGATTCGTCTCTCCTGCTATTGGGGGTGAGATCGTGCTGTGTCTAGGAGAGCCAT
The DNA here is from genome assembly GCA_030015575.1 of Agapanthus africanus. Lineage (NCBI taxonomy): Eukaryota > Viridiplantae > Streptophyta > Magnoliopsida > Asparagales > Amaryllidaceae > Agapanthus > Agapanthus africanus. Next base: position 518,135,813 of record CM057343.1, read on the forward strand.
TACACATAGCCCTCGGCCGAGGCAGGAGATTTACTGGTAGGTACTCCAGTAGTATCTCAAGGTATTCTGGGCTACACTCTGACACGACTTATACCGCTATTGGGGGTCTAACGTTACCAGCCCCTAGACCTGATATGCGATACTCATAGACGAACGGACCAGACTGTATGTATATTGTCACTGATAGGCTCAATAGGGTTCCAGGATGAGTTCGCCCATCGTCTTCCCTTGAGGTCAGTACATGGGCAGCCGTTACGCACAGCTAGTGCCGCTGACGTGCTTGTGGTTAAATCTACTGCCAGGGTACTGACGAGTCTTTAGAGTCCCCCACAGATAGTTTCCCAAGTTTGGGCAAAACGTTGTAGAGGCTGAATAGTTTTATGGCAGGGTTCAAAAATGCACGTGCGTTTGCGCACGTGTCGTGTTTCGGACAGATTTTACTAGCGGGTTTTGGTTTAAGCCGGATCCTAGTATTATACTGTGCAGATATAATATCTTTGTCTTAGTTGCATTTGTATTCGGTCGTAATACAAATACGAGTATGTATATACAGTTACGGGATTATCTTGAAATTCGTTTCGGGATCGCTTTTCGAAGTTGCCAGTTTTTCACCGCCCGGTTAAACATTGTTTAATCCGTGCATTTCTTTTTGGCTGTATTTCTATCATTCTAGCCATGGCCAAAATATCTTTGATGAGAGGATAAGTTTCTTTGTTTTTGGGTGAGTCACATGGAAGATTCTAGAAAGAAGCTTCTAGCTTTGTGCGACTCATGCCTTGCATTTATTGCTTCTTGGATTGAGAAGGATATTTGTTCTTGATATTTTCTTTATGGTCACCACTTATGCTTGCCCTCACCCCCTCCTCTCCTATATGTGGCCGGCCACTTTAGGAATCCCCCCTCACTTCTTCCACTCTCTCACTTTGTGAGATATTGATTCATTTCATTTGAGAACAAAATCCAAAGCTCATTCCTTTTGATCTTCTTCTCACAAGGCAACTTCGATTAACCGTTCATCCATGGTTTTGGATGACACGAGACAAAGTATTCTACTCATTCTCTATTTCATCTTGGTCATCTCTTTTAGCAGACTTGATGACCGAGTTGCCTCGGTATAGAGGCGGGAGCCCGTTTAAAGATCCGTTGACGTGGTACCACCTAGACGAGGAGACAAGAGATCGGAGTTGCCGCGAGGAGCGTGGGATGATGGCTAAAGACTGAAAGACTCGGATAGACCGGTATAGCCTTTCTATCTCTTTACAGTTTGTTAGTTTAGCGTTAATGGCAAGATCCGGGTTATAGATGCGATAGCACCAGTTATAAAAGTTTTTGTTCCGCGTTTGGCGTCAGAATGACGGCCGGGGTGCTACCGTAGATTTACACTTAGAGCATACCAAAGTACCTCTCGAGTGCCTGAGGTTACCCACCATATCTGCGGTGTGGCCAATGGAATGTCAAACCTGATTGAATCTTTACGTTCTTATCAAATTTTCAGTAATCATTTGTGGTTCTGGAATCACTTCCAGTTCTACCATACTCCCACTACTGTTTTCTGAAAAAATCCATTTTTATTAAAACTGTGGCGAGTCAAGAACAATATCACTATTGATCTTCCACATGGTAGAAAGTCAACCCTCATTATAGCCCTGGTTAACCCACAAACTGCCATTACAGAAACGTGCCTTGAGTTATCCAGAGTCTGGTTTTAAGCATAAGCCGGACAACTCCATATACCTTAACATCGTTAAGATATGAGCTATTCTATATACAATATAGAAACAGAGCCACAAATTTAATTGGGACCAGATTCAAATCATGCAGCTGTCTCCAGTGCATGTTAACTTAATGGAAAGAGGCCGATCCGCATAACTCAACTTAGGCGTGCATCCAATTATAAGTAACCTGAAAAAAAAACAAGTTTCTCAAAACCATTACTATCTACTGAATACCAAACACAAGTATCTATATCTTCGATCACCTTGAAGAACCCTGATACTTGCAACACGTGGTTCTCTACTTTATTTTTGTACCTATAACTTCTCAAAACTTGGACCTTGAATTTCTACGAAACACATGTCAAAAACTGGAGAAGTCACAAGTAAATAGAATATAGTACGAGTACCAACCCCTCTATCGTAATGGACACTAGACAACATACAATACTTTGTATAAGTCCCCTGAGTTTAATAACTCATACCTTGTGCATCGTAGGTTGAAAACTGTACTATGGTTAAAAAGAATTACACCGCTGTTTAATGCTCCTTACCTAACCATCAACTGATATAGGTAAATGTCATGGATATAATTTCAAAAAGTTATATCTCGCTTTATAAAAAATAAACGTACAGATATATCAATTTGAAATTGGTGCACAACAACGGATATTCAAAACCAAATATTTGCCGTCCGGCAAAAACCTAGGCGATTTCCTCAAATATCACCGATTACAACGAATTCCGACATAATGAGGATGATCACCTAATTCCCAATAACTTACTCCCACTCATCATCTGTAAAACCATACAGATGTAAGAATCATACCTGGTAAATACACACCCTAGAGTAAGGGTCTAATTGGGAAATCAGTTTTCCATTAACAACACACAGTGAAACTGAAACATGAATATGTTTCGAGGGGGTATCCGGGTATTCCTAGTAATACCTCTTCCATTATCAGATTCACGAATGTAACCATATATTTCTTTGTCATCTCTCCAAATCCCTTTATTTGTCATTTGTCGTTAACTTCTCTACACCATCGTTAGGCTAAATGGTTTTCTTCCTTCCCTACCGTTCGGCACCAGCCTATGGTTTGGAAGAAGACTATCCAATAAGCGTAATAGGTGTACTCTCCTAATCCTAGGAGTACTCGCAACCTAAGAGAAGGTAAAGATAAAATACAACTGAATAAACCTTATTCTTATTTCTCTTGAACCAGAATCCATTCTCAAATCTGGAACAAGTTCCTTCGAGTTCGTATATAACCATACGATGGATTTATCCAATGGAATTGGATGTTCGTAGTGATACGAGGTGTTCTGGAGAAATACAAAGGTGAAATAGGAGTGGCGATAAAATACTTGGTTTGGTCGTGAATGATAGCAGCCGCAATTTACTTTGCCCTCTTTCTAATCCCTTTATTTGTCTTTACTTATTACTTTCTGTACACCTCACTTAGGCTAATTAGTTTTATTCATTCTCTACCGTTCGGCACCTGTGGCTTGGATGAAGACTATCCAATAAGCGTAATAGGTATACTCTCTCCTAATCCTAGGAGCCCTCACAACCTGAGAGAAGGTAAAAGAAAAAGACAACCGAATAGTCTTATTCAATATCTCTAGAACCAGAATCCATCCTCGAATCTGGAACAACTTCCTTCGAGTTCGTATATAACCATACGATGGATTTATCCAATGGAAGTGGATATTCGTAGTAATACGGGGTGTTCTGGAGAAATGCAAAGGGTAAAAGAAGGAGTGGCAATGATGTATGCAACTCAGACAACCTAAAAGCCAGTGTCTTAAGAAAGTTCGGTTAACATGGTCACAGAGTCATAGTTAAGGTTCGGGTCATGGTCGCTGCCAAAGAGAGAGAAAAGAAACACTGTGCGTGCGTTCTAACCTAAATCAGAATGGTTATCAATTAATCTAATCAGGAAACCTCCCGCTGTAACCTCAAATTCTCCTCCAAACCTAAAAGAAGAATTGGTCGGGATCACCCGAGGAGTAATCCAACTCATCAGTGGGAATCGGGATCCAACTATCATCACATGATAACGTGATGGGATCCACTCATGTTATCACACTCCAGAAGGTATGCGCATGCCTGGAAAGTTTCAGTTTTTTTAGAAACTCCCGATGTGATTTTTACCCCAAGCGGTTTATGACCTTGACTTTGGCCAACAAATCATAACCCGCAAGTCATGTTCTACCAGTCATTGTCCTGGTTGATTTAGACCCACCCGCATGCACCCTTGACTTTAGCAAACAAAGTGGTACGACTGTCCTAAACCAATGCATATCCATGCAACAGACATGCAACACACAGCTACCGCACACGATGCCTTGACTTTGGCCAACAAACATCGCACGAATACTATGCGCTACTTATCCAAAATAACGGAGGGCTACGACTGGTTTTTGGCGAAAAACCTTTAACGTAATGAACTTGATATCGTTGAAGGAACCAGATAGCCTTTTATAAATATAGTGGCGAAAACCTTTGCTAAAGAGGTCACTCCCGGTGAAGGGATCTCGGCTCTTTCCCCGTAGAATGAGGTGCAGGATATTCTACCTGAATACCGCGATGCAAAGCAAAAAGTAATCGACTATAGTGAAGTTATTACCCTGACGCAAACTTCTGCCTAAGGGGTCACTCCCGATGAAGGGATCTCGGCCCTTACCTCGTCGAATGAGGTGCTGGATATTCCAAACTGAATACCGCTATGCAAAGCAAATGAAAACGTCCTTGTAATAACAGCTTTTTGAAAATTGTTCCAACAACATCAAATAGGTTTGTTATCCTTGCATTGATCAAAATCAATGCAGTCCCATCAATTAATCACAACAGAAAAGAACGAAAATATGATGTACGTATATGCCATCCGCATTCGCCACTGGGTCTCGTCATCACCCGTTAGGTTACTTAACTAACGGCAGAGCGAAGACTAGACTAGCCCGGGTGTAAAACATATACAACAACTACTAGTATATATATCAATATATAATAATCGCTCCATGCGTGATAAATGCAACATCACAGAAATGTAATAAGCATCACAGAACAATACTGATAATCTGGGATCCCCGGGTTTCACTGAGTCGCAACTGAAACCCGACGTTCTCCTGGTCATGTGGATAGCCTATGCAATGAAAACCTAGACCCCTACGGGGGAGGCAAGTTACTCGCCAAAACCAGAAGAGAGGCAGCCCCCTTCAGCAAAGTGAATGGGCCACCCAACACTTCACGAAATTCGGTAACTTGAGCACCCCTCCTTGGGTCAACCTATACCCCGTACGAGTGCGGTGAATAGCCCGCCAATTCTAGAGTGAAGCCCTCTCTGTCTCAAAGCCATGAGATGCGGGCCTGTTGCCCTCTAGAACCCGGCTACCCGTGCACTCCACCGCAGGGTAATCCCAGTACAAAAAAGAAAAATATGTACAACGGGTATATCGACCTCAACCCGGTCATGCCCCAAAAGAATAATATACAAACAGACAGTGACGGCAGTCCACATGTCGGACGCTTGCCCCGCAATATCAAATGTACAAATAATAATAAACTGCACTAACATTGCATCCAAGCTATCCACCCGACAAATCCGCAACATCACAGCACAATACAGAACATCAACGTGAATGTCACGTTCGCAAATCCGTCTAAAAGAGCTATAGCAATTAGACAAGATTTACTGCTCGAATGACATTCACGGTCGCAGATATAATGTAAGTACTGTAAACTAACGTATTTAAAATTCCGATCGACAAAACTTCACGAAGTAGGCCCCAAGTGCAAATCCAACACTCAAAAGAATCTGGGATAAAACTATATATCACAAAAATCATATTTCCATGTCCTAAAGCCCCAGAAAAATTTGGGGAACGGTAGCCCAAAGGGGCCGCGGAAGGGCCGCCAAATGCGATATTTCGCGGCGATTCCGAAGTGGAATATTGGAGTTAGGTCTCCAAACTTTTTCTGTAGCTTTAGTTATACTTGCGTGTATTTTTAAGATGCCTAAAATAATTTTCTGAACAACTTTGAAATTCGACAGCAAGCACACTGAAATGAAAATACGATTCAGAAATTTCGATCGATCGATATTTTAAACACGTTAGAACAAGCTAGTAAAGGTTAATGGCGTGGCTCTGATACCATGTAAGTGTACGGTAGCACCCCGGCCGTCGATCCAAGGGCAAACGCGGAACACAAACTTTTTACGAAACCGGCGCTATCGCAAACTTTCACCAGGATCGTACCATTAACACTTAACTAGCTAACTATAAAGAAGATAGAATGGCTATACCGATCGATCCGTGTCCTTCGATCTTTGGCCACCATGCCAAGTTCCTCGCGGCATCTCCGATCTCCGGTCTCCTCGTCGGAAAGGCACCACATCAATGAGTCTTTTTACGGGCTCCCGCTTCATCCGACGCAACTCAAACATGAAGTTTGCTAGCTGACATGTCCAAGGTGAAGTAGAGAATGTGTGTGATAATTTTGTCTCAAGCATCCATTGATTCTCAACTCATGAGTGTGTATGGATGGAGGTTGAAGATGATGCCATGGTGGAAATGGCGAGCTAGAGGAAGAAGAAGAAGAGGAGGTTTTCTTTTCTTAATGTTTTGGAATAATAATGTGAGAGTTAGAATAGAATTCAAGAGCTAACCCCTTGCCTCATGGCTGTCCCTTCTCTCTCCACTTATCATTTCAATACATCAATCAAAATAAAATGTGACATATGCACAAATAAAGAGACCATGAGTCACCACTTATGTACATGTCATAATAAATGCTCCTCATGATGAAATCAACTCACAATTTCCACCATAACATTAACCCAAATGTTTATGACAATAAAAAGAACGGCATCATCTAAAGTAAACTCGTGACGGATCACAAGAATACCCCTCACCTGTATATACATACCTGGATCCGCATTCCGACTGAATGCGAATGCGATGAGACGAAAGCAATCCAACAAATCTAATACTAGGATACGGTTTAAACCAAAGCCCACTAGTATGATCCGACCGATCATGATCCGTGCATAAGTGTACGTATATGATCGAAACCTGCCATAATATCATACGGCCTCTACAACGTATCGCCCGAAACTTGGAAAACCATATGTGGGGGACTCTAAAGACTCGTCAATACGCTGGTAGTGGGTATAACCACAAGCACGTCAGTGGTACTAGCTGTACATAACGGCTACCTTTGTATTGACCGAAAGGGAAGCTTATGAGCGAACTCATCCAGAAACCCTACTGAGCCTGTAAGTGACAATATTCATAGAGTCCGGTCCATTCGTCTATGAGTATCGCATGTCGAGCCTAGGGGCTGATAAACGTCAGACCCCTAAAAGCGGTACAAGTCGTGTCGGAGTGTAGCCCAGAACACCCTGAAACAATACTGGAGTACCTGCCAGTAAATCTCCTGCCTTGGCCAAGGACTTCATGTAATGGCTCTCCTAGATACAGCGCGATCTCACCCCCAATACTGGGAGAGACGAAACCCCTGCCGATCCGCTCACTGCCTCCATGTGGCTCGGGACTATACCCAACTAAAACCTGTTTGTAGAACTCCTTTGAGCCGTGGTAGGGTAGTAATCAAAGCATAGTGAGAACTCACACGAGAAAAATGACGATCTCAGGTCGATAGACTAACCTGTACACATGTCACCAAGGAACTGCGATCTGACGTCAGATATAATACCAACTAGCATGTTCCCGGCGAGTCCTGTCCTGTGTACTCATAACCCAATGAGCACCTGTATACATCTTAGGTGAGCCAACTGACACCAACGGCTTGTGAGACCGGCTACTGCCCCTCGTCGGGGTCTAGACTGTATACACTAGTCTACTGGTGGAGTATCGATGCCCAGTCTCGAAACTCCCACAACTAGGGACCAATTTAAGGATGTACTTATAGACTACCCAACTCTCACGTATATGATCGCCATCATACTGCTGGTAGTCAAGCAAGAATCCTAAGGCCTATATCAATGTGTAATAGTGATCTGTGATATCACCTGAAGCATGTACATGATGATAAACATAAACCAGATAGCATACTATCATCTTGAGTAAGACTGTCCTACCGGCATAGGTCCTCCCTCAATCATTGCAATCACGTGCCTGCGATCCAATAATTGACTTTGAGGGCATTATATCCAACAAGGAATGGCTAACCTTTTTGGGGTAGCCCCTTCAGGTATCAAAGGCTTCTTTATAGGCCCGCTCGAGCTTTTTCTCAGCCTGTTGAAGACCGGAGTTTCAAGGTTTGACGACTTGCTGATGGGAGCCGTCGTGGTTGCCAGCCGAACGAAGACCGTCTTTCAGGGAGCTTCTTCTTGTGGTGTTGAGACACCGAAACTCACAGGTGGGAGTATGGTCCCGAAGAACAGTCCGGTAGTAGCTTGTGTGACCTGCCCCATCGGCATTAAGAAAATAAAAGCCGCGTTGGGCCCATAGGTCACTCCTCTAGTTGGGATGGAGCGAGAATTTCTGTTGCATGAGGTGCAGTGGGAAGCAATTGTTTTTCTGCTCACGAGCAACACACCAAATTTTAGTACTTCGAGTCCAAGGACAACCATAGGGAACTATGATTTTGTTCATGAAACACGACACACAAAGTGTGGAGTAGAAAAGAAAAAGGTCCTACCGGACGTGCCTGAATCTATTTACCGCAGAAGACCGAAACCGAGACGTTGGGACGTCTAGCCAGAATTTAGGGGAAGATGCTATTTGGAACATATCCACCCCTCTCCGAAGATACCAAGTTGATTTATAGCCCCGTATATCGGAGGTTTGGATAGATGCGACCGATGTAGCAGACTTCATCAGATTCCCTTTCATTTATGAGGGTTTTTTTTATTGTGGGGACGCTTTTCCCTTCAGGCGCAAGCCCCTGCAGTTAATTACGTTATCGCGTTGCTATAACCACTTTCTCCTGCTCCGATAGTTCACTTCACGTCGTGTGTTATTTTGTTTGTTTTGCTTGCCCGTGGATTGCATACGGAGACTAGTTTATGTCGTCGCTCGTAGGGCACGGATTAGTCCAAATCTGTATATTTTAGATTTGGATTTGGGTCAAGAATTTTCTTAACAGGGTCCACGTTGGTAGCTTGGTTTGCCAATGGAAACTTAGGACGCAGATCTCATATAAATGAGGTCTATTCGTTCATAGGATATTTGAGTTTGATTTAAGGATCGTTAGTCATATTTGAGACTAAGATCAACTTAGAAACAAATGAGCATATGAGCTCAATTATTTTTACTAAGGATAGGTTAGTCTTATTTGAGACTAAGATCAACTTAGCAATATTTTCAGGATCATTAAATTTTATTAAGATCCATCAACAGAGCATTTGGGCTCAGCTGCAAGAAACTTTTCAGAGAGACTTAACCAATTTTGGGTTGGTCTGCTCAGTTTTTTTTATTTAAAAGTTCTAAGCACTTATTTGTTGTTCTATTTGCTCAGCCTTGGGCTGTCTCCCTTTATTCAGAAGTGCTAAGCACTTATTTGTGGCTCTGGCGCTCACATGTGTATCATGTGAAGCACTCAGTCATTGGCTCTGCCCTATTAGTGCTAAGAAATTTAGTCATTTTAACTGAATATATAGTGCTAAACACTTTTGTATGGCGCTCATGTGAGAAGCACGTGAGGCGCTGCCTCATTTATTTTATTGGGCACTCACGTGTATTTCACATGAGGCGCTGGGACCTGGGTGCTGCGCAATCAGTGCTAAGCACTTAGTCATTTTGATTGACTTTATAGTGCTTCTGCACTTTTACTCGGCGCTTATGTGTATTTCACGTGAGGCGCTGGGCCTTCTATTTTGAGCGCCCACGTGGGAAGAACGTGAGGTGTTGAGTCATTTTTTTGGCGTTTACGTGGGAAGCACGTGAGGCGCTAAGTCTTTTTTTGTTAATGTTTTCTGAAGAAGTTTTAACTTCCATTAATGACGTTTTGACCATTAATGATCTCTGTTTTGGGGATCTGAGACCGGTTTCATTGGAGAACTATGTTCTTCTATTTTTTGTAAGAACAAAGTTCTTTATGTAGGGTTAATCCCCGTTTATGAAGGAATTAAGTTCCTAGACAATGTATCTTTATTTCTTTTTCCTGGACATTGAGTTTGGAGAATAGAAACTCCCCGATGAGAATTAAATTCTCAACTTGTGGAGAGATTTGCTTTTCAAATCTCAGATCAGGAAAAGAACTAAATTCTTTTTGTGGAGGGTTAAACCCTTGTTTTCTTTTTGTTAGGAAAAAGAGATAAGTTCTATCTCTGCTTTTCTTTTTACCTAGGGTTTTTAAAGGGTAAGGATCTTTATTCTTCAGAAGAGAATTGAATTCTCAGTTTGTGAAAAGAAGCTTTTGGTGTTGATCTCGTCCTTTTTTTCTTTTTTTCTTTAAAGTCTCCTATCCTTTATATAGGAGAGTTAAATTTGTTGACTAGTTTGAGAAAATCTCCCATTTGAAAGATACCAATTGATTTAATTGGCCTCAAAAATTGTTTGGGGGATTTTATCCACCGTTGGATCATTGATCCGGTGGATTTCTGTTTTACAGAATATTTATTCTTGTTTTTGACTAGATTAGGGATATATTTTCCCATATACATAATTTAATTATGTCAAACGGTTATTTTTACTCACCATTGGATTTTAATCCAAGGGTGCTCTTTTTAACAGAGCACAATCTTTCTTTATTTAGAAAGATTGGGGAAATATGTTCCCAAAATAGAATTTAATTCTATCATTGGATTTTTGATCCGACCGAGAATATCTTTCTCACCTAGAAAGATTAGGGAGATATTTTCTCCTAATAGAATTTAATTCTATCATTTAATAATTTATTATCACCATTAGATCTTTGATCTAACGGCTTTATTTAACATAGAATATCCCAGGTTTTAGGAAAATAATTTTCATGTAGAATTTAATTCTACATGCTCTTAATTTGGGCGCTAGCGCTCACGTGTTATGCTCGTGGACACCATTTAAGAATTAAATTCTTATATATAACCGGCACTCTTCTGTTTGCACATTGGCGCTTACGTGAACTTCACGTGCGACGCCACTATAGGATTTAATCCTATAAGAGGTCGGCGCTGGCGCTCACGTGGGGAGCACATGAGACGCTGCCTTATTGGATTTAATAGAGCTTAGCTCTTATTATTGTGTTTAATTAATAGGGGAACAGAAAGAGACAAGATTGCAGCAGACAAAGAAGCAACCAGCAGGTGCAAAATTTCCAATACCGGTCAAAAAGGAGAAAGCTCTTGGATTGTGACATTTAGGAGTGATTCCGAGAATGAAATGCCCCTTAACTTTCTCTTCGAAAGCTCCGCCTATGAAAAAGAAGAGAAAGAAAAGGATTGAGGGAACATTCAGCTGTGCAATCATACCTTACCTGAAAAGAACTTTGGTCCTGTAAATAAGGATTCAAATAAACATGATAAAAGGAAAGGGAAAATGCACGAGGAGATCGAGGTTGGTGAAGAAGTCACCAGAGAGCTCGCCGCAAAGGGCCTACCCAAGAAAACCAAGGTGCACTATAACTTGCACATTTGAGGAAGATATCCTCGAAGCCGAGTATATTGGATGCTCTACTCCTATCCAAAAAGGTACGAGACTCCTTGATCAAGGCCTTAATGGAACCTGACCAGTTTCAAGCCGTCCTCGCGGAAGAGAAAATGAAGGATAAACTCGCAGAAATCCAAACCGCTGATATTACCTTCAGTGAGGAAGATATCCTCCTTGGAACATACGAGCATAATTGACCGCTGTATATTACCGGGTACTGCCATGACATCAGGATAGGAAAAATCATTGTCGATAATGGATCATCTGTCAATTTTCTCAATGTGACAGTGCTGAAGGAGATATGCATGAATGTTCAGCACCTTGCTCGGGACAAGATCACCATCTCAGGGTTCGACTCGCAGTCATCATGGACGCTTGGTTCCGCAGTATTGACGCTCTAATTCGGGTAGCTCGTCACTGACATCAAGTTCCATATCATCGACGCCAAAATATGTTACAATACTCTACTCAGTAGGCCTTGGCTATACGAGTACAATGTCATCTCTTCTACACAATATCAGTGTATGAAGTATTTCAAGGACGACCAAGAGTACACCGTCACGGGGGAACTCAATCTCTCCTCAGAAAATGAGGTACGGAAGTATGAAGATGCAAAGTACTTTCAGCTGGGTTTTTAAGATACCGAAAGATGCCGCAAAACGGAAAATAAACAAAGACCAGTAGCCACAATCCCGGTCTTCAGAAGCGATACTGAAGAAGATGAATAGATAGTGTATTCAGGTCAACCTCAGCGGGAAAGTAATAAACCCGATCCGTCGGCCCCTAACCTGGTATTTGGCAGCAACTCCGAAGATGAGACTGATGCGGTGTTCGCTGCTCGTCCACCGACACAAACTCTTACCAAAGCAGACCAGATTCTACATATTATGATGGCTCTGTGTAGAGACCAGAAAAAGTTCGAGGTTGAAATTCGCTAATTACTACTTCTGTACGGCTGGGTTACTCTCAACAACTACAATTTACACTCGAGTATCAAACACTCGTGTTTCAAAAGACACTTAGGGTTGAATTCATCGACCGTTATTTCTGTATCATCCTTCAGTCCGGTCTCCCTTAGGACTGGCCCAAAACTTACTTTCGGTCCCTTAACGGGTCGGTCAACTCACTCCCGGCCCTTTAACGAGTCGGTTAACTCATTCCGACCACTTAAAAGGGCCGGTCAACTCATTCTGACCCCTTAAAAGGGCCAGTCAACTCATTCTGACCCCTTAAAAGAGCCGGTTAACTCATTCCCGGACTCTTCAACGGCCGATCAACTTATTCCGGCCCTTTCAACGACTGGTAAACCAAGACCCGAACCTCTTAAGGTCCGGTCAACAAAGACCCAGACCCCTTATGGTCCGGTCAACCAAGACCCGGCACCTTCAACGGTCAGTCAACCGAGACCCGAACCCCCTAAAGTCCTTTCAACTGAGAAGCTCAAACCCCTTAAAGTCTGATCAAGCGAAGCTCGGACCCCTTAAAGTATGACCAAGAAAGCCGGATCACTTAAAGTCCAATCAAGTGAAGTCCGGACTCTTGCAGGGTCTAGCCACGACGGTGAACCGGCCTTCCCCATAGGAGCCGGCTCGGTGGTCCAGCCCCCGTAGGGGGGCCGGCTTGGTGGGTTCGGCCCCAACAGGGGCTGGCTTGGTGGGTTCGGCCTCCTCGGGGCCAGTTTGGTGCATGCTGGACTAAAAATAATAAATAACGGTCTACACTTGCATTTGTACAAAAATTTTTACAAATGCCCTCTCCTATTTTTTGGGAGGGAGTAGTTATCTTTTTTAAATTTCAAGATGGCTTTTCTCTCTTCTTTTTATTTACCATTGTGCTACTCCTTAGCCTATATAAGGAGAGTGGTGTCCCACTTTTACAGACACTTTTCATTTTACAAAAATTCTCACAACACTCTACTCATTCCATAAAAAACCCTTGTACTCATTCTTATTTTGAAGAAATAAAGAGAAAGGTTTTATTTCTATTCTTGTCGTGATTTCTTTATTTTTTTAGAAGGGTAAGGATGGCGGGATGATTCTCGACAATCCTATACCCTTCTCCTTTCTTTTTCTTCTTACAATTATGTAGTTTTACGCCTTATGCGTGATCAAATAGAACGCTATAAATCGGTGAACATATTTCTTTGGTAATTATGGAGGTCTTTAAAACATCGCTCTCTTTTCCGTTTATATTTTATACACTTCTTTTCTTAATCGGGGGTATTCTTACAAAGATATAATTAACAAAGCAAACTAGTAAAAAAATATAATTTACATGTTGTTTTAGAAATGCGCAAGCTATCCTTCTTATTTTCTATCTTTTAACATACAAAAAATACGGTTTTATGCAACTTTACTAAAAGCCTACTCTATTATAATGATTGGCATCGTACTTTATAAAAGCTCTACTATATTATAGAGATTGGCTGTTTATTTTTCTTAGCCTTATTTTATCATCTAATGCCGTTAAAAATTGGTATTATGTTGCAATTTTTCCTGTTATTCCCTTCTTCATTAGTTTTATTTTAATTATGTTATGGATATGGGTTTATTGGTTCAATACTGAGTAAAGAGAACTATTTGTGGTTCTGTATTTTTTCGAGTATTGAATTAATCATATTCATTCCATATGACATTCATTTAAGAAACTAAAGAGAACTAAGGTCTTGTGTTGTTTGGATCATTGCTAAATAAGAGAAAGTTATTCTCTACTTTGGTAATGGCTCAAGCACATTCAAACCGTATTATTAAAACACAACCACGCGACCACCGCACACGAAAGCACCGGTCCGCAGCTAAATTGATTTTGACGACCAAAGAAAGAGCACATTTTCCCCCATCTTTGAAATGAATTTTTATAAAATATAAATAGGTGTTGTTTTTCACCATTTTGCCATTTATTGATCTTTACTCTTCTTTTTATAAAAAGTGATCATGGAAAATACTATGAACTGCAACGGAAGCGATGTTCCAAAATTTTGCATCACTATAGAGATCGGTTCTATTACGATTCGTGTTCCCTTTGATGACATGACGGTGACTACTCAAAAATAAGAGATCATGAGTCCTACCCCAATATCGACTCCGGTCATGCCTGTGCAAGCACCCAATCCTTATATTGCACAAAATGAGGATGGCTTCATCCCAGTCATTTCAAGGTTAGCTAAGAAGAAGGCCAAAACCGTGTCTTCCACTTCAAAAGATGTCTGAAACCAAACATTTCTTCATAACAACATTGCCCGTAAAGAGCCCTTGGCCTCCACTCAAATCTCCCACAATAAAGGAAAGAGGGTGATAGAAGATTTGTCCTCTCCCCACACTCTATGATCCGCAAGAAGGTTGCTCTTGCAATAGGGGTTTCTGTCTGTTCTCTGATGAGGGTTTCCCTCCTCTCCGGTCCACGAAAGGATCTTTTCCATCACTGTTCGCTCCAAAAAAAAGGCCGGTGGCTGTGAAGACTATTCCGCTGCCTATCACTATCAAAAAGAGGGTGCCAATCACTGTTCCAAGTTCCCCTATCAAGTCTACGAGAGATAGCAACATGATTGAATCAACCTCACCTCCTCAAAAGCAAGTAAAAGTTCAGTCTCCGTCTCATCCAGGCTATGTTCCTATAGAATGACACCATGAGGACTATGCAATATACCCACCGTCCCCTTAAAGTATTGCAAGCAACCATTCGCGAAATAACACCGAGCCTAGGCCTACTCTGTTTCCACCCCTCACTGCTTGGGCATATAGAATCATGATGCAGAATATGGTAGGATTCCAGTTATCCCCTCAAGAACAAAGAACTTTGCAGTGACTCCGCAGAGTAATGGAAGAAGTTACTTTGCACATCCTAACGGCATTCCCTGTTGGCATCAAGGAACCAAACGATGAACCCACTGAAGGGAGACCCATTATCGTTTCATCGAGTCGTGGTCTTGTAACTAGGAGTAGGTGTAGATCATTATCTATATCAAACAATTTTGTTAACTAAAATGAATCTAGTTCTGCGTATTTTTCTTCGCCTTATAACACAAATAATATAAACGAAGAAAATTACACTCCTCAAACGGAACAAGTACTGGCCACCAATGAAACATCCTTAGAAGAACAATTGGCCCAACTCCAAAGGACCTTACAAGAGAAAGATCGAGAATTGAACCACATGAGGACACAAATTCCATCAAATAACTCGAGCACTGAACCAAACCCTTCTATCAATGAGTCAGTGCAAAGCCAAACACTATCAATCGACACCGTTCAAAGGATGGTGGCGAAAGGTGAAGGAGCGTAACTTTTGCAAACTCAGCATGCCATGAGGCCTGGATATATGAAGCCCTACCCATCGGAAGTAGACTTGGTACTATTCCCAGAGCATTACAAGAAGCCTTCCTTCATCAAATTCAGAGGAAATAAGTCACCATATGAACACATCGCTCACTTCTTAGAAGCATGTCAAGATACTACACGCAATGGTTCACTCCTTCTTCGACAGTTCATGCAAATGCTCTCCGGTCCAGCATTTACATGGTATAGCAAGCTGCCTCATAATTCTATCCATAATTGGAAACAAATGCAAGAAGCCTTCTTACAATGTTTCTACAGTACTCAGAGGGTTGTAGGGATCACTGAACTTACTCGAACCGAACATGCCTATAATGGAAAGGCTGCTGATTTTATTAACCGATGGCGGAATTTGAGTTTACATTGCCTTCAATCAATCATAGAATCGGAAGCAGTCAGAATGTCTATGAACAATCTTCGATCAGAAATGGCGATTCATTTGAACGGGGTCCATCCATTATCTTTTGAAGACTTGTCCTCTAACAGCTGATATTGAAAACTTCCTTGATTACTTGAATAGGAAACCCAATCGGCACTTCAAAGGTCACAATCAAAATTTTAAGAAAGATCAAAGTTACGACAATGGGAAAGGAAAACAAGTGATGGAAACTTCTGTAAAGCAACAGCATTCCGAACCCCAAGGTCGACCGGGGAGATTCTAGACTAAATTCTCGCCAGAGGTAAAGAACCTCTCAAAAGAAGATTTACAAGATATCCTCAAAGGATCTTTCGAGATGAAGTTGGTTCAGTTACCTCTGTCACGTTGCTCAGATGAAGGAAAGCCGCACCCTAAAAAGGGTCAATATTGTGAATATCATCGCATGTCAGGACATGATCTACAACAATGTTTTATCTTTAAGAAACTGATCCAAGATATGACTAACTAAGAAAAGATCGATGACTCATTACTTAAGAAATTAAAGAAAGGGAAGCATTCCATTCACATGATATTAGTTTCCTCCAAAACCGAATCAGTGAAAGCTTCTTCAAACAGGAAGTCATCTTCAACAATTGTTTCCAACCATACAAGATCTTCAGCAGACATTCACGTCTTTACAGTTAGAAGGGACGACTAATTCATCACCAGATCGCCCTCTTAATCTCCCAGATACATCGATGTATGTTCGTCGCTACAAAAGGGCTCCAAAGTACAAGATATTAAGAAAAGTTATGCTAAGAAGCGACATTAAAGGTTTATCACTCGAGTTTCTCATGATTTAATGATGATCAAGCCTCAAGTACCATAAAAAGATAATCCATGGGAAAACTTATCCTGCAACACTATTGGAATTTTTGAAGAAAACGATGAATCTCTTTACTTCCGAGAAGAACCCCCTAAAACTAATATTGTCACCCTAGTCGGCACTCGAACGATAGAAGTGTGCCCTTCTCCTGACCAACCGTCCAAAACCTACCAAGCCAGGATCTAAACCCCCGGCGAGATTACACACTCCGAGGCTGTAAAATACAACATCCTTGCACATATGAAGAAAATTCCATCTCTCATCAGTGTGTATGATTCTTTATATTTATCATCGGATTTGCATGAAGCTCTTTTTGCGGCTCTACAATGCACGGAAAATGGCGAAGCAAATATGACTACCAATCCATCGGACATCCTCAACATTGAATTTACTGAAGATGATTTATTATTTGGCACCAAATTTCATAATCGTCCGCTGCTTGTCAGTGGAGAGCTCGAGAATACAATTGTCAATAGAATAATGTTGGATTGTGGTTCCACGGTGAACCTATTACCTTTGAAGACCTCAACGGCAATTGGATACACCGTCAGAGATTTGACAACCAATAATATAATCATACAAGATTTCAACCAAATTGGACAACAAGCCTTGGGGACTATACGACTCACGCTAAAGTTCGAGGGATGGTTTTCCACTCCACGCTTTCATGTTATCGATGCATTCATGTCATATTATGTTTTGCTTGGCCGCCCTTGGTTACATGAGCATGGCATTATTTCTTCTTACTTACACCAATGTTTCAAGTTCGTATCAAAGGGAGGTGAGGTTAAAAGGATATTCAAAGATACTCAAATTTTCACTGTCGCTGAAGCTTTCTATGCGGATGCCAAATTTTATCGAGATAATGCTACAATCAAGAATAACATTGGATCTAGCATTGAAACAAAAGACGACTTGTTCAAACCTCAAGAAGATACTCAAAGATGCAAGGAAACACTCACCAAAAGTGTGATATATCAATACATCCCTCACGAACAACGGACCGAAGGAGACCCTATCTTCCAAATGATTTACAAAGTGCTTCCTCGCAGTCATAAAACCAGGAAGAACAAAAAGAAGAAGGAAAGCCATCGTAATGCATCTCGCCCAATAACCTTTGTACCGGCTTCATCAAGTAATCTAAAGGAGTGGGATTTTTGCTTACCCATGCATCTCTATAATGCAAAAGCAGTTGATATGATGGAAAATATGGGTTATGATTTAAACCCTGGCATGACCTCAATTCCTACACCATTCGAGGATTTACTCTCCGAAGAACAAATAAAAGCGCTTTATCAGAATAAACCAATGCCTTGTTCAAAGAAGGGCTTAGGTTATCAAGTTTGTTTAATCACTAATCACTACAATACAGACGTAGAATATTCACCCCCTCCAATCAACACCAAATTTCTGAAAAAATAGTACTCCTAATTGGCTTTAAAGCATGCTCCAAGCTCCACGAGTATAAACTGTGAGCCTCTTATGTTAGTTATATGTATGCCCTAGAGGCCATTACTGTACATAGGATGTATATTGTAGTGGATGCTGGGACATATATAGGGAGGACTTTCTTGCTCGACATGATAGTACGCTATCTGGTTACTCTTTACCTTAACGTGTACACTGGATGTCTCTCTGTTACATGTTGGTAAAGCCCTTAGGATGTGTACTTGACTGCCTGGACTATGATGGGGATCATACTAGTGGGGACATGGTAGTCCATAAGTACATCCTTCAAAGTCCCTAGTCGTGGGTGTATCGAGACGGGGCATCGATATACCAAAGTAGACTAGCGTATACCTTCTCGACCCATACAGATGGGCGATGGATGATCCCATATCCATTGGTGTTTCACATCGGAGATGATGTACGGGTGCTCAGTGGAGACTGCGTACACTGGACGGACTCGCCGAGAACTCCCAGATGGTATTATACCTTACGTCAGATGGCAGTTCTCTGGTGACACTGGTACAGAGTAGTCTGTTGACCCGAGATCGTCATAGAGTCTTGTGTGGTTCCCACTGTGCTTTGATTTCCATCTTACCACGTCCAAGAGGGTGTGCAAAACGGTGGTTTTTGGGTATAGTCCCGAGTCACATGGAGGCAATGAGCGATAGGAGGGGATTCGTCTCTCCCGGTATAGGGAGTTGATGTTGCGCTGTGTTCGATTGGCTATAACAGGAAATCCCTGGCCAGGGTTGCTGAGATTTACTGGTAAGTGTTACCAGTAGTTTCTCGAATTGTTATAGACCTCATATCGACACGACTTATCGAGCTATTGGGGTCTGACGTTTACCACCCCTAGGCGAGATATGCGACATATCAGACGATCAGACCGGACTGTACGGTAGTGTTACTGGTTGGATTCACTGGAGTGTGAGCGGGCTTGCTCGTCGATCTTCTGATCGCTCAATACCCGGGTGGCCGTTACGTTTAGCAGACCGCTTGCGGCTTGTGGATGTTTGATATGATCATCATCTGCTGCCGGCGTATTGACGAGTCTTTAGAGTCCTACACAGAGGTTTCCTGGCTCAAGCAAAACGAAATAGGAGCGCATATGAGATATGTACGGGACCGAGAATAATACCAGTATGTGATACTGTATTCGATTCTCGCGATGTGACATTGATCGGTTATATGCGATATAGCCGGGTTATCGGATCAAGTGTTGATTCGATAAGTTGTTACTAATGATACCAGTCGGTTGTGTGCGTCATGACCGGATCGTTAAATCAAGTGTTGATTTAATGATTTAATGCATAATTATATATTTGATATATTACTTTGCATTAACTAGTATTGGTTCACTTAAGATGGATTTTCTCACTCGGATGTGCGCATTACATATGCGATATGATTTTGTGCACTTGTTTGTATCATGTTTAATGATACATGCTCATTAGGGTTTGTGTAAAGAATTAAACCTTGGTTAAAGAAATGGTTAGGGTTTTTATTTGCTTATTCATTTATTCATTTGTTTATTTTTTGGAAAAATATTAACATAAGATGAAATGGTGGCCTTCTTTGTTTTATTCATGAAGGTTCATGAAGTATTGACCTTGTGACCATTTTGTCTCATGCTTAACCCTAACCATTCCTTTCAACCATGATTAATACTCTACACTAAACCATGGTTTCATGATGATAAGTATTCTTTTTATTATTATTTTTTGAATATCTTATCATAACACTTTCATCTTCTTCTTCTTCTTCCTCACAGGAAGAAAGCTTTCTTCATCAATGGTGATTGATGTATTTGAGTGAGAAATCCAATTCTAAAGTGAACCCAACTCCTATTTCTTCATCCTCTACCTCTTGCCAAGTAGTATAGGGTGTTTCCTTCACAAGTTTTCAAGGCTTGGTGAAGGTGGAGCTTGATCTAGCGATGCCTCGACGTAGATCATCTTCGGCATGGACATCGACGACCTAGCTCGCCATTTCTCCGACGAACCCGACGCTAGAGCCCGGGAATTCATTTGGAAAGCGAGGGGACTTCGTTGCAGAGCTATGGAGGTGGAGCACCGGATCTACAAAGGTTGTATTTCCGTTTAAACTTTAGTTAAGTTGTTAACTAGTTTCTTTTCGCCTAGATTTCTAGCCAACGATCCGTAGTCGGGTTTCTCGGCACCTAGATTTTTATAAATTGGCATGGTTGATGCCTTGTGAGACCTCTTGAGAGTGCCTGGGAATCCTACAGTGGTATCAGAGCCTAGCTAGAGCCTTAGGCGAAGTCTAGACGGATTTTGAAGTCCGAACAAACCGATACCCCAAAATTTCCATGCTCTCTGGACATTTTCTGAATTTGTGGATTTTTGAATATTAAAAATATGCAGAAAATTAAGCAGGGTTTTTTATGAAATACTGTGAAAAACGGAGACCTAACTCCGTCATAACGCCACGGAACCGTGGCCTAAGCCCACGTGGTGCGGCAGTTCCGCGGCCACACTGTTGAATTTTTGACTCCTCTTTGCACAGTAATGTTTATAATTAACTCCTGTGTTTTCTGGGTAATTTTAATGTATACTCTACAGTTGAGTATTCTGGGGTTGTATTGGGAATCAAAGATTCGATCGGATTATCAAATTTTGTCTGTGTGGCATTCCGGGTATTTTAGAATATGTTAAAAAGTTCGACCGGATATAAATACCCACTTTTTCCCCTGCCGGGAAATTTCCAAGTAGTGCAAGTAACGCGATGGTCCCTCTAGAAGACAACAAACCTTAACTCGATTATGTGACCGTCTTGAACTGCCCTTTGAACCTTCGGGTTTGGGGCAGTACGGCGTGCCACATGTGAGGCGTTGGCTTGACCCTTCTACGGCTGGACCGTTGGTACTGAGGCACGAACTGAATGTTTTTAGACTTGTTTCATGTGTTGATCTGTATCGGGAAAACTTGGGTGTTCGATTGTTCGATCGGAAAGTTTGACATTTTCTATTTATCCGGAATGGGATACAATAATTGGAATTCACAAGTAGTTATGAGATAACTGAATGAATGTTGTAAATCTAGAAATTTAGTCTCACTTGATCGGTTACCACGGAATTTTGATGTGATCAAAAGTCCGTCGCAATCACGTAGCGTACGCTGATACTCGCCGGGTAAACTTAATAGACAGTCTCACTCCATAGCCCCGACCAAGTGACTGGAGGAGAACCCCATCGCCGAAAGCATCCGTTCGGGTTCTCGCGGTAGCGGTGTTCCGCCTTGGTGCACTTCGTCGACGGTATCGGGGGTGCGGCCGTCTACTGAAGTTTGCGACGAGCATTCGATCAGGATGTCGGGAATCTTGTTGAATTGCCCGACTTGATATTGAAAAGTGTTTTCGATAATGAGACTAAAATGCGGGGTTTATAATTGTTAGGCATGCGATGTCTAAGGAATTCATTTGATTAGGCATGCGATGTCTATGGAGATTGCGGATTCCAACTGTTGTAGTTTTACACTTTCTTTTCTGTGACCGTAAGTGTAATATGTGATATCGCCGGTTTCGTTGCTATATGTCAACGACAATTGGGATGCGCATATTTACTTACGTTGATGACATGTGATGTTATGTGTTGCTGGATATGTTATATTGGATCGTCGTGTTTGAATAGCCGGGGGGTTTTATGTGAGATGAGTGTTTTTCATTTTCATTCATGTAAAAACTTGTATGTAATATTCTTTTTTTTGGGGCACTTCCAGGTTGCGGAAGATGTCACCTTTTGTATATTATTTACTTTTCTGCACTAGGATAGACCTAAGGAGGAGGGCACAAGTAACCGGGTTCTGGAGTCCAGTGGGAGACCAACTCGAGGAGTCGAGTCCGGGTCTCCTAACTCTAGAATTGGTAGGGTTGCTTGCCGCTCTCGTAGGGGTCTAGGGGTGTGGGTTTGGCTATTCATCGCGACCGTGGAATCCGTGTTTTATACTGGCTCGTATTGAAAACACGGACGTCCTAGTATATCCAATATTTCATATGATTCTTCTGCTGCGATATCTGTGATGCGATCATGTGATATGTTCTGTGATAGATACTGTATATAGTATATATGATATATTATATAGACGTTACTTATGTTTTACACCCGCGCTAGCCCTGTCCCGCTCTGCTGTTAGTCACCTAACCTAACGGTGCACGAGGGGACATCGTGGCGAATGTGGATGGCATAAGTGTACGTCGTATTTATCTGTGATGTTTAGGTATTTTAAATGATGGGACTTCATTAATGTGATTAATGAAATAAAAGAAACCTAAGATGTTGTAGAATCGAATTTCAAAATAAAACAGGTAGCTAAAGTTCTTGCTTTGCACAGCGGTATATATGATATATCCTGCACCTTATTCGATAAGGAAAGGACCGAGATCCCTTCACCGGGAGTGACTCCTTTAGCAATAACTGGCAGATGCTACACACTCGGTTTGTCTTTTGATTGCTTTTAAGTGTTTTGCTTTGTACAGTGATATATATGATATATCCTGCACCTCATTCGACGAGGAAAGGACCGACGATCCCTTCACCGGGAGTGACTCCTTTAGCAAAACTAGAAAAGCCTCAAAAACACTCCATTTTTAAATCATTTGATTCTACGACGATATCAAGTTCATTACGCAATAGGTTTTCGGAAAAACCTGTCGTAACCCTCCATCATTTCAGATAAGTAGTAGTTAGTATTCGTGCTACGTTTGTTGGCCTGCGTCAAGGCGTAGTGTGCGGTAGCTAACTGGTATTTATCTGCTTATGCATATGATGCAGATTGGATTAGGGTAGTCGTGCGGCGTTGTTTGGCATGCGTCAAGGGTCGTGCGGGTGGGTTTAATTCAATCAAGAAATGTACGGGTTGAACTTGACTAGCAGACTATGGGTTGTTTGGCATGCGTCAAGGTCATAGCGAGCTAGGGGCAAAATATTATCGGGAATTTCAAGTGTTGAAATTTGCAATGAGATTGCATACCTTCTATGAGATAGTTGGATCCCGATACCCGCTGCGAGTAAGAGTTACTCCTGGGAGAGTTTTATACATTACAATTAGCCGATCAAGTAGGTGTCTAGAAATGTGTCAACGGGGTTACGCCTCTGGGAAAACGAGGTTTACATTAATTAGGTTCGTGCGAAAGCACGGGGGACCTCCCTCAAAGTACCGACACTGGCCTGGCTGAAAGATTGGCGAACTTGTAGTGTGTAATTAATCCCGGCTAGTCTTTCCTTTTAGGGTTTGAAGGAAGATTTGATAAAAAGCAGTGGGAGCCATCCTGATTAGATAAAATAATAACCAATCTATTCTTGCAAAAGCGCACGCTGAGTGTTTTCTTCTCTCTCTCTCCAGGTAGCGACCATGTCACGCCTTAATAAAGATAATAATACGGATTATTGACCGAACCCGCTTGTTATACTGAGCTGGGGAACGTTGGTCCCGCTCCAACTTATAATTGTTATAAGACAGAGCAGGAAATTGGGGATTACCAGAATTCCCGTGCCACCCAAACGAAGAGAGTGCATGCTGATGCATCATCTTCGGGTGTGTTCATTACAGAGAACTGTTTCTCAGTATCCTTTACGTCCTGAGTATGTGATACCAGATCAGGATCCCAGATATATAATCTGTTACATAGGGCTACAGAAAGGTAGAGGACTGAGAACGGGTGATAAGCTTCATGAGGCAGAAAACGGGGCAAGTGTTGCAGCCAAGTCTGTTGGTCACTGTCACCCTGTATTACCAATACATTGATTCTGAACGAATGTTATTAGATACCGAACCTGATATACAAAATCATATCAGTCTTTTTATTAGTAAAGAAATGATAAAATTTTGTATTGTTGGATAATGTTTTGAACATTTCCTATATCAAAAGTTGATCGGTTCAGGTACGTTATCTAAAAGCGTTGATGTTCTAAATCAAACTACAGTTCTTAGTATATGGAACACACACAAGAGGAAGAGTTCAGAAATGAACGAATCCTTCTTGAGGCATTGTAGACTAGGTCATATCAATGCGACCTGACTAGCTGAAGTTACATTTAGATGCATATTTAAATCTGTTTGAATTTACATCTTATGAAACTCGCCAGTCATGTCACAAAGATAAGATGACCATAGCTCTGTTTATTGGAAACAGAAAAAGAGTTAGTGAACTCTTGGGATGATACATGTTGATGTATGTAGGTCCCCTGTCTACACATGCCAAGACTGGTTCTTTGTACTTCGTTACATTCTCTGATAATCTCTCAAGATTCAGACCTATGTTCCTGTTGAAACACTAGTCCGAACCTTTTGAGATATTCACAGAATATAAGTTAGAAGTAGAGAACCAATAACAGGTATAAGTATTATGTCCTTTGATGTGATCAGGGAGGAGAATACTTGAGCACGGAATTCCTGGACTATTCTAAAGGAGAATGAGATTCTCTCTCAGCATTACTCCTCCGTATACACCATAGCACGATGGTATATCGGGGTGGAGCAATAACACCCTATATGATAAGGTGTGCTCTATGATGAGTACTACTGAGTTACCTATTTCCTTTTTGGGAGTTATGCACTTGAGAAGCTGCATACCTATTGAATAGGGTTCCAATCAAATCAGTTGCCTACCGCTTCATATGTGATATGGAAAGGGAAGAGCCCATTTCTTAAGTTAGTTAAGATTTGGGGTTGTCCGGCCTATGTCTAAAAGCAAAATCCGGACAAGCTCGAGGCAAGGTTAGTTATGTAGAACTGGAAAGGTTCCAGCTATGCAAACTACAGAAGATGATTTGAAAGAACCAATAGGATTCAGTAGATTCCAACGAACCTCAGCCTCTCCGCCGATCTAGTAGGGTTCCTCACCCACCTGAGAGATACTTCGGTTGCTCTATGACAGTGGGAGCGAGGATTGCATCATGAGATGATGACCCAACTAGTTTCGAGCAGGCCATCGAGAGTGAAGACTCTATAAGAATGGCTAGATGCTTAGTGATCTGAGATGGAATCCATGTACTCCAACAAAGTATGGACTTTGGTTGCTATATCTGAAGGGTTAAATCCCCATCAGGAGCAAATATATCTTGAGAAGATTACTTGGTGTAGATGGAAAAGTTGAGACTTTCAAAGCTAGACTTGTTAAAGCTTTTCGTCATCGACCAGGCGTGGATTATGATGAAACCTTTTCAAGTGGCTATGCATAAGTCCCTCCAGATCCTACTTGCCACGGCTACATACCATGACTACGATATCTGGTGGTTGGGTGTCATGACTGCTTTTCTAAATGATGTTTTAGATGAGTACGTCTGTAAGTACACAGCCAGAGGGCTTCGTAGACAGTGGGAGCAGCGGAAACGTGTACAAGATGCTTTATAGGATAAAGCAGGTATCGCGGAGTTGGAACATCTGTTTTGATGTCTTAGTCAAAGAGTTTGACATCATCAAAATGGTAGATGCACCTTGTATAAACAAAAAGGTAGTAGGGAGTATAGTGACGATCCTCGTAGAGTACGTGGATGACATACTCTTGATAAGGAAGGAGTTTCGTATGCTACGCTCGGTCAATCTCCGCTTATCACAATGATTCTCCATATAGGATCAAAGTGATACCTCCTAAATCCTGGATTTTGGATCTATGAGATAGATCTAATTGGATGTTATGATTCTCACTAGTTGTAGTGAGATGGTATCAACCGATCCTGGGGAGAATCACTGGAAGGGTTCCAGGGTGATAAGGACGACTGAATGTCAGTCACAGGCGTTGTCTTTACCCTCAGTAGAGGGACGGTATGTTGGAAGAGTTCCAAGCTAGATACCGTGGCATACTAGACGATAAAGGCTCGATACATCGCTACTTAAGATGCTACCAAAGAGGCTGTTTGGGTGTATATTAGTTCATGAGATGAACTTCGTTCCTGCCATTGTGAGACAATGGAGTTGTGGCTTATGCCAAGGAACGACGGTCCCATCAGTGATCCAGACATATTCTAAGGCAGTGTCACCTGATCATGGAGATGGATAATCTCCAGGGTGATCGAGGTTTGGAGAGTAGACTCAGAGGACAACACAGCGGATCCACTCACAAAGGCCTGTTCCCAGAGAGAGACTTTTATGGGATGGTTGAGTATGAGATACTACAACCACTGCTATCAGTTGGCCCTAGTGCAAGTGGGAGATTGTTAGTTATATGTATGCCCTAGAGGCCATTACTGTACATAGGATGTATATTGTAGTGGATGCTGGGACATATATAGGGAGGACTTTCTTTCTCGACATGATAGTACGCTATCTGGTTACTCTTTACCTTAACGTGTTGATTGTCACAGTATGTGCGTGTTCAAGTTTTAGTTTAAAGACCGCAATGAAGACGGTTTCGCTTGTAGCTAGCCGGTTGAGTACGGGTCGTCCGCAGGGAGATGGGAATCTTTTTCAATGTGCTTTAACGAGTTAAGTCCGGTTGTTCAGATTTTTGTTTGTGATTATCTAATTGTTGAGTTGATGTTTAAAGAGAGCTTGTTAGGGTTAGGATTAAGTTAGTTTGAGTTAGGAGTCTCCACATCTTTCGTTGCCCCTCTTAATATCGGTGTTACGGTAATCGGCAACAACGGGGATTAGCATGACTAGGAAGGACTTTGCGAGTATAAGCTAGGCTTTCCAACGCATAAGTCTTCCTTTTGGTGCTTGTCCGTCCGTTCTTGGCTCTTAGCCATAACTTCCGGTTAATTCAACCACAACCGGTCTCACTACGGAATCACCGCTATCATGTAGGATAGGGTGCCGTAAGGAGCGGATTGTGGTTCAATTAACGGGAGTCAATTTAAGCTGTTGGGTAAGGAAAGAGTGAGAGAGATTTCCTTCTCTCAAACTTCCCTTATCCTACCCTAACAAGTATTAACTACTCACACATCATGATAAGGAAAAACAAAACAAAACAAAAGAGGAAGATAGAAACAAGGAGATTAGAAGAATACGACTAACTATTTGCGACCTCACCTTGGCGAGGATCGAGCGTAAGTATCATTGTCGTATGAATGATAAAGAAAAAGAGAGAAGAAAGAAACAACAAGGAAATAACAACAACTACTTAACGAATTAAAATTACAACAATTAACAAAGTAAAGAGACAAGCATGATAATAAATGGTTCTTCTTTATTCATCACTCTTCACTCAAAAGCTCACTACAAGTTTAATGGAGAAGAGGTGAGAAGAGGAAGAAGAAAAACACTAAACCTAGGCAAAAATGAAAATACAAGAATGGACCCTTTTCCTTCACAAAGTTCTGGGCTATTTATAGGCCAAAAAATGAAAACCTAGGGCAACCACCAGAACACCTGTACAAAGACCAAAATACCCTAAAAAACTGAGCAACTGCCGCCACCATATGGCCGCGGATCCGCGGCCTAGACCCCCTATTGGCCGCGGATCCACGGCCCTTTAGAGGAGTTGGGCCCTCTTCTTTTTTGTGCTTCCCTGTTCTTCAGTGTACCTAATTCTGGTACATATATTTTCTCAATTTGGCTCCACGATTTTTCCAGAATTTCTGTTGAGGGAAAGGTGGACTTTTTGTCAAGATTTTGTCATGATTGCCTCGAGCTCCACGTAGATTTCTTGGAAGTTGTTGTTGCCATTGAGCCTTGTGCATGAAGGTGACATAGATTTGACATTTTGTCTTCCTAAACTGGTATCTGGCAACATGCGGATGAAGAGCGGAGACCGTGTTTTATCTGTGGTTGGCAGGAATCCGGATTTTGTCGTGTTTTTCATGAATTTCACCGTTTTAGAACCGAGAACCTGTATCCTGCAATTGACTAGCAAACACGGCTCAAGAGTATCTACCGATATGCAATGTGATAAAAATTGGGCGGTATGAAAATGCAAAAATCTGATATGAACAAATACCCCCAAACTTATCATTTGCTCGTCCCGAGCAAAGTCCATTTTTTCACAAAAAATTTCCTAACCTCACTTTCGCAGGGAACGCGATTGCACTGAGCATGTGCAACAAGCCGTTAAACCTCTAGGTGTCCCTAGTAGGAGGAGTGTTGTCTCCTGAGGGTTTTCAGCGGATACTACCCACAAAATCCGGTCAAGTTGGTTTTGTAAAATAACTAAGCTTCAAACCCTAAAGTTTTGTTTTAGAAAATAACAATTCTATAATCCTAAGTCTAGACCATCGAACCTTTATTTTTCACACCTCGCTTCTTATTTAACTACAGATTTTACATGTCTATACGTGCAGTGCAAATAGTGTCGTTAAGTTCCTGAAAGGTCGAATAAAGTCATCATGTCGCACAATAAAGCCCAGATAACAATTTAAAAAGGATCACATAAGTTTTATAAAGAGTTGAGTATTTTTCAAGTTTCGTTTTCCAGTAAGGTTTCAACTTCAGAATTTCTATCTTCCATAACAGGAAACTAAGTCGTATTTTTCACTCCGCCTTTTTCTTGTTTTCATTTCATACACACCTCTTTGAACGTGCAATAGTCTTTATCATAGAATAAAACCTTCATATCTCCGCTAAATTTTTTATAAAAGCCTGTCTTTTATCAAGATTATTCTCACACAAAGAACCGTTAGGAATTTTAACTCGGAGAGAACACTTGATTGACTTTGTTTTAAAACTAGACTTTCTAGGCTTCTTAGCGAGCTTTGGGCCAATGCACCCAAACCAGTTGGTTTTAGGGCATTAGGTGTAGAAACACCCCAGCGGACTTAATTACTCAAGTTACCTAGGTCCAAAAACAAAAGACAGTTTGGCGTGAAAATCAGATGATTTAATACGAACGGAGATATAACCGGCAGTTCAATTATTTTTTTGGATAAAAGACGTGTTTAGTGGGTTTGGTGTGTAATCATTCCAATCAAGTTTCAGATGGGTTATTTTTCAGACTTAGCTCCAATTACGGCATCAATAACATTCCTTCATATTCGCTTTACTTCATAAACTATTCTTGACATTACTTATTTCAGAACAAACCTATTTGATCCTCAGAAAATCATTTATCTGTTTAAAAGTTTAAACATGAAAGACTTGTCATCTAATTCCCAAAATCTTACGACACGTGGAGTGTGATGTAAAGATGTATATCAGCTATAGTTAACTTCAAAGGAGAGTTATCTTTCAGGTTTTCAAAATCCAAACATAAGATTTAGTTATTCCTATTTTTTCAAACCAAAACTGTCGAATGTTGAATCAGAGTTCTTCCACAAGCTAACTTGACAAAAAAGTTTTTATATTTTTTAGAAAATTTTCAAATTTTTATGGATTTTATGCATATTAATATGCAGATGCAAAATATACATATGAATACGAAGGTAAGAAATGCGTACCGAGCGTACCCCGAAACTTAAACTGGACATTGTCCTCACTGTCATTGCATGAAGAGATCATTTGAAGGGTCAAAATTGTCGGTTAGCGATACACAAATTTTTATTTGTTTTTGTTTTGAAAGAAAAGAAAAAGAATATACACAAATATATACAAAATGGTTTGTACATACCCCCAAACTTATTTGGAACAGTGTCCACTGTTCTTGGCTGGATAACCGAAGTTTGGAGGTAGGCAGAGGAAGATCATTCAGGGTAAACCGGCTCCTGGAAGAACAGGAGCTCCTCTGTTGGTTCGGCGCTAAGGTACGGTTTGCATCGGTGTCCGTTTACTTTGAAAAGTGAACCGTCCTTTGGATTCTCCAAATCCACAGCGCCCTGCGGATACACATTCCGCACAAAATACGGCCCTTTCCAGCGAGATCTGAGCTTTCCTGGATGGAAGTGAAGTCGGGTGTCGTAAAGCAGTACCTGCTGACCAGGTACGAAGGTTTTGCGCAAAAGGTGTTTATCGTGAAACACCTTCGTTCGATTCTTAACGACAACCGCGTTATCGTAAGCCTCATCCCTAAGCTCGTTCAGTTCGTTCAACTGCAGCTTCCGATGGCTGCCCGCATCCTCAAGAGACAGATTCAGCTCTTTTATCGCCCAAAATGCGCGATGCTCTATTTCGACAGGAAGGTGGCAGGCTTTTCCGTACACAAGCCGATAGGGAGACATGCCAAGGTCGGTCTTATAAGCGGTTCTAAATGCCCAAAGGGCATCAGTGAGTTTCAGAGACCAATCCTTACGGTTCTTGGAAACCGTCTTCTCCAGAATCTGCTTGATTTGCCGATTTGAAACTTCGGCCTGCCCGCAGGTTTGGGGGTGGTAGGGCGTAGAAAGCTTATGATTAATGGAGTATTTCCGCATCAAGGCTTCGAAAGTTTTATTGCAGAAATGACTTCCATTGTCGCTAATGATCGCTCGGGGGTGCCCAAACCGGGAAAAAATGTTTTATTTAAGGAACCTAACGACAACCTTGTTGTCGTTAGTTCGGCTGGGCACAGCCTCGACCCATTTAGAGACGTAATCAACAGCTAGAAGGATGTACAAGTTCCCGAAAGAGCTGGGAAACGGCCCCATGAAATCTATCCCCCAAACATCGAAAATCTCCACAACCAAGATCGGTTGGAGCGGCATCTCGTTCCTCCGGGATATCCGGCCCATGTGTTGGCACCGGGAGCAAGTCTTGCAATAGTCGTGAGCGTCTTTGAAAAGTTGTGGCCAGTAGAAACCACATTGCATGATTTTCTCAGCTGTCTTTCTGAGCCCAAAATGCCCGCCACACGCTTGATCGTGGCAAAATGACAGCACACTCTTGAATTCATCGTCAGGGACACACCAACGAATAATCTGGTCGGGACAGTACTTGAACAAGTAGGGTTCGTCCCAGTAAAAGTGTTTTACTTGGGATAAGAAGCGAAGTCTGTCCTGACCTGACCATTCGGTCGGTAGTAATCCCGTGGCCAAACAGTTCACAATATCTGCGAACCAGGGTTCGCACGATACTGTCAAGAGTTGTTCATCCGGGAAAACGTCGTTAATCGGAATTGGAAGCGAAGGCGAAGAAGGAAGTCGTGAGAGATGGTCGGCAACCACGTTTTCACATCCTCGTTTGTCCTTAATGACAAAGTCAAACTCTTGAAGCAAGAGGATCCAACGTATTAACCGAGATTTAGCATCTTTCTTCGCAAAAAGATGGCGCAGAGCTGAATGGTCTGTGTAGACAATGACTGGGGAGCCGATGAGGTAGGGCCTGAACTTTTCTAAAGCAAATACAACAGCTAAGAATTCCTTCTCAGTTGTTGTATAGTTGAGTTGGGCATCGTTCAGGGTTCGGCTCGCGTAATAGATTACGTGCGGCATCTTGTTGATGTGTTGTCCAAGGACAGCACCAATGGCAAAGTCGGATGCATCGCACATAATCTCAAATGGGTGCGTCCTGTTAGGTGAAGAGAGAACGGGAGCAGAAGTGAGTGAGCGTTTCAGTGACTCGAAGGCAGTCACACAGCTCGAGTTGAAGTCGAATGGTGTGTCCTTGGCCAGCAAAAGAGTCAAGGGCCTAGCAATCTTGCTAAAGTCCTTGATAAACTGTCTATAGAAACCGGCATGGCCAAGGAAGGCTCGGATATCTCTGACGCATCGGGGAGGAGGCAGATTGGAAATGACCTCAATCTTTGCTTTGTCAACCTCTATGCCAATTTGCGAGATGATATGTCCTAAGACAATACCTTCGAGCACCATGAAGTGGCATTTCTCCCAGTTCAAAGTGAGATTCTTGTCCTTACATCGGGTAAGGACAGCGTCAAGATGCAGCAAACACTCGCTGAAGGAATCACCGAAGATGGAGAAGTCATCCATGAAAATCTCCAGAAATTTTTCCACCATGTCTGAGAAAATTCCCATCATACACCGCTGGAAGGTAGCGGGCGCATTGCATAACCCAAAGGGCATGCGTCGATATGCAAACGTGCCGAAAGGACAAGTGAAAGTGGTCTTGTCCTGGTCTTTTTCGGCGATGGGAATTTGATTATAGCCGGAGTAGCCACCAAGAAAGCAGTAGTACTCGTGTCCGGCCAATCGTTCAAGCATCTGGTCAATGAAGGGTAGCGGAAAGTGGTCTTTCCGCGTTGCGGCGTTGAGTTTTCTGTAATCAATGCAAACTCGCCACCCAGTTTGGGTGCGAGTAGGGATTAACTCGTTCGCCTCGTTGGTTATGACCGTGATGCCCGACTTCTTGGGGACAACGTGAATGGACTAACCCACTGGCTATCAGAGATAGGGTAAATGATACCACTATCTAGACATTTGACGATCTCCTTCTTCACAGCCTCCTTCATGACTGGATTAAGACGTCTTTGTGGATCCCGGGCTGGTTTGGCATCATCCATCAGATGAATGTGATGCTCCATGATCAGGGGACTAATCCCCTTGATGTCCGCCATGGACCAGCCAAAAGCTTGCCTGTTGCTGTGCAAGACCGCGAGAAGGGCTTTCTCTTGCTCGGGAGCTAGAGAAGCCGAGATGATGACAGGGAGGGTCTCGTTCTCACCTAAGTAAGCGTACTTAAGGTGAGACGGCAAAGGCTTGAGTTCGAGCGTTGGAGGTGAAACGATGGAAGGCAAGATCGGTGCAAGGTTTCGAACTTAAAGGACTCCAGCAAAGGTTCAAAACGAGTGTAGGCAACCGAGTCGGATGGTTCAGGTAACTCATCCGGAAAGTCGAAGGATTCAAACTCGGGTTGTGCGCGGCTAAGATCGTTCGTGAACGTGAAACACTCGTAGTCGTTGTCGGGCGCAGAAACAGCAGCAGGTTCGAAGAGAAACGCACTAGTGGCGTCAAGATTATCGTGTTCAAACAGAAACTCCTCGAATTCACACTCTTCTGGGGTGATCTCCTGGATCGAGCAGACGTCCAGTATATGAGCATTAGGTTCGGCGGGCTGATTCCCCAACCTAAAAATGTTGAGTTCAATCGTCATATTTCCAAAAGAGAGGTTCATCGAAACATTACGACAATTGATTACAGCATTTGAGGTTGCGAGAAATGGTCGACCGAGTATCACCGGAATTTGATTCCGGGGGTTAGCTACAGGCTGTGTATCTAATACAATGAAGTCAACGGGGAATATGAAGTCCCCGACTTTTATCAACACGTCCTCTAGCTCACCCCTAGGATGGGTGATCGATCGGTCGGCCATTTGGAGAGTGCAGTGTGTGGGTTTCAACTCTCCGACGCCTAATTGCTCGTATACTGAATAAGGAAGCAGGTTAACACTGGCACCAAGATCTAATAGTGCGCGGTTGATGTTCTTATCCCCAATAGTAATTGAAATCGTAGGACAGCCAGGGTCCTTCCGTTTTTGAGGTAAAGATTGGGTAAGGGCATCACTCACAGCACTAGCCAAGAAAACTTTCTTGGGTACCTGAGACTTCCTCTTTTTCGTGCACAAGTCCTTTAAGATTTTCTCGTAAGACGGGACTTGTTGGACAGCATCTAAAAGAGGAATATTAATGTTAACTTGCTTAAATAACTCCAGAATCTTCTCCATTTGTGGATTTTGTTTGTTAGACCTCAACCGGTTTGGAAATGGAACATTTTGAAAATTGGTTGAGTCTAAAGCTGGAGGAGGAGATTGTGGAGTTGGAACGGATCCCAGAATAGGTGTCTTCGTGGAGTGAGAAGTGGGTCCGTTCAGAGCAGAAGAAGAGGGAGGGGAGCCTTGTGAAGAATGGAGAATAGGCTCAGAAGACGAAGAAGAAGAAGAAGAAGAAGAAGAAGAAGAAGAAGAAGCGGCCGGGGCGTCATCGTTGAGTCGTTTGCCAATGTTGTTTTGCAGCATCCTCCCTGATCTCAGTGTAGTCACGGCACTCACATTATGGTTTTGTTGTTCAAGAGCAACATGTGCATTATATGGGTGACCGGGATTTGGAAGTGGCTGGGACGGGAGCTTCCCCTTCTCTCGCTCGCTCAAGGCCGCGTTCAGCTGTGCAATCTGGGCCTCGATGGTCTTGATGCTTTGCCCGTGTGCGGCAGTGTGTTGTACTAAAGATTGAATCGAAGACTGGATGTTGGCGGTGGATTGAGTCGATTGTTTAACAAACGCCTCCAGACTTCGCTCGAGCGAGGAAACCTTATCGTTGTTTGACGGAACAAAGTTTTTTGGTGGAAAAGAGTTGTTGGGTGCAAAGTTGTTCGTCTGGTTTTGGAAAGGCTGGGGTTGGAAGGGCTGCTGATATTGGTGTTGAGTTTGTTGCTGCGCTTGTTGTTGCGGCGGAGGGGCCCTTTGGAAATTGTTGCCCTGGAATTGATTCTGATTCTGATTCCAGGCGAAATTGGGGTGGTTCCTCCAACCGGGATTATAGGTGGAAGAGTATGGATCATTCCTCGGTCTTTGCTGGAAGGCAGCATTAACCTGATCCTGTCCTTGCGAGGGTGGATTGTAAGGACACTCTTCGGTCAAGTGGGAAGGATCGGAACAACAAGCGCAGATGGTACGAAGGGGGAGAACAGGGGCAGGAGCAGGAGCAGAAAATTTGCTCTCTATTTCTTCAAGCTTTCTTGTTATAGCAGCCATTTCAGCTTTCATCGCAATAGAGATATCGAGTTGGTGGATTCCTACCCTAGACTGACCGGTAGAAGTGGAGGTAGAAGAAGAAGAAGTCGGTCTGGTGCTCTCCCACTGTAGTGTTTGCTCCGCAAGATCGTCAAAGAACTGCCACGCTTCCTCGTCAGATTTTGATAGGAAGTGGCCCTGACAGATGGTTTCCAACAACTGCTTCGTTGCTGGGTTCAGTCCCTCGTATAAGGTTTGGCAGAGTTGCCATTTCTCTATACCGTGGTGAGGACACTGAACAAGAAGGTCTTTGTACCGGTCAAAACACTTCCAGAAGGGTTCAGAAGGAAGCTGGGAGAATTGGTTGATTTCATTTCGAATTCTTGCGGTCTTATGATTTGGATAGAATTTTTTCAGAAACGCTTTAACAAACTCGTCCCAGCTGGTGATTGAGTGGGAAGCGATGCTATACAGCCATTTTTCAGCGAGATCGCATAGAGTGAACGGAATGACCCGTAGACGTATAGCATCGTCCGACAGCTGGGTGGTTTTCATCATGGCACAGACATTCTGAAATTTGTTGATGAAGATATAGGCATCTTCAGATTCAAGCCCATGAAAACGTGGAAGCATGTTGATGAAATGGGGCTTAATTTCAAAGTTGTCCCCATTGGCCGGAGGAAGAGAAAGGCAGGTGGGAAGTGCAGAACGGGTGGGGTAGAAACGATCCTGGAGTGCGATTCGCAGCGGCGCTACAACAGGCGGAGGTGGTGGGAGATTGGTCTCCATAGGAGGTGGAGCCAATCCAGCGGTGGTCAAAGAGATGTTCGGATTAAATCCTGACATCGCGGAAGAAGAGGTTGGTGAAGGTGAAGGTGAAGATGTATGAACAGAATTCCGGTCAACGTCGGAGTTGGCCGGCAAAGGAAGGGGTGAAAGAGGAGTGGACGGAGTATCGACTTCGGAGTCGATCGCGTAGTCGGTCGCGACTAACGTAACGCGGACTAGACGGGCGCTAGTGTCCCGAGTCCAAGCGGACATACACTAAATGAGTTTAGTATAGTCAAAGCGGAGAAGGTGAGGGTAAGAAAACGTAAATGGAGAAAGGCGATGGGTGGTGGGTGAAAATGGATTCGGCGACAAAAGGGCAAGTTTTTATAAGAGTTTTTGATTTTTTCTTTTTTTTTTAGAAAGATTTTTACAAAAATATGTACGGAAATACGGCTTAAGCAATCACAAACAAGATATGCACAATCACACCTAGATCTAGGGTAACCTAGGTCTACTAGACCTGCTCCTGAACTTGATTGTCGAAGTTAAACAGTGTCGAGAAACGGGCTTAAAAATACACTGATCACGAGGCCAGGTAAGTGCAGAGATAAGGGGAGGTTGTCCAACGCTTTCGCGAAGTTCCTTAATTAAATAACCCTTTCTCTTTCGGCGGTTGCGCCTTTAACACTTTCCTAGACACCCCGTAAACAATATACCGTTAAGCGAGGTTCTAAACACGGTTTATCTTCTCCTAATGAGCGCGAAGTCCTTAGGGCTGAAGTCTAGTATTTTTTAATTTACAATGGACAATGCATATGCTTTAGTGATTTCCGGGGTCCTGGGAAGGGTGATGAAATCCCCACCCAATCTGGATTGGTTTCAAGCCCCTTAAGTCCGTATTAAAGAATGCAAAACAGTAACAAATCAACTGCAAACAATTTTTATTTTCGGCGCAAAGAATCCTGCACAAGAACAGTTTATTGGAAGGGGGAGAAGAGTTTGCGCAAAGAAGACTGCAGAAAACACAATTCAGTGGAGTTCAGAGGAGAGGGGAGAGGCAGAGGGACTTACAGAGAGAATTTGGCAGCCCAAGGGCACCAAGTGGCCGCGGATCCGCGACCTAAGCCCTCTATTGCCGCGGATCCGCGGCAGGAACAGGGACTTGGGGCTTCATCTTTTGTGTGGGTGCTTCTGTGGGTCTCCTCTTCTTGTCTGGATCTTTGGAATTTTTACTTGCTCACTGTAATAGCTCCAGATCTTGACAGTAGACCGTATGCTTCGTTTTGTCCGTCGCGGTGTAGCCGCGAAATGTGGGTCTATCTTCCCACATCTTTGGCACTGTACTTGAACTCCGTATTTTCAACGTCTTGGCCACTGAACTCGAACCTTGTATTTTCCTGCACACTTGCACAAAAGCTAATCAAAAAAACAACAAGATGGTTTTTTACAAAGTATGTATTTTTTTTCGTTTTTTTTGGTTATATTTATACTTACAAATTAACCCGAAATTACACAAGGAAATAAACTACCGTCTCCCCGGCAACGGCGCCATTTGATTGTCACAGTATGTGCGTGTTCAAGTTTTAGTTTAAAGACCGCAATCAAGACGGTTTCGCTTGTAGCTAGCCGGTTGAGTACGGGTCGTCCGCAGGGAGATGGGAGTCTTTTTCAATGTGCTTTAACGAGTTAAGTCCGGTTGTTCAGATTTTTGTTTGTGATTATCTAAGTGTTGAGTTGATGTTTAAAAAGAGCTTGTTAGGGTTAGGATTAGGTTAGTTTGAGTTAGGAGTCTCCACATCTTTCGTTGCCCCTCTTAATATCGGTGTTACGGTAATCGGAAACAACGGGGATTAGCACGACTAGGAAGGACTTTGCGAGTATAAGCTAGGCTTTCCAACGCATAAGTCTTCCTTTTGGTGCTTGTCCGTCCGTTCTTGGCTCTTAGCCATAACCTCCGGTTAATTCAACCACAACCGGTCTCACTACGGAATCACCGCTATCATGTAGGATAGGTACCGTAAGGAGCGGATTGTGGTTCAATTAACGGGAGTCGATTTAAGCTGTTGGGCAAGGAAAGAGTGAGAGATTTCCTTCTCTCAAACTTCCCTTATCCTACCCTAACAAGTATTAACTACTCACACATCATGATAAGGAAAAACAAAACAAAACAAAAGAGGAAGATAGAAACAAGGAGATTAGAAGAATACGACTAACTATTTGCGACCTCACCTTGGCGAGGATCGAGCGTAAGTATCATTGTCGTATGAATGATAAAGAAAAAGAGAGAAGAAAGAAACAACAAGGAAATAACAACAACTACTTAACGAATTAAAATTACAACAATTAACAAAGTAAAGAGACAAGCATGATAATAAATGGTTCTTCTTTATTCATCACTCTTCACTCAAAAGCTCACTACAAGTTTAATGGAGAAGAGGTGAGAAGAGGAAGAAGAAAAACACTAAACCTAGGCAAAAATGAAAATACAAGAATGGACCCTTTTCCTTCACAAAGTTCTGGGCTATTTATAGGCCAAAAAATGGAAACCTAGGGCAACCACCAGAACACCTGTACAAAGACCAAAATACCCCAAAAAACTGAGCAACTGCCGCCACCATATGGCCGCGGATCCGCGGCCTATACCCCCTATTGGCCGCGGATCCGCGGCCCTTTAGAGGAGTTGGGCCCTCTTCTTTTTTGTGCTTCCCTGTTCTTTAGTGTACCTAATTCTGGTACATGTATTTTCTCAATTTGGCTCCACGATTTTTCCAGAATTTCTGTTGAGGGAAAGGTGGACTTTTTGTCAAGATTTTGTCATGATTGCCTCGAGCTCCGCGTAGATTTCTTGGAAGTTGTTGTTGCCATTGAGCCTTGTGCATGAAGGTGACATAGATTTGACATTTTGTCTTCCTAAACTGGTATCTGGCAACATGCGGATGAAGAGCGGAGACCGTGTTTTATCTGTGGTTGGCAGGAATCCGGATTTTGTCGTGTTTTTCATGAATTTCACCGTTTTAGAACCGAGAACCTGTATCCTGCAATTGACTAGCAAACACGGCTCAAGAGTATCTACCGATATGCAATGTGATAAAAATTGGGCGGTATGAAAATGCAAAAATCTGATATGAACATGTGTACACTGATTGTCTCTCTGTTACATGTTGGTAAAGCCCTTAGGATGTGTACTTGACTATCTGGACTATGATGCGGATCATACTAGTGGGGACATGGTAGTCCATAAGTACATCCTTCAAAGTCCCTAGTCATGGGTATATCGAGACGGGGCATCGATATACCAGAGTAGACTAGCGTATACCTTCTCGACCTTTACAGATGGGCGATGGATGATCCCATATCCATTGGTGTTTGACATCGGAGATGATGTACGGGTGCTCAGTGGAGACTGGGTACACTGGACGGACTCGCCGAGAACTCCCAGATGGTATTATATCTTACGTCAGATGGCAGTTCTCTGGTGACACTGGTACAGAGTAGTCTGTTGACCCGAGATCGTCATAGAGTCTTGTGTGGTTCCCACTGTGCTTTGATTTCCATCTTACCACATCCAAGAGGGCGTGCAAAACGGTGGTTTTTGGGTACAGTCCCGAGTCACATGGAGGCAATGAGCGATAGGAGGGGATTCGTCTCTCCCGGTATAGGGAGTTGATGTTGCGCTGTGTTCGATTGGCTATAACAGGAAATCCCTGGCCAGGGTTGCTGAGATTTACTGGTAAGTGTTACCAGTAGTTTCTCGAATTGTTATAGACCTCATATCGACACGACTTATCGAGCTATTGGGGTCTGACGTTTACCACCCCTAGGCGAGATATGCGACATATCAGACGATCAGACCGGACTGTACGGTAGTGTTACTGGTTGGATTCACTGGAGTGTGAGCGGGCTTGCTCGTCGATCTTCTGATCGCTCAATACCCGGGTGGCCGTTACGTTTAGCAGACCGCTTGCGGCTTGTGGATGTTTGATATGATCATCATCTGCTGCCGGCGTATGACGAGTCTTTAGAGTCCTACACAGAGGTTTCCTGGCTCAAGCAAAATGAAATAGGAGCGCATATGAGATATGTGCGGGACCGAGAATAATACCAGTATGTGATACTGTATTCGATTCTCGCGATGTGACATTGATCGGTTATATGCGATATAGCCGGGTTATCGGATCAAGTGTTGATTCGATAAGTTGTTACTAATGATACCAGTCGGTTGTGTGCGTCATGACCGGATCGTTAAATCAAGTGTTGATTTAATGATTTAATGCATAATTATATATTTGATATATTACTTTGCATTAACTAGTATTGGTTCACTTAAGATGGATTTTCTCACTCGGATGTGCGCATTACATATGCGATATGATTTTGTGCACTTGTTTGTATCATGTTTAATGATACATGCTCATTAGGGTTTGTGTAAAGAATTAAACCTTGGTTAAAGAAATGGTTAGGGTTTTTATTTGCTTATTCATTTATTCATTTTTTGGAAAAATATTAACATAAGATGAAATGGTGGCCTTCTTTGTTTTATTCATGAAGGTTCATGAAGTATTGACCTTGTGACCATTTTGTCTCATGCTTAACCCTAACCATTCCTTTCAACCATGATTAATACTCTACACTAAACCATGGTTTCATGATGATAAGTATTCTTTTTATTATTATTTTTTGAATATCTTATCATAACACTTTCATCTTCTTCTTCTTCTTCCTCACAGGAAGAAAGCTTTCTTCATCAATGGTGATTGATGTATTTGAGTGAGAAATCCAATTCTAAAGTGAACCCAACTCCTATTTCTTCATCCTCTACCTCTTGCCAAGTAGTATAGGGTGTTTCCTTCATAAGTTTTCAAGGCTTGGTGAAGGTGGAGCTTGATCTAGCGATGCCTCGACGTAGATCATCTTCGGCATGGACATCGACGACCTAGCTCGCCATTTCTCCGACGAACCCGACGCTAGAGCCCGGGAATTCATTTGGACAGCGAGGGGACTTCGTTGCGGAGCTATGGAGGTGGAGCACCGGATCTACAAAGGTTGTATTTCCGTTTAAACTTTAGTTAAGTTGTTAACTAGTTTCTTTTCGCCTAGATTTCTAGCCAACGATCCGTAGTCGGGTTTCTCGGCACCTAGATTTTTATAAATTGGCATGGTTGATGCCTTGTGAGACCTCTTGAGAGTGCCTGGGAACCCTACATCTTATGCCTCTTCTTCCTAAAGAGGATAGGGGCTTTGCCCACTCAAATAATTGCGCCGCACTTTCAACAAACTCTTCATTTTCAACGGCGTTATCTACGCCTCATTTTCCACGGCGTTATCTCGGCCTCATTTTCATAAAGGCTTTCAATTTTTAATAGCGTTACCTACGCTACATTCATAAAGGTGCCCGATTAAAGACAACTATCAACAGGGCATTCACAAACAGATGCTCATCCATAACGACTATCTTTTCGCCTCTATTTGGTAACGACTATGTATACGCCACTATCTGATTATGCCTTCATCAATGAGAGCTTAGTAACGAAACTGCTATATATACGCCACGGACATCTTTACAATAGTTTCAAGAAAATTTACAGCCAATTACGGGATGGAAGTATCATATTTCTGAACAACATGAAGATGTACTTTACTAATTTCGGCAACAAAGGCCCTTCAATACCGATTTATATTTACGCTCGGCCCCGCCTGCCTAAAATCAAATTGCGCATGTGAATCCAAGAGCGAGGACTATTTGTAGACACCAGAAAAAGTTCGGGGTTGAAATTCGCCAATTACTACTTCTGTACCGCTGGGTTTCTCTCAACAATTATAATTTACGCCGGAGTATCAAACATTAGGGTTATAGAAGACGCTTGGGGTTAAAGTCATCGACCGCTATTTTGTTATCATCCTTCAGGCCGGTCTCTCTTATGACTGGCCCAAAACTCACTCCCGACCCCTTAACAGGTCGGTCAACTCACTCTTGGCCCCTCAACGGGTTGGTTAACTCATTCCCGACCCTTTCAATGGCCGGTCAACTCATTTTGACCCCTTAAAAGGGCCGATCAACTCATTCCCGGTCTTTTCAACGTCCGGTCAACTTATTCCGGCCCTTTCAACAGCCGGTCAAGCAAGACCCGGACCCCTTAAGGTCCGGTTGTTCCCCTATTAATTAAACACAATAATAAGGGCAATGCTCTGTTAAATCCAATAAGACAACGCCTCACGTGCTCCCTACATGAGCGCCAGCGTCGACATTTTATAGGATTAAATCCTATAGTAGCGCCACACATGAGCGCCAATGTGCAAAGCATAGGAACACCTGTTATATATAAGAATTTAATTCTTAAGTAGCGTCCACGTGCATAACACGTGAGCGCCAGTGCCCAAATTAAGAGAAAGTAGAATTAAATTTTACATGGAAATTATTTCCCTAAAACCTGGGATATTCTCTGTTAAACAAAGCCGTTGGATCAATGATCTAATGGCGATGATAAATCATCAAGTGAGAGAATTAAATTCTATTTTGGGAATATATTTTCCCAACGTTTCTAAACAAAGAAAGAATGTGCTCTGTTAAACAGAGCACCCTTGGATTAAAATTCAATGGTGATTAAAAATCCCCGTTTGACAGAATTAAATTCTGTATATGGGATAATATATCCCTAATCTTGTCAAAAACAAGATTAAATATTCTGTAAAACAGAAATTCACTGGATCAAAAATCCAACGGCGAATAAAATCCCCTAAATAATCTTTGAGGCCAAGTAAAATCAATTGGTATCTTTCAAATGAGAGATTTTCTCAAGCTGGTCAACAAATTTGACTCTCCTATATAAAGGATGTGAGACTTAAAAATGAAAAAAAGAGAACCCCCCATAAGCTTCTGCAAATAAAAAGATAGAAACTGCAACTGAGAATTCAATTCTCTTTCAAAGAGGATCTACTTGTTC
This sequence comes from Agapanthus africanus, assembly GCA_030015575.1. Lineage (NCBI taxonomy): Eukaryota > Viridiplantae > Streptophyta > Magnoliopsida > Asparagales > Amaryllidaceae > Agapanthus > Agapanthus africanus. The sequence goes on from CM057343.1 coordinate 518,178,282, forward strand.
TTTCAAGCCCTAGGTAAAGAAAAAGCAGAGATAAAAGGTATCTCTTTAGCCTATTATAAAGAAAATTAGGGTTCAACCCTTCATAAAATGAACTTAGTTCTTTCTCTGATCTGAGATTTGCAAATCTCCTCACAAGTTGAGAATTTAATCTCATCAGGGAGATTTTATTCTTCAAACTCAAAATCTAGGGGGAAAAACTAGATTAAAAGAAAAGGAGAGTTATGGTTCTAAGAATTTAATTCCTATGCAAGCAGAGTTTAACCCTACATAAGGAACTTTGTTCATACAAAAAAAACAGAAGAACTTAGTTCTCCAATGAAACCGGTCTTAGATCTCCAAAACATAGATCATTAATGGTCAAAATGCTATTAACAGAAGTTAAAATTTCTTCAGAAAATATCAACAAAGAAAAAGACTTGGCGCCTCACGAGCTTCACACGTGAGCGCCCAAAAGATTCCCTTAAATGGAACGCAGCGCCTCATGTGGTTCCCACGTGGGCGCCCAAAAGAATGGACTCAGCGCCTCTTGTGCTTCCTACGCGAGCGTCTAAAACAAAGGACTCAGTGCCTCACGTGCTTCCCATGTGGGCGCTCAAAATAGAAGGCCCAGCGCCTCATGTGAAATACACATGAGCGCTGAGTAAAAGTGCAGAAGCACTATAAAGTCAGTGCTTAGCACTGATTGGACAGCGCCCAGGTCCCAGCGCCTCATGTGAAACACACGTGAGCACCCAACAAAATAAATGAGGCAGCGCCTCACGTGCCCCTCACATGAGCGCCATACAAAAGTGCTTAGCACTATATATTCAGTCAAAATGACTAAAGTGCTTAGCACTGATTGGGTAGTGATTGAGAGCTATGTACGTGCGTTTTATAAAAATTTAAGAATACCGCAATCAAGACGGTGTCGCTTGGTAGCTAGCTGGTTGAGTACGGGTCGGTCCACAGGGAAATGGTGTTCTCTCTTTAAGTTCTAGCGAGTTAAGTCCTATTTTTGGTAGGTTTTGTTTTAAATCTAAAAATGAGATTAAATTGATTTAAAGTCTTGCTAGGGTTAGGATTAGGTTAGTTTAGAAAAGGGATTCTACTCACTGCTTTTAAGACCCTAGTTAAGAATATAGGTGTTAGGGTAATAGTCAACAAAGGATTAGCACGGCTAGGAAGAAATGTAATTTCTTCCTTTTGGTCATTGTCCGTCCTTTCTTGGCTCTTAAGCCCTAACCTCTAGTTAATTCAACAACAACCGGTCTAACTAAGGAATCACCGCTATCTTCTAGGATAGGGTGCCGTAGTGAGCGGTGTGTGGTTGGATTAAAAAGAGTCCTATTTTAAATATTATATGGGCAAAGAAAGGAGTGAGAGATTTCCTTCTCTCAAACCTCCCCTATGCTAACCCTAACAAGTGAGGAATTACTCACTCATTAGGAAAACTATGATAAAATTCATTTTTGTTTGTTTATTTTAATAGGTGAACTAAAATGCTGAAAATAAAAGAACTGATAAAATAAATTGCTGGAATTAAAATTCAGATAAAATAACGAGATAAAAGAATAACACTTATTTTATTGATACCTCTCAACAATGCATTAAAACTTGAATAACATTTTAATTAAGAAAATTAAAAAGAGACATGCCTAATTAGGCTTTCGGCTTTCTTATTTATAGATAGGAGAAACCCTAGGTTTTATATCTGATCCACATTTGAATTTACAGAACTACCCTAAGAAAGCCGGGTCAAAGCACTGACACACACCGACACGTGCACCAACACGTGCACTGCACGGCCGCGGAACCGCGGCAGAATGCCATGTTTGGCCGCGGTTCCGCGGCCGTATTGTGGGCTCTTGGACTTAGTTCTTTAGGGATGCATCAAGTTGCCTTTTCCTTCTGTTTTCTTCACTTGGTTCCTCAGAATCTTTTCTACTTTCTTCCAGATTTCCAACAGTGCAGAATTTTGTGAACTTTTAACGTAAGCTTCGCGTTGAAGTCTTAAATCTTGTGCTGCCCTTGTGCTTTGTGCAATTGAACTGTTTACTGATCTTCATTTGTTCCTTGAACTGTTAGGCGGCATCATACGGATTCTTCTATTGCTGGTCGTAGTCTCACATTTGTAGCGTCTTTTTCATGAATTTCACTGTATTGTTCTGAGAACCTGTAACCTATAACTATTTAGCAGACATTGATCAAAAGCACTTATTTATTTGTAATATGATTAAGAATGGGCGATATAATAATACAATATTCTGATATGAACAAATATCCCCAAACTTATCTTTTGCTCGTCCCGAGCAAAGCCAATTTATTCTCGAAAAATCCTAACCTCACTTTCGCAGGGAATCGCGATTGCACTGAGCTCGTGCAACAAGACGTTAAACCTCTAGGTGTCCCTAGTAGGAGGAGTGTTGTCTCCTGAGGGTTTTTAGCGGATACTACGCTCAAAATCCAATCAATTAGGCCATTGACTCAAATTCTTCAATTCAGTATTCTAGTAAGAAATTCTATTATCTTCAACTTAGAAACCATCAACCCGTATTTTTTCACGCTTCCTGTTCATATAACTTAAGATCGTATATGTTCTGCAAATTTATAAAGCTTTCAGCATATCTTGAGTTTTCCTTCTAAGATTCCATCTCAACTTAGGAATTTTTATCATTTCTACTGAAGGTCGCCGACGCTTAACAGCGCCTCGAGCTCGAGCAGTAAGGACAGAATTGACTCTAGGAAGCAAGCAAAGTGTTCCAAACGTAGAATTATAAGCCCTATCTTTCATTCCTATCTCTCATCCAAACCCCAATCATATATCCCTATATGTGTGTATGTTCATCCCTACACTTGGAAATTCAATTCTAGCTATCATACTCTTGTCCATCGTCCAAAGTACTTTTAGTTAGTGAATTTTAGATGAAATTGCTTACTCATCTTTCATGCGGCCGTTAATACTTCTTGAGGTACTAACGACCGATTACAAAATGTGTTCGCGCATTTAGGCGTAATTCCTCGTCTTGTAATACCTAAGGCTTTAGCAGTGACTCCCAAACCAGTTGGTCTAAGCCACTAGGTGATAAAGCACCCTCACTATAATTTTTTATTTATGCTGCCTTAAGTAATTACAAAACCAGTGTTCATTTTTTTTATATCTCTTTATTCACACTTGTACTTTTTTTATTTTCCTTCATACTAAGGATTTTAGACAAGAGCATTTCAAGGTATTCTCTACTATCCCAAGTTTCAAGGTGCGTGTATGTGCGAGTTGTAGGGTATATATTTTCAGAATTTAGACTTATGATTCGGAATTATTTTTCAGACTTACATTTCAAGTAAAAATTTCAATACTCTTCCCTTATATTGACTTAGCCCAAGAACTGAACTCAAAATTTGCCTATTTCTAAATAATCTACAGGGACATATATTTTCTACAGTTAAACTTTAAGAAAGGTTATTTTTAGGGCTTTTTATTTACTAAGTTTAGGATCTAGTTTTTCCTAGCAAGTCAATCGTCTTGTCGAACTTAAACAAATTATAGCCAAAATTGATTTTTTCAATTTTTGTAATTTTTAAAATTTTTCAATTTTTTTTTAGTTTTTTTCATTTTTTGATTTATTTTTTATATATATATTTTTTATTTTAATTTTTAATTTTTATATATATTTTTTTATAAAGATGCAATGCGGAATTAAATATGCAAAGAAAGAAGTAACAAATATGTACAAAAATTAAAATATGCAATGCAACGATAACTATTTACAAACAACCTCCACGCCCAAACTTATCAAAAGTAGTGCCCTCACTGCTCATGGCCTCGCCGTCCCCTCGAACGTGAACGGGAACGTTCCTCTCTCGCCAGCAGGGTGGTCATGCCATGCTCTATTTCTGTCACTCGCTGATCCAGGTTGGTCACCATCCCTATCAATCTGTCTATTCCCCTAGTGGCTCTCCTAAGTAAACGTGCATGTGCTGCGGGGATAAGCTCTTCCTCGCTCGCGGTCGAGCTGGAGCTGGGTGTCCTGGCAGGTACATCCTCGGCCGGCTCAGTGCGCGACCATACATCATTTAAGCGTGCGTAGGACATGGATACACCCTCAATAAGAGGTCTAATAGGGATCCCTCCATGCATATAAAACTCTAATTCCTCCACAGGGAGGAAATTGAGACACGGTTGTGTCACCAACATAGGGCATGGGTAATTGGCAACCCTTTTGCCCGCACCGATTGATTAAAATAATATCGTGCACATATCATAGCTGGGGTTCCTAGTCATTATGGTGTGCACGATATGAAGGGATGGTGTGAAAAATGTAGTATTGTGCACACAGTGAGTACATTCGCAAATAGGGTTCTAGCCTGGATGCTCTTACGTGGCTCCATCGAACAGTCATTACCCATCAAGGGTAGGTAATCCTCGAATTGGAGGGGTTGGTCATGGGTAGGCAGTCTAGGTATTAAGGTGACTTCATTGATAAAGTTCCTATCGATTATGTTTTCCCTATCCCCCCAATTTAGCCTAATGTATCCATGTTGTGAGAGACAACCATCTTCCATGCACTCGTAAAATCGGGTGACGAGATCCGGAAGCGTGAAGGCATTCGGATGATTAAACAATAAAAAATTCCTTCTGCGCCTATGGATCTCTTCACCGAAATAACTTCCGTAGATCGTGTGTGCAAAGATTTGGAAAAAATCCCTTTCGAATTGTAAAGTTGGTGCCATTACAGAGAGCTAAATACCACAATATGAAATCGACAGAGAGGGAAAAAGGAAGTGCAAACCTCCTCTGAAGATTTCAGAGGGTGACTCAGCAATGTAGCGGCGGAAGCGCGGTCAGATGCTGTGTTTGGCGGCGGTTAGGCGGCGGGATGAAGCGATCTCTTTGCTCTGGCTGCTGCGGCGGCTAGGGTTTTGAGAGAGGAATACTTAGGGTTTGGTAAAAACAGTAGAGGGGTCGGGTTTCTTTTATAGGGTGATTTTTTTGGTGATTTGCAAAAAGGACCTCTAAAAAAAGGAATTTATTTGTAAATAAAATTATTATTTATTTATTTATTATTTATTAAAAACTGAAAATTTACAAAAATATCCCAAAAATTTGAAAAAAATTTATTTTTTTTATTTTTTATTTTTATGTTATAATTTCAAGTGGTACATACCCCAAAACTTATTTGAAACAGAGTTTCCACTGTTTACGGCTGGATAACCGAAATTTAGGGGTAGATGGAGGAAGATCAGTCAATGTATATCGGCTTCTGCAACAGCAGGTGCTCCTCCGAAGGGTCCACGGTGAGGAACGATTTAAGTCTATGTCCGTTCACTTTAAACAGTGAACCGTCCTCAGGATTTTCTAAATCGACCGCACCGTACGGATATACTGTGCATACTAAAAATGGCCCTTTCCATCGAGATCTGAGTTTGCCGGGATGAAAATGTAGCCGAGTGTCTTAAAGTAAAACCTGTTGACCAGGTTTGAATATTTTGCGCATAAGGTGTTTATCGTGAAACACCTTCATTCGATTTTTGACGACAACCGCATTCTCGTAAGCTTCATCCCGAAGCTCGTTCAATTCATTAAATTGCAGCTTTCTATGGCTGCCCGCATCTCCAAAAGATAGATTCAACTCTTTTATTGCCCAAAATGCTCGATACTCAATTTCAACTGGAAGGTGGCAAGCCTTTCCATAAACAAGCCTATACAGAGACATGCCTAGATCGGTTTTATAGGTAGTTCGAAATGCCCAAAGGGCATCAATAAGTTTTGACGACCAATCCTTACGATTTTTAGAAACCGTTTTCTCCAATATCTGTTTAATTTGCCGATTTGAAATCTCGGCTTTCCCACAAGTTTAGGGATGATAGGGCGTTGAAAACTTGTGATTAATGGAATATTTCCGTATTGAGGACTCGAAAGTCCTATTACAAAAATGAGTTCCATTATCGCTGATGATTACGCGGGGGTGCCCAAACCGAGAGAAAATGTTTTCTTTGAGGAACCTAACGACAACCTTGTTATCATTAGTCCGGCTGGGCACAGCCTTGACCCATTCAGAAACATAGTCAACAGCGAGGAGAATATACAGATTCCCAAAAGAATTGGGAAATGGTCCCACAAAATCTATCCCCCAAACAATAAAAATTTCCACAACCAATATTGGTTGGAGAGGCATTTCATTTCTCCTAGAAATCCGGCCCAAATGTTGGCACCGGGAGCATATCTTGCAGTAATCATGTGCGTCTTTAAAAAGTTGTGGCCAGTAAAAGCCACACTGCAAGATCTTTTTGGCTTTCTTTTTAGGGCCAAAATGCCCGCCACACGCTTGATCGTGGCGGAATGACAGCACGCTCTTAAACTCATTGTCGGGGACACAACGACGAATGATTTGGTCGGGACAGTATTTGAATAGGTAAGGCTCATCCCAGTAAAAATGTTTTACTTGGGATAGGAATCGGAGTCTGTCCTGATTCGACCATTTATTTGGTATAAGTCCGGTGGCCAAATAATTCACAATATCTGCGAACCAAGGTTTGCATGACACAGTCAAGAGCTGCTCATCTGGAAAAACTTCTTTTCTAGGAAATTGCAGTGTCGGCGAAGAAGGGAGGCGTGAAAGATGGTCGGCGACTACGTTTTCGCATCCTCTCTTGTCTCTGATGACAAGGTCAAACTCTTGCAGTAAGAGGATCCAACGTATCAGCTGAGATTTAGCGTCCTTCTTCGCAAAAAGATGGCGAAGAGCTGAATGGTCAGTGTAAACGATGACTGGAGAGCCGATTAAGTAGGGCTTAAACTTTTCTAATGCAAACACAACAGCTAAGAATTCCTTCTCAGTTGTTGTGTAATTTAATTGGGCCTCGTTCAAGGTTCGGCTAGCGTAATAAATTACATGCGGCATCTTATTAATGTGCTGTCCTAGGACAACACCAATGGCAAAATCAGATGCATCGCACATAATTTCAAATGGATGCGTCCAGTTAGGAGACGAAAGAATTGGAGCAAAAGTAAGTGAGTTTTTCAATGACTCGAAGGCCTTCATAGAACTCGAGTCGAAATCAAATTGGTGTCCTTGGCCAACAAAAGAGTCAAGGGTCTAGCAATCTTGCTAAAATCCTTGATGAACCGTCTATAGAAACCGGCATGGCCAAGGAAGGCTCGAATGTCTCGGACGCATTTGGGAGGAGGGAGATTGGAAATGACTTCAATTTTAGCTTTATCTACCTCAATATCATTTTGCGAGATGATATGTCCTAGGACAATACCTTCTCGTACCATAAAGTGGCATTTTCCCCAATTTAAAGAAAGATTCTTATCCTAACACCGGGTAAGGACTGCGTCTAAATGTTGCAAACACTCATCAAAGGATTCGCCGAAAATGGAGAAATCATCCATGAAGATCTCCAAGAATTTTTCTACCATGTCTGAAAAAATACCCATCATACACCGCTGGAAGGTAGCAGGTGCATTCCATAACCCAAAGGGCATGCGACGGTAAGCAAACGTACCGAACGGACAAGTGAATATGGTTTTGTCTTGGTATTTTTCGGCGATTAGAATTTGATTATAGCCGGAGTAGCCATCCAAAAAGCAATAAAATTCATGCCCAGCCAATCGTTCTAGCATTTGGTCAATGAAAGGTAATGGAAAGTGGTCTTTCCGTGTCGCAGCGTTGAGTTTTCTATAATCGATGCACACTCGCCACCCAGTTTGGGTGCGAGTAGGTATTAACTCATTCGCCTCATTAGTTATGACCGTTATGCTCGATTTCTTTGGGACAACGTGAATGGGGCTAACCCACTGGCTATCAGAGATAGGGTAAATGATACCACTATCAAGACATTTTACAATCTCCTTTTTAACAGCCTCCTTCATTATTGGGTTGAGTCGTCTCTGTGAATCCCTTGCTGGCTTGGCATCATCCATCATATGAATATGATGTTCAACAATTAGGGGACTAGTCCTCTTGATGTCCGCTATAGTCCAGCCAAAAGCTTGCCGATTGCTATGCAAGGCCGTTAAAAGGGCTTTCTCTTGCTCGGGAGCTAGAGAAGCTGAGATGATAACAGGAAGGGTCTCATTCTCACCTAAGTAAGCGTATTTAAGGTGAGACGGCAATAGCTTGAGTTCGAGTGTTGGAGGCGAAACAATTGAAGGTTAAATCATTGAAATTGTCTCAAACTCGAAGGATTCCAATAGAGGTTCAAAACGAGTGTAAGCAACCGAGTCGGATGGTTCAGCTAATTCATCCGAAAATTCAAAGGATTCAAACTCGGGTGGTGATTCTTCAAAATCGTTCGAGAAAATGAAACATACGTAATCATTATCGGGTGTGAAAGCAGTATCAGATTCAAGGAGGAACACACTAGCGGCGTCAAAATTGTTGTGATCGAACTGAAATTTCTCGAGTTCACAGTCCTCCTGGATGATCTCTTGGATCGACCAAACATCAAGTATATTAGCATTAGGTTCAGCGGGCTGATTCCCCAACTTAAAAATGTTGAGCTCAATTGTTATATTTCCAAAATATAGGTTCATCGAACCATTTCGACAATTGATCACCGCATTAGAAGTCGCAAGGAATGGTCGACCGAGTATCAACGGAATTTGACTCCGTGGGTTAGCTACAGACTGGTGTCCATAACAATGAAATCAACGGGGAATATGAAGTCCTCTACTTTAATCAACACATCCTCTAACTCATCCCTAGGATGGGTGATGGATCGGTCGGCCATTTGGAGAGTACAATGTGTGGGTTTCAACTCTCCAATGCCTAATTGCTCATACACTGAATAACGAAGCAGGTTAACATTAGCACCAAGATCTAATAGTGCGCGGTTGATGTTCTTATCCCCAATAGTTATTGAAATTGTAGGACAGCCTGGGTCCTTCCGTTTATGAGATAAAGGTTGGGTAAGAGCATCACTTACTGCACTAGCTAAGAAAACTTTCTTAGGTACCTGTGATTTCCTCTTCTTAGTGCATAAGTCCTTCAAGATTGTAGCGTAAGAAGGGACTTGTTGGATTGCATCCAAGAGGGGAATGTTAATGCTAACCTGTTTAAATAACTCCTCAATTTTCTCCATTTGTGGAGTTTGTTTATTGGATCTCAACCTGTTTGGAAATGGAATATTTTGGAAATTGGTTGAGTCCAATGTTTGTGGAGGAGATTGCGGAGTTGGAACGGATCCCAGTGTTGGTGTTTTCGTGGAGTGAGATATGGGTCCGTTCGGAATAGTAGAAGAAGTAGAGCCTTGTGAAGAATGGAGAACAGGCTCTGAAGACGAAGAAGATGAAGAAGCGGCGGCCGGGGTGTCATCATTAGTGCCAACATTGTTGTGCAACGTCCTTCCAGATCTCAATGTAGTTATGGCACTCACATTATGATTTTGTTGTTCATGAGCAACATGTGCATTTTGTGGGTGACCGGGATTTGGCAATGGTTGAAATGGAAGCTTCCCCTTCTCTCGCTCGCTTAGGGCAGCATTCAGTTGTGCAATTTGGGCTTCAATGGTTTTGATGCTTTGCCCATGTGATGCAGTGTGTTGCACCAAGGACTGAATGGAAGACTGGATGTTGGCTGAGGATTGAGTAGATTGTTTTAAAAACGCATCCAGACTTCGTTCTAGCGAGGAAACCTTATCGTTATTTGGTTTAACAAAATTATTTTGAGGAAAGCAGTTGTTTGGTGCAAAATTGTTCATTTGATTTTGGTAAGCTTGGGGTTGGAAAGGTTGCTGATATTGAGTTTGTTGAGGTGCTTGTTGTTGAGGAGGAGGTCTCTGAAAATTGTTGTTGCCTTAGAATTGTTGTTGATTTTGATTCTAAGCAAAATTGGGATGGTTCCTCCAACTAGGATTGTAAGTTGAAGAGTACGGATCATTTCTTTGTCTTTGCTGAAAGGCGGCATTGACTTGATCCTATCCTTGAGCAGGTGGGTTGTAAGGACACTCTTCGGTCAAATAGGACGGATCCGAACAACAAGCGCATATAGTGCCAGGGGGTAAAGCTGGGGCAGGAGAAGGCGATGAGAATTTGCTCTCAATTGCTTCTAATTTTCGTGTAATTGCGGCCATTTTGGCTTTCATTTTAATTGACATATCAAGTTGGTGAACACCTGCCCTAGACAGACCGGATGAAGTAGATGAAGTAGATGAAGCGGTCTGTCTAGTGCTTTCCCACTGAAGCGTTTGTTCAGCAAGATCGTCGAGAAATTACCAAGCCTCCTCGTCAGATTTAGTTAGGAAGTGACCTTGACAAATGGTTTCCAACAACTGCTTAGTTGCTGGGTTCAGTCCTTCGTATAAAGTTTGGCAAAGTTGCCATCTCTCCATACCGTGATGAGGGCACTGAACAAGAAGGTCTTTAAATCGTTTGAAACACTTCCAAAAAGGTTCGGAAGGAAGCTGGGAAAATTTGTTAATTTCATTACGAATTCTCGCGGTCTTGTGATGTGGGTAAATATTTTTAAGAAATGCCTTAACAAACTCTTCCCAACTTTTTATGGAATGCGATGCTGTACTATATGGCCACTTTTCAGCTAGGTCACATAATGTGAACGGAATAACTCGTAGCCTTATAGCATCATTGGATAGTTGGGTGGTCTTCATCATTGCATAAACATTCTGGAATTTCTTAATGAAGATATAAGCATCTTCGGATTCCAGCCCGTGAAATTTGGGAAACATATTGATGAAGTGGGGCTTAATTTCGAAATTATCCCTATTCGCCGGCGGAAGTGAAAGACAAGTAGGAAGTGTGGATAGAAAAGATCCTAGAGCGCGATTCGCTGGGGCACTTCAACAGGAGGTTGTTGCGGGTTATTCGCACCTAGTTGAGGTGGAATCAGTCCCGAGGTAGGTAAAGGGTTGTTAGGATTGAATCCTGACATCTCCTTAGAAGATGATGAAGGTAAAGATGAAGAAGAAGTGGAGGGAGTTTTGACTTTGGAGTGATACGCGTCGTCAGAAGCGACTAACGAGACACGGACTAAACGGGCACTAGTGTCCTTAGTCCAACCGGACATACACTAAACGAGTTTTAGTGTAGTCAAAAAGTAGAATGTGAGGGTAAGAAAATGTAAATGGGGAAATGTGGGTGAAGGTTGGGTGCAATGGAATTCTAGCGATAAATGGCAAGTTTTTGTAAAAATTTGTTCTGTGTTTTTTTTATAAAGAGTTTTGCAAAAGATTTTGTACGGAACTACGACACACTTTCAAACAGTCATAATTTAAGCATGCACAATCAAGCCTAAAGCCAGGGTCTCCTAAGTCAACTAGACTGCTCCTAACTGGTCCAAAGCGACAAGTTTGTGAGATATCCCTCAAATCGTCTCTTCACCGCCAATTGTGGCTAGGTAAGTACAAGTGAAGAAAGGAGGGTTCCGCTCACGAATCACCGTGAGACGGGCCTTTTAAAATTACCTTTCTCACTTGTCTAGCCTAGGCATCACAAAGTCAGGTTTAGATAGACGACTGAATGCCCACAACATTCCTCTGTCCTAATGAGTGCGACACTCCTTAATTGGCTGAGTCTGGATATTTTTTAATTAGTGCGAGGGTGATGCATATGCTTTTTGTGATTTATGAGGTCTCAGGAAGGGTAATGAAATCCCCACCCAATCTTGATTGGTGTTATAGCCCCTTAAATTCCGTTTTAAATATGCAAAGCAATTAACACTCAAAATCTAAAACGCTTGCCAAAATTTTTTCTTTTTATTTGCGGCGCAAAGAATCCTGCACAAAAATGATTTATTGGAGAGGGAGAAGAAGTTTTGCGCAAAGAACCTTGCAGGAAAATTTTTCAGTGGAGATCAGGGGGTAGGAGAAAAGACAAGAAATACTCACAGAGAAATTTGAACTGCTGACGTCAGTAGTTTACCGAGGTTCCGCGGTCAAACCCCTGATTTAGCCGCGGTCCCGCGGTGGTTCAGTTGGATCAGGCCGTCAAAACTTTTCTGTTTTCTGTTGTGGTTCTTCTCTATATATTCAGATCCTCTGTTTCTTGATTTGTTCACTGGGCTTTTTCCAGATTTGAATCTGCCTGTCTTCCATTCCTGCACAATTCGCACAAAAACCGATCAAAAAGAACAAGATGAATTTTTTTATGTATTTTTTTTCAATTTTTATTTTTTTTTCAATTTCAATTAACCCAAAATAACAAAAAGAAAATAACTACCGTTTCCCCGGCAACGGCGCCATTTGATTGAGAGCTGTGTACGTGCGTTTTATAAAAATTTAAGAATACCGCAATCAAAACGGTGTCGCTTGGTAGCTAGCTGGTTGAGTACGGGTTGGTCCACTGGGAAATGGTGTTCTCTCTTTAAGTTCTAACGAGTTAAGTCCTATTTTTGGTAGTTATTTTTTTAAAATCTAAAAATGAGATTAAATTGATTTAAACTCTTGCTAGGGTTAGGATTAGGTTAGTTTGGAAAAGGGATTCTACTCACTACTTTTAATGCCCTAGTTAAGAATATAGGTGTTAGGGTAATAGTCAACAAAGGATAAGCACGACTAGGAAGAAATGTAATTTCTTCCTTTTGGTCCTTATCCGTCCTTTCTTGGCTCTTAGCCCTAACCTCTAGTTAATTCAACCACAACCGGTCTAACTAGGGAATCACCGCTATCTTTTAGGATAGGGTGCCGTAGTGAGCGGTGTGTGGTTGGATTAAAAAGAATCTTATTTTAAATATTATATGGGCAAAGAAAGGAGTGAGAGAGATTTCATTCTCTCAAATCTTCCCTATCCTAACCCTAACAAGTGAGGAATTACTCACTCATTAGGAAAACTATGATAAAATTCATTTTTGTTTGTTTATTTTAATAGGTGAACTAAAATGCAGAAAATAAAAGAACCGATAAAATAAATTGTTGGAATTAAAATTCAGATAAAAGAATGAGATAAAAGAATAACACTTATTTTATTGATACCTCTCAACAATGCATTATAACTTGAATAACACTTTAATCTAGAAAATTAAAAAGTGGCATGCCAAATCAGGCTTTCGGCTTTCCTATTTATAGATAGGAGAAACCCTAGGTTTTACATCTGATCCACTTTGGAATTTACAGAACTACCCAAAGAAAGCCGGGTCAAAGCACCGATACCCACCGACACGTGCACTGCATGGCCGCGGAACCGCGGCAGAATGCCATGTTTGGCCGCGGTCCGCGGCCGTATTGTGGGCTCTTGGATTTAGTTCTTTAGGGATGCTTCAAGTTGCCTTTTCCTTATGTTTTCTTGACTTGGTGCCTCAGAATCTTTTCTACTTTCTTCCAGATTTCCAATAGTGCAGAATTATGTGAATTTTTACCATAAGCTTCGCGTTGAAGTCTTGAATCTTGTGCTACCCTTGTGCTTTGTGCAATTGAACTGTTTACTGATCTTCATTTGTTCCTTGAACTGTTAGGCAGCATCACACGGATTCTTTTATTGTTGGTCGTAGTCTCACATTTGTAGCGTTTTTTTCATGAATTTCACTGTATTGTTTTGAGAACCTATAACCTGCAACTATTTAGCAGACATGGATCAAAAGCACTTATTTATTTGTAATATGATTAAGAATGGACGATATAATAATGCAATATTCTGATATGAACAGGCAACACCCATGTCTGAGCGCCTCACATGATACACATGTGAATGCTAGAGCCCCAAACAAGTGCTTAGCACTTCTGCATAATGGAAAAGGACTGAGCAAACAGGACCACAAATATGTGCTTAGCACTTTTGAATTAAAAAAACTGAGCAGACCAAGCCCAAATTGGCTAAGTCTCTCTGATAAGTTTCTTGTAGCTGAGTCCAAATGCTCTGTTAGTAGATCTCAACTAAAATTGAACAATCCTGAAAATATGCCTAAGTTGATCTTAGTCTCAAATAAGACTAACGTATTCTTAGTTAAAATAAATTGAGCCCAAATACTCATATATTTAAGTTGATCTTAATTTCAAAGTAGATTAACGGTCCTTAAATAAAATAAAATATTCTTTGGATTAAAGGAATATACAACCTATGTTCAAAACCTAAATTATAAAATATACGGATTTGGACAAATCCGCGCCCTTCGGACGACGACATAAACTAGTCTCCGTATACAATCTACGGGAAACCTTAACAAACAAAATAACACACAAAACGAAGTGAACTACTGGAGCAGGAGAAAGTGGTTATCACAACGTGTTAACATAATTAACTGTAGGGGCTTACGTCTGCAGGGAAGAGTGTCCCTATAATCTAAAACCCCTCATAAATGAGGGGGAATCTGATGGAGTCTGTTATAACGGTCGCATCTATCCAAACCTCCGATATACGGTGTCATAAATCAACTTGGTATCTTCAGAGAGGTGGGTGGATATGTTCCAAATAGCATCTACCCCCAAATTCAGGCTAGACGTCCCAACGTCTCAGTCCGGTCTTTCGGTGGTAAACAGATACCGGCATGTCCGGTGGGACTCTTTTCCTATTTCCACTCCATATTTCGTGTGTCGTGTTTCACGAACAAAATCGCGGTTCACTATGGTTACCCTAGGATTCAAGGTACTGAAACTTGGTGTCTTGCACCTGTGCAGAAAATCAATGGCCCTCAACAGCACCTCGTCCAACAGCAACTCCAGCTCCACCCCAATTGGAGGAGTGACCTATAGGCCTAATGTTGCCTCTATTTTCTCAATACCGGTGGGGCAGGTCACACAAGCCACTACCGGACTGTTCTTCGGGACCATGCTCCCACCTGTAAGTTTTGGTGCCTCAACGCCACAAGAAGAAACACCTTGAAAGTCGGTCTTCAATAAGCTAGCAACCACGACGACTCCCATCAGCAAGCCGTCAAACCCTAAAACTTTAGTCTTCAATAGGCTGAGCAAAAGCTCGAGCGGGCCCGTAAAGAAACTCGTGATAACTAAATGGGCTACCTCAAAAAGGCTAGCCCTCCCTACGCCTGTTACAGACGAAAATGGCAAAGGTGCTTCCCCGATTAGACGGTCGGTCTTCGAAAGATTGGCCGGTTCTCCTCAAACTCTATCAGGGATGCCAGTCTTCAACAGGCTGACGCCGATTGAAACCCTTTAGCAAAGGCAGGGGCATGACGAAGCCACCTCCAAAACTAAGGCGGTCCCTTCAGCAAGGAATGGTCGACATCGCCACTGGCACCGAATAAGACAGGCTGGGGGCAACTCTCCCTCTGGACTCACCCTACCAGCTCCTATGGTGGAGGTCGACACTGTCGTTCCAACTAAAAACAGTTTTGAACTGCTTAGGAGGGTGCGCAAAAACTCCCCAATGGCGGTGCTAAAGAAATCACCCCACCTGCAAAAGTTACAGTGCAGGCAAAGCCGGAGCGGCCTTATCAGCGGTTATCCTCGCAAATTCATAGGCTCTGGCGAAAAGTCCAAGACACTGTGATTGACAAAAACTACTCTCGTCAACCAAAGAAATCGAAGGTCCGATAAGAAAAAGACACTCCTCCACCATACAATAGGGGAATTTTCCTAAACTGGGGCCTGTCACAATGGCTCCTTCAACTCCAATCTCTCATAAAAGAACAAGGATGAAGAAAACTCTATCGCCCGCGGCAAATTCCAAAGGTGATGGATCTAAACGCCCCAAGTCCTGGGGAATAACCATACATATAGTCTACATGACTTCAGGAAAAGAGGAAAGCCGTGCCTCGGTGAGTCATCGACCGAAAACCCGATCACTGACTAAGGCTCAAGAGCAACAACAAAAGCTTCAGGAAATGCTGACCAAAATGGCAGTACTTATCGGAAAAAAAGAAAGTCCAGATAAAGTGGTCGAACAATGCCAAGAGCAAGAGACCGATACAGAGTTTCTACGAAGGGTGCTCGAGAGGAAAGATAAAGAAGCCGCTAAGTAAGTTGTTAACATAAAGCAGATGGCTCTCATATTCCAAGATATTGTTGAAATGATGATCCAACCAGAACCTCCGGCCAAGGATCCTCCGATAATCATTGAGGATGATAGAGAGAAAACAACAAACCCTCATCCGGCCTTATCAGCGGCCAAAGAAGAAACTATCTCCAAGACAGCCCTGGATGATTACATCCCTTAGTAAATAAGAGCTCACCAAGTTAAAGAAGCCGCTGGCAAAATTTTCAGAACCGGACGACCATATCCAGGCTGGTATGATCAAATCAAATACCCTCCGGGATATATGATTTCAAGTTCCATGTCTACAAAGGAACAGGCAACCCTCACCAACATGTCGCGTAATTCAGAACTTTGTGCGGCAACACTAGAGGCGACAACAAATTGTTACTTCTCCAGTTCGTCAGCAACTTGTCAGAAACAGCCTTCAAATGGTACTTGGAGCTCCTAAATGACTTCGTGAAAACCTTCGCGGAAATTGAACTACTGTTCACATAGCGTTTCCCCAGTGTGAGTGAACGCACTCCGATCATGGAATTAATCAACGCCAGGGTAAAGCTGGGAGAAACATGGGTCCAATACGCGATCCGGTGGCAGAACCTGTGGTCTAAATGTGAGGAGCGCATTGAAGAGTCTCCTGCCGTGGGCATGTTCATCGGGACTCTTGATCCTCAAACGACTGTGTCCTAGTTCATGACATTCTTCAAGCCCACAACCTTCAGGCTCTGATCGATAAATTGGCCTAGATGGATCAGATGGGTCATGGGCCTTCCTCCTCAAATAAGGACCCTCGAAAAACCATGTGTAAAGGAAAAGCGACCTTCGTTGCCAACACGCAACAACTGCCGAGCGGCCCAAAACCAGCAGCTCGCCAAAACAACGTGCATCCACGCCCGTCCTTAGAAGAAAGGCTAGGACGTGCTTACTCGTTTCCCCATGACAAAACGAGGAGACTGTTCGAGTTGGTAATGCGAAATAACCTCATCACATTGACAGGCCCGCGGCGTCCAGCGCAACCCGGCGGCGTCAATAACCCTAATTACTGCTCCTATCACAGAATGGTGAGCCACCCAATTGAGGATTGCCACGTCTTCAAAAATTGGGTTGAAGACTAGTATAAACAGGGAAAATTCACGCTGTCTGATAAATAGAGGGTAAACTCGTCTCTGAAGCACACTCTCAAAAAGGTGGACACGCAGGGAGCATCATGCTTACTCGTGGAAGAAACTCCATGGGAAGTCGTTTTATTTGCAAAAACCAAAAGAATGTTGAAGGATCTGCAGGTAAGTCTAGTAGTCAGGTGGAAAAATCCACTTGAACCCGAAATAATCGAAGGGATGCTAAAACATTGTCCTGCACTGAAAATAGTTGACGAGGGGAAAAACCTCCATGTCAAGTATTCGAAGTCTTCAAAGAAAAAGAAGAAGACCAAGAAGCCTGTGCAGCCTGCCGAGTATAGCGGCAAGTGCACAGATTTACAAAAATACATAGATGCGCTGGAGGAGTATAACCAGAAGGTGCGGGCACCGGTCACGGTCAAAGAATTCCTAAACCATATTCTTGAGAGCGAGGTGACAAAGATGAGGGAAACGACTCATCAGAAGATGCCGAAGACCGTATAGCAGGTTGCCACATGGTCTCCCATTCGTCATTATATGACGAAGAAGCTTCCTCAGCGTCAGAAAACAACGTAGAGGAACTAGGGGAAGAATCGGCGCTAAAATCCCCAGAACTGCCAAAAGAAGACCCGATTGAGAGGCTGCTAAACGAAGTCTTTCAAAAAAGAAAAGTTGACTAAGAAAGCGAGATAGCCATATATGAAAAGGCTAAGCGTCAGCCTCTGAGTAAAGGAGCTGAGGTGAGGACGAGTCGTAAAGTGCTCCAACCAAACCAAAGCACAGCTACAACAAATAAGAGCAGGATCAAAATAGAGAAGCGGTTTGCCAAAACCCTGTCAATGGAGATGAAACCGCCACCTATCATAAAGAACACTCTCGGGGTCATATGCCTCGATGGGGAAGAATCACATCCAAACTACTTCCTATATCATTGAAGGGTCACCCATCCCATTGAGAAATGCAGTGCCTTCAAGAAGTAGTGGCAAGGATACATTGCCCATTAAAAACACTTCAAGAGGATGAAGCGCGAAACTCGTGCTCGTCGACGGCAAAATAGTGGGACGAACACGCATGAAGAAACAACTAGAAACTGTTATATAGTTGGTTCCATCTCGGAAGGGGGAAAACCTCCAGTTCTTACGTTCGGGAGCGATTCCGAGGACGAAACGTCCCTCAAGCCTCTCTTCAAAGACTCCGCCTCCGAAAAATAAGAGGAGGAAAAGAACTGCGAGAATATTCAGCTGCGTAACCGTATGCTGTCTGAGAAGAACCTGGGACCTGCAAATAAAGGTTCGAACAAAAAAGACAAAGGGAAAGGGACATTACCCGATGAAATTGCCCTCGATGAAGAAGTGGTAAAAGAGCTCACCACAAGGGACCTGCCTAAGAAAAACAAGGTGGATTACAACGTCTTAGTCAATCTGAGGAAAATACCCTTTTAACCGAGTATATTGGATGCTCTCCTCCTGTCCAAAAAGGCACGAGATTCCCTGATCAAGGTATTAAAAGAGCCCGATCGGTTCCAAGCTTTCCTCGCAAATGAGAAGATGAAAGAAGAACTGGCAGAGGTCCACACGGTCGATATTACATTCGGGAATGAAGATCTACTCCTCGACACGTGCGAACATAATCGCCCGTTATATGTCACTGGGTACTGCCATGACATCAAGATAAGGAAAATCCTTGTTGACAACGGATCCTCCGTTAACCTTCCCAACATGAGAGTTCTGAAGGAAATTTTCATAAATGTTCAGCACCTTACCCGAGATAAAATTACCATCTCCGAGTTCATACACCGCTTGAGTGAAGAGAAGAACGCTATTCTAAGTAGCTGTGACGTCAAATCGGAGCGAGATCCCGCTCTAAAAACGTTAAGTCCGTTTCTTGAAGAACAAATTGACAAGCTAATAAAAGAAGCTTATCGAACGAGCCGGGAAAATCACAGCAGCGAAATGGACATTTATGAAAAAGCCAAGACGCAGCGTCTCAGCCGCCAATCTGCGGAGAAAGTAGACCGTAATGCTCTTAATCCCCAGCCCGCTATATGTTCTTGCGAAAGGGGAAAACCCTAAAATGGAGGTAAAAATATGGCAAAGAACACAAACAATGCTCGAAGACAACAAAGCGGATCCAAGACGCTGTGCAAACGATAAAAACTCGATTGGAGCCCGTCCTTTATAAAGAAGATGGGTCGGGAATACTCTTTCCCCCATGACAAGACGAGAAAAATATTCAACCTTGTCATGAAGCACCAAATGATGACGCTTCCGAAGTAATAAACGAAGTCCATCATCTGGATTATTGCTCTTATCACCAAGTAATAGGTCATCCTCTTGAAGACTGCTTCACCTACGAAGACTGGATAGAAGACCAGTATCGATAAGGCATGTTTACGTTATCCGACAGCTGGAGGGTAACCCTCAATAAAAGCATGAGCCAAAGAGGGCCTATACCATCAGGATAGGACCAGCTCAACATCGAGAATGGAAGCGAACTCATACCTGCCATATGATAATACTCTCAAAAGAGGAAAGGCATGAGACTATGAATGACCTCTACAGGTGCTTCACAAATGAAGACGAGGACGAGTTGATCTAAGAGTTTCCACCAGCACCAAAAGAGCTGGAAGATGGGATACACACTACGGCGGACAACCTAAGAAGAATTAACTTAGGGACAGAAAATGATCCGAGGCCAACGTTCGTCAATGAGTTACTATCTGAAAAACAGGTGGTCACGTTAAAAGACGTGCTCATGCATTATAAAGATTGCTTCTTCTGGAACTACTTTGAAATGCCGGGTCTAGATCCAAAAGTAGCAATATATAAACTAGCCATATCGCCAGGTATAAAGCCAATCAAATAGGCGTCATGATGGATCCGACTCGAACTTAAGATGGGTATCAACACTAAAGTCAAGAAACTAATTGACGCCGACTTCATCCAAGAGGTTCAATATCCAAATTGGATCACTAACATCATCCCAGTGATGAAGACAAATGGGATGGTTCGCATCTGCGTGGACTTTCGAGACCTCAATAAAGCTTGCCTAAAGGATGTCTTCTCAGTACCCGTTACCGAGCTGATGATTGATAACACGTCTACCCACGAGCTCTTCTCCTTCATGGATGGATCTTCATGATACAATTAAATAAAAATGCATCCTGAAGTCTAGAAGCTTACCGCCTTTCGGACCCTGTTGGGCATATTCTGCTATAAGGTGATGCCCTTCAGCTTAAAGAACGCTGGTGCTACCTACCAGAGGGCCATGACAAAGATCTTCGATGACCTCATACAAGAGATTGTCGAATGTTACATCAACGACCTTGTAGTGAAGAGCAAGTCTCATGAGGAGCACTAGGAACATTTACAAATAGTGTTCCAACGTCTTCGGAAGTATAATCTGAAGATAAACCCTCTAAAATGCGTGTTTGGAGTTTTCTTAGGCAAATTACTAGGATTCATCATACGTCACCGGGGTATCTAAATCGATCCCTCAAAGATCAAGGCGATTATGGAAATGCCCACGCCAAAAACCCTCAAACAACTGCGGTCTCTCTAAGGAAAGCCCACATACATCCGGCGGTTTATAGCCAACCTCTCCGGAAAATACCGTCCCTACAGTCATCTGATGAAGAAAGTGACCCCGTTTGTCTGGGATCTGAAATGCCTAAACGCACTATACAAAATCAAGCAATACTTGCAAAATTCGCCGGTATTGGCTGCTCCGGTTAAGGGGAAACCCCTTATCCTATATACAACGGCCCTTGACGGTTCTCTAGGCGCATCGTGGGCATAAGAGAACGATTAAGGAAAAGGAGAGAGCTGTATACCATTTAAGTCGAGTTCTCATGGGTGCAGAAAACAAATATTCCCCTATCGAAAGTATTGCCTGGCACCGATCTTCGCAATAACGAAGCTCATACATTACGTCCTGACACATGAAGTCTATCTCATATCGAAGGTGGATCCTCTCAAATATCTAATATCAAAGGCCATACAGACAGGAAGGTTGGCCAAATATGCCCTGCTACTGATGGAGTTCTCGATAACGTATCGATCCCTCAAAGCGGTGAAAGGGCAGGACATCGCCGACTTTCTAGCGGAGCATCCGATACCATCCGACTCCCCTTTAAATTGCGAGTTGCCAGAAAAACATGCATTCGATGCAATCGAAGAAGAAAATGATTCCCAATTGGAACTCTACATCGATGGAGCATCTTCCACGAAGCGGCGAAAGCAAAACACCCTTATAATCAAAGCCGGGGTGGGTCTTATCATCGTAACCCCGTAAGGAGGGATATTGCGTTACGCCCTCTCCTTAACGGAACCAAGGACCAACAACGAAACTGAATCGAAGCTTTGATAGCAGGTCTTGAGATCGCCATCGATATGGGAATCAAAGACCTCCTCATATATGGAGACTCCTAGTTGATCGTGTTAGGAATATGTATGCCCTAGAGGCCATTATTGTATGATATAGTGGATGCTTGGACATATATATAGAGGACTTTCTTGCTCGACTTGATTGTATACTATCTAATTGCTCTTTATCTTAACATGTACACTTATATTTGTATACCGTCTCTCTGATACATGTTGATAAAGCCCTTAGGATGTAGGCTTGACTATAAGGACTATGATATACATCATACTAGTGGGGCTTGTGTAGTCCGTAAGCACATCCTTTAACAGTTCCTAGTCGAGGGAATATCGAGACAGGGCATCGATATTCCAGAGTAGACTAGTGTGTACGTTTCTTGACCTTTTATGGGGCGATGGTTCAACCCACAACCATTGGTATTTGACATCAAAGATTGTGCACACGTGCTCATTGGAGAATGGGTACACCGAACAGGAGTCGCTGAGAACTCTAAGATGGTACCATACCTATCGTCAGATAGCATTTCTCTGGTGACACTTGTACAGGTTAGTCTGTAAACCCGAGATCGTCATAGTGTCTTGTGTGGTTCCCACTATGCTTTGATTTCCTCCCTACCATGGCTCAAAGGAGTCGTGCAAATAGGTGGGTTTTGGATACAGTCCTGAGTCACATGGAGGCAGTGAGGGATAGAAGGGGTTTCATCTCTCTCGGTATTGGGAGTTGATGTTGCGCTATGCTCGATTGGCTATAACAGCAAGTCCCTGGCCAGGGCCGATGAGATTTACTAGTAAGTGTTATCAGTAGTTTCTCGAATAGTTATAGGCCATGCATCGGCATGACTTATCAAGTTATTGGGATCTAACAATTCCACCCCTAGACTCGATATGCGATATATAAGAAGAAGAGACCAGACTACATGTATGTGTTACTTATCGGCTTTATGGGAGTTTAGACAAGTTTGCTTGTTGATCTTCTATTCGCTCAATACCTGGGTAGCCGTTACGTCCAGCTAGTACCGCCGATGGCTTATAGGTATCTGATGTGATCATTAGCTACTGCTGGCGTATTGACGAGTCTTTAGAGTCCCACACAGAGATTTCCTAGCTCAAGCGAAACGAAGTAGGGCATATATGGAGATATATGCGGGATCATGATTGAATATGAGTATGTGATACCGTATTCTAATCTTGCGATATTTGATATCGGTTAGGTTATATGTGATATAATCAGATTATTGAATCAAGTGTTGATTCAATGATTTGATTTATGTATATATATTTTTGATATTGGCCGGTTATATATGATATGACCGGATTATTGAATCAAGTGTTGATTTAATATCTAATATTGAATATTAGCAGGGTATATGTGATATAACCGGATAATTGAATCAAGTGCTGATTTAATAGTTTGATATATACATATATATAATTGATATTAGTCGGTTATATATGATATAACCGGATTATTGAATCAAGTGTTGATTTAATAATTTGATATATATTTATATATTTGATATATACATATATTAACTAATATCAAGCCCACTTAAGATTTTCTTCTCTTTATGTATACACACACACACACATACACACATACACACTTTGTATCATGGTTGATGATACATAGAATTAGGAAGTATAAGAATCACACATGAGTTAAATGATGAATAGATAATGGTTTTATTTATGAATTAAAGAAAATGGAGAATGGGTCATTACTTTGAGATGCTTGTAGAAGCCTTGAGAAGCCTTGATTCACCTCTTGTTCTTTATTTTATTGATATTTTCCGACTCATCTCATGGTTCACTCTCTCATCCAAGTTCATCTCTTTCTTCCTCTCTAGGATTTTCTTGAGGTGAGAAAACAAAAGAAAAAGAAGAAAAATTAGTGAGCAATATTCCTACTTCATCAACCTACACTTTTCTAGCCTATTAGTTTAGCTTGTTTGCTTCACTAATACCTTGATTAGTGAAAAGCGAGTTTGAGTGAGAGAGACTTCAAGGTGGATCATCTTCGGCCTCGAAGACTACAAGCAAGCTCGTTCCTTTCACCAAGTGGAGTCAAAGAAAAGTTCTAGGGACTACTACTTGGAGCTTTAAAAGTGAAGGACCAGTCTACAAAGGTTGTAGACTCTTTTTACTTAGTTTAGATCTTGTTTGCTTACATTATAACCCTAATTCTCTAGTTCGATTCTAGGTTAGTAAAACTTAGCACTCTAGAATTTTTAAAATTGCTTACTTGATGCTCTTTGAAACCTACTAGAGGTGCTAAGATATACTTTCATGGTATCAGAGCCAAGCTAGAGACTTAGGCAAAGTTTAGATGAAGTTAAAGTGTTCGATCGGAGTTAAACCCGTATTTTTTCATGTTTATGTCCAATTTTTCAAAAGTTGAAATTTTATAGATTAAAAATTCTCAGAAAATCATGCAGGTAATTGTATGGAGCCCCAAGAAGTACAAGGGCCTAACTCCACTTTGTGGCCACGGAACCGCCGCTTAAACCATGGTTTAGCCACGGTTCCGCCGCTAATATGAGGAGTTATGGACTCGTTTTTCTTTTGCTGCTCCATTTTGTCATTTTAGACTTTCTGGGTATTTTTTGTGAGGCTCAAGTTGTTGAGTACTCTGTGATTTGCTGGTGTTTTGAAATATCGTTCGAAATGTTTAATATCGTCTAGATAGTTTTGATATGTGATACAATTTTTAGAATCTACATTGATTAGTTTTGTGAAAACTAGTTATCAATTTGTAAATCTCGCATTTTAGTCTCATTTGATGGATTGCCAAGGAGTTTCGATTCGGATCAAAACTCCGTCGCAATCTCGTATTGTACACGAACACTTGCCAGGAGACACTACTAGACAGCCACGCCCCGTAGCTCCGACCAAGTGATTATAGGAGAACCCCATGGCCAAAAGCATATACTCAGGTGCTCACAGCCACGGTGTTCCGCCCAAGTGCACTTCATTGACGGCCTCGGGGGGTGCGACCATTTACTAAAGTTCCCGACGAGCATTCGATCATTTAATCGGGAATCTTGTTGAGTAACTTGACTTATTTTTTAAAAAGTGTTTTCAATTCGAGACTTAAATGCAAGGTTTATAGGGTTAGGCATGAAATTCGGAATATGTGATAATCCGGGTTTATGATGGCTAAGGATGATGCGGATTCTAATTATTGTAGTTTTCATTTCTTTTTTGCGACCGTAAGTGTAATATGTGGTAGTATCCCCGATCTCGTTGCTATACGTCAACGACATTAGGGATACGCATATTTACTTACGTTGATAACATGTGATGTTATTGTGTTGCTATTGATATGTTATATTGGATCGTCGTGATTGAATAACCGGGGAGTTTTGCGTGAGATGAGAGTTTTTCAATTTTCATTCATGTAAACATTTGAATGTAATATTCATTTATTGGGACACTTCCGGGTTGAGGTTGTTGTCTTCATTTATGTATATTATTTACTTTTCCGCATTACGATAGACCCAAGCCGGGGAGCACATGTAACCGGGTTTTAAAGTCCAGTAGGAAGCCATCTCGAGGAGTCGAGACCGGTCGCCTAACTCTAGAATTGGTCATAGGGATTTAGGGATGTGGGCTTGGCTATTTATCACGACCGTGGAATCTGTGTTTTCATTACTGGCTTAATCTAAAATACGGACCTCAAAGTATATCCTATATTTCATATAATTGCTTCTGCAAATTCTGTGATATGATGTGATCATATAACTGCGTGAGACGAATGCTACTTATATATATGATATACTAGTAGACACAATATTTGTTTTGCATCTGCGCTAGTCCTGACCCCGTCCTGCCGTAAGTTAAGTAATCTTACGGTGAAGACCCGGGTCCCTGTGGCGTATGCGGATGATATATATGTATGTTTTATTTTCGTTTTTTCTGTGATGTTTAGGAAACATAAATGATGAGACTTCATTAATGAGATTAATGAAAATAAAAGAAACCTAAAGATATTGTAGAATCAAATTTTTCAAGAAGGTAGCTCTAGTTTTTGCTTTGAATAGCGGTATTCCATTATGAATATCCAAGCACCTCATTCGATGAGGAAAGTGCCTAGATCCTCTCACCGGGAATGGCCTCTTTAGCAAAACTAGCACATGCTACAACCCACTCGGTTTATTTTGAAAACTACTCGATTTTAAAAGCGGAGCTTAAAACACTCCTTTTCAAATCACTAGATTCTACAACGATATCAAGTTCATTACGTTAAAGGTTTCTTCAAAACCAGTCGTAGTCCTATGTCATTTCAGATAAGTGCTATTTAGTATTCGTGCTGCGTTTGTTGACCATAGTCAAGGCATGGTATACGGTAGCTGATTAGTGCTTATCTGCCGCATGTTGATGTGATTGGATTAGGGTAGTCGTACGGCCTTGTTGACCAAAGTTAAGGGTCTTGCGGGTGGGCTTAATTCAATCACGAAATGACGGGTTGAACTTGACTAGCGCTTATAATTTGTTAACCATCGTTAAGGTCATAAATCGCTAGGGGTAAAAACAGATATTGGGAATTTTAAGTGTTGAAATTTGCAATGAGATTGCATACCTTCTATATGATAGTTGGATCCCGATACCCACTACAAGTAAGTGTTACTCCTGGGAGAGTTTTCCACTTTACAATTAGCTAATCTAGTAGGTGTTTAAGAAAGATGTTAACGGGGTTATGCCCTTGCGGAAATGAGGTTATTTAATTAGTTCCATGCGAAAGCACGGGGAGACTCTCTCGGAGTACCAATACCTTCCTGGCTGACCGATTGGCGAACTTGTAGGGTGTAATTAATCCCGGATAATATTACATTTTAGGGTTTGAAAGAAGATTTGATAAAACAGTGGGAGCCATCCTGATTAGATACGATAATAACCAATCTAATCTTGCAAGAGCGCACGCTAAAATGTTTTCTTTTCTCTCTCTCCAGGTAGCGACCATGTTACGCCTTAATCAAGATAATAATATTGATGTATTGACCGAACCCGCTTATTATACTGGGCTGGGGAATGTTGGTTCCGCTCCATCTTATGACATCCGTCATAAGTCTGGACAAGAGATAGGGGAATGCAAGGATTTCCATGTAACCCGAACGAAGAAAGAGCATTCTGATGCATCTTCTTCGGGTGTGTTAGTTATTGAGAACTGTTTCTCAGTCTGCTCTATGTCTTTGGTATTGGATACCGGATTAGAATCCCATATTTGTAATATGTTAGAAGGGTTAAAGAGAAGTAGAGAACTGGGAAAGGGTGATATGTCTCTCAGAGTGGGGAACGGAGCAATCGTTGCTGCCGAAGCTGTCGGCAAATATCACTAGTATTGTCAAATGGTAATATATTGATTTTGAATGACTGTTATTACATACCATCGATGATGTGCAATATAATATCCATTTCTTTATTAGATAAAGAAGGATATAACTTTGCATTAGAGAAAAATGTTATGAACATTTTCCTAAATCAAGAGTTGATTGGGTTTGGTACGTTGTGTAATGGTATATACGTTCTAAATCAAAATACAGTTTTAAATATACAGAACACACATAAGAGGAAAAGTTTATAAATGAACGAAGCCTTCTTGTGGCAATGTAGACTTGGTCATATTAATGCGACCAGACTAGCTAAGTTGCATAAAGATGGATATTTGAATCCGTTCGAATTTACATCTTATGAAACTTGCCAGTCATGTCTCACAGGCAATATGACCAAAACTCCGATTACGGGACATGGAGAAAGAGCTACAGAACTCTTGGGACTGATACATAGTGATGTATATGGTCCTATGTCTACACATGCCATGAATGGTTTCTCGTACTTCATTACATTCACCGATGATCTCTCAAGATTCGGACATGTGTTCCTATTGAAACACAAATCTGAAGCTTTTAAGAAATTCAAGGAATATAAGTGCGAAGTAGAGAACAAGACGGGTAAAAGTATTAAAATCCTTTAATCTGATCGAGTAGGTGAATACTTAAGCACGGAATTCCGAGATTATCTAAAAGAGAATGGGATTCTCTCTCAGCTTACTCCTCCGTATACACTACAGCACAATGGAGTATCGGAGCGGAGGAATTGCACCCTATTAGATATGGTGCGCTTTATGATGAGTGTTGCTGAGTTACCTATTTTCTTTTGGAGTTATGCGGTTGAGACAGCTGCATACCTATTGAATTGGGTTCCGACCAAATCCGTGCCTACCACTCCATATGAGATATGATATGGGAAGAGACTATCTCTTAAACAAGTTAAGATATGGGGTTGTCCGGCCTATGTTAAGAAACAGAATTCGGACAAACTCGAAGAACGATCAGTTCTTTGCAAGTTTGTGGGATATCCAAAGAATTCATATGGATATATCTTCTACCACACCGAGGAACAAAAAGTGTTTGTTTCTCAATATCCCACCTTTTTAGAATAGGAATTTCTTGTGAAAGAAATTAGTGGTAATGAGGTAAAACTGGAAGAAGTTCCAGCTACACAAACTGCAACTGATGATTTGGTAGAACTAGAGGATTCGATAGTCCTAGACGAACCTCAGCCACTCCGCAGATCTAGTAGGGTTCCTCATCCACTTGAGAGATACTACGGTTTTCTCATAGACGGTGGGAATGAGGATTGCATCATGGAAGGTGATGACTAAACTAGTTTCGAACAGGCCATCACAAGTGGGGACTCTGTGAAATGGCTGGATGCTATGCGATCTGAGATAGAATCCATGTACACCAACAAAGTATGGACTTTAGAAGTTGCTCCTGAAGGGGTAAAATCCATTGGAAGAAAGTAGATATTTATGAAGAAAATTGGTGTATATGGAAAGGTTGAGACCTTCGAAACTAGACTTGTAGCAAAAGGTTTTCGTCAATGACCAGGTGTCGACTATGAAACCTTTTCTCCAGTGGCTATGCTTAAGTCCATCAGGATCCTACTTACCATTGCTGCATACCATGACTATGAAATCTGGCAGATGGACGTCAAGACCGCTTTTCTAAATGGTGGTTTAGAAGAGAGCGTGTATATGACACAGCCAGAGGGCTTCGTAGACAGTGGGAGCAGCGGAAAGGTGTGCAAGCTGCTTAAATCAATCTACGGATTAAAGCAGGCATCGTGGAGCTGGAACATCTGTTTTGATATAGGAATCAAAGAGTTTAACTTCATCAACAACGTAGATGAACCTTGTATATATAAAAAGGTTGTAGAGAGTAAGGTTGTCTTCCTCATATTGTACGCGAATAATATACTCTTGATAGAAAATGATGTTTCTATGCTGCACTCGGTCAAACTCTTCCTATCACAAAATTTCTCCATGAAAGATCTGGGTGATGCCTCCTATATCCTGGAAATAAAGAACTATAGGGATAGATCTAAAAGGATGTTGGGATTATCCCAATCCAGGTACATAGAAACCATACTAAAGAGATTTAGTATAGGAAATTCTAAGCGTAGTAATTTACCCGTTTGTTCAGGAATCACTCTCTCCAAAAAGATGTCTCATAAGACTGATTTAGAAATGTCTTGCATGAACGTGAAACCCTATGCTTCTACAGTTGATTCTATCATGTACGCAATGTTATGCACCAGACCAGATGTAGCTTACGCACTTAGTGTTGTAAGTAAGTATCAATTAAACCCAGGAGAGAAGCACTAGATAGCTGTGAAGAACATTCTTAAGTACTTGAGAAGGACTAAAGAAATATTCTTGGAGTATGGTAACGGAGAACTCCAGGTGGAGTCCTTTACCGATTCAAGCTTCCAGAGTGATAAGGACGACAGCAGGTCTGTCTCGGGTTTTGTCTTCACCCTCAATTGAGGGACGGTATGTTGGAAGAGTTCCAAGACAGATACCGTTGCAGACTCGATGATGGAGGCTAAATACATCGTTGCCAACGATGCTGCCAAAGAGGCTGTATGGATAAAGAAGTTCATTATTGAACTTGGTGTGGTTCTATCCATTGAGAATCCAATACCCATGTATTGTGATAACAATGGAGCCGTGGCTTTGGCCAAGGAACCCCGGCCCCATCAGCGCGATCCAAACATATTCTGAAGCGGTATCACCTAATGCGGGAGATAGTTGACTGCCGGGAGATCGAGGTCAGGAGAGTAGATATGAAAGACAACACGGCGGATCCACTCACGAAGGCCTTCCACCAGATGCAGTTTGAGAGACTTTATAGGATGTTGGGTATGAGATACTACAACAACTGGCCTCAGTGCAAGTGGGAGATTGTTAGGAATATGTATGCCCTAGAGGCCATTATTGTATGATATAGTGGATGCTTGGACATATATTTAAAGGACTTTCTTGCTCGACATGATAGTATGCTATCTGGTTGCTCTTTATCTTAACATATACACTTGTATTTGTATACTGTCTCTCTGATACAAGTTGATAAATCCCTTAGGATGTAGGTTTGACTGCCACGACTATGATGTAGATCATACTAGTGGGGCTTGTGTAGTCCGTAAGTACATCCTTTAACAGTTCCTAGTCGAGGGAATATCTAGACAGAGCATCGATATTCTAGATTAGACCAGTGTGTATGTTTCTTGACCCTGTATGGGGCGATGGTTCATCCCACAACCATTGGTGTTTGACATCAAAGATTGTGCATAGGTGGTCATTGGAGAATGGGTGCACCGAACAGGACTCGCCGAGAACTCCTAGATGGTACTATACTTATTGTCAGATAGCATTTCTTTGGTGACACTTGTACAGGTTAGTCTGTAGACCTGAGATCGTCATAGTGTCTTGTGTGGTTCCCACTGTGCTTTGATTTCCTCCCTACCATGGCTCAAAGGAGTCGTGCAAACAGGTGGATTTTAGGTACAGTCCCGAGTCACATGGAGGTAGTGAGCGATAGGAGGGGTTTCGTCTCTCCCGGTATTGGGAGTTGATGTTGCGCTATGCTCGATTGGCTATAACAGCAAGTCCCTGGCCAGGGCCGATGAGATTTACTGGTAAGTGTTATCAGTAGTTTCTCAAATGGTTATAGGCCACACATCGGCATAACTTATCAAGTTATTGGGGTCTGACGATTCCACCCCCAGACTCGATATGCGACATATTAGACGAAGAGACCGGACTGTATGGTAAGTGTTTCTTATAGGCTTTACGGGAGTTTGGACAAGTTTGCTTGTTGATCTTCTATTCGCTCAGTACCTGGGTAGCCGTTACGTCCAGCGAGTACCGCTGACGGCCTGTAGGTATCTGATGTGATCATTACCTACTACTGGCGTATTAACGAGTCTTTAGACTCCCACACAGAGGTTTCCTAGCTCAACCGAAACGAAGTAAGGCACATATGGAGATATGTGCGGTAGCTTGATTGAATACGAGTATGTGATACCGTATTCTAATCTTGCGATATTTTATATTGGTTAGGTTATATGTGATATAACCGGATTATTGAATCAAGTGTCGATTCAATGATATGATTTATGTTTATATATATATATATATTTGATATTGGCCGGTCATATATGATATGACCGGATTATTGAATCAAGTGTTGATTTAATATCTAATATTGAATATTAACCGGTTATATGTGATATAACCGGATAATTGAATCAAGTGTTGATTAATAGTTTGATATATACATATATATAATTGATATTAGTCGGTTATATATAATATAACCGGATTATTGAATCAATTGTTGATTTAATAATTTGATATATATATTAATATATTTGATATATACATATATTAACTAATATCAAGCTCACTTAAGATTTTCTTCTCTTTATGTGTGTGTGTGTGTGTATGTACTTTGTATCATGGTTGATGATACATAGTTATAGGATATATGAGAATCACAATTGAGTTAAATTATGAGTAGTTAATGGTTTTATTTATGAATTTAAGAAAATGGAGAATGAGTCATTACTTTGAGATGCTTTTAGAACCCTTGAGAAGCCATGACTCATCTCTTGCTCTTTGTTTTATTCATTGATATTTTCCCACCTATCTCATCAATCACCTCATGGTTCACTCTCTCATCCAAGTTCATCTTCTTCTTCTTCCTTTCTAGGATTTTCTTGAGGTGAGAAAACAAAAGAAAAAGAAGAAAATTTAGTGAGCAATATTCCTACTTAATCAGCCTACACTTTTCTAGCCCATTGGTTTAGCTTGTTTGCTTCACTAATACCTTGATTAGTGAAGAGTGAGCTTGAGTAAGGGAGACTTCAAAGTGGATCATCTTTGGCCTCGAAGACTACACGCAAGCTCGTTCCTTTCACCAAGTGGAGTCAAAGAAGAGTTCTAGGGACTACTACTTGGAGTTTTAGAAGTGAATGACCAGTCTACAAAGGTTATAAACCCTCTTCACTTAGTTTAGACCTTGTTTGCTTACATTATAACCTTAATTCTCTCGTTCGATTTTAGGTTAGTATAACTTAGAATTCTAGATTTTTTAAAATTGCATACTTGATGCTCTTTGGAACCTAGTAGAGATGCTAAGACATACTTTCATCGTTAGCCAAGTAAATAGAGACTATCAGACATGCAAGTCGGTGCTGATAAAGTATGGCGAAAGAGTGCAACAATTGCTGACACAAATCCCTTATTTTACCCTGAAAAACATACCTCGTGCAGAAAATAGTAAAGCGGATGCATTGGCCAAATTGGCTGATTAAAATCTCAATGACGTGAGGATCATTGTGCAAAGCCGCAGGGTTCTCATGCCAACAGATATATCTTTGGAAGACCTGATAGAGCTAACCGAAGGAAAAGAAACGACCGAACAAGTATTCTTTTAAATAGAGGACGAAGAAAAGGTCAAGGACTGGAGGGAAGTCTTCATAGATTTCTTTAAGTCCCAACGAACGCCCAAAAATGCGTCGTTTAGACATCAGCTCATGAAACGAGCTTTGTCTTTCGCCTTCGTTAATAATACTCTATATAAGAGATCGTTTGACTGTTTATGGTTAAGATGCCTAGGGCCGGAGGAAGCAAAGAAATTCGTCCAAAAAATTCACGATGGACTCTACGGTTCTCATCAAGATGGGCCAAAGATGAAGCTGAAGATAAAAAGAATGGGTTATTATTGGCCCATGATGATCTAGGACAGCCTTGAATATGCGAAGCAGTGTCACTCGTGCCAAATTCATGAAGACTTCATCCATCAACATCCAAATCCGCTACACCCAATAGTGGCTAGTTGGTCGTTCGAAATGTGGGGAACCGATATAATTGGCCCTATCGAACCGGCATCATCCAAAGGATATCGGTTCATACTAGTAACAACTGATTACTTCACTAAGAGGGCAGAAGTAGTACCGCTAAGGGAAGTGAAGTCAGAGAATATCCTCCATTTCTTCAAGACCCATGTCATATACCGGTTTGAAACTCCGCGACGGATAATCTAGGATAATGGGCCGGCTTACAGAAACCATAAATTAAGCAGCTTCGCACAACAACATAAAATAGATTGAAGATACTCTTCAGTCTATAATTCTCGGACCAACGGTCTAGCTGAAGCTTTCAAAAAGACCTTAACAAAGATTATAAAAAAGACGGTGTCCAAAAACAAAAATTACTGGAACGAAAGGCTGCATGAGGCTCTCTGGGCATACTTAACAACGTTAAAGATGACCACGAATACAACACCATATACATTGGTGTTCGGCACGAAAGCAGTGCTCCCATTGGAAATAGAACTCCCCTCTCTACGAGTAACGGTTCGATATGAGCTGACAGATGAAGAAAAAGCTCATCTTAGGCTTGAGGAACTCGATGCCCTTAACGAAACCAGCCTTATATCACAGCAAAATCTGGAGGCTTATAAGGCAAGGATGACACGGTCATATGAAAGATTGACCAGGCCGAGAACATTCCGCCAGGGCAAACTCGTCCTGATAGTCAAAAGACCAATTATCCATAATCGTGCAAAGCGGGGGAAGTTCGAGCCAAACTATGAAGGCCCATATGTTATAGACAAGGTCTACCAAGGTGGAGCCTACCTGCTCATGGATATGCATGGCGAAAGAACCTTCCAGCCAATAAATGGTCAATTCCTAAAAAAATACTACGCTTGACGAGTCATGACTTAGGTCAATATTAGATGACGACGCTTGTGTCCGCTCGCTATCTTCCTGAGTCAGAACCCTGAGAGTAGTATCCAAAAACCTTCATCGCCCCAAAACATGGCGATATTGGACCGAAACGTTCCTAAACTAATGTATTCTCCTAAACACGGGAATAATGGACCGAAACATCTTTAAACTAACAATGGATCGAAACGTCCTTAAACTAATAGTCCCAAATATGGGAATGTTGGACCGAAATATTCTTAAACGAATATTCTCCCCGAAAACGGGAATGTTGGACCGGAATGTCCTTAAACTAGCATTTCGTCCTAAAATACGGCGATAAAGGACATTCATTTCCTTAAACTCACACGTTTTGCTCTACGGTGAATCCCTATATTGATTACCATATACAATCCATGGGCATAAACGATTCATAAATCTCCCAGGTCTCAAATGATCTAGTCCTTTGAAGAAGACCGGGGTCTACAGCTAATGGTCTGTTACCTTATGGGCCGCCTAAAAATAGGGTATGTTCACAAGAGAAATGGACACGGATGAAAACCCGAAAGGGCACCGTGAGTAAAAACAGTAGGACTGCCAGCGAGCTAGTGAAAACCTGAGAGGACGCGAACTTGCAAAAAAAAAGGGTATGTCCACAATCGAAATGAGCACGGATGAAAACCCGAAAGGGCGCCATGAGTAAAAACAGCAGGACTGCCGGCGATCTAGTGAAAACCCATGAGGGCGCGGACTCGTAAAAAAAAGAACTTACAAAGCCCTCACAACTTTGTTAGGAGAAAGCACCTGCGTGAGATCCTTACGACTTGCAAAGGAGTAACACACTCAGGAATCCATACGATTCTTAAGGGGTAAATACACTTGCGAGATCCTCACAACTCGTAAGAAGAATATACTCCCTATAAGACCCTCACGGCTCATTGGATTCAAAAGCCTTATGTTACAGGGATCTAAACCTATTCTTAAGCCATCAAAACCCTACAAAATCTTCTTGCCCTACAAGCGGTCCAATATTGACCCTTGTATACAATCCATGGGCATAAATAAATAATCTCCCACCAAGTTTCACCAATAGCGAGAAATGTCCCTATATGGTGAATGGCACTTGTAAGTCCCTTTGACTTACAAGGAGAAAATACTCTTGTAAGATCCTTATGACTTATAAGAGAAAAACACTCTTAGAAATCCTCACGACTCCTAAAGAGAAAATACACCTACAAGATCTTCTCGACTCGTAGGGAGAAATAATTTATGAGACCCTTCAGGCTTATAAAGCCAGAAAGCCTTAGTCGACTGGATCCTAACCCTGTTTGCTAAGCTACCTTTGTCCAAACTAACAAAGGAAAATGATGATTCTCTCCTGATAATATCCCAGTTGTAGCGATGTTGATGCCTAAATAGGTATCAAATTTCAAGTCCTCTCACGGCAAATGATAATTCGCTCCTGTCAATATTCCAGTGGTAGCGATGTTGATGCCAAGATTGGTACTAAATTTCAAATACCTAACTTGAAAAAAAACCCGAAATGATAGGGCAACTCACAATAAAAAAACAGCGAGTGATAAAAAAAATGAAATGACATAGCTGAAATAATTGGGCACTGCGATAAATAGCAGAAATGATTGGGCAATCGCAACTTTTGCGACTTAAAAGATGAGAAGATAGAGCATCGCGGAAAGAAATAAAAAAATGAAAATGAAACTTTTCTGCCCTGCAAGTATGTCCATATTGACTCTTGTATATGATCCATAGGCATAAATGAAAGAAAGAGAACCATGTTTTCCCACCACACTTCGTCAAAAAGAGAATCGAGTCTTGACGGTACATATTCAACCTAGAGACTATCATGGCGTTCCTTCTCATTCCAGCAGGATGCAGACGCAACGTCATCATCAAAAAAGAAAGACCCCTAGGGTCAAAGCAAAAATGGAGTAATGGCAAAATACTAGATCCAAGTCTTGACGGTTCTTATACAAGCTAGAGACTATCCCGGCGTTCCTTTTCATTTCGGTAGGATGCGGACACAACGTCATCATAAATAAAAAGACCAAAGGGTCAAAGCAAAAATGGAGTAATGGCAAAATCCTAGCTCCAAGTCTTGACAGTACATATACAACCTAGAGACTATACCGGCGTTCCCTCTCATTTCAGCAGGGTGCGGATGCAACTATCAAATGAAATTGGAGTAATGGCATATTCCTAGCTCCGGACTTCAATTGCAATTTATACAGTATAGAGGTCCTACATATGTCTATCCCACTTCAGCAAAGAATCGGCTTGACATCATCAAAACAAAAACAAAGTGATGGCATATTCCAAGCTTTGGGTCTTGACGGCAGTACATACAAAACCTAAAGACCGTTGGAGATCATCCCACCCCAGAAGGGTGCGGTTATGACTCATCGGGGCTCCAAATTGAGCCTAATCTCAAGTAAAATGCGCCACGGCAAATACCTAACGCTTGTTCTTCTGACGGTAATATAAATACTCCAACCTAAGAAGATTACTTGAAGACTCCTTGTCCAGCCTTAGAAGGGATCAGAGGCACGACAATCGCGGGGTTACTCGAACAGCGGTTTAAAGACTGCATATCGAGGAATATATCAGCCAACGCAACGGTACCACGAACTAAAACCCTACTACCACAAACCTAAAGGACCCCTGTTATAAAAGAATGAGGGTTATTTACATACAACGTTAGGAAAAGTTTGCCTGTAAACCCAAGGGAGGTAAACTAAACACACTCCGAAATGAGTACATAAACTTGAGACTCCGAAATGAGTACATAAATTAAAGACTCCGGAATGAGTGAATAAATTACAAACTCCGAAATGAGTGAATAAACTTGAGACTCCGAAATGAGTGAACAAACTATAAACTCTGAAATGAGTACATAAACTACTTCGCGCGAGATCAAGACATTAAGAAACAGAAGTGTGCATGCGGATAAAAAAATGTTTATTCTTTATTCATGAATCAAAATGTTTGAAAGATACAATTTTTAAAGAAAAAAGGGATACAATTGTAGCCTCTGAGAGGGTAGGGCTTTTAATAAAGCGGCGACCCGTTCATTCTCATGCCCCAGCTCATTCTCACGCTCCACTATTGCGGCTAGCATTGCTTGAACTTGAACTCGTTGATGCAAGCACGGATAAAGCTTCTTAGAAATTTCCTGCTTAGCAACTTCGGAGCCCCACATTCCTCGCTCAGTAGAGTCAAGGTCCCGCCTCAGCGCCATTCCTTCATAAATGCATCGTTAAAGGTTTTCAAAGATAACTTGGAGCCACACATCATTCGCTTCTACTTGGGTACGTAGTTGGCTTAACTCGCTAAAAGCCGTTTCATGCTTCTTTTACTTCAGGACCAGTTTCTGCTCGTAATATTGAATGGAAGCGGCACTTTGTTCGATCCATGCGATTAATTGAGCTTTAGAGGATAATGCCTTAGGCGTAAGATGTTTTCGCTCGATTTCATGGAGGCATGTCTCAATTTGCTTACAATAATCAACCTAGATGCGTACAAAATCTTCATTATAGAAAGTCACAAGAGTCGCCAGCATGGGGTTGATTTCAACCGCAAAGTCCACAGCAGAAGTTAGAGCCTCGACATTAAAGTCTTCAATAAATTTGCTTAGCATGCACCTACTTTTTGCTGCACCTTTGGAAGATTGGCATTTAACGAAGGGCCTTACGGAGATAGAAATGCGGGACTCAAATGGAACCAAAGCAAGTAGAGCTGCTACAAAATAAGACATGTACAAAGACGGGTCAGATTTCAGCCTAAAATAAAAAAAAATGAATAAGATCTAACCTACCAATAGTTGAAAGTGGCAAATCGGGGACCATAGAGGGCTCAGCCATTTTGTCGTCTTCTCCTTTGAGCCGTAAAACTATAATTAGTACGGGAAAAATCTTATTAGAGAAGAATTACTCGTAGAAAGATGAAATAAGAAATTAAAGACATACTAACCAACACCATAAGAAGGGACAAATTCTGATTGGAAGGCGAACGCGAGGCTAACATTTGGCACAAATGGTTGAAAAGCACTTCTACAAGATTGCAACAATATACGTTAAGAAATTAATCTAAGGAGTAATATCAATACTGAAACGAAGAAATAAAAAAATTTGAAGGAAAATTACCTTCCGTCGCTGAGCCTAAGAAAACTTGAGGAAGTGCAAAAGAGATGGGTGTAACAGCAACAGTCATGGTGATAGCCGACGGGGGTTCTTCAATCAGCAGATTGCTAGGGTTTACCGCGCCCATATCAGAAATAAAGAAAATGTTAGCAAATGTGTCTAGCAGAAATAGAGATCCAAAAGTAATAGCATGGAAGATACCTGTGGGTTTCATGACAACCGACGGTGTGGAAACCATGGTTGTATCTGGAGCGTCACTAGTTGCGACAGCCTCTTCGACTTCCATCACTATTAGGGAGACGGATTCAACATTTGCACCCTTATTTCCCGAATCAATAAGGGCTGTTGTTATGCTAGTATCACCCACGGATACTAGGGATCCACCGGGTGAAGGAGTGGCAGCTGGAGCAGTGTTCGACTCAAAACGAAGGCCTTTCTCCCCAAAATCTCCAGATGTTGGTACTTCACCCGCAGTGTTGGCACCTAAACTTGTCACTGATGTATCATTCAAGAAAAATGTGTTATAATTCCAATAAGCTGCTATGGAAAGAAAATTAGAAAAGCAAATAAGTCCTACCAGGTTTCGTTAAAGTGTCATGCGGTGTCTCCCCATGAAGTAAACGCTCAGCCTATTCACAAGATGCACACACGATCTTCCTTTGAGCAGTTGACAAGGCATGAGGGATGTCCTCCGTAGGAGCATCACGGGTTTGTGTTTCAGTCGAACCTATGCCTATGGCCAAGCTAGCCTGACGCTCTCCCGCTTCATGCTTCCAGCATTTCCTCTCGGTTTTAGCCGTACGAAGGGATCTCTCCAGAACCACCGACAAAGGAACATCTTCATCTGAATCGGCCTCTGCCTCCGGATCTGCTACAATGTTCGTCATCGGCTGCTTTAATGACGCTTCCCGTAGTGGCCCTGAGTTGGCCTGAATAGTAGTCGGTAGCTATGAAAATTCTGTAGGGGCCGTCGGGGGAGGAATATCCTCTGCATTATTACCTAAAGATGACACCGTACTCGGAACAACACTAGCTGTAGTGGTTCCAGTAATGAATAGAAAGGAGTCAGGGTGTGGGCAAAATGAGCTATATATTTTAAGAGCGTCATAAAATAAATCATACCAAAGCCTATAGAAGCACGAAGTCTCTCCTCTTCCTCGTATGTTTTGATGGACGCCAGAAGATGCTCTTCAGTAGAGATGCCTGTTAAGAAAGGAGTGTTAATAAAGCACAATAAACTCCGAAATATAAAAAAGAGTATAAATGAGATGTACTTGATGCCGCAAGAGAATCAAGCGCTGCTTGCTCATGGGCTAATCGTTCAGAAGCCTCAATAGCATCTTGAAGATTAGTTGCTGCGTTCTCATCAGTAGAAACTTCAAAAAGATTGTCGTTGGTGCCTTATTCGGACAAGCCTTCTCTATAGAGAGCATGAGGTTCTTGACCAAATACAACGTCAGCTGAAAATATGGATTTCTTTTTCTTCTGAGAGCCGGCAGCAACACCTGACGATAGGAGCTTTCACTTTACAGGCATCTTATGACGGCGTATCCCGATTTCTGAGCCAATATCCGACTCAAGAGACGCTGCAGCCATCATGCCGCCAGGAGCACTCACATCCGGTAGTGGCTTATCCGTTGACACCATTGGAAAGGCACGCGGAGCTACTACAGCATCGCTCCCTCTCAATGAAGGGCGGGAGACTGCACATCATTTCAGCGGAACCGTAGGGTTACTAGCCGGGATGGAATCTTTGTGATTGAGGAGCATCCGCCTCTCTTCATTGATAACGGCACCCATCGCATATTGATACCAGACTATATAGGCATTTGAGGCCTTCGGAATATGACTAGGTTCAGCAATCAGAAAATGAGACCTTGTATTCAGTCGAATAAAATGGTGCACCACATTGCGAACGCTGTCCTCTGAAGCAACCAGATCGACAAGAAATGCTTCGAGAGGAACTACATGGTTATAGTCGGACTGTTGAGCAAAACAATGCGGGTTGTACCTCAAGAATAACACTGAGGCATTTTTCTTGAACACTAAAAACCCCGGCCTGATAGAGTACAAATGTATAATTTCCCTGGCCTTCAAAACAGAAACCCCATCCTTGAATACGTCATGAAGCGAATGGACCGTTTTGGAAGGTTCTTTACCAATAGTCAGGAACCTATCAATAAAGGTCATGCTATCCCCAACCATGCGCGGACGTAAAAGTAATCGGTGAGCTTCTCGTTGTTAGTTGTATGTATGCCCTAGAGGCCAGTATTGTACAGATGATGTATATTATATTGGATGCTTGGACATATATAGAGATGACTTTCTTGCTCGATATGATAGTATGCTATCTGGTTATCTTAACATGTATACTAGTCTCTTTATATTGTCTTATAGTTACATGTTGGTAAAGCCCTTAGGATGTGTACTTGACTACATGGACTATGATGAGGATCATACTAGTGGGGACATGGTAGTCTATAAGTACATCCTTCAAGGTCCCTAGTCGTGGGTGTATCGAGACGGGGCATCGATATACCAGTGTAGACTAGCGTATACGCTTCTCGACCCATGAGATGGGCGATGGATGATCCCATATCCATTGGTGTTTGACATCAGAGATGGTATACGGGTGCTCAGTGGAGACTGGGTACACTGTACGGACTCGCCGAGAACTCCCAGATAGTATTATACCTCACGTCAGATGGCAGTTCTCATGTGACACTTGTACATGTTAGTCTGTAGACCCGAGATCGTCATAGAGTCTTGTGTGATTCCCACTGTGCTTTGATTTCCACCTTACCATGTCCATGAGGGCGTGCAAAACGGTGGTTTTTGGGTACAGTCCCGAGTCACATGGAGGCAATGAGCGATAGGAGGAGTTTCGTCTCTCCCGGTATTGGGGGTTGATGTTGCGCTGTGCTCGATTGGCCGTAACAGGGAAGTCCCTGGCCAGGGCTGATTCAGAGATTTGCTGGTAAGTGTTATCAGTAGTTTTTCGACCCGTTATGAGCCATACATCGGCACGACTTATCGGTTATTGGGGTCTGACGTTTACCACCCCTAGACTTGATATGCGACATATCAGACGAGGAGACCGGACTGTACGGGAAGTGTTGCCGGTTGGCTCGACGGGAGTTGTAACAGGTTCGCTTGTTCTCTTCTGATCGCTCAATACCCGGGTGGCCGTTACGTTTAGCTGACCGCTTGCGGCTTAGGGGTGCTTGATGTGATCATCACCCACTGCCGGCGTATTGACGAGTCTTAGAGTCCCACAATGGAGTTACCTAGTCCAGGCGAAACGTTGTGGTGCGCGTATGCGATATGCGCATCGACCCGATTAAAATGCGCGTATGGGATACCGTATATTGATCGGGCGGCTTGCTTTTGGTTAGGGTCATATGTGATATGACCGGATTGATAAATCAAGTGTTGATTTATCATTTAACCATTAGTTTCTCACTTGAAATCCTTTCTTGTATTTGATGGATGTATGCATGCATGTATGTTCTCTTTTTAGATTCATGCATATATGGATGTACATACACACATACATACATCCTCCATGGTTGTACATACATGAAAATGGTGGCAATATAAGACCCACATCATGGTTTTATATATGGATTTTATTGCATTTGATTTAAAGCAAAAAGGTGAAAGGAAAATGGTTATGATTGATTTGTTTCTACACTCTTCTTTTGACCCAACCATTCTCACCCACCTTTTAACCTTGGGTAAACTTTCCTTTTGTGTTTTAACTCAAATTCAATAATATATTCATTGTTTAAACCATGGTTTGAGATGAGAATATGAAAATATATATTCATATATTTTCATTTTTCTAAAACAAGAGTTATTCTTTTCACTCTTGTAAAATATATAGCCATCATCTTCTTCTTCCTCTCTCATTTGCTCTCTAGATTTTTGTAGTGAGCAATATACTCATCAAGTTAGGATTTTGAAGTGAGAAAGAGAACCACAACATCATTTTACACAAGTCTAGCCCACTTGTTTGGAGTGTTAGCTTCATTTCATTCTCTTGATCGGGTGAAGTTGCAAGCTTGGACAAAGCGGACTCCGGGTAGATCATCGGTGACCTAGAGGAGTTCAAGCGGACCCGTTTCCAAACCCCAAGTAGCCGAGGAGTCTAGTGTAGGGAGCTACAAAGGTTTTACTCTCAAAACCCTAGCTTTTCTTGCTTATGTTGATATGCAAAATTTAGAAACCCTAATTTTTCTAGGATACATCCTTTGTATGTTTACTTAGCACCCTAAAAATTCCATCTTTGGTACATGTGATGCTTCCAAACCTCTCATAGGGTTCTAGGTAAACCCTTCACTCGTTATGTTGGATCTGGAGAAGAAGCATTGACCAATTGCATGACCCGGGGGAAATTATACCCTTCATAAAATTTGGGTCTCTTATGCACACCAAAGGAACCCAACATATGCATCTCTATCCATGATGTGAAATAATGTAGAGGGAGATTTACGGGCTTCAAACCCGGCTGGGCGGGGTTGGCCGCCAAACTTAGGCTATTATACAAATGAGCCAATCCTGCAATTCCAATGGCCATACATGCTCCCACTGCAACATGATGAGCCGGATAGAAGACTGTCGGTCTCATGTAGCGAGGATGGATTGGGAGTGCAAACCAGCTAAGCCACAAGCCAATGAAGCCCACGAAAAATGTTTCCTCATCAATGTCCGGCGCAACAATTTCTGAAAAAAGGACGATGGGGGTGTCCGGAATAAAGAACCGCTTCAGATCCGCATCTGCAGTCGGCAACTTATCTAAGCCAAACCCGAAAGGATCATCAAGCTTGGAAAACTTCGCAGCCGTCTTTGGAAAAACTTCCGAAAAAAGGAAAAAGGCGACAAAATCCGTAAAGCTAACCATATGCCCCCCAGACTCCAAAAACAAGCTTTCATAAATATTCAACACATTGATTAGACTTGGGAACTTGTGTTGGATAAAATTTTCCGATGTAAGGCCAATGACGACCAATTCAGTAGCAAAGATATACTCGTCAGGAGGAGTATCTCCTCATAATGCTCCTCTCTGACGGGTAATCCAGAAATATCTATGAATTCCTACAGCGAAATTGATACTTCCCGGTCCGATAGTAGAAACGCGTGTATTGGGATATTCCATTGTTTTAAGAAAGACTTAACCCACCACACATGAGGTGTATGGTAATAAAATAGAGATGCGTAGACCGCTGGGTATAATCCAGCTTTCAGCAGCAATTATTTCTTAGCTGATAAGATGTAGCGGGCCCAAATGAGGTAACCAGCCAGATATCGAGAGGTCACTCCTATTGTATCAACCGACACCGAGGACGTGCCTCTCCTTAACATATACGACGCCCCAAAATATCAAGATATAACTTTTTGAAATTATGTTTATGACATTTATCTATATCAGTTGATGGCTAGGTAAGGGGTATTCAACAACGGTGTAATTCTTCTTAACCATAATACAGTTTTCAACCTACGACGCACAAAATTTTTGTTATTAAACTTAGAAGACTTATACAAAGTATTGTATGTTGTCCGATATCCATTAGGATAAAGGGGTTGGTACTTATACTATATTCCGTTTACTTATGACTTCTCTGATTTTGGACACGTATTTCGTTGAAATACAAGGTCCAAATTTTGAGAAGTTATAGGTATAAGAATAAAGTGGAGAACCATACGTTGGAAGTATCAGGATCCTTCGAGGTGATCGAAAATGTAGATACTTATGCTAGGTATTCCGTCCTAAGTAATATATATGAGAACTTGCTTTTTTTTCAGATTACTCATCCGTGGGTGCGCTCCTTGATGAGTAATATTGCATGGCCTTCTTCTATTTTGTCGATATGCACTGGAAATAGCTGCT
Source organism: Agapanthus africanus (assembly GCA_030015575.1). Classification (NCBI taxonomy): domain Eukaryota; kingdom Viridiplantae; phylum Streptophyta; class Magnoliopsida; order Asparagales; family Amaryllidaceae; genus Agapanthus; species Agapanthus africanus. The sequence goes on from CM057343.1 coordinate 518,221,742, forward strand.
TGATTTTTGAATCTGGTTCCAATTAAATTAGTGCCTTTGTTTATATTTTGGATATAGAATGGATTCATATCTTAAAGATATTAAGGTATATGGAGAAATCTGGTTTATGCTTAAAACCAGAATCCGGATAAACTTAAGGCACGTTTCAGTAATGGCAGTTTTTAGGTTATCCCGGGTTTTGACGAGGGTTAACATTCTACCATTTGGAGGATCAATAGTTATATTGTTCTTGAATCGCCACCCGTTTTAGTAAAATGAATTCTTTTCAGAAAACATAAGTGAGAGTATGGTAAAACTGGAAGTGATTCTAGAACCACAAACGATTACTGAAAATTTAGTAGAACCTAAGGATTCAATTGAATTCAACAATCCATTATCCACTCTACAGATTTGGTGGGTAACCTCAGCCACCCGAGAGGGACTTCGATCTCCTCAAAGATCGTGACAGGGATGTTTTGATAACTCAAGCTTGCCACTACTGCTATCCTATACTATGAGATCGAGAAGGTGGATGATTATAATGTCGTTCTAAATTAGCTTTAAAAGAGCATGTGTATATGACTCTGCTAGAGGGTTGTTGTAGTCAGTGGAAGCGGCGGAAGCGTGGTGGGCAAGTAGCTTATGTCTATTTATAGACTAAAGAAAGTATAGCGGAGATAGATCATCTCTTTTGATGTGACAGTCATAGAGTTTGACTTCATCAGAACAAAAGATGGACCTGGTAAGAAGGTAGTAGGGAGTGATGTCCTAGTATTTCGATGACGTACTCCTGATAGGAAGTGATTTTCCTATAATACGATCGGTGTTACTGTGGTTGTCACAAGGTGTTTCTCCACATACGATCTGGACAAAATATCTTGGATTCTCGTTACTGGATCTATAGTTTTAGATCTTGATTTGGAAAGTGTCCCAATTCGGGTACTTTGGTACTATTCTAAATTGTTTTAGAATGGACGACTCCTGGCGTGATGGTGTACCCGCTGGTGATGGAGTCACTCTCTCTAAAGAGATATCTTCTAGACTGACGAGGAAAGAGATTTCCATGATTGACATACCACTTACTTCGACAATTAAGTCAATCATGAGATGTCAAGTACCACACAAAATATTTCTTTTGCACTAGCTGCAATAAGCATATAATAATCCAATCCTAGAGAAACATTAGGAGATAGTTATGAACATAAGAGGATGTTCTTGGTATATGGTAACGGCAGCCTCCATAAGGAGGCGGTTATCATTTCAGGCTTCCAAGATGACCTGGATGATAGAGTGACTGTCAGAGTTAATGTTTATCCTCTTTAGAGGTGCAGTATGTTGGACAGGTGGTCCAAGCGGATACTGAGGAAGGCATGGCAGTGGAAGATATAGTCTAAGAAGTTTGTTGGATTTGGAGTTCATTTATGAATTTGGCCCCATTAGATATCCAGACAAATTCTAAGACATGTATCGCTCATTTCGGGAGATAGTCTCTATCCGTGAAGTTGAGACATAGAGAGATAAAGATAGAAACATTGGAGCATATCCACTTATTGAGGCTATTTCTCGAACGCGGTAGTTTCAAAAACATGCTTTGCGAGATTGATTAGTAGAGAAGTTGGGTGTTCGGTATCACATGGGCTGTGAGTATGCGATACCGCAATAATTAGCCTTAAGTGCAAGTGGGAGATTGTTGGATATAGTGCCCTCAAGGAAATTATTACAGTCGCAGACAAGCGATTATGATGATTGAAGGATGACCTATATGGGTAGAATGGTCTTACTCGAGATGATAGTCTGCTATCGGTCTGTCTCTATCATCATGTACATTCATTATGTGGTATTACAAATCACTATTACATGTTGATAGAGCCCATAGGATTCTTTCTTGACTACCAGCATTATGATGGCGATCATATATGCGGTTGCTGGATGGTCTATAAGCACATCCTTAAATGTCCCTAGTCGAGGGAGTATCGGGACTGGGCATCGATACTCCGGAATAGACTAGTGTGTACTTTTCGAGACCCCGATGAGGGACGGCGGCCAGTCTCACAAGCCATTGGTATCAGTTAGTCGCCTAAGATAGTATACAGGTGCTCATTGGGTTATGAGTTACACCAGACGGACTCGCCGGGAACATGCTAGATGGTATTATACCTATTGCCGGATAGCAGTTCTCAGGTGACATGAGTACAGCTTAGTCTGTCGACCTGAGATCGTCATTTGTCTCATGTGAGTTCCCACTGTGCTTTGATTACTACCTTAACATGGCTCAAAGGAGTCGTGCAAACAAGTTTTAGTTGGGTACAGTCTCGTGCCACATGGAGACAGTGAGCGGATCGTCGGGGATTCTTCTCTCCCAATATTGGGGGTTGATGTCGTGCTGTGCACGGGTGGCCATCACCAGAAATCCTTGGCCAAGGTGGAGGAGAATTACTGATTTGGATCAGTAGTTTATTAGTAGGTGATGGGCTTCACACCGACACGAAATATCGCATTTTTTGGGGTCTGAATTTATCCGCCCCCTAGACCTGATATGCGATACTCTTAGACAAACAGACCGGACTGTACAGAGATTGTCACAGACAGGCCCAGTAGGGGTACGGATGAGTTTACTCGTCGGCCTTCCTTTCCTTCAATACCTGAGTAACCGTTACGTACAGCTAGTGCCACTGACGTGCTTATGATTAAACCCGCTGACAGCGTATTGACGAGTCTTTAGAGTCCCACACAGAGGGTTTTTCTGGTTCGAGCGATATGATGCAGATGACGCATGTTGGTACATGCAGGTGTCTGATTAAATATGTGTACAGGCTACACAGACTTTAATCAGACGGTTGATAATACTAGCGGCTTAGGATTAAGCCGGATTATTAAATCAAGTTTTGATTTAATAATTTAGATATATATATATATATATATATATATATATATATATTACTATATGTATTCTAGTATTATTGTTCACTATTCATTTTCTCTTTTGGCTATTCGTATTTTTATGTGAATACGCGTATATATATTTCGATACATATACCGGGTTGTATTCCGTATTTATACGGAATATCTTCTAGAAGATGGACACCTTATTATATGATTTTCATTTTAGAAAATCATTTGCAAATGAGGTGGGGGGTGAGGTGGCATGAGCATGGTTGGAGGTATGTAGAGAGTAATGGGCCATTATTTGTTTATTGTAAAATGTTGTGAGATATTTTCCATGATTGTAAAAATTGGGAGCCATTCTATTTTACATACTACTACACTCTTCATTCTATCATTCTTAATAGCTCTTCTACACTAGCTCATTTTTCTTGAGTTGCTCATGCCTTGGTTTTCCTCGCCTCTTCCTCCTCCATCTTTAGTTGCTCACTTGAGCTTAAGCAATGAGAGAGAAAGATAGTGGAAAATTCGTGCATCCCCACTCTTCATTGCTAGCGACCTTGGAGCGTCGGTTGCTTCGCTAGGCGAAGCTGGAGCTTGGATCATTTCCCTCAGGTAGATCATCATCGGCAAAGGAGGACCGGCTTGCAAGCGCGATCCGGAATACTTGAAGAAAGCTTGAGGATGTGAGTATTCTACAAATAGTAGATTAGTTTAGCTCATTTGGTTTTTTTACAAGTTCTAGCTCTTTAGTTCGATTCTTGGTTTCGGTACTTTAGCGAACTAAAAATTTTTGAAATACATGTTGCCATCTTTTAAAATTAGTTTGCTAATGTGCCTAAGTTCACAGCAGCTGCGCCGACCCCGGATAATGTAGCTGTACAACGGTTCCCATAGATGAAGAGATTTCTGTTCTGGATCGTAGTCTTGGATTAAAGCAAGAACTTCAAGATTAGTAGGAGCGTCAGCAAAAGCACTCTCTAAGCGAATATAGGGAAAAAAGGAACCAGAAGCCATGATACCTGAAAAGAAACCCAGTGGAGGGTTAGTAATTGAAATACTAAAATCACTAAGTCTAAAAAAACAGTGGAGCCCACAAAATCAATATGGTTGCTCATAAATGATGAGATATGTGTCCATTGTGAGAATCCAATAGGATTCTCATTAAATGAACAGTGGAGTTAAAACTCCCAATATACTCCGAAAGGCGGGTTCTTTAAAACAAACAACAGATTCAAATCTGTGCAAAAAAAGAGAAAGGATTATAACCCAAAATTCTAGAAAAGGAAAACATCCAAGAACAGCACATGGAATAAAATTCCCAAAGTTCTTAAGATTCAAATCAGAGCTAAGCTCTGCAAAAAAAATGGAATTAAATTCCCCCAAACAGTGGGATTAAATCCCAGAGGTTCCTATGTTAGAAAAACTCAGGAGTTAATTGATGGAATCAAGTTCCAGAAAAATGTCAAGATTGACAGCAGGGTAAAACCCTAAAGAGGAGAATAAAAATATGTCTGTTGATTCAGGTCTTGGACATGGACATCAAGATCCACGATCTATATAAAAAATGTTGTTTTTAAGATCTCTAAGAGATCGATTCAAAAAAAAGAGCTAAGCTCTGTCGAATTTGTTAATGGATTAAAATCCAAAAATAAAAAAATATATATGCTCAAAAAGGGTTAAGAGCTAAGCTCCGTTCATAATCCTCACCAAGAAATTTGGCAGAGTCTACTCTGTTCAAAGAAGTTCTTTAGGACAGAGATCTAAGCTCTGGAACGAGAATTAAATTCTCAAAAGAAAAGGAAGGCTCAAGGAAGAAAATGATAAGACAACGGTCATCTCAAGGGCCAAAGGCCCAATATATAAGACGTTAGGGGAACGGTTCAACTTCCTAGGTGATCCAACGGTGGTAAAAGTGACACCGTTGCACTCATGTGTAAGCCACGTCTGAATAACGGTGGGGGGAATTTGTTCCCCTATTAATTAAACACAATAATAAGAGTTAAGCTATGTTAAATCCAATAAGGCAGCGTCTCACGTGCTCCCCATGTGAGCACCAGCGCCGACCTCTTATAGGATTAAATCCTATAGTGGCGCCGCACGTGAAGTTCACTTAAGCGCTAATATGCAAAAAATATGAGCGCCTGTTATATATAAGAATTTAATTCTTAAGTGGCGTTTATGTTCATAACACGTGAGCGCCAGTGCCCAAATTAAGAGAAGGTAAAATTAAATTCTACATGGAAATTATTTCCCTAAAACCTGGGATATTCTCTGTTAAACAGAGCCGTTGGATCAAAGATCCAATGGTGATGATAAATCATCAAATGATAGAATTAAATTCTTTTTTGGGACTATATTTCCCCAACCTTTCTAAACAAAGAAAGATTGTGCTCTGTTAAACAGAGCACCCTTAGATTAAAATCCAATGGTGATTAAAAATCACCGTTTGACAGAATTAAATTCGGTATATGGGAAAATATATCCCTAATCTTGTCAAAAACAAGAATAAATATTCTGTAAAACAGAAATTCACTGGATGAAAGATCCAACGGTGGATAAAATACCCCAAATAATCTTTGAGGCCAAGTAAAATCAATTAGTATCTTTCAAATGAGAGATTTTCTCATACTAGTCAACAAATTTGACTCTCTTATATAAAGGATGAGAGACATAAAAAAGAAAAAAAAGGAGAGAACCCCCCGTAAGCTTCTGCAAACAAAAAGATATAAGCTGTAATCGAGAATTCAATTCTCTTTCAAAGAAAATCTACTTATTCTTTCAAACCCTAGGTAAAGAAAAAGTAGAGATAAAATATATCTTTTTTGCCTAGTATAAAGAAAATAAGGGTTCAACCCTTCATAAAAAGAACTTAGTCTTCCTCTGATCTGAGATTTGTAAAGAAAATCTCCCCACAAGTTGAGAATTTAATTCTCATCTGGGAGATTTAGTTCTTCAAATTCAAAATTTAGGCGAAAAACCAGACTAAAAGAAAAAGAGAGGAGAACTTATGGTTCTAGGAATTTAATTCATATGCAAGCAGGGTTTAACCCTACATAAAGAACTTTGTTCTTACAAAAAAAACAGAAGAACTTAGTTCTCCAATGAAACCGGTCTTAGATCTCCAAAACAGAGATCATTAATGGTCAAAATGCCATTAACAGAAGTTAAAACTTCTTCAGAAAATATCAATAAAGAAAAAGACTTTGCGCCTCATGTGCTTCACACGTGAGCTCCCAAAAGTTTCCCTTAAATGGAACCCAGCGCCTCACGTGCTTCCCACGTGGCACCTAAAACAAAGGACTCAACACCTCATGTGCTTCCCACGTGGGCGCCCAAAACAATGGACTCAGTGCCTCACGTGCTTCCCACGTGGATGCTCAAAATAAAAGGCCAGCACCTCACGTGAAATATACGTGAGCGCTGAGTAAAAGTGTTGAAGCACTATAAAGTCAGTGCTTGGCACTGATTGGACAACGCCCAGGTCCCAGCGCCTAACGTGAAACACACGTGAGCGCCCAACAAAATAAATGAGGCAGCGCCTCACGTGCTCCTCACTTGAGTGCCTTACAAAAGTGCTTAGCACTATATATTAGTCAAAATGACAAAAGTGCTTAGCACTGATTGGTCAGCGCCCATGTTTGAGTGCCTCACATGATACATATGTGAACGCTAGAGCCCCAAACATGTGCTTAGCACTTCTGCATAATGGAAAAGGACTGAGCAAACAGAACCACAAATAAAACAAAGGACTTAGCGCCTCATGTGCTTCCCACGTGGGCGCCCAAAACAATAGACTCAGCGCCTCATGTGCTTCCCATGTGGACGCTCAAAATAAAAGGCCAGCGCCTCACGTGAAATATACGTGAGCGCTGAGTAAAAGTGTTGAAGCACTATAAAGTCAGTGCTTAGCACTGATTGGACAACGCCCAGGTCCCAGCGCCTAACGTGAAACACACGTGAGCGCCCAACAAAATAAATGAGGCAGCGCCTCATGTGCTCCTCACGTGAGTGCCTTACAAAAGTGCTTAGCACTATATATTAGTCAAAATGACAAAAGTGCTTAGCATTGATTGGTCAGCGATTTTTGAGCGCCTCACATGATACATATATGAACGCTAGAGCCCCAAACAAGTGCTTAGCACTTCTGCATAAAGGAAAAGGACTGAGCAAACAGAACCACAAATAAGTGCTTAGCACTTTTAAATGTAAAAAAAACTGATTAGACCAAGCCCAAATTGGCGAAGTCTCTCTTACAAGTTTCTTGCTGCTGAGCCTAAATGCTCTGTTGGTGGATCTTAACCAAAATTTAATGATCCTGAAAATATGCTTAATTTGATTTTAGTCTCAAATAAGACCAACGTATCCTTAGTTAAAATAAAGCTTAAATACTCATATATTTAAGTAGATCTTAATCTCAAAATAGATTAACGATCCTTAAATAAAATAAAATATTCTTTGAACTAAAGGAATACATAACCTAAGTTCAAAACCTAAATTCATAAATATATGGATTTGGACTAATCCGCGCCCTTTGGGCAACGACATAAACTAGTCTCCGTATACAATGCTCGGGCAATCTTAACAAACAAAATAACACACAACACGAAGTGAAATACTGGAGCAGGAGAAAGTGGTTATCGCAACATGATAACATAATTAACTGTAGGGGCTTGCGCCTGCAGGGAAAAGTGTCCCCACAATCAAAACCCCTCACAAATGAGGGGGAATCTGATGAAGTCTGTTACAACGGTCGCATCTATCCAAACTTCCAATATACGGTGCCATAAATCAACTTGGTATCTTCGGAGAGGTGGGTGGATATGTTCCAAATAGCATCTACCCCCAAATTCAGGCTAGACGCCCCAACGTCTCAGTCCGGTCTTTGGGTGGCAAACACCGGTCAACCGAGAAGCTCGAACCCCTTAATGTCCGATCAAGCAAAACCCGGACCCCTTAAAGTCCAACCAAGAAGCCCGGATCCCTTAATATCCGATCAAGTGAAGCTCGGACCCTTGCAGGGTCTAACCATGATGGTGAACCGGTCCCCCATGAGGCCCGGCTTGGTGAACTGACCTTCCCCATAGGAGCCAGTTCGGTGGTCCGGCCCCCGTAGAGAGGCCAGCTCGGTAGTCTAGCCCCCGTAAGGGGGGACGGTTGGGTGGTTCGGCCCTCATAGGGGGGCTTGGCGAGGGGGGCCGGCTTGGTGGGTCTGACTCCAATAGGGGCCGACTTGGTGGGTTCAGCCCCTTCGCGGTCGGTTTGATGTATTTTGGAATAAAAAATAATAAATAATGGTCTGTACTTGCATTTGTATAAAGTTTTTTACAAATACCCCTTCCCATTATTTGGGAGAAAGTAGTTATCATTTTTAAATTTCAAGAAGGATTTTCCCTCAACTTTTTATTTACCACTGTGCTATCCGCTTTGCCTATAAAAGGAGGGTGGATGTCTCACTTTTACACACACTTTTCATTCTACAAAAATTCTTACAACACTTTACTCATTTCATAAAAAACCTTTGTACTCATTCTTATTTGGAAGAAATAAAAAGAGAGGTTTCATCTCTATTCTTGTATTGATTTCTTTATTTTTTTCAGAAGGGTAAGGATATCAAGATGATTCCCGACAATCCTATACCCTACTCCTTTCTTGTTCTTCTTGCAATTATGTAGTTTTACCCCTTATGTGTGATCAAATGGAACGCTATAAATCGATGAACATATTTCTTTGTTAATGATCGAATTCTTTAAAACATTGCTCTCTTTTCCGTTTATAATTTATAGACTTCTTTTTTTAATCGGGGGTATTCTTATAAAGATGTAATTAACAAAGAAAACTAGTAAAAAATATAAATTACATGTTGTTATGGAAATGCGCAACCCATCCTTCTTATTTTCTATCTTTTAATATACAAAAAATTCGGTTTTATGCAAGCTTATTAAAAGCCTACTCTATTATAGAGATTAGCTACGTGCTTTATAAAAACCATACTCTATATTATAGAGATTGGCTGTTTATTTTTCTTAGCCCTATTTTATCGGCTAACGCCGTTAAAGATTGGCATTATGTTGCATTTTTTTCCTGTTATTCCCTTCTTCATTAGTTTCATTTTAATTATTTCATGGATATGGGTTGATTGGTTCAGTACCGAGTAAAGAGAACTATTTGTGGTTCTGTATTTTTTCCGAGTATTGAATTAATCATATTCACACCATATGATATTCATTTAAAAAACTAAAGAGGACTAAGGTCTTAAGTTATTTGGATCATTGCTAATTAAGATAAAGTTATTCTCTACTTTGATAATGGTTCAAGCACATTCAAACCGTATTGTTAAAACACAACCACGCGACAACCACATGTGAAAGCATCGGCCTACCGCTAAGCACTCCGCTTCGACACTATAAGGAACTTGACTCGCTCAGTACCTATAGCGTTCAACATTTGGAAACCTTCTACGTGCCTCCAAAGCATAGAGGACAAAAGACGATCCTCTTTTACAAATCTAAGGAGACTAAGGTAGAAAAAGAAATCTGATATGGAGTTGATCCAAGTCTTGACAAGCTCCAGCCCATTCGCATGCTAAGGTATTATGCAAAGGAATTAAAGGAGCTATTAGAGTGTTAAGGTAAACCTTTCGAACAAACTATTCGACAAGCCCAACTCTATAAAAGGATTTGGGATGTGCCCGGGACCCAGCAAAAGAAGCCCGGCGGGAAGATAGATACAATCGGGCTGGGATATATTCGGTCCAAGAAGCAGGAGAAAATTCATAGCTGCTACGCCGTAAATAACTCGAACGGAGAAGAAGATGCTTCCCCTAGAAACTATGCCGCCGAACAGGAGCAAAGTCTCGCTCAAAGAACTCCAAGTCCATCACTCGAAGATTAGATTGATAAGATAATAAGAAAAGCTTGGCAGGCAAGCCAAGACAACCAACGCTATGAAATTACCATATATGAAAGGGCCGGGAAATAGCGTCTCAGTAAGCAATCAACGGAAAAAACAGATGATGATAATTTTCATCCACAGCTCTCTTTGTACTAATATGAAGAAGGAGAATCCCGAACCGGAGATAAGAATAAAGCAATGATCGCAAGTGGCATTCAAAGACAACAAGGCAGGCCCAAGATGCCTTTCAATCGAGAAAAGTTCGACTTGAGCCCGTCTCTCATAAAGAAAATGGGTCGGAAATATTCATTCCTTCGAGGCAAAACGAAGAAGTTATTCAGCCTTGTCAAAAAGCATCAGACGATCACACTTCCGGAGTCTCGGCACCCCGAGAAAGCAAATGAAGTCAATCATCCGGATTATTGCTCCTACCATCGAGTAATAAGTCACCCGCTTGAAGACTGTTTCACATTCAAGAATTGGGTAGAAGACCAATATCAACAAGGCAGGTTCGCGTTGTTAGATAATTAGAGGATAAATCCGCCAGAAAAGCATGAGATAACAGAAAACCTATGCCATCAGGTTGGGATCTGCTCGACCGAATAAACGGAAGTGAACTCATACCTGCCACATGATAAGAATCTCAAATGAGGGAGGCGGTGAGAATATGATTGACCTCCTCAAATGCTTCAAAAACAAAGAAGATGGCGAGGAGATTTCAGAATTTCCACCGGCACCAAAAGAGCTAGAAGATGTGATAGATACTACGATGGACAACCTAAAAAAAATTGACTCTTGAACGGAGGATGATCCGAGTCCAACGTTAGTCAGTGAGCTGCTGTACGAAAAATAAGTAGCCACTTTAAAAGATGTACTCATGAAGTAAAAAGATTGCTTCGCTTGGAATTACTCTAAAATGCCGGGTTCGGATCCAAACATAGCAGTACACAAGCTGTACTGGGTTCGCTTAGCACCCCCGACGGGTTTCGGCAAGCATCAAGTATGCTATTTTAAAAAAATTTGGGTGCCGAGCGAGCCCGACCGCGGATCTAACTTGAGAATTAGGGTTTAACTAAGAAAATAAACAACTTTACTCTAAGTGAATAAGAAATACAACCTTTGTAGACCGGTCCTTCACTTCTAAAGCTCCATGTAGTAGTCCCTTAGCTCCAAGTGGTGGTCTCTCGGACTCTTCTTAGGCTCCACTAGGCGAAAGGAACGAGCTTTTTTAAGGATCTTCAATGCCGAAGATGATCTACGTCGAAGAATCGCTAACTCAAGCTACCTCTTCACTAATTAATGAATTAGTGGAGTAAACAGCCTATACTAAATGGCTAGTTTGGTATAGATTGATGAAGTATGAATTTTTCTCACTTTAGAATTAATTTTCTCTTTTTATTTTTCTTCCCACTTGAAAGCTAGAGAGCAAGGAAGGAGATGTAGTATGAACCATGGGTGAGAAAATATCTTATATCTCTCATGTAGAGACTTTACCATGGCTAAACATAATGGTTAGGTTAATAAATATCTAGAGTGAAACAAAATTAGTGGACTAAGTCAAGGCTTTTCCATACTTCTACAAGCTTCTTTAGCCATTCTTAATTTCCACATAATTTTGTTTTTCCCTTAATAATTAATCACCCAAATTATCTTTAGTTAGGTATGAGTCTCATACACCCAAGTTCAATGTATCATCTAGCATGACACAAAAAGAATACATTAATATATATCACATATATATTTAAATGTATTTTGAGAAAACAATTTCTTAAGTGAGCTAATATTAGTTAATATCTATTAATATATCAAATATATAATTATACATTAAATTATTAAATCAACACTTGATTTAATAACCCGGTTCTATCACATACAACCGAATAATATCATTTACATGTATATCAAATATACATATAACAAATTATTGAATCAACACTTGATTCAATAATCCGGTTATATCATATATAACCCGTATAGCGAGATTAGAATACCGTATCACATACAAGTATCAATCTCGGATCCGCACATATCACATATGTGCCCTATTTCGTTTCACATGAGCTAGGAAAGCTCTGTGTAGGACGAACGGCTACCCAGGTATTGAGCGATCAGAAGATCAGTAAGCATGCTTGTTCATACTCCCGTGAATCCACAAAGTAACACTACCGTACAGTCTGGTCTCTTCATCTGATGTTTCGCGTATCGAGTCTGAGGGTGGTAAACATCAGACCCCAATAACTTAATAATTCATGCCGATGTGAGGCTCATAACGGGTTGAGAAACTACTGATAACACTTACCAATAAATCTCAGCATCAGCCCTGGTCAGGGACTTCTTGTTATGGCAAATCGAGCACAGCGCAACATCAACCCCTAATACCGGGAGAGACGAAACCCCTCCTATCGCTCAATGCCTCCATGTGACTCGGGACACTACCCAAAAACCACCTGTTTGCACGCTCTCTTGAATATGGTAAGGTGGAAATCAAAGCACAGTAGGAATCACACAAGACTCTATGACGATCTCAGGTCTACAGACTAACCTGTACCAGTGTCACCAGAGAACTGCTATCTAACGTTAGGTATAATACCATCTAAGAGTTCTCGGTGAGTCCTGTTCAGTGTACCCAATCTCCACTGAGCACCCGTATACAATCTTTGGTGTCAAACACCAATGGATGTGGGATCATCCATCGCCCATCAAATGGGTCATGAAACGTATACGCTAGTCTATTTTGGAATATCGATGCCTCGTCTCGATACACCCACGGCCAGGAACAATTAAAGGATGAACTTGTGGACTACCCTGGCTCTACTAGTATGATCTGCATCATAATCCTGGTAGTCAAGTATACATCCTAAGGGCTTTAACAACATGTGAGAGCAAGACAGTATCACAATACTAGTCTATATGTTAAGATAAAGAGTAACCAGATAGCATACTATCATGTCGAGCAAGAAAGTCTACCATATATATGTCCAAGCATCCATTATAATATACAATCATGTACAATAATGGCCTCTAGGGCATACATACAACTAATAATCTCCCATTTGCACTAAGGCCAGTTGTTGTAGTATCTCATACCCAACATCCCAAAATCTCTAAAATTGTATCCGGGGGATGGCCTTCGTGAGTGGATCCGCCGTGTTATTCTTCGTCTCAACTCTCCCGACCTCGATCGCCCAGAGATCAACTATCTCCCTGATCAGGTGATACTGCCTAAGAATATGTCCGGATCACTGATAGGACTGGGGTTCCTAGGCCAAAGCCACAGTTCCATTGTCATCATAATGGTAGGAACCTCACCAAGTTCATCTTATGAATATCTTCATCCAGACAGCCTCTTTGGCAGTATCGTTGGTAGCGATGTATTCAGCCTTTATCGTTGAGTCTGCTACAGTATCTAGCTTGGAACTCTTCCAACATACCGTCCCTCTACTGAGGGTATAGACAAAACTCAAAACTGTCGTACAGTCGACCTTATCACTCTGGAAGCTCGAATCGGTAAAGGACTCTATCTATAGTTCACCGTTACCATACCCCAAGAACATTTCTTTAGTCTTTCTCAAGTACTTAAGAATGCTCTTCACAGCTGTCCAGTGATTCTCCCCAGGATGTAAGAGGCATCACCCAAATCCTTCATCGAGAATCATTTTGATAAGAAGAGCTTGACCGAGTGTAGCATAGGAACATCATTTCCTATCAAGAGTATATCATCCACGTACAATACGACGAAGACAATCTTACTCTCTATAACCTTTTTGTATATACAAGGTTCATCTACGTTTTCGATGAAGTCAAACTTTTTGACTGCCACATCAAAACAGATGTTCCAACTCCGCGATGCTTGCTTTAACCCGTTGATTAATGTAAGCAGCTTGCACACCTTTCTGCTGCTCCCACTGTCTACGAAGCCCTCTGGCAGTGTCATGTACACGATCTCTTCTAAATCACTATTTAGAAAAGTGTTCTTGACGTCCATCTGCCATATTTCATAGTCATGGTACGTAGCAATGGCAAGTAAGATCCGGATGGACTTAAGCATAGCCACTGGAGAAAAGGTTTCATCATAATCCATACCTGGTTATTGACGAAAACCTTTTGCAACAACTCTATATTTGAAAGTCTCAACTTTTCCATCTACACCAATAATATTCTCAAGATCCACTTGCTCCCGATAGGTTTTACCCGTTCAGGTGCAACTTCCAAAGTCCATACTTTGTTGGTATACATGGATTCCATCTCAGATCGCATTGCATCCAGCCATTTCATAGAGTCCCCACTCGTGATGGCCTACTCGAAGCTAGTTAGCTCATTATCTTTCATGATGCAATCCTCGCTCCCACTGTCATTGAGAAAACCGTAATATCTCTCAGGCGGATGAGGAACCTACTAGATCCGCGGAGAGGCTGAGGTTCATCGGGAACTATTTAATCCTCTGGTTCTACCAAATCATGAGCTGTAGTTTGTGTAGCTGGAATTTCTTCCAGTTCTACCTCATGACCACTAATTTCTTTCACGAGAAATTCCTTTTCTAAAAAGGTGGCATGCCGAGAAACAAACACCTTTTGTTTCTCGGTGTGGTAGAAGATATACCCTCGCGAATGTTTAGGATATCCAACAAACTTACATAGTACTGACCTTGTATCGAGCTTGTCCGGATTTTTCTTTTTAACATAGGCCGGACAACCCATATCTTAACTGGTTTAAGAGATGGTCTCTTCCCATTCCTGATCTCATATGGAGTTGTAGGCATAGATTTGGTTGGAACTCTATTCAATAGGTATGCGGCTTCTCAAGTGCATAACCCCAAAAAGAAACAAGTAACTCAGCAGCACTCATCATAGTGCGCACCATATCTAATAGGATGTGATTCCTCCGCTCCGATACACCGTTGTGCTGTGGTGTATACGGAGGAGTAAGCTGAGAGAGAATCCCATTCTCTTTTAAAAAATTCAGGAACTCCATGCTTAAGTATTCTCCATCCCGATCAGATCGAAGGATTTTAATACTTATACCCATTGGTTCTCTACTTCACATTTATATTCCTTGAATTTCTCAAAAGCTTCAGACTTTTGTTTCAATAGGAACACATGTCCGAATCTTGAGAGATCGTCAGTGAATTTAATGAAATACGAGGAACCATTCCTGGCATGTGTAGACATGGGACCGCATACATCACTATATATCAGTCCTAAGAGTTCAGTAGCTCTTTCTCTATGTCCAATAAACGGAGTTTTGGTCATTTTACCTTTGAGACATGACTGACAAGTTTCATATGATGTAAATTCAAACTGATTTAAATATCCATATTTATGCAACTTAGCTAGTCGTGTCGCATTGATATGACCTAGTCTATAATACCACAAGAAGGATCCATTCATTGCTAAAATTTTCCTCTTGTGTGTGTTCTGTACGTTAAGAACTGTAGTTTGATTTAGAACGTATATGCCATTACATAACGTGCCTGATCCAATCAACTTTTGATTTAGGAAAATGTTCATAACATTATCCTGCAATACAAAATTATATCCTTCTTTACTTAATAAAAAAACTGATATAATATTGCATATCAGGTTCGGTATGTAATAACATTCGTTCAGAATCAATGTATTACCAGTTGGTAATATAAGGTGATATTCGCCAACTTCTTTGGCTTCAATACTTGCACCATTCCTTACTTTTAGAGAATGATCACCTTTTCCCAGTTCTCTACCTTTCTTTAGCCCATGTAACATATTACATATGTGGGATCCTGATCCGGTATCTAATACGTAGGACGTAGATTGTACTGAAAAAAAGTTCTCGGTGACAAAACACGCCCGGAGAAGATGCATCAACATGCTCATTACTCGTTCGGGTCGCGTGGGAATCCCGATATTCCCCTATTTCCTGCTCGGACTTATTACAGTTATAAGATAGAACAGAACCAATGTTCCCCAGCTCAGTATAACAAGCGGGTTCGGTCAATACATCAATATTATTATCTTGATTAAGGCGTGACATGGTCGCTACCTGGAGAGAGAGAGAGAGAAGAAACACTTAGAGTATGCTCTTGCAAGATTAGATTGGTTATTATCTTATCTAATCAGGATGGCTCCCACTGTTTTTATCAAATCTTCCTTCAAAGCCTAAAAGGTAATACTGGTCGGGATTAATTACACCCTACAAGTTCGCCAATCTTTTAGCCAGGCCAGTGTCGGTACTTTGAGGGAGGTTTCCCGTTGACACCTTACTAGTCACCTACTTGATCGGCTAATTGTAAAGTGCAAAACTCTCTCAGGAGTAACTCTTACTCGTAGTGGGTATCGGGAACCAACTATCTTATAGAAGGTATGCAATCTCATTGCAAATTTCAACACTTGAAATTCCTAATAATGTTTTTCCCTAGCGTCTTATGACCTTGATGCAAGCCAACAAACCATAGTCCGCTAGTCAAGTTCAACCTGTACATTTCGTGATTGAATTAAACCAACCCGCATGACCCTTGATGCAGGCCAACAAAATCGCACGACTATCTTAATCCAATCGCATCGTATGCAGCAGATAAGCACTAATTAGCTACCGCACACTACACCTTGACGCAGGCCAACAAACATTACATGAATACTAGATAGTACTTATCTGAAATGACGGAGGGCTACGACAGGTTTTGTAAGAAAACTTTTGCGTAATGAACTTGATATCGTTGTAGAATCGAGTGATTTGAAAAGGAGCGGTTTAGCTCCGCTTTTAAAATCGAGTTTTTCAAAATAAACCGAGTGGGTGTAGCATTTGCTAGCTTTTGCTAAAGAGGTCATTCCCGGTGAAGGGATCTCGGCTCTTTCCTCATCGAATGAGGTGCTGGATATTCATAAAGGAATACCACTATGTAAAGCAAGAACTAGAGCTACCAGTTTTGAAAATTTGATTTCACAACATCATTGGGTTTCTTTCCTTTTCATTAATCTCATTAATGAGGTCCCATCATTTATGCTTCCTAAGCATCACAGATAAAGAAACGAAAATACAATGTGCACTTATGCCATCCGCATTCGCCACGGGGTCCCGTCATGCACCGTTAGGTTAGTTAACGAACGGAAGAGCGGGGGCAGAACTAGCGCGGATGCAAAACATAAGCAATATTTATATATATCATATATATAATATAAAGCGTTCGTCTCAGGCGGTTATATGATCTCATCACAGAACATTGCAGCAGAAGACAACATATGAAATATTGGATATAGTACGAGGTCCGTGTTTTAAATTAAGCCAATAAAAAACATGGATTCCACGGTCATGATGAATAGCCAAACCCACATCCTTAGACCCCTACGAGAGCGGCAAGAAACCTTACCAATTCTAGAGTTAGGAGACCCGGTCTCGACTTCTCAAGATAGTCTCCCACTGGACTCTAGAACCCGTTTACTTGTGCTCCCTGCCTTGGGTCTATCCTAATGCGGAAAAGTAAATAATATACATCAATGGTGACATCATCCTCAACCCGGAAGTGTCATAATAAAAGAATATTACATACAAGTTTTTACATGAATGAAAATGAAAAACTCTCATCTCACGTAAAACCCCCCGGCTATTTAAACACGACGATCCAATATAACATATCACAGCAACACATAACATCACATGTTACCAACGTATGTAAATATGCATATCCCAATTGTTGTTGACGTTTAGCAACGAAACCGGCGATACACCAAATATTACGGTCGCAGAAAAGAAAGTGAAAACTACAACAATGGGAATCCGCAACATCCTTAGACATCATAAACCAGAAATATCATATACTTCGGATTTTATGCCTAACCGTATAAATTCCTTAGACATCATAAACCCGGAATATCACATATTCCGAATTTCATGTCTAACGTTATAAATAAGGCATTTTAGTCTCAAATTGAAAACACATTTCAATATCTAGTCGGGCAATTCAACAAGATTCCCGACTGTTGATCGAATGCTCATCGGAAATATTAGTAGACGGCCATACCCCTAATGCCGTCGACGAAGTGCACTTAGGCAGAACACCGCGGCCGCAAGCACCCGAACGGATACTTTTGGCTACGAGGTTCTCCTACAGTCACTTGGTCGGGGTTATGGGGAGTGGCTATCGAGTTGTGTTACCTGGCGAGCGTTCGCATACAATAGGAGATTGCGACGGAGTTTTGATCCAAATCAAAACCGCACGGAAACCGATCAAAAGAGAGTAAATTGCAACATTTATAAAATACTAATTAGTTTTCAAAAACTAATTATTGTGGATTCCAAATATTGTATCACAAATCACAGATATTTAGACGATGTTAAACATTTTGATCGATTTATCAAACACCCAAAATTCCCAGAGAGCTCAACACTTGAGTCACAGTTAAAAATACCCAGACAGTGCCCTAAGTACCTACGGACCTACACAAGAAGGCATGCTATCTGCCTCACTAATGGCGCCGCGGAACCGCCGCCTTAGGCCGTCGTTTTTCTTGTGGGTCCATTGAAAACCCTGCACAATTTTCTGAATATTTTTAATTAGAAAAATTCCAACTTTTGAAAAAATTTCCAGAGAGTGGATTTTCCGGGTTTTCGAATAGTCGATCGAACACTTTTACTTCGTCTAGACTACTCCTAATGCTCTAGCATGGCTCTGATACCACTGCTTGGTTCGCTTAGCACTACCGATGGGTTTCAGCAAACATCAAGTATGCTATTTAAAAAAATTTAGGGTGCCGAGCGAGCCCGACCATGGATTTAACTATAGAATTAGGGTTTAACTAAGCAAGTATACAACTTTACTCTAACTGAACAAGAAATACAAACTTTGTAGACCGGTCCTTCACTTCTAAAGCTCCGTGTATTAGTCCTTTAGCTCCAAGTGGTGGCCTCCCAGACTCTTGTTAGGCTCCACTAGACGAAAGGAACGAGCTTGCTTAAGGATCTTCGAAGCCGAAGATGATCTACGTCGAAGAATCGCTAACTCAAGCTACCTCTTCACTAATTGATGAATTAGTGATGTAAACAATCTATACTAAATGGCTAGTTTGGTATAGATTGATGAAGTATGAATTTTTCTCACTTTAGAATTAATTTTCTCTTTTTATTTTTCTTCTAACTTGAAAACTAGAGAGTAAGGAAGGAGATGAAGTAGTCATCCAGTATGAACCATGGGTGAGAAAATATCTCAATCACTCATGTAGAGATTTTATCATGGTTAAAAATATTGGTTAGGTTAATAAATATATAGAGTAAAACAAAATTAGTGGACTAACTCAAGGTTTCTCCATGCTTCTACAAGCATCTTTAGCAATGCTTAATTTCCACCTAATTTTGTTTTTCCCATAATAATTAATCACCCAAATTATCTATAGTTAGGTATGTGTCTCATACACCCAAGTCTAATGTATCATCAAGCTTGACACAAAAAGATGTAACATTTAAGAAAAAATAAAATATTATTTTTGGAATTTAATATTAAAATAATATATTTCCCAAAAATCGCCCGATTTGCGAAATTGGAGTTTTCGAAAAAGGGTATAAATATATACCAATAAATGTGAAATAATTGGAAATTAAAATTATTTATTCATTTAAAAATATATTTAAACGATTTGGCATTTTTAAAATTCATTATATGCAGTTTTGATAAAAACCCGATTAGTGCACTAATAATCGCGATTAAGCCAAATCCGTGTTTCTACAGTTTTCCATGGCTAGTGCACCATGACATGTTACATGTTATTTCATTTCATTTGTGTTATGTGTTATGGTTTTATCATGGTGAGAAAAGAAAAAGGTGTCATGATGATTGAGGAGATAGAGAGGGGACATAATGATGAGAGTGAGCATGCTTGGAAAGAGAGAGTGAGAATAATTGAGAGAGAGAGAGGGGCAGGGTTGCCCCATATTTTTCCCCCACCATTTTTGCATCTCCTTCTTCATCTTCCTCACCCTCATCTCCCTCCATCTTCAACCCCTAAATCCACCACCAAAACTCCATCAAAACCTTAAACCCCTTTCACTAAAAATGATCACCTCTTCATGCTCATCACATTGGACCAAGCAAAGTGGGATTTTGACAACATTGGGACTCCTAGGGTTTTGCTTGGGTGTAACCATGAGGTATATCTCTTTTCATGTAGGGTAGTTTTGTTTTCCTAGCATTTTGTTTAAATTTAGAAGTCGTTTAGTGATGGATTCATGAACTTTGAAATTCTAGAGAAGGGTTTGTGAAATTGATGATGTTTTGTGTCTGTCAATAAGACTTTTGAGGTGATTCTTGACCTGGAACATAGCTTAGAACCCTAAAATACGGATTTAGGAATTGATCCATGTCGGTTTTTTGAGGATATAGGGGGTGCAAGGAAATCTGGAGCAACCCGGGGACTTTCTGAGTTTAGCAAACAATACCGGGGACCCATTTTGGACCTTAGGAGACCACCATGACCAAACGAAGCCTAGAGGAGCCCTGGGGGCCGAGCTTGCCGGATTTTAGGGCATTGAGGCCGGCCACTTGGTGAGGGTAGGGGTCTAGGTTGGTTTAGTATGTCATATACACCTTGTACTTCACCCTAGACTTGTTTGTGCAACTCCTTTTGGCTACGTTTTTCCGTATTTTGGAATGTTTGATTTTTGCTTTTGGGTTCGTTATTGGTTATTGTATGTTTGTACATCAACGACTAGGGGTAATTTGTTGGTCTTGCATACGTGGGCTCTAGCTTCTAACCTATAGGTGATCCGTGTGCCGTTTTGG
This sequence comes from Agapanthus africanus, assembly GCA_030015575.1. Classification (NCBI taxonomy): domain Eukaryota; kingdom Viridiplantae; phylum Streptophyta; class Magnoliopsida; order Asparagales; family Amaryllidaceae; genus Agapanthus; species Agapanthus africanus. Next base: position 518,242,242 of record CM057343.1, read on the forward strand.
TTTCCGGACTTGATTTTAAAAGCGATTACGATTGTATATCATTGTAGGTACCTTTGCATGGATTCCGAGACGATGGAGTGTGGCGTCATCGACTTCGACAAGTAAGGATCAAGGTGAGTAGATCTATATCTACGGGGGAAGTCGAGTGGATGGCGTATAGCACCCCCGCACACTTTGATAGAAACCGATTTATATGTAGATTATGGTTAATGAAACCTTTAATATAAAACTATAGATAGAGTAAAATGATAGTTAGATAAACCATATTAGAAACTAAGGATAGTTAGAAGGGATATGATACGACTAGTATGTGATGACGGGACTTGAGGATGATATTTGTTGATATTGTCGTTTAGGGTACTGTAGGACTAGATAGTCGACGTAGATGCGTCTTCCGAACCAAACTTATTTCTAAACTGAAAAATCGTATGCATCTTTTAAACAGATACCTTGAGGGACGTTACGGATTTTCAAATGATATCTTTTCTTTAAAAACACCGTAGCCCCTACTTTCAAAACTACGATTCGCATCTTTCAAAAACTGTTTGTATGGTTCGGATGTGTATGTTGGATTAGATACATATGCTTATAGTAAAGGTTGAATGTATTTGTAAAATTGACTTGATGAGAGATATAAATGCGATGAAAAGAATATATGACGCGATATGATGATTGATGATATGTTGGTATACGGATGCAAATCGATTGAGATGATTGATACCCTTCCGGTCCCCTTATATGAGATTGTTATGGATGTGACCTAGGACATAGGTACATAGATATATATAGAATATCATGAATCATGTGTGATATGTCGTACGAGACGTTTGGTCCATACTCCTCATTGTCACAAAGGTTGATAGGATCCCTTATAGTTTAATGCCGCCGTACGATGATTTTCCATACGTGATGAGTTTTACTTGAGCTTTGATCCATACACTTGACAAAAGGATGCCGTACGATGGATTATATCGTACTTAATGTTGTGTGGCTAGATGCCGATTGATAGATTCACCGACTCGGTCACGTTAGATATGTATACCGTCAATATTTGCATATGATTTACCTTATGCTGCATTCATGTTATTCGCATTGCATTACTTATACCTGTGCTAGTATACTTACACAATTATTGATGATGCGTATGTTACACGTATACAGATTTGCCGGCTCACACACTTCATCATCGATAATTGCCATGTCACTACACTGTAGAGTTGGTGCATCATGACATACATATTGTACACCATACTTGCGCACATACATATTGTACACCATACTTGCACACATACATATTGTACACCATACTTGCGCACATACATATTGTACACCATACTTGCGTACATACATATTGTACTCCATACTTGCGCACATACATATTGTACACCATACTTGCGTACATACATATTGTACAGCATACTTGCGGACATACACATTAGTACGTCCATCTATGTGTATATACACATATGCACCTTTATACGGTATTGCATTCGATTTTGGAGATTTGGGAACCACAAGATATATTTTAAAACTGGATTCCTTTAAAAAGAGCGGTTTTCCCTCGACATGTTCACATCACTGTTTCATGTTGCATGATATACGGATATGCTTACATTTCTGATATATGTCGCATACATCATGCTTTATGATATTACGCATTGAGATATGCTGTTTTCATGAGATTTCTGGATTTAAGAACCGTGGCTATTTCAAAAGAAAGCATGTACTGTTTTAAAAACCCGGTTTCTCTTGATATGATATTTTGGTGCATCCACCATGCGTTTTCTCGGTTCTGAGACGTGTGACATGTTAAACCCGATTCGAGGAGCTGGATGAGGCCGATTGCGGGTGCATGGTGGACCCGGTATGGTACCCCGAGGCAAGAAAGGGATGCTGTCCAGTAGACGGTGAGCCTGGCAGAGGGACTACAGCCTACCGGTGATAGTATTCGGGCTCGGGGGATATCCGGAGGATACCGACCGTAGTCGTGAGATGATATGGGCCGATCCGGACTGACGGAGCCCATGGACCGATCCGGACTGACGGAGCCCGAGATATGAGGATTTACGTGTCTATGCTGGACACGGGTTTCATGATATTTTCGGGTGTCGATATTGGACACACAGGTTCCATGATTTTGATGTGTCGCAAGGGACACCGTTGATTTATATCCTCATATTTTCATGCACACTCTTTTATGATATTTACGTGCATACAGACATTGAGTGTATGGTTGGACGAGATCCACATCCATACATACATTGATTATATTGTTGGATTATATCCGCATACATATAGGTATTGATTACATTGTTGGCACATATGATGACCCGGTCGCTCTAGATATCATAGTATTATCTTTATGATATAGTTGACCTACGAGTCGTTGTTTATTCGATTTCTACTTGTAGATGTTTTTTTACTCACGAGTTGGAAACTCACCCCCGTTGTGCCACAGTTCTTGCAGGTTGACTGCATGGATCCGTAGCGGCATCGCTGGTACATAACTTCATTTGGGTGTTTTGCATTGATAGGTGGGGTATTTGTATCGTACCCACTCTTGTATTTATATTTCATATTGTATCTAGTCAACTCCATCAATCAAATTAGTAATTGTATAAGTAATGAAACTTAGTTAGATTTGTGGTTGCGAGACTTAGAGCGAGGGGTTTTCCACTACTTGTGGTTTTGATGTCATGCTTATTTCTTTATCTTTTGTGGTGATCTTCGCCGTTGGGCGTCGTATACTTATTTTTATGCTTTGCGTGGTTGTGATCCACCGTTTGGCGAATAGCTAGCTCCCGCTTGGGGATGACTTTATCATTATTATGTATTGTGATTTTGGATCAAAAATTATAAAGGAGGCGCTGCCCAAATTTTTAAAAAGACGAAACATGTTTTCAAACTATTAAATTTCACTTGCATTATTTATGTCCCTTTTTCCATGCATTTAAGAAAGCTTGATTTCATTATATCTTTATTTCAAAACATCACCTCCTTTATTTTCTTAAAAAGGTTTAGATTTCTGGGTTTCAGCTTACTTGAATTACGTTACGCCTTTAGACGTTGCGTGATTTAAGTGCTGGTCACGAGCTAATATTTCTGGTCGTGACAAAGTTGGTATCAGAGCGTTAGGTTTAACCTTCATTCGAGTTTATGTTTTACTATGCGGAGTCTAGGGTGGGTATGTATTTCGGAACCTAGGCTTGACCTTACGGAACTTAGACATTAACGGGAGGGTATTAGACCCGAACTTTCGTTTCATAGGCTGACCCTGATTGATGGAATAGGTAGCTTGAGTAGAGCGACGTACCGTACGTATATTCCGCGGTATATTTACGACACGATACTCCACTTAAGAAACCTTAGGATGTACATTGATTGGTCGAAAATATTCCATTTTTAACACATCAATTTCCCTACTATTTGTAATCATCTAAAGGTGTTTGGTATAAATATAGCACATATTAGCAATTAGTCTGCAAAATACCAAATAACATGTTTTATACATTATAACCGGCATTTTGAGGGAAATTGTGTGTTTATTATTGCACGCATGATCTTTTGTGAATCAACACTTGTCTCGAGATTGTTTGCAGGAAATTCTCCAGGTAAAAGAGCCGGAACTGCTAAAAGTGCTGATAAAAATACGCCAAGTCCAAGACTTGAAATCTGGCAGTGAACAAGAAAGTATAAAAATATTCCTGACATCAGGAAAGTGCCATAAAGCCAACATAAGAATTACCATGGAAAAATAATGCAGCAAATACACCAAACGGCCGCAAATCCGCGGCCGCGTTGACTCAGTAGGGGCATAAATATTTTCCAGACTTCTCCTTTCAATGGTAAAAAATTTTCAAGACACTTCAGTTCCTAGAGTTCTCCAGAAGCTTCCCTTCTAACAGCTAAGCTTCTTGTGCAAGCTAAATACCTACCAAGCTTCTCATGGAAGCTAGCTAACTACCTTAATCTAGAAGTTTCTCTACAACTACCTAGCTTCCTATGCAAGCTTCATAACAACCAAGCTTCCAAAGGAAGCTTAACCTAGCTTATCTTCTAAAGGAAGCTAAACCTAACCTAGCTTCTAGGGGAAGCTAAACGGAAAGCTATAAAAAGGGACCCATGGCTTTATTAAAAGGTTGTTGAAAATTGAGCCAAAATTCCGCAAGTTCAGTGACACAACATGCAACTCAAAACCCTAGCCCGAATCTAATTCCAAAGCCAAATCAAGATTCATTGATTACCAAATTAAGCAAGAATCCAACGAGCCTTTTGAAGCAACACCTATCTTCATCCGAGCAAGAGATCCACAACGATCCGCGACTCAAGAAGACGATGCGAAGCTAGTTCGATGATTTAGTTCCTCCTCAAATCTTGTAGTCATTGAGTGTATTGTAACGAAACGTCGATTAAATAACAGGTGAAAATTCTTGATCTTGCTTTTCTTTACATTTGAGCATAATGAAGAGTTATCAATTCTTGATTGTTTTCTTTTTCTTGATGTTTGAGTGAAAACTCCGTTTGTGGAGGAATCGAGAAAATAGATAGATGATGATGATTAAATTCTTGAACGATTCTTAAGTCTTATGAGTTTTGTATACTTTAGGAAATTGAATCAACGATGACCTAGTTTTGAGCGAGATGCTTTCTTGAATGTTTTCGCTCCAAATTAGAGATCAACGATCGATGATTAATTTCCTAGGAGCTAGAATTTGAATGCTAATCAACGAAAGGACAAGGGATGATGTTGAAGAAACCCTAATTTGTTAAATAGATCCCTAAACCTCGTTGATCGTCATCGATTTAGCAACAAATCTGCAATAGATAAGAATTCGTAGTTATAAGTATTCATCATCACTATCAATTGGATCGATTCCTACAAGCTTCTTTACAAATCTTGATAATTCGATTGGTTTGGGACATTTCTTGATCTCTATCATTTCTTGATTTTAGATCTAGTTCTTTATAATTCTTGAAACTAAATTTCACAATTCTTGAATCATTTTCTTTTATCTTTTAATTTTCGACTCAACTAAAACAATAGCGAGCAAATCACACTTTCTCAGTAGACGATCCGTTCTCATTGACGAAACTACAATAGACACCGTCAATTGATTGCGGTATAAATTTCTTTGGTTGTAAAACATTCTAAACACGACACGGAAATGATCAATCAAATGGCGCCGTTGCTGGGGATAGTGTGCTAATTTGTTCGTTTTTGTAATTTGAGTTGGAAAATTTATTATTCCATCAGAATTTTTAGATCAAAATTCGCACAAGCGCTAAACGATTTGTTGTGATTTGTTGCGAGGAGATCTGGAATCTGTGGAGTAAGAGGAAAAAATTTCAGGATATTCCAAAGAGTTTAGTGAGTGAACAGGAGCATCTGCACGAAATTTTGTGCAGAGATCTCATCAGAAGACCGTGCATCCGCGGCCAATTTAAGCATATCGCGGCGGTTCCGCGGAGAGACTAGGGCTTCACTGCTTCAAACTTTCTAAGTGAAACTCTGTCTTTCTTATCTCCTCCCCGTTCTGTCCATTAACCAATTTCTGCAGGATTCTTTGCAAAAATTCGCAGCGCCGCAAAAAGAAAAAATAATTGTTGCCTGTTTGATCTTGGTTGTTTGCATTCTTAATACGCAAATTAAGGGGCAAAGACCAAATTCAGATTAGGTGGGAAGTTCATTACCCTTCCTAAGCCCCAAAAATCACAAACTTGCATCCCCATCACCCTCACTAACTAAAAGAAATCTAGACATGACTCTGAGGACCGTCGCGCTCACTTAAGACAGAAGGAGGTCATGGGTAATCTGTTGCTTATCCGCGTTTCTTTTGTGGTGTCTAAGGTAAGTGGTTACTTAATTAGGCCCACTACTTACGTAGTGGAGAACCTCCCACTTATCTGGCACTTACCTAGCCACAGGAGGGACAAAGAGGCAGTAGGGGATCTATCTTACGACTTGTCTTCTGGAAGTCTAGGAGCGGTCTAGAGACTTGACCTAGGTGACCACTAGAATTAGGGTTGATTGTGCATTATTTGTGATTTGATTTTTCCAAAAAAAAAATCCGTACCTTTTTTTTTCTAAAACAAACACCAAACTCATCTTTTCCTTAATTATCACAACGCTGCCACTTGTGCTAAACCATTTAGTGCATGCTCGGCTGGACACGGGATTCTAGTGCCCGTCTTGTCCGTGTTCCTCCTATCGACTCCGAAGTCGGTATTTCTACATCTACTTGTTCTTTACCCACCACCACACCCACTTCGATGGACAATTCTCCATCAAACTTCTTTAACACTACTCTGCCACCGTCCGTAAATGTGCAGAATCCACCCCGCGTCTCTCTCCAAGAGAGATATTACCCTATGCGAGGTCCTCTTTCGACCTGTCTTACCATTCCACCAGCCAATGGGGACAATTTTGATATCAAACCCCAATACATCAATCTTCTACCAAAATATCACAGTCTTGAGTCTGAAGACGCATACGTTTTTATTACCAAATTTGAAAATGTATGCGCTATGATGGGTACTTCACAGCTTTCTATGGATGCTATGTGTCTACGTCTTCTCCCATTTACCTTGTGCGATATAGCCGAGAAGTGGCTTTATAACACAGCCGCACAATCTATTTCGAACTGGGATGAATTCGTCGCAGCTTTCCTTAAGAAATTCTACCCCAGTCATAAAATAGCTCAAGTCTGTAGCGAAATAAATCAATTTACCCAGCTTCCAAATGAACTATTCTCGAAGTGTTTTGAACGCTTCAAGGATCTGTTAGTTCAATGTCCACATTACGGAATCCCTAGATGGGATCTGTGCAGAATCATATATGAGGGCATTAATCCTACCACAAAACAGACCCTTGAATCCATGTGTCAAGGCACCTTCATGAATAAAGATGATAGGGAAGCCTGGAGATTTTTAGAAGATTTCGCTGAAAAATCTTTACAGTGGGAGAGTATAAACCAGTCATCATCTAGAGGTGGCATTCACCAAATTGATGTTTCCAAAGGAGTTAGAGCTGAAATGGCAGCAATGCAAAAGAAACTCGAAGCTATGGAACATAAATTTTTGGCAGCCTCCCTAAATCAGATGTCACTCCCCAAAACTGTCTGCGGATGTTGTTCTGATCCATATCATCTTACGGAAGAATGTCCATTGAATTCTCCGTTTTAAGGTCAAGATCATACCAATGCTGCTTTCCAACAAAGACCTAGAAACGATCCGTATTCTTCCACTTATAATCAGGGTTGGAGGAATAACCCTAATTTTGCTTGGAATCAACAACAAACTCAAAACACGGTTCCAAATCAAAACAATTTCCAAAGGTCTCCTCCACCACAACAGCAGCCATTTCAACTGACTCAGCATCCCTACCAATCACAAAACTTTCAAAACCCTGTCAACATACCTGCACCGTGTAATTCTTTGCAGTTGACCGGTACTGATATTTCCTCTTCACTCGAACGAACTTTTAAAATGTACATGAAACAAATGTCGGCTGAATTAGGTCTTCCCTCGATAAATTCCAAAAAAACTCTGACCTCCAAGCTGAGAGTTTAAAATCGATGGAAGCTCAAATTGCCCAATTAAAAACCGAAATGAGTGCTAGAGAGAAAGAGAAACCTCCGTCTCAACCCCTACCAAATCCTGGGCATTACAATGTGAATGCCATTACAACATTGAGATCAGGAAGAGTGCTAAATAATCACGTTGGGGAAGAGATTGGTGATAATGAAAAATCTATCAATAATACCCCGGCTGAGACTTTTCCTTCCACACACACTTCTACTTCTGATTCTTGTTCTTCTATCCCACCACCTCCTTGCGAGCCTATTCTTCATTTTCCCCTAGGCTCGACACCTCAAAATACCTTTTCTAGTCCACCAAAGACGATCCCCACTCCTATTCTTGGATCACTTCCACACACATCACCTTCTCCAATGTTGGACCCAGCTCTTATTGCTAAAGCTCCTTATCCGAATCGGTTAAGGGGTATCAAATCCAGTCCACATATGGAGAAGATTATGGAAATGTTCAAACATGTTAACATCAACATCCCTCTCCTAGTTGCTATTCAACAAGTCCCCGCTTATGCGAAAATTCTCAAAGACTTGTGCACTAGGAAGAGAAAGACTCAAGTGCCCAAAAAGGTCTTCATGACTAATAATGTTAGCACTGCTTTTACCCCACAGTTACCAAAGAAACGTAAGGACCCAAGATGTCCTACAATATCGATTTCTATTGGGGGTATAAACATTAACCATGTTTTACTTGATCTTGGCGCAAGTGTTAACCTGCTTCCATTTTCTGTTTATGAGCAGTTAGGGATTGGAGAGTTAAAACCGGCTCATTGCACTCTCCAAATGGTGGACCATTCAATCACCAAACCTAGGGGTGAACTGGAGGATGTGTTGATAAAAGTCGGGGAATTCATATTCCCTGTGGACTTTATTGTTCTCGATACACAACCTGTAGCAAACACACGGAACCAAATTTCGGTGATTCTGGGTCGACCATTCCTTGCCACTTCCAATGTTGTCATTAACTGTCGAAACGGTTCAATGAACCTATCTTTCAGAAAAATGACAATTGAACTGAATATCTACAAAATTGGAAGTCAGCCATCTGAACCTTCTGCTCACATACTGGATGTTTGTTCTGTCCACGAGATTGCTCCCGAAAATTGCGAAGTTGATGAACTTTGCTTTGAAGACTCGATGACACTAGCACATCAATGTTTGATATTGCACATCTTAGTGAGGACACATTTTCCATGCTTGAGTCTGAAACTCTTGACTTATCACCTTCCGAGTCTATATCCTATGCAGGTTACGAGCTTCTCCTTGACTCTGAATATCATTCGATGACCCCACCTTCTATAGTTTCTCCGCCAGCATTAGATCTCAAACTTCTACCTTCTCATCTTAAATATGCATATTTAGGTGAGAATGAGTCTTTACCAGTTATCATATCCGCTTCTCTAGCATCAGAGCAAGAAAATGCGCTTTTAACGGTATTGAGATCTAATAGGCAGGTGTTTGGTTGGACTATGGTTGACATCAAAGGGATTAGTCCCTTAATTGTTGAACATCATATACATTTGATGGATGAAGCCAAGCCAACCCGAGAACCACAGAGACGGTTAAACCCCGTCATGAATGATGCGGTAAAGAAAGAAATCGTCAATTGCCTTGACAATGGTATTATTTACCCAATCTCCAATAGCCAATGGGTAAGTCCAATTCATGTCGTCCCTAAGAAATCTGGCTTCACAGTCATTACAAATGAGGCTAATGAGTTAATCCAGACACGTGCTCAAACTAGGTGGCGTGTATGTATTGATTACGGAAAACTCAATACCGCAACGAGGAAAGACCACTTTCCTCTACCTTTTATTGACCAGATGCTAGAACGCTTAGCTGGACTAGAATATTACTGCTTCATGGACGGATACTCTGGCAATAACCAGGTCCCTATTGCCAAAAAAGATCAAGATAAAACCATATTTACTTGTCCTTTTGGTACTTTTGCTTATAGACGCATGCCCTTTGGGTTATGCAATGCTCCCGCTACATTTCAGCGGTGTATGATGGGGATATTCTAGGACATGGTCGAGAATTTTCTGGAGATTTTCATCGACGATTTCTCAATATTCAGAGATTCTTTTGCTGACTGCCTATCTCATCTTGACGCAGTTCTTACTCGTTGTAAAGAGAAGAACTTAACCTTGAATTGGGAAAAATGCCATTTTATGGTCCAAGAGGGAATTGTGCTTGGACATGTATTTCACGAAAAGGCATTGAGTTTGACAAAGCTAAAATAGATGTCATTCAAAACCTTCATCATCCCAAATGCGTCAAGGATATACGATCTTTTCTTGGCCAAGCAGGCTTTTATCGGAGATTCATTAAGGATTTTAGCAAAATTGCTAGATCCTTAACTCTTCTCTTGACCAAGGACACAACCTTACACTTTGACTCGGATTGTGAGATAGCATTCGACTCACTCAAACACTCTCTCACTACAGCCCCCGTTTTATCTTCTCCAGATTGGAACCACCCTTTTGAGCTTATGTGTGATGCATCAGATTTTGCAGTTGGTGCAGTCTTAGGACAACACATTGAAAAGATGCCACACGTGATCTATTATGCAAGCAAGACCCTGAACGATGCTCAAATTAATTATACAACTACCGAAAAGGAACTTTTGGCAGTTGTATTTACATTAGAAAAATTCAGGCCTTATTTGATTGGCTCACCTATTGTTGTGTACACAGATCACTCCGCCTTGAAACATCTTTTGGCGAAGAAGGATGCTAAAGGTAGGCTAATACGTTGGATCCTTCTATTACAAGAATTTGATCTTGTTATTAAAGATAAGAAAGGATGTGAAAATGTTGTAGCCGACCATCTATCACGCATCTCTTCTTCACCTGTGACCCTGCCGATCAATGATTCTTTTCCGGACGAACAACTCTTGAATATATCTGATGAACCTTGGTTCAGGGATATTGTGAATTATCTTGTTACGGGACTTATTCCCCGCGAATGGTCAAAACAGGACAAACATCGATTTCTATCCCAATTAAAACACTTTTACTAGGATGAACCTTATCTGCTTAAGTATTGTCCTGACCAGATCATTCGCAGGTGTGTCCCTAATGATGAATTCAAGAGTGTTCTATCTTTTTGTCATGATCAGGCATGTGGGGGTCATTTCGGTCCTCGAAAGACGGCGGAGAAGGTTTTGCAATGCGGTTTTTATTGGCCGACTTTGTTCAAAGATGCATTTGATCATTACAAAACCTATGCACAGTGTCAACACACGGGTAGGATTTCCAGGAGAAATAAGATGCCACAGCAACCAATCTTAGTGGTTGAAATTTTTGACGTTTGGTGTATTAACTTTATGGGTCCTTTTCCCAACTCCTTTAGGAATCTGTACATATTGCTTGCGGTTGATTACGTCTCGAAATGGGTGGAAGCTATTCCTTGTCCTACTATTGACAAAAAGGTTATCTTTAAGTTCTTAAAATAAAACATATTTTCGTGATTTGGACACCCACGCGCTATCATTAGCGATAATGGGACACATTTCTGCAATCGGTCTTTCGAGACTTTGATGCGGAAATATGCAATCAAACACAAACTCTCCACACCCTATCATCCCTAAACGAGCGGGCAGGCTGAGGTTTCTAACAGACAAATCAAACAAATTTTGGAGAAAACAGTTTCTAAAAATCGAAAAGATTGGTCAACCAAATTGACGGATGCTCTTTGGGCATTCCGAACTGTATAAAAAACCGATTTAGGTATGTCTCCTTACGGACTAGTGTTTGGTAAGGCTTGTCACCTTCCAGTCGAGGTTGAACACAAAGTAATGTGGGCCATTAGAGAACTCAACTTTGACTTTAATTAAGCCTGCAACTTTCGGAAGCTGCAATTAAACGAGCTAAGCGAACTCCGCGATGAAGCTTATGATAATGCTGTAACTGTAAAGAACCGGACTAAGGTATTTCACGATAAAAATATTTTGAGAAAAACTTTTACACCTGGTCAACAAGTCCTTCTTTAAGATTCATGACTCCATCTTTATGCGGGTAAGCTACAATCTCGGTGGAAAGGACCTTTTGTTGTGCGGTATGTATACCCGCACGGGGCAGTTGAGGTTGAAAATGTTGAAAACGGTACATTTTTCAAAGTAAATGGACATAGATTAAAACCGTATTTTTCCAATGAACCCACGGAGGAGCTCCTATTTTTACACGAGCCGGTTTATCTCTATTAAAATTCCTCTGTCTCACCTCCATGTCTTGTAAAATACTGTATCATCATTAGAATGGAGGTGAGTAAAAAGGATAAGTTTGGGGGAGGATTTTCACGATCATATTTATTGCCCCCATTAATAAATTTCCTCCCAGGCTTACAGGTTTTTTGTGATCTAGCGGTTGGCAACAGTGAGGACACTGTTGAAAACAAGTTTGGGGGAGGTTTGTGCTTATTGTCGCATTATTTTGCATCATACTTTGCATAAGCACAAAGCTTTTAAAACATATAAAAATTTAATTTTTTTTTCAAAAGATAAAAATATTTAATATTTAATTAGATAATAAAAGATTAGATAGTGAAAAATTACATCCAAAAGATTGGAAAAATTTAAGAAAACCAAGAAAATTAGAAGTTTTCTTAAACGAATTAGTAATAAGTAGTTATGAGCCGTTGTCCCAAGGGTTAGTAAGATGAAAGAAGTCACTAATCTGAGGATAAAAATAAGTCTGAAAAATAGTTCCTATTCTGAAAGCCAAACATTTGAATGTTGATACCCTACTATACGCACTTACACACGTCTTAAAACTCGGGATAGTAGAGGATATCCTGAAATGCTCTTATCTAAAAGCCAAAGTATGATGGAAATAATAAATGAAGAAAATATAAAATGGTGAAAAAATGAACATTGGTTTTGTTATCTCCAAGGCAGCAATAAAAAAATATAGGGAGGGTGCTTCATCACCTAGTGCCTTAGACCAACTGGTTTGGGAGTCACTGCTAAGCCTTAGGTAGAGCAAGACAAGGAAAATACTAACACGCCTAATAAGCAAGCACGTGAGTAATCGGTCGGTTAGTACCTCAAGAAGTATTAACAGTCGTATGAAAAATGTGTGAGCAATCCCATCTAAATATTCACCGATTAAAAATTACTGAGATAGATGGACAAGAGTATGATAGCTTGAATTGAATTCTCCGAGTGTAGGGATGTCTTTTACACACACGTAGAGGTATATGATCGATGTTCGGAAGAAATGCAGGAATGAAGAATAAGGATGATGTTTTATTGAGGGATGATGTGATTTCTAATATCTTTTCATGACTATTAAGATAGGGCTCATGACAACTGAAAAGCTAGTATAGTTGAAAACTCTAGTTTTCAAAGTCTTTCTTTTACAATTCTTATCTTTATATGTAATTTTCATGGTCTTCCTTTTATTATTGGATTTTGTGGGTGCAATCCGCTGAAAACCCTCAGGAGACAACACTCCTCCTACTAGGGATACCAAGAGGTTTAAAGGTTTGTTGCACGTGCTCAGTGCAATCGTGTTGCCTATGAAAGTGTGCTTGTTAGTTTTTCTTCTTCTTATATTTTCTCCTTCTTTTTTCTAATAAAACAATTTTGCTCGAGACGACCAAAATTAAGTTTGGGGAAATTTGATCAGTCGAAAATATTGCATTTTTAACACATCAATTTCCCTACTATTTGTAATCATCTAAAGGTGTTTGGTATAAATATAGCACATATTAGCAATTTGTCTGCAAAATACCAAATAACATGTGTTATACATTATAACCGGCATTTTGAGAGAAATTGTGTGTTTATTATTGCACGCATGATCTTTTATGGATCAACACTTGTCTCGAGATTATGTGCAGGAAATTCTCCTGGTAAAAGAGCCGGAATTGCTAAAAGTGCTGATAAAAATACGCCAAGTCCAAGACTTGAAATCTTGCAGGGAACAAGAAAGTATAAAAATATTCCAGACATCAGAAAAGTGTCATAAAGCCAACATAAGAATTACAATGGAAAAATAATGCAGCAAATACACTAAACGGCCACGGATCCGCGGCCGAGTTGGCCGATCCGCGGCCGCATTGACTCAATGGGGGGAGAAACATTTTCCAGGCTTCTCCTTTCAATGGTCAAACTTCTTCAAGACACTTCAGTTCCTAGAGTTCTCCAGAAGCTTCCCTTCTAACAGCCAAGCTTCTTGTGCAAGCTAAATACCTACCAAGCTTCTCATGGAAGCTAGCTAACTACCTTAATCTAGAAGCTTCTCTACAACTACCTAGCTTCCTATGCAAGCTTCAAAACAACCAAGCTTCCAAAGGAAGCTAAACCTAGCTTAGCTTCTAAAGGAAGTTAAACCTAACCTAGCTTCTAGGGGAAGCTAAAGGGAAAGCTATAAAAGGGGACCCATGGCTTCATTAAAAGGTTGTTGAAAATTGAGCCAAAAATCCGCAAGTTGAGTGACACAACTTGCAACTCAAAACCCTAACCCGAATCCAATTCCAAAGACAAATCAAGATTCATCGAGTACCAAATTGAGCAAGAATCCAACGAGCCTTTTAAAGCAATGCCGATCTTCATCCGAGCAAGAGATCCACGACGATCCGCGACTCAAGAAGACGATGCGAAGCTAGTTCGATGATTTAGTTCCTCCTCAAATCTTGTAGTCTTTGAGTGTATTGTAACGAAACGTCGATTAAATATCAAGTGAAAATTCTTGATCTTGCTTTTCATTACATTTGAGCATTATGAAGAGTTATCAATTCTTGATTGTTTTCTTTTTCATGATGTGTGAGTGAAAACTCCGCTTGTGGAGGAATCGAGAAAATAGATAGATGATGATGATTAAATTCTTGAACGATTCTTAAGTCTTATGAGTTTTGTAAAAACTTTAGGAAATTGAATGAACGATGATCTAGTTTTGAGAGAGTTGCTTTCTTGAATGTTTTCGCTCCAAATTAGAGATCAACGATCGATGATTGAATTTCCTAGGGGCTAGAATTTGAATGCTAATCAACGAAAGGTCAATGGATGATGATGAAGAAACCATAGTTTCTTCAATAGATCCCTAAAGCTCGTTGATCGTCATCGATTTAGCAACAAATCTTCAATAGATAAGAATTTGTAATCATAAGTATTCATCATCACTATCAATTGGATCGATTCCTACAAGCCTCTTTACAAATCTTGATAATTCGATTGGTTTGGAACATTTCTTGAACTTTATCATTTCTTTATTTTAGATCTAGTTCTTTATAATTCTTGAAACTAAATTTCACAATTCTTGAATCATTTTCTTTTATCTTTTAATTTTCGGCTCAACTAAAACAATAGCGAGCAATTCATACTTTCTCACTGGACGATCCATTCTCATTGACGAAACTACAATAGACACCGTCAATTGATTGCGGTATAAATTTCTTTGGTTGTGAAACATTCTAAACACGACACGGAAACGATCAATCATACAGATTTTTGAGACTTATGATTCACTTCATACCCATGATTATACGTCCATTTGAGATCCTTGATTCTATTCGTTTCCATGATCATACTCTCATTGATGATGTTTCTTCTTATGATCATGTATCCATTCCGGATCTGTCGTTTCTTTTCATACCGTTTATCTGCTTTCTTCGATACTCGATAGAGGTTCTTGTCACCATGTTGAGCGCTGATTGAGCTGCTGCTAGTGTTGCGGTCACGGCAAGCTCATCTAGTACGAGGGTTGACCATTGTGTTTTCTAGTGACATGGCAACGTCTAGATATAGTGTTATGTTGTGACCTTTTGTTGAGGCGAGTGGTTGGTTTCACATCGGATGATCGGGCTATTGTTAGAGCTGCCAGCTGCGAGAGGACTGTTGATGTACAGCCGACCTCAGAGATTGTAATGTCGCCTACCGTGCAGACAGATGACCCAGCTGTTGCTGAGATGATGGGATGTCGCTTCCACGGCTTACGAGCTGAGATCGCTGGAGTTTTCTGGCAGAGATTCGACAGGTGATAGCTAGTCTACCCCGATTTGAGAGCTGAAGGTGATTCGTCAGATTGATACGCCGACGCAGGCCCAGTTGAGTTGAAGATTTTCAGTGTTGAGAGTCTTACTCAGATCTAGAGCAGACAGATCCTGAGATGACCGTTGATGTACCATCTTTCCTGGAGGATTGAGGTATTGTTTAGCGTGCGGACGGAGGTTATTCACATCTCGCCCAGGCGAAGTTAAAAAGTTTGAACGAGTGTCAGAAACCCATTTTTCCCAAGTTTAAAGTGTTCGGAAGAACATGCAGGTAATTCTGTGGACCCTCTAGAAGAATGAAATCCTAACTCGACATGATGACCATGGAACCACTTTTGAACCTTATGGTTTGCAGCAGTTTAGCAGTGCCATCAGTGAGGCTTGGGTTTGCCCTTCTACGGCTGGTCCAGAGGTACTGTGGTATGTACCAGATATTTTTAGACTGTGATCAGGTGTTGATTCTTCGGGAAATTTTGGGACATTGATGACTCGATCGAAAGGTTTAGCGTCGTCCGGATATCTTGTAATAAGAGATCAGCAAGCTGACCAGCTTCGGATAGAGGACCTCACCCAGATGCGTTGTGAGTTGATCGAGAACGGACGAGTATAGAGTATTCCCCCGATGGTTGGGACGAGTTCCCGAGGATGTGTTCGGCCAGGTACCTTCTACAGAGTGATGAAGATACCGAGTTCGTGATTTCGAGTCCGTGTGAGAGACTTTGGATTGACCGTGGCCGAGAACAGTTGCAGTGCGCAGATAGCATGACGTGACGTCAGGATGGACGAAGATAAAGACGAGAGGAACCAAAGGTTCGTGCAAGACACTGACGAGCTGTTGTTATTCCCCGTCGAGATGAGAGATCTGATATGTCTACAGAGGCGTTGGGATACGACCAGTTCCCGAGGAAATATGTGCGGAAAAACGCAGATATCCAGAAAAAGAGAAAATATTATGTAAGAGTACCAGCCTCCGTACAGTTCGGCATGGGCGTGATCGGAAGAGAGCTTGAGCAGGATTCCTTCCAGGACACTGCTGCAATGAGGTTTGCACCCAGGATCAGTTGTGTCACATGTATTCAGAGGGCCAGAGACCGACGCCAGTAACGTGCTGCTTTACGACTGGTCGTGATGATTGACCAAGAGATGACAAGAGAAGTGCCAGAACGGAATCGTTCCCGTTAGCACACCTGACCGGGCCGATGAGCCGATGGATTGCGAGATAGGTAATCCACAGAGAAATGAAGACCCAGAGATAGAAGACGCTAGAACGTGAGCAGGAGGCAAGCGGATATTCTTGTTCTGCCGGTTTTAGGTGCACCGATTTATTTTTCGACATTGTAGGAGGTGTACCTCGACGTCATTTATTGCGATTTGCGTTTTTGATCCGAGTATCACGTTTATATCGCTTGGATTTGAGTTTTGATGATTGAGTTTCATGATATTGTTTTCGTGCACCATGGTTGCACCGACTGGGTATTTATATTTTGTGCATTTGCTGCACCAAATTCGTATTTCGTACATTAGTTGCACTAGATTTGCATTTCCTGCATTTGTTGCACCGGACGGGTATTTGTGCATTTGTCACACTGGATTTATACTCCGTACGTTGGTTGCACCCGATTTATGTCATTGAGCAATTGTGTTGCCAGATTTGTGTTTTCGTGCGCGTTGGCACTTGCCGTTCTTTTTCGTGCATGCTACTGCACTATATGCTTTTACGGACCCGATGTGCTTTGGTTGGATTTTTGCGCATATTAGGCACTTGATTTTGGATATTCGTACGCATCGGATGCACTTGAGTAAGATTTTACTCGTGCATGTTGGATGCACTTGATTTAGATTTCTTTCATGCGTTATGGATGCCCTTGATTTGGATTTTCGCTCTTGTTGGGCGCAGTATATGAGATGTGGTTTTGTGCACACCGGATGCACTCAATTGGGATTTTCATTCGTACGTGTTAGTTGCACCGGATGCACTCTAGATGCACTTGATATTGTTGTCGCGCACACCCATTGCACTGGACAGATGCTTTCGTGCACACCCGTTGCACTGAGTTTTGCTTTTGTACATATTATGGAATTTGTATTCGGATTTGATTTCCGTGCACACCAGATGCACATGATTTTTAGATACGCCTTTTGAGGCTGATTTTGCTTTTGAGCACTTTGTTTCCATGTTGGGCACTATATTGTGTAGTGGCCAAACATGACTGATCCGAGGACAGTACCAGAGTACTTTACATGCATTAAAAGTCTACCAAGAGGTTTTTGAAAAAGTGCTATAATCTCGTTATTTCCTACGTGTCCGTGAGCGACACAAACGTTTATAAAGGAAAACCTTTTGGGATATTTTGGAAACGACGGAACGTGTATTTAGGAAAACATATATGGACATATATTATTATTTTAAAATGAGCGTCCGTCACTTATGCCGTGAGTTACGCATTCACGCGGCGATTTAGGAAAGATTTTTTCATGAGTTTTATTTAGTTCTTGAATGTTTTTCAAGGATGCGTACTATACACGTATTATTGTATTTGACTAGTGTATATTGAATTTCAGTAGTGGATTTCGAGATATGTAACTCTGAGGATATGCGCGCAAATCCGATGATTTGCGTGATGCTTGACGGAGTTCGATTTTGAGTTTTGTACTCGTTTTCATGCGCACTTGACGCGCTGTGTTGTTTCTGCATCTTCCGTGATTTCAGAGCCCCGTTGATTTGAGCTGATTATTGAAATGTTTTAGATTTTGGGGGTTTAAATTTAAATTCAGGTGTCGAATTTTTTTAAGGGGGGAAGACTGTAACATTTCAGAAAATATAAAAAATTATTTTTGGAATTTAATATTAAAATAATATATTTCTCGAAAACTGCCCGATTTGCGAAATTGGGGTTTTCAAAAAAGGGTATAAATATATACCAATAATTATGAAATAATTGGAAATTAAAATGATTTATTCATTTAAAAATATATTTAAAAGATTTGGAATTTTTCAAATTTATTATATGTAGTTTTGATAAAAAAAAACCTGATTAGTGCACTAGTAATCACGATTAAGCCAAATCCGTGTTTCTACAGTTTTTCATGGTTAGGACACCATGACATATTACATGTTGTTTCATTTCATTTGTGTTATGTGTTATGGTTTTATTGTGGTGAGAAAAGAAAAAGAAAAAGAAAAATGTGTCATGATGAATGAGGGGAGAGAGAGGGGACATAATGATAAGAGTGAGCATGCTTGGAGAGAGAGAGAGAGTGAGAATAATTGAGAGAGAGAGAGAGAGGGGCTGCCTCATATCTTTTCCTCACCATTTTTGCATCTCCTTCTTCATCTTCCTCACCCTCATCTCCCTCCACATTCAACCCTTAAATCCACCTCCAAAACTTCATCAAAACCCTAAACCCCATTCACTAAAAATGATCCCCTCTTCCTGCTCTTCACATTGGACCAAGAAAAGTGGGATTTTTACAACATTGGGACTTCTAAGGTTTTGCTTGGGTGTAACCATGAGGTATATCTTTTTTCATGAAGGGTAGTTTTGTTTTCTTGCATTTTGTTTAAGTTTAGAAGTCGTTTAGTGATGGATTCATGAACTTTGAAATTCTAGAGAAGGGTTTGTGAAATTAATGATGTTTTGTGGCTGCCAATAAGACTTTTGAGGTGATTCTTGACCTGGACCATAGCTTAGAACCCTAAAATACGGATTTAGGAATTGATCCATGTCGGTTTTGTGAGGATATAGGGTGTGCAGGGAAATCTGGAGCAACCCGAGGACTTTCTGAGTTTAGCAAACAATACCATAGACCCATTTTGGACCATAGGAGACCACCATGACCAAACGAAGCCCAGAGGAGCCCAGGGGGCCGAGCTCGCCGGGTTTTAGGGCATTGGGGCCGGCCACTTGGTGAGGGTAGGGGTCTAGGTTGGTTCAGTAGGTCATATACACCTTGTACTACACCCTAGAATTGTTTGTGCTACTTCTTTTGGCCTGAGTCAAAATCTGGGAGCACATTAGAGTGCTTTTGGCTATGTTTTTCCGTATTTTGGAATGTTTGATTTTTTTCTTTTGGGTTCGTTATTGGTTGTTGTATGTTTGTACATCAACGAATAGAGGTAATTTGTTGGTTTTGCATACGTGGGCTATAGGTTCTAAGCTATAAGCGATCCGTGTGCCGTTTTGGTTTTCGGACTTGATTTTAATAGCGATTACGATTGTATATCATTGTAGGTACCTTCACGTAGATTCCGAGGCATCGGAGCATGGCGTCATTGATTGGTTCGAAAAAGTGTTTGTAGTTAAAGTAACCGCAATCAGAACGGTGACGCGTGTAGCTAAACCGAGGTGAGTACGGGTTGTCCTCAGGGAAACATGGAACCTTTTACTCTTACTTTAGATGTGTTGAAAAAGAGAGGAGGGATAAAGAATTTTGAAGAATGGTTTCTAGATCTACGTTAAGCAAGAATGCAAAAATATAGATCTAGATTATTTTAGGGATGTAGTTAATATGATAAGGGGGCTTGTAGGGTTCGTTAGGATTTAGTAGTCATGGACGATTAATTAAAAGTTACCCTTTTTATCCTTTAATAGATTTAAAACTAGAACGACGGTGATGCGTGTAGATTAGGGTTTCTGCAGGGAAAAGGAATCCCACTCTTAACCCTTATCTCGACACGGAACTCCGTTCATATCTAACCTTTACCAAAACAATCATTAATCTAATCTCTAATCGCGGTCGGAACTAACAAAGAATTGTTAGCGCGCCCGATTAGGATGTTAATGATTCTTTTGATAAAGTTCATAAACTTTATAGGACTTAAAAAAAAGGTTTAGGGATGTTCATCATCCATCAGCCTACCCTAATCCTACGAACCCTAACAATCGGAGAATTACTCGCGCAAGTTGGGAGAAAAAGAGATGGAGAGAAAATGCATAATTAAACTACGAAGAAATAGAATAAAAAAAAGAACTATCTTTATTAATCAACAATATTCATTACACTTTGATTCCTTAGAAAATGATTACAAAGACTAGTTTGCTTCTCGATCTCTTCCAAGGAGGTAGACGAACAGTTGATGACCAGCCTGGATGCATGAGCCGTCTGGGACTTCGTGATCGCGTCGGCTTGATGATTTTTCCAAGAGGCTCTCGGTCTCTATTTATAGTCCCAAAGCCAGAAAGTTAGATGCCTAAATTGGGGAATAGCAGTTATGATCCAGCCTCAAAATTTCCATCCCATAATTCTTCTTTAACGCGGCGGATCCGCGGCATAAAGGGGCTTGGGCCGCGGATCCGCGGCCTTACGATCTCCTCCGTTGATCAAAATTCTGGGGATGGCTCCTTGTGACATATGGCGATCCTTGGAACCTTCAGAATTTGGAAATCTTTTCTTTTCTTCTGCCAGAATTGATTTCTTAATTTTGATTTCTTAATTAGGCAGGTTAGTTTTAACAACTTGATTTTCTTGATTTAAGACCTAAAAATTCTGCACAACAATAATATTTAGTATACTAAGTCTACTAGGGTTAGGTAAATAATATTATATACATTTTCCTACCAAATGCTAATTATAATATATCAACACATGGAAAATAGTATTTTTACAAATAAACCCACATATGTATGATATATTATAATAAAGACCATTTTAAATATGGAATTTGTAGGAAAAATGTAATAATAAATGTGCAGTTTAATCAACTGAACAAATACCCCCAAACTTATCTTTGATCGTCCCGAGCAAACTAGTTTATTCAAGAGAAAGAGAAAAAGAAGAAAACTAAGCACACTTTCGTAGGCAAACACGATTGCACTTAGCACGTGAAAAAGGAGGAGTGTTGTCTCCTGAGGGTTTTCAGCGGATTACACCCACAAAATCCTATAATAAAAGAGAGATGGTGAAATTTACATATAAAGATAAGAACCATAAAGGAAAGACTTTGAAAATAAGAGTTTCCAACTACACTAGCTTTTCAGTTGTCATGAGCCCTATCTTAATAGTCATGAAAAGATGTTAGAAATCACATCATCCCTCAATAAAATGTCGTCTTTATTCTTCATTCCTACCTTTCTTCCAAACATTGATCATATATCCCTACGTGTGTGTATAGAACATCCCTATACTTGGAGCATTCAATTCAAGCTATCATACTCTTGTCCATCTACCTCAGTACTTTTTAACTTGATGAATATTTAGATTTGCTCACACATTTTCATGCGACCGTTAATACTTCTTGATGTACTAACCGACCGATTACTCATGTGCTTGCTGATTCGATGATAATATTTTCCTCATCTTGCACCACCTTAAGGCTTAGTAGTGACTCCCAGACCAGTTGGCCTTAGGGCACTAGGTGAAGAGGCACCCTCGCTATATTTTTTTATTGCTGCCTTGGCGATAACAAAACCAGTGTTCATTTTTTCTTTTCACCATTTTTATATTTTCTTCATTTTTTTTATTTCCTTCATACTTTGGCTTTTAGACAAGAGCATTTCAAGGTATCCTCTACTATCCCGAGTTTCAAGACGTGTGTAAGTGCATATAGTAGGGTATCAACATTCAAATGTTTGGCTTCCAGAATAGAAATTATTTTTCAGACATATTTTTATTCTCAGATTAGTGACTTCCTTCATCTTACTAACCCTTGGGACAACAGCTCATAACTACTTATTACCAGTTCGTTTAAGAAAACTTCTAATTTTCTTGGTTTTCTTAAACTATTTCTATCTTTTGGATGTAATTTTTCACTTTCTACTCTTTTGTTATAAATTTTTTTTTTAATGCCCAGTGTCAAAGATAATTCAGTGAATACAAACCTCCCGCCCAAACCTGTTTTCAGCAGTGTCCTCACTGATGTAGCCTTTTGAGAATAAGGACCTGTATACTAGGAGAGAGATACAAGAGGTAAAATAATAGTTAAATGAAAACTACCCCCAAACTTGATCCTTGACACGCACAGATATTCAATCAAATCCATTTTTACTCACCTCCATTCTTAAAATGAGAAAATGTTACAAAAACGTGGAGGTGAGGAGGAGGGATTTTAGTTTTGATAAAGCGGTTCCTGTAAAAACAGGAGCTCCTTCACGGGGTCAGCAGAAAAATACGATTTTAATCTATGCCCATTTACTTTAAAAATTGAACCGTTTTTCAAATTTTCGACTTCAACTGCCCCGTGCGGGTGTACATACCGCACCACAAAAAGTTCTTTCCAACGAGATTTAAGCTTACCCGGATGAAGATGGAGACGGGAGTCGTAAAGAAGGACTTGTTGCCCCGATGTGAAGGTTTTTCTAAAAAGATTTTTATCGTGGAACACTTTAGTCCTGTTCTTTACTATCACCGCATTATCGTAAGCTTCATCGCGGAGTTCGCTTAGCTCATTCAATTGCAGCTTCCGATAGCTGCCTGCATGATCAAGATCAAAATTAAGCTCTTTAATAGCCCACATAGATTTATGTTCGATCTCGACAGGAAGGTAGCATGCCTTCCCAAACACAAGGCGGTATGGAGACATACCAAGATCGGTCTTATAAGCGGTGCGGAATGCCTAAAGAGCATCCGTCAATTTGGTTGACCAATCTTTACGGTTTTTCAAAACCGTCTTCTCTAATATCTGTTTGATCTGCCTATTTGAGATCTCAACCTGCCCGCTTGTTTGGGGATGATAGGGCGTAGAAATCTTGTGAGTGATTGAATATTTCCGCATCAAGGCCTCGAAAGACCGATTACTGAAATGTGTCCCGTTGTCGCTAATTATAGCGCGAGGGTGTCCGAATCGCAAAAAGATATTTTCTTTAAGGAACTTAATGACAACTTTGTTGTCATTAGTGCGACACGGTATAGCTTCCACCCATTTTGAGACATAATCAACCGCTAACAAGATATATAGATTCCCAAAGAAGTTGGGAAAAGGGCCCATAAAATCAATACCCAAACATCAAATATTTCCACAACCAATATAGGTTGGAGTGACATCTCGTTCCTTCGTGAAATCCGACCCAAATGCTGATATCGCGGACAAGTTTTGCAATGTTCAAATGCATCTTTAAATAATGTTGGCCAATAAAAGCCACATTGCAAAACTTTCTCCGCCGTTTTGCGAGGACCAAAATGACCGCCGCATGCCTGATCATGACAAAATGATAACACGCTCTTGAATTCATTGTTTGGGACACACCTGCGAATGATTTGATCGGAACAATATTTGAATAGATAAGGTTCATCCCAGTAAAAATATTTTACTTGGGATAGAAATCGAAGTTTGTCTTGTTTCGACCAATCGCTAGGAATAAGTCCCGTTGCAAGATAGTTCACGATATCCACAAACCAAGGTTCGTAGGATACAGTCAAGAGCTGTTCATCAAGAAATGAGTCATTTATTGGCACGGTCAAAGTTGGTGAAGAAGTGATGCATGAAAGATGGTCGGCTACAACGTTTTCACATCCACTCTTGTCGCGGATGACAAGATCAAATTCTTGTAACAATAGGATCCAACGTATTAGCCTGGCCTTCGCATCCTTCTTCGATAAAAGATGCCGTAGGGCGGAGTGATCTGTGTAAACCACAATAGGCGAGCCAATCAAGTAGGGCCTGAATTTCTCTAATGCAAATACAACTGCCAAGAGTTCTTTCTCGGTAGTTGTGTAATTTATTTGTGCATCATTCAAGGTCCTACTTGCATAGTAAATGACATGTGGTATCTTATCAATATGTTGTCCTAAGACAACACCAATAGCAAAATCTGATGCGTCACACATAAGCTCGAACGGGTGGTTCCAATCCGGAGATGATAGAACGGGGGCTGTAGTGAGTGATTCTTTAAGCGATTCAAAAGCAGCCTCACAATCCGAATCGAAGTGAAAAATAGTGTCCTTGGCCAATAGAAGGGTTAAGGGTCTAGCAATTTTGCTAAAGTCCTTAATAAATCTTCTATAAAATCCTGCATGGCCAAGGAAGGATCGTATATCTTTGACGCAATTGGGAGGAGGGAGGTTATGAATGACATCTATTTTAGTTCTGTCAACCTCAATGCCTTTTCATGAAATTATATGTCCAAGTATAATACCTTCTTGGACCATAAAATGGCATTTTTCCCAATTCAAAGTCAAGTTCTTATCCTTACAGCGGGTAAGAACCGCGTCAAGATTAAGAAGGCAGTCCTCAAAGGAGTCCCCAAAAATGGAGAAATCGTCCCCAAAAATTTCTAGAAAATTTTATGCCATATCTGAAAATATCCCCATCATGCACCGCTGAAATGTAGCGGGAGCGTTGCATAACCCAAAGGGCATGCGTCTATAAGCAAAGGTTTCGAAAGGACAAGTAAAAGTGGTTTTATCTTGATCCTTTTCGGCGATGGGGACCTGGTTATAGCCAGAGTATCCGTCCAAGAAACAGTAGTAATCGTGTCCTGCTAATCGTTCTAACATCTGGTCAATGAAAGGTAGAGGGAAGTGATCTTTCCTCATCGCGGCATTGAGTTTCCTGTAATCAATACATACGCACCACCCAGTTTGGGTGCGTGTTTGGATTAACTCATTAGCCTCATTAGTGATGTCCGTGATGCCAGACTTTTTAGGGACCACATGAATTGGACTTACCCATTGGCTATCAGATATGGGGTAAATTATTCCACTATCAAGGCACTTGACGATTTCTTTCTTTACCGCCTCCTTCATGACGGGATTTAACCATCTTTGTGGGTCTCGGGTTGGTTTGGCTTCATCCATCAGATGTATTTTATGTTCAACAATTAAGGGACTAATCCCTTTGATGTCGGCCATTGTCCAACCAAATGCTTGCCGATTTGATCTCAATACTGCCAAAAGTGCGTTCTCTTGCTCTAAGGCTAGAGAAGCGGATATAATCACTGGCAAAGTCTCATTCTCTCCTAAATATGCATATTTAAGATGAGAATGTAGCGGTTTGAGATCAAGAATTGGCGGAAAGACAATAGAAGGTGGGGTAACGGAATGATATTCGCACTCCTTAAGAGGTTCAAAACTTTCATAAGATATTGACTCGGAAAGTGCTGCTGACTTTTGCAACGAGTCAACGGGTTCAATCTCAAGGTCGGACTCATTGAACATATCCTCACTATGAAGTGGTGCAAGATCAAACGATGTCTCATTAGCGTTGTCGAGAACATCAAAGCAAAGTTCCTCATCCATGCAGCTCTCGAAAGCTATCTCGTGGATGGAACACACATCCAGCAAATGAACAGAAGGTTCTGATAGCTGACTTCCTAGCTTGTAAATATTAAGCTCAATTGTCATTTTCCCGAAGGATAAGTTCATAGAACCGTTACGACAATTAATTACAGTGTTAGAAATTGCTAGGAAGGGTCGACCAAGTATCACCGGGATTTGATTGTGTGGGTTTGCCACAGGTTGTGTATCTAAAACAATAAAGTCCACGGGAAATATGAATTCCCCGACTTTAATTAACACATCGTCTAGTTCGCCCTGTGGTTTGGTGATAGATCGGTCTGCCATCTGGAGAGTACAATGGGCGGGTTTTAACTCTCTAATTCCTAACTGCTCGTATACTGAATAAGGAAGAAAGTTAACGCTAGCGCCTAGATCGAGTAAAGCACGATTAATATTTTTACTCCCAATAGAAATAGAGATTGTAGGACAGCCGGGGTCCTTACGTTTCTTTGGTATTTGTTTGGTAAAAGCGGTGCTAACATTACTCGTCATGAAAACCTTCTTAGGCACTTGAGTTTTTCTCTTCCTAGTGCACAAGTCTTTAAGGATTCTTGCATAAGATGGGACTTGTTGAATAGTATCTAGGAGAGGAATATTCACGCTAACTTGCTTAAACATTTCCACAATCTTCTCCATTTACGGGTTAGGTCTGTTGGCCCTTAATCGGTTTGGAAATGGAGCTCGATCAATAAGTTTTGGGTCCAACGTTTTGAAGAAGACTGTGGCGACGGATTCGATCCCAAAATTGGAGTGGGAATCGACTTAGATAGATTTGGCGAAATGTTCGACCCTTAGGGAAAACGGAGAATAGGCTCGGATGAAGGTGGGAGACTAGACGAATTAGGCGAAGAAGAAGAAGAAGCTGGGGTATCAATGGTGTCACTAACATCAAATTGCTCACCCACTCGGTTATTCAGCACTCTCCTCGATCTCAACGTAGTAATGGCATTCACATTATAATTTTGTGAATGGCCAGGATTCGGTAGGGGTTGAGATGGGAGTTTACCTTTTTCTCTCGCACTCATTGCGGCGTTTAACTGTGCGATTTGGTTTTCTATTGATTTAATACTTTCACCATGGGAGGCGGAGTTTTTCGTTATGGTATAAATAGAAGACTTCATCTCAGCCGACAATTGCATGGATTGTTTCATGAACATATCCAAAGTTTGTGCAAGTGAGTTGTCAGTACCGGCCACTTGTGGTGTAGAAATGTTGGCCGGATTTTGGAAATTCTGTGACTGAAAGGGTGGCTGATTCTGTGGTTGAGGCTGCTGTGGAGGAGGTCTTTGATAATTGCTTTGTTGGTTTTGATTCCAAGCAAAGTTAGGATGATTCCTCCATCCTTGATTGTACGTGGAAGAATAAGGGTCGTTTCTAGGTCGCTGCTGAAAAGCAGCATTAGTTTGCTCGTGACCTTAAAACGGTGCATTCATAGGACATTCTTTCGTTAAATGTGAAGGATCCGAACAGCAACCACAGACGGTCTTAGGAAGCATGACCTGATTTAGGGAGAATGATGAGAATTTGTTCTCAATAGCGTCGAGTTTCTTCTGTATCGCTGCCATTTCGGCTTTTACTGCGATAGAAAATCGAGTTGGTGAACACCTTCCCTAGATGAAGGTGGTCTTACGCTTTCCCGCTGCAAAGTGTGTTTAGCGAGATCTTCCAGATACTTCCAAGCTTCACCGTCATCTTTAGACATGAAATTGCATTGACACATTGTTTCAAGCATCTGCTTTGTCGCTGGATTAATGCCCTCATATATAATCCGACATAAATCCCATCTATTGATTCCATGATGAGGACATTAGACAGCAGATCCTTGAAACGTTCAAAGCACTTCCAAAATGGTTCATTGGGAAGCTGGGTGAACTGGTTGATCTCGCCTCTAACACAGGCAGTCTTATGGTTTGGGTAAAACTTCTTATGAAATGCTATTACGAATTCATCCCAATTAGTGATAGAGTGTGGGGCAGTATTGTAAAGCCATTTTTCTGCCAAGTCGCACAATGTGAATGGGAGAAGACGTAAGCGCATAGCATCTAAAGTCAATTGTGAAGTACCCATCATTGCGCATACGTTTTCGAATTTGGTGATGAAAAGGTACGCGTCTTCCGATTCAAGCCCATGAAATTTGGGCAGCAGATTGATGTAATGGTGTTTAGTTTCGAAATTATCCCCGTTGGGTGGTGGAAGAGATAGACAAGTGGGAAGAGGACCACGGATAGGATAGCATCTCTCTTGGAGAGAGATGCGCGGTGGATTCTGCGCACCTACGGGCGGTGGCAGCGTGGTGTTATAATCTGATGGAGTACCGTCCATCTCGGTTGTGGTGTGTGGTGGGGGAAAAGAAGATGAAGAAGTACCGACTTCGGCGTCGATAGTAGGAACGCGGAAAAGACAGGCACTAGGATCCCGTGTCCAGCCGAGTATGCACTAAGCGGGTTTAGTGCAAGTGGCAGCGTGTGTGTGATTTAAAATTGGCTTGTTTTGAAAAAAAGTAGAACTCAAGACAAATCACTCTAAAATGCACAAGCAACCCTAGAACTAAGGTCACATAGGTCCAGTCTCTAGACCGTTCCTAGACTTCCAAAGGACAAGCCGCAGGATCAATCCTCTACCGCCTCGTTACTACCCTTGT
Organism: Agapanthus africanus; assembly: GCA_030015575.1. Lineage (NCBI taxonomy): Eukaryota > Viridiplantae > Streptophyta > Magnoliopsida > Asparagales > Amaryllidaceae > Agapanthus > Agapanthus africanus. The sequence goes on from CM057343.1 coordinate 518,270,679, forward strand.
AGCCAGGTTAGTGCCAGGTGAGTGGAAGGCTCCCCACTACGAAAGTAGTGGTCCTAATTAAGTAACCACTCGCCTTAGACACACTTGCCTAGGCACTACAAAAGTAATGCGGATAAGCGATAGATTACCCACGACCTTCCTCTGTCCTTAATGAGCGCGACAGCCCTTAGAGTCTGGTCTAGATATTTTTTAAATTAATGTAAGGTTGATGCGGATGCTCGGTTTGTGATTTGTGGGGCTTAGGAAGGGTGATGAAATCCCCACCTAATCTTGATTTGGTCTTTGCCCTTTAAAGTCCGTATTAAAATATGCAAAACAAAACCAATCACAAAACTTTTGCAAAAAGATTTTTGAGCGGCGCTATTTTGCAAAGAATCCTGCAAAAAATAGATTTTATTGGATTTGAGAGAAGAGAGAAGGGGTTAAGAAAGATACCAGAGAGGTTCGGAACCCTAGATCTCCTGTTTCCTCAAGTCCGTGACTCCAGATCTCCTTGCAAAAATTCACGCACAAATCGTTAAATATGCAATTTGCAGTTTTGTTTTAATAATGATATGAATCGTCTAAGAATTCAACACAAATAATAAGAATAACAAATTACGCACGTATCCCCGGCAACGGCGCCATTTGATTGGTTCGAAAAAGTGTTTGTAGTTAAAGTAACCGCAATCAGAACGGTGTCGCGTGTAGCTAGACCGAGGTGAGTGTTAGTTGTATGTGTGCCCTAGAGGCCAGTATTGTACAGATGATGTATATTATATTGGATGCTTGGACATATATAGAGATGACTTTCTTGCTCGACATGATAGTATGCTATCTGGTTGCTCTTTATCTTAACATGTACACTAGTCTCTTTATACTGTCTTATAGTTACATGTTGGTAAAGCCCTTAGGATTTGTACTTGACTACCTAAACTATGATGCAGATCATACTAGTAGGGACATGGTAGTCCATAAGTACATCCTTCAAGGTCCCTAGTCGTGGGTGTATCGAGACGGGGCATCGATATACCAGTGTAGACTAGCGTATACGCTTCTCGACCCATGTGATGGGCGATGGATGATCCCATATCCATTAGTGTTTGACATCAGAGATGGTATACGGGTGCTCAGTGGAGACTGAGTACACTGGACGGACTCGCCGAGAACTCCCAGATGGTATTATACCTCACGTCAGATGGCAGTTCTCAGGTGACACTTGTACAGGTTAGTCTGTAGACCCGAGATCGTCATAGAGTCTTGTGTGATTCCTACTGTGCTTTGATCTCCACCTTACCACGTCCATGAGGGCGTGCAAAACGGTGGTCTTTGGGCACAGTCCCGAGTCACATGGAGGCAATGAGCGATAGGAGGGGTTTCGTCTCTCCCGGTATTGGGGGTTGATGTTGTGCTGTGCTCGATTGGCCGTAGCAGGGAAGTCCGTGGCCAGGGCTGATTAGAGATTTGCTGGTAAGTGTTACCTGTAGTTTCTCGACCCGTTATGAGCCTCACATCGGCACAACTTATCGGGTTATTGGGGTCTGACGTTTACCACCCCTAGACTTGATATGCGATATATCAGACGAAGAGACCGGACTGTATGGTAAGTGTTACTGGTCGGATTCGCAGGAGTGTGAGCGGGCTAGCTCGTCGATCTTCTGATCGCTCAATACCCGGGTGGCCGTTACGTTTAGCAGACCGCTTGCGGCTTGTGGGTGCTTGATATGATCATCATCTGCTACCGGCGTATTGACGAGTCTTTAGAGTCCTACACAGAGGTTTCCTGGCTCAAGCGAAACGAAATAGGAGCGCATATGAGATATGTGCGGGACCAAGAATAATGCGCGTATGTGATACCGCATTTCATTCTCGCGATAAATGTTTCGATTGGTTATATTCGATATGACCTAGTTATCGAATCATTGATTCGATAAGCCGATACATTGAATACTAGTCGGTCATGTGCGACATGACCGGATCATTGAATCAAGTGTTGATTTAATGATTTAATGTATAATTATATATTTGATATATTACTTTACATTAACTAGTATTGGTTCACTTTAAACGGATTTTTCTCACTTGATGCACATTGTATATGTGATATGCTTTTGTGCGCATTGTTGTATCATGTTTGATGATACTTGATCATTTGGTTAAGTATATAGAATTAAACCATGGTTAATTTGATAATTAGGGTTTTGCATATTCATTTATTTATTTATTTGTTCATTTATTTATTTGGAAAAGAATGAGATAAGAATGGTGGAGAAGTTTGTCTTTAATTGAAGCTTCATGAAGCTTTGACTTCTTAACCATTCTTGTCTTCATGCTTAACCCTAACCCATCCACTTACCATGGTTTATTCTCTACACTTAACCCTAGTTGGATTATGATAAGTATGCATTTTTCTTTTCATTTTAAAATAACTTATCATATTCTAGCTTCTTCTTTTCCTTCTTCTTCAAGAGAGAAAACAAGATGCCATCAATGGCAACTTAAGAAAAAGTGAGTGAAATCCAAATCTAAAGTGAACCCACCTCCTATTTCTTCATCCTCTACCTCTTGCCAAGTGGTTTTGGGTGTTGTCTTCACAAGTTTCACAAGTTTGTGAAGTCGGAGCTTGAACTTGCGATGCCTCGAGGTAGATCGTCTTTGACACAAAGCCGACGACCTAGCTTGCCCGATTCTCCGATGAAGCCAACGTTCGAGTTTGGGAATCGAGATGGACAGCGAGAGGATGCCTTCGTGGAGCCAAGGAAGAGGGTAACCGGATCTACAAAGGTTGTAGAATCTAACCTTTAGTTAATATGTTAACTAGTTTAGTTTTTCGCCTAGAATTCTAGTCTAAGATCCGTGTTAGGGTTTCTCGGCACCATAATTTTTGTAAAATGGCATGTTCGATGCCTTGTGAGACCTCACTAGAGTGCCTAGGAACCTTTCAGTGGTATCAGAGCCTAGCTAGAGCCTTAGGCGAAGTCCCGACGACGTTTGAAATCCGAACGGATCGAAACCCTAATACCAAACTTGCTCTCTGGACTTTTTCTAAAAAGTGGGATTTTTCAAGATTAAAAATGCCTAAAAAATTCAGCAGGAATATCTAAGAATTATGGTGAAACATGACATCATGAATCGTTCAAATAGCCGCGGAAACGCGGCCGAAGCATGGCTTCTGCCGCTGTTCCGCGGCTCACTATTCACTTTGCACAATTTGTGTTGCACAGTAATTCATCATTTCTGTAGCTGAGTTTTATGGGTATTTTTAATAATTATTCAAGAGTTGAATTTTCTGGGGTGTTTTAGAGCTTCGATGTTTCGATCGGATTATCAAATTTCGTCTTTGTGTTTTTCCGGATAATTTTTAGAATATGTTAAAAAGTTCGACCGGATATAAATACCCAATTTTTCCCCTGTCGGGAAATTTCCAAGTGTTGGATTTTTCCGTAGTTTAACGACGTTCTAAGTAGTGCAAGTAACGCGATGGCCCCTCTAGAAGACAACAAACCTTAACTCGATTATGTGACCGTCTTGAACTGCCCTTTGAACCTTCGGGTTTGGGGCAGTACGGCGTGCCACATGTGAGGCGTTGGCTTGACCCTTCTACGGCTGGACCGTTGGTACTGAGGCACGAACTGAATGTTGTTAGACTTATTTCATGTGTTGAGCTGTAGCGGGAAAACTTGGGTATTCGACTGTTCGATCGGAAAGTTTAACATTTTGTGTTTATCTGGAATGTGATACAATAATTGGAATTCACAAACAGTTATGAGATAACTGAATGAATGTTATAAATTTAGCAGTTTAGTCCCATATGATATTGAAAAGAGTTTTCGATAATGAGACTAAAATGCGGGATTTATATCTGTTAGGCATATGATGTCTAAGTATTTCATTTAATTAGGCATGCGATGTCTAAAGTAGTTGCGGATTCCAATTGTTGTAGTTTTACACTTTCTTTTCTGTGACCGTAAGTGTAGTATGTTCATATCGCCGGTTTCGTTGCTATACGTCAACGACAATTGGGGTATGCATACTTACTTACGTTGATGACATGTGATGTTATGTGTTGCTGGATATGTTATATTGGATCGTCGGGTTCGAATAGCCGGGGGGTTTTTATGTGAGATGAGTGTTTTACATTTTCATTCATGTAAAAACTTGTATGTAATATTCTTTTATTTGGGGCACTTCCAGGTAGCGGAAGTTGTCACCCTTTGTATATTATTTTCTTTTCCGCATTAGGATAGACCCAAGGAGGGGAGCACAAGTAACCGGGTTCTGGGGTCCAGTAGGAGACCAACTCGAGGAGTCGAGTCCGGGTCTCCTAACCCTAGAAATGGCAGGGTTGCTTGCCGCTCTCGTAGGAGTCTAGGGGTGTGGGATTGGCTATTCATCACGACCGTGGAATCCGTGTTTTATACTGGCTCGTATTGAAAACACGGACGTCCTAGTGTATCCAATATTTCATATGTTTATTCTGCTGCGATATCTGTGATGTGATTCTGTGATAGATATAGTATATAGTATATATGATATATTATATAGACGTTACTTATGTTTTACACCCGCGCTAGCCCTGCCCTGCTCTGTCGTTAGTTACCTAACCTAACGGTGCACGAGGGGACATCAAGGCGAATGCGGATGGCATAAGTGTACGTCATATCTATCTGTGATGTTTAGGTATTTAAATGATGGGACTTCATTAATGTGATTAATGAAAGATAAGAAACCTAAGATGTTGTAGAATCAAATTTTAAAACAAAACAGGTAGCTACAGTTCTTGCTTTGCACAGTGATATATATGATATATCCCGCACCTTATTCGATGAGGAAAGGACCGAGATCGCTTCACCGGGAGTGACTCCTTTAGCAATAACTGGCAGATGCTACACACTCGGTTTGCTTTTGACTGCTTTTGGGTTTTTTCTTTGCACAGCGATATATATGATATATCCCGCACCTCATTCGACGAGGAAAGGGCCGACGATCCCTTCACCGGGAGTGACCCCTTTAGCAAAACTAGAAAAGCCTCAAAATCACTCCATTTCAAAACTTCATTCGATTCTACAACGATATCAAGTTCATTACGCTCATGGTTTTTTATGAAAGAACCCGCGTAGCCCTCCGTCATTTCAGATAGATATTATTCAGTATTCATGCTATGTTTGTTGACTTAGTCAAGGCATAGTGTATGGTAGCTAAATTATGTTTATCTGTAACAACATGAGATGTGATTGGATTGGAGCATTCGCACGGCCTTGTTGACTCAGTCAAGGGTCGTACGGGTGGGTTTAATTCAATCGGGAAATGTACGGGTTGAACTAGACTTGCGATCTATGGTTTGTTGACTTAGTCAAGGTCATAGATCGCTAGGGGCAAAAGCATTATCGGGAATTTCAAGTGTTGAAATTTGCAATGAGATTGCATACCTTCTATGAGATAGTTGGATCCCGATACCCACTGCGAGTAAGAGTTACTCCTGGGAGAGTTTTACACATTACAATTAGTCGATCAAGTAGGTGTCTAGAAAGGTGTTAACGAGGTTACGCCTCTCGGAAAACGAGGTTTACATTAATTAGGTTCGTGCGAAAGCACGGGGGACCTCCCTCAAAGTACCGACACTGGCCTGACTGAAAGATTGACGAACCTGTAGTGTGTAATTAATCCCGGCTAGTCTTTCCTTTTAGGGTTTGAAGGAAGATTTGATAAAAAGCAGTGGGAGCCATCCTGATTAGATAAGATAATAACCAATCTGATCTTGCACGAGCTTACGCTAAAGTGTTTTCTTCTCTCTCTCTCCAGGTAGCGACCATTTCATGCCCTAATGAAGATAATAATATGGATGTATTGACCGAACCCGCATGTTATACTGTGCAGGGAAACGTTGTACTCGTTCTATCTTATAAATGTTATAAGACTGAACAGGAAACAGGAGAATATCTGGATTCTCACACCGCCCAAACGGAGAACATGCATGTTGATGCATCATCTTCGGGTGTGTTTGTCATTGAGAACTGTTTCTCAGTTCACCCTACGTCCTGGCTATTAGATACCGGGTCATGATCCCACATATGTAAGATGTTACATGGGCTGCGAAAAGGTAGAGAACTGAGAAAAGGTGATCATTCCGTTCATGTAGGGAATGGGGCAAATGTTGCAGCCAAAGCAGTTGGCATATATCACCTGGTATTACCAAATGGTGATACACTAGTCCTGAATGAGTGCTATTATATACCGAACATGATGTGCAACATTATATCAGTTTCTTTATTAAGTAAAGAAGGATATAATTTTGTAGTAAAGGATAATGTTATGAACATATTCCTGGATCAAAAGTTGATTGCATCAGGATCGCTACATAATGGCATATTCATTCTCAATCAAAATACAGTCTTCAATATACAAAACACACACAAAAGGAAAAGCTCAGAAATGAACGAATCCTTTTTGTGGCACTGTAGACTTGGCCATATCAATGAGACACGACTAGCTAAGTTGCATAAGAATGGATATTTGAATTCATTCGAATTATCATCTTATGACACTTGCCATTCATGCCTCAAAGGAAAAATGACCAAAACTCCGTTTACGGGACACGGAGAAAGAGTTACTGAACTCTTGGGACTAGTGCATAGTGATGTATGCGGTCCAATGTCTACACACGCCAGAAATGGTTCTTCCTACTTCATTACATTCACTGACGATCTCTCTAGATACGGGCATATGTTCCTGTTGAAACACAAGTCTGAAGCTTTTGAGAAATTCAAAGAATATAAGCACGAGGTAGAGAACCAAACGGGCAAAAGTATTAAGGTTCTTCGATCTGATCGAGGAGGTGAATACTTAAGCAGTGAATTCCTGGATTATCTAAAAGAGAATGGGATTCTCTCTCAGCTTACTCCTCCTTATACACCACAGCACAACGGTGTATCGGAACGAAGGAATCGCACCCTATTAGATATGGTGCGTTCAATGATGAGTAATGCTGAGTTACCTATTTCCTTTTGGGGGTATGCGCTTGAGACAGCCATATACCTATTGAATCTGGTTCCGTCTAAATCTGTACCTACCACACCATATGAGATATGGAGTGGGAAGAGACCATATTTTAAACGAATTAAGATATGGGGTTGTCCGGCCTATATCAAAAAACAAAATCCGGACAAACTCGAGGCACGATCAGTCCTTTGCAAGTTTATGGGATATCCTAAGAATTCTCAAGGATATTTTTTCTACCAACCTGAGGAACAAAGAGTATTTGTTGCTCAACATGCCACCTTTTTGGAAAGGGAATTTCTTGCAAAAGAAATTAATGGCAAAGAGGTAGAGCTGGAAGAGGTTCCCGCACCACAAACTTCAACTAACGATTTGGTAGAACCAGAGGATTCAGTAGTACCCGACGAACCCCATGTTGGGGTAAAAATTTACACCCCGGTTGACCGAGTCAAAGTCAAGGTCAACCCCAAGCCAGGTGGGCCTAAGCCCAGGTCAAGTAGGCCCATGCCCAGGTCGAGTCCGAAACATGAAGCGGCCGACCCTCTCCATGCCAAAAATGAAATCATGTAATAAATAATTTTTATGTAATTTTTTATGCATGAATGTAAACAAAATGGGCATAAAGCCAATATTTTGTAAGCCCATGGCTTATGTGCAAAAATGAAATAGTACATGAGCCATGGGATGGCTAAAATGCCATTTTTGTAAAGCCCAAGGGGCTATATGTAAATATGTAAGCCTATAAAAGGCAACATGATGATGAATAAAAAAAAAAGAACTTTTCATTCCCCCAAAAATTAGGGTTCTTTGTGCCTCCTGCTCCTTCTCCAAGGTTCTAAACCTTCTAATTTCTTTTGAATTAAATCAAGAGTTTTACTCTTTCTTTTCAAAAACTAAGAAGTCTTTCACCACAAAACCCACAAAGGGGAACTTGGATCTACCATTAGATCTCAGAAAGGAGAGATTTTTAGATCTCACATCTCTTGATCATCAAGATCCAGCCAACAGAGGAGGAAGAAGAAGAACATCTTTCACTAAACCCCCAAGAAAGAAGAAAAAAACACTCAGGAGTCCAACTCCTCTTTGATCTCTCTTCAGAGAAATCTTTTTAGGCTAAAAGCCTCTTGTCCTCTTCGGCGCGCAGCGCTCTTGCGCAAAGCGCCCGCGTGCCGACACGTGGCGCGCGCGCTTGCGCACCTGCGCGCAGCGCTCTTGCGCAAAGCGCCCGCGTGCCGACACGTGGCGCGCGCACTTGCGCACCTGCGCGCTTGCGCAAGTGCGCAAAGCGCCCGCGTGACGACACGTGGCGCGCTTGCGCAAGTGCGTAAAGCGCCCGCGTGCCGACACGTGGCGCGCGCTCGCTTGCGCACCTGCGCGCAGCGCTCTTGCGCAAAACGCCCACATGCCGACACGTGGCGCGTGCGCTTGCGCACCTGCGCAAGTTGCCCACGTGTCGACACGTGGCGCGCGCGCGCCTGAGCGCACAGCACCTTAGCGCACAGCGCTCTAGACGCTGGCCCCACGCATCCTTTGGATGTCTTTTTCCCCTTTACTTATATTTACATGTATATATATACATATGTATATAAATGTACACATACACATACTCCGCGACACTGTCCCTGTTAGAAAAAAATTTCTAACGGGGCGCTGCCCCGCACCCCGCAAGGGGGCTGCTAGCCCCCTTGACCCCCAGCCCGCTATCCGGGTAGCGGGACCCCCGTAAAAACTCTGCGTGGCTCCCGATATATCCAAAACCCCCCTTTCAAAACACAACACACGTACACTGCACATTGAGTTCGCATGACCAGTTTAACCCGTTAATCGGAGGTTCCCTCGCCCCAAAGGCGAGGGGTAATTAACGGCAGCTTAGTCCGCGGCTGCCGGAGATTCGGATCCCCACAATCAATAAACCCCGGCCTACCCTAGGCCGGGGGAATCTGTAGTGCGCCTGACAAGCGCGCGCGTATTCCCATCTCAATGGGGTGACGAAAAACACCCTACACCCCAGCCTCTCCGCCGATCTAGTAGGGTTCCTCGCCAACCTGAGAGATACTATGGTTTTCTCATTGATGGTGGCAGTGAGGATTGCATCATGGAGGATGATGACCCAACTAGCTTCGAGCAGGCCATCACGAGTGGGGACTCAGTGAAATGGCTGGATGCTATGCGGTCTGAGATGGAATCCATGTACACCAACAAAGTATGGACTTTGAACGTTGCTCCTGAAGGGGTAAAACCAATTGGGAGCAAGTGGATCTTCAAGAAGAAACTTGGTGTAGATGGGAAAGTGGAGACTTTCAAAGCTAGACTTGTAGCAAAGGGTTTTCGTCAAAGACCAGGTGTGGACTATGACGAAACCTTTTCTCCAGTGGCTATGCTTAAATCCATCCGGATCATGCTTGCCATTGCTGCATATCATGATTACGAAATCTGGCAAATGGATGTTAAGACCGCCTTTCTAAACGGTGATTTAGAAGAGTGCGTGTACATGACTCAGCCAGAGGGCTTCGTAGACAGTGGGAGCAGCGGAAAGGTGTGCAAGCTGCTTAAATCCATTTATGGATTAAAGCAAGCATCGCGGAGTTGGAACATCTGCTTTGACGTCGTTATCAAAGAGTTTGATTTCGTCAAAAACCCAGATGAACCTTGTATCTACAAGAAGGTGGCAGAGAGTAAGGTTGTCTTCCTCGTATTGTACGTGGACGACATACTCTTGATAGGAAATGATATTCCTATGCTGCAATCGGTCAAGCTCTTCTTATCACAAAGATTCTCAATGAAAGATCTTGGTGATGCCTCCTGCATATTGGGAATTAGGATCTATAGAGATAGATCCAAACGGATTTTGGGATTGTCCCAATCCAGGTACATTGACACCATACTAAAGAGGTTTAGTATGGAAGAGTCCAAACGTGGGAACTTGCCCACGATCTCTGGAGTCACTCTCTCCAAAGAGATGTCTCCCAAGACTGATTTGGAGAGAGCTCGCATGCAAGGGATACCCTATGCTTCGGCAGTAGGCTCTATCATGTATGCGATGTTATGTACCAGACCCGATGTAGCATACTCACTAAGTATAGTGAGCAGGTATCAAGCTGATCCTGGAGAGAGTCACTGGACAGCTGTGAAGAGCATTCTCAAGTACTTACGAAGGACTAGAGATATGTTCTTGGTGTATGGTAACGGAGAGCTCCAAGTGGAGTCCTTTACCGATTCGAGCTTCCAGAGTGATAAGGACGACTCTAAGTCGCAGTCGGGCTTTGTCTTTACCCTTTACGGAGGGGCGGTTAGCTGGAAGAGTTCCAAGCAGGAAACCATGGCAGACTCGACGATGGAGGCTGAATACATCGCTGCCAACGATGCTGCCAAAGAGGCTGTCTGGATCAAGAAGTTCATTACTGAACTTGGAGTGGTTCCATCCATTGAGCATCCAATACCTTTGTATTGCGATAACAATGGAGCAGTGGCTTTGGCCAAGGAACCCAGGTCCCATCAGCGATCCAGGCATATTCTGAGGCGGTATCACCTGATCCGGGAGATAGTTGATCGCCGGGAGATCGAGGTCAGGAGGGTTGACACGAAGAACAACACTGCGGATCCACTCACGAAGGCCATTCCCCAGATACAGTTTGAGAGACTCTTCTGGATGCTCGGTATGCGATACTACAGCAGCTGGCCCTAGTGCAAGTGGGAGATTGTTAGTTGTATGTGTGCCCTAGAGGCCAGTATTGTACAGATGATGTCTATTATATTGGATGCTTGGACATATATAGAGATGACTTTCTTGCTCGACATGATAGTATGCTATCTGGTTGCTCTTTATCTTAACATGTACACTAGTCTCTTTATACTGTCTTATAGTTACATGTTGGTAAAGCCCTTAGGATTTGTACTTGACTACCTAGACTATGATGCAGATCATACTAGTAGGGACATGGTAGTCCATAAGTACATCCTTCAAGGTCCCTAGTCGTGGGTGTATCGAGACGGGGCATCGATATACCAGTGTAGACTAGCGTATACGCTTCTCGACCCATGTGATGGGCGATGGATGATCCCATATCCATTGGTGTTTGACATCAGAGATGGTATACGGGTGCTCAGTGGAGACTGAGTACACTGGACGGACTCGCCGAGAACTCCCAGATGGTATTATACCTCACGTCAGATGGCAGTTCTCAGGTGACACTTGTACATGTTAGTCTGTAGACCCGAGATCGTCATAGAGTCTTGTGTGATTCCCACTGTGCTTTGATCTCCACCTTACCACGTCCATGAGGGCGTGCAAAACGGTGGTCTTTGGGCACAGTCCCGAGTCACATGGAGGCAATGAGCGATAGGAAGGGTTTCGTCTCTCCCGGTATTGGGGGTTGATGTTGTGCTGTGCTCGATTGGTCGTAGCAGGGAAGTCCGTGGCCAGGGCTGATCAGAGATTTGCTGGTAAGTGTTACCAGTAGTTTCTCGACCCGTTATGAGCCTCACATCGGCACAACTTATCGGGTTATTGGGGTCTGACGTTTACCACCCCTAGACTTGATATGCGATATATCAGACGAAGAGACCGGACTGTATGGTAAGTGTTACTGGTCGGATTCGCAGGAGTGTGAGCGGGCTAGCTCGTCGATCTTCTGATCGCTCAATACCCAGGTGGCCGTTACGTTTAGCAGACCGCTTGCGGCTTGTGGGTGCTTGATATGATCATCATCTGCTACCGGCGTATTGACGAGTCTTTAGAGTCCTACACAGAGGTTTCCTGGCTCAAGCGAAACGAAATAGGAGCGCATATGAGATATGTGCGGGACCGAGAATAATGCGCGTATGTGATACCGCATTTCATTCTCGCGATAAATGTTTCGATTGGTTATATTCGATATGACCTAGTTATCGAATCATTGATTCGATAAGCCGATACATTGAATACTAGTCGGTCATGTGCGACATGACCGGATCATTGAATCAAGTGTTGATTTAATGATTTAATGTATAATTATATATTTGATATATTACTTTACATTAACTAGTATTGGTTCACTTTAAACGGATTTTTCTCACTTGATGCATATTGTATATGTGATATGCTTTTGTGCGCATTGTTGTATCATGTTTGATGATACTTGATCATTTGGTTAAGTATATAGAATTAAACCATGGTTAATTTGATAATTAGGGTTTTGCATATTCATTTATTTATTTATTTGTTCATTTATTTATTTGGAAAAGAATGAGATAAGAATGGTGGAGAAGTTTGTCTTTAGTTGAAGCTTCATGAAGCTTTGACTTCTTAACCATTCTTGTCTTCATGCTTAACCCTAACCCATCCACTTACCATGGTTTATTCTCTACACTTAACCCTAGTTGGATTATGATAAGTATGCATTTTTCTTTTCATTTTAAAATAACTTATCATATTCTAGCTTCTTCTTCTCCTTCTTCTTCAAGAGAGAAAACAAGATGCCATCAATGGCAACTTAAGAAAAAGTGAGTGAAATCCAAATCTAAAGTGAACCCACCTCCTATTTCTTCATCCTCTACCTCTTGCCAAGTGGTTTTGGGTGTTGTCTTCACAAGTTTCACAAGTTTGTGAAGTCGGAGCTTGAACTTGCGATGCCTCGAGGTAGATCGTCTTTGACACAAAGCCGACGACCTAGCTTGCCCGATTCTCCGATGAAGCCAACGTTCGAGTTTGGGAATCGAGATGGACAGCGAGAGGATGCCTTCGTGGAGCCAAGGAAGAGGGTAACTGGATCTACAAAGGTTGTAGCATCTAACCTTTAGTTAATATGTTAACTAGTTTAGTTTTTCGCCTAGAATTCTAGTCTAAGATCCGTGTTAGGGTTTCTCGGCACCATAATTTTTGTAAAATGGCATGTTCGATACCTTGTGAGACCTCACTAGAGTGCCTAGGAACCTTTCAGTGAGTACGGATCGTCCTCAGGGAAACGTGGAACCTTTTACTCTTTGTTTAGATGTGTTGAAAAAGAGAGGAGGGATAAAGAATTTTGAAGAATGGTTTCTAGATCTACGTTAAGCAAGAATGATAAAATATAGATCTAGATTATTTTAGGGATGTAGTTAATATGATAAGGGGGCTTGTAGGGTTCGTCAGGATTTAGTAGTCATGGACGATTAATTAAAAGTTACCCTTTTTATCCTTTAATAGATTTAAAACTAGAACGACGGTGATGCATGTAGGTTAGGGTTTCTGGAGGGAAAAGGAATCCCACTCTTAACCCTTAGCTCGACATGGAACTCCGTTCATATCTAGCCTTTACCAAAACAATCATTAATCTAATCTCTAATCGCGGTCGGAACTAACAAAGAATTGTTAGCGCGCCCGATTAGGATGTTAATGATTCTTTTGATAAAGTTCATAAACTTTATAGGACTTAAAAAAAGGTTTAGGGATGTTCATCATCCATTAGCCTACCCTAATCCTACGAACCCTAACAAGTAGAGAATTACTCGCGCATGTTGGGAGAAAAAGAGATGGAGAGAAAATGTATAATGAAACTACGAAGAAATAGAATAAGAAAAAGAACTACCATTATTAATCAACAATATTCATTACACTTTGATTCCTTAGAAAATGATTACAAAGACTAGTTTGCATCTCGATCTCTTCCAAGGAGGTAGACGAACAGTTGATGACCAGCCTGGATGCATGAGCCGTCTGGGACTTCGTGATCGTGTCGGCTTAATCATTTTTCTAAGAGGCTCTCGATCTCTATTTATAGTCCCAAAGCCAGAAAGTTAGATGCCTAAATTGGGGAATAGCAGTTATGATCCAGCCTCAAAATTTCCATCCCATAATTCTTCTTTAACGCGGCGGATCCGCGGCATAAAGGGTCTTGGGCCGCGGATCTGCGGCCTTACGATCTCCTCCGTTGATCAAACTTCTAGGGATGGCTCCTTGTGACATGTGGCGATCCTTGGAACCTTCAGAATTTGGAAATCTTTTCTTTTCTTCTGCCAGAATTGATTTCTTAATTTTGATTTCTTAATTAGGCAGGTTAGTTTTAACAACTTGATTTACTTGATTTAAGACCTGAAAATTCTGCACAACAATAATATTTAGTAGACTAAGTCTACTAGGATTAGGTAAATAATATTATATACATTTTCCTACCAAATGCTAATTATAATATATCAACACATGGAAAATAGTATTTTTACAAATAAACCCACATATGTATGATATATTATAATAAAGACCTTTTTAAATATGGAATTTGTATGAAAAATGTAATAATAAATGTGCAGTTTAATCAACTGAACAGTCATCGATTTCGACAAGCAAGGATCAAGATGAGGAGATCTATATCTACGGGGGAAGTCGGGTGGATGGCGTATAGCACCCCTGCACACTTTGATGAAAACCGATTTATATGCAGATTATGGTTAATGAAACCTTTAATAGAAAACTATAGATAGAGTAAAATGATAGTTAAATAAACCATATTAGAAACTAAGGATAGTTAGAAGCGATACGATACGACTAGTATGTGATGACGAGACTTGAGGATGATATTTGTTGATATTGTCGTTTAGTGTACTATAGGACTAGATAGTCGATGTAGATGCGTCTTCCGAACCAAACTTATTTCTAAACTGAAGAATCGTATGTATCTTTTAAACAGATACCTTGAGGGACGTTACGGATTTTCAAATAATATCTTTTCTTTAAAAACACCGTAGCCCCTACTTTCAAAATTACGATTCGCATCTTTCAAAAACTGTTTGTATGGTACGGGTGTGTATGTTAGAATAGTTACTTATGCTTATAGTAAAGGTAGAATGTATTTGTAAAATTGACTTGATGAGGGATATAAATGTGATGAAAAGAATATATGACGCGATATGCTGATTGATGATATGTTGGTATACGGATGCGAGTCGATTGAGATGATTGATACACTGCCGGTCCTCTGATATGAGATTGTTATGGATGTGACCAGGGACATAGGTACATAGATATATATAGAATATCGTGAATCATGTGTGATATGTCATACGAGATGTTAGGTCCGTACTTCTCATTGTCGCAAAGGTTGATAGGATCGCTGATTGCTTAATGTCGCCGTACGATGATTTTCCATACGTGATGAGTTTGACTTGAGGTTTGATCCATACCCTTGACTAGAGGATGCCGTACGATGGATTATACCGTTCGTAATATTGTGTGGCTAGATGCCGATTGATAGATTCTTCGACTCGGTCATGTTAGAAACGTATATCGTCAGCATTTGCATATGATTTATCTTATGCTGCATTCATGTTATTCGCATTGCATTACTTATACCTGTGCTAATACACTTACACAATTATCGATGATGCGTATGTTACACATACACAGATTTGCCGGCTCACACACTTCATCATCGATAGTTGCCATGTCACTACACTGTAGGGTTGCTGCATCATGACTTACATATTGTACACCATACTTGCGCACATACATTTTGTATACCATACTTGCGTATATACAAATTGTACACCATACTTGGGCACATAGATATTGTACACCATACTTGCGCACATACATATTGTACACCATACTTGCGCACATACATATTGTACACCATACTTGCGTACATACATATTGTACACCATATTTGCGGACATACACATTAGTACGTCCATACTTACGTATATACACATATGCACCTTTATACGATATTGCATTCGATTTTGGGGATTTGGGAACCGCAAGATATATTTTAAAACTGGATTCCTTTAAAAAGAGCGGTTTTCCCTCGACATGTTTACATTACCGTTTCATGTTGCATGATATACGGATAAGCTTATATTTCTGATATATGTCGGATACATCATGCTTTACGATATTACGCATTGAGATATGCTATTTTCATGAGATTTCTGGATGTAAGAACCGTGGCTATTTCAAAAGAAAGCATGTACTGTTTTAAAAACCCGGTTTCTCTTGATATGATATTTCGGTGCGTCCACCATGCGTCTTCTCGGTTCTGAGACGTGTAACATGTGAAACCCGATTCGAGAAGCTGGATGAGGCCGATTACGGGTGCAAGGTGGACCCGGTATGGTACCCCAGGGCAAGAAAGGGATGCTATGCAGTAGACGGTAAGCCTGGCAGAGGGACAACTACCTACCGGTGATAGTATTTGGGCTTGGCGGATATTCGGAGGATATCGACCGGAGTCGAGAGATGATATGGGCCGATCCGGACTGACGGAGCCCGTTGGCCGATCCGGATTGATGGAGCCCGAGGTATGAGGATTTACGTGTCGATGCTGGACACGGGTTTTATGATGTTTTCGGGTGTCGATGTGGGACACCCAGATTCCATGATTTTGATGTGTCGCGAGAGGCACCGTTGATTTATACCCTCATACTTTTATGCACACTCTTTTATTATATTTACGTGCATACAGACATTGATTATATAGTTGGACGAGATCCACATGCATACATACATTGATTATATTGTTGGATTATATCCGCATACATATAGGTATTGATTACATTGTTGGAACATATGATGACCCGGTCACCCTAGATATCATAGTATTACCTTTATGATATAGTTGACCTAGGAGTCGTTGTTTATTCGATTTCTACTTGTAAATGTTTTTCTACTCACGAGATGGAAACTCACTCCCGTTGTGCCACAACTCTTGCAGGTTGACCGCATGGATCCGTAGCGGCATCGCTGGCACATAGCTTCATTTGGGTGTTTTGCATTGGTTGGTGGGGTATTTGTATCGTACCCACTCTTGTATTTATATTTCATATTGTATCTAGTCAACTCCATCAATTAAATTTAGTAATTGTATAAGTAATGAGACTTAGTGAGATTTGTGGTTGCGAGACTTAGAGCGAGGGGTTTTCCGCTACTTGTGGTTTTGATGTCTTGCTTATTTCTTTATCTTTTGTAGTGATCTTCTCCGTTGGGCGTCGTATACTTATTTTTAGGCTTTGCGTGGTTGGGATCCGCCGTTTGGCGAAGAGCTAGCTCCCGTTTGGGGATGACTTTATCATTATTATGTATTGAGATTTTGGATAAAAAATTACAAAGGAGGCGCTGCCCAAATTTTTAAAATGACGAAACATGTTTTCAAACTAGTAAATTTCACTTGCATTATTTATGTCCCTTTTTCCATGCATTTAAGAAAGCTTGATTTCATTATACCTTTATTTCAAAACTTCACCTCCTTTATTTTCTTAAAAAGGTTTAGATTTCTGGGTTTCAGCTTACTTGAATTATGTTACGTCTTTAGACGTTGCGTGATTTAAGTGCTGGTCATGAGCTAATATTTCGGGTCGTGACAAAGTTGGTATCAGAGCACTAGGTTTAACCTTGGTTCGAGTCTATGTTGGACTATGCGGAGTCTAGGGCGGGTATGTATTTCGGAACCTAGGCTTGACCTTACGAAACTTAGACTTGAACGGGGGGAGGAGTATTAGCCCCGAACTTTCGTTTCATAGGCTGACCCTGGTTGATGGAGTAGGTAGTTTGAGTAGAGTGACATACCGTACGTATGTTCCACGGTATATTTACGACACGATACTCCACTTAAGAAACCTTAGGATATACATATTTTTGAGACTTATGATTCTCTTCATACCCATGATTATACGTCCATTTGAGATCCTTGATTCTATTTGTTTCGATGATCATACTCTCATTGATGTTGTTCCTTCTTATGATCATGTATCCATTCCGGATCTGTCGTTTCTTTTCATACCGTTGATCTTCTTTCTTCGATACTCGATAGAGGTTCCTGTCACTAAGTTGAGTGCAGATTGAGTTGCTGCTAGTGTTGCGGTCAGGGCGAGCTCGTCTGGTTCGAGGGCTGACCATTGTGTTTTCTGGTGACATAGGAACGTCTCGATGTAGTGTTATGTTTTGACCTCTTGTTGAGGCGAGTGGTTGGTTTCGCACCAGATGATCGAGCCATTGTTAGAGGTGCCAGCTGCGAGAGGACTGTTGATGTACAGCCGACCTCAGAGATTGTAATGTCGCCTACCATGCAGACCGATGACTTAGCTATTGCTGAGATGATGGGATGTCTCTTCCAGGGCTTACGAGCTGAGATCGCTGGAGCTTCCTGGTAGAGATTCGACAGGTGATAGCTAGTCTATCCCTATTTGTGAGACGAAGGTGATTCGTCAGATTGATTCGCCAACACAGGCCCAGTTGACTTGAAGATTTTTAGTGTGGAGAGTCTTACTCAAATCAAGAGCAGACCGATCCTGAGATGACCGTTGATATACCATTTTTCATGGAGGATTGAGGCATTATTTAGCGTGCGGACGGAGGGTATTCGCATCTCGCCCAGGCGAAGTTAAAAAGTTCGAACGAGTGTCAGAAACCCATTTTTCCCAAGTTTAAGGTGTTCGGAAGAACATGCAGGTAATTATGTGGACCCTCTAGAAAAATGAAATCCTAACTCGACATGATGACCATGGAACCACTTTTGAACCTTAGGATTTGCAGCAGTTCAGCGGTGCCATCAGTGAGGCTTGGGTTTGCCTTTCTACGGCTGGTCCAGAGGTACTGTTGTATCTACCGGATATTTTTAGACTGTGCTCAGGTGTTGAGCCTTCAGGAAATTTTGGGACTTTGATGACTCGATCGAAAGGTTTAGCGTCGTCCGGATATCATGTGATAAGAGATCAGCAAGCTGACCAGCTTCGGATAGAGGACCTCACCCAGATGCATTGTGAGTTGATCGAGAACGGACGAGTATAGAGTATTCCCTTGATGGTTGAGACGAGTTCCGGAGGATGTGTTCGGCCAGGTATCTTTTACACAGTGATGAAGATATCGAGTTCGTGATTTCGAGTCCGTGTGAGAGACTTCGGATTGACCGTGGCCGAGAACAGTTGCAGTGCATAGATAGCATGACATGACGTCAAGATGGACGAAGATAAAGACGAGAGGAAGCAGAGGTTCGTGCGAGACACTGACGAGCTGTTGTTATTCCCCGTCGTGATGAGTGATCTGATATGTCTATAGAGGCGTTGGGATACGACCAGTTCCCGAGGAAATGTGTGCGGAAAAACGCAGATATCCAGAAAAAGAAAAAAGATAATTTAAGAGTACCACCCTCCGTATAGTTCGGCATGGGCGAGATCGGAAGAGACCTTGAGCAGGATTCCTTCCAGGACACTGCTGCAATGAGGTTTGCACCCAGGATCAGTTGTATCACTTGTATTCAGAGGACCAGAGACCGACGCCGGTAACGTGCTGCTTTACGAGTGGTTATGATGATTGACCGAGAGATGACCAGAGAAGTGCCAGAACGGAATCGTTCCCACACCTGACCGGGCCGATGAGCCGATGGATTGCGAGATAGGTAATCCACAGAGAAATGAAGACCCAGAGACAGAAGACGCCAGACCGTGAGCAGGAGGCAAGCTGATATTCTTGTTCTGCCGGTTTTAAGCGCACCGATTTATTTTTTGACATTGTAGGAAGTGTACCTCAACGTCATTTATTGCGATTTGCATTTGTGATCCGAGTATCACGCTTATATCGCTTGGATTTGAGTTTTGATGATTGAGTTTCATGATATTGTTTTCGTGCACCATGGTTGCACCTACTGGGTATTTATATTTTATGCATTTGCTGCACCAGATTCGTATTTCGTACATTAGTTGCACTAGATTTGCATTTCCTGCATTTGTTGCACTGGATGGGTATTTGTGCATTTGTCGCACTGGATTTATACTCCGTACCTTGGTTGCACCCGATTTATATCTTTGAGCATTTGTGTTGCCAGATTTTTGTTTTCGTACGCGTTGGCACTTGCCGTCCATTTTCGTGCATGCTACTGCACTATATGTTTTTACGGACCCGACGCGCTTTGGTTGGATTTTTGCGCATATTAGGCGCTTGATTTTGGATTTTCGTACACATCGGATGCACTTGAGTGAGATTTTACTCGTGAATGTTGGATGCACTTGATTTATATTTCTTTCGTGCATGATGTGTGCCCTTGATTTGGATTTTCGCTCATGTTGGGCGCAGGATATGAGATGTGGTTTTGTGCACACCGGATGCACTCAATTGGGATTTTTATTCGTGCGTGTTAGTTGCACCTGATGCACTCTAGATACACTTGATATTGTTATCGCGCACACCCGTTGCATTGGACAGATGCTTTCGTGCACACCCGTTGCACTGAGTTTTGCTTTTGTGTATATTGTGGAATTTGTATTTGGATTTGTTTTCCGTGCGCACAAGACGCACGTGATTATTGGATACGTCTTTTGAGGCTGATTTTGCTTTTGAGCACTTTGTATTTATGGTGGGCACTATATTGTGTAGTAGCCAAACAGGACTGATCCGAGGACAGTACCTAAGTACTTTATATGCATTAAAAGTTTACCAACAGGTTTTTGAAAAAGAGCTATAATCTCTCTATTTTCTACGTGTCCGTGAGCGACACGAACGTTTATAAAGGAAAACCTTTTGGGATATTTTGAAAACGACGGAACATGTATTTAGGAAAACATATATGGACATATATTATTATTTTAAAATGAGAGTCCGTCACTTATGCCATGAGTTACGCATTCACGCGGCGATTTAGGAAAGATTTTTTCATGAGTTTTATTTAGTTCTTGAATATTTTTCAAGGCTGCGTACTATACACGTATTATAGTATTTGACTAGTGTATATTGGATTTCAGTAGTGGATTTCGAGATCTGTATCTCTATTGTAACTCTAAGGATATGCGTGCAAATCTGATGATTTGCATGATGCTTGACGGAGTTCGATTTTGAGTTTTGTACTCGTTTTCATGCGCACTTGACGCGCTGTGTTGTTTCTGCATCTTCCGTGATTTCGGAGCCCTATTGATTTGAGCTGAATATTGAAATGTTTTAGATTTGTGAGGTTTAAATTTAAATTCGGGGACCGAATTTCTTTGAGGGGGAAGACTGTAACAATTCAGAAAATATAAAATATTATTTTTGGAATTTAATATTAAAATAATATATTTCTCGAAACTGCCCGATTTGCGAAATTGGGGTTTTCGAAAAAGGGTATAAATATATACCAATAATTGTGAAATAATTGGAAATTAAAATGATTTATTCATTTAAAAATATATTTAAAAGATTTGGCATTTTAAAAATTTATTATATGAAGTTTTGATAAAAACCCGATTAGTGCACTGCTAATCATAATTATACCTAATCCGTGTTTCTACAGTTTTCCATGGCTAGGACGCCATGACATGTTATATATTGTTTCATTTCATTTGTGTTATGTGTTATAGTTTTATTGTGGTGAGAAAAGAAAAAGAAAAAGAAAAAGGTGTCATAATGATTGAGAAGAGAAAGAGGGGACATAATGATGAGAGCGAGCATGTTTGGAGAGAGAGAGAGTGAGAATAATTGAGAGAGAGAGGGGCTGCCTTATATCTTTTCCCCACCATTTTTGCATCTCCTTCTTCATCTTCCTCACCCTCATCTCCCTCCAAATTCAACCCCTAAATCCACCTCCAAAACTCCATCAAAACCCTAAACCCCTTTCACTAAAAATGATCCCCTCTTCATGCTCATCACATTGGACCAAGCAAAGTGGGATTTTGACAACATTGGGACTTCTAAGGTTTTGTTTGGGTGTAACCATGAGGTATATCTCTTTACATGTAGGGTAGTTTTGTTTTCTTGCATTTTGTTTAAGTTTAGAAGTCGTTTAGTGATGGATTCGTGAACTTTGAAATTCTAGAGAAGGGTTTGTGAAATTGATGATGTTTTGTGGTTGTTAATAAGACTTTTGAGGTGATTCTTGACCTGGACCATAGATTACCACCCTAAAATACGGATTTAGGAATTGATCCATGTATGTTTTGTGAGGATATAGGGTGTGCAGGGAAATCTGGAGCAACCCGGGGAATTTATGAGTTTAGCGAACAATACAAGGGACCCATTTTGGACCATAGGAGACCATGATGACCAAACGAAGCCCAGAGGAGCCCTAGGGGCCAAGATCGCTGGATTTTAGGGCATTGGGGCCGGCCACTTGGTGAGGGTAGGGGTCTAGGTTGGTTCAGTAGGTCATATACACCTTGTACTAAACCCTAGACTTGTCTGTGAAACTCCTTTTGGCCTGAGTCAAAATCTGGGAGCACATTAGAGTGCTTTGGCTATGTTTTTCCGTATTTTGGAATGTTTGATTTTTGCTTTTGGGTTCGTTATTGGTTGTTGTATGTTTGTACATCAACGACTAGGGGTAATTTATTGGTTTTGCATACGTGGACTATAGGTTCTAACCTATAGGCGATCCGTGTGCCGTTTAGGTTTACGGACTTGATTTTAATAGCGATTACGATTGTATATCATTGTAGGTACCATCGCATGGATTCCGAGGCGAAGAAGCATGGCATCATCAACTTGGACAAGCAAGGATCAAGGTGAGTAGATCTATATCTTCGGGGGAAGTCGGGTTGATGGTGTATAGCACCCCCGCACACTTTGATGGAAACTGATTTATATGTAGATTATGGTTAATGAAACCTTTAATAGAAAACTATAGATAGAGTAAAATGATAGTTAGATAAACCATATTAGAAACTAAGGATAGTTAGAAGCGATATGATACGACTAGTATGTGATGACGAGACTTAAGGATGATATTTGTTGATATTGCCGTTTAAGGTACTATAGGACTAGATAGTCGACGTAGATGCGTCTTCCGAACCAAACTTATTTCTAAACTGAAGAATCGTATGCATCATTTAAACAGATATCTTGAGGGACGTTACGGATTTTCAAATGATAACTTTTCTTTAAAAACACCGTAGCCCCTACTTTCAAAACTACGATTCGCATCTTTCAAAAACTGTTTGTATGGTTCGGGTGTGTATGTTAGATTAGATACTTATGCTTATAGTAAAGGTAGAATGTATTTGTAAAATTGACTTGATGTGGGATATAAATGCGATGAAAAGAATATATGACGCGATATGATAATTGATGATATGTTGGTATACGGATGCGAGTTGGTTGAGATGATTGATACACTGCCGGCCCACTGATATGAGATTGTTATGGATGTGACCTGGGACATAGGTACATAGATATATACAGAATATCGTGTATCATGAATGATATGTCATACGAGACGTTAGGTCCGTACTCCTCATTGTCGCAAAGGGTGATAGGATCCCTGATGGCTTAATGCCGCCGTACGATGATTTTCCGTACGTGATGAGTTTGACTTGAGGTTTGATCCATACCCTTGACTAGAGGATGCCGTACGATGGATTATACCGTACGTAATGTTGTGTGGCTAGATGCCGATTGACAGATTCACCGACTCGGTCACGTTAGATACGTATATCTTCAGCATTTGCATATGATTTACCTTATGCTGCATTAATGTTATTCGCATTGCATTACTTATACATGTGCTAGTACACATACACAATTATCGATGATGCGTATGTTTCACGTACACAGATTTGCCGGCTCACATACTTCATCATCGATAATTGCCATGTCACTACATGTAGGGTTGTTGCATCATGACATACAAATTGTACACTCTACTTGCGCACATACATATTATACACCATACTTGTGTACATACATATTGTACAGCATACTTGCGCACATATATATTGTACACCATACTTGCGCACATACATATTGTACACCATACTTGCGTACATACATATTGTACATCATACTTGCGGACATACACATTAGTACGTCCATACTTGCGTATATACACATATGCACCTTTATACGGTATTGCATTCGATTTTGGAGATTTGAGAACCGCAAGATATATTTTAAAACTAGATTCCCTTAAAAAGAGCGGTTTTCCCTCGACATATTCACATCACTGTTTCATGTTGCATGATATACGGATATGCTTACATTTCTGATATATGTCGCATACATCATGCTTTACAATATTACGCATTGAGATATGCTGTTTTCATGAGATTTCTGGATTTAAGAACCGTGGCTATTTCAAAAGAAAGCATGTACTGTTTTAAAAACCCGCTTTCTCTTGATATGATATTTTGGTGCGTCCACCATGCATTTTCTCGGTTCTTAGACTTGTGACATATGAAACCTGATTTGAGGAGCTGGATGAGGCCGATTGTGGATGCATGGTGGACCCGGTATGGTATCCCGGGGCAAGAAAGGGATGCTGTGCAGTAGACGGTGAGCCTGGCCGAGGGACTACTACCTTCCGGTGGTAGTATTTGGGCTCGGCGGATATCCAGAGGATACCGATCGGAGTCGAGAGATGATATGGGCCGATCCGGACCGACAGAGCCCGTGGGCCGATCCGGACTGACGGAGCCCGAGATATGAGGATTTAGGTGTCGATGCTGGACACGGGTTTCATGATGTTTTCGGGTGTCGATGTTGGACACCGAGATTCCATGATTTTGATGTGTCGCGAGGGACACCGTTGATTTATATCCTCATACTTTCATGCACACTCTTTTACAATATTTACGTGCATACAGACATTGATTATATGGTTGGACGAGATCCACATGCATACATACATTGATTATATTGTTGGATTATATCTGCATACATATAGGTATTGATTACATTGTTGGCACATATGATGACCCGGTCACCCTAGATATCATAGTATTACCTTTATGATATAGTTGACCTAGAATTCGTTGTTTATTCGATTTCTACTTGTAGATATTTTTCTACTCACGAGTTGGCAACTGACCCCCGTTGTGCCACAGTTCTTGCAGGTTGACCGCATGGATCCGTAGCGGCATCGCTGGCACATAGCTTCATTTGGGTGTTTTTCCTTGGTAAGTGGGGCATTTGTATTATACCCACTATTATATTTATATTTCATATTGTATCTAGTCAACTCCATCAATCAAATTTAGTAATTGTATAAGTAATGAGACTTAGTGAGATTTGTAGTTACGAGACGTAGAGCGGGTTTTTTTTCGCTACTTGTGGTTTTGTTGTCTTGCTTATTTCTTTATCTTTTATGGTGATCTTCGCCGTTGGGCGTTGTATACTTATTTTTATGCTTTGTGGGGTTCTGATCCGCCTTTTGGCGAAGAGCTAGCTCCCGCTTGGGGATGCCTTTATCATTATTATGTATTGTGGTTTTGGATCAAAAATTACAAAAGAGGTGCTGTCCAAATTTTTAAAAAGACGAAACATGTTTTCAAACTAGTAAATTTCACTTGCATTATTTATATCCCTTTTTCCATGCATTTAAGAAAGCTTGATTTCATTATACCTTTATTTCAAAAGTTCGCCTCCTTTATTTTCTTAAAAAAGTTTAGATTTCTGGGTTTCAGCTTACTTGAGTTACGTTACGCCTTTAGACGTTGCGTGATTTAAGTGTTGGTCACGAGCTAATATTTCGGGTCATGACAAAAGAATACATTAATATATATCACATATATATTTAAATGTATTTTGAGAAAAAAATTTCTTAAGTGAGATAACATTAGTTAATGTATATTAATATATCAAATATATAATTATACATTAAATTATTAAATTAAAACTTGTTTTAATTGCCCGGTTATATCACATACAACCGACTTGTATCATTTACATGTATATTAAATATACATATAACAAATTATTGAATCAACATTTGATTCAATAATCCGGTTATATCACATATAACGCATATCGCAAGATTAGAATACTATATCACATACAAGTATCAATCTCAGTCCCGCACATATCATATATGTGCCCTACTTCGTTTCGCATGAGTTAGGAAACCTCTGTGTAGAACTCTAAGGACTCGTCAATACGCCAGCAGTAGGTGATGATCATATCAATCACCCACTGTTGGATATAGTGCCCTCAGAGTCAATTATTGGATCACAGGCACGTGATTGCAATGATTGAGAGAGGACACTATACCGGTAGGACAGTCTTACTCAAGATGATAGTATGCTATCTGGTTTATCTTTATCATCGTGTACTGCTTCAGGTGACCTTACAGGTCACTATTGCACGTTGATAGAGCCCTTAGGATTCTTGCTTGACGGCCAACAGTATGATGGCGATCATATACGTGGGAGCTGGGGTCTATAAGCACATCCTTAAAAGGTCCCTAGTCGTGGGAGTTTTCGAGACAGAGCATCGATACTCCAGAGTAGACTAGTGTATACAGTTGAGACCCCGACGAGGGGCGGTGGACGGTCTCACAAGCCACTGGTGTCATTTGGTTCACCTAAGATGTATACAGATGCTCATTGGGTTATGAGTACACCGGACAGGACTCGCCAGGAACATGCTAGTTGGTTTTATACCTGACGTCAGATAGCAGTTCCCTGGTGACATGTGTACAGGTTAGTTTATCGACCTGAGATCGTCATTTGTCTCGTGTGAGTTCCCACTGTACTTTGATTACTACCCTACCACGGCTCAAAGGAGTCGTGCAAACAGGTTTTAGTTGGGTACAGTCCCGAGCCATATGGAGGCAGTGAGCGGATCTGCAGGGGTTCGTCTTTCCCGGTATTGGGGGTGAGGTCATGCTGTGTCTAGGAGAGCCATTACACGAAGTCCTTGGCCAAAGCAGGAGATTTACTGGTAGTTATTCCAGTAATATCTCAAGGTGTTCTGGGCTACGCTCCGACACGACTTGTACCGCTTTTGGGGGTCTGACTTTTACCAACCCCCTAGGCCCGCCATGCGATGCTCATAGACGAACGGAACGAACTGTACGGATATTGTCACTGACAGGCTTAGTAGGGTGTCAGGATGAGTTCGCTCATCGACGTCCCTTTTGTTCAATATTGGCAGCCCGTCACGTATGGCTAATACCTCTGACGTGCTAGTGGTTAAATTCACAGCCAAAGTATTGACGAGTCTTTAGAGTCCCCCACAGACAGTTTCTCAAGTTTCGGGCGAAATGCTGTAGAGGCCGTATGGATATATGGCAGGGTTCGATCATATAGGTGCGGTATTGCACGGATCATGATCGGACGGATAATACTAGCGGGCTTTAGTTTAAGCCGGATCCTAGTATTATACAGTGTAGATTTTGTCTCATTGCATTTGTATTCGGTCAGAATACAAATGCGGGTATGTATATACAGTCGCGGGGTTTTCCTGTAATTTATTACGGGATCTCTGTTTTGAAGTTGCCAGTTTGCATTCCGTTTCGGCCATTTTTCCTTTGTTCCTTCTTTGGCTGAAAATTGATGGAGGGGCTTATTTGCAAATGTGCAATTAATTATGAAGAAGACTTTTTGTGGCACATGGTTGGTTCATGATGGTTCTAGCTTCCATTGACTTCCTTTTTGTTCATCATTACTTACTTTAGGTGATGGGTTTTTGATTTGTCTGGGTTGTGATCATTGTTCCTAATGATCACTCTTTTCTCTTCTTTGCATTATTCTCTCTTTCCCTTCACAACTCATGGCCGGCCACTATTTTTGGGTGGGGCTGTCAAAATTTTGGTGAGGGATCGGTTCTCATTTGCTTGCAAAAAGTTCTCTAGTTCATCTCCAAAAGCCTATTCCTCCACCTTCACTAAAATGGCAACTTCATCAACCACTTGAGACAAAAGGTTTCTACAATTATTCTACAGCAATCTTGGACACGTCGGCTTGCTAACTTCGTGTCCGAGTTGCCTCGGTCGAGAAATGGGAGCCCGTAAAAAGACTCGGTGATGTGGTGCCCTTTCGACGAGGAGATCGAGACCGGAGATTCCGCGAGGAGATCGGGATGGTGGCCGAAGACCGAAGGACACGGATCACTCGGTATAGCTCTCTACCATTTCTCTTGTTAGCTAGTATTAGGTTAATGGTCCGATCCGGGTTTATAGTCCACGGTAGCGCCGATTTCTAAGTAAAGAAAAGTTTTTGTTTCCGCATTTTGGCCTCGGACAGACGGCCGGGGCGCTACCATGCACTTACATGGTATCAGAGCCACGCCATTAATCTTTTCTAGCTTGCTCTAACGTGTTTACAAGTTCAATCGAACGAATTTTCTAAAAACCCCATTTTCAAGTCCAGTTTTCTGTCGAAATTTTTTGTGCTCGAAAAATTAATTTGAGTGTTGCAGAAATTCGTGCAGGCGGTTTTAAGCATTCTGTAAAAATCCGGTACGGTGATGCTACAGTAGGACCACGGAACCGCGGCCAAACCCCTGTTCTGGCCACGGTTCCGCGGCAGGAAAATGTCAACGCCGTACCAAATTTCTACAGTAGCTTTCTGAATTGAAATTGGGATTTTTGGTATATTCTTTTTGGGCCCAGATTTATTTTGAGTGCTACAGTTGTGCTTGGGGCCCACTTCGGAAATTTTATCGATCGAAAATTTTAAACATGTTAGTTCACAGTATTTACATTATTTCTGCGACCGTGAATGTCATTTGATCGGTAAATCCTGTCTAATTGGTATAGCTCTCTTAGACGGATTTACGAACGTGACATTCACATTGATGTTCTGTGTTGTGCTGTGATGTTGCGGATTTGTCGTGGTGGATAGCCTGGTTGCAATGTTAGTACAGTTTGGTTTATTATGTACATTTGATATTGCGGGGCGAGCGTCCGACATGTGGACTGCCATTACTGCCTGTTTGTATATTATTCTTTTGGGGCACGACCGGGCTGAGGTCGATGTACCCGTTGTATGTATATTTTACTTTCTGTACTAGGATTACCACGCGGTGGGGTGCATGGATAGCCGGGTTCTAGAGGGCAAAGGGCCCGCATCTCATGGCTTTGAGACGGAGGGGGATTTACTCTAGAATTGGCGGGCTATTCGCCGCACTCGTAGGGGGTACAGGTTGACCCATGCAGGGGTGCTCAAGTTACCGGATTCCGTGAAGTGCTGGGTGGTCCAATCACGTTGTTGAAGGGGACTGCCTCGCTTCAGGTTTTGGCGGGTAACTTGCCAAGCCCGTAGGGCTCTAGGTTTTCATTTCACAGGCTATCCACACGACCAGGGGAACGTCGGGTTTCAGTAGAGGCTCTATGAAACCCGGGGATCCCAGATATCTGTATTGTTCTGTGATACTTATTACATTTCTGTGATGTTGCATTTTATCACGCCTTGAGCGATTATTATATATTGATATATATATACTAGTAGATGTTGTATATGTTTTGCATCCGCGCTAGTCCAGTCCCCGCTCTGTCGTTAGTTAAGTAACCTAACGGGTGATGACGGGACCCAGTGGCGAATGCGGGTGGCATATACGTACATCGTATTTTCGTTCTTTTGTGGTGTGATCAATTGATGGGACTGCATTGATTCGGATCAATGCAAGCTAAACAAACCTATTCTGATGTTGTTGGAACATTTTTCAAAAAGCTGTTATTGCAAGAACGTTCTCTTTTGTTTTGCACAGTGGTATTCTGTTATGAATATCCAGCACCTTAGTCGACGAGGCAAGGGCTGAGATCCCTTCCCCGGGAGTGACCCCTTGGACAGAAGTTTGCGTCAGGGCAATAACTTCACTATAGTCGATTACTTTTGCTCTGTATCGTGGTATTCAGTTGGAATATCATGCACCTCATATTACGGGGAAAGAGCCTAGATCTCTTCAGCGGGAGTGACCTCTTTAGCAAAAGTTTTCGCCACTATATTTTTATAAAAAGCTATCCGGTTCCTTCAATGATATCAAGTTCATTCCGTTAAAGGTTTTTTTCCAAAAACCATTCGTAGCCCTCCGTCATTTCAGAAAGGTAGCACTTAGTATTCATGCTATGTATGTTGGCCTTCGTCAAGGCATAGTTTATGGTAGCTATTTGTTACTTTTCTGCAGCATAGATAGATGCGTTGGTTTGGGACAGTCGTACGACTATTTTGGCCTTCGTCAAGGGTATGTACGGGTGGGTTCAAATTAACCTGGATAATGACGGGTAGAACTTGACATGTGACTTATGATATGTTGGCCTTCGTCAAGGTCATAAGAGCATGGGGTAAAAATCACATCGGGAGTTTCTAAAGAAACTGAAATTTGCCAGATATGCGCATACCTTCTGGAGTGTGATAACGTGAGTGGATTCCATCACGTTATCATGCGATGATAGTTGGATCCCGATTCCCACTGATGAGTTGGTTTACTCCTCGGGTGATCCCGACTAATTCTTCATTCAGGTTTGGAGGAGAATTTGACGTTACAGTGGGAGGTTTCCTGATTGGATAAATTGATAACCACTCTGATCTAGGTTAGAGTGCATGCTGAGTGTTTCTTTTCTCTCTCTCTGGCAGCGACCATGACTCGACCCTTGACTATGACTCAGTGACCAAGTTGATCGAACCTTCTTAAAACACTGGCTTTTGGATTGTCAGAGTTGCATATCTCATTGCCACTCCTACTTTTACCCTTTTCTCCAGGATACCCCGTATTACTACGAACATCCACTTCCATTGGATAAAACCATCGTATGGTTATATACGAACTCGAAGGAAGTTTTTCCAGATTCGAGGATGATTTCTGGTTCTGGAGAAAACGAATAGGACTATTCTGTTGTCTTTTCCTTTTACCTTATCTCAGGTTGCGAGTGTTCCTTGGATTAGGACAATACACCTATTATGCTAATTGGATAGTCTTCTTCCAAACCATAGGCAGGTGCCAAACGGTAGGGAATAAAGAAAACTATTCAGCCTAAAAGGTGTACAGAAGGTATTAAGTAAAGACAAATAAAGGGATTAGTAAGAGGGCAAAGTAAACTACGACTGCTATTCACGACCAAACCAAGTATTTCTTCGCCAATCCTACTTCACCTTTGTATTTCTACAGAACACTCCGTATCACTACGAAGATCCACAGTTTATTGGATACTCCATCGTATGGTTATATACGAACTAGAAAGGAACTTGTTCTAGTTCGGGGATGGATTCTGGTTTAGGAGAAATAGGAATAAGGTTTATTCAGGTGCCTTTTATCTTTACCTTCTCCCGGGTTGCGAGTGCTCCTAGGATTAAGACAGTATACCTATTACGCTTATTGGATAGTCTTCTTCCAAACCATAGGCTGGTGCCGAGCGGTAGGGAAGGAAGAAAACCATTTAGCCTAAAGAGGTGTACAGAAGGTAATGACTAAAGACATATGAAGGGATTTGGAGAGATGGCAAAGAAATATACGGTTACAGTTGTGAATCTGGATAATGGAAGAGGCATTACTAGGAATAACCGAATACCCCTACGAAACATTTCAATGTTTCAGTTTCACTGTGTGCTGTTAAAAGTAAACTGATTTCCCAATTAGCCCTTGCTCCAGGGTATGTATTTACCAGGTATGATTCTCACATCTGTATGGTTTTACAGATGATGAGTAGGAGTAAGTTATTTGGAATTAGGTGATTTTCCTCATTATATCGGGATTCGTTGTAATTAGTGATATTTGAGGAAATCGCCTGGGCTGTTTGCCGGACGGCAGATATTTGGTTTTGAATATCCATTGTTATGCACCGATTTCAAATTGATATATCTGTACGTCTATTTTAATAGAGTGAGATATAACTTTTTGAAATTATGTCCATGACATTTACTTATATCAGTGGATGATTAGGTAAGAAGCATTAAACAGCGGTGTAATTCTTCTTAACCATAAGTACATTTTTCAACCTACGGCACACAGGGATTGAGTTATTAGACTCAGGGGACTTATACAGAGTATTGTATGTTGCCCATTGTCCATTAGGACAGAGGGGTTGGTACTCATGCTCTATTCTGTTTACTTGTGACTTCTCTAGTTCTTAGACATGTGTTTCGTAGAAACACAAGGTCCAGGTTTTGAGAAGTCATAGGTATATGAATAAAGTAGAGAACTAGGTGTTGCAAGTATCAGGATTCTTCAAGGTGATCGAAAATGTAGATACTTGTGTATGGTATTCAGTTGATAGTAATGGTTTTGAGAAACTTGTTTCTCTTTCAGGTTACTCCTATCTGGATGAATTCCTAAGTTGAGTAATGCTGATAGGCTTCCTTCCATTTAGTTGACATGCACTGGAGACAGCTGCATGATTTGAATCTGGTTCCAATTAAATCAGTGACTCTGTTTCTATATTGGATATAGAACAGTTCATATCTTAACGATGTTAAGGTACGGGGAGTTGTCTGGCTTATGCTTAAAACCAGACTCTGAATAACTCAAGGCACGTTTCTGTAATGGTTGTTTGTGGGTTGACCCAGGCTATGACAAGGGTTGACTTTCTACCATCTGGAAGATCAATAGTGATATTGTTCTAGACTCACCACAGTTTTATGTAAAATGGATTTTTTCAGAAAACAGACGTGGGAGTATGGTAGAACTGGAAGTGATTCCAAAACCGCAAAAGATTACTGAAAATTTGATAAGAACCTAAAGATTCAATCTGGTTTGACATTCCATTGGCCACTCCGCAGATATGGTGGGTAACCTCAGGCACCCGAGAGGTACTCCGGCAGCCTCAAGGACGGTGACAGGGAGGTTCTTGTTTATCCAGACTTGCCATTGCTGTTGTTCCAGACTATGAGACCCGGCAGGAGGATGTGTATAGCATCGTTCTGAACTGGCTTTAGAAGCATACGTGTATATGACTCTGCCAGAGGGTTGTCGTAATCAGTGGGAGCAGCGGAAGCATAGTGGACAAGTGGCTTATGTCTATTTATGGACTAGAGCAGATATAGCGGAGATAGATCATCTATTTCTGATGTGACAGTCATAGGTTTGACTTCATCAGAATAGGGGATGGATATGTTAAGAAGGTAGTAGGGTGTGATGTCCTGGTATTTGGATGACATGCACAGAGTAGGAAGTGAAATTCCTATACTACGATCGGTTATACATTGGTCGTCACACGGTGGTTTCTCCACAAAGGACATGGATATTACATCAGATATTCTGGTTACTAGATCTATAGTTTTAGATCTAGATTTGGGTAGTTTCCCAATCAGGGTACTTAGACAGCATTCTAATGGTATTTAGAGTGGACGACTCCTGGCACGGTAGTGTACCTGCATGTAATGGAGTTACCCTCTCTAAAGGTGTCTTACAGACTAAAGGGGAGAGGGATGCACATGATTGGTAGATCACTTGCTTAGGCAATTGAGTCAATCATGAGATGTCAAGTACCACACCAGATATTTTTTTTGCACTAGATGCAATATGTTGATATTAATCCAGTCCTGGAGAAATGATCGGAAGCAGTTTTAGAACATAAGTGAATGTTCTAGGGATATGATAACGACAGCCTCATTCAGGAGACAGTTATCATCCCAGGCTTCCAAGGTGACCTGGATGATAGAGTGACTGTCGGAGTTATAGTTTTCCCTCTGATGAGGGGCAGTATTTTGGACAGGTGGTCCAAGCGGATACTGAGGGAGGCATAGCACAGGAAACTGATTAAGTTCAGTTGACGATACAGTCTAAGAAGTTTGGATTTGGAGTTCATTAATGAACTAGGTCCCAACGGACATCCAAACATATTCTAAGACAGGTATTGCTCATTTCGGGAGATGGCTTTCTCCGCGAATTTGAGATAAAGAGAGACATAGAAAGAAACATCAGAGCGGATCCACTCACTGAGGCTATTCCTCGAACGCATTAGTTTCGCAAACGGATTTTGTGAGACTGATTTGTAGAGGAGTTGGGTGTTCGGTATCACACGGGCTGTGAGTATGCCACATCGCAATAATTAGCCGTGAGTGCAAGTGGGAGATTGTTGGATATAGTGCCCTCAGAGTCAATTATTGGATCACAGGCACGTGATTGCAATGATTGAGAGAGGACCTATACCGGTAGGACAGTCTTACTCAAGATGATAGTATGCTATCTGGTTTATCTTTATCATCGTGTACTGCTTCAGGTGACCTTACAGGTCACTATTGCACGTTGATAGAGTCCTTAGGATTCTTGCTTGACGGCCAGCAGTATGATGGCGATCATATACGTGGGAGCTGGGGTCTATAAGCACATCCTTAAAAGGTCCCTAGTCGTGGGAGTTTTCGAGAAAGGGCATCAATACTCCAGAGTAGACTAGTGTATACAGTCGAGACCCCGACGAGGGGCGGTGGCCGGTCTCACAAGCCACTGGTGTCAGTTGGTTCACCTAAGATGTATACAGGTGCTCATGGGTTATGAGTACACCGGACAGGACTCGCCGGGAACATGCTAGTTGGTTTTATACCTGACGTCAGATAGCAGTTCCCTGGTGACATGTGTACAGGTTAGTTCATCGACCTGAGAACGTCATTTGTCTTGTGTGAGTTCCCACTGTACTTTGATTACTACCCTACCACGGCTCAAAGGAATCGTGCAAACAGGTTTTAGTTGGGTACAGTCCCGAGCCACATGGAGGCAGTGAGCGGATCTGCAGGGGTTCGTCTCTCCCGGTATTGGGGGTGAGGTCGCGCTGTGTCTAGGAGAGACATTACACGAAGTCCTTGGCCAAGGCAGGAGATTTACTGGTAGGTATTCCAGTAATATCTCAGGGTGTTCTGGGCTACGCTCCGACACGACTTGTACCGCTTTTGGGGGTCTGACTTTTACCAACCCTCTAGGCCCGCCATGCGATGCTCATAGACGAACGGACCAGACTGTACGGATATTGTCACTGACAGGCTCAGTAGGGTGTCAGGATGAGTTCACTCATCGACGTCCCTTTTGGTCAATACTTGGCAGCCCATCACGTATGGCTAATACCTCTGACATGCTAGTGGTTAAATCCACAGCCAAAGTATTGACGAGCCTTTAGAGTCCCCCACAGACAGTTTCTCAAGTTTCGGGCGAAACGCTGTAGAGGCCGTATGGATATATGGCAGGGTTCGATCATATACATGCGGTATTGCACGGATCATGATCGGACGGATAATACTAGCGGGCTTTAGTTTAAGCCGGATCCTAATATTATACAGTGTAGATTTTGACTCATTGCATTTGTATTCGGTAGGAATACAAATGCGGGTATGTATATACAGTCGCGGGGTTTTCCTGTAATTTATTATGGGATCGCTTTTTTGAAGTTGCCAGTTTGCATTCCGTTTCGGCCATTTTTCCTTTGTTCCTTCTTTGGCTGAAAATTGATGGAGGGGCTTATTTGCAAATGTGCAATTAATTATGGAGAAGACTTTTTGTGGCACATGGTTGGTTCATGATTGTTCTAGCTTCCATTGACTTCCTTTTTGTTCATCATTACTTACTTTAGGTGATGGGTTTTTGATTTGACTGGGTTGTGATCATTGTTCCTAATGATCACTCTTTTCCCTTCCTTGCATTATTCTCTCTCTCCCTTCACAACTCATGGCCGGCCACTATTTTTGGGTGGGGCTGTCAAAATTTTGGTGAGGGATTGGTTCTCATTTGCTTGCAAAAAGTTCTCTAGCTCATCTCCAAAAGCCTATTCCTCCACCTCCACTAAAATGGCAACTTCATCAACCTCTTGAGACAAAAGGTTTCTAGAATTATTCTACAGCAATCTTGGACACGTCGGCTTTCCAACTTCATGTCCGAGTTGCCTCGGTCCAGAGGTGGGAGCCCGTAAAAAGACTCGGTGATATGGTGCCCTTTCGACGAGGAGTTCGAGACCGGAGATTCCGCGAGGAGATCGGGATGGTGGCCGAAGACCGAAGGACACGGATCGCTCGGTATAGCTTTCTACCCTTTCTCTTGTTAGCTAGTAGTAGGTTAATGGTCCGATCCAGGTTTATAGTCCGCGGTAGCGCCGGTTTCTAAGTAATGAAAAGTTTTTGTTTCCGCATTTTGGCCTCGGACAGACGGCCGGGGCACTGCCGTGCACTTACACCCACAAGCCGTCAGCGGTACTAGCTGGACGTAACGGTTACCCAGGAATTAAGCGATCAGAAAATTAACAAGCAAGCTTGTTCATACTCCCGTGAATCCAGCAAATAACACTACCGTGCAGTTTTGTCTCTTCGTCTGATATGTTGCATATCGAGTCTGGGGGTGGTAAACGTCAGAGCCCAATAACTTGATAATGCATGTCGATGTGAGGCTCATAACGGTTCGAGAAACTAACACTTACCAGTAAATCTCAGTATCAGCCATGGCTAGGGATTTCCTGTTATGGCCAATCAAGCACATCGCAACATCAATCCCCAATACCGGGAGAGACGAAACCCCTCCTATCGCTCATTGCCACCATATGACTTGGGACTGTAGCCAAAAACCACCCGTTTGCACGCTTTCTTGAACGTGGTAGGGTGGAAATCAAAGCACAGTGGGAATCACACAAGACTCTATGACGATCTCGGGTCTGCAGATTAACATGTACCAGTGTCACCAGAGAACTGCTATCTGATGTTAGTATAATACCATCTAGGAGTTCTCGGCGAGTCCTATTCAGTGTACCCAGTCTTGAGCACCCGTATACAATCTTTGATGTCAAACACCAATGGATGTGGGATCATCCATCACCCATCAAATGGGTCAAGAAACGTATACGCTAGTCTACTCTGGAATATCGATACCCCGTCTCGATACACCCACGACTAGGAACAATTAAAGGATAAACTAGTGGACTACTCTGGCCCCAATAGTATGACCTGCATCATAATCCTGGTAGTCAAGTATACATCCTAAGGCCTTTATCAACATGTGAGAGCAAGACAGTATCACAATACTAGTCAACATGTTAAGATAAAGAGTAACCAGATAGCATACTATCATGTCGAGCAAGAAAGTCCTCCCTATATATGTCCAAGCATCCATTATAATATACAATCATGTACAATAATAGTCTACAGGGCATACATACAACTAACAATCTCCTACTTGCACTAAGGCCAGTTGTTGTAGTATCTCATACCCAACATCCCAAAATCTCTACAATTGTATCTGGGGGATGGCCTTTGTGAGTGGATCCGCCGTGTTATTCTTCGTCTCAACTCTCCCGACCTCGATCGCCCGGAGATCAACTATCTCCCTGATAAGGTGATACTGCCTAAGAATATTTCTGGATCACTGATGGGACCGGGGTTCCTAGGCCAAAGCCACAGTTCCATTGCCATTACAATGGTAGGAACCTCACCAAGTTCATCCCATGAACATCTTCATCCAGACAACCTCTTTGGCAGCATCATTGGTAGTGATGTATTCAGCCTTTATTGCCGAGTCTGCTATGGTATCTAGCTTGGAACTCTTCCAACATACCGTCCCTCCACTGAGGGTATAGACAAAACTCGAAACTGTCTTACAGTCGACCTTATCACTCTGGAAGCTTGAATCGGTAAAGGACTTCATCTGGAGTTCACCGTTACCATACACAAAGATCATTTCTTTAGTCCTTCTCAAGTACTTACGAACGTTCAAACAACTGCGATCTCTTTAAGAAAAGCTCGTATATATCCGACGGTTCATAGTCAACCTCTCTAGAATGTGTCGTCCATACTGTCATCTAATGAAGAAAGGAACCCTATTCATATGGGATCAGAAATGCTAAAAAGTGTTGGAGGACATCAAACAATACCTGAAAAATCCGCTGGTATTGGTCGCTCCGGTTAAGGGAAAGCCCATTCTCCTATATATAACTGCCTTTGAAGGTTTTTTAGGCATGTTGTGGGCACAGGACAATGCCCAAGGAAAAGAAAGAGCTCTCTATTACCTAAGTCGAGTTCTTCTAGGGGCAGAAAGCAATTACTCCCCCCATCGAAAAGCACTGTCTGGCGCTGATCTTCGCGATAATGAAGCTCAGACACTACGTCCTGACGCATGAAGTCCATCTTATATCAAAAGTGGATCCCCTTAAATATTTGACGTCAAAGGCCATACTGATGGGAAGGCTCGCCAAATAGGCCCTTCTGTTGATGGAGTTTTCGATAACATACCGCCCCCTCAAAGCGGTGAAAGGACAAGCCATCGCCGACTTTCTCACGGAACATCCAATACCAGCCGATTCTCTCCGAAACAGCGAATTGCCAGATGAATACGTGTTCGACGCAGTCGAAGAGGAAAAGTCCCGATGGGAGCTATATTTCGATGGAGCATATTCCATGAAGCAGCGAAAGAAGAACATCCCTATAATCAAATCTGGGGTAGGCTTTATTTTCGTAACTTCGCAAGAAGGAATACTGTGTTATGCTCTTTCCCTGACGGAACCGAGAACCAATAATAAAACTGAATACGAAGCTTTGGTAGCCGGTCTTGAGACTGCTATCGATATGGGAATCAAGGACCTCCGAATATACGGAGATTCTCAACTGATTGTTAGTCAAGTAAATGGTGAGTACAAAATATGCGAGCTGGAACTAATAAGGTATGGTGAAAGAGTGTAGCAGCTGCTGACCCAAATCCCTTCATATACCCTGGAAAACGTGCCGCGAGCGGAAAACAAGAAAAGCATATGCGTTAGCCAAGCTGGCTAAAGAATTGGTCAACGAAGACCTCGACGACCTAAAGATCATTGTCCAAAGACGCAGGATCCTGGCGCCAGCAGATATACCTCTGGAGGCTCTGATGGAGCCACTCAAAGAGAAAGAAGCGTCCAAACATGATGCTCTCCAAATAGAAAATGAATAAGAAGTCGAGGACTAGATGAGAGTCTTCATAAACTACTTTAAGTCCCAACGAGCACCTGAGGATGCGTCATCTGGACATCATCTCATGAAACGAGATCTGTGGTTCGCTTTCATCAACGATACCTTATACAAGAGATCCTTCGAATTCGTATAGCTATGATGCCTAGGGCTGAAGGAAGCAAAGAAAGTCATCCAAGAAGTACATGATGGATTTTGCGACTCCAATCAAGCGGGACCAAAGATGAAGCTAAAGATAAAAAGAATGGGCTATTACTGGCCCATGATGATTCAAGACTGCCTCGAATATGCAAAGCGTATCACTCGTGCTGAATACACAGGGACTTCTTACATCTACAACCAAATTCGCTGCATCCAACGGTAGCTAGTTGACTGTTGAAGATGTGGGGAATGGATATCATGGGCCCTATTGAGCCAGTTTCGTCCAGAGGACATCGATTTATATTGGCAACAACCGATTACTTCTCTAAGTGGGTAGAAGCAGTACCGCTAAGGGAAGCAAAGACAGAGAATATCCTCCATTTCTTAAAAATTCATGTTGTCTACCGGTTCGGAACTCCGCGACAGATAATTTCGGATATTTAGACCAGCATACAGAAGTCACAAGATATGAAGCTTAACACAGCAACACAAGATAGACTGGAGATACTCCTCTGTCTATAATTCTTGAGCCAACGGTCTAACTGAAGCATTCAAAAAAACCTTGACCAAGCTTATAATGAAGATGATGTCCAAAAATATGAACGACTGGCACGAGAGGCTGCATGAACCTCTTTGGGCGTACTGAACGATTTTCAAGACAGTTATGAAAACAACACCGTATGCACTGGTGTTTGGCACCGAAGCAGTGCTCCCGCTGGAGATAGAACTCCCCTCATTATGAATGGCAGTTCAATACGAGCTCAAGGATGAGGAAAATGCTCATCTTCAGATCGAAGAGCTCAATGCGCTCAACGAAACCCGTCTTATAGCACAAAAAAATCTGGAAGCTTATAGAGCAAAGATGACATGATCATATGAAAGAATAGCCAGGCCGAGAATATTCCGCCAAGGCGAACTCGTGCTGGTTGTCAAAAGACCAATGATCTCCAATCGTTCAAAATGGGGGAAGTTCGAGCCAAATTATGATGGCCCGTACATCGTGGAAAAAGTCTACCAAGGCAGAGCTTACCTACTCATGGATATACATGAAGAAAGGCCATTTCGACCAACAAACGGCCGATTCCTTAAGAAGTACTGTGCTTGAAGAGTCGCGACTTAGGTCAATGATAGATGACGATGCTTGTGTCCGCTCGCTATCTTCCTGAGTTAAAACTCTGAAAGCCCTACAGGATGATATGCACTCCCATTATATTGATATTGGACCGTAATGTCCCCAAACTAATATTGGACTGAAATGTCCGTAAACTAACATGTTACCCTATATATTCTTCATGATATACATGATGATGGACCATGTCCTTAAACTGGGAAGATGGACCGTAATGTTCCTAAACTAATATTGGACCGTAATGTCCCTAAACTAACATGTTACCCCATTTATTCTTCATGATATACATGATGATGGACCATGTCCTTAAACTGGGAAGATGGACCGTAATGTCCCTAAACTAATATTGGGCCGTAATTTTCCTAAACTAACATGTTTCCCTATATATTCTTTATGATATACATGATGATGGACACCATGTCCCTAAACGGGAAGATGGATCGTAATGTTCTTAAACTAATATTAGATCGAAATGTCCCTAAACTAACGTGTTACCCTATATATTCTTCCTGATATACATGATGGCGGACCATCATGTCCCTAAACTGGGAAGATGGACCGTAATGTCCCTAAACTAATATTGGACCGTAATGTCCCTAAACTAATATTTTGCCCTATAGCTGGTCTCCATATTGACTACCTTATACTATCCATGGGATACCCATGATGAAGATTGCAACTTGAGTCCCACCGGCTATGAAACCCCACCGTTGATGCAGTCTTCCAAAAGATGTTATACCTTACGACTGATCTTCTTATTGATCACCGTAGACAATCCACGGGTATAAACGATCCATATCTCGCCCAAATCCCACCAGCAAGTGATACTGGATCACCCGCAGAGAAGCTATCGTAAAAAAAGTAAGTCCACAATCAAAATGGGCATGGATGAAAAACTGAAAGGACGCCTTGAGTAAAAACAGCAGTACTACCGCCGAGCTTGTGAAAACCCGAAAGGATGAAAACTTGTTGAAAGGAAAGAAAAATGCACTTATAAAGTCCTCTCGACTTTGTAAGGAGAAAATACCTGCGTAAAATCCTTACGACTCATAAAGGAGCAACACAATTAGGAATCCATACGATTCCTTAAGAGAAAATACACTTACAAGATCCTCTCGACTCGTAAGGAGAAGTATCTCTATAAGACCCTCACGGCTTATAAAATTCAAAAGTCTTAGGTTACAGGGAT
The DNA here is from genome assembly GCA_030015575.1 of Agapanthus africanus. Taxonomy (NCBI): domain Eukaryota; kingdom Viridiplantae; phylum Streptophyta; class Magnoliopsida; order Asparagales; family Amaryllidaceae; genus Agapanthus; species Agapanthus africanus. The sequence continues at coordinate 518,311,574 of CM057343.1, forward strand.
CTAAACCTGTTCCTAAGCCATCACACTCCTCATGAGATTTTTGCCCTACAAGTTGTTCAATATTGACTCTTGTATACAATCCATGGGCGTAAACAAATTGTGTTTCAACCAAGTTCCATCGAACCTGAGTGATATTCCTAACATGGTGAACGACACTTATAAGTCCTCTCGACTTGTAAGGAGAAACTACTCTTATAAGATTTTGATGACTTACAAGAGAAAACACCACTTAGGAATCCCCACGATTCCTAAGGAGAAAATACACCTACGAGATCCTCTCCACTCGTAGGTAGAAATACCTTTATGAGACCCATAAGGCTCATAAAGTCAAAAAGTTTTAGTTAGCAGGGATCTAAACCAGTCTTCTAAGCCACCTTAGTCCAAATAGGCAACGGAATATGATGATTCGCTCATGGTAATATTCCAGTTGTAGCAATACTGATGCCAAAACTGGTACCAGACCAAAAAAACCGAAATGATATGGCAACTCGTAATAAAAATCAGCGAGTAAAAATAAAATGAAATATCCGAAATGATTGGGCACCGCGAATAAATAGCCAAAATGATTTGGCAGTCGTGACTTTCACGATATGAAAAGCTGAAAGGATAAAGGATCGTGGAAATAAAAAATATTTATATAAAAGAAATATATATGAAATTTTTGCCCTGCAAATAGGTCAATATTGATTCTTGTATATATTCCACGGGCACAAATGAAAGAAAGGGAACCCTATTTTCCACCATGCTTCGCCAAACGAAGAACTAAGTCTTGATGGAATACATACAGCCTAAAGATTATTTGGATGTCCCTCTTACTCTAGCAGAGTACAGATGTTGTGTCAACAACGCTTTAAGGAGCCAAAGAAAAGGTGGAGTGATGGAAAATTTCTAGCTTCATATCTTGATGGCAACATCTACAGCCTAGAGATTATCTCGACGTTCATTCTCATTTCAGCAGAGTGCAGATGAAACATCAACAAGGACTACAGGGTCAAATCAAAGCGAAGTAACGGCATATTCTTAGCTTCAAGTCTTGATGGCAAGATATGCAAGCCTAAAGACCACTGGATGTCATCCCAATTCAGAAGGGTGCAGTTATGACTTTACCGGGGCTCCAAATAGAGCCTAATCTTAAGGTAAAGTGCCATGGATATGCCCAATGCTGAATCTTTCGACGGTAATATGGATGCTCCAACTTAGTAAGATTACTTGAAGACATTGTTTCCTTCCTCAGAAGGGATCAGAGACCGAAAAAACGCGTGGCTATTCGAGCCGCAATCTAAGGGGCTGCATGTCGAGAAAATATCAGCCAACGTGATGGTGCGATGGACTTAACCTAGTACCACAAACCTAACAGACTCTTATGATAAAAGGGGGTTATGTATGATTAACGTTAGGATAAGTTTATCCATTAGCTTAAGGGAAGAGTAAACTAAACACTCTGAAATGAGTAAATAAACTAATCTAATTGATTTCAGGTCAAGCAGAAGATAGAAAGATGCAAATAAAAAAATATCTTTTATTCATGAATATGTTCTCAAAAGATACAATCTATATAAAACGGGGTACGACAAAGCCGGTCAAGAAGGTGGAGCTCTCCACAAATCAGCAAAATGTTTGATCTTTTCCTGAAATTCCTTTTCTCGCTCCTCCAGAGCAGCTAGCAGGGCTTCGACCTCTTCCTTCTGTCAACGATGCTCAGCAAGCTTGTTGTCAATCCCATGTCTGTAGGCTATATGGTTATGCACGGTCGTCTCCATAATTTCAACTTCCTTCTCTAAGGTCAATCCTTTGGCAATGGCTTGGGCGAGGGCCTTCCGGAGCACATGGACCCAATTAGCATTGATCAGCCGCTCCTCTCTCAAATGACCAAGTCTCCTAAAAGTCGATTCACCCTCCAACTTCTTCTGAATCAGCTTCTTCTCTTCAGATTCAATAAGGGCAGCGCACTGCTTGACCCGCTCACTTAGTCGAGCCCTCAATAAAGATGCTTCCACGGTAGAACATTTGGATGCAAGCTCATGGAGGTAGGCTTCAATTTGCTGACAATAGTCAACTCAGGTACGGACCAGGTTTTCTTTATGATAGATGCTGAAGGTACCCAAAATAAGATTGATCACTTTGGCAAATTATTCTGTGGAATATGAAACCTCGACACTATGTTCCGCAATGAGAGCCTTCAGTGACTATTCACTGTTCGCCGCTAATATGGGAGACACACATCGGACAAAGGGTCTCATAGGCATGGTTACACGGGACTCAAAAGGAACTGAATTTTCTAGAGCCGTTATGGGTGACAAATCTGGAAGTGCGGGAAGCTCCTTTGAGTTCTCATCTTCTATAAGTTGCAAAACTGCAATCAGAAATCACTCCTACTATGAATATTAATCTCTAAAAGGAACTGGAAAGGAACAAATAAGATATAAACTTACCAACACTGGAATCAGGCACCAGACACGAGGTTGAGTCGTGACCTAGCTTTTCCAGAATAATTTTGGCGAGTCGTGATACCATCAAGCCCATCTCTGAAACTTCAGATGGTTGACGTAAGATTTGAGTCAATACGGAAAGCGAGAAATGCTAAAATCAAAAGAAAAGTTACCTTCCTTCATCATGCTTGGGGAGATTCGTAGAAGAGCAAAGGAAGCAGGAAGAGAAACAACGGTCATTATGCCAGCCGATGAGGACTCCCCAGTCTTTAGATCACCAAAAGTCACGGAGGCAGTAACCATTGATGTCGCGGACGATATAATAGCCGCCATGCTCGTACCTGAAACAAGGAAAACATTAGCAAACATGTCTGGCAGAGATGAAAATAAGTGGAAGATCAACGCAATGAGAGATACCAATGGTTCCCGCGGGAGTCGGTAGATCCAAAGCCACAAACGTTTCCTAAGCGCTGCTAGCTTCATCACCCTCCTCAATAGAGCCGCTTAAATCCATAGAAGAGGTAGAACCAGAAGAAAAATCCATGGCCCTTGAATCAATATCTTCTGTTGTTATGCTGGTTGCCTTGGCAGATGTCTGAGATCAACTGATGGATGCAGTGATTTCTGGAGCAACATCCATAGCCTCTGAGATGTCGACAACAGGATCATGTGTGTTGGAACCAGAATGTTCGGGTTCAGCCACATCATGCAAAGGGTTTTTCACTTCGTCACCATTATTCGCTGGCTCCATAGGTAGCATGACAATCTCAATTGGAGGGATTTCACTTTCTTCAGGAATATAAATAAGGGCCCGATTGCTGGAACTAGCGTCAGCTGTAAGAACATACGTCAAGAGATTAATAAGATAATCACTTGGACCGGAATAAATAAAGTATAAGATCTTTTCATACCTAAAGAAGCACGAATTTCATCTTCTTTAAGGAGACGACATGTTTCCTCTGCCTGAGCCTTCCAAATAGATCTTCTGTTGGTATGCGACAATTGTACCTCCTCGTTGTCAGAGGGTTTGACTGTTAAATATGTATGTCCTAGAGGCTTTCATTGTATAGGATGCTAGGGGTATGTATGTGCAGGAAAATCTTGCTCGATATGATAGTATGCTATTTGGTTTGCCTTTATGTTAAAATGTGTATATGTTTTACTTGTTATTTCATATCACTTATACATGTCGATAAAGCCCGTAGGATCATTGCTTGAATACTGGCGTTATGATGGCAATCATACTTGTGGGAGATAGGTAGTCAATAAGCACATTCTTAAATGTCCCTAGTCATGGGAGTATCGAGACAGGGTAACGATACTCCAGAGTAGACTAGTGTATATATTTCTAGACCCTGACGAGGGGCGATGGTTGGTCCTGCAGCCATTGATGTGATGCACCTAAGATTGTATACATGTGCTCATTGGGGGTGAGTACACTGGACCGACTCGCTGAGAACTGGCTAGATGGTATTATACATATCGTCATATAGCAGTTCTCTGGTAACATGAGTACAGATAGTCTGTCGACCTGAGGTCATCATTTGTCCCGTATGAGTTCCTACCGTGCTTTGATTACTACCCTACCATGGCTCTACCGAGTCATGCAAACATGTTTTAGTTGGGTACAGTCCCGAGACACATGGAGGCTGTGAGCGATTATTGGGCATTTGTCTCTCCATGTATAGGGAGTCGATATCACGTTGTGTTCGGTTGGCCAACACCATAAGTCCCTGGCCTGGACGGATTGAGAATTACTGATAGTTAGATCTGTAGATTCTCGGATGGTCTTTAGCCACATCGGCACGAATTGTCAGGTTATTAGGGGTATAACGTTTTCCACCTTCTAAACCCGGCATGAGATACTCTTAGACGAACAGACCAGACTGTATGGAGATTGTCATGGACATGCTCAGTAGGAGTTCGGATGATTTTTCTCGTCGGCCTTCTTTTCGACAAGTATCTGGGTAGCCGTTACGTACAGCTAGTGCCACTAACATGCTTATGGTTAAACCTACTGCCAGCGTACTGTCGAGTCTTTAGAGTTCCACACAGAGGGTTTCCCTAGAATGTGCGCTATTTGTGTGTCGAATTCAAATGCCGTAACTTCGTTTGCGTGTGTGTATGTGTTGTTGAATGTCGTGTAATTTCTATATGCTCAATTAGACGGGATTGCACACTTGTTTCGGTTAATTTTTTCTGTGAATATATATCTTGATTATGGTTTAGCTGGATTGTTGCGTCGGATAGCCCCTCGTGTGTTGCTTGTACAGTTTTTATTTACTTATTGTATTCATTTTTTCAGGACGAGCTCCAACATGTGGCCGTCGTTTCCATATTATGTATACTCTTTTATTGGGGCTCTACCAGGATGCGTTCGATGTCACCATTGTTTATATTTCATTTCTGTACTAGGATTAACCCAGGAGAAGTGATCGAGTAGCCGGATTCTACAGTGCAGCAGGTGGCCATCTCATGGAGTTGAGACCGGGCCTCCTCGCTCTAGAATTGGCCGGTTGCTTGCCGCATTTGTAGCGGTTATAGGATTCGACCAGCGGAGGGGTGCACAAGTTACTGGATTCTTGAAAGCGGCGGGTGATCGACTCATTTCATTGAGGGTGTGTTAACCAGTTTCTAGAATTGGCAGGTGACTTGCCGCACTCGTAGGGGTCTAGGATCGATTTTTGTTCATCACAGAAAACTGCATTTTAATACCACTCATTTATTATGTATTTTATTATTTTTTCGGTACTATTAACCAGTGTCTGCTCAGTAAATACAGATTATAAGTATTCATGATAAATTACTGGAAACATGCTCAAAATAACAGATATAATGTTTGGGAGCCGACATTGCAATCAGAACAGAAAACCGACCGAGATTCAAAGAGCTCTTTTGCAAATAATCATGTGTACACAATTTTGGTCCAACACAATACAAGTGTGCACATGCTCTTTGATTCTTGGACCATGGTTGGGGCTACCTATGGCACTGTTAGTGTATATGCCCTAGAGGCCATTACTGTATCATACTAGCTTGTATATTACTTGATGGAAGTTTGGGATATTCACAGTTGTATAGACAATCTTGCTCAAAATGGTAGTATGCTACTTGGTTTGTCTCTACTTCAATATGTGCATGTGTTTCTTTTTGCATATCGCTTATATACATATTAGTAGAGCCCTTAGGATCTTTGCTTGATTACCAGCGTTGTGATGGCGCTCACACTCGTGGGGGCTGGGTAATCCATAAGCACATCCTTATACAGGTCCCTAGTCGGAGGACTATCGAGACAGGGCATCGATACTCCGGAGTAGACTAGCGTATGCGCTTCTCATCCCAGCGGGGGAGACGGTCTGTCCCACAGCCGTCAGTACGTCGTACTTGATATAGTATGCGGGTGCTCGTTAGGTTACGAGTACACTGGACAGGATTCGTCGGGAACTGTTGGTTGGTATTATACCTATCGTTAGTTATCAGTTTCCAGGTGACATGAGTACAGCTTAGTCCGCCGACTTGACACTGTCACTACGCCTCGAGTGCGTTCCCACTATACTTAGACTACTACCCTACCACGGCTCCAAGGAGTCGTGCAAACAGATAGTAGTTGGGTGCAGTCCCGAAGCACTTGGAGGCAGTGACGGTTAGACATGATTCGTCTCTCCCGGTATTGGGGGTTGACATCGCGCTGTGTCTAGGAGAGCCATTACACGAGTAGTCCCTGGCCAGGGCAAGCGAGATATACTGGTAGGTTTCCAGTGTTATCTCAGGGTGTTTGGGGCTACACTCCGACACGACTTGTACCGCTATTAGGGGACTGACGTTCACCGCCCCCCTAGGCCCGCCATGCGATGTATCAGACGAACAGACCGGACTGTACGGAGATTGTCACATACAGGCTCAGTAGGAGTTCGGATGGGTTTACCTCATCGGCCTTCTTATCGACATCTACCTGGGGACCGTTACGTACAGCTAGTGCCGCTTGCGGTCTGTGGTTAAACCCACTGCCAGCGTAGTGTCGAGTCTTTAGAGTCTCACACAGAGAGTTTCCCTGCATTGAGCGAAACGTGTAGAGGCCGTATGGTTTTACGGCAGGGCTGCGATCACTTGCGTACACTTGTGTGCGTATGTTGTTCGGGCAGGCAATACTAGTGGGCTTTGGTTTAAGCCGGATTCTAGTATTGCACAGATGGATTTGTTTTTTCTTCTGTGCATTCGCATTCTACGGAATGCGGATGCGGGTGTGTATGCACAGATTTGCGGAGTGGAGATGGAGGAGGTGCCTCATTAGGGTTTTGACAGTTGGTTAGGTCAAAACCATTATGAGCCGGGGACATTATTTACTAATCCATTTATTAATAATTTTGTTATGGCTAATTACATTGACCATTTGACCATCTTGACTTTGTTGACCGTTTGACCAAAGTTGACTAGGATCTTCTTGAAAGGTCTAAAGTATTCTTTGGTTTTCTTTTTCTTTTTGTTATGATAATGGTCATGTCATTTGTAGCCATCAACTTTATCTTGATGGGATTAGTAATGATAATGTTTTGCATTATTGAACCATGGTTGTGTTTCTCTCTTGGTTAAGCTTTTCATTTGTTCATTCTCATTCTCTCTCATAGAAAAGAAATGAGAAACATTTCCATGGTTGCTCCTCCTTCTTCCTCCTCTTGATTCTTCCTTTGATCTCATGTGTTGAGAGAAAAAGGATTTCACTTGACAAACACATCCATACATCTCCTAGGGCTTCTTGACTAGCAATCTCTTTGCCCTAGTTGCCTCGGCTCGAGGTGGAGCTCGGTGTACATCTCTCGGGTGGATCGTCTTCGACTCAAGAAGGCCGTGGAGGTGCCCAAGGTCCGGATCGACACTTGGAGCTTGGATGGACGAGCGGGACAGCGGAATGAAGACCCGAACGACCGGTTTCGTGAGGTATACTTTCTAGAGCATAGTAGTTATAGCCTCTTGTAGTTTACTAGTTTCTAGTTTAGCAAAGATCCGTACTTTAAGTCCATGTTGCCTTGCGCCAAATCATTGTTTTTCGCCATTTCCGCTTCCCCGTAAGAACCGGGGTGAGCAACGTGGACTTACAGTGGTATCAGAGCCTAGCTAAAGATAAACTAGTAAATTAGCAAAGTGTTTAGAACATCGATCCGGTAAAAGTCGCAAAACACATCCGCAAAAACCTCAAGTTTCTGTCGATTTTCATACTGCTCAAAAAGTGATTTAAAATATATGAAAAATCGTCTCAGGGTTTTTTGAAAATACTGCAGAAAAACGAACCAGTGATTCGATCAAACGACCGCGGTTCCGCGGCAATGACATGCTCATTGCCGCGGTTTCGCCGCCGTTTTGACTCGGCACTGGGTCGGCTTTTCTGCAGTATCTTAGTTTGGATGTTTTGGGATTTTTAATACATGATTTTTCTGCCCAGATTTTCCAGAGAGCAAATTGACTTTTGGGGTAGTCAAAAATCCGTATTTTGATCGGTATTCCGTACACTTTGGCTAATGGATATTATCTGTGATGTGATATATGTATTGAACGTCTACTAATCGCTATAAGTCGATTAGTGGGGGTTATACATATCTGTGATCTGTTATGTTGATGGTTTGTGGATATAAACTCGGTGGATTGTCGCGGATGAATAGCCGGGAATGGGTGTGAGATGAGAGTTTCTTTTTCTTTCATTCATTGTAAAATTTGTAAATTGATGTAATATTATTTGTATGGCCGCACAACCGGGTCGGGGTTGTAGCCGTCATTGTATAATTCTTTTTACTGTTTTTGCTCCTAGGATTGACCCAAGGTGGGGTGCACAAACTACCGGGTATCTCGAAGTGCCGAGTGGCCTACTCACGGTGTTGAGGGAGGTTGCTTCGCTTCGGGTACTTGGCGGGTAGTTTGCCGCACCCGTAGGGGTCTAGGGTGGGGTTTGGCTATTCATCGCGACCGTGTAATCCGCTTTTCGTTACAAGCTCGTACGGAATGCGGATTCCTAGTATATCCAAAGTGTTCATCTGTGATCTGTAATGTCTATCATTACTATATATCTATATATGATAACTATTTAGGCGTTGCTTATGTTTTTTAGCCGCGTTAGCCCAGCCCCTGCTCTGTCGTTAGTTAAGTAACCTAACGGGTGATGACGGGGCCCCGTGGCGAATGCGAATGGCATAAGCGTACGTCATATTTTGGTTGTTTTCTGCAATGGTAGGTTTAAATGATGGGACGCATTAAAAGAACAAATGCAAGAAAATAAACCAAGTAAAAGTCGTTGGAACACTTTGAAAACCACTCGGTTCTTTTCAAAAACCAGCATTTTAAACGCGGAGCTTGAACCACTCCTTTTAAAAGCTATCTCGTTCCATCGACTATATCAAGTTCACTACGTTCACGGTTTCGCCAAAACCATTCGTAGCCCTCCGTCATCTCGGTTAAATATTCAGTAGTATTCAAGCTATGTATTTTGACCTTCGCCAAGGCATAGTGATTGGTAGCTGCTGAATATTTATCTGTAGCATAGATAGATGCGTTGGTTTGGGACAGTCGTACTACTATTTTGGCCTTCGTCAAGGGTATGTACAGGTGGGTTTAAATTAACCTGGGCGATGACGGGTAGAACTTGACATGTGACTTATGATATGTTGGCCTTCGTCAAGGTCATAAGAGCATGGGGAAAAAATCCACATCGGGAGTTTCATAAGTACTGAAACTTGCTAGCGCTGCATACCATTTGGAGTGTGATGATTCTGGTAGGATTCCTTCGGTTTTATCACGTGATGATATTTGGATCCCGATCCTACTGTGAGTATATGCTACTCCTTGGGAAATCTCTCACTTAACGATCAATGCTATAAACCTAGTAGGTATCTAGAAAGGTGTTAGCGGGGCTACGCCCACAGGGAAAAGAGGTTACTTAATTAAGGAACTTCGCGAAAGCGTTGGAAAACCTCCCTCGAAGTACCGACACTGGCCTGGCTGAACGGTTAAGCAAGTATTGTACGGTGAGATAGATCCTGACTAGTTCTTCCTTTATGGTTTGAGGAGGGATTCGAGAGACAGTGGGAGCCATCCTGTTTAGATAAATTAAAAACCAATCTAAACTTGCAAGAGCATCATGCTGAGTGTTTTCTTCTCTCTCTCTTAATTGCAGCGACCCAGTGACCGCACCTAGGTTACATCTAGATAATAAAATGACTGAATCTGACTGTTATGACTGGCAAAGGTCTGTCCAGATGTCCATTGCCCATGACAAGCTGGGACACCTCTTGACTGATCCAACCCCTGCCGTCTCAGGTCCAGTTTCCCCTGTCACGGATATTCATATCCGCGAGACATCGGAAAGGAACTCTGCGAAAGCCAAGTGCCTCGTGTTAGCCTCAGTTGATTGTACGAACCAGAGGCAGCACGAGAAGATGGACTCAGTTTCTATCTTCCTCCATAATAAAGTTTTATATGGAGAGCAATCTCGTATCACAAGATATGAGACCTCAAACGAATTGCTTCCAGCAAGGTTGGCTATCTGGTCATCTGTACGGGGCAACGTCCTTACAGAGACCAGCTCTTTTGAGCTCTTAGACCTGAAGACCACGTTGAAGAACGGGTCAGATGCTGACTTAGTTCAACAGTCTCTACCTACTATCCTGAAGAAAACCAGGGAAGTAGAAAGAAAGGGGAAGGCAGAAGTTTTAAGAATGGATGCAGTAAAAGAGGGACGTTCCTATTGTTACGGGAATGAACATGGGCAGAAGGATTGCAAGGCTTGCAAAGCCAGTAGCCAGAATTCGAAGTATGTTGTGGCTTCGGCTTCGGGTGTGTTTGTAATTGAGAACTGTATGTCAGTTAACCCTACTTCCTGGGTATTGGATACCGGATCAGGATCTCATATCTGTAATTCGTTGCAGGCTCTGAGAAACCGTAGGGTTATCAGGAAAGGTGATATGACTCTCAGGGTTGCTAACGGAATGAGCATGTATGCTGTATCCGTAGAGGAATACCATCTAGGACTGACAACTGGGCAGATATTGATTCTACGTGACTGTTTTTATGTACCAGGTGCGACTTGTAACATCATATCTGTATCCTTACTTTCGAAGGAAGGATATGATTTTACTTTTGTAAGCGATGTAGTAAACATCCACCTAAATCAAGTACTGATTGGGTCAGGTACATTGAAATACGGTATATACGTTTTGAATCAAGCTCAGGTCTTCAGTGTCCAGAACACACTTAAAAGAAAGTCTCTGAAATTAAATCAGGCTTTCTTATGGCATTGTAGACTGGGTCACATTAATGAGACACGGTTGACAAAGTTACATAAAGAAGGATACTTGGATCCGTTCGAGTACCAGTCTTATGCCACTTGTGAATCTTGTCTCATGGGAAAGATAACAAAGACTCCATTCACTGGACACGGAGAAAGAGCAAGTGAGCTCTTGGGACTCATACACAGTGATGTGTGTGGTCCAATGTCTACACATGCGCGAAGTGGTTATTCATACTTCATTACTTTCACAGATGATTTCTCTAGGTATAGGCATGTCTTCTTGATGAAGCACAAATCCGAGGCCTTTGAGAAATTTCAGGAATACAAGAATGAAGTTGAAAAACAAATAGGCAAAAGTATCAAGACACAGAGATCTGATCGAGGTGGTGAATACTTGAGTGCCGAGTTTCTGGGCTACTTAAAAGAGAATGGAATTCTCTCTCACCTTACGCCTCCATACACACCACAACACAACGGTGTATCGGAAAGGCGGAATCGAACCCTATTGGATATGGTTCGATCCATGATGAGTAAGGCTGAGTTGTCGCGATCCTTCTGGGGTTATGCACTAGAATCAGCTGCATATCTTTTAAACAAGGTTCCCTCCAAGACTGTGCCTACCACACCATATCAGATGTGGTGTGGGAAGAAACCCTGTCTTAAGTATCTGAAGATATGGGGATGTCCAGCTTTTGTAAAAAAGCAGCATGCGGACAAGCTCGAGGCACGCTCAGTACTGTGTAAGTTTGTGGGATACCCAAAGAACTCCAGGGGGTATTTTTTCTATTACGCAGAGGAACAAAATGTTTTTGTTTCTCGTCATGCCCACTTTCTGGAACATCAGTTTTTAGAAAAAGAAGCAAGTGGGAGCGTAGTAGAACTGGAAGAAATTCCAGAACCACAAGCTATTACTGAAAGCTTGGAAGAACCAGAAGTTTTAAGAGAACCGGACATCCCAGCGCCACTCCGCAGGAGTAGTAGGCAGTCTCATCCACCCGAGAGATACTACGGTTTTCTCATAGACGGGGATATGGAGGATTGCACCATGGATTATGGTGAGCCTACTAGCTTCCAGCAAGCCATTCAGAGCGGTGACTCGGTAAAATGGCTGGATGCAATGCGGGCCGAGATGGAGTCTATGTACACCAACAAAGTTTGGACTTTGGACTTTGCTCCAGAAGGGGTAAAACCCGTAGGCTGCAAATGGATCTTCAGAAAGAAGATTGGTGTAGATGGGCAGGTTGAGACCTATAAAGCTAGACTTGTAGCAAAGGGTTTTCGTCAAAGACCTGGTTTGGACTATGACGAGACCTTTTCTCCAGTGGCTATGCTGAAATCCATTCGGATCCTTCTTGCCATTGCTGCCTTCCACGATTATGAAATCTGGCAGATGGACGTAAAAACGGCTTTCCTAAATGGAAATTTGGAAGAGTGCGTCTATATGGATCTGCCGAAGGGATTCATTCAAAGTGGGAGCAGCGGTAGAGTGTGCAAGTTGCTCAAGTCTATTTATGGACTTAAGCAGGCATCGCGGAGTTGGAACATCTGCTTTGATGATACTGTCAAAGAATTCGACTTTATCAAAAACCCAGATGAACCATGCATTTACAGTAAGATTGTAGGGAGAACTGTAGTATTCCTTGTCTTGTACGTGGATGACATTCTCCTAATAGGAAATGATATTCCTATGCTACAGTCAGTCAAAGGATTCTTGTCGCAGAGGTTCTCCATGAAGGACCTGGGCGATGCCAACTACATTCTGGGGATCCAGATCTATCGTGATAGATCTAAGAGGATGTTGGGACTTTCACAGTCAAGGTACATCGACACCATACTGAAAAGATTCAGTATGGAAGATTCCAAGCGCGGTAATTTACCGGCTTGTCACGGGATCACCCTCTCCAAAGAGATGTCTCCCAAGACTGATTTGGAAAGGGATCGCATGTCTATTATACCCTACGCTTCTGCGGTAGGCTCTATAATGTATGCGATGTTGTGTACCAGACCAGATGTAGCATACGCATTGAGCGTTGTAAGCCGGTATCAGTCGAACCCAGGGGAGAAACACTGGATAGCGGTAAAGAACATTCTCAAGTACCTGAGAAGGACTAAGGAGATGTTCTTGGTGTATGGCGGAAAAGACCTCCAGCTCGAGGCCTTTGCTGACTCCAGCTTCCAGAGTGACAAGGATGACTCCAAGTCCATGTCGGGTTATGTCTTTACCCTCAATGGAGGGGCGGTTTGCTGGAAAAGTTCCAAGCAGGAGACCGTTGCTGACTCAACTATGGAAGCGGAGTACATAGCTGCTTGCGATGCCGCAAAGGAAGCTGTCTGGATGAAGAAGTTCCTCATGGAGCTTCAGGTGGTTCCTACCATTGTTGATCCAATACCGCTGTATTGCGACAACAACGGAGCTATAGCTTTAGCGAAGGAACCCAGGTCCCATCAGAAGTCCAGGCACATTTTGAGGCGGTACCACCTGATCAGGGAGATCGTAGATCGCCGAGAGATCGAGGTGAAGAGAGTAAATACGGAGAACAACACTGCAGATCCACTCACGAAGGCCCTACCCCAGACTCAGTTCGAGCGGCTGATCGAGATGATAGGTCTTCGATACGCCAGTACATGGCCTTAGTGCAAGTGGGAGATTGTTAGTGTATATGCCCTAGAGGCCATTACTGTATCATACTAGCTTGTATATTACTTGATGGAAGCTTGGGATATTCACAGTTGTATAGACAATCTTGCTCAAAATGGTAGTATGCTACTTGGTTTGTCTCTACTTCAATATGTACATGTGTTTCTTTTAGCATATCGCTTATATACATATTAGTAGAGCCCTTCGGATCTTTGCTTGATTACCAGCGTTGTGATGGCGCTCACACTCGTGGGGGCTGGGTAATCCATAAGCACATCCTTATACAGGTCCCTAGTCGTAGGACTATCGAGACAGGGCATCGATACTCCAGAGTAGACTAGCGTATGCGCTTCTCATCCCAGCGGGGGAGACGGTCTGTCCCACAGCCGTCAGTACGTCGTACTTGAGATAGTATGCAGGTGCTCGTTAGGTTACGAGTACACTGGACAGGACTCGTCGGGAACTGTTGGTTGGTATTATACCTACCGTTAGTTATCAGTTCCCAGGTGACATGAGTACAGCTTAGTCCGCCGACTTGACACTGTCACTACGCCTCGAGTGTGTTCCCACTGTACTTAGATTACTACCCTACCACGGCTTAAAGGAGTCGTGCAAACAGATAGTAGTTGGGTGCAGTCCCGAAGCACTTGGAGACAGTGACGGTTAGACAGGATTCGTCTCTCCCGGTATTGGGGGTTGACATCGCGCTGTGTCTAGGAGAGCCATTACACAAGTAGTCCCTGGCCAGGGCAAGCGAGATATACTGGTAGGTTTCCAGTGTTATCTCAGGGTGTTTTGGGCCACACTCCGACACGACTTGTACCGCTATCAGGGGACTGACGTTCACCTCCCCCCTAGGCCCGCCATGCGATGTATCAGACGAACAGACCGGACTGTACGGAGATTGTCACATACAGGCTTAGTAGGAGTTCGGATGGGTTTACCTCATCGGCCTTCTTATCGGCATCTACCTGGGGACCGTTACGTACAGCTAGTGCCGCTTGCGGTCTGTGGTTAAACCCACTGCCAGCGTAGTGTCGAGTCTTTAGAGTCCCACACAGAGAGTTTTCCTGCATTGAGCGAAACGTGTAGAGGCCGTATGGTTTTACGGCAGGGCTGCGATCACTTGCGTACACTTGTGTGCGTATGTTGTTCGGGCAGGCAATACTAGTGGGCTTTGGTTTATGCCGGATTCTAGTATTGCACAGATGGATTTGTTTTTTCTTCTGTGCATTCGCATTCTACGGAATGCGGATGCGGGTGTGTATGCACAGATTTGCGGAGTGGAGAAGGAGGAGGTGCCTCATTAGGGTTTTGACAGTTGGTTCGGTCAAAACCATTATGAGCCGGGAACATTATTTACTAATCCATTTATTGATAATTTTGTTATGGCTAATTACATTGACCATTTGACCATCTTAACTTTGTTGACCGTTTGACCAAAGTTGACTAGGATCTTCTTGAAAGGTCTAATGTATTCTTTGGTTTTCTTTTTCTTTTTGTTATGATAATGGTCATGTCATTTGTAGCCATCAACTTTATCTTGATGGGATTAGTAATGATAATGTTTTGCATTATTGAACCATGGTTGTGTTTCTCTCTTGGTTAAACTTTTCATTTGTTCATTCTCATTCTCTCTCATAGAAAAGAAATGAGAAACATTTCCATGGTTGCTCCTCCTTCTTCCTCCTCTTGATTCTTCCTTTGATCTCATGTGTTGAGAGAAAAAGGATTCCACTTGACAAACACATCCATACATCTCCTCTACACATCCTAGGGCTTCTTGACTAGCAATCTCTTTACCCTAGTTGCCTCGGCTCGAGGTGGAGCTCGGTGTACATCTCTCGGGTGGATCGTCTTCGACTCAAGAAGGCCGTGGAGGTGCCCATGGTCCGGATCGACACTTGGAGCTTGGATGGACGAGCGGGACAGCGGAATGAAGACCCGAACGACCGGTTTCTTGAGGTATACTTTCTACAGCATAGTAGTTATAGCCTCTTGTAGTTTACTAGTTTCTAGTTTAGCAAAGATCCGTGCTTTAAGTCCATGTTGCCTTGTGCCAAATTATTGTTTTTCGTCGTTTCCGCCTCCCCGTAAGAACCGGGGTGAGCAACGTGGACTTACAGGCACAAGTGGGCACAACACTCATGACTTGTGCAAGTGGTGGGCACGTGTAATAATTGCATGAAAGGTGTGATGTGATATAAAGTTAGATTTCCATCCAAAATCTTCTGAATGAAAACCAGAGATAAATAGACAAATCAAACTGTAAGTCGATGTCGTGCACCCCACATGTTCGCGAGGAGGAGGAAATTCCAGAAAATGAGTTTTACGGGTTTCGCAACACCGACTAGAACCAAGGATCGAACATAAACCATAGCTAGCAAACTACTTGAGGTTTAACTACTCGGATACGAAGTTATACCTCACGATACATGTCCTTCGGGTCTTCATCATTGTCCTCCTCGTCTTCGTAGGCTGAGGATCGGAACGGATCGACGCAGCCTCGACGGCCTCCTCGAGTCAAAGACGATCCACCCGAGAGTCTATAGTCCGAGCTCCTACCTCAAGTCCGAGGTAACTACGGCTTCTAGTCACTAAACTAGAAGTCCTAAGTTGTGTAGAGTGAGAAGATGGAGAGATTTACCTCTAGGAACCCTAGGTTTCTTAACTCATGAGAGGTCTAGGGTTTTGATGAGGAAGAAGTTCACATGAGAAAAATGAGATAGGAGAAGAAAGCTTGGATGAAGAAAATGGCTTCTCATTTGTCATGAATAGTTGAACCAAATGAATTATTGATGAGATAACATCTCACAAAAAATATCTATGGTTCAAAAATATCTATTTTGTCAAGTGAAGATTCATAGCCATCCAAGAAATATCTCTACTCATTTTCTACACCTCATTATGTTTAATCCAAAAAAGAAAATAAACCCTAAATGAGGTGTCTCTTCTAGAAGCTTTCCCGCAAGAATTACGAGAATGCCCCTCATCCGTATATACATACCCGCATCCGTATTATGAAGAATACAAATATAAAGAGAAGAAAATAATTCATCAATATAATACTAAGATCCGGCTTAAACCAAAGCCCTCTAGCATTATCCGGCCGATCATCATACGTGCACAAGTACACATAAGAGATTGAAGCTCTGCCGTAAAACCATACGGCCTCTACATCTTTTGCCCGGTGTAGTGAAACTCTTGCGGGTTCCCTAGGGTCACCACTGGGTTTCGGGAGGAATTGACCATGCCGTTTTCAAAAAATAGGCGCGCTAAAGAACCCTAACTTAGAATCTTAACTAGAGAATTAGACGAAACAAGAATATAAACATCTTTACATCTATGTGAACAAAGAATACAAGCTTTGTAGACCGGTCCTTCACTTCAATAGCTCCGTGTAGTAATCCCTTCGCTCCAAGTAGTGAACTCCCGGACTCTAGAAAGGATCCACAAGATAAAAGGAACAAGCTTGTTTGAAATCTTCGAGGCCGAAGATGATCTACGTCGAGGAGACACCAACTCACGCTACCTCTTCACTAATATGGAATTGGTAAAGCTAACACCCTAAACTAAATGGCTAGTCTAGTAAAGAATGATGAAGTAGGATTTTTGCTCACTTTAGAAATACTTTTCTCATTCATTTTCTTCACCTCCCCAAAAGCTTGAGAGCTTGAGGAAGGAGATGAAGAAAAGCAATTATGGAAAAAGTCTAGTGTAGAATGGGAACCATGGATGAGTTAATATCATATACTAACTCATGTAGAGACTAAACCATGGCTAATCATAATGGTTGGGTTAATAAATATCTTAAGTAAAACAAAATTGGTGGACTTAGTCAATGATTCTACAAGCTTCTATTAAGCATCAACCATGACTAATTTCCACTCAATTTTGAATTACTTTAAAAAAATAAAACCCTTGATTTTGTTAAGCATGGTGTGAGTCACATACTCCCATGTCTCATGTATCATCTAACATGACATAAAAGAATGTACATTAATATATATCACATATATACTAAGTGTACACAAGTGAGAAAAAGAAATCTTAAGTGAGCTAATATTAGTTAATGTAAATTAATATATTAAATATATAATTATACATTAAATTATTAAATCAACACTTGATTTTATAATCCGGCTATATCGCATACAACCAACTAATATCAAATGTATCAACTTATCGAATCAACACTTGATTCGATAACCAGGTTATATCACATATAACCGTCTGATATCACATATCGCGAGAATAGAATACGGTATCAAATACTCTTATTAATCTCGATCCCGCACATATCACATATCTGCTCCTACTTCGTTTCGCTTGATACAGGAAACCTCTTTGTTGGACTCTAAAGACTCGTCAATACACCGGCAGTATGTGGTGATCATATCAGTCACCCACAAGACGCAAGCGGTCTGTTAAACGTAACGGCCACCCGGGTATTATGCGATCAGAAGATCAACAAGCAAGCCTACTCATACTCCTACGAATCCAATAAGTAACACTACCGTACAGTCCGGTCTCTTCGTCTGATATGTCACATATCTCAGCCAGGGGGTAGTAAACCTCAGACCCCAATAGCCTGATAAGTCATGCCGATGTGAGGCCTATAACGGTTCGAGAAACTACTGATAACACTTACCAGTAGATCTCAGCAACCCTGGCCAGGGATTTTCTGTTATGGCCAATCAAGCATAACGCAACATCAACCCCCAATACCGGGAGAGACGAAATCCCCTCCTATCACTCATTGGCTCCATATGACTTGGGACTGTACCCAAAAACCACCGTCTGGCAGGATATCTTGAACGTGGTAAGGTAAAAATCAAAGCACAGTAGGAATCACACAAGACTCTATGACGATCTCGGGTCAACAGACTAACCTATACCAGTGTCACCAGAGAACTGCTATCTGACGATAGGTATAATACGATCAAGGAGTTCTCGGCGAGTCTGTTCAGTGTACCCAGTCTCCACTGAGCACCCATATACCATCTCTGATGTCAAACACCAATGGATATAGGTTCATCCACCACCCATCATATGGGTCGAGAAGCGTATACACTAGTCTACTCTGTAGTATCGTTGTCCCGTCTTGATACACCCACGATTAGGAACATTTGAAGGATGTACTTACCGACTACCTCTACCCCACTAGTATGATCTGCATCATTATCCTGGTATTAAAGTACTCATCCTAAGGGCTTTATCAAAATGTAATAGAGAGACAATGAATGTACATGTTAAGATAAAGAGCAACCAGATACCATACTATCATGTCGAGCAAGAAAGTCCTCCCTATATATGTCCAAGCATCCACTATAATCACATGTATAATAATGGCCTCTAGGGCATACATATAACTAACAATCTCACACTTACACTAAGGCCATTTGATGTAGTATCTCATACTCAACGCCCCATAAAAAATCTCTCTAGGGAAAGGCTTCTGTGAGTGGATCCGCTGTGTTATCTTTCGCGTCAACTCTCCATACCTTAATCCCTTGGAGATCAACCATCTCCCTGATCAGTTGATACTATACTCAGAATATGCCTAGATCGCTGATGGGACCGGCGTTCCTAGGCCAAAGACACAACTCCATTGTTGTCACAATAACAGTTATTGGACGCTCAATGGTAGGAACTATGTTCATCTCATGAACAATAAATATCCAGACATACATTTTGGTAGCATCATTGGTAGCGATGTATACAGCCTTTATCGTCTAGTTTGCTACGGTATATAGCTTGGAACTCTTCCAACATACCGTCCCTCCACTGAGGGTAAAGACAAAGCCCGCGACTGACTTTCAGTCGTCCTTGTCACTCTGGATGATGGAATTGGTAAAGGACTCCTACTGAAGTTCACCGTCACCAAACCCCAAGAACATTTCTTTAGTGCTTCTCAAGTACTTAAGAATGTCCTTCGCAGCTGTCCAGTGATTTTCCCAAGATCCGATTGATTCCCGATCACTACACCTAGTGAGTTAGCTACATCTGGTCTGGTACATAACATCGCATACATGATAGAACCTACTGCCGAAGTATAAGGTATCCCTTGTATGCGAGCTCTCTTCAAATCATTCTTGGAAGACATCTTTTTAGAGAGAGTGATTCCTGAGTAAGTGGCTGAACCACCACGCTTAGAATCTTCCATACTAAACCTCTTTAGTACGGTGTTAATGTACCTGGATTTGGGACACTCCCAACATCCACTTAGATCTATCAGCAGAGATCATAATCCACAAGATGTAGTAGGTATCATCCAGATCTTCCATGGAGAATGCTCGTGATAAAAAGAACTTGACCGAGTGTAGCATAGGAAACCATTTCCTATCAAGAGTATGTTATCTACGTACAATACAAGGAAGACAGCCTAACTCTCTACAACCTTCTTGTATATACAAGGTTCATTTACCTTTTTGATGAAGTCAAACTCTTTGACTACCATATCAAAACAGACGTTCCAACTCCGCGATGCGTGCTTTAATCCTGATGGACTTAAGCGTAGCCACTGGAGAAAAGGTTTCATCATAATCCACACCTGGTTATTGACGAAATCATTTTACTACAAGTCTAGTTTTGAATGTCTCAACTTTTCCATTTACACCAAGAATCTTCTCAAGATCGATTTGCTCCCGATGGGTTTTATCCCTTCGGGTGCAACATTCAAAGTCATACTTTGTTGGTGTACATGGATTCCATCTTTGATCGCATAGAATCCAGCCAATTCACTGAGTCCCCACTCGTGACGGCCTTCCAGAACCTAGTTGGGTCATCATCTACCAAGATGCAATCCTCGCTCCCACCATCACCGAGGAAACCGCAGTATCTCTTAGGTAGATGAGGAACCTTACCAGATTTGCAGAGAGACTGAAGTTCGTCGGAGACTATTGAATCTTTTGGTTTCACAAAATCATCAGCTGTTAGTTTGTCCAGCTGGAACTCCTTCCAGTTCTACTTCATGACCACTAATTTCTTCATAAGAAATTCATTTTCTAAAAAAGGTGGCATGCTGAGAAATAAAATACCTTTTGCTCCTCAGTGTAGTAGAAGATATACCCTCACAGATGTTTGGGATATCCAAAAAACTTATACGGAACCGACCTTCCCTCGAGCTTGTCCGGATTTTGGTTTTCAACATAGGCCGGACAACCCCATATCTTAACTCGTTTAAGAGATGGTCTCTTCCCATACCATATCTCATATGGAGTGGTAGGCAGTGATTTAGATCGAACCTATTCAATAGGTATGTAACTTCTCAAGTGCATAATACCAAAAGAAAACAGGTAACTCAGCAGTACTCATAATAGAGCGTGCCATATCTTATAGGGTGCGATACCTCCGCCCCGATACACCATAGTGTTGTGGTGTATACGAAAGAGTAAGCTGAGAGCGAATCTCATTCTCTGTTTTGAAAATCCAGGAACTCCATGCCTAAGTTTTCGCCCACCCGATCTCATCGAAGGACTTAATACTTCTACCCATCCGATTCTCAACTTCAAGCTTATATTCCTTGAATTTCTCAAAAGTTTCAAACTCGTGTTTCAGCAGGAACACATGTCCGAATCTTTAGAGATCGTCGATGAATGTAATGAAGTACAAAGAACCAACCCTGGAATTTGTAGACATAGGACCGTATACATCACCATGTATCAGTCCCAAGAGTTCAGTAACTCTTTTTCTGTTTCCAATAAACGGAGTATTGGTCACTTTACCTTTGTGACAAGACTAGCAAGTATCATAAGATGAAAATTCGAATAGATTCTCATATTCATCCTTATATAACTTAGCTGGTCGTGTTGCATAGATTTGACCTAGTCTACAATACCACAAGAAGGATTCATTCATTTCTGAACTACTCATCTTGTGTGTGTTCTATATACTTTGAACTGTGCTTTAATTTAGAACGTATATGCCATTACATAACGCGCCTGATCCAATCAACTCTTGATTAAGGAAAATATTCACAACATTGTCCTGTAATACAAAATTATATCCTTCTTTAACTTAATAAAGAAACTGATGTAATGATGTATATCAGGTTCGTTATGTAATAACATTTGTTCAGAATCAATGTATTTACCATTTGGTAATACAAGATGATATTTGCCAACTTATTTGGCTGCAACAATTGCATTATTATCTAACTCTTAGAAACATATCACCCAATCCCAGTTCTCTACCTTTCTGTAGCCCATGTAACAGATTACATATGTGGGATCCTGACCCGTTATCTCATACCTAGGACGTAGAGGATACTGAGAAACAGTTCTTAGTAACGAACACACCCAAAGAATATGCATCCACATGCTCATTCCTCGAATGGGTTGCGTGGGAATCCGGATATTCCCCTATTTCCTGCTCAGACTTATAACAATTATAAGATAGAGCCGAACCAACGTTTCCCAGCTCAATATAATAAACAGGTTCGGTCAATACATCCATAATATTATCTTGATTAAGGCATGTTACGGTCGCTAACAGGAGAGAGAGAAAGAGAGAAGAAAACACTCAGCGTATACTCTTGCAAGATCAGATTGGTTATTATTTTATCTAATCAGGATGGCTCCCACTGTTTTTATCGAATCTTCCTTCAAACCCTAAAAGGTAAGACTAGCCGGGATTAATTACATCTTACAAGTTCGCCAATCTTTCAGCCAGGCCAGTGTCGGTACTTTGAGGGAGGTTCCCTGTGCTTTCGCACGGACCTAATTAAAATAAACCTTGTTTTCCCAGGGGCGTAACCCCGTTAACACCTTTCTAGACACCTACTTGATCGGCTAATTGTATTGTGTAAAATTCTCCCATGAGTAACTCTTACTCACAGTGGGTATCTGGATCCAACTATCTCATAGAAGGTATACAATCTCATTGCAAATTTCAACACTTGAAATTCCCGATAATATTTTTCCCCTAGCAACTTATGACCCTAATAAGGTCAACAAATCATAAGCGCTAGCCATGTTCAACCCGTACATTTCATGATTGAATTAAACCCACCCGAATGACCCTTAACATAGTCAACAAAGTCATACGACTACCCTAATCCAATCGCATCACATGCTTAAGCAGATAAGCACTAATCAGCTACCGCACACTATGCCTTAACATAGTCAACAAACGTAGCAGAATACTAAGTAGTACTTATCTGAAATGACGGAGGGCTATGACAGATTTTTAAGAAAACCTTTTACGTAATGAACTTGATATCGTTGTAGAATCGAGTGATTTTGAAAATGAGTGTTTTTTAGGGTTTTACTAGTATTTCTAAAAAGGTCACTCCCGGTTAAGGGAACTCGGCTCTTTCCTCATCGAATGAGGTGCAGAATATTTCACAAATACCACTATAAAAAACAAGAACTAAAAAATCAATCAAAAGACAAAACCGATTGGGTTGTAGCATCTGCTAGTTTCGCTAAAGAGGTCACTCCCGGTGAAGAGATCTCGGCTCTTTCCTTATCGAATAAGGTGCTGGATATCCTACAAGGAATACCGCTATGCAAAGCAAGAACTAGAGCTATCATTTTTTAAAACAATATTCTACAACATTTTTAGATTTCTTTTATTTCATTAATCTCATTAATGAAGTCCCATCATTTATGCTTCCTAAGCATCACAGAAGAAACGAAAGCAGCAATATTTATTATATATCATATATATAAGATAAGCATTCATCTCAGAATATCAAGTGATCACATCACATAATATCAGCAGCAGAAGAACACATATGAAATATTGGATATACTAGGAATTCCGTGTTTTAAATTAAGCCAGTAAAAAATACGGATTCCATGGTCGTGATGAATAGCTAAACCCACATCCCTAGACCCCTACGAGAGCGGCAAGCAACCCTACCAATTCTAGAGTTAGGAGACCCGGGCTCTACTCCTCGAGATGGTCTCCCACTGGACTCTAGAACCCCGTTACTTGTGCTCCCCTCTTTAGGTCTATCCTAATGCGGAAAAGTAAATAATATACATCAAATGGTGACATTATCCTCAACCCGGAAGTGACCCAATAAAAGAATATTACATACAAGTTTTTACATGAATGAAAATGAAAAACTCTCATCTCACATAAAAAAAACCCGGCTATTCAAACATGACGATCCAATATAACATATCACAGCAAACATAACATTACATGTCATCAACGTAAGTAAATATGCGTATCCCAATTGTCGTTGACATATAGCAACAAAACCGGCGATACACCACATATTACACTTACGGTAGCAGAAAAAAAGTGAAAAACTACAACAATTGGAATCCGCAACCACCTTAGACATCATAAACCCAATGTATCACATACTTTGGATTTCATGCCTAACCAAATGAATTCCTTAGACATCACATGCCTAACAATTATAAACCCCGCATTTTAGTCTCGATATTGAAAACACTTTTCAATAACTAGTCGGGTAATTCAATAAGATTCCCGACAACCTGATCGAATGCTCGTCGGAAACTTTAGTAGACGGCCGCACCCACGATACCGTCGACGAAGTGCACTTAGGCGGAACACCACGGTCGCGAGCACCCGAACGGATGCTTTTGGCAACGGGGTTCTCCTACAGTCACTTGGTCGGGGCTATGGGGCGTGGCTATCTAGTATGGTTACCCGGCGAGTATCCGCGTACGCTACGTGATTGCGACGGACTTTTGATCCACATCAAAATTCCGTGACAACCGATCAAATGAGACTAAATTGCTAGATTTATAAAATTCAAATTAGTTTTCATAAAACTAAATTTTGTGGATTCCAAATATTGTATCACAATCATAGATAGCTTGATGGTGTTAAACTTTTCGATCGAATCAACAAACACCCAAAATTACCCAAAGAGCTCAACACTTGAGCACAGTTTAAAAAACACCCAGAACATGCCACAACACCTATGGAACAACCGTAGAAGGGTCAACCCTTACCTCACCTATGAGGCTGCGGAACTACCGCAAACCCTAACGTTTGGTGGCGGTTCCGACGGTCACAGAATCGGGTTAGGGTTTCGTTCTTCTAAAGGGTCCATAGAAAACACCTGCATGATTTTCTGAAGATTTTAAACGTGAAAAAATCCAACTCTTGGAAAATTTCCAGTGAGGGAGAAAATGGGTTATTGATATCCGTTCGAACTTTTTAACGTCGTTTAAATAACCCAAAACGTTGTTAGAATTATGACTACGAAACACTCCGAATTGCTTTTACAGAAAAATTACATCACATGCAATCTTAGCAAAAACAAGCAACACCTAAAACACCAAAACCCAGAGACTGGAACACCATAAAAAATTGAAGCCAGATGCCCACTAAAAAACTGGCGATGCTGAATTTTAACTACATGTCGCCGGTCAAACTCCGGCGAGGGGGACTCAAATTTCTGTGGTGTTCATGTTACATCTCATATAACATTCTGCAATTTCTTTAAAAAATTTTAGACGACTTAAAATTTTTGACAGAAACTTGGTTATAGTTTTGAGTGTTTCGGAGTTGTTTCGGTTTTCTAATTCTACAAACATCGTCTAATTCTTTAGCATGGCTCTGATACGACTGCAGGATTTCCTAGGGTCGCCGCTGGGTTTTGGGAAGCATCGACCATGCCATTTTCAAAAAATTGGCGCGCTGAAGAACCCTAACCTAGAATTATAACAAGAGAATTAGACGAAACAAGAATGTAATTATCTTTACATCTAAGTGAATAAGGAATACAACCATTGTAGACCGGTCCTTCACTTCAATAGCTCCGTGTAGTAGTCTCATCGCTCTAAGTAGTGAACTCCCGGACTCTAGAAAGGCTCCACAAGATAAAAGGAACAACCTTATTTGAAGTCTTCGAGGCCGAAGATGATCTACGTCGAGGAGACACCAACTCAAGCTACCTCTTCACTAATATGGAATTGGTAAAGCTAACACCCTAAACTAAATGGCTAGTCTAGTAGAGAATGATGAAGTAGGATTTTTGCTCACTTTAGAAATAATTTTCTCACTCATTTTCTTCACCTCCCCAAAAGCTTGAGAGCTTGAGGAAGGAGATGAAGAAAAGCAACCATGGAAAAAGTATAGTGTAGAATCGGAACCATGGATGAGTTAATATCATATTCTAACTCATGTAGAGACTAAACCATGGCTAATCATAATGGTTGGGTTAATAAATATCTTAAGTAAAACAAAATTGGTGGACTTAGTCAATGATTCTACAAGCTTCCACTAAGCATCAACCATGACTAATTTCCACTCAATTTTGAATTACTTTAAATAAATAAAACCCTTGATTATGTTAAGCATGGTGTGAGTCACATACACCTATGTCTCATGTATCATCTAGCATGACACAAAAGACTGTACATTAATATATATCACATATATACTAAGTGTACACAAGTGAGAAAAAGAAATCTTAAGTGAGCTAATATTATTTAATGTAAGTTAATATATCAAATATATAATTATACATTAAATTATTAAAATGATTAACCAATCTAATCTAGGTTAGAGTGCATGCTGAGTGTTTCTTTTCTCTCTCTCTCTCTTTAGCAGCAACCATGACTTGACCTTAAACTAAAACTCATGAACCAAGTTAACCGAACCTTCTTAAACACTTTGGCTTTTGGATTGTCATGATTCACGATAAAATCGCATATATCCCTGCCACTCCAACTTTCCCTTTGCATTTCTCCAGAACACTCCGTATCACTATGAAGATCCATATTCCTTGGGTATGCCATCGTATAGTTATATACGGACTCGAAGAAACTTATTTCAGTTCTAGGATGGTTTCCGGTTCTGGAGAAATTGAATAGGATTATTCGGTTGTTTTTTCTCTTTACCTTCTCTCAGGTTGTGAGGGCTCCTGGTATTAAGAAAGTACACCTATTACGCTTATTGATAGTCTTCCTCCAAACCACAGGCAGGTTTCGAAAGGTATGGAAGAAAGAAAACCAATTAGCCTAAGTGTGGTGTAGAGAAGCTAATAAGTAAAGACATATAAAGGGATTAGAGTGAGGGCAAAGGAAATTGCGACTACTATCATTCACGACGAAACCGCGTATATCCATGCCACTCCTATTTCCCCTTTGCATTTCTCTAGAACACTCCGTATCGCTACGAAAATCCGTATTGCTTGGATATTCCATCATATAGTTACATACGAACTCGAAGAAACTTGTTTATGTTCGAGAATGGTTTCCGGTTCTGGAGAGATTGAATAGCATTATTCGGTTGTCTTTTATCTTTACCTTCGCTCAGGTTGTGAGGGCTCCTAGTATTAGGAGAGTGCATCTATTACTCTTATTGGATAGTCTTCTTCCAAACCTTAGGCTGGTGCCGAAAGGTAAGGAAGGAAGAAAACCAATTAGCCTAAGTATGGTGTACAGAAGGTAAGAAGTAAAGACATATGAAGGGATTGGAGTGAAGGAAAGGAAATATACGGTTACTGTTATAAATCTGGATAGTGGAAGAGGCATTACTAGGAATACCCGGCCACCCCTTCAAAACATTTTCAAGTTTCAGTTTTACTGTGCGGTGTTAATTGAAAACTGTATTCCCAATTAGATTCTGACTCCAGGGTATGTATTTACCATACTTGATTCTCACATCTGTATGGCGCTACAGATTCTGAGTGGGAGTAAAATATTGGAAATTAGGTGATTAGATCCTCTATATATCAGAATTCTTTGTAATTGGTGATATTTGAGGAAATCACCTGGGTTTTGCCTAAAAACAAATATTTGGTTTTGAATATCCGTTGTTTTGCGCCAATTTCAAACTGATATATCTATACGTTTATTTTATAAAGTGAGATATAACTTTTTGAAATTATGTCTATGAAATTTAGCTATATCAGTTGATGGTTAGGTAAGGTGCATTCAACAGCGGTGTAATTCTTCTTAACCATAGCACAGTTTTCAACCTACGATGCATAGGGTTTGAGTTAATAAACTCAGAGGACTTATACAAAGTATTGTATGTTGTCCGATGTCCGTTAGGACAAAGGGGTTGGTACACGTAATATATTCTGTTTACTTATGACTTCTCTTGTTTTAGACAAGTATTTCGTTGATATACAAGGTCCAAATTTTGAGAAGTTATAGGTATAAGAATAAAGCAGAGAACCATATGTTATAAGTATCGGGATTCTTCGAGGTGATCGAAGATGTAGATACTTATGCTAGGTATTCCATTGTAAGTAATATATTTGAGAACATACTTCTCTTTCAGGTTACTCATCCATGAGTACGCTCCTTGATGAGTAATGCTGCTTGGCCTTCTTCTATTTTAGTTGATATGCACTGGAAACAGCTGTATGATTTTTGAATCTGGTTCCAATTAAATCAGTGCCTTTGTTTCTATATTGGATATAGAATGGATTCATATCTTAACGATGTTAAGGTATATGGAGTTGTCCAGCTTATGCTTAAAACCAGAATCCGGATAAACTCTAGGCACGTTTCAGTAATGGCAGTTTGTAGGTTTTCCCAGGCTTTGCCGAGGGTTAACATTCTACCATTTGGAAGATCAATAGTTATATTGTTCTTGACTCACCGCCAGTTTTAGTAAAAGGAATTCTTTTCAAAAAAACATTAGTGGGAGTATGGTAGAACTAGAACTGATTCCAGAACAACAAACGATTACTAAAAATCTAGTAGGACTTAAAGATTCAATTGGATTCTACAATCCATTAGCCACTCCGCAGATTTGGTGGGTAAGCTCAGCCACCCAAGAGGTACTTCGGTCTCCTCAAGGACGGTGACAGGGAGGTTTTGATGACCTAAGCTTACCACTGCTACCATCCTAGAATATAAGATCTGGCAGGTGGATGACTATAACGGCATTCTAAATCAGCTTTAGAAATGCACATGTATATGACTCTGCCAGATGGTTGTTGTAGTCAGTGGAGCTAGAGCCATGAGCTACATCCCTCGGGTGGATCATCTTCGACGGAGGAAGACCGGCGGCCAAGCTCGATGGAGGAAACCTCTAGGAGCTAAGGAAGGAGGTAGAAGACCGAAGGACATATTTCATTCTGTATAACACTTCTATCACAGTAGATAACCTCTTTGTAGTTTTCTAGTTTCATGTTTGGTTTCAATTCTAGGTAATTGTTTCTAACGCCAAGTTTTTTAAACACCAAAATTTTTGTTCCGCATCGGCCATGGTAGATGGCCAGGGCGCTAGCAAACCCCAACATTATGGCCGTACTAGTCATCTGTAGGTCATAGAAAGTGGTAACTTCCAAATGAACAGATACTTTATATCCAAGTTGGACTCTACGCACTTCAGCAATTATTGGATTTTGGACTTTGTTGGGTGCTCCTGAAGGGGTAAACCCCATTAGGAGAAAGTAGATCTTTTGAGATTTGTGCTGGTGGAAAGGTATTAACCTAATAAGGCTAGACTTGTTGTAAATATTCTCTTCAAATACCCGTTGTGGATTGTGATAAGATTTTTACTTCAGTGTCTACGCTAAAATCCATTCGGATATGACTTTCCACTGTTGCTATTCATGACTGTGATATCTGGCAGGTGGATGACTATAACGTCTTTCTAAATGGGAATTTGGAAGTGTACGTGTATATGACTCTTCCAGAGGGTTATCGTAGTCAGTGGGAGCAATAGAAGGTGTGCAGATTGCTCATGTCTATTCGTAAACTAAAGTATGGATAACAGAGATAGATCATCTGTTTTGATGTAACAGTCAAGGAGATTGACTTCAGCAAAACAACAGATGAACCTAGTAAGAAGGGTATAAGGAGTACTGTCCTGGGATTTGGATTACATACTCCAGATAGGAAGTGATATTCCTATACTACAATCGGTCAAACTTTGGTTGTCACATGATGTTTTCTCCATATAGGATATGGATAATATATCAGGGATTCTGGTGACTAGATCTATGGTTTTAAATCTAGATTTGGGAAGTGTCTCAATCCGGATACTTAGACAATATTGTAAAAGTATTTTAGAATGGACGACTCCTGGCGTGGTGGTGTACCCGTAGGTGATGGAGTCACCCACTCTAAAGAGATGTCTTCTAGACTGATGGGGAGAAAAGCGTGAGCTGTTATTAACACATTATAAAGTTGATGTACCGGCATGAATGACATATCATTTGCTTAGGCAATTAAGTCAATCATGCAATGTTTTGTACAAAACCAGATGTTGCTTATACACTTGTTGTAGTAACCAGATATTAATCCAATCCTGGAGAAACAAAAGGAAGCAATTATGAACATAAGAGAATGTTCTTTGTATATGGTAATGGCAGCCTCCTTAAGGAGGCGGTTATCAGTTCAGGCTTCCAAGGTGACATGGATGACAGAGATGTTGTCAGGGTTTTGAGTTTTGCATCTTCTGAGGATCAGTATATTAGAATGGGTTCTGATAGGGATACTGAGGTAAGCATGGTTTTGTTAGTGATATATACCCTAGAGGCCATTATTGTATAGTATTGGATTGTATATTACATTTTGGAAGCTTGGGATATACACAAATATAATAACAATCTTGCTTAATATGATAATATGCAATCTGGTTTGATTCTATCTTAATATGTTTATATGTTTCTTTTAACATATCTCTAATACATATTGATAGAGCCCTTAGGATCTTTGCTTGACTACCAGCGTTGTGATAGCAGTCACACTAGTAAGGGCTGGGTAGTCTATAAGCGCATCCTTAAGCTTGCCCCTAGTCATAAAATTATCGAGACAGGGCATCGATACTCCAGAGTAGACTAGTATATACGCTTCTTATCCCCAGTGAGGGGAGGTGGCCTGTCCCCCAGCCATTGGTATACGGTACCAGAGATAGTATACAGGTGCTCATTAGGTTATGAGTTACACTGGACGGACTCGCTGGGAACTACTGGTTGGTATTATACCTATGGTCGGTTAGCAGTTCCCCGGTGACATGAGTACAGGTTAGTCCGTTGACTTGACATCATTATTCGTCTCGAGTGTGTTCCCACTGTACTTAGATTACTACCCTACCAAGGCTCAAATGAGTCATTCAAACAGGTAGTGGTTGGGTGCAGTCCCTAAGCACTTGGAGGCAATAGGGGATAGATTGGATTCGTCTCTCCCGGTATTGGGAGTTGATATCGCGCTATGTTTGGATAGCCAATACACAAAGTTCCTGGCCAGGACAAGTGAGATTTACTGGTAGGTACACCAGTAGTTTCTCAGGGTATATTGGGCTCTACACCGACATGACTTATTGCGTTATTAGGGGTCTGACGTTTACCACCCCCTAGACCCGATATATGATACTCTTAGACGAACAGACCGGACTGTATGGAGATTGTCACGGGTAAGCTCGGTAGGGGTTCGGATGATTTCGCTCTTCGTCCTTCTTTTCGATAGGTACCTGGGTAGCCGTTACGTACAGCTAGTGTCGCTGACGGACTTGTGGTTAAACCCACTTCTAGCGTACTGTCGAGTATTTAGAGTCCTTGTTCATACCAGAATATTTCATTTATTACTGCCCATTCTTCTGCTCGTTTGTTTATAGGCAGGTTCTTTTGATCCGTGTTTGCTATATATTTACAGGTTACAGGTTCCCAGTCTAAAATAAGGCAAATCGTACAAAATCTCCACAGTTATGCCAAAATCCAGAATATCTACCACAAATAGATAAAAGCCGGGTTCCGTTCATCCATATCCGTCGATTGCCACTTACCAGTTCAAGAGACAAAACAAATAACAGTGGTCATTCATTTCTCGGACAAGCACAGAGCACGAGAGGGGTAGCACAAGATTCGATGGGTGCGCGGAGCTCGAGGGAGATCAAGGTCAAATGAATTAAAAGTAAAGCCATTTTGGACTGTTGCAAATCTGAAGAATTTTGGAAGCATTTTGCAATTTGGGACATGTAGAACAACAGAAGATAGCAACACAAGGTTCCCAGAAAATACGAGACCCCAATTCCACAAAACCGCGGCGGAACCGCCGTCAATTGTTGGTTTTTGCGGCGGTTCCACCGTGGTTTCGTGTCATCATTTGACCAAACTTTGGGGTTATTTTGGTCATTGTATTTGGGCTCCGAATTTATCCCTAAGGTTTCAGCTCTCTGCCTATAAATAACCCAGTTTTGTGCCAAGTAAAGGATGCTTCTTTTTAGTTAGAATTAGTGTAGGTTAGCTTGTATCTTCTTCTTCTTCTTCTTCATCTATTCCTCCATTAAAGTGTAATGAGAGCTCTTGAGTGGATGTTTAATGAAGATGAGGGTTTTTATTTAACTTGTATCTTTTAATTCTTGTATTGTAATTTTAATTCTTAAGTGTAACTTTGTTTCTTATTGTTAAGTAGTTGTTGATATTTCTTTGCTTGTTTTATTTTCCTTCCTTTCTTATCCGTATTATTTCAAGCCATAATACTCGAAGGAGTTCCTTCCTTATGTGAGGACCCAAGTAGTTAGCTTGTAAAACCGTATTTTTCCTTTCTTTCTTTGCTTCTTTCTTGCCTTGTTTTCTTTTCATTTTCATGTATGAATAATTTCCACTTGTTAGGGGCTAAGGAAGGTTGGTATGAGGGACAGAAAAATCCCGTGTTCTTCACTTCACCAAACATCCTAAAACGAACCTCGACCAAACAAACGCAACCCCCTCACTTAGGCGCGCTATACGTGACATATAGCCGCGGCCTAAGACGTAATATCCAGTAGGCGCACTACAACGTGACATGTAGTTGTGACCTAATTGGATACATGGTTGCGGGTGTTTGGCCGAGGGTTGGAAATAAGCGCACGTAGCAGAAGGACAAGGGACACTAAGAATTGATTTAGCGTTGGAATGCTTGCTTAAACTCGCAAATCTTATTCCTATGTCCTCCTAATCCCCGCTACTTTCTATTATCCCAATTTTATTTTAAGATTGGCAAAAGAAAAGCACAAGACTAATCCTAACTCTACTAACCAAGCTTAACCCTAACAAATTTACTTGAATATACATACAAACACTAAGGATAGTTTTGAACAAACACATACACATTCTTTATTGACTCGTCTAAGATAAGAACGGACATACTACTATCTCCCTGCGGACGATCCGTGCTCAACTGGCTAGCTGCAAAGAGATACCGTCTTGATTGCGGTAAGTAGAACAAATAGGACAGGGCAGAACGCATGCTTCTGCCCGATCAATCAGTCCCATACAAAGGGTTTTCCTGGTTCAGGCGAAACGATGTAGAGGCCATATGGTTTTACGTGTAGGGTTCCGATCATATACGTATACTAGCTACATGGATGTTGTTCGGACGGATAATACTGGTGGGCTTTGGATTAAGCCGGATTCTAGTATTATATTATTGGATTTTTTTATCACTTTGTATTCATATTTTTTGGAGTACAAATACGGGTATGTATATACGGTGAGGGCATTCTTGTAATTTTTACAATTTAGGCAGAGCAGTGGCCTGTGGATATGAAGAACTTATGATTATTGCTTAGATTCCTGATGAGAGGAAGGTGGATGTGGTGCGCTTACAGATGGTTGACTATGCTATAGAGTGGTGGGTTGTTGAGGAGAATCGTTTAGCGAAGCCAATTAGCTGGGCGACTTTTATACGGAGTTTCTTGGAGAAATTCTTTCCGCAGTCTATTAAGGAGGAAATAAAAGAGAAGATTATTAGCTTAAAACAGAATGGCAGATCTATGGATGCACATGCGGCTGTGTGGACCCAGCTCAATCGATTTGCAGGGTCCTTGGTAGCCAACGAGGTGGATAGGGCAAGGCGGTTCATACGCAGTCTGGATGTGGAGATTCATAGGCATATTATATCGTTGGGGTTGACCACTTTTTCTCAATTTCTCACGGAAGCCAAGAAAACAACATAAGTTATTAGGGGAAAGAGAAGGGTACATCTCAGCAAGATGGTTCGGCACAGAAGATAGTTCATGCACAGACCAGAACTTCAGGACATAGGGACATTCCGGTCAGGAAATAGAGGAAGTCCCTATGAAGCGTTCTTATGCTACGGCTCTAGGTCCGAGGAGAACAGTAATCTGTGAATTTTGGCTGAGGCCAGGACATAATTAGAGGGATTTTCGGAGAAGTCTTGGAAAGTGCTTAGTTTGCGGATCTACTGATCATCAGATCGACACTTGTCCATCAAGGTATCGGACAAAAGATGATGTCAAGAAGGCATCGTTGGTATCGCAGAAGAAGGCTTACGAACAAAGGCAGATTACTCAGGGGCCTAATCAGGGATGGGCTTTCTCTTTAATGGCTAAGAAGGCAGAAGCTTCGGAAGATGTAGTTTCAGGTATCTTATTTGGTTGGAGTTTTCCAAGCATTAGCCTTCATTGTTTCTATAACATTCCATTGTTTGTTTCCCTAGTTTGTTAGTTAGATTTCCAGATAAAACTTTTACTTAAACTATAGAGTTAGTTTGTAAAGATTACACCAAGGTTCATCCTTAAATCCTTCCTCCTTTCCTGACGATCGTATCTCGGCGAAAGGGAAACCGAATTTCGAACTTTTCATCCACGTTGATCTTATCATGTAATCTCCTTATTTTCTTATCGTTTACTTTAATTTTATTCCATTGACTCCGATAGTAGGATTTGAGCGACATAGATAGAGTTACGTGATTGTAACTATGTACCGCGGCATAGTTATAATACGATACTCTGCTTGGGTAACTTAGAGTCTTATTCTTGATTCATTTCCTTGATTTGATTTTATTTACTACCTTGCTTATCAAACCTATGTCCTATCTTGAACATCGAATCTAACAACCTTTTTATTCTTTCTTACCTGACCGTTGGAGTCTGATGGTGACTGAAGACCGCGTTATTTTCTATCTCGTCCAGTAGCGACAAACATTTAAGGATTATACTTTAAACATGTTGGTTGTATGTATGCCCTAGAGGCCATTATTGTACATGATTGTATATTATATTGGATTATAGTGTATGCTTGGACATATATAGAGAGGACTTTCTTGCTCAACATGATAGTATGCTATCTGGTTCTCTTTATCTTAACATGTAGACTTGTATTGTGATACTGTCTTTCTCTCACTTGTTGATAAAGCCCTTAGGATGTGTACTTGACTACCAGGACTATGATGGAGATCATACTAGTGGGGCCAGGGTAGTCCATAAGTTCATCCTTTAATTGTTCCTAGTCGTGGGTGTGTTAGTGTATATGCCCTAGAGGCCATTACTGTATCATACTAGTTTGTATATTACTTAATGGATGCTTGGGATATTCACCTTGTATATACAATCTTGCTCAAAATAGTAGTATGCTACTTGGTTTGTTTCTACTTCAATGTGTACTTGTGTTTATTTCAGTATATCACTTATACGCATTAGTGGAGCCCTTAGGATCTTTGCTTGATTACCAGCGTTGTGATGGCAGTCACACTAGTGGGGGCTGGGTAATCTATAAGCACATCCTTATTCAGGTCCCTGGTCGCAGGACTATCGAGACAGGGCATCGATACTCCGGAGTAGACCAGCGCATGCGCTTCTCATCCCAGTGTGGGAGACGGTCTGTCCCACAGCCGTCAGTACGTCGTACTTGAGATAGTATGCGGGTGCTCGTTAGGTTACGGGTACACTGGACAGGACTCGTCGGGAACTGACTAGTTGGTATTATACCTATCGTCAGTTATCAGTTCCCAGGTGACATGAGTACAGCTTAGTCCGCTGACTTGACACTGTCACTCCGCCTCGAGTGTGTTCCCACTGTACTTTGATCACTACCCTACCACGGCTCAAAGGAGTCGTGCAAACAGGTGGTGGTTGGGTGCAGTCCCGAAGCACTTGGAGGCAGTGACGGTTAGACAGGATTCGTCTCTCCCGGTATTGGGGGTTGACATCGCGCTGTGTCTAGGAGAGCCATTACACGAGTAGTCCCTGGCCAGGGCAAACGAGATATACTGGTAGGTTTCCAGTGTTATCTCAGGGTGTATTGGGCTTCACTCCGGCACGACTTGTACCGCTATTGGGGGACTGACGTTTACCGCCCCCTAGGCCCGCCATGCGATGTATCAGACGAACAGACCGGACTGTATGGAGAATGTCACACTCAGGCTCAGTAGGAGTTCAGATGGGTTTCGCCTCGTCGGTCTTCTTGTCGGCATTACCTGGGGACCGTTACGCACAGCTAGTGCCGCTTGCGGTCTGTGGTTAAACCCACTGCCAGCGTAGTGTCGAGTCTTTAGAGTCCCACACAGAAAGCTTTTCGCCTTTAGGTAAAAGAGTAGAGGTCGCATGGTATTGCGACAGGTCGCATGGTTTTGCGACAGGGTTCGGTCACATCCGTGCACTTGTGCACGTACAGTGTCCGGACAGTTTACACTAGCGGGCTTTGGTTTAAGCCAGATCCTAGTGTACCTTATGGGATTGGATTTATCCAGTTTGCATTCGTGTTCCTCGGAACGCGGATGCGGGTGTGTATGCACAGTTGACAGGGAGGCAGAGGCAGTGGATTCTCATTAGGGTTGTTGACAGTTGACCGTTGACTTTTGACTTTTTGCTCAACCCTAATGAGAATATGATTTGTGATTAACTATTATATTAATTAAGTATTATGGTGATATGGTTGTTGACTTGTTGACTTTTGTTGACTTGTTGACTTTGGTGACTTGTTGACTTTTGTTGACTTGTTGACCGGTTGACTAGGCTTGACTAGTTGACCATCATGATGACCATGGTTATCATTTCATGCCAAAGACTTTTTTCTTGCTTGCTTTTTGAGTAAAATGAGTGCATGATATGATAACCTTATGGTTGCTTCTAACCATCACCAAAAGACTTTTTTGATATGATGAGTTATGATCACTTTGGATTATGAGAGGGTGAAAGGAAAAAGGGAGCCTCATTCTTTCTTGCTCACTCTCTCTCTTGTTCTTGAGCTCTCCCCTTGCTCTCACCCTCAACCTCTTGCTCCCTCTCTTGATCTATGGTTCTCTTGTCTCATGAGTTGAGAATCAAGAACCATAGATAAAATCCCATTCTATTTCCTCTCTACTCATTCTAGTTCACTAGGTTTAGCAAACCAAGTGAACTAGTTTCTTCAAAGACCGAAGAAGGAGCTAAAGGTTGGAGTTTTCAAGTGGATCTATCTTCGGCGTACGGAGACGACGAGAAGGAGCCATCGGACCACCACCGGAGCTTGAAGACGAAGGAGTTCAAGACAAGCTAGGTATAACCATCTCTATCCGAGTAGCTAAATATCTTTAGCTTAGTTTGCTAGTTTTAGTTTAGGTAACGATCCCGACCATAAGTTAGTCCATGTTGCCTCTTGCGATAAAAATTCGTTTTTTATACCGTTTCCGCCTCCCCGTAAGAACCGGGGGTCGCAATATGGACTTACAGTGGTATCAGAGCCTAACTAAACTTAAACTAGCTTGGTAGTGAAGTGTAACGAAGTTCGGAACCGGAAAAATCCAAAAACCAAACTTTTACAAAATCTGAGTTTCTGTTGAAATTTTTTCTGGTCAAAATGAAAAACTTTACACTCCTAAATTCGGCTCAGGGTTTTGTATGAACACCCAAGAAAAACGATACAGTGATTCGCCTAAAGTGCCGCGCTTCCGCCGCGTGATCCTTCTTAGACGCCGCGGAACCGCCGCGACTTGGTGTCTTCTCTGCATCGTTTTTCGTGCAGTGTGTTTTTGTATTGGTTTTGGGATTTTTAAAATATATTATATGTGCCCAGATTTTCCAGAAAAGAAATTTCCTTTTGGGGTCCTATAATTCCGTATTTTTTCCGAACTTCACTGCACTTTGACTATGATGGTTATATCTGTGATGCTTGCATGTATTGAACGTCGGCTAATCGCTATAAGTCGATTAGTCGGGGTTATACATGATCTGTAATGTGCTGGAATGTGTATATGAATGTGTTGGACTGTCGCGGGTGAATAGCCGGGGTGGATGTGAGATGAGCTTTTGTTTTTCTTTCATTCATTGTAAATGTAAATTGATGTAATAATTATTATTTGTTTGACCGCACAACCGGGTCGGGGTTGTAGCCGTCATTGTATAATTCCTTTTACTGTTTTTGCTCTTAGGATAGACCCATGGAGGGGTGCACAAACTACCGAGTACTTGGCGGGTAGTTTGCCGCACCCGTAGGGGTCTTGGGTGGGGTATTTGGCTATTCACCGCGACCGTGTTATCCGCTTTTCGTTTCAGGCTCGAAAGGATTGCGGATTGCTAGTATATCCAATGCATTCATCTGTGATCTGTAATGTCTATCATTGCTTACTATTTAGGCGTTGCTTATGTTTTACAGACGCGCTAGCCCAGCCCCCGCTCTGTCGTTAGTTAAGTAACCTAACGGGTAATGACGGGGCCCAGTGGCGAATGCGAATGGCATAAGCGTACGTCATATTTTGGTTGTTTTCTGCAATGGTAGGGTTAAATGATGGGACGCATTAAAAGTACTAATGCAAGAATATCACGCATTAAAAGAACTAATGCAAGATAATAAACCAAGTTAAAGTCGTTGGAACACTTTCGAAAAACCACTCGGTTCTTTTCAAAATAACTTTTAAATGCGGAGCTTGAGCCACTCCTTCTAAAAGCTATCTCGTTCCATCGATTAAATCAAGTTCACTACGTTCACGGTTTCGCCAAAACCATTCGTAGCCCTCCGTCGTTTCGTATGAATATTCAATAAGTATTCAAGCTGTGTTTGTTGACCTTCGTCAAAGCATAGTGATTGGTAGCTATTGGGTATTCATATGTAGCATAGATAGATGCGTTGGTTTGGGACATTCGCATTACCTTGTTGACCTTCGTCAAGGGTACATACGGGTGGATTCAAATTAACCTGGATAATGACGGGCAGAACTTGACATGTGACTTATGATTTGTTGACCTTCGTCAAGGTCATAAGAGCATGGGGCAAAAAAATCTACATCGGGAGTTTCATAAGTACTGAAACTTGCTAGATTTGCATACCATTTGGAGTGTGATGATTCTGGTAGGATTCCTTCAGTTTCGTCACACGATGATATTTGGATCCCGATCCTACTGTGAGTATATGCTACTCCTCGGGAAATTTCTCACTTAACGATCAATGCTATAAACCTAGTAGGTGCCTAAAAAGGTGTTAGCGGGGCTACGCCCCCAGGGAAAAGAGGTTCTCTAATTAAGGAACTTCGCGAAAGCGTTGGAAAACCTCCCTCGAAGTACCGACACCGGCCTGGCTGAACGGTTAAGCAAGTATTGTACGGTGGGATTGATCCTGACTAATTCTTCCTTTATGGTTTGAGGAGGGATTCGAGAAACAGTGGGAGCCATCCTGTTTAGACAAACTAAAAACCACTCTAAACTTGCAAGAGCATCATGCTGAGTGTTTCTTCTTCTCTCTCCTAATTGCAGCGACCAATCAACATGACTGGACTTAAGTTACTCCTAGATAAAAACAAACTGACAGGGCCAAACTACAAAGATTGGCTCAGGAATGTCAAGATAGCAATCACTTATGACAAGCTGGGGTATCTTCTTACCACCAAAGCTCCCCCTGTCCCTGGTCCAACTTCCAGCGTCGCGGATAAGGAAATCCGCAAGACTTGGGAGATTGATAGCGCGAAGGCCAAGTGCCTCCTGCTTGCCTCGATGGACAACGAACATCAGAGGAGGCATGAGAATATGGACATGGAGTCCATATTGCTCCATACAAAAGAACTGTATGGAGAGCAATCACGTATCGCAAGATACGAAGCGTCGAAAAAGTTATTTTCGACAAGAATGGCCGTCGGATCATCAGTAGCCGAGCATGTGCTAAAGATGATCGGCTTCATTGAGGAGCTCGCTGACCTAGGGATCACATTGGAGAGTGAGCTATATACGGATATAGTTCTCCAGTCCCTTCCTTCCACTTACGCCCAGTTTATACTGAACTTCAACCTACAAGAAAAAGAGGTTGAACTATCAGAGCTCCTCAACATGCTGAGGAGCGCAGAGGGCACCCTACAGAAAGGTAGGGAAACATCCACTTTGTTTGTAGGAGGATCATCTTCTTCTAGGTCCAAGGCGAAAGCCAATGGAAAGAAGAAGAAGGCCCCCACCAAACCAAGGGGCGGTGTTGGTAAAGTGGATACGAAGGGAAAAGGCAAAGCAACAAAGATAGCGGGGAAGCTTGTGGATAAGGAAGAATGCTTCTATTGTCATAAGAAAGGACACTGGAAGAATGATTGCAGGGCCTGGAAGGCCAGAACACAGGAATTGAAGCAGGTTGCAGCTTCAGCTTCAGGTGTGTATGTTATTGAAAACTGTCTTTCAATAAACTCTACTTCCTGGGTATTGGATACCGGATCAGGATCTCATATCTGTAATTCTTTGCAGGCGTTGAGAAACCGTAGTGTTTTGAAGGCAGGTGACATGACCCTCAGAGTTGCAAACGGAGCTAGCATGGATGCTAAAGCCGTGGGGGACTATCACCTGGGAATGTCAGATGGACATGTTTTGGTTTTGCGTAATTGCTTTTTTGTACCCAACGCAACTTGTAATATCATTTCTGTATCTTTAGTTTCTAAAGAAGGTTATGAATTTGCGTTTGTAAGTAATGTTGTAAACATTCACCTTAATCAAGTTTTGATTGGGTCAGGTACATTGAGTAATGGTATATACGTGTTAAACCAACCACAGATTTTCAATGTCCAGAATACACACAAAAGAAAGTCTCTGGAAATAAATCAGACTTTCTTATGGCATTGTAGATTGGGTCACATCAATGAGAGAAGGTTGACTAAGTTACATGCAGAAGGATATTTGAATGCGTTCGAATATCAATCGTATGCCACTTGTCAATCTTGTCTCAAAGGAAAGATGACAAAGACTCCGTTTACTGGACAAGGAGTAAGAGCGAGCGAGCTCTTAGGACTCGTACACAGTGACGTGTGCGGTCCAATGTCTACACATGCCCGAAGCGGACATTCTTACTTCATTACTTTTACGGATGACTTCTCAAGGTACGGTTATGTCTTCTTAATGAAACATAAGTCCGAGGCCTTTGGAAAATTCCAGGAGTATAAGAATGAAGTAGAGAAACAGACCGGCAAAAGTATTAAGATTCTAAGATCGGATCGAGGTGGAGAATACTTAAGTGCCGAATTCCTGAATTACTTAAAAGAGAATGGTATTCTCTCTCAGCTTACTCCTCCATACACTCCGCAACATAACGGTGTATCGGAGAGACGGAACCGAACCCTATTGGATATGGTTCGGTCCATGATGAGTAACGCTGAGTTACCGCGATCATTCTGGGGATATGCACTAGAAGCAGCTGCGTATCTCTTGAACAAGGCTCCTACCAAGACTGTGCCCACCACCCCATATGAGATGTGGACTGGGAAGAAACCCTGTCTTAATTATCTTAAGGTATGGGGATGTCCAGCTTTTGTAAAAAAGCAGCATGCGGACAAGCTTGAGGCACGTTCAGTACAGTGTAAGTTTGTGGGATACCCAAGGAACTCCAGGGGGTATCTTTTCTATTCCGCTGAGGAACAAAAGGTTTTTGTTTCTCAGCATGCCCGCTTCTTGGAAACTGAGTTTTTGGAAA
Organism: Agapanthus africanus; assembly: GCA_030015575.1. Taxonomy (NCBI): domain Eukaryota; kingdom Viridiplantae; phylum Streptophyta; class Magnoliopsida; order Asparagales; family Amaryllidaceae; genus Agapanthus; species Agapanthus africanus. The sequence goes on from CM057343.1 coordinate 518,352,445, forward strand.
CCCAGATAAGTGGGAACACAATAGAACTGGAAGAAATTCCAGAACCACAGACTGTTACTGAAAGCTTAGTGGAACCAGAGGGTTCAACAGAACAGGACATTCCTACGCCGCTCCGCAGGAGTAGTAGGCAGTCTCATCCGCCCGAGAGATACTGCGGTTTTCTCATAGACGGGGATAGAGAGGATTGCATCATAGATTATGATGAGCCTACTAGCTTCCAGCAGGCCGTTCAGAGCGTTGACTCAGTGAAATGGCTGGATGCAATGCGGACCGAAATGGAGTCCATGTACACCAACAAGGTATGGACGTTGGACATTGCTCCAGACGGGGTAAAACCCGTAGGATGCAAGTGGATCTTCAAAAGGAAGATTGGTGTAGATGGACAGGTTGAGACCTATAAAGCTAGGCTGGTAGCAAAGGGTTTTCGTCAAAGACCTGGCTTGGACTACGACGAAACCTTTTCTCCAGTAGCCATGCTGAAATCCATTCGGATCCTTCTTGCCATTGCTGCCTTCCACGATTATGAGATTTGGCAGATGGACGTAAAAACCGCTTTTCTAAATGGAAATTTAGAGGAGTGTGTCTATATGGATCAGCCAGAGGGTTTCATTCAGAGTGGGAGCAGCGGAAAGGTGTGCAAGTTGCTTAAGTCCATCTATGGACTAAAGCAGGCATCGCGGAGTTGGAACATCTGTTTTGATGAGACGGTCAAGGAATTTGGCTTTATCAAAAATCCAGATGAACCATGCATCTATAGTAGATTTGTAGCGAGAACTGTAGTATTCCTCGTTTTATACGTGGATGACATTCTCTTAATAGGAAATGATATTCCTATGCTACAATCTGTCAAGGGGTTCTTGTCACAAAGGTTCTCCATGAAAGACCTGGGTGATGCCTCATACATCCTGGGGATCCGGATCCATCGTGATAGATCCAAGAGGATATTGGGACTTTCTCAGTCCAGGTACATCGACACCGTACTGAAAAGATTCAGTATGGAAGATTCCAAGCGCGGTAACCTACCGGCTTGTCACGGGATCACCCTCTCTAAAGAGATGTCTCCCAAGACTGATTTGGAGAGGGATCGCATGTCTATTATACCCTACGCTTCTGCGGTAGGCTCTATAATGTATGCGATGTTGTGTACCAGACCGGATGTAGCTTATGCACTGAGTGTAGTAAGCCGGTATCAGTCAAACCCTGGGGAGAAACATTGGATAGCGGTAAAGAACATTCTCAAGTACCTGAGGAGGACTAAGGAGATGTTTTTGGTGTATGGCGGAAAAGACCTCCAGATTGAGGCCTTTGCTGACTCCAGCTTCCAGAGTGACAAGGATGATTCCAAGTCCATGTCGGGTTTTGTCTTTACCCTCAATGGAGGGGCGGTGTGTTGGAAGAGTTCCAAACAAGAAACCGTTGCAGACTCGACGATGGAAGCGGAATACATCGCTGCATCTGATGCCGCAAAAGAAGCTGTCTGGATGAGGAAGTTCTTGAAAGAACTTCAGGTGGTTCCGTCCATTGTTGATCCAATACCTCTGTATTGCGACAACAACGGGGCTATAGCTTTAGCGAAGGAACCCAGGTCCCATCAGAAATCCAGGCACATCTTAAGGCGGTATCACCTGATCAGGGAGATCGTAGATCGCCAGGAGATCGAGGTTCGGAGAGTCGCTTCAGAAGATAACACTGCTGATCCATTCACCAAGGCCCTGCCCCAGACTCAGTTCGAGCGGCTGATCGAGATGATAGGTCTTCGATACGCCAGTACATGGCCTTAGTGCAAGTGGGAGATTGTTAGTGTATATGCCCTAGAGGCCATTACTGTATCATACTAGTTTGTATATTACTTAATGGATGCTTGGGATATTCACCTTGTATATACAATCTTGCTCAAAATAGTAGTATGCTACTTGGTTTGTTTCTACTTCAATGTGTACTTGTGTTTATTTCAGTATATCACTTATACGCATTAGTGGAGCCCTTAGGATCTTTGCTTGATTACCAGCGTTGTGATGGCAGTCACACTAGTGGGGGCTGGGTAATCTATAAGCACATCCTTATTCAGGTCCCTGGTCGCAGGACTATCGAGACAGGGCATCGATACTCCGGAGTAGACCAGCGCATGCGCTTCTCATCCCAGTGTGGGAGACGGTCTGTCCCACAGCCGTCAGTACGTCGTACTTGAGATAGTATGCGGGTGCTCGTTAGGTTACGGGTACACTGGACAGGACTCGTCGGGAACTGACTAGTTGGTATTATACTTATCGTCAGTTATCAGTTCCCAGGAAACATGAGTACAACTTAGTCCGCTGACTTGACACTGTCACTCCGCCTCGAGTGTGTTCCCACTGTACTTTGATCACTACCCTACCACGGCTCAAAGGAGTCGTGCAAACAGGTGGTGGTTGGGTGCAGTCCCGAAGCACTTGGAGGCAGTGACGGTTAGACAGGATTCGTCTCTCCCGGTATTGGGGGTTGACATCGCGCTGTGTCTAGGAGAGCCATTACACGAGTAGTCCCTGGCCAGGGCAAACGAGATATACTGGTAGGTTTCCAGTGTTATCTCAGGGTGTATTGGGCTTCACTCCGGCACGACTTGTACCGCTATTGGGGGACTGACGTTTACCGCCCCCTAGGCCCGCCATGCGATGTATCAGACGAACAGACCGGACTGTATGGAGAATGTCACACTCAGGCTCAGTAGGAGTTCAGATGGGTTTCGCCTCGTCGGTCTTCTTGTCGGCATTACCTGGGGACCGTTACGCACAGCTAGTGCCGCTTGCGGTCTGTGGTTAAACCCACTGCCAGCGTAGTGTCGAGTCTTTAGAGTCCCACACAGAAAGCTTTTCGCCTTTAGGCAAAAGAGTAGAGGTCGCATGGTATTGCGACAGTTCGCATGGTTTTGCGACAGGGTTCGGTCACATCCGTGCACTTGTGCACGTACAGTGTCCGGACAGTTTACACTAGCGGGCTTTGGTTTAAGCCAGATCCTAGTGTACCTTATGGGATTGGATTTATCCAGTTTGCATTCGTGTTCCTCGGAACGCGGATGCGGGTGTGTATGCACAGTTGACAGGGAGGCAGAGGCAGTGGATTCTCATTAGGGTTGTTGACAGTTGACCGTTGACTTTTGACTTTTTGCTCAACCCTAATGAGAATATGATTTGTGATTAACTATTATATTAATTAAGTATTATGGTGATATGGTTGTTGACTTGTTGACTTTTGTTGACTTGTTGACTTTGGTGACTTGTTGACTTTTGTTGACCGGTTGACTAGGCTTGACTAGTTGACCATCATGATGACCATGGTTATCATTTCATGCCAAAGACTTTTTTCTTGCTTGCTTTTTGAGTAAAATGAGTGCATGATATGATAACCTTATGGTTGCTTCTAACCATCACCAAAAGACTTTTTTGATATGATGAGTTATGATCACTTTGGATTATGAGAGGGTGAAAGGAAAAAGGGAGCCTCATTCTTTCTTGCTCACTCTCTCTCTTGTTCTTGAGCTCTCCCCTTGCTCTCACCCTCAACCTCTTGCTCCCTCTCTTGATCTATGGTTCTCTTGTCTCATGAGTTGAGAATCAAGAACCATAGATAAAATCCCATTCTATTTCCTCTCTACTCATTCTAGTTCACTAGGTTTAGCAAACCAAGTGAACTAGTTTCTTCAAAGACCGAAGAAGGAGCTAAAGGTTGGAGTTTTCAAGTGGATCTATCTTCGGCGTACGGAGACGACGAGAAGGAGCCATCGGACCACCACCGGAGCTTGAAGACGAAGGAGTTCAAGACAAGCTAGGTATAACCATCTCTATCCGAGTAGCTAAATATCTTTAGCTTAGTTTGCTAGTTTTAGTTTAGGTAACGATCCCGACCATAAGTTAGTCCATGTTGCCTCTTGCGATAAAAATTCGTTTTTTATACCGTTTCCGCCTCCCCGTAAGAACCGGGGGTCGCAATATGGACTTACAGGGTGTATCGAGACGAGGCATCAATATTCCAGAGTAGACTAGCGTATACACTTCTTGACCTATATGATGGGCGATGAATGATCCCACATCCATTGGTGTTTGACATCAAAGATGGTATACGGGTGCTCAGTGGAGACTGGGTACACTGAACAGGACTAGCCGAGAACTCCTAGATTGTATTATACCTCACGTCAGATAGCAGTTCTCTGGTGACACTAGTACAGGTTAGTCTGTAGACCCGAGATCGTCATAGAGTCTTGTGTGATTCCCACTGTGCTTTGATTTCCACCTTACCACGTTCATGAGAACGTGCAAAATGGTGGTTTTGGGTACAGTCCCGAGTCATATGGAGGCAATGAGCGGTAGGAGGGGATTCGTCTCTCCCGGTATTGGGGGTTGATGTTGCGCTGTGCTCGATTGGCTATAACAGGAAGTCCCTAGCCAGGGCTGATATGGAGATTTACTGGTAAGTGTTATCAGTAGTTTCTCGACCCGTTATGAGCCTCACATCGGCACGACTTATCAAGTTACTGGGGTCTGACGTTTACCACCCCTGGACTAGATATGCAACATATCAGATGTAGAGACCAGACTGTACAGTAGTGCTACTGACAGGCTTTGCGGGAGTTTAGACAAGCTTACTTGTTGATCTTCTGATCGCTCAATACCCGGGTAGCCGTTACGTCCAGCTAGTACCGCTGACGGCTTATGGGTGACTGATATGATCATCACCTACTGCCGGCGTATTGACGAGTCTTTAGAGTCCTATACAGAGTTTTCCTGGCTCAGGCGAAACGAAGTAGGAGCATATATGTCACGACCTGCAGGATACGGAACGTGACTGGCACTTAAGTTACGAAACGTCTCAAGGCGTCCGTAAATAAGTAAGCCAAAGCCCAGAAACAAAAAACCGATTTAGAAATAGAGTGAAGGAAAAACCAATTTTAATGCAAGCTATTTAATCCATTAAGTCACATCAAGATGTTTAAAGGCAACTTCCCTTTTTCCCAAAAATTCCGACAGAGTTTCCTTTGTAAAACAGGCCCCCAAACGGGTACAAACAGGAGTATACATGAATAACATGAAAAACGGCATCCCCAAGCAGGGGCTAGCTCTTTGCCTCAAGGCGGTCACAAATCCCATGCAATGTAAAATAACAATGTGCATAAATAAGCATAAAAAGCACAAGTAGAATAACATGTCGTCTCAAGTGAGCTCGACCCCAAATATAACATAAAATCCACAAGTCTCACAGCCTCGTCTCTGGGTCAATATACAATAATCCAAATAACTGGTACAGCTGAAATAGTAGCAGATGGAGTACTCTGGATATAATAAATATATATAAGGTGGTACAAAATGATAACATAACCCACTTATGAGCAAAAGCCTCGAGTCCAGGCAAAAAGAGCAAAATGAGCAAAAGTGTCCGCCGCTACAGTGCTAACGGAATGGACCTGCAGAAAAACTGTGGCACAACGGGGGTGAGTTGCCAGCTCGTGAGTAATAAATAACATCTACAAAGGCTATCGCATGCATGCACACAAGTATCCTAGCATCTCTAAAACAGGTATGGCTGGATGTACTAGCAGGTATGTATGCCACATAAATCAACTGTGATCTCAATATGTATATATAAGAATCATTCTATCTCTTTTTGTTTTGAAACTCTTTTTAAATATCAGCATAATACTCATAGAATAAACAAAATCCATGTCCAGCAACGACACCTCAAAACTGTCTCAAATCTCATATATCCATGTCATAGTATCTCTGGCCTCAGCCGTCCGGCTGACCCATCTCAAATATCAATATCTCATCATCTCGCGGCCCCGGTCGGCATCCTCTGGATATCCGCCGTGCCAAGGTAATCCGTCCTCTGCCAGGCTCAACGCCATCTCCTGCGATCCTCTTACCCCGGGGTACCTTACCGGGCCCACCATGTACCCGTGACAGTTCCTCCACTCCTCGACACGGATCTCGAAAACCACAGCAAACTCATGGTGGACGACACTTTACATCACTAGAAAACCGCAACTTTTATGTTTTAAAAGATAATAAGTTTGTAAATCTTGCGGCTTTCCCCCAAAATCCAGAAATATCATAAAATCTCAAGAAATCATCATGGGTGCATATGTCAATGATAATGAATGCATATGGTGTAGGGTTCCTAGGCACCCTAATGAGGTCTCACAAGGCATCAACCATGCCAATTTCAAATTTAAACGGTGCCGAGAAACCCTAGAACGGATCGTTGGCTAGATTTCTAGGCGAAAAACAAACTAGTTAACACTTAACTAAGGTTTATACGGAAATAACCATTGTAGATCCGGTGCCCCACCTCCATAGCTCCACAACGAAGTCCCCTTGCTGCCCAAATGAATTGCCGGGCTCTAGCGTCGGCTTCATCGGAGAATAGGCGGGCTAGGTCGTCGATGTCCATGCCGAAGATGATCTACGTCGAGGCATCGCTAGATCAAGCTCCCACTTTACCAAGTCATGAAACTTGTGAAGAAAACACCCTGTACTACTTGGCAAGAGGTAGAGGATGAAGAAATAGGAAGTGGGTTCACTTTAGAATTGGATTTCTCACTCTTTATCATCACTTGCCATTGATGGAGGCAAGCTTTCTTCACATGAAGAAATGAAGAAGAAGAAGAATATTGTTATGATAAGTTATTTCAAAAATAGAAAATAAAAGGAATGCTTATCATAATCTAACCATGGTGAAGTGTAGAGAATCAACTAGGGTTGAGTGGAGTGGTTAGGGTTAAGCATGAGACAAAATGGTGACTAAGTCAAAGCTTCATGAAGCTTCAACATGCAAGTCCAAAATTAGCCACCATTTCATTTCTTTATGCTTAATATTTTTCCAAAATAAATAAATGAATAAATAATGGATAAAACAAAACCCTAATTTCCAACTTAACCATGGTTTAATTCTTTACACTTAACCAAAAAGCATGTATCATCAAACATGATACAATCATGTGTACAAAAGTATATCACATATACAATGTGCACAAACCAAGTGAGAAAATCCGTTTAAAGTGAACCAATACTAGTTAGTGCAAAGTAATATATCAAATATATAATTATGCATTAAATCATTAAATCAACACTTGATTTAACGATCCGGTCATATCGCATATAACCGACTAGTATTCAATGTATCGGCTTATCGAATCAATTCTTGATTCGATAACTAGGTTATATCGCATACAACCATTCAACACATTCATCGCGAGAATGAAATACGGTATCACATACACGCATTATTCTCGGTCCCGCACATATCTCATATGCGCTCCTATTTCGTTTCGCTTGAGCCAGGAAACCTCTGTGTAGGACTCTAAAGACTCGTCAATACGCCGGCAGCAGGTGATGATCATATCAAACACCCACAAGCCGCAAGCGGTCTGCTAAACGTAACGGCCACCCGGGTATTGAGCGATCAGAAGATCGACGAGCAAGCCCGCTCACACTCCAGTGAATCTAACCAGTAACACTACCGTACAGTCCGGTCTGATCGTCTGATATGTCGCATATCTCGCCTAGGGGTGGTAAACGTCAAACCCCAATAGCTCGATAAGTCGTGTCGATATGAGGTCTATAACAATTCGAGAAACTACTGGTAACACTTACCAGTAAATCTCAGCAACCCTGGACAGGGATTTCCGGTTATAGCCAATCGAACACAGCGCAACATCAACCCCCTATACCGGGAGAGACGAATCCCCTCCTATCGCTCATTGCCTCCATGTGACTCGGGACTGTACCCAAAAACCACCGTTTTGCACGCCCTCTTGGACGTGGTAAGATGGAAATCAAAGCACAGTGGGAACCACACAAGACTCTATGACGATCTCGGGTCAACAGACTACTCTGTACCAGTGTCACCAGAGAACTGCCATCTGACGTAAGGTATAATACCATCTGGGAGTTCTCGGCGAGTCCGTCCAGTGTACCCAGTCTCCACTGAGCACCCGTACATCATCTCTGATGTCAAACACCAATGGATATGGGATCATCCATCACCCATCTGTATGGGTCGAGAAGGTATACGCTAGTCTACTCTGGTATATCGATGCCCCGTCTCGATACACCCTCGACTAGGGACTTTGAAGGATGTACTTATGGACTACCATGTCCCCACTAGTATGATCCGCATCATAGTCCAGGTAGTCAAGCACAGATCCTAAGGGCTTTACCAACATGTAACAGGGAGACAATCAGTGTACACGTTAAGGTAAAGATCAACCAGATAGCATACTATCATGTCGAGCAAGAAAGTCCTCCCTATATATGTCCCAGCATCCACTACAATATACATCCAATGTACAGTAATGGCCTCTAGGGCATACATATAACTAACAATCTCCCACTTGCACTAGGGCCATCTGTAGCAGTGGTTGTAGTATCTCATACTCAACCATCCCATAAAAGTCTCTCTCTGGGAACAGGCCTTTGTGAGTGGATCCGCTGTGTTGTCCTCTAAGTCTACTCTCCTAACCTCGATCTCCCTGGAGATCAACCATCTCCATGATCAGGTGACACTGCCTTAGAATATGTCTGGATCACTGATGGGACGGACGTTCCTTGGCATAAGCCATAACTCCATTGTCTCACAATGGTTGGAACGTAGTTCATCTCATAAACCAATATACACCCAAACATCCTCTTTGGTAGCATCTTAAGTAGCGATGTATCCTTCCTTTATCTTCTAGTATGACACGGTATCTAGCTTGGAACTCTTCCAACATACCGTCCCTCGATAGAGGGTAAAGACAATGCCTGTGACTGACACTCAGTCGTATTTATCACCCTGGAACACTTCCAGTGATTCTTCCCAGGATCAATTGATACCGTCTCACTACAACTAGTGAGTATCCTAATATCCATTTAGATCTATCTCATAGATCCAAAACCCAGGATTTAGTAGGTATCACTTTGATCATATGTGGAGAATCATTGTGATAAGCGGAGATTGATCGAGCGTAGCATAGGAAACTCTTTCTTTATCAAGAGTATGTCATCCACGTACTCTACGAGGATCGTCACCATACTCCCTACTACCTTTTTGTTTATACAAGGTTCATCTTCCATTTTGATGATGTCAACTTCTTTGACTAACACATCAAAATAGACGTTCCATCTCCGCGATGCCTGCTTTATCCTATAAAGCATCTTGCACACGTTTCCGCTGCTCCCACTGTCTACGAGGCACTCTGGCTGTGTTCTTATAAACGCTCTATTCTAAAATATCATTTAGAAAAGCTGTCATGACACCCAACCACCAGATATCGTAGTCATGGTACGTAGCTGTGGCAAGTAGGATCTGGATGGACTTAAGCATAGGCACTGGAAAAGGTTTCATCATTATCCACGCCTGGTCGATGACGAAAACCCTTAACAAGTGTAGCTTTGAAAGTCTCAACTTTTTCATGTACACCAAGTAATCTTCTCAAGATATACTTGCTCCTGATGGGGATATAACCCTTCAGATATAGCAACCAAAGTCCATACTTTGTTGGTGTATAAGGATTCCATCTCAGATCGCTAAACATCCAGCCATTCTTACAGAGTCTTACTCTCGATGGCCTGCTCGAAGCTAGTTGGGTCATCATCTCATGATGCAATCCTCGCTCCCACTGTCATAGAGAAACAGAAGTATCTCTCAGGTGGGTAAGAAACCCTACTAGATCGGCGGAGAGGCTGAGGTTTGTTGGTTACTATTGAATCCTTTGGTTTTATCAAATCATCTGTTGTATTTTGTATAGCTGGAACATTTCCAGTTGTACATAACAGACCTTGCCTCGAACTTGTCCGGATTTTGCTTTTAAACATAGCCCGGACAACCCCAAATCTTAATCAACTTAAGATATGGGCTCTTCCCTTTCCATATCACATATGAAATGGTAGGCAACTGATTTGATTCGAACCCTATTCAATAGGTATGCAGCTTCTCAAGTGCATAACTCCCAAAAAGGAAATAGGTAACTCAGTAGTACTCATCACAGAGCACACCTTATCATATAGGGTGTGATTGCTCCACCCCGATATACCATCGTGCTATGGTGTATACGGAGGAGTAATGCTGAGAGAGAATCTCATTCTCCTTTAGAAATGTCCAAGAATTTCGTGCTCAAGTATTCTCCTCCCTGATCGCATCAAAGGACATAATACTTATACCCTCATTTGGTTCTCTACTTCTAACTTATATTCCGTGAATATCTCAAAAGGTTCGGACTTGTGTTTCAACAAGAACATATGTCTGAATCTAAAGAGATCATCAGAGAACGTAATGAAGTATAAAGAACCAGTCCTGGCATGTGTAGACATGGGACCTTACATACATCAACATGTATCAATCCCAAGAGTTTACTTAACTCTTTCTCTGTTACCAATAAACGGAGCTATGGTCATTTTATCTTTGTGACATGACTGGCGTGTTTCACAAGATGTAAATTCAAACTAATTTAAATATGCATCTTTATGTAACTCTAGCTAGTCGGGCCACATTGATCTGACCTAGTCTACAATACCTCAAGAAGGAATCGTTCATTCTGAACTCTTCCTCTTGTGTGTGTTCAGTATACTAAAGAACTGTAGTTTGATTTAGAACATCAATGCTTTTAGATAACGTGCCTGAACCGATCAACTTTTGATATAGGAAATGTTCAAAACATTATCCAACAATTCAAAATTTTATCGTTTCTTTACTAACAAAGAGACAGATATAATTTTGTATATCAGGTTCGGTATCTAATAACATTCGTTCAGAATCATTGTATTCTGTTAACACAGGGTGATAGTGACCAACAGACTTGGCTGCAACTCTTGCCCCGTTTTCTGCCTCATGAAACTTATCACCCGTTCTCAGTTCTCTACCTTTCTGTAGCCCTATGTAACAGATTACATATCTGGGATCCTGATCTGGTATCACATACCCAGGACGTAAAGGATACTGAGAAACAGTTCTTTGTAATGAACACACCCGAAGATGATGCATCATATGCACTTTCTTCGTTTGGGCGGCACGGGAAATCTGGTATTCCCCAATTTCCTGCTCTATCTTATAACAATTATAAGTTGGTGCGGGACCAACGTTCCCCAGCTCAGTATAACAAGCGGGTTCGGTCAATATTCCGTATTATTATCTTGATTAAGGCGTGATATGGTCGCTACCTGGAGAGAGAGAGAAGAAAACACTCAGCGTGCGCTCTTTCAAGAATAGATTGGTTATTATTTTATCTAATCAGGATGGCTCCCACTGCTTTTTATCAAATCTTCCTTCAAACCCTAAAAGGAAAGACTAGCCGGGATTAATTACACACTACAAGTTCGCCAATCTTTCAACCAGGCCAGTGTCGGTACTTTGAGGGAGGTCCCCCGTGCTTTCGCACGAACCTAATTAATGTAAACCTCGTTTTCCCAGAGGCGTAACCCCATTGACACCTTTCTAGACACCTACTTGATCGGCTAATTGTAATGTATAAAACTCTCCCAGGAGTAACTCTTACTCGCAGCGGGTATCGGGATCCAACTATCTCATAGAAGGTATGCAATCTCATTGCAAATTTCAACACTTGAAATTCCCGATAATATTTTGCCCCTAGCAGCTATATGACCTTAACATAGTCAACAAATTATAAGTGCTAGTCAAGTTCAACCCGTCATTTCCCGATTGAATTAAACCCACCCGCACGACCCTTAACATAGTCAACAAAGTCGCACGACTACCCTAATCCAATCGCATCATATGCTTATGCAGATAAGCACTAATTAGCTACCGCACACTACGCCTTAACATAGTCAACAAACGTAGCACGAATACTAACTAGTACTTATCTGAAATGACGGAGGGCTACGACAGGTTTTTCTGAAAACCTATTGCGTAATGAACTTGATATCGTTGTAGAATCAAATGATTTTGAAAATGGAGTGCTTTTGAGGCTTTTCTAGTTTTGCTAAAGGAGTCACTCCCGGTGAAGGGATCGTCGGTCCTTTCCTCGTCGAATGAGGTGCGGGATATATCATATATATCACTGTGCAAAGCAAAAACTCTTAAAAGCAATCAAAAGACAAACCGAGTGTGTAGCATCTGCCAGTTATTGCTAAAGGAGTCACTCCCTGTGAAGGGATCTCGGTCCTTTCCTCATCGAATAAGATGCAGGATATATCATATATACCGCTGTGCAAAGCAAGAACTGTAGCTACCCTTTTTATTTTGAAATTCGATTCTACAACATCTTAGGTTTCTTTTAATTTCATTAATCTCATTAATGAAGTCCCATCATTTAAATACCTGAACATCACAGATAAATACGACGTACACTTATGCCATCCGCATTCGCCTCGATGTCCCCTCGTGCACCGTTAGGTTAGGTAACTAACGGCAGAGCGGGGCAGGGCTAGCGCGGGTGTAAAACATAAGTAACGTCTATATAATATATCATATATACTATATACAGCATTTATCACAGAACATCACATGATCGCATCACAGATATCGCAGCAGAAGAAACATATGAAATATTGGATATACTAGGACGTCCGTGTTTTCAATACGAGCCAGTATAAAACACGGATTCCACGGTCGTGATGAATAACCAAACCCACACCCCAAGACCCCTACGAGAGCGGCAAGCAACCCTACCAATTCTAGAGTTAGGAGACCCGGACTCGACTCCTCGAGTTGGTCTCCCACTGGACTCCAGAACCCGGTTACTTGTGCTCTCCTCCTTGGGTCTATCCTAGTGCGGAAAAGTAAATAATATACAAAGGGTGACAACTTCCGCAACCTGGAAGTGCCCCAAATAAAAGAATATTACATACAAGTTTTTACATGAATGAAAATGAAATACACTCATCTCACATAAAAACCCCCGGCTATTCAAACACGACGATCCAATATAACATATCCAGCAACACATAACATCACATGTCATCAACGTAAGTAAATATGCGCATCCCAATTGTCGTTGACATATAGCAACGAAACCGGCGATATCACATATTACACTTACGGTCACAGAAAAGAAAGTATAAAACTACAACAGTTGGAATCCGCAACCACCTCAGACATCACATGCCTGACCAAATGAATTCCTTAGACATCACATGCCTAACTATTATAAATCCCGCATTTTAGTCTCATCATCGAAAACACTTTTCAATATCAAGTCGGGCAATTCAACAAGATTCCCGACATCCTGATCGAATGCTCGTCGCAAACTTCAGTAGGCGGCCGCACCCCCGATACCGTCGACGAAGTGCACCAAGGCGGAACACCGCTACCGCGAGCACCCGAACGGATGCTTTCGGCGACGGGGTTCTCCTACAGTCACTTGGTCGGGGCTATGGAGTGAGACTGTCTATTAAATTTACCCGGCGAGTATCCGCGTACGCTACGTGATTGCGACGGACTTTTGATCACATCAAAATTCCGTGGCAACCGATCAAGTGAGACTAAATTGCTAGATTTACAACATTCATTCAGTTATCTCATAACTTCTTGTGAATTCCAATTATTGTATCCCATTCCAGATAAATAGAAAATGTTAAACTTTTCGATCGAACAGTCAAACACCCAAGTTTTCCCGATACAGATCAACACATGAAATAAGTCTAACAACATTCAATTCATGCCTCAGTACCAACGGTCCAGCCATAGAAGGGTCAAGCCAACGCCTCACATGTGGCACGCCGTACTGCCCCAAACCCGAAGGTTCAAAGGGCAGTTCAAGACGGTCACATAATCGAGTTAAGGTTTGTTGTCTTCTAGAGGGTCCATCGAGTTACTTGCATTACTTAGAACGTCTTTAAACTACGGAAAAATCCAACACTTGGAAATTTCCCGACAGGGGAAAAATTGGGTATTTATATCCGGTCGAACTTTTTAACATATTCTAAAATTTATCCGGAAAGCCACATAGACAAAATCTGATAATCCGATCGAACATTCGAATCCCCAAAACAACCTCAGAAAATTCAACTCTTGAATAAATATTAAAAATTCCCAGAAAATCCAACTCCAGAAAATAGGAATTACTGTGCAAACAAAAGAAGCTGACGTCATCAATCGGCCGCGGAACCGCCGCAGTAGCTAGGCTTCTACCGCGGTTCCGCCGCAGTTTGGACTGTTCATGAGAAAATTTTTGCGCCGTAATTCTTATATTTCCCTGCTGAATTTTTTAGCAATTTTTAATTTGGAAAAATCCCAGTTTTTGAAAAAAGGACAGAGAGCTATTTTGGGTTCTAAATTTCGGTTCGATCGGACTTCAAATTGCGTCTAGACTTCGTCTAAGGCTCTAGCTAGGCTCTGATACCACTGTAGGGTTCCTAGGCACCCTAATGAGGTCTCACAAGGCATCAACCATGCCAATTTCAAATTTAAACGGTGCCGAGAAACCCTAGAACGGATCGTTGGCTAGATTTCTAGGCGAAAAACAAACTAGTTAACACTTAACTAAGGTTTATACGGAAATACAACCTTTGTAGATCCGGTGCTCCACCTCCATAGCTCCGCAACAAAGTCCCCTTGCTGTCCAAATGAATTCCCGGGCTCTAGCGTCGGCTTCATCAGAGAATAGGCGGGCTAGGTCGTCGATGTCTATGTCGAAGATGATCTACGTCGAGGCATCGCTAGATCAAGCTCCCACTTCACCAAGTCATGAAACTTGTGAAGAAAACACCCTGTACTACTTGGCAAGAGATGGAGGATGAAGAAATAGGAAGTGGGTTCACTTTAGAATTGGATTTCTCACTCTTTATCATCACTTGCCATTGATGGAGGCAAGCTTTCTTCACATGAAGAAATGAAGAAGAAGAAGAATATTGTTATGATAAGTTATTTCAAAAATAGAAAATAAAAGGAATGCTTATCATAATCTAACCATGGTGAAGTGTAGAGAATCAACTAGGGTTGAGTGGAGTGGTTAGGGTTAAGCATGAGACAAAATGGTGACTAAGTCAAAGCTTCATGAAGCTTCAACATGCAAGTCCAAAATTAGCCACCATTTCATTTCTTTATGCTTAATATTTTTCCAAAATAAATAAATGAATAAATAATGGATAAAAAAAACCCTAATTTCCAACTTAACCATGGTTTAATTCTTTACACTTAACCAAAAAGCATGTATCATCAAACATGATACAATCATGTGTACAAAAGTATATCACATATACAATGTGCACAAACCAAGTGAGAAAATCCGTTTAAAGTGAACCAATACTAGTTAGTGCAAAGTAATATATCAAATATATAATTATGCATTAAATCATTTAATCAACACTTGATTTAACGATCCGGTCATATCGCATATAACCGACTAGTATTCTATGTATCGGCTTATCGAATCAATCCTCGATTCGATAACTAGGTTATATCGCATACAACCATTCAACACATTCATCGCGAGAATGAAATACGGTATCACATACACGCATTATTCTCGGTCCCGCACATATCTCATATGCGCTCCTATTTCGTTTCGCTTGAGCCAGGAAACCTCTGTGTAGGACTCTAAAGACTCGTCAATACGCCGGCAGCAGGTGATGATCATATCAAACACCCACAAGCCGCAAGCGGTCTGCTAAACGTAACGGCCACCCGGGTATTGAGCGATCAGAAGATCGACGAGCAAGCCCGCTCACACTCCAGTGAATCCAACCAGTAACACTACCGTACAGTCCGGTCTGATCGTCTGATATGTCGCATATCTCGCCTAGGGGTGGTAAACGTCAGACCCCAATAGCTCGATAAGTCATGTCGATATGAGGTCTATAACAATTCGAGAAACTACTGGTAACACTTACCAGTAAATCTCAGCAACCCTGGCCAGGGATTTCCGGTTATAGCCAATCGAACACAGCGCAACATCAACCCCCTATACCGGGAGAGACGAATCCCCTCCTATCGCTCATTGCCTCCATGTGACTCGGGACTGTACCCAAAAACCACCGTTTTGCACGCCCTCTTGGACGTGGTAAGATGAAAATCAAAGCACAGTGGGAACCACACAAGACTCTATGACGATCTCGGGTCAACAGACTACTCTGTACCAGTGTCACCAGAGAACTGCCATCTGACGTAAGGTATAATACCATCTGGGAGTTCTCGGCGAGTCCGTCCAGTGTACCCAGTCTCCACTGAGCACCCGTACATCATCTCTGATGTCAAACACCAATGGATATGGGATCATCCATCGCCCATCTGTATGGGTCGAGAAGGTATACGCTAGTCTACTCTGGTATATCGATGCCCCGTCTCGATATACCCTCGACTAGGGACTTTAAAGGATGTACTTATGGACTACCATGTCCCCACTAGTATGATCCGCATCATAGTCCAGGTAGTCAAGCACAGATCCTAAGGGCTTTACCAACATGTAACAGGGAGACAATCAGTGTACACGTTAAGGTAAAGATCAACCAGATAGCATACTATCATGTCGAGCAAGAAAGTCCTCCCTATATATGTCCCAGCATCCACTACAATATACATCCAATGTACAGTAATGGCCTCTAGGGCATACATATAACTAAAATTTGGTATCAATGTTCAAGTTGCAATGTATGATTTATCACTAGGCATGAACAAAGATATAATGATGTATATGTACGAGAATAGCAATTCTATGATTTCATTTTAAAGATTTATTGCAATAGCACAGGTCTAAGCATCAATTATTAACGTGTTTCAGATTATAAGTTTTCTAGTGTTGTGACATAGCAATTACCAGGGTGTGGTTGTACACATGAATAGTGCTCGTGCTGCATATAAGAACCCTGATAATGGTGCATGTGTCTTACAGGATGAGTTCTGTTCACACCATAATATTGCATTTATCATTCCCCTACTCTTATCCTTTTTATAAATAAACAGGTACTCTTGACGCACGTTTGTTGCATATTACAGGTTACAGGTTTCTGGAGCAAATACAGTGAAAAAGACACAAAACAACAGAAAAGGGACTTTTGACCAACAATTAGACGAATCCTAGTCAAGCCCAGTTCACATAGGTGCAAGGCAACGAATGTCAAGGTGAAACGGTTAAAAAGCCCAATACAAGTCTTCACTGAAGATCTGGAGAAGAGTGAGAAGCAAACAGAGAAAAAGAAGTATAAAACTAAGAAGCCCAGACAACCACAAAAGGACCCCAGAAGTTTGGAAGCCCAAGACCATCAATGGGCCGCGGATCCGCGGCCCAAGCCATCAATTGCCGCGGATCCGCGGCCGTATAATGCCCGTGTCAGCGCAAAGATTTTGTGCTGTTGCGTCGGTGCGGGTGTTGGGATTTTTCGTGGGCAAATCTGTAATTGCGTATGCGCGAGAGTCTGTAACCCTAGGTTTCCTATTTTCCTATAAATTGTAATTTGAAATCTGAAAAATGGATGCCTCTTTTCAATAAATAAATTCAGAATTTCTTGGAGTGACATTCAGATCTATTCTGTCTTCTACTTGGAGGGAGCCATCAAATCTGTAGGTAATTTATTTCCTTGCTTTTATTTTCTAGTATAATTTATCATCCCCTAATGAGCGAGTAGTCTCCTCGCTTGTTAGGGTTAGCCTTAGCGAAAGGATTGAGAGATGAGATCTCTCACACCTTTCAATGCCATCTTCACTTTAGAGTTAGAACTCCATGCATACGCACACATCCGCTCCCTACGGCACCCTACCCCTCGAGGTAACGGTGAACCGTAGTATAAAGGGCCGGTTGCGCGCGTTTTCCATGGGGGTTAGGGTAATTATCAACAAAGGAAGGATACGAATCTAGAGGAAGAAACATCTTCCCAAAAGATTCGTATCCACTTTATTGATAATTAACATAACATCTAATAGATCTAAAAAAGAAGGCATTGAAAGTGGTGAAGGAAACATTAATCTCCAAAACTTCCCCTAAGCCTAACCCTAGCAAGACTTTCAATTAGATTAATTAGATCTAGTTTTTATAGATTTTCATAAACCAATCAAAACGACAAATAGAATCAACTCGTTAAAACACATAAAAGGAATTTACCCGTCTCTGTGGATCGACCCGCACTCACCGGCTAGCTGCGAAGCGACGCCGTTTCTGATTGCGGTAATTACAGTTTTTGACAACAATCAAATGGCGCCGTTGCCGGGGACGGCGTAATTTTTCTTTTTGTGAATTTTCGGGTTGATATAAATTTTAAAAATTATAAAAATATGAAAATAAAAAAAAAAAAATTATCAAATTTGATCTGTTTGAAGGGTGTGTCTTTTGAATCTTGCAGGAACAGCAAACAATTAAGGATCTGGAAATTTACAGAGGGCAAAACAAAAATTGGTACATAAGAACAGAGAGGAACTGAAGAGACAGAACCACAGAATTTTTTCCAGAGGCCGATCTCTCCACTCCACCGCGTTTCCGCCGCATAATGGGGCCATCCGCCGCGTTTCCGCGCTCTTAGTGCCACGTCAGCGCACCAAATTTTGCTGGTTTGATTTCTCCTTCTTCCCTCTGTCAACCTCCATATATCTTTCTGTAAAAAGTTTTCTGCAGGAATTCTTTGCGTAAAGAGTCTTTCTCCCCCTTCTAAATAACAGATCTCTGCAGGTTTCTTTGCGCCGCGCTAAAAATTGATTGCAAGTGAAATTTTATCTGTTTTGCATAATTTAACCGGACTCTAAGGGGCTATTTGACCAAACTCAGATTGGGTGGGGATTTCATCACCCTTCCCAGGACCCTAGAAAACATCTAAAGCATTTTGCATCGACCACAATTAATTAAAAAAGATTAGACTCAGACCTAAGGACAGCGAACTCAATAGGAAAAGGACTAGGGTAGGCATCAGCCGTTTATCCTAACCGACATTGCGGTGTCTAGGCTAGTGGTTATTAATTAGGCCCACTGTAGTAGTGGTTCCTTCCCACATACCTGGCCGTACTTGTCCGTGAAGAGGCGGTTTGAGGTCCTATCTCTAGCCCTAGTTAGGAGCTGTCTAGCAGACCTAGGCGACCCTAGATCTAGGCCTGATTGTGCATGTGTGGTTGATACTTTTGTGTCACGAGTCCGTTTTCAAAAACCTCTTTGCAAAACTTTCACATAAAAAATAAAGAAAAAAATCTTTTAAAAACTTGCAAAAATTTTGTCGCTAAGAAATCCTTGCATTCTTCTATCATGGGTACCCCACATCATAAACCTCTTGCCGAATCTTGGTATCCCGAACCTAACTTTGCGTCGTTCGTCAATTGTTTCGGTCAATTTAAAAACGATCCCTCCTTGCCAAAAATTTCGTTGAAAGATCAAATAGAGACGTCTAGGAGAAATAGTTTGACTTTTCAACCCACTTCGTGTCAACCGAGTCAACCTTTACAACCTACATATGTTGATACCACTTCTTCAAGTCCTTCTGTCATTCCTAGGCCGATGTCCATTGCTGAGCATATTGCTCAATCTCGCAGTCGATCTTTCACCCCTCTCCACTCATCCAGTTTTAGGGATCCGCACGATTATTCACCTTCTTATCCATATGTTGACCCTACTCCTGTCTTACCACCCACTTCCTACCAGTCATACCCGACCTTCCCACCTTCACTAGACGCTGTTTCGACACAACCATTAGGGAGTTTCACATACCCAACTAATTTTGAATCTTTTACTGAAACCCCCTCACCACCTAAGTCTAGTTTGGAAGAGTCGTTGGAAGCATATATTGCTGTAACAAATAAAATAATGAGGAATGTGGAAGCATCCATGGCCGCCCTTATGCAACCTAGTGAACCGGTAGCTAGTGTCCCGCTAGCTCCAAATTTTTCAATGTATAAGGCGGCAGTTGGACAGAGTGAGAATGAGAGAGGATTTTCAAATCAAACCTACCCTTACCCAATTGAAGCCCACAACTCCTGTTTTCCATCGATTGCCCTAAATAGTTCACCTGTTGAAAATAAAAATGAGTTGTGTGATTTTGTAGTGCTTGATTTGCCAAATTGTGAAGAACCCCTTTCGAGTGAAACCGCACATAATCCATTTAACCTTTACACACCCACTCTAGAACCTACATTGATAAACAACCATGCTTTTGAGGAGGTGTCTAAAGAAATTGATTTTCACTTGATTGAGGATATAGACGCCGGGAATATTTCGGATGATGAACCTGTCGATTTAATAGAAATTTTATGTTCAAATCATCATCCTGAGTTATTAAATGTTTCCCCCAAATCTCATATGCGTCTAGATTTTGATGTTAATGGCATGGATAAATTAAATATTGAGGATAGTACTGAGGAGAGTCTTGAGGATAATATCGAGGTTGAACCATTTTTAATTGATGTGTCGGATTTTCCAATTCAGCCTCCTGAACCTTTGACTGTTATATCACCCTCCCTCCTTCCTATTGTTCCGACTGAACAAATGACCGTTACGCTTTCATCTCCTATACCAAGTTCAGCGTACCCATGTTTTCTTGCGAATCTTGAGGGATTTGACCCCATTGCACGACGAGTTGGTAGGTTAGCGCAATCGCTTTTAACACATCGGCCATCACAAATTGCGCTAATTTATTCACTCAATTTACACCCTCAAGATCGCACTCCACATCTTTCTTCTTACCGTCTTTCTTCTCAACCACCAAGACCAGATTCTACCATTCTTCTTTCCACACGGTCTCGCGTGCTTTTCATCTCTTTTCTTTCCATCCCATTCTTGCACCAACTCTACCATTACCATTATAAGATTTTTGAATGGTTGGTGCTAACATTTGGCTTGTGTAAGGCCAAGCTTAACTTTGGGGGGAATCTTGTTGTATATATGTAAATATTTTTTGTTTTCTTTTCTATAAAAAATTTAAAAAAAAAATTCAAAACATAAAAAAAAATTATTATAAATAAATAAACAGGGGAGTATCGGTACTTTGACCCTCTTGGTTTAGCATGACAGTGAGGACACTGTCAAGTTCAAGTTTGGGGGTATGCTCGGTACGTCTTTTTCCTTCGCATTCATTTGTACATATTTTTGCATTTGCATACCTATTTGAAAACCCATAAAAATTTGAAAAATTTCAAAAAATTATAAAAATTATTGTATTCAATTTTGGCTAATTGACTAGAGTTTGACAGATAGGTTAACTGGCTAGGAACAACTAGATCTTAGACTTAGTGAATTAAAAACCCTAAAAATAACATTTCTTAAAGTTTAACGATAGAAAGTATATGCCTTGTAGTTTATTTAGAAATAGGCAAATTTTGGGTTCACTTCTTGGGCTAAGTCGAAACAAAGGAAGAGTATTGATGTTCTTATTAGAATATAAGTTTGAAAAATAGTTCCTAACTTAAGTCTAAATTCTGAAAATGTATACCCTACAATTTGCACATTCACGCACCTTGAAACTTGGAATAGTAGAAGAGACCTTGAAATACTCTTGTCTAAAGTCCTTAGTACAATGAAAATAAAAGAAAAAAAATGTGAATAAAGAATAAAAAAATGGACACTGGTTTTTGTGATTACTTAAGGCTGCAAAAATAGAAAAATATTTAGCGAGGGTGCTTCATCACCTAGTGCCTTAGACCAACTGATTTGGGAGTCACTGCTAAAGCCTTGGGTGTTGCAAGGACTAGGAAGTACGCTTTAAAGTGCAAACGCATTTTGTAATCGGTTGTTGGTACCTCAAGAAGTATTAACGGTCGCATGAAGGATGTGTAAGCAAATTTCATTTAAAAATTCACTAATTAATAAGTGCTTTGGACAAAGAACGAGAGTATGATTGCTTGATTTGAATTCCCAAGTTTAGGGGTGATCTATACACACACGTAGGGGTATGTGATTGGAATTTAGATAAGAGATAGGAATGAAAGATAAAATTTGTATCTTTAATAGAGTTGATAGAAAATTCCTAAGTAGAGATGAAACCCTAGAAGGAAGACTTAAGAGATGCCGAAAGCTAAGTAGGTCTACATAACATATATAATCTTAAGTTAAATAATGAGAAGGCGTGAAGAATATGGGTGGATAATTTGCGGGTCAATGATAATAGAATTCCTTGTTAGAAAACCTAATTGGTGAACAAAAGTCAATGGGCCGAGTTGATAGGATTTTGTGGGTGTAATCCGCTGAAAACCCTCAGGAGACAACACTCCTCCTACTAGGGACACCTAGAGGTTTAACGACTTGTTGCACGTGCTCAGTGCAATCGCGTTACCCTGCGAAAGTGTGGTTAGGATTTTAGTGAATAAAATAATAAGTTTGCTCGAGGACGAGCAAAAGGTAAGTTTGGGGGTATTTCTTCAGACCATAATATTGCATTTATAATTCCCCTACTCTTATCCTTTTTATAAATAAACAGGTACTCTTGACGCACGTTTGTTGCATATTACAGGATACAGGTTTCTGGAGCAAATACAGTGAAAAGACACAAAACAACAGAAAAGGGACTTTTGACCAACAATTAAACGAATCCTAGTCAAGCCCAGTTCACATAGGTGCAAGGCAACGAATGTCAAGGTGAAACGGTTAAAAAGCCCAATACAAGTCTTCACTGAAGATCTGGAGAAGAGTGAGAAGCAAACAGAGAAAAAGAAGTATAAAACTAAGAAGCCCAGACAACCACAAAAGGACCCCAGAAGTTTGGAAGCCCAAGACCATCAATGGGCCGCGGATCCGCGGCCCAAGCCATCAATTGCCGCGGATCCGCGGCCGTATAATGCCCGTGTCGGCGCAAAGATTTTGTGCTGTTGCGTCGGTGCGGGTGTTGGGATTTTTCGTGGGCAAATCTGTAATTGCGTATGCGCGAGAGTCTGTAACCCTAGGTTTCCTATTTTCCTATAAATTGTAATTTGAAATCTGAAAAATGGATGCCTCTTTTCAATAAATAAATTCAGAATTTCTGGGAGTGACATTCAGATCTATTCTGTCTTCTACTTGGAGGGAGCCATCAAATCTGTAGGTAATTTATTTCCTTGCTTTTATTTTCTAGTATAATTTATCATCCCCTAATGAGCGAGTAGTCTCCTCGCTTGTTAGGGTTAGCCTTAGCGAAAGGATTGAGAGATGAGATCTCTCACACCTTTCAATGCCATCTTCACTTTAGAGTTAGAACTCCATGCATACGCACACATCCGCTCCCTACGGCACCCTACCCCTCGAGGTAACGGTGAACCGTAGTATAAAGGGCTGGTTGCGCGCGTTTTCCATGGGGGTTAGGGTAATTATCAACAAAGGAAGGATACGAATCTAGAGGAAGAAACATCTTCCCAAAAGATTTGTATCCACTTTATTGATAATTAACATAACATCTAATAGATCTAAAAAAGAAGGCATTGAAAGCGGTGAAAGAAACATTAATCTCCAAAACTTTCCCTAAGCCTAACCCTAGCAAGACTTTCAATTAGATTAATTAGATCTAGTTTTTATAGATTTTCATAAACCAATCAAAACGACAAATAGAATCAACTCGTTAAAACACATAAAAGGAATTTACCCGTCTCTGTGGATCGACCCGCACTCACCGGCTAGCTGCGAAGCGACGCCGTTTCTGATTGCGGTAATTACAGTTTTTGACAACAATCAAGTTCGCACATGTATGACAGTATAGAGCTAGAATATAGCAGATAACATACAAGTATTATAATTTCTAATGTCACTAGAAAGCTTTAAATTTACTAAATCTATCGGGCAACTTGCGCCATCCAAACGATGGTCCCCCGTAGATGTTAAATCTACTCACCCATGATCCCGCGCTAGGTGTGTCCGACCGCCTGCTTTCCTTTCTCCGCTGCGCTCGAAGTTCCCACCTGCGAACCTAGAATTTACATAAAACAACACATAAGCTAAGATATTGCAAAAACGCTATATTAAAACCAAACGACAAACTCGTGTTGCGAACTAAGCACGTGCGTATACGTATCGTGAGTGCATACGCCAAAACCCAACGCGACACGCTGTTGTAGGGTTCCTAGGCACACTAATGAGGTCTCACAAGGCATCAACCATTCCAATTTCATATTTTACAAGTGCCGAGAAACCCTAATACGGATCGTTAACTAGAATTTTAGGCGAAACTAGAACTAGTAAACTACTTTCCTAAGAGAACGGAAATAAAACCTTTGTAGATCCGGTCCTCCACCTCCATAGCTCCGCAATGAAGTCTCCTCGCTGTCCAAATGGAAACCTGGGCTCTAGCGTCGGCTTCATCGGAGAAATGGGCGGGCAAGGTCGTCGGCTTCGTGCCGAAGATGATCTACGTCGAGGCATCACAAGATCAAGCTCCCACTTCACCAAGTCATGAAACTTGTGAAGAAAACACACTCTACTACTTGGCAAGAGATAGAGGATGAAGAAATAGGAGGTGGGTTCACTTTAGAATTGGATTTCTCACTCATTTCATCAAGCCACCATTGATGAAGTCTAGGTATTCTTCTTGAAGAAGAAGAAGAAGAAGAAGATAATATTATGATATATATTTTGAAAATAGAAAAGAAAAGCACTACTTATCATAATACAACAATGGTTAGGTGTAGAGACTAAACTAGGGTTAGTGGGAATGGTTAGGGTTAAGCATGAGACAAAATGGTCACATAGTCAAAGCTTCATGAAGCTTCAATATACAACAAAGTTAGCCACCATTTTCTCTTTATGCTTTTCATTTTCCAAAAACAATAGATAAATAAATAAGTGAATAAAACAAAACCCTAACCATTATCATGTAACCATGGTTTGATCTTTACACAAAAACCCTAGCAAACATGTATCATCAAACATGATACAATCAAGTGCACAAAAGTATATCACATATACAACTTGTGAACTTCAAGTGAGAAAATCCTTTTAAAGTGAACCAATACTAGTTAATGCAAAGTAATATATCAAATATATAATTATGCATTAAATCATTAAATCAACACTTGATTTAACGATCCGGTCATATCGCATATAACCGACTAATATGCAATGTATCGACTTATCGAATCAATCCTTGATTCGATAACTAGGTTATATCGCATACAACCAATCAATACATTCATCGCGAGAATAGAATACGGTATCACATACACGCATTATTCTCGGTCCCGCACATATCTCATATGCGCTACTATTTCGTTTCGCTTGAGCCAGGAAACCACTGTGTAGGACTCTAAAGACTCGTCAATACGCCGGCAGCGGATGATGATCATATAAAACATCCACAAGCCGCAAGCGGTCTGCTAAACGTAACGGCCACCCGGGTATTGAGCGATCAGAAGATCGACGAGCAAGCCTGCTCACACTCCTGTGAATCCAACCAGTAACACTTACCGTACAGTCCGGTCTGATCGTCTGATATGTCGCATATCTTGCCTAGGGGTGGTAAACGTCAGACCCCAATAGCTCGATAAGTCGTGTCGATATGAGGTCTATAACATTTCGAGAAACTACTGGTAAAACTTACCAGTAAATCTCAGCAACCCTGGCCAGGGATTTCCAGTTATAGCCAATCGAACACAGCGCAACATCAACCCCCTATACCGGGAGAGACGAATCCCCTCCTATCGCTCATTGCCTCCATGTGATTCGGGACTGTACCCAAAAACCACCGTTTTGCACGCCCTCTTGGACGTGGTAAGATGGAAATCAAAGCACAGTGGGAACCACACAAGACTCTATGACGATCTTGGGTCAACAGACTACTCTGTACCAGTGTCACCAGAGAACTGCCATCTGACGTAAGGTATAATACCATCTGGGAGTTCTCGGCGAGTCCGTCCAGTGTACCCAGTCTCCACTGAGCACCAGTATATCATCTCTGATGTCAAACACCAATGGATATGGGATCATCCATCGCCCATCTGTATGGGTCGAGAAGGTATACGCTAGTCTACTCTGGTATATCGATGCCCCGTCTCGATATACCCACGACTAGGGACTTTGAAGGATGTACTTATGGACCACCATGTCCCCACTAGTATGATCCGCATCATAGTCCAGGTAGTCAAGTACACATCCTAAGGGCTTTACCAACATGCATCAGAGAGACAATCAGTATACACGTTAAGTAAAGATCATCCAGATAGCATACTATCAAGTCGAGCAAGAAAGTCCTCCCTCTATATGTCCCAGCATCCACTACAATATACATCCAATGTACAGTAATGGCCTCTAGGGCATACATATAACTAACAATCTCCCACTTGCACTAGGGCCATCTGATAGCAGTGGCTGTAGTATCTCATACTCAACCATCCCATAAAAGTCTCTCTCTGGGAAATGGCCTTTGTGAGTGGATCCGCCGTGTTGTCCTCTGAGTCTACTTTCCTAACCTCGATCACCCTGGAGATCAACCATCTCCATGGTCAGGTGATACTGCCTTAGAATATGTCTGGATCACTGATGGGACGGACGTTCCTTGGCATAAGCCACAAACTCCACTGACACACAATGGGAGGAACGAAGTTCATTTAATGAACTAATATACACCCAGACTTCCTCTTTGGTAGCATCTTAAGTAGCGATGTATCCAGCCTTTATCGTCTAGTAAGCCACGGTATCTAGCTTGGAACTCTTCCAACATACCGTCCCTCCAATGAGGGTAAAGACAATGCCTGTGACTGACATTCAGTCGTGTTTATCACCCTGGAACCTTTCCAGTGATTCTCCCCAGGATCGATTGATACCATCTCACTACAACTAGTGAGAATCCTAACATCCAATTAGATCTATCTCACAGATCCAAAACCCAGGATTTAGGTGGTATCACTTTGATCCTTTATGGAGAATCATTGTGATAAGCGGAGATTGACCGAGCGTAGCATAGGAAACTCCTTCCCTATCAAGAGTATGTCATCCACGTACTCTACGAGGATCATCACCATACTCCCTACTACCCTTTTGTTTATACAAGGTTCATCTTCCATTTTGATGATGTCAAACTCTTTGACTAACACATCAAAACAGATGTTCCAACTCCGCGATACCTGCTTTATCCTATAAAGCATCTTATACACGTTTCCGCTGCTCCCACTGTCTACAAAGCCCTTCTGGCTGTGTACTTATAGACGTTCTCTTCTAAAACATCATTTAGAAAAGCAGTCATGGCACCCAACCGCCAAATATCGTAGTCATGGTATGTAGCCGTGGCAAGTAGGATCTGGATGGACTTAAGCATAGCCACTTGAAAAGGTTTCATCATTATCTACGCCTGGTCGATGATGAAAAGCTTTAACAAGTCTAGCTTTGAAAGTCTCAACTTTTCCATCTGCACCAAGTAATCTTCTCAAGATATACTTGCTCCTGATGGGGATTTAACCCTTCAGATATAGCAACCAAAGTCCATACTTTGTTGGTGTACATGGATTTCATCTCAGATCGCTAAGCATCCAGCCATTCTTACAGAGTCCCACTCCTGATGGCCAGCTTGAAACTAGTTGAGTCATCATCTCATGATGCAATCCTCGCTCCCACTGTCATAGAGAAACCGAAGTATCTCTCAGGTGGGTGAGGAACCCTACTAGATCGGCGGAGAGGCTGAGGTTTGTTGGTAACTATTGAATCCTTTGGTTCTTTCAAATCATCAGCCGCAGTTTGTATAGCTGGAACATTTCCAGTTCTACATAACTGACCTTCCCTCGAGCTTGTCCGGATTTTGCTTTTAGACATAGCCCGGACAACCCCAAATCTTAACCAACTTAAGATATCGGCTCTTCCCTTATCATATCACATATGAAATGGTAGGCAACTGATTTGATTTGAACCCTATACAATAGGTATGCAGCTTCTCAAGTGCATAACACCCTAAAGGAAATAGGTAACTCAGTAGTACTCATCATAGAGCACACCTTATCATATAGGGTGTGATTGCTCCACCCCGATATACCATCGTGCTATGGTGTATCCGGAGGAGTAATGCTGAGAGAGAATCTCATTCTCCTTTAGAAAAGTCCAGGAATTCCATGCACAAGTATTCTCCTCCTTGATCACATCAAAGGACATAATACTTATACCCGTATTGGTTCTCTACTTCTAACTTGTATTCTGTGAATATCTCAAAGGGTTCGGACTTGTGTTTCAACAGGAACATAGGTCTGAATCTCGAAAGATCATCAGAGAATGTAATGAAGTACAAGGAACCGGTCTTGGCATGTGTAGACAGGGGACCTTACATACATCAACATGTATCATCCCAAGAGTTCACTAACTCTTTCTCTGTTTCCAGTAAACGGAGCTATGGTCATCTTATCTCTGTGACATGACTGGCAAGTTTCACAAGATGTAAATTCAAACTGATTTAAATATGCATCTTCATGTAACTTCAGCTAGTCGGGTCGCATTGATATGACTTAGTCTATAATGCCTCAAGTAGGATTCGTTCATTTCTGAACTCTTCCTCTTGTGTGTGTTCCGTATACTAAGAACTGTAGTTTGATTTAGAACATTAATGCTTTAGATAACGTGCCTGATCCGATCAACTTTTGATATAGGAAATGTTCAAAATATTATCCAACTATACAAAATTTTATCATTTCTTTACTAATAAAGAGATTGATATGATTTTGTATATCAGGTTCGATATCTAATAACATTTGTTCAGAATCAATGTATTTGGAATACAGGGTGATGTTCACACCATAATATTGTATTATTATATTCCCCATTCTTATTCTTTTTATAAATAAACGGGTGCTTTTGACGCATGTCTGCTACATGTTACAGGTTACAGGTTCCTGGACAGGAAGCAGTGAAAACGATGAAAAGACGATGCAAAAGTGGATTTTGACCGACAAACAGAGAATCTTGATCAAGCCTACATAAAGAACAATTCACAAAGCAAGATTCAAGACATCGACTCAAAGCGAACGGTTAAAAATCCATTGCAAATTTTTCACTGAAGATCTGGAACCAACCTAGAAGCCTAAATGGAAAAAGATATATAGATACAGGAAGCCTAAAATGACCAGAAGCTGCAGCCCAAAATTCAAAGCCCAATCTTCTTAGTTGACCGCGGAACCGCGGCCAAACAGGGCCTTAGGCCGCGGTTCCGCGGTGGAGTGGAGCAGTTAGAGAATAAAATTTTTACCATAATTCTTTATGTCTTTGACCGGTCTTCCTAAGGGCTATTTTTGTAATTGTAGACATGCGAATCAGATGTAACCCTAGGGTTTCCTATTCTTTATAAATAGGAACTCTAATCATTGTAACTCTTCATGCCTCCTTTTAATAAAAATTCCAAAATTCTTTATGGAGAGCATCGGTGCCTCTCTTCAATTCTGAAATTCAGATCTGACAACCCTGCATGGATGATTGGAGAAATGCATCTGTAAAGTAAGTAGATTTATTTATTTTCTTGCCCTAGATAATTTCAATACATGCCCCAGATTAAATTTATTTTCCTGCCCTAGTATAGATTTTATTTCTCTGCCCTAGTTATAACTTTCAATTAATTGCCTTAGGTAGAATAATTTAGGATTTTAGATTTAATAATCAATCCGAACACCATTCGGAATTAACTCGTAAGAACGAATCGGAAATTCACAACATCCCTGTGGACCGACCCGTACTCACCGGCTAGCTGCAAAGCGACGCCGTTCTTGATTGCGGTTACAAATATTTTTGATCTATCTTTTAGAAAGCGTAAGCACGCTAAATCACTCAATCAAATGGCGCCGTTGCCGGGGATGGCGTAGAATTTTCTTTTCGCGATTTCGGGTTAATCATAAAATTAAAAAAATCATAAAAATCTGAAAAATCACAAAAAATATGAAAATATATCATCTGTTATTTTTGGAAAGGGTATCTTTGTGAGAATTTTGCAGGATCTACGCACAAATTCGGATCTGGAAATCTACAGAAAGCGAAACAGCAAATAGACGATCCTATCAACAGAAGATTGCAACAACAGAGGAACAGAAAAAAAATTTAGAGGACCGAGTCAACAAGTCAACCGCGCGATCTGGTGCAACAGCAAAAAAAAAAAAAAAAAAACCGGCGGCTCTTTCCTGCCGCGGAACCGCCGCGGAACACCACTTCTGGCCGCGGAACCGCCGCGGCCTGGTCGGTTCAAAAAAAAAAATCACAGGGGGCAGAAGAGCGGTAAAAAAAAAAAAATCTGTAAGTCTTCTGATCTCCTCCTCTGCAAATTTCCGATATATCTTCTGAAAAATCTCCTGCAGGATTCTTTGCGCTTTAAAAATCTTTCTCTTTCTAAATAGTAATCTTGTGCAGGATTTTTGTGCCTCGTTTAAAATAATAATTGATTGCAAGTAATCTTTTTTGTTGCATATCTTTTCTCGAATATCTTTTTGCAACAATTTTTTTTCTAAATAAAGATTCTTTGTGATATGCTTAAAATAATAATTGATTGCAAGTAATATTTTTTTGTTTTGCATATCTTTTATCGAAAATCTTCTTGCAAAATTTCCAAATAAAAAGTAAGCGGAAAAAGGAAAATTTTAATTAGAAAATTTGCAAACTTTGAAATTCATAAAATAAAAAGATTTGATTGCAAGTGATTTACTGTTTTGCATATCTTTAATCGGATTTTAAGGGGATTTTGACCAATTCAGATTGGGTGGGGATTTCATCACCCTTCCCAGGACCCCAGAAATCACATAAGGCATTTGCATTGACCATATCTTAATTAAAAAATACTAGACTCAGCCCTAAGGATTTCGAGCTCAATAGGACAGAGGACTAGTTATAGGCATCAACCGTTTATCCTAACCTGACTTTGCGGTGTCTAGGCAAGTGTGTCAAGGTAAGTGGTTACTTAATTAGGACCGCTACTTGTAGCGGGGAGCCTCCCACTTACCTGGCACTTACCTGGCTGCAATTGGCGGTGAAGAGGCGGTTTGAGGTCCTATTTCTAACCCTTTGGAACAGTTAGGAGCTGTCTAGCTGACCTAGGTGACCCTAGATCTAGGCCTGATTGTGCATTTCTGGTTGATTGCATTTGTGTCTAAGCCCTTTATCGAAAATTTTTGCAAAACAAATAAAAAATAAGAGGAAAATTTTTGTAAAAAGAATTGCAACTTTTGCCGCAAATAAATCCTTGCACCACCACAAACCTTCTTTCTTTTCCCCTTTCTTCTAACATGGGTACCCCACATAATAAATCACTTGCCGAACTTTGGTATCCCGAACCTAATTTTGCCTCGTACATCAATTTGTTCGGTCAATTTAAAGACGATCCTTCCATGCCTAAAATATCTTTGAAAGATCAAATAGAATCGTCTAGGAGAAACAGTTTGACTTTTCAACCCATTTTGTGTCAACCAAGTCAACCTTTACCACCTCCAGATGTTGATACCACTTTTTCAAGTCCTGCTGTCACTCCTAAGCCGATGTCCATTGCTGAGCATATTGCTCAATCTCGTAGCCGATCTTTCACTCCTTTCCACTCATCTAGTTCTAGGGATCCACACAACTATTCACTTTTTTATCCACATGTTGACCCTACCCCTGTCCAACCACCCACTTCCTACCAGTCCTACCTGACTTTCCCACCTCCACTAGACATTGATTCTACACAGCCATATGGGAGTTTCACTTATCCAAACAATTTCGAATCTTTTACCGAAACCCCCTTACCACCCAAGTCTAGTTTGGAAGAGTCGTTGGAGGCTTATATCTTAGCAACAAACAAAATGGTTAGGAATGTGGAAGCATCCATTACCTCCCTTATGCAACCTAGTGAACCGGTAGCTAATGTCCCACTAGCTCCAAATTTTTCAGTGTATAAGGAGGCGGTAGGACAGAGTGAGAATGTGAGAGAATTTCCAAATCAAACCTACCCTTACCAAATTGAAGCCCACAACTCCGGTTTTCCATCAATTGTCCAAAATGATGAGTTGTGTGATTTTGTAGTGTTTGATTTGCCAGATTGTGAAGAACCCCTTTCGAGTGAAACCACACGTAATCCTTTTGATCTTTACACCTCCACTCTAGAACCTAAATCGATAAATATCCATGCTTTTGATAAGGTGTCAGAAAACATTGATTTTCACTTGATTGAGGATATAGACGCCGGGAATATTTCGGATGATGTACCTGTCGATTTGATTGAAATTTTAGGGCCAATTCATCATCCCGAGTCATTAAATGTTTCTCCCGAACTTCATATGCGTCTTGATTTTGATGATAATGGCATGGATGAGTTAAATATTGAGGAGAATTATGAGGATAGTATTGAGGAGAGTATTGAGAATAATATTGAGGTTGAACCATTTTTGTTTGATGTGTCGGATTTTCCAATTCATCCTCTTGAACCTTTAACTAAATCACCCTCCCTCCTTTCCATCGTTCTGACCACGCACAAGATCACGCTTAACGGCTGTGAGCTTGAAAACTTTTACTTTGAATCTGACACAGTTCTCACAGCCGATAACACGTACGAGTGTTTCACTTTTCCGGACGATGTTGATGACTCACCGCCCGAGTTTGAGTCCTTTACATTTTCAGATGAGTTAGTTGAACCATCAGACTCGGTTGCTTACAATTGTTTCGAACCATTGATGGAATCTTTCTAATTCGAGACAGTTTACTACGGTGAGAATGAGACTATCCCTAATTCACTCCCTTTCGTCCTTCCTATCGTTCCGACCGTACAAGAGACCGTTACGCTTTTATCTCCAATACCAAGTTCGGCGTACCCATGCTTTCTTGTGAATCTTGAGGGATTCGACCCCATTTCTAGACGGGTTGATAGGTTAGCGCAATCACTTTTAACACATCGGTCATCACAAATTGTGCTAATTTATTCACTCAATTTACACCCTCAAGATCGTATTCCACTTCTTTCTCTTTTCCGCCATTCCTCTCCCCCGCCGAGACCGTATCCCGTTTCTACCTCCACACGGTCTCGTGTGCTTCTCATCTCTTTTCTTTCCACTCCATTCTTTCACCAACTCGACCATTACCACGATAAGATTTTTGAATGGTTGGAGCTAACCTTTGGCTTGTGTAAGGCCAAGCTTAAGTTTGGGGGGAACTTTGTTGTATATATATATATATTTTGTTTTCTTTTTCTGTAAAAAAAAATAACAAAAAAAAATTTCAAAACAAAAAAAAAATTATAAATAAATAAACAGGGGAGTGCCGACATTTTGACCCTTTTGGTGTAGCATGACAGTGAGGACACTGTCAAGTTCAAGTTTGGGGGTATGCTCGGTAAGCCTTCTTCCCTTCGCATTCATTTGTACATATTCTTGCATTTGCATACTTATTTTGAAAAACCATAAAAATTGAAAAATTTAAAAAATTATAAAAATTATTGTATTCAATTTTGGCCTTATTTGACTTAAGTTTGACAAATAGGTTAACTAGTTAGGAACAACTAGATTTTAGACTTAGTAAATTAAAAACCCTAAAAATAAGCTTCCTTAAAGTTTAACGGTAGAAAGTATATGCCATTGTAGTTTATTTAGAAATAGGCAAATTTTGAGTTCACTTTTTGGGCTAAGTCGAAACAAAGGAAAAGTATTGATATCTTTATTAGAGTATAAGTTTGAAAAATAATTCCTAGCTTAAGTCTAGATTCTGAAAATGTATACCCTACAAAAGGCACAATCACACACCTTGAAACTTGGAATAGTAGAAGAGACCTTGAAATGCTCTTGTCTAAAGTCCTTAGTACAATGAAAATAAAAGAAAAAAAAGTGAATAAAGAAAAAAAAATGGACACTGGTTTTTGTAATTACTTAAGGCTGCAAAAATAGAAAAATATTTAGCTAGGGTGCTTCATCACCTAGTGCCTTAGACCAACTGGTTTGGGAGTCACTGCTAAAGCCTTGGGTGTTGCAAAACTAGGAAGTACGCTTTAAAATGCTAACGCATCTTGTAATCGGTCGTTGGTACCTCAAGAAGTATTAACGGTCGCATGAAGGATGTGTAAGCAAAATTCAATAAAAAAATTCACCTATTAATAAGTACTTTGGACAACGGACAAGGGCATGATTGCTTGATTTGAAATTCCAAGTGTAGGGGTGATTTATACACACACGTGGGGATATGTGATTAGAGTTTAGATAAGAGAAAGGAATGAAGAATAGAACTTGTATCTTTAATAGAGTTGATAGAAATTCCTAAGTGGAGATGGAACTTTAGAAGAAAACTTAAGAGATGCCGAAAGCTAAGTAGGTCTACATAACATATATAATCTTAAGTTAAATAATGAGGAAGTGTGAAGAATATGGGTGGATAATTTGCAAGTGGAAGATAATAGAATTCCTTGTTAGAAAACCTAATTGGAAAACAAAAGTCAATGGGCCGAGTTGATAGGATTTTGTGGGTGTAATTCGCTGAAAACCCTCAGGAGACAACACTCCTCCTACTAGGGACACCTAGAGGTTTAACGGCTTGTTGCACGTGCTCAGTGCAATCGCGTTTCCCTGCGAAAGTGTGGTTAGGATTTTAGTGAATAAAAATAAGTTTGCTTGAGGACGAGCAAAAGATAAGTTTGGGGGTATTTGTTCACACCATAATATTGTATTATTATATTCCCCATTCTTATTCTTTTTATAAATAAACGGGTGCTTTTGACGCATGTCTGCTACATGTTACAGGTTACAGGTTCCTGGACAGGAAGCAGTGAAAACGAAGAAAAGACGATGCAAAAGTGGATTTTGACCGACAAACAGAGAATCTTGATCAAGCCTACATAAAGAACAATTCACAAAGCAAGATTCAAGACATCGACTCAAAGCGAACGGTTAAAAATCCATTGCAAATTTTTCACTGAAGATCTGGAACCAACCTAAAAGCCCAAATGGAAAAAGATATATAGATACAGGAAGCCCAAAATGACCAGAAGCTGCAGCCCAAAATTCAAAGCCCAATCTTCTTAGTTGACCGCAGAACCGCGGCCAAACAGGGCCTTGGGCCGCGGTTCCGCGATGGAGTGGAGCAGTTAGAGAATAAAATTTTTACCATAATTCTTTATGTCTTTGACCGGTCTTCCTAAGGGATATTTTTGTAATTGTAGACATGCGAATCAGATGTAACCCTAGGGTTTCCTATTCTTTATAAATAGGAACTCTAATCATTGTAACTCTTCATGCCTCCTTTTAATAAAAATTCCAAAATTCTTTATGGAGAGCATCGGTGCCTCTCTTCAATTCTGAAATTCAGATCTGACAACCCTGCATGGATGATTGGAGAAATGCATCTGTAAAGTAAGTAGATTTATTTATTTTCTTGCCCTAGATAATTTCAATTCATGCCCTAGATTAAATATATTTTCCTGCCCTAGTATAGATTTTATTTCTCTGCCCTAGTTATAACTTTCAATTAATTGCCCTAGGTAGAATAATTTAGGATTTTAGATTTAATAATCAATCCGAACACCATTCGGAATTAACTCGTAAGAACGAATCGAAAATTCACAACATCCCTGTGGACCGACCCGTACTCACCGGCTGGCTGCAAAGCCACGCCGTTCTTGATTGTGGTTACAAATATTTTTGATCTATCTTTTAGAAAGCGCAAGCACGCTAAATCACTCAATCAGGTGACAGTGACCAACAGACTTGGCTGCAATACTTGCCCTGTTTTCTGCCTCATGAAACTTATCACCCGTTCTCGGTTCTCTACCTTTCTGTAGCCCTATGTAACAGATCACATATCTGGGATCCTGATCCGGTATCACATACCCAGGATGCGGAGGATACTGAGAAACAGTTCTTTGTAATGAACACACCCGAAGATGATGCATCAGCATGCACTCTCTTTGTTTGGGCGGCACGGGAATTCTGGTAATCCCCAATTTCCTGCTCTGTCTTATAACAATTATAAGTTGGAGCGGGACCAACCTTCCCCAGCTCAGTATAACAAGCGGGTTCGGTCAATATTCCGTATTATTATCTTGATTAAAGCGTGATATGGTCGCTACCTGGAGAGAGAGAGAAGAAAACACTCAGCGTATGCTCTTGCAAGATCAGATTGGTTTTTATTTTATCTAATCAGGATGGCTCCCACTGCTTTTTATCAAATCTTCCTTCAAACCCTAAAAGGAAAGACTAGCCGGGATTAATTACAAACTACAAGTTCGCCAATCTTTCAGCCAGGCCAGTGTCGGTACTTTGAGGGAGGTCCCCCGTGCTTTCGCACGAACCTAATTAATGTAAACCTCGTTTTCCCAGAGGCGTAACCTCGTTAACACTTTTCTAGACACCTACTTGATCGGCTAATTGTAATGTGTAAAACTCTCCCAGGAGTAACAATTACTCGCAGCGGGTATCGGGATCCAACTATCTCATAGAAGGTATGCAATCTCATTGCAAATTTCAACACTTGAAATTCCCGATAATATTTTGCCCCTAGTGTTCTATGACCTTGACGAATGCCAAACAACCCATAGTGCACTAGTCAAGTTCAACCCGTACATTTCTTGATTGAATTAAACCCACCCGCACGACCCTTGACGAATGCCAAACAACGCCGTACGAATACCCTAATCCAATCGCATCATATGCTCAAGCAGATAAATACTAGTTAGCTACCGTACACTACGCCTTGACGAATGCCAAACTACCGCAGCACGAATACTAACTAGTACATATCTGAAATGACGGAGGGCTACGACAGGTTTTTCTGAAAACCTATTGCGTAATGAACTTGATATCGTTGTAGGATCGAATGATTTTAAAATGGAGTGCTTTTGAGGCTTTTCTAGTTTTGCTAAAGGAGTCACTCCCGGTGAAGGGATCGTCGGTCCTTTCCTCATCGAATGAGGTGCGGGATATATCATATATATCACTGTGCAAAGCAAAAACTCCTAAAAGCAATTAAAAGACAAACCGAGTGTGTAGCATCTGCCAGTTATTGCTAAAGGAGTCACTCCCGGTGAAGGGATCTCGGTCCTTTCCTCATCGAATAAGGTGCAGGATATATCACATATACCGCTGTGCAAAGCAAGAACTATAGCTACCTATTTTATTTTGAAATTCGATTCTACAACGTCTTAGGTTTCTTTTATTTCATTAATCTCATTAATGAAGTCCCATCATTTAAGTACCTAAACATCACAGATAAATACGATGTACACTTATGCCATCCGCATTCGCCTCGATGTCCCCTCGTGCACCGTTAGGTTAGGTAACTAACGGCAGAGCAGGGCAGGGCTAACGCGGGTGTAAAACATAAGTAACATCTATATAATATATCATATATACTATATACAGTATCTATCACAGAACATCACATGATCACATCACAGATATCGCAGCAGAAGAAACATATGAAATATTGGATATACTAGGACGTCCGTGTTTTCAATACGAGCCAGTATAAAACACGGATTCCACGGTCGTGATGAATAGCCAAACCCACACCCCTAGACCCCTACGAGAGCGGCAAGCAACCCTACCAATTCTAGGGTTAGGAGACCCGGACTCGACTCCTCGAGTTGGTCTCCCACTGGACCCCTGAACCCGGTTACTTGTGCCCTCCTCCTTGGGTCTATCCTAGTGCGGAAAAGTAAATAATATACAAACGGTGACATCTTCCGCAACCTGGAAGTGCCCCAATAAAAGAATATTACATACAAGTTTTTTACATGAATGAAAATGAAAACACTCATCTCACATAAAAAACCCCGGCTATTCAAACACGACGATCCAATATAACATATCCAGCAACACATAACATCACATGTCATCAACGTAAGTAAATATGCCCATCCCAATTGTCGTTGACATATAGCAACGAAACCGGCGATATCACATATTACACTTACGGTCACTGAAAAGAAAGTGTAAAACTACAACAGTTGGAATCCGCAACCTGCATAGACATCGCATGCCTAATCAAATGAATTCCTTAGACATCGCATGCCTAACAATTATAAACCCTGCATTTTAGTCTCATTATCGAAAACACTTTTCAATATCAAGTCGGGCAATTCAACAAGATTCCCGACATCCTGATCGAATGCTCGTCGCAAACTTTAGTAGACGGCCGCACCCCCGACGCCGTCGACGAAGTGCACCAAGGCGGAACACCGCTGCCGCGAGCACCCGAACGGATGCTTTCGGCGACGGGGTTCTCCTACAGTCACTTGGTCGGGGCTATAGAGTGAGGCTGTCTATTAAGTTTACTCGGCGAGTATCCGCGTACGCTACGTGATTGCGACGGACTTTTGATCACATCAAAATTCCGTGGCAACCGATCAAGTGAGACTAAACTGCTATGTTTATAACATTCATTCAGTTATCTCATAACTTCTTGTGAATTCCAATTATTGTATCACATTCCGGATAAATAGAAAATGTTAAACTTTCCGATCGAACATTCGAACACCCAAGTTTTCCCGATACAGATCAACACATGAAACCAGTTTAAAAACATCCAGTTCATGCCTCAGCACCGACGATCCAGCCGTAGAAGGGTCAAGCCAACGCCTCACATGTGGCACGCCGTACCGCCCCAAACCCTAAGGTTCAAAGGGCAGTTCAAGACGGTCACATAATCGAGTTAAGGTTTGTTGTCTTCTAGAGGGTCCATCGCGTTACTTGCACTACTTAGAACGTCTTTAAACCACGGAAAAATCCAACACTTGGAAATTTCCCGACAGGGGAAAAGTTGGGTATTTATATCAGGTCGAACTTTCTAACATATTCTAAAATATCCGGAAAGCCACATAGACAAAGTCTGATAATCCGATCGAATCTGTGAACTCCCAAAATACCCCAGAAAATTCAACTCTTGAATAAATATTAAAAATTCCCATAAAACTCAGCATTTAAATAAAGAAGTTACTGTGCAAAAATGGTTGACTGAAGAGACTAAATGGGCGCGGAACCGCCGCAATAGGCGGCTAATGCGGCGGATCCGCCGCGCTTTAGACAGATCATTAGGTAATTTTTGCACCGTAATTCTTAGAATTTCCTGCTGAATTTTTTAAGCATTTTTAATTTGGAAAAAACCACTTTTTCAGAAAAAGTCCAGAGAGGGTTAAAAGTTAGGGTTTCGGGGTTCGATCGGGTTTCTAATATCGTCTACGCATCGCCTAAGGCTCTAGCTAGGCTCTGATACCACTGTAGGGTTCCTAGGCACACTAATGAGATCTCACAAGGCATCAACCATTCCAATTTCATATTTTACAAGTGCCGAGAAACGCTTATACGGATCGTTAACTAGAATTTTAGGCGAAACTAGAACTAGTAAACTACTTTACTAAGAGAACGGAAATACAACCTTTGTAGATCCGGTCCTCCACCTCCATAGCTCCGCAATGAAGTCTCCTCGCTGTCCAAATGGAAACCTGGGCTCTAGCGTCGGCTTCATCGGAGAAATGGGCGGGCAAGGTCGTCGGCTTCGTGCCGAAGATGATCTACGTCGAGGCATCACAAGATCAAGCTCCCACTTCACCAAGTCATGAAACTTGTGAAGAAAACACACTCTACTACTTGGCAAGAGGTAGAGGATGAAGAAATAGGAGGTGGGTTCACTTTAGAATTGGATTTCTCACTCATTTCATCAAGTCACCATTGATGAAGTCTAGGTTTTCTTCTTGAAGAAGAAGAAGAAGAAGAAGATAATATTATGATATATATTTTGAAAATAGAAAAGAAAAGCACTACTTATCATAATACAACCATGGTTAGGTGTAGAGACTAAACTAGGGTTAGTGGGAATGGTTAGGGTTAAGCATGAGACAAAATGGTCACATAGTCAAAGCTTCATGAAGCTTCAATATACAACAAAGTTAGCCACCATTTTCTCTTTATGCTTTTCATTTTCCAAAAACAATAGATAAATAAATAATTGAATAAAACAAAACCCTAACCATTATCATGTAACCATGGTTTTATCTTTACACAAAAACCCTAGCAAACATGTATCATCAAACATGATACAATCAAGTGCACAAAAGTATATCACATATACAACTTGTGAACTTCAAGTGAGAAAATCCTTTTAAAGTGAACCAATACTAGTTAATGCAAAGTAATATATCAAATATATAATTATACATTAAATCATTAAATCAACACTTGATTTAACGATCCGGTCATATCGCATATAACCGACTAATATGCAATGTATCGACTTATCGAATCAATCCTTGATTCGATAACTAGGTTATATCGCATACAACCAATCAATACATTCATCGCGAGAATAGAATACGGTATCACATACACGCATTATTCTCGGTCCCGCACATATCTCATATGCGCTCCTATTTCGTTTCGCTTGAGCCAGGAAAGCTCTGTGTAGGACTCTAAAGACTCGTCAATACGCCGGCAGCGGATGATGATCATATCAAACATCCACAAGCCGCAAGCGGTCTGCTAAACGTAACGGCCACCCAGGTATTGAGCGATCAGAAGATCGACGAGCAAGCCCGCTCACACTCCTGTGAATCCAACCAGTAACACTTACCGTACAGTCCGGTCTGATCGTCTGATATGTCGCATATCTTGCCTAGGGGTGGTAAACGTCAGACCCCAATAGCTTGATAAGTCGTGTCGATATGAGGTCTATAACATTTTGAGAAACTACTGGTAACACTTACCAGTAAATCTCAGCAACCCTGGCCAGGGATTTCCAGTTATAGCCAATCGAACACAGCGCAACATCAACCCTCTATACCGGGAAAGACGAATCCCCTCCTATCGCTCATTGCCTCCATGTGATTCGGGACTGTACCCAAAAACCACCGTTTTGCATGCCCTCTTGGACGTGGTAAGATGGAAATCAAAGCACAGTGGGAACCACACAAGACTCTATGACGATCTCGGGTCAACAGACTACTCTGTACCAGTGTCACCAGAGAACTGCCATCTGACGTAAGGTATAATACCTTCTGGGAGTTCTCGGCGAGTCCGTCCAGTGTACCCAGTCTCCACTGAGCACCCGTATATCATCTCTGATGTCAAACACCAATGTATATGGGATCATCCATCGCCCATCTGTATGGGTCGAGAAGGTATACGCTAGTCTACTCTGGTATATCGATGCCCCGTCTCGATATACCCACGACTAGGGACTTTGAAGGATGTACTTATGGACCACTATGTCCCCACTAGTATGATCCACATCATAGTCCAGGTAGTCAAGTACACATCCTAAAGGCTTTACCAACATGCATCAGAGAGACAATCAGTATACACGTTAAGGTAAAGATCAACCAGATAGCATACTATCATGTCGAGCAAGAAAGTCCTCCCTATATATGTCCCAGCATCCACTACAATATACATCTTATGTATAGTAATGGCCTCTAGGGCATACATATAACTAACAGCTGTGGCACGCAACGATGCGCTGGAACACACAACAAACTAACTCGACACGTATCGTACGTGTCGCGCAAACCCCGCTATGCTAAAAATAGGTAACAGGCCCCAGATTTCATCTGGAACAAAACAAGGGAAAATAAGCAGGACCAAACCCATACCCATACCCATACCTACAGACACCTACCCAACAAAACCCAAGGCTTTCCACCAAGGGATGGCCGGCGGCAATGGGGGTCAGGCCGGCCCAAAACCAGCGAGAGGGACCTAGGCTTCTACCCTAACATCCTAACACTATATACAGTCTAGTGTACATGTTTTCTAGCTAAAATTTCTACCATAGATACAGCAGATCCTACGTATCCTAAATCCTTGTTTTTAAAACGCTAAAAAGCACCAAGTTTGCAAAGATGAGGCGTTTGTGAAACTAGGTGAAACTATAAGGGTCAAGTGATACCAACAGCAAATATTGGAGCTAAGCTAACCATAAAAACCCTAATCTACCCTTGTTTTCCAACTAAACCACCACAACTTGCCAAAAGTCCACAAAAATCGCAACGAAGTTCACCAACTCCCCCAGATTTTACCAACCATAGAAACTTAAAAACTAAACAATACCACACACAGCCAAAGACTTACCTGAACCACCCAGCACAACACCATACCCCAACTCACAGGGGGGCCGGCGTCGCCGGAAACACAAGAGGGGGCCGCCAGTTTTAAAGGGCTAAAACTGGCCCCAAACCCTACACACCACTCCTACCAGCCTGCACAACATTCTGTAGGTGTTTGCTAAACTAAAAACTGATCAGGGTTAAAGCAGATCTCAGATATCCCAAAAAGTCCATATGAAAAGCTAGGTTGCACCAGTTGCAAAGATCTGGTATTTAAAACGAAACCTGGGACAATTCCTACTTTAACTGGTCTTAAATACACTTAGACAAGCTAAACTATCAATCCAAACAACCAAGCAAACAAGTTTTAGATATATACCTCAAAAGAATCCTAGTTCAAAGGAGAAGAGGAGAAGAAGAGAAGGTCTTGTTGCTGCTGCTGCTGAGCTGCTACCACTCCAAGTGCTGTTGCTGCTGCAATGTGTTGTTGCTGCTGTTATTGCTGATGAAGTTGTTACTGTTGTTATTGCTGATGCTGCTGCTTGTTGCTGTATTGCAGTGGGTGTTGTTGTTATGTGTGGTGCTGGTGTGGTGTTGTGTGCTGATGCTATGGGTTATGTAGTTTATTGCAGCTAATTTGGGCTGGTGTGGCTGTTGATAATGATGGTGATGCTGCTGGTGTAGCTGATGTTGCTGATGGTGTTGCTGCTGATGCAGCTACAGCTGTGCTGGTGATGTATTGGGCTGATGTGTGAGCTGAATTTAGGCTGATGTGCGAGCTGAAATTGGGCTGCTGATGTTGGTTTTGATGGCTGATGATGTGTTGCTGCTGTGGCTGTTGTAGCTGCTGAAGCTATGGGGTTATGTAGCTATTGTTGATGGTCTTGTTGGAGCTGATGTTGAAGATGGTGTTGCTTCAGCTGCTGATGCTGATGCTTGCTGGTACTATGGTATTGGTGAAGTGTGTGTGAGTGAGAGGGATGTGAGTGAGAAGAGTTTGAGAGGTAAGTAAAAGTTTTGAAAGGAATGGAGTGTGACACAATCCTAGAGCCACCATTCTCTCACTCTCATTAAATGCTACATGACACCCATCATAATCTCCCTCTCTCTTACCACAAGTCAACCTTAAACCCTAATCCAATTTTTTTTACAAGACTAAACCCTTAATTAATCTAATTAGCTTAACCAAGTGGGCTAAACCATCATGGTTGGCTAAACATGGTTAACCCACCATGCACACCTAACTTGGTAACCCTAGACTTAACCCACATTAACATGCACAAGTGTGTGCGGTCAAGATAAAAATCTAATAAAATATCTATAATACCAGATACATTATTAGAAACCCGATTTGGTAAACTTTTTACCAAAAATCACACAGTAACACACAATTACCATTAAACGCAAACTCAGGTGTTACAATATATGTGATATGTGCGGGACCGAGATTAATACATGTATGTGATACCGTATTCTATTCTCTTGATATGTGATATCGGTCGGTTATATGTGATATAACAGGGTTATCAAATCAAGTGTTGATTAGATAAGTTGATACATTGATATTAGTCGGTTATATGTGATATAGATGGATTATTAAATCAAGTGTTGATTTAATAATTTAATGTATAATTATATATTCGATATATTAATTTACATTAACTAATTTTAGCTCATTTAAGCATTTCTTTTTCTCACTTGTGCACATTTAATATATATGTGATATATATTATTGTGTCACGCTTGTTGCTACATGCTACATGGGTGAATGAGACTCACACCATACTTATGATAACTAAGGGTTTTTATTATTGAAAGTAAATCAAAATTAGATGTAAATTAGTCACATGGCTTGGAGCTTGGTAGAAGCTTGTAGAACCATTGACTTGGTCCACTAATTTTGTTTTATTTGAGATATTTATTAACCCAACCATTATCTTAAACCATGGTTAAGTCTCTACATGAGATATATGAGATATTATCTCACCCATGGTTGCCTCTCTCTCTCATTCATTCCATTCTCCACTTCATCTTCTTCTTCATCTCCAAGAGCTCTCTAGGGTTTTAGGAGGTGAAGAAAATTAGTGAGAAAAAT
Organism: Agapanthus africanus; assembly: GCA_030015575.1. Classification (NCBI taxonomy): domain Eukaryota; kingdom Viridiplantae; phylum Streptophyta; class Magnoliopsida; order Asparagales; family Amaryllidaceae; genus Agapanthus; species Agapanthus africanus. The sequence goes on from CM057343.1 coordinate 518,396,302, forward strand.
ATTTCTAAAGTAAGCAAAATTCTTACTTCATCAACCTACACTAGATTAGCCATTTAGTTTAGGTTGTTTATTTCACTAATTCCTAATTAGTGAAGAGGTAGCTTGAGTTAGTGTCTCCTCGACGTAGATCATCTTCGGCCTCGAAAACTTCAAGCAAGTTTGTTCATTTCACCTTGTGGAGCCTTACTAGAGTCCGGAAGATGACTACTTGGAGCGAAGGGACTACTACACGGAGCTTTTGATGTGAAGGACCAGTCTACAAAGATTGTATTCCTTGTTCACTTAGATGTAAAGATATTTACATACTTTTTTTACGTCTAATTCTCTAGTTAAGATTCTAGGTTGGGGTTCTTTAGCGCACCAAATTTTTGAAAACGGCATGGTTGATGCCTCCCGAAACCTTGTGGCCGTGCTAGGGAACCCAGCAGTGGTATCAGAGTCGAGCTAAAGAATTAGACGATATTTATAGACTTACGAAACCGAAACAACTCCGAAATCTCGAAACTAAAAGCCTAGTTTCTATCGAAATTTTTAAGTCCTCTAAAATTTTTTAAACTGGTGCATAATGTTACATGAGATGCAACATGAACGCGAGACAAAAACGAACCCTTTTCTCCGGATTTGACCCAGTGAAACAAGCAATAAAACCGGCATGGCCTGTCTTGGTGATGTGTTTTGGCTTCGTTTTCGTCTGGTGTTCCAGGCTCTGGGGTTTGGTGTTTCAGATGTTGTTTGTTTTTACTAAGATTTCATTTGATATTATCTTTCTGTAAAGGCAATTCGGTGTGTTTCGTAGTCGTAATTTTAACACCGTTTCGGGTTATCTTGACGACGTTAAAAAGTTCGAACGAATATCAAATACCCATTTTTCTCCCTCACTGGAAATTTTCCAAAAGTTGGATCTTTCCAAGTTTAAAATCTTTAGAAAATCATACAGGTAATTCTATGGACCCTCTAGAAGAACGATACCCAAACTTGACTCTTTAAACACGTAACCGTGGGCAAACCCTAGGGTTTGAGGCGATTCCGCGGTGCTATGAGTGAGGCATGAGTCGGCCCTTCTACGGTTGGTCCATAGGTGTTGTAGCATGTTCTGGGTATTTTTAAACTGCGCTCAAGTGTTGAGCTCTCTGGGAAATTTTGGGTGTTTGTTGATTCGATCGAAATATTTAACATCGTCTAGCTATCTGTGAATTGTGATATAATATTTGGAATCCACAATAATTAGTTTTATGAAAACTTGTTTGAATTTCATAAATCTAGCAATTTAGTCTCATTTGATCAGTTGCCACGGGGATTTGATTCAGATCAAAACTCTGTCACAATTACGTAGTGTACGCGAATGTTCGCCGGCTAACATTACTAGATAGCCATGCCCCATAGCCCCGACCAAGTGACTGTAGGAGAACCCTGTTGCCAAAAGCATCTGTCAGGGTGCTCGCGGCCGCGGTATTCCGCCTAAGTGCACTTCATCGACGGTATCGGGGGTGCGGTCGTCTACTAAAGTTTTCGACGAGCATTCGGTCTGGATGTCGGGAATCTTGTTGAATTTCCCGACTTGATATTGAAAAGTGTTTTCAATATTGAGACTATAATGCGGGGTTTATAATATTAGGCATGATATTCGAAATATGAGATATTCCAGGTTTATAATCTCCAAGGAATTCATGTGGTTAGGCATGAAATCCGAAATATGTGATATTTCGGGTTTATGATGTCTATGGTGGTTGCGGATTCCAATTGTTGTAGTTTTCACTTTCTTTTCTGCGACCGTAAATGTAATATGTGGTGTATCGCCGGTTTCGTTGCTATATGCAAACGACAATTGGGATATGCATATTTACTTACGTTGATGACATGTGATGTTATGTGTTGCTGTGATATGTTATATTGGATCGTCATGTTTGAATAGCCGGGGGTTTCTGCGTGAGATGAGAGTTTTTCATTTTCATTCATGAAAAAACTTGTATGTAATATTCTTTTATTGGGGCACTTCCGGGTTGAGGATAATGTCACCATTAATGTATATTATGTACTTTTCCGCATTAGGATAGACCCAAGGAGGGGAGCACAAGTGACCGGGATCTAGAATCCATTAGGAGACCATCTCGAGGAGTCGAGTCCGGGTCTCCTAACTCTAGAATTGGTAGGGTTGCTTGCCGCTCTCGTAGGGGTCTAAGGATGTGGGTTTGGCTATTCATCGCGACCGTGGAATCCATATTTTTTACTGGCTTAATTTAAAATACAGAATTCCTAATATATCCAATATTTCATATGTGGTCTTCTGCTGCTGATATTCTATGATGTGATCACTTTATATGATGAGATGAATGTTGTTATTATATATATGATATATAATAAATATTGCTTATGTTTTGCACCCGCGCTAGTCCCGCCCCGCTATATCGTTAGTTAAGTAATCTAACGGTGCATAACGGGACACTGTGGCCAATGCGGATGGCATAAGCGTACGTTGTATTTTCGTTTCTTTTGTGATGCTTAGGAACCATAAATGATGGGACATCATTAATGAGATTAATTAAAAAGAAAGAAACCTAAAGATGTTGTAGAATCAAATTTTCAAAAAGGTAGCTCTAGTTCCTGTTTTGCATAGCGATATTCCTTGATGAATATTCAGCACCTCATTCGATAAGGAAAGAGCCGAGATCCCTTCATCGGGAATGACCTCTTTAGCAAAAGCTAACAGATGCTACACCCACTCGGTTTATTTTGAAAACTACTTGATCTTAAAAGCGGAGCTTAAACCACTCCTTTTCAAATCACTCGATTCTGCAACGATATCAAGTTCATTACGCAAAGGGTTTTCTTAAAAACCTGTCGTAGCCCTCCGTCATTTCAAATAAATGCTACTTAGTATTTATGCTACGTTTGTTGACTATGTTAAGGCGTAGTGTGTGGTTGCTAATTAGTGCTTATCTGCTAAATCATGTGACACGATTAGATTAGAGTAGTCGTACGACTTTGTTGACTATGTTAAGGGTCGTACGGGTGGGTTTAATTCAATCAGGAAATGACTAGTTGAACTTGGCTAGCGCTTATGATTTGTTGACTATGTTAAGGTCATAAGTTGTAAGGGGAAAAATATTATCGGGAATTTCAAGTGTTGAAATTTGCAATGAGATTGTATACCTTCTATGAGATAGTTGGATTCCAATACCCACTGCGAGTAAAAGTTACTCGTGGGAGTGTTTTACACATCACAATTAGCTGATCAAGTAGGTGTCTAGAAAGGTGTTAACGGGGTTACGCCCCTGGGAAAATGAGGTTTATTTTAATTATGTCCGTGCGAAAGCACGGGGAACCTCCCTCAAAGTACCGACACTGGCCTGGCTGAAAGATTGGCAAACTTGTAGGGTGTAATTAATCCCGGCTAGTCTTACCTTTTAGGGTTTGAAGGAATATTTGATAAAAACAGTGCGAGCCATCCTGACTAAATAAGATAACAACCAATCTAATCTTGCAAGATCATACACTAAGTGTTTTCTTCTCTCTCTCTCTCCAGGTAACGACCATGGCACGCTTTAATTAAGATAATAATATGGATGTATTGACCGAACCTGCTTATTATACTGAGCTGGGGAACGTTGATTCTGCTCTATCTTATAATTGTTATAATTCTGAGCAGGAAATAGGGGAATATCCGGATTCCCACACCACCCAATCGAGGAATGAGCATGCTGATGCATCTTTTTCGGGTATGTTAGTTACCGAGAACTGTTTCTCAGTACACTCTACGTCCTAGGTATTAGATACCGGATCGGGGTCCCATATATGTAATATGTTACATGGGCTAAGGAAAGGTAGAGAACTGAGAATAGGTGATCATTCTGTAAGAGTAGGGAATGGTGTAAATGTTGCAGCCAAAACAGTTGGCGAATATCACCTTGTATTACCAAATGGTAATACATTGAATCTGAACGAATGTTATTACATACCGAACCTGATATGCAATATTATATCAGTTTATTTATTAACTAAAGAAGGATATAATTTTGTATTGCAGGATAATGTTATGAACATTTTTCTGAATCAAAAGTTGATTGGATCAGGCTCGTTAAGTAATGTCATATACGTTCTAATGAAACCACAGTTCTTAACGTACAAAACACACACAAGAGAAAGAGTTCAGAAATGAACGAATCATTCTTGTGGCATTGTAGACTAGGTCATATCAATGCGACACGACTAGCTAAGTTACATAAGAATGGATATTTGAATCCGTTCAAATTTTCATCTCATGTAACTTGCCAGTCATGTCTTAAAGGCAAGATGACCAAAACTCCGTTTACTGGACACGGCGAAAGAGCTACGGAACTCTTGGGACTGATACATAGTGATGATATGGTCCCATGTCTACACATGTTAGAGATGATGCCTCGTACTTCATTACATTCACTGACGATCTCTCGAGATTCGGACATGTGTTCGTGTTGAAACACAAGTCCGAAGCTTTTGAGAAATTCAAAGAATATAAGCACGAAGTTGAGAACCAGACGGGTAAAAGTATTAAAATCCTATGATCTGATCGGGGAGGAGAATACTTGAGCACTGAGTTCCTGGACTATTTAAAAGAGAATGGGATTATCTCTCAGCTTACTCCTCCATATACACCACAGCACAACGGTGTATCGGAGCGGAAGAATCGTACCCTATTAGATATGGTGCGCTCTATGATGAGTACTGCTGAGTTGCGTACATCCTTTTGGGGTTATGCGCTTGAGACAGCTGCATACTTATCGAATGAAGTTTCATCTAAATTAGTGCCTACATTACCATATGAGATATGGAGTGGAAAGAGACCATCTCTTAAGCGAGTTAAGATATGGGGTTTTCCGGCTTATGTCATAAGACAAAATCCGGACAAACTCGAGACACGATCAGTTCTTTGCAAGTTTGTGGGATATCCAAAGAATTCATAAGGATATATATTCTACCACGTTGAGGAACAAAAGGTGTTTGTTTCTTAATACGCCACCTTTTTGGAAAAGGAATTTCTTATAAAAGAAATTAGTGGCAAAGAGGTAGAGCTGGAAGAAGTTCCAGCCGCATAAACTACAACTGATGATTTAATGGAACCAGAGGATTCAGTAGTCCCAGACAAACCTTAGCCTCTCCGCCGATCTAGTAGGGTTCCTCATCCACCTGAGAGATACTACGGTTTTATTATTGATGGTGGGAGTGAGGATTGCATCATCGAAGATGATGACCCAACTAGCTTCGAGCAGGCCATCACAAGTGGGGACTCTGTAAAATGGCTGGATGCAATGCGATCTGAGATGGAATCCATATGCACCAACAAAGTATGGACTTTGGAAGATGCTCCTGAAGGGGTAAAACCCATCGGGAGCAAGTGGATCTTCAAGAAAAAACTTGGTGTAGATGGAAAAGTTGAGACTTTCAATGCTAGAATTGTCGCAAAAGGTTTTCATCAACGACCAGGTGTGGATTATGATGAAACTTTTTCTCCAGTGGTTATGCTTAAGTCCATCCGGATCCTACTTGCCATCACTGCATACCATGACTACGAAATCTGGCAGATGGATGTTAAGACGGCTTTTCTAAATGGTGATTTAGAAGAGAGCATGTACATGACTCAGCCAGAGGGCTTCGTAGATAGTGGGAGTAGAGGAAAGGTGTGCAAGCTACTTAAATCAATCTATGGGTTAAAACAGGCATTGCGGAGTTGGAACATCTATTTTGATGTGGTAGTCAAAGAGTTTGATTTCATCAAAAACATAGATGAACCTTGTGTATATAAGAAGGTGGCAAAGAGTAAGGTCGGCTTCCTCATATTGTACGTGGATGACATACTCTTGATAGGAAATGATATTCCTATATTGCACTCGGTCAAGCTCTTCTTATCACAAAGATTCTCAACGAAAGATCTAAGTGATGCCTCCTACATCTTAGGGATTAAGATCTATAGAGATAGATCTAAACGGATGTTGGGATTGTCCCAATCCAGGTACATTGACACCATACTAAAGAGTTTTAGTATGGAAGATTCTATGCATGGGAATTTACCCACGATCTCAGGAATCACTCTCTCCAAAGAGATGTCTCCCAAGACTTATTTGGAGAGGGCTCGCATGCAAGGGATACCATATGCTTCGGCAGTAGGCTCTATCATGTACGTGATATTGTGTACCAGAAGTGATGTAGCATACTCACTAGGAGTAGTGAGTAGGTATCAAGAAGATCCTTAAGAGAATCACTGGACAACTGTGAAGAACATTCTTAAGTACTTGAGAAGGACTAAAGAATTGTTCTTGGTGTATGGTAATGGTGAACTCCAAATGGATTACTTTACACAGACGGATAAGAAAGACTCTGAGTCAGTCTCGGGTTTTGTCTTCACCCTAAATGGAGGGACGATTTGTTGGAAGAGTTCCAAGCAAGAAACCGTGGCAGACTCAACGATGGAGGCTGAATACATCGGTGCCAACGATGCCGCCAAAGAGGCTGTCTGGATGAAGAAGTTTATAACCGAACTTGGTGTGGTTCCGTCCATCGAGCATCCAATACCTTTGTATTGTGATAACAATAGAGCAGTGGCTTTAGCCAAGGAATCCAGGTCCCATCAGCGATCCAGGCATATTCTGAGGCGGTATCACCTGATCCAGGAGATAGCTGATCGCTGGGAGATCAAGGTCAGGAGAGTTGACACGAAAAATAACACGGCAGATCCACTCACAAAGGTCATACCCCATATACAATTTAAGAGGCTCTTCAGGATGTTGGGTATGAGATACTACAGCAACTGGTCTTAGTGTAAGTGGGAGATTGTTAGTTATATGTATGCCCTTTATGCCATTATTGTACATGATTGTATATTATAGTGGATGCTTGGACTTATATAGAGAGGACTTTCTTGCTCGACATGATAGTATGCTATCTGGTTGCTCTTTATTTTAACATGTAGATTTGTATTGTAATACTGTCATTCTCTCACATGTTGATAAAGCCCTTAGGATGTGTACTTGAATACCAGGACTATGATGGAGATCATACTAATGGGGCCAGGGTAGTCCATAAGTTCATCCTTTAATTTCTCCTAGTCGTGGGCATATCGAGACGGGGCATCGATATTCTAGACTAGACTAGCGTATAAGCTTCTTGACCCATATGATGGGCGATGGATGATCCCATATCCATTGGTGTTTGACATCAAAGATGGTATACGGGTGCTCAGTGAAAACTGGGTACACTGAGCAGGACTAGCCGAGAACTCCTAGATGGTATTATATCTCACATCAAATAGCAGTTCTCTGGTGACACTGGTACAGGTTAGTCTGTAGACCCGAGATCGTCATAGTGTCTTGTGTGATTACCACTGTGCTTTGGTTTCCACCTTACCACGTTCAAGATAACGTGCAAAACGGTGGTTTTTGGGTACAGTCCCGAGTCACATGGAGGCAATGAGCGATAAGAGGGGATTCGTCTCTCCCGGTATTGGGGGTTGATGTTGCGCCATGCTTGATTGGCTATAACAGGAAGTCCCTGGTTAGGGCTGATATGGAGATTTACTGGTAAGTGTTATCAGTATTTTCTCGACCCGTTATGAGCCTCACATCGGCACGACTTATCAAGTTATGGGGGTCTGACGTTTACCACCTCTGGACTAGATATGCGACATATCAGACGAAGAGACCGGACTGTACGGTAGTGTTACTGACAAGCTTTGCGAGAGTTTAGACAAGCTTGCTTGTTGATCTTCTGATCCCTCAATACCCGGGTAGCCGTTACGTCCAGCTAGTACAGCTGACGGCTTGTGGGTGACTGATATGATCATCAGTTACTGCTGGCGTATTGACGAGTCTTTAGAGTCCTACACAGAGCTTTCCTGGCTCAGGTGAAACGAAGTAGGAGCACATATGTGATATGTGCGGGACCGAGATTAATACGTGTGTGTGATACCGTATTCTATTCTCGCGATATGTGATATCGGTCGGTTATATGTGATATAGCTGGGTTATCGAATCAAGTGTTGATTCGATAAGTTGATACATATGAAATTAGTCGGTTATATGTGATATAGCGGATTATTAAATCAAGTGTTGATTTAATAATTTAATGTATAATTATATATTCGATATATTAATTTACATTTACTAATTTTAGTTCACTTGAGCATTTCTTTATCTCACTTATGCACATTTAATATATATGTGATATATATTATTGTGTCATGCTTGTTGCTACATGATACATGTGTGTATGAGACTCACACCATGCTTATAATAATTAAGGGTTTTTATTATTTAAAGTAAATCAAAATTAGATGTAAATTAATCACATGGCTTGGAGCTTGGTAGAAGCTTGTAGAACCATTGACTTGGTCCACTAATATTGTTTTATTTGAGATATTTATTAACCCAACCATTATCTTAAACCATGGTTAAGTCTCTACATGAGATATATGAGATATTATCTCACCCATGGTTGCCTCTCTCTCTCATTCATGCCATTCTCCACTTCATCTTCTTCTTCATCTCCAAGAGCTCTCTAGGTTTTTAGGAGGTAAAGAAAATTAGAGAGAAAAATATTCCTAAAGTGAGCAAAATTCCTACTTCATCAACCTATACTAGATTAGCCATTAAGTTTATGTTGTTTGCTTCACTAATTCCTAATTAGTGAAGAGGTAGATTGAGTTAGTGTCTCCTCGACGTAGATCATTTTCGGCCTCAAAGACTTCAAGCAAGCTTGTTTCTTTCACCTTGTGAAGCCTTACTAGAGTCCGGGAGATCACTACTTAGAGCGAAGGGACTACTACACGGAGCTTTTGAAGTGAAGGACCGGTCTATAAAGGTTGTATTCCTTATTCACTTAGATGTAAAGATATTTACATGCTTATTTTACGTCTAATTCTCTAGTTAATATTCTAGGTTAAGGATCTTTAGCGTGCCAAATTTTTGAAAACGGCATGGTTGATGCCTCCCGAAACCTTTTGGTCGTGCTAGGGAACCCAGCAATACATTGGAGCAAGAGAGATTGGACACTGAATTCGCACTTATTCGAGCTTAGTTTTGATTGGATGAAGTAAAGTTCAAGGGCCACGTCAAATCATAAGAAGGCATAGCAGTGGATCCGAAGAAGATTATAGCTGTTGAGATTGGCTTGAGTGGAAACTGGTATTTATAAATAGTCATCTTGGGTAAATAACATCATTGACTCTCAAGCTTAAGATGCACGATTGAATGAGTTTTGAAGACCTGTCTCAACCTATCAGAGTACCACAGAGGAATCGTGGTAAACCCATGACCGACAAGTTTTGGAACAGATCTGCTAATTCAATGAGCTAGGTCCTTGCGGTATGGGAACCACTTATGTGTGCCAAAAGGAGAAATTTTTGAAGAAGTTATGAAGGTGGCATATAGCTCGGCATATTTGTTACATTTTAGGAAAAGTTAGCAAAAAAGTTTATGCAGGAAATTGTGTGGTTGCATGACACTTGCCGGCCTATGTTATATGACTTGGTATAATTTAATTCTCCTTGTTACGGTTCATTTCATTTCATTAGCATGGCTTAGTTTAATATAGTGTATAATGATCAGTTCAGTATTACTTTTTGTGCATGCGTATCTCTCCTAACATTTGCTTGACTTGTTTGTATATCCTGACATCTGATTTACCTTAAGTCTTGATTCTTTGTCACCTGATTATCTTTACTTTGACACTAGATCTGATTCCATAATCGATACTGAGTGATTTGTGATATGACATGTTACAGGATATCTTTTATTATTTGATTATCGTCGACATGAATTGGTTGGACTATCGTGACTTAATATTGACATGGCTTTTGTATGTATTAGTCAGCATCTGATTTCTGATTAATAGATTATCAGTTAGAATTGTTGGGATTTGAAGGTCGAGATATCTGTACTCTTGGATGATATTCACGCTAGACAAAACTCAATCGTAGTCATAGGACACCTTTCGGGGATGTTCACGCTACTGTATTGATTCATGTTGTTGTTGTCTCAGACACAAGCATCCTGCTCATACTGCTTCCAGCTAGTCATGAGATACCCCGGAGATACGAGTACGTCTATCAGTCAATTCCATCAATACACAGTTTGTTTGACCTATTTTGACTCCTAGATCAATACCGACATGACGTGACCTCCATATTAACTTCAGTTTGATACTATTCTGATTTGATTATTGATATCCGACTTGACACCACCTTGTTTATCTGCATTGTTACTTTCGGCACGATTACCTTTAAGTATTCTTATTTACCTGCAACACATGTTTTCCATATTAATTTACGTACACGACTTCTCAAACTTATTTTTGTGAATCTGAGTTTCCTTGTTCTTATCATTTCCTTGTTATTGTTAGCTTCCTGTTTACCGTGGACATGAACCTATTTGTTCTTTTTTCTTTTGCTTGTTTTGTTCTTTTGTTGTTCGTGAAATTCAAGGACGAAATTCTTTTTGTAGTTAGGTATAATGTAACACCCTAGCACGATCATATGTTATTTAATTATATTAAATATATATTGGGCAAGTTAAACTATCAGTGTGATTTGGTTGTAACTGGTGTTTGGATGGTTATGCAAATTTATCATGTTTATACCCGACCCGCTTGCATAATAAATTAAATATTCTATCTACATTTTTAGGAGTATTTTTCTACTTAGAGTATCGATTGTGTTTAAACTAGAATATTTGATTAGTATTTAAGTTTGGTTGCTAATCTAACTATATCTCTTATTTTATATGCATATAATTTAGTTGTCTAACATTAGTTATATAACCACATATATATTTTATCATATTAGTTTTAACAATATATATATATATATATATATATATTAAGATATTGAAAGTCTTTAAAGGATCCTTTAAACGGTTTATTTTAGGTTGTGATGTGAGAAGAACATGGAAAGGAGGGTTTTGTGCAATTTTCTTTTCTTAAAACCTATTTTAAAACAAATCCTTCATAATCAACATCTCACACACTCTCTCTCTCATCAACAATTTTCTTCCTCTCCTCCAAGCACATCGTCCAACCCATGCTTTCATCGTCGCCATCACCTCACAGCACCTCACCGCCGGCGTATCCTCTACCATCATCCCCATACCAGACAGCATCATCTTCACCAAGAACCCCATCACCTCGTTGCCGCCCTCGTCGTCTTCGATCGCCATGGCCGCCTGCTTCAACTCCCTCGCCTCCTCAAACCCCCACATTCTCATCCTCGCTCAACTTTCAACTCCAAAACTGACGCCACCCTTGCCTCACCTATCATTGCCGCCATCTTTCTCATAAAGCGGCAACAACCCCTATTGCCGGCGACTCCATCGAACCCATCACCTTCGAATGTAAAACTCGTCGCCACCCTCGTCAGACCCTCGCCTCGTCAAACTTCGAACACCAACCCATCTCCTCGAGCACGACTCCATAACCGACTCCTTCTCCTTCCTTGCGTTGAGAAACTCATCATCCCCTTGAAACCCAACACCATAGCCACCATCTCGCCTTCATCCCGCCGTCGTTATCTTCCTCTCTTCACCATTGAAACCACAATCGAGATCCTAAACCCAACACCATCAACTTCATCTTCCTCCTCAAACTAGCCAACACCTGAAATCCTAAACCACGACTCCATCTCCTTTGACCACTACCTTACCTTCATCTTTCCTGAGCACCATCCCCTTAACTCAAGCTGAGGCCTGCATACCCAAACTGAGCCTAACTCCAGCAACTGACAATTTGTCGCCTTCGATCGAGCCCATCAAACCGAAAACCCAATGCTGCCACATCATCGCCATCAACCCTCATCTTCATTTTCGCTGACAGGCCCAAACCTCCTTTTTCTTTCTTCAGCCGAGAGCACCTCAACTCCCCCAAAACCGAGCTAGACCAAGACCCGAGCCAAAGTTCAAGCCAGGACCTTTGCTATCCAATTCTAGTTCAAGCCAAGCCGTGTTCTTTAGCCAAGATCAAGTTTCGATCTTGCTTCCGTCGTGTTGGTTACGTGACCGTTGTCTACTATTTACTGCTTGCTTTACATGCTAGCTACGACGATGGTCGTCGCAGCATTATCTATCAGTTAACGCATGTTATAGTAGTTTTGAAATAACAAATTCCATCGATACTGAAATGGCAAGTTTTTACTTGCTACATGCTACAATTACGACAATACACACACACACATTGTTGTAACACTATTATATTTATCATTTCATGCCATTAATTAAATTTAATAAATATAAGCTTAATTTATAATATTTTGTGAATACATCTAGTTAACAATATTTCATAATTATGACAAAAGATTATTTTAATACGGTCAAATTGATATATTGAACATGTAGTATTGTTTTGATCATTGTCGGTATTTCACCTATCCTATTTACATAGGTTTTATAAAACCATTTTGAAAACAATATTTCATGTGTTAATCCTATTACTTGAAAATATACATTATCTGATTAACAGTATTTGTTACCCATTTGATTTAAACACCTGTTAATCTATATCAATTCACTTTTACCGATAAACTGTTATAACTATATTGCTTGTTCTATCCCAATGACTTGACTATGATATATGCCTGTGATATATACATCCTCACTGTGGTATATACAACCTACCTGCTTAATTACACCACCCGTGACATGCTTGTACCATGCTACACTGTTACTGTTTTGCTATTATGCTAGTACCTATTCTCCTGTAATACTTACTGATACCAACAATCCTGACTTATTGTCCTGATGGACGTAACTTGTTGTCTTGATAGACATAATCTGTATCTACTTGTCCCTGTGTTGGCATTAGGTAGATATTATTGTCATACCTGACTTGGAAAACAAAACCTAGGAAAATCAATAGTGTAACTGAAGTGTAACTCAAAAGGATATTACATGTTTCCGTGGTTCCGGAGGATAACGGAACAAAATCATTCTTGATTCATACATCTTGCGTCCGTTGTCTCGGGGGTTAACGGGATATATCTTTCATTAGTGGTCCGGGGGGTAACAGGATATATACTTTTGAGTTATATGGAGGAGTACATTAATTGGTTTTAAATACCTTTAGGATAGAAAATCTAGCGACATGGACCCTTAGGATACACATGATATGATTGATATTGATATCTTGCCTGTTATATCACATGTTACTGATTTTTATTATTGTTTATACACATGACATCGAGTTTATTGCATATGGTATACTATATTTCATACCGGTTATATCATTATTATTATAATATCTACGACGCACTGATGTCTGGGTTTTGTATGGCTCAGATCCTTTGACTTTAGCATAGGAGGATCGTGAGTACTTCGATAAGATCGCCGATCAGTGAGGATCATTCTACTGATATGATTCCTATTTATGTTTTAGGTATTTTCTTTTTCCCTTGGATCTTTATTGCTTCCGCTATCGCCTTCTGTTATTGTTTATCGTGGTTATTGGACATATTTAGAGATATATTATGTATATTATTTGTTCTTTATTACTGATTGACAGTCTTGATGTGACTATAGAAGGATGTTTCCTTACCGTAAGTAGTATAGTTGGCCGAGTTATGTCCCGAAATGTTGGTATCTTAGGAAGCAGGGTGTGACACCTTTAGAATCTTGGATAGCTTCATTAGTTCCTACGTACGGTTCTTCTTCAAAGAATCCATCTTCTCGTCCATAGCTTGTTCCCACTTCTTACTAGCACCGTCACTTGTTACTTCTTCAAAAGATTCGGGCTCCCCCAAATCTGTGTACAATATGAAGTCGGTCACAAGTCTTGCAGGTAGCCACCTATCTCGCATAGATTTTCTCAGAACTGGTGCATCTGGTTGCTGAACATAGTCATCATCCTGTTCTTGAACCTGATCCTGCACTATAGCTTCCTCCACGTTCTGATCTCCAACTGTAGGTACCTGAACACTCTCTTGAGTTCCGTCCAACTTGACGAACTCTGATATCGCACCATCCTTGGCTTGCTTTTTTTTTTCATGTGTTGCTCATCAAAGAAAATGTTCTGGCTTTGTATTACTTTCTTGCTTTTGTAATCCCACAACCTATATCCGATCTGGTCTCCACCATACCCGATGAAAGCACACTTCCTAGATTTGGAGTCAAGCTTACTCCTATCCGTCTTATCTACCAAAGAATACGCAATACAAGAAAATACTTTTAGGTGCAGGTAATTAACCGATTTACCTGACCAAATTTGTTCCGGAATGCCTCCATTAATCGCACTTACTGGGCTTCTGTTGATCAAGTATACAACAGCATCGACCGCCACTATCCATAGGAATTTAAGCACATCCGCATCTAAGGTCATGCTCCGCACTCGTTCTAGGATCGTCATGTTCATCCTTTCAGCGATACCATTCTTCTGTAGCGTCCCTGGTACCTTCTTCAGCCAACGAATACCCTTCTGCGAGCAAAACGCCTCAAACTCCTGTGTGTAGTATTCCCCTCCATTATCGGACTTAAGGCATTTTAGCTTAGCCCCTGTTTGGTTCTCAACCTACGCAATACAGTATTTGAAGATACCAAACACATCAGACTTCTTCTTCATCGCATACACCCATGTCTTCCGGCTTGTATCATAGAAGAACGTCACGAAATACCGATTCCTACCATAAGACTCCACCGAGGCCGGACCCCATACGTCCGTATGCACCATCTCCAGTTTCTTGGTCTTCTTTTCTATGCCCCCAATTTTAAATCTGAGTGCGCTTTGCTTCCCATAAACGCAACTCTCGTAAAGCCCCAACTCTACCTTCTTTAGCCCCGAAAGAATCCCCTAGCCTGAAGAATTTTCATATTCTTCTTACTAAGGTGCCCTAATATTCTATGCCACAACGAAGTCTCCGAATTTATTTCCGAACTTGCCGCCAACACAACCTAACCTACGCTGCTCCCAATGAATGAGTACAACGAACCGCTCAACTAGCCCCTAGCGACCACTAATGATCCTTTGGAAATCTTCCACTGCGAATTTCCAAACACCATCATATATCCTTTGTTGTCAAACTGACTTGTGGAAATAAGACTTTTCTTCAAATCTGGAATATGCCTAACATTCTTCAACTTGATATGTCCTCCTCCTGACGGCTACAATATGATCGTCCTCTTACCAACGATCTTGCACGGCTGACCATTTCCCACTATCACATGTCTAAGATCACCTTGAACATACTCACTGAAATGATGTCGGCCCGAAGTGCAATGAAAGGATGCCCCCGAATATAGGAACCAAGTATCTGCATTTGTGCTGTCGTTCACCACTAGACAAAGCCCTTGTTCCCCTTATTCTTGTGTAGACACCATATTCGCTTCATTTTCATTCGCCTTCTCATCTAAGTCTTTCTTTGGAGATTTGCAGTCACTTTTCTTGTGACCCTTCTTTCCACAGTTCCAACAATCGCCTTGGATCTTTGCCTTCAATTTTCTTTGGCCCTTAGACTTGCCCTACTTGCCCTTTCCCCTTTCCATCGTTGTACCTCGATTCTCTACTGAAAGTGCAGAAGTTTCCAAACTCCCACTCACAGCCTTTCTCCGCATCTCATCTTTTAATATGAAACTCACTGCATCATTAAACGTGAGAGTCCCTGAGATAGAGTTGCTAACCGCCATAACTAGGTTCTCCTAACTCTCCGACAGTGAACAGAGAAATAACAGATCCCGAATCTCATCTTCAAACATGATCGAGATGGATTCTAACCAGATCGTCACACTGTTGAACTCGTTCATGTACTCCGTCACCGAACCACTTTCTGCCATCTTCATGTTGAAAAGCTTCTTCATCAGAAAGATCTTGTTTAATGTAGAAGGCTTCTCATACAACTTGGCTAACATCATCATTAGCCCTAAAGTTTTATTCTCCTTCGAGATATTAAAAGCGACCTGCTGAGTCAACGACAACTTGATTATTGCTATGGCTTTCCTATCCAAAAGGTTTCACGTCTCATCGGACATCTTCTTTGGATTTTCTCCTAGCAACAGAAGATACAAGTCCTTTTGGTACAGGTAGTCCTCCATCTGCATGTGTCACCAACCATAGTTGTGACCATTGAATTTTTCGATCCTTATTTTATCCTCCGCCATCTTTCTTCTAAGTCGCAAAAATCTTAACTTCTCCCTTAATCTGACCAACGCCTTCAAAACGACGATCTATGAAAGTGGGAAAGAGGACGTAGGAGTCGTTACCCACCGTTGACCTAGAGTGTAGAATTGATACCCTAGGTTTCCTTAAACTACATTCTGATACCAGTTGTTGTGGTATCAAGCGTCAAGCCCTAGGCTCTGATACCAGTTGTTGGGATTGGAAGAAGTCGATCAACGGAACAATACTTGCGACAATGATCACGAACACACCACACAATCACAACGAAAGAACAAACGATAAATAAAGTGCGGGAATTAAATAAGAATCAAACAAATGCAAATTAGAGAGATTTGTTAACGAGGTTCACCCACCGTATGGCTAATCCTCGGCCGAGCGGAATCTGCAAATGTCTACTAGAAATATTGAGTCAAACTACACCAAGAGCAAACCATAGGATATTTCTCTCAAATCTCTCTAAATCTCTCCATGCCCTAACCGCCACCCTCTCTCTAAATAATTATCACAATGGCAGCAAATAATACATATGAGAGGTCCCCTTATATAGGCAAACCCTAACCCTACTTTAAACAGGAGATAAAATAGAATTTGGTAAGTTCTGTTTGCTGCAGATCTCTCGATGACAGACGTCTGACCCACACTTGGGCATACATCTGTCCTGATGCTGTTATCTCTTCGGTGCCTTGTGCAGACGTCTGATCCACACTTGGGAAAATGTCTTCCTGCACTCTGTACTAGGCTTCGTGACTTCTGTAGATGTCTGGGTAGCTGGCCTTTAGACATCTGCCGTTGCTCTGTGTTTCTGACATGGCTTTTTGTGCTCATCCAGACGACTGCTCTTGTACTTATCAGACATCTGTCCTGAAGTAAACTCCATTATTTCAATAAAAAAGTTATGCATAGTTTGAAATTAAATATAATGTTTCCTTATCTCCAGCCCTATTCCTAGATTTATTGTAATATCCGGCCTATGAATTAACCCATTCTATTTAAACACTTACAAACTCATGCAAACCCTAATCTTAAAACAATTCTTCTTTCAAACCCTACTCTCCTTTTATCTCTCAATTAAACTTGAACCCTAACCCTATCTCCCTCCATCTCGTAGCCAACCCCATCATCACCATCATCCTTTACACCGTCTTGAGAAGATCATCATCACCGTCTTTGTTTCTTTCCTCGCGTCTGTGTCCTTTGATTGTTGTAGCATCAAGACCAAACGTACAAGTGAAGGTTTTGGCGTTAGGTTCCGAGATCGTGTACCTCGTCGACATCGTGGTACCCATCGTTGAGCCAAGTATCTCAAGATCTTGCTAGATGTTAGTTACGATCAAATCTGATCTGGTGTAACATATTGATTAATGTTAAATGGTATATTTAAGTTCTACGAAATTATAGTTAACGATATATACATCAAGATCCGAATCTTAATATATCGCCGAACTTGATCTAGTCATGATACTTGTTATGAAACCCCTAAAGTTACTCATTTTATTGATAAATTGACCTATTGGAATTTAGAGAAATGGAAGTAATCGTAGTTAAGATTGTGTGCATCAAATTTAAACTTTAAACCCTAGATAAAATATCACATCGTATCAGAAATTAGGCTATGAGCCAGCTCAAACATTTCCTGAGCTGTTACATTCAACCAAAGAACTAAAATATCGCCTCATACATACTTTGAGCTATCTCAAGACCATTTTGAGCTGTCTTAACTTGCCAAAAACTGATCTGAACACTCTACCTTGTACAATTCATTATAAATTACACAAAAATCGTTAGCATGTGTTCTATACATCGTTACGAAGCTAACTCATAATACTATAACCCTGAGAAAAAATTACCTAAAAAATAAATTGTTTATATAATATAAAATGCAATGAAAAGTATCTCCAGATTGTTGTCCAGGGAATTTCCAACACCGAACTTTCAATTTCGAACGTTTATAACTTTCTGTAAGAATAACCTGAGACAACATAACTTATACTAATGAAAACCTTATTGAATTAGATTTGTTTTTGTATATTACACGTCACTTTTGTAGGATGGTTGTTATTTTTAAGGTATTTTACAAATCAAAGTGACGCTGAATTTCAGAAACTGAAATTTCTTGTGCATTGTTAATAGAAACCACTTTTGTTATTTACTTGATTGAATATGCTATTCTTGTTAATGTTATTATCTTGATCTTGTATATGATACGTCTATGATATTCCTGACATGTAGGTTATTGATTATATACATGTATTCATGATGGATGACATGCTTCATTGCTATCTTGTCTGTTATTACTATCATGTCTACCTTACTTGAAGTGTGATGTTTACCTAGATGCCGACAATTTCATGATATCTACTAACTTGACCTGTTATCTGGATAGACGTACCTTGCACATGCTTGTTCCGATGTTGGCATTAGGAAACATACTATATTGACACTTGACATGAACATGAAACCTGGAAAAAAGGGGAAATCAATAATGGAACCCTAATTTAACTCAAGATTTCATTACCTGTCAGAGACCGATCAGTCGATACAATCTCCGAGCTCCGGGATAATGAGTTGACATCAATCATCGATCCATTTACCTTATTTTACTGTCT
Organism: Agapanthus africanus; assembly: GCA_030015575.1. Classification (NCBI taxonomy): domain Eukaryota; kingdom Viridiplantae; phylum Streptophyta; class Magnoliopsida; order Asparagales; family Amaryllidaceae; genus Agapanthus; species Agapanthus africanus. Next base: position 518,415,024 of record CM057343.1, read on the forward strand.
AGCATCACGTCTCGGATTCAACCCTGAGAATCGTAACTGTGATCCCGGACATGTACGGGATACTATTAAGTTACGAGGAGGATTACATTAATTATTTTAAAATACATGTAGGATAGATAACCTAGCGACATGGACCTATAGGATAAACATTGACATGACTTCTATGTTCTACATTGTCATGATATTATTGTTATTGCTATTGTCTATTGCTATGCTTACTTGATATTGATTCCGGCTATATTCATTATGATATTATATTCGATGCTCTGACATTTGGTCTTTCCATGGCCCATATACTTTGGTTTTAGAACAGAAGGATAAGAACTACTGCGAGAAATTTGCTGAGCAGTGAGAATCACTAGTATTTTATTTATTCTATAGTATAGGTTTATTTATCATTTTAAACTATTTCTTGGATTCCTATTGTGAGCCCATAAGTGACAACTATTTATTATTCTTGTTTTCCTTGGATCATAATATTTGATCGTTTATTATTACTTCCGCTATTATTTTGACTATAGTTTATTATTCTCATGGAATATTGGACATGTGATAGTTAGTTATACATTTTTGTATTGCGCTTGATTACTGCATGACAGTCTTAATGTGACTATATAAGGATGATTCCTTACCGTAGATAGTATGGCTAGCTTTGTTACGTTTCCGTTTTTGTGTATGTTAGGAAGTGTGGCATGACATTGGGTTTACGAGAAGTAAATGCGACAATTGTGTTTATTGCAAGAAGCTCGCCGACGGCTCTTTCATATACTTGTTGCTTTATGTTGATAGCAGTAAGGTATATGGTTGATATTGAAAAGCTTAAAGAACTGTTAGAAGGTAAGTTCGAGACCAAAGATTTTGGAGCGGCCAAGAAAATTCTCGATATGGAAATTTGGCGTGATCGCAAAGAAAGTAAACTTTACTTGTCTCAACAGTGATATGTTGAGAAAGTTTTGGAGCGTTTTGGCATAGCAGGCGCTAAATCAGTAAGTAACCCTTTAGCAGCTCATTTCAAACTTTTAACTCATTTATCGCCGCAAACAGAGGAAGAAATTCAGTATATATCGCATGTTCTTTATTTAAGTGCGGTGAGTAGTATTATGTTTGCTATGGTTTGTACCCGACCAGACATTTTACATGCAGTTAGTGTTGTTAGTCGCTATATGACATCTTCTGGTAAAGGCCAATAGGAAGTATTGAAATGGATTTAACGATACCTACAAGGTATGTCTGATGTGGGGTTGGTGTTTGGAAGGAACGGTAACAGTTTGGTTGGTTTCAGCGATTCTGATTATGTAGGTGACCTGGACAGGCGAATGTCGATCACCAGCTATGTATTCTCTTTAGAAGGATGTGCCATTAGTTGGCGTGCTTCATTACAGCCTACGGTAGCTTTATCTATGATGGAGGCGGATTATGTGGTCATTGTTATGGCCGTTATGGAAGTAATCTGGTTGAAGAGACTATTTTCGGAACATGGTTTCCAAAAGGATACCATAATAGTCTATTGTGATAGCCAAAGCGCTATTTATTTGACAAAAGAGCAGATGCATCATGACAGAACGAAGCACATGTTGGATATAGGCGCCCTTAAGGCAATTACCGAATTCAAGAAGGACCTATACAGAGAACAGTCTTTCCCGAGATGATGGTATGTTATCTGGTTTGTCTTTATCTTTCATGTGTATACGTTTTACTCGTTATCACGTATCTCTAATACATGAGATAAAACCTATACGATCTTTGCTTTACTACCAGGATTATGATAGGGATCATACTAGTGGGGCCCAGTAGTCCATAAGCACATCCTTAAATTTCCCTGGTCATAGGAGTATCGAGACTGAGCATCGGTACTCCAGTTTAGACTAGCGTATACGTTTCTTGACCCTGACCGAGGCGATGTTCGATCCCATAGCCATTGGTGTTTGAAATCGAAGATTGTATACAGGTACTCATAAGGTTATGAGTTTCACTGGACGGACTCACTGAGAACTCATAATTGGTATTATACCAATTATCAGATAGCAGTTCTCTAGTGACATGAGTGCAGGATAGTTCCTAGACTTGAAATCGCCATAGTGTCTTATGTGTGTTCTTACTATACTTTGATTAGTATCATACCACGGCTCTACTGATTCATGCAAACAGGTTTTAGTTGGGTATAGTCCCAAAGCACATGGAGGCAGTGAACGATCGAAGGGATTCGTTTCACCCGGTATAGCGGTTGATGTCACGCTGTGCAAGACATGGCTATAACCAGAAGTCCATGGCCATGGGAGGTGAGATAAACTGATAAGAGTTATCGGTTGTAACCCTGGTGGTTATGAATCCTCTGTCAGTATAACTTATCGGGTTATTTAGGGTCTGACAGATTCCAGCCCCTAAACCCGGTATGCGACACTCTCAGACGAAGAGACCAGACTATACAAGGATTGTCACTGATAGGCTTTGATTGCGTTCACACGAATTTGCTTGTCGAACTTTCTTTTGATCAAAGCCTGGGTAGCCGTTACGTGCAATTAGTACCGCTGATATACTTATGGGTTGACGGATATGATCCTAAGCTACTGTCGGAGTATTGATTGAGTATTTAGAGTCCCATGAAAAACTGTGGAAGCCTACACCGGAAATATTCCTAGAGGGGGGTGAATAGGACTATGCTACTAATATGCCCAAATTTAAAAATCAAAAAGCACTTGCAAATGTAAAACACAACTGTAAAGAGATATGATATCAAACTATACTACAATTGTGAACAAAGAGAATATAGAAAGCAAGAGCAATATCAAATATAAGCAATGAGAATAAAGAACATATAAGGAACAAGCATGCAATTGAGCAATTTCTAAGTTATAAAACTAAAATTAAAGAGTAAGAAATTGCAAACACAATCAATCACAAACACATAAGGTTTTTATAGTGGTTCGGGAAATCCCCTGGTCCACTTTCTTTAGGCGCACGAGGTTGTTCTGCTAATTCACGTCTTTTTCAGAGACAACACATTGCTCATAAGCAACCGACAACCTCGCTTCCGGTAGAGGCCTAACCAACACGCCTCCTCAAAAGACTACACGTTGTTCGTGTAGGGTTTTAGTCCTAGGGTCATGACATTCACAGACTACGGAGGAATTAGAAAACAATAAATTTTTCAAACAAAGAACCAAAACACAACAAAGATCATCAAATACATGTAAATGCAAAAATAAAAGATATCAAGTCTAGAGTGCTACAACGTTTGTAGCGTGTCTGATCGCCATCGAAAGACCCAAGTTAGACTTCATGAGCTCTGGAAAATTTACTAGCCGACCGCCTCACCGCAGATGATCCGCGGTGAAGAGTGACCACTCGAAACTCCATCTCCATCTTTAAGTGGAGAAACTCTGACATTGAACTTGTCAGATTAATGTGTGAGGCGAAGTGGTTTGGAAAAATTCTCTTTTTAAATTCTACCCTCATTTCTATACTCCACCATTTTTGAAGAGAGGAGGAAGAAAATGAAGAAGAGGCACTCCTGGAAATTATCATAGAATTAACACTAAAAACAAAATAATAAGAAGAGAAGCGAAGAATTAATAAAACAAAGAAAAGAAGAGAGAAGAAGAGAGAATAAGTCCACTCTTCTCTTTTCTTCTTTTCATTTCATTTCATTTCTTATCTTATCTTTTCTTTTCTTTTCTCTTTTTTTTATTCTAAACATATCATTTCTCTTTACATTATATATAAATATATATTTATAAAGAGAAGAAAACAGGTATCAAATACATTTCCATATTATGTATCGTATACGCAATAATAATATATTTGTATCGCATACTAATATAATATACAGAGAGAGTGTGTATCCAATACAGAATGCTATAAACCATATCATAATACGGTTATTAAGTCAACACTTTACTTAATATTCCGGCTTTTAAACTGGCTAATATTTTCCGGACATTCGATTAAATCATACATTTAATCGAACTACCATACGCATCCAATACACACGGCATATCAATATTTTGCCTGGGCAGGCACTTTCGTTGCGGGACTCTAAAGATCTGTCAATACGCTGGCAGTAGGTTATATAGGATCATATCCGATTGAATCCGAAACAATTTCAGATTCAATCCCCTCATAGGTAAACCCTCAAGCTCGTCAGCGGTACTAGCTGTACGTAACGGCTACCCAGATATAAGCAAGTTAAAAGCATATCTACAAGCAAACTCATCCGGATCCTACAAATTCTATAAGTGACGAATACCATACAGTCCGGTCTCTTCGTTAAAGAGTATCGCATACCAGATCTAGGGGGTGGAACTATAAGACCCATAATAACCCAATAAGTCGTGCTGATATCGAACTCATAACCAATAGAGATACAACTGATAACACTTATTTGTATAATCTCATTTGCTGTAGCCACAGACTTATGGTTATAGCCATGTCCTGCACTGTACGATAACGACTCCCTATATCAGGAGAGACAAATCCCTTCGACCCCTCACTGCCTCCATGTTCTTTGAGACTATTGTAGGGTTCCTAGGCACCCTAATGAGGTCTCACAAGGAATCAACCATGCCAATTTCAAATTTAAACGGTGCCGAGAAACCCTAGAACGGATCGTTGGCTAGATTTCTAGGCGAAACAATAAACTAGTTAACACTTAACTACAAGTAAACGGAAATACAACCTTTGTAGATCCGGTGCTCCACCTCCATAGCTCCGCAACGAAGTCCCCTCGCTGTCCAAATGAATTCCCGGGCTCTAGCGACGGCTTCGTCGGAGAAATGGTGAGCTAGGTCGTCGATGTCCATGCCGAAGATGATCTACGTCGAGGCATCGCTAGATCAAGCTCCACCTTCACCAAGCCATGAAAACTTGTGAAGGAAACACCCTATACTACTTGGCAAGAGGTAGAGGATGAAGAAATAGGAAGTGGGTAGACTTTAGAATTGGATTTCTCACTCATTTTCATCAATCACCATTGATGAAGTGAAGGTTTCTTCATTGAAGAAGATGAAGAAGAAGAAGAAAGTGTTATGATAAGTTATGATAAATCAAAAGTAAATCAATACTTATCATAACATTAACCATAGTCAAGTGTAGAGAATTAACCAAGGTTAGTTGAATGGTTAGGGTTAGGAGAAGAAGACAAGAATGGTAGCTTTGGTCAAACCTTCATGAAGTTTCAACTAGAAACAAAGAAAGCCACCATTCTTCTCTTTAATCCTTCCAAAAAAATAAATAAATAAATAAGATAAGGAAAACCCTAATCATTAACTTAACCATGGTTTAATCTTTACACTTAACCAAGTTAACATGCATCATCAAACATGATACAATTAAGTGCACAAAAATATATCGCATATACAATGCGCACATCCGAGTGAGAAAATCTAACTTAAGTGAACCGATACTAGTTAATGTAAAGTGATATATCAAATATATAATTATACATTAAATCATTAAATCAACACTTGATTTAACGATCCGGTCATATCGCATATAACCGACTAGTTTCAACAGTAACAACTTATCGAATCAACACTTGATCCGATAACCCGGCTATATCGCATATAACCGATCAATGTCACAAATCGCGAGAATCGTATACAGTATCACATACTGGTATCATTCTCGGTCCCGCACATATCTCATATGCTCTCCTATTTCGTTTCGCTTGAGCCAGGAAACCTCTGTGTAGGACTCTAAAGACTCGTCAATACGCCGGCAGCAGATGATGATCATATCAAACACCCACAAGCCGCAAGCGGTCTGCTAAACGTAACGGCCACCCGGGTATTGAGCGATCTGAAGATTGACAAGCAAGCCCGCTCACACTCCAGTGAATCCAACCAGTAACACTACCATACAGTCCGGTCTGATCGTCTGATATGTCGCATATCTCGCCTAGGGGTGGTAAACGTCAGACCCCAATAGCTCGATAAGTCGTGTCGATATGAGGTCTATAACACTTCGAGAAACTACTGGTAACACTTACCAGTAAATCTCAGCAACCCTGGCCTGGGATTTCCTGTTATAGCCAATCGAACACAGCACAACATCAACTCCCTATACCGGGAGAGACGAATCCCCTCCTGTCGCTCATTGCCTCCATGTGATTCGGGACTGTACCCAAAAACCACCGTTTTGCACGCCCTCTTGGACGTGGTAAGATGGAAATCAAAGCACAGTGGGAACCACACAAGACTCTATGACGATCTCGGGTCAACAGACTACTCTGTACCAGTGTCACCTGAGAACTGCCATCTGACGTAAGGTATAATACCATCTGGGAGTTCTCGGCGAGTCCGTCCAGTGTACCCAGTCTCCACTGAGCACCCGTATATCATCTTTGATGTCAAACACCAATGGATATGGGATCATCCATCGCCCATCTGTATGGGTCGAGAAGGTATACGCTAGTCTACTCTGGTATATCGATGCCCCGTCTCGATACACCCACGACTAAGGACTTTGAAGGATGTACTTATGGAATACCATGTCCCCACTAGTATGATCCGCATCATAGTCCAGGTAGTCAAGCACACATCCTAAGGGCTTTACCAACATGTAACAGGGAGACAATCAGTGTACACGTTAAGGTAAAGATCAACCAGATAGCATACTATCATGTCGAGCAAGAAAGTCCTCCCTATATATGTCCCAGCATCCACTACAATATACATCCTATGTATAGTAATGACCTCTAGGGCATACATATAACTAACAATCTCCCACTTGCACTAGGGCCATCTGATAGCAGTGGTTGCAGTATCTCATACTCAACCATCCCATAAAAGTCTCTCTCTGGGAACAGGCCTTTGTGAGTGGATCCGCTGTGTTGTCCTCTGAGTCTACTCTCCTAACCTCGATCTCCCTGGAGATCAACCATCTCCATGATCAGGTGACACTGCCTTAGAATATGTCTGGATCACTGATGGGACGGACGTTCCTTGGCATAAGCCACAACTCCATTGTCTCACAATGGTTGGAACGTAGTTCATCTCATGAACCAATATACACCCAAACATCCTCTTTGGTAGCATCTTAAGTAGCGATGTATCCATCCTTTATCGTCTAGTATGTCACGGTATCTAGCTTGGAACTCTTCCAACATACCGTCCCTTTACTGAGGGTATAGACAATGCCTGTGACTGACATTCAGTCGTCTTTATCACCCTGGAACACTTCCAGTGATTTTCCCCAGGACCAACTGATACCATGTCACTACAACTAGTGAGTATCCTAACATCTATTTAGATCTATCTCATAGATCCAAAACCCAGGATTTAGGAGGTATCACTTTGATCCTATATGGAGAATCATGGTGATAAGCGGAGATTGATCGAGCGTAGCATAGGAAACTCCTTCCCTATCAAGAGTATGTCATCCACATACTCTACGAGGATCACCACCATAATCCCTACTACCTTTTTGTATATACAAGGTTCATCTACCATTTTGATGATGTCAAACTCTTTGACTACTTCATCAAAATAGATGTTCCAACTCCGCGATACCTGCTTTATCCTATAAAGCATCTTGTACACGTTTCCGCTGCTCCCACTGTCTACGAGGCCCTCTGGCTGTGTACTTATAGACGCTCTCTTCTAAAACATCATTTAGAAAAGCAGTCATGACACCCAACCGCCAGATATCGTAGTCATGGTATGTAGCCGTGGTAAGTAGGATCTGGATGGACTTAAGCATAGCCACTTGAAAAGGTTTCATCATAATCCACGCTTGGTCAATGAAGCAAACCTTTAACAAGTCTAGCTTTGAAAGTCTCAACTTTTCCATCTACACCAAATAATCTTCTCAAGATATACTTTCTCCTGATGGGGATTTAACCCTTCAGATATAGCAACCAAATTCCATACTTTGTTGGTGTACATGGATTCAATCTCAGATCGCTAAGCATCCAGCCATTCTTACAGAGTCCCACTCCTGATGGCCAGCTTGAAACTAGTTGGGTCATCATCTCATGATGCAATCCTCGCTCCCACTGTCATAGAGAAACCGAAGTATCTCTCAGGTGGGTGAGGAACCCTACTAGATCGGCGGAGAGGCTGAGGTTCGTTGGAATCTACTGAATCCTTTGGTTCTACCAAATCATCTGCTGTTGTTTGTATAGCTGGAACCTTTCCAGTTGTACATAACAGATCTTGTCTCGAGCTTGTCCAGATTTTGCTTTTCAGACATAGGCTGGACAACCCCAAATCTCAACTAACTTGAGAGATGGGCTCTTCCCATATCATATCAAATATGAAGTGGTAGGCAACTGATTTGATTCGAACCTTATTCAATAGGTATGCAACTTCTCAAGCGCATAACTCCCAAAAAGGAAAAAGGTAACTCAGTAGTACTCATCATAGAGCACACCTTATCATATAGGGTGTGATTGCTCCGCCCCGATATACCATCGTGCTATGGTGTATCCGGAGGAGTAATGCCGAGAGAGAATCTCATTCTCCTTTAGAATAGTCCAGGAATTCCGTGCTCAAGTATTCTCCTCCTTGATCTCATCAAAGGACATAATACTTATACCCGTATTGGTTCTCTGCTTCTAACTTATATTCTGTGAATATCTCAAAAGGTTCGGACTTGTGTTTCGACAGGAACATATGTCTGAATCTTGAGAGATTATCAGAGAATGTAATGAAGTACAAAGAACCGGTCTTGGCATGTGTAGACAGGGGACCTTTATACATCAACATGTATCATCCCAAGAGTTCACTAACTCTTTCTCTGTTTCCAATAAACGGAGCTATGGTCATCTCATCTCTGTGACATGACTGGCAAGTTTCACAAGATGTAAATTCAAACTAATTTAAATATGCATCTTTATGAAACTCTAGCTAGTCGGGTCGCATTGATATGACCTAGTCTACAATACCTCAAGAAGAATTCGTTCATTTCTGAACTCTTCTTCTTTTGTGTGTTCCGTATACTAAGAACTGTAGTTTGATTTAGAACATTAATGCTTTTAGATAACGTGCCTGAACCGATCAACTTTTGATATAGGAAATGTTCAAAACATTATCCAACAATACAAAATTTTATCATTTCTTTACTAATAAAGAGACTGATATGATTTTGTATATCAGGTTCGGTATCTAACAACATTCGTTCAGAATCAATGTATTGGTAATACAGGGTGACAGTGACCAACAGACTTGGCTGCAACACTTGCCCCGTTTTCTGCCTCATGAAACTTATCACCCGTTCTCAGTTCTCTACCTTTCTGTAGCCCTATGTAACATTTTACATATCTGGGATCCTGATCTGGTATCACATACCCAGGACGTAAAGGATACTGAGAAACAGTTCTCTGTAATGAACACACCCGAAGATGATGCATCAGCATGCACTCTCTTCGTTTGGGCGGCACGGGAATTCTGGTAATCCCCTATTTCCTTCTCTGTCTTATAACAATTATAAGTTGGAGCGGGACCAACGTTCCCCAGCTCAGTATAACAAGCGGGTTCGGTCAATATTCCGTATTATTATCTTGATTAAGGCGTGATATGGTCGCTACCAGGAGAGAGAGAGAAGAAAACACTCAGCGTGCGCTCTTGCAAGAATAGATTGGTTATTATTTTATCTAATCAGGATGGTTCCCACTGCTTTTTATCAAATCTTCCTTCAAACCCTAAAAGGAAAGACTAGCCGGGATTAATTACACACTACAAGTTCGCCAATCTTTCAGCCAGGCCAGTGTCGGTACTTTGAGGGAGGTCCCCCGTGCTTTCGCACGAACCTAATTAATGTAAACCTCGTTTTCCCAGAGGCGTAACCTCGTTGACACCTTTCTAGACACCTACTTGATCGGCTAATTGTAATGTGTAAAACTCTCCCAGGAGTAACAATTACTCGCAGCGGGTATCGGGATCCAACTATCTCATAGAAGGTATGCAATCTCATTGCAAATTTCAACACTTGAAATTCCCGATAATATTTTGCCCCAAACGATCTATGACCTTGACAAGGTCAACAAACCATAGACCGCAAGTCAAGTTCAACCCGTCATTTCTTGATTGAATCAAACCCACCCACACGACCCTTGACAAGGTCAACAAGGTCGTACGACTACCCTAACCCAATCTGCATCATATGCATAAGCAGATAAATACTGGTTAGCTACCGCACACTGCGCCTTGACAAGGTCAACAAACGCAGCACGAATACTAAACAGGACTTATCTGAAATGACGGAGGGCTACGACAGGTTTTTCTGAAAACCTATTGCTTAATGAACTTGATATCGTTGTAGAATCAAATGAAGTTTTGAAATGGAGTGTTTTTGAGGCTTTTCTAGTTTTGCTAAAGGAGTCACTCCCGGTGAAGGGATCGTCGGTCCTTTCCTCGTCGAATGAGGTGCGGGATATATCATATATATCACTGTGCAAAGCAAAAACTCTTAAAAGCAATCAAAAGACAAACCGAGTGTGTAGCATCTGCCAGTTATTGCTAAAGGAGTCACTCCCGGTGAAGGGATCTCGGTCCTTTCCTTATCGAATAAGGTGCAGGATATATCATATATACCTCTGTGCAAAGCAAGAACTGTAACTACCCTTTTTTTATTTTGAAATTCAATTCTACAACATCTTAGGTTTCTTTTCTTTCATTAATCTCATTAATGAACTCCCATCATTTAAATTACCTAAACATCACAGATAAATACGACGTACACTTATGCCATCCGCATTCGCCTCGATGTCCACTCGTGCACCGTTAGGTTAGGTAACTAACGGCAGAGCGGGGCAGGGCTAGCGCGGGTGTAAAACATAAGTAACGCCTATATAATATATCATATATACTATATACTGTATCTATTACAGAACATATCACATGATCACATCACAGATATCGCAGCAGAAGAAACATATGAAATATTGGATATACTAGGACGTCCGTGTTTTCAATACGAGCCAGTATAAAACACGGATTCCACGGTCGCGATGAATAGCCAAACCCACACCCCTAGACCCCTACGAGAGCGGCAAGCAACCCTACCAATTCTAGGGTTAGGAGACCCGGACTCGACTCCTCGAGATGGTCTCCCACTGGACCCCAGAACCCGGTTACTTGTGCTCCCCTCCTTGGGTCTATCCTAGTGCGGAAAAGTAAATAATATACAAAGGGTGATATCTTCCGCAACCTGGAAGTGCCCCAAATAAAAGAATATTACATACAAGTATTTACATGAATGAAAATGAAAAACACTCATCTCACATAAAAACCCCCGGCCATTCAAACACGACGATCCAATATAACATATCCAGCAACACATAACATCACATGTCATCAACGTAAGTAAATATGCGCATCCCAATTGTCGTTGGCATATAGCAACGAAACCGGCGATATCACACATTACACTTACGGTCACAGAAAAGAAAGTGTAAAACTACAACAGTTGGAATCCGCAACCTCTTTAGACATCACATGCCTAATCAAATGAATTCCTTAGACATCACATGCCTAACAATTATAAACCCCGCATTTTAGTCTCAAAATCGAAAACTCTTTTCAATATCAAGTCGGGCAATTCAACAAGATTCCCGACATCCTGATCGAATGCTCGTCGCAAACTTTAGTAGGCGGCCGCACCCCCGATACCGTCGACGAAGTGCACCAAGGCGGAACACCGCTGCCGTGAGCACCCGAACGGATGCTTTCGGCGACGGGGTTCTCCTACAGTCACTTGGTTGGGGCTGTGGAGCGAGGCTGTTTATTAAGTTTACCCGGCGAGTATCCGCGTACGCTACGTGATTGCGACGGACTTTTGATCACATCAAAATTCCGTGGCAACCGATCAAGTGAGACTAAAGTGCTATGTTTATAACATTCATTCAGTTATCTCATAACTTATTGTGAATTCCAATTATTGTATCACATTCCAGATAAATAGAAAATGTTAAACTTTCCGATCGAACATTCGAACACCCAAGTTTTTCCCAATACAGATCAACACATGAAATAAGTCTAACAACATTCAGTTCGTGCCTCAGTACCAACGGTCCAGCCGTAGAAGGGTCAAGCCAACGCCTCACATGTGGCACGCCGTACTGCCCCAAACCCGAAGGTTCAAAGGGCAGTTCAAGACGGTCACATAATCGAGTTAAGGTTTGTTGTCTTCTAGAGGGACCATCGCGTTACTTGCACTACTTAGAACGTCTTTAAACTACGGAAAAATTCAACACTTGGAAATTTCCCGACAGGGGAAAAATTGGGTATTTATATCCGGTCGAACTTTTTAACATGTTCTAAAATTTACCCAGAAAGCCACACAGACAAAATTTGATAATCCGATCGAATCCATGAAATCCCAAAACAACCCCAGAAAACTCAACTGTATAGTATATATTAAAATTACCCAGAAAACACAGGAATTAATTATAAACATTACTGTGCAAAGAGGAGTCAAAGAGTCAACACTATGGCCGCGGAAGCACCGCGCCACGTGGGCTTAGGCCGCGCTTCCGCGGCGTTATGACGGAGTTAGGTCTCCGTTTTTCACAGTAATTCATAAAAAACCCTGCTTAATTTTCTACATATTTTTAATATCGAAAAATCCACAATTTTCAAAAAAGGACAGAGAGCATGTTTGGAATTGGGTTTCGGGTTCGTTCGGACTTCAAATTGCGTCTAGACTTCGCCTAAGGCTCTAGCTAGGCTCTGATACCACTGTAGGGTTCCTAGGCACCCTAATGAGGTCTCACAAGGAATCAACCATGCCAATTTCAAATTTAAACGGTGCCGAGAAACCCTAGAACGGATCGTTGGCTAGATTTCTAGGCGAAACAATAAACTAGTTAACACTTAACTACAAGTAAACGGAAATACAACCTTTGTAGATCCGGTGCTCCACCTCCATAGCTCCGTAACGAAGTCCCCTCGCTGTCCAAATGAATTCCCGGGCTCTAGCGTCGGCTTCGTCGGAGAAATGGTGAGCTAGGTCGTCGATGTCCATCCCGAAGATGATCTACGTCGAGGCATCGCTAGATCAAGCTCCACCTTCACCAAGCCATGAAAACTTGTGAAGGAAACACCCTATACTACTTGGCAAGAGGTAGAGGATGAAGAAATAGGAAGTGGGTAGACTTTAGAATTGTATTTCTCACTCATTTTCATCAATCACCATTGATGAAGTGAAGGTTTCTTCATTGAAGAAGATGAAGAAGAAGAAGAAAGTGTTATGATAAGTTATGATAAATCAAAAGTAAATCAATACTTATCATAACATTAACTATAGTCAAGTGTAGAGAATTAACCAAGGTTAGTTGAATGGTTAGGGTTAGGAGAAGAAGACAAGAATGGTAGCTTTGGTCAAACCTTCATGAAGTTTCAACTAGAAACAAAGAAAGCCACCATTCTTCTCTTTAATCCTTCCAAAAAAATAAATAAATAAATAAATAAGATAAGGAAAACCCTAATCATTAACTTAACCATGGTTTAATCTTTACACTTAACCAAGTTAACATGCATCATCAAACATGATACAATTAAGTGCACAAAAATATATCGCATATACAATGCGCACATCCGAGTGAGAAATCTATCTTAAGTGAACCGATACTAGTTAATGTAAAGTGATATATCAAATATATAATTATACATTAAATCATTAAATCAACACTTGATTTAACGATCCGGTCATATCGCATATAACCGACTAGTTTCAACAGTAACAACTTATCGAATCAACACTTGATCCGATAACCCGGCTATATCGCATATAACCGATCAATGTCACAAATCGCGAGAATCGTATACAGTATCACATACTGGTATCATTCTCGGTCCCGCACATATCTCATATGCGCTCTTATTTCGTTTCCCTTGAGCCAGGAAACCTCTGTGTAGGACTCTAAAGACTCGTCAATACGCCGGCAGCAGATGATGATCATATCAAACACCCACAAGCCGCAAGCGGTCTGCTAAACGTAACGGCCACCCGGGTATTGAGCGATATGAAGATCGACGAGCAAGCCCGCTCACACTCCAGTGAATCCAACCAGTAACACTACCGTACAGTCCGGTCTGATCGTCTGATATGTCGCATATCTCGCCTAGGGGTGGTAAACGTCAGACCCCAATAGCTCGATAAGTCGTGTCGATATGAGGTCTATAACACTTCGAGAAACTACTGGTAACACTTACCAGTAAATCTCAGTAACCCTGGCCAGGGATTTCCTGTTATAGCCAATCGAACACAGCACAACATCAACTCCCTATACCGGGAGAGACGGATCCCTTCCTATCGCTCATTGCCTCCATGTGATTTGGGACTGTACCCAAAAACCACCGTTTTGCACGCCCTCTTGGATGTGGTAAGATGGAAATCAAAGCACAGTGGGAACCACACAAGACTCTATGACGATCTCGGGTCAACAGACTACTCTGTACCAGTGTCACCTGAGAACTGCCATCTGACGTAAGGTATAATACCATCTGGGAGTTCTCGGCGAGTCCGTCCAGTGTACCCAGTCTCCACTGAGCACTCGTATATCATCTCTGATGTCAAACACCAATGGATATGGGATCATCCATCGCCCATCTGTATGGGTCGAGAAGGTATACGCTAGTCTACTCTGGTATATCGATGCCCCGTCTCGATACACCCACGACTAGGGACTTTGAAGGATGTACTTATGGACTACCATGTCCCCACTAGTATGATCCGCATCATAGTCCAGGTAGTCAAGCACACATCCTAAGGGCTTTACCAACATGTAACAGGGAGACAATCAGTGTACACGTTAAGGTAAAGATTAACCAGATAGCATACTATCATGTCGAGCAAGAAAGTCCTCCCTATATATGTCCCAGCATCCACTACAATATACATCCTATGTATAGTAATGGCCTCTAGGGCATACATATAACTAACAACTATACCCAACTAAAAGCTATTTGCACAACTCCTTTGAGCTATGGTGGGGTAGTAATCAAAGTATAGTGGGAACACACACATGACACTGTGGCAATCTCAAGTCGAAGGACTACCCTGTACTATCGTCACCAGAGAACTGCTATCTGACATTGGTATAAAACCATCTAGGAGTTCTCAGTGAGTTTGTCCGGTGAAACTCATACTCTTATGAATACCTGAATACGATCATCGGTGCCAAACACCAATAGCTGTAGGATCATCTATCGCCCTCCAACCGGTTCAGCAAACGTACACAATAGTCTAAACTGGAGTACCGATACCCAGTCTCAATACTCATACGACTAGGGACATTTAAGAATGTGCTTATAGATTAACCAAGGTCCTACAAATATGATCCCTATCATTAATCTGTTGGATTCCCTAGCATGACAGCAAGGTTTAGGGAGGCATCGTCCATGCCATTTTCAAAAAATTGCCATGCCAACGAACCCTAAACTTAGAAACTTTAACTAGAGATTTAGACAAAACCTAATGTAAACTACTTTACATCTAAAGAGAACAAGAATACAAACTTTGTAGACGGTCCTTGTCTTCACTTGCTCCATGTAGTAGTCCCGCGACTCCACTAGGGTTCTCTTGAGACTTTGAATGAGCTTCCTCCGATGACCTTCGTGCCGAAAATGATCCATACGAAGTCCCTCCAACTCAAGCTATCTTACACTAAACTCTTTAGCATATGAAACACGCTACACTTGATCGCTAGTCAAGTGTAGAATGATGAAGTAGGGGATGTAATGAGATCACTAGTTTGTGTTCAAGCTTCATGATTCACATCACTTGTGAGGGTTGAAGCTTGAGCCATGACAAGAGGAGGAAGAAGAAGTTAGAGAGCAACCATGGGAGCAACTCAAGAATTTTGGCTAAGTGTTGAGAATGAGATAGAATGAAGGCTAAGTCTTGACCCCTCACTCATTGAAGTATGGAATTATGCAATATAAAATTGCAACCATGCTTGAATAGTAAGTCAAGAAGAATAAACAAAAGAAAAATCCCATGCTTGCAACCATGCTTCATTTTCCACCTCATTTCTAATTTCACAATATAGAAATTTAAATGCCATGCTTCATTATTATATATATATATATATATATATATATATATATATATATATATATATATATTTAATGAAGAATAATTAGTGAGCTAATGATATTAGTTAATATATAATTATATCACATATAATTTATATCACATTATTAAATCAACACTTGATCTAATAATCCGGTTATATCATATATGACCGACTAATATCATTTATCTGTATATCACATTATCGAATCAACACTTGATTCGACATACTGGTTATATCACATATAACTGAACCGATAACAGATGACTGCCAGTTTATAATACGGTATCATATACTCGTATTTAATCAGGCCCACACACATATCACATATGTGTCCTACTTCGTTTCGCTTGAACTAGGGAATTTCTCTGTGGGACTCTAAAGACTCGTCAATACGCCACCAGCAGGTGATGATCACATCAGTCACCTACAAGCCGTCAGCGGTATTACCTGAACGTAACGGCTACCTAGGTATTGAGCGATATGAAGATCAACAAGAAAGCCTGTCCATAGTCTCCATGAAGCCTATCAGTAACACTACTGTACAGTCCGGTCTCTTCGTCTGATATGTCGCATATCATGTCTAGGAGTGGAAATCGTCAGACCCCTGTAACGTGATAAGTCATGCCGATGTCTGGACTATAACGGTTCGAGAAACTACTGATAACACTTATCAGTAAAACTCGGCAACAGCCCTGGCTAGGGACTTCCAGTTATAGCCAATCGAGCATATCTCAACATCAACCCCCAATAGCGGGAGAGACGAAACCCCTCCTATCGCTCATCGCCTCCATGTGATTCGGGACTGTACCCAAAAGCCACCGTTTTGCACGTTCTCATGAATGTGGTAAGGTGGAAAGCACAGTGGGAATCACACAAGACACTATGACGATCTCGGGTCTACAGACTAACCTGTACCAGTGTCACCAAAAGACTGCTATCTGACGATAGGTATACTACCACATAGGAGTCCTTGGCGAGTCCTGTTCAGTGTACCCAGTCTCCATTGAGCACTCGTATACCATCTTTGATGTCAAACACCAATGGATGTGGGATCATCCATCGCCCATCATATGGGTCAAAAAGCGTAAACGCTAGTCTACTCAGGAATATCGATGCCATGTCTCGATATTCCCTCGACTAGGAACAATTAAAGGATGTACTTGTGAACTACCCTTGCCCCACTAGTATGATCTTCATCATAGTCCTGGTAGTCAAGTACATATCCTAAAGGCTTTATCAACATGTGAGAGCAAGACAGTATAAATACCAGTCTACATGTTAAGATAAAGGTAACCAGATAGCATACTATCATGTCGAGTAAGAAAGTGCTCTCTATATATGTCCAAGCATCCACTATAATATACATCATATATACAATAATGGCCTCTAGGGCATGCATATGACTAACATAATCCTGGTAGTCAAAAAAAATCCTAAAGGCCCTATCTCATATATTAGCGATACTTGATAATTAGTAAAACGTATACACATGATAGATAAAGACAAGCCAGATAAAACTCTATCATCTCGAGTAAGATTGTTCTCCATATAGGTCCTCCTTCAATTACAATAATTATCTTAATGGCACCTATATCCAACAATCTCCCACTTGCAATTATGGCCAATTATTGTGGTATCTCATACCCAACTTCTCTACTAACAGTTTCGCAAACCGTATTTAAGAAATAACCTCAGTAAGTGGATCCACCAGAATGTTTCCAACTATATCTCTCTGTATCTCAACTTCGCGGAGATCAACTATCTCCCGAAATGAGCGATACCTATCTTAGAATTTTGTTTGGACATCTGATGGGATCATGTTCGTAAATGAACGTATTTATCCAAACAAAGTCTTAGGATGTATCCTATACTGATTCACAATCGACATCCAGCGCCACGACTACCACAGTATCCCACTTGGAACTCTGTCCAATATAGTGCTCCTCAGAAGAGGGTAAACTTATAACTCACGACAGAAACATTGTCTTCTATGTTATCTGGGAAGTTGGAATCGGTAACGGCCTCCAATCAGAGGCTGTCATTACCATACACCAAGAACATCATATGCTCTTCACTGTTACCATATATTTCTCTAGGATTGGACTGATCTCTACATTTTATATGTAGAAACACCTGACAACCATAATTTTACCGATTGTAACATAGGAACATCACTTCCTATCAGGACTACGTCATCCACATACTATATGAGAAATATGACAGTACTCCTACTCCCTTCTTACATATACCAAGTTCATCTCATATTTTGATGAAGTCAAACACTTTGACTGTAATATCAAAACAGATGATCCATCTCCTTTATGCCTGCTTTAGTCTAAAATAGACTAAAACGACTTGCACGCCTTCCGCTACTCCTACTGACTACGATAATCCTCTGGCAGAGTCATATACACGTACACTTCTAAGTCCCCATTTAGAAAGACGTAATAGTCATCCATCTTCCAGATATCATAGTCATAAAAAACAGCAGTGACAAGTTATATGCGTATGGATTTCAGTACAGACACTAAACTAATAGTTTCATCACAATCCATCCCGGGTATTTGATGAAAACCTTTTACTACAAGTCTAGCTTTATTAGGTTGATACCTTTCCATTTGCACTGATCTCAAAAGATATGCTTGCTCCTAATGGGTTTTTCCCATTCAGGAGCACCCAACAAAGTCCATATTTTGTTGCAGTGTATAGAGTCCAACTTAGATAACTCGGCATCCACCCATCAGTCGAAAGTCACCATTTCCCATGGCCTACTGATAACTAGTAGGATCATCATCTCATGATGCAAGCCTCCTTGTCACCGTCAACGAGGAAACCGTAGTATCTCTCATGTTGCTAAGGTTACTTACTAAATCTGTGGAGTAGGCTAAAGTTTGTCAGGGTCAATTGAATCTCCAGGTTTTTAAATTTTCAGTAATTGTTTGTGGTTCTGGAATAACTTCCAATTATACCATACTCCCACTAATTTCTTTTGCAAGAAATTCATTTTCTAAAAAGGTGGCGTGTCGAGAATAAAATAACTTTTGATTCTGAAAATGGTAGAAATTAAACCCTTGCTAAAGCTTTGGATAACCCGCAAACTGCCTATTATCGAAATGTGCCTTGGGTTTTTCTGGATTGGGTTTTTCTGGATTGTGTTTTTAAGTATAAACCGGATAACATATCTTAACAACCTTAAGATATATTCTCATTCTATATCACATATATGATCACAGACACTAATTTAGATGGAACCATATTCAATTGGTATGCAACTGTTTCCGGTGCATATCCTCAAAATGAAAAAGGACATCTCCAAACAGAGTAGTAATTACTCAGTATTATTCATCAAGGAGCGCACCCACAGATGAGTAATCTGAGAGAGAATCAAATTCTCAATTATATAACTATGGAATACTTAGCATAAGTATCCACATCACCAAATATTTCGAAAAATCTTGATACTTCCAACGTTTAGTTCTCTACTTTTTTTCTTATATCCTATAAACTTGTCATAATCTTTGGACTATGCATTTCAACAAGAATGCATGTCTAAAACCAAAGAACTCATAGAAAAATGGAACGAAGTATGAGTACCAACCCCTTGTCCGTATGGACATCGGAAAACATATATCACTATGTATAATTCTTATGGATTCATTAACTCATACTCTATATATGATATAATTTGAAAACTCTATTTTGGTTAAGAATATTTCCTCTGTTATCCATATGCACCTTACCCAATCATATAAAGATAAAGGTAAATGTTCATAACATAATTTATTTGAACATATATATCCCACTTTATCAAATAAAGAGACGGATATATGAGTTTTTAAAAGTTGGTGCATAATAACAGATATTCAAAACCAAAAGTTTGCCGAAAGGCAAAACCAGGTGATTTCCCAAATAGCAACAATTGCTCCAAAAATCGACATTGAGAATCAAATCCACATTTCTCAATAATATACTCCTTTTCATCATCTATAACGACTTATAAATGTGGGATTCTAATCCGGTATCCACATACCCAGGAGTCAGAATTAATTGAGAAAATAGTTTTAAATTACTATTACACAGGAAACATGAAACATCGAAATGTTTCAAGGGGGTGGCCGGCTATTCCTAGTAATGACTCTTTCACTTGTCTAGGTTTATAACAGTAGTTGCAATTTTCTTTTCACTCACTTCAACCCCTATTATTGTCTCTCTATCTTACTTCGTATATATCGGACTTATGCTAGTTGGTTTTCATCTTACCCTTTCTTTCAGCTATTGCATCGGGATTGGAAGAAAACTATCCAACAAGCGTAACCGGTATATTCTCCTTATTTAAGGAGCTCTAAAACTTGAGATAAGGTGGAGAGGAGAGAAAAATAAATTGTATCATATACAATTCACTTTCTCCAGAACCAGCGGCCATTCTCGACTGAAACACTTTCTCCAAGTTCGTATGTAACTATACGAGATGGCCTTCCAAAAGGGGAAGTAGGAGGTACAAGGACATATGTGACTATGTCGTGAAATAGAGCAATCATGACATTCCAAAGCTAATGAAGGTTTAGTTAACTTGGTTAATGAGTTTTAGTTTAAAGTCAGTCATAGGTCGCTGCCAGAGAGAAAGAAAAGAAACACTCAGCTTGCACTCTATCGTAGATTAGATTGGTTAATTAATTTATCTAATCTGGTCTTCCATTGTTTTGTCGAATTCTCCTTCAAACCCTAAAAGGAGAACTAGCCGGGATCATTTATAGAAAATCTTCTGAGAGTAACTATTACTCACAGTGAGAATCGGGACCCAAACTATCATGGCGTGGTAAGCTTGACAAGGTTAACAAGTCACCCCACTCCATAGAAAATATGCAATCACATTGCAATTTTCAACACTTGAAATTCCCAATATCGGTTTTTACCCCAAACGGCTTATGACCTTGATGAGGTCAACAAAGCATAAGCCGCTAGTCAAGTTCAACCCGTCATTTCGTGATTAATTTAGATCCACCGGCACGAGCCCTTAACGAGGTCAACAAGGCTATGTGACTGTCCTAGATAATCGCATCATATGTAGGTAGGAAGCATCAATTAGCTACCGTACACTACGCCCTGACGAGGTCAAAAAACGTAACACGGATACTAAGTAATACTTTCTGAAATGACAGAGGGCTACGGCTGGTTTTGAAGAAAACCTTTAACGTAATGAACTTGATATCGTCGAAAGAACTAAGTGGTTTTGCAAATTTATAGTAACATAAACTTTTTTTAAAAGCGAACTCCCGGTGAAGGGATTAAGGCTCTTTCTTTATCGAATGAGATGCAGGATATTCCTAACCAAATATCTCGATGCAAAGCAAAAGAATACGACTATAAGTTTTAAGAAAAAATTGGTTCCTACAACGTGTTACGTTTGTTTTCTTTGCATTAATCCGAATCAATACAATCCCGTCATTTAGATAATCACATTACCTAGTATCTTTTCACACAATCACAGAAAAAGGTATGAAATGAAAATAGAATGCGTGTATATGCCATCCGCATTCTCCATGGGGCCCCAGTTCTTCACCGTAAAGTTACTTAACTTACGGCAGCGTGGTGGCAGGACTAGCGCGGGTGCGAAACGTATATAGCATTTATTTATATATCATATATATCACTATATATATCATCGCAGGAAGATAATCAACATCACAGGAAAGTGATAAATATCATCACAGGCAGGTAATCATATTACAGGCATGCAAAGAACATCACAAAAATGGAATGGTCGGACTTTTTAGGAATCCCGTGTTTTGTTCGAGCCACAAACAAAACACGGCATTCCCCGGTCACGTGAATAGTCTGTACACAGCCAACTAAAGACCCCTACGAATGCGGAAAGCATCCGCCAACCCAAGAAACGAGGTAACCCTGCATCATCATCATGAGGGGGCCACCCAGCACTTTCTCGAATCCGAAGATTTGAGCACTCCTTCCCAGGTCTATCCTATACCCTCTACAAGCGCTGTAAGCAACCCGCCAATCCTAGACTCGTGTGACTCGATCTCAACTTCTTGAGATAGCCACCCGCCACAATCTAGAACCCGGCCACCCATGCGCTTCTTCGCATGGTAATCCTATAACCTGTTCTAAATAAAATGGTGAAAACGACCGCAACTTGGTCGCGTCCCGACAAATGAATAATACAAACATCGGCAACGACGGTCACAATCCGGCCGCTTGTTCCGCATAATAGAATATACATTTGGATAATACTAGAATAAATGGAAATGGATATAATACATCGATTACAAACATTCACACGCGGGGCTATTCGTTGTGACAATCCAAACAAAACCAAGCACACCAATCACAAACTCACATTCGCAACCCCGTCGAATTGATCACCTATTAATTCGTCGAAGTTGCTCATCACATATCAACAAGTATGTGGCCAAATCAACATAATCAAACACTTTGATCGCATCAATTCGGAGCCGTGGCCAAATGAATTCAAAAACCGGCGGAGTTACAAACTTGAATTTCTAAAAACTAAAATTCAAGTTTACTCCGCCTCCAAAAACCTTCGCATGTCTTGATCAAAACGAGTCGTGAACAACACGAAAACTGCCCGAAAGCCCGGGAGGACCTCGAGCATGACCAATGAGGCCCCGGGGGGCTTTAGATGGGCCCCCCAATCCATGGACACAAAATTGTGGCCATGGTTGGCTGCTGGGACAGCAAGCGCCATCCGCGCGCTTGCTGTCCCAGCTCCACACCCGAGACCATTTTGTGGTGGTCTTAAGTGTGGGGGCCTACCCAATCCCCCAGGGACAACCCTAAGGTTGCTCCCGCACTTCCACGGGGCTTTCGGTCCGAACCATGAGCCCCAGAATGTGAGAATTAGTAAATATATTCGCTAGTTTTCGAACAGCTTTAAAACAGTGAGGAATTGGTTTTGAAAAATGGTTATATGAATTCATTTTCCACCAAAAGCAATTACAAGTATTTGATTCAGCTCTGATACTACTGTAGGGTTTTGGTCCTAGGGTCATGACATTCACGGACCACGGCGGAATTAGAAAACAATAAATTTTTCAAACAAAGAACCAAAACACAACTAAGATCATCAAATACTTGTAAATTCAAAAAGAAAAGAGAGCAAGTCTAGAGTGCTACAACCTTTGTAACGTGTCCGATCGTCATCGAAAGACCCATGCTAGATTTCATGAGCTCCGGAGAGTCTATGTTCATACCAAAATATTGCATTTAATACCGTCCATTCTTCTGCTAGTTTGTTTATAGGCAGGTGCTTTTGATCCATGTTGCTACATATTTACAGGTTACAGGTACCCAGTCCAAAATAACACAGATCATAAAAAATCTCCACAGTTACGCTAAAATCCAGAACATCTGTTGTAACACCTTAGATTTACGATTAGTGTTAATTAAGCGATAATGCGGGTTTTTAGTAAAAATTTTACCAAAAATGTTTTCAAATATTTTATAAAAATTAATTAATATTTTATTAATATTTATTTCGGGCTTGCACACACATGTGCATGTTAACATAGGGTTAATTAAGTGTTAAAACATGCTTAAGTAGCCATGGCACTTTAACCCCATTTTAATTAAGTTTTATGTATTATCTAAATTAATTAGTTTTCAAATTATAAATAAAAAGGGTTTTTAATTAGGTTGACTTGAGAGAGAGAGAGAGAGAGAGAGAGAGAGAGGTGGCATGCATCATGAGGCATGGCAAGTATGGCTTGCATTAAATGAAGAGAGAGAGGGGCATGGCTAATCTCACACCCTCATTCCCACAGCCCTCACCCTCACACATACACCCTCACACTCTCATCTCATTCTTATATTTTCTCCTTCTCATATTCTTCACCCTCACCTTCCTCAAACTGAACACTCCCCTTGTTCTTCACTAAACTCTAACCCAAATCCTCATAAACCCTCACAAATCTTCACAAAACTCATTAAACCCTTCATTAAACTTGATCTAGAGCCTATGGAGATCACTTGGAGCATGGAAAGGTAGGGTTTTGAGCAAGTTTGGAAAGGTAGTGCTCTCTACTGTTAATTAGATTGTTAATATGTTATGTTGCTAATTAGTTTCAGTTTAGAACCCTAAAGATAAGGTTTTGGTATAATATCGTGTTTTTAGTGTTGTTTTTGAGTCACTGTAATCTGCAGTGACCCCGAGTCTTTACTGTGAAAACTAGCAGTGTAGAAGTGTTGTACTAGTTGGCCTGAGTGTACACCAGAAACACGATCCCCACCTGATCGGTTTTGGCCGGCAACGAGAAGGGAAAATCCGACGAGCTCGGGTAATTCGGTGACTGGGGTGTTGAGTTTTTATGGGTAGCTGTCTGCAGTGGTTTTAGGTTGTTTGGTACTGATAGATTTTTAGGTTTTGATAGTGGGTAAAATCTGGGATCGATTAGCTAGTTTTTAGTGTTTCGATGACGCGCGATACGGTGTCCGACTCAGTTTTTTTGCTTCGCGTGATTTCTACACGTAGGATTTGTTTTAGTAGTGTCAACACACACGTTAGCTGCTAAGCGAAACCTTTTGTAGCCTAAGGGGAGCAATTCGTTAAATTGGCGTTATGTTCGTTATTATTGCGTAGTTTGCTAAATCTACGTGTTATTGTGTTTTGTGTTGATAGGATCGCAGGCGGGGACTTTGGATGCCGCGAAGAAAGGGAAGCAAATGATTGGATATACCTACCTTGAGATCACGGTGAGTAGATTTAACATCTACGGGGAAATCGCCCGTATGGCGTTATGCGTTAGGGCTTAATAGGATATTATAGCCCCATGTTTATATATATACATTGATTGTGCATGTGTACCGTTGTTGCATACCCCATTTCCTGTTGCATATGGACGTAGTATTAATGAGACACTGCACTGTTACTAACGGTTCATGTATGCACGAGCACTAAACTGTATTCCACACACACACCGTTAGTAATTGCCATGACACTCACACTATAGAATTGCCATGGATAATACATTGTTTAGCTTACCTTATCATTAGATATGATTCTTGTTCTATTGCGCATATGAATTGCATTATGCGTACATACATACTTGCGTACATACATACCTTGCTATAGCCACATATATGCTCATATGTGATGTTGCATTGGATTTTGAAGAAATTGGGAAACGCATGATATATTTAAAAATGTGATTCATTTAAAAGAGCAGTTTTCCCTTGATATGCTCATATTACTGTTTTATGTTGCATATATCATATTCATGGATTTACGCATTGAGATATGGATTTTATGTGATTTATGAATTTGAGAACCGTGGTATTATTTCAAAAAAGTATGCATTGTTTTGAAAACCCAGATTCTCTTAATATGATATTTCAGTGCGTCCACCATGAGTTTTCTCGGTTCTGAGACTTGTGTTGGATACCCGATTCGAGGAACGGTAGGCACTGTCTGCGGGTACATGGTGGACCCGGTATGGTACCCTAGGAAAAGAATACTCGTATAGAAAGGCGGTGAGCCCAGCGGAGGGATTACTACCTACCGGTAATAGTATAGAACCCAACGGATATCCGGAGGATACCGTTGGGGAGTTATGGCATGAGATATATTGAGGACCGATCTGGGTATGCGGCGCCTGAGAGATGAGTATTTACGTGTCGATGCTGGACACAAGTATTTCATGATGTTTTCGAGTGTCGATATTGGACACTCAGGTTCCATAAGATTTACAGGATATGAGGGCCGATCAGAGTGACGGCGCCTGAGGTATTGGGATTTGGGGCGTCATTGATGGACACCGGGTTTTTCCACGATAATAATTCATTGATGATGACATGTTTTACCCCATACTCCGCATTCATGGTTATGCATAGCTTCATGTATTTGTAGTACCTGATAGAGTACCTTTCATGATTATTGCATATCTATATTAGCATATTGATACTATCAGATTGCATGTGATAGAGTATCGCAGTACGTACATACCTGCGATTATCTGTACGATGTTACTTACTACTCACGAGTTGGCAACTCACCCCCATTGTGCCACAGTGTTTTGCAGGTTTGACCCTCAGAGTAGTCGCGGCAGGGCTTCTTCTTATTGTATCTTTTTGCAGCGGATACCGCTACGGTTGGCTGTGAGCCGTTTGCTTTAGGTGGGTTGCGGTTATCCGTTTATATTTATTGTATAACTCTCATTGTGTATCTAGTACTCTCCATCTACCCTTTCATGTATTGACTTAGAGACGAGTTGTGAGGACGATATTGTATATTTTGTGACTATAGGTGTCGAGCTCATGTGAGCCGGCTTTTATTATGCAGTTTTATCTCTTATGTTGTTTTCACTTTATATTGTTCTTTTCTTCGCTACGGCATCGTATATATGCTTGTGGTGGTTGTTTCCGCCTTTGGGCGTGATTAGCTCCCGTTCGGAGATGTTTTATTTATATCTTATGATGCTTTACTTATGTTATATGTTTGTACCCGTTTCGGGGCTAGTTTTTACAAAGGAGGTGCTGCCGAAATTTTTAAGAAAATAAACTTAAACTTTAAAGATTTTTACTTGAGATTTCCAAATGTTTTATCACTTACTACTTTTGATGGTTTAGATTTCTGGGTTTCGGCTTACTTAAATTGCTTTACGCCTGTAAACGTTTCGTGGTTTAAGTGCCGGTCACATGCCAAATTTTGGGTCGTGACATCTGCCACAGACAGATAAAAACCAGGTTTCGGTCATCCGTATCCGTCTAGTGCCGCTCACCAGTTCAAGAGACAAGACAAAAAATAGTGGTCATTCGTGTCTCGGACAAGCACAGAGCACGAGAGGGGCAGCACAAGATTCAATGGGTGCACGGAGCTCAAGGAAGACAATGGTCAAATGAATTAAAAATGAAGCCATTTTGAACTGTTGAAGATCTAAAGAAATTATGGAATCAATTTGCAATTTGGGACCTGTAAAACACAAGGAAATAGCAACATGGAGAAGCCCTAGAAAAATCACCCCACAACTCCCCCAAAGAGCCGCGGAACCGCAGCCAATGTGGCCATTATGCGGCGGTTCCACAGCCGAATTGGCTCAGTGTCAGATGATATTTTTGGGGTATTTTGGTAATTGCATTTGGGCTCAGAATTTGGCCCTATGATTTCAGCTCTTTGCCTATAAATACTCCGGTTTTGAGCCATTGTAGGAATACTTCTTTTTGGTTAGAATTGGTGTAGTTTGTATCTTCTTCTTCTTCTTCCTCTATTCTCCATGAAAGTGTAGTGAGAGCTCTTGAGTGGAAAATCAATGAAGATGAGGGTTTTTATTTAACTTGTATCCTTAATTTTCTTGTATTGTAATTTTAATTCTTCGTGTAACTTTATTTCTTGTTGTTAAGTAGTTATTATTTCTTGTTTTATTTTCCTTCTCTTATCCGTATTTTCAAGCCATGTTACTCGATGGAGTTCCTTACTTAGGTGAGGACCCAAGTGGTTAGTTTCTATCTTTGTAAAACCGTATTTTTTCCTTTCTTTCATTGGTTCCTTCTTGCTTTGTTTTTATTTTCATTTAAATGTGTGAATAATTTCTACACTTGTTAAATCTAAGGAAGGTTAGTATGAGGGATGGAAAAATCCATTATGCTTCTCTTAGCCAAACACCTTGAAACGAACCTAGACTAAACAAACGCACCCCCCTCACTTAGGCACGCTATACGTGACATATAGCCGCAACCTAAGTCGAGAAGTTCTTTGGGCGCACTACAACGTGACATGTAGTTGTGACTTAATTAGATACATGGTTGCGGGTGTTTGGCCTAGAGTTGGAAATAAGCGCACGTAGTGGAAGGACAAGAGGCACTAGGAATGGATTTAGCGTTGGAAAGCTTGCTTAAACTCGCAAATCTCATTCATATGTCCTCCTAATCCCCGCTATGTTCGATTATCCCAACATCGTTTTAATAATGGCAAAAGAAAAGTACAAGACTAATCCTAACTCTACCAACCAATCTTAACCCTAACAAGCTTACTTGAACATAAATATGAACACATAGGATAGACTTGAACATATATATACATTCATTCATTGACTCATCTAAAAAAAGAACGTACATACTACCATCTCCCTGTGGATCGGCCCGTGCTCAATGGGCTAACTGCAAAGAGATACCGTCTTGATTGCGATAAGTAGAACAAATAGGACAAGGTAGAACGCATAATTCTACGACAATCAAATGGCGTCGTTGCTGGGGAGACGGTAACGTATTTCTTTCTTGTTATTCGGGTTAACATTCTTTTTGTATATATATAAAAAATATATAAATAAATAAATAAATATAACAAAAACCTTTTTTTTTATTTTTGATATTTTTGTGTGTAAGTGTGCAGGCTATCAGGATCAAGTACAGTAATCATATCAAGAAACAAAGCATTTCATTTTGGATTTGAGAACAAGGGGAGTGCAGGGACCAACGTTGAAGCCCCAAGTCCACATTTTGATCGCGGAACCGCGATCAAAAGTAAGGTTACGCGGCGGTTCCGCGGTTGTATCGAGGCTTCTGAGCCCCAGTTTTTTTTCCACCACTTCTATCTACTCTAAAACCCCTCTGTGAATTCACTGAACTGTATTTTCTGCAGGTTTATTTGCACAGATTGCGCCGCCGCCAATAAAATTTTTGTTGTTTTAGATTTTTTTTGTTTATCACTTTGCATATAATAATACGAATATTAAGGGGCTTTAACACCAATTAAGATTAGGTGTGGATTTAATCACCCTTCCTAAAGACCCCACAAATCACAAAAAGCATACGCATTATTTTGAGTTAATAAAAAATATCTGGACCAAACCTATAAGGACTTGTCGCGCTCATTTAGGATAAGTGAAGGTTTCGGGGAATCGGTCGTTTATCTAAACTTGACTTTGTGGTGCCTAGGCTAGAAAAGTGAGGAGGTAATTTTAAAAGGCCTGTCTCACGGTGATTCGTGAGCGGAATCCTCCTTACCTCACTTGTGCTTACCTGGCAACAATTGGCAGTGAAGAGGCGATTCGAGGGTTATCTTGCAACTTGTCGCTTGGAAGTCTAGGAGCGGTCTAGTTGGACTTTGAGAACCCTAACTCTAGGTGTTGTTTGTGCATATTGTGATTATGATTGTGCTTGTGGAAAGTTTAGTCCTATAATTCCGTATTCTTTCAAAAACCAAACAAACAATTTCAAAAACTCCAAAAACAAAAAAAAATCATAAATTTATAAAAATTCACCCACGTTGCTCCCTTTTCATAACATGGGTACCCCAAAATGACCAACTCTCGCCGAACTTTGGTACCCACAACCAGACATTTCTTCATACGGTTCTTGCTTCAGTTGAACTTCGAACGATCCATCCATGCACAAAATTTCGTTGAGAGATCGGATAGACGCGTCTAGGACAAACAATTGGACTCCGCAATCCATTTCGTATCAACCGTTTCAACCTCCCTCACCTTCTTACGTTAATACCCCTTTAAGAGTCATGTTGTAACTCCGAAACCCATGTCCGTCGCTGACCAAATTGAACAATCTAGTAACCAATCTTTCACTCCTTTCACCACTCCAAATTCCGTAGGACAACAATTCCAATCATCTTCATATCAGAATGTTGATCATAATCCTATCCATTTTTTATATCCATTCGATTCCTATCAATCCTACCCAACTTTTACGCCTTCCCTAGATATTGCTTCTGAACAGCATTTTGGGAGTTTCACGTATCCAAACGAATTTGAATCTTTTACTGAAACCCCTTCACGACCCATGTCTAGTCTTGAACAGTCATTAGAAGAATTTCGGGTAGCTTCGTGCCATCGATAGAGAAATTGAATGCGTCTATGGCCGCCCTCATACAACCTAATGAACCAGTAGCTAGTTTCCAACTAGCTCTGAATTTTCTAATGTATGATGAAGCGTTAGGACAAATTGAGATTTTGAGTAGTGAGAGTGAGCAGTACACCCTTCCAAATCAAACCTACCCGTTGCAAATTGAATTCCACAACTCCGGTTTCAAAAGTCTATCGAGTACCCCAAACGAATCACAAATTGAAGATAGATTGTTTAATGAATTGTGCAACTTTGTAGTGTTTGATTTACCCGATTATGAATGGTTCATTTTAAGTGAAACCACACCCAATCCTTTTGATCTCTACACCTCCAATCTAGAACCACAATTGATTGAAATCCATGCTTTTGATGAGGTGTCTGAGCAATTTGACTTTCACTTGATTACGAATATCGCTGGGAATATTTTGGATGATGAACCCACAGCTTTGGATGAGTTTTTCTCACCAATTCATCATGTCCTTTCACTTCCGTGTGGACATCATCCCGAGTCATTAACTGTTTTCCTGAACCCCATATGCGTCTAGAAATTGATGATGAATGCATGGATAAGCTGATTTTTGAGGAGAATTTAGAGGATAACATTAAGGATGAAGCAGTTTTACTTGATGAATCGGATTTTCCAATTCATCCTGTCCCTTTCATTGACTGTGTACACCCTCCTGAACGTTTAACCGATCCCATTCCTTGATCACTTCCCTCCATCCTTTCTATCGTTCCCACTTCGCAAGCCACCGTATCGCCTTCTTTTCTTATGTCTAGTTGACCAAGTTCGGTCTACCCATGTTTTCTCACGAATCTTGAGAGATTTGACCTCATTTCTCAATGGGTTGATAGATTAAGACAATCGCTTTTTACACATCGGTCATTACAAATTATACTAATTTATTCACTCCATTTCCACCCTCAAATTTGTATTCCATTTCTTTCCCCCTCCGCCATTCTTCTCCTCTACCGAGACCCTATGCCGCTTCCATCCCCATACGGTCTCGTGTATTCTCCATTTCTTTCCTCTCCGCATTCTTTCACCAACCTGCACATTATCGCGATAAAATTTTTGAATGGTTGGTGTTAACTTTTGGCCTGTGTAAGACCATGTATAGATTGATACTATTCTCTCCCCCCTAACTCTGACTTTAAATGCTTTGTTAGTGTATATGCCCTAGAGGCCATTACTGTATCATACTAGTTTGTATATTACTTAACGGAAGCTTGGGATATTCACCTTGTATATACAATCTTGCTCAAAATAGTAGTATGCTACTTGGTTTGTTTCTACTTCAATGTGTACATGTGTTTATTTTAGTATATCACATATGCACATTAGTGGAGCCCTTAGGATCTTTGCTTGATTACCAGCGTTGTGATGGCAGTCACACTAGTGGGGGCTGGGTAATCTATAAGCACATCCTTATGCAGGTCCCTAGTCGCAGGACTATCGAGACAGGGCATCGATACTCCGGAGTAGACTAGCGCATGCGCTTCTCATCCCAGAGTGGGAGATGGTCTGTCCCACAGCCATCAGTACGTCGTACTGGAGATAGTATGCGGGTGCTCGTTGGGTTACGAGTACACTGGACAGGACTCGTCGGGAACTGACTGGTTGGTATTATACCTATCGTCAGTCATCAGTTCCCAGGTGACATGAGTACAGCTTAGTCCGCTGACTTGACACTGTCACTTCGTCTCGAGTGTGTTCCCACTGTACTTTGATTACTACCCTACCACGGCTCAAAAGAGTCGTGCAAACAGATAGTAGTTGGGTGCAGTCCCGAAGCACTTGGAGGCAGTGACGGTTAGACAGGATTCGTCTCTCCCGGTATTGGGGGTTGAGATCGCGCTGTGTCTAGGAGAGCCATTACACGAGTAGTCCCTGGCTAAGGCAAGCGAGATATACTGGTAGGCTTCCAGTGTTATCTCAGGGTGTTTTGGGGCTTCACTCCGACACGACTTGTACCGCTATTAGGGGACTGACGTTTACCGCCCCCCTAGGCCCGCCATGCGATGTATCAGATGAACAGACCGGACTGTACGGAGACTGTCACATTCAGGCTCAGTAGGAGTTCAGATGGGTTTCACCTCGTCAGTCTTCTTGTCGGCATCTACCTGGGGACCGTTACGCACAGCAAGTACCGCTTGCGGTCTGTGGTTAAACCCACTGCCAGCGTAGTGTCGAGTCTTTAGAGTCCCACACAGAAAGCTATTCGCCTTTAGGCAAACGAGTAGAGGTCGCATGGTTTTGCGACAGGTCGCATGGTTTTGCGACAGGGTTCGGTCACATCCGTGCACTTGTGCACGTACAGTGTCCGGACAGTTAACACTAGCGGGCTTTGGTTTAAGACAGATCCTAGTGTACGTTTTGGGATTGGTTTTATCCAGTATGTATTCGTGTTCCTCGGAACGCGGATGCGGGTGTGTATGCACAGTTGCTGGAGAGACAGAGGCAGAGGATTCTCATTAGGGTTGTTGACCGTTGATTGTTGACTATTGACTTTTTGCTCAACCCTAATAAGAATATGATATGTAATTAACAATAATATTAATTAAGTATTATAGTGACATGGTTGTTTGAGGGGTTGACTTTGTTGACTTGTTGACTTTGTTGACCGGTTGACTAGGTTGGACTAGTTGACCATCATGATAACAATGGCTATCATTTCATGGCAAAGACTTTTGCTTGCTTGTTCTCTTGTGCAAAATGAGTGCATGAAATGATATGGCTATTGTAGCTTAAACCATCACTAATACTTGATTGCTATTATTGGTTGTGATGGTTTTGGATTATGAGAGCCAAGAGAGAAAAGTCTTGCTCATTCTTTCATTTCCTTTCTCTCTCTTGTGTCCTTGAGCTCTCATCTTCTTCCTCTTGCTCTCCCTCTCTCTAGTCTATGGTTCACTTGTCTCATGTGTTGAAAAGCAAGAACCATAGAGAAAAATCCCAACACACTCTCCTCTACTCACTCTAGTTCACAAGGTTTAGCAAACCGAGTGAACTAGTTTCTTCAAAGTTCGAAGAAGAAGCCAAAGGTAGAAGCTTTCAGGTGGATCGATCTTCGGCGCAAGGAGACGACGGGGTGAAGCCGATCCGGACAACCATCGAGGCTTGAAGACGAAAGAGTTCAAGAAAGAAAGGTATAACCCCCTAACCGAGTAGTTAACAACTCCTAGTTAGGTTGTTAGTTAGATGTTTAACAAAGATCCGGTTTTGAGTCCATATTACCGCCTCTAGAAAATTGTTTTTTATCAAATTCCGCATGCCCGAAAGTACCGGGAGAGGTAGCATGGACTTACATGCTTAAACAGTGGAAACACTGTTTCACTTAAGTTTGGGGGGACCTTTTGTGTGTATATATTTTTTTGTTTGCTTTTTGTTTTGTATAAAAAAAACAGGGGAGCGCCGACAATTTTGACCCTCTTGGTGTAGGCTGACAGTGAGGGCACTGTCAAGTCTAAGTTTGGGGGTGTGCTCGGTAAGCTTTCTACCTTCGTATTCATGTGTATATTTTGCATTTGCATACTTATTAAAAACCCATAAAAATCGAAAAAAATTCCAAAAATATAAAAACATTGTCGTCAAGTTAGCTAATAGGGTAACTGAGATTTTTATTCCGAAAATTTAGTTGATACGTTAGAAATAACTAAATCGTAGGCTTAAGAATTGAAAACCCTAAAAATAACCCTCCTTCTGTTTAACCTAGGTAAATATACACCATTGCGGGTTTTTTAGAGGTAGGTAATCTTGAGTTCAGTTCTTGAGTTAAGTCGAGATGAAGGGAAAGTATTGAAAGTTTTATTGAAGGATAAGTCTGAAAAATAGTTCTTATTCTTGAGTCCAAATTCAGAAAGTATATACCCTACAAATCGCACTTACACGCACTTTGAAACTTGAGATAGTAGAGGATACCTAGAAATACTCTTGCCTGAAAACCTAGTATCAAAGAAAAAATGGTATTTAAAGCTAACCACCAAAAGAGCATCATTGAAAAAATATATCTGGTCTTGAAAAGAAAAAAAAAGAATAAATTATAAGACCTGGAAACTGCTATTTACGCTTTAAGCTCACACGTTCAGTAATCGGCTGGTTAGTGCCTCAAGAAACATTAATAGTCGCATGAAAGGTGTGTGAGCAAATCCTTCCATCATTAACGAAAAGAAGTAGTATTAGGTATTAAGGCAAGGGTACTATAGCTTGAATTGAATTCTTAAGTGTAGGGGTGAAATTTTACACACGCGTAGGGGTATACGATCGATATTTGGAGGAAAGATAAGAATAAAAGATAAAAAATTATGTTTTCCGTAAAGTTGGTAAAAATTCCGGATTAGAGACCGCACTTTAGAAGGAAAACTCAGGAGAAACCGAGATCTTTCTAAACTGTAAAAGCATATAGGATCTGAAATTGAATAAATAGGAGGCGTGATACATAAGGGTTGAATATTTCTAACTTAGCGTGATAGAATTTCTAACATAGATGCTAAACTGTAGGAGTAGAGTCGACGTTAACTTACTAAACTAGCTTTACGGGATTTTGTGGGTAGTATCCATTGAAAACCCTCAGGAGACAACACTGCTCCTACTAGGGACACCTAGAGGTTTAACGACTTGCTGCACGAGCTCAGTGCAATCGTGTTCCTTGTAAAAGTGAGGTTATGACTTTTTGTGAATAAATGGATTTGCTCGGGACAAGCAAAAGTTAAGTTTGGGGGTATTTGTTCATACCAGAATATTGGATTTAATACCGCCCATTTTTCTGCTCGTTTGTTTATAGGCAGGTGCTTTTGGTCCATGTTGCTACATATTTACAGGTTATAGGTTCCCAATTCAAAATAACGCAAATCATACAAAATCTCCACAGTTACACCAAAATCCAGAACATCCGCCACAGACAGATAAAAACCGGGTTCCAGTCATCCGTATCCGTCCATTGCCGCTTACCAGTTCAAGAGACAAGACAAAAAACAGTGGTCATTCGTGTCTCGAACAAGCACAGAGCATGAGAGGGGCAGAACAAGATTCAATGGGTGCGCGGAGCTCGAGAGAGACAAAGGTCAAATGAATTAAAAGTGAAGCCATTTTGGACTGTTGAAGATCTGAAGAAATTATGAAATCAGTTTGCAATATGGGACATGTAAAACACAAGGAAATAGCAACGTGGAGAAGCCCTAAAAAAAACACCCCATAATTGCATTTGGGCTCAGAATTTGGTCCTAGGGTTTCTGAGCCCATAAGCCAATGTGGCCATTATGCGGCGGTTCCGCGGCCGAGTTGACTCAGTGTCAAACGATATTTTTGGGGTATTTTGGTAATTGCATTTGGGCTCAGAATTTGGCCCTACGGTTTCAGCTCTCTGCCTATAAATACTCCAGTTTTGAGCCATTGTAGGAATGCTTCTTTTTAGTTAGAATTAGTGTAGTTTAGTTTGTATATTTTTCTTCTTCATCATCTATTCTCCATGAAAGTGTAGTGAGAGCTCTTGAGTGGAAAATTAATGAATATGAGGGTTTTTATTTAACTTGTATCTTTAATTTTCTTGTATTGTAATTTCATTTCTTGTCTTGTAATTTTAATTCTTAGTGTAACTTTATTTCTTTTTGTTAAGTAGTTGTTGTTATTTCTTGTTTTATTTTCTTTCTCTTTTCCGTATTTTCAAGCCATGATACTCGATAGAGTTCCTTGCTTAGGTGAGGACCCAAGTAGTTAGCTTGCATCTTTGTAAAACCGTATTTTTTCCTTTCTTTCTTTGCTTCCTTCTTGCTTTGTTTTTATTTTCATTTAAATGTGTGAATAATTTCCACACTTATTAGGGCTAAGGAAGATTAGTATGAGAGACGGAAAAATCCATTATGCTTCTCTTCGCCAAACACCTTGAAACGAACGTAGACCAAACAAACGCAACCCCTCTCATTTTGGCGTGCTATACGTGACATATAGCCGCGACATAAGTCGATAAGTCCTTTGGACGCACTACAACGTGACATGTAGTTGTGACTTAATTGGATACATGGTTGCAGGCGTTTGGCCTAGGGTTGGAAATAAGCGCATGTAGCGGAAGGACAAGGGGCACTAGGAATGGATTTAGCGTTGGAAAGCTTGCTTAAACTCGCAAATCCCATTCCTATATCCTCCTAATCCCCGCTACGTTCGATTATCCCAACATCGTTTTAAGAATGGCAAAAGAAAAGCACAAGACTAATCCTAACTCTACTAACCAACCTTAACCCTAACAAGCTTACTTGAACATAAATACGAACACATAGGATAGACTTGAACACATATATACATTCTTTCAATGACTCGTCTAAAACACAAACGGACATACTACCATCTCCATGTGGATCGACCCGTGTTCAACCGGCTAGCTGCAAAGAGACATCGTCTTGATTGCGGTAAGTAGAACAAATAGGACAAGGTAGAACGCATAATTCTATGGCAATCGGTCTACTAGCCGACCGCATCGCCGTAGATGATCCGCGGTGAAGAGTGGCCACCCGAAAGTCCATCTCCATTTTCAAGTGGAGAAAATCATACATTGAACTTTCCAGGTTAATGTGTGAGACGGTGTGGTTTGGAAAAGCTCTCTTTTTGAATTCTACCCTCATTTTTATACTCTCACCATTTTTGAAGAGAGGAGGAAGAAGATGAAGAAGTGGCTCTCACGGAAATCATCATAAAATTAACATTAAAAAGAAAAAAATAAGAAGAGAATAGAAGAATTAATAAAACAAAAAAAGAAGAGAGAATAAGAGAGAAGAATTCCACTCTTCTCTTTTCTTCTTTGCATTTCTTTTCAATTCTTATCTTTTCTTTTCTCTTTTTGTTTATTCTAAACATGTCATTTCTCTTTACATTGTGTATAAATACATATTTATAAAGATAAGAAAACATGTATCAAATAAATTTCCATATTACGTATCATATACGCAATAATAATATATCAGTATCGCATACTAATATAATATACAGAAAGTGTGTCTGTATCCAATACACAATACTAGAAACCATATCATGATACGGTTATTAAGTCAACACTTGACTTAATATTCCGGCTTTTAAACCAGCTAGTATTTTCTGGATATTCGATTAAATTATGCATTTAATCGAACTCCCATACGTATCCAATACGCACGCCACATCAACATTTTGCCCGGGCAGCCACTTTCGTTGCGGGACTCTAAAGACCTGTCAATAAGCTGACGGTAGGTTATATATGATCATATCTGATTGAATCCGAAACACTTTCAGATTCAATCCCCTCATGGATAAACCCACAAGCACGTTAGCGGTACTAGTTGTACATAACGGCTACCCAGGTATGAGCAAGATAAAAGCAGGTCGACGAGCAAACTCATCCGGACCCTATAAAGTCTATAAGCGACGAATACCATACAGTCCGGTCTCTTTGTTAAAGAGTATCGCATACCGGGTCTGGGGGGTGGAACTGTCAGACCCCCAATAACCCAATAAGTCATGCTGACATCGAACTCATAACCAACAGAGATATAACCGATAACACTTATCAGTTTATCTCACTTTTTGTGGCCACAAACTTATGATTATAGCCTTGTCTTACATTGTACGATATCGACTCTCTATACCGGGAGAGACGAATCCCCTTGACTGCTCACTGCCTCCATATGCTTCGGGACTATACCCAACTAAAACCTGTTTGCATGACTTGTTTGAACTGTGGTAGGGTAGTAATCAAAGTATAGTGGGAACACACACAAGACACTGCAGCGACCTCAGGTCGAGGGACTACCCTATACTATCATCACCAGAGAACTGCTACCTAACACTGGTATAAAACCATCTAGGAATTCTTGGTGAGTCCGTCCAGTGAAACTCATACTCTTATGAGCACACGAAAAAAATCCTCGGTATCAAACATCAATAGCTGTAGGATCAGCTATCGCCCTCCAACCGGGTCAGGAAATGTATGCACTGGTCTAAACTGGAGTACCGATACCCAGTCTCGATACTCCTATGACTAGGGATATTTAAGGATATGCTTATATACTACCCCAGGTCCCATTAGTATGATCCCTATCATTAATCCTGGTAGTCAAGAAAAATCCTGAGGGCTCCATCTCATGTATTAGCGATTCATGATAACTAGTAAAACGTATACTCATGACAGATAAAGACAAACCAGATAGCACATTATCATCTCGAGTAAGATTTTTCTCCGTATAGGTCCTCCTTCAATTATAATAATTGCCTTGAGGGCATCTATATTCAACAGTTCTCCGGTACGAACAACGCTTCACTCTTGTAAGCTCATCGGTCTTCTCTCTATAAAGATTCTCCTCGCTTATATTGGCAATCTTGCACTTAAGATCTCAAACACAAAGAAGGAAGAGATAACACTTGAAACAAAATTACTCACAAAGGAGTTTCTCTCAAAGCACTCTCTCTAATACTCTTATAAAGTATGGATGATCAAGTTAAACACTTGAATCTTTTGTGTGTGAGAGAATGAATTGATAAGCAATTGAAAATCTTTTTGAACTCTTACAAGATTTGGGGATTTTCTCTCTTAATCGCTTAGGAATATTGGTAACTGAAATATTGAGTGATAAAAACTCAAAAAACCAACCCAAAACTCTTTTCTAACCTCATACAAAAAACTAGCCGTTATAAGTCAAATCGGCATTTTTCTAGTAAGAATAGACGTCTGAAGAACAATCAAACAAATGTATGAAGTTTTAACAAAATAAAACCTAACGGCTATATTTTCAAAAAATACTATTGATGATGTCTGTCGAATATAGGTTCGAACGTCTGTCATAGGTTTATAAAGATGGCCAAAGAAAATATAGAGAATAAACAGACGTCTGAAGAACATTAGACAAACGTCTGAAGAAAAAATGTTTTTCAAAGATTTTGAACTGCAAACACTTGTTGCCTATATCTTTAGATGTTTGTTCCTTAAAAGAAATTCATTCCAATAAAAGCGCAGAGAACAAACAAACGTCTGAAGAAGAAAGGGACATATGTCTGTATTTCATAAAAATAGGCCATATGAAAACATAGAGAATAGAAAGACGTCTGAACAAGTAAGGTAAAGACGTCTGAAGCACAAAACGTATGAAAACTGATATTTCTAACATTTGGGGATTTTATAAAAACACAGAAGAATGACAGACATCTGAATTATAAAAACTCAGAAACTTGTGTTTTATGATGAAAATCAATTTTAAATCGAAAACCCTAAAGTTCATGCAATGTAAAACGTTTGTGCAAGCGTGTGTGAGTGTTCAAGAGCTCTAATTGATAATAACCATATTTAATAGAGTACTTACATAGAATCCTATGTCGATGTCACGTTTCTTCGAAATCTTGAATCTTCGACACGAGCTCTTGAAACTTTGGCGCTTCGCTTGAACTTTACGTTGGTCGATTGGGCTTCAATTAGTTTTGACACTTGACGCTTCAAACTCGAACACACCATTCCACTCACTTGCGTCTTAAAGTCGATATCATATCTTCAAATGAACATCGCTTTGACTTTGATCTTTGATGCTTCAAATTTGGACTTGGCTTCTAGGTTTTCGAAGCTATTCGTAGCTTGAATTCTTGAAGCCTTGTTTCTCGGATACGTAGCTTGAACTCATGAAGCTTGATATGCAAGTTGAGAAGCTCTCGTCCATATCTTCCAACCTCCATTAGATATATCCGTTTAAGCTAAATTTCCTCCATTCTCCTTTGTATGCTTATGTCGTAAAAATATCCTAAAAACCAATCTCAAACACGGCCAAGCATATCATATACAGTGTTATGAAATATAAGAAAGATAGTAAACAAAATTATATGAACATACATTTTTTTTTGATATCACAATCATGAATAGTATATCAATATAAAGATATAACTCAAACTGAAAGCATGAGATATTGATATACTAACTATATATACATGGTATAAGAGAAGAAAGGTAGAGATCACATCATATACAAATTCATATTGTAAATTACCGAAACAAATGAATGAGAGTAATATATCGATATCAAGAATATAACAAAAGTATAGCATGAGATATATTAATATATTACTCGGTATACACAAGATATAGGATATGCAAGTTAAACTTCAAGTGTATACAAGTTTAGTGTCGATGTGATAGACAAGATAAGCAAGTAACACTAAACGAACTATTCATATTTAAGCTATCATCAAAACTAAATAAATAGATCGTCGAAATCCGTAAACTATCAATTTTCCTCTTTTTGATGATGGCAAAACATGAATGGAAAATAATATATCTATATCAAATAAGACTAAATATCCGATATCGATATACTAAAAACTCCTATTATTCCCTCCCCCTTGACATAATCAAAAAGAGTATTTAAGGAAACTAGAACGTTTGAACTACTCCTCCGAAATATATACATAAACCTAAAACTAATCAAAAATTTGAATCACTCTCTCTAAATGTATGCATAGGAGAACACTACGAAATGGATACGAGCATAAGTAAAATACAAATTTTGAAAAAAAAAAGTTCAACTCGTATCCAAAAGTATGTATATTAATGATATGCAATGTAAAGTAAGCATAGATGCAATAAATAACTACATGAGAAGGATGTTAGTGTATATGCCCTAGAGGCCATTACTGTATCATACTAGTTTGTATATTACTTAATGGAAGCTTGGGATATTCACCGTTGTATAGACAATCTTGCTCAAAATAGTAAATTGCTACGTGGTTTGTTTCTACTTCAATGTGTGTACATGTGTTTCTTTTAACATATCGCCTATGCACATTAGTGGAGCCCTTAGGATCTTTGCTTGATTACCAGCGTTGTAATGGCAGTCACACTCGTGGGGGCTGGGTAATCCACAAGCACATCCTTATGCAGGTCCCTAGTCGTAGGACTATCGAGACAGGGCATCGATACTCTAGAGTAGACTAGCGCATGCGCTTCTCATCCCAGCAGGGGAGACAGTCTGTCCCACAGCCGTCAGTACGTTGTACTTGAGATAGTATGCGAGTGCTCGTTAGGTTATGAGTACACTGGACAGGACTCATCGGGAACTGATTGGTTGGTACTATACCTATCGTCAGTCATTAGTTCCCAGGTGACATGAGTACAGCTTAGTCCATTGACTTGACACTGTCACTTCGCCTCGAGTGTGTTCCCACCGTACTTTGATCACTACCTACCATGGCTCAAAGGAGTCGTGCAAACAGGTAGTAGTTGGGTGCAGTCCCGAAGCACTTGGAGGCAGTGACGGTTAGACAGGATTCGTCTCTCCCGGTATTGGGGGTTGATATCGCGCTGTGTCTAGGAGAGCCATTACACAAAGTTCCTGGCCAGGGCAAGCGAGATATACTGGTAGGTTTCCAGTGTTATCTCAGGGTGTTCTGGGCAACACTCCGACACAACTTGTACCGCTATTAGGGGACTGGCGTTTACCGCCCCCTAGGCCCGCCATGCGATATTCTCAGACGAACAGACCGGACTGTACGGAGACTCTCACATTCAGGCTCAGTAGGAGTTCAGATGGGTTTCGCCTCGTCCATCTTCTTATCGGCATCTACCTGGGGGCCGTTACGCACAGCTAGTGCCGCTTGCGGTCTGTGGTTAAACCCACTGCCAGCGTAGTGTCGAGTCTTTAGAGTCCCACACAGATAGCTATTCGCCTTTAGGCAAAAGAGTAGAGGTCGCATGGTTTTGCGACAGGGTTCGGTCACATCCATGCACTTGTGCACGTT
This sequence comes from Agapanthus africanus, assembly GCA_030015575.1. Classification (NCBI taxonomy): domain Eukaryota; kingdom Viridiplantae; phylum Streptophyta; class Magnoliopsida; order Asparagales; family Amaryllidaceae; genus Agapanthus; species Agapanthus africanus. Next base: position 518,456,603 of record CM057343.1, read on the forward strand.
TGGTGTCCGGGCAGTTATTACTAGCGGGCTTTGGTTTAAGCCAGATCCTAGTATACGTTTTGGGATTGGTTTTATCTCGTTTGTATTCGTGTTCCTCAGAACGCGGATGCGGGTGTGTATGCACGGTTGACAGAGACAGAGGCAGAGGATTCTCATAAGGGTTGTTGACTGTTGACTTTTGCTAAACCCTAATGAGAATTAGAAATATGATTAATGATAATATTAATTAAGTATTATTGTGCCATGGTTGGGTTGAAAGGTTGACTTTGTTGACTTGTTGACTTTGTTGACCGGTTGACTAGGTTGGACTTGTTGACCATCATCATTACAATGGCTATCATTTCATGGCAAAGACTTTTGCTTGCTTGTTATACTTTACAAAATGAGTGCATGAAATGATATTGCCATTTGATATGATATGAACCATCACATAATACTCAATTACTATTATTTTGTATTATGAGAGGATGGGGGAAAAAGTCTTCTTCATTCTATCATTCTCATTCTCTCTCATCCTCAAGCTCTCCCTCTTCCTCTTACTCTCTCTCTAGTTCATGGTTCTATTGTCTCATGTGTTGAGAAACAAGAACCATAGAGATAAAACCCAAAACACCTCTCTACTCTTCCTAGTGTACAAGGTCTAGCAAGCCAAGTATTCTAGTTTCCTCTAGATTGAGGTTGGAGCCAAAGGTAGAAGCTTTCAGGTGGATCTATCTTCGGCACAAGGAGACGACGAGGTGAGTCCGATCCGACCACAACAAGGAGTTGAAGAGAAGGAGTTCAAGATTAGGTATAACCCCTAACATAGTTGCTAAACTTTTAGCTAGGTTGTTAGATAGTTTGTTTAGCAAAGATCCGTTCTTTGAGTCCATGTTACTTCCACCGAAAAAAATAGTTTTTCACCATTTCCATAACCCCAAAGAACCGGGGACGGGTAACGTGGACTTACAGTGGTATCAGAGCCTAGCTAAACACTATCTAACATGTTAGCAAAGTAACTAGAAGTTCGATCAGAAAAAAAATCACAAAACATGCCCGAAATATCAGCTTTCTGCCGATTTTGTTTTCTGTTCAAAAAATAATAAATCATGTACTAAAAATCGGCTCAGGGTTTTTAAAGAACAAGAAAGAAAAATGGTCCACTAACTCGGTCAAAGCGCCGCGGAACCGCGGCAGGAGCGTGCTCCCGCAGCGGATCCGTGGCCGAGTTGACTCGGTCGTGGGAAATTTTTCCTGCAGTGTGTTCAGTGGGGTGTTTTGGGATTTTACAATATGTTTTTTCTGCCCAGATTTTACAGAAAGGAAAACTTGTTTTTTGGGGTGGTTAAAAATCCGTATTTTGATCAAACTTCTAAAGACTTTAGCTAATGGGTTATATCTGTGATGTGATATATGTATTGAACGTCTGCTAATCGCTATACGTCGATTAGTGGGGGTTATACATATCTGTGATCTGTAATGTTGATGGTATGTGTATATGAATTCATTGGATTGTCGCGGATGAATAGCCGGGGGGTTGTGAGATGAGAGTTTTCTTTTTCTTTCAATTCATATAATTTGTAATTGATATAATATTATTTATATGGCTGCACAACCGGGATGGGGTTGTAGCCGTCATTGTATAATTTCTTTTACTGTTTTTGCTCTTAGGATAGACCCAAGGTGGGGTGCACAAACTACCGGGTACCTCGAAGTGCCGAGTGGCCTACTCACGGTGTTGAAGGAGGTTGCTTCGCTTCGGGTACTTGGCGGATAGTTTGTCGCACCCGTAGGGGTCTAGGGTGGGGTCTTGGCTACTCATCGCGACCGTGTAATCCGCTCTTCGTTACAGGTTCGTACAGAATGCGGATTCCTAGTATATCCAATGTGTTCATCTGTTATCTGGAATGGCTATCATTGCATGTGACGAATGTATATATCTATATATGATATCTATTTAGGCGTTGCTTATGTTTTGCATCCGCGCTAGTCCAGCCCCCGCTCTGTCGTTAGTTAAGTAACCTAACGGGTAATGACGGGGCCCCGTGGCGAATGCGGATGGCATAAGCGTACCTCATATTTTCGTTGTTTTCTGCAATGGTAGGATTAAATGATGGGACGCATTAAAATTAATGCAAGAAAATAAACCAAGTAAAAGTCGTTGGAACAATTTCAAAAACCACTCGGTTTCTTTTCAAAAACAACTTTTAAACGCGGAGCTTAAGCCACTCCTTTTAAAACCTATCAAAGTTCCTTCGATTATATCAAGTTCACTACGTTCACGGTTTCGCCAAAACCATTCATAGCCCTCCGTCGTTTCGTATGAATATTCAATAGTATTCAAGCTATGTTTGTTGACCTTCGTCAAGGCATAGTGATTGGTAGCTGTTGGGTATTCATATGTAGCATAGATAGATGCGTTGGTTTGGGACAGTCGTATTACCTTGTTGACCTTCGTCAAGGGTATATACGGGTGGGTTCAAATTAACCTGGACAATGACGGGTAGAACTTGACATGTGACTTATGATTTGTTGACCTTCGTCAAGGTCATAAGAGCATGGGGCAAAAATCCACATCGGGAGTTTCTAAAGAAACTGAAACTTGCTAGCGCTGCATACCATTTGGAGTGTGATGATTCTGGTAGGATTCCTTCAGTTTTGTCACGCAATGATATTTAGATCCCGATCCTACTGTGAGTATATGCTACTCCTCAGGAACTTTCTCACTTAACGATCAATGCTATAAACCAAGTAAGTGTCTAGAAAGGTGTTAGCGGGGCTACGCCCCCAGGGAAAAGAGGTTATTTAATTAAGGAACTTCGCGAAAACCTTGGAAAACTTCTCTCGAAGTACCGACACTGGCCTGGCTGAACAGTTAAGCAAGTATTGTACGGTGAGAATGATCCTGACTAATTCTTCCTTTTTGGTTTGAGGAGGGATTCGAGAAACAGTGGGAGCCATACTGTTTAGATAAATTAAAAACCAATCTAAACTTGCAAGAGCATCATGCTGAGTGTTTTCTTCTCTCTCTCTTAATTGCAGCGACCCAGTGACCACACATAGGTTACATCTAGATAATAAAATGACTGAACCTGACTGTTATGATTGGCAAAGGTCTGTCCAGATGTCCATTGCCCATGACAAGCTAGGACACCTCTTGAATAATCAAACCTCTGCCGTCTCAGGATCAATTTCCCCTGTCACGGATATTGACATCCGTATGACATTGGAAAAAGACTGTGCGAAAGCCAAGTGCCTCGTGTTAGCCTCAGTTGATGGTGCAAACCAGAGGCAGCACGAGAAGATGGACTTAGTTTCTGTCTTCCTCCATAACAAAGATTTATATGGAGAGCAATCTCGTATCGCAAGATATGAGACCTCAAAGGAATTGGTTCAAGCGAGGTTGGCTATCGGGTAATCTGTAGGAGGCAACGTCCTTACAGAGACCAGCTATTTTGAGCTCACGGACCTGAAGACCACATTGGAGAACGGTTCAGATGCTGACTTGATTCTACAATCTCTACCTTCTACCCTGAAGGAAACCAGGGAAGTAGAAGGAAAGGGAAGGGCAAAAGTTTCGGGACTGGATGTAGTAAAGGAGGGACGTTCCTATTGTTACGGGAATGAACATTGGCAGAAGGATTGCAGGGCTAGCAAAGCCAGTAGCCAGGATTCGAAGCATGTTGTGGCTTCGGCTTCAAGTGTGTTTGTAGTAGAGAACTGTATGTCGGTTAACCCTACTTCCTGGGTATTGGATACCGGATCAGGATCTCACATCTGTAACTTATTACAGGCTCTGAGAAACCGTAGGGTTATCAAGAAAGGTGATATGACTCCCAGGGTTGCTAACGGAATGAGCATGGACGCTGAATCCATAGGGGAATATTATCTTGGACTGACAACTGGGCAGATATTGATTCTGCGTAACTGTTTGTATGTACCAGGTGCGACTTGTAATATCATATCTGTATCCTTATTTTCTAAGAAAGGATATGATTTTACTTTTGTAAGCGATGTGGTCCACATCCACCTAAATCAAGTTCTGGTTGGGTAAGGTACATTAGAAAATGGGATATACGTATTAAATCAAACTCAGATTTTCAGTGTCCAGAACACACTTAAAAGAAAGTCTCCGGAAACAAATCAGGCTTTCTTATGGCATTGTAGACTGGGTCACATTAATGAGACACGGTTAACAAAGTTACATAAAGAGGGATACTTGAATCCGTTCGAGTATCAGTCTTATGCCACTTGTGAATCTTGTCTCATGGGAAAGATGACAAAGACTCCGTTCACTGGACACGGAGAAAGAGCAAGCGAGCTCTTGGGACTCATACACAATGATGTGTGTGGTCCAATGTCTACACATGTGCGAAGTGGTTATTCATACTTCATTACTTTCACAGATGATTTCTCTAGGTATGGACATGTCTTCCTGATGAAGCACAAATCCGAGGCCTTTGAGAAATTTCGGGAATACAAGAATGAAGTTGAAAAACAAACAGGCAAAAGTATAAAGACACCGAGATCTGATCGAGGTAGTGAATACTTGAGTGCCGAGTTTCTGGACTACTTAAAAGTGTAGGGTTGCTAGGCACGCGCACAAGGGTCTACGAGGCATTAACCATGCCCGATTAAAATTTTATCCGTGCCGAACAACCCGAAGCCAGATCTTTAAACTAGGGTTTAGGCGAAAACAAGCATGTTAAACTCTTTAACACTAAGTGAGAGGGATTACAACCTTTATAGATCCGGTCCTTCACTTCTTAAGCTCCGTATTGAGGTCCCTTCACTGCGATCATCGTGTTCCGGACTCTCGAGAGGGTTCACGAAGAGAATGATGTAACCTTGCTTCCGATCTTCGATAACAAAGATAATCTACCTTGAAGTTTCATTAACACAAGCTAACACTCATAAAATGAAGTGAACACCCTCATCTAAATGGCAAGGGTAGATGAGGATGATGAAGTAGGATTTTTGCTCTCATTTATAATCTTTTTCTCACTCATTTTCATCACAAAAGCAAAACTAGAAAGCTTTTCAAGAAGGAACTCAAGCAAGAAGAAGAATGAATAATCTTTTTCCTTTTGTGATGAACAATGAATTATTGTGGTGGTTACAAATCTAACCAAGGGTTAAGCATGAAAAAGTTAACCCTTGTAGAGAGTTAACTAGAATTAATGGTTTGGATTGGGTTAACATAATATCTTCACAAAATATCAAGCAACCACAAAGTCAAAGCTTCATGAAGCTTTATGGAAGCTTCATGCAAAAGCTAACCCTAATCCAAACCCTAACCAAGTTTAAATCCTAAACCATTGTTAAATTTGTAACCCTAACATGTTACAATATTATATATCACATATACAATATATTTTGTAACAATAGAAAATAATACAATTAACATATATCGCATATATATCAATGTATTATCCCGTGAGAAAATGAATCTTTTAGTGAGCTAATATTAGTTAATGTAATTTAATATATCATATATATTATTATACATTAAATTATCGAATCAACACTTGATCCGACAATCCAGCTATATCGCATATAACCGACTAATATTTATCCGTACCGATTCATCGAATCAACATTTGATCCAATGACCCGGCTGATATCAAATATCGCGAGAATAGAATACGGTATCTCATATCGTATTATCCTCGGTCCCGCACATATCACATATGTGCTCCTACACCATTTTGCCTGAGTCAAGAAACCTCTGTGTAGGACTCTAAAGAATCGTCAATACGCCGGCAGTAGGTGATGATCATATCAAACACCCACAAGCTGCAAGCGGTCAGCTAAACGTAACAGCCACACAGGTATTGAGCGCTCAGAAGATCAACAAGTAAGCCTGTACATTCTCCTGTGAATCCAATCAGTAACACTCCCGTACAGTCCGGTCTTGTCGTCTGATATGTCGCATATCTCGCCTAGGGGTGGTAAACCTCAGACCCCAGTAGATCGATAAGTCATGTCGATATGAGGTCTATAACAGTTCGAGAAACTACTGATAACACTTACCAGTAAATCTCAGCAACCCTGGCCAGGGATTTCCGGTTATAGCCAATCGAACACAGCGCAACATCAACTCCCTATACCGGGAGAGACGAATCCCCTCCTATCGCTCATTGCCTCCATGTGATTCGGGATTGTACCCAAAAGCCACCTTTTTGCACGCCCTCTTGGGCATGGTATGATGGAAATCAAAGCACAGTGGGAATCACACAAGACTCTATGACGATCTCGGGTCAACAGACTACTCTGTACCAGTGTCACCGGAGAACTGCCATCTGACGTAAGGTATAATACCATCTGGGAGTTCTCGGCGAGTCCGTCCAGTGTACCCAGTCTCCACTGAGCACCCGTACACCATCCTTGATGTCAAACACCGATGGATATGGGATCATCCATCGCCTATCATATGGGTCAAGATGCGTATACGCTAGTCTACTCTGGTGCATCGATGCCCTGTCTCGATACACCCTTGACTAGGAACAGTTATAGGAAGTACTCGTCGACTACCGTGGCCCCACTAGTATGATCTTATCATATTCCCAGTAGTCGAGTACATATCCTAAGGGCTTTATCAACATGTAACATAGAGACAATCAGAGTACATGTTAAGATAAAGAGCAACCAGATAGCGTACTATCATGTCGAGCAAGAAAGTCCTCCCTATATATGTCCAAGCATCCATTACAATATATATCGTATGTACAGTAATGGCCTCTAGGGCATACATATAACTAACAATCTCCCACTTGCAGTAGGGCCATCTGTTGTGGTATCGTATACCCAACAATTAGCTATGGTCGAAGTATCTCATACTCAACCATCCCATAAAAGTCTCTACTGGGAAAAAGGCCTTTGTGAGTGGATCCGCGCTGTTGTCCTCTATGTCTACTCTCCTAACCTCGATCTCCCTGGAGATCAACCATCTCCATGATCAGGTGATACTGCCTAAGAATTATATCTGGATTTCAGATGGGACGGGGGGTTCCTTGGCAAAAACCACAACTCCATTGTCACACAATGGTAAGAACGAAGTTCATCTCATGAACTTATATATATCCAGACTGCCTCTTTGGTAGCATCTTTGGTAACGATGTATCTTGCATTTAATCGTCTAGTATGTCACGGTATCTAACTTGGAACTCTTCCAACATACCGTCCCTCCACTGAGGGTAAAGACAATGCCTGCGACTGACATTCAGTCGTCCTTATCACCCCGGAACCTTTCCAGTGATTCTTCCCAGGATCGATTGATACCATCTCACTACAACTAGTGAAAATCCTAACATCCAATTAGATCTATCTCATAGATCCAAAAACCCAGGATTTAGGAGGTATCACTTTGATCCTATGTGGAGAATCCTTGTGATAAGCGGAGATTGACCGAGCGTAGCATAGGAAACTCCTTCCCTATCAAGAGTATGTCATCCACGTACTCTACGAGGATCACCACCATACTCCCTACTACCTTTTTGTATATACAAGGTTTATCTACCATTTTGATGAAGTCAAACTCTATGACTACCATATCAAAACAGATGTTCCAACTCCGCGATGCCTGTTTTATCATATAAAACATCTTGCACACGTTTCCGCTGCTCCCACTGTCTACGAAGCCCTCTGGCTGTGTACTTATAGACGCTATCTTCTAAAACATCATTTAGAAAAGCAGTCATGACACCCAACCACCAGATATCGTAGTCATGGTATATAGCCGTGGCAAGTAGGATCTGGATAAACTTAAGCATAGCTTTGAAAGTCTCAACTTTTCCATGTACACCAAGTAATCTTCTCAAGATATACTTGCTCCTGATGGGGATTTAACCCTTCAGATAAAGCAACCAAAGTCCATACTTTGTTGGTGTATAAGGATTTCATCTCAGATCACTAAGCATCCAGCCATTCTTACAGAGTCCCACTCCTGATGGCCAGCTCGAAACTAATTGGGTCATCATCTCATGATGCAATCCTCGCTCCCACTGTCATAGAGAAAACAAAGTATTTCTCAGGTGGGTGAGGAACCCTACTAGATCGGCGGAGAGGCTGAGGTTCATTGGTTACTATTGAATCCTTCGGTTCTACTAAATCATCAGCTGTAGTTTGTATAGTTGGAACCTTTCCAGTTCTACATAACAGACCTTGCCTCGAGCTTGTCCGGATTTTGCTTTTAGACAGAGGCCGGACAACCCCAAATCTTAACAAACCTAAGATATGGGCTCTTCCCTTTCTATATCACATATGAAGTGGTAGGCAACTGATTTGATTCGAACCCTATTCAATAGGTATGCAGCTTCTCAAGTGCATAACTCCCAAAAGGAAATAGGAAACTCAGTGGTACTCATCATAGAGCACACCATATCACATAGGGTGCTATTGCTCCGCCCCGATATACCATCGTGCTATGGTGTATACGAAGGAGTAATGCTGAGAGAGAATCTCATTCTCCTTTAGAATAGTCCAGGAATTCCGTGCTCAAGTATTCTCCTCCTTGATCACATCAAAGGACATAATACTTTTACCCGTATTTTAGTTCTCTACTTCTAACTTATATTCTGTGAATATCTCAAAAGGTTCGGACTTGTGTTTCAACAAGAACATGTGTCTGAATCTTGAGAGATCATCAGAGAATGTAATGAAGTACAAAGAACCGGTCTTGGCATGTATAGACAGGGGACTTTCATACATCAGCATATATCAATCCCAAGAGTTCACTAACTCTTTCTCTGTTTCCAATAAACAGAGCTGTGGTCATCTTATCTTTGTGACATGACCGGCAAGTTTCACAAGATATAAATTCAAACAAATTTAAATATGCATCTAAATGTAACTTAGCTAGTCGGGTCGCATTGATATGACCTAGTCTACAATGCCTCAAGAAGGATTCGTTCATTTCTGAACTCTTCCTCTCGTGTGTATTCTGCATACTAAGAACTGTAGTTCGATTTAGAACGTCAATGCTTTTAGATAACGTGTCTGAACCGAACCGATCAACTCTTGATATAGGAAATGTTCAAAACATTATCCAACAATACAAAATTATATCCTTCTTTACTAATAAAGAGACTGATATGATGTTGTATATCAGGTTCGGTATCTAATAACATTTGTTCAGAATCAATGTATTCTGGTAATACAGGGTGATAGTGACCAACAGACTTGGCTGCAACACTTGCACCGTTTTCTATCTCATGAAACTTATCACCCATTCTCAGTTCTCTACCTATCTGTAGCCCATGTAACAGATTACATATGCGAGATCCTGATCCGGTATCTCATACCCAGGACGTAAAGGATACTGAGAAACAGTTCTCTGTAATGAACACACCCGAAGATGATGCATCAGCATGCACTTTCTTCGTTTGGGCGGCACGGGAATTCTGGTAATCCCCTATTTCCTGCTCTGTCTTATAACAATTATAAGTTGGAACGGGACCAACGTTCTCCAGCTCAGTATAACAAGCGGGTTCGGTCAATATATCCGTATTATTATCTTGATTAAGGCGTGATATGGTCGCTACCTAGAGAGAGAGAGAAGAAAACACTCAGCATATGCTCTTGCAAGATTAGATTGGTTATCTAATATATCTAATCAGGATGTCTCCCACTGTTTTAATCAAATCTTCCTTCAAACCTAAAAGGAAAGACTAGCCGGGATTAATTACACGCTACAAGTTCACCAATCTTTCAGCCAGACCAGTGTTGGTACTTTGAGAGAGGTCCCCCGTGCTTTCGCACGAACCTAATTAAAGTAAACGTCGTTTTTCCAGGGGCGTAACCCCGTTAACACCTTTCTAGACACCTACTTGATCGGCTAATTGTAATGTGTAAAACTCTCCCAGGAGTAACTCTTACTCGCAGCGGGTATCGGGATCCAACTATCTCATAGAAGGTATGCAATCTCATTGCAAATTTCAACACTTGAAATTCCCAATAATATTTTACCCCTAGCAGCTATATGACATTAACATAGTCAACAAATCATAAGTGCTAGTCAAGTTCAACCCGTCATTTCCCGATTGAATTAAACCCACCCGCACGACCCTTAACATAGTCAACAAAGTCGCACGACTACCCTAATCCAATCGCATCATATGCTAATACAGATAAGCACTAATCAGCTACCGCACACTACGCTTTAACATAGTCAACAAACGTAGCACGAATACTAACTAGTACTTATCTGAAATGACGGAGGGCTACGACAGGTTTTTAAGAAAACCTTTTGCGTAATGAACTTGATATCGTCGTAGAATCGAGTGATTTTAAATGGAGTGTTTTTTAGGCTTTTCTAGTTTTGCTAAAGGGGTCACTCTCGGTGAAGGGATCGTCGGCCCTTTCCTCATCGAATAAGGTGCAGGATATATCATATATACCACTATGCAAAGCAAAAACTATAAAAGCAATCAAAAGACAAACCAAGTTTGTAGCATCTGCTAGTTTCACTAAAGAGGTCACTCCCGGTGAAGGGATCTCGGCTCTTTCCTTATCGAATAAGGTGCTGGATGTTCTACAAGGAACACCGCTATGCAAAGTAAGAACTAAACCTACCAGTTTTTAAACAAGTTTCTACAACATTTTTATGTTTCTTTTATTTCATTAATCTCATTAATGAAGTCCCATTTTAATTATGCTTCACAAGCATCACAATTGAAACGAAATCTGCAATATAACATATATCTCATATATATAATATAAATATTCGTCTCAGGCAGTAATATGATCTCATCACAGAACATTGCAGCAGAAGAACATATATGAAATATTGGATATACTAGGACGTCCGTGTTTTCAATACGAGCCTGTATAAAACACGGATTCCACGGTCGCGATGAATAGCCAAACCCACATCCCTAGACCCCTACGAGAGCGGCAAGCAACACTGCCAATTCTAGGATTAGGAGACCCGGTCTCGACTCCTTGAGATGGTCTCCCACTGGACCCAAGAACCCGGTTACTTGTGCTCCCCGTCTTGGGTCTACCTAATGCGGAAAAGTAAATAATATACAACGGTGACATCATCCTCAGCCCGGAAGTGCCCCAATAAAAGTATATTACATGCAAATGAATTTTACATGAATGAAAAAGAAAAACTCTCATCTCACATAAAACCCCCGGCTATTCAGAACACGACGATCCAATATAACATATCACAGCAACAAATAATATCTCATATCATCAACGTAAGCAAGTATGCGTATCCCGATTGTCGTTGATATATAGCAACAAAGCCGGCGATACACCACATACTACGCTTACGGTCATAGAAAAGAAAGTGTAAAACTACAACAGTTGGAATCCGCAATCTCTTTAGACATCGCATGCCTAACCAAATGAATTCCTTAGACATCGCATACCTAACAATTATAAACCCCGCATTTTAGTCTCATTATCGAAAACTCTTTTCAATATCAAGTCGGGCAATTGAACAAGATTCCCGACATCCTAATCGAATGCTCGTCGCAAACTTTAGTAGACGGCCGCACCCCCGGATGCCGTCGACGAAGTGCACTAAGGCGGAACACCGCTGCCGCGAGCACCCGAACGGATGCTTTTGGCGACGGGGTTCTCCTATAGTCACTTGGTCAAGGCTATGGGGCGTCGCAGTCTATTAAGTTTACCCGGCGAGTATCCGCGTACGCTATGTGATTGCGACAGACTTTTGAACGCATCAAAATTCCGTGGCAACCGATCAACAGAGACTGAACTGCTAGATTTATAACATTCAAATTAGTTATCTCATAACTACATGCGGATTCCAATTATTGTATCACATTCCAGATAAATAGACAATGTTAAACTTTCCGATCGAATAATCAAACACCCAAGATTTCCCCAATATATCTCAACACTTGAAATCAATTTAAAAACATCCATCACATGCCTCAGTACCAATGGTCCAGCCGTAGAAGGGTCAAGCCAACGCCTCACATGTGGCACGCCGTACTGCCCCAAACCCTAAGGTTTAGAGGCAGTTCAAGACGGTCACATAATCGAGTTAAGCTTTGTTGTCTTCTAGACGGTCCACCGCGTTACTTGCATGACTTAGAACGTTCTTAAACTCGAGAAAAAATCCAACTTTTGAAAAAAATTCCGACTGGGGAAAAAGTGAGTTATTGATATCCATTCGAACTTTTTAACAGTTTCTAAAAATTACCCGGAAAAACTAAACAAACTTAAATTATCCGATCGAATCAACGAGTCCCTAATACAACCCTAGAAAACTAAACACTTGAGTGGAATTAAAAAATTCCCAGAAAAAAATAACAATAAAGGACCTAAGAATAAATATATGAAATATGAGGGACTGAGTCCAAATTTTGGCCGCGGAACCGCCGCCAAACCCATGGTTTGGCCGCGGTTCCGCGGTCACGTGAGCGACTTAGTGGACCGTACTTCACAGTAATTCTTATTTTTTCCTGCTTGTTTTTCTGAGCATTTTTAATTCATAAAAACCCATATTTCTGAAAAATGTACAGAGAAGGGTAAACATCGGGGTTTCCGGGTTCGATCGGACTTTAAACTTCGTCTAGACTTCGCCTAAAGCTCTAGCTTGGCTCTGATACTACTGTAGGGTTGCTAGGCACGCACGCAAGGGTCTACGAGGCATTAACCATGCCCGATTAAAATTTTAGCTGTGCCGAACAACCCGAAGCCGGATCTTTAAACTAGGGTTTAGGCGAAAACAAGCATGTTAAACTCTTTAACACTAAGTGAGAGGGATTACAACCTTTGTAGATCCGGTCCTTCACTTCTTAAGCTCCATGTTGAGGTCCCTTCGCTGCGATCATCGTGTTCCGGACTCTCGAGAGGGTTCACGAAGAGAATGATGCAACCTTGCTTCCGATCTTCGATAACATAGATGATCTACCTTGAAGTTTCATTAACACAAGCTAACACTCATAAAATGAAGTGAACACCCTCATCTGAATGGCAAGGGTAGATGAGGATGATGAAGTAGGATTTTTGCTCTCATTTATAATCTTTTTCTCACTCATTTTCATCACAAAAGCAAAACTAGAAAGCTTTTCAAGAAGGAACTCAAGCAAGAAGAAGAATGAATAATCTTTTTCCTTTTGTGATGAACAATGAATTATTGTGGTGGTTACAAATCTAACCAAGGGTTAAGCATGAAAGAGTTAATCCTTGTAGAGAGTTGACTAGAGTTAATGGTTTGGATTGGGTTAACATAATATCTTCACAAAATATCAAGCAACCACAAAGTCAAAGCTTCATGAAGCTTCATGGAAGCTTCATGCAAAAGCTAACCCTAATCCAAACCCTAACCAAGTTTAAACCCTAAACCATTGTTAAATTTGTAACCCTAACATGTTACAATATTATATATCACATATACAATATATTTTGTAACAATAGAAAATAATACAATTAACATATATCGCATATATATCAATGTATTATCCCGTGAGAAAATGAATCTTTTAGTGAGCTAATATTAGTTAATGTAATTTAATATATCATATATATTATTATACATTAAATTATCGAATCAACACTTGATCCGACAATGCAGCTATATCGTATATAACCGACTAATATTTATCCGTACCGATTCATCGAATCAACACTTGATCCGATGACCCGGCTGATATCAAATATCGCGAGAATAGAATATGGTATCTCATATCGTATTATCCTCGGTCCCGCACATATCACATATGTGCTCCTACTCCGTTTTGCCTGAGTTAAGAAACCTCTGTGTAGGACTCTAAAGAATCGTCAATACGCCGGCAGTAGGTGATGATCATATCAAACACCCACAAGCTGCAAGCGGTCAGCTAAACATAACAGCCACCCAGGTATTGAGCGCTCAGAAGATCAACAAGGAAGCCTGTACATTCTCCTGTGAATCCAATCAGTAACACTCCCGTACAGTCCGGTCTCGTCGTCTGATATGTCGCATATCTCGCCTAGGGGTGGTAAACGTCAGACCCCAGTAGCTCGATAAGTCGTGTCGATATGAGGTCTATAACAGTTCGAGAAACTACTGATAACACTTACCAGTAAATCTCAGCAACCCTGACCAGGGATTTCCGGTTATAGCCAATCGAACACAGCGCAACATCAACTCCCTATACCGGGAGAGACGAATCCCCTCCTATCGCTCATTGCCTCCATGTGATTCGAAACTATACCCAAAAGCTACCTTTTTGCACGCCCTCTTAGACGTGGTATGATGGAAATCAAAGCACTGTGGGAATCACACAAGACTCTATGACGATCTCGGGTCAACAGACTACTCTGTACCAGTGCCACCGGAGAACTGCCATCTGACGTAAGGTATAATACCATCTGGGAGTTCTCGGCGAGTCCGTCCAGTGTACCCAGTCTCCACTGAGCACCCGTACACCATCCTTGATGTCAAACACCGATGGATATGGGATCATCCATCGCCCATCATATAGGTCAAGATGCGTATACGCTAGTCTACTCTGGTGCATCGATGCCCTGTCTCGATACACCCTCCACTAGGAACAGTTATAAGAAGTACTCGTCGACTACCGTGGCCCCACTAGTATGATCTCATCATAGTCCCAGTAGTCGAGTACATATCTTAAGGGCTTTATCAACATGTAACATAGAGACAATCAGAGTACATGTTAAGATAAAGAGCAACCAGATAGCGTACTATCATGTCGAGCAAGAAAGTCCTCCCTATATATGTCCAAGCATCCATTACAATATATATCGTATGTACAGTAATGGCCTCTAGGGCATACATATAACTAACAAAAAGAGAATGGAATTCTCTCTCAGCATACTCCTCCATACACACCACAACACAACGGTGTATCTGAAAGGCGGAATCGAACCCTATTGGATATGGTTCGTTCTATGATGAGTAAGGCTGAGTTACCGCAATCATTTTGGGGTTATGCACTAGAAACAGCTGCATATCTCTTGAACAAGGCTCCAACCAAGACTGTGCCTACCACCCCATATCAGATTTGGAGTGGGAATAAACCCTGTCTTAAGTATCTTAAGACATGGGGATGTCCAGCTTTTGTAAAGAAGCAGCATGCGGACAAGCTCGAGGCACGCTCAGTACTGTGTAAGTTTGTGGGATACCCAAAGAACTCTAGGGGGTATCTTTTCTATTCCGCAGAGGAATAAAAAGTTTTTGTTTCTTAGCATGCCCACTTCTTGGAAACTGAATTTTTGGAAAATCAGATAAGTGGGAGCGCAATAAAACTGGAAGAAATTCCAGAACCACAAGCTATTACTGAAAGCTTGGAAGAAGCAGAAGTTTCAGGAGAACCGGACATTCCTGCGCCGCTCCGCAGGAGTAGTAGGCAGTCTCATCCGCCCGAGAGATACTACGGTTTTCTCATAGACGGGGATAGAGAGAATTGCACTATTGATTATGATGAGCCTACTAGCTTCCAGCAAGCCATTCAGAGCGGTGACTCGGTAAAATGGCTGGATGCAATGCGGACCGAGATGGAGTCCATGTACACCAACAAAGTTTGGACTTTGGACTTTGCTCCAGAAGGGGTAAAACCTATAGGCTGCAAATGGATCTTCAGAAAGAAGATTGGTGTAGATGGGCAGGTTGAAACCTATAAAGCTAGGCTTGTTGCAAAGGGTTTTCGTCAAAGACCTAGTTTGGACTATGACGAGACCTTTTCTCCGGTAGCTATGCTCAAATCCATTCGGATCCTTCTTGTCATTGCTGCCTTCCATGATTATGACATCTGGCAGATGGACGTAAAGACGGCTTTCCTAAATGGAAATTTAGAAGAGTGCGTCTATATGGATCAGCCAGAGAGATTCATTCAGAGTGGGAGCAGCGGTAAAGTGTGCAAGTTGCTCAAGTCCATTTATGGACTGAAGCAGGCATCGCGGAGTTGGAACATCTGCTTTGATGATACTGTCAAAGAATTCGACTTTGTCAAAAACCCAGATGAACCATGCATTTACAGTAAGATTGTAGGGGGAAATGTGGTATTCCTCGTCTTGTACGTCGATGACATTCTCCTAATAGGAAATGATATTCCTATGCTACATTCAGTCAAAGGATTCTTGTCACAGAGGTTCTCCATGAAGGACCTGGGCGATGCCAACTACATTCTGGGGATCCAGATCTATCGTGATAGATCTAAAAGGAAGTTGGGACTTTCACAGTCCAGGTACATTGACACCATACTGAAACGATTCAGTATGGAAGATTCCAAGCGCGGTAATCTACCGGCTTGTCACGGAATCACCCTCTCCAAAGAGATGTCTCCCAAGACTGATTTGGAAAGGGCTCGCATGTCATCAATACCCTACGCATCTGCGGTAGGCTCTATTATGTATGCGATGTTGTGTACCAGACCAGATGTAGCATACGCATTGAGCGTTGTAAGCCGGTATCAGTCAGACCCAGGGGAGAAGCACTGGATAGCGGTAAAGAACATTCTCAAGTACCTGAGAAGGACTAAGGAGATGTTCTTGGTGTATGGCGGAAAAGACATACAGATCGAGGCCTTTGCTGACTCCAGCTTCCATAGAGACAAGGATGACTCCAAGTCCATGTCGGGTTATGTCTTTACCCTCAATGGAGGGGCGGTTTGCTGGAAGAGCTCCAAGCAGGAAACCGTTGCTGACTCAACTATGGAAGCGGAGTACATAGCTGCTTGCGATGCCGCAAAGGAAGTTGTCTGGATGAAGAAGTTCCTCACGGAGCTTCAGGTGGTTCCTACCAGTGTTGATCCAATACCGCTGTATTGTGACAACAACGGCGCTATAGCTTTAGCGAAGGAACCCAGGTCCCATCAGAAGTCCACGCACATTTTGAGGCGGTATCACCTGATCAGGGAGATCGTAGATCGCCGGGAGATCGAGGTGAAGAGAGTAAATACGGAAGATAACACTGCTGATCCACTCACGAAGGCCTTACCCCAGACTCAGTTCGAGCGGCTGATCGAGATGATAGGTCTCCGATACGCCAGTACATGGCCTTAGTGCAAGTGGGAGATTGTTAGTGTATATGCCCTAGAGGCCATTACTGTATCATACTAGTTTGTATATTACTTAATGAAAGTTTGGGATATTCACTGTTGTATAGACAATCTTACTCAAAATAGTAGTATGCTACTTGGTTTGTTTCTATTTCAATGTATGTACATGTGTTTCTTTTAACATATCGCCTATGCACATTAGTGGAGCCCTTAGGATCTTTGCTTGATTACCAGCGTTGTGATGGCAGTCACACTCATGGGGGCTGGGTAATCCACAAGCACATCCTTAAGCAGGTCCCTAGTGGTAGGACTATCGAGACAGGGCATCGATACTCCGGAGTAGACTAGCGTATGCGCTTCTCATCCCAGCAGGGGAGACGGTCTGTCCCACAGCCGTCAGTATGTCGTACTTGAGATAGTATGTGGGTGCTCGTTAGGTTATGAGTACACTGGACAGGACTCGTCGGGAACTGATTGGTTGGTACTATACCTATCATCAGTCATCAGTTCCCAGGTGACATGAGTACAGCTTAATCGGCTGACTTGACACTGTCACTTCGCCTCGAGTGTGTTCCCACCGTACTTTGATCACTACCCTACCACGGCTCAAAGGAGTCGTGAAAACAGGTAGTAGTTGGGTGCAGTCCCGAAGCACTTGGAGGCAGTGACGGTTAGACAGGATTCGTCTCTCCCGGTATTGGGGGTTGATATCGCGCTGTGTCTAGGAGAGCCATTACACAAAGTCCCTGGCCAGGGCAAGCGAGATATACTGGTAGGTTTCCAGTGTTATCTCAGGGTGTTCTGGGCTACACTCCGACACGACTTGTACCTCTATTAGGGGACCGATGTTTACCGCCCCCTAGGCCCGCCATGCGATATTCTCAGACGAACAGACCGGACTGTACGAGAATGTCACATTCAGGCTCAGTAGGAGTTCAGATGGGTTTCACCTCGTCCGTCTTCTTATCGGCATCTGCCTGGGGGCCGTTACGCACAGCTAGTGCCGCTTGCGATCTGTGGTTAAACCCACTGCTAGCGTAGTGTCGAGTCTTTAGAGTCCCACACAGAGAGCTATTCGCCTTTAGGCAAAAGAGTAGAGGTCGCATGGTTTTGCGACAGGGTTCGGTCACATCCATGCACTTGTGCACGTTTGGTGTCCGGGCAGTTATTACTAGCGGGATTTGGTTTAAGCCAGATCCTAGTATACGTTTTGGGATTGGTTTTATCTCGTTTGTATTCGTGTTCCTCGGAACGCGGATGCGGATGTGTATGCACGGTTGATAGAGACAGAGGCAGAGGATTCTCATTAGGGTTGTTGACTGTTGACTTTTGCTAAACCCTAATGAGAATTAGAAATATGATTAATGATAATATTAATTAAGTATTATTATGCCATGGTTGGGTTGAAAGGTTGACTTTGTTGACTTGTTGACTTTGTTGACCGGTTGACTAGGTTGGACTTGTTGACTATCATCATTACAATGGCTATCATTTCATGGCAAAGACTTTTGCTTGCTTGTTATACTTTACAAAATGAGTGCATGAAATGATATTGCTATTTGATATGATATGGACCACACATAATACTCAATTACTATTATTGTTATGATTATTTTTGTGTTATGAGAGGATGGTGGGAAAAAGTCTTCTTCATTCTATCATTCTCATTCTCTCTCATCCTCAAGTTCTCCCTCTACCTCTTGCTCTCTCTCTCTAGTTCATGGTTCTATTATCTCATGTGTTGAGAAACAAGAACCATAGAGATAAAACCAAAAACACCTCTCTACTCTTCCTAGTGTACAAGGTCTAGCAAGCCAAGTATTCTAGTTTCCTCTATATTGAGGTTGGAGCCAAAGGTAGAAACTTTCAGGTGGATTCATCTTCGGCACAAGGAGACGACGAGGTGAGGCCGATCCGACCACCACAATGAGTTGAAGAGAAGGAGTTCAAGATTAGGTATAACCCCTAACATAGTAGCTAAACTTTTAGCTAGGTTGTTAGATAGTTTGTTTAGCAAAGATCCGTTCTTTGAGTCCATGTTACCTCCACCGAAAAAAATCGTTTTTCACCGTTTCCGCAACCCTAAAGAACCGGGGACAGGTAACGTGGAATTACAAAGGAATGGCAAGTTTTAATGCATGTGGAGGCAAGTATGAGTTGATACCAATTGAAAATGAACAATTTTGAAAGCGGAGCTCAACTCATACACAAAAACATGTTTTGAAAAAGATATTCAATGAAAAACCTAAAAATATGAGCTAACTTATAATAAGTAAAATACATTTTGAAACTTATGAGTTAGAATTGTTGGCTATAGTGCCCTCAAGGAAATTATTGTAATCGCAGGCATGCGATTATGATGATTGAGGAATGACCTATACGGGTAGAACAGTCTTACTCGAGATAATAGTATGCTATCGGGTTTTTCTCTATCATCATGCACATGCATAATGTGGTATTACAGATCACTATTATATGTTGATAGAGCCCATAGAATTTTTTCTTAACTACCAACATTATGATGGCAATCATATACGTGAGAGCTGGGTGGTCCATGAGCACATCCTTAAATGTCCCTAGTTGAGAGAATATCAAGACTGGGCATCGATACTTTGGAGCAAACTAGTGTATACTTTTCGAGACCCCGACAAGGGGCGATAGCCGGTCTCACAAGCCATTGGTGTCAGTTAGTCACCTAAGATAGTATACAGGTGCTCATTGGGTTATGAGTTACACTGGACGGACTAGCCGGGAATATGCTAGATAGTATTATACCTATTATCAGATAGTAGTTCTCAGGTGACATGAGTACAAGTTAGTCTGTCGACCTGAGATCGTCATTTGTATCGTGTGAGTTCCCACTGTGTTTTGATTACTACCCTACCACAGCTCAAAGGAGTCGTGCAAATAGGTTTTAGTTGGGTACAGTCCCGAGCCACATGGAGGCAGTGAGCGGATCGTCGGGGATTCGTCTCTCCCGGTATTGGGGGTAGATGTCGCGCTGTGCACGGGGGGCCATCACCAGAAATCCTTGGTTAACGTGGACGAGATTTACTAATTTGGATCAGTAGTTTCTCAGTGGGTGATGGGCTTCACACCAACACGAAATATCGCATTATTAGAGGTCTGACTTTATTCACCCCCTAGACCCGATATGCGATACTCTTAGACAAACAAATCAGACTATATGGAGATTGTCACAGACAGGCTCAGTAGGGGTACAAATGAGTTTGCTCTTCAGCCTTCCCTTCGCTCAATACCTGGGTAGCCGTTACGTACAGCTAGTGTCGCTGACGTACTTATGGTTAAATCCACTGCCAGCGTATTGACGAGTTTTTAGAGTCCCACACAGAGGGTTTTTCTGGTTCAGACGATATGATGTAGATGACGTATGTTGGTACATGTTGAAGTCGAAAATTGCACCCCGGTTGACTAAGTCAAAGTCAAAGTCAACCCCAAGCCAAGTGGGCCCATGCCCAGGTCAAGTCCGAACATGAAGCGGCCGGCCCTCCCCCATGCCAAAATATAGATCATGTAATAAATAATTTTTATGTAATTTTTTATGCATGAATGTAAACAAAATGGGCATAAACCCAAATTTTTGTAAGCCCGTGGCTTATGTGCAAAAAGAAATAGCACATGAGACATGGGATGGGCAAAATGCCATTTTGTAAAGCCCAAAGGGCTATATGTAAATCTGTAAGCCTATATAAGGCAACATGATGATGAATAAAGCAATACACTTTTCATTCTCTCAAAAACCTAGGGTTTGTGCATCTTTCCCCTTTCTGAAGGTTCCAACCCTTCTTTTTTCTTTTGAATTAAATCAAGAGTTTTACTCTTCGTTTTCTAAAACTACATAGTTTTTCACCACAAAACCCATAAAGGGGAACTTGGATCTGTCATTAGATCTCAAAAAGAAGAGATCTTTAAAATCTCACATCTCTTGATCTTCAAGATCCGGCCAAACGACAGGAAGAAGAAGGATACCCATCTCCAGAAACCCCACTTTGGGGAAGAATTAGGGCTCAAGGGGAGAAGCCCCTTCATCAGCTTCAAAACATCCTTGGAGTTTAACTCCTCATATATATATATATATATATATATATATATATATATATATATATATATATATATATATATACACACACACACAAAAAAAAGTGCTCCTTTCTGGGAATACAACTCCCATTGCAGGGACCAAGTCCCTTTTTGCGCCCGAGCGTCCACGTGCTGACACGTGGAGCGCTAGTGTTCCTGCGCTCAGGGCGCTAGCGCCCACATGCTGACACGTGGAGCGCTAGCACTCAGAGCGCTAGCGCTCTTACGCTCAGAGCGCTAGCGCTCAAGATGCTAGCGCCCACGTGCTAAAACGTGGAGCGCTAGCGCTCAAGATGCTAGCGCCCACGTGCTAAAACGTGGAGCGCTAGCGCTCTTACGCTCAGAGCGCTAGCGCTCAAAGCACTAGTGCCTGAGCGCTCACGTGCTGACATGTGGAGCGCTAGCGCCCGAGCGCCCACGTGCTGACATGTAGAGCGCGTGCGCCCAAAGCGCTGGCGCTTTTCCCCACGCATCCTCTGGATGCCCTTTCCTTTTATTTTTTTACATATATGTATATACACACACACATACACATAATGTACAACACTGTCCTTCTCAAAAGAATTTTTGGGCCGGGGCGCTGCCCCGCACCCCGCAAGGGGGTTGCTAGCCACCTTGACCCCCGGCCCGCTAACCGGGTAGCGGGGCCCCCGTAAAAACTCTGCGTGGATTCCGATATATCCAAGCCCCCTTCCAAAACAAAACACACGTACACTGCACATTGAGTTCGCATGACCAGTTTAACTCGTCAATCGGAGGTTCTCTCGCTCCAAAGGCGAGGGGTAATTAACGGCAGCTTAGTCTATGGCTGCCGGAGATTCGGATCCGCACAATCAATAAACCCCGGCCTACCCTGGGCAGGGTAATCTGTAGTACGCCTGAAAAGCGCGCGCGTATTCCCATCTCAATGGGGTGATGAAAAACTCCCTACAGATTCTGGCACGCCCAGTGGGACCAATCTCTCCTCCCATATTTCGGGTTAAACGTTCATGCGAACTCAATCAGTATACATATCTATATTTATACTAAAATAATGCTCTTTCATGCAGGTCTTCAAGCAATCACTTTTCAACAATGTTTCCAAGGACGATCTCAGCTCTCAGCACGACCCATGTCTCCTACACGATGAAGATGGACTCCAGGACGATCCTTCCGGCCAGTCTCGGGTGACAATGGGAGGAGGAGCCGATACCATTCGGCTCTATCCTGTTCGTGTCAGCTAACGCCATCCCGGCTCCTCAAGCTCCAGCAACAGACTGACCGGTCTCGAAAGGAAGGAGACCAAATGTGGTGATCTCGAGAGCGCCCCAACCCAAACGAAAGTCGGTGTCTGAAAGACTTTCCTTGGCCCCAGCTGGGGGCAAGGCCATCAACACCAACAAAACAACAAGGCGTCTCGAGCAAGCTCCGGCGGTGCCCCTAACAACTGCTCGATCGGGTGTTTTCTCTTAAGCTCCAAGCTAATCGACTCACAATGGCTTCCCGGATAACGGATGCCCGCCACGCCTTCAAAATCGAGAAGCTAAGACAGAAAAGGCTCAGGTACAGAGCCAACAAAAGGGCTAGGGCTCTTGCTAGGCTGAACCTTATGAGGTTCGAGAAACAGGGTTACCCCGCCAAAGATGAGGAAATGGCTGGATATGTGGTCCACACTGTCTACATGGTGGGCACGCGTAGCAAGAGCAAGGACGGGGCCACCACATCTCAAATCCAATCTGGCTTGAATGTGTTTGCCGCTTCCCAAGAACAGCCGCCTCTGCTGAGTGATAAAAAACCTCTTGATGAGGATGATCGACAGAAAGACCTTTCGGTCCTTGAGGAGTCGGGCTCGGAAAGCGAAGATGAGCCAATCATCCGTCCCAAGAACGCAGAGCAGCAACTTCTCCAAGAGCTCCGAAAATAGCTCAGAAGCAAACACAATGAGATGGCCAAGCTCTACTCAAAGATCAACGACTTGACAAATGTCGTCTTACGGATTACGACCCAACTTGCCTCTCAGCCGCCCAATCAAGCGTGGGGCTCTTCTCATGAACCGGGAAACGATGTCCCGATACAGTCGACGCCTATTCCCTCAAATCCAAAGGTGAGAGGACCGCACGAAAGACAGTCGCATCCTATCTCGGGAAATTTCTTGGCGGCCGATGACAGCAACCCGCTAACTCAAGATCAATCATGGATTTGGTTGCTAACAAAGTCAAAACATTGGTAGTCGAAGCCGGAGAGCAAAAGGATGCCAGCGGTAGCGAGAGACCATATCCATCTCGGTACGATCATATGGAGTTTCCCACTGGCTATGTCGTCCCCAAATTTGAAAGGTTCGATGGGACGGGAAATGCAAATCGGCACATTGCCCAATTTAAAGCATCATGCGCAAATACTGGGGGCAATGATGCGCTCCTTCTCCGTCAGTTTGTTAATAGCTTGACGGATGTTGCTTTCGATTGGTATGCAAGCATACCAGATGACTCGATCACGACGTTCGCTCAAATAGAATCCATGTTCAAGCAAAGGTTCATGAGTGTCAGCGATAAAATCACCATTTCCGACCTCATGAGGACCGAGCCAAAGAACAACGAAAGAAACATAGATTTTATAGTCCGATGGCGCAATCTCTCTGTTAAATGTGAACCGCCATTGGAGCAAGACCAATCCGTCAGTCTTCTTATAGAAAATCTGAAGGACAGGATGAAACCTTTCCTGTGCACCACAGGCCTTAAAGCATTCCAAGAGCTGACCAAAAAGGTCCAAACGTTGGAACGCTCAAAGCCCGAGTCTGCTCAGGATCTTCAGTTCGCAAACAGACCGAAACCTTGGAGGGACGACAACCGAAAAGGCGAAAGTTCTAACAGCACCGATTCTCTAAATAAGCAAAGAGCGGGCGGAGCAAAAACTAACAAATCTCGAGAACCAACTTTGGAGGAAAGAAGGAATAAGGTCTACTCATTCCGAAGGGACAAGGTCCACAAAATTTTTAAAGATGCTCTGAAGAATGGCCTGCGGCTACCAGAACCAAAAAGGCTAAGTGAAGCGAACAGGACTGATCATCCCAACTTTTGCCCATACCACCGAGTTCTGGGACACACTATTGAAGACTGTTGCATCTTCAAAGATTGGGTCGAAAAGCAATACAAGGCAGGAGAGATAGAACTGTTCAAAGACGTGTTAACAAACAGTCCAGCTGGGACCGCCAATTTCATACAAACGGAGACCGGAGTTCTTCGTGAAACTGATTCTCTCAGACATCTGCCTTTCTCTGAAAATAATCGACCACCACGTCATTAAACTGGGAGCAATCGACGTCTAAGTCGTTAAACTGGGAATGTAAAAAATATATATATGTAAATAGACAAAAAAATGTGTAAATAGAAGAAAAATAAAGAAAAGCCGAAATGATGGGGCAACTCGCAATAAAAATCAGCGAGTAAAATAAAGATGAAAATAAAGCCGAAATGATGGGGCAACCACGAATAAAAGCCGAAATGATAGGGCAATCGCGATCTTCGCGATAAGAAAAGCTGAAATGATAGAGCAATTGCGGTAAAACAAAAAAAACAAAACAACAAAAATCCAATATCCCAAAATTCTCCCAGCCCTATGGCCAGTCCCCAATTTGACTACCGTATACAATCCACGGGCTCAAATAATTCTCATCATACCCATATCCCACCGCAATCACCAGTTACGCGGCTGGTCTCCGCCTTTGGAATTATGCTCCATTGAGAAGACCCACTCATGTGTCTTCACGATACATGAGGAGAACAAACCTTTGTGGGATCCTTACGACTCACAAAGGAAAAACACACTTAGGAGTCCTCACGACTGCTAAGGAGAAAATACACCTGCGGGATCCTTACGACTCGTGGGGAGAAAATGCTTTTATGGGACCCTCACAGTCCATAAAATTGAAAAGCCTTAGGTGACTGGGACCTAAACCTGTCTCCTAAGCCATCGCTCCCCAATCCCCAAGTGGCGAATGATGAGTCTCTCCTTGTACCATATTCCAGTGAAGCGATGCAAACGCCAACCAAATTCCAAACATAAATCCCAAGCGGCGAATGATGAGTCGCTCCTGATACCATATTCCAGTGCAGCGATGCAGACGCCAACCAAATTCTAAATCCCATGTCCCAATGGCGAATGATGAGTCGCTCCTGGTACCATATTCCAGTGTAGCGATGCAGACGCCAACAAAGTCCCAAAATGTTTCCGGCCCTACGGTCTGGATCATACATCCTGCAAAACCGTATACAATCCACGGGCGTAAAACGATCCCAATCTCTCCTAAGTCCTACCGGTGAGACCACAATCAAAGTCCTATAAAAAATAAAAATAAAAATAAATAAATAAATAAATAAAAATGGTATGTCCACAGGCAAAATGGGCACGGATGAAAACCCGAAAGGGTTCCGTGAGTAAAAACAGCAGGACTGCCAGCGAGTTTGTGAAAACCCGAAAGGGCGCATACTCGTAAAAAAAAAGAGATGAAATGCACTCGCGAAGTCCTCTTGACTTTGTGAGGAGAAAATTCCCACGTGAGATCCTTACGACTCATAAAGGAGCAACACACTTAGGAGTCCCCACGACTCCTAAGGAGAAAATACACCTACGGGATCCCCACGACCCGTAGGGAGAAAATGTTTGTGAGACCCTTACGGCTCACAAAATTGAAAAGTCTTAGGTGATAGGGACCTAAAACCTATCTCCTAAGCCATCGCTTCCTGATAAACAAGCGCAAATGATGATTCGCTCCTGGTACTATAGTCCAGTGTAGCGATACGATACCAAGCTAAAACCAATTCCCAAATCCTCCCGGGGCAAATGATGAGTTGCTCCTGGCATTATTCCAGTGCAGCAATACAGATGCCAAACCAAAACCAATTCCCAAATCCTCTAATGACAGATGATGATTCACTCCCGGTACCATATTCCAGTGTAGCGATGCTGATGTTAACTCAAATCAAACAAATCAAACCAACCAATTCCAACATCGACCTTTATGTCAAACAACGACACTCCGTGCCGGGGACAATTCGATCAGCGACACTCCGTGCCGGGGAAAAGTCGATCAGCGACACTCCGTGCCGGGGACAAGTCGAACATCAGCGACACTCCGTGCCGGGGACAAGTTGATCAGCGACACTCCGTGCCGGGGAAAATTCGATCAGCGACACTGCGTGCCGGGGACAAGTCAATTCGCGACACTCCGTGCCGGGGAAAAGTCGATCAGCGACACTCCGTGCCGGGGACAAGTCGAACAGTGACACTCCGTGCCGGGGACAAGTAGATCAGTGACACTCCGTGCCGGGGACAAGTGGAACATCAGCGACACTCCGTGCCGGGGACAAGTCGACCAGCGACACTCCATGCCAGGGAAAAGTCGATCAGCGACACTCCGTGCCGGGGACAAGTCGAATATCAGTGACATTCCATGCCGGGGACAAGTCGAATATCAGCGACACTCCATGCCAGGGACAAGTCGACCAGCGACACTCCATGCCGGGGAAAAGTCGATCAGCGACACTCCATGCCAGGGACAAGTCGAACATCAGCGACACTCCATGCCGGGAACAAGTCGAACAGCGACACTCCGTGCCGAGGACAAGTCGATCAGCGATACTCCGTGCCGGGGACAAGTCGAACATCAGCGACACTCCGTGCTTGGGGCACATCGACAACAGACACTCCGTCTCGGGGATACGTCAACCAGCCGATACTCCGCATCGGAGAAACGTCAAGCAGACACTCCGTGCCGGGGGCACATCGACAACAGACACTCCGTCTCGGGGACACGTCAACCAGCGACACTCTGCATCGGGGAAACGTCCAACACAGACACTCCACATCAGGGAAACGTCCAACAACGACACTCCGTAACGGGGAAACGTCAAGCAAACAATCCATCTCGGGGATACGTCAACCAGCGACACTCTGCATCAGGGAAACGCCCAATACAGACACTCCGCATCAGGGAAACGTCCAACAACGACACTCCGTAACGGGGAAACGTCAAGCAGACACTCCGTCTCGGGGACACGTCAACCAGTGACACTCTGTAACGGGGAAACGTCAAGTAAACACTCCGCCTCGGGAAAAGGTCGACCAGCGACACTCCGTGCCGGGGACACGTCTACCAAATCGCTCCGGATCAGAGCGTCGACCGTCCATGTCGCAAAAAGGGCAGTGCAGGCTTCCCACAAATCGGGAACCAAATCGCTCCGGATAAGAGCGTCGACCGTACATGTCGGAAAAAGGGCAGTGCAGGCTTCCTACAAAGCAGGAACCAGATCGCTCCGAGCCAGGGAAACGTCTACCACGGACACTCCACCACGGAAACGCAAACATCGACCGTCCATGTCGTAAAAAGGCAGTGCATCCCAAAAAGTAGGAACCAAGGCAAGTCGCCTCCACGTGAAAAAAGATCCATCAATTTTATGCACACGACTCACATATGTGGTATGCATTTATTGATGAGGGGCACTTTGTTGAAGTCGAAAATTCCACCCCGGTTGACCAAATCAAAGTCAAAGTCAACCCCAAGCCAAGTGGGCCCATACCCAGGTCGAGTCCGAACATGAAGCGGCCGGCCCTCCTCCATGCCAAAATATAAATCATGTAATAAATAATTTTTTATGTAATTTTTTATGCATGAATGTAAACAAAATGGGCATAAAGCCAAATTTTTGTAAGCCCATGGCTTATGTGCAAAAAGAAATAACACATGAGACATGGGATGGGCAAAATGCCATTTTGTAAAGCCCAAGGGCCTATATGTAAATATGTAAGCCTATATAAGGCAACATGATGATGAATAAAGCAATACACTTTTCATTCTCTCAAAAACCTAGGGTTTGTGCCTCTTTCCCCTTTTTGAAGGTTCCAAACCTTCTTTTTTCTTTTGAATTAAATCAAGAGTTTTACTCTTCCTTTTCCAAAACTAAATAGTTTTTCACCACAAAACCCATAAAGGGGAACTTGGATCTATCATTAGATCTCAAACATAAGAGATTTTTAAAATCTCACATCTCTTGATTTTCAAGATCCGGCCAAACGACAAGAAGAAGAAGGATACCCATCTCCAGAAACCCCACTTTGGGGAAGAATTAGGGCTCAAGGGGAGAAGCCCCTTCATCAGCTTCAAAACATCCTTGGAGTTTAACTCTTCACACACACACACACACACACAAAATAATAAGTGCTCATTTCTGTGAGTACAACTCCCATTGCAAGGACAAAGTCCCTTTTTGCGCCCGAGCGTCTACGTGCTGACACGTGGAGCGCTAGCGCTCTTGCACTCAGGGCGCTAGCGCCCAAAGCGCTAGCGCCCAAGCGTCCACGTGCTGACACATGGAGCGCTAGCACCCGAGCGCCCATTTGAAGACACGTGGAGCGCTAGCGCTCAGAGCGCTAGTGTCCGAGCGCCCACGTGCTGACACGTGGAGCGCTAGCGTCCGAGCGCCCACGTGCTGACACGTGGAGCGCTAGCACTCTTGCGCTCAGAGCGCTAGCGCCCAAAGCGCTAGCGCCCGAGCGCCCACGTGCTGACACGTGGAGCGCGAGCGTCCAAAGCGCTAGTGCCCGAGCGCACACGTGCTGACACGTGGAGCGCGAGCGCCCAAAGCGCTGGCGCTTTTCCCCACGCATCCTCTGGATGCCCTTTCCCTTTATTTTTTTACATATATGTATATACACACACACATACACATACTGTACAACACTGTCCTTCCCAAAAGAATTTTTGGGCCGGGGCGCTGCCCCGCACCCCGCAAGGGGGCTGCTTGCCCCCTTGACCCCCAACCCGCTAACCGGGTAGCGGGACCCCGTAAAAACTCTGCATGGCTCCCGATATATCCAAGCCCTCCCTCCAAAACAAAACACACGTACACTGCACATTGAGTTCACATGACCAGTTTAACCCGTCAATCGGAGGTTCTCTCGTTCCAAAGACGAGGGGTAATTAACGGCAGCTTAGTCCGCGGCTGCCGGAGATTCGGATCCCCACAATCAATAAACCCCGGCCTACCCTAGGCAGGGGGAATCTGTAGTACGCCTAAAAAGCGCGCGCGTATTCCCATCTCAATGGGGTGACGAAAAACACCCTACAGTACATACAGGTGTCCGATTAAATATATGTACAAGCTACACGGATTTTAATCGGATGGTTGATAATACTGGAGACTTAGGATTAAGCCGGATTATTAAATAAAGTTTTGATTTAATAATTTATATATATATTTTTAATATATGTATTCTAGTATTATTGTTCACTATTCATTTTCTCTCTTGGCTATTCGTATTTTTATACGAATATACGTATATGTATTTCGATACATATATCGGGTTGTATTATGTATTTATACGGAATATCTTGTAGAAGATGGACACCTCATTATATGATTTTCCTTTGAGAAAATCATTTGCAAATGTGGTGGAGGGTGAGATATCATGAACATGGTTGGAGGTATGTAGAGAGGAATGAGCTTTATTTTTTACTGAAAATTGTTAAGAGATATTTTTTCCATGGTTGTAAAATGGATAAGCCATTCTTTCTACATGCTATTTTTCTTTTCTAGATTCACTCCCTTATTTTCTCTCTTGACTTGCTCATGCCTATATTTCTTCACCTCCGCCTCCTTCTTTAGTTACTCACTTGAGATTTAGAAATGAGAGAAAAGGATAGTGGAAATTTCCTATATCCCCGCTCTCCATTCCTAGTGAGTTTGGAGCGTCGGTTGTTTCGCTAGGCGAAATTGGAGCTTGGATCGTTTTCCTCAGATGGATCATCTTCGGCGAAGGAGGACTGGCTTGCAAGCGCGATCCGGAGCACTTGAAGAAAACTTGAGGGTGTGAGTATTCTACACATAGTAGATTAGTTTAGCTCACTAGGATTTTGTGAGCAAGTTCTAGCTCTTTAGTTCGATTCATGGTTTCGGAACTTTAGCATACTAGAAATTTTTAAAATCCATGTTGCTATCTTCTAAAATTAGTTTGCTAGTGTGCCTAAGTTCCCGGCAAGAATACATGTCATAATACGAACTATAGGATATCAATGAAAATCATAACCGTATAACGCATGTACAAACTGTGTGAGTGTTTCTTTAAAAACATGGAATTTTTAACATGTGCACAACACAACAATAGGGAAGTAAAAATGAAAAATTATCCTTATAAGCATGAGATTTATCTCCCCCAAACGTTTGAATCTCCTAAGTGCGAGAAGCAAGCCCAAAGGATCGATTCATGAGTCATATCTCACAATCACATGAATATCAAACCATTAGTGCTAAAATATAAAGTATAATTGAATGCAAGTGATAGAAATTTAATGAAACTAACTCATGAACGAATCAAAATATGCACATATAATCATGATGCTACTAATGAAAGGTTCAAATGTACAAACAACTCACATAGAAAAAAATACCGATTGAAAATGATATGATACCAATTGGTAATAATTGAGAACCGTATATGAGTGCAAGCATGAGTAACTGTCTCATCTTAAGTATCGACTACCCGATGAAAGGTCTCTAATTCTCTCCGCTATACCCGTAGCATTCGTTGTAATTAACGAAATTCACAAGTGGGTCCCCTAAAAGGGTTGCAGAAGCTATTTGGAAAATGAGCTAAGAATTCAATACCAATGAATAATTCTACTCATGCAAGAAGTGTGTGTGCAACAAATAGACAAGTTTAAGTATAAACACACATCAATAAGGCACAAACCAAAGATACCAATTGAAAATTGGTTTAAGTTAAAACAAGTGCCAAAATATATCCATATGAAAAAGATTTAAACAAATTAAAGTTATATGGATACAAACTCTCACTTATAAAATTAAAAACGCATTATAAATAAGTGAGAGTGGTTTATGGTACGAAAACATAAGGATATGCAAATATAAACAAGTTTCAAACCATATTGTGCTCAAGTTTAAAAAATATTGCAAGTTTAAAGCAAATGAGTACAAGAAATCACATGTAAGCAAAAAAATGATATCAATTGTAAACACCAATTAAAATATCATATGAAGGGCATATCATACATGAACACAAACACAAAGAGATAAGCAAGGATAACATATGTGCATCATAAAGGGTATATCAAGATGAAATATACTCAAATAGAATATCAACATTAAGCATAAATGAATAGACGATATTCTAAAACGAATATAGAAAAGAAATACGATACCCCACAAATTAGTGAGCTGTAGCAAGTTTTCTATTGGATTACTCTTTGCTCATCATGCTCCTAAATTCCTAAGTCGTCAATTGGTCAATACCTACAAAACAATGTACGGATGGGAATTTCGGTAACTAAGTCTTCTTAGATCCAATTGGGTTAGTTTTGGGAACCCAAACCAAGTTAGCATGCATAGAAATATTCTTCTTTAAAGTACATGCAAATGCCAAGTGTCCATGTGCACTACAAAAATTGTAAGTATGCGTATATGCATGCATGGAAATCCTAGAAGTGTCAATATCATAAGATAATGCATGTGTAGGATGCGCATGCTTCATAAAATTTTGTTTTAAGCTAAATTTATAAAAATATGAATGTTTATGAGCATGAGATTTAACTAAATGTGAAGCGTGTTTGAAAAATCTAAACGAAGAGTGTTTTTGAAACTTTGAAGATTTAAATCCAATCTCTCTTCGATTTAAAACACTCCTCTCCTTGCTAAGTAAAGAATCAACCTTCGAAAATTAGCAAGGGAAGCATTTAAAATCTCATTTTGAGCTTTGAGAGAAACATTTTCCAAAACAAGATATTCTTGAGATAAAATAGACGATTTCAAAAGATCAAACTCGGTTTTAAAACCTGAAATCGTATCATGGTTTTCTTTTCTTAAAATCTCGCAAGTTAAAAGCAAGTTCTCGTTTTCCTTTTTAAGAGACGAAAGATTACAAGTCAATATAACTTGAGAATCAAGAGAAGATTTCAAAACATCAATGTTGCATTTAAAACTAGAAATCAAACAATCTTTTTCTTTTCTCGAGTTATTGCAAGTGGAAACTAAATTTTTATTCTCTACTTTCAAAACATCAAAAAATACAATGAAAATCAAATTTTGAAAGTCGCTCATTCTTCTCAATAACTAATTTATCACATAAAGCAAGTTGAGAATTATGAGCACAGGTTAAAGCGCTAAATTTGGAAATTAAACTTTTGTTTAACGTCTCAAAAGAATCATAACATGAAACTAAATCATTTCTCTCATTTCTAAAAATGGAAATTCGTTTTTCAAGAATACCATTTTTAGATGCTAACGAAATAAAACCATCATGTAAAGTATTGAAAGTATCTAGTAATTGATCATGCGTTAGTTTTTGGAAATCATAAGAAGGGTTACTTACAACACTTTGATCAAAACACCCCTTAACCGACTCTATTAAGTTGGATTGTCTCTTGAGATGTGAGCTTTGTTGAGGCATATCCAATGTGGTGATAGAAGTCGTTCTCTCGGCTTTCTCTTCTTTATTGCACACGGCTTACTCTCCATATTTTTTCTCCAATGAGCACTACATATTATGAGTCGTCTTGGAAGAAGAGATATTGTTAAGAACATCAACATTTAAAACACAATACAATATTTTTAAAATTTTAATATTCAAAACAAATAAATTCTTATCATGAGTATTCCACATGGATTTAGCAATAGTAGGAATCAAGTACACATTATCAACTATTTTTCAAATATCCCTCCCCCGAGATTCAAGAAAATATTGCAGCATAATTTTCCAAATATCTAATTTTGAACCATCAAAATATAGAGGGTTATGAATAGATGGTATATCATGATAAGAACAATATGGTAAAGAAGATGCCATAGATCACCATATGATGTAAATCCTACAAGATGAGTACCAAACTCTGATACCAATTAAAAAACCGCGGAAGCCTACACCGGAAATAGTCCCAGAGGGGGGTGAATAAGATTATGCTACTAATATATCCAAATTAAAAAATCTAACAAGCAATTGCTAATGTAAAACATAACTACAAATCATTATGATATCAAGCAATACTACAATAATGAACAACGAGAATACAGCAAGTAAGAATAATATCAAGTATAAGCAGTGAGCATAAAGAGCATATAGGAAACAAGCATACAATTGAGCAATTTCTAAGTTATGAAACTAAAACTAGAGAGTAAAAAATTGCAAACATAATCAATCGCAAACATGCGAGGTTTTAGAGTGGTTCGGGAGATCCCCTAGTCCGCTTTTTTTAGGTGCGGGATCTCGTTCCACTAATTCATGTCTTTTTCGGAGACAACACGTTGCCCGCAAATAACCCACAACCCAGATTCCAGTAGAGGCCTAACCAACACATCTCCTCAAAAGACTACACGTTGTTCGCCATTACAAACTACACGTTATGCGCCATTACGAACAACACTTCACTCTTATAGGCTCGTCGTTCTTCTCTCTAAAAATATTCTCTCCTCTCTAATAATGGCAATCTTACACTTAAGATTCCAAACACAAACAAAGAAGAGATTACACTTGAAAAACAATTACTCACAAAGGAGTTTTTCTCAAAGCTCTCTCTCTAATACTCTTACAAAGTCTGGATGATCAAGTTAAGCTCTCGAATTTTTTGTGTGTATGAGAGTGAATTGATAAGTAAATGAAAATATTTTTGAACTCTCATAAGATTTGGGATTTTCTCACTTGATCACTTAGGAATATTGACAACTGAGATATTGAGTGATAAGAGCTCAAAAAACCACCCCAAAACTCTTTTATAACCCACCCAAAAAACTAGCCATTATAAGTTGAATCAGCATTTTTCCAGTAAGAACAAAAATCTGAAGAACAATCGGATAGACGTCTAAAAGTTTAACAAAATAAAACCCAATGGCTATATTTTCAAAAAATACTACTGCAGACGTCTGTCGAATATAGGTTCAGACATTTGCCGTGGGTTTTCAAAGATGACCAAAAAAGTATAGAGAATAAACAGACATCTGAAGAATATTGGACAGACGTCTGAAGAACATTGGATAAACGTCTGAAGAAGAAATGTTTTTCAAAAATTTTGAACTGATTGCCTATATCTTCATACATTTATTTTTTAAAAGAAATTCGTTCCAATGAAAATGCAGAGAACAAACAGACGTTTGAAGAAATAAGGGACAGACGTTTGTATCTCATAAAAATAAGCCATATGAAAATACAGAGAATAGACAGACGTTTGAACAAGGTACAGATGTCTGAAGCATAAAATGTATGAAAACTGATATTTCTGACATTTGGGGATTTTATAAAAATACAGAAGAACGACAGACGTCTGAAGCATATGGGGATAAATAGAGATCACATGTATATACAAATTTATATTTTGAATTACAAAAACAAATGAATGAGAGTAATATATCAATATCAAGAATATAATACAAGTATAGCATGAGATATATTGATATATTACTCGGTATACAAACAATATAGGATAAGCAAGCTAAATATCAAGTGTATACGAGTTTAGTGTCAATGTGATAGACAAGATAAGTAAGTGACACAAAAATAACTATTCATATTTAAGCTATCATCAAAACTAACGAAATGGATTATCCAAATCCATAAGGTATTAAGCACCCTGTTTACCCCAATCAGAGCAAAGCTCTGTTCAAATTCCAAGGCGGGAAACGAAGCAACGCTTCTGTTTCCCCAATCAGAGCAAAGCTCTGTATTGAAAATTAAAATTAAAATAAATGAAGCAACGCTTCAGATCCCCTGTGCTGCGCACAGAGCGCCACGTGTCAAAATCAGACACACCAGCGCAGGGAGCGCGGCGTCCAAGGTAGCGCACTTCATCAAGAGCAAAGCTCTATTAAAAACAAAATAGAAGCAAAACTTCAGTTGCGCAAGCGCTGCGCTGCGCGACACGTGTCAGCGCAGTCGCTTTTGCGCAAGCGCTGCGCTGCGCTACACGTGTCAGCGCAGTTGCACAATCGCAGCAGCGCTGCGCTGTGCGCCGCACGACACGTGTCAGCACAGTTGCGCTGGTGCAACTACGCTGCGCTGTACGCTGCACGACACGTGTCAGCGCAGTCGCGCAAGCACAGTCGCGCTGCGCTGTGCGCTGCGCGACACGTGTCACGCGCTGGGGCGCTTGCGCCAAACAGAATTAAAATTCTAAAAAAAAAGATCTTTCTGTTCTTGTCAAAAACAAGAAGATTGCCTTCTATAAAACAGAAGCCCTTGGATCAAAGATCCAACGGTGGGGAAAATTCCCCAAATCACTCAGAGAAAGATCTCTTTAACAAATTTAACTAATTTATGGGAACTATAAAAAGGGCCCTAGACCTCAATTCAAAGGCATCAACATTTTGTGAGAGATTAAACAGAGAGAGCTCTGAAGAATTGGAGAGAAATCCTTAAGAACAAAAAAGGTAAAAAGCCTTTAGAAAAAGAGAAAATTCTCTTGTGAACAGATCATCGATCTAAAAACAAGATCAATGATCTTAAATAAAAAACAAATAAAAACAGTGCTTTGCACTTTTTATGAACCTTTGGTTCTCTGAGATAAGAAAAACAAGAGAGACTTGTTTTCTTTGATCTAAATTAGATCAAGAAAGCAAACAGTGCTTTGCACTTCTGATTATGAACCATTGGTTCTAGAATCTAAAGGATTCTCAAATTTATAGTGCCTTGCACTTGGAGATCTGCACTGTTGCGCTCCTGGGTTGGCGCAAGCCACCTGAGAGCGCCACGTGTCAGCATCTGAACCATTTGCGCTATGCGCTTTGAGATAGAGCTTTACTCTCTGTTATTGGCGCAACTCACCAGAGTGCGCCACGTGTCAGCAACGCAAGCACAGCGCACTAGCGCAGCGCACTG
The DNA here is from genome assembly GCA_030015575.1 of Agapanthus africanus. NCBI lineage: Eukaryota > Viridiplantae > Streptophyta > Magnoliopsida > Asparagales > Amaryllidaceae > Agapanthus > Agapanthus africanus. The sequence continues at coordinate 518,492,518 of CM057343.1, forward strand.
CGCTTGCGCGACACGTGTCAATACTACAAGCGCTTGCGCTCTCTGATTGGCGCAAAGTGCCTGATAAATGCAAGGCATTTCCTAAAGGGCCAGGCCCAAATTAAAAGACTAAGCAGGCCAGAATAAATTGCAAAGCAATAAAAGGGTAGAGCCCAAATGAAATTGATGCTCTGCATCATTTATAAAGGGCAGAGCCCAAAACAAATTGATGCTCTGCATCCTTTCTGGGCAAAGTCCAAATAAAAATAAAAAGAAATGCAACGCAAAAGAAAATAAAATGTTGAACACTTTCAACTGGACTAAGCCCAATTTTGGCCGTAAGTCCTTAAATTAAATTGATTGAGCAAGATTGCTCTCTTAAATCAATCCGGTTCGAGGATACATCTCCGAACCCCTCTGACGACTGTCGTTGTAATCCTTCAACGAAGTCAGAGAAGTGACGGGTCCCAACGACCACACATCGATATGGACTGCGGGGTCCTTAAACTCGTGGACCGGAATGTCCTTAAACTAATATTAGACCGGAACGTCCTTAAACTAATAGTGGACCACCACGTCCCTAAACTGGAACATGGACCACCATGTCCCTAAACTGGAATATGGACCACCACGTCCCTAAACTGGAGCATGGACCGCAACGTCCCTAAACTACCTATGGACCACTACGTCCCTAAACTGGAACAATAGAACCTCCAAATGCTCTTTTGCCGGATCTAAACGATCCCGTTTAAATTGATCTTTGCCCCCAAACACGGCTAACGTATCCTTAAACATTCAAACGGACTATAAAACTCCAAATCAACCTTGGTTCAAGGGTACATCTCTAAACTCCTCTGACATCTGCCGTTGTAATCCTTCAACGACGTTAGAGAGGTGACGAGTCCCGATGGCCAGATATTAAATGGATTATCACGTTAAGTTGATCTTAGTCTCAAACAGGACTATCGTATCCTTAACGAACGTTTAAGTTAATCTTAGCCGCAACGCGACTAATGCATCCTTAAACTAAAAACACCAAACCCAAATCTAAGTAAATACGGATTTAGACTAATCCACGTCCTACGGGCGACGGCATTACTCAGTCTCCGTATACAATCCACGAGCAACCACAAACAAAACAAACACACACAACACGAAGTGAAATTCTGGAGAAGGAGAAAGTTGCTACCGCGATGCTGTAGCGTAATTAACTGCGGGGGCTTGCGCCTGCAGGGAAGAGCGTCCCCACAATCAAAAACCCCTCAAGCGAGAGGGAATCTAACGAAGTCTGCTACATCGGCCGCATCCGTCTAAACCTCCGATACACGGTGCCATAAATCAACTTGGCATCTTCGGAGAGGTGGACGGATAAAACCAAATAGCATCTGCCCCGAATCTCAGCGTCAGGACATCACAGTCCTGTACGTCGCCTTTCGGAGGGGAACAGATTCTGGCACGCCCGGTGGGACCTTTTTCTCTTTCCACTCCACACTTCGTGTGTCGTCTTCGTGAACCAATCGCGGTTTGTTAATGGTTGCCTTCGGATTTCAAGTTACTAAGATTTGGTCTTTTGCCTGGCGCAGAACTCAAGATTCAATAGCCTCTAATTGCACCAACTGCTCGAAGTGCCACTGCAACGGACGCTCCACCTCACTAGGAGGTGTGGCATACGAACCCTAGGCGGCTTCCTTTCTCGCTCTGCCTGTAGAACAGGTGGCCCAGGCCACCACCGGCCTATTTTTCGGGACCATGATCCCGCTTTCAAGCTTCTCTATGCCAATACCTGCACCGGAAGTGAACAAGAAGTCGGTCTTCGACCGGCTCACTGCTATGACGGCCCCTGTCAACGGGTTGTCCGCTACCAAACCAACAGCCTCTGTCTTCGCCAGGCTGAATCAGAACTCTGAGGGGGCCGCTAAGAAGCCCATGAACTCTAAAATGGCTGTCCCAAGAAGGGCAACAGCCGCTGCTCCGGAAGTCGTTAAGGCGGCTTCTCCCGTCAAAGAGTCAGTCTTTTCAAGGCTGACTATTCCTGCTTTGGCCCCTGCACGAGGATCTGTCTTTGACAGATTGGATATCTCTCCTCAAAGGAAAACCTCAGTCTTTAAGAGGTTAACACCAGCAGCGCCTCATTCGGAAAGGGGGCAAAAAGAAGCTGTCTCTATCTCCGAGCCAGTCCCAACGGCTCGTCATGCTCGACGTCGCCATTGGCGACGAGTGAGGAAGGAAGGGGGCAACTCCCCTTCAGGGCTAACTCCACCTGCTCCAGTGGTGGAAGTCAACGCTGCTGTTCCAACTGGGAACACTTTGAATTGCTGAAGAGGGTAGGTAAGAACTCTCCAACCGCTACACTAAAAAGATCTCCCCCACCTACGAAGAGAGTTCCGAAAAAGAAGATAGAGCAGCCCACTCAAAGGCTGTCCCCTAAAATCTACAAAGTCTGGCGACAGGTTCAAGAGTCGGTAATTGATGAAAACTATCTCCACCGAAAGAAAAAGACGGAGGTTCGGCAGGAGAAAGACTACTCTGTCAGGCCAGAAGAAGCAACGGCTATTCGGGTGTCTAATACAACGACACCTCGACGCCAATCACTCAAAAGAGAAGGAGGCCGCAAAAATCCCCTGTGAACAAGGCACACCGTAAAAGCGCTGAACACAAACGCCCCAAATCTGGGGGCATGGTGGTGCACACTGTTTATATGGCTTCTGGAAAGGAGGAAAGCCGCGCTTCGACGGGCCACCGACCGCTTACCCGATCTATGACAAAAGCCCAGGAGCAGCAACAGAAGCTTCAGGAAATGATGACTGTGATGGCTACACTTACCGAACCGAAAGAAGGTTCGGAAGTATCATCAGAGCAACGCCATGAACAAGAAACTGACGCTGACTATCTACGCAGAGCCCTCGAAAAGAAAGACAAAGAAGCCGAAGAGCAAGCAGCTAACATAAAACAGATGGCGCTCCTCTTCCAAGATATGGTAGGGATGATGTTACAGCCGGACTCTCCAGCTAAAGACCCTCCTATCATTGTTGGAGACGACAGAGGGGAGACACCTAATCCTCCTCCGGCTCTGTCAGCAGCCAAGGAAGAAACCATTTCTAAGGCCGCACTGGATGACTATATAGCTCGGCAAATACGAGCTCATCAGGCGAGTGAAGCGGCTGGGCAAACTGTTAGAACTGGACGACCCTATCCGGGCTGGTATGACCAAATCAGTTACCCGCCGGGATATACGATCCCTAAGTTCCACGTATATAAAGGGACAGGGAATCCGCATCAACATGTCGCTCAATTCAGGGCCTTATGCGGCAACACTGGAGGCGATGACAAATTGATGCTTCGCCAATTCGTCGGCAGCTTGTCAGAAACAGCGTTCGAATAGTATTCCAAACTCCCGAACGATTCTGTCAAGACGTTCGCTGAAATGGAGTTGCTATTCACTCAGCGATTCGCGAGCGCCAGCTAACGGGCCCCGATAACAGCGTTGATTAATGCCAGGGTAAGGCCGGGCGAGACGTGGGTCCAGTACGCTATACGCTGGCGAAACTTGTGGTCGAAATGCGAACAACGCATTGAAGAAGCGCCTGCGGTGGGCATGTTCGTGGGTACCCTAGACCCTCATGCCACTATCTCACAGTTCATGATGTTCTTTAAGCCGACCACATTCCAGGCTTTGATCGACAAGCTGGCCCAAATGGATCAAATGGGTCACAGACCTTCTCCCCCAAAGCCAGAACAGCGGAACGACAAGGGTAGAGGGAAGGCAACCTTCGTTGTGAATGCTCATCTGCAACCCAGCATCCCAAAGCTAGTAGATCAATCGGGAGAGAGACGGCGGATCTATATTGAGAAAATGAGGCGCCCCTACTCATTCCCGCGGGATAAGACGAAGAAGCTGTTCGAGCTGGCTGTGCGCAACAGGCTTATCAACTTGCCGAATCCAAGGCAATCGCCACAACCCAACGAGGCGAATAACCCCAATTATTGCCCTTATCATCAAACGGCAAGCCATCCGATTGAGGATTGCTTCGTCTTCAAGGGATGGATTGAAGATCAATACCTACAAGGCAAGTTTACCCTATCTGAAAAGTGGAAGGTAAATCCACCCCAGCCGCACACTCCAAAGAGGACGGACACGATGGGGGCAGCTTGTTCTTTTGTCAAGGACGAAAACGATGGAGAAAACTCATCAGACGAATCCGAAGACTACGTAGCGACCTGTCATGTGATCTCTCATTCACTGGCGAATGATGAAGAGGCTCCTTGCGCCGAGAAACCAAGGGCGAACCCTGAGCCGGAAATTCTATGGCCGTCAGACGAGTTGATCGATGTCTTCCTAAATGAAATTCGTCTGAAAGCAAAAGCCAATCAAGAGCGTGAAATAGCCATACTGGAAAGAGCCAAGGCATTCCCGTCAAATCAAAAGCCATACACTGCAGGTAAAAACAAATTCAAGACGAGGAAAAGGTTCGCCAAAGCTCTATCAGTAGGAATGAAGCTACCGCCCTCTGAAGAAAATACTCTCGCTAAGGTAGAGATACACCCTAACTTCTGTTTATATCATCAGAAGATCATACATCCTACCGGATACTGCGAATCCTTTAACTGTTGGTGGCAAGGGTATGTCGCTCAAAAGCAACACTTTGACAGGACAGAATATGAAGCTCGTAGACGTCGAAAAAATACGATAGATGAGCGCAAAAGAGCCGACGACGACCGTCATATACCCGACTCCAAGGGATCGCAAATTATCACCTTTGGAAGCGACTCTGAGGAAGAAGCTGCCTTCAACCCTCTCCTTAAGGAATCTATTTCGAAAATGAAAGAATTGAGGAGTTGCGAGAACGTTCAGCCGTGCAAATGCACGCTGCTCGGAAAAAATCTCGGCCCCGCAAATAAAGGATCGAGCACAAAAGATAAAGGAAAGGAAAAAACAGCCCTCGAGGCCAACATTCAACAGCAATCGAGTGGCCCTAGACCGGTTGTTCACCAAAACAATCCGCAACCACGCCCGTCCCTCGAAGAGAGGTTGAAACATCCTTACTCATTTCCCCAGGGTGAAACAAGGAGGCTGTTCGAAGTGGCAGTGCATAACAGGCTTATCACTCTACCGGAACCGAAATACCAGCTACAACTGAATGACGTCAACGATCCTAATTACTGCCCTTACCACCAAGTATTGGGTCATCTGATCGAAAACTGCTACACCTTCAAAAACTGGGTTGAAGACCAACACCAGCAGGGAAATTTCGCGCTGTTTGAAGACTGTAAGATGGGCCCACCATAGCCTCATGCTCCTAAAAAGATAGGTACATCGGGGGCATCATGCTCGGTCATAGAGAAAGCCCCATAGACCGAAAAGTCAGTAAACTAGAGATTCGCCTCGAATACGGCGACAGCGGACCGAAACGTCCTTAAACTAACAGCGGACCGTAACGTCCTTAAACTAATGACGGACCGAAACGTCCTTAAACTAATGAACGACCGAAACGTCTTTAAACTACTACCGCAGCGTCCTTAGGCTGACGAGATAAAAAAAATGATAAGAACGGTATGTCCATAAGCAAAATGGGCACGGATGAAAACCCGAAAGGGCTCCGTGAGTAAAAACAGCAGGGCTACCGGCGAGTGTTTATGAAAACCCGAAAGGGCGCGACCTCGTTTAAAAAAAAACGGTATGTCCATAAGCAAAATGGGCACGGATGAAAACCCGAAAGGGCTCCGTGAGTAAAAACAGCAGGACTACCGGCGAGTGTTTGTAAAACCCGAAAGGGCGCAATCTCGTTAAAAGACACTTATAGGGTCCTCTCGACCTTGTGAGGAGAAACCACCCGCGTGAGATCCTTACGACTCACAAGGGAGCAACACACTTAGGGATCCCCACGATTCCTAAGGAGAAAATACACTTGCGAGATCCTCATGACTCGTAAGGAGAACTCTCTTATGAGACCCTCACGGCTCATAAGATTTGAAAGTCTTAAGTTACAGAGACCTGAACCTGTTCTTAAGCAAACCCCCCACAACCTTCGATATTGCCCTACAGGTGGTCCAATACTGACCCTTGTATACAATCCACGGGCGCGAATAAACATTTCCCTAACCAAGTCTCATCCGTGACTGGGGATATGTTCGCATGGTAAACGACCCTTGTAAATCCTCTCGATTTACAAGGAGAAAACCCTCTTGTAGGATCCTTACGACTTACAGAGGAACATACACTTAGGAATCCTCACGATTCCTAGGGAGAAAACACACCTACAAGATCCTCACGACTTGTAGGGGGAAATACCTTTGTGAGACCCTTACGGCTCATGAAGTTAAAAGCCTTAGTCGACAGGACCCTAACCCTGTTCGCTAAGCCACCTTTGTTCGACATCGACAAGAGGCAAATGATGATTCGCTCCTGGCCATATCCCAGTCGTAGCGGTGCTAATGCCAAAATCGGTGTCTAATCCAAAACTTGCGGCGAAAAGCCAGCAAGCCAACATGCATACGAAATAGCCGAAATGATGGGGTAACTTGCAATAAAAATCAGCAAGTAAGAATGTATGTATGAAAATAGCCGAAATGATGAGGCAACTCGCAATAAGAAGCAGCGAGTAAAAATAAAATAAACAGCCGAAATGATGGGACACCGCGAAAAATAGCCGAAATGATAGGGCAATCGCGACCTTCGCGATATAAAAGCTGAAATGATAGTGCATCGCGGAAAAAGAAACAAAATGAAAAATAAAATTTATGCCCTACAGGTGATGTTACATCAAACCCTGTATACAATCCAAGGGCGTAAACTAAGAAGGGATCATACTCCTCTCCCAGGTTTCATCATAAGAAGAAGCCAAATCTCGACGAGTCGCAAATGACCTAGAGGTCATCTCAACACTCGTCTCGTAACAACAGATACAACTTCAAGCGAAGCGGAACAGCGGCAACTCCCAGTTCCATGGCTCAGAGATATACAAATCACCAAGAGTCAAACCCTCATTCCATGAAATACGGATACAATCAACAAAAATTCCTGGCTACGTGGAACGCGGCTTATGTCAATCCTGACCCCGTGTGAAACATCCAGAGCAAAAAATTTCTGGCTACGTGGAAAGCGGCTCATGTCAATCCTGACCCCGTGGAAAACGTCCAGAGCGGATCCTGGTCCTCGCAGAGCACGGCAGTGAACCCGTGCGAAGCATCCAGAGCGGAACCCAGTCCTCGCCGAACATGGCAGTGAACCCATGGGAAGCATCTAGAGCAAAAATTTCTGGCTACATGGAACGCGGCTTATGTCAATCCTGACCCCGTGTGAAACATCCAGAGCAAAAATTCCTGGCTATGTGGAAAGCGGCTTACGTCAATCCTGACCCCGTGGAAAACGTCTAGAGCGGATCCTGGTCCTCGCAGAGCACGGCAGTGAACCCATGCGAAGCATCCAGAGCGGAACCCAGTCCTCGCCGAACACGGCAGTGAACCCGTGGGAAGCATCTAGAGCAAAAATTCCTGGCTACGTGGAACGCGGCTTATGTCAATCCTGACCCCGTGTGAAACATCCAGAGAAAAAATTCCTGGCTACGTGGAACGCGGCTTATGTCAATCCCGACCCCATGTGAAACATCCAGAGCAAAATTTCCTGGTACGTGGAAAGCGGCTCATGTCAATCCTGACCCCGTGGAAAACGTCCAGAGCGGATCCTGGTCCTCGCAGAGCACGGCAATGAACCCGTGTGAAGCATCCAGAGCTGAACCTAGTCCTTGCCGAACACGGCAGTGAACCCGTAGGAAGCATCTAGAGCAAAAATTCCTGGCTATGTGGAACGCGGCTTATGTCAATCCTGACCCCGTGTGAAACATCCAGAGCAAAAAATTCCTGGCTACGTGGAAAGCGGCTCATGTCAATCCTGACCCCGTGGAAAACGTCATGAGCGGATCCTGGTCCTCATAGAGCACGGCAGTGAACCCGTGCGAAGCATCCAGAGCGGAACCTAGTCCTCGCCGAACACGGCAGTGAACCCGTGGGAAGCATCTAGAGCAAAAATTCCTGGGTACGTGGAACGCGGCTTATGTCAATCCTGACCCCGTGTGAAACATCCAGAGCAAAATTTCCTGGCTACGTGGAACGCGGCTTATGTCAATCCTGACCCCGTGTGAAACATCCAGAGCAAAAATTTCTGGTACGTGGAAAGTGGCTCATGTCAATCCTGACCCCGTGGAAAACGTCCAGAGCGGAGCTTGGACCTCGCGAAACATGGCAGTGAACCCGTGGGAAGCATCCAGAGCAACTCCTGACTCCGTGAAATGCGGATAAAGACAACTTCACCCATCACTTGCGGGTCCACACGACTCGCAAGGGAATAATTTCTCTTGTGAGATCCTTACGACTTATAAGAGAAAACCACACTTAGGAATCCTCACGATTCCTAAGGAAAAAAAAACCACCTACGAGATCCTCTCGATTTGTAGGGAGAAAAGTCTCTATGAGACCCTCAAGGCTCATAGAATTGAAAAGTCTTAGGCGGCAGATCTGAACCTGCGGCCTAAGCCATCGCTATCTCTTGGAGAAATTAAGTTTGTCAAGACAGCATGCTGATAATAAGAGAGTGACAGAAAGAACATTCAATTTACATTTGATCAAGCGTTCAAGACATACTTATTCATGCATGTGCAAATGGTTCAGAACGAGGAATAAGACAAGCTGAAATGGAAATTTTCTATTCATATCAAAAAAGGGGGTTCTTACAATCACGGAGAAATAAATAATCACATTATTAAAATGTTTACAAAGGTATAACCTCAAATCCGGGGCACGGATTGAGGAATTCAAAAGTAAGGCCATCCAGAGTTCTTCTGGCCTTTCTGATTATTCTTGTGCGCAGCCTCTCGCGCTCCTGTGTGTCAAGATCCTCGGCAAACTTTCCCAGCCTTCGATAAGCAGCAACTATCGTCGTCTGCTGAAAAATTTGATGTAGGATGTCAATGAGGCTGTCCCACCGTTTCTTCGAGATCAGCCCCGTCAGGTATACTGAATGCACCTTGTCTTCGGCATCATCCAGCACATTGAGCGGTAGTGCCTCCTGAAACCCCGGAAGTACTCTCCATATGGCTCCCAGCACGACCTTCAAGAGAGCTGAACGACGAGAAAGCAACCAACCACCGCTTGCGTTGAGGCGACCCATGACTTCCACACACTGGGCATCTGTAAACTCCTGGTTTTGTTGACGGCCCTGTGTACGGATGTCCTCATAAGTGATGAACTCATGCAGGCTATATAGACGCACCGCCATGATACCTGAAGAAAGCAGTACAGGGAGATTAGCAGATAAGAAGATACAGAGGGTTAAAAGTTAAACTCCTTAAGAGCAATGCTTTGCAGACAGGAGTGACACCGATCAAGATCAGTTATGAAGAGAATTTGAAGAAAATCCCTTGAGAACATTGAGAGCTTTGCTCTACAAAGATAATATAATAATGATAATAATATCAAATGCCATCTTTAACTTTCAAGATCCATGAAGAACTCTTAAGAGTTCTTCTATGTGATTTGGAAGGAGCAAAGCTCCATTAATTAAGAAAATCCAAGGAAAATTTTTCAGAGAGCAGAGCTCTATTAATGGAACCCTAATAGGATTCCATCTAGTTCTCTTTAGACCCCTTTAGAGCAAATCTCTGCTAAGTAAAACCCTAAATAAATCTTCTGTAGATCAGGGATATATTGAGAGCAAAGCTCTTAAAATTGATTTAATTTAATCAAAATTAATATTTTTACCTAAAAATTCTCTAAAGTTGAACTTTTAAAAGTGTTTAAACAAGAGAGCAGGGCTCTAAGTTCTGAAAGTAAAATTGTGAAGATGAAGATCATCTAAAGGACCAAAGGTCCTATTTATAAACATCAAATACCCTTTCAACTCCCCAGAGTTACCGCAATGGTTGGGATTCTGCCACCGCTGCGCTCACGTTTGGAAGGCCACGTAAGCGCAACGGTGGGGGGGGCATTTGTTTACCCCAATTAGAGCAAAGCTCTGTTCAAATTCCAAGGCGGGAAACGAAGCAACGCTTCTGTTTCCCCAATCAGAGCAAAGCTCTGTATTGAAAATTAAAATTAAAATAAATGAAGCAACGTTTCAGATCCCCTGCGCTGCGCACAGAGCGCCACGTGTCAAAATCAGACACACCAGCGGATAGAGCGCAGCGCCCAAGGTAGCGCACTTCATCAAGAGCAAAGCTCTATTAAAAACAAAATAGAAGTAAAGCTTCAGTTGCGCAAGTGCTGCGCTGCGCGACACGTGTCAGCGCAGTAGCTTTTGCGCAAGCGCTGCGCTGCGCGACACGTGTCAGCGCAGTTGCGCTAGTGCAACTGCGCTGCGCTGTGCGCTGCGCGGCACGTGTCAGCGCAGTCGCGCTGCGCTGTGCGCTGCGGGACACGTGTCACGCGCTGGTGCGCTTGCGCCAAACAGAATTAAAATTCTAAAAAAAAAGATCTTTCTGTTCTTGTCAAAAACAAGAAGATTGCCTTCTGTAAAACAGAAGCCCTTGGATCAAAAATCCAACGGTGGGGAAAATTTGCCAAATCACTCAGAGAAAGATCTCTTTAACAAATTTAACTAATTTATGGGCACTATAAAAAGGGCCCTAGATCTCAATTCAAAGGCATCAACATTTTGTGAGAGATTAAACAGAGAGAGCTCTGAAGAATTGGAGAGAAATCCTCAAGAACAAAAAAGGTAAAAAGCGTTTAGAAAAAGAGAAAATTCTCTTGTGAACAGATCATCGATCTAAAAACAAGATCAATGATCTTAAATAAAAAACAAATAAAAACAGTGCTTTGCACTTTTTATGAACCTTTGGTTCTCTAAGATAAGAAAAACAAGAGAGACTTGTTTTCTTTGATCTAAATTAGATCAGGAAAGCAAACAGTGCTTTGCACTTCTGATTATGAACCATTGGTTCTAGAATCTAAAGGATTCTTAAATTTATAGTGCCTTGCACTTGGAGATCTGCACTGTTGCGCTCCTGGGTTGGCGCAAACCACCTGAAAGCGCCACGTGTCAGCATCTGAACCATTTGCGCTATGTGCTTTGAGATAGAGCTTTACTCTCTATTATTGGCGCAACTCACCAGAGTGCGCCACGTGTCAGCAGCGCAAGCACGGCGCACTAGCGCAGCGCACTGCGCTTGCGCGACACGTGTCAATACTACAAGCGCTTGCGCTCTCTGATTGGCGCAAAGTGCCTGATAAATGCAAGGCATTTCCTAAAGGGCCAGGCCCAAATTAAAAGACTAAGCAGGCCAGAATAAATTGCAAAGCAATAAAAGGGTAGAGCCCAAATGAAATTGATACTCTGCATCATTTATAAAAGGCAGAGCCCAAAACAAATTGATGCTCTGCATCCTTTTTGGGTAAAGTCCAAATAAAAATAAAAATAAATGCAACGCAAAAGCAAATAAAATGTTGAACACTTTCAACTGGACTAAGCCCAATTTTGGCCGTAAGTCCTTAAATTAAATTGATTGAGCAAGATTGCTCTCTTAAATCAATCCGGTTCAAGGGTACATCTCCGAACCCCTCTGACGACTGTCGTTGTAATCCTTCAACGACGTTAGAGAGGTGACGGGTCCCAACGACCACACATCGATATGGACTGCGGGGTCCTTAAACTCGTGGACCGGAATGTCCTTAAACTAATATTGGACCGGAACGTTCTTAAACTAATAGTGGACCACCATGTCCCTAAACTGGAATATGGACCACCACGTCCCTAAACTGGAGCATGGACCGCAACGTCCCTAAACTACCTATGGACCACTACGTCCCTAAACTGGAACAATTGAGCCTCCAAATGCTCTTTTGCCGGATCTAAACGATCTCGTTTAAGTTGATCTTAGCCTCCAAACACGGCTAACGTATCCTTAAACATTCAAACGGACTGTAAAACTCCAAATCAATCTTGGTTCAAGGGTACATCTCTGAACTCCTCTGACATCTGCCGTTGTAATTCTTCAACGACGTTAGAGAGGTGACGAGTCCCGATGGCCAGATATTAAATGGATTATCACGTTAAGTTGATCTTAGTCTCAAACAGGACTATCGTATCCTTAACGAACGTTTAAGTTGATTTTAGCCGCAACGCGACTAATGCATCCTTAAACTAAAAACACCAAACCCAAATCTAAGTAAATACGGATTTGGACTAATCCACGTCCTACGGGCGACGGCATTACTCAGTCTCCGTATACAATCCACGGGCAACCACAAACAAAACAAACACACACAACACGAAGTGAAATTCTGGAGAAGGAGAAAGTTGCTACCGCGATGCGGTAGCGTAATTAACTGCAAGGGTTTGCGCCTGCAGAGAAGAGCGTTCCCACAATCAAAAACCCCTAAAGCGAGGGGGAATCTGACGAAATCTGCTACATCGGCCGCATCCGTCTAAACCTCTGATACACGGTGTCATAAATCAACTTGGTATCTTCGGAGAGGTGGATGGATAAAACCAAATAGTATCTGCCCCGAATCTCAGCGTCAGGACATCGCGGTCCTGTGCGCCGCCTTTCGGAAGGGAACACACCCCTTTTTATGATGGCAAAATATAAACAGGCATCATAAATACTTCTATTATCCCACGAAGAGGTTTTTCTTGCTCAAGCAAAACCATGTAGTGCGCGTATGACGATACATGCGGAAGTTCGATTATATGTGATAATCGGACGTTTGATAATACTAACCGGTATAGATTTAAACTAGATTATTAAATCAAGTGGTGTATGTGTGTGTGCCCTATACATATACCAGTATTCGTATAAAAATACGAATAACAAATGATAGAAAAATATAAAGTGAATATATATATTAGAGGAGGACACATAATCTCCATTTAGTTTTTATTTAAAGAAATGGAAATGAGTTACTAGGTGGTGAGGTGTAAAGGAAGAACAGTGGAGTAGGATGTCATGTTATTTTTTATTAAAAGAACGATTTAAATGTTGTAGGCTTAATTTTCTTCTCATACAAGCATACTCTCTTTCCTTCTCCACTCTATTCTTCTTCGTCCTCTTCTTCCTCTCTCTTGAAAATAAAGGAAATAGAAATTATGAGAGATTAAATTGAGCAACTACATCTCCTAATCTAGTGGATTAGCATCCCACTAGATTAGGTTTCTTCACTATGATCATTTTAAAGTGGAAAAGAAACTTGTTGTAGGGTTTTCTCGATGCGGATCATCTTCGGAAAGACGGTTGACTTGCAAGCTTGATCCGGATGACTACGGAGTTTAGCCCGGATTTTCCACGATTGAGTGGACACGCTATAAAAATTGTAGCCCCTTTAACTCTCTTGCTTTCTTGTGTTTTGGCAATTAGCGGTGAATGAATTGATTTTGTTTTGTAAATTGATGCTAAGTCTCAAAAAAATTTGTTTTTACATTCCACGGTGGTCCGCTATTGTAGCGACCCTAGCATCAATTTATCATCAGCACATCGATATTCGGTATTAGTTTGTTCAGGTTGTCGTTGAAAAGAAAAACATAATTGTAAAGAGGTTGGCATATCGGATAATTCGGCCACTAAGTCTCTTTCGTTTGTTAAGTGTTTGTTAAGTTTGAGCGTTACTTGAATTTAATCGGAATGCGGCACACTCATTAAGCCCTTTTAAGGGTTTTGTGGAAAAAGTGGAGCTACTATTAATATTATGGAGGAGTTTTGTGGTAAATGCGAGGCAAGCTCGAGATTTGTTGAGTTTGCCTTATATTCTTATCCCTTGAAGTTCCCAATTGAATTCGGCGTTTTACTAAGTATTGCAAAAGTTAGGTTCGGCTTCAGCTAGGATCCAGACGTTTGAAGTTTAAGTTTCAGATATCTGTCGGCGATATGTACTTTGGGCATATTCTTGGGCAGACATATGGCAAATCCTCTTTAAACATCTGGTCTCACACTGTGTTTTAGGCAGACATCTGGCAGACGTCTGCCAAGTCTTCTTTCGACGTCTGTCGGCGTCTTGGGCCGGATATTTGGAAATCCTCGTTCTACTCAGATTCGCCTATACTATATATTGTAGTTTTTAACCCTAATTGGGTTAACCCTTTTGAAATCAGAATTAAGAGAGTGGAGACTAGGGTTTTTTGTTTGGGATTTTGTGAGAGTTCATCCACAGTTGTAATCTCCCATGCTTGTTCAAATAGTAAAGCTTCTTCTTCGTCCGTGGTTTTTCCCGTAAGGGTTTTCCACGTAAATCTTGTGTTTTTTGGTTTGTGCTTTATTCCTATTGCTTTGGTTTATTTGTTTCTTCTTTTTATCGTTTGTTTATTGCTTCGTGAACATATTTGCCGCAACACAATGTATCACCTACTTGCACTTATATACCTTATTGATTTTTTCGCTGCGCTTATATAACCTAAAATACAAAACGTTAATACTTTGCTACCTTCAGTTGATCATCATATCCATCACATTTTAAACAAAATCCATCCGATTTGTACTTAGGGTATCTAAGTGCAGTGAAAAAATCAATAAAATATATAAGTATTGTAAAGCAGGTGAAACATTCGGGTATTCTTTAGCAATTAACCCATTTGTTTATATCATTAGTCTCTTTCCTTCAATTTCTTTGAGAGCTCTGGTTCTTAAAAAGGAAGAAGCATAATTTGTCTGATTGGTGGTGAATTACCCTTGCTTGAAGCAATTGCATATTGACCAAGCTGTTCCATCTGGTCTTATGGTTCATTGTCTTTTTGTCAGGCTCAATGCAAATGGGTGATCAGGTTCTTGGTTGGATCCAAATAAAGTCCAGAACTCCATGGTATGGTAGTCTCAAATAATTTGAAAATGCAATTCATCAATTTGAAAATTCATGTTAGTCCTAAGTAATTTAATATTGAAATTCACTTAACAGTATAAGTCAAAACCAGCATTTTAAAATACGATTATTTAGATTTTAGAATCCATCTTTTAACTTATAGTACGAAAATGAGAAAACAAATCAATTGTAAAATTACCATGTTCCTCTATGTTTTTTAAAATGTCATAGTATACATAACGGATCAAAGTTTAAATAAACCGTCCCACCTAATATCACCGCCATCATTAACCGGCCAGTGACCGTCGCCGCCAACCGTCCACACCACCGTCGCCGCCAACCGTCCACACCACCATTGTCACTGGCTAACCATCCCCACAGCTGCTGTCCACCGACCGCCGCTGACCGTCCTCGTCGCCGATCGCCACCACCAACCAACGCCCGTCACCGCAACCGACCATTCCTGATCGCCGCCATCATCACGGAGGCCAGCCGCCACCGAGGCCTTCGCCACTGTCACCGCCACCGAGGACCTCTGCCACCCTCGCCGCCGACCTCCGTCCGTTGCCGCCACCGCCGCCATCCCTCCCAATCACCGCCGCCGCCCGTCACAGCCGTCGACAGTCCCCGATTGCCACCACCATATTGCCTCTAACGACGGCCGCCGCCATCGACCATCCCCGATCATTGTTGACAGTTGCAGTCACCGATCAAGCCTCCGACCGCCGAGCGATCATTCTTGTCCCCGACGGACGGTCGCTTTCGCCGCCGCCTGTAATGTTTCAAAATAATAAAATATTATTTTTGGGAATTTTTATAATTTAAAATTATTTTAATATATATTTTAATATTCCGGTATAATTAAATACAAATAAATGGGGAAAAATTATGAAAAATTCTAAAATAGGGTATTTTATGGAAATATGCCATTTTAAAGTTTTTATGATTAGTTTGACACTAATTTAGTGCTAATCGCGATTAAAAATCGCTAATCGGATTTTTGGCATTTTTGTGCAAAACATGTACATATCATTTTGGATTTGTGTTACATTATTCTTACCATGGCTTTTACTTTGTGTCTACTATTTGAATGAGAAGGTTTTGGAAAAGAAAAGAAATAGAAATTTGAATTTAGAATAATGGGGTAGTAGGTGGGAGAGAGAGAGAGAGTGAGATGAGGGGTCTTTTGACTTAGTCTCCCATTCATTTCTTCTTCATGTTCTCTCCCTCTCCTCTCCCTCTTCTGCTGCTGCAGCTCCCCCTCTTTCTCCCCCTCTTCAAGAACCCTCAAACACCATGAAAACAACACCAAAACACTACTCTCATTTCATTAAAAGTGTGCACGAGCTCAAGATCTATACATTGGACTAAGGAAGCAAGGATTTTGGCCACTAGGGGCAACTCAAGAATTTTCTTGAGTTGCCTAATGAGGTAATTTCTGGATCATTAGTTTAGTTTTAGTATTACTTAAACCCCCATGCATGTTTTGAACCGATATGGTGTGTGTTTGTGGACTTAAAGAAAACCTAGTTAGGGTTTGAGGAAAAATTGAGTTGTGAAGTGAAACTAAAACTTTTGTGACCTTAGAATCTTGGTGTGATGTTATATTGGACCCTAACCTGAAGCTTTAACCCAGAATACGGATTTAGTGAATCGATATCGGGAAAAACAGTAAATCTGGGAGTGTATTTAGGAATCTGCTATCACCCCGAGACCCCTAAAATAAAATTGAGTTGACAGTGAGATGTGCAGGCACCCTGGAACCACCACACGAAGCCCTAGCCCCTAATTCATTTCTTGGGCCGCAGATTTAATCCCTCTGGCCGCAAATTGCGTCCAGAGCAGGAGGGAACCTTCTTGTTTTTGTTCTGTAGCCTTTTACCCTCTAAACTTGACCCTGGGTATGTGCAATTTTGTCTGTTTCCATTTAGGGTAAAATCTGGGTTGATTTTCCTATGTTGGCGCATGAATTACGACTTGTTTTAGCATGGATTTTTGTATTTGGTGATTCGTTTCTGTCGGGTGGCGTTTGGACGTCAACGACAAGTGGATATTGATCGTATTTACATACGAGACGATAGGTTTTTACCTATGCGAGTAGCGTGTGCTATTTTGGTTTCCGATGTGATTTTCATGTGCTTTAACGTTGTGATATACTTGTAGGTATCCTACGTGATGTTGAGGTGAAGAAGATGAAGATGGCGACATCGGCATGGGCACATGAGAAGGAAGGTGAGTAGATTTATATCTACGAGGAGAAGTCGGGTGGATAGCGTATAGCACCCCCGCAGTCTATGGTGATGTATATGAATACGTATACACACATATATTTATTATGTGTTGTTTAAGATTATTGATGGTAATAATGGATTATTGATGATAAGGATGTATTGGTTTAGTATAGTGCGAAACCCTAGAGTAGTGGTTGCACCCACACATACACGTACATATATATTTGCATACATTCTTTCATTATCTGTGCGCATATGGAGGTGTGTATATCTACATATGGGTATGGGACTATGTGTTCATATACGGGATTTGAGGATGATACGTGGGATTGAGATGAGTCGATGAGATTTAGTTGAGGCCGTGAGATTCGATGATATGATAGAGTTCGTATTTGAGATGCGACATGATGGTTTTAGCGGGCCTTTGGGCATATGTTTTACCCCGCATTCATATTTATATAGATGGTATCGATGGTACTAGACTTAGACTTGTACCCTAGATTATGTGATATGATGGTAGTGATACCTGATATGTGATGAGATGAATGTGATGTTGACCCGTACCCAGCTATTGGGATGCCGTACGACGATTTACCGTACGAGCTTTATATTGATGTTAGATCCGCACTCATGACTCGAGGATATTATATGATATAGATTGTATCGTATGTCATACTATTGAGGCGGGATTACCGACTATTATATTTATATACATATATCGACTCAGATTTAGGTGGTTTCCATACCCCTCCCGATTAACTTGATAGTTAGGTCCGTAGTTCGCATAGTAGGCGTTAGACTAGACCCGAGTCATACCTATTTCAAAACTAACGAATTAAGGATATTTTAAATTTAGGCAAAAGGGATTCTACGGATATTTTCAAACGGCACATCTTTTCTTAAAACACCGTAGCCCTTATTTTACCAAAACCCTGATTCGTCTTATTTCAAAAGGCAAGACTGCATGATATATTTATTGAGATAGATTCTTTACTGTTGCGTTGATTATTCGATTCCGCATACTCATGCTATTTTCATTGCATTGCTTGTGTTTATTGATATATTACAGTCATGCTGTTAGGACACCAGCACCATTATCGATGATCCGTATGTTCCACGTACAATTGTTTGCCGGCTCACACACTTCATCATCGATAATTGACATGTCACTACAATGTAGTACTGTTGCATTCAGGATATGATTCTTGCATGACAGACTGATGTGCTTACATTTCTTTTACATGTCACATACATCATGCTTTCTGATTATACACATTGAGAGTTGTTGTTTCCATGATATTTCTGGATTTTGGGAACCGTGGGTATTTCAAAAGAGAATATGTCATTGCTTTAAAAACCCGGTTACCCTTGATATGATATTTCAGTGCATCCACCATGTGTTTTCTCGGTGCTGAGAGCGACATGTGAAACCCGATTCGAGGAGTGGACGAGCCGATTGCAGGTACATGGTGGACCCAGTATGGTTCCCCTCGGTAAGATGATCGAAGGACTTTGCCGATTGAGCCTGGAGATGGGCGAGTACCTACCGGTGATTGGTTGGACCTGGCGATTATCTGAAGGATACCGACAAGAGTCGATAGATGGATATGGGCGTACTGCTGAGGCCGAGGGCCGATTCCTGTCACGCCCCGCTTCCCGGTGTACGGCGAAGGGGACGCGGCGAGGCCCGCTACGTATTTACTCCGAAGTAAATACGCTAAGCGTGTCTAAGCAATATAAATACACAAGAGTATAACAGAACATCAACTTTTATTAATAACATTCTTTGTACAATGCATGAAAAGAAAATACAACTGAAATGAAAAGCAATGCCTAAACAGTGGCATAACAGAAAATGAAAATACTGGAAAGAACAAGGTACAATTATCTAGAGCTCTGGGTCTTCTTGGAACTGCTCCAAATTTTCACCGGTGGGCTCGATCTCAGCTTGGACCAACGCACCTGACGACATTCAAAGAAGGAAGAAATAGAATGTCGTCAGCGAACAGGTCGCTCGGTAAGTCTCAGAGATAGGGGAGAAATAGAATAGACAGAGTAAGAAGGTATCTTTTACACTTGTATTATATATTATTATAATGTTATATTAACGCTGTTGTTTGTAGCTTGGTACAGAAGGATGCCAGTGTATACGAGAGGAGTCTCTATATGCCAGAGACTAAGGGCACGTATAGTACAAGGAACCGTTTATGCCACGGTACAACAGCAACTGGATTCATGTTAGGTGTGTTAATCTTACTGTCTCGTGCCACCTTTAACACCTTCCGTACCAGTCTACCCCTTAAACCCCGTAATGTTTTGATTGTATTGTTGTATTGTATTGTATAGATTGTATAGTTGGATGACTGACCAAAACCATGATATCAGTAAATGGATGTAACTGTATAATCATGTAAATGGAATATCTGGAGAGCCATGTAAATGGAATGTATATCCATGGTTCGGTTCAGTCAAGTTGTATAGATTGATAGATTGAATATATGAAATAATGGATTCATGGATTCATGTTGATTTGTAATATTGTGGATTGTAGATTGTAGATTATAAATTATAAATTGTACTTGAATCATATTCAAGTCAGAAATAGTCAGACTCTAACCCGAGTCAGACTAAAAGAAAGATAATTTGAAGTTCTATATTTGTTAGGGTCCTTATGGTAATTTATAAAACTTGAGGGGGTTTTATGTAAAATAGTTTTAATATATTTTCAAAATAAAACTCAAGTATTTATTTATCGTTTTTTTAGAGTTTTCATAGACGTATATTTTATCAATGTATCATTTCTATTGAATAAATCCTAATTTCATAATATATGGTATTTATTTGTAAAAGAGTATAGTTTTCCGTATTTTAGTTGTTAGGGTTTCATAAGCCAACTAGCCTATTTCTAAGGTCTAAACGATGAGTTATTAGAAGCCTCAAATCGTCTCTTCACCGCCAATTGTGGCCAGGTAAGTACAAGTGAGGAGGGAGGGATCCGCTCACGAATCGTGAGGCAGGCCTTTTAAAGTTACCCAAGCTCACTTGCCTAGCCTAGACACCACAAAGTCAGTTTAGATAAACGATCGATGTCCATGACCTATCGTGCTTCCATTATAAAAGATTTTATTTAAAATTGTGTACAACTTAAAGCTTTCAGGAAAGGTTTATAAAGATAATGGTATTTTAGTGAAAAGTCCTGTATTTTCGTATTCTATGTTTTGACGTTTATAAATTAAGATTATATTTGTGTGTGTGTAGAGGTAGGTCATTACCTCGTGACTTATTTTAAGGTATAGTGAAGTTTAGGGGTTAAATATGATAAATTAAACACGAGGGTATTTAAACGTTAAATGCAATAAAAGTTACATAACATGGTATTTGTTGTGAAATACCCAGATTAGAAAAAATATAGTTTTAAATGTTTACCATTAATTTTAACAATATATAGAATTTAATATAAATTTTTCCATATTTTAATAATTATTAAACTAGTTATCGATAGGTTTTATTAAACCGTAAAATAATTACTTTTATTCCGGCAAAAGTTGTCCTGGTCATGATAGTTGTCTCATGACTTATTTAAGTATGTCCAAGCATGAATTCATAGTTGTTTGTTATCCCGTGATTTTATCATGAGGGATAACTGCTAAAAGTTCATTATATTAACATGGTTTAATATCGATTTTAATCGTCAAAACTCGAAAAATAGATAAAGCAGTTAAATATTCATAATTAGGTCACTAAATATTTTTCACAGATAGATATATTCATGATGAAGATAACAAGATGTCAAGTGTTGAGAGATCTTACCTGAAATGATCTAGAAAAATGAAAGTCGGCGAGCGTCGGGTTGTACGAGAAACTAAATATCTCGAATCTGAGATTTTTTATACCTTGGAGACTTATTCTAGAGTGTAGAGAACTCAAAGAGGAAGCTCTGGAAATTTTTTTTAGAATTTTTTACCGAACAGATATTGTTTGAGGAATTTTAGAAGTTCATGGCTATTTATAGGGATTTCTGGGATTAAAAAATTATTTTGCTACAGTAACCGATCAGATCTGACCGTTGATTTGGTCAGATCTAACGGCCCACGGTTTACACGTGTAAACAGTGTCGGGGGTTGGTGTGGATAATTTCTGACCGTTGGATCTTGATCTGACGGTCCAGATTAAAGGCAGATATATATATATATATATTAATTTTAATAATATATATAAATATATATATATAATAATAAAAATACGTCGGCAAGATCTGGACCATTGATTTTTAAATCTGACGGTCCATATTTATTTCAGAATAATAAAATAAAATAAAATTATTTTTATTATTTAAAAATGTTTTATAAATTGTTTTTGGCTTTTAAAAATTATTTAAAAATAGTAAAAAATATTTTAAAAATCTGAAAAAATTATATAAAATTTATTTTGATATTTTATATGTTTTGCAACCAATACAATTATTTATTATTATTTAAAATTGTTTTAAAAATTATTTGTTTGGTTCTAAAAATTATTTAAAAATAGAAAAAAATATTTTAAAAATCTGAAAAAATTATATAAAATTTATTTTGATATTTTATATGTTTTGCAACCAAATTTGGTCTAAAATAGATCTTCTCATCGGTTATAAAAATTTCCCTTCTATAAAACAAATATTTAAATTCTTAAAAATTCCCAAACATTCCTAAAAATCATATTAATTTATTTTAAACATGGAAAAATATTTTAAAAGTGTTTTCTACCAATATAAGCAGTAAAATAATTGTTTTGACATCGAGAAAAATTATAAATTATTTTTATTAAGTATCTAAGGTTCACGGTCGTTACAATTCCGCAGACGGAGCCCGATATATGAGGATTTACGTGTCGATGCTGGGCACCGTTTTCATGATGTTTTCGAGTGTCGATGCTGGACACTCCGGTTCCATGATTTTGACGTGTCGCGAGGGACACAGGTGGTTTATATCCTCATATTTCCATGCATATGCTGATAATATTTTCATGCATGATGGTTATTGTCATTGGGTGACGAGTGGACGGGATCCACGTACATGCGGATTTGATTAACTTGATCATACCTCACATTTATGATATGTTATTACCTGAGGCACTGGCACGAGCACTTGGCACTACACTCATGTATATAGATTACATTGCCAGTTCAGCATGCTGCAGACTCATTCATATTGAGATTTATATCGTATTGACCTAGGATGGGTCATACATTCGATCTCTGCTTGTAGATATTTTCTATTCACGAGTTGGCAACTCACCCCTGTTGTGCCACAGTTCTTGCAGGTTTTTGCCGTACATATTCCATAGCGGCATTTCTAGCACACTGCTTCCATATGGGTGGCTTACTTTGGTAGGTGGGTTCTTTTGTATCAGAACGGCCATTGTACCTGTATTATTCATTGTATCTAGAAATTCCATCAAGCAAAACTTGTATATTGTTTCAGACTTAGACACGGTGATGTACTATTTCGACCTTAGAGTCACGCTTGTAGTACTATAGTTTTCTGGCTGTTTTGAGTTTCTTTTTTTGGGTTTTGATCCTCGCCCTTTGGCGTTGTATATTATTATTGTTTGCGTGGTTGTGACCGTCGTTTGACGAAGAGCTAGCTCCCGCTTGGGGATGCCTTTTATCATTTCACATATATTATTCTTATTGTACCCCGTTCGGGGCCAGTTTTTACAAAGGAAACTCTGCCGAAATCTTCAGGAAAGGTTACACATTTTAAAAATGCATATTCGGTTTAGTTATTTAAAAACCTTGACTTCAAACATGTTTTTCTTCACTTCTTTAAACCAGTTTTCTTTATTTACTCTTAAAATGGTTTTAGATTTCTGGGCTTTTGGCTTACTTGGATCAGATGGAGTCCTATAGACTTCATATGGTTCAAGGGCCAGTCACGTGCTCTTTCGGGTCGTGACAAAGTTGGTATCAGAGCGCTAGGTTGACCTTGGTTCGAGTCTAAGTTTGACTATGTGGAGCCTAGGGCGTTATCTATATACGGAACTTAGGCTTGACCTTACGGAACTTAGACTTAGTCGAGGGGGTATTATACCCGAACTTTCGTCGCATAGGATGACCCTTGGTTGATGGTGTAGGTAGCTTGAGTAGAGGGACGTACCGTACGTATGTTCCGCGGCATACTTACGACACGCCATTCCGCTTAAGAAACCTTAGGATGTACATTTCCTTGCACCGTATTATATTCATTCCTATGATCTATCCTCATCGATTCTGGTTATGATTTTGCTGCCACGATTGCACGGACAGAGTGAGCTACGGCTCGAGTTGTGTCAGCATGAGCTCGTCGTGGACGAGGACTGACCAGGGCGTGTTTCCAGAGACATACGATTGTATATAGAGGCGTCGTCTTATTGTGTTTTCGCGCCATGAGCGTTGGACTGATCGCTTTTACGAGATTTCTCGGGCGTATCGATCGGTACCAGAGGATTGAGCCACTGATAGAGGCCAGCCAGGATGCGATGACCATTGATAGGTCGCTTATTCATGATGATTGAGGCGCTGTTCAGCGTACGGACGGATGAGCCAGTTGCTGCTGCAAATGACGAGATATCGCCCCAAATGTTGGAGCTACTGCATCTTGAGCATATACTTGGAGATATGATAGTGAGTCGCTAGTCACCGAGGATGAATGACTAGGACATGTGGTTCGTTCGCTTACCCCGATGCGAGGTCATCAGGTAGATTGATGCCAGCTAGAGACGACGTCATGCAGATTCGTTGAGAGTCGATTGAGACGATCGAATGTCAGGAACCCATTTTCCAAGTTTAAAGTATTCGGAAAGACATGCAAGCGATTCTATGGACCCTCTAGAAGAATAAGACCCTAACTCGACATAATGACCATGTGAAAACCTTTGAACCTTAGGGTTTGCGGCAGTTCCGCGGCGCCATTAGTGAGGCTTGGGTTTGCCCTTCTACGGCTGGACCACCGATGTTGTGGTATGTACTCGATACTATTAAACTGTACCCAAGGTGTTGAGCTCTTGGGGGATTATGAGGTTCTGACGAGTCGATCGGATGGTTCGACATCTTTCGGATATTGTGATGGGACACTGCTTGGGAGACTCCAGATACGAGCATAGCCATTGGAGCGTAGTCCATGCAGCCACGAGTAGACGAGTCTGAATCAGTCGACATTGGAGCAAGTGGAGTAAATAGTTCGCACAAGATTTCGACGAGATGACGTTCCACTCCACTGACATCAGAGATGCGATATGCACGCTGAGGACGTGTTCGGCTAGATATCTTCTACTGAGTGATGAAGATACCGAGTTCGTGATTTCGAGTCCGTGTGAGGGACTTCGGATGGACCGTAGCCGAGGGCATTGCAGTGCGCAAATAGAGACGCGACGTCGAAATGGTCGATGATACAGACAAGCGGGACAAGAAGTTCGTGCGAGATGTAGACGAGCTGTTATTACACCCCGTTAAGATTAAAGGTCGGATATGCATACAGAGGCGATGGGATGTGACCAGCTTCCGAGTAGATGTTGTACTGAGGACGCGGATGTCCAGAGAGAAAGAGAAAAGATTATACCAGAGTACCAGCCTCCGTACAGTTTGGCTTAGGCGAGATCAGAAGAGATCTTGAGCAAGATTCATTCCAGTACACTGCTGCAATAAGATTTGCACCAGGAGCAGATGTGTGATGTGCATTCAGAGGACCAGAGGTCGGCGCCAGAGATGTACTGCCATACGGGTAGTCGTGAGGATTGACCGAGAGATGACCAGCGAGGTGCCAGAATGGAATCGTTTCCATTAGCACACCTGACAGAGCCGATGAGCCGATGGATTGCGAGATTGTAATCCACAGAGAAGATAAGGAACCAGAGGCAGAGGACGCCAGCCACGAGCAAGAGGCAAGTAGATATCTTGCGCTGCTAGCATTAGATGCACCGGTACCTTCTCGACTTTGAGGGAGGATACACCGACGACGGTATTTATGATTTGTGATTTTGTGATTCGATTCTCACGTAACCGTCACCTTGGATTTCGGTATTTTGGGCGTTCTGTTTGCATGATTTAGTCTTGATGACTGAGTTCCCTGATATTTGATTTTTTGCACCATGGTTGCACCTACTGGGTATTTATACCTTGCGCATAGTTATTATTCTTAAGGTATTGATTGTGATTTCATGCCTACTTTATGCCGGTGGTTTGATTTATGCTTCCAGCATAGTTTTCATGTACTTTTAGTATTTTGATTTGATTTGTGCACGCTGATGCACGCGGTTGTGAGATTTTCCATCACGGTACACCTGATTTTGGTTGAGCCGCATTATATCGTCGATTTTGACCCTGATATTGATGATTGCTTCTTGCACTCCGTGCTTTTGATTGGACTTACGCATATTCGGCGTTTGCTATTGGATTTCGGGATTCCGTGCATGTTGAGTGCACAGGGTTTAGATTTTCATTCGTGCACGATGGATGCACCGATTTGGATTTTCGAGCATGTTGGGCGTATATTTTGAGATACGATTTTGAGGCATACCAGATGCACTAAATCGAGATTCTTCGTGCATGTCAGATGCACCTGTTTTGGCTGTCAGGCACACACGTTGCCTATGACAGATGCTTCGTGCACAACCGTTGCACCTAGATGTTGTTTTGTGCACCTGTATGGCACATCTATGGATTTTGATTTCCGTGTGCACCAGACGCACAGGGTGGTGTTATGTGCATTTTTGGGATTTATTCCTTTTGGAGCAGTACATTTTTATGATATTTGGTATTCGTTTTGTACTGAGCAGGACTAGTCAGAGGACAGTACCTGGATATATTTTGCATGCATTGATAGTTATCGAAGGGATTTCCAAAAAGCGAGCTATAGTCTCAGCATATATATACCTACGTGTCCGATATGACACGAAACGTTTTAAAAATAAGCAAACCCTTCTAAATTGTTTTCAAAACGGTGGGACGTACATAGTATACAAAAGATATATACATATATGGTTATTTTCTTATGAAAAACGTCCGCCACTGTGCAGTGTTGCGCGCATCGCACAGTGACTTAAAAAAGATTTGGCATGCATTTATATCAGCTATTCACATGTATAGATTGGATGTCTACATGTATAGTTCTGATCTATATCATATTGGTTTTGTGTTGGATTTGATATTGTGTCTTTACCATGACTCCGATGATTGCGGGATGCTTGACGGAGTTTTTCTTTTGAGTTATCTAGTCATTTCTCATGCGCATGCATTGCGCTATGATACGTTTTATGTATTGATGATTTCGGAGCCCCGATGACTTTGACTTAGTATCGAAATGTTTTAGTATTTTGGGGTTTAAATTTTAAATTCGGGGACCAAATTTCTTTAAGGGATGTAGATTGTAACGTTTCAAAATAATAAAATATTATTTTTGGAAATTTTTATAATTTAAAATTATTTTAATGAATATTTTAATATTCCGGTATAATTAAATACAAATAAATGGGGAAAAATTATGGAAAATTCTAAAATAGGGTATTTTATGGAATTATGCCATTTTAAAGTTTTTATGATTAGTTTGACACTAATTTAGAGCTAATCGCGATTAAAAATCGATAATCGGATTTTTGGCATTTTTATGCAAAACATGCACATATCATTTTGGACTTGTGTTACATTATTCTTACCATGGCTTTTACTTTGTGTCTACTATTTGAATGAGAAGGTTTTGGAAAAGAAAAGAAATGGAAATTTGAATTTAGAATAGTGGGGTAGTAGGTGGGAGAGAGAGAGAGTGAGGTGAGGGGTATTTTGACTTATTCTCCCTTTCATTTCTTTTTCATTTTCTCTCTCTCTCATCTCCCTCTTCTGCTGCTGCAGCTCCCTCTCTTTCTCCCCCTCTTCAAGAATCCTCAAACACCATGAAAACAACACCAAAACACTACTCTCATTTCATTAAAAGTGTGCACGAGCTCAAGATCTACACATTAGACTAAGGAAGCAAGAATTTTGGCCACTAGGGGCAACTGAAGAATTTTCTTGAGTTGCCAAATGAGGTAATTTCAGGATCATTAGTTTAGTTTTAGCATTACTTAAACCCCCATGCAAGTTTTGAACCGATGGTGTGTGTTTGTGGACTTAAAGAAAACCTAGTTAAGGTTTGAGGAAAAATTGAGTTGTGAAGTGAAACTAAGACTTGTTGTGACCTTAGAATCTTGGTGTGATGTTATATTGGACCCTAACCTGAAGCTTTAACCCAGAATACGGATTTAGTGAATCGATATCGGGGAAAACAGTAAATCTGGGAGTGTATTTAGGAATCTGCTATCACCCCGAGACCCCTAAAATAAAATTGAGTTGGCAGTGAGATGTGCAGGCACCCTGGAACCACCACACCAAGCCCTAGCCCCTAATTCATTTATTGGGCGGCCAGAGCAGGAGGGAACCGTCTCGTTTTTGTTCTGTAGCCTTTTACCCTCTAAACTTGACCCCGGGTATGTGCAATTTTGTCTGTTTCCATCTAGGGTAAAATCTGGGTTGATTTTCCTATGTTGGCGCATGAATTACGACTTGTTTTAGCATGGATTTTGGTATTTGGTGATTCGTTTCTGTCGGGTGACGTTTGGACGTCAACGACAAGTGGATATTGATCGTGTTTACATGCGAGACGATAGGTTTTTACCTATGCGAGTAGCATGTGCTATTTTGGTTTCCGATGTGATTTTCATGTGCTTTAGCGTTGTGATATACTTGTAGGTATCCTACGTGATGTTGAGGCGAAGAAGATGAAGATGGCGACATCGGCATGGGCACATGAGAAGCAAAGTGAGTAGATTTATATCTACGGGGAGAAGTCGGGTGGATGGCGTATAACACCCCCGCAGTCCGTGGTGATGTATACGAATACGTATACACACGTATATTTATTATGTGTTGTTTAAGATTATTGATGGTAATAATGGATTATTGATGATAAGGATGTAGTGGTTTAGTATAGTGCGAAACCCTAGAGTAGTGGTTGCACCCATACATACACGTACACATATATTTGCACACATTCTTTCATTATCTGTGCGCATATGGATGTGTGTATATCTACACATGGGTATGGGACTATGTGTTCATATACGGGAATTGAGGATGATACGTGGGATTGAGATGAGTCGATGAGGTTTGGTTGAGGCCGTGAGATTCGGCGATATGACAGAGTTCGTATTTGAGATGCGACATGATGGTTTTAGCGGGCCTTTGGGCATGTGTTTTACCCCGCATTCATATTTATATAGATGGTATCGATGGTACTAGACTTAGACTTGTACCCTAGATTATGTGATATGATGGTAGTGATACCTGATATGTGATGAGATGAATGTGATGTTGACCCATACCCAGCTATTGGGATGCCGTACGACGATTTACCGTACGAGCTTTATATTGATGTTAGATCCGCACTCATGACTCGAGAATATTATATGATGTACATTGTATCGTATGTGATACTATTGAGGCGGGATCACCGACTATTATATATATATATATATATCGACTCAAATTTAGGTGGTTTCCATACCTCTCCCGATTGACTTGATAGTTGGGTCCGTAGTTCGCATAGTAGGCGTTAGACTAGACCCGAGTCATACCTATTTCAAAACTAACGAATCAGGGATATTTTAAAATTAGGCAAAAGGGATTCTACGGATATTTTCAAACGACACATCTTTTCTTAAAACACCGTAGCCCTTATTTTACCAAAACCCTGATCCGTCTTATTTCAAAAGGCAAGGCTGCATGATATATTTATTGAGATGGATTCTTTACTGTTGGGTTGATTATTCGATTCCGCATACTCATGCTATTTGCATTGCATTGCTTGTGTTTATTGATATATTACAATCATACTGCTAGGACACCAGCACCATTATCGATGATGCGTATGTTCCATGTACACTTGTTTGCCGGCTCACACACTTCATCATCGATAATTGCCATGTCACTACACTGTAGTACTGTTGCATTCAGGATATGATTCTTGCATGACAGAGTGATGTGCTTACATTTCTTTTACATGTCACATACATCATGCTTTCTGATTATACGCATTGAGAGTTGCTGTTTCCATGATATTTCTGGATTTTGGGAACCGTGGGTATTTCAAAAGAGAATATGTCATTGCTTTAAAAACCCGGTTACCCTTGATATAATATTTCAGTGCGTCCACCATGTGTTTTCTCGGTGCTGAGAGTGACATGTGAAACTCGATTCGAGGAGTAGACGAGCCGATTGCGGGTACATGGTGGACCCAGTATGGTTCCCCTCGGTAAGATGATCGAAGGACTTTGCCGATTGAGCCTGGAGGTGGGCGAGTACCTACCGGTGATTGGTTGGGCCTGGCGGTTATCCGGAGGATACCGACCAGAGTCGATAGATGGATATGGGCGTACTGCTGGGGCCGAGAGCCGATTCCGCAGACGGAGCCCGATATATGAGGATTTACGTGCCGATGCTGGGCACAGTTTTCATGATGTTTTCGAGTGTCGATGCTGGACACTCCGGTTTCATGATTTTGACGTGTCGCGAGGGACACAAGTGGTTTATATCCTCATATTTCCATGCATATGCTGATGATATTTTCATGCATGATGGTTATTGTCATTGGGTGACGAGTGGACGGGATCCACGTACATGCAGATTTGATTACCTTGATCATACCTCACATTTATGATATGCTATTACCTGAAGCACTGGCATGAGCACTTAGCACTACACTCATGTATAGAGATTACATTGCCAGTTCAGCATGCTGCAGACTCATTCATATTGAGGTTTATATATATCTGATCGTATTGACCTAGGATGACTCATACATTCGATCTCTGCTTGTAGATATTTTCTATTCACGAGTTGGCAACTCACTCCCGTTGTGCCACAGTTCTTGCTGGTTTTTGCCGTACAGATTCCATAGCGGCATTTCTGGCACACTGCTTCCATACGGGTGGCTTGCTTTGGTAGGTGAGTTCTTTTGTATCAGAACCGCCATTGTACCTGTATTATTCATTGTATCTAGAAATTCCATCAAGCAAAACTTGTATATTGTTTCAGACTTAGACACGGTGATGTATTATTTCGACCTTAGAGTCGCGCTTGTAGTACTATAGTTTTCTGGCTGTTTTGAGTTTCTTTTTTTGGGTTTTGATCATCGCCCTTTGGCATTGTATATTATTATTGCTTGCGTGGTTGTGACCGTCGTTTGACGAAGAGCTAGCTCCCGCTTGGGGATGCCTTTTATCATTTCACATATATTATTCTTGTTGTACCCCGTTCGAGGCCAGTTTTTACAAAGGAAACTCTGCCGAAATTTTCAGGAAATGTTACACATTTTAAAAATGCATATTCGGCTTAGTTATTTAAAAACTTTGACTTCAAACATGTTTTTCTTCAATTCTTTAAACCAGTTTTCTTTATTTACTCTTAAAATGGTTTTAGATTTCTGGGCTTTTGGCTTACTTGGATCAGATGGAGTCCTATAGATTTCATATGGTTCAAGGGCCAGTCACGTGCTCTTTCGGGTCGTGACACCGCCGATCGTCCTCCGACATCAATTGTCGTCCATCGAAGCTCCGTCAGTTGAATATCAGCAAACGTCCAATATTAAATATATTGTTGTAAATTACATTTGGATTTTGAAATCCAATGACTAGCATTTTGAATATAAAAGAATTTTATCAAAATACTAGCTATTTCATTTACAAATTCTGACGTCCCTGTCTGATTCTTATAAGTCAGTAAAAACACTTGCTAGCTGGCTATACAAAGTGGGGTTGGAATTTGCAAATTTTACTGTAAAAATATATTCGAGTTTGATGGCTTCTCTTAATATTGTTATCATTAGATATGAGTCAACATATGATATTAACAAAAGTCTATAAAAAATAAAAAAAAGAAATCTAAATAATTTGAGGATATATACCGTTTCATGAAAATTATTAACCCTACTTGTTTCCTGTAGTTGATGAAGGATTGATCTTGATCAATTTGATTTAAGAAGCACCGAGATGATATGATATTTTTCAAATACTTGACTATAGTCTACAAGTATCTCTTCAATTTCCTAATTAATATTTTTCAATTTTAATTAAATAAAGTAAAAATGCATGTAAAGTTCATATGTTATATAAAAAGCCATAAAGTAATACAATATATCAGTGAAGTTGTGGGACAGAGTGGAAGCACATTCACTATATATTAGAAATTTTAGACATCCTATACCCAGGCAAATGGGTTTCTACCAATTTTCGCATCGGATATTGGTTTAATACAGATCTGCTGGTCCAAATCAGGCATAAACCTAACCCACACATCCATCTCGCTTTTACCCCTACACTCCGCACCTCTACGCCATGGTACTTCGGCTCACGCTATGGGCTTCGAGGGATAAATGTTTGACTCTCCCTACGGGTTAGGGTCGTGCTTTAGAGCTTGTCAAGCGATGTAATGCAACTACGACTCGACAAGTAATTAATGCTTATCGGGACCACTATATTTAAGACCCGCCGAACAAGAATTTCGGTCCTCTAACAAAGAACATATATATATATATATATATGAGAACAATGGAGGAAAGCGACCCTAGGAGGCTTTTTGCGTTAGGCGGCGCCACAAATCACGTCCTCCACCATTTTATTCGACGATCGGCACCGGCCATCTTGATCTTCATTATGTAATATGTCAATACATCAAATTTCATGTGATTCCAACACCATTTCATCATTGATTTAGCAATGTAAAAAGTTCTATTGTCGGTAAACCGCTAATTTTGCACCCACTAAATCGACGGTGAAAAGATGTTGGAATCACATGAAATTTGGTGTATTGACATATTACATAATGAAGATCAAGATGGCCGGTGCCGATCGTCGAATAAAATGGTGGAGGACGTGATTTATGGCGCCGGCGCCGCCAAACGCAAAAAGCCTCGGACCTCTTTCCTCCATTACTCTCTCTCTCTCTCTCTATATATATATAGAGAGAGAGAGAGAGAGAATAATGGAGGAAAGAGGCCATGGGAGAGGATTTCCTCCTATGGCGTCGAAAAAATACAATCTTCACCATTTTTTCCGACGATCGGCAACCATTATCATTATCGTTATCATCTAAGATGTGCATACACCAAATTTCATGTGATTCCACCACTTTTTCACCATTGAATTAGTAATGTAAAACGTTTTATTGTCGGTAAACCATTAATTTTGCACCAACTAAATCAACGGTAAAAAATTGGTATAATCACATGAAATTTGGTGTATCCATATCTTAGATGATAAAGATAGAGGTGATGTATGCCGATCGTCGAAAAAAATCATGGAGAGTGCATTTTTCCAACGCCATAAAAGGAAATTCCCTCCCGTGGCACATTTCCTCGATTAACCTCGTATATATATAGAGAGAGAGATAGAATAATGGAGGAAAGATGCCATAGGAGGGAATTTCCTCCTATCGCGTCAAAAAAATACCCCCTCTATTTTTTTCGACGATCGGCACCCATCATCTTCATCGTTATCATCAAAGATGTGGGTACAACAAATTTCATGTGATCCTACAACTTTTTCACCATTGATTTAGCAATGTAAAAAGTTCTGTTGGCATATTTTTGTTGTACCCTTCATTTCCTCCATTATATATATAATGCCTTGAAAAGTCGTTTTGGTGTTTTCCCGAAAATCGGTGAAAATTTGGTATTTTTCCGTAAATCACCTTTTTTATTATTTTGCAGTTTAGGCATAATTATACCTAATTTGGATAGGTAATTGCTAGTTTTTAGTATCTACTTATAAATTTCCGGTCATTTAAAAATTTTCCCTAATTTTTCAATTTTTAATATTATTTTAAGCCGGTAAAAATACATTAAATTAGCGATAAATACAAATTTAAATGGGATAATTTTAATCTTTAAAAACATGTTAACTAAAATTTAATTAGTAATATAAATTTTTAGTATTTTATTTCAAGTTCTAATTGGTTTTAATAATGGAAAACAAAAATTTATTTAATTTAAGCTAAAACTTGCAATTTTGAGCTTGTGGGGGGTCTTTTTGCATAGAATTTCTTTGTAAAATCTCTTTCACTCATTCCTCTCCCCTAGGCCGGCCCCACCAACAGCAGCTCAAGAAAATTCTTTCCCGCTTTTTGACTTTAAATCATGTGAAGAAATGATGTGTTTAAAAGGGTTTTAAAAAAGGTTAATTTGGAGGTATGTGTACATTGATTGGTAAGGGGTTGACTTGGACAATTTTGCACACAACACACCCTCACTTTTTCCCTCTCCATCATGGCCGGCCCCACCACTGTTGGAGTAGTCCACTCCCCCCCTCAATTTTGTTTTCAACTCATTTTAATAGTTCAATGTGATAAGGATTAAAATATAGTAATTGGAGTATGGGTTTTTGTTGTTTAATTGGTCTTTTGACTTTGAAAATTTTTCCCCAACTCCCCCACACCTCTCCCCACTCCTCCACAGTCAAGAATTCTGCAGAAAACAGCAGCCCCTCCCCCTTCTTGTCTCATGTCACGCCCCGCTTCCCGGTGTACGGCGAAGGAGACGCGGCGAGGTCCGCTACGTATGTACTCAGAAGTACATACGCTAAGCGTATCTAAGCAATATAAAAGTAAATCACAAGAGACAAGAGATATAAAAATAACAGCAATTTTATTAATAACATTATTTTGTACAATGCATGAAAAGTAAATACAACTGAAATGAAAAGCGATGCCTAAACAGTGGCATAACAGGAAATGAAAATACTGAATAGAACAAGGTATAATATCTAAAGCTCGGGGTCTTCGAGAAACTGCTCCAAGTCTTCACCGGTGGGCTCGATCTCTGCTGGGTCCAAAGCACCTGATGACATTCAAAGAAGAAAGAAATATAATGTCGTCAGCGAACAGGTCGCTCGGTAAGTCCCAAAGATAAGGAAGAATTAGAAAGACAGAATAAGAGTATTTTTCTAAAGTATTATGTTGTAGAATATTATGGAATATTGTGTGAACGCTGTTGTTTGTTGCTTGGTACAGAAGAATGCCAGTGTATACGAGAGGGGTCTCTATATGCTAGAGATCAGGGCAAACGGAATGTACAAGGAACCGTTAAGCCACGGTACAACAGCAATGGAATATAGGTTAGGTGTCTTAATCTGACCACCTCGTGCCACCTTTAACACCTTCCGTACCAATTTACCCCTTAAACCCCATAGTGTTTTGACAGTATTGTTGTATTGTATTGTATAAGTTGGATGACCGACCAAAACCATGATATCAGTAAACATGTTGTAACTGCATAATCAGGTAAATGGAATAACGGAATAATGGATGTATATCCATGGTTTGATTCAGTCAAGTTGTATAGATTGTTAACTGGATTCTGGGATTCATATGTTCATATTGAGTTGGAATATTAAAGAATATAGATTGACTTGAATCATATTCAAGTCAGAAATAATCAGACTCAAACCCGAGTCAGACTAAAACAAATGTAATTTGAAGTTCTATAATTGTTAGGGTCCTTATTGTAATTTATAAAACTTGAGGGGGTTTTATAAAAAAAATACTTTTGTATAGTTTTCAAGATACACTTCAAGTATTTATTATTCGTCTTTATAGTATAATGAGTGTGATTTATTTTGTGATATATCTAGTGAAAATATCCGAATTTCATAAATAAAGGTATTAATTTATAATATTGTTTTATTTGAAATTCATGGTATTTTAATGTAACTTTTAATCTTGTAATTTATTTAGGAAAAGGTGAAAACTTTATCTTATAATAAAATAGGTGTTCAAATGATAAATATACATATGTTTACACAAGCATAATTTTTAATAAATATTTTATTTTCCAAAAATCTCATTTTTCATAAATGTCGTATTCTAAACCTTTTGAGACCGAATGCTCATTGCGGAGGTCTGAATCTTGCACTACTAAGCCCGAGGGTGCACAATAAACCATACTATCCCTAACGAATTCCCCAATGGTGGGTTGTACTGGCGCTTTGCAAAGATTTAATAAATACTAATCATTTAGAAAACGGTTTTATAAAAATAAGGTATTTATTTGTAAAAGGGTGTAAATTTCCGTATTTTAGATTCTAGGGTTTCCTAAGCCAACTAGCCTATTTCTAAATGGTCTAAATGACACATCATTAGAAGCCTCAAATCGCCTCTTCACCGCCAATTGCGGCCAGGTAAGTGCCAGGTGAGTGGGAGGCTCTCCACTACAAGTAGTGGCCCTAATTAAGTAACCACTCGCCTTAGACACACTTGCCTAGACACCACAAAGTCAGGTTTAGATAAACGATCGATGTCCATGACATATTGTATTTTCCTATTAAAATATTTTTTTTAAAAATTGTATACAACTTAGAACTTTCAGAAAATGTTTATAAAGAAAATGGTATTTTAATGTAAAATCTTGTATTATCGTATTCTAAGTTTTGATAATATCAATTAGGGTTGTATTTGCATGTGTGTGGAGGTAGGTCATTACCTTGTGATCTATTTTAAGGTATAGCAAAGTTTAGGGGTTAAATGTGAAAACTAAACATTATGGTATTTAAGTGCGAAAATACGGTATTTGCAAAAGTTATCATTTCATGTGAGAAACTTTATCCAAATTGATTTTTAAGTGATTAGTAGTCAACATGAATATGTTTAAGCATTATGGAATTAGTGACAAGTGAGTTTTGATAGAAAAACCGAATCGGAAATCGGTTTGTTCCGATTTCCGTCGGGTTTGAAAAATCGTATTTTAATGGAAGAAAGAAAGGTAGAAAAAAAAGGACTTACGGGTTTGGACAACGCTAGAGAGTGATAGGAAGGTAGTGGATTTGTCGGTGCGTCGAAACGTCGTGAAGAGGTCCTAGTACGATCGCCGGGATTTCACCGTCGATTTCGGCAGCGCTTCGCCTTTCACTCGTTTTCCGACGTACCAAGTTCTCTTGAAATTTTTAGAGAGTGGACTTAGGAATGTAGGGTGAGAGGGTAGAGGGTATGGGGGTTTATATAGGGTTAGGCTAGGGTTAGGGTTTTTTTTAATAAAAAAAATTATAAAAAATATACAAAATCATTAAAAATTCATTAAACATAGGAGTAAAAGGGATTTATTGGCCAAATGATAACCGATCCAAGCATTTAGAGTATGCAGGAAGGTGGACCAGGTCAAGACCCAACTTTTCTCTGTTGGTGACTCGGCCGTCCGGCCAAGTCCGGCCGGCGGCGCCGGACCGAGTCTGCCGAGTCGCCGGCCGGCGGCGCCTAGTCGGGCCGAGTCAGGGGTCCAATGGCCGGGGATTCTTCGGGGGTATAATTTGGTATATTTACTTTTTGTTGTCCAGTACATATTTTGGGAGTTATGGCCTTTTTACCGTTGACTTCCAAAAAAAATTAAAACAAAATAAATACAAAAATAATGTGGGGCATGGGATTTGAACTCCGGTGGCTTGGTTCAGCAATGCAAGGTATTACCAATGAGTTACAAGCTCCTTCTTGTAATTATGGAGTGAAATAAATACTTAAAGAGATATCAGCCGCAATAAATACTCCAAGTATATATTGAATTTAAATCAATTCTTTGTACTTTAAAAATGGAGTTGTTACAGTCTACCCTCCTTACATAAATTTCGTCCTCGAAATTTACAACTTTTATTTGAGAACTAGTTTACAAAGAGGTGTGGATATCTAGTACGCATTTCATCATCCCTTTCCCAAGTGGACTCTCCTACAGTGTCTTTCCTCCACATCACTCGAACCAAGTTAACCTCCTTGTTCCGAAGTGTTTTCACTTTCCTGTCTAGGATATCCACGGGCTGTTGCTCACAAGACAAGTCGGGATGTATAGTGAGCTCGGAATGATCGAGAACATGGCTGGGGTCACTCACATACTTTCTGAGTTGGGATATATGGAACACATTATGCACTCCTTCCAATGAGGGTGGAAGCGCTAAACGGTATGCCACTTCACCGACTCGTTCGAGTATGTCGAACGGTCCAATATATCTCGGACTTAGCTTACCCCGTCTTCCAAAACGGATTACTCCGCAGTTCGGGGATATCTTCAAGAATACGTGATCTCCTGGCTGGAACTCCAAGTGTCGTCTCTTTGCATCAGCCCAGTGCTTCTGTCGATCTTGGGTTGCGCATCCTTTCTCTGATAGTACGAACCACATCAACAGTTTCTACTATCATCTCCGGTCCAAGAAGTTCTCTATCTCCGATGTCGTCCCAACTTAATGGTGATCGACACTTCCTTCCATATAATGCTGCAAAAGGTGCCATTCCTATGCTTGCTTGGTAGCTGTTGTTGTACGAAAACTCCACAAGATGTAGGTGATCTTCCCACGATCCTTTGAAGTCTAACATACACGCTCTAAGCATATCCTCCAAGATCTGAATAGTTCGTTCCGACTGACCATCTGTTTGTGGATGATAAGCCGTACTGAAGTTCAGACTTGTTCCCAAGCTTGGTTGCAGACTCTGCCAAAATTGAGATCGGAATCTGGTGTCGCGATCGGAGACAATGCAGACCGGTACTCCATGAAGTCTCACAATTTCCTGTATGTACTTCTTTGCTAGTATCTCAGTTGATTGGCCAACTCGAAATGGGATGAAGTGAGCCGACTTTGTGAGTCGATCCATAATGACCCATATGGCATCGTTACCCTTTGTGCTACGAGATAGAGCAGTCACAAAGTCCATCGTGATGTGTTGCCACTTCCATTCTGGGATTGGTAACGGTTGAAGTAATCCAGCAGTCCTGTGATGTTCAGCCTTTACTTGCTGACATACCAAGCATTTTGCGACGCTTCTGGCTATTTCACGCTTCATTCCATGCCACCAATAATTCTGACGTAGATCTTTGTACATTTTGGTACCTCCAGGGTGTACTGAATAGGGAGAGCTGTGAACTTCTTTCATTAACTCTTCCCGTATCTCAAAGATCCGTCTTCATGGATGATGAAGTCTGTTCTGAGTCCATTCTCCACTTGTTCTCTGATCTTTTGCAACTTAGCATCGCTGGCTTGAGTTGCTTTGATCTGATTGACAATGGTTGATTGAACTTGTAAATTCATCAAACTTGAAGCATTAGCTGGCATGACTACTTCAATCTCCATCTGATGCAAGTCTTGTTGAAGCTTCCACTGAGCGGTGAGATTCATTGCTAATGGTTGGCGACTAAGAGCATCAGGTACTACATTCACCTTCCCTGGGTGATATTGCAAGTTGATGTCAAAGTCCGCCATGAGTTCTAACCATCTTCTCTGCCGCATATTCAACTCCTTCTGAGTAAATACATACTTTAAGCTCTTATGATCTGTGTAGATGTTCACTCGTTCACCAAGTAGATAATGACGCCAAATCTTGAGAGCAAAGATGACGGCTGCCAACTCCAAATCATGCGTCGGATAATTGCGCTCATGAATCTTTAGCTGTCTTGAAGCATAAGCCACAATCTTACCGTGCTGATGTAGAACACAGCCTAATCCCTTACCGGATGCATCGCAATGCACTTCGAATCCTCCAGATTGATCCGGTATGACGAGAATAGGTGCTGATGTCAACCTTGACTTGAGTTCTACGAAAGCTTGTTCGCATGCTTCTAACCACACAAATTCTTCATCTTTACGTGTGAGCTTGGTCAGGGGCGTTGCTATCTTCGAAAAGCCTTCAATAAACCTTCTGTAATATCCAGCTAAACCCAAGAAACTTCGAATATCCTTCACTGACTTTGGTATAGGCCATTCGCTAACTGCTGAAACTTTCGCTGGATCTACAGAGATTCCTTCTCCTGATACGATATGTCCAAGAAAACCAACTTGATTTAGCCAAAACTCGCACTTGCTGTACTTGGCATAAAGCTGATGTTGTCGAAGAGTTTCCAGGACAATTCGTAGATGTTCTGCATGCTCTTTCCGACTCTTAGAATACACCAGGATGTCGTCGATGAAGATGACAACAAACCTGTCTAAGTACTCCCGGAAAACTTGATTCATAAGATTCATGAATATTGCGGGTGCGTTGGTCACTCCAAATGGCATCACTAGAAATTCGTAATGTCCATAGCGAGTTCTGAAAGCTGTTTTGTGAATATCAGCTTCCTTGACCTTCACTTGATGATAACCTGAACGAAGATCTAATTTAGAGAAAACACAAGATCCACTTAACTGATCGAATAAATCATCGATGCGCGGGAGTGGATACTTGTTCTTTATAGTGACTTCGTTCAAGGCTCTGTAATCGATGCACATTCTGTATGAACCTTCCTTCTTCTTCACAAGTAATACAGGTGATCCCCAACTTGAAGTGCTGGGACGAATCCATCCTTTCGCCAGTAATTCGTCCAACTGTGTTCGGACTTCCTTCAAACCTTCCGGACTTAAACGATAGGGTGCTTTGATCACCGGTTGTGCTCCTGGTACTAAATCAATACTGAATTCAAGAGCTCGATCGGGAGGCAAACCTGATATATCGTCAAGATATACATCGTCGAACTCTCGAACCACATCTGGTCTTGATTCTTCCTCCGCTTGAGCTGCTGCAACTACTGCTTCTCTTGGCTTCGCTTTATAGGTACTTGGCTCCAGTGTACGGTCTCCGCTTTTGAAATAGAAGACCGGATGATCTGGGATCTCGAATACTACCCTCCTTTGACGACAGTCTATGGTAACATAAAAAGTTCCAAGCCAATCCATTCCTAGAACCACATCGAAGTTCGGTATGTCCAGCACTTTGAAGTCAGCATAAAACTCTCGACTGCAGACGACGACTGGACACAAGTTGTATCCCATAATTGCCTTTAGAACGCCATTTCCTGAACTGACATTCCAGCTGGATACTGTAGGGTTACTAGGCACACTAACAAGGCTCTACAAGGCATCGACCATGCCAAAATTAAATTTTTATGCGCCGAATAACACTAAGGAAGATCGTATACTAGAGTTTAGGCGAATCAATTAGCAAGTAAACAACTTTACTCTAAAGGGAATACGAAATACAACCTTTGTAGATCGGTCCTTCACTTCTAAATCTCCTTGATGAAGTCCATTCGCTGTGATCGTGGTTCTCCCGGACCCTTGCATGGCTTCACGAGGCGAAAGGTGCGACCTTGCTTGAAGTCTCTAAGGCCGAAAATGATCTACGTCGAGAGAATTCCGACTCAAGCTCCTACTTCACTAACTAGAGAATTAGTGAAGCAAACACCCTATACTAAAGTGCTAATATAGTAGAGGATGGAGAAATAGGAAGTGGGTTCTCTTTGGATTTTTGTTTCTCACAATCTATCTCACTTTTTCAAAACCCTAGCAAGCTTTTTTCCTTTTGCTCAATGAAGAAGATGATGATGAACTAAAGAAAAGAAAATGAGGATAATGATTAAGTGAGAATGCTAACCATGGTGAGTGAGTATCATATACTAACTCATGGTGGGACATAACCATGGCTAAGTCAAGTTGGTTAGGTTAATAAAAATCTAAAGAAAAACAAATTAAGTGGACTTTATCAAAGCATCCAACAGCTTCTACAAGCTTCATGCTTATGACATAAGCTTCACTAATTTGTAATTACTTTAAATAAATATTAACCACCATCCAAAATAGTATGGTGTATGTCTTGCACACCCATGTATAGTGTATCATCAACCATGATACAAAAGAAAACACTTTTAATATATATATCACATATATATATATATATTCAAGTGTTCACATGTGAGAAAAACCCTAAAGTGAACAAGTGCTAGCAAGTGTAAATTAGTATATCTAATATACAATTATACACTTAATTATTAAATCAACACTTGACTTAATAATCCGGTCATATCTCATATAACCGGCTAACATTCATTGTATCGTCTTATCGAATCAACACTCGATTCGATAACCCGGCTATATCATATATAACCGACCGATACAAAAAGTCGCGAGAATAGAATACGGTATCACATACACGCATTTATTCTCGGTCTCGCACATATCACATATGCGCTCCTATTTCGTTTTTCCTGAGCCAGTAAAAGCTCTGTGTAGGACTCTAAAGACTCGTCAATACGCCGGCAGTAGGTGATGATCACATCAAGCACCCACAAGCCGTCAGCGGTACTAGCTGGACGTAACGGCCACCCGGGTATTGAGCGATCAGAAGATCAGCAAGCAAGCCCGCTCCAACTCCTGTAAAAGCCTGCCGGTAACACTTCCCGTACAGTCCGGTCTCCTCGTCTGATATGTCGCATATCAAGTCTAGGGGTGGTAAACGTCAGACCCCAATAACTGATAAGTTGTGCTGATGTGAGGCTCATAACGGGTCGAGAAACTACTGGTAACACTTACCAGTAAATCTCTAATCAGCCCTGGCCAGGGACTTCCCTGTTACGGCCAATC
The DNA here is from genome assembly GCA_030015575.1 of Agapanthus africanus. NCBI lineage: Eukaryota > Viridiplantae > Streptophyta > Magnoliopsida > Asparagales > Amaryllidaceae > Agapanthus > Agapanthus africanus. The sequence continues at coordinate 518,533,908 of CM057343.1, forward strand.
GAGCACAGCGCAACATCAACCCCCAATACCGGGATAGAAGAAACCCCTCCTATCGCTCATTTCCTCCATGTGACTCGGGACTGTACCCAAAAACCACCATTTTGCACGCCCTCATGGACGTGGTAAGGTGGAAATCAAAGCACAGTAGGAATCATACAAGACTCTTTGACGATCTCGGGTCTACAGACTAACCTGCACAAGTGTCACCAGAGAACTGCCATCTGACGTAAGGTATAATACCATCTGGGAGTTCTCGGCAAGTCCGTCCAGTGTACCCAGTCTCCACTGAGCACCCGCATACCATCTCTGATGTCAAACACCAATGGATATGGGATCATCCACCGCCCATCTCATGGGTCGAGATGCGTATACGCTAGTCTACCCTGGTATATCGATGCCCTGTCTCGATACACCATCGACTAGGGACCTTAAAGGATGTACTTATGGACTACCATGTACCCACTAGTATGATCCGCATCATAGTCCAGGTAGTCAAGTACACATCCTAAGGGCTTTATCAACATGTAGCCATCAGACAGTATAAAGAGACAAGTATACATGTTAAGATAAAGAGCAACCAGATAGCATACTATTATATCGAGCAAGAAAGTCCTCTCTATATATGTCCAAGCATCCAATATAATATACATCATCTGTATAATACTGGCCTCTAGGGCATACATACAACTAATAATCTCCCACTTGCACTAGGGCCGGCTGCTGTAGTATCGCATAACAAGCATCCCGAAGAGTCTCTCAAACTATATCTGGAGAATGTCCTTCGTGAGTGGATCCGCTGTGTTGTTCTTCGTGTCAACCCTCCTGACCTCGATCTCCCGGCGATCAACTATCTCCCAGATCAGGTGATACCGCCTCACAATATGCCTGGATCGCTGATGGGACCTGGGTTCCTTGGCCAAAGCCACCGCTCCATTGTTATCACAATACAAAGGTATTGGATGCTCAATGGATGGAACCACTCCAAGTTCAGTAATGAACTTCTTGATCTAGACAGCCTCTTTGGCAGCATCGTTGGCAGCGATGTATTCAGCATCCATCGTCGAGTCTGCCACGGTTTCCTGCTTGGAACCCTTCCAGCTAACCGCCCCTCCGTAAAGGGTAAAGACAAATCCCGACTGTGACTTAGAGTCGTCCTTATCACTCTGGAAGCTCGAATCGGTAAAGGACTCCACTTGGAGTTCTCCGTTACCATACACCAAGAGCATCTCTTTAGTCCTTCGTAAGTACTTGAGAATGCTCTTCACAGCTGTCCAGCGACTCTCTCCAGGATCAGCTTGATACCTACTCACTACACTTAGTGAGTATGCTACATCGGGTCTGGTACATAGCATCGCGTACATGATAGAGCCTACTGCCGAAGCATAGGGTATCCCTTGCATGCGAGCTCTCTCCAAATCAGTCTTGGGAGACATCTCTTTGGAGAGAGTGAGCCCTGAGATCGTGAGTAAAAACCCACGTTTGGACTCTTCCATACTAAACCTCTTTAGTATGGTGTCAATGTACCTGGATTGGGACAATCCCAATATCCTTTTAGATCTATCTCTATAGATCATAATTCCCAATATGCAGGAGGCATCACCAAGATCTTTCATTGATAATCTTTGTGATAAGAAGAGCTTCACCGATTGCAGCATAGGAATGTCATTTCCTATCAAGAGTATGTCGTCCACGTACAATACGAGGAAGACAACCTTACTCTCTGCCACCTTCTTGTAGATACAAGGTTCATCTACGTTTTTGATGAAATCAAACTCTTTGATAACGACGTCAAAGCAGATGTTCCAACTCCGCGATGCTTGCTTCAATCCATAAATGGATTTAAGCAGCTTGCACACCTTCCCGCTGCTCCCACTATCTACGAAGCCCTCTGGCTGAGTCATGTACACGCACTCTTCTAAATCACCGTTTAGAAAGGCGGTCTTAACATCCATTTGCCAGATTTCGTAGTCATGATATGCAGCGATGGCAAGCATGATCCGGATGGATTTAAGCATAGCCACTGGAGAAAAGGTTTCGTCATAGTCCACACCTGATCTTTGACGAAAACTCTTTGCAACAAGTCTAGCTTTGAAAGTCTCCACTTTCCCATCTACACCAAGTTTTTTCTTGAAGATCCACTTGCTCCCAATGGGTTTTACCCCTTCAGGAGCAACTTCCAAATTCCACACTTTGTTGGTGTACATGGATTCCATCTCGGACCGCATTGCATCCAGCCATTTCACTGAGTCCCCACTCGTGATGGCCTGCTCGAAGCTAGTTGGGTCATCATCAACCATGATGCAATCCTCACTCCCACCATCCATGAGAAAACCGTAGTATCTCTCAGGTGGGTGAGGAACCCTACTAGATCGGCGGAGAGGCTGAGGTTCGTTGGGAACTACCGAATCCTCTGGTTCCACTAAATCTTCAGATGCAGTTTGTGTATCTGGAACCTCTTCCAGCTCTACCACTTTGCCACTAATTTCTTTTACAAGAAATTCCTATTCTAAAAAGGTGGCATGTTGAGCAACAAACACTTTTTGTTCCTCACTGTGGTAGAAAAAATACCCATATGAGTTCTTTGGATATCCCACAAACTTGCAAAGAACTGACCTTGCCTCGAGTTTGTCCGGATTTTGTCTTTTGACATAGGCCGGACAACCCCATATCTTAACTCGTTTAAGATATGGTCTCTTCCCACTCCATATCTCATATGGTGTGGTAGGTACAGATTTAGATGGAACTTGATTCAATAGGTATGCTGCTGTCTCCAGCGTATACCCCCAGAAGGAAATAGGTAACTCAGCTGTGCTCATCATAGAGCGCACCATATCTAATAGGGTGCGGTTCCTCCGTTCAGATACACCGTTGTGCTGTGGTGTATATGGAGGAGTTAGCTGAGAGAGAATCCCATTCTCTTTTAGGAAGTCCAGGAATTCATTACTCAAGTATTCACCTCCTCGATCAGATCGAAGGATTTTAATACTTTTCCCGGTTTGGTTCTCGACTTCTTGTTTATATTCTCTAAATTTCTCAAAAGCTTCTGATTTGTGTTTCATCAGGAATACATATCCGAATCTAGAGAGATCGTCAGTGAATGTAATGAAGTACGAAGAACCATCCCTGGCATGTGTAGACATGGGACCGCATACATCACTATGTATCAGTCCCAAGAGTTCGGTAACTCTTTCTCCGTGTCCCGTAAACGGAGTTTTGGTCATCTTGCCTTTGAGACATGACTGACAAGTGTCATAAGATGAAAATTCAAACGGATTCAAATATCTATCTTTATGCAACTTAGCGAGTCGTGTCGCATTGATGTGACCCAGTCTACAATACCACAAGAAAGATTCGTTCAGTTCTGAACTCTTCCTCTTGTGTGTGTTTGTTATGCTCAGAACTGTTGATTGATTTAGAACATAAATGCCATTGCACATCGTACCTGATCCGACCAACTTTTGGTTTAGGAAAATGTTCATAACATTATCCTGTAATATAAAATTATATCCCTCTTTACTCAACAAAGAAACCGATATAATGTTGCATATCAGGTTCGGCATGTAATAGCATTCGTTCAGAATCAATGTATTACCAGTTGGCAATACAAGGTGATATTCCCCGACGGTTTTAGCTACAACAATTGCACCATTTCCAACCCTTATGTCTTTATCACCTTCTCCAAGTTCTCTACCTTTCCTAAGCCCATGTAACTGATTACATATATGGGATCCTGACCTGGTATCTAATACCCAGGACGTAGAGGAAATGGAGAAACAGTTCTCTGTAACGAACACACCCGAAGAAAATGCATCAACATGTACTTTCTTCATTCGGGTGGCATGAGATTCCTGGTATTCCCCTATATCCAGTTCAGTCTTATAACTCTTATAAGAAAGAACGGAACCAACGTTCCCCAGCACAGTATAACATGCGGGTTCGGTCAATACATCCATATTATTATTTTTATTAAAGTATGATATGGTCGCTACCTAGAGAGAGAGAAGAAAACACTTTAGCGTATACTCTTGCAAGATCAGATTGGTTATTATCTTATCTAATCAGGATGGCTCCCACTGTTTTTTTATCAAATCTTCCTTCAAATCCTAAAAGGAAAGACTAGCCGAGATTAATTACACCCTACAACTTCGCCAATCTTTCAGCCAGGCCAGTGTCGGTACTTTGAGGGAGGTTCCCCGTGCTTTCGCACGGACCTAATTAAAGTAAACTTCGTTTTCCCAGAGGCGTAACCCCGTTGACACCTTTCTAGACACCTACTTAATCGGCTAATTGTCCTGTGTAAAACTCTCCCGGGAGTTTCAACAACCATGATCATACGAGTCACACATGCGACTTCACATTGGCCAATAGATCGTCAATGTTTCAATATTAATAGTAATATATTACCATATTACTCATATTACTATAAAAATAAATAAATAAATAAATAAAAAATGAAATAATTTATATAATAAATAGAATTTCTATATTATATGTATTGTTTATATATATTATGATATATTATGCTATGTCTTTATTTATACGATAATGATATATTACTCGTAGTGGGTATCGGGATCCAACTATCTCATAGAAGGTATGCAATCTCATTGCAAATTTCAACACTTGAAATTCCCGATAATATTTTGCCCCAAACGATCTATGACCTTGACAAGGTCAACAAACCATAGACACAAACCATAGACCGTAAGTCAAGTTCAACTCGTCATTTCTTAATTGAATTAAACCCACCCGCACGACCCTTGACAAGGTCAACAAGGCCGTACGACTACCCTAAAACAATCTGCATCATATGTATAAACAGATAAATACTGGTCAGCTACCGAACACTACGCCTTGACAAGGTCAACAAACGCAGCACGAATACTAAGCAGGACTTATCTGAAATGACGGAGGGCTACGATAGGTTTTTCTGAAAACCTATTGCGTAATGAACTTGATATCGTCGTAGAATTGCGTGAATTTTGAAATGGAGTGATTTTGAGGCTTTCATTAGTTTTGCTAAAGAGGTCACTCCCGGTGAAGGGATCTCAGCTCTTTCCTTATGGAATAAGGTGCAGGATATATCATATACATCACTATGCAAAGAAAAACTCCAAAAGCAGTCAAAAGTCAAACCGAGTGTTGTAGCATCTGCCAGTTTTGCTAAAGAGGTCACTCCCGGTAAAGGGATCTCGGCTCTTTCCCCATCGAATAAGGTGCAGGGTATATCATATATACCGCTATGCAAAGCAAAACTGTAGCTACCCTTTTTATTTGAAAATTTGATTCTACAATATCTTTTAGATTTCTTTTCTTTCATTAATCACATTAATGAAGTCCCATCATTTAAGTCACCTAAACATCACAGATAAATACGACGTACACTTATGCCATCCGCATTCGCCTCGATGTCCCCTCGTGCACTGTTAGGTTAGGTAAATAACGGCAGAGCAGGGTAGGGCTAGCGCCGGTGTAAAACATAAGTAACGCCTATATAATATATCGTATATACTATATACAGTATTTATCACAGAACATCAAATGATCACATCACAGATATCGCAGCAGAAGAAATATATGAAACGTTGGATATACTAGGACGTCCGTGTTTTATTTTGAGCCTCTATAAAACACGGATTCCACGGTCGCGATGAATAGCCAAACACACACCCCTAGACCCCTACGAGAGCGGCAAGCAACCCTACCAATTCTAGAGTTAGGAGACCCGGACTCGACTCCTCGAGTTGGTCTCCCACTGGACTCCAGAACCCGGTTACTTATGCTCTCCTCCTTGGTCTATCCTAGTGCGGAAAAATAAATAATATACAAAAAGCGACATCAACCTCATCCCGGAAGTGCTCCAATAAAAGAATATTACATACATTTAAATTTTACATGAATGAAAATAAAAACTCTCATCTCACATAAAACCCCCGGCTATTCAGAACGCGACGATCCAATATAACATATTCAGCAACACAGAATATCACATGTCATCAACGTAAGTAAATATGCGCATCCCAATTGTCGTTGACATATAGCAACGAAACCGGCGATATCACATATTACACTTACGGTCGCAGAAAAGAAAGTGTAAAACTACAACATTTGGAATCCACAATTTCTTTAGACATCGTAAATCCGAAATATCACATATTTCGCATCTCATGCCTAACTGTATGAATTCCACATATTGTATCACATTCTAGATAAATAGACAGTATTAAACTTTCCGATCGAATAATCAAATACCCAAAATTTCCTAAATAGCTCAACACTTGAGCGGAGTTCAAAAATTCCAGAATACGTTACAGTAGCAATGGTCCAGCCGTAGAAGGGTCAAGCCAACGCCTCACATGTGGCACGCCGTACTTCCCCAAACCCTAAGGTTTAAAGGGCAGTTCAAGACAGTCACATAATCGAGTTAAGGTTTGTTATCTTCTGGAGGGTCCATCGCGTCACATGCACGTATTTCCGAAAGATTTAAACCCGAGAAAAATTCAACACTTGAATGTTTTTCGTGCCAGGAAATTAAAGAGCTAATGATATCCATTCGAACATTTTAATACTTTCTTAATTATCTGGAAAAACATAACAAAATTAAATTCTCCGATCGAATCGATGGTTACAAAATGAACCCATAAATATTCAACACTTGAGTCAGTTTAAAAATACCCATAAAATAGAACAATCGGATACAAGAATTACTGTGCAAACCAACTGTCAAAGTCTCACTGTACGCCGCGGTTCCGCGGCACAAGCAGGGTATTGCCGCGGAACCGCGGCGGTCCGTACATATTACGTCACCATTTTTGCACCGTAATTCTTAGAAATCCCTGCTGTATTTTTTAAGTATTTTTAATTCTAAAAAAACCCAGATTTTGAAAAAAGTCCAGAGAGGGGTTGATTTCGACGTTGTCGGGTTCGTTCGGAGTTTTAACTTCGTTAACACATCGCCTAATGCTCTAGCTAGGCTCTGATACCACTGTAGGGTTACTAGACACACTAACAAGGCTCTACAAGGCATCGACCATGCCAAAATTAAATTTTTATGTGCCGAATAACACTAAGCAAGATCGTATACTAGAGTTTAGGCGAATCAATTAGCAAGTAAACAACTTTACTCTAATGGGAATACGAAATACAACCTTTGTAGATCGGTCCTTCACTTCTAAATCTCCTTGATGAAGTCCCTTCGCTGCGATCATGGTTCTCCCGGACCCTTGCATGGCTTCACGAGGCGAAAGGTGCGACCTTGCTTGAAGTCTCCGAGGCCGAAGATGATCTACGTCGAGGGAATTCCAACTCAAGCTCCTACTTCACTAATTAGAGAATTAGTGAAGCAAACACCTTATACTAAAGTGCTAATCTAGTAGAGGATGGAGAAATAGGAAGTGGGTTCTCTTTGGATTTTTGTTTCTCACAATCTATCTCACTTTTTCAAAACCCTAGCAAGCTTTTTTTCTCTTGCTCAATGAAGAAGAAGATGATGAACTAAAGAAAAGAAAATGAGGATAATGATTAAGTGAGAATGCTAACCATGGTGAGTGAGTATCATATACTAACTCATGGTGGGACATAACCATGGCTAAGTCAAGTTGGTTAGGTTAACAAAAATCTAAAGAAAAATAAATTAAGTGGACTTTGTCAAAGCATCCAAAAGCTTCTACAAGCTTCATGCTTATGACATAAGCTTCACGCTTATGACATAAGATTCATTAATTTGTAATTACTTTAAATAAATATTAACCACCATCCAAAATAGTATGGTGTATGTCTTGCACACCCATGTATAGTGTATCATCAACCATGATACAAAAGAAAACACTTTTAATATATATATCACACACACACACACACACACACACACACACACACATATATATATATATATATATATATATATTCAAGTGTTCACATGTGAGAAAAACCCTAAAGTGAACAAGTGCTAGCAAGTGTAAATTAGTATATCTAATATACAATTATACACTTAATTATTAAATCAACACTTGACTTAATAATCCGGTCATATCTCATATAACCGGCTAACATCCATTGTATCGTCTTATCGAATCAACACTCGATTCGATAACCCGGCTATATCATATATAACCGACCGATACAAAAAGTCGCGAGAATAGAATACGGTATCACATACACGCATTTACATATCACATATGCGCTCCTATTTCGTTTTGCCTGAGCCAGTAAAAGCTCTGTGTAGGACTCTAAAGACTCGTCAATACGCCGGCAGTAGGTGATGATCACATCAAGCACCCACAAGCCGTCAGCGGTACTAGCTGGACGTAACGGCTACCCGGGTATTGAGCGATCAGAAGATCAGCAAGCAAGCCCGCACCAACTCCTGTAAAAGCCTGCCGGTAACACTTCCCGTACAGTCCGGTCTCCTCGTCTGATATGTCGCATATCAAGTCTAGGGGTGGTAAACGTCAGACCCCGATAATTGATAAGTCGTGCCGATATGAGGCTCATAACGGGTCGAGAAACTACTGGTAACACTTATCAGTAAATCTCTAATCAGCCCTGGCTAGGGACTTCCCTGTTACGGCCAATCGAGCACAGCGCAACATCAACCCCCAATACCGGGAGAGACGAAACCCCTCCTATCGCTCATTGCCTCCATGTGACTCGGGACTGTACCCAAAAACCACCATTTTGCACGCCCTCATGAATGTGGTAAGGTGGAAATCAAAGCACAGTGGGAATCACACAAGACTCTATGACGATCTCGGGTCTACAGACTAACCTGCACAAGTGTCACCAGAGAACCGCCATCTGATGTAAGGTATAATACCATCTGGGAGTTCTCGGCGAGTCCGTCCAGTGTATCCAGTCTCCACTGAGCACCCGCATACCATATCTGATGTCAAACACCAATGGATATGGGATCATACATCACCCATCTCATGGGTCGAGAAGCGTATACGCTAGTCTACTCTGGTATATCGATGCCCTGTCTCGATACACCCTCGACTAGGGACCTTGAAGGATGTACTTATGGACTACCATGTCCCCACTAGTATGATCCGCATCATAGTCCAGGTAGTCAAGTACACATCCTAAGGGCTTTATCAACATGTAGCCATCAGACAGTATAAAGAGACAAGTATACATATTAAGATAAAGAGCAACCAGATAGCATACTATCATATCTAGCAAGAAAGTCCTCTCTATATATGTCCAAGCATCCAATATAATATACATCATCTGTATAATTCTGGCCTCTAGGGCATACATACAACTAACAGATACAAGCGGTGAAACTGGAATCGCATGGGTTCGGACAAACCGTTGCGACATAAAGCAATGTGATGCTCCAGTATCAAACAGTGCAAGTGCAGGGATTGAGGATACTAAGATTGTACCTAAGGTATGTAGGATTTGTTTTAGGTATAGGAAATATGTAACTAAGTAGTAGAATAGAAAAGCAAAGTTTGAAAAGAAAAAATTTACCAGTGATGACTTGGCCAGTGGCCTCAGCTTCTTCCACGGACATCGTGAAAGCCTGGCGCCTTGGTACATTCCTCCTGGCCTGAGGAGCATTCCTCGGAACGTTCCTTTGAGTTTGATGGAACTGACAAGGAGGTGGTGCAGCTTGTGGTCCTCTAGGTGGTGCAGGTAGTGCAGGTCTGGGAGCAGGTGCCTGAAGTGCTGGTCGCTGCGGATAAGTAATTGCTGGCCTGGGTGCAGCAACTGGGTTCTGTCTTTGGGGACAAGACCCAATATCGTGAGTAGCTGAGCCGCAGACTAAGCAAAGGCGGTTGGCTCGACGGCAGTCCTTCATCATATGTCCAGTTCTCTTGCAGTAGGTGCAAAAGGCTGGGCTGGGACGATGGGTTGGTACTCCGGGTCGCCTTGGCACGAAAGGTGGCCTGGACGAGGCTCCACCTGCCATCTGGTTGGCAGGGCGCTTGACTCCTGCAGACTGAGATCTGCCCCTTGCTTTTATCACTGCCTCATAGCTGCGGGCAGCTTCTAGAGCATCCTCATGAGTCAAAAATTTTCCCGTGGCTAGAGCAGCCTGAATCTCCGTGTCCAGTCCTTGTTGAAAGCGACGAGCTCTGATCTCGTCCGTCGGTATCAAGTGTGCCGCGAATCTGTTTAAAGATTGTGTTAGCTGTGTAGTATGTGATATTTAAAAAAAAATTGAACTATTGTGACATATCTTACCGGCTTAACATGGTGAATCAGCGCCGTATTCATCTACTGATTTGTCCCACATTGAACCCTGTTGCAGATGAAAGAACTGCTGCTCCATGGCAAACTTGGCAGTCACAGGGAAATATTTCGTGTCGAACTTCTCGCGAAAAGTCTTCCATTCAATCGGCTGTACCAGACGGCTTTCTTCCTCCTTCCACCAGTTGCGAGCATTATCCGTGAGCTGTAGTTTTGCAACACGGACCCAAGCGATGTCTGGCACTTGAGCTGCTGCCAGATCGTGTTCGATGCTTTGTGCCCATTCTTCCGCTTCAAGAGGGCTTCCTTTTCCAGAGAACTTCTTGGGATGTAAAGCCCTGAATTGCTTTACTCCCGGTGCGTCGGTTTTAGGACGGTTCAGAAGTTGTTGTTGTCCCTCGAGAAGGCTGCGGATCGCTTCCAGTAGCACTGTTTGCTCGGTGGTTGGTGCAGGAAAAGCTGGTACGAGAGGTAGTGTTGGAGGTGTGTTGTTGACGTTGGTGCTGGTGTTGTTCGGGGAATCCATAACCTTGAAGAAAAATTTGGGTTAGGACAGATTCAAATACATGAAATGATAAGATTCAAGAAATAGAAATTTATAAGATTCAAGAATCATGAATTGTAAAGAATGTTTTAGTTGTTGGTTCTTGTGTTATATTGCTTAGGTTGTTCACGCAAACCAGAACTGCATGACAGGGATTCATACAGCTCTGACCTGCATGGGCCACCAACAAAACCTGTCACGTCCCGCTTCCCGGTGTACGGCGAAGGAGACGCGGCGAGGTCCGATACGTATGTACTCAGAAGTACATACGCTAAGCGTATCTAAGCAATATAAAAGTAAATCATAAGAGACAAGAGATATAGAAATAACAGCAACTTTATTAATAACATTCTTTTGTACAATGCATGAAAAGTAAATACAACTGAAATGAAAAGCGATGCCTAAACAGTGGCATAACAGGAAATGAAAATACTGAATAGAACAAGGTACAATATCTAGAGCTCGGGGTCTTCGAGAAACTGCTCCAAGTCTTCACCGGTGGGCTCGATCTCTGCTGGGTCCAAAGCACCTGACGACATTCAAAGAAGAAAGAAATAGAATGTCGTCAGCGAACAGGTCGCTCGGTAAGTCCCAAAGATAAGGAAGAATTAGAAAGACAGAATAAGAGTATTTTTCTAAAGTATTATGTTGTAGAATATTATGGAATATTGTGTTAACGCTGTTGTTTGTAGCTTAGTACAGAAGAATGCCAGAGTATACGAGAGGGGTCTCTATATGCTAGAGACCAGGGCAAACGGAATGTATAAGGAACCGTTAAGCCACGGTACAACAGCAATGGAATATAGGTTAGGTGTCTTAATCTGACCACCTCGTGCCACCTTTAACACCTTCCGTACCAATCTACCCCTTAAACCCCATAGTGTTTTGACAGTATTGTTGTATTGTATTGTGTAAGTTGGATGACCGACCAAAACCATGATATCAATAAACATGTTGTAACTGCATAATCAGGTAAATGGAATAACGGAATAATGGATGTATATCCATGGTTTGATTCAGTCAAGTTGTATAGATTGTTAATTGGATTCTGGGATTCATGTGTTCATATTGAGTTGGAATATTAAAGAATATAGATTGACTTGAATCATATTCAAGTCAGAAATAATCAGACTCAAACCCGAGTCAGACTAAAACAAATGTAATTTGAAGTTCTATAATTGTTAGGGTCCTTATTGTAATTTTTAAAACTTGAGGGGGTTTTATGAAAAAAAATACTTTTGTATAGTTTTCAAGATACACCTCAAGTATTTATTATTCGTCTTTATAGTATAATGAGTGTGATTTATTTTGTGATATATCTAGTGAAAATATCCTAATTTCATAAATAAAGGTATTAATTTGTAATATTGTTTTATTTGAAATTCATGGTATTTTAATGTAACTTTTAATCTTGTAATTTTTTTAGAAAAAGGTGAAAACTTTATCTTATAATAAAATAGGTGTTCAAATGATAAATATACATATGTTTACACAAGCATAATTTTTAATAAATATTTTATTTTCCAAAAATCTCATTTTTCATAAATGTCGTATTCTAAACCTTTCGAGACCGAATGCTCCTTGCGGAGGTCTGAATCTCACACTACTAAGCCCGAGGGTGCACGATAAACCGTACTATACCTAACGAGTTCCCCAAAGGTGGGTTGTAGTGGCGCTTTGCAAAGATTTAATAAATACTAATCATTTAGAAAACGGTTTTATAAAAATAAAGTATTTATTTGTAAAAGGGTGTAAATTTCCGTATTTTAGATTCTAGGCTTTCCTAAGCCAACTAGCCTATTTCTAAATGGTCTAAATGACACGTCATTAGAAGCTTCAAATCGCCTCTTCACCGCCAATTGCGGCCGGGTAAGTGCCAGGTGAGTGGGAGGCTCTCCACTACAAGTAGTGGCCCTAATTAAGTAACCACTCGCTTTAGACGCACTTGCCTAGACACCACAAAGTCAGGTTTAGATAAACGATCGATGTCCATGACATATCGTATTTTTCTATTAAAAGATTTTGTTTTAAAATTGTATACAACTTAGAACTTTCAGAAAAGGTTTATAAAGAAAATGATATTTTAATGTAAAATCTTGTATTATCGTATTCTAAGTTTTGATGATATCAATTAGGGTTGTATTTGCGTGTGTGTGAAGGTAAGTCATTACTTCGTGATCTATTTTAAGGTATAGCAAAGTTTAGGGGTTAAATGTGAAAACTAAATATTATGGTATTTAAGTGCAAAAATACGGTATTTTGCAAAAGTTATCATTTCATGTGAGAAACTTTATCCAAATTGATTTTTAAGTGATTAGTAGTCAACATGAATATGTTTAAGCATTATGGAATTAGTGACAAGTGGGTTTTGATAGAAAAACTGAATCGAAAATCGGTTTGTTCCGATTTCCGTTGGGTTTGAAAAATCGTATTTTAATGGAAGAAAGAAAGGTAGAAAAAAAGGGACTTACGGGTTTGGACAACGCTAGAGAGTGATAGGAAGGTAGTGGGTTTGTCGGTGCGTCGAAACGTCGTGAAGAGGTCCTAGTACGATCGCCGGGATTTCGCCGTCGATTTCGGCAGCGCTTCGCCTTTCGCTCGTATTCCGACGTATCAAGTTCTCTTGAAATTTTTAGAGAGTGGACTTAGGAATATAGGGTGAGAGGGTAGAGGGTATGGTGGTTTATATAGGGTTAGGCTAGGGTTAGGGTTTTTTTTAATAAAAAAAATTATAAAAAATATACAAAATCATTAAACATTCATTAAACATAGGAGTAAAAGGGATTTATTGGCCAAATGATAACCGATCCAAGCATTTAGAGTATGCAGGAGGGTGGACCAGGTCAAGACCGAACTTTTCTCTGTTGGTGACTCGGCCGTCCGGCCAAGTCCGGCCGGCGGCGCCGGACCGAGTCGGCCGAGTCGCAGGCCGGCGGCGCCGAGTCGGGCCGAGTCAGGGGTCCATGGCCGGGGATTTTTCGAGGGTACAATTTGGTATATTTACTTTTTGTTGTCCAGTACATATTTTGGGAGTTATGGCCTTTTTACCGTTGACTTCCAAAAAAAATTAAAACAAAATAAATACAAAAATAATGTGTGGCATGGGATTTGAACTTCGGTGGGTTGGTTCAGCAGTGCAAGGTATTACCAATGAGTTACAAGCTCCTTCTTATAATTATGGAGTGAAATAAATACATAAAGAGATATCAGCCGCAACAAATACTCCAAGTATACATTGAATTTAAATCAATTCTTTGTACTTTAAAAATGGAGTTGTTACATCTCATCTCTTTTCATCATCAAATTTCATCAAAAATTGCTCCAAAAATCCAAATCAAACCTCAAAATTTCAAGCCCATTCGTCATCCCATTCTTGTTAACCTTTCTAGCTTGGATCTTGGATGCTAGAAGGCCATCTTTGGAGGCAAAACTTCTTGCTAGATCTCTAGATCTTGTGGTATAATCCTTACCCATTAAACTTCTTTAGGTTAATTCCTTTAATTAAATGGTTTTAGTGTTAATAGTTTAGCTAAATTCTAGTTTAGGTTTTAAAGTTCATGGCTTGTGTTTAAACTAGGGTTTAGAAAACCATTATTAGGTTAATTAGGTTATTTTGTTATCTAGTTGTTATACCAACCTAATCAATGAGGTTACTTTGCTTAAGTGGCTTCATATTTTGCTAATCTAAGTTAATCTTGTGTGAAATTTTGATTGTAATTGCTAATTACAAAATTCAAGAAGAGGTGTATGTATGGAAATAGGTTTTGAAGCATGGTTAATGTGTTGAAAATTAGTGTAGTGGCTATCTATGGTTAACTTGGGTGTTTGCGTGATATTGTGTGCACTTTATCGCAAATCCGCGATATTTGCACGAATTTGGAAATCCTATGTGCTTACTAGGTTTTCGCAAAATTTAGGGGATGAATTATATTAGTTATCGTGAGTATATTGTTGGCGTCTCCTATGACAATGAGGAGATGTGAATGCGGAATTTGGGGTAATCGGGTTTTAGTTTTGCCGGGCGCCCCAAAACGACGATTATAGTTAGTTTTTGTGATTTTCGGGTGTGTTCCGCGCACCTTGTGCACGTTGTGCCTAACTCATGAACGTTGATATTTTCGTTTGGGATTTGCGTCGTTTCATGATATGTAACCTTATGTTTTGTATTGGTGCAAATTCCAGGTTCGATCGCGGAGACTTCGGATGCGGTACGAAAGGGGAAAGCGGTGATTGGACATAGCTAGCTGGGGATTCCGGTGAGTAGATGTAACATCTACGGGGGACTATCGTTTGGATGGCGCAAGTCCCCCGATAGTTTAAGTATTTAAAGATTTCTAGTGATATTAGTAACTATATCCATGCTTTATTTTGACATATATATGCGAACCCATTCTATAGGACACATGCACCATTGCCAGGGTTTTTATATGTATCACGAGCACTATTCATGCGTACACACACGCCCTGGTAATTGCCATGCCACCACACTAGATAACTTATAATTTGAAACCTTTTTACTATAATTGATGCTTAAACCTGTGCTATTGCCTTTAAATCCTTAAAATGAAATCGTAGGATTGCTATTCATGTGCATGTATCTCATTACATCATTTGTTCATGCCTAGTCTATTAATCATACATCGTAACTTGAATATTGATACCATATGCATTCATTATCATTGACGTATGCACTCATGATGATTTCTTGAGATTTTATGATATTTCTGGATTTCGGGGGAAAGCCGCAAAATTTCTAAAACTTATTACCCTTTTTAAATTATGCAAAATTGTGGTTTTCTAGTGATGTAAGTGTCGTCCACCATGAGTTTGCTGTGGTTTTCGAGATCCGTTTTGAGGAGTTGGATGAACCGTCTCGGGTACATGGTGGGCCCGATAAGATACCCCAGGACGAGAAGGTCGTGTTGCTGACGTTGAGCCTGGCAGGGGATGGACTACCTACCGGTGAATTTTTGGCACGGCGGATATCCAGAGGATACCGACCGTGGCCATGAGATGATGAGATATTGACATTTGAGATGGGTCAGCCGGACGGCTGAGGCCAGAGATACTGTGACATGGATACATGAGATTGAGACAGTTTTGAGGTGTCGATGCTGGACACAGATTCTTATTGATTCTATTGGTATTGTGCTGATATTTCAAAAGAGATTCCTAAAGGAAAAACATAATTTGTTATACTTACACATTCAGATCATGAGTTGATTCATATTGCATACATACCTGCTAGTACTTTCATGTTGCATACATACCTGCTAGTATATCCTGCCATACCTGTATTATAGATGCTAGGATACTTGTGTGCATGCTTGCGATAGCCTCTATAGATGTTATTTATTACTCACGAGTTGGCAACTCACCCCCGTTGTGCCACAGTCTTTTGCAGGTCCGCTCCGTCAGCACAGTAGCGGCGGGCGCACTTGCTTCTTTTGCCTCTTTTGCCTGGACTCGAGGCTTTTGCTCGTAGGTGGGTTGTATTATTATTTTGTACCACCTTGTATATTCTTTGTATCTAGAGTACCCCATCTACTGTATCTACAAGTATTGTTGTATATTGACCTAGAGACAAGACTGTGAGATTGGTGGGCTTTTTATGCTGTATTTTAGGATCGAGCTCACTTGAGTCGACATGATGTTTTACTTGTGCTTCTTATATTTATTTATGCACATTGCTGATTTACATTGCGTGGGATTTGTGACCGCCTTGTGGCGAAGAGCTAGCTCCCGCTTGGGGATGCCTTATTTGTTGTATTCATATATATTCTTGTTGTACCCATTTTGGGGGCCAGTATTTACAAAGGAGAATCTGCCGAAATTTTCGGAAAAATTGATATTGTTTTTAAAAAGGCTTGATATGACTTATTTGATAAACTCGCTTTCAATTGATTGGTTTTCCTTCACTCTTCTGCTTTTTGGTTTTGATTTCTGGGCTTTGGCTTACTTATTTTACGGACGTCTTGAGATGTTTCGTAACTTAAGTGCCAGTCACGTTCCGTACCCTGCGGGTCATGACAAAGTTGGTATCAAAGCGATAGGTTTTACCTTTCTGAGTGTAGGATGACCTTTGGTAGATGGAGTAAGTGACTTAAGCAGGGTAACGTAGCGTGCGTATATCCGCGGCATACTTGCGATACGGTACTCCGCCTAAGTGACTTTAGGATATACTTGCTTGAAATTCCTTCTTCAATTCCGTGTATCCTATGATTCTATTGCACTGTTCTTATTATCCTGTTTTCTGTACCAGCCACTATGCCGCCGAAGGCTACGAGAGCGCAGAGGGCTGCCGCCCGAGACGAGATCAGAGCAGGCTCGTCCGAGATGAGGACTGAGCATGGTGGCGTACCTACGCCTCAGGGACAGACTGATCCGCATTCCCCAGACCGCATGGACAGGCTAGAGTCTGGTATGGAGGAGCTACGACATATGATGGGAGGTATGCAGGAGTTACGACAGATGGTGGGATCCCTAGTAGCGGCCAGTCGTGCACCGAGATCGGAGGACGTACTTACCACATCACAGACTACCATGGTGCCTGCTGCCCAGACAGTTGCTACTACTACCACCGTGGCTATCCCAGTATCGCTACAGGATTTCATGAGGCTGAGACCTCCAGTCTTCACGGGCTCCGATACAGCAGAGGATCCGCAGACATTTCTTGACAGTTTAGCCAGGATCTGCCGTTCACTCAGATGTTCTGACGATCGATGGGTGGAGCTTGCGAGTTTCCGTCTACAGGGCCTTGCGCAGACATGGTGGGAGTCAGTCTTGAGAGGTCGAGCTGCAGGTCTACCGCCTATGACTTGGGACGAGTTTACAGCAGTCTTTCTAGCTCGTTTCCTCCCAGAGAGCGTTCGTGACGCCAGAGCTCGTAGTTTTGAAGCCTTGATCAAGACTCCAGGGATGACGGTGTCTGAGTATGATGTCCAGTTTACGCAGTTGTCCAGATATGCTCCGTATTTGGTGGATACTGAAGAAAAGAGAGTGAAGAGGTTCGTGCAGGGACTTGGCACCAAGCTATTTCTTGCTATTGGCGCCCAGCACTTCGACACTTATTTAGCCGTTATGGACACGGTATTACGGATGGAGGCACGCATTTCACAGACTTCGACCGTTTCTGGGCCGAAGAGGATTCACACCGATGTGCCGTCGCAGAGGCAGCGCGCCAGATTCTTTCCGAGAGATAGGCCTGGCAGAGGATTTGGACGGGGTCAGTTATATGGTTCATATCCACAGGGTCAGCAGCCATCGCCAGGATGTTTTGGGTGCGGGAGTCTGTGCCACCGTATCAGAGACTATCCAGTGAGACGACAGGGAGCGGCGACAGTTCCACATGTGACCTTACCACCATCACCACCTCCTCCTCAGAGAGCCCTACGTCTTACCACAGGCGATGCTCTACGACAGTTCGATGCACCCAGAGGCCGTGGACGTGGCGGTCTGATCCAGAGAGGACGAGGAGGCCGAGGCCGAGGCCGAGGACAGCCAGTTATTGGTGGGGGTCAGGCCCGAGTTTTTGCTTTGACGGCACAGGATGCGCAGGCATCCAATGCCGTTGTGACAGGTACCATGCCAGTATGTTCTTTCGACGCGCGAGTATTATTCGACTCAGGTTCCACACATTCGTACGTATCTACACACTTTGCACCGATGATGGACTGTGAGTCGTCGTCGTTAGATCAGCCGCTTGTTGTTATTACCCCGGTAGGCGAGTCGTTTATCGCTCGTTTTATGTTTCGATTGTGTTCCGTTCATATCGGGGAGAGGGATTCGTCGGTTGATTTGATTCTCCTCGATATGTTGGACTTTGATGTGCTTCTGGACATGGATTGGCTAGCCACTTGTTATGCTTCTGTGGACTGCCGTGAAAAGGCAGTCAGATTTAGCTTTCTGGGAGAGCCAGTCCTTGTTATTCAGGGAGACCGCAGCGTCACCCTTCCCAGCTTGATTTCTTCTCTTTGCGCTGGTCAGCTCTTGCGGAAGGGATGTCAGGGATTCTTAGTATATATTTGTGATACTCGAGATGCAGAGGTTCCTTTGGACCGGGTCCCGATTGTTTTTGAGTTCCCTGATGTTTTCCCTGATGAGCTGCCTGGGCTACCGCCTGAGCGCGACGTTGAGTTCTGCATCGATTTGATTCCCGGCTCGGGGCCTATTTCTATACCGCCTTATCGGATGCCCAGGCGGAGCTCAGAGAGCTGAAGAATCAGTTGCAGGATTTGTTAGATAAGGGGCTTATTCGACCTAGCGTTTCTCCGTGGGGTGCTCCGGTCCTGTTTTTCAAGAAGAAGGACGGCAGTTTGCGTTTGTGTATCGACTACCGCCAGCTGAACAAGGTTACCGTACGGAACTGGTATCCCTTACCACGTATCGACGATTTGTTTGACCAGCTTCAGGGGGCAGGATATTTCTCGAGGATCGATTTGCGATCAGGATACCATCAGCTACGAGTTCGACAGGAGGATATACCGAGGACAGCTTTCCGCACGCGCTATGGCCACTATGAGTTTTTGGTGATGTCGCTCGGACTCACCAACGCCCCAGCAGCATTCATGGATTTGATGAACCGTATATTCAGGCAGTATCTCGACTTGTTCATCATAGTGTTCATTGATGATATTTTGGTGTATTCCCGGAGCCGAGAGGAGCACGAGCAGCACTTGCGGATTACGTTGTAAACTTTGAGGGAGCACCAGCTTTTCGCAAAATTTTCCAAGTGTGCATTCTGGCTGGACAGCGTTGGTTTCTTGGGTCACGTGATTACGAGAGATGGCATATGTGTGGACCCGAAGAAGATCGATGCCGTTCAGCAGTGGCCCAGACCGACATCAGTTACTGAGATCCGCAGTTTCCTAGGCCTGGCTGGCTACTACAGGCGATTCGTTCAGGATTTCTCCCGTATTGCTGCACCTTTGACCGGATTAACCCGGAAGGGAGTTCCTTTCGATTGGAAGGAGGAGTGCGACCACAGTTTTCAGCAGCTTCGGACTTGTTTGACTACGGCGCCGGTGTTATCATTGCCTTCAGGATCAGGCGGATTCATGGTTTATTGTGACGCTTCACGAGTGGGGCTAGGGTGCGTATTGATGCAGCATGACAGGGTGATCACGTATGCTTCACGGCAGTTGAAGAAACATGAACACAACTACCCCACTCACGATTTGGAGATAGCTGCAGTGGTCTTTGCACTTAAGATCTGGCAACATTACCTATACGGCGAGTCATGCCCGATATTCACTAATCACAAGAGCTTGAAGTATATATTTCAGCAGCGAGACCTGAATCTGAGACATCGCCGTTGGATGGAGCTGGTGAAGGACTACGATTGTGGGATTTTGGATCACCCGGGCAAGGCTAATGTAGTGACGTATGCTTTGAGCAGGAGGCCCGGGGCAGTCTATCTTGTTTGCACGCAGTACAGAGGCAGTCGTCGGCAGATTGGCAGACTTTATGCGACAGCCGAGTTAAGTTCGAGTTCACTCCGATAGAGGGACAGCTTGCGCATGTCCGTGCACGTCCGCAGTTACTTGACTGTATTCGAGAGGCATAGCCCAGCGATGACCATCTTTCAGAGATCATAGAGCAGGTGCGGCAGGGAAGAGTTTCTGAGTTCGTGATCGATGATCAGAGAGTACTGTGATTTAGGACTCGACTGTGCGTACCATATTCTGAGGGACTGCGGCGTGAGATTCTTGAGGAGGCGCATAGATCGAAATACAGCGTTCATCCGGGTTCCACCAAGATGTACCGCGATTTGAGAGATGTCTTTTGGTAGGACGGGATGAAGAGGGACGTCACAGAGTTTGTATCGAGATGCCTGACTTGCCAGCAAGTCAAGGCCGAGCACCAGAGGCCCGCGGGAGAGTTGCAGCCTTTGCCCATTCTGGAGTGGAAATGGGAGCAGATTTTTATGGACTTCATTGTGGGTCTACCCAGGACCAGTCGAGGGTATGACTCCATTTGGGTGATCGTGGATCGTTTGACGAAAGCGGCTCACTGCCTGCCAGTGAAGACCACTTTCAGTTTTGCTCAGTATGCCCAGATCTACATCGACGAGATTGTACGACTGCATGGAGTCCCGACGTGTATCGTGTCCGACAGAGGCACCCAGTTTACCAGCCGACTATGGCAGAGACTTCAGGAGGCATTGGGCACCCGTTTGAGTTTCAGCACAGCATTTCATCCGCAGACCGACGGCCAGTCAGAGCGGACTATTCAGACTCTTGAGGACATGCTCCGAGCGTGCGTTTTAGACTTCGGAGGTAGCTGGAATCATCATTTACCCGTAGTGGAGTTCTCCTACAACAACAGCTTCCAGGATACTATTCAGATGGCACCTTTCGAGGCATTGTATGGGAGGAGATGCAGATCGCCCGTCTGTTGGACAGAGCTCAGCGAGAGCAGTATATTGGGGCCGCAGCTTGTTGAGGAGACGACCGCGAAGATACAGTTGATTCGAGACCGTATGAGAGCGGCTCAGAGCAGGCAGAAATCGTATGCGGACAGACGCCGTCACAGACTAGAGTTCGCAGTTGGCGATCATGCTTTTCTGAGGGTCTCTCCGATGAAGGGCGTGATGCGATTTGGGCGAAAAGGAAAGCTTAGTCCCAGATTTGTGGGTCCCTTTGAGATCCTCGAGCGTGTCGGTGCAGTTGCATATTGTTTGGCTCTTCCACCCAGCTTTCCCGATGTTCACCCTGTCTTCCATGTTTCGATACTCCGCAAGTACCTTCATGACCCTTCGCATACGATTCAGCACCCGACAGTCCAGCTAGAGCGCGACCTTTCTTTTGCAGAGCAGCCGGTGGTCATCCTGGATCGGCAGGTGAAGAAATTGAGATCGAAAGTTATACCGACCGTTAAGGTCCTTTGGCGTGGCCCGAGCAGCGAGGAGGTCACCTGGGAGACCGAGGACGAGATGAGGAAGAAATATCCCCATCTCTTTGAAGGTACGCGTAGCTAGATTTTTAAATTCGGGGACCGAATTTCTTTAAGGGGGGAAGATTGTAACGCCTTGAAAACTCATTTTGGTGTTTTTCCGAAAATCGGTGAAAATTTGGTATTTTTCCGTAAATCGTCTTTTTTATTATTTTGCAGTTTAGGCCTAATTATACCTAATTTGGATAGGTAATTGCTAGTTTTTAATAGCTAATGAGTTACTTATAAATTTCTGGTCACTTAAAATTTTTCTCTAATTTTTCAATTTTTAATATTATTTTAAGCCGGTAAAAATATATTAAATTAGCGATAAATACAAATTTAAATGGGCTAATTTTAATCTTTAAAATCATGTTAACGAAAATCTAGTTAGTAATATAAATTTTTAGTATTTTATTTCAAGTTCTAATTGGTTTTAATTATGGAAAACAAAAATTTATTTAATTTAAGCTAAAACTTGCAATTTTGAGCTTGTGGGGGGTCTTTTTGCATAGAATTTCTTTGTAAAATCTCTCTCACTCATTCCTCTCCCCTAGGCCGGCCCCACCAGCAGCAGCTCAAGAAAATTCTTTCCCTCTTTTTGATTTTAAAACATGTGAAGAAATGATGTGTTTAAAAGGGTTTTAAAAAAGGTTAATTTGGAGGTATGTGTACATTGATTGGTGAGGGGTTGACTTGGACAATTTTGCACACAACACACCCTCACTTTTTCCCCTCTCCATCATGGCCGGCTCCACCACTCCTGGAGCAGTCCACTCCCCCCCCCCCCGCCCTGCCCTCAATTTTGTTTTCAACTCATTTTAATAGTTCAATGCGATAAGGATTAAAATATAGTAATTGGAGTATGGGTTTTTGTTGTTTGATTGGTCTTTTGCCTTTGAAATTTTTTCCCCAACTCCCCCACAACTCTCCCCACTCCTCCACAGCCAAGAATTCTGCAGAAAACAGCAGCCCCTCCCCCTTCTTGTTTCATCTCTTTTCATCATCAAATTTCATCAAAAATTGCAACAAAAATCCAAATCAAACCTCAAAATTTCAAGCCCATTCTTCATCCCATTCTTCTTAACCTTTCTAGCTTGGATCATGGATTCTAGGAGGCCATCTTTGGAGGCAAAACTTCTTGCTAGATCTAGATCTTGTGGTATAATCCTTACCCATTTAACTTCTTTTGGTTAATTCCTTTAATTAAATGGTTTTAGTGTTAATAGTTTAGCTAAATTCTAGTTTAGATTTTAAAGTTCATGGCTTGAGTTTAAACTAGGGTTTAGAAAACCATTATTAGGTTAATTAGGTTATTTTGTTATCTAGATGTTATATTAACCTAATCAATGAGGTTACTTTACTTAAGTGGCTTCATATTATGCTAATCTAAGTTAATCTAGTGTGAAATTTTGATTGTAATTGCTAATTACAAAATTCAAGAAAAGGTGTATGTATGGAAATAGATTTTGAAGTATGGTTAATGTGTTGAAATTTAGTGTAGTGGCTATCTATGGTTAACTTGGGTGTTTGCGCGATATTGTGTGCACTTTATCGCAAATCCGCGATATTTGCACGAATTTGGAAATCCTTTGTGCTTACTAGGTTTTCGCAAAATTTACGGGATGAATTATATTAGTTATCGTGAGTATATTGTTGGCATCTCCAATGACATTGAGGAGATGTGACTGCGGAATTTGGGGTAATCGGGTTTTAGTTTTTCCGGGCGCCCCAAAACGACGATTATAGTTAGTTTTTGTGATTTTCGGGTGTGTTTCGTGCACCTTATGCACGTTGTGCCTAACTCGTGAACGTTGATATTTTCGTTTGGGATTTACGTCGTTTCATGATATGTAACCTTTTGTTTTGTATTGGTGCAAATTCCAGGTTCGGTCGCGGAGACTTCGTACGTGGTACGAAAGGGGAAAGCGGTGATTGGACATAGCTAGCTGGGGATTCCGGTGAGTAGATGCAATATCTACAGGGGGCTATCGTTTGGATGGCGCAAGTCGCCCGTTAGTTTAAGTAGTTAAAAATTTCTAGTGATATTAGTAACTACATCCATGTTTCATTTTGACATATATATGCGAACCCATTTTATAGGACACATGCACCATTGCCAGGGTTTTTATATGTAGCACGAGCACTATTCATGCGTACACACACGCCCTGGTAATTGCCATGCCACCATACTAGATAACTTATAATTTGAAACCTTTTTACTATTATTGATACTTAAACCTATTCTATTGTCTTTAAATCCTTAAAATAAAATCGTAGGATTGCTATTCATGTGCATGTAACCTCATTACATCATTTGTTCATGCCTAGTCTATTAATCATACATCGTAACTTGAACATTGATACCATATGCATTCATTATCATTGACGTATGCACTCATGATGATTTCTTGAGATTTTATGATATTTCTGGATTTCGGGGGAAAGCCGCAAAATTTCTAAAACTTATTACCCTTTTTAAAATATGCAAAATTGCGGTTTTCTAGTGATGTAAGTGTCGTCCACCATGAGTTTGCTGTGGTTTTCGAGACCCGTTTCGAGGAGTTGGATGAACCGTCTCGGGTACATGGTGGGCCCGGTAAGCTACCCCGGGGGCGAGAAGGTCGTGTTGCTGATGTTGAGGCTGGCAGGGGATGGACTACCTACCGGTGACTTTTTGGCACGGCGGATATCCAGAGGATACCGACCGTGGCCTCGAGATGATGAGATATTGACATTTGAGATGGGTCAGCCGGACGGCTGATGCCAGAGATACTGTGACATGGATACATGAGATTGAGACAGTTTTGAGGTGTCGATACTGGACATAGATTCTTTTTGATTCTATTGGTATTGTGCTGATATTTCAATAGAGATTCTTAAAGGAAAAACATGATTTGTTATACTTACATATTCAGATCACGAGTTGATTCATATTGCATACATACCTGCTAGTACATTCATGTTGCATACATACCTGCTAGTATATCCTGCCGTACCTGTATTATAGAAGCTAGGATGCTTGTGTGCATGCTTGCGATAGCCTCTATAGATGTTATTTATTACTCACGAGTTGGCAACTCACCCCCGTTGTGCCACAGTCTTTTGCAGGTCCGCTCCGTCAGCACAGTAGCGGCGGGCGCACTTGCTTCTTTTGCCTCTTTTGCCTGGACTCGAGGCTTTTGCTCGTAGGTGGGTTGTATTATTATTTTGTACCACCTTGTATATTCTTTGTATTTAGAGTACTCCATCTACTGTATCTACCGGTATTGTTGTATATTGACTTAGAGACGAGAGTGTGAGATTGGTGGGCTTTTTATGCTGTATTTTCGGGTCGAGCTCACTTGAGTCGACATGATATTTTACTTGTGCTTCTTATATTTATTTATGCACATTGCTGATTTATATTGCGTGGGATTTGTGACCGTCTTGTGGCGAAGAGCTAGCTCCCGCTTGGGGATGCCTTATTTATTGTATTCATATATATTTTTGTTGTACCCATTTTGGGGGCCAGTATTTACAAAGGAGACTCTGCCGAAATTTTCGGAAAAATTGATTTTGTTTTTGAAAAGGCTTGATATGACTTATTTGATAAACTCGCTTTCAATTGATTGGTTTTTCTTCACTCTTCAGCTTTTTGGTTTTGATTTCTGGGTTTTGGTTTACTTATTTTACGGACGTCTTGAGGCGTTTCGTAACTTAAGTGCCAGTCACGTTCCGTACCCTGCGGGTCGTGACAATATATATATGAGAATAATGGAGGAAAGATGCCACATGAGGGAATTTCCTCTTATGGTGTCGGAAAAATACAACCTCCATCATTTTTTCCGACGATTGGCACCCAACATCTTCATCGTTATCATCTAAGATGTGGGTACACTAAATTTCATTTGATTCTACAACTTTTTCACCGTTGATTTAGTGGGTTCAAAATTAACGGTTTACCGACAATAGAACTTTTTACATTGCTAAATCAACAGTGAAAAGGTTGTAGGATCACATGAAATTTGGTGTACCCACATCTTAGATGATAACGATGAAGATGATGGTGTCTGATCGTCGGAAAACATGATGGAAGTTGTATTTTTTCGACGCCATGGGAGGAAATTACCTCCTATGGCCTATTTTCTCTATTATTCTCTCTCTCTCTCTCTCTATAATTAATGGAAGATGAAATCTTGTGCAAATTATTATATTAGACAAAAAAATATGCCAACAGAAGCTTTTAACACATGATGTGTATATATCTCATGGAAGATGAAATCTTGTGCAAATTGTTATATTAGACAAAAAAAAATATGCCAACAGAAGCCTTTAACACATGATGTGAAGTAACTTGTCAATGGTTGAATAATCCTAGCCAGCCAACAAAAGACACAGAAGTTCAAGAGACCTATCATTCTCAGCTGACAATTTCCCAGTCGTTTCTTTGGGCTCAAAATTTGACCATTGCCTTTTGGTCTCAAAGATCTCTCTCTCTCTCTCTCTCTCTCTATATATATATATATATATATAATCTCTTCAAGCTTTACCCAAATGAACTGAAACATTTACACTACTTCAATTACAATATCTGACCTTCAGATCATTTCCATTCGAATATGTCGAACAGAGGAATGAAGGTGAAGATCATCGAAACTCGATTTGTCAAAACGAATGCGTCTGAATTCAAAACGGTGGTGCAGAAATTTACTGGAAAAGATTCTGTTTCATGGAGGCACAACCAAGAAATCAAGTTCGATAATATTGGAAGAAAGAAAGAGTTTGCAACGGCGGCGGCGGCGGCGGCGGCGGCGGTAGCAGAAAAAGGAGAATATGGTGATGATGAGTTAATGACACAAATGTTGATTAATGAATTGTTGAACTAGAGTTTTGATGATAAAGAATAGAAGTATGTAATATTGTAAGTATCCATCGTATGATATGTATCTACATAACGAGGGTTTTTGTTGACTGCAGCATGTGCATGTGCCAATGACATTCGGAAAGTTGAACGTTTCAGTACGGGAAACAAAAACGGATATGTGAAAGCCACTTGTTATCATACATATATGATATGGTACTCTTCAATTATCACTACTACAAATAAGGGTTGTCCCTACGGATATATGCGTAGGGGCGAAAAAATACCCCGTAGGTGTAAAACCCGCAGGTGCAAGTTGAGACTCTGAACTTGCCCCTACGGGCAAATTCTTGCCCCTACGGATTTATATGTTGGTCCTGTTGCCCCTACGGATTAATTCGTAGGGTATAAAATTTTATATTATTTACGGTTTTTTTTGAATATATTATATGTACCTACGGATATAACCGTAGGTCCATGTGCTACCCCCAACGGATATATGCGTAGGTACTTTTTCGTAGGGGCAAAATATCAGGATTCCTGATATTTAGCCCCTACGGATAACACCGCAGGGGAGAGATAGTGGCCCCTACGGATATGTCCGTAGGGGCACTCCCAACACCCTGGCACTGAGATCATGGGGAAAATATCAGTTACTGCTGATATTTTCCCCTAACGGATATATCCGTAGGGGCAACATATATACATACGGATTAATCCGTAGGTACATATTGTCTGTATTTTTTTTTTAAAAATGGGCTGCTTGATTTTTTCCCGCCCTGTGCACTATACTATATACATCAATCAAATCATATATTGCAGTATTCATAATCACATCTCACGCATATATATAATATACAAAAGAAACCCAAAAACTGAATATGATATAAATACAAACCAATATCAATATCGTTTCAAAATGTAGTACAATGTGTATGATATAAATAAATACATGTTTCAAAAAATAAGAACCAAAAAGCTACCCTAGTTCGGTCCAGCTCCACCTCTGAATAACGATAGAATAACGCGCGCCTGCTCCTCGGTCAATAAACTCTGCAATTCGTCGCGAGCGGGAGTCTGAGCGGCATGTGGAGCTGGCGATGTGGTCTACGCAGCCGCCGTCGAGATAGTCGCTTGCGGAGCCGCGGCTGCGGGAGTCTGAGTGGGCGGTGGAGCTACAGGAGCTGTCTGCGGAAGCGCAGCCGATGTAGTGGCTTGCGGAGCCGCAGCCGAAGGAGATGCATGTGGAGGCTCGGCCGGTGTACCCTGTCGCGTCTGGACCTAACGTGTGTAATAAGCGTGTAAGAACTGTGTATTATTCGAATTCGTATCATTATTAAGTTATTTCGAAACCCCGTTTGGATATCTAGTTTGTTGTTTATTTTAATTACATCTGTATGTATGATTAATCAAATTTAAGTCTAAAACCAAATAAGCTCAAGCTACGTACTAATTATGGATATGTTGATATCTATATAATATGACATGATATTTTACTATAAAGCAGTATACATACCAGCAACTCCTTCAACTCCTGAACGGTGGCGCTCAAGCTCTCCAGTTCCTGATGGACACGTCGGTCACCGGAGACGGAGGAAGTAACCGCCGGGGTGGAGTCCAACCTCATATGGGTCCTGCTAGGGCCCAGTCCCCGGCCTCTCTCCCAACCTCCGTGGTGCCTTCCGTGTGCGGCGTCCAGAACTGGGGTCAGCATCCTCGGATCGCTCTGTCCGGTAAAATCGATCCCCGAGGTCTGGGCCTGCTCAACCACCCGCTCCTACACCCACATTAAGCAGTAAAGTATAAGTATAAGATTTAAAGTTGAACCTTCCAAAACTAAAATTTCAAATTTGGGTAGAAAAAATATTAACACTTACGCAGTACTCCTGGGTAGCGACGTCGGGATATCGAAGCTAGCCCGTGGCGGGATCTGTCGAGGTGCCGTGGACGGCAAGATATGCGTACAGCACGCTCGGTGTACCACCTGACGCCACGGTCCGAGATGTCTGCAATATTAGAAAGTAACTCTTAATATAAGAAATATTAGAAAATAACTCTTAATATTGCAGAATATCACAAAGGTCGGTCTATTGTAATTTACCGATAACTCCATGGCTCGAGTAATGTTTCTCGAGCCACCTGTGTAAGTGGGGCGACCCCTCTTCGCCGACTTCCTGTTCTCTGTATTCTGAGCGGCCTGTTTCTGCACAACGCATTAACATTTAGTTTTCTAATTAAGAAACACAAAGAAATAAATTATATCATAAATAATGAATTACATTTAAAATACATACCTGTTTGCGTTGGGAGTCGAAATAAGCGCACAATAGAGGCCATGTCTCTACGTCGACTCTAGCAAACGCCGGAGTAGATAGGAGGGCCGCTCTCTCTGCCTCGGGGTTCGCCATCCACAGGGAGTAGCAGTCGGCCTTCAGCTCATTCTTGTTGTATCGGATCTTGGCCTGCATGTTCTTCATCAGGCCATTGTACAGAGCATGAAGGTCGATCACCCTCCCCGGGTGATCAGGGTCGGCTACAGGCTGAAAATCGTAATCCAACTGAAAATACAAAAAAAACATTGTTATTAGATTGCAAGTGTTAATAATAAATATATTGGATGGATCAAATGAAAATATATATTAATACATACCCGAGCCTGATCAAAGAAGAGGGCGAATGAGCGCTGGTGCTGCTCGCCCCACTCAACGTGAAGTGGATAGTTCTTCACGAGCCAGCTCTCATCCCCCAAATACCGGCCGAACCTCTCGGCATGAGGACCGGTATAGCAATAGTCAAGGGTAAAAAAAAGGGGGAATGCTGCCTCACCCCTAGCTCTGTCAGGCCTCAGCCTATGGGACTGATTTGGGCCTCGAGTCCCCCTCTGGGGATGGGGAGGCCCTGCGTCTGCAAGAAATATCAAGACAATCAATAATAAGACAAAGTTGTATTAAGAAATCAAGGTTAAACGAAAATTCTAGTGTGATATATACCTCCGGTGACTATCGCACGAGCCTCGGCCCGGGCAGCAGTACGAGCGGGACGATAGTTCCTCCGGTGAGGAACAACCGGGGTCCCGGATGCGGACGCATCCTCTCTAACTAGAAAATAAACATCGACGCTAAATTTCCATGAAGTTCATATTTATTCTATAGAGCATATGTAAAATGAGTATATATTTTAAATTTATTCATACTAACCTGCAGACGATGCGGAAGGTATGGAAGCGGCAGGAGTGGCCCCTGCGGAAGGTGTGGACGCACCACCTAAAATTAGACAATTAAAAATAGATTATATAAGTAATTGCAAAAAGAATGTGTAGATCAATAATAAAACGTTCTAAATCAATATGCATGCACAATAGGATATATAAACATACCCGCAGGTGCGGTGGTGTCACCACCTACAGCTAGACAATAATAAAAATTGCTAAGTAAGAGCAAAAGGAATGTGTGTATTTATGATATAGCATTCTAAATCAATATACATACACTATATGATATATAAACATATCTGGAGGAGCGGGGGTGGCCTCTGTCCCAGATGTGGACGCATCACCAACAACTAGACAATCAAACATTGACAATATAAGTAATTTTGACATAAACAGGCATGAATATCTGTAATATTACATTCAAAATGGATATGCGTGCAGTATACCTGGAGATGTGGCAAAATCCACACGGAAGGAGGCATCCGAAGGGGTCTCCGATCTGGGTGCAAGACCGGCCCTCTGAAGCTCCCTACGGAGCTCTCCGGGCGGCAGAACCGCTCTGCCTCTGCCTCTGCCGCGGCTGGAGCTCCTGCCGCCCCTCGCTGCTCCCGACATCGTCATCAAATCTAGATAAACGGTTCGTGGACGCATTAGGCAATCATTAAAAGTATTGACTATATATGTATAGAGCGTAAAATGTGAAGTAATAATATAACATTACTGATAACCTTTTTCGTTTCGTGGGCGCATCATACATATCTACTTGGATTTCATCGTCAATGTCATTTCTAACCCACGTAGCTTCATGATCGGTCAAAGATAACCCGTCCTTCGAAACAGACGGTCGGAGCACTTTAAGCCTTCTCTCTTCTTCGTCCTCATCGCTGTCCTCGTATTCTGGGACATCGTAGATATCTCTGGGTTTCCATCGGCATACAACACTCCACCTCGGATGCTTCAAACACTGTGAATAGTATACTTGGAATGCTTGGTTCGGAAAGATAAACGGATCGTCCTGACCGTAAAATCGAAGTGTGTTCACACTGGTCAATCCATATTCATCTTTCCAAGTCCCAAGACTGCTTCTCCACCTGTCCGTATCGGTTCGCGGATCGTACCAAGTACACTGGAATATATAAAAAGGTTCTGATCGTCCGGGATAGTGGATGCCGAGTATACAATTTAAGTACCCATAGTAAATCACACCGTCCGATTCTACCGTCGCAATCCCACTATTCTGAGTGGTTCTAGATGTTTCTATGTCCTTAACTTCGAATTTGTATCCAAGGACACCAAATCCTTTGTAATATGCAACTTCCATACTAGGAAATTGAGCTAAACATCTTGAATCACTCTCAAATGATGCAGACAAGTTCGGATCGTGGATCTAACAAAACAAATTTTACGACAAATACATAACGATACAAGTTTAGATTAAAACTGATAGCAATAAAATGTAATTCGAATAACTTACATGCTCTGTGACCCAATCACAAAAATTATCCTGATGGTATTTTTCCAAACGTTCTTCGTTCCAATCAGGATGCCCCTCACGTACCTCGTTAAAATGAGTTCTGTTTTCGACAAATAATTGTGACATTAATATTATGTCATTTCATACACACACAAACACAGATATAACAATTAATCCAAAAGAACTTACTCTCTAATTTGTTCAAGATATGCGCAATTAAGCAAGATAAACCGGTATATCTTGTTGATAAATATAATGTCTACCCTCTTATACTCGGCTTTACCATATGGCCCGTCTTGAA
The DNA here is from genome assembly GCA_030015575.1 of Agapanthus africanus. Lineage (NCBI taxonomy): Eukaryota > Viridiplantae > Streptophyta > Magnoliopsida > Asparagales > Amaryllidaceae > Agapanthus > Agapanthus africanus. Next base: position 518,565,410 of record CM057343.1, read on the forward strand.
TTCTTCGTGGTCGGTTAAGCCTTGTCTCAATGTTCTCGTCCAGATAGCGGGAACAAAATGTGGTTGCTTCATCAAGAAGATAACCTTGCATGATAGAACCCTCTGGTCGATTTTTATTGCGTATATACTTCTTAAGAGTGTAAAGGTACCTAATGAGAATATGTTGAATAAATAAATACGGGCATACAGGACAACAATAAATTTATAAATTGCGCGAAACGAAAAATTACACATACCTCTCGACGGGATACATCCATCGATATTGTACCGGTCCGGCTAATTTCGCCTCAGTTGCAAGATGAACCATCAAGTGTATTATGATATCGAAGAATGACGGTGGGAAAATACGCTCAAACTTGCAAAGTATCAACGCAATAGAATTTTCTAATTTATCCTGCGTCGCAACCTCCAGTGTTTTAGTATACAACTCCCTGAAAAAACAACATAGGTCGTTGATTACTAGACCAACCGAGTCGGGGAGAGAAGTCCTGAGGGCTAATGGAAGAAGGTGCTCCACGATAACATGGTGATCATGACTTTTCAGCCCATCGATCTTGCCCTTCATAATTTTTATTTTCTTACTGAATGATCCTGAGAAACCTGTGGGGACTTTCAAATCATGCAACACCTGCAGGAATCTTTTCTTCTCCGGTTGTGACATATGATAAGCGGCATTGGGAAATACAAACTTGCCCGGTTTACCCGCTACCGGTTTAGGGTGCAGTTCACTTCTTATTCCCCACTCTTGTAGATCCATCCGAGCATTCATGTTGTCTTTCGATTTCCCGTCTTTACACAGAAGCAAGTTAAGTATGTGCTCTGATACTCCCTTTTCTATATGCATGTCGTCCAGACAATAACGCACTGAATTTGTAGACCAGTACGGAAGCTCGAAAAAAATGCTTAACTTGTTCCAATATTGTGGTTTGACCTGTTTCGTCGGATCTATCCCGAAGGTCACGTTATTGTAACCATCCCATTTAGCAGTCACGTCCTCTCCGGACAATGGGGATGGAGGCCCAAGAAGCTCTTGATGACCATCAAAGTGAACCGTGTCTAACCTATAGGGGTGGTCTGGAGGCAGAAAACGTCGATGGCCGCAATAACAAACCTTCCTGCTAAAATTCAAAAATTTTGATGTTGTGTGTTCATGGCAATGAGGACATGCATTGTGACCATGTACGGACCAACCTGATAGCATTCCATACGCAGGAAAGTCATTAATTGTCCACATTAAAGCCGCACGCAGTATGAAGGTTGTATTTGTGTTTGAATCATATATCTCTACACCATCAATGAACAAAGTTTTCAGCTCCTCCATCAGAGGTCGGAGATAGACGTCGATATTGTTCCCCGGTGAGTTTGGTCCGTCGATAAGAAGAGGCATCATAAAGTATGATTGGTCCATAGCCAACCAAGGCGACAGATTATAAATTATCATTACAACGGGCCATGTACTGTGACTTCCAGTCATATAGTTGAATGGGCAGAAGCCATCGGTAGCCAGTCCGAGCCGGACATTGCGAGGATCGCTACTGAATATTGCGTGCCTCCTATCGAAATCCTTCCATGCCGGTGAATCTCTTGGATGGCTCATTTTTCCATTTTCGCTTGGAGGAGCACGGTGATGCCAAATCATTGCCTCGGCTGTTTTCTTACACCTGAATAGCCTCTGTAGCCTCTGTGTTATGGGAAAGTATCGTGCTATCTTCACAGGTATATCAGGCTTCTTATCAGAATCTTTCGGCTTATACCTGGCATCTCCGCATGTTGGACACTCTTTCAAATCTGAATTCTCTTTCCGGTACAACACGCAATTTTTAGGACATGCTTGAATCTTCTCGCACTTTAGACCCAAATCAAACATCATCTTCTGGGCTTCGTACCCGCTTTCGGGCACATTATTTCCCGGAGGCATAGAATCTTTCAAGAACGAAAGAAGCATTGTGAATGACTTGTTGCTCCATCCATTTAGGCACTTAATCTGGAAAAGTTGGACGAACCATGAGAGGATGGAATACTTCGTATTCTCATAAATTGGTTTCCTAGCATCATTCATGAAATTTTCATATTTATCCGCACGCGGTCCTTGACCGGAAGGAATGTCATCTTCGGTACGAATAGATTCACCTAGGGCAGCCTCTACCATATCCTCCATTTCTTCTGATGGAAATAAATTTCCGTCTCCTGCCGTATTACCGAATTCTTCTTATTCTCCTGTCGCATTATCGTGTTCTCCTTCTTCTTCTACCGCAGTACTGCATTCTTCTCCTTCCCCGTGATATTTCCAAGTTGAATAAAGTCTAGTAAACCCATGTTTTACAATATGAAGCTCTGCCAATTCTACCTTCTGCCAGTACTTATTGCCACATCTATCGCACGGACAGAGAATCTTCTCTATTATGATCTTATTATTTGCGCGTGCAAATTCAAGGAAAGCAGCAACTCCTGCGACAAACTTAGGTTGCATACGTTGTTTTCAATCCACATATATCCAGTCCTTAACTCTGACGTACTCATGGGCCATGTTAGACTGAATAACATATAAATTGTAAGTTATGCTGACTATATTGAGAAATATAAGAACGGGATAGTTACTGACAAAGGAGAAAATCCGTGTATATGCTTTGTGTGTGCGTTTGTCGTTGAAAAGAATAAATTATCGCACGTATGTTAACCGATAGACGGGTACTAAGTGGCGCTTTTAGTTTCATATATGAGTATCGATGGGAATATGAAGGTTTCATATTATCATATATTGGTTTTAACCCGAACATCTCGAATCGCTCTCTAGTTATGCGTTTGTATGTGTGTGTTCCGGCTGTCAGGGGTAGGCTTCTATCCCATTAAGAATGTATAGAGCGAACGCCCATCACTTGTGCTTTCAACCGTTTCGAGTAAATTTCGGCAGCACCTCCTCGCTGTTCTCCGAGTACACTGTAATAGAATAGATAATCATTTCAAAGCTGTGATACAACGTTGAAATGAACATCTAATCTATCTTTGTACACGGAGAACCAGCGGAAATGTACCGACGAAATATCTCGAAACGGATGAAAACACAAGTGAATGAAGGCGTTTGCTTTATACATTCTTAACTTGTCCACACGGGACAAATCTATGGGTTACCATACGATTGAATTTTCTCGTTGCGTAGACTATACGACGGTTGTTAGTATCGAGCTATACTGTCCGATATTTAACAATCTTCGTATAGTTCTAGGTCACGACGAGCATCACACGTATGTTAACCGATAGACGGGGACTAAGTGGCGCTTTTAGTTTCATATATGAGTATCGATGGGAATATGAAGGTTTCATATTATCATCGAGTATCATATATTGGTTTTAACCCGAACATCTCGAATCGCTCTCTAATTATGCGTTTGTTGTGTATTCTTGTTGTATGTGTGTGTTCCGGCTGTCGGGGGTAGGCTTCTATCCCATTAAGAATGTATAGAGCGAATGCCCATCACTTGTGCTTTCAACCGTTTCGAGTAAATTTCGGCAGTACCTCCCCGCTGTTCTCCGAGTACACTGTAATAGAATAGATAATCATTTCAAAGCTGTGAAACAACGTTGAAATGAACATCTAATCTATCTTTGTACACGGAGAACCAGCGGAAAGGTACCGACGAAATATCTCGAAACGGATGAAAATACAAGTGAATGAAGGCATTTGCTTTATACATTCTTAACTTGTCCACACGGGACAAATCTATGGGTTACCATACGATTGAATTTTCTCGTCGCGTAGACTATACGACGGTTGTTAGTATCGAGCTATACTGTCCGATATTTAACAACCTTCGTATAGTTCTAGGTCACGACGAGCATCGCACGTATGTTAACCGATAGACGGGGACTAAGTGGCGCTTTTAGTTTCATATATGAGTATCGATAGGAATATGAAGGTTTTATATTATCATCGAGTATCATATATTGGTTTTAACCTGAATATCTCGAATCGCTCTCTAATTATGCGTTTGTTGTGCATTCGTGTTGTATGTGTAACATGATTTTAAACCATTGAGATCAAGATTGATAGAACTGATCATCCTACATTGCAATAGCATTCATCAACCAAAAACTATTATTGCAATGGTATTCATCTATAACAATCAACAATTAAAACTACAAATGTAGGATACTGATATCATAAAGCGTTATACGCAACATTGATAGAACTGATAAATAAAAAAACGAAACACAAACCGTATCAAGATTTAACAACTTTGATTATGTCATATACGCGGGCCGATATTTTCATATTAGCCAATAGGAAAAAATAGATTGCGGTCTGGATATGGCATATTGGCAGATGTTACCTATATGCATACATGCATGTTGTCTCCCCATTTTTTCATAAATCAAACCAACTACATATATCAAACTAGTCCATGCCACCAATCGGAAACTCCACTATGTCTTTGAATTATTATTTTTTCAAATAGCATTGAGCTCCTATTGACATTGTCCCATCCAACAAATTTGTTGAGCTTGCCTCGACCTTCATCTAGCTTTCACATGCCATACACATTAGATGAGTAATATAGTTATAAATTATGGTATTTTGTTGTCATCAATCCACCTAACCCTAACCCCAAGTTGCTCTCTGAAAGCACATAGAACCATCCCCCTAGTCAAGCATAGCTTTCTCTGTGCAATTGTTCTCATTCTTAATTTCTCACATTCATTACTCTCTCATTTTCTTGTCAACAAATTTGTTGTGCAATTGTTCTCATTCTTAATTTCTCACATTCATTACTCTTTCATTTTCTTGTTTTTTTCCAACTCCCCACCACTTAACCCTAGCCCCAGCCCCAGCCCCAGCCCAGCCCAGCCCCAACCTAACCCTAACCCCAGCGCGGCCAGCTAAACCCCAACACCAACCCTAAGGCAAACCCTAACCCCAGCCCCAGCAGCAGCCGAACCCCAACCCTAACCCTAACCCCAACCCCGACCCCAACCCCGACCGCGACCCCTACCGAACCCCAACTCGCGCGCGCAACCCCAGACCCAAACATGAACCCTAAGCCCAAAATAATCAAAAAATTCTTTAATTTACCTCAAGATTTACTCACCTGAACGGCGGTGGCGACGAGAACGGCGGTGGGGACGAGGAGAACGACGGTGGCGACGAGGAGAACGGCGTGGCGATTTGGGGATTTTTTTCGCGCGCGATCGAGAGAGAGAGAAAGAAAGTGAGCGTAGGCGATCGATCTGTGCCTTTATTAAATCGATATTTAGTTGCCCCTATGGATATACCCGTAGATCTTTTGTTTGCGGCTCCGTAGGGGCAAACACCAAATTAAGAATTAATATTTTTATTCTTGGACGTCTGGGCCCGTAGGGGCAACCTTTTAGCCCTACGGATTAATCCGTAGGGCCAAGTTAAATCTGCCTTCCGTAGGGGCAACCCCCTATTTTATGATTCGATTGTGTTCCGTTCATATCGGGGAGAGAGATTCGTCGGTTGATTTGATTCTCCTCGATATATTAGACTTTGATGTGCTTCTGGGCATGGATTGGCTAGCCACTTGTTATGCTTCTGTGGACTGCCGTGAGAAGGCAGTCAGATTTAGCTTTCCGGGAGAGCCAGTTCTTGTTATTCAGGGAGACCGCAGCGTCACCCTTCCCAGCTTGATTTCGTCTCTTTGCGCTGGTCAGCTCTTGCGGAAGGGATGTCAGGGATTCTTTGTATATATTTATGATACTCGAGATGCAGAGGTTCCTTTGGACCGGGTCCCGATTGTTTTTGAGTTTCCTGATGTTTTCCCTGATGAGCTGCCTGGGCTACCGCCTGAGCGCGACGTTGAGTTCTGCATCGATTTGATTCCCGGCTCGGGGCCTATTTCTATACCGCCTTATCGGATGGCCCCGGCGGAGCTCAGAGAGCTGAAGAATCAGTTGCAGGATTTGTTAGATAAGGGGCTTATTCGACCTAGCGTTTCTCCGTAGGGTGCTCCGGTCCTGTTTTTTAAGAAGAAGGACGGCAGTTTGCGTTTGTGTATCGACTACCGCCAGCTGAACAAGGTTACCGTACGGAACTGGTATCCCTTACCACATATCGACGATTTGTTTGACGAGCTTCAGGGGGCAGGATATTTCTCGAGGATCGATTTGCGATCAGGATACCATCAGCTACGAGTTCGACAGGAGGATATACCGAGGACAGCTTTCCGCACGCGCTATGGCCACTATGAGTTTTTGGTGATGTCGTTCGGACTCACCAACGCTCCAGCAGCATTCATGGATTTGATGAACCGTATATTCAGGAAGTATCTCGACTTGTTCATCATAGTGTTCATTGATGATATTTTGGTGTATTCCCGGAGCCGAGAGGAGCACGAGCAGCACTTGCGGATTACGTTGCAAACTTTGAGGGAGCACCAGCTTTTCGCAAAATTTTCCAAGTGTGCATTCTGGCTGGACAGCGTGGTTTCTTGGGTCACGTGATTACGAGAGATGGCATATGTGTGGACCCGAAGAAGATCGAGGCCGTTCAGCAGTGGCCCAGACCGACATCAGTTACTGAGATCCGCAGTTTCCTAGGCCTGGCTGGCTACTACAGGCGATTCGTTCAGGATTTCTCCCGTATTGCTGCACCTTTGACCGGATTAACCCGGAAGGGAGTTCCTTTCGATTGGAAGGAGGAGTGCGACCACAGTTTTCAGCAGCTTCGGACTTGTTTGACTACGACGCCGGTGTTATCATTGCCTTCAGGATCAGGAGGATTCATGGTTTATTGTGACGCTTCACGAGTGGGGCTAGGGTGCGTATTGATGCAGCATGACAGGGTGATCACGTATGCTTCACGGCAGTTGAAGAAACATGAACACAACTACCCCACTCACGATTTGGAGATAGCTGCAGTGGTCTTTGCACTTAAGATCTGGCAACATTACCTATACGGCGAGTCATGCCCGATATTCACTAATCACAAGAGCTTGAAGTATATATTTCAGCAGCGAGACCTGAATCTGAGACATCGCCGTTGGATGGAGCTGGTGAAGGACTACGATTGTGGGATTTTGGATCACCCGGGCAAGGCTAATGTAGTGACGGATGCTTTGAGCAGGAGGCCCGGGGCAGTCTATCTTGTTTGCACGCAGTACAGAGGCAGTCGTCGGCAGATTGGCAAACTTTATGCGACAGCCGAGTTAAGTTCGAGTTCACTCCGATAGAGGGACAGCTTGCGCATGTCCGTGCACGTCCGCAGTTACTTGACCGTATTCGAGAGGCATAGCCCAGCGATGACCGTCTTTCAGAGATCATAGAGCAGGTGCGGCAGGGAAGAGTTTCTGAGTTCGTGATCGATGATCAGAGAGTACTGTGATTTAGGACTCGACTGTGCGTACCATATTCTGAGGGACTGCGGCGTGAGATTCTTGAGGAGGCGCATAGATCGACATACAGCGTTCATCCGGGTTCCACCAAGATGTACCGCGATTTGAGAGATGTCTTTTGGTAGGACGGGATGAAGAGGGACGTCACAGAGTTTGTATCGAGATGCCTGACTTGCCAGCAAGTCAAGGCCGAGCACCAGAGGCCCGCGGGAGAGTTGCAGCCTTTGCCCATTCCGGAGAGGAAATGGGAACAGATTTTTATGGACTTCATTGTGGGTCTACCCAGGACCAGTCGAGGGTATGACTCCATTTGGGTGATCGTGGATCGTTTGACGAAAGCGGCTCACTGCCTGCCAGTGAAGACCACTTTCAGTTTTGCTCAGTATGCCCAGATCTACATCGACGAGATTGTACGACTGCATGGAGTCCCGACGTGTATCGTGTCCGACAGAGGCACCCAGTTTACCAGCCGACTATGGCAGAGACTTCAGGAGGCATTGGGCACCCGTTTGAGTTTCAGCACAGCATTTCATCCGCAGACCGACGGCCAGTCAGAGCGGACTATTCAGACTCTTGAGGACATGCTCCGAGCGTGCGTTTTAGACTTTGGAGGTAGCTGGAATCATCATTTACCCATAGTGGAGTTCTCCTACAACAACAGCTTCCAGGATACTATTCAGATGGCACCTTTCGAGGCATTGTATGGGAGGAGATGCAGATCGCCCGTCTGTTGGACAGAGCTCAGCGAGAGCAGTATATTGGGGCCGCAGCTTGTTGAGGAGACGACCGCGAAGATACAGTTGATTCGAGACCGTATGAGAGCGGCTCAGAGCAGGCAGAAATCGTATGCGGATAGACGCCGTCGCAGACTAGAGTTCGCAGTTGGCGATCATGCTTTTCTGAGGGTCTCTCCGATGAAGGGCGTGATGCGATTTGGGCGAAAAGGAAAGCTTAGTCCCAGATTTGTGGGTCCCTTTGAGATCCTCGAGCGTGTCGGCGCAGTTGCATATTGTTTGGCTCTTCCATCCAGCTTTCCCGATGTTCACCCTGTCTTCCATGTTTCGATACTCCGCAAGTACATTCACGACCCTTCGCATGCGATTCAGCACCCGACAGTCCTGCTAGAGCGTGACCTTTCTTTTGCAGAGCAGCCGGTGGTCATCCTGGATCGGCAGGTGAAGAAATTGAGATCGAAAGTTATACCGACCGTCAAGGTCCTTTCGCGTGGCCCGAGCAGCGAGGAGGTCACCTTGGAGACCGAGGACGAGATGAGGAAGAAATATCTCCATCTCTTTGAAGGTACGCGTAGCTAGATTTTTAAATTCGGGGACCGAATTTCTTTAAGGGGGGAAGATTGTAACGCCTCGAAAACTCGTTTTGGTGTTTTCCCGAAAATCGGTGAAAATTTGGTATTTTTCCGTAAATCGTCTTTTTTATTATTTTGCAGTTTAGGCCTAATTATACCTAATTTGGATAGGTAATTGCTAGTTTTTAGTAGCTAATGAGTTACTTATAAATTTCTGGTCACTTAAAATTTTTCTCTAATTTTTCAATTTTTAATATTATTTTAAGCCGGTAAAAATATATTAAATTAGCGATAAATACAAATTTAAATGGGCTAATTTTAATCTTTAAAATCATGTTAACTAAAATCTAGTTAGTAATATAAATTTTTAGTATTTTATTTCAAGTTCTAATTGGTTTTAATTATGGAAAACAAAAATTTATTTAATTTAAGCTAAAACTTGCAATTTTGAGCTTGTGGGGGGTCTTTTTGCATAGAATTTCTTTGTAAAATCTCTCTCACTCATTCCTCTCCCCTAGGCCGGCCCCACCAACAGCATCTCAAGAAAATTCTTTCCCTCTTTTTGATTTTAAATCATGTGAAGAAATGATGTGTTTAAAAGGGTTTTAAAAAAGGTTAATTTGGAGGTATGTGTACATTGATTGGTGAGGGGTTGACTTGGACAATTTTGCACACAACACACCCTCACTTTTTCCCCTCTCCATCATGGCCGGCTACACCACTACTGGAGCAGTCCACTCCCCCCCCCCCCCGCCCTCAATTTTGTTTTCAACTCATTTTAATAGTTCAATGTGATAAGGATTAAAATATAGTAATTGGAGTATGGGTTTTTGTTGTTTGATTGGTCTTTTGCCTTTGAAAATTTTTCCCCAACTCCCCCACAACTCTCCCCACTCCTCCCCAGCCAAGAATTCTGCTGAAAACAGCAGCCCCTCCCCCTTCTTGTTTCATCTCTTTTCATCATCAAATTTCATCAAAAATTGCTCCAAAAATCCAAATCAAACCTCAAAATTTCAAGCCCATTCTTCATCCCATTCTTCTTAACCTTTCTAGCTTGGATTTTGGATTCTAGGAGGCCATATTTGGAGGCAAAACTTCTTCCTAGATCTAGATCTTGTGGTATAATCCTTACCCATTTAACTTCTTTTGGTTAATTCCTTTAATTAAATGGTTTTAGTGTTAATAGTTTAGCTAAATTCTAGTTTAGATTTTAAAGTTCATGGCTTGAGTTTAAACTAGGGTTTAGAAAACCATTATTAGGTTAATTAGGTTATTTTGTTATCTAGTTGTTATATTAACCTAATCAATGAGGTTACTTTGTGTAGCGCCTTGAAAAGTCGTTTTGGTGTTTTCCTGAAAATCGGTGAAAATTCGGTATTTTTCCGTAAACCGTCTTTTTGTTATTTTGCAGTTTAGGACTAATTATACCTAATTTGGATAGGTAATTGCTAGTTTTTAGTAGCAAATGAGTTACTTATGAAATTCTGGTCGTTTAAAATTTTTCCCTAATTTTTCAATTTTTTAATATTATTTTAAGCCGGTAAGAAAATACATTAAATTAGCGTTAAATACAAATTTAAATGGGCTAAATTTAAGCTTTAAAAACATGTTAATTAAAATCTAGTTGTAACATAAATTTTTAGTAATTTATTTTAAGTTTTAACTAATTTTTATTATGGAAAACGAAATTTATGGAATTTAAGCTAAAACTTGCAATTTTGGACTTGTAGGGGGTCTTTTTGCATAAAATTTCTTTTGTAAAACCCCTATCACTCTTCCCTCACCCCTAGGCCGGCCCATTTCCAGCAACTCAAAAAAAAAATTCCTTGCCTCTTTGACTTTTATTCTTGTGTAGAAAAGAGGTGTTTTTTTAAAGGATTTTGACTTTTATTTGGGTATGGGTCTTTAGTGATTGGTATGGGTTGAATTTGACTTTTCCCACACCCCACACCATCCCCCTCTCCCTTGTGCAGGCTGAAATCTGCAGCCCCTCCCCTTTTCATCATTTTTCTTTTCATCTTCTTCGAAAATTCTTCAAGTTTGCTCCAAAATTGCAATTTAAACCTCACAAATTAAACCCCATCCTTCATCCCATTCTCCTTAGCCTCTCTTGCTTGGATCATGGTGCTATGAAGCCATCTTTGGAGGCATCTTGTTCTTGCTAGATCCATAGATCTTGAGGTATAATTTCCACCAAGTTAAGTTCTTATGGTTAGAATTCTATAATGGAGTTGTTTTAGTGTTAATATTAGTGCTAATTTCATTCTAGATTTTTTAAAAGTTAATGGTTGAAATTAAACTAGGGTTTTAGAAACCATTATTTAGTTAATTAAAACTAATTAGCTATCTAGTTGTTTACTAAACCAATCTTTAAGGTTACTTTGCTTAAGTGGCTTCATATTATGCTAATCTAAGTTAAACTTGTGTGAAATTTTCATTGTAATTGCTAATTACAAAAATCAAGAAAGGGGTTTGTGTATGGAAATAGATTGAAGCATGATTGTTGTGTTGGAATTATGGTTTGATGCATTGTAAAAGGTTTAAAATTTGTGTCGTGGCTATCTAGTGGGTTAGTTTGGATGGTTGTGTTGGATTGTGTTAAGTTTATCGCTAATTGTCGATGTTTGCACCAAATTGCAAATTTCTAGCTTACTAGTTTTGTTATAAAAATATTGTGATGAATTATTTTGATATCTCGATGATTGTTTTGGCTTATCCTATGACATTTAGGATGTGTGAGTGCGGATTTTTGAGTGATCGGGTTTTAGTTTTGCCGGGCGACCAAATCGACGTTTTAGATAGTTTTTGCGATTTTCGCGTGTGTTCCGCGCACCTTGTGCACGTTGTACCTAGCTTGTGAACGTTGGTATTTTCATTTGGGATTTGCGTCGTTTCATGGTATGTAACCTTATATTTGGTATTGATGTAAATTCCAGGTTCGGTCGCGGAGACGTCAGACGCGGCACGAAAGGGGAAAGCAGTGATTGGATGTGACTAGCTAGGGATTCCGGTGAGTAGATGTAACATCTACGGGGAATTATCGTTGGATGGCGCAAGCCGCCCGATAGTTTTAGTAGCTTAAAAAGATTCTTAGTAATGTTAGTAATTAGGGGTGTAATACTTGTATGATTATTTGCTACATTCATGCCTTATATTGACATACATATGCGAACCCATTCTATAGGACACCTGCACCATTGCCAGGGTTTTTTTATATGCAGCACGAGCACTATTCATGCTTACACCCACGCCCTGGTAATTGCCATGCCACCACACTAGATAACCTATAAATTGAAATCTTTTACTATAATTGATACTTAAACTTGTGCTATTGCCTTTAATTTCTTAAAATGAAATCGTAGGATTGCTATTCATGTGCATGTACCTCATCATATTATTTGTTCATGCCTAGTCTATTAATCACACATCGCAACTTGATTATTGATACCATATGCATTCATTATCATTGATATATGCACTTATGAGGATTTCTTGAGATTTTATGATATTTTGGATTTCGGAGGAAAGCCGCAAAATTTCTAAACTTATTATATTTTTTTTAAATATGTAAATTGCGGTTTTCTAGTGATGTAAGTGTCGTCCACTATGAGTTTGCTGTGGTTTTCGAGACCCGTTTCGAGGAGTTGGATGAACCGTCTCGGGTATATGGTGGGCCCGGTAAGGTACCCCGGGGCAAGAAGCTCGTGTTGCTGACGATGAGCCTGGCAGGGGACGGATTACCTACCGGTGACTGTTTGGGACGGCGGATATCCAGAGGATACCGACCGTGGCCGCGAGATGATGAGATAGTGATATTGAGATGGGTCAGCCGGATGGCTGAGGCCAGAGATACTATGACATGGATATATGAGATTTGTGATAGTTTTGAGGTGTCGTTGCTGGACACAGGTTCTTGTTGATTCTATTGGTATTGTGCTGGTATTTCAAAAGAGATTCCTAAAGGAAAAATATGATTCTTATACTTACACATTCAGATCATGGTTTGATTCGTATTGCATTCATACCTGCTGGTATATTTATATTGCATACATACCAGCTATTATGTCCTGCCTTACCTGTATTTTAGATGCTAGGATGCTTGTGTGCATGCATTCGATAGCCTGTGTAGATGTTATTTATTACTCACAAGTTGGCAACTCACCCCCGTTGTGCCACAGCCTTTTGCAGGTCCGCTCCGTCAGTACAGTAGCGGCGGGCGCACTTGCTTCTTTTGCCTCTTTTGCCTGAACTCGAGGTTTTGCTCTTAGGTGGGTTATATTATTATTTTTGCACCACCTTGTATATTCTTTGTATCTAGTGTACTCCATCTACTGTATCTACCATTATTGTTGTATATTGACCTAGAGATGAGACTGTGAGATTTGTGGACTTTTTATGCTGTATTTTGGGGTCGAGCTCACTTGAGTCGACATGCTGTTTTTCTCATGCTTCTTTATAATTATTTTGCATGTTGTTGTTTTATATTGCATGGGATTTATGACCGCCTTGTGGCGAAGAGCTAGCTCCCGCTTGGAGATGCCTTATTTGTTGGATTTATATATATTCTTGTTGTACCCATTTTTGGGGGCCAGTATTTACAAAGGAGACTCTGCCGAAATTTTCGGAAAAATTGATATTGTTTTTAAAAAGGGTTGATATGACTTATTTGATAAACTCGCTTTCAATTGATTGGTTTTTCCTTCACTCTTTTGCTTTTTGGTTTTGGTTTCTGGGCTTTGGCTTACTTATTTTACGGACGCCTTGAGACATTTCGTAAACTTAAGTGCCAGTCACGTCCGTACCCTGCGGGTCGTGACAAAGTTGGTATCAGAGCGATAGGTTTTACCTTTTTGAGTGTAGGATGACCCTTGGTAGATGGAGTAAGTGACTTAAGTAGGGTAACGTAGCGTGTGTATGTCCGCGGCATACTTGCGATACGGTACTCCTCCTAAGTGACTTTCGGATATACTTGCTTGAAAATTCCTTCTTCAATTCCGTGTATCCTATGATCCTATTGCACTGTTCTTATTATCCGTTTTCCTGTAACAGCCACTATTCCGCCGAAAGCTACGAGGGCACAGAGGGCTGCCGCCCGAGACGAGATTCGAGCTGGCTCGTCCAGACTAGGACTGAGCAGGGTGGGTATGCCTACGCCGCAGGGACAGACCGATCCACCTTCCCCAGGCCGTATGGATAGGCTCGAGACTGGTATGGAGGAGTTGCGACAGATGATGGGGGGCATGCAGGAGCTACGTCAGATGGTAGAATCCCTAGTTGCAGCCAGTCGTACACCGAGGCCAGATGACGCACCTACTACATCCCAGACTACTATGATACCTGCTCCTACTACTACCACCGTGGCCATTCCGGTTTCACTACAGGATTTCATGAGGCTGAGACCTCCAGTATTCACCGGCACCGAGGCAGCGGAGGACCCACAGACGTTCCTTGACAGTTTAGCCAGGATCTGTCGTTCGCTGAGATGTTCGGATGATCGATGGGTAGAGCTTGCGAGTTTCCGACTAGAGGGTCTCGCGCAGACATGGTGAGAGTCAGTCTTGAGAGGTCGAGCTGCAGGTCTACCGCCTATGACTTGGGCCGAGTTTACAGCGGTCTTTCTAGCTCGTTTCCTCCCAGAGAGCGTTCCTGACGCCAGAGCTCGTAGCTTCGAGGCCTTAGTCAAGACACCTGGGATGACGGTGTCTGAGTATGACATCCAGTTTACACAGTTATCCCGATATGCTCCGTATTTGGTGGATACCGAAGAGAAGATGGTGAAGAGGTTCGTACAGGGACTTGATGCCCAGCTATATCTTGCCATTGGCGCTCAGCACTACGACACTTATTCAGCTGCTATGGATACGGCATTACGGATGGAGGCACGCATATCACAGACTTCGGCCGTTTCTGGGCCGAAGAGGATTCGCACCGAGGTGCCGTCTCAGAGGCAGCGTGCCAGATTCTTTCCAAGGGATGGGCCCGGCAGGGGATTTGGACGGGGTCAGTTATATGGTTCATATTCCCAGGGACAGCAGCCGTCGCCAGGATGTTTTGGGTGCGGGAGTCCGCACCATCTTGTTAGAGACTGTCCGGCGAGACGACAGGGAGCGGCGACCGTTCCGCATGTGACCCTACCACCATCACCACCCCCTCCTCAGAGAGCCCTACTTCCTACTACAGGCGATGCTCCACACCAGTTAGGTGCACACAGAGGCCGTGGACGCGGCGGTCCTGTTCAGAGAGGACGAGGAGGCAGAGGCCGAGGTCGAGGTCAGCCCGCTATCAGTGGAGGACAGGCCCGAGTTTTTGCTTTGACACCGCAGGATGTGCAGGCATCCAATGCCGTTGTGACAGGTACCTTGCCAGTTTGCTCTTTTGACGCGCGAGTATTATTTGACCCAGGTTCCACACATTCGTACGTCTCTACACACTTTGCACCGATGTTGGGCCGTGAGTCGTCGTCGTTAGATCATCCGCTTGTTGTTGTTACTCCGGTAGGCGAGTCGTTTGTCGCTCGTTTTGTATTTCGATTGTGTTCCGTTCGTATCGGGGAGAGGGATTCATCGGTTGATTTGATTCTCCTCGATATGTTGGACTTTGATGTGCTTCTGGGCATGGACTGGCTGGCCACTTGTTATGCTTCGGTGGACTGCCGTGAGAAGGCAGTCAGATTTAGCTTTCCGGGAGAGCCAGTCCTTGTTATTCAGGGAGACCGCAGCGTCACCCTTCCCAGCTTGGTTTCGTCTCTTTGCATTGGTCAGCTCTTGCGGAAGGGATGTCAGGGATTCTTAGCGTATATTTGTGATACTCGAGCTGCAGAGGTTCCGTTGGAACGGGTCCCGGTTGTTTGTGAGTTCCCTGATGTTTTCCCTGATGAGCTACCTGGGCTACCACCTGAGCGCGATGTTGAGTTCTGCATTGATTTGATTCCCGGCTCGGGACCTATTTCTATACCGCCTTATCGGATGGCCCCGGCAGAGCTTCGAGAGCTGAAGGATCAGTTGCAGGATTTGTTAGATAAGGGGCTTATTCGACCTAGTGTTTCTCCGTGGGGTGCTCCGGTCCTATTTGTCAAGAAGAAGGACGGAAGTTTGCGCTTATGTATCGACTACCGCCAGCTGAACAAAGTTACCGTTCGGAACAGATATCCGTTGCCACGCATTGATGATTTGTTCGACCAGCTTCAGGGTGCGGGATATTTTTCGAGGATCGACTTGCGATCAGGATACCATCAGCTGCGAGTTCGACAGGAGGATATACCGAGGACAGCTTTCCGCACGCGCTACGGCCACTATGAGTTTTTGGTGATGTCGTTCGGACTCACCAATGCCCCAGCAGCATTCATGGATTTGATGAACCGTACATTCAGACCGTATCTTGACTTGTTCATCATCGTGTTTATCGACGATATCTTGGTGTACTCCCGGAGCAGAGAGGAGCACGAGCAGCACTTGCGGATTACGTTACAGACTCTGAGAGAGCACCAGCTGTTCGCAAAGTTCTCCAAGTTTGCATTCTGGCTGGACATCGTCGGATTCTTAGGTCACGTGATTACGAGAGACGGCATATGTGTGGACCCGAAGAAGATTGAGGCTGTTCAGCAGTGGCCCCGACCTACATCGGTTACTGAGATCCGTAGTTTTCTAGGCCTGGCGGGCTACTACAGGCGTTTTGTTCAGGACTTCTCCCGTATAGCTGCACCTTTGACCGGTTTGACCCGGAAGGGAGTTCCTTTAGTTTGGACAGAGGAGTGCGAGCGCAGTTTTCAGCAGCTACGGACTTGTTTGACTATGGCGCCGGTATTATCTTTGCCTTCGGGATCAGGTGGATTTGTGGTCTACTGTGATGCTTCGCGAGTGGGGTTAGGATGCGTATTGATGCAGCATGGCCGGGTGATCGCTTATGCTTCTCGGCAGTTGAAGATGCATGAACAGAACTACCCCACTCACGATTTGGAGATGGCTGCAGTGGTCTTTGCACTGAAGATTTGGCGACATTACCTATATGGCGAGTCGTGCCAAATATTCACAGATCACAAGAGCTTAAAATACATATTTCAGCAGCGAGACCTGAACCTCAGACAGCGTCGTTGGATGGAGTTAGTGAAAGACTACGACTGCGAGATCTTATATCACCCAGGCAAGACGAATGTAGTGGCGGATGCGTTGAGTAGGAGGCCCGGGGGTAGTCTATCCTATTTACGCGCAGTGCAGAGGCAGTCGTCAGCAGATTGGCAGATGTTATGCGACAGCCGAGTTGAGTTCGAGTTCACTCAGACAGGGGGACAGCTCGCGCATGTTCGTGCACGCCCACAGTTGGTTGACCGTATATATGAGGCACAGCGCAGTGACGACCGTTGCTCAGAGATCATGGCATAGATAGGACAGGGTAGATTTTCCGAGTTCGTGATTGACGATCAGGGGATTTTACGCTATGGATCTAGACTGTGCGTACCAGATGCTGATGGATTGCGGCGCGACATTCTTGAGGAGGCACACCGATCAGTGTATAGTGTCCACTCCGGTTCCACCAAGATGTACCATGATATGAGAGAGACCTACTGGTGGGACGGGATGAAGAGGGACATTGCGGAGTTTGTATCGAGATGCCTGACTTGTCAGCAAGTCAAGGCCGAGCACCAGAGGCCCGCAGGAGAGCTACAGCCGTTACCCATTCCGGAGTGGAAATGGGAGCAGATTTCGTTGGATTTCGTTGTGGGTCTACCCAGGACCAGTCGAGGGTATGACTCCATCTGGGTGATCGTAGATCGATTGACGAAAGCGGCTCACTTCCTTCCAGTGAAGACGACTTTCAGCTTCGCTCAGTATGCCCAGCTTTACATCGACGAGATCGTGCGGTTGCATGGCGTACCGACTTGTATCGTGTCAGATCGAGGCACCCAGTTCACCAGCCAACTTTGGCAGAGACTTCAGGGGGCTTTGGGCATTCGTTTGAGCTTCAGCACAGCGTTTCATCCGCAGACCGACGGACAGTCAGAGCGGACCATTCAGACTCTCGAGGACATGCTCAGAGCGTGCGTTTTAGACTTCAGCGGTAGCTGGGATCGTCATTTACCTCTAGTGGAGTTCTCCTACAACAACAGCTTCCAGGATACTATTCAGATGGCACCTTTTGAGGCATTGTATGGGAGGAGATGCAGATCGCCCGTCTGTTGGACAGAGCTCAGCGAGAGCAGTATTTTGGGGCCGCAGCTTGTTGAGGAGACGACAGCGAAGATACAGTTGATCCGAGACCGGATGAGAGTGGCTCAGAGCAGGCAGAAATCGTATGCGGACAGGCGCCGTCGCAGATTAGAGTTCGCAGTTGGCGACCATGTTTTTCTGAGAGTCTCTCCGATGAAGGGCGTGATGCGTTTTGGGCGAAAGGGGAAGCTTAGCTCCAGATTCGTAGGTCCTTTCGAGATCCTCGAGCGTGTCGGCGCTGTTGCATATCGTTTGGCCCTTCCACCCAGCTTTCCCGATGTTCACCCCGTCTTCCATGTTTCGATGCTCCGCAAGTACCTTCACGACCCTTCGCATGCGATTCAGCACCCGACAGTCCAGCTAGAGCGCGACCTTTCTTTTGCAGAGCAGCCGGTGGCCATCCTGGATCGGCAGGTGAAGAAGTTGAGATCGAAAGTTATACCGACCGTCAAGGTCCTTTGGCATGGCCCGAGCTGCGAGGAGGTCACCTGGGAGACCGAGGGCAAGATGAGAAAGAAATATCCCTATCTCTTTGAAGGTACGCGTAGTTATATTTTTAAATTCGGGGACCGAATTTCTTTAAGGGGGGAAGATTGTAGCGCCTTGAAAAGTCGTTTTGGTGTTTTCCTGAAAATCGGTGAAAATTCGGTATTTTTCCGTAAATCGTCTTTTTGTTATTTTACAGTTTAGGACTAATTATACCTAATTTGGATAGGTAATTGCTAGTTTTTAGTAGCAAATGAGTTACTTATGAAATTCTGGTCGTTTAAAAATTTTCCCTAATTTTTCAATTTTTTAATATTATTTTAAGCCGGTAAGAAAATACATTAAATTAGCGATAAATACAAATTTAAATGGGCTAAATTTAAGCTTTAAAAACATGTTAATTAAAATCTAGTTGTAACATAAATTTTTAGTAATTTATTTTAAGTTTTAACTAATTTTTATTATGGAAAACGAAATTTATGGAATTTAAGCTAAAACTTGCAATTTTGGACTTGTAGGGGGTCTTTTTGCATAAAATTTCTTTTGTAAAACCCCTCTCACTCTCCCCTCACCCCTAGGCCGGCCCATTTCTAGCAACTCAAGAAAAAAATTCCTTGCCTCTTTGACTTTTATTCTTGTGTAGAAAAGAGGTGTTTTTTAAAGGATTTTGACTTTTATTTGGGTATGGGTCTTTAGTGATTGGTATGGGTTGAATTTGACTTTTCCCACACCCCACACCATCCCCCTCTCCCTTGTGCAGGCCGAAATCTGCAGCCCCTCCCCTTTTCATCATTTTTCTTTTCATCTTCTTCAAAAATTCTTCAAGTTTGCTCCAAAATTGCAATTTAAACCCCACAAATTGAACCCCATCCTTCATCCCATTCTCCTTAGCCTCTCTTGCTTGGATCATGATGCTATGAAGCCATCTTTGGAGGCATCTTGTTCTTGCTAGATCCATAGATCTTGAGGTATAATTTCCACCAAGTTAAGTTCTTATGGTTAGAATTCTTTAATGGAGTTGTTTTAGTGTTAATATTAGTGCTAATTTCATTCTAGATTTTTTAAAAGTTAATGGTTGAAATTAAACTAGGGTTTTAGAAACCATTATTTAGTTAATTAAAGCTAATTAGCTATCTAGTTGTTTACTAAACCAATCTTTAAGGTTACTTTGCTTAAATGGCTTCATATTATGCTAATCTAAGTTAAACTTGTGTGAAATTTTCATTGTAATTGCTAATTACAAAAATCAAGAAAGGGGTTTGTGTATGGAAATAGATTGAAGCATGATTGTTGTGTTGGAATTATGGTTTGATGCATTGTAAAAGGTTTAAAATTTGTGTCGTGGCTATCTAGTGGGTTAGTTTGGATGGTTGTGTTGGATTGTGTTAACTTTATCGCTAATTGTCGATGTTTGTACCAAATTGCAAATTTCTAGCTTACTAGTTTTGTTATAAAAATATTGTGATGAATTATTTTGATATCTTGATGATTGTTTTGGCTTATCCTATGACATTTAGGATGTGTGAGTGCGGATTTTTGAGTGATCGGATTTTAGTTTTGCCGGGCGACCAAATCGACGTTTTAGATAGTTTTTGCGATTTTCGCGTGTGTTCCGCGCACCTTGTGCACGTTGTACCTAGCTTGTGAATGTTGGTATTTTCATTTGGGATTTGCGTCGTTTCATGGTATGTAACCTTATGTTTGGTATTGATGTAAATTCCAGGTTCGGTCGCGGAGACGTCAGACGCGGCACGAAAGGGGAAAGCAGTGATTGGACGTGACTAGCTAGGGATTCCGGTGAGTAGATGTAACATCTACG
This sequence comes from Agapanthus africanus, assembly GCA_030015575.1. Classification (NCBI taxonomy): domain Eukaryota; kingdom Viridiplantae; phylum Streptophyta; class Magnoliopsida; order Asparagales; family Amaryllidaceae; genus Agapanthus; species Agapanthus africanus. The sequence goes on from CM057343.1 coordinate 518,585,573, forward strand.
GGGGACTATCGTTGGATGGCGTAAGCCACCCGATAGTTTTAGTAGGTTAAAAAGATTCTTAGTAATGTTAGTAATTAGGGGTGTAATACTTGTATTATTATTTGCTACATTCATGCCTTATATTGACATACATATGCGAACCCATTCTATAGGACACCTGCACCATTGCCAGGGTTTTTTTATATGCAGCACGAGCACTATTCATGCTTACACCCACGTCCTGGTAATTGCCATGCCACCACACTAGATAACCTATAAATTGAAACCTTTTACTATAATTGATACTTAAACTTGTGCTATTGCCTTTAATTCCTTAAAATGAAATCGTAGGATTGCTATTCATGTGCATGTACCTCATCATATTATTTGTTCATGCCTAGTCTATTAATCACACATCGCAACTTGATTATTGATACCATATGCATTCATTATCATTGACATATGCACTTGTGAGGATTTCTTGAGATTTTAAAATATTCTGGATTTCGGGGGAAAGCCGCAAAATTTCTAAACTTATTATATTTTTTTTAAATATGTAAATTGCGGTTTTCTAGTGATGTAAGTGTCGTCCACCATGAGTTTGCTGTGGTTTTCGAGACCCGTTTCGAGGAGTTGGATGAACCATCTCGGGTACATGGTGGGCCCGGTAAGGTACCCCGGGGCAAGAAGCTCGTGTTGCTGACGATGAGCCTGGCAGGGGACAGATTACCTACTGGTGACTGTTTGGGACGGCGGATATCCAGAGGATACCGACCGTGGCCGCGAGATGATGAGATAGTGATATTGAGATGGGTCAGCCGGATGGCTGAGGCCAGAGATACTATGACATGGATATATGAGATTTGTGATAGTTTTGAGGTGTCGTTGCTGGACACAGGTTCTTGTTGATTCTATTGGTATTGTGCTGGTATTTCAAAAGAGATTCCTAAAGGAAAAACATGATTCTTATACTTACACATTCATATCATGGGTTGATTCGCATTGCATTCATACCTGCTAGTATATTCATATTGCATACATACCTGCTATTATGTCCTGCCTTACCTGTATTTTAGATGCTAGGATGCTTGTGTGCATGCATTCGATAGCCTGTGTAGATGTTATTTATTACTCACGAGTTGGCAACTCACCCCCGTTGTGCCACAGCCTTTTGCAGGTCCGCTCCGTCAGTACAGTAGCGGCGGGCGTACTTGCTTCTTTTGCCTCTTTTGCTTGGACTCGAGGTTTTGCTCCTAGGTGGGTTATATTATTATTTTTGCACCACCTTGTATATTCTTTGTATCTAGTGTACTCCATCTACTGTATCTACCATTATTGTTGTATATTGACCTAGAGATGAGACTGTGAGATTTGTAGACTTTTTATGCTGTATTTTTGGGGTCGAGCTCACTTGAGTCGACATGCTGTTTTTCTCATGTTTCTTTATGATTATTTTGCATGTTGTTGTTTTATATTGCATGGGATTTGTGACCGCCTTGTGGCGAAGAGCTAGCTCCCGCTTGGGGATGCCTTATTTGTTGGATTTATATATATTCTTGTTGTATCCATTTTTGGGGGCCAGTATTTACAAAGGAGACTCTGCCGAAATTTTCGGAAAAATTGATATTGTTTTTAAAAAGGGTTGATATGACTTATTTGATAAACTCGCTTTCAATTGATTGGTTTTTCCTTCACTCTTTTGCTTTTTGATTTTGGTTTCTGGGCTTTGGCTTACTTATTTTACGGACGCCTTGAGACGTTTCGTAAACTTAAGTGCCAGTCATGTCCGTACCCTGCGGGTCGTGACACTTTGCTTAAGTGGCTTCATATTATGCTAATCTAAGTTAATCTAGTATGAAATTTTGATTGTAATTGCTAATTACAAAAATCAAAAAGAGGTGTATGTATGGAAATAGATTTTGAAGCATGATTAATGTGTTGAAAATTAGTGTAGTGGCTATCTATGGTTAACTTGGGTGTTTGCGCGATATTGTGTGCACTTTATCGCAAATCCGCGATATTTGCACGAATTTGGAAATCCTTTGTGCTTACTAGGTTTTTGCAAAATTTAGGGGATAAATTATATTAGTTATCGTGAGTATATTGTTGGCATCTCCAATGACATTGAGGAGATGTGACTGTGAAATTTGGGGTAATCGGGTTTTAGTTTTGCCGGGCGCCCCAAAACGACGATTATAGTTTGTTTTTGTGATTTTCGGGTGTGTTTCGTGCACCTTGTGCACGTTGTGCCTAACTCGTGAACGTTGATATTTTCGTTTGGGATTTGCGTCGTTTCATGATATGTAACCTTATGTTTTGTATTAGTGCAAATTCCAGGTTCGGTCGCGGAGACTTCGTACGCGGTACGAAAGGGGAAAGGGGAAAGCGGTGATTGGACATAACTAGCTGGGGATTCCGGTGAGTAGATGTAATATCTACGGGGGACTATCGTTTGGATGGCGCAAGTCGCCCGATAGTTTAAGTAGTTATAGATTTCTAGTGATATTAGTAACTACATCCATGCTTTATTTTGACATATATATGCGAACCCATTCTATAGGACACATGCACTATTGCCAGGGTTTTTATATATAGCACGAGCACTATTCATGCGTACACACACGCCCTGGTAATTGCCATGCCACCATACTAGATAAATTATAATTTGAAACCTTTTTACTATAATTGATACTTAAACCTGTGCTATTGCCTTTAAATCCTTAAAATAAAATCGTAGGATTGCTATTCATGTGCATGTACCTCATTACATCATTTGTTCATGCCTAGTCTATTAATCATAGATCGTAACTTGAACATTGATACCATATGCATTCATTTTCATTGACGTATGCACTCATGATGATTTCTTGAGATTTTATGATATTTCTGGATTTCGGAGGAAAGCCGCAAAATTTCTAAAACTTATTACCCTTTTTAAAATATGCAAAATTGCGGTTTTCTAATGATGTAAGTGTCGTCCACCATGAGTTTGCTGTGGTTTTCGAGACCCGTTTTGAGGAGTTGGATGAACCGTCTCGGGTACATGGTGGGCCCGGTAAGGTACCCCGGAGGGGAGAAGGTCGTGTTGCTGACGTTGAGCCTGGCAGGGGATGGACTATCTACCGGTGACTTTTTGGCACGGCGGATATCCAGAGGATACCGACCGTGGCCGCGAGATGATGAGATATTGACATTTGAGATGGGTCAGCCGGACGGCTGAGGCCAGAGATACTGTGACATGGATACATGAGATTGAGACAGTTTTGAGGTGTCGATGCTGGACATAGATTCTTGTTGATTCTATTGGTATTGTGCTGATATTTCAAAAGAGATTCCTAAAAGAAAAACATGATTTGTTATACTTACACATTCAGATCACGAGTTGATTCATATTGCATACATAACTGCTAGTACATTCATGTTGCATACATACCTGCTAGTATATCCTGCCATACCTGTATTATAGATGCTAGGATGCTTGTGTGCATGCGTATGATTGCCTCTATAGATGTTATTTATTACTCACGAGTTGGCAACTCACCCCCGTTATGCCACAGTCTTTTGCAGGTCCGCTCCGTCAGCACAGTAACGGCGGGCGCACTTGCTTCTTTTGCCTCTTTTTCCTGGACTCGAGGCTTTTGCTCGTAGGTGGGTTGTATTATTATTTTGTACCACCTTGTATATTCTTTGTATCTAGAGTACTCCATCTACTGTATCTACCAGTATTGTTGTATATTGACCTAGAGATGAGACTGTGAGATTGGTGGGCTTTTTATGCTGTATTTTGGGGTCGAGCTCACTTGAGTCGACATGATGTTTTACTTGTGCTTCTTATATTTATTTATGCACATTGCTGATTTACATTGCGTGGGATTTGTGACCGTCTTGTGGCGAAGAGCTAGCTCCCGCTTGGGGATACCTTATTTATTGTATTCATATATATTCTTATTGTACCCATTTTGGGGGCCAGTATTTACAAAGGAGACTCTGCCGAAATTTTCGGAAAAATTGATATTGTTTTTGAAAAGGCTTGATATGACTTATTTGATAAACTCGCTTTCAATTGATTGGTTTTCCTTCACTCTTCAGCTTTTTGGTTTTGATTTCTGGGCTTTGGTTTACTTATTTTACGGACGTCTTAAGGCATTTCTTAACTTAAGTGCCAGTCACGTTCCGTACCCTGCGGGTCGTGACAATATATATATGAGAATAATGGAGGAAAGATGCCACAGGAGGGAATTTCTTCTTATGGTGTCGGAAAAATACAACCTCCATCATTTTTTCCGACGATTGGCACCCAATATCTTCATCGTTATCATCTAAGATGTGGGTACACTAAATTTCATTTGATTCTACAACTTTTTCACCGTTGATTTAGTGGGTTCAAAGTTAACGGTTTACCGACAATAGAACTTTTTACATTGCTAAATCAACAGTGAAAAGGTTGTAGGATCACATGAAATTTGGTGTACCCACATCTTAGATGATAACGATGAAGATGATGGTGTCTGATCGTCAGAAAACATGATGGAAGTTGTATTTTTTCGACGCCATGGGAGGAAATTACCTCCTATGGCCTCTTTTCTCTATTATTCTCTCTCTCTCTATATATATATATATATAGAGAGAGAGAGAGATTAATGGAGGAAAGAGGCCATAGGAGGGGATTTCCTCCTATGGCGTGGAAAAAATATAGTCTCCACCATTTTTTCCGACGATTGGCACCCAGCATCATCATCGTTATCATCTAAGATGTGCGTACACCAAATTTTATGTGATTCCACAACTTTTTCACCGTTGATTTAGTGGGTTCAAAATTAACGGTTTACCGACAATAGAACTTTTTACATTCCTAAATCAACGGTGAAAAAATTGTAGAATCACATGAAATTTGGTGTACCCATATTTTAAATTATAACGATGAAGATGATGGGGGCCGATCGTCGAGAAAATTGGTGGAGGTTGTATTTTTTCCACGCCACAGGAGGAAATTTCCTCCCATGGCCTCTTTTCTCCATTATTCTCATATATATAATGGAAGATGAAATCTTGTGCAAATTATTATATTAGACAAAAAAATATGCCAACAGAAGCTTTTAACACATGATGTGTATATATCTCATGGAAGATGAAATCTTGTGCAAATTGTTATATTAGACAAAAAAAAATATGCCAACAGAAGCCTTTAACACATGATGTGAAGTAACTTGTCAATGGTTGAATAATCCTAGCCAGCCAACAAAAGACACAGAAGTTCAAGAGACCTATCATTCTCAGCTGACAATTTCCCAGTCGTTTCTTTGGGCTCAAAATTTGACCATTGCCTTTTGGTCTCAAAGAGAGAGCGCTCTCTCTCTCTCTCTCTCTATATATATATAATCTCTTCAAGCTTTAGCCAAATGAACTGAAACATGTACACTACTTCAATTACAATATCTGACCTTCAGATCATTTCCATTCGAATATGTCGAACAGAGGAATGAAGGTGAAGATCATCGAAACTCGATTTGTCAAAACGAATGCGTCTGAATTCAAAACGGTGGTGCAGAAATTTACTGGAAAAGATTCTGTTTCATGGAAGCACAACCAAGAAATCAAGTTCGATAATATTGGAAGAAAGAAAGAGTTTGCGGCGGCGGCGGCGGCGGCTGCTGCTGCTGCTGCGATAGCAGAAAAAGGAGAATATGGTGATGATGAGTTAATGATACAAATGTTGATTAATGAATTGTTGAACTAGAGTTTTGATGATAAAGAATAGAAGTATGTAATATTGTAAGTATCCATCGTATGATATGTATCTACATAACGAGGGTTTTTGTTGACTGCAGCATGTGCATGTGCCAATGACATTCGGAAAGTTGAACGTTTCAGTACAGGAAACAAAAATGGATATGTGAAAGCCACTTGTTATCATACATATATGATATGGTACTCTTCAATTATATGCTTATGCTAAAAGAAAAATGTAAATCTAGAAAGTGAGATGTTTTTTTGAGATATATATATATATATATATTGACATCTACGATTATATATATAAATTCTTCACAAAGAAAAGTTAAAATTAAATTCTTCAAAAGCAATTAAATACATTTTAATACAATTTAATACAAATCCGACACATCCATTTAGCTATAATTCCTAATGGGTTATTAATCTATTCAACCTAGATTAGATTAGAACGGTGATTCTTCCCATTCGAAACTCCTGTTTTCTGATTTGGAATGTTGTGTCGACTGCAGTTGCAGTTATCTTATATTTTTGTGTACCTGATGATGCTCGATATCGGTGACTCCGCAGATCGTGACACGTGGCAGATGACGTGTCCCAGAGCATACAAGAAAGGATCAAGAACAGTACGTTGGAAGCATACCCCGAGCTTGCGACCCGGAGATGTTACCGACCTTCGGTGGCCTTCTAGACCACCCCCAGCTCGTCTCCGAGCTATCACAGAACCAAGATGTCTCGGCCTCCCGCTCGTTCCCGAGCCTCCCGCCGAGCTTATCTTCCTCGGTCTCACCGACCAACCCACAACACCGATCACAGGCGTCTCAGCCACGGCTCCGCGAATCTCGCCAGACGCGAGATATCCGCCGCTCATGATCCCGCGTTCCATGCCATCACGATCCCCCATTAACGAACATGTCTCTTGATTAATGGGGAATCCCGCCTTTCACGCGGGCGTAACGCCAGAGGCGTAATGGCCGGCATGAATCTCGCGCCCGCCTGTCCATTGCTGCCACTATATAAACCCCTCTCTCAGACGACTCGGGTAAGCCAATTTGACCCCAATAGGCCGTTACTCTACCAAAATACCCCGTCTAACGTGATCGTCGGAAGGTCCTCGGTGGCACAAACATCCCGGGTCTTCTTTGCAGGTAGCTCGGCCTCAACCACATAAAACCCATTAAGATACACACGCTTCAGGAGGCAACCCTCCAACTCAATCTCAGCCATCCATCAGCGCTCGTTGCAGATCAACGGAAGACAACATCTGAAGGAGATCCAGAGATCCATCAGTTGGCGCCGTCTGTGGGAAGCGCTAGTTCCACTCAACGAAAGTTCATCTTCCGATCTCGACTTCATGGCGGTCGGTCACCGCGACGATCCAAGCACCAGTCGTCGTCCTCCCTGCAGTGGGGACGAGGGAGAATCCCCTCCTCCCCCGAACGTCATTCAAGCCCTATTCGTTCGGATATATCGGCTCGCATTCGTCGTGGATGCACTTGTCCGCGTCCAAACGACCGGGCAAGCTACCCAGGTTGCCGTTCCCCCACCTCGAGACCGGGACCCCTTCAGAGGGAGAGAAGACTCTGCCCATGTCGGCACGACCGGACACCACCTCGCTGTCTCTGGCGGCCGTAGAACCCACGGGCCGACGTATTCAATGACCCGCTGGGCGCCGCACAGCTCAACAATGAGGTCTTTCGCCAGAGCGCCTCGCCCCTCGCCCCATCGCGCCCCTATCCCTCCCGAGGAAGTGTCGGTCAGCTCGCCTGCGCCCAGGCATGACCGGCACCCCCTCCCTCGATTGGATCGTGCGGACGGGACTTGCCACGGCATCTCGAAGATGACCTCGCCAGGGGACCTAAGGAACTTCATTGAATGGAACCGTGGCCGTGGCCAGATACAGGTCTCCAGTAGCAGAGGCCAAAAATCAGAATGTGCCCAATCATCAGGATACCACGGCAGACTCGACTCCCTCGAAAAGAAGATCGAAGGCATGCATCGGGAAAATCATCCTTCAAGCGACGGGGCTAAATATGCCGCCGACTCGCTCATGAAGAACTTCACCAAAGAACTACTCGCCGTCCACGTCTCCTCCCAGAACAAGCCCCCAAAGGTCTCCCTCTTCGACGGGAAGTTTCCAGGACTGTTCTGACGCCGCACAATGCTTCGCTTTCCCGGCCACTCTCATCCGCTCTTGACGAGACTGGTTCCGAGGACTCACGCCACGCTCAATCTCTACCTTCGATGAGCTGGCCACCCAATTCCTCGGTCACTTCGTCGGGAACAGACAGCAGAAGCGGACCGTTGACCATCTCTTCACCATAAAGAGCGGAGACAAAGAATCATTCAAAGGGTACGTCACCCGCTTCTACAATGCCCTCCTTGAGGTCCCAAAACACCAGGACGAAATGGTCATTACGGTCCTCATGTTGGGTCTTAGGCACAAAGAGTGGCTACGCTCCTTTGCATTAGCGCAACCTAAGACCATGGCAAAGGTAAAAGCCTGGACCGAACGTGAGATCTAGCTTGAGTCCGAAGTGAACGCTAACCTACCCCGGACAGAATAAGCTGATCAGAAGAAAAGGGTCCGGGAGGAGAAAAATAAGATTGAGCGGCCAAATCCCTACTCCCCGAAGTTTCAGGAGTATACCCTGCTCAACGTCTCCCAGATGGTACTGTTGGAGGAGGCTAAAGGCGAGAGGTTCTTCAAACTCCCCCAGTCTTGAATAGGGCGGCAAAGCGCACCCGGGGCCCCTACCGCGGCTTCCACAGGTCGCAGGGCCACTCTACTGAGAACTGCAAACAGCTCCGAGACTACATTAAGAGCTAATCCGCTCGGGGCACCTGGCAACGTACTTATGAGACAAGCGGAAAGCCGACCGTAAGCAAGAGCAACGTCCCCCTCCCGGCGAATTGACAATCGGACAAATCATGGCCATATCATCGGGGGGTCCGACGAGACTCAGTGTCCCTCACCGATCAAGGGGACTGGCAGCCATCCGAGGAAGAAGGCCAAAGCAGTCGAGCCGATCATTTTTACCGTTGAGGACCTCCACGGTATATTCCTGCCTCACTACGACCCGCTGGTGATCACAGCTCGGGTCCACCGCTACGAAGTGCAGAGGATACTGGTCGACTCAGGAAGCTCGGCGGACATTCTCTTTTATGACTGCTTTCTGCTTATGGGACTCACCCCATCGGACCTAAGGCTGACCGCCCATTCCTGTTAGGGTTCACTAACCACTCTATCCCGGCGGAAGGGGTGATCACTCTCCAATTTAACATTGGGGAGGCGGTCCGTACGTGCACCGTGCATGTGGAGTTTATCGTCGTGAGAATCCCATCGGCCTACAACGTCCTCCTTGGTCGCCCAATACTGAACTCCCTCCAGGCCCAGATATCGACCTACCACCTAGCGATGAAATTCCCGCTTGACCAAGGCAGGATAGGTCGGGCCTACGGGGACCAACGAACAGCAAAGATTTGCTTCACCACAACATCTACGTCTGAGCGGCAAAAAAACGATGTCGAGGGCGAGGGTGACATCAGGGGTTCTCTGGACACTCGAGACGAGCAAAAAGAGGTACGAAGGACCCCGGTGGAGCCACTAACAGAGGTCCCCCTCATAGAAGGGGACGATGAACGAACCGTTCAGATCGGTTCGCTTTTGATGGGGACTCAGAGAGACGACCTGGTTCACTTCCTTAGAAACAACTCTGACGTGTTCGCCTGGACGCCTGCTGACATGCCTGGGATCGACCCCAAGGTCATATCTCACAAGCTCAGGGTGGACCCTAGGTCCAACCCATCCAGCAGAAAAAACAAAGCTTCGCCCTGATCAAGCAAAAGGCGATCGAGGACGAGGTAGACAGGCTTCTCGCCGCCAACTTCATTCGGAACGTGCCTTACTCGGAATGGTTGGCGAACGTAGTCATGGTTAAAAAATAAACCGGGAAGTGGCGCATGTGCGTCGACTTCACCGACCTCAACAAGGCCTGCCCGAAAGACAACTACTCCCTCCCTCGGATAGATCAGCTCGTCGACTGCTCGGCAGGCCACAAGCTACTTAGCTTCATGGATGCTTTCTCCGGCTACAACCAAATCCGTATGAATCCGGCAAACAAGGATCTCACCGCATTCACAACGGACCGGGGGGTATACTGCTATAAGGTGATGCCTTTCGGCCTCAAAAACGCTGGAGCTACATACCAACGTTTGGTCAATCGCATGTTCAAGACGCAGATCGGCAGGAACATGGAAGTTTATGTCGACGACATGCTCGTCAAATCCGTCTCATCAGACGAACACGCCAAGGATCTGGGCGAGGCCTTCGACGTCCTCCGCAAATACAAAATGAAACTGAACCCCGCCTAGTGCGCATTCGGGGTCACCGGTGGAAAGTTCCTCGGTTTCATGGTCACCCACTGTGGGATCGAAGCTAACCTAGAGAAAATCAATGCCATCCTCAACATTGCCGCGCCCAAGACTAATGTCGAAATCATGCGGCTGACAGGGCGGGTAGCCGCTCTGAGTCATTTCATGTCGAGGTTTGGGGAGAAGTGCTTCCCGTTCTACAAAACTCTAAGGAAGATACCAAGATTCGAGTGGTCGGAAGAGTGCCGGACCGCCTTTGAGCAATTAAAGAGGCACCTTGCGACTCCCCCGCTGCTCACCCGGCCAGTTGAAGGGGACGAGCTATCGCTATATCCAGCGGCATCCGACCAGGCTGCAGGCTCAGTGCTCGTCCGAGAGGTCGAGGGAGTCCAGAAGCCGGTATATTATGTGAGCCATGTCTTCAAGGATGCAGAAACGAGGTACCCAGCCATAGAGAAGATTGTCTTGGCACTCATCGTGGCCTCAAGGAAATTACGACACTATTTCCAGGCGCACACCATCCTCGTTACCGAGCAGCCTTTGGAGGCTATCCTCGCCTCCCCCGAGTCCTCTGGCCACTTAGAGAAATGGAGGTGGGAGTTGTCCCAGTTCGACATAAAATACTGCCCGAGGCAGGCTATCAAATCACAAGTCCTGGTCGATTTTATCGTCGAGTGCACCATCCACAGCAAAGAGCCGGAGTCCACGTCGGCCCCCGCAGCTCAACCTTCAGTCGATGGGAAGACTGAATCCGTCCCTAATTGGATCCTCTACATCGACGGGTCCTCGACCGAGGAAGGCTGTGGTGCCGGCCTCATCATTCTGGGTCTAAACGAGGCAGAAATGGAGTATTCTCTGAAGCTCGAGTTCATAGCCTCAAATAACATGGCGGAATATGAGGCATTGCTGGCCAAACTGGGCATAGCCTTCAGAATGGGGCTGAAAACGATTCGGATCCGCAGTGACTCCGCTCTAGTCGTTGGCCAAGTGACCGGCCGATTCGAGGCACGGGAGCTTCTGATGGTGAAGTATTTGGCTGAGGTAAGAAGACTGCGAAAGGAATTCCACGAAGTCCAGGTGGAGCAGATCCTAAGACAGCTAAACGCCCAGGCCGACGCCTTGAGTAAGCTGGCTTCATCTTATACGGCCAACAACAAGAGGAACATCCTCTTCGAGGTCTTGCCACGGCCCAGCGTGGAAGATGGGGCAACACCACTTCAAGTGTACACAGCACCGGAAGAAGACCGGGATTGGAGAAAGCCCCTCGTGGAATTCCTGAGGGAAGGCATGCTCCCAGAAGATCGGGGAGAAGCCCGCCGTCTCCGAGCCAAAGCTCACCATTTCGTCTGGAGCAATGGGAACCTCTATAAGAAGTCCTTCACTCAGCCCCTGCTCCGGTGCGTCGACCCTCACGAAGCCGACTATATCCTCTGTGATATCCACGAAGGGGTCGGCGGCGCACACCAAGGGGCCCGCACTTTAATCCAGAAGGCATTGCTCTAGGCGTACTACTGGCCGACAATTCATCAAGACGCCCTGAAGCTCGTCAGAAGATGCAAGAGCTGCTAACTCTACGGAAGCATACCTCGCCTTCCGGCTACCGAGCTAACCGCCCTAACCTCCTTGTGGCCGTTTTCCCAGTGGGGAATGGACATGATAGGCCAGTTCCCTACCGGTACGGGCGGGCATAAGTACGTCCTCATCGCAGTGGACTACTTCACGAAGTGGATCGAGGCCGTTCCCATCAGGAAACCGGACGCCACCACGACTATCAAGTTCCTGCAGAACAACGTGATACTCTGGTTTGGCATCCCGAGGCGTATCATCACTGACCATGGGACAAATTTCGAAAACGAAAAGGTTAAGGAATTCTGCAGCGAATATCGTATCCTCATGAAGTTTGCCACTATCGCACATCCCCAATGCAACGGGCAAGCCAAGGTCGCTAATCGGGACGTCCTTCGAGGTCTTCAAAAACGCGTAGAAAGACGCCAAGGCAGTTGGGTCGAGGAATTACCCCGGGTCTTAAGGGCCCTACGCATGTCGAAGAAAACCCCCACCGGGGAGACCCCTTTCATTCTCTGCTACGGTACTGAGGCAATGGTCCCAGCGGAGATCGGGCTCCCCAGTCACCGGGTCGAGCATTTCGACGATGAAGCGAATACCTCAGCCCTCCGAACTAACCTGGACATCTTGTTAAAGAAACGAGACCGGGCTCAGATCAGGGCTGCCGCCTATCAACAGAAAACCGCCCGCTACTACAACGCGCGAGTCAAGCGTCGCTTCTTCAAGACCGGGGATTTAGTCCTAAGGCGGAATGAGTTCGTCGATCAAGGCAAGCTGCATAAGTTTTCCCCAAAATGGGATGGTCCTTTCCTCGTCTCCGAGGTCCTGCCCGGTGGAGCCTACCGCTTACAAGACGCGGATCGTCGCAAGTTTCCACGGTCTTACAACGCTGAGAAGCTCAAGCTGTACCTCTGAAAAGAATATCTACGAGTGTATATTTCTTCTTTCACAAAGGCAATGTAAACCTTTCTAAAGTTCTTTCTATTTAAATAATAATAAGGACACAATAGAGCATTGCAAAAGGAAGAATTTTATTCATTCAAAGGTATTGTAGCTCCTCAGCCGTACATTTCTTAAAAATAAATAAATTTACAGCAGCGGGGGATCGGGTGCAAGAAGTATTCCTCGTCATACTCCGAGGAAATTTCCGCCAGCCGAGCCTTTGCCGCCTCAGACTTCTGCCTTTGATGCTGTCCGCGAACCCTTGTGGCCACGGACGGGCCAGGAAGCTCCACGGGCGGGCACCCATCGACGAGATGCCTCAATTAGTAACACTCGAGGATGAGTGCCACCGAGCGATCCCGCCGACTCTTCAAGATCAGGCCGAGATGACATAACGACCTCAGCTTGCCAACCGTCTCGTCCTTCAGTTGTTCAGACAAGGGGTTGTGCAGCCCCGGCGATGCCCTCCAGATCGAGTACATCACCAGCTGGAGAAGGGGTGATTGCCAGGGGAGCAGGCGGCCGATATGATCCTCAACCCGCCGGATCACCGCCTGCACCATCTCCTCGGAGCATAGCTGGTCGTACAGATATACGTCCTCGAAATTTATGATCTCGGGGATGGAGAAAGGGAATTCATCCAATCTTGTGTTTTGGGGATGGAGAAAGGAGTGATTAACACGCCCTCTATTTTATAGCCCCACAACGCCCCCCAAGAGTCCAACAGTCGCTCGTTTCTTCCATTACTGTACCGCCACGCGGCGGATATCCGTCTTTCTCGGTGATCCGAAGTCGGAGCAACGCAGCTTTTCTAAATGCTTCGCCTCCCCTCATGCGTTCATGACACGTGTCGCCCGTGACGGTTACTCTTCTCGATGTTCACGCACCAGGATAGGTCGGACAGAACCTCGACAAACCGAGCAGCTACCCTGCTCGGTCCATCCTTAGCAGGCCTCTCCATGCCCTCTCGCGCTAAGGATCCAAGCACTCACCAAGAGGCCACCGAGCAGCTACCCTACTTGGTCCATCCTTAGCAGGCCTCTCCATGCCCTCCCGTGCTAAGGATCAAAGCCCTCATCAAGAGGCCACCGGGCAGCAACCCTGCTTGGTCCATCCATGGCTGGTAGTTCACCACCCACCGACGCCAAGGATAAAAGACCTCATCAAGAGGCACCGGGCAGCAACCCTGCTCGGTCCATCCATGGCTCGTAGTTCACAACCCACCGACGCCAAGGATCAAAGCCCTCACCAAGAGGCCACCAAGCAGCAACCCTGCTAGGTCCATCCTTAGCAGGCCTCTCCATGCCCTCCCGCGCTAAGGATCAAAGCCCTCATCAAGAGGCCACCAGGCAGCAACCCTGCTCGGTCCATCCATGGCCAGTAGTTCACTACCCACCGATGCCAAGGATCAAAGCCCTCATCAAGAGGCCACCGGGTAGCAACCCTTCTCGGTCCATCCATGGATGGTAGTTCACTACCCACCGACGTAAAAGATCAAAGCCCTTACCAAGAGGCCACCAGGAAGCAACCCTGCTCGGTCCATCCATTGCTGGTAATTCGCTACCTACCGACGCCAAGGATCAAAGCCCTCACCGAGAGGCCACCGGGCAGCAACCCTGCTCGGTCCATCCATGGCTGGTAGTTTACTACCCACTGACGCCAAGGATCAAAGCCCTCACAAAGAGACCACCAGGAAGCAACCCTGCTCGGTCCATCCATGGCTGGTAGTTTACTACCCACCGACGCCAAGGATCAAAGCCCTCGCCAAGAGGAAACTGGGAAGCAACCCTGCTCGGTCCATCCTTAGCTGGTAATCTCTAACCCCACGACGCCAAGGATCAAAGCCCTCATCAAGAGGTTGCCGAGCAGCTACTCTTCTCGGTCCATCCTTGGCTGGTAATCTCTTACCCACCGACACCAAGGATCGAAGCCCTCATCAAGAGGCCACCAAGCAGCAGTCCTGCTCGGTCCGTCCTTAGCAGGCCTCTCAACGCCCTCCCACGCTAAGGATCAAAACCCTCGCCTAGAAGCCACCGGGCAGCAACCCTGCTCGATCCATCCATGGCTGGTAGTTCACTAACCACCGATGCCAAGGATCAAAGCCCTCGTCAAAAGGCCACCGAGCAACTACCCTGCTCGGTCCATCCTTAGCAGGCAACTCCTTGCCCAACGACGCCAAGGATTAAAGACCTCGTCAAGAGGCCATTGAGCAGCTTCCCTTCTCAACTTCCTACACGTCTTTACTAAGCGATCTCCACCTCGACTTCGGGGCCATGGAGATACCGACCTTTCACCGGTCTTTGCACACTTGGCAAATGGTCGAGTTCAACTCGACGTGCGATCGCTAGATGAAAAACCGACCTAACATGAAAGCAGTACTGTGCAAATAAAAATGTTTACCACAAACAAAGGGAAAATATGCACGCAAAGAACACTGCAAAAAGATTTTTTATTCATAAAAAATCGGAAGTCTTTACAGAGGTATTATAGGCTCCCCGGCCTTACAGAAACGCTCGGAGGCTTACAAAATTTTAGAGCAAAGAAAATAAGGAGGCGAGGAAGTTCAGGCCTCGGGGCCGGGGAGAACCTCGATGAGCTGCGCTTCCACTGCGACAACCGGGGTAGCATCTTGAGGGTCGACACCCACAGCGGGAGCTTCGGCGCCGGTGGACTGGGTGACCGACTTATCCCCAACGCTCCCACCAGGGGGCCTCTCCCCCTGCAGCGCTTCCGGGGGCATTCCCCTGTGGCTTATCCCCGAGGGGGTACTCACCCCGGAGCTCGCCGTCAGGAAACTCCGGCATCAGGGCCTTGACGGCATCGAGGGCGTCATGCCAAACGACGGCAGCGGCTCCAGCGAGGTCGGTGTAGTACTGGTCCGACTTCTTATAGCTCTTCACCGCCTTCGATGCTCGGAGCTCGGCATGCCTCATTCCTTCCTTCACCGCCTCGTTCTCCCTCCGGATGGTGTTCACCGTCTTCTTCAGGGTGGCGACAAGCACCCTGGAGTCTCCCAACTTAGCCTCAGCGGCTCGGGCGGCCTCTCGGCACTTAGCGATCTCTCGATCCCCGGCCGCCACCTGGTCTTTGAGGGCGGCGACCCTCTCCATCGCCGCTTGCAGCTCCAGCCTTGAGCTCTCCTCTCTCGAGGAGAACTCTCCCGCGGCCTGCATTGCCGGGGCAATTTCCTCGTCCTCCATGTTGACGATGAGGGCGACGTGCTGGAGGACCTGAAGAAAACAAGGAGGGTTAAAAAGAAAAGGGGGGCACCCAATTTCGCGAACAAAATACTGAATGAAGACCCCGAATGTAGTGCGAACACTAACCCGCACGGCCTCTTGGGCTATGGCCGCCATTTGGGCCCAGAGGGTCCCCCGAGGGATTCTGCCTCCGGCCGACCTTTCAATCTCCGAGAGCAGGCTGTTGGTGACGGAAATCCCCGAGGGCACCTCGAAGCGAAGATCCCCTTCATCCACCATGATTGGGGAAGCCGGGGTACGAGGCACCATACTATGGTACCTCTTGAGGAGAGATGCAGTAGAGCCCGTCTCGTCTCCCACCTCCAGAACCCGGGGCTCCTGCACCCGAGCATGCTTTCGGCTCGGCGCTTGGCTGGACTCCGGGGCCCGGGGCGGGCTCGAGCGCCTGGCTGGGGCGGCCAACGATGGGCGAGAAGTGTTGGATATATGTATGCCCTAGAGGCCATTATATGATAGTGTATTTACCGGTATGTGTGTGTGTGTGTGTGTGTGTGTGTGTGTGTGTGTGTGTGTGTGTGTGTATATTCATGGGGCATTCTTGCTTGACATGATAGTATGCTATCTGGTTGTACCTTTTATCTTGACATGTTCATTTGATAATGCTTTCATTCATTTGGTACATGTTGATATAGCTCTTAGGAAGATGCAGGACTACTGAGATTATGATGCGGATCATACTAGTGGGACATGTGTAGTCTATGAGCATATCCTTGAAATGTTCCTAATCGTGGGTGTATCGAGACGGGGCATCGATATCACAAGAGTAGACTAGCGTATACGTTACTTATCCCATATGATGGGCGATGGATGATCCCATATCCATTGGTGTGGTGACACCAAAGACCGTATACGGGTGCTCAGTTAGACTGGGTACATTGAACGGACTCACCGAGAACTCCTATATGGTATTATATCTATCGTCGGATAGCAGTTCTCAGATGACACTGGTACAGGTTAGTCTGTAGACCCGAGATCTTCATAGAGTCTTGTGCATCCTACCACTGTACTTTGATCTCCACCCTACCACGGCTCTACTGAGTCGTGCAAACAGGTGGCTTTTGGGTACAGTCCCGAGGCACATGGAGGCAATGAGCGATAGGAGGGTTTTCGTCTCTCCCGGTATTGGGGGTTGATGTTGCACCATGTACGATTGACTATAATAGGAAGTCCCTGTCCAGGGCTGCTGAGATTTACTGATAAGTGTTATCAGTAGTTTCTCAATCTGTTATGAGCCATATACCGGCATGACTTATTGGGTTATTAGGGTCGGTGATACCATCCCTAGACTCACATATGCAGAATATTTGACGAAGAGACCGGACTGTACGGTAAGTGTTACCAGTTGGCTCGACAGGAGTTTTAGCAGGTTTGCTTGTATTTCTTCTGATCACTCAATACCTGGGAGCCGTTACGTACAGCTTGTGCCACTGATGGTTTGTGGGCATGTGATGTGATCACTGCCTACTGCTAGCGTATTGACGAGTCTTAGAGTCCCACAAAGGGGTCTCCTAGCTCAGGCGAAAAGATGTGGGGTGCATATGTGATATGCGCGGTAGTTCGATTAAATGCGTTTATTGGATACCGTATTTTAATCGGGCATTTACTATGTGATGGGTTGTATGTGATATGACCGGGTTATTAAATCAAGTGTTGATTTAATATTAAGTCCATTAGCTCATTTATTAAAACCTATTTCTTTATGATGCATGCATGAGTGTATGTATATGTTGATATGGATGCACACATGGAAGCATATATGTGTCATGGCTGATGATACATTAGTGGTGGCAATACACACTACTACAAATAAGGGTTGCCCCTACGGATTTAGCCGTATGGGCAAACCACTGCCCCTACGGATATATCCGTAGGGACAATAAAATACCCTGTAGGTACAAACGCCGTAGGTGCAAGTTGAAGTCCTGAACTTGCCCCTACGGACAAATATTTGCCCCTACGGAGTTCTGTGTAGGTCCCGTTTGCCCTACGGATTAGCCCGTAGGGGCAACAAATTTATTTTATTTACGGTTTTTTTAAAATATATACTTGTACCTACGGATTCATCCGTAGGGCCAGGTAATAGCCCCTATGGATACATACGTAGGTACTTATCCATAGGAGCAAAATATCAGGAATCCTGATATTTTGCCCCTACGGATAACTCCGTAGGGCCATTTGTTTGCCCCTACGGATATATCCGTAGGGGCAAACCCAACCCCCCTGATACTGAGATCACAGGGGAAATATCAGATATCCTGATATTTTGCCCCTACGGTTTAATCCGTAGGGGCAAAGTGTGTACCTACGGATTAATCCGTAGGTACATACTATCATTTTTTTTTAAAAAGGGGCTGTTTATTTTTTTCTCGTCCTATGCACAATAATATATACATCAATCGAATATAAAATTAATCATCACACAACATATATCGCAGTATTCATAATCACATCTCACGCATATAATATACAAAAGAAACCAAAAAACAGAATATGATATAAATATAAACACCGTAGGACCACCAATATCAATATTGTCCAAAATGTAGTATAATATGTATCATATAAATAAATACATGTTTCAAAAAATAAGAATCAAAAAGCTACCCTAGCTCGGTCCAGCTCCACCTCTGATAAACGCTAGAATCTGGCGCACCTGCTCCTCGGTCAATAAACCATGCAATTCGGCTCGTGCGGGAGTCTGAGCGGGCTGTGGAGCTGGAGATGTGGTCTGCGCAGCCGCCGTCGAGGTAGTGGCTTGCGGAGCCGCGGCTGCGGGAGTCTGAGCGGGCGGTGGAGCTATAGGAGCTGTCTGCGGAACCACAGCCGATGTAGTGGCTTGAGGAGCCGCAGCCGAAGGAGATGCATGTGGAGGCTCGGCCGATGTACCCTGTCGCATCTGGACCTAACGTGTGTAATAAGCGTGTAAGAACTGTGTATTATTCGAATTCGTATCATTATCAAGTTATTTCGAAACCCCATTTGGATATCTAGTTTGGAAAACCGTAGTTTATTTTAATTAGATATGTATGTATGATTAATCAAACCTAAGTCTACAACCAAATAATCTCAGGCTACGTACTAATATTGGATATGTTGATATCTATAATATGACATGATATTTTACTATAAAATAGTATACATACCAGCATCTCCTTCAACTTCTGAACGGTGGCCTTCAAGCTCTCCAGTTCCTGCTGGACACGTCGCTCACTGGAGATGGAGGAAGTAACCGCCGGGGTGGAGTCCAAACTCATATGGGCCCTGCTAGGGCCCAGTCCCCGGCCTCTCTCCCAACCTCCGTGGTGCCCTCCGTGTGTGGCGTCCAGGACTGGGGTCAGCAGCCTCGGATCGCTCTGTCCGGTAAAATCGATCCCCGATGCCTCGACCTGCTCAACCACCCGCTCCTACACCCACATTAAGCAGTAAAGTATAAGTATAAAATTTAAATTTGAACCTTCCAAAACTAAAATTTCAAATATGGGTAGAATAAATATTAACACTTATGCAATACTCCTGGGTAGCGACGTTGGGATATCGAAGCTCGCCCGTGGCGGTATCTGTCGAGGTGCTGTGGACGGCAAGATATGCGGACAGCGCGCTCGGTGTACCACCTTGCGCCAGGGTCTGAGTTGTTTAAAATATTAGAAAATAACTCTTAATATTAGATATATTAGAAAATAACTCTTAATATTGCATTATATCACAAAGGCCGGTCTGTTGTAATTTACCGATAACTCCATGGCTCGAGTAATATTTCTCGAGCCACCTGTGTAAGTGGGGCGACCCCTCTTCGCCGACTTCCTATTCTCTGTATTTTGAGCGGCCTGTTTCTGCACAACCCATTCACATTTAGTTTTCTAATTAAGGAACACAAAAAAATAAATTATATCCTAAACAATGAATTACATTTAAAATACATACCTGTTTGTGTTGAGAGTCGAAATATTCGCACAATAGAGGCCATGTCTCTACGTCGACTCTCGCAAACGCCGGAGTAGATAGGAGGGCCGATCTCTCTGTCTCGGGGGTCGCCATCCACAGGGAGTAGCAGTCGTCCTTCAGCTCATTCCTGTTGTATCGGACCTTGGTCTGCATGTTCTTCATCAGGCCATTGTACAGAGCATGAAGGTCGAGCACCCTTCCAGGGTGATCAGGGTCGGCTACAGGCTGAAAATCGTAATCCAACTGAAAATACAAAAAAAAAACATTGTTATTAGATTGCAAGTGTTAATAATAAATATATTGGATAAATCAAATGAAAATATATATTAATACCCGAGCCTGATCAAAGAAGCGGGCGAATGAGCGTTGGTGCTGCTCGCCCCACTCAACGTGAAGTGGATAGTTCTTCACGAGCCGGCTCTCATCCCCTATATACCGGCCGAACCTCTCGGCATGAGGACCGGTATAGCGATAGTCAAGGGTAAAAAAGAGGGAGAATGCTGCCTCCCCCTAGCTCTGTCAGGCCTCAGCCTATGGGACTGATTCGGGCCTCGAGTCCCCCTCTGGGGATGGGGAGGCCCTGCGTCTGCAAGAAATATCAAGACAATCAATATTAAGACAAAGTTGTATTAAGAAATCAAGGTTAAACGAAAATTGAAGTGTGATATATACCTCCGGTGACTAAAGCACGAGCCTGGGCCCGGGCAGCAGCACGAGTGGGACGATAGTTCCTCCGGTGAGGAACAGCCGGTGTCCCGGATGCGGAAGCATCCCCTCTAACTAGAAAATAAACATTGACGCTGAATTTCCATAAAGTTCATATTTATTCTATAGAGCATATATAAAATGAATAAATATTTTATATTTATTCATACTAACCTGCAGACGATGCGGAGGGTATGGAAGTGGCAGGAGTGGCCTCTGCGTCAGATGTGGACGCACCACCTATAATTAGACAATTAAAAATAGATTATATAAGTAATTGCAAAAAGAATGTGTAGATCAATAATATAACGTTCTAAATCAATATGCATGCACTATAGGATATATAAACATACCCGCAGGTGCGGTGGTGTCACCACCTACAGCTAGACAATAATAAAAATTACTATCTAAGTAAGAGCAAAAGGAATGTGTGTGTATTTATGATATAGTATTCTAAATCAATATACATGCACTATATGATATATAAACATACCTGGAGGAGCGGGAGTGGCCTCTGTTCCAAATGTAGACGCATCACCAACAACTAGACAATCAAACATTGACAATATAAGTAATTTTGACATAAACAGGCATGAATATTTATAATATTACATTCAAAATGGATATGCGTGCAATATACCAGGAGGTGTGGCAAAATCCACAAGGAAGGAGGCATTCGAAGGGGTCTCCGATCTGGGTGCAAGACCGGCCCTCTGAAGCTCCCTACGGAGCTCTCCGGGCGGCAGAACCGCTCTGCCTCTGCCTCTGCCTCGGCTGGAGCTCCTGCCGCCCCTCGCTGCTCCCGACATCGTCATCAAATCTAGATAAACGGTTCATGGACGCATTAGACAATCATTAAAAGTAATGACTATGTATGTATGAATCGTAAAATGTGAAGTAATAATATAATATTACTGATAACCTTTTTCGTTTCGTGGGCGCATTATACATATCTACTTGGATTTCATCGTCGATATCATTTCTAACCCACATAACTTCATGATCGGTCGAAGACAACCCGTCCTTCGAAACAGACGGTCGGAGCACTCTAAACCTTCTCTCTTCTTCATCCTCATCGCTGTCCTCGAATTCTGGGACATCGTAGAATCTCTGGGTTTCCATCGGCATACAACACTCCATCCCGGATGCTTCAAACACTGTGAGTAGTATACATGGAACGCTTGGTTCGGAAAGATAAACGGATCTTCCTGACCGTAAAATCGAAGTGTGTTCACACTGGTCAATCCATATTCATCTTTCTAAGTCCCAAGATTGCTTCTCCACTTTTCCGTATCGGTTCGCGTATTGTACCAAGTACACTGGAATATATAAAAGGGTTCTGATCGTCCGGGATAGTGGATGCCGAGTATACAATTTAAGTACCCATAATAAATCACACCGTCCGATCCTACCGTCGCAATCCCACTATTCTAATTGGTTCTAGATGTTTCTATGTCTTTAACTTCGAATTTGTATCCAAGGACACCAAATCCTTTGTAATATGCAACCTCCATACTAGGAAATTGAGCTAAACGTCTTGAATCACTCTCAAATGATGCAGACAAGTTCGGATCGTGGATCTAACAAAACAAATTTTACGAAAAATACATAACGATACAAGTTTAGATTAAAACTGATAGCAATAAAATGTTATTCGAATAACTTACATGATCTGTGACCCAATCACAAAAATTATCCTGATGATATTTTTCCAATCGTTCTTCGTTCCAATCAGGATGTCCCTCACGTACCTCGTTAAAATGAATTCTGTTTTGGACAAATAATGGTGACATTAATATTATATCATTTCATACACACACAAACACAAATATAACAATTAATCCAAAAAAACTTACTCTCTAATTTGTTCAAGACATGCGCAATTAAGCAAGATAAACCGGTATATCTTGTTGATAAACATAGTGTCCACCCTCTTATACTCGGCTTTACCATATGGCCCGTCTTGAATTCTTCGAGGCCGGTTAAGTCTTGTCTCAATGTTCTCGTCCAGATAGCGGGAACAAAATGTGGTTGCTTCATCAAGAAGATAACCTTGCATGATAGAACCCTCTGGTCGATTTTTATTGTGTATATACTTTTTAAGAGTGTAGAGATACCTAATGAAAATATGTTGAATAAATAAATACGGGTATACAGGACAACAATAAATTTATAAATTGCGTGAAACGAAAAATTACACATACCTCTCGATGGGATACATCCATCGATATTGTACCGGTCCGGCTAACTTAGCCTCAGTTGCAAGATGAACCGTCAAGTGTATTATGATATCGAAGAATGACGGTGGGAAAATACGCTCAAACTTGCAAAGTATCAACGCAATAGAATTTTCTAGTTTATCCAGCGTCACAACCTCCAGTGTTTTAGCACACAACTCTCTGAAAAAACAACATAGGTCGTTGATTACTAGACCAACCGATTCGGGGAGAGAAGTCCTGAGGGCTAATGGAAGAAGGTACTCCACGATAACATGGTGATCATGACTTTTCAACCCATCGATCTTGCCTTTCACAATTTTTATTTTCTTGTTGAATGATCCTGAGAAACCTGTGGGAACTTTCAAATCATGCAACACCTGCAGGAATCTTTTCTTCTCCGGTTGTGACATATGATAAGCGGCATTGGGAAGTACAAACTTTCCCGGTTTACCCGCTACCGGTCTAGAGTGCAATTCACTTCTTATTCCCCACTCCTGTAGATCCAACCGAGTATTCAGGTTGTCTTTCGATTTCCCGTCTTTACAAAGAAGCAAGTTAAGTATGTGCTCTGATACTCTCTTCTCTATATGCATGACGTCCAGACAATGATGCACTAAATTTGTTGCCCAGTGCGGAAGCTCGAAGAAAATGCTTAACTTGTTCCAAAATGGTGGTTTGACCTGTTTCGTCGGATCCATCCCGAAGGTCATATTATTGTAACCATCCCATTTAGCAGTCATGTCCTCTCCGGACAATGGGGATGGAGGTCCAAGAACCTCTGGATGACCATCAAAGTGAACCGTGTCTAACCTATAGGGGTGGTTTGGAGGCAGGAAACGTCGATGGCCGCAATAACAAACCTTCCTGCTAAAATTCAAGAATTTCGATGTTGTGTGTTCATGGCAATGAGGACATACTTTGTGACCATGTACGGACCAACCTGATAGCATTCCATACGCAGGAAAGTCATTAATTGTCCACATTAAAGCCGCACGCAGTATGAAGGTTGTATTTGTGTTTGCATCGTATGTCTCTACACCATCAATGAACAAAGGTTTCAACTCCTCGATCAGAGGTCGGAGATAGACGCGATATTGTTCCCCGGTGAGTTTGGTCCGTCGATAAGAAGAGGCATCATAAATTATGATTGGTCCATAGCCAACAAAGGCGACAGATTATAAATTATCATTACAACGGGCCATGTGCTGTGACTTCCAGCCATATAGTTGAATGGGCAGAAGCCATCAGCAGCCAGTCTGAGCCGGACATTGCGAGGATCGCTACTGAATATTGCGTGCCTCCTATCGAAATCCTTCCATGCCGGTGAATCTCTTGGATGGCTTATTTTTCCATCTTCACTTGGAGGAGCACGGTGATGCCAAATCATTGCCTCGGCTGTTTTCTTGCACCTGAATAGCCTCTGTGTTATGGGAAAGTATCGTGCTACCTGTCATCAGGCTTCTTATCAGAATCTTTCGGCTTATACCTGGCATCTCCGCATGTTGGACACTCTTTCAAATCTGAATTCTCTTTCCGGTACAACACGCAATTTTTAGGACATGCTTGAATTTTCTCGCACTTTAGACCCAAATCAGACATCATCTTCTGGGCTCCGTACCAGCTGTCGGGCACGTTATTTCCCGGAGGCATAGAATCTTTCAAGAACGAAAGAAGTATTATGAATGACTTGTTGCTCCATCCATTTAGGCACTTAATCTGGAAAAGTTGGACGAACCATGAGAGGGTGGAATACTTCGCATTCTCATAAATTGGTTTTCTAGCATCATTCATGAAATTTTCATATTTATCCGCACGCGGTCCTTGACCGGAAGGAATGTCATCTTCGGTATGAATAGATTCACTTAGGGCAGCCTCTACCATATCCTCCATTTCTTCTGATGGAAATAAATTACCGTTTTCTCCTTCTGCCACATTACCGAATTCTCCTTCTTTTCCTGCCGCATTATCGTGTTCTCCTTCTTCTTCTACCGCAGTACTGCATTCTTCTCCTTCCCCGTGATATTTCCAAGTTGAATAAAGTCTAGTAAACCCATGTTTTACAATATGAAGCTCTGCCAATTCTACCTTCTGCCAGTACTTATTGCCACATCTATCGCTCGGACAGAGAATCTTCTCTATTATGATCATATTATGTGCGCGTGCAAATTCAATGAAAGCAGCAACTCCTGCGACAAACTTAGGTTGCATACGTTGTTGCCAATCCACATACATCCAGTCTTTAACTCTGACGTACTCATGGGCCATGTTAGACTGTATAACATATAAATTGTAGGTTATGGTGACTATATTGAGAAATATAAGAACGGGATAGTTACTGACAAAGGAGAAAATCCGTGTATATGCTTTGTGTGTGCGTTTGTCGTTGAAAAGAATAAATTATCGAACGTATGTTAACCGATAGACGGGGACTAAGTGGTGCTTTTAGTTTTATATATGAGTATCGATGAGAATATGAAGGTTTCATATTATCATCGAGTATCATATATTGGTTTTAACTTGAATATCTCGAATCACTCTCTAATTATGCGTTTGTTGTGTATTCTTGTTGTATGTGTGTGTTCCGGCTGTCGGGGGTAAGGCTTCTATCCCATTAAGAATGTATAGAGCGAACACCCATCACTTGTGCTTTCAACCGTTTCGAGTAAATTTCGACAGCACCTCCCCGCTGTTCTCCGAGTACACTGTAATAGAATAGATAATCATTTCAAAGCTGTGAAACAACGTTGAAATGAACATCTAATCTATCTTTGTACACGGAGAACCAGCGGAAAGGTACCGACGAAATATCTCGAAATGGATGAAAACACAAGTGAATGAAGGTGTTTGCTTTATACATTCCTAACTTGTCCACACGGGACAAATCTATTTGTTACTATACGATTGAATCTTCTCGTTGTATATATAGACTATACGACGGTTGTTAGTATCGAGCTATATCGTCCGATATTTAACAACCTTCGTATAGTTCTATGTCACGACGAACATCGCACGTATGTTAACCGATAGACGGGGACTAAGTGGCGCTTTTAGTTTCATATATGAGTATCGATGAGAATATGAAGGTTTCATATTATCATCGAGTATCATATATTGGTTTTAACTTGAACATCTCGAATCACTCTCTAATTATGCGTTTGTTGTGTATTCTTGTTGTATGTGTGTTCCGGTTGTCGGGGGTAAGGCTTCTATCCCATTAAGAATGTATAGAGCGAACACCTATCACTTGTGCTTTCAACCGTTTCGAGTAAATTTCGGCAGCACCTCTCCGCTGTTCTCCGAGTACACTGTAATAGAATAGATAATCATTTCAAAGCTGTGAAACAACGTTGAAATGAACATCTATTCTATCTTTATACACGGAGAACCAGCGGAAAGGTACCGACGAAATATCTCGAAACGGATGATAACACAAGTGAATGAAGATGTTTGCTTTATACATTCCTAACTTGTCCATACAGGAAAAATCTATCGGTTACCATACGATTGAATTTTTTCGTCGCATATATAGACTATACGACGGTTGTTAGTATCGAGCTATACCGTCCGATATTTAACAAGCTTCGTATAGTTCTATGTCACGACGAACATCGCACGTATGTTAACCGATAGATGGGGACTAAGTGGCGCTTTTAGTTTCATATATGAGTATCGATGAGAATATGAAGGTTTCATATTATCATCGAGTATCATATATTGGTTTTAACTTGAACATCTCGAATCAAACTCTAATGATGCGTTTGTTGTGCATTCGTGTTGTATGTGTAACATGATTTTAAACCATTGAGATCAAGATTGATGGAACTGATCATCCTACATTGCAATGGAATTCATCTACCAAAAACTATTATTGCAATGGCATTCATCTATAACAATCAACAATTAAAACTACAAATATAGGATACTGATATCATAAAGCGTTATACGCAACATATGAATTCACATGACTGAAACATGCATCAAAAAACATGTTCATCCAAAAGAAAGGCCACTGTCAACAAATATAGACAAAGGATTATTATATTAACTATGAAACATATTAGAAAAAGGATAGAAGTTCAAGATGTTAATAACACGATGATAATCAAAGCAGTTGCGTACAGATGCTAAAACCGAATATGTGACACGATATTCTTGTAAAGATAGAGATGTATTAAAAGAGGAGGCGCTCAAGTAAAATCCATAACTAAATTCCTATCTTGCCCTTCCTTTTCTTCAAATCAGAAATGTGTCTTTATTTTGCATTATGAATGGTCTGGTACCACAAGCTCAGTATGTTGAATCATGTTTTGGTTGGACAAAGACTTGCCAATGGCAGCATGCAAAGATTTATTTGGCCACAAACTACAACCACCACATGAATGCATACAATTATAATTTTTGGGCAATCAAGCTATAGCTAGCTACTTGATTCTATATCTACAACACGAAAGACACGAATTCTTCCCATGTCTCCTCATGTCTCCATGGAAATTGGGGCAACATCGTCAGAGACTACATTAATTCCTCATGACTCCATGAATTCTTCCCTAGCCCCAGCCCCAGCCCCAAACCCCAACCCAGCCCCACCCCACCCCCAACCTAACCCCAGCCCCAGCCCCAGCCCAGCCCCAGCCCCAGACCAGCGCAGCCCCAACCTAACCCTAACCCCAGCCCCAGCCCCAGCTAAACCCCAACCCCAACCCTAACCCTAACCCCAGCCCCAGCCCTAGCCCCAGCCGAACCCCAACCCTAACCCCAACCCCAACCGCAACCCCCTTCCGAACCCTAACCCCAACCGCAGCCCTAGCCCCAGCCCCAACCCTAACGCTAACCCCAACCGATGCCTCATCGGTACCCAAACCATGAACCATAGCCCTAAAACAATCAAAAATATGAGTAATTGAAGATTTCCTTACCTGTGCAGAGGCGACGATTGATCGGAGGCGACGACGAAAACGGAGATGAGCCGGCGCTGGCGACGACAAAAGCAGGTGGTGGCTACGACGAATCGGCCGCCGCTGGCGACGACGAGAACGACGATCGATCGGCGGGAACGAGGGGTTTGGGAATTTGGGTTCGCGCACAGGAGAAAATAATATTAGGGATAATCAGCGTAGGAATCGATCTGTGCCTTTTTACTTAAATCCCTATTTAGATGCCCATACGAATAAGTCCGTAGGTTCTTGGTTTGCGGCTCCGGAGGGGCAAACAACAATTTAAGATTTAATATTTTTAAATTAATATGTAAGGACCGTAGGGGCAACCTTATGGCCCTACGAATTAGTCCGTATGGCCAAACTAAAATTGCCCCTACGGATGTCTTTATCCGTAGGGGCAACCCCCTATTTTAGTAGTGGCAAGACTCACATAGTAACATATTTAGATATTTTGTTTATTTGAGAAAAGCAAAATGCCAACATGATCATGGTTGACTATTCAACTCTCTTGAGTTGACAATAGTCAATGGTTTTTTAGCCCATGGTTTTGTTTAACCTCAAGTTGCAAAATATCTAGATATTTTGTAACCATAGTTTAGCATGGATGACTTCACTTACTCTCATGAGTTTAGTGAGGGTTATCATATTATTCTTTCTTGAGTTTAGCTTGAGCCATCTCCTTCTTCCTCTCTCTCTCCTCAAAGCTCACTAGGGTTTTAAAAGAAAGAGAAAGAATTAAAAAGAAAAGGTTTTTAATAGAGATCCAAACCCACATCAGCATTCTACTTTAGTCTAGCCTACTAGTGTGGAGTGTTTGCTTCATCTTCATCCTTGATCAAGTGAAGCTTGAAGCTTGGTGCAAAGAGACTTCGTGGTGGATCATCGTGGACGCGGAAGGATACAAGCCAACCGACTCAAACCCTACATGATCCAAGGAGTCTAGGAGGAGGTCTACAAATGTCGTATTTTCTCCTCAATTAGTGTTAGACACTTTATAGTATGTGATACTATAGTTTGTTACTCTATTTTTCTAGTTCGATTTATGTTTGGAATTGTTTATTACCCTCTAAATTTTTGTTATAGCATGTGTGATGCAACCCTAAACCTAGGATGGTGCTAGAGAATCCCTACAGTGGTATCAGAGTCAAGCTAGAAACTTAGACAATGTTAGATTAATTACGAAGCCGAAACAACTCCGAATTAACAAAATTGCAACCCTGAAAAAGCTTCTCTGTCGATTATTAAATGTGCTCGAAAAAATTTTCAAACAACTGCAGAAGCTTACTGGTACTGTACTGAGAACACAAGAGAAAAACGAGCGAATTCTACCACCAAAAAACCGAGCACATTGCTCAGAAATCCGGCCTGGCCGGCCCCCCTATGTCAGAATCGTCTCGTTTTGCTCTGGTGCTCTGGTCTGTAGTTTTTGGGGTTTCAGGTATTGTTTGTTTAGACCAAAATTTCATGTGATGCTAATTTTTCTTAGGGCCTTATTCGGAGTATTTCGTAGTCGTATGTTTTAACATTGTAATGGTAACTTGGATGACGTTAAACAGTTCGAACGAACATCACACACCAACTCATTGCCATCGCTGAAAATTTCCAAATGTTGGAATTTTCAAGTTAAATATATTTGAATGTTCATGCAAGTTACCCTATGGACCCTCTAGAGGAACAAAACCCTAACTCGATTCTATGACCATGGAACCACGGTTTGAACCTTAGGGTTTGCCGTAGTCCTGTGGCACCATAGATGAGGCAAGGGTTGACCCTTCTACGGTTAGTCCATAGACATTGTGGCACGTTTTTAGGTATTTTAGTTTTGCTCAAGTGTTGAGCTTTCGGGGCAATTTGTGGGTGTTTGATGACTCGATCGAAATATTTAACATTGTCTAGATATTTGTGATGTGATACAATAATTGAAATCTATACTAATTAGTTTTGTGAAAAGTAATTAGTTGCATGTAAGTCTAATATTAAGGCCTCGGTAGAATCAGGAATCTTGTTGAATTACCCGGCTTCTTTTGAAAAGGTGTTTTCATGGTTGAGACCTAAATATAAGATTTGCATTGTTAGGCATGAAATCTTGAATATGTGATATTCCGGGTTTATGATGTCTAAAGTCAGTGTCGATTCCAACTGTTGTAGTTTTTCACTTTCTTTTCTGCGACCGTAAGTGTAGTATGTGGTGTATCACCGGTTTCGTTTCTATACATCAATGACAATTGGGGTATGCATACTTACTTACGTTGATGATATGTGATATTATGTGTTGCTGAGATATAATGTGCAGGATCGTCGTGAATGAATAGACGGGGGGTTTTATGCGAGATGAGAGTTTTTCTTTTCATTCATGTAAAATTAATTGTATGTAATATTCTTTTATTGGGGCACTTCCGGGTTGAGGATGATGTCACCATTGTTGTATATTATTTACTTTTCCGCATTAGGATAGACACAAGGATGGGAGCACAAGTGACCGGGTTTTAGGGTTCAGTGGGAGGCCATCTCGAGGAGTCGAGACCGGGTCTCTTAAACTATAGAATTGGTAAGGTCACTTTCTGCTCTCGTAGGGGTCTAGGGATGTGGGCTTGGCTATTCATCGCGACCGTGGAATCCATATTTTCTATTGTTGGTTAAATACAAAATACGGACCTCCTAGTATATCCAGTATTTTCATATATATGCTTCTACTGTTGATATTCTGTGATATGATCACTTTATATGCTGAGACGAATGATGTCTTATATATATGATATATAATAAACGTTGCTTATGTTTTGCATCCGCGCTAGTCCCGCCCCGCTATGCCGTTAGTTAAGTAACCTAATAGTTCATAACGGGACATTGAGACGAAGGCGGATGGAATAAGCATACGTTCTATTTTCGTTTCTTTTCTGTAATGGCTTAAGGAATTAAATGATGGGACTACATTAATAAGATTAATGTAAACAAAAGGAAACCTAAAAAGATGTTGTAGAATCAGATTTGAAACCTACTCGGCTTTTTATGAAGACGCAAGATTTCAAAAGGCGGAGCTTAAGCCACTCCTTTTTAAACCATTAGATTCTACACCGATATCAAGTTCAAAGCATTAAAGGTTTTCTTAAAAACTATATGCAGCCCTGCATCATTTTAGGAAGTAGAGTACTTAGTATTCGTTCTACGTATGTTGATTATAGTCAAGGCGTAGTGTACGGTAGCTAAGTGATGTCTTCCTACACAACATATGATGAGATTAATTAGGACATTCATGTGATTATTTTGATTATAGTTAAGGGTCATATGGGTGGGTCTACTTAATCACGAAATGATGGGTAGAACTTGACTAATACTTATGATATGTTTATTATAGTCAAAGTCATAAGTGTTAGGGGTAAAAACCATATCGGGAGTTTCAAGTGTTGAAATTTGCAATGAGATTGCATACCTTCTATGTGATAGTAAGATCCTGATCCCACTGTGAGCAATAGTTGCTCCCGGGACAATTTTGCACTTTACAATTAGCTAACTCATTAGGTGTCTAGAAAGGTGTCAACGGGGCTACACCTCTAGGGAAATGAGGTTTATTTTAATTAGGTCCGTGCGAAAGCACGGGGAACCTCCATCAGAAGTACTGGCACTGGCCTGGCTGAACGGTTAGCGAAGTTGTAGAATGTAATTAATCCTGGCTAATTTTTTCCTTTTAAGGTTTGAAGGTGAATTTGATAAAAGCAGTGGGAGACATCGATTAGATAAGATAATAAACCAATCTAATCTTTGCAAGAGCTTTCGCTGAGTGTATTCTTTTCTTTCTCCTAATGGCAGATAACCATGACTGGACTTAAGCTGCTATTAGAGAAAAATAAGCTTACCGGACCGAACTATAAAGACTGCTTGAGGAACATTAACATTGCTCTCACATATGATAAAGTATCATATGTCCTCACTGCCACAGCCCCGCACAAACCAGGCTTTGAATCTTCTGTTGCGGATAGGGAAATCCGTAAAACATAGGATATTGACTATGCCACCGCCAAATGCCTCGTGCTTGCATCGATGGACAATACACATCAAAAGCAGCACGAGAAGATGAATGTTCAATCCATCTTTCTCCATACAAAGGAGTTGTATGGAGAGCAATCTCATATCCTACGATACGAAGCATCTCGAAAGCTGTTTCAGATGCGGATGGCTACTGGCACTTCAGTAGGTGACCACGTTCTGAAGATGATAGCTCTTATTGAAGAGCTTAAGCGCCTCGAATGGACAATGGATAACGAGCAATATACGGATATTGTTCTACAGTCTCATCCCTCTGCCTTTGCTCCCTTCATAGTGAACTTCAACATGTACGACATGGAGAAGTCACTACCCAAACTTCTCAATATGTTGAGAAATGCGGAGAGCACGCTTAAAGAGAAGTCTCCCTCTCTTCTTGTTGGACAATCTTCTTCTTCCTTCCCAAAAGCCAAGGCTAAGGGAAAGAACAAGAAGAAATCCACCAAGCCGAGAGGTGGAATAAAAAAGGCAAAGGGGAAAGACAAATCCAAAGCTGCGGAGTCGCGAAAAGGAGAATGTTTCTACTGCAAGAAGATGGGAAACTGGAAGCGGAATTGTATTGAGTACCTTGGTCTCAAGAAAGGGAAGCATGGTGATGCTTCAGCTTCAGATGTGTTCCTAACTGAAAACTGTTTTTATATAAACTCTGCTTCCTGGGTATTGGATACCGGTTCGGGTTCTCATATCTGCAATTCTGTGCAGGGGCTGAGAAATAGCAGAGTTTTGAAGACAGGTGATCATACTCTCCGGGTTGGAAATGGTTCCAATGTGCATGCAGTTTCAGTGGGAGAGTATCATCTGGGGTTGCTAACGGGTTGTATATTGGTTTTGAACCCATGTTATTTTGTACCAAGCATGCTTTGTAATATTATATCCTTTTCTTTGTTAGACAATGAAGGATATCATTTTGTATTGCAGCACAATGTTATGAACATTAAACTTAATTGGTTGTGGTATACTTAATAATGGGATATACGTCCTTAATCAACACACGGTTTTCAACATACAACATACAAACAAAAGAAAATTTTCAGATATAAATGAAACTTTTCTTTGGCATTGTAGACTTGGTCATATTAATGAAACAAGACTAAACAAGCTTCATAAAGAATGATATTTAAATTCTTTTGAGTATAAATCTTACGCAACTTGTCAATCTTGTATCAAAGGGAAAATGACCAAAACTCCGTTTACTGGACACGGAGAAAGAGCTACTGAGCTCTTAGGCCTCATACATAGTGATGTGTGTGGGCCAATGTCTATACATGCAAGAGGCGGTTTTTCTTAATTCATAACTTTTACTGATGATTTCTCAAGATTCGGTCATGTATTTTTAATAAAGCATAAGCCTGAAGCTTTCGAGAAATTCAAGGAGTACAAACTTGAAGTAGAAAAACAAACCGGAATGAGCATCAAGATACTTCGATCAGATCGAGGTGAAGAGTATCTTAGTACAGAGTTTTCGAACTTCCTAAAAGAGAATGGGAATCTCTCTCAGCTCACTCCCCCTTACACACCACAGCACAACGGTGTGTCAGAGCGGCGGAATCGAACCCTATTAGATATGGTACGATTCATGATGAGTGATACTGAGTTGCCCCTCTCCTTTTGGGGGTATGCAATGGAGACTGCAGCTTTTCTGTTGAACAGGGTTCCGACCAAGACCGTGTCTACCACTCCATATGAGATATGGTATGGGAAGAGACCATCTCTTAAGCGAGTTAAGATTTGGGGTTGTCCAGCTTTTGTCAAAAAGCAGAATCCGGACAAACTCGAGACACGATCATTCAAATGTTTATTTATGGGATATCCAAAAGATTCATATGGATATCTTTTCTACCACAAGGAGGAACAAAGGGTGTTTGTTTCTCGAAATGCCCATCTTTTAGAAAATGAGATTTTTCCAAATGATACTGATGGTAATGGGGTAGATCTAGAAGAGGTTCTAGAGACACAAGTTACAAATGATGACTTGGATGAACCTGATGTTGCAACATAACCTAATGAACCTCAGCCGCTCCGTAGATCTGGTAGGACTTCTCGCCCACCGGAAAGATACTACGGATTTCTCATTGATGGTGATGGAGAAGACTACATCATGGATGATGATGATGACCCTACCAGTTTTCAGCAAGCTATCACGAGTTGTGACTCTGTGAAGTGGCTGGATGCCATGAGATCCGAAATGGAGTCTATGTACTCCAACAAAGTGTGGAATTTAGTTATTGTACCCTCTGGGGTAAAAACCATAGGGTGCAAATGGATCTTTAAGAGAAAGATCGGTGTAGATGGGCAGGTGGAGGCCTATAAGGCAAGGCTTGTGGCGAAAGGATTTCGACAAAGACCAGGACTGGACTATGACGAAACCTTTTCTCCTGTAGCCATGCTTAAATCCATTCGGATCTTACTTGCTATTGCTGCTCACTACGACTATGAAATCTGGCAAATGGACGTTAAAACTACTTTTCTAAATGGTGATTTAGAAGAGTGCGTTTATATGGATCGGCCAGAGGGCTTCATTGATAGTGGGAGCAGCGGGAAAGTATGAAGGTTGCTTAAATCCATTTATGGATTAAAGCAGGCATCACGGAGTTAGAACATCTGTTTTGATGATGTTATTAAAGAGTTTGATTTCGTCAAAAATCTAGATGAGCCTTGTGTTTATAAGAAGAGTGTAGGAAGTACTGTCACATTCCTCGTATTGTACATGGATGACATTCTTCTGATAGGAAACGACGTTCCTATGCTACAATAGGTCAAACTGTTCTTATCACAAAGGTTCTCCATGAAGGACCTGGGTGATGCCTAGTACATATTGGGCATGAAGATCTATAGAGATATATCTAAATGGTTATTGGGATTGTCCCAAACCAGGTACATTAACACCATCCTAAAGAGGTTTAGTATGGAAGACTCCAAGCGAAGTTCCTTAACCGCTAGTCATGGAGTCACTCTCTCCAAGGACTTTTGCCCAAACACTGCTGACGAGAGAGCTCGCATGAGCATTATATCCTACGCTTCTGCTGTAAGATCTATAATGTATGCGATGTTATGTACAGGCCCTGATGTAGCATATGCACTGGGTGTAGTAAGCAGGTATCAATCCAACCTAGGGTAGAATCACTGGACAACAGTGAAGAACATTCTTAAGTACTTGCGAAGGACTAAAGAAATGTTCTTGGTGTATGGTAACGGAGATCTCCAAATGGAGGCCTTTACCGATTCGAGCTTCCAGAGTGATAAGGATGACAAAAAATCTATCTATGGGTTTGTCTTTACCCTCAATAGAGGGGCGGTGTGTTGGAAGAGTTCCAAACAGGATACCGTTGCAGACTCTACGATGAAAGCTGAGTATATTGCTGCAAATGATGCTGCCAAGGAAGCCGTCTGGATGAGGAAGTTCATCTCGGAGCTAGGAGTAGTTCCGACCATTATTGATCCAATACCATTGTATTATGATAATAATGGGGCTATGGCGTTGGCCAAAGAGTCCAGGTCCCATCAGCGGTCCACACATCCTCAGGAGATATCATCTGATCCGGGAGATAGTTGATCACCGCGAGATCGAGATTCAGAGAGTAGATACAAAAGATAACACCGTGGATCCACTCACCAAAGCCTTCCCTCTGCCGCAGCATGAGCGACTTTTTGAGATGTTGGGTATGAGATACGCCAATAATTGGCCTTAGTGCAAGTGGGAGATTGTTGGATATATGTATGCCCTAGAGGCCATTATATGATAGTGTATGTACCGGTATGTGTGTGTGTGTATGTGTGTGTGTATTCAGAGGACATTCATGCTTGACATGATAGTATACTATCTGGTTGCACCTTTTATCTTGACATGTTCATTTGATCATGCTTTCATTCATTTGGTACATGTTGATATAGCCTTAAGTATGATGCAGGATTACTGAGATTATAATGCGGATCATACTAGTGGGACATGTGTAGTCTTTGAGCATATCCTTGAAATGTTCCTAGTCGTGGGTGTATCGAGACGGGGCATCGATATCACCAGAGTAGACTAGCGTATACGTTACTTGTCCCATATGATGGGCGATGGATGATCCCATATCCATTGGTGTGGTGACACCAAAGACCGTATACGGGTGCTCAGTTAGACTGGGTACACTGAACGGACTCGCCGATAACTCCTATGTGGTATTATATCTATCGTCGGATAGCTGTTCTCAGGTGACACTGGTACATGTTAGTCTGTAGATCCGAGATCGTCATAGAGTCTTGTGCATCCTCCCATTGTACTTTGATCTCCACCCTATCACGGCTCTACTGAGTCGTGCAAACAGGTGGATTTTGGGTACAGTCCCGAGGCACATGGAGGCAATGAGCGATAGGAGGGGTTTCGTCTCTCCCGGTATTGGGGGTTGATGTTGCACCATGTACGATTGACTATAACAGAAAGTCCCTGTCCAGGGCTGCTGAGATTTACTGATAAGTGTTATCAGTAGTTTCATAATCTGTTATGAGCCATATACCGACATGACTTACTGGGTTATTGGGATCGGCGATACCATCCCTAGACTCACATATGCAGCATATTTGACGAAGAGACCAGACTGTACGGTAAGTGTTACCAGTTGGCGCGACAGGAGTTTTAGCAGGTTTGCTTGTGTTTCTTCTGATCGCTCAATACCTGGGAGCCGTTACGTACAGCTTGTACAACTGACGGTTTGTGGGCATGTGATGTGATCACTGCCTACTACTAGCGTATTTACGAGTCTTAGAGTCCCACAAACGGGTCTCCTAGCTCAGGCGAAAAGATGTGGGGTGCATATGTGATATGCGCGGGAGCTCGATTAAATGCGTGTATTGGATACCGTATTTTAATCGGGCGTTTACTATTGGATGGGTCGTATGTGATATGACCGGGTTATTAAATCAAGTGTTGATTTAATATTAAGTCCATTAGCTCATTTATTAAAACCTATTTCTTTATGATGCATGCATGAGTGTATGTATATGTTGATATGGATGTACACATGCAAGCATATATGTGTCATGATTGATGATACATTGGTGGTGGCAATGCAAGACTCACATGGTAACATATTTAGATATTTTATTTATTTGAGAAAAGCAAAATGGCAACATGATCATGGTTGACTATTCAACTCTCTTGAGTTGACAATAGATAGCCCATGGTTTTGCTTAACCTCAAGTTGCAAAATATCTAGATATTTTGTAACCATAGTTTAGCATGGATGACTTCACTTACTCTCATGAGTTTAGTGAGGGTTATCATATTATTCTCTCTTGAGTTTAGCTTGAGCCATCTCATTCTTCCTCTCTCTCTCCTCAAAGCTCACTAAGGTTTTAAAAGAAAGAGAAAGAATTAAAAAGAAAAGGTTTTTAATAGAGATCCAAACCCACATCACCATTCTACTTTAGTCTAGTCCACTAGTGTGGAGTGTTTGCTTCATCTTCATCCTTGATCAAGTGAAGCTTGGAGCTTGGTGCAAAGAGACTTCGTGGTGGATCATCATAGATGCGGAAGGATACAAGCCAACCGATTCAAATCCTACATGATTCAAGGAGTCTAGGAAGAGGTCTACAAAGGTTGTATTTTCTCCTCAATTAGTGTTAGACACTTTATAGTATGTGATACTATAGTTTGTTACTCTATTTTCTAGTTCGATTCATGTTTGGAATTGTTTAGCACCCTCTAAATTTTTGTTATAGCATGTGTGATGCAATCCTAAATCTAGGATGGTGCTAGAGAATCCCTGCAAGAAGAGCTAGCATCTCCGACCTTCTTCCCCTTCTTCTGTTCGACCAGGGCTGCCCGAAATTTCCCTAGGTCCATGGGTTCTGCATAAGACAAAAGTAAAAAGGAGTCAACAATGCCAGAAAAAGTGAAAGAATACAAAATTCTAAACAGGTCGCCTGAAAACTCCTAACTTACCCGCGAACTGGGCGGGGCTGAGCCCGGCCTAACTAAGGGCCTGCTCAGACAGCAACACATCAGCCCGGAGGAGTGGCTCCTACTCCGACACCGCTATCGCCACCGCATCGGGATCATTTGACTGCCTCACCCGCGGGCAGTTGGCCCTGTGCCACTGGATGGGCACGGGCCAGTTTTCACCCTCGGGCGGCCCAACAAACAGAAACTTCTTCTTCCATTCATGAATGGAAGAAGGTACTACGATAACCCCCGACCCGGTAGCACCTCCCTGGTGTTTTCTAAAAGAGATGTCCACCCAGCTCGGCTCGCCCCTGCGAGTGCCAGGGTGGTTTTTGTAGCAGAGAGAAGAAATGAGAAGGCTCCTGCTGAAAGGGATCTGACATAATTTCAACTGAACCAGGAACCCAAGGAGAATCCTCCAAGAGTTCGGCACTAACTGGCCCGGGGCTAACTCAAAACAATTCAACGTCGCACTCACCTCGGGGGAGAAGGGCAGGCGCATCCCGGCCCAAAAGGTTTCC
Organism: Agapanthus africanus; assembly: GCA_030015575.1. Lineage (NCBI taxonomy): Eukaryota > Viridiplantae > Streptophyta > Magnoliopsida > Asparagales > Amaryllidaceae > Agapanthus > Agapanthus africanus. Next base: position 518,623,715 of record CM057343.1, read on the forward strand.
AGGTATAAGGAAATCTCCTTGCCCCATACCTGGTCTGCTCTCTCCCCCTCCTCGGCCAGAGAAAGCGAGTAGCCGGGAGGAATGCGGAAACGAGTCCGGATGGTGGCGAGCTCATCCGCATGCCTCAGCATGGATGACGCGCGAAGAGCATCCATGACCTGCGCTCTGGAGGTCGCCCCCGTCGCACGACCCCGAGAAGCATGACTAACCCTAACTCCCCGGGGGGACTCCGACTCAGACGAGGAAGAGGAAGAAGAAGAAGAAGAAGAAGAAGAAGAGGAAGCTACAGAGGACTCCCTACACTCTTCCCGAACTATTTCTACAGACTTCTCAGTAAAGGACATCTAACCTGATCAAAGGGATGAGTCCTCGGAAGAGAAAACGCAAGGGATCCGACCTGAGGAGAAGAGCACCGAGCTAACACGACTAGGGACGAGGAGATTATGATGAGGTATGGGCCCTGATGGGGATCCCACCTCTATTTATAGCTGTCGGCATACACGTCCTACGGCTCCGATCGCCTCCCGCCAAAACAACGCTTTGCAACCAATGACCGACAACATTCCACCTGTCGCACTCACGTTGGGCGCATCCCATCGGGCGCGGGAACACTTGCGGCCCGTCTCGTCAGCCAACCAGCGCCAGACACGTGGGCTGTCGCTTCGACGAACGTACGCACAAACCGGCGCTTCCCCTTTAATGCGAGATCTCTCCCCTGATCCGCTAACGTCACCAGGAAAATACGACTAACTGCCCGGGAATACGCACCGACGATATCTTCAAATAAAAGATGACCCCGGGTGATCGGTCAGACCACTCTCGACCCGACCTAAGAACGGGTCGAGATGAGAGTGGGGGGCTAATGACGATGCTCAATATCGGTGACTCCGCAGATCGTGACACGTGGTAGATGACGTTGTTAGTGATATGTATGCCCTAGAGGCCATTACTGTACATGCGATGTATATTCTAGTGGATGCTTGGACATATATATGGAGGACTTTCTTGCTCGACATGATAGTATGCTATCTGATTGCTCTTTACCTTAACATGTACTCTGATAGTCTCTATGTTACATGTTGATAAAGCCCTTAGGATGAGTACTTGACTACTAGGACTATGATGCAGATCATACTAGTGGGGACTGTTGGATATAGTGCCCTCAAAGTCAATTATTGGATTGCAGGTACGTGATTGCAATGATTGGGGGAGGACCTATACCGGTAGGACAGTCTTACTCGAGATAATAGTATGCTATCTGGTTTGCCTTTATCAGTCGTGTACAGTTTTAGGTGACATAATCACTATTACACGTTGATAGAGCCCTTAGGATCCTGCTTGACTACCAACAGTATGATGGCGATCATATACGTGAGAGTTGGGTAGTCCATAAGCACATCCTTAAAAGTGGTCCCTAGTCGTGGGAGTTTCGAGACAGGGCATCGATACTCCAGAGTAGACTAGTGTATACAGTCGAGACCCCGACGAGGGGCGGTGGCTGGTCACACAAGCTATTGGTGTCAGTTGAATCACCTAAGATGTATACAGGTGCTCATTGGGTTATGAGTACACCGGACAGGACTCGCCGGGAACCTGCTAGTTGGTATTTATACCTAGCGTCAGATAGCAGTTCCCTGGTGACATGTGTACAGGTTAGTTCATCGACCAGAGGTCGTCATTTGTCTTGTGTGAGTTCTCACTGTGCTTTGATTACTATCCTACCACGGCTCAAAGGAGTCGTGCAAACAGGTTTTAGTTGGGTACAGTCCCGAGCCATATGGAGGCAAGTGAGCGGATCGGCAGGGGATTCGTCTCTTCCGGTATTGGGGGTGAGATCGCGCTGTGTCTAGGAGAGCCATTACACCAAGTCCTTGGCCAAGGCAGTTGAGAATTACTGGTAAGTATTCCAGTAGTTTCTCAGGGTGTTCAGGGCTACTCTCCGACACGACTTATACCGCTATTGGGGGTCTGACGTTACCAGCCCCCTAGGCCCGATATGTTATGCTCATAGACAAACGGACCGGACTGTATCTATATTGTCACTGATAGGCTCAGTATGGTTCCAGGATGAGTTTGCTCATCGGCTTCCCTTTCGGTCAGTACATGGGCAGCCGTTACGCACAGCTAGTGTCGCTGACGTGCTTATGGTTAAACCCACTGCCGGGGTACTGACAAGTCTTTAGAGTCCCCCATAGATAGTTTCCCAAGTTCGGACGAAACGTTGTAGAGGCCGTATGGTTTTATGGCAGGGTTCAAACATGCAAGTGCGTTTGCGCACGTGTCGTGTTTCGGACAGATTTTACTAGCGGGCTTTGATTTTAAACCGGATCCTAGTATTATACTGTGTAGATATAATATCATTGTCTCAGTTGCATTTGTATTCGGTCGTAATACAAATGCGGGTATGTATATACAGTTACGGGGTTATCCTGAAATTTGTTTCGGGATCGCTTTTCGAAGTTGCCAGTTTTTCACCGCCCGGTTGAACATTGTTTAATCCGTGCATTTCTTTTTGGCCGTATTTCTATCATTCTAGCCATGGACAAAAAATCTTTGATGAGAGGATAAGTTTCTTTGTTCTTTGGTGAGTCACATGGAAGTTTCTAGAAAGAAGCTTCTAGCTTTGTGTGACTCATGCCTTGAATTTATTGCTTCTTGGATTGAGAAGGATATTTGTTCTTGATCTTTTCTTTGTGGTCACCACTTATGCTTGCCCTCACCCTCTCCTCCCCTATAAGTGGCCGGCCACTTGAGGAAGCCCCCCTCACTACTTCCACTCTCTCACTTGGTGAGAAATTGATTCATTTCATTTGAGAACAAAATCCAAAGCTCTTTCCTTTTGATCTTCTTCTCACAAGGCAACTTCGATTAACCATTCATCCATGGTTTTGGATGACACGAGACAAAGTATTCTACATCATTCTCTACTTCATCTTGGTCATCTCTTTTAGCAGACTTGATGACCGAGTTGCCTTGGTATAGAGGCGGGAGCCCGTTTAAAGATCCGTTGACGTGGTGCCACCTCGATGAGGAGACAGGAGATCGGAGTTGCCACGAGGAGCGTGGGATGATGGCTAAAGACCGAAGGATTCGGATCGATCGGTATAGCCTTTCTACCTCTTTACAGTTTGTTAGTTTAGGGTTAATGGCAAGATCCAGGTTATAGTATGCGATAGCGCCAGTTATAAAAGTTTTTGTTCCGTGTTTGGCGTCAGAATGACGGCCGGGGCGCTACCGTAGACTTACATGGTATCAGAGCCACGCTATTAACCTTTACTAACATATTCGTTTAAAATATCGATCGAATGAAATTTCCAAAACCGCACTTTTCAGAAAATCGTGCAGGCTTTTTTAAGAATACTGTAGAAATTTGGTAGACTGAAGCTTCCAGAGCGCCGCGGAACAGCCGCCCAAGCCATGTATTGCCCGCGGTTCCGCCGCCGTTTTGGAGTAACAGTGAACCCTTTTTCTACAGTAGGGTCTTTCATGTAAAATTGTGGTTTCTGGAATATTTTGTTTGGGCCCAGATTTTGTTTGAGTACTGCAGTTGTACTTGGGGCCCACTTCGGGAAGTTTTGTTGATCGGAATTTTAAACTTGTTAGTTTACAGTACTTACATTATATCTCCGACCGTGAATGTTATTCGAGCGGTAAATTGCGTCTAATTGCTATAGTCCTTTTAGACGGGTTTGCGAACGTGACATTCGCGTTGATGTTCTATGTTTGTGCTGTGATGTTGCGGATTTATCGTGGTGGATAGCAGTGTGCAATGGTAGTGCAGTTTGGATTTATTTGTACATTTGATATTGCGGGGCGAGCGTCCAACATGTGGACTGCCGTCACTTCCTGTTTGTATAATATTATTTTGGGGCACGACCGGGCTGAGGTCGATGTACCCGTTGTACATATTTTTCATTTCTGTACTAGGTTTACCCCGCGACGGAGTGCACGGATAGCCGGGTTCTGGAGGGCAACGGGTCTGCATCTCATGTCTTTGAGAGGCAGAGGGCCTCACTCTAGAATTGGCAGACTATTCGCCGCACTCGTAGGGGGTACAGGTTGACCCAAGGAGGGGTGCCCAAGTTGCCGGATTCCGTGAAGTGCAGGGTGGTCCATTCACTTTACTGTAGGGGGCTGCCTCGCTTCAGGTTTTGGCGGGTAACTTGCCGCACCCGTAGGGGTCTAGGTTTCATTGCACAGGCTATCCACACGACCAGGGGAATGTCGGGTTTCAGCAGCGGCTCTGTGAAACCCGGGGATCCCAGATTATCTGTATTGTTCTGTGATACTTATTACTTTTCTGTAATGTTGCATTTATCACGCCTGGAGCGATTATTGTATATTGGTATATATACTAGTAGATGTTGTATATGTTTTACACCCGCGCTAGTCCAGTCCCCGCTCTGTCGTTAGTTAAGTAACCTAACGGGTGATGACGGGACCCAGTGACGAATGCGGATGGCATATACGTACATTGTATTTTCTTTCTTTTCTGGTGTGATTAATTGATGGGACTGCGTTAATTCTGATCAATGCAAAGCTTAAACAAACCTGTTTGGAAGTTTTTGGAACAGTTTTAAAAAGTGTTATTACAAGGACGTTTTCTTTTGTTTTGCACAGTGGTATTCAGTTGGAATATCCTGCACCTCATTCGACAAGGCAAGGGCCGAGATCCCTTTACCGGGAGTGACCCCTTGGGCAGAAGTTTGCGTCAGGGTAATAACTTCACTATAGTCGATTACTTGTTGCTTTACATCGCGGTATTCAGTTGGAATATCCTGCACCTCATTCCATGAGGAAAGAGCCGAGATCCCTTCACCGGGAGTGACCTCTTTAGCAAAGGTTTTCGCCACTATATTTTTATAAAAAGATATCAGGTTCCTTCAACGAGATCAAGTTCATTACGTTAAAGGTTTTTCGCCAAAAACCAGCCGTAGCCCTCTATCGTTTCAGACGGTAGCACGTAGTATTCATGCAATGTTTGTTGGCCTTCGTCAAGGCATAGTGGATGGTAGCTGCTTGTTACTTTTCTGTTGCATAGATAGATGAGTTGGTTTGGGACAGTCGTATTACCTTGTTGGCCTTCGTCAAGGGTATGTACGGGTGGGTTCGAATTAACAAGATAATGACGGGTAGAACATGACATATGACTTATGATTTGTTGGCCTTCGTCAAGGTCATAAGAACATGGGGTAAAAATCATATCGGGAGTTTCTAAAGAAACTGAAACTTGCGAGGCATGCGCATGCCTTCTGGAGTATGATAACGTGAGTGGATACCTTCATGTTATCATATGATGAGAGTTGGATCCCGATTCCCACTGATGAGTTGGTTTACTCTTCGGGTGATCCCGATTGATTCTTCTTTCAGATTTGGAGGAGAATTTGACAGTACAGTGGGAGGTTTCCTGATTAGATAAAGTGATAACCATTCTGATCTATGTTAGAGTACACGCAAAGTGTTTCTTTTCTCTCTCTCTTTGGCAGTGACCTTTGACCGACCCTAGACTATGACTCAGTGACCAAGTTGACCGAACCTTCTTAAAATACTGGCTTTTGGATTTTCTAAGTTGCATAAGTCATTGCCGCTCCTTCTTTTACCCTTTGCATTTCTCAGAACACCTCGTATCACTACGAACATCCACTTCCATTGGATAGATCCATCGTATGGTTATATACGAACTCGAAGGGACTTCTTCGAGGATGGATCCGGGTTCAGGAGAAATTGAATTGGTTTATTCAGTTGTCTTTTATCATCACCTTCTCTCAGGTTGCGAGAGCTCCTTAGTTTAGGAGAGTACACCTATTACGCTTATTGGATAGTCTTCTTCCAAACCATAGGCAGGTGCCGAAAGGTAGGGAATGAAGAAAACCAATTAGCCTAAGTAGGGTGTACAGAAGGTAATATGTAAAGACAAAATAAAGGGATTAGAAAGAGGGCAAAGTAAATTGCGACTGCTATCATTCACGACCAAACCGCGTACTTCATCGCCACTCCTACTCCACCTTTGCCTTTTTCCCCAGTTCGGGAGAAATAGAATAAAGTATTATTCAGTTGTCTTTTATCATCACCTTCTCTCAGGTTACGAGTACTCCTAGGATTAGGAGAGTACACATATTATGCTTACTGGAAAATCTTCTTCCAAACCATAGGCTGGTGCCGAACGGTAGGGAAGGAAGAAAATCATTTAGCCTAACGATGGTGTACAGAAGGTAATAACTAAAGACAAATAAAGCTATTTGGAGAGATGGCAAAAAAATATACGGTTATAGTCATGAATTGGATTATGGAAGAGGCATTACTAGGAATACCAGGATACCCCTACGAAACATTTTCATGTTTCAGTTTCACTATGCATTGTTAAAGGAAAACTGATTTCCCGATTAGATACTTACTCCAGGGTATGTATTTACCAGGTATGATTCTCACATCTGTATGGTTTTACAGATGATGAGTGGGAGTAAGTTATTGGGAATAAGGTGATCATCCTCATTATATCGGAATTCTTTTTAATTGGTGATATTTGAGGAAATCGCCTGGGTTTTTGCCGGACGACAAATATTTGGTTTTGAGTATCCGTTGTTGTGCACCAATTTCAAAATGACATATCTGTATGTTTAATTTTATAAATGAGATATAACTTTTTGAAATTATGTCCGTGACATTTACCTATATCAGTTGACGATTGGGTAAGGAGCATTGAACAGCGGAGTAGTTACCATAAGTACAGTTTTCAACCTACGATGCACAGGTTCTGAGTTATTCAACTCAGGGGACTCATACAGAGTATTGTATGATGTCCAGTGTCCATTAGGACAAAGGGATTGGTCCTCGTACTATGTTCTGTTTACTTATGACTTCTCTAGTTTTTTAGACATGTGTTTCGTAGAAATACAGGGTCTACGTTTTTAGAAGTTGTGGGTATAGGAATAAAGTAGAGAACCAGATGTCGCAAGTATCGGGATTCTTCAAAGAGATCGAAGATGTAGATACTTGTGATTGGTATTCAGTTGATAGTAATGGTTTTGAGAAACTTGTTTCTCTCTCAGGTTACTCATAATTGGATGGATTCCTAAGTTGAGTAATGCTGATTAGCCTCTCTCCATTAAGTTGATATGCACTGGAGACAGCTGCATGATTTGGATCTGCTTCCAATTAAATAAGTGCCAAAGTTTCTATATTGGATATAGAACGGTTCATATCTTAACGATGTTAAGGTACGGGGAGTTGTCTGGCTTATGCTTAAAACCAGACTCTGGATAACTCAAGACACGTTTCTGTAATGGCAGTTTGCGGGTTGGCCTAGGCTATGACGGGGGTTGGATTTTTCAGAAAACAGCAGTGGGAGTATGGTAGAACTGAAAGTGATTCTAGAACCACAACGATTACGGAAAATTTAATAGGACCTAAAGATTCAATCAGGTTTGACATTCCATTAGCCACTCCGTAGATATGGTGGGTAGCCTCAGACACCCGAGAGGTACTCCGGTAGCCTCAAGGACGGTGACAGGGAGGTTCTTGTTTACCCAGACTTGACACTACTGTTGTTCCAGGCTATGAGACCCGGCAGGAGGATAAGTATAGCGTCGTTCTAAACTAGCTTCAGAAGTGCACGTACATATTATTCTGCCAGAGGGTTGTTGTGGTCAGTGGGAGCAGCGGAAGCATAGTGGGCAAGTAGCTTATGTCTATTTATAGACTAGAGCGGAGATAGCGGAGATAGATCATCTAATTTTGATGTGACAGTCATGGCTTTGACTTCATCAGAATAGGGGATGGATCTGTTAAGAAGGTAGTAGGGTATGATGTCCTTGTATTTGGATGACATACACAGAGTAGGAAGTAAAATTCCTATACTACGATCAGTTGTACTGTGGTTGTCATACAGTTGTTTCTCCATAAAGGATATGGATATAATATTTGACATTCTGGTTACTAGATCTTTGGTTTTAGATCTAGATTTGAGTAGTTTCCCAATATGGGTACTTTGACAGTATTCTAAAGGTATTTAGAATAGTTGACTCCTGGCATGGTGGTGTACCTGCAGGTGATGGAGTTACCCTCTCTAAAGGTGTCTTACAGACTAAAGGGGAGAGGGATGTGCATGATTGGCAGATCACTTGCTTAGGCAATTGAGTCGATCATAAGATGTCAAGTACCACACCAGATGTTGTTTTTACACTAGATGCAATAAGTTTATATTAATCCAATCCTGGAGAAACATTCGGAAGCAGTTTAAGAACATAAGTGGATGTTCTACGGATTTCATAACGGCAGCCTCCTTCGGGAGACGGTTATCATTCCAGGCTTCCAAAGGTGACATGGATGACAGGGTGATTGTCAGAGTTATAGTTTTCCCTCTGATGAAGGGGGCAGTATTATGGACAGGTGATCCAAGAGGATACTGTGGGAGGCATAGTGCAGGGGTTCAGTTGTCGATACAGTCTAAGAAGTTTGGATTTGGAGTTCATTTATGAACTAGGTCCCATCAGATATCCAGACATATTCTAAGACAGGTATTACTCAATTCGGGAGATAGACTTCTCCGTGAACTTGAGATTAAGAGAGACATAGAAAGATACATCAGGGCCGATCCACTCGCTGAGGCTATTTCTCGAACACAAGAGTTTTACAAACGTGCTTTGTGAAACTGTTTAGTACAGGAGTTGGGTGTTCGGTATCACACGGGCTGTGAGTATGCGACATCGCAATAATTGGCCTTAAGTGCAAGTGGGAGATTGTTGGACATAGTGCCCTCAAAGTCAATTATTGGATCGCAGGTACGTGATTGAAATGATTGAGGGAGGACCTATATCGGTAGGACAGTCTTACTCGAGATGATAGTATGCTATCTGGTTTGCCTTTATCAGTCGTGTACAGTTTTAGGTGACATGATCACTATTACACGTTGATAGAGCCCTTAGGATCCTGCTTGACTACCAACAGTATGATGGCGATCATATACGTGAGAGTTGGGTAGTCCATAACCACATCCTTAAAAGTGGTCCCTAGTCGTGGGAGTTTCGAGACAGGGCATCGATACTCTAGAGTAGACTAGTGTATACAGTCGAGACCCCGACGAGGGGCAGTGGCCGGTCTCACAAGCTATTGGTGTCAGTTGGATCACCTAAGATGTATACAGGTGCTCATTGGATTATGAGTACACTGGACAGGACTCGCCGGGAACCTGCTAGTTGGTATTTATACCTAGCGTCAGATAGAAGTTCCCTGGTGACATGTGTACAGGTTAGTTCATCGACCTGAGGTCGTCATTTGCCTCGTGTGAGTTCCCACTGTGCTTTGATTACTACCCTACCACGGCTCAAAGGAGTTGTGCAAAAAGGTTTTAGTTGGGTACAGTCTCGAGCCACATGGAGGCAAGTGAGCGGATCGGCAGGGGATTCGTCTCTCCCGGTACTGGGGGTGAGATCGCGCTGTTTCTAGGAGAGCCATTACACCAAGTCCTTAGCCAAGGCAGGTGAGAATTACTGATAAGTATTCCAGTAGTTTCTCAGGGTGTTGAGGGCTACTCTCCGACACGACTTATACTGCTATTGGGGGTCTGACGTTACCAGCCCCCTAGGCCCGATATGCGATGCTCATAGACGAACGGACCAGACTGTATGTATATTGTCACTTATAGGCTCAGTAGGATTCCAGGATGAGTTCGCTCATCGGCTTCCCTTTCGGTCAGTACATGGGTAGCCGTTACGCACAGCTAGTGCCGTTGACGTGCTTGTGGTTAAACCCACTGCCAGGGTACTGATGAGTCTTTAGAGTCCCCCATAGATAGTTTCCCAAGTTCGGGCGAAACGTTGTAGAGGCCGTATGGTTTTATGGCAGGGTTCGAACATGCACGTGCGTTTGCGCACGTGTTGTGTTTCGGACAGATTTTACTAGCGGGCTTTGGTTTAAGCCGGATCCTAGTATTATATTGTGTAGATATAATATCTTTGTCACAGTTGCATTTGTATTCGGTCGTAATACAAATGCGGGTATGTATATACAGTTACGGGGTTATCCTGAAATTCGTTTCGGGATTGCTTTTCGAAATTGCCAGTTTTTCACCGCCCGGTTGAACATTGTTTAATCCGTGGATTTCTTTTTGGCCGTATTTCTATCATTCTAGCCATGGACAAAATATCTTTGATGAGAGGATAAGTTTCTTTGTTTTTGGGTGAGTCATATGGAAGTTTCTAGAAAGAAGCTTCTAGCTTTGTGTAACTCATGCCTTGCATTTATTGCTTCTTGGATTGAGAAGGATATTTGTTCTTGATTATTTCTTTGTGGTCACCACTTGTGCTTGTCCTCACCCCCTCCTCCCCTATAAGTGGCCGGCCACTTGAGGAACCCCCCCTCACTACTTCCACTCTCTCACTTGGTGAGAAATTGACATTTCATTTGAGAACAAAATCCAAAGCTCTTTCCTTTTGATCTTCTTCTCACAGGGCAACTCCGATTAACCGTTCATCCATGGTTTTAGATGACACAAGACAAAGTATTCTACACCATTCTATACTTCATCTTGGTCATCTCTTTTAGCAGACTTGATGACCGAGTTGCCTCGGTATAGAGGCGGGAGACCGTTTAAAGATTCGTTGATGTGGTGCCACCTCGATGAGGAGACAGGAGATCGGAGTTGCCGCGAGGAGCGTGGGATGATGGCTAAAGACCGAAGGACTCGGATCGATCGGTATAGCCTTTTTACCACTTTACAATTTGTTAGTTTAGCGTTAATGGCAATATCCGGGTTATAGTATGCGGTAGCGCCAGTTATAAAAGTTTTTGTTCCGCGTTTGGCGTCAGAATGACGGCCGGGGCGTTACCGTAGACTTACAGGGACAGTGTAGTCGCTAAGTACATCCTTCAAATATTTCTAGTCGCACGTGTATCGAGACAGGGCATCGATATACCAGAGTATACTAGCGTATGCTTCTTGACCTATGTAGATGGGCGATGGATGATCCCATATCCATTGATGTTTGACATCAGATATAGTATACGGGTGCTCAGTGGAGACTGGATACACTGGAAGGACTCGCCGAGAACTCCCAGATGGTATTATACCTCACGTCAGATGGCAGTTCTCTAGTGACACTGGTACAGGTTAGTCTGTAGACCCAAAATCGTCATAGAGTCATGTGTGATTCCCACTGTGCTTTGATTTCCATCATACCATGTCCAAGAGGGCATGAAAAACAGTGGCTTTTAGGTACAGCCCCGAATCACATGGAGTCAATGAGCGATAGGAGGGGTTTCGTCTCTCCCGGTATAGGGAGTTGATGTTGCGCTGTATTCGATTGGCTATAACTAGAAATCCCTGGCCAGGGTTTCTGAGATTTACTGGTAAGTGTTATCAGTAGTTTCTCGAACTGTTATGGACCTCATATCGACACGACTTATCGGTTACTGGGGTCTGATGTTTACCACCCCTAGACTGGATATGCTACATATCAGACGAAGAGACCGGACTGTACGGGAGTGTTACTGATTGGATTCGCAGGAGAATGTACAGGCTTGCTTGTTGATCTTCTGATTGCTCAATACACGGGTGGCTGTTACGTTTAGCTGACCGCTTGCAGCTTGTGGGTGTTTTGATATGATCATCACCTACTGCCGGTGTATTGATGATTCTTTAGAGTCGTACATAGAGGTTTCCTGGCTCAGGAAAAATGGAGTAGGAGCACATATGTGATATGTGCGGGACCGAGAATAATACGTGTATGATACCGTATTAGATTCTCACGATATGTGATATCGGCCGGGTATATGTGATATAACTGGGTCATCGGATCAAGTGTTGATTCGATGAACTGATACAGATTATATTAGTCGGTTATTTATGAAATAGCCGGATTATCGGATCAAGTGTTGATTCGATAATTTAATGTATAATTATATATTTGATATATTATATTACATTAACTAATATAAGCTCACTTAAAGATTCTTTTTCTCACATGGATAATACATTGATGTATATGCGATATATGTTAATTGTATTATTTTATTTTGTTACATAATATATTATATATGTGATATATAATATTGTAACATATTAGGGTTACAAATGCAACATGTTTTGTGGAGTTTAAGCATGGTTAGGGTTTGGATTAGGGTTAAGCTTTCATGAAGCTTCTTGAAGCTTTGACTTTGACCTTTGATATTTGTGATGATATTTCTTAATCCAATCCAAACCCTTTACCCTAGTTTACTCTCTACAAGGGTTAATTCTTCATTCTTAACCCATGGTTGATTTGTAACCATAACAATTAATTCATTATTCATCACAAATAGATTTCTTCTTCTTCCTCCTCTTGAAAAGCTTTCTAGCTTTTGGGTTTGTGATGGATTTTTGTCAGATAAAGAAAACAAAAGAGAGTTAAAATCCTACCTCATCATCCTCATCTATTCTAGCCATTTAAATTAGGGTGTTTGCTTTGCTAATACTTGATTAGTGAAGCAATAGCTTAGGTTTGAGATTCTTCAAGGTAGATCATCTTAGTTGTTGAAGATTGGAAGCAAGCTTGCATCTTTCTCTTCATGGAGCCTCTCTAAAGTCCGGATACATGATGATCGTGGCGAAGGGATCTCAACACAGAGCTTATGAAGCGAAGGATCGGACTACAAAGGTTGTAATCCTAAACTCTTAGAAGTAAAGTTGTTTACTTGCTTTGTTAACCCTAAGTCTCTAGTTAAGATCTTGGTTAGGGTTACATAGCACCTCAAATTTTTATAAAATGGCATGTGTGATGCCTTGCTAAACCTTGATGTCATGCTATTCAACCCTACAGTGGTATCAAAACCAAGCTAGAGCATTAGGCGTTGTCTAGACAAAGTTTAAAGTCCGATCAAACTCCGAAACCCCGAAAAATCCTACTTTCTGGAAAAATTTCAAAAGTTTAAATTTTTCATATTAAAAATACTCAGAAAATCATGCAGGGAATTCTAAGAATTACTGTGAAGTACGAAGCCATAACTCGATCAAGTGACCATGGAACCGCGGCCAAACCATGCGTTTGGCAGCGGTTCCGCGACCAACTTTGGGAGTTAGGGGCTAATACTTCAGGATATTATTCTTGGGTACTTTTTCATACTTCTGAGAATTTTTAATTCTACTCAAATGTTGAGCTTTTTGGGAAATATTGGGAACTCGTTGATTCGATCGGAAGGTTTAACTTCGTTTAAGTTTTTCCGGGTAATTTAGAACGTGTCAAAAAGTTCGAACGGATATCAATGACTCACTTTTTCCCCTGTCGAAAAATTTCAAGTGTTGGATTTTTCCTGAGTTTAAAACTTTCAGAAAATCATGCAAGCTGATATGTGGACCATCTAGAAGAACGCAACCTTAACTCAATTATGTGACCGTCAAAACTGCCACTGAACCATATGGTTTGTGGTAGTTTAGCGTTGCCATATGTGAGGCGTTGGTTTGACCCTTCTACGGCTGGTTCATAACGGCTGTGATATGTTATGGGACTTTTTGAACTCCGCTTAAGTGTTGAGCTATTTGGGAAATCTTTAGTGTTTGTTTATTCGATCGGAAAGTTTAACATTGTCTATTTATCTGGAATGTGATACAATATGTGGAATAATTATAGTAGGCATGAAATGCTAAGTATGTGATATTTCGGATTTAAGATGTCTAAAGTGATTGTGGATTCCAAATGTTATAGTTTTTCACTTTCTTTTCTGCGACAGTAAGTGTAATATGTGGTGTATCGCCGATTTCGGTGCTATATGTCAACGACAACTGGGATACGCATATTTACTTACGTTGATGATATGTGATGTTATGTGTTGCTGTGATATTTTATATTGGATCGTCGTGTTTTGAATAGCCGGGGGTTTTATGTGAGATGAGTTTTTTTTCTTTTTCATTCATGTAAAATTCATTGTATGTAATATTCTTTTATTGGGGCACTTCCGAGTTGAGGATGATGTCACCATTGTATATTATTTACTTTTCCACATTAGGATAGACCGAAGGCGGGGAGCACAAGTAACCAGGTTCTAGGGTCCAGTGGGAGACCATCTCGAGGAGTCGAGACCGGGTCTCCTAGCTCTAGAATTGGTAGGGTTGCTTGCCGCTATCGTAGGGGTCTAGGGATGTGGGTTTTGCTATTCATCGTGACCGTGGAATCCGTGTTTTATTCTGGCTTAACTTAAAACACGGAATTCCTAGAATATCCAATATTTTATATGTGTTTCTTCTGCTGCAATGTTCTGTGATGAGATCATATTACTGTCTGAAACGAATGTTTATATTATATATATGAGATATATGTTATATTGCTGATTTCGTTTCAAATGTGATGCTTGTGAAGCATAATAAAATGGGACTTCATTAATGAGATTAATGAAATAAAAGAAACCTAAAGATATTGTAGAAACTTATTTTAAAAACTAGTAGCTCTAGTTCTTGCTTTGCATAGCGATATTCCTTGTAGAATATCCAGCACCTTATTCGATAAGGAAAGAGCCGAGATCCCTTCACCGGGAGTAACCTCTTTAGAGAAACGAGCAGATGCTACATACTTGGTTTGTCTTTTGATTGCTTTTATAGTTTTTTCTTTGCATAGCGGTATTTTTGAAATATCCTGCACCTTATTCGATAAGGAAAGAGCTAAGATCCCTTTACCGGGAGTGACCTCTTTAGCAAAACTAGTAAAAGCCTAAAAACACTCCATTTAAAATCATTCGATTCTACGACGATATCAAGTTCATTACGTAAAGGGTTTTCTTAAAAACCTATCGTAGCCCTCTATCATTTCAGATAAGTACTAATTAGTATTCGTGCCACGTTTGTTGACTATGTTAAGGCGTAGTGTGCGGTAGCTGATTAGTTCTTATCTGTATAAGCATATGATGTGATTGGATTAGGGTAGTCGTGCGGCTTTGTTGACTATGTTAAGGGTCGTGCGGCTTGGTTTAATTCAATCGGGAAATGACGGGTTGAACCTGACTAGCACTTATGATTTGTTGATTATGTTAAGGTCATATAGCTGCTAGGGGTAAAATATTATTGGGAATTTCAAGTGTTGAAATTTGCAATGAGATTGCATACCTTCTATGAGATAGTTGGATCCCAATACCCACTGCGAATAAAAGTTACTCCTGGGAGAGTTTTACACATTACAATTAGCCTATCAAGTAGGTGTCTAGAAAGGTGTCAACGGGGTTATGCCTTTGGGAAAATGAGATTTACTTTAATTAGGTCCGTGCGAAAGCACGGAGAACCTCCCTCAAAGTACCGACACTGGCCTGGCCGAAAGATTGGCGAACTTGTAAGCTGTAATTAATCCTGGCTAATCTTTCCTTTTAGGGTTTGAAGGAAGATTTGACTAAAACAGTGGGAGACATCCTGATTAGATATATTAATAACCAATCTAATCTTGCAAAAGCGCACGCAGAGTGTTTTCTTCTCTTTCTCTCCTGGTTGCGACTATGTCACGCCTTAATCAAGAAAAAAATGGATGTATTGACCGAACCCGCTTGTTATACTGTGCTAGGGACGTTGGTCCCGCTCCAACTTATAATTGTTATAAGACCGAGTAGGAAAGAGGGGATTACCAGAATTCCCGTGCCGCCCAAACGAAGAAAGTACATGCTGATGCATCTTCTTTGGGTGTGTTCATTACCGAGAACTGTTTCTCAGTATCCTTTACGTCCTGGGTATGAGATACCAGATCAGGATCCCGTAAATGTAATCTGTTACATGGGCTACAGATAGGTAAAGAACTGAAAACGGGTGATAAGTTTCAAGAGATGTAAACGGTGCAATTGTTGCAAGCCATGTCTGTTGGCATATCACCCTGTATTAAAAAATACATTGATTCTGAACGAATGTTATTAGATACCAAACCTGATATACAACATCATATCAGTATCTTTATTTAATAAAGAAGGATATAATTTTGTGTTGTTGGATAATGTTTTGAACATTTCCTATATCAAAAGTTGATCAGTTCAGGCACGTTATCTAAAAGAATAAACGTTCTAAATCAAACCACGGTTCTTAATGTACAGAACACACATAAGAGGAAGAGTTTAGAAATGAACGAATCCTTCTTGAGGTTTTGTACACTAGGTCATATCAATGTGACCCGACTAGCTAAGTTACATTTAGATGCATATTTAAATTAGTTTGAATTTACATCTTGTGAAACTTGCCAGTCATGTCACAAAGATAAGATGACCATAGCTCTGTTTATTGGAAACAGAGAAAGAGTTAGTGAACTCTTGTGATTGATACATGATGATGTATGAGGTCCCCTGTCTACACATACCAGGACTGGTTCTTTGTACTTCAGAAGTAGAGAACCAAAAACGGGTATAAGTATTATGTCCTTTGATGTGATCAGGGAGGAGAATACTTGAGCACGGGATTTCTGGACAATTCTAAAGGAGAATAAGATTCTCTCTCAGCATTACTCTTCCGTATACACCACAATACGTTGGTATATCGGGGCGGAGCAATCGCACCCTATGTGATAAGGTGTGCTCTATGATGAGTACTACTGAGTTACCTATTTCCTTTTGGGGGTTATGCACTTGAGAAGTTGCATACCTATTGAATAGGGTTCCAACCAAATCATGTGCCTACCACTCCATATGTGATATGGTATGGAAAGAGCCCATCTCTTTACGATGTTAAGATTTGGGGTTGTCCAAAGCAAAATCCGGACAAACTCGAGGCAAGGTCAGTTCTGTGGAAGTTTGTCGGATATCCTAAGCATTCGCAAGGGAATATCTTCTACCAAACTGGGGAGCAAAAGGTGTTTTGTTTCTCAGCATGCCACCTTTTGGAAAGGGAATTTCTTGTGAAGAAATTAGCGGTCATGAGGTAGAACTTGAAAAAGTTCCAGCTATACAAACTGCAGCTGATGATTTGGTAAACCCAAAGGATTCAATAGTTTCTAATGAACCTCAGCCTCTCCACTGATCTAGTAGGGTTCCTCATCCATATGAGAGTACTTCGGTTTCTCTATGACAGTAGGAGCGAGAATTGCATCATGAGATGATGACCCAACTTGTTTCGAGCAGGCCATCAAGAGTGTGGACTCTGTAAGAATGGCTGGATGCTTAGCGATCTGAGATGGAATCCATATACACCAACAAAGTATGGACTTTGGTTGCTTTATCTGAACGGTTAAATCCCCATCAGAAGCAAGTATATCTTGAGAAGATTACTTGGTGTACATGGAAAAGTTAAGACTTTCAAAGCTATGCTTAAGTCCATCCAGATCCTACTTACCATTGCTACATACCATAACTACGATATTTGACGGTTGGGTGTCATGACTGCTTTTCTAAATAGTGATTTAGAAGAGAGCATCTATAAGTACACAACCAGAGGGCTTCGTAGACAGTGGGAGCAGCGGAAACGTGTGCAAGTTGCTTTATGGGATAAAGCAGGTATCGCGAAGTTGGAACGTCTGTTTTGATGTGGTAGTTAAAGAGTTTGACTTCATCAAAATGGTAGATGAACCTAGTATATACAAAAAGGTAGTAGGGAGTATGGTGGTGATCCTCGTATAGTACGTGGATGACATACTCATGATAGGGAAGGAGTTTCCTATGCTACTCTCGGTCAATCTCCTCTTATCACATGGATTCTCTATATAGGATCAAGGTGATACCTCATAAATCCTGGTTTTTGATCTATGAGATAGATCTAATTGGTTGTTAGGATTCTCACTAGATGTAGTGAGATGGTATCAATCGATCCTGGTGAGAATCATTGGAAAGCTTCCAGGGTGGTAAGAAAACTGAATGTCACTCACAGGCATTGTCTTTACCCTCAGTGGAGGGACGATATGTTGGAAGAGTTCCACGCTAGATACCGTGACATACTAGACGATAAAGGCAGGATAAATCACTACCAAGGATGCTACAAAAGAAATGGTCTGGATGTTCACTAGTTCATGAGATGAACTTCGTTCCTACCATTGTGTGACAATGGAGTTTTGGCTTTTGCCAAGGAAACCCCATCCCATCTGTGATCCAGACATATTCTAAGGTAGTATCACCTGATCATGGAGATGGTTGATCTCCAGGGAGATCAAGGTTAGGAGAGTAGACACAGAGGACAACAGCGCGGATCCACTCACAAAGGCCTATTTCCCAGTAGAGACTTTTATGGGATGGTTGAGTATGAGATACTTCAACCACAGCTGATTGTTGGGTATGAGATACTACAACAGATGGCCCTAGTGCAAGTGGGAGATTGTTACTAATATGTATGCCCTAGAGGCCATTACTGTACATGCGATGTATATTGTGGTGGATGCTTGGACATATATATGGAGGACTTTCTTGCTCGACATGATAGTATGCTATCTGGTTGCTCTTTATCTTAACATGTACTCTGATAGTCTCTATGTTACATGTTGATAAAGCCCTTAGGATGAGTACTTGACTACTAGGACTATGATGCAGATCATACTAGTGGGGACAGTATAGTCGCTAAGTACATCCTTCAAATGTTCCTAGTCGTAGGTGTATCGAGACAGGGCATCGATATACCAGAGTAAACTAGCGTATGCTTCTTGACCTATGTAGATGGGCGATGGATGATCCCATATCCATTGATGTTTGACATTACAGATAGTATACAGGTGATCAGTGGAGACTGGGTACACTGGACAGACTCGCCGAGAACTCCCAGATGGTATTATACCTCACGTCAGATGGCAGTTCTCCGGTGACACTGGTACAGGTTAGTCTGTAGACCCGAGATAGTCATAGAGTCTTGTGTGATTCCCACTGTGCTTTGATTTTCATCATACCACGTCTAAGAGGGCGTGCAAAACGGTGGCTTTTGGGTACAGTCCCGAATCACATGGAGGCAATGAGCGATAGGAGGGGTTTCGTCTCTCCCGGTATAGGGAGTTGATGTTGCGCTGTGTTTGATTGGCTATAATTGGAAATCCCTGGTCATGGTTGCTAAAATTTACTGGTAAGTGTTATTAGTAGTTTCTCGAACTGTTATGGACCTCATATTGACACGACTTATCGGTTACTGGGGTCTGACGTTTACCACCCCTAGACTGGATATGCGACATATCAGACGAAGAGACCGGACTGTACGGGAGTGTTACTGATTGGATTCGCAGGAGAATGTACAGGCTTGCTTGTTGATCTTCTGATTGCTCAATACATAGGTGGCTGTTACGTTTAGCTGACCACTTGCAGCTTGTGGGTGTTTTGATATGATCATCACCTATTGCCGGTGTATTGACGATTCTTTAGAGTCCTACACAGAGGTTTCCTGGCTCAGGCAAAACGGAGTAGGAGCACATATATGATATGTGCGGGACCGAGAATAATACGTGTATGTGATACCGTATTAGATTCTCGTGATATGTGATATCGGCCGGGTATATGTGATATAGCCGGGTCATCGGATCACGTGTTGATTCGATGAACTGATACAGATTATATTAGTCGGTTATTTGTGAAATAGCCGGATTATCGGATCAAGTGTTGATTCGATAATTTAATGTATAATTATATATTTAATATATTATATTACATTAACTAATATAAGCTCACTTAAAGATTTTTTCTCACATGGATAATACATTGATGTATATGCGATATATGTTAATTGTATTATTTTATTTTGTTACATTATATATTATATGTGTGATATATAATATTGTAATATGTTAAGGTTACAAATGCAACATGTTTTGTGGAGTTTAAACATGGTTAGGGTTTGGATTAGGGTTAAGCTTTTATGAAGCTTCTTGAAGCTTTGACTTTGACCTTTGATATTTTATGAAGATATTTCTTAACCCAACCCAAACCCTTTACCCTAGTTTACTCTCTACAAGGGTTAATTCTTCATTCTTAAGCCATGGTTCATTTGTAACCATAACAATTAATTCATTATTCATCACAAATAGATTTCTTTTTCTTCTTCCTCTTGAAAAGCTTTCTAGCTTTTGGGTTTGTGATGGATTTTTGTGAGATAAAGAAAACAAAAGAGAGCTAAAATCCTACTTCATCATCCTCATATATTCTAGCCATTTAGATTAGGGTGTTTTCTTTGCTAATACTTGATTAGTGAAGCACTGTTCATATCAGATTTTTTGCATTTTCATACCGCCCAATTTTTATCACATTGCATATCGGTAGATACTCTTGAGCCGTGTTTGCTAATCAATTGCAGGATACAGGTTCTCGGTTCTAAAACGGTGAAATTCATGGAAAACACGACAAAATCCGGGTTCCTACCAACCACAGATAAAACACGGTCTCCGCTCTTCATCCGTATGTTGCCTGATACCAGTTTTGGAGACAAAATGGCAAATCAATTGTCACTTTCATGCACAAGACTCAATGGCAACAACAAGTTCCAAGAAATCTACGCGGAGCTCAAGAAAATCTTGACAAAAGTCCACCTTTCCCTCAACAGAAATTCTGGAAGAAATGTGGAAGTATTTTCAGAAAATACATGTACCAGAATATAGGGGACATCAAACCAGGAAAGCCCAAAAAAGACGAGAGCCCAACTCCTCCAAAGGGCCGCGGATCCGCGGTCAATAGGGGGTCTAGGCCGCGGATCCGCGGCCATATGGTGGCGGCAGTTGACCATTTTTTAGGGGTATTTTTGTCTTTGTATATGTGTTCTGGTGGTTGCCCTAGATTTCCATTCTCCAGCCTATAAATAGCCCAGAACTTTGAGAAGGAAAGGGTGCATTCTTGTATTTTCATTTTTGCCTAGGTTTAGTGTTTTTCTTCTTCCTCTTCTCACCTCTTCTCCATTAAACTTGTAGTGAGCTTTTGAGTGAAGAGTGATGAATAAAGAAGAACCATTTATTATCATGCTTGTCTCTTTACTTTGTTAATTGTTGTAATTTTAATTCGTTAAGTAGTTGTTGTTATTTCCTTGTTGTTTCTTTCTTCTCTCTTTTTCTTTATCATTCATACGACAATGATACTTACGCTCGATCCTCGCCAAGGTGAGGTCGCAAATAGTTAGTCGTATTCTTCTAATCTCCTTCTTTCTATCTTCCTCTTTTGTTTTGTTTTGTTTTTCCTTATCATGATGTGTGAGTAGTTAATACTTGTTAGGGTAGGATAAGGAAAGTTTGAGAGAAGGAAATCTCTCTCACTCTTTCCTTGCCCAACAGCTTAAATCGACTCCCGTTAATTGAACCACAATCCGCTCCTTACGGCACCCTATCCTACATGATAGCGGTGATTCCGTAGTGAGACCGGTTGTGGTTGAATTAACCGGAGGTTATGGCTAAGAGCCAAGAACGGACGGACAAGCACCAAAAGGAAGACTTATGCGTTGGAAAGCCTAGCTTATACTCGCAAAGTCCTTCCTAGTCGTGCTAATCCCCGTTGTTGCCGATTACCGTAACACCGATATTAAGAGGGGAAACGAAAGATGTTGAGACTCCTAACTCAAACTAACATAATCCTAACCCTAACATGCTCACTTTAAATATCAACTCAACACTTAGATAACTACAAACAAAATCTGAAAAACCGGACTTAACTCGTTAAAGCACATAGAAAAAGACTCCCATCTCTCTGCGGACGACCCGTACTCAACCGGCTAGCTACAAGCGAAACCGTCTTGATTGCGGTCTTTAAACTAAAACTTGAACACGCACAACCTCTGACAATCAAATGGCGCCGTTGCCGGGGAGACGGTAGTTTATTTCTTTGTGTAATTTCGGGTTAATTTGTAAGTATAAAAAAAACGAAAAAAATATATATACATTGTAAAAAACCATCTTGTTATTTTTGATTAGTTTTTGTGCAAGTGTGCAGGAAAATACGAAGTTCAAGATCGACGCCAAGGACGTCGGATAATACAGAGTTCAAATACAGTGCCAAAGACGTGGGAAGATAGACCCACATTTCGCGGCTACACCGCGACGGACAAAATGAAGCATACGGTCTACTGTCAAGATCTGGAGCAGGTACAGTGAGCAAGTAAAAGTTCAGAAGATCCAGACAAGCAGAGGAGACCCATACCAGCACCCACAGAAAAAATGAAGGCCCAATCTCTCCTTGTTGCCGCGGATCCGCGGCAATAGAGGGCTTAGGCCGCGGATCCGTGGCCATTTGGTGGCCTTGGGCTGCCATCTTTTCTCTGTAAGTCTCTCTGCTCCTCTCCTTTCCTCTGGACTCCACTGAATTGTGTTTTCTGCAGCCTTCTTTGCGCAAATTCTTCTCCCCCTTCCAATAAACTGTTCTTGTGCAGGATTCTTTGCGCCGCAAAAATAAAAATTGTTTGCAGTTAATTTGTTACTGCTTTGCATTTCTTTAATACGGACTTAAGGGGCTTGAAACCAATCCAGATTGGGTGGGGATTTCATCACCCTTCCCAGGACCCCAAAAATCACTAAAGCATATGCATTGTCCATTGTAAATTAAAAAATACTAGACTTCAGCCCTAAGGACTTCGCGCTCATTAGGAGAAGATAAACCGTGTTTAGAACCTCGCTTAACCGTATATTGTTTACGGGGTGTCTAGGAAAGTGTTAAAGGCGCAACCGCCGAAAGAGAAAGGGTTATTTAATTAAGGAACTTCGCGAAAGCGTTGGACAACCTCCCCTTATCTCTGCACTTACCTGGCCTCGTGATCAGTGTATTTTTAAGCCCGTTTCTCGACACTGTTTAACTTCGACAATCAAGTTCAGGAGCAGGTCTAGTAGACCTAGGTTACCCTAGATCTAGGTGTGATTGTGCATATCTTGTTTGTGATTGCTTAAGCCGTATTTCCGTACATATTTCTGTAAATCTCTTTCTAAAAATAAACAAAAAAAAAAGAAAAAAAAATCAAAAAACTTTTATAAAAACTTGCCCTTTGTCGCCAAATCCATTTTCACCCACCACCCATCGCCTTTTTTCATTGACGTTTTCTTACCCTCACCTTCTCCGCTTTGACTATACTAAACTCGTTTAGTGTATGTCCGCTTGGACTCGGGACACTAGCGCCCGTCTAGTCCGCGTTACGTTAGTCGCTACCGACTACGCGATCGACTCCGAAGTCGATACTCCACCCACTCCTCTTTCACCCCTTCCTTTGTCGGCCAACTCCGACGTTGACCGGAATTCTGTTCATACATCTTCACCTTCACCTTCACCTTCACCAACCTCTTCTTCCGCGATGTCGGGATTTAATCCGAACATCTCTTTGACCACCGCTGGATTGGCTCCACCTCCTACGGAGACCAATCTCCCACCAGCTCCGCCTGTTGTAGCGCCGCAGCGAATCGCGCTCCAGGATCGTTTCTATCCCACCCGTTCTGCTCTTCCCACCTGCCTTTCTCTTCCTCCGGCCAATGGGGACAACTTTGAAATTAAGCCCCATTTCATCAACATGCTTCCACGTTTTCATGGGCTTGAATCTGAAGATGCCTATATCTTCATCAACAAATTTCAAAACGTCTGTGCCATGATGAAAACCACCCAGCTGTCGGACGATGCTATACGTCTACGGGTCATTCCGTTCACTTTATGCGATCTCGCTGAAAAATGGCTGTATAGCACCGCTTCCCACTCAATCACCAGCTGGGACGAGTTTGTTAAAGCATTTCTGAAAAAAATTTATCCGAATCATAAAACCGCAAGGATTCGAAATGAAATCAACCAATTCTCCCAGCTTCCTTCTGAACCCTTCTGGAAGTGCTTTGACCGGTACAAAGACCTTCTTGTTCAGTGTCCTCACCACGGTATAGAGAAATGGCAACTTTACCAAACCTTATATGAGGGACTGAACCCAGCAACGAAGCAGTTGTTGGAAACCATCTGTCAGGGCCACTTCCTATCGAAATCTGACGAGGAAGCGTGGCAGTTCTTTGACGACCTTGCGGAGCAAACGCTACAGTGGGAGAGCACCAGACCGACTTCTTCTTCTTCTACCTCGACTTCTACCGGTCAGTCTAGGGTAGGAATCCACCAACTTGACGTCTCTATTGCGATGAAAGCTGAAATGGCTTCTATAACAAGAAAGCTTGAAGCGATAGAGAGCAAATTTTCTGCTCCTGCTCCTGCCCCTGTTCTCCTCCTTCGTACCATCTGCGCTTGTTGTTCCGATCCTTCCCACTTGACCGAAGAGTGTCCTTACAATCCACCCCCATAAGGACAAGATCAGGTTAATGCTGCCTTCCAGCAAAGACCGAGGAATGATCCATACTCTTCCACCTATAATCCCGGTTGGAGGAACCACCCCAATTTCGCCTGGAATCAGAATCAGAATCAATTCCAAGGAAACAATTTCCAAAGGGCCCCTCCACCGCAACAACAAGCGCCACAACAAACTCAACATCAATACCAGCAGCCCTTCCAACCCCAACCTTTCCAAAACCAGACGAACAACTTTGCACCCAACAACTCTTTTCCACCAAACAACTTTGTTCCATCAAACAACGATAAGGTTTCCTCGCTCGAGCGAAGTCTGGAGGCGTTTGTTAAACAATCGACTCAATCCACCGCCAACATCCAGTCTTTGATTCAATCTTTAGTGCAACACACTGCCGCACACGGGCAAAGCATCAAGACCATCGAGGCCCAGATTGCACAGCTAAACGCGGCCTTAAGCGAGCGAGAGAAGGGGAAGCTCCCGTCCCAGCCACTTCCAAATCCCGGTCACCCACATAATGCACATGTTGCTCTTGAACAACAAAACCATAATGTGAGTGCCGTGACTACACTGAGATCGGGGAGGATGCTGCAAAACAACATTGGCACACGGATCAACAATGACACCCCGGCCGCTTCTTCTTCTTCTTCTTCTTCTCCTTCTTCTTCTTCGTCTTCTGAGCCTATTCTCCGTTCTTCACAAGGCTCTCCTTCCTCTTCTTCTCTGAACGGACCCACTTCTCACTCCACGAAGACACCTATTCTGGGATCCGTTCCAACTCGACAATCTCCTCCTCCAGCTTTAGACTCAACCAATTTTCAAAATGTTCCATTTCCAAACCGGTTGAGGTCTAACAAACAAAATCCACAAATGGAGAAGATTCTGGAGTTATTTAAGCAAGTTAACATTAACATTCCTCTTTTAGATGCTGTCCAACAAGTCCCGTCTTACGCGAAAATCTTAAAGGACTTGTGCACGAAAAAGAGGAAGTCTCAGGTACCAAAGAAAGTTTTCTTGGCCAGTGCTGTGAGTGATGCTCTTACCCAATCTTTACCACAAAAACGGAAGGACCCTGGCTGTCCTACGATTTCAATCACTATTGGGGATAAGAACATCAACCGCGCACTATTAGATCTTGGTGCTAGTGGTAACTTGCTTCCGTATTCAGTATACGAGCAATTAGGCGTCGGAGAGTTGAAACCCACACACTGCACTCTCCAAATGGCCGACCGATCGATTACCCATCCTAGGGGTGAGCTAGAGGATGTGTTGATAAGAGTCGGGGACTTCATATTCCCCGTTGACTTCATTGTATTAAATACACAGCCTGTAGCTAACCCCCGGAATCAGATTCCGGTGATACTCGGTCGACCATTTCTCGCAACCTCAAATGCTGTGATCAATTGTCGCAATGGTTCGATGAACCTCTCTTTTGGAAATATGACGATTGAACTCAACATTTTTAGGTTAGGGAATCAGCCCGCCGAACCTAATGCTCATATACTGGATGTCTGCTCGATCTAGGAGATCACCCCAGAAGAGTGAATTCGAGGAGTTTCTGTTTGATCACGATAATCTTGACGCCACTAGTGCGTTTCTCTTCGAACCTGCTGCTGTTTCTGCGCCCGACAACGAATACGAGTGTTTCACGTTTTCGAACGATCTTAGCCGCGCACAACCCGAGTTTGAATCCTTCGACTTTCCGGATGAGTTACCTGAACCATCCAACTCGGTTGCCTACACTCGTTTTGAACTTTTGCTGGAGTCCTTTGAGTTCGAAACCTTTGCACCAGTCTTGCCTTCCATCATTTCACCTCCAACGCTCGAACTCAAGCCTTTGCCGTCTCACCTCAAGTATGCTTACTTAGGTGAGAACGAGACCCTTCCTGTCATCATCTCGGCTTCTCTAGCTCCCGAGCAAGAGAAAGCCCTTCTCGCGGTCTTGCACAGCAACAGGCAAGCTTTTGGCTGGTCCATGGCGGACATCAAGGGGATTAGTCCCCTGATCGTTGAGCATCACATTCATCTGATGGATGATGCCAAACCAGCCCGGGATCCACAAAGACGTCTTAATCCAGTCATGAAGGAGGCTGTGAAGAAGGAGATCGTCA
Organism: Agapanthus africanus; assembly: GCA_030015575.1. Classification (NCBI taxonomy): domain Eukaryota; kingdom Viridiplantae; phylum Streptophyta; class Magnoliopsida; order Asparagales; family Amaryllidaceae; genus Agapanthus; species Agapanthus africanus. The sequence continues at coordinate 518,649,941 of CM057343.1, forward strand.
AATGTCTAGATAGTGATATCATTTACCCTATCTCTGATAGCCAGTGGGTTAGCCCCATTCACGTTGTCCCCAAGAAGTCGGGCATCACGGTCATAACCAACGAGGCGAACGAGTTAATCCCTACTCGCACCCAAACTGGGTGGCGAGTTTGCATTGATTACAGAAAACTCAACGCCGCAACGCGGAAAGACCACTTTCCGCTACCCTTCATTGACCAGATGCTTGAACGATTGGCCGGACACGAGTACTACTGCTTTCTTGATGGCTACTCCGGCTATAATTAAATTCCCATCGCCGAAAAAGACCAGGACAAGACCACTTTCACTTGTCCTTTCGGCACGTTTGCATATCGACGCATGCCCTTTGGGTTATGCAATGCGCCCGCTACCTTCCAGCGGTGTATGATGGGAATTTTCTCAGACATGGTGGAAAAATTTCTGGAGATTTTCATGGATGACTTCTCCATCTTCGGCGATTCCTTCAGCGAGTGTTTGCTGCATCTTGACGCTGTCCTTACCCGATGTAAGGACAAGAATCTCACTTTGAACTGGGAGAAATGCCACTTCATGGTGCGCGAAGGTATTGTCTTAGGACATATCATCTCGCAAAATGGCATAGAGGTTGACAAAGCAAAGATTGAGGTCATTTCCATTCTGCCTCCTCCCCGATGCGTCAGAGATATCCGAGCCTTCCTTGGCCATACCGGTTTTTATAGACGGTTTATCAAGGACTTTAGCAAGATTGCTAGGCCCTTGACTCTTTTGCTGGCCAAGGATACGCCTTTCGACTTCAACTCGAGCTGTGTGAATGCATTCGAGTCACTGAAACGCTCACTCACTTCTGCTCCCGTTCTTTCTTCTCCTGACTGGACGCACCCATTCGAGATTATGTGCGATGCATCCGACTTTGCCATTGGTGCTGTCCTTGGACAACACATCAACAAGATGCCGCACGTAATCTATTACGCGAGCCGAACCCTGAACGACGCCCAACTCAATTATACAACAACTGAGAAGGAATTCTTAGCTGTTGTATTTGCTCTAGAAAAGTTCAGGCCCTACCTCATCGGCTCTCCAGTCATTGTCTACACAGACCATTCAGCTCTGCGCCATCTTTTTGCGAAGAAAGATGCAAAATCTCGGTTAATACGTTGGATCCTCTTTCTTCAAGAGTTTGACCTTGTCATTAAGGACAAACGAGGATGTGAAAACGTAGTTGCCGACCATCTCTCACGACTTCCTTCTTCGCCTTCGCTTCCAATTCCAATCAACGACGTTTTCCCGGATGAACAGCTCTTGACAGTATCGTGCGAACCCTGGTTCGCAGATATTGTGAACTATTTGGCCACGGGATTACTACCGACTGAATGGTCGAGTCAGGACAGACTTCGCTTCTTATCCCAAGTAAAACACTTTTACTGGGACGAACCCTACTTGTTCAAGTACTGTCCCGACCAGATTATTCGTCGGTGTGTCCCTGATGAGGAATTCATGAGTGTGCTGTCGTTTTGCCACGATCAAGCGTGTGGCGGGCATTTTGGGCCCAGAAAGACAGCTGAGAAGATCTTGCAATGTGGTTTCTACTGGCCACAACTTTTCAAAGACGCTCACGACTATTGCAAGACTTGCTCCCGGTGCCAACACATGGGCCGGATATCCCGGAGGAACGAGATGCCGCTCCAACCGATCTTGGTTGTGGAGATTTTCGATGTTTGGGGGATAGATTTCATGGGGCCGTTTCCCAGCTCTTTCGGGAACTTGTACATCCTTCTAGCTGTTGATTACGTCTCTAAATGGGTCGAGGCTGTGCCGAGCCGGACTAACGACAACAAGGTTGTCCTTAGGTTCCTTAAAGAAAACATTTTCTCCCGGTTTGGCCACCCTCGAGCGATCATTAGCGACAATGGAAGTCATTTCTGCAATAGGACTTTCGAGGCCTTGATGTGGAAATACTCCATTAATCATAAGCTCTCTACGCCCTACCACCCCCAAACCTGCGGGCAGGCCGAAGTTTCAAATCGGCAAATCAAGCAGATACTGGAGAAGACGGTTTCCAAGAACCGTAAGGATTGGTCGCTGAAACTCACTGATGCCCTTTGGGCATTTAGAACCGCTTATAAGACCGACCTTGGCATGTCTCCCTATCGGCTTGTGTACGGAAAAGCCTGCCACCTTCCTGTCGAAATAGAGCATCGCGCATTTTGGGCGATAAAGGAGCTGAATCTGTCTCTCGAAGATGCGGGCAGCCATCGGAAGCTGCAGTTGAACGAACTGAACGATCTTAGGGATAAGGCTTACGATAACGCGGTTGTTGTTAAGAACCGAACGAAGATGTTTCACGATAAACACCTTTTGCGCAAAACCTTCGTACCTGGTCAGCAGGTATTGCTTTACGACACCCGACTTCACTTCCATCCTGGAAAGCTCAGATCTCGCTGGAAAAGGCCGTATTTTGTGCGGAATGTGTATCCGCAAGGCGCTGTGGATTTGGAAAATCCAAAGGACGGTTCACTTTTCAAAGTAAACGGACACCGATGCAAACCGTACCTTAGCGCCGAACCAACAGAGGAGCTCCTGTTCTTACAGGAGCCGGTTTACCCTGAATGATCTTCCTCTGCCTACCTCCAAACTTCGGTTATCCAGCCAAGAACAGCGGACACTGTTCCAAATAAGTTTGGGGGTATGTACAAACCATTTTGTATATATTTGTGTATATTCTTTTTCTTTTCTTTAAAAACTAAAAAAAGAAAAAAAAATTGTGTATCACTAACCGACAATTTTGACCCTTCAAATGATCTCTTCATGCAACGACAGTGAGGACACTGTCCAGTTTAAGTTTGGGGGTACGCTCGGTACGCATTTCTTACCTTCGCATTCATATGTATATTTTGCATCTGCATATTAAAATCCATAAAATCCATAAAAATCTGAAAATTTTCTAAAAAATATAAAAACTTTTCTGTCAAGTTAGCTTGTGGAAGAACTCTGATTCAACATTTCGACGGTTTTGTTTGAAAAAATAAGAATAACTAAATCTTATGTTTAGATTTTAAAAACCTGAAAGATAACCCTCCTTTGAAGTTAACTATAGCTGATATAAGTCTTTACATCACACTACACGTGTCGTGAATTTTGGGAATTAGATGACAAGTCTTTCATGTTAAAACTTTTAAACAGATAGATGATTTTCTGAGGATCAAATAGGTTTGTTCTGAAATAAGTAATGTCAAGAATAGTTTATGAAGTAAAGCGAATATGAAGGAATGTTATTGATGCCGTAATTGGAACTAAGTCTGAAAAATAACCCATCTGAAACTTGATTGGAATGATTACACACCAAACCCACTAAACACGTCTTTTATCCAAAAAAATAATTGAACTGCCGGTTATATCTCCGTTCGTATTAAATCATCTGATTTTCACGCCAAACTGTCTTTTGTTTTTGGACCTAGGTAACTTGAGTAATTAAGTCCGCTGGGGTGTTTCTACACCTAATGCCCTAAAACCAACTGGTTTGGGTGCATTGGCCCAAAGCTCGCTAAGAAGCCTAGAAAGTCCAGTTTTAAAACAAAGTCAAGCAAGTGTTCTCTCCGAGTTAAAATTCGTAACGGTTCTTTGTGTGAGAATAATCTTGATAAAAGACAGGCTTTTATAAAAATTTTAGCGGAGATATGAAGGTTTTATTCTATGATAAAGACTATTGCACGTTCACAGAGGTGTGTATGAAATGAAAACAAGAAAAAGGTGGAGTGAAAAATACGACTTAGTTTCCTGTTATGGAAGATAGAAATTCTGAAGTTGAAACCTTACTGGAAAACGAAACTTGAAAAATGCTTAACTCTTTATAAAACTTATGTGATCCTTTTTAAATTGTTATCTGGGCTTTATTGTGCGACATGATGACTTTAAACGATCCTTCTGGAACTTAACGACACTATTTGCACTGCACGTAAAGACATATAAAATCTGTAGTTAAATAAGAAGAGAGGTGTGAAAAATAAAGGTTCGATGGTCTAGACTTAGGATTATAGAATTGTTATTTTCTAAAACAAAACTGTAGGGTTTGAATCTTAGTTATTTTACAAAACCAACTTGACCGGATTTTGTGGGTAGTATCCGCTGAAAACCCTCAGGAGACAACACTCCTCCTACTAGGGACACCTAGAGGTTTAACGGCTTGTTGCACATGCTCAGTGCAATCGCGTTCCCTGTGAAATTGAGGTTAGGAAATTTTTTTTGAATAAAGTGTCTTTGCTCGGGACGAGCAAATGATAAGTTTGGGGGTATTTGTTCATATCAGATTTTTGCATTTTCATACCGCCCAATTTTTATCACATTGCATATCGGTAGATACTCTTGAGCCGTGTTTGCTAGTCAATTGCAGGATACAGGTTCTCAGTTCTAAAACGGTGAAATTCATGGAAAACACGACAAAATCCGGGTTCCTGCCAACCATAGATAAAACACGGTCTCCGCTCTTCATCCGTATGTTGCCTGATACCAGTTTTGGAGACAAAATGGCAAATCAATTGTCACCTTCATGCACAAGGCTCAATGGCAACAACAAGTTCCAAGAAATCTACGCGGAGCTCAAGAAAATCTTGACAAAAGTCCACCTTTCCCTCAACAGAAATTCTGGAAGAAATGTGGAAGTATTTTCAGAAAATACATGTACCAGAATATAGGGGACATCAAACCAGGAAAGCCCAAAAAAGACGAGAGCCCAACTCCTCCAAAGGGCCGCGGATCCGCGGCCAATAGGGGGTCTAGGCCGCGGATCCGCGGCCATATGGTGGTGGCAGTTGACCATTTTTTAGGGGTATTTTTGTCTTTGTATATGTGTTCTGGTGGTTGCCCTAGATTTCCATTCTCCAGCCTATAAATAGCCCAGAACTTTGAGAAGGAAAGGGTGCATTCTTGTATTTTCATTTTTGCCTAGGTTTAGTGTTTTTCTTCTTCCTCTTCTCACCTCTTCTCCATTAAACTTGTAGTGAGCTTTTGAGTGAAGAGTGATGAATAAAGAAGAACCATTTATTATCATGCTTGTCTCTTTACTTTGTTAATTGTTGTAATTTTAATTCGTTAAGTAGTTGTTATTTCCTTGTTGTTTCTTTCTTCTCTCTTTTTCTTTATCATTCATACGACAATGATACTTACGCTCGATCCTCGCCAAGGCGAGGTCGCAAATAGTTAGTCGTATTCTTCTAATCTCCTTCTTTCTATCTTCCTCTTTTGTTTTGTTTTGTTTTTCCTTATCATGATGTGTGAGTAGTTAATACTTGTTAGGGTAGGATAAGGGAAGTTTGAGAGAAGGAAATCTCTCTCACTCTTTTCTTGCCCAACAGCTTAAATCGACTCCCGTTAATTGAACCACAATCCGCTCCTTACGGCACCCTATCCTACATGATAGCGGTGATTCCGTAGTGAGACCGGTTGTGGTTGAATTAACCGGAGGTTATGGCTAAGAGCCAAGAACGGACGGACAAGCACCAAAAGGAAGACTTATGCGTTGGAAAGCCTAGTTTATACTCGCAAAGTCCTTCCTAGTCGTGCTAATCCCCGTTGTTGCCGATTACCGTAACACCGATATTAAGAGGGGCAACGAAAGATGTGGAGACTCCTAACTCAAACTAACCTAATCCTAACCCTAACATGCTCTCTTTAAATATCAACTCAACACTTAGATAACTACAAACAAAATCTGAAAAACCGGACTTAACTCGTTAAAGCACATAGAAAAAGACTCCCATCTCCCTGTGGACGACCCGTACTCAACCGGCTAGCTACAAGCGAAACCGTCTTGATTGCGGTCTTTAAACTAAAACTTGAACACGCACAACCTCTGACAATCAAGCACTAGCTTGGATTTGAGATTCTTCAAGGTAGATCATCTTAGTTGTTGAAGATTGGAAGCAAGCTTGCATCTTTCTTTTCATGGAGCCTCTCTAGAGTCTGGGTACATGATGATCGCGGTGAAGGGACTTCAACACGGAGCTTATGAAGCGAAGGAACGGATTACAAAGGTTATAATCCCAAACTTTTAGAAGTAAAGTTGTTTACTTGCTTTGTTAACCTTAAGTCTCTAGTTAAGATCTTGGTTAGGGTTACATAGAACCTCAAATTTTTATAAAATGGCATGTGTGATGCCTTGCTAAACCTTGTTGTCATGCTATTCAACCCTACAGACGTGTCCCAGAGCCTACAAGAAAGGATCAAGAACGGTACGTTGGAAGCATACCCCGGGCTTGCGACCCGGGGATGTTACCGACCTTCGGTGGCCTTCTAGACCACCCCCAGCTCACCTCCGAGCTATTACAGAACCAAGATGCCTCGGCCTCCCGCTCGTTCATGAGCCTCCCGCCGAGCTTATTTTCCTCGGTCTCACCGACCGACCCACAGCACCGATCACAGGCGCCTCCGCAACGGCTCCGTGAATCTCGCCAGATGCGAGATATCCGCTGCCCATGATCCCGCGTTCCACGCCATCACGATCCCGCATTAACGAGCATGTCTCATCATTAATGGGAAATCCCGCCTATCACGCGGGCATAACTCCAGGGGTATAACGGCTGGTGTGAATCTCGCGCCGGCCTACCCATTGCTGCCACTATATAAACCCCTCTCTCAGACGACTCAGGTAAGCTAATTTGACCCCAATAGGCCGTTACTTTGCCAAAATACCCCGTCTAACTTGATCGTCGGTGGGTCCTGGGTGGCACAACTATCCCGGACTTCTTTGCAGGTAGCTCGGCATCTACCATATAAAACTCCATTGAGATCCACACGCTCCAGGAGGCAACCCTCCAACTCAATCTCAGCCATCCATCAGCGCTCGTTGTAGATCAACAGAAGATAACATCTGAAGGAGATCTAGAGATCCATCAGTACCGCTTATTTTTGTTTCAGAACGTTAAAGATATTTACTGCTATTGGCTATCGGGGAAAAGGTTAAGATAATTTCTTGCAATTTAACATTTTTATTTAAGATTTTCATCATCATGCACATGGTTTTTGTTTTCTCTAAATCCTTCTGTAATTAATGAATTAAGCCCCTTAGGTCATTGGTCGGTTAGGCTCTTCTATTGGGTGAAGATTACGATGGGCTTATTTATGGACTAGGGCAATGTAATTTAATTTCATTATTTTTGCAGTACTGGCATGTTGGCCTCACCCTACGCACACCACCCACACATATATCAAACAACATATACACGCACTTAAGAGACGAAGGAATTTGCACTGAAAGTGTAAAACTCGGTTTGGGCCCACAACACATAAGCTCATACATGAATGCATATAGGTTTTTAATATAGTGGGACTTCATCCAAAAGTCTCAAGCCTTATGTAAGCTTATCCCATTTTATATCTTATACCCATATGCATCCCATAATTTTCCCAATGTGAGACTATGCTAACCACATTTTCAACGCTCCCCTTCACATGCAACGCACGTGATCAATGAGAACTTCACGTGCGAGAGCTCAAACCTCATATGCAATGTGGACAAACAAACACCCGAGCTCTGATACCATGTAAAAATTGGTTTGGGTCCACATATGGATGCACATGAACTTTTAACGTAGTGAGACTCCATTCTTAAACCTTGTGAAGATTTATCCCATCATATATTTTATGCCCATATGCATTCAATAATTTTTCCAATGTGTGACTAAATGTTAACCACATTCTCAACTCTCCCCTCATGTGCAACACACATGGACAAAAGAGAACTTTACATGTGATGGCTCTGTCCGCGTGCGTTGCATGTGTGGGGAATATTGAAAATGTGGTTAACATTTATTCTCATATTGAAAAAACTATGCGAAACATGTGTATATAAAATATAAGATGGGATAAACCTTCACAAGGCTTGAGTATTTTGGATAAGTCCCACTTTATTAAAAGTCCATATGCATTCATGTATGCGCCCATGTGTTGTGGGCCTAAACCGAGTTTTAAAATTTAAAGAATTATCTAAATGCATGATTTTATATCAATCTCAGTCGATTGAAGTATTTTCTCGGCATCGAAGTCTCCCGTTTCGCTAAAGGTATTTTTCTTTGCCAACGAAATTACACATTAGATATCTTAAATGATATGGGTATTACGGGTAGTCGTCATGCATCTTTTTCTATGGTTCAGAATTCAAAATTGAGTAATTCTGATGGTGCTTCCTTCCGTGATCCATCGTAATACAGACGTCTTGTTGGACATCTAATTTATCTCACAATTACTCGTCCCGACATTCTTTATTCTTTTCACATCTTGAGCCAGTTTATGCATGAACCACATACACCACATCTTGATGCTGCTCATCGAGTACTTCACTATCTCAAAAGTAGTGTGGGTATGAACGCTCTTTTTTCCTCTATAAGTGAACTTCATTTTCGAGCTTATTGTGATTCTGATTGGGCATCTTGTCCATTTACACGACGATCCATCACAGATTTTTATACGTTTCTTGGCGCAACTCCAATTTCATAGAAAACCAAGAAGCAACATACCGTTTTACGTTATTCTGCAGAATCCGAATATAGGAAAATGGCTCAAACAATTTGTGAACTTCAATGGTTACGTTATTTGCTTCATGATATAGGAGGCATAACTAATCTTTCCGCTAACACTTTATTTTGTGATACTCAAGCTGCTATTCACATTACAGCGAATCCAGCTTTTTATGAACGAACAAAATACATTGAGATCGATTGTCATTTTTTTGTGATATGATACTTCTTGGCCTAATTCGAACAACTTATGTTCCCACCTCTCGTCAGCTGACCGATGTCTTCACCAAACTTCTTGGCAGAGACCGCTTTCATCAACTCATACACAGGTTGGGCGTTCTTGATTCTCACGCTCCAACTTGAGAGGAGGTATTAACGTGGGAAGCTAGATCTTCATATATTTTTCCTTTGATGGACGATTGATGATTGCTTATATAGGAAATTGATTTGATATTCATATTAAAAGCAAGAATCACAGATATTTGATCTATCAAATTGATTACTTGCCTTAGTGTTTAATTGCTTTCTATGTATATCAAATGTATAGAAATCCTGTAACTATTATATATAAGAAAAAGGCGAATAAAATAATTATCTCTCTTTCGTTCATAATTACTTCTCCAAATTTATTATGTAAAACTAGGTTTGGGTCCACAACTCATGAGCCCATACATGAATGCACATGAGCTTTTAATATATTGAGACTCTTTCCAAAAGACTCAAGACTTGTGGAGGTTTATCTTATCTTATATCATATATCCATATGCATCCCATAATTTTTCCAATATTTATATGTGGATAAAGCGAACTTCACGTACGGGAGCTCAAATCTCATATGCAACATGGACAGATATACACCCGAGTTCTAATATCTTGTAAAACATGGTTTGGGTCCACAACACAAGCACCCATACATGAATGCATATAAACTTTTAATATGGTGGGTCTCCATTCAAAAGACTCAAATCTTGTGGAGGTTTATCTCATTTTATATCATATGAGATATGTATCCCACAATTTTCTCGATGTGGGACTTATGTTATCCACATTCTCAACACTCTCCATCGCGTGGACAAAGAGGACTTCACGTGCGATGGCACAAATCTCATATATAATGCGGATAAACAAACATTCGATCTCTAATTCCATGTAAAACTTGGTTTGGGCCCATAACACATAGGCCATACAAGAAACACATGGGCTTTTAATATAGTGGAACTCCATCCAAAAAACTCAAGCCTTGTAGAGGTATATCCCATGTTATATCTTACAATCATATGCATACTACAATTTTCCCGATATTGGAATAAATGTTATCCACATTCTCAACACTCTCTCTCACGTGGACAAAGAGTACTTCATGTGCGAGGGCTCAAATCTCATATGTAATGTGGACAAACAAACATTCGGTCTCGAATAACATGTAAACCTTGGTTTGGGCCCACAGCACATGAGCCCATACATGAATGCACATGGGCTTTTAATATAGTGGAACTCTATCTAAAAAACTCAAGCCTTGTAGAGATTTATCCCATGTTATATCTTATAATCATATGCATCCCACAATTTTCCGATGTGAGACTAAATGTTATCCACATTCTCAACACTCTCCTTCACATGGAAAAAGAGTACTTCACGTGCGAGGGCTCAAATCTCATATGTAATGCGGACAAACAAACATTTGATCTCTAATAACATGTAAAACTTGATTTGTGCCCACAACACATAGGCCCATACATGAATGCACATGGCCTTTTAATATAGAGGAACTCCATCCAAAAAACTCAAGCCTTGTAGAAGTTTATCCCATGTTATATCTTTTAATATAGTGGAAATCCATCCAAAAAACTCAAATCTAATATGTAATGCGGAAAAACAGACATTCAATCTCTGATAACATGTAAAACTTGGTTTGGGCCCACAACACATAGGCACATACATGAATGCACATGGCTTTTTAATATAATGGAACTCCATCCAAAAAACTCAAGTTTTATAGAGGTTTATCCCATATTATATCTTATAATCATATGCATCCCACAATTTTCCCGATGTGAGACTAAATGTTATCCACATTCTCAACACTCTCCCTCACGTGGACAAAGAGTGATATGTATGCCCTAGAGGCCATTATTGATGATATAGTGGATGCTTGGACATATATATAGAGGGCTTTTTTGCTCGACATGATAGTATGCTATCAGCTTATCTTTATCTTAACATGTAGACTGGTATTTATACTGTCTGTCCCTTACATGTTGATAAAACTCTTAGGATATGTACTTGACTACCAGGATTATGATGAGATCATACTAGTGGGACCATAGTGGTCCAAAAGTACATCTTTTAATCAGTTTCTAGTCGTGGGAAAATCGAGACTAGGGCACCGATATTCCAGAGTAGACTAGTGTGCACGTTTCTTTTCCCTTAAAGGGTGATGGTTGATTCTACAACCATTGGTGTGTGACATCAAAGATTGTACACAGGTGCTCATTGGAGAATGGGTACACCGAACAGGACCCGCCGAGGACTCCAATGCGGTAGTATACCTATCGTCAGATGGCGGTCCTCTGGTGACACTGGTACATGTTAGTCTGTAGATCCGAGATCGTCATAGAGTCTTGTATAGCTCCCACTGTGCTTTGATTTCCTCCCTACTATGGCTCAAAGGAGTCGTGTAAACAGCTGGATTTTGGATACAGTCCCGAGTCACATGGAGGCAATGAGCGATAGGAGGGGTTTCGTCTCTCTCGGTATTGGGGGTTGATATTGCACTATGCTCGATTGGCTATAACTGGATGTCCCTGGCCAGGGCTGCTGCTGAGATTTACTTATAAGTGTTATCAGTAATTTCTCGAACCGTTATAGGCCAGACATCGGCATGACTTATCACGTTACTGTGGACTGACGTTTACCACCCCTAGACATGATATGCGACATATCAGATGAAGAGACCGGACTGTACGGTAGTATTACTGATAGGCTTCATGGAGACTATGGACGATCTTGGTTGTTGATCTTCATATCGCTCAATACCCAGGTAGCCGTTACGTCCATCTAGTACCGCTAACGTCTTGTGGGTGACTGATGTGATCATCACCTACTGCTGGAGTATTGACGAGTCTTTAGAGTCCCACACAGAAGTTCCCTGGTTCAAGCGAAACGAAGTATGACACATATGTGATATGTGTATGGGCCTGATTAAATACGTGTATGTGATACCGTATTGTAATCTGGCAATTATCTGTTGTAGGTTCGGTTATATGTGATATAACCAGATCGTCGAATTAAGTGTTGATTTGATAATATGATATACAGATAAATGATATTAGTCGGTCATATGTGATATAACCGGATTATTAAATCAAGTGTTGATTTAATAATGTGATATATATTATATGTGATATAATTATATATTAACTAATATCATTAGCTCACTAATTATTCTTCATAATATATATATATATATATATATATATATAAAATGAAGCATGGCATAAAATTCTATTTTATGAAAATAGAAATGAGGTGGAAAATGAGAGCATGATTGCAAGCATGGGATTTATTTTTGTTTATTCATCTTGACTCACTATTCAAGCATGGTTGCAATTTTATATTGAAAAATTCCATGCTTGAATGAGTGGGGGTCAAGAGTTGCCATTCATTCCAGTCTCATTCTCAACACGTAGCCATTTTGCTTGCTTTTCTCCCATGGTTGCTCTCTAGCTTCTTCTTCTTCCTCAATGCCATGGTTCAAGCTTCAACCCTTACATGTGATGTGAACCATGAAGCTTGAACACAAACTAGTGAGAAAATTAAACCCCTACTTCGCCATCACACATTAGATTAACAATTTGATGTGGTGTATTGCCTTCACTAATGAAATTAGTGAAGGGTTAGCTTGAGCTTGCGGACTTCGGGTGGATCGTCTTTGGCGTAAAGATCACGAAAGAGGTTCGTTCAACTCGAAGAGGAGCCAAGTAGAGTCGCGTGGACTTCAACCCGGAGCTATTGAAGAGAAGGACTCGAACTACAAAGGTTGTATGCTCTTTTCTTCTCTTAAGTTCATCACATCACAAAGGCAAACCCAAAATATTCTATTAAAGATCTTGTTAGTCTAACTTAGCACCTAATAAAATTAAAATTTGGCATGCTTGATGCCTCTAGAACCTCATGGTGGTGCTAAGGTCAACTTTCATACTTCACGTGCGAGGGCTCAAATCTCATATGTAATGCGGACAGACAAACATTCGAACTTTGATAATATGTAAAACTTGGTTTGGGCCCAAAACACATAGGCCCATACATGAATGCACATGGCCTTTTAATATAGCGGAACTCCATCCAAAAAACTTGTAGAAGTTTATCCCATGTTATATCTTTTAATATAGTGGAACTCCATCCAAAAACTCAAATCTCATATGTAATGCGGACAAACAAACATTCGATCTTTGATAACATGTAAAACTTGGTTTGGGCCCACAACACATAGGCCCATACATGAATGCACATGGCTTTTTAATATAGTGGAACTCCATCTGATGATGCTCGGTACTAAGAACTCCCCAGATCACGACACGTGGCAGATGATGTGTCATGTGGCTTACGGGAAAGGAGCGAGAACGGTACATTGGAGGTGTACCCCAGGCCTTCCTCTCGAGGATGTTCCCGACCTTTGGTGACCTTCCAGGCCACTCCTAAGCTCGTCTTACAAACAACCATTGGCTTGCCTCCGAGCCCTCCCGCTCGCTGAGTTCCCTCAGCCCTCCTAGCTCGCCTCCGAGCTATCACAGAACCAAGCTCCCTCGGATTCCCGCTCGTTCCCGAGCCTCCTGCCAAGCTTAGCTTCCTCGGTATCACTGACCGACCCACTGTGCAGATCACAGGCGTCTCCGCTATGGCTCCGCGAATCTCGCCAGTCATAAGATATCCGCCGCCCACGATCCCGCATTCCACACTATCGCGTTCCCCCATTAACGAGCTTATCTTGTCATTAATAGGGGATCCCTCCTTTCACGTAGGCGTAATGCCCGGGGGCGTAATGGCCGGCATGAATCTCGTGCCTGCCAGCCCATGGCTGCCACTATATAAACCCCTCTCTCAGACGACTCAGGTAAGACAATTTTACCCAATAGGCCGCTACTCTGCCAAAATACCTCGACTAACTTGATCGTCGGAGGGTCCATGGTGGTACAACCACCCCGGTACTTCCTTGTAGGTAGCTCGGCTTCATCTTAAATCAAGCCTACTGAGATCCACATGCATCAAGAGGCAACCCTCAAACTCAATCTCAGCCATCCATCAACGCTCGCTACAGATCAACAGAAGATAACATCTGAAGGAGATTGCAACCTCCATCAGTTGGCGCCGTCTGTGGGAAAGCGAAATTCCGCTCAACGAAAGTTGATCATCCGATCCCGAACTCATGGAAAGTGATCATCGCGATGATCCAAGCTCCAGCCGCCGTCCTCCCCACAATGGAGACACGTGTGGATCCCCTCCTCCCCCGAACGCCATTCATGCTCTATCTGCGCGGATAGATCGGCTCGCGTCCTTCGTGGATGCGCTTGTCTGTGTCCAAACGGCGGGACAAGCTCCTAAATTCGCCACTCCCCAACCTCGGGAGCGACACATAGGGAGAGAAGACACTGCCCGTGCCGGCGCATCCGAGCACCGACACAGTATCACTGGCGGCCACAGATCCCCTGTGGCGACCAATTCGATTACCCGGTGGGCACTTCACAGCTCGACGCCAAGGTCTTATGAAAGAGCGCCCCGCACTGAGGCCCATCACGCTCCTGTCCCTCCCGAGGAGGCGTCGGTCGGCTCACCTGCTCCCAGGCATGGCCGGTGCCCTCTCCCTCGACAGGTTCACGCGGACGGGACTCACCACAGCAGCTCGAAACACAACCTCGCCAGGAGACCTACGAAACCTCATAGAACGGAACTGGAGCCGCGGCCAGGCGCAGGTCGCCAGCAGCAGGGTCTATAAATCTAAGTATGCCGAATCCTCGGGATACCACGACCGACTCGATGCCTTCGAAAAGAAGACCGAGGGTATATATCAGGAGAGTCGTCCTTTAAGCGACGGGGCTAGATATGCCGCCGACTCTCTTAAGAAGCCCTTCACTGAAGAGCTGCTCGTTGTCCACGTCTCCTCTAGGAACAAGCCCCTAAAGGTCTTCCTCTTCGATGGAAAGTCCGACCCAAAATACCATTTGGACGCGTTCACGGCAGGGATGAGCTTCCAGGACAACTCTGACGCCGCACATTGCCGGGCACTCCCTGCCACTCTCATCCGTTCTGGATGAGACTGGTTCCGAGGACTTACGCCACGCTCCATCTCTACCTTCGATGAGCTGGCCACCCAGTTCCTCGACCACTTCGTCGGGAACAGACGGCGGAAGCGGACCGTCGATCATCTCTTCACCATAAAGAGCATGGACAAGGAATCCTTCAAAGCATACGTCACCCGCTTCTACAACGCCCTCCTTGAGGTCCCAGAGCACTGGGACGAGACAGTCATCACCGCTCTTAGGTCGGGTCTTAGGCACAAGGAGTGGCTCCGCTCCTTTGCAATAGCGCAATCTAAGACCATGGCCGAGGTGAAACCTTGGACCAAGCGAGTGATCCAGCTCGAGTCCGAGGTGAATGCAAACCTATCTCGGACAGACCAGACCGATCAGAAGAAAAGGGAAAGAGAGGATAAAAAGAAAATTGAGCGGCCAAAGCCCTACTCCCCAAAGTTCCAGAAGTATACCCTGCTCAACATCTCCCAGACAGAGCTGTTGGAGGAGGCAAAGGGCGATAGATTCTTCAAACTCCCCCCGTCAAATATAAGGCAGCCAAACGGATATGAGGCCCCTATTGCGCTTTCCACGGGTCGCAGAGACACCCCACCGAGAACTGCAAACAGCTCCGAGACTACATCGAGGAGTTAATCCACTCGGGGCACCTGGCAAGATACTTGCGAGACAAGCGACAAGCTGACCGAGAGCAAGAGCACCCCCCTCCCGGCGAGTTGACAATCGGCCAAATCATGGTCGTATCAGCGGGGTGTGTGCCTGGGGCCGACGAGACACGGTGCCCCTTGTCGGTCGAAGGGACTAGTAGCCAACTCCAGAAGAGGGTCAAAGCTGCTGAGCCCATCATCTTTATCGACGAGGACCTCCACGAGATATCCCTGCTCCACAACGACCCTCTGGTAATCACCGCACAGGTCCACCGTTACGAAGTACAAAGGATATTGGTCGACTCGGGAAGCTCGGTAGACATCCTCTTCTATGACCGCTACCTGCGTATGGGACTTACCCCGTCGGACGTGAGGCCGACCGCCCACATCCTGTCGGGGTTCACCAACCACTCTATCCCGGCAGAAAGGGTGGTCACC
Source organism: Agapanthus africanus (assembly GCA_030015575.1). Classification (NCBI taxonomy): domain Eukaryota; kingdom Viridiplantae; phylum Streptophyta; class Magnoliopsida; order Asparagales; family Amaryllidaceae; genus Agapanthus; species Agapanthus africanus. The sequence goes on from CM057343.1 coordinate 518,665,834, forward strand.
CTCCTGCTTAACATCGGGGAGACAGGGCACACGCGTACCGTGCCTGTGGAGTTCATCGTCGCCAGAATTCCATCGGCCTACAATATCCTCCGAGGACGCCCAACGCTGAATTCCTCCAGGCCCAGATATCGACCAACCACCTAGCAATCAAGTTTCCCTTCGACCAAGGAAGGATAGGTCAGGCCTACGGGAACCAGCAAACCGCGAAGATTTGCCTCACAGCGACATCTATGCCCGAGGAGAGAAACGATGATCTTGGGAGCACGGATGATCTCAGGGGGTCTTTGGATCCCCGGGATGAGTATAAAGAGATCCGAGGAGCCCCGATGGAGCCGCTCACAGGGGTCCCCCTCGTCGATAGTGTTGGCTATAGTGCCCTCAAGGCAATTATCATAGTCGCGGACTTGTGATTATGATGATTGATGCAGGACCTATACCGATGAAACAGTCTTACTCAAGATGATAGTATGCTATCTGGTTTGCCTTAATCATCATGTACATGTTGATAGAGCCCATAGGATTCTTGCTTGACTGCCAGCATTATGATGGCGATCATATATGTGGGAGCTGGGGTCTATAAGCACATCCTTAAATGTCCCTAGTCGTAAGAGTATCGAGACCGGGCATCGATACTCCAGTGTAGACTAGTGTATACTGATCGAGACACCGACGAGAGGCGGTGGCCAGGTCTCACAAACCATTGGTGTTAGTTTGTTCACCTAAGATAGTATACAGGTGCTCATTGGGTTATGAGTACACTGGACGGACTCGCCGGGAACCTGCTAGTTTGTATTATACCTATTGTCAGATAGCAGTTCCCAGGTGACATGTGTACAAGTTAGTCTGTCGACCTGAGATCGTCATTTGTCTCGTGTGAGTTCCCACTATGCTTTGATTACTACCCTACCACGGTTCAAAGGAGTCGTGCAAAAAGGTTTTAGTTGGGTACAGTCCCGAGCCACATGGAGGCAGTGATCGGATCGTCGGGGATTCATCTCTCCCGGTATTGGGGGTTGATGTCGCGTTGTGTACGGATGGCCATCACCATAAATCCGTGGCCACGGTGGACGAGAATTATTGATCCAGGATCGATAGTTTCTCAGGTGGTGATGGGTTTCATACCGACACTAAATATCGCGTTATTGGGGGTCTGACATTATCCACCCCCATAGACTCGATATGCGATACTCTTAGACGAACAGACCGGACTGTACGGATATTGTCACTGACAGGCTCAGTAGGGGTTCAGGATGAGTTTGCTCGTCGGCCTCCCATTCGCTCAATACCTGGGTAGCCGTTATGTACAGCTCGTGCCGCTGACGTGCTTGTGGTTAACCCACTGCCAGCGTATTGACGAGTCTTTAGAGTCTCACACAGAGGGTTTTCACGGTTCAGGCAATATGGTGTACATGACGTATGTTGGTATATACAGGTGTCCGATTAAATATGTGCATACTGCGCAGACTTTAATCGGACTGTTGATAATACTAACGGCTTAGGATTAAGCCGGATTATTAAATCGGGTTTTGATTTAATAATTAATATATGTATTTGTATATACGTATTCTAGTATTATTGTTCACTATTCGTTTTCTCTCTCGGCTTTTCGTATTTTGGTACGAATACGAGTATATGTATTTCGATACATGTACCGGGAAGTATTTCGTATTTTATACGGAATAGCTTCTAGAAGCTTTGCCACCTCATTATTTGATTTTCCATTTATGGAAATTCATTTTGTTTAATAATGAGGTGGAGGGTGTGAGGAGGCATTTGCATAGTGTAATGCATGGTCAAAGCATGGAGCAAAGTATGGTTTGGTTTATTTTATTTTATTAATTGGAAATGATGTTTTTTTGGGCATGGGAGAGAGGGGGGGCCGGCCACTTCATGAGGAATGGGTTGATTTTCATTTGGCTTAATTTGGACATTACACTCTCACTCTCTCATGGTCACAAAAACCCTTAACCATTTTTGCTCATGCCAAAAAGCTTTCACCTCCTTCTTCTTCTTGCATTGCTCATTGAGCATATTGGTTGAGAGAAAAATTTAGTGACACTTTCATACACTCTCACTCTCCATCGCTAGCGACGTTGGAGCGTCGGTTACCTCGTTCGACGAGGTTGGAGCTTGCGCCGTTTCCCTCGGGTGGATCATCGGAGATGGAGGAAGACCGGCAACCAAACATCATCAAAGGATTGCTAGGAGCTTGGAATGAAGACCGAAGGAATCGGATCATCTCGGTATAACCTTTCTAACTCTTAGTTAGTTTGCTAGTTTAGGGTTTAAGGTCGATCCGGAAATCGGGTAGCGGTAGCGCCGGTTTTAGAAATTTTTGTTCCGCATTTTGGCCGCGTTTTGACGGCTGGGGCGCTGTCGGGACCCTTCATGGTATCAGAGCCACCCTTTAAACCCCTTACTAGCTTGTTTAAACGTGCTTGAAAGATCGATTGACGGAGATTTCCAAAATCACGTTTTCATTTTTCTGTTTGCTGACGTTTTTCAAAAGTGTTCAAAAAATTATTTCAGACTTCTTAAAAATCCGTGCAGGCAATTGTAAGGGTGCAGAGAAAATTTCAGCTCCTGAAGCCTCCAAAGCGCCGCGGAACCGCCACACTTACCCCCCATTAGCGGCGGTTCCGCGGCCATTTAGTGGCGACGGGCTTCAAAAAATTTCCTGTAGCCCCCTGATGCGAAATTGTGATTTTTGTGATATTCCGTTTTGGCCCAGGTTTCAGTGAAGTGTTGTTTTGCTATTGGGGCCAATTTGGAACTTAGTCAATCGATATTTTAAGTGTGCATTTAACAGTACATACATTTCTATCTGCGACCATGAATGTCACTTGATCGGTAAACTCGTCTAATTGCTATATGTCTTTTAGACGGGTTTGCGAATGTGACATTCACGTTGATATTCTGTGTTGTGCTGTGATGTTGGTTGGATCGTCATGGTGGATAGTAATGGTGCAATAATAGTACAGTTGTTTTCATTTGTACATTTGATATTGCGGGGCGAGCGTCCGACATGTAGACCGCCGTCACTGCCTGTTTGTATATTATTCTTTTGGGGCACGACCGGGCTGAGGTCGATGTCACCCTGTATATTATTTTCTTTTCTGTACTAGGATTACCCCGCGGTGAGGTGCAAGAATAGCCGGATTCTAGAGGGTAACGGGTCCGCATCTCAAGGCGTTGAGACGGAGGGGGCCTTACTCCAGAATTGGCGGGCTATTCGCCGCACTCGTAGGGGGTCTAGGTTTTCATTACACAGGCTATCCACATGACAGGGAACGTCGGGTCTCACTTGCGGCTCAAGCGAAACTCGGGGCTTCAGATTATCCACCATTCTGTATTGCTTCTGTGATGTTTCTGTGATGTTGCTTTATATCATGCCTGGGACGATTGTTATATATATTTATATATACTAGTAGATGTTGTATATGTTTTTCACCCGCGCTAGCCCAGTCCCCACTCTGTCGTTAGTTAAGTAACCTAACGGGTGATGACGGGACCCAGTGGCGAATACGGATGGCATATACGTACATTTTATTTTCGTTCTTTTCTGGTATGATTAATTGATGGGACTGCATAGATTCTTATCAATGCAAGGATAAAACAAACCTATATATGATGTTGTTGGAACCAAGTTTTTAAAAACTGACATTACAGACGTACACTTTTGCTTTGCATCGTGGTATTCATTTTGGAATATCCTGCACCTCATTCGACGAGGCAAGGGCCGAGATCCCTTCATCAGGAGTGACCCCTTGAGTAAAAGTTTGCGTCAACATAATAACTTCACTGTAGTCGATTCTTTTGTTTTGCATCGTGGTATTCAGTTTGGAATATCCTGCACCTCATTCTACGGGGAAAGAGCCGAGATCCCTTCACCGGGAGTGACCTCTTTAGCAAAAGTTTTCGCCACTATATATATTTGTAAAAACCACTTGGATTCCTTCAACGATATCAAGTTCATTACGTTAAAGGTTTTTCGCCAAAAACCAGCCGCAGCCCTCCGTCATTTCAGATTAATATTGCTTAGTGTTCATGCTACGTTTGTCGTTGCTATTCGCTAAGGCGTAGTGTGCGGTAGCTCTGTAATGCTTTTCTGTCGCATGGATATGTGGATTGGTTAGGACAGTCGTACGACTTTGTTGATTATTCGTCAAGGGTTGTGCGGGTGGGTTTAATGCAATCAAGATAATGACGGGTTGAACTTGACTAGGACTTTTTGATTTGTTGATTATTCATCAAGGTCACTTGGGTCCTTGGGGTAAAAATCATATCGGGAGTTTCAAACATACAGGAAACTTGCCAGGCTTGTGCATACCTTTTGGAGTGTGGTGACTTGAGTGACTTCCATCAAGTTATCATGCGATGATAGTTGGATCCCGATTCCCACTGATGAGTAGGATTACTCCTCGGGTGATTCCAACTAATTCTCCATTTAGGTTTGGAGGAGAATTCGAGGAAACAGTGGGAGCCATCCAGATTAAATAAAATGATTAACCATTCTGATCTAGGTTAGAGTGCATGCTAAGTGTTTCTTCTCTCTCTCTCTCTCTCCTCTCTCTCTCTCTCTGGCTGTGACTATGACCCGGCCCTAAACTAAAACTCATAAAACCAAGTTAACCGAACCTTCTTAAAACACTTTGACTTTTGGAATGTCACGGTGTCGCATACATCATTGCCGCTTCTATACCACCTTTGCTTTTCTCCAAAACACCTCGTATCGCTGCGAGTATCCACTTCCATTGGATAAATCCATCATATAGTTACATACGAGCTCGAAGGAACTTTTTCGAGGATGGATTCTGGTTCTGGAGAGATTGAATAGGATTATTCGGTTGTCTTTTCTCTTTACCTTCTCTCAGGTTGTGAGGGCTCCTAGGATTAGGAGAGGGTACACCTATTGAGCTTATTGGATAGTCTTCCTCCAGACCATAGGCAGGTGCCGAACGGTAGGGAAGGAAGAAAACCAACAAGCTTAACTGTGGTGTACATAAGATAATAAGTAAAGACATATAAAGGGATTAGAATAATGGCAAAGGAAATTGCGATCACCATCATTCACGACAAAACCGGTGTATACCCCTGCCACTCTTACATCCACTTTGCTTTTCTCTAGAACACTCCGTATCACTACGGATATCCACTTCCATTGGATAAATCCATCGTATAGTTACATACGAACTCGAAGGAACTTTTTCAACGATGGATTCTGGTTCAGGAGAAAAAGAATAGGATTATTCAGATGTCTTTTCCCTTTACCTTCTCTCAGGTTGCGAGGGCTCCTAGGATTAGGAGAGTACACCTATTACGCTTATTGGATAGTCTTCTTTCAAACCTTAGGCTGGTGCCGAAGGGTAGGGAATGAAGAAAACCAATTAGCGTAAAGGAGGTGTACAGAAGGTAATAAGTAAAGACATATATTAAAGGGATTGTAGTGAGGGCAAGTAAGTATATGGTTACTGTCATGATTCAGGATAATGGAAGAGGCGTTACTAAAATACCAATTAACCCCTTTTGAAACATTTTCATGTTTCAGTTTCACTGTGCGATGTTAATTGAAAACTGTTTTCCCAATTGGAATCTAACTCCAGGGTATGTATTTACTAGATCAGTTTCTCACATCTACATGTTATTACGGATGGTGAGTGGGAGTAAGATATTGGGAATTGGGTAATTAGATGCTCATTATATCGGAATTCGTTGTAATTGGTGATATTTGAGGAAAACATCTGGATTTTACCGGATGGCAAATATTTGGTTTTGAATATCAGTTGTTATGCACCAATTTCAAACTGATATATCTGTACATTTATTTTATAAAGTGAGATATAACTTTTTGATATTGTGTCTATGACATTTACCTATATCAGTTGGTGATTAGGTAAGGACGGTGTAATTCTTCTTAACCATAGTACAGTTTTTCAACCTACGACGTATAGGGTTTGAGTTATTGAACTCAGGGGACTTATACAAAGTATTGTATGTTGTCCAGTGTCCATTAGGACAAAGGGGTTGGTACTCGTACTATATTCTGTTTACTTGTGATTTCTCCAGTTCTGGACAAGTATTTCGTAGAAATGCAAAGTCCAGATATTGAGAAGTTTTAGGTATAAAAATAAAGTAGAGAACCATTTGTTGGAAGTATCAGGATTCTTCAATGAAGTCGAAGATGTAGATACTTGTGTTTGGTATTCCAGTGATAGTAATGGTTTTGAGAACTTGTTTCTCTTTCAGGTTACTCATATATGGATGCACTCCTAGATGAGTAATGCTGAATGGCCTCCTTCCATTTGGTTGATATGCACTGGAGACAGCTGCATGATTTTAAATCTGGTTCCAAATTAGATTAGTGCTTTTGTTTCTATATTAGATTAATATAGAATCAATTTATATCTTAACGATGTTAAGGTATAGGGAGTTGTCCGGCTGATGCTTAAAACCAGAATCCGGATAAATTCAAGGCACGTTTCAGTAATGGCTGTTTGTGGGTTATCCCGGGCTTTGACGAGGGTTAACTTTCTACCATCAGGAAGATCAATATTTATATTGTTCTTGACTCGCCACAGTTTTAGTAAAATGGACTTTTTCAGAAAATAGTAGTGGGAGTATGTTAGAACTGGAAGTGATTCCAGAACCACAAACGATTACTGAAGATTTAATAGAACCTGAGGATTCAATTGTTTTTGACGTTCCATTAGCCACTCCGTGGATTTTGGTGGGTAACCTCAGGCACCCGAGAGGTACTTTGGTCTTCTCAGAGACGGTGACAGGGAGGTTCTTGTTTACCAAGACTTGTTATTGCTGCTGTTCTAGACTATAAGACCCGGCAGGAGGATGAGTATAGCGTCGTTCTAAACTAGTTTTAGAAGTGTACGTATATATATGATTCTGCCAGAGGGTTGTTGTAGTAAGTGGGAGCAGCGAAAGCGTAGTGGGCAAGAAGCTTATGTCTATTTATAGGCTAAAGCAGGTATAACGGAATTAGATCATCTAATTTTGATGTGACAGTCATAGGCTTTGACCTCATCAGAATAGGAGATGGATCTGGTAAGAAGGTAGTAGAGAGTGATGTCCAGGTATTGGGATGACATGCACTTGATAGGAAGGGACATTCCTATACTACGATCGGTTATATTGTGGTTGTCACAAAGTTGTTTCTCCACACAGGATATGGATATAATATCAGGTTTCTGGTTACTAGATCTATGGTTTTGGATCTAGATTTGGGAAGTATCCTAATCTGGGTATTTTGACATTAAATGGACGACTCCTGGGATGGTGGTCTACCTACAGGTGATGGAGTCAACCTCTCTAAAGGTGTCTTACAGACTAAAGGGGAGAGGGATCTACATGGTTAACATATCACTTGCTTAGGCAATTGAGTTAATCATAAAATGTCAAGTACCACACCAGATGTTTTAGCACTAGCTGCAATAAACATATCCAATCCTGGAGAAACATTGGGAAGCAGTTTATGAACATAAGTGAAAGTTCTTGGGATATGGTAACGGCAGCCTCCTTCTGGAGACGGTTATCATATCAGGCTTCTAAGGTGACCTGGAAGACAGAGTGACTGTCAGAGTTATAGTTTTTCCCTCTTTTGAGGGACAGTATGTTGGACAGGTGGTCCAAGCGGATACTGAGAAAAGGCAAGGCACAGGATACTGATTAAATTCAGTGGTCGATACAGTCTAAGTAGTTTGCTGGATTTGGAGTTCATTTGTGAACTGGGTCCCATCAGATATCCAAACAATTTCTAAGACAAGTATTGCTCATTTCGGGAGATAGTTTTCTCCCCGGAGTTGAGATTAAGAGAGATACAGAAAGAAACATTGGAGCGGATCCACTCACTGAGGCTATTTCTCGAACGCAATCATTTTCGCAAACGGGCTTTGCGAAACTGATTAGTAGAGAAGTTCGGTGTTCGGTATCACACGGGCTATGAGTATGCGACATCTCAATAATTGGCCTTAAGTGCAAGTGGGAGATTGTTGGCTATAGTGCCCACAAGACAACTATCATAGTCGCGGACTTGTGATTATGATGATTGAGGCAGGACCTATATCGATGAAACAGTCTTACTCAAGATGATAGTATGCTATCTGGTTTGCCTTTATCATCATGTACATGTTGATAGAGCTCATAGGATTCTTGCTTGACTGCCAGCATTATGATGGCGATCATATATGTGGGAGCTGGGGTCTATAAGCACATCCTTAAAAGTCCCTAGTCGTAGGAGTATCGAGACCGGGCATCGATACTCCAGTGTAGACTAGTGTATACTGATCGAGACCCCGACGAGGGGCGGTGGCCAGTTCTCACAAGCCATTGGTGTTAATTTGTTCACCTAAGATAGTATACATGTGCTCATTGGGTTATGAGTACACTGGACGGACTCGCCGGGAACCTGCTAGTTTGTATTATACCTATTGTCAGATAGCAGTTTCCAGGTGACATGTGTACAAGTTAGTCTGTCGACCTGAGATCGTCATTTGTCTCGTGTGAGTTCCCACTGTGCTTTGATTACTACCCTACCACGGCTCAAAGGAGTCGTGCAAACAGATTTTAGTTGGGTACAGTCCCGAGCCACATGGAGGCAGTGATCGGATCGTCAGGGATTCGTCTCTCCCGGTATTGGGGGTTGATGTCGTGTTGTGTACGGATGGCCATCACCATAAATCCGTGGCCACGGTGGACGAGAATTATTGATCCAGGATCGATAGTTTCTCAGGTGGTGATGGGTTTCATACCGACACTAAATATCGCGTTGTTGGGGGTCTGACATTATCCACCCCCCTAGACTCGATATGCGATACTCTTAGACGAACAGACCGAACTGTACGGATATTGTCACTGATAGGCTCAGTCGGGGTTCAGGATGAGTTTGCTCGTCGGCCTCCCTTTCGCTCAATACCTGGGTAGCCGTTACGTACAGCTAGTACCGCTGACGTGCTTGTGGTTAAACCCACTGCCACCGTATTAACGAGTCTTTAGAGTCCCACACAGAGAGTTTTCACGGTTCAGGCGATATGATGTACATGACGTATGTTGGTACATACAGGTGTCCGATTAAATATGTACATGCTGCGCAGACTTTAATCGGACGGTTGATAAAACTAGCGGCTTAGGATTAAGCCGGATTATTAAATCGGGTTTTGATTTAATAATTAATATATGTATTTTTATATACGTATTCTAGTATTATTGTTCACTATTCGTTTTCTCTCTCGGCTTTTCGTATTTTGGTACGAACACGCGTATATGTATTTCGATACATGTACCGGGAAGTATTCCGTATTTTATACGGAATAGCTTCTAGAAGCTTTGCCACCTCATTATTTGATTTTCCATTTATGGAAATTCATTTTGTTTAATAATGAGGTGGAGGGTGTGAGGTGGCATTTGCATAGTGTAATGCATGGTCAAAGCATGGAGCAAAGTATGGTTTGGTTTATTTTATTTGATTAATTGGAAATGATATTTTTTTGGGCATGGGAGAGAGGGGGGCCGGCCACTTCATGAGGAAGGGGTTGATTTTCATTTGGTTTAATTTGGAAATTGCACTCTCACTTTCTCATGGTCACAAAAACCCTTAACCATTTTTGCTCATGCCAAAAAGCTTTCACCTCCTTCTTCTTCTTGCATTGCTCATTGAGCATATTGGTTGAGAGAAAAATTTAGTGACACTTTCATACACTCTCACTCTCCATCGCTAGCGATGTTGGAGCGTCGGTTACCTCGTTCGACGAGGTTGGAGCTTGCGCCGTTTCTCTCGGGTGGATCATCGGAGATGGAGGAAGACCGGCAACCAAACATCATCAAAGGATCGCTAGGAGCTTGGAATGAAGACCGAAGGAATCAGATCATCTCGGTATAACCTTTCTAACTCTTAGTTAGTTTCTTAGTTTAGGGTTTAAGGTCGATCCGGAAATCGGGTAGCGGTAGCGCCGGTTTTAGAAATTTTTGTTCCGCATTTTGGCCGCGTTTTGACGGTCGGGACGCTGCCGGGACCCTTCAGATAGGGATAATGAATGAACCGTACAAATTGGGTCACTATTAATGGGGGCTCGGCGCGACGTCCTTGTCCGCTTCCTCCAAGGAAACTCAGACTTGTTCGCCTGGGCGCCTGCCAACATGCTCGGGATAGATCCCATAATAATATCCCATAAACTTGGGATCGACCCGGCGGTCCGACCTGTCAGGCAGAAGAAACGAAGCTTCGCCCCGATCAAGCAAAGTGCAATCGAGGACGAGGTCGACAGGCTGCTCGCAGCCAACTTCATTCGAAACGTGGCTAACTCGGAGTGGTTAGCGAACATGGTCATGGTTAAAAAGGCAAACGGGAAGTAGCGCATGTGCGTCGACTTCACTGACCTCAATAAGGCCTTCCCGAAGGACAACTATCCCTTCCCTCAGATAGATCAGCTCGTCGACAGTTGGGCAGGCCATGAGCTACTCAGCTTTATGGATGCCTTCTCCGGCTACAATCATAACCGTATGAATCCGGCAGATGAAGAGCTCACCGCATTCATAATGGACCGGGGGGTATACTGCTATAAAGTGATGCCCTTCGGCCTCAAAAACTCCGGGGCTACATACCAACGCTTAGTCAACAGGATGTTCAAGACTCAGATCGGCAGGAACATGGAGGTTTACGTCGACGACATGCTCGTCAAATCGACCTCGTCAGATCAACACGCCAAAGATCTGAGCGAGGCTTTCAACGTCCTCCGCAAATATAAGATGAAACTGAACCCCACCAAGTGCGCGTTCGGGTCACTACTGGAAAGTTCCTCGGGTTCATGGTCACCCACTGAGGGATCGAGGCTAACCCAGAGAAGATCAGCGCCATCCTGAACATGGAAGCTCCCAAGACCAACGTCGAAATCATGCGGCTCACAGGGCGGGTAGCCGCTCTGAGTCGTTTCATGTCAAGATCCGGCGAAAAGTGCATCTCGTTCTTCAAAGCTCTAAGGAAGATCCCAAGGTTCGAATGGTCGAAGGAGTGTCAGATCGGCTTCGAGCAATTGAAAGTGCACCTGGGGACTACCCCACTACTCACCCGGACGTTGAAGGAGATGAGCTATAGCTGTATCTGACGGTGTCCGATCAATCTGCAGGTTCGGTGCTCGTCCGAGAAGTCGAGGGCATCCAAAGTCGGTCTACTATGTAAGCCACGTCTTCAAGGATGCGGAAACAAGGTACCCGGCCATAGAGAAGATTGTCTTGGCACCCATCGTGGCCTCGAGGAAACTACGGCACTATTTCCAGGCGCACACCATCCTCGTCCTCACCGAACGCCCTTTAGGGGCTATTCTCGACTCCCCTGAGTCTTCTGGACGTTTGGAGAAGTGGAGGTGGGAATTGTCCCAGCTCGACATCAAATACCGCCCGAGGCAAGCTATCAAGGCTCAAGTCCTGGCCGATTTTATCGTCGAATGCACTATCCCTAACAAGGAGGCAATGCCTGTGCCGGCCCTCGGATCTCAACCCTCGGTCGAAGAGAGACCCGACTCCGTCCCCGATTGGGTCCTTTACGTCGACGGGTCATCAACCGAGGAAGGCTGTGGTGCCGGCCTCATCATTCGGGGCCCAAACAAAGCAGAGATGGAGCATTCATTGAAGCTCGGGTTTAAAGCCTCAAACAACACAGCTGAGTACGAGGCTCTCCTCGCTAGAATGCGGATCACCTCCAGAATGGGGCTAAAAGACGATCCGAATCCGTAGTGACTCCGCTCTGGTCGTCGGCCAAGTGACCGTCCGTTTTCAAGCATGGGAGCCCCTGATGGTGAAGTACTTAGCCGAGGTAAGAAGGCTACGAAAGGACTTCGACGAAGTTCAAGTAGAGCAGATCCCCCGACACATAAATGCCCAGGCGGACGCCCTAAGCAAGCTAGCTTCCTTCTACACAGCCAACAACAAGAGAAATATCCTCTTCGAGGTCTTGCCGCGGCCCAGCATGGAAGACAGAGCGACATCGCTCCAAGTTTACACAGCCCGGGAAGAGGATCAAGATTGAAGGAAGCCCATCATGGAATTCTGTAACGTTTCTGAAACCGTTTAGGCGAATTTTCCGTTATCGGTAAATAAGTTAGGTTTTTCCGTAAATATCTAGAAGTGATCATTTTTCAAGTATAGACTTAACTGCACCTAGTTTAATTAGGAAATTGCTAGTTTGCGGTATTTAGTGGTCACTTGAAAATTTTGGTTCACTTAAATATTTTCCTTATATCAAAAGCTTTTAATTATGCACTTAATTAGTGGTAATTACAATTTGGATTGGATTAATTATGCTAAAGTGAATCTATGCTAATTTAATCACAAGATTAAGTATTAAACCTTCTCTCCAAAATATCTAGATATTTGTGTGAATTAAAGGAAAATTTTAAAAGAATGATTCAGAGGTGGCATAAAGTAATGATTATTAATTAAGCATTAATGTGTTTTGACCTAGATTTCTTCGACACAATTCCACAACATTCTCCACTTCTCCTTCATTTGGCCGAGCCCCCTTGGCTGCCCATTTCTTTTTCTCACCCCATTTCCACTCTTTAAAGATCAAATAAATCATCAAAAATCATTAAATAATCCCACAAACTCACAAATAAATCCCTACCCATTATTCTTCAACCTTAAACAAACTTGGATTTTCATGAAAGTTATCATTTTGGAGGCTAATTTGGAGTTTAGTTGCTAGTTTGTGAATCAAGTGGAGGTATAAAATCCTAACCCTAAACTTAGTTGTTGTTTTAATACATTAAGCTAGCTTATTAGATATTTAAATATGCCTTTAATTTGCATGTTTAGAAATTCAAGAAAGGGTTTTGAAGATCAAGTTAAGGTTTTGATTATTTGTAATGGTTAAGTGAGTTGTTTAGACATGGAAAACTTAATCTAGTTGTGAGATTGTTATTTGTTATTTTTTCTAATTGCCTATTTAAGCTCAAGTGCAAACTAGCTTTTGGAAAATCTTATATGGGTGAGATTAAAATTTTAGTAAGGGTTTGTGTGGATTAGGTAGGCTACTATGTGATGATTGTGATCGCTAGAATTGTTTAAACTTCTAGATTTGAGCTAAAATGTTAAAGGATGCTTACTAGATTTTCGGTAAAATTAGGCGTGGGTTTCTAATGGACTTTGTGATGATATATATATTATTTTCTACAATATATATTATGTTGTGAATGAGCAATTGGTACAATTGGCGGTTTTCATGAATAGCGACCCTAGTTAGGGTTTTGGCTATATTTTTCCTGTATTGGGATTTCTTGGTTTTGAGATTTGATATTGTATTTGGTCGTTGGATGTTTGTACATCAACGACAAGGGTTGTTTGATTTTTTTGCATGTGTAGGCTATAGGTTCTAACCTATGAGCGCACCGCGTGCCGTATTTGATTTCGGAACTTGATGTTAATAGCTTTGCGATTTCGTATTGATTGTAGGTACTTCGCGTGGATTTCCAAGACGACGAAACGCATTGACTACGGCTAAGCAAGGAGTTTAGCAGGTGAGTAGATTTATATCTAGGAGGAAAGTCGGGTGGATGGCGTATAGCACCCCCGCAAACATTGATATGGAAGATCGTTTGATTATTACATCCCGATAAATGATATGCGACGGACATGATTATAGGATTTGATAATGATAATATGATAAAAGATGACACTATGAACATAGTGACATATGAGAATATGAAATGAGAAGTAAATCCTGATAGGTATGAATTGAAAGAGAACGAGTATACGATGTGATATGATGACTTAGTGTGGTATGTCGTTATATGGATGCGAGTCAATATGAGATAGTTGATATCTTTGTCAGTCCACGATATGAGATTGATACAGATGTGACCTGAGATATAGATATATAGACATATATAATGTTGTGAATCTTGAGTGATGTGCCATATGATAGATTATACCGTACGTGATATTGTGAGGTTGGATACCGATTGATAGATTCACCGACTCAGATATATTGTAGACACGTATACCTTATAGTATTTAGCTGAAGATGTACTTTATGCTACGTTCATGTTATTCTCATTGCATTACATATACCTGTGGTAGTACACCTACACCATTATCGATGATGCGTATGTTACACTTACACAGATTGTCCGGCTCACACACCTTCATTTATATGTTGCATGATATACTTGCTATGTTCATATCACTGTTCCACATTGCATGAGATATACAGATATGCTTATAATCCGTTATATATTGCATACCTACATGCTTATACATATACCATGCTATAGCTACATATTCACTTTATATGATGTTGCGTTGGATTTTGGATAATTGGGAACCGCATGATTTATTTTAAAACTGGATTCATTTAAAAGAGCGGTTTTCCCTTAATATACTCATATTGCTGTTTTATGTTGCATACATCAGTTTTTCATGGATTTACGCATTGAGATATGGATTTCATATGATTTATGGATTTGAGAACCATGGGGGTATTTCAAGAAATTATGTATTGTTTGAAAACCCGGTTTCTCTTGATATGATATTTTCGTGCGTCCACCATAAGTTTTCTCGGTTCTGAGACTTGTGTTAGATATCCGATTCGAGGAGCGGTAGGCACCGTCTGCACGTACATGGTGGACTCGGTATGGTTCCCCGGGGCAAGAGATGATTTTTGTGGTATAGACGATGAGCCTGAAAGGCGGGCTAGTACCTACCGGTGATAGAATTTGGACTCGGCGGTTATCCAGAGGATACCAACTGGAGTCGTAAGATGATACGGGCCGATCCGGACAGACGGAGCCCATGGGCCGATCCGGACTGACGGAGCCCGAGATATTGATGAGGGCCGATCCGGACTGACGGAGCCTGAGATATGAGGATTTACGTGTCGATGGTGGACACAGGTTTCATGATGTTTCGAGTGTCGGTGTTGGACATCCAGGTTTCATGATTTCATGTGTCATTGATGGACACACATTCTTTGATATCCTCATATTTTTACATGCATATGCTTTATGATATTTACATGCATGATGTTGTTGTGTCATTGGTTGACACGTGGACGAGATCCACATGCATACTAGCATTGATTATTGTTGGATGATATCCACATACATGCATTGATTATATGGTTGGATGAGATCCACTTGCTGATAGGCATTGATTACGTGTTGGCACATATGTCGATACGGTCACCCTAGATATCATAGTATTATCTTTATGATATAGTTGACATAGGAATCGTTGTTTATTTCGATTTCTACCTAATGATGTTTTCTACTCACGAGTTGGCAATGCACCCTCGTTGTGCCACAGTTCTTGCAGGTTGACCGCACGGATCAGTAGCGGCATCGCTGGCATACGGTTGCTTTCGGGTGATTTGTTTTTGGTAGGTGGTACATGTTGGATCGTACCCCTCTTGTATTATTATTCATGTTGTATCTAGTTAACTCCATCAAATCAGAAACTAGTAATTGTATATGTAGAAGACTTAGAAAGACTTGTGGTTGCGAGACTTAGAGCGATGGGTTTTATGTTCGCTTGGTGGGTTTGATGTCTTGCTTTTCATTATTTCCTTGTGTTGATCTTCGCCATTTTGCGTCGTATACTTGTTTATGACTTGCGTGGTTATGAATCCGCCGGTTGGCAAAGAGCTAGCTCTCGCTTAGGGATGCCTTTTATATTATCATGTATTTATGGTTTTGGATCAAAATATACAAAGAAGGTGCTGCCCAAATTTTCAAAAGGCAAAACATGATTTATTATACCTTTATTTCAAAGCTTCACCTCTTTTATTTCTTAAAAAGGTTTAGATTTTTGGGTTTCAGCTTACTTAAATTACGTTACGCTTTTAGACGTTGCATGATTTAAGTGCTGGTCACGAACTAATATTTCGGGTCGTGACAAAGTTGGTATCAGAGCGCTGGGTTTAACCTTTGTTCGAGTTTAGATTTGACTATGTGGAGTCTGGGGCGTAATATATTTTGGAACCTAGGCTTGACCTTACGGAACTTAGACTTGTACAGAGGGGGTATTAGACCTGAACTTTCGTTATATAAGCTGACCCTGATTGATGGAGTAGGTAGCTTAAGTAGAGTGACGTACTGTTCGTATGTTCCGCGGCATATTTACGATACGATACTCCACTTAAGTGAGCTTAGGATGTACATATCTTGAGACTTGTGATTCTCTTTGTTTCCTTGATTATACATCCATTTGAGATCCTTGATTCTATTCGTTTACATGATCATACTCTCACTGATTCAGTTCCTACTTATGATCATGTATCCATTCTGGATCTGTTGATTCATTTCATCCCTTGGATCTTTTTTTCGTCGATACTTGTTTGAGGTTCCTATCACCATGGTATGAGCGCAGTTTGAGCTGCTGCTAGTGACGCGGTCAGGGCGAGCTCGTCGTGGACGAGGACTGACCATAGTGTTTTCTGGTGACATGGGAACGTATCGATTTAGAGGTTGTGTTGTGACCTCTCGTTTGAGACGAGTGTGCGGTTTTGTACCGGATGATCGGGAGATGGTTAGAGGCTGCCTGTTGTAAGAGGACTGTTGATGTACAGCATACCTCAGAGATTGTGAGGTCATCTATCGTGCAGACAGATGACCCAGCTGTTGCTGAGAATGATGAGATGTCGCTTCCAGAGCTTACGAACTGAGATCGTTGGAGCTTTCAGGCAGAGATGCGACAGGTGATAGCTAGTCTATCTTAAGTTAAGAGACGAAGGTGAATCAACAGATTTGACGCATCGACGCAGGCCCAGTTGAGTTGAAGATTTCCAGTGTGGAGAGTCTTACTCAGATCTAGAGTAGATCGATTCAGAGATGACGTTGTTCGTCGGATGTTCCGATGTGAAATCGGTATGCTGACCAGTTTCAGATAGAGGACCTCATCCGGATGTGTTGTGAGTTGATCGAGAACGGACGAGTATTGAGTATTCTTTCGATGATTGGGGCGAGTTCCCCGAGGACGTGTTCGGCTAGAGATCTTCTACAGAGTGATGAAGATACCGAGTTTGTGATTTCGAGTCCATGTGACAGATTCCAGATTGACTGTAGCCGAGAACATTTGCAGTACGCAGATAGCATGACGTGACATCGAAGTGGACGATAATAAAGATGAGTGGAACTAGAGGTTCGTGCGAAATGTTAACGAGCTGTTGTTACTCCCCGTTGAGATTAAAGATCGAATGTGTATACAGAACCGTTGGAATACGACCTGTTCCTAAGAAAATGTTGTGCTGAGAATGCAGATGTCTAGAGAACGAGAAAATATTATGTAAGTGTACCATCCTACGTACAGTTCGGTACAGGAGAGATCGGAAGAGACCTTGAGCCGGTTCCTTCCAGGACACTGCTGCGATGAGATTGCACCGAGGATCAGTTGTGTCACGTGTATTCAGAGGGCCAGAGGCCGATGCCAGTGACGTGCTGCTTTATGAGTGATCATACTAATTGGCCGAGAGATGACCTAAGGAGTGCCAGAGCGGAATCATTTTCGTTAGCACATCTGACCGGGCAGATGAGCCGATGGATTGCGAGATTGGTAATCCATAGAGAAATGAGGATCCAAAGACAGAGGATGCCAGACTGTGAGCAGGAAGCAAGCAGATGTTCTTGCTCTGCCAGTTTAGGCGCACCGATTTTTTTCGGCATTATAGGAGGTGTACCTTATTATCATTTGTTGCAATTTGCATTGTGATCCGAGTTTCACGCTTATATCGCTTGGATTTGAGTTTTGATGATTGAGTTTCATGATATTGTTTCCATGCACCATGGCTGCACTTACTGGGTATTTACATTTTTGTGCATAGTTATTGCACTTGATATACGTTTTACACACCGTTGTGTTGGGTTATAATTTGTACATATTTATTGCACTTGATATCGGTTTGTACCTTTGCTGCACTTGTTTATGATTTCGTGGATTTCGTACGGTTGATTTGATATTATGCATGCGGTACGCACTCGTTTTGATTTTTGCACTCGGTAGAGCTCACATATGCTGGCAGTGTATTGATACGTGTTTTGTGCAAGCAGTTGCACACGTTTATGAGTGTATACACCTTGGTACACTCGGTGTAGTTTTCATACGCATTTGATTTATTGATGAGTTTCCGTGCAGTTGTGCATATGATTTGATATTTCGTGCACTGGATGCACATGATTTGATATTTCGTGCACATGATTTGATATTTCGTGCACTGGATACACATGATTTGATATTTCGTGCACTGGATGCACCCGATTTGTATTTTGTGCATTTGTTGCACTAGATTTGTATTTCGTGCATTGGTTGCACTAGATTTGTATTTCATGCGTTGGTTGCACCAGGTGGGTATTTCGTGTATTGGTTGCACTAGATTTATACTTCGTATATTGGTTACACCCGATTTATGTCTTTGAGCATTCGTTTTACCAGATTTGTGTTTTTGTGCGCTTGTGTACTTGATGTTTGTTTTCGTGCATACTACTGCACTAGATGCTTTTACGGACCTGACGCGCTTGGGCTGGATTTTACGCATATTAGACGCTTGGTATTAGATTTCATGCATGTTGGATGCCCTTGATTTAGATTTTATCTGTGCATATTAAATGCGATTTTATTCGTGCATGTGGGATGCACTTGATTTCGATTTCATTCGTGCATGACGGATGCACTTGATTTGGACTTTCGCGCAAGTTGGGCTCGTGATATGATTTTGTGCATACCTGATGCACTCGATTTGGGGGTTTTCGTTTGTGCATGTTGGTTGCACTGGATCGAGATTTTCGTGCAGTATAGATGCACTAGTTGTTGTTGTCGTGCACACCAGTTGCATTGGACAGATGCTTTCGTGCACACCCGTTGCACTTAGTTTTACTTTTATACATATTGTGGCACCTGTATTTGGATTTTCTTTTCGTGCGCACCAGACGCACGTGATTGTTGGATACGCCTTTTGAGGCTGATTTTGCTCTTGAGCCATTTGTTTTCATGATAGGTACTATGCTATATAGTAGTCGAACAGGGCGGATCCAAGAGCAGTACCTGAATACTTTGCATGCATAAAAATGTTTACCATGAGGTTTTCAAAAAGGAGTTATAGTCTCGCTATTTCTTACGTGTCCTCGAGCAACACGAACGTTTACAAAAGAAAACCTTTTGGGATATTTGAAAAAGGCGGAACGTATATTTGAGCAAAACATATATGAAAGTATATTATTACTTTAAAAATGAGTGTCCGTCACTTGCGCCGTGAGTTACGCATCACACGGCAACTCAGAAAAGATTCCGCATTTGTTTTATTCAGTTTTTGGAGATTTTTCAAGAAGGATGTGTACTATATACATATTATAGTATTTGATTAGTGTATATTGGATTTCAGTAGCGGATTTCGGGATCTGTATCTCCATTGTAACTCCGATGATATGCGTGCAAGTCCGATGATTTGCGTGACGCTTGACGGAGTTCGGTTTTGAGTTTCATACACGGCTTCAGGCGCATGCGACGCGCTATGTCATTTCTGTTGCTTCCGTGATTTCGGAGCCCTGTTGATTGAGTTGGATTTTGAAATGTTTTAGTATTTGGAGATCTAAATTTAAATTCGAGGACCGAATTTCTTTAAGGGGGAAGATTGTAACGTTTCTGAAATCGTTTAGGTGAATTTTCCGTTATCAGTAAATAAGTTGGGTTTTCCCGTAAAAACCTAGAAGTGATTATTTTTCAAGTATAGACTTAACTGCACCTAGTTTAACTAGGAAATTGCTAGTTTACGGTATTTAGTGGTCCCTTGAAAATTTTGGTTCACTTAAATATTTTCCTTAATTAAAATATTATTAAAAGCTTTTAATTATGCACTTAATTAGTGGTAATTACAATTTGGATTGGATTAATTATGCTAAAGTGAATCTATGCTAATTTAATCACAAGATTAAGCATTAAACCTTCTCTCCAAAATACTAGATATTTGTGTGAATTAAAGGAAAATTTTAAAAGAATGATTAAGAGGTGACATAAAGTAATGATTATTAATTAAGCATTAATGTGTTTTGACCAAGATTTCTTCCACACAATTCCACAACATTCTCTACTTCTCCTTCATTTGGCCGACCCCTTCCCCCCTTGGCTGTCCATTTCTTTTTCTCACCCCATTTCCACTCTTTAAAGCTCAAATAAATTATCAAAAATCATCAAATAATCCCACAAACTCACAAAATAATCCCTACTCATTATTCTTCAATCCTAAACAAGCTTGGATCTTCATAAAAGTTATCATTTTGGAGGCTAATTTGGAGTTTAGTTGCTAGTTTGTGAATCAAGTTGATGTATAAAATCCTAACCCTAAGTTTAGTTGTTGTTTTAATACATTAAGCTAGCTTATTAGATATTTAAATATGGCTTTAATTTGCATATTTAGAAATTCAAGAAAGGGTTTTGATGATCAAGTTAAGCTTTTGATTATTTGTAATGGTTAAGAGAGTTGTTTAGACAAGGAAAACTTAATCTAGTTGTGAGATTGTTATTTGTTATTTTTCCTAATTGCCTATTTAAGCTCAAGTGCAAACTAGCTTTTGAAAAATCTTATATGGTTGAGATTAAAATTTTAGTAAGGGCTTGTGTGGATTAGGTAGGCTACTATGTGATGATTGTGATCGCTAGAATTGTTAAAACTTCTAGATTTGAGCTAAAATGTTATAGGATGCTTACTAGGTTTTCGGTAAAAAAAAAAATTTGGGTTTCTAATGGACATTGTGATGATATATATATATTATTTTCTACGATATATATTGTGTTGTGAATGAGCGATTGGTACGATTGGCGGTTTTCATGAATATCGACTCTAGTTAGGGTTTTGGCTATATTTTTCCGGTATTGGGATTTCTTGGTTTTGAGATTTGATATTGTATTTGGTCGTTGGATATTTGTGCGTCAACGACAAGGGTTGTTTGATTTGTTTTGCATGTATAGGCTATATGTTCTAACCTATGAGCGCACCGCGTGCCGTATTGGATTTCGGAACTTGATGTTAATAGTTTTGCGATTTCGTATTGATTGTAGGTACCTTCGCATGGATTTCCAAGACGACTAAGCGCATCGACTACGGCTAAACGAGGAGTTTAGCAGGTGAGTAGATTTATATCTACAGGTGAAGTCGGGTGGATGGCGTATAGCACCCCCGCAAACATTGATATGGAAGATCGTTTGATTATTACATCCCGATAAATGATATGCGACGGACATGATTATAGGATTTGATAATGATAATATGATAAAAGATGACACTAATGAACATAGTGACATATGAGAATATGAAATGAGGAGTAAATCATGATAGGCACGAATTGAAAGAGAACGAGTATACGATGTGATATGATGACTTAGTGTGGTATGTCGTTATATGGATGCGAGTCAATATGAGATAGTTGATACCTTTGTCGATCCACGATATGAGATTGATACAGATGTGACCTGGGATATAGGTATATAGACATATATAATGTTGTGAATCTTGAGTGATGTGCCGTATGATGGATTATACCGTACGTGATGTTGTGTGACTGGATGCCGATTGATAGATTTAACGACTCGGATATATTGTAGACACGTATACCTTATAGCATTTTGCTGACGATGTACTTTATGCTACTTTCATATTATTCTCATTGCATTACTTATACCTGTGCTAGTACACCTACACCATTATCGATGATGTGTATGTTACACTTACATAGATTGACCGGCTCACACACCTTCATCATCGATAATTGCTATGTCACTACACAGTAGAATTGCTATATCATGCCATGATATACTTGCTATGCTCACATCACTATACTATGTTGCATGATATACCTGCTATGTTCATATCACCGTTCCACATTGCGTGAGATATACAGATATGTTAGTGTTTATGCCCTAAAGGCCATTACTGTATCATACTAGTTTGTATATTACTTAATGGAAGCTTGGGATATTCACAGTTGTATTGACAGTCTTGCTAAAAATTGTAGTATGCTACTTGGTTTGAGTCTACTTTAATATGTGCGTATGTTTCTTTTAACGTATCGCTTATACATATTAGTAGAGCCCTTAGGATCTTTGCTTGATTACCAACGTTGTGATGGCAGTCACACTAGTGGGGGCTGGGTAGTCTATAAGCAACATCCTATACAGGTCCCTGGTCGTAGGATTATCGAGACAGGGCATCGATACTCCGGAGTAGACTAGTGTGTATGCTTCTCATCCCAGTTGTGGAGATGGTCTGTCCCACAGCCATCAGTACGTCGTACTGGAGATAGTATGCCGGTACTCGTTAGGTTACGGGTACACCGGACAGGACTCGCCGAGAACTGCAGGTTGGTTTTATACCCATCGTCAGATAGCAGTTCCCAGGTGACATGAGTACAGCTTAGTCCGTCGACTTAACAATGCTACTTCGCCTCGGGTGTGTTCCCACTGTACTTAGATTACTACCCTACTACGGCTCAAAAGAGTCGTGCAAATAGGTAGTAGTTGGGTGCAGTCCCGAAGCACTTGGAGGCAGTGGCGGTTAGACAGGATTCGTCTCTCCCGGTATTGGGGGTTGATATCGCGCTGTGTATGGAAAGCCATTACGCAAAGTCCCTGGCCAGGGCAAGCGAGATTTACTGGTAGGCTTTCAGTAGTTTCTCAGGGTGAATGGGCTTCACTCCGACACAACTTATACCACTATTAGGGGTCTGACCTTTACCGCCCCCTAGGCTCGATATGCGATAGTCCTAGACGAACAGACACGACTGTACGGAGATTGTCACATCAGGCTCAGTTGGAGTTCGGATGGGTTTACTCATCGTCCTTCTTATCGACATCTACCTGGGGACCGTTACGTACAGCTAGTACTGCTTGCGGCCTGTGGTTAAACCCACTGCCAGCATAGTGTCGAATCTTTAGAGTCCCACACAGAGAGTTTCCCTGCACCGGGCAAAAGGTGTAGAGGCCGTATGGTTTTACGGCAGGGCCGCGATCACTTACGTACACTTGTGCACATATTATGATCGGGCAGATAATACTAGCGGGCTTTGGTTTAAGCCAGATTCTAGTATTATACAGATGGATTTATTCAGTCAAAGATTATCCATGTTTTTCGGAAATACGAAAGGGAGGGGCAGTCTCGTAATTTGTCGCGAAGCTTTTAGAAGAAGATGACTCATTTGTTTTTATTTCTTTATGGATTAAACACAAATGAGGTGGAGAGATGAGTTGTAGGTTTTCATTAAATGCTTAATGACTCATGAGGTGATTCACCATTTAGGATTAAATAAAGATTATAAGATATTTCCAGATTTTTATCAAAGAGATATTTGTATGCTTGATATTATTCTTTCATGAGTTATTATTCATATCATTATCACAAAAGCTTTCTCTCTTCTCAAGTCTTCATCTTCTTCCTCAAACCCTAATAGCTCTCATGAGTTGAGAAACCTAGGGTTTAAGTGACTAAGTAATCCATCTAATTACTCTACACCCTCTAGGACTTCTAGATTAGCGATCTAGAAGCCGTAGTTATGTCAGATTCGAGATAGGAGCTCGGACTATAGACTCTCGGGTGGATCGTCTTTGACTCGAGGAGGCCGTTGAGGTGCTCATGTTCGATAGAGCCTAGGAGGTGCGGAGGATAGCGATGAAGACCCGAAGGACAAGTAACGTGAGGTATAACTTCGAATCCAAGTAGTTAAACCTCTCGTAGTTTGCTAGTAATGGTTTAGACACGATCCGTGTGCTCAAGTCCGTGTTACGAAGCTTTGATAATTGTTTTTCATATATTTCGCCTCCCTGCAAGCTCGTGGGGTATGTGATATGGACTTACAGTGGTATCAGAGCCTACTAAGCCTTTACTAGCTTGTTAGCAACTAATTAGAACTTCGATCGTCGGAAAAACACGAAAACTAAACCCCGGACCCCTCAAGTTTCTGTCAATTTTAAACGTGTCGAAATTTTTTTTTTGATAGGTATGAAAATTCACAGCCGGGAATTCTAAGAATACTGGAGAAATACGAGGAGCTAACTCCTTTAGACTGCCGTGGAAGCGCGGCGGATTGGTGCGATCCGCCGTGGATCCGCGGCCGAGTCAACTCAGAGGTTACTCGTATTTACACAGTAACTCTTATTATGTGGTGTTTTGTTTTCCTGTATATTTTGTTTCTGCCCAGGTTATTTCAGTGCTGGCTTGCACATGGGGGAGAAACGGAAAAAGGTTGTCGATCGAAATTCTAAGTTATTTGCTAATCAAGTTATATCTGTGATGTTTAATGTGTTCGTAAACCTCCCCTAATTGCTAGTATGTCGGTTAGCAGGGGTTGCACATTTCTGTAATGGTTTTTACTGGTTTGTGTATATGAACTTGATTGGATCATTGCGATGATTAGACGGGGTTTGAGATGAGTTTTTATATTCATTCATTCGATGTAAATTGTAAAATGATGTAATATTCTTTTGCGAGGCACATTCGGGCTGAGGTTGTAGCCACCGTTGTATTATTTCATTTACTGTTTTATGCTCCTAGGATAGACCCAAGGTGGGGTGCACAAACTACCGGGTACTTTGAAGTGTTTAGTGGCCTACTCACGTTGTTGAGGGAGACCGCTTCACTTTGGGTACTTGGCGGGTAGTTTGCCGTACCCGTAGGGGTCTAGGGTGGGGTAATGGCTATTCATCACAACTGTGTAATCCGTCTTTCGTTGCAGGCTCAAAGGAAACGCGGATTGCTTGTATATCCAATAATGTTCATCGGTGATCTGGAATGCCTATTATTGCGTCTGACGAATGTACAATATCTATATATGATATCTATTAGGCGTTACTTATGTTTTACACCCGCGCTAGCCCAGCCCCCGCTCTGTCGTTACTTAAGTAACCTAACGGGTGAATGACGGGACCCAGTGACGAATGCGGATAGCATAAGAGAACGTTGTATTTTCGTTGTTTTCTGCAATGATAGGTTAAATGATGGGACGCATTATTTTAATGCAAAGAAAATAAACCAAAGTTGAATCGTCGAAAAAATTTAAAAGAAACCACTCGGTTATTTTAAAAGAGCAGAATTTTTAATTGCGGAGCTTTAACCACTCCTTTTAAAAAGATATCAGGTTCCTTCGATTATATCAAGTTCACTACGTTCACGGTTTCGCCAAAACCAGTCGTAGCCCTCCGTCATTTCTTATGGATGGTCAGTAGTATTCAAGCTATGTTTGTTGGCCTTCGTCAAGGCATAGTGTTTGGTAGCTGCTGGGGTATTCATTTGTTGCATAGATAGATGAGTTGGTTTGGGACAGTCGTATTTTCTTGTTGGCCTTCGTCAAAGGTATGTATGGGTGGGTTCAAATTAACAAGATAATGATAGGCAAAACTTGACATATGACTTATGATTTGTTGGTGTAATACCCAGTTCTTTTTGTACACCACTATCCATATTCTTCATAATATTTTATTTACAAAATTTATTTAGTTTATTTATAACTATTTTGTTTCCTTTACAACCCAAACCCTAATCCCAATCCCTTTTATTTTGTGTCTCAGCCCACTCTCTCTGTTATTTCTCTATTTCCATTTTTCCCTAAAACCAAGCCTAAAACAAAATGAACACATATAACCCCAGCCCAACAATTCCTCAGCCCAAGATCTAATTTTTCCCCGGCCCAATTCTCCAATTTCATTTATTTCTAGCCGGCCCATTTCCTCATCCCTATTTTTCCATTTTTACTTAATAACCTACCCAAAGCCCGGCCCAAATCCTTTAATTCCATTTAATTATATTTTTCCTACACTCTCGGCCCGCCGGCCCAACTCCAAACCCGCCCACCCCTACCCGACCCGCCTTCTAACTTCTCTTCTCCCCAACGTAAGTTTTCCCGCTCGATTTTCCTTCTCCTTCAACCCACGACGCGCACGTTCGCCAACGTCGCCCGCGCCGTTGCCCACGTCCCCGCGACCCCGGCCACGACTCCCTCAAACTCCCCGTCTCCAACTCCTCTCTCCCTCTCACTCTCCAACTCCTTCCCAAAACACTCCTCCCTCTCAAAAATTTCCTACGAACCCACTGCCTCGAGCTCCCTCACCTCGCTTCCCTCCGACGACGTCCTCCGACCTTCTGCAACCCCTCAAACTTCCTCCCTCGCTCTCTTCTCTCCATCAGCATCGTCCCACACTCCTCCACCACCGAGCTCTCTCAACCCACACCGACCTCACTCGCACTCGACCACGGCCACCGCCTGCACCCGACGCCGGCGATCCCCCACTGCCCTGAACCGCCCCAGTCGACACCCCTGCACCCTCTACATCTTCATCACCTTCTCCTACACCCACACCCGAGCCCCACCATCTCTCCCTCTCTTTCAAACCTCGTTGCAAACCTCACTTCCGCTGCTGCCCATTGCCGAAACGACACCGCCGACCATCGTCGACCCCAGCACACTTACAGAGATCCACAGAGCACCCCCTCCGCTTCCAGTGACCACGAGTCGTTCCCGGGACAACTCCGACGACGAAACCGAATCGCGAGCCGAGGCCGCAAACCCTAGCCGCGCTGTTCGTCGCGCGTTCGTGCCGCTGCCGCTTCCGTGCGTCGCTAAAGCGTCTCCAGGCAAGTACCCTACTTGCTACATGCTATATTAATTCCGTTATAAATCAAACCGTATTAATTCCCTGTTTGCGATTCATGAAAACCTTATATAACATAAGTGTTCGACGCAAGATCAGAATGAAAACCTTTCCTTAATTTGACGGAACTTGTTTGCATATTGTGGCCCGTTTGGTAATGAACCTGGTGTAGAAATTTCACTGAAAAATAAGACTGTTAACGACTTAAACGATCACCCCCAATTACACCCGTAAAAACTGGGAATTTCCCGCACCTGAAAATTGTTAAAATCACAATTAATTGTGAACATATTGAAATGAGGCGTTCGAGGGCTCAAATCGAAGCCGACTCGATGACCTATGACCCTGTAAAAGTTCTTAATTATTTCTGTACTGAAATTATGACGAGAATTGGTTCGGAGAACGGCTCTGGACTGCAGTCTAGAGCAACTCTGGTTATTGTTTTCTGTCCCGTAATGTTTACTACCTTGTTTCCCGAACTCGTATGTTGTGAAACCCTGCATGTTATTGAAGATAAATCTGTTAGATAAATAACGCAAGTGATTTCACCCTATTTTATCTCCGTTCACTATTTAAACTGCAATTTAAAAGATCGGGACGTATAGCAGTCCCAAACAGAACCAGAACTGATATCCTAGTGTTGAACAGTGCATAATTTTTGACGTACAGACGCGATTGAGAATCCGTCTATTAAGTTGAAAACCCTATTGAAAACCCTAGATTTCATTCAACTATAGTGTCGCTAAATTCTGGTCCCAACTGGGATTAAAATGTGTGCGAAACGGACTTCCGATTCTGAAACCGGATTTTCAGCAGTGAACGCTTAAAATGAAATGGCCATATCTAGTGATCCTGAAACCCGATTGACGTAAAACCAAATTTTCTGGATAGATAATCAAATATACTACTTATCCCCTATTCATTGTTTCGCTAAATTTGGCATGTATGATTTATGATAAATTATGCAAGTGGTAGGATACCGACATATGACATCTTAATCATGCCTTACATACTGTTTTCTCATCACATCATATATATATGTCATTGCATTGGTAACCTAGTGATCATGTGCATTACCCAGTGTTAGGTATTAGTGGTGATTGTGGCAAGTACGTTAGTGTTCGTGCATGAATGGATAAGTGAAAGTGACACGTACTTGTACACAATCAGTGGACCCTATCGATTTATTGCATTGTCGACGTCTGTGGGACGCGTATAAGTGTGAATATAAGTAGTATGGGACACTTATGGAAGCACTTGTATGGGTGTCACAGGTAAGGCACCAAACACTGTCCATTGATCTTGGGTATGAGTCGAGACATGCTTGATGGAGACTCCGTCTTCAGTTCTTGCGTAGACTCGTCATGGACCGGCTGGTATTTGAGTCTATGGTGGGCGTTTGATGTAGACCACGGGGTGTGGGGTAGTTTGAGTGTGAGTTCAACAGAATATCGGGAGTCCCATGTCGGCATATATATATGGAGATATATGGAGATTTACAGGGATATTACATGATTATTACCGTGAATTTTATTTGGGCCCGTGGTCCCTTACCCTTGGGTCCTACCTTTGGGTGGGGGATACTCACGAGTGGTTGACTCTCACACTTGGACTGACGATAGGCTTAGTGACCTGTACAGTGAGACTTAGAGACTGATAGGGATAGTGAGATTGACATGCATTGCTTACTGAATCGACACACCTGACATACTATTTTATTGCTTTACTGTTCACCTGCTCATTTAGACACCCGCATTGGCTACTTCATGTTCATATCGTTACTATCTCGATTTACTGTTATATATTCATTATTACTGTACGAGTTACTACTTGCACCTATGTATATATTGCTATCGTGTTGCTCTGACGGCCTGAGTATGCATGCTCAGAGTGAGAAGTGGATCTAGCCTGGACCAGGACCCAACATACCTTGAGGATATCGCGGACATCTCGATCAGCTACTTAGAGCTATGCCCTCCCTTTGTATTTGTTTTGATTTAGTTACTGTATTACTCATTACCTGTGCATTGATTACTGATTACCACGTAAAGCTAGAAGCTGAAGTGTAACTACGGAAGGATATTTCCTCGACCGTAGGAGCATGGCTGGCCTTGTCAACCCCTCGTATTCCGTATTTTGGGAAGCGGGCCGTGACATGGTTTTGTTGGTATCACAGCCAGGTTTTGCTATGATTGGGATTGCAGTTTCCGAGTAGAGCTTGACAATTTAAGTCGCCCTTTCGGCCCATATTGCGAACTGTTATCTTTGACTTGAATCTTTATTATTCGTCATGCCATATGTTGACTCCATCCGTTAGAGTTTTGGGTGACCTAGTAGAGTTACGTGGTTGTAAATATGAACTGCAGCATAGCTACAATACTGTACTCTATCGGGTAACTTGGAGTTCTACGTTTGTTTTCCGTTTGAATGAGTTTCATCTCACCCGATATTCTTGTTTCATTGTCAATTTTATATCTTGTTCTGATTTTCTTCCTGTATCTTATGCCGTCCTAAATGGTTGTTTCAGGATCATGTCTTCCAACGACCCCTCCTCTATCTCCACTCCCCAGAATCAGACCGTAGAGATTCTGAATGCACTGTAAAGTCTGAAGGAAGCCCAGGAGCGAACAAACGACCTGTTAGCCAAAGGACTAAGAAGGCAGATGACTCAGGCACCAGCGGAAGTCTCCAATCGTAAAGGGATCCCTGTTAGACGAGGAAAAGAAGTGAAGATGAAGCGCCCACTTATTTCCCCACGACGGAAGCAGCAGAAGACCCAACGTTGTGGGTACTGCAAGAAGCCAAGATACCTTCAGAGGGAGTGTCGCCGCGCCAAAAGGAAATGCCTGATTTGCGGATCCAGCGAACACTTTATCAATAGTTGCCCTGAAAGGAAGGAGCTACAAGGAGGCAGTTCGTCCACACCCTCCACTTCGGCTAAGTGATGGTTATTTCGTAGTTCGACCTTCGAGGATAGTGCGGGCCCCGCGTAGGATTCAACTCGGGAGACAGGAATGCAGCGGTCCAGAAATCAAAGAAGAATTATCACGTTTTCTGCTTTCAATAAAAATGTTGTCACTCTTTTGTAAATACTTCCTTTCGTTTAAAATCTTGTATCCGTTGAACTTTAGTTGAATGTAGTAGAATTCTGAGTTGTGATGTATATATCGTTCCCTTCCCACTCACTCTATTTATATTCATTGCATCAGCATTTTTAAATTTCGATCTTTCAGTCCTTGCCTACAGCATATCTTTCCGATGCCACTGTATCCTTGGATATCTTCTTAATGTGTCCCACTGTCTAATCACGACTCTCTCTTTTTAGGTCATGGCCCACATTGGAGTAGTGATGCCTCTAGATGAGGACACGCGGTCGTGTGTTTCTTCGGACTACATGCTGGTAAGATCTGATGGCAAGATTAATGGCCCACGGGTTATTTTCGGAAACAGCGGTTCCGAAGGTGAAGGATTCGCAGCCCCAGAAGTCGACATAATCAGCGACTCTGACGACGAAGAAGAGGACCCCGAAGAAGACCCAATAGGGGGAGATTCCGAGGAGGACCCGATAGAAGAAAATCCTGGAGAGGAAAACCTTGGGGAGAATCCAGTGGAAGAAAATCCTATGGAAGAGGATCCAGCAGAAGAAGATCACGTAGAATCAGACCTCGATGAAGAAGCTCCAGCTGAGGAAGAAGGGCCAGAAGAAGAAGACCCCATGGCAGAAGAACTTCCAGTGGCGATCCCTGCGAGGCGATATGGGAATGGACACCCCTATCTGAGCGCGCGAGCCTACCGTAACCTGCTGCACCTCTACAACCGCGACTGACGCAATTGAGCTTTCGTCTCCTCTAGCCAAATAAAATCTGTGTATAGTTTAGGGCTATCTTTTTTCGTCGTGGATGCCTTGTTCGGACTTTTCTGAAATGAAATGAATTGCTGAGTTGGCTAATCTTTTGTTCTTTTTTGTTCACATGATGCTTGACTGTTTCCCCTATACATTTATTTTTCCACCTGAGTTTCCGGACTGTCCACCCCTGCACCTTGTACCGTTTTGACCCTCGCTTAGATTAGAAAGTACCGCACCCCGATCTTTTGAGTGGGCCACCCTTCATCCTTCGTATGTGCCTCGTTTGAGATCCTTCTGGAAGGGAAATTGATAGTGAAATTTCCGAGTTAGCCGACCCTTCGGATTTTTGATTCACATGATGTATCGACCGTTTTCCTTCCCATACATCCCTCCCCCTCCTGAGGTTCATTACTGTTCACCCTTACACCCTGGGCTGACCCGACCCCAGTCACTTCGACATTCAGTTTAAAGCGTCACACTCCGACCTGTTGAATGAGCCATACTTCATCGTAATCCCTACCCTGGCTAACTCAATACATCCTTGTGCTATTTTCCTATTACCCTAACTATATTTAGGGACATCGTTATTCGAAAATTTAGTTTTCATTATTTTGTGTTTTTGAAAAGTGCGTGTTATTGACTACTTCCGTTTTATGCATTTTAAGTACACTACTATTCTTCCCATTTATCGGCAGCGCAACCATATATTGCATATATTATTTTGTACTATGTTTCTTGTTTTTACCATGTGGTTTTCTAAGTTATGCTAAAATTATTTGATTGATACGTTATTCTAAAATGTTTTAACCTATCGACAAATCCTAGACTATTTTATTACTGTTACTTTATTTTCCCGGGTATTGTTCTTATCGTTGCTATTATAAATGGCTATGTCAGATACTATTTTAGCTGCGCTATTTTGATATATGTATGTATGCATATATATATATATATAGGATCTCGATTTTATCTAACATGCCTCGAGTGTTATTGGCCGTCATTGCTATTTTTATCCCCTTGTACCTACTTAGACCTGTAGGGTTCCTAGGCACACTCATGAGGTTCCACAACGCATCAACCATGCCAAAATCAAATTTTTGTGCCTAACAACTCTATGCAAGATCGTTAACTAGAGGTAAAGGCGAAACTAGAAGCTAGTAAACTACTTTACTACTAAGTGAAAGGGATTACAACCTTTGTAGATCCGGTCCTCCACTTCATTAGCTCCGTGTAGACGTCCCCATCGCTGCAATCGTGAACTCCGGACTCTAGAGAAGCTCCACGAGAAGAACGAACGTGCTTGCTACAATGACTTTGAGGCCGAAGATGATCTACGTCGGGGAGACACTAACTCAAACTATTCCTTCACTAGGTCATGAACTTTGTGAAGAGAACACACTCTATTACATGGCAAGTGATAGAGGATGAAGAAGTAGGAAGTGGGCTCACTTTAGAATTGATTTTCTCACTCTTTTTCTCATGGCACCATTGGAGCTAGTAAGCCTTTTTGGATGGAGCTTGATGAAGAAGAAGAAGAAGAAGGAATAAATCCATCCAAATGAAAACTTATCCAATAAAATAATGGCACCATGGTTGAGTTAAGCCCTCATGCTTAACTCATGTAGAGAATTAACCAAGTCATTAGGTTAAGGGTTGGGTTAAAGAATATCAAGACAAAAGACAAAAGAGTGGATTTTGTCAAAGTTTCTCCAAGCTTCTTCAAGCTTGATTACTTTGACTAAGTTTAACCCTTTTGTTAAATGTTATGATAAAAAAATAACCCTAATCTTAAAACTAATCTTGGTACAAGTCTCATACACCCATCTTGTGTGTATCATCAAGCATGATACAAACATGTACACATGCATATATCACATATAAACAATGTGCACAATTTAGTGAGAAAATAAATCTTAAGTGGGCTAATACTAGTTAATGCAATGTAATATATCAAATATATAATTATGCATTAAATTATTAAATCAACTCTTTATTTAATAATCCGGCTATAACCGACTAATATCAATGTGTAACAACTTATCGAATCAACACTTGATCCGATAACCCGGCTATATCGCATACAACCGATCAATGTCACGAATCGTGAGAATAGAATACGGTATCTCATATCGTATTAATCTCGGTCCCGCACATATCACATATGTGCTCCTACTCCGTTTCGCTTGAGCCAGGAAACCCCTGTGTAGGACTCTAAAGACTCGTCAATACGCCGGCAGTAGGTGATGATCATATCAAACACCCACAAGCCGCAAGTGGTGTGCTAAACGTAACGGCCACCCGGGTATTGAGCGATCAGAAGATCAACAAGCAAGCCCGCTAGTTCTCCTGTGAATCCAATCAGTAACACTCCCGTACAGTCCGGTCTCGTCGTCTAATATGTCGCATATCTCGCCTAGGGGTTGTAAACGTCAGACCCCAGTAGCTCGATAAGTCATATCGATATGAGGTCTATAACAGTTCAAGAAACTACTGGTAACACTTACCAGTAAATCTTAGCAACCCTGGCCAGGGATTTCCGGTTATCGCCAATCGAACACAGCACAACATCAACTCCCTATACCGGAAGAGACGAATCCCCTCCTATCGCTCATTACCTCCATGTGATTCGGGACTGTACCCAAAAACCACCGTTTTGCACGCCCTCTTGGACGTGGTAAGGTGGAAATCAAAGCACAGTAGGAATCACACAAGACTCTATGACGATCTCGGGTCAACAGACTACTCTGTACCAGTGTCACCGGAGAACTGCCATCTGACGTGAGGTATAATACCATCTGGGAGCACCCGTACACCATCCTTGATGTCAAACACCGATGGATATGGGATCATCCATCGCCCATCATATGGGTCAAGATGCGTATACGCTAGTCTACTCTGGTGTATCGATGCCCTGTCTCGATACACCCTCGACTAGGAACAGTTATAGGAAGTACTCGTCGACTACCGTGGCCCCACTAGTATGTTCTCATCATAGTCCCAGTAGTCGAGTACATATCCTAAGGGCTTTACCAACATGTAATATAGAGACAATCAGTGTACACGTTAAGCTAAAGAGTAACCAGATAGCATATTATCATGTCGAGCAAGAAAGTCCTCCCTATATATGTCCAAGCATCCACTACAATATACATCTAATGTATAGTAATGGCCACTAGGGCATACATATAACTAACAAGACCCGCCCTTCAGCTACGTTAGTTTTTATACTTATATAGACCTTCAAAATTTTTCTATCTGACCTTCTTGTAAACCACCATGCACTAGTGTTCGATGTAGTAGCTTTTCTCTTATGATTTTATAACTTATCGTTTATTTTAAATTTCGAGAACGAAATTTTTGTAAGGGTGGTATGATGCAATACCCAGTTCTTTTTGTACACCACTATCCATATTCTTCATAATATTTTATTTACAAAATTTATTTAGTTTATTTATAACTATTTTGTTTCCTTTACAACCCAAACCCTAATCTCAATCCCTTTTATTTTGTGTCTCAGCCCACTCTCTCTGTTATTTCTCTATTTCCATTTTTCCCTAAAACCAAGCTTAAAACAAAACCAAAACAAAATGAACACATATAACCCCAGCCCAACAATTCCTCAGCCCAAGATCTAATTTTTCCCCGGCCCAATTCTCCAATTTCACTTATTTCTAGCTGGCCCATTTCCCCATCCCTATTTTTCCATTTTTACTTAATAACCTACCCAAAGCCCGGCCCAAATCCTTTAATTCCATTTAATTATATTTTTCCTACACTCTCGGCACGCCGGCCCAACTCCAAGCCCGCTCACCCCTACCCGACCCGCCTTCTAACTTCTCTTCTCCCCAACGTAAGTTTTCCCGCTCGATTTTCCTTCTCCTTCAACCCACGACGCGCACGTTCGCCAACGTCGCCCGCGCCGTTTCCTACGTCCCCGCGACCCCGGCCACGACTCCCTCAAACACCCCGTCTCCAAGTCATCTCTCCCACTCACTCTACAACTCCTTCTCAAAACTCTCCTCCCTCTCGAAAATTTCCCACGAACCCACTGCCTCGAGCTCCCTCACCTCGCTTCCCTCCGACGACGTCCTACGACCTCCTGCAACCCCTCAAACTTCCTCCCTCGCTCTATCAACCCACGCCGACCTCACTCGCACCCGACTACGGCCACCGCCTGCACCCGACGCCGGCGATCCCCCACTGCCCTGAACCGCCCCAGTCGACACCCCTGCACCCTCTACATCTTCATCACCTTCTCCTACACCCACACCCGAGCCCCACCATCTCTCTCTCTCTTTCAAACCTCGTTGCAAACCTCACCCCCGCTGCTGCCCATCGCCGGAACGACACCGCCGACCATCGTCGACCCCAGCGCACTTACAGAGATCCACATAGCATCCCCTCCGCTTCCAGTGACCACGAGTCGTTCCCGGGACAACTCCGACGACGAAACCGAATCGTGAGCCGAGGCCGCGAACCCTAGCCACGCCGTTCGTCGCGCGTTCGTGCTGTTGCCACTGTCGTGCATTGCCAAAGCGTCTCCAGGCAAGTACCCTACTTGCTACATGCTATATTAATTCCGTTATAAATCAAACCGCATTAATTTCCTGTTTGCGATTCATGAAAACCTTATATAACATAAGTGTTCGACGCAAGATCTGAATGAAAACCTTTCCTTAATTTGACAGAACTTGTTTGCATATTGTGGCCCGTCTGGCAATGAACCTGGTGTAGAAATTTCACTGAAAAATATGACGGTTAACGACTTAAACGATCACCCCCAATTACTCCCGTAAAAACTGGGAATTTCCCGCACCTGAAAATTGTTAAAATCACAATTAATTGTGCACATATTGAAATGAGGCGTTCAAGGGCAAAAATCGAAGCCGACTCGATGACCTGTGACCCTGTACAAGTTCTTAATTATTTCTGTACTGAAATTATGACAAGAATTGGTTCAGAGAGAGGCTCTGGACTGCAGTCCAGAGCAACTCTGGTTATTGTTTTCTGTCCCGTAATATTTACTACCATGTTTCCCGAACTCGTATGTTGCGAAACCCTGCATGTTATTGAATATAAATCTGTTAGATAAATAACGCAAGTTATTTCACCCCGTTTTATCGTCGTTCACTATTTAAACTACAATTTAAAAGATCGGGACGTATAGCAGTCCCAAACAGAACCAGAACTGATATCCTAGTGTTGAACAGTGCATATCTTTTGACGTGCAGACGCGATTGAGAATCCATCTATTGATTTGAAAACCCTATTTAAAACCCTAGATTTCATTCAACTATAACGTCGCTAAATTCTAGTCCCAACTGGGATTAAAATGTGTTCCGAAATGGACTTCCGATTCTGAAACCGGATTTCCAGCAGTGAACGCTTAAAATGAAATGGCCATATCTAGTGATCCTGAAACCCAATTGACGTGAAACCAAATTTTCTGGATAGATAATCAAATATAATACTTATCCCCTGTTCATTGTTTTGCTAAATTTGGCATGTATGATTTATGATAAATTACGCAAGTGGTAGGATACCGACATATGACATCCTAATCATGCCTTACATACCGTTTTCTCATCACATCATATATATATGTCATTGCATTGATAACCTAGTGATCATGTGCATTACCCTGTGTTAGGTATTAGTGGTGATTGTGGCAAGTACGTTAGTGTTCGTGCATGAATGGATAAGTGAAAGTGACACGTACTTGTACACAATCAGTGGACCCTATCGATTTATTGCATTGTCGACGTCTGTGGGACGCGTATAAGTGTGACTATAAGTGGTATGGGACACTTATGGAAGCACTTGTATGGGTGTCACAGGTAAGGCACCAAACACTGTCCATTGATCTTGGGTATCAGTCGAGACATGCTTGATGGAGACTCCGTCTTCAGTTCTCGCGTAGACTCGTCATGGACCGGCTGGTATTTGATCTATGGTGGGCGTTTGATGTAGACCACGGGGTGTGGGGTAGTTTGAGTATGAGTTCAATAGAATCTCGGGAGTCCCATGCCAGCATATATATATGGAGATATATGGAGATTTACAGGGATATTACATGATTATTATCGTGCGTTTTATTTGGGCCCGTGGTCCCTTTCCCTTGGGTCCTACCCTTAGGTGGGGGATACTCACGAGTGGTTGACTCTCACACTTGGACTGACGATAGGCTTAGTGACCTGTACAGTGAGACTTAGAGACTGATAGGGATAGTGACATTGACATGCATTGCTTGCTGAATCGACACACCTGACATACTATTTTACTGCTTTACTGTTCACCTGCTCTTTTAGACACCCGCATTGGCTACTTCTTGTTCATATCATTACTATCTCGATTTACTGTTATATATTCATTATTACTGTACGAGTTACTACTTGCACCTATATATATATTGCTATCGTGTCGCTCTGACGACCTGAGTATGCATGCTCAGAGTGAGAAGTGGATCTAGCCTGGACCAGGACCCGACGTACTTCAAGGATATCGCGGACATCTCGATCAGCTACTCCAAGCTATGCCCTCTTGATCTCCTTCTGGTTAGTTCCTTTGTATTTGTTTTGATTTAGTTACTGCATGTCTCATTACCTGTGCATTGATTACTGATTACCACGTAAAGCTAGAAGCCGAAGTGTGACTACGGAAGGATATTTCCTCGACCGTAGGAGCATGGCTGGCCTTGTCAACCCCTCGTATTCCATATTTTGGGAAGCGGGACGTGACAGTTGGCCTTCGTCAAGGTCATAAGAACATGGGTCAAAAATCCACATCGGGAGTTTCTAAAGAAACTGAAACTTGCTAGTGCTGCATACCATTTGGAGTTTGATGAATGTTGGTAGGATTCCTTTAGCATTATCACACGATGATATTTGGATCCCGATCCTACTGTGAGTATCCGCTACTCATCAGGAGATTCATCACTTAACGATCAATGCTACAAACCAAGTAGGTGTCTAGAATAGTGTCAGCGGGGCTACGCCTCCAGAGAAAAGAGGTTATTTAATTAAGGAACTTCGTGAAAGTGTTGTAAAACCTCCCTCGAAGTACCGACACTAGCCTGGCTGAACGGTTAAGCAAGTATTGGACGGTGAGATCAGTCCTGACTAATTCTTCTTTTATAGTTTGAGGAAGGATTCGAGAAACAGTAGGAGCCATCCAGTTTAGATAAACTAAAATCCAATCTAAACTTGCAAGAGCATCATGCTAAAGTGTTCCCTCTCTCTCTCTTTGCAGCGACCATGTGACCATGACTAGGTTACATCTAGATAACAAAATGACTGAATCTGACTTTTATGATTGGCAAAGGTCTGTCCAGATATCCATTGCCTATGACAAGATGGACAACCCTAGTACTACTCAAGCCCTCACCGTCCCAAGTCCAGTTTCCACCATCGCGGATAGGGATATCCATCAGACAAGGGAAAAGGATAATGCGAATGCCAAGTGCCTCGTGTTGGCTTCAGTTGATGGTGTATACCAGAAGCAGCACGAGAAGATGGACTTAGTTTCCATCTTTCTACATAACAAAGATTTATATGGAGAGCAATCTCGTATCGCAAGATATGAGACCTCGAACGAATTACTTCAAGCGAGGTTGGCTGTCGGGTCATCTGTAGGGGACGACGTCCTTACAATGACTAGCTATATGGATAAGCTCACGGACCTGGAGACTACGTTGGGAAACAGGTCATATGCTGACATATTTCCACAGTCCCTACCCTCCACTTACACCCTGAAAGAAACCAGGGAGACACCCGCTCTGCTTAATAGGAGACCTTCTTCTTCTGCATCCAGGGCGAAAGCAAAGGGTGAAAAGAAGAAGACCTCAACAAAGTCGATATACGATATCAGTGAAGTAGAAGGAAAGGGAAGAGCAAAAGTTTCGGGACTTGGTGTAGGTAAGGAGGGATGTTCCTATTGTTATGGGAACGAGCATTGGCAGAAGGATTGCAAGGCTTTGGAAGCCAGTAGCCAGGATTCGAAGCATGTTGTGGCTTCGGCCTCGAGTGTGTTAGTTATTGAGAACTGTTTGTCAATTAACTCTACTTCCTGGGTACTAGATACCGGATCAGGATCTCATATCTGTAATTCATTATATGCTTTGAGAAACCGTAGAGTTATCAGGGTAGGTGATTTGTCTCTTAGAGTTGCAAACGGAATGAGCATGGACGCTGAATCCGTGGGAGAATATCGCCTAGGTTTGACAAGTGGGCAGATATTGATTCTACGTAACTGTTTGTATGTACCTAGTTTGACTTGTAATCTCATATCAGTGTCCTCACTTTCGAGAGAGGGATATGATTTTACATTCGTAAGCGATGTAGTAAACATCCACCTAAATCAAGTTCTGATTGGGTCCGGTACATTAGATAACGGTATATACGTATTGAATCAAGATCAGGTTTTCAATGTCCAGAACACACTTAAAAGAAAGTCTCCAGAAATAAATCAGGCTTTCTTATGGTATTGTAGACTAGGTCACATCAATGAAACACGGTTGACTAAGTTACATAGAGAAGGATATTTGAATCCGTTCGAATATCAAACTTATGCTACTTGTGAATCTTGCCTCATGGGAAAGATGACAAAGACTCCGTTTACTGGACACAGAGTAAGAGCGAGCGAGCTCTTGGGACTCATACACAGCGATGTGTGTGGTCCAATGTCTACACATGCGAGGTGGTTATTCCTACTTTATTACTTTTACGGATGATTTCTCTCGGTATGGACATATCTTCTTGATGAAGCATAAATCCGAGGCCTTTGAGAGATTCCGCGAATACAAGAATGAAGTGGAAAACCAAACAGGCAAAAGTATCAAGACACTGAGATCTAATCGAGGTGGTGAAAACTTAAGTGCCAAGTTCCTGGGTTACTTAAAAGAGAATGGAATTCTCTCTCAGCTTACTCCTCCATACACACCACAACACAACGGTGTATCGGAAAGGAGGAATCGAACTCTATTGGATATGGTCCGTTCCATGATGAGTAAGACTGAGATACCGTGATCTTTCTGGGGTTATGCACTAGAATCAGCTGCATATCTTTTGAACAAGGTTCCAACCAAGACTGTGCCTACCATACCATATCAGATGTGGAGTGGGAAGAAACCCCATCTTCAGTACCTGAAGACATGGGGATGTCTAGCTTTTATAAAAAAGCAGCATCCAGACAAACTAGAGGCACGCTCAGTACAGTGTAAGTTTGTGGGATATCCAAAGAACTCTAAGGGGTATTATTTCTATTACGCAGAGGAACAAAACGTTTTTGCTTCTCGTCATGCCCACTTCTTGGAAGCTGAATTTTTAGAAAATCAGAAGAGTGGGAGCGCAATAGAACTGGAAGAAATTCCAGAACAACAAGCTGTTACTGAAAGTATGGTAGAACCAGAAGTTTCAGAAGAAAGGGACATACCGGTGCCTATCCGTAGTAGTAGTAGGCAGTCTCATCCGCCCGAGAGATACTACGGTTTTCACATAGACGGGGATCGAGAAGATTGCATCATTGATAATGATGACCCTACTAGCTTCCAGCAAGCCATTCAGAGCGGCGACTCGGTAAAATGGCTGGATGCAATGCGGACCGAAATGGAGTCCATGTACACTAACAAAGTATGGACTTTGGACATTGCTCCAGATGGGGTAAAACCCGTAGGATGCAAATGGATCTTCAGAAAGAAGATTGGTGTGGATGGACAGGTTGAAACCTATAAGGCTAGACTTGTTGCAAAGGGTTTTCGTCAAAAACCTGGTTTGGACTATGACGAAACCTTTTCTCCAGTGGCTATGCTCAAATCCATTCGGATCCTTCTTGCCATTGCTGCCTTCCATGATTATGAGATCTGGCAGATCGACGTAAAGACGGCTTTTCTAAATGGTAATTTAGAAGAATGCGTCTATATGGATCAGCCAGAGGGATTCATTCAGAGTGGGAGCAGCGGTAAAGTGTGCAAGTTGCTTAAGTCCATTTATGCACTAAAGCAGGCATCGCGGAGTTGGAACATCTGTTTTGATGATACTGTCAAAGAATTCGACTTTATCAAAAATCCAGATGAACCATGCATATACAGTAAGATTGTAGGAAGAGCTGTAGTATTCCTCGTCTTGTACGTGGATGACATTCTCCTAATAGGAAATGATATTCCTATGCTACAGTCAGTCAAAGGATTCTTGTCACAGAAGTTCTCCATGAAGGACCTGGGTGATGCCACCTACATTCTGGGGATCCAGATCTATCGTGATAGATCAAAGAGGATGTTGGGACTTTCGCAGTCCAGGTACATAGACACCATATTGAAAAAATTCAGTATGGAAGATTCTAAGCGCGGTAACCTACCGGCTTGTCACGGAATCAACCTCTCCAAAGAGATGTCTCCCAAGACTGATTTGGAAAGGGCTCGCATGTCGATTATACCCTATGCTTCTGCGGTAGGCTCTATAATGTATGCGATGTTATGTACCAGACCAGATGTAGCATACGCATTGAGCGTTGTAATCCGGTATTAGGCAAACCCAGGGGAGAAGCACTGGATAGCAGTAAAGAACATTCTCAAGTACCTGAGGAAGACTAAGGAGATGTTCTTGGTGTATGGCGGAAAAGACCTCCAGATCGAGGCCTTTGCCGACTCCAGCTT
The DNA here is from genome assembly GCA_030015575.1 of Agapanthus africanus. Classification (NCBI taxonomy): domain Eukaryota; kingdom Viridiplantae; phylum Streptophyta; class Magnoliopsida; order Asparagales; family Amaryllidaceae; genus Agapanthus; species Agapanthus africanus. Next base: position 518,706,951 of record CM057343.1, read on the forward strand.
CCAGAGTGACAAGGATGACTCTAAGTCCATGTCGGGTTATGTCTTTACCCTCAATGGAGGGGCGGTCTATTGGAAGAGTTCCAAACAGGACACCATTGCTGTATCAACGATGGAAGCGAAGTACATAGCGGCTTGCGATGCCGCAAAAGAAGCTGTCTGGATGAAGAAGTTCCTCACAGAACTTCAAGTGGTTCCTACCAGTGTTAATCCAATACCTCTGTATTGCGACAACAACGGCACTATAGCTTAGCGAAGGAACCAGGTCCCATAAGAAGTCCAGACACATCTTAAGGCGGTATCACTTGATCAGGGAGATCGTAGATCGCCGGGAGATCGATGTAAAGAGAGTAGATATAGAGAATAACACTGTTGATCCATTCACAAAGGCCATTCCTCAAACGCAGTTCGAGAGGCTATTCGAGATGATAGGTCTGCGATATGCCAGTACATGGCCCTAGTGCAAGTGGGAGATTGTTAGTGTTTATGCCCTAAAGGCCATTACTGTATTATACTAGTTTGTATATTACTTAATGGAAGCTTGGGATATTCACAGTTGTATTGACAGTCTTGCTAAAAATGGTAGTATGCAACTTGGTTTGAGTCTACTTTAATATGTGCGTATGTTTCTTTTAACGTATCGCTTATACATATTAGTAGAGCCCTTAGGATATTTGCTTGATTACCAGCGTTGTGATGGCAGTCACACTAGTGGGGGCTGGGTAGTCTATAAGCAACATCCTATACAGGTCCCTGGTCGTAGGATTATCGAGACTGGGCATCGATACTCCGGAGTAGACTAGTGTGTACGCTTCTCATCCCAGTTGGGAAGATGGTCTTTCCCACAACCATCAGTACGTCGTACTGGAGATAGTATGCAGGTGCTTGTTAGGTTACGGGTACACCGGACAGGACTCGCCGGGAACTGCAGGTTGGTTTTATACCCATCGTCAGATAGCAGTTCCCAGGTGACATGAGTACAGCTTAGTCCGTCGACTTGACACTGCTACTTCATCTCGGGTGTGTTCCCACTGTACTTAGATTACTACCCTACCACGGCTCAAAGGAGTCATGCAAACAGGTAGTAGTTGGGTGCAGTCCCAAAGCACTTAGAGGCAGTGGCGGTTAGACAGGGTTCGTCTCTCCCGGTATTGAGGGTTGATATCGCGCTGTGTATGGAGAGCTATTACGCAAAGTCCCTGGCCAAGGCAAGCGAGATTTACTGGTAGGCTTTCAGTAGTTTCTCAAGGTGTAATGGGCTTCACTCCGACACGACTTATACCGCTATTAGGGGTCTGACGTTTACCGCCCTCCTAGGCCCGATATGCGATAGACCTAGATGAGCAGACCGGACTGTACGGAGATTGTCACATCAGGCTCAGTTGGAGTTCGGATGGGTTTACTCATCGTCCTTCTTATCGACATCTACCTGGGGACCGTTACGTACAGCTAGTACCGCTTGTGGCCTGTGGTTAAACCCACTGACAGCGTAGTGTCGAGTCTTTAGAGTCCCACACAAAGAGTTTCCCTGCACCGGGCAAAAGGTGTAGAGGCCGTATGGTTTTACGGTAGGGCCGTGATCACTTATATACACTTGTGCACGTATTATGATCGGACAGATGATACTAGCGGGCTTTAGTTTAAGCCAGATTCTAGTATTATACAGATGGATTTATTCAGTCAAAGATTATCCATGTTTTTCGGAAATACGGATGGGAGGGGCAGTCTCGTAATTTGTCGGGAAGCTTCTAGAAGAAGATGACTCATTTGTTTTTATTTTTTTATGGATTAAACACAAATGAGGTGGAGAGATGAGTTGTAGGTTTTCATTAAATGCTTAATGACTCATGAGGTGATTCACTATTTAGGATTAAATGAAGCTTACAAGATATTTCTAGATTTTTATCAAAGCGATATTTGTATGCTTGATATTATTCTTTCATGAGTTATTATTCATATCATTATCACAAAAGCTTTCTCTCTCCTCAAGTCTTCATCTTCTTCCTCAAACCCTAATAGCTCTCATGAGTTGAGAAACCTAGGGTTTAAGTGACTAAGCAATCTATCTAATTACTCTACACCCTCTAGTACTTCTAGATTAGCGATCTAGAAGTCGTAGTTATCTCAGATTCGAGATAGGAGCTCGGACTATAGACTCTCGGGTGGATCGTCTTTGACTCGAGTAGGCCGTTGAGGTGCTCATGTTCCATAAAGCCTACGAGGTGCGGAGGATAGCGATGAAGACCCGAAGGACAAGTAACGTGAGGTATAACTTCGAATCCGAGTAGTTAAACCTCTCGTAGTTTGCTAGTAATGGTTTAGACACGATCCGTGTGCTCAAGTCCGTGTTACGAAGCTTTGATAATTGTTTTTCATATATTCCGCCTCCCCGCAAGCTCGTGGGGCGCGTGACATGGACTTACAAGATATGCTTACATTCTGTTATATGTTGCATACCCTACATGCCTACACATATACCATGCTATAGCTATATGTTCACTTTATATGATGTTGCGTTAGATTTTAGATAATTATGAACCGCATAATTTATTTTAAAACTGGATTCATTTAAAAGAGCGGTTTTTCCTTAATATGCTCATATTGCTGTTTTATGTTGCATACATCAGTTTTTCATGGAGTTATGCATTGAGATATGGATTTCATGTGATTTATGGATTTGAGAACCGTAGGGGTATTTCAAGAAATTATATATTGTTTGAAAACCCGGTTTCTCTTGATATGATATTTCAGTGCGTCGACCATGAGTTTTCTCGGTTCTGAGACTTGTGTTAGATATCCGATTTGAGGAGCGGTAGGCACCGTCTGCGGGTACATGGTGGACCCGGTATGGTTCCCCGTGGTAAAAGATGATTTTCGTGGTATAGACGATGAACCTGGCAGGCGGGCTAGTATCTACCGGTGATAGCATTTGGACTCGGCGGTTATCCGGAGGATACCGATCGGAGTCGTGAGATGATATAGGCCGATCTGGACTATCGAAGCCCGTGGGCCGATCCGGACTGACGGAGCCCGAGATATGAGGATTTACGTGTCGATGCTGGACACGGGTTTCATGATGTTTCGAGTGTCGGTGTTGGACACTCAGGTTCTATGATTTGATGTGTTATTGATGGACAGACATTCTTTGATATCCTCATATTGTTACATGCATATGCTTTATGATATTTACATGCATGATGTTGTTGTGTCATTGGTTAACACGTGGACGAGATCCACATGCATACTAGCATTGATTATTGTTGGATGATATCCACATACATACATGCATTGATTATATGGTTGGATGAGATCCACTTGCTGATAGACATTGATTATGTGTTGGCATATATGCAGATACAGTCACCATGGATATCATAGTATTACCTTTATGATATAGTTGACCTAGGAATCGTTGTTTATTTCGATTTCTACCTGATGATGTTTTCTACTCACGAGTTGGCAACTCACCCCTGTTGTGCCACAGTTCTTGCAGGTTGACCGCACGGATCAGTAGCGGCATCGCTGGCACACACATGCTTTCGAGTGATTTGTTTTTGTGTCACGACCTAAAGTTCGGTCCGCGACCGGCACTTAACCACGTAACGTCTACAGGTGTAACGCGACTAAGTAAGCCGAAACCTAGAAATCAAAACCATTTAAAATATATAGTGTTAAAACATTTTAGTAGAAACTTTTGTATAATGTTTAGAAAACCTTAAGTAATTTGGTAGAAATCCTTTTTAGTTCAAGAGTTATTTTTAATAATTTTGGCAACATTTCCTTTATAAAAATTTGTCCCGAATTCGGGTAAAAGACAAGATATAAGTAAAATGACATATGAAATAAATAGAGCATCCCAAACGGGAGAATCGTGCCCAACGGCGGAACAATCGCCACAATATAATATACGACGCCGTAGTGATGAATGAGCAGTAAAATGAAAACAAATATCATAAAAGATAAGACTGCATAAATAAAGTCGGCTCACAACGAGCCCGACACCAGAGTACAAAATAATATACATCGTCCTCACAACTGGTCTCTAAATCAATACATGAAAGTAGATGGAGAGTACTGTTAGTTATATGTATGCCCTAGAGGCTATTACTATACATGAGATGTATATTGTAGTGGATGCTTGGATATATATAGGGAGGACTTTCTTGCTCGACATGATAGTATGCTATCTGGTTACTCTTTACCTTAACGTGTACACTGATTGTCTCTCTGTCACATGTTGGTAAAGCCCTTAGGATGTGTACTTGACTACCTGGACTATGATGCGGATTATACTAGTGGGGACATGGTCGTCCATAAGTACATCCTTCAAGGTCCCTAGTCGTGGGTGTATCGAGACGGGGCATCGATATACCAGAGTAGACTAGTGTATGCCTTCTCGACCCATACAGATGGGCAATGGATGATCCCATATCCATTGGTGTTTGACATCAGAGATGATATACGGGTGCTCAGTAGAGACTGGGTACACTGGACGGACTCGCCGAGAACACCCAGATAGTATTATACCTTACGTCAGATGGCAGTTCTCTGGTGACACTGGTACAGGTTAGTCTGTAGACCCGATATCTTCATAGAGTCTTGTGTGATTCCCACTGTGCTTTGATTTCCACCTTACCGAGTCCAAGAGGACGTGCAAAACGGTTGTTTTTGGGTACAGTCCCGAGTCACATGGAGGCAATGAGCGATAGGAGGGGTTTCGTCTCTCCCGGTATTGGGGGTTGATGTTGCGCTATGCTCGATTGGCCATAACAGGGAAGTCCCTGGCTAGGGCTGGTTTAGAGATTTACTGGTAAGTGTTACCAGTAGTTTCTCGACCCGTTATGAGCCTCATATCGGCATGACTTATCGGTTATTGGGGTCTGACGTTTACCACCCCTAGACTTGATATGAGACATATCAGACGAGGAGACCGGACTGTACGGTAGTGTCACTATCAGGCTTTTACAGGAGTTTGAGCGGGCTTGCTTGCTGATCTTCTGATCGCTCAATACCCGGATAGCCGTTACGTCCAGCTAGTACCGCTGACGGCTTGTGGGTACTTGATATGATCATCACCTACTGCCGGCGTATTGACGAGTCTTTAGAGTCCTACATAGAGGTTGTACTGGCTCAGGCAAAAAGAAATAGGAGCGCATATGTGATATGTGCGGGACCGAGAATAATGCGAGTATGTGATACCGTATTCCATTCTCGCGAAATTTGTGTCGATCGGTTATATGCTATATAACCAAGTTATCGAATCAAGAGTTGATTTGATAAGTCGATACATTGGATGTTAGTCGGTTATATGTGATATAACCGGATTATTAAGTCAAGTATTGATTTAATAATTTAGTGTATAATTGTATATGTGATATACTAATTTACATTAACTAACATTGGTTCAATTAAGCATTTATTTTTCTCACTTGTACACAAGTTAATATATATGTGATATATATTTATTAGTGTTCAAATTGTATCATGGTTGTTGATACACATTACATGGGTGTTGTTCCCCTCCGAACGGCGGCCGACGACGCGAGGACGTCTAGCCTGAGATTCAGGGCAGATGCTATATGGTTTTATCCGTCCACCTCTCCGAGGATGCCAAGTTGATTTATGGCACCGTGTATCGGAGGTTTAGATGGATGCGGCCAATGTAGCAGACTTCATCAGATTCCCCCTCGCTAGAGAGGTTTTTGATTGTGGGGACGCTCTTCCCTGCAGGCGCAAGCCCCTACAGTTAATTACGCTACCGCATCGCGGTAGCCACTTTCTCCTTCTCCAGAATTTCACTTCGTGTCGTGTGTGTTTGTTTTGTTTGTGGTTGCCCGTGGATTGTATACGGAGACTGAGTAATGCCGTCGCCCGTAGGACGTGGATTAGTCCAAATCCGTATTTACTTAGATTTGGGTTTGGTGTTTTTAGTTTAAGGATACATTAGCCGTATTGAGGCTAAGATCAACTTAAACGTTCGTTAAGGATACGTTAGTCTTATTTTAGACTAAGATCAACTTAACGTGGTGATCTGTTTAATATATGGCCATCAGGACTCATCCCCTCTCTGACGTCGTTGAAGGATTACAACGATAGGTGCCAGAGGAGTTCAGAGATGTACCCTTGAACCAAAGTCGATTTGAAGTTTTATAGTTCATTTAAATGTTTAAGGATACGTTAGCCGTATTTGGGGCTAAGATCAACTTAAACGGGACCGTTTAGATCCGGTAAAAGAGCATTTGGAGGCTCTATTGTACCAGTTTAGGGACGTAGTAGTCCATGTTCCAGTTTAGGGACGTGGTGGTCCACCATTAGTTTAAGGACATTTCGGTCCATCGTTAGTTTAAGGACATTTCGGTCCATCATTAGTTTAAGGACGTTTCGGTCCGATATTAGTTTAAGGACGTTTCGGTCCGATATTAGTTTAGGGACGTTTCGGTCCGATATTAGTTTAGGGACCCCGCAGTCCATATTCGTATGTGGTCGTCAGGACCCGTCACTTCTCTGACGTCGTTGAAGGATTACAACGACAGGTGTCAGAGGAGTTCGGAGATGTACCCTCGAACCGGAGGTAAATTGATTTAGGAGAGCAATCTTGCTCAGTCCATTTAATTTGAGGACTTACGGCCATGATTGGGCTAAGTCCAATTGAAAAATGTTTGACACTTTTATTTGTTTTTCGGCCTGTACTAGGGCTTGGCCTATTTTTAAATAATGCATTGCATTATTTTCTATTTTTGGTCGGGCTCTGCCCATAAAGGATGCAGAGCATCAATTTATTTTGGGCTCTGCTCATTTATGAATGATGCAGAGCATCAATTTTACTTGGGCTCTGCCCATTTATTGCTTTGCAATTTAATTAGGCCTACTAGGTCTTTTTGACTTGGGCCTGGTCCTTTAACAAAAGAAATGCGTTGCATTTTCAGGCGCTTTACGCCAATCAAATAGCGTAAGCGCTTGTGGTGACGACACGTGCCATGCAAGCGCAGTGTGTTGCGCTAGTGCGCTGCGCTTGCGCTGCTGACACGTGGCGCACCTTGGTGAGTTGTGTCAATTCCAGAGAGCAAGGCTCTATTTCAAAAGCGCATAGCGCAGATGGTTCAGATGCTGACACGTGGCGCTCTCTGGTGGCTTGCGCCAACCCAAGAGCGCAACAGTGCAGATTTTCAAGTGCAAAGCACTATTAATTTAAGAATCTTTTAGATTCAAGAACCAATGGTTCACAAAAGAAGTGCAAAGCACTATTTGATTTCTTGATCTAATTTAGATCAAAGAAAAACAAGCTTTTTCTTCTTTCAGGAACCAGAGGTTCATAAAAAAGTGCAAAACACTATTTTTATTTTGTTTTTTATTAAAGATCATTGATTTTGTTTTTAGATCAATGATCTGTTCAAGAGAATTTTCTCTTTTTCTAAAGGCTTTTTTACCTTTTTTTTTGTTCTTGAGGATTTCTCTCCAATTCTTCAGAGTTCTCTCTGTTTAATTTCTCCAAGAATGTTTATCCTTTTGAATTGAGGTCTATGGTCCTTTTTATAGTGCCCATAAATTAGTTAAATTTGTTAAAGAGATCTTTCTCTGAGTGATTTGGGGAATTTTCCCCACCGTTGGATCTTTGATCCAAGGGCTTCTGTCCTACAGAAGAAAATCTTCTTATTTTAACAAAGATCAGAAAGATTTCTTTAGAATCTTGATTCTGTTTGGCGCAAATGCCCCAGAACGTGACACGTGTCACGCAGCGCACAGCGCAGTGCGACTGCGCTAGCGCATCTGCGCTGACACGTGTCGCGCAGCGCAAAGCGCAGCGCATCTGCAGCGCAACTGCGCTGACACGTGTCGCGCAGTGCAGTGCTTGCCCAACTGAAGCGTTGCTTCCTTTAATTTTTCTTTAAATAGAGCTTTGCTCTGATTGGGTGCGCTGCCTTGGGCGCTGCGCTGATGTATCTGCGCCTGACACGTGGCGCGTTGCGCCCGGGATTTGAAGCGTTGCTTCAAAATTTTGAATTTTGAATTTCAACAGAGCTTTGCTCTGATTGGGGGAAACAAATGCCCCCCCACCGTTGCGCTCACGTGGCGCACACGTGAGTACAGCGGTGGCAAACTCCTGATCGTTGGATCAAGGGGTGAGCTGAAGGGGCGCAAGCGCCTTATAAATAGGACTCTTGGCCCTTAGAAAATCTTCACCATCTTCAAGATTTTAATTACCAGAGCTTTGCTCTTGCTTAAGAATTTCAGAGCTTTGCTCATTTCCAAAGTTAGAAACTTTAGGTAAAATTAATTTAAATCAAATTAACTTAAATTAACCTTAACCAATGAGCTTTGCTCTTACAGATCTTTTGATCTAAAGAGATCCCCATTGGGGTTTCATAAACAGAGCTTTGCTCTAAAAAACTTATAGATCTGCAGAGATCTGGTTCATGGGTTCTAACCCATAGACAGAGCTTTGCTCTTTGAATCATCTGTAGATCTTTTAGATCTGAAAAATGAAGAAATTTTCATAAGTTTTTTATGGATTTTTCAAGATTCCAAAAATTTTAATTCTTTTAGGTGTAAACATTTTCTGATGGACCTTTCCATCATTACCATAGAGCTATGCTCTTTTAAGGAATCTTATTTCCCTGAGACCAGAGTTTGACATGTGTCACTCTGTGACAGAGCTTTGCTCTGAAAGAGGAGATTTTCTCCTTGTCACTAGGGATTCTTCCCCTTTTTTTTATTAATGGGAATGTTTTCCTAGGGACCAACTGACAATCTCATCCAATGATGAGGTTGTCTTATTAACTGACGTATTGTCATCCAGATTTTGTGGGTCCCCCCTTCGGTCTTCTACCCGCCGCACTGCTGTGTGGTGTAATTAATTAATTTTAATTTAATTAATTAATTAACGCATTTTTTTTTCTTAAACGGCAAGCGTTGGAATTACAACACTAACGGCTAAATTACTCTTTTGCAGCGATCATGTCTCTCGACACCTCATTCCCGTTCGTCCGCTCGGAGGAAGGGTTTCCTGAAGCGCCCTTGGATCGTGACGTCTTGGCTATGATTAGGGACTACGACCCGGAATATAAGAGTCTCCACCTTTGGGGGTCGTGGTATAACCAGATCATTATGGGTCGACGCAGCTTCACATGCTCAGTGCCGTCAGAACCCATCACGGCGATTCATTACGCCAGCCCACCCCTGGTGCAGTACGCCGTGGAGATGGTTGATTGGACATCGAAGGGCTTTCTACATCCCGCCATAGATGCGATTCCGGTTCAGCGTCCCATGGTTTTGGATATCCTGGGATGCCGTATCTGTCAAGGTGAGGCGCGACCTTGGGGGCAATCATATAATATCGGTCTGATCCCCCGCCACCCAATCGGTTATCTGCTGTGGGCCCGGTATATCCTGTCGACGAAGAAGTCGCAGTTGATAAGATTAGGATTGTATACCGCAATCTACGTCTCCCTCTTCCAGTATCCCACGCTTCCCACCTGGTGGTTCAAGGCCTTCTTGGAGCAGTGGAATATTCCTACCCACACTTTCCTTGCCATGGATCGGGAAGTGTCAATCTCTTTGGAGGAGTTCACGGAGGTATCCGGTTTACCAGTCATGGGGGAACATTATGAGGAGTTGCTCCCGACAGATGAGTACGGCTTTGGTGCTAAGCCGGTGGTAAGGGGGCTCACGCCGGAGAACGCTGTTCAACACCAATTTCCAAGTCTGATCAAGGTGTTGAACATCTACGAGGCCCTTTTCATTGAGCATGGGAGCCGCGGATTTAGTTTTGAGGATTTCATTGCTCGGTTCTGTTTCCTGATTTAAAATCAGGAAAAGTTACGAAGGAGGCATCACGTGCGACCACGTGACCAGCAGTCACGTGTTGGCACGTGACATCTAAAAGCATCGGCAAGGCAGATTCAGTTTCCCGACTACATCAAAGAAAATGGGCTTCAGAAAGGGTCACGTGCTCCCATGTGACCAGGGTCACGTGTTGGCACGTGACATTTAAAAATAGCAGACTCATTCTCCGGTTAAATCAAGAAAAAGGCTCCATACGAGGGTCACGTGCTCACACGTGACCAGGGGTCACGTGGTGGCACGTGACGGCTAAGCGGCGGTCAGAAGGCAGAGCGCAAAAAGAAAGAAGAGGTCTCGTTCCAAGGGGGGAGGTCACGTGCCCACACGTGACCAAGGGTCACGTGGCCACACATGACCGGCTTTCAAAGCCTATCTGTTAACAGAATTAAATTCTGAGAAAAGGCCTCTCAAATCTTTCCAAAGGAACCGATTGAATTAAAGATTTAAAGATTCTTAAATATCACCTATCTATGGAAAAAGCCTAAACTTGGAAAGATTTCCCCTTAAAATCTAACCGAAATAACTAAGGAGAATCTCTGGATTTAAAATCCAATGGTGATTAAAATTCACATAATAATCCAAAGGTCCAAAACGAATGGTGAATACAAATTAAATCTCTCAATGAAAGATTCACCAAAACTAATTGATTCGGCTGCTTCTCCTATAAATAGGAGCCAAGAGACACATAGAAAGATAGATGCAGAGGGATCGATACATAGAAAAAAGGAGAGAGTCTTGATACTTTGGAGGAATTTGGATCTTCTGAAAAAGAAAACCCTAGGTAAGAAAGGGAAGGCTTTTGGAAAGAAAAGGAGAATTTAATTCTCAACAGAGTTTAACTCTGATATAAAACAGAAGAACATAGTTCTCTCTTGAGTGGAGGATCTGTAAAGTGCACATCTCCCTTTGAATTGAGAATTTAATTCTCATTGGGTTGAGATCCCGCCATGCAGATCCAAAACATAGAGAGGGAATGGAAGCTTGAGAATTTAATTCTCACAGAACTATAGGAATTTAATTCCTTTAAAATAAATTAGGGTTTAACCCTATGTTATGGGAATTTTATTCCTTTAGAGTGAACAGAATCAGGGTTCAACCCTAGAAAAATAACATGAATTTAATTCCTTTAAAAGAAAAAGGAAGAAATTAGGGTTTCACCCTATGACAGAATCTCATAATTCTCTAAAAGAAAGTGGGAATTTAATTCCTTTAAAGCTTTTATTAGGGTTTAACCCTATGATAGAATTCGGCTCTTCACATATATGAGGAATTTAATTCCTACAGAAAATTCAGAGTTCAACTCAATCCCAGAATATAAATCTTCAGAAGGAAATAGGAATTTAATTCCTCTTAAATTTATCGTTAGGGTTTAACCCTACGAAGAATTTAATTCTTAAAAAAAAAAGGGATTAACAGATCTTCTAAAAAAAACATACAAAGAGGCAGGGTCACGTGCCACCACGTGACCCCCGAAAAGATCCATAGAGAAGGGCCTTTGAGGCAGTGCCTCACGTGACCCACGTGACCTTTGGCAGAAGCTTTAACATACAAGCATTTAAATGCCCGTCACGTGATGGCACGTGATGCTCCAAAAGATGCGATATTCTCAGCAGAACAAAGGAAGGAAGGGAGCCCTCACGTGCTACCACGTGACCCCTCTTGCCTTAGGGCTTAACACTAAATTGGAACCCCTTGATCCAGTGTTAAAACACTGTCTGGTCTTAGTGTTCAACACTAATCAACAAACTTTATTTGCAGTGTTTAACACTAAACTTCTTAGTGTTCAACACTAATTTGAAGCCTCTGCTGCTAGTGTTTGACACTGATTTGCTCTAGTGTTTAACACTAATTTGAACCCCCTGTTGCTGGTGTCTAACACCAACTGTCTTTTAGTGTTAAAACACTAACTTGATCCCAATGTCCAACACTGTTGAATTAATGGCCAGAGGCAAAGCCTCTTCTTCAATGGACCAACAGGAAGCCAATATTCCAAACATGATTGGACTTAGCCCAAGATGGCCATAAGTCCTCAATTCAGACTTAACTGGGCTAATGGGCTCATAACATAATTAATTGGTCTTGATCCCAAATTAGGCCAACGACTATTTAATCCACCCCGGTTCAAGGGTACATCTCTTCACTCCTTTGATACTTGGCGTTGTAATTCCTCAACGTCTTCAAAGAGGTGACGGGTCCCAATGACCACACATTGACACGGACTGTGGGGTCCTTAAACCCATGGACTATGAGGTCCTTAACCTTGACCGAGATGTCTTAAAACTAACAACGGACTGTGGGGTCCTTAAACCCATGGACTATGAGGTCCTTAACCTTGACCGAGATGTCTTAAAACTAACAACGGACTGTGGGGTCCTTAAACCCATGGACTATGACGTCCTTAACCTGGACCGCAATGTCCTTAAACTACCTACCGACCGCAACGTCACTAAACTAAAAACAACAGAGCCCCCTTTTATTGCTCTCTTGCTGGATCTAAACGATCCCGTTAAGTTGATCTTAGTCTAAAAACTAGACTAACGTATCCTTAACAAACGTTTAAGTCGATCTTAGGCTCAAATGAGGATAACGTATCCTTAAACCCATACCCCCGAACCCAAATCTAAGATAATACGGATTTGGACTAGTCCACGCCCTATGGGCGACGACATAACTCAGTCTCCGTATACAATCCATGGGCAACAAAACACAAAACAAACACACACGACACGAAGTGACCATCTGGAGAAGGAGAAAGTTGTTACCGCAATGCGGTAGCCTAATTAACTGCAGGGGCTTGCGCCTGCAGGGAAGAGCGTCCCCACAATCAAAAACCCCTCAAGCGAGGGGGAATCTGACGAAGTCTGCTACATCGGACGCATCCGTTCAAACCTTCGATACATGGTGCCATAAATCAACTTGGCATCTTCGGAGAGGTGGACGGATAGCACCAATTAGCATCTGCCCCGAATTTCAGGCAAGACGCCCAGTCGCGCCGTCCTTCGGAGTGGAACAGATTCTGGCACGCCCGGTGGGACCTTTTCCTCTTTCCACTCCACACTTCGTATATCGTGATTTGCGAACCAATCGCGGCTCGCTAATGGTTACCCTTGGGTTTCGAGATACTAAGACTTGACGTCTTGCTTATTGCAGAAAGCAAAGAATCGATGGCTTCTACTTCTACGAAATGCTCCAACTGCTCGGACTGCAATTGCAACCAACGCTCTGCCTCGCCAGGAGGTATAGCCTACGAACCCCAAGCTACTTCGTTATTCAAAATACCCGTGGAACAGGTCACTCGAGCCACCACGGGATTGTTTTTTGGGACCATGCTCCCGCCAACAAGCTTCACCGCTCCGGTGCTGACAAAGGAAGCTCCCAAGAAGTCGGTCTTTGATCGTCTTACCCCTGCCGCAGTCCCTCTCAACGGGTCGCCCAACACCAGCGCCTCGGTCTTCTCTAGATTGGGCCAAGACTCCTGTGGACCCACAATGGGGCCTACAATCCCAGAGAAGGCTGCTTCTAAGAAAGTGACCGGTCCTGCTCCTGAAGTCGCCAAGGCGGCTTCCCCGGCCAAAAAGTCGGTCTTTACAAGATTGACGGCTTCAGCTCCCGCTCCTGCTACCCAAAGGACATCGGTCTTTAACAGGCTAACACCAGCAACGACCCCCCACCTACACAGGGGGCAAGACGAAGCCATCCTCACCGCTGAACCAGTGCTGTCCGCTCGACACGCTCGACGTCGCCACTGGCGCCGAGTAAGGAAGGCTGGGTGCAACTCCCCCTCTGAGCTAACTCCATCAGCCTCAACGCTGGAAGCTAATGCTGCCGTTCCAACTGGGAACAGCTTCGAGATGCTAAAGAAGGTGCGAAGGAATTCCCCTACTGCGGTGCTAAAGAGGTCTCATCCTCCACTAAAAAGGGTTGCGGAAATAAAGCCAGAACAGCCCCGATCCCCTCAACGGCTGTCTTCCAAGATCTATAAGGTTTGGCGGCAGGCCCGAGACTCGATGATCGATCCAAACTTCTCCCGCCAGCACAAGAAGCTGAAAATCCAACAGGAAGCCGGTCACCAGGCTAAACCACGAAAGGCTGTTTGGGTGCCCACCTCAACGGCCCCCTCAACTTCCACTGCTCATAAAAGGAGGAAGCCAGAGAAGATCCCCCAGCCTGCAACGACAGCTAAAGGCACTAAGCCCAGACGCCCTAAGTCTGGGGGCATGATGGTCCATACCGTATACATGGCGTCAGGAAAGGAAGACAGCCGTGCGTCTACAGGTCATAGACCGCTTACACGGTCGGTGACCAAAGCTCAGGAGCAACAGCAAAAGCTCCAGGAAATGATGAATGCTATGGCCGCACTTACCGGGCCAAAAGAAAACCCAGAAACGTCCTCGGACGAACGCCAGGAGGAAGAAACCGACGCTGAGTTCCTTCGCCGAATATTGGAGAAGAAGGACAAAGAGGCTGCTGAACAAGCAGCCAACATACAGCGTATGGGCCTTCTCTTCCAAGATATGATAGGAATGATGATCCAACAGGACCCACCCGTTGAGGATCCCCCAATCGTTCTTGAAGACGACCGGGGAGAAACGTCAAATCCACCGCCGGCCCTCTCAACGGCCAAGGAGGAGACAATCTCTAAGGCTGATTTGGTCGACTATATAGCCCAGCAAATCCGGGTTCATCATGCGACTGAGGCAGCTGGTCAAGTCGTAAAAATGGGGCGGCCGTATCCAAGCTGGTACGACCAAATCAAATATCCGTCGGGTTATACAATACCAAAATTTCACATGTATAAGGGAACCGGCAATCCCCACCAACATGTCGCCCAGTTCAGGGCCCTTTGCGGTAACACCGGCGGTGATGATAAACTGTTGCTTCGCCAATTCGTAGGTAGGTTATCAGAAACAGCGTTCAAATGGTATTCAGAACTCCTGAACGATTCTATCAAGACGTTCGCTGAAATGGAGTTGCTATTCACTCAGCGATTCGCGAGCGCCAGCGAACGCACTCCAATAACGGCACTGATTAATGCCAGGGTGAAACCTGGCGAAACTTGGGTCCAGTATACTATACGCTGGCGGAATTTGTGGTCGAAATGCGAGCAACGCATTGAGGAAGCGCCCGTGGTGGGCATGTTCGTGGGAACCCTAGACCCTCACGCAACTATCTCCCAGTTTATGATGTTCTTTAAGCCAACCACATTCCAGGCTTTGATCGACAAGTTGGCTCAGATGGACCAAATGGGTCATAGACTACCTCCCCCGAAGCCGGAACCTCGGAATGACAAGGGTAACGGAAAGGCCACCTTCGTCGCGAATGCCCAGCAGCAACCCAATGCCCCAAAGCTGGCGGATCAATTGGAAGAAAGACGTCGGTATTATAATGAGAAGATGAAGCGTTCCTACTCGTTCCCACGGGACAAGACGAAACGGTTATTCGAGCTGGCAGTACGCAACAGACTTATAAACCTGCCAAATCCAAGGCGACCGCCACAACCCACTGAGGTGAATAACCCGAACTATTGCCCTTACCATCAAACGGTAAGTCATCCAATTGAGCATTGCTTCGTCTTCAAAGGATGGATTGAATATCAATACCTCCAGGGGAAGTTTGAGCTGTCCGAAAAGTAGAAGGTGAACCCACCACAGCCGCATACTCCTAAGAAAGCAGATACACCGGGGGCAACCTGTTCTTTTATTGAGGAAGCTCCATGGGAGGTCGTGCTGTCAACTAAAACCAAAAGAATGCTGAGGGACCTTCATGCGTGCCCGGCAATTGAATGGAAGGACCCGCTGGGACCCCAGATCATTGAAGGGATGTTGAAGCCGCGCCCAACTACGAAGACTCGTGGTGATGGCCCAAATACTCACGCCCAACCGTCAAAATCTTCGAAGAAAAGAAAGAAGAAATCTAAGAAGCCCGTGAAGCCTGGAGACAAGCGCACGAACTTGCAGAAGCAAATCGACGCGCTGGAAGAGTACAATCAAAAGGCGCGAACTCCTGTCACGCTGCAAGAGTTCCTCAACCACATCTTTCAGGTGGAAGATGATGGAGAAAGCTCGTCGGATGAATCCGAGGGATATGTGGCGAGTTGTAACGTAATCTCCCACTCGTTTACCGACGATGAAAAAACTCCTGGCATTAAGAAACTGAGGGCAGAGCCTGAACCAGAGCGTGTGTGGCCAACAGATGAAATGATCGACGCCTTTCTAGACGAGATTCGTCTAAAGAGTAAAGCGGATCAGGAGCGTGAGATGGCCGCATCGGAAAGAGCCAAATGCAGGTGACTGAACGAAAGAGTTGAAGTACTCCCGCCAAATCAAAAGGCACTCGAGGCAGACAAGAAGATATTCAAGACGAGGAACAGGTTTGCCAAAGTCATGTCAATGGGAATGAAGCTACCACCCTCGGAAGAAAACACGCTCAATGGGGCGGAGAGGCACCCTGATTATTGCGCATATCATCGGAAAATTTCACACCCCACGGAGGAGTGCGTCGCCTTTAGGATATGGTGGCAGGGATATGTTGCTCATCGACAACATTTTAAGCGCATGAAATGCAAGACTTGTCGGGAACGAAGAAGTACTGCCGACGGGCACAACAGAACCACTGGCAACTGTTACACGGTCGACACCGGAGGATCGCAAGTTCTCACCTTTGGGAGCGACTCTGATGAATAAATGGCTCTGGGCCCTCTCTTTAAAGAATCCGTTTTAGGGAAAGAGGAGGAACTGGAGGCCTGCGAAAACATTCAGCTGCGCAATCGCACGCTCCCGGAAAAGAATCTCGGGCCCGCAAATAGAAAAGATAAGGGAAAGGAAAAGGTCACTTTAGATGACCAAGTCATGAAAGAGCTGACTACCAAAGACCCTCCCAGGAAGGGTAAGGTGGACTACAATATCCTGGCGCACCTAAGGAAGCTACCTTCTCAACTTAGCATTCTCGATGCCCTCCTGTTATCAAAAGAAGCGCGAGATTCACTAATTAAGGAGTTACAAGAACCCGAGCAATTTCAAGCCTTCCTCGCCACGGAAAGGATGAAGGATGAACTGGAGGAAGTGCATACGGCCGACATCACTTTCGGGGACAAAGACCTCCTTCTTGGGACGTGCGACCACAACCGTCCCCTATATGTCTCTGGATACTGCCATGATATCAAGATAGGAAAGATCCTAGTGGATAATGGATCCTCCGTCAATCTCCTTAACGTTCGGGTGTTAAAGGAAATCTGCATGAGTGTGCAACACCTCGCTCGTGACAAAATTACCATCTCCGGTTTCGATTCACAATCGTCACGGACTCTCGGATCTGTAATACTAACATTACGCTTCGGACTGCTCGTCACGGACATCAAATTCCATGTCATTGATGCCAAGACCTGCTACAACGCCTTGCTCGGTCGCCCTTGGTTACACGAGTACAACATCATCCCTTCTACACAACATCAATGTATGAAGTACTTTAAGGATGGTTTCGAGTATACCGTAACAGGTGAGCTGAACCCATTTTCCGTGAATGAAGTCCGCAAATACGAAGATGTGAAGTACTTTTTGCCAGACTTCGAGAATACAGAAAGGTGTCGCAAGCCGGAGAACAAAGCCGCCGCCACCATCCATGTCTTCGGGAGCGATACCGAAGAAGAAGAAGAGATAGTTTATGCTGGGCCATCTCAACGCAACAACCCGGGGACGTCCGCCCCCATGTTGATCTTCGGAAGTGACTCGGAAGATGAGGTTAATGCCGTGTTCTCCAATCGGCCGTCAATACAAGAACCCCCTAGCGATGATCAGAGTTTGCAAATCACCATGGTGCCGCGAGAACACTACAAGGAGCTCGACACACTTCAAGCTTACAATGTGCAGGACCTGCAAACGTTTTACGTCCCTCCCAGGCAAAGGGGTGAGAAGGCAATCCTATTCTACCGATCCTCGGAGACGAAAGTAGAGAAAGAGATCTGGCATGGCGCGGATGCTACACTCGACAGGCTCCAACCCATCCATTTGCCCAGATACTACACAAATGGACTAAAGAGGCTATTGAAGCGCCAGGGAGTACCCTTAAAACAGACTGTTCGATAAGCTCGGTTCTACAACAGGATTTAGGATGTCCCTGGGACTCAACGCAAATTGCCCAATGGGAAAATGGAAACACTTGGGCTTGGATACGTGAGAGCCGGAAAACGGGAACGGGCTCACAGTAGCTACGCTATATATACCTTTGATGAAGAAGATGACGCCCTGTCAGGAAATGCCAACCCCTCATCAAAACTAGATCCCGCGATTGAAGGGCCGAGTTCGTCATTTGAAGAACGAATGGACAAGCTTATCAGGAAAGCGGGTCAAAAAGCTCGGGAAGTCCACAACCGCGAGATGGCCATCTACAAGAAGGCCAGGACGCAACGTCTGTTTCAACAAGCTGCAAAAGAGAAAGATGCTCATCCCTGTTAGCCTGTTGTAGGAAAGGCCCGACGCAGAGGCAGAAATAAATCAAGAAGCGGAAAGAGGAGCCGACAACAACGACGCAGGATTAGAGAGTCGTGTGATCGGGCGTTGCGTGGTCCGGATTTTTCCCTCATGAAGAAGATGAGTCGAGCGTATTCCTTCCCTCGAGACAAGACGGGGAAGTTACTCGAGCTCGCAATAAAACATCAAATGATCGCGCTTCCAGAGTCTAGACACCCTGAGAAAGCTAACAAGGCTTCTCATCTGAGCTATTACTCTTATCATCGAGCCATAGGACATCCTACCGAAGACTGATTCACCTTCAAGAACTGGGTCGAGGACCAGTACCAACAGGGCAGATTCGCTTTATCCAACGGCTGGAGGGTAACGCCGCCACAAAAGCACGAACCCAAAGCCGCAAGAGCAGAACCGGATCCACCTCAGTCCTGGAAGCGGATTCGCACCTGTTACATGATTACGATATTAAAAGAAGAGCCCAAGAACATGGATGACCTTCCCTGGTGCTTTGAGAACAGCAATGACAAGGTGATCTCAGAATTTCCGCCAGCTCCGAAAGAACTGGAAGATGGCATACATACTACTGCAGATAACCTCAAGAAGATTGAGTTGGGATCGGCAGATGATCCGCGACCGACATTTGTCAGCGAACTGCTATCTGAAGAAATGGTGGCTGCGTTAAAGAACGTGCTCCTACAGCATAAAGACTGCTTCGCGTGGAACTATTCCGAGATGCCAGGATTAGATCCGGAGATTGCTGTACATAAATTAGCGATATCCCCGAATATCAAGCCAGTCAAGCAAGCGCCGAGAAGGATGCGACTCGAGCTTGAGATGAGCATCAACGCCCAAGTCAAGAAGCTGATCGATTCTGTATTTATCCAAGAAGTCTAATATCCCGACTGGATCGCCAACATCGTCCCGGTAATGAAGAAAAATGGGACGGTACACATATGCGTGGATTTCAGGGATCTCAATAAAGCTTTCCCGAAGGACGATTTCCCAGTACCGGTAACCGAGCTAATGATAGATAACACGTCCACTCACGAGGTTTTCTCCTTTATGGACGGTTCATCAGGGTACAATCAGATAAAGATGCATCCCGAAGACCAGAAGCACACCGCTTTCCGGACCCCTTTGGGTATATTCTGCTACAAGGTTATGCCCTTTGGTCTAAAGAACGCCGGCGCTACCTATCAAAGGGCCATGACAAAGATCTTCGACGATCTCATACATGACATCGTCGAGTGCTATATCGACGACCTCGTAGTGAAGAGCATGTCATACAAAGAGCATTTAAAGCATCTGGAGACTGTATTTCAACGCCTTCGGCAATATAATTTGAAGATGAATCCCTTCAAATGCGCGTTCGGAGTCTCCTCGGGTAAATTCCTGGGATTCATCATCTGACACCGAGGTATCGAAGTAGATCCATCTAAGATCAAGGCGATCATGGAAATGCCTCCGCCAAGAACCCTCAAACAGTTGCGGTCTCTCCAAGGGAAGCTCGCATACATCCGGCGATTTATTGCCAATCTTTCAGGCAAGTGCCGCCCTTACAACCACCTAATGAAGAAGGGAACTCCATTCGTTTGGGATCACAAATGCCAAGGTGCACTAGACGAGATCAAGCAGTACCTGCAAAACCCTCCGGTGTTGGCTGCGCCGGTCAAGGGAAAACCCCTCATTCTTTATACAACCGCCATCGAAGGTTCCTTAGGCGCATTATGGGCACAAGAGAACGATCAAGGAAAAGAGAGAGCACTCTACTACTTAAGTCGAGTTCTGTTGGGGGCAGAAAGCAACTACTCTCCCATTGAAAAACACTGCTTGGCATTGATCTTCGCGATAACAAAGCTCAGGCACTATGCGTTGGCGCACGAAGTCCGTCTCATCTCGAAGGTGGACCCTCTTAAATATTTGATGTCAAAGGCTATATTGACGGGTCGATTCGCTAAATGGGCTCTACTCCTGATGGAGTTCTCGATAACGTATTGACCTCTCAAGGCAGTGAAAGGCCAGGCCATCGCCGATTTTCTCGCTGAACATCCGATACCGGCTGATTCTCCTCTGAATTGCGATTTGCCAGATGAACATGCGTTTGATGCGATCGAAAGCGGTAGTACCCGATGGGAACTCTATTTCGATGGAGCGTCCTCCGTAAAGAAGCGCAAACAAAGTACCCCTATAGTCAAGTCGGGAGTAGGCCTTATCTTTGTGACCTCACAAGGAGGGATAATGCGCTTCGCTTTCTCCTTAACAGAGCCGAGGACAAACAATGAAGCCGAATACGAAGCTCTGATAGCAGGCCTCGAGATCGCCATCGACATGGTAATTGAAAACCTCCTCATATACGGAGACTCCCAGCTGGTCGTTAGTCAACTAAACGGCGACTACCAAACTTGCAAACCGGAGTTGGTGAGGTACGGCGAAAAGGTGCAACAATTGTTGACCCAAATTCCCTCTTATACTTTAAAGAACATACCGCGCGCGGAAAACAGCAAAGCAGACGCATTGGCCAATCTTGCTAAAGAACTGGCTGACGAGAATCTCGATGACGTTAGAATCATGGTACAAAGCCGTCAAGTGCTTGCCCCAGCAGAAATATCTCTGGAATCATCCGAAGAGAAGGGAGCGACTGAGCAGATGACCCTGCAATTAAAAGATTGGGAAAATACCGAGGATTGGAGAGAAGTCTTCATAGACTACTTTAAGTCCCACCGAATGCCCGAAGAAGCGTCCTCAAGACATCAGCTCATAAAACGAGCTCTATCTTTCGCTTTCGTCAATAATACTCTGTATAAGAGGTCGTCTGATTCTTTGTGGCTGAGATGTTTAGGACCTGACGAAGCAGAAAGAGTCGTTCAAGAGGTTCATGACGGAATCTGTGGTTCTCATCAAGCAGGCCCAAAGATGAAGTTAAAAATTAAACGGATGGGTTACTACTGGCCCACGATGATCCAGGACTGCCTCGAATATGCGAAGCAATGCCACTCGTGCCAAATCCACGGGGATTTCATCCACCAGCATCCGAATCCACTGCATCCGACGGTGGCTAGCTGGCCATTCGAAATGTGGGGGACTGACATAGTCGGCCCCATCGAACCAGCAACATCCCGAGGACATCGTTTCATCCTAGCGACGACTGACTACTTCTCTAAGTGGGCAGAAGCGGTACCGCTGAGGGAAGTAAAGACGGAGAATATCCTCCATTTCTTCAAGACGCATGTCATATATCGGTTTGGAACGCCAAGACGAATCATCTCCGATAACGGGCCAACTTACAGAAGCCACAAAATCAGTCGCTTCGCCCAACAGCATAATATAGACTGGAGATATTCCTCAATTTATAATCCGCGAGCTAACGGTCTAGCTGAAGCCTTCAACAAGACCTTGACGAAGATCATGAAGAAAACGGTGTCACGAAATAAGAAAGACTGACACGAAAGACTGCAAGAAGCTCTCTGGGCGTATCGAACTACGTTTAAAACAGCCACGAACGCAACGCCATATGCGTTGGTATTTGGTACAGAAGCAGTACTCCCTCTCGAGATAGAATTAGCCTCTCTACGAGTGGCAGTCCACTGCAAGCTAACGGACGAAGAAAATGCTCACCTTCGGCTTGAGGAGATTGACGCCCTTGATGAAACCCGGCTCATAGCACAACAAAATCTGGAAGCTTATAAAGCAAAGATGACGCGCTCATATGAAAGATTGACCCGACCGAGGACATTCCGCCAAGGCGAACTTGTGCTAGTGGTCAAAAGGACTCTGATTCCCAATCACGCCAAGCGAGGAAAATTCGAGTCAAACTATGAACGCCCATACATCATAGATAAGGTCTACCAGGGTGGGGCCTATCTACTCATGGACATGCACGGTGAAAGGCCTTTCAGGCCAATAAACGGTCGCTTCCTAAAGAGATACCACGCTTAATGAGCCACAGCCTAGGTCAATGATAGATGACGACGACTATGTCCGCTCGCTATCTTCCTAAGCTCAAGCTTTATAAGCAGTAGCCGGCCCTCTCCATATCGGACCGAAATGTCCTTAAACTAATAGCAGACCGAAACGTCTTTAAACTAATACCGCAGCATCCTTAGACTGACGAGATAAAAAAAATAATAAATAAAGAAAAAAATATAATAAATAAAAAACGGTATGTCCATAAGCAAAATGGGCACGGATGAAAACCCAAAAGGGCTCCGTGAGTAAAAACAGCAGGGCTACCGGCGAGTGTTCGTGAAAACCCGAAAGGGCACGGCCTCGTAAAAAAAAGGAGAAAAAGAAAACGAAAAGAATAAAAAAAAACGGTATGTCCACAAGCAAAAAGGGCACGGATGAAAACCCGAAAGGGCTCCGTGAGTAAGAACAGCAGGGCTACCGGCGAGTGTTTGTGAAAACCCGAAAGGGCGCAACCTCGTTGAAAGACGCTTATAGGGTCCTCTCGACCTTGTAAGGAGAAACCACCCGCGTGAGATCCTTACGACTCACAAAGGAGCAACACACTTAGGAATCCTCACGATTCCTAAGGAGAAAATACACTTGCGAGATCCTCACGACTCGTAAGGAGAATTCTCTTATGGGACCCTCACGGCTCATGAGATTTGAAAGTCTTAAGTTACAGAAACCTAAACCTGTTCTTAAGCAGATCCCCCCCACAACCTTCGATACCGCCCTACAAGCGGCTCAATACTGACCCTTGTATACAATCCACGGGCGCGACTAAACATTTCCCCAGCAAAGTCACACCCGTGACTAGGGACATGTCCATATGGTGAACAACCCTTATAATTCCTCTCGACTTATAAGGAGAAAACCCTCTTGTAGGATCCTTACGACTTACAGAGGAACATACACTTAGGAATCCTCACGATCCCTAAGGAGAAAATACACCTGCAAGATCCTCACGACTTGTAGGGAGAAACACCTTTGTGGGACCCTTACGGCTCATGAAGTCAAAAGCCTTGGTCAACAGGACCCTTAACCCTGTTTACTAAGCCACCTTTGTTCGACATCGACAGAGGCAAATGATGATTCGCTCCTGGCAACATCCCAGTTGCAACGGTGCCGATGCCGAAATCGGTGTCTAAAATCCAAGCTTGCGGCGAAAAAGATAGCAAGCCACACATGCATACGAAATAGCCGAAATGATGGGGCAACTTGTAATAAAAAGAAGCAAGTAAAAATGTATGCATGAAAAATAGCTGAAATGATGGGGCAACTCGCAATAAAAAAAACAGCGAGTGAAAATGAAATAAATAGCCAAAATGATTGGGCACCGCGAAAAATCGCCGAAATGATAGGGCAATCGCGACCTCCGCGATATAAAAACTGAAATGATAGAGCATCGCGGAAAAAGAAATAAAATATAAAAAAAAAGGGTTTCAATTTATGCCCTACAGGTGATGTTCCATCACACCCTGTACACAATCCAAGGGCGTAAACAAAAAAGGGATCATACTTCTCCCCCAGGTTTCATCAGAAGAGGAAGCCAAGTCTCGACGGGCCAAAGGAGACCTGGAGATCGTTTCAACACTCGTCTCATAACAACGAACACGACTTCAAGCGAAACGGAATAGCGGCAACTCCCAGTTCCATGGCCCGGCGATATCCTGATCACCGAAAAGTCAAATCCCAATTCCGTGAAATGCGAATACAATCAACGAAATTCCTAGTTACGTGGAACGCGGATAACGTCACTCTTTGACCCCGTCCAGAGCGGATCCTGGTCCTCGCGGAGCACGGCAGTGAACCCGTGTAAAGCATCCAGAGCGGAGCCTAGTCCTCGCCAAGCACGGCAGTGAACCCGTGTAAAGCATCTAGTGCAAAATTCCTGGTTACGTGGAACGCGGATAACGTCACTCTTTGACCCCGTAGAAAACGTCCAGAGCGGATCCTGGTCCTCGCGGAGCACGGCAGTGAACCCGTGTGAAGCATCCAGAGCGGAGCCTAGTCCTCGCCGAGCACGGCAGTGAACCCGTGTGAAGCATCTAGTGCAAAATTCCTGGTTACGTGGAACGCGGATAACGTCACTCTTTGACCCCGTGGAAAACGTCCAGAGCGGATCCTGGTCCTCGCGGAGCACGGCAGTGAACCCGTGTGAAGCATCCAGAGCGGAGCCTAGTCCTCGCCGAGCACGGCAGTGAACCCGTGTGAAGCATCTAGTGCAAAATTCCTGGTTACGTGGAACGCGGATAACGTCACTCTTTGACCCCGTGGAAAACGTCGAGAGCGGATCCCAGTCCTCGCAGAGCATGGCAATGAACCCGTGTGAAGCATCCAGAGCGGAGCCTAGTCCTCACCGAATACGGCAGTGAACCCGTGTGAAGCATCTAGTGCAAAATTCCTGGTTACGTGGAACACGGATAACGTCATTCTTTGACCCCGTGGAAAACGTCCAGAGCGGATCCTGGTCCTCGCGGAGCACGGCAGTGAACCCGTGTGAAGCATCCAGAGCGGAGCCTAGTCCTCTCCGAGCATGGCAGTGAACCCGTGCGAAGCATCTAGTGCAAAATTCCTGGTTACGTGGAACGCGGATAACGTCACTCGTTGACCCCGCGGAAAACGCCCAGAGCGGAGCTTGGTCCTCGCCAAGCACGGCAGTGAACCCGTGTGAAGCATCCAGAGCAAACACCGGACTGTGGAGTCCCTAAAATCCATGGACTATGATGTCCTTAACCTCGACCGTAATGTCTTAAAACTAACAATCAACTACCCCGATTCCCTACGGATTCTGCCTTGGTTTAAGGGTACATCTCTTCACTCCTTTGATACCTGGCGTTGTAATTCCTCAACGTCTTCAAAGAAGTGACGGGTCCCTGCAACCAAACATCGGACTATGGAGTCCCTAAATCCACGGACTATAAGGTCCTTAACCTTGACCGTGATGTCTTAAAACTAATATCGGACTGTGGAGTCCCTAAATCCACGGACTATGAGGTCCTTAACCTTGACCGTGATGTCTTAAAACTAATATCGGACTGTGGAGTCCCTAAATCCACGGACTATGAGGTCCTTAACCTTGACCGTGATGTCTTAAAACTAATATCGGACTGTAGAGTCCCTAAATCCACGGACTATGAGGTCCTTAACCTTGACCGTGATGTCTTAAAACTAACATCGGACTATGAGGTCCTTAACCTTGACCGTGATGTCTTAAAACTAATATCGGACTGTGGAGTCCTTAAATCCACGGACTATGAGGTCCTTAACCTTGACCGCGACGTCTTTAAACTACGATGCCTTGAGAAACCCCGGACTCCGTGAAACACGGATAAGGGAGACCACATCCAGCACTTGTAGGCCCTCACGACCTGTAAGGAAGAAAACTCTCTTATGAGATCCTTACGACTCTCAAGGGAAAACCCGCTTAAGAATCCTCACGATTCTTAAGAAGGACTTACACCTATGGGATCCTCTCGACCCACGGGGAGAAAAAAACTCTTTATGAGACCCTCGTGGCTCATAAAATGCAAAAGTCTTAGAAAGCAGATCTTAACCCTGAATCCTAAGCCATCGCTGCCCTGCAAGTAGGCCAAGATGAATTGTCCGCAAACGCATTCAATGAAAAGAGACACGACGTTGAAAAGGAAAAATGTATCTTTTATTCATAAAACCAAAATGGATACAAAGTACAATTCATGAAAGAAACAAAAAGAAGATACTCTCATCCATGAGTATGTACAAAAAAAGGGGAAAAGATACAAGTCCTCAAGCCGGCGGGCGATTTAGCAGCTTGGTCAGCTCATCCTGCTTTTGTTGGGCCACGGCCTCATGATTTAAGATCGCCAAAAGACGAGCCTCTGCCTGAGCTTGCTGAGCCTGATACGAAGCAAGCCGAGCTTCAAGCTCTTTCTCGGTGGCTTTATGAGCCTCGACCCTTTCACGAGTGAACGTGGCAGCTTTATCCAGAGCCAACACCTCTTTGATGGACTTCTGAAGCACCCGCCAGAGTTCATACGCTTTGTTGGCCTTAGCAGTAAGACTCGCCTGAAGCTCGCTCGGCGCTTTAGAAGCCAGCTCTCTCTCCGAGAATGTGCGGCCGAGCCCTTTGCTCGCACAACAATATGTTCACTACGTGTTGTTAGTTATATGTATGCCCTAGAGGCCATTACTGTACATAGGATGTATATTGTACTGGATGCTGGGACATATATAGGGAGGACTTTCTTGCTCGACATGATAGTATGCTATCTGGTTGAACTTTACCTCAACGTGTATACTGATTGTCTCTCTGTTACATGTTGGTAAAGCCCTTAGGATGTGTGCTTGACTACCTGGACTATGATGCGGATCATACTAGTGGGGACATGGTAGTCTATAAGTACATCCTTCAAAGTCCCTAGTCGTGGGTGTATCGAGACGGGCATCGATATACCAGAGTAGACTAGCGTATACCTTCTCGACCCATACAGATAGGCGATGGATGATCCCATATCCATTGGTGTTTGACATCGGAGATGATATACGGGTGCTCAGTAGAGACTGGGTACACTGGACGGACTCGCCGAGAACTCCTAGATGGTATTATACCTCACGTCAGATGGCAGTTCTCTGGTGACACTGGTACAGAGTAGTCTGTTGACCCGAGATCGTCATAGAGTCTTGTGTGGTTCCCACTGTGCTTTGATTTCCATCTTACCACGTCCAAGAGGGCGTGCAAAACGGTGGTTTTTGGGTACAGTCCCGAGTCACATGGAGGCAATGAGCGATAGGAGGGGATTCGTCTCTCCCGGTATAGGGGGTTGATGTTGCGCTGTGTTCGATTGGCTATAACAGGAAATCCCTGGCCAGAGTTGCTGAGATTTACTGGTAAGTGTTACCAGTAGTTTCTCGAATTGTTATAGACCTCATATCGACACGACTTATTGAGCTATTGGGGTCTGACGTTTACCACCCCTAGGCAAGATATGCGACATATCAGACGATCAGACCGGACTGTACGGTAGTGTTACTGGTTGGATTCACTGGAGTGTGAGCGGGCTTGCTCGTCGATCTTCAGATCGCTCAATACCCGGGTGGCCGTTACGTTTAGCAAACCGCTTGCGGCTTGTGGGTGCTTGATATGATCATCACCTGCTGCCGGCGTATTGACGAGTCTTTAGAGTCCTACACAGAGGTTTCCTGGTTCAAGCGAAACGAAATAGGAGCGCATATGAGATATGTGCGGGACCGAGAATGATGTGTGTATGTGATACCGTATTTCATTCTCGCGATGTGACATTGATCGGTTATATGCGATATAGCCGGGTTATCGGATCAAGTGTTGATTCGATAAGTTGTTACTGATGATACCAGTTGGTTATGTGCGACATGACCGGGTCATTGAATCAAGTGTTGATTTAGTGATTTAATGCATAATTATATATTTGATATATTACTTTGCATTAACTAGTATCGGTTCACTTTGAATGGATTTTCTCACTCGGGTGTGCGCATTGCATATGCGATATGATTTTGTGTACTTGATTGTATCATGTTTGATGATACATATCTTTTTTGTTAAGTGTAATGAATTAAACCTAGGTTAAGTAAATGATTAGGGTTTTCTTTTATTCATTCATTTATCTTTTCATTTGCATTTAAAAGATAAATGAGTAAAGGAAAAGAAGTCAAAAATGGTGGCTAGTTTTGTTGTCAACATGAAGCTTCATGAAGCTTTCATTAAGTCACCATTTTTGTCTCATCTCCTTAACCCTAACCATTCTTTAACCTTGGTCAACTCTCTACACTTAACTTGGGTTATGTTATGATAAGAATGGATTTATTCTTTTCTTTTTAATAATCTTATCATATCATTTCTTCTTCCCTTCCTTGAACTCAAGAAGAAAAACCTAGACTACATCAATGGTGGATTGATGATATGAGTGAGAAATCCAAATCTAAAGTCTACCCACTTTCTATTTCTTCATCCTCTACCTCTTGCCAAGTAGTAGAGTGTGTTTCCTTCACAAGTTTCTTGACTTGGTGAAGTGAGAGCTTGATCTTGCGATGCTTCGACGTAGATCATCTTCGGCACGTCGTCGACGACCTAGCCCGTCTATTCTCCGATGAAGCCGACTCTAGAGCCCGGATTCTTTTTGGACAGCGGAGAGGACTTCTTCATGGAGCTATGGAGGTGGACAAATGGATCTACAAAGGTTGTATATCCGTATCCCTTAGTTAAGTGTTAACTAGTTTGCATTTTCGCCTAGATTTCTAGCCAACGATCCGTAGTTTAGGGTTTCTCGGCACCGTTAAATTTGAAACGGGCATGGTTGATGCCTTGTGAGACCTCTTGAGAGTGCCTAGGAACCCTACAGTGGTATCAGAGCCTAGCTAGAGCCTTAGGCATAGTCCCGACGGAATTTGAAATCCGAACGAACCCGAAACCCATATTCAAAAATGCTCTATGTCCAGATTTTAAAATTGTGGATTTTTCAAGATTAAAAATATTCAGAAAATCAAGCAGGGTTTTTTATGAAATACTGTGAAAAACGGAGACTTAACTCCGTCATAACGCCGCGGAACCGCGGCCAAAGCCCACGTGGCGCGGCGGTTCCGCGGCCGTTTTGTTGACTCGTTGACTCCTGTTTGCACAGTAATTCCTATTTTAATATGCTGAGTTTTCTGGGAATTTTTAATTTGCAGTAAACAGTTGAGCATTTTTGGGTTGTTTTGGGGATTCGATATTTCGATCGGGGTATCAAATTTTGTCTGTGTGGCTTTCCGGATAATTTTTAGAATATGTTAAAAAGTTCGACCGGATATAAATACCCAATTTTTCCCCTGTCGGGAAATTTCCAAGTGTTGGATTTTTCCGTAGTTTAACGACGTTCTAAGTAGTGCAAGTAACGCGATGGTCCCTCTAGAAGACAACAAACCTTAACTCGATTATGTGACCGTCTTGAACTGCCCTTTGAACCTTCGGGTTTGGGGCAGTACGGCGTGCCACATGTGAGGCGTTGGCTTGACCCTTCTACGGCTGGACCGTTGGTACTGAGGCACGAACGGAATGTTGTTAGACTTATTTCATGTGTTGAGCTGTATCGGGAAAACTTGGGTGTTCGATTGTTCGATCGGAAAGTTTAACATTTTCTATTTATCTGGAATGTGATACAATAATTGGAATTCACAAACAGTTATGTGATAACTGAATGAATGTTGTAAATCTAGCAATTTAGTCTCACTTGATCGGTTGCCACGGAACTTTGATGTGATCAAAAGTCCGTCGCAATCACGTAGCGTACGCGGATACTCGCCGGGTAAACTTAATAGACAGCCTCACTCCATAGCCCCGACCAAGTGACTGTAGGAGAACCCCGTCGCCGAAAGCATCCGTTTGGGTGCTCGCGGCAGCGGTGTTCCGCCTTGGTGCACTTCGTCGACGGTATCGGGGGTGCGGCCGCCTACTAAAGTTTGCGACGAGCATTCGATCAGGATGTCGGGAATCTTGTTGAATTGCCCGACTTGATATTGAAAAGTGTTTTCGATAATGAGACAAAAATGCGGGGTTTATAATTGTTAGGCATGTGATGTCTAAGGTATTCATTTGATTAGGCATGCGATGTCTATGGAGATTGCGGATTCCAACTGTTGTAGTTTTATACTTTCTTTTCTGTGACCGTAAGTGTAATATGTGATATCGCCGGTTTCGTTGCTATATGTCAACGACAATTGGGATGCGCATATTTACTTACGTTGATGACATGTGATGTTATGTGTTGCTGGATATGTTATATTGGATCGTCGTGTTTGAATAGCCGGGGTTTTTTATGTGAGATGAGTGTTTTTCATTTTCATTCATGTAAAAATCTGTATGTAATATTCTTTTATTTGGGGCATTTCCAGGTTGCGGAAGATGTCACCCTTTGTATATTATTTACTTTTTCGCACTAGGATAGACCCAAGGAGGGGAGCACAAGTAACCGGGTTCTGGAGTCCAGTGGGAGACCAACTCGAGGAGTCGAGTCCGGGTCTCCTAACTCTAGAATTGGTAGGGTTGCTTGCCGCTCTCGTAGGGGTCTAGGGGTGTGGGTTTGGCTATTCATCACGACCGTGGAATCCGTGTTTTATACTGGCTCGTATTGAAAACACGGACGTCCTAGTATATCCAATATTTCATATGATTCTTCTGCTGCGATATCTGTGATGTGATCATGAGATGTTCTGTGATAGATACAGTATATAGTATATATGATATATTATATAGACGTTACTTATGTTTTACACCCGCGCTAGCCCTGCCCCGCTCTGCCGTTAGTTACCTAACCTAACGGTGCACGAGGGGACATCGAGGCGAATGCGGATGGCATAAGTGTACGTCATATTTATCTGTGATGTTTAGGTACATAATTGATGGGACTTCATTAATGAGATTAATGAAATAAAAGAAACCTAAGATGTTGTAGAATCGAATTTCAAAATAAAACAGGTAGCTATAGTTCTTGCTTTGCACAGAGGTATATATGATATATCCTGCACCTTATTCGATAAGGAAAGGACCGAGATCCCTTCACCGGGAGTGACTCCTTTAGCAATAACTGGCATATGCTACACACTCGATTTGTTTTTGATTGCTTTTAAGTGTTTTTGCTTTGCATAGTGATATATATGATATATCCCGCACCTCATTCGACGAGGAAAGGACCGACGATCCCTTCACCGGGAGTGACTCCTTTAGCAAAACTAGAAAAGCCTCAAAAACACTCCATTTTAAAATCATTTGATTCTACAACGATATCAAGTTCATTACGCAATAGGTTTTTAGAAAAACCTGTCGTAGCCCTCCGTCATTTCAGATAAGTACTAGTTAGTATTCGTGCTGCGGTTGTTCGGCATGCGTCAAGGCGTAGTGTACGGTAGCTAACTAGTGCTTATCTGCTAGCATACGATGCGATTGGATTAGGGTATTCGTACGGCGTTGTTTGGCATGCGTCAAGGGTCGTGCGGGTGGGTTTAATTCAATCAAGAAATGTACGGGTTGAACTTGACTAGCAGACTGTGGGTTGTTTGGCATGCGTCAAGGTCATAGCGAGCTAGGGGCAAAATATTATCGGGAATTTCAAGTGTTGAAATTTGCAATGAGATTGCATACCTTCTATGAGATAGTTGGATCCCGATACCCGCTGCGAGTAAGTGTTACTCCTGGGAGAGTTTTATACATTACAATTAGCCGATCAAGTAGGTGTCTAGAAAGGTGTCAACGAGGTTACGCCTCTGGAAAAACGAGGTTTACATTAATTAGGTTCGTGCGAAAGCACGGGGGACCTCCCTCAAAGTACCGACACTGGCCTGGCTGAAAGATTGGCGAACTTGTAGTGTGTAATTAATCCCGGCTAGTCTTTCCTTTTAGGGTTTGAAGGAAGATTTGATAAAAAGCAGTGGGAGCCATCCTGATTAGATAAAATAATAACCAATCTATTCTTGAAAGAGCGCACGCTGAGTGTTTTCTTCTCTCTCTCTCCTGGTAGCGACCATATCACGCCTTAATCAAGATAATAAAACGGATTATTGACCGAACCCGCTTGTTATACTGGGCTGGGGGACATTGGTCCCGCTCCAACTTATAATTGTTATAAGACAGAGAAGGAAATGGGGAATACCAGATTTCCCGTGCCGCCCAAACGAAGAGAGTGCATGTTGATGCATCATCTTCGGGTGTGTTCATTATACAGAACTGTTTTCTCAGTATCCTCCAAATCCTTGGTATATGATACCGGATCCGGATCCCAGATATGTAATCTGTTACATAGGGCTACAAAAGGGTAGAAAAACTGAGAACGGGTGATAAGTTTCATGAGGCAGAAAACGGGGCAAGAGTTGCAGCCAAGTCTGTCGGTCACTGTCACCCTGTATTACCAATACATTGATTCTGAACGAATGTTATTAGATACCGAACCTGATATACAAAATCATATCAGTCTCTTTATTAGTAAAGAAAGGATATAATTTTGTATTGTTGGATAATGTTCTGAACATTTCCTATATCAAAAGTTGATCGGTTCAGGCACGTTGTCTAAAAGTATTGATGTTCTAAATCAAACTACAGTTCTTAGTATATGGAACACACACAAGAGGAAGAGTTCAGAAATGAACGAATCCTTCTTGAGGTATTGTAGACTAGGTCAGATCAATGTGACCCGACTAGCTGAAGTTACATTTAGATGTATATTTAAATTAGTTTGAATTTACATCTTGTGAAACTCGCCAGTCATGTCACAAAGATAAGATGACCATAGCTCCGTTTACTGGAAACAGAGAAAGAGTTAGTAAACTCTTGGGATGATACATGTTGATGTATGTAAGGTCCCCTGTCTACACATGCCAGGACAGGTTCTTTGTACTTCATTACATTCTCTGATAATCTCTCAAGATTCAGACATATGTTCCTGTTGAAACATGAGTCCGAGCCTTTTGAGATATTCACAGAATATAAGCGAGAAGTAGAGAACCAAAATACGGGTATAAGTATTATGTCCTTTGATGAGATCAAGGAGGAGAATACTTGAGCACGGAATTCCAGGACTATTCGAAAGGAGAATGAGATTCTCTCTCAGCATTACTCCTCCGTATACACCATAGCATGATGGTATATCGGGGCGGAGCAATCACACCCTATATGATATGGTGTGCTCTATGATGAGTACTACTGAGTTACCTTTTTCCTTTTGGAAGTTATGCACTTGAGAAGATGCATACCTATTGAATAAGGTTCTAATCAAATCAGTTGCCTACCGCTTCATATGTGATATGGAATGGGAAGAACCCATGTCTTAAGTTAGTGTAACATTTTCAAAATAATTAAATAAATAATTAAATGAATAAAAGTATTTAAGTGAATTTTAGGATTTTCGGTAAAGTAAAATGTATTTTTCGTAAAACCAAACCGTGATTGTTTTTCACTATAAATTTAAAAATATCTATTTTAATTATGAAATTACTAGTAAATAGTGTTTATTTAGCCACTTATAAATTTTTGGTTTAATAAAATACTTTTCCTAAATTAATTATTTTAAATATTAACATAAGCTTTATTTTTACACTAAATTAGTTTAAAGTACAAATTTAAATGGTTTTAATTTGTAAAAATGAACCATGGCATATTAGAATTTAGTGTGTATCATGCAAAATTTATTTGCAAATTTTTCCTTGTTTCTAGATCTTTCTTGAGTTATTTTAGAAAAGAATTAAAAGAAAATGAATAAAGCATGAAAAGACATTAAGATGATGACATTTTGGAGAAGTTTCTACACCATTTCTCATGTGTTTCTCCCTCTTCCACTTATTGTGGCCGGCCTCCCCATCACCATGGCTGCCCCCCCCCCCATTTTCCACCTCATTTTTATTCAAAAATTATCAAAAATACTACAAAAATCCAATTTAAATTCCACAAAAACCTAATTATTTTATACCCTTTATTCTCTACTCTTCTGTACATGGATTTTGGAGTGGGAAAGCATGTATTTTTGAGGCTCATTTTCAAGTTTGGACATGAGGTTGTGGAGGTATAAATCCTTCTCTTTTGTTTTATTTCTATTAGATATTTCTTTTAAAGCATAATTAGATTAATTAGATTAATTCTTGTTGCAAATTCTAAAATTCAAGTTAGGGTTTGAAAATTCAAGAGGTGGTTTTTGTTAATTAATTAGGGTTATAATAGCTAGTTTAACATCTTTTAGAGTGGAAAATTCTTGCATGGTGGTGGTATAATAAATTGTTGATCGAAATTGTTTAATTTAAACTATTTAGCTAACTAGATTTTTTCTAAAATGTGTTGTGGGTAAAATAAAATTCTTATTAAGGGTGTTATCATTAGATGGTAATTTTAGTGAGAATATTAGCATATTAATTGAATGAAAAACCTAGTTTGATCACTAGATTATTTTGATAATTGGAAAAATAGTAATAAAATGCTATTATTTTGTAAACTAGATTTTAGGAATTTCTAAATAAATGTGATTAAAAATATAATTATAGTTTCATTACATCATTATCATCATAAATTGTGGTTTAAGTGATTAATTTATGCAAAATCATGTTTTGAGGTGGAATTGTGGTATTTTGCTTGGAAAATGTTAAAATTGTTAAAAGTTGCAAACTAGAAATTTCAAATAAATGCAAAATTGTGTAATAAAAATATAGTAATGGTTTGTATAGTCTAGTAATGCTATTTAATGAGTTTTATGACCATTGGTTTCATTTAAGTGTCAAGTTTCGATGAAAAACGGTAAATTGGCATTTTCGGGTTTTTCGAAAACGGACGATTTGATCGATTTTAGTGTTTCGATGAATTTGATCATGTTTTACAATATAAGTAATGTGTTTTAAAACTACAAGTTGTTTGATGATGTTATCTCGATCCATCGGAGTTTGTACGCCGATATCGAGCGGTATTTGGTTCTTTTGCGTGGACGGGACATAGGTTTTAACCTGTGCTTGCTCTTCGTATCGTTTGACTTTTGTATGTGATTCGGTTTACGATACTATTTATATGTTTGCGTCTAGGTACCCTCACGTGGACTGCGGGCGATGAAGAGGAGGATGGCGACACTGTCTTCGGCAGACATGGACCAGGTGAGTAGATGCATATCTACGGGGGGAAGTCGGGTGGATGGCGTTTAGCACCCCCGCAACGTAGAATAGGAATAGTACTTATTGACATTAGGAAACCAGACGTGACCCTAGTAGGACCCTAGTATTGACCCTAGGCTGGACTAGACCGATTTAGGAAAACTATATCAGAGGATGAGTACCTTGGAAGAGGTTCGTAGGTTTCAGATAGAAACACACCAGCGCACACACTGAAAATCGACATGGGGTACGTGTATGTGTATATATATAGAACTAGGTATAGGTATATACATATATATACAACACATATAGGTGATTCAGTGAAGTGATATGATATCCGAGGTATGATGAAATAGTATAACTGGGCTTGATGCCGTGATTTTTGACTATACAGTCGTAATAAAGTGTTAGCGGATCATTAGGGAATGAGATAATGAACTTGAATATATAAATTACAAAGAGTGGTGGTGATATTGATGTACATGGGACGCTAGAATAGTACTCGGACTGTAACTTGTGACTGATTACGATATGATATATGTATAACTTGATTTCGACATTATATTGGTGTGACCTGATGCCGATATCATATGAGTATGACTTAATCACAATATGATACAGACGACATTATACGAATGAGGAGACACCTAGGAGATACTTGACCGTACCCCGACATTGGGATGCCGTACGATGGATTTTACCGTACGAGGCTTAGATTTGATGATTGATCCGCACTCTTGATTCAAGGAAGCCGTACTACGTACGTGACGCTGTTGAGGCGGGATCGCCGACTATTAGAGATATTGATTCAGACCTTAGGTAGACTCTTATTTCTATTGACTAGTTCTCAGGTTTAGTTTTCCT
This sequence comes from Agapanthus africanus, assembly GCA_030015575.1. Taxonomy (NCBI): domain Eukaryota; kingdom Viridiplantae; phylum Streptophyta; class Magnoliopsida; order Asparagales; family Amaryllidaceae; genus Agapanthus; species Agapanthus africanus. The sequence goes on from CM057343.1 coordinate 518,742,668, forward strand.
TAGGAGGTTAGATGGACACTAGGTTAGGTTCGAGTCATATAGTGGTAGTAGTATTAGTATATTAAATGAGTAGGTAATATACATTCGTCTTTACTTTCACACTGTAATCATAATATTGCATGTTCATACATATGTTGCTATAAATAGTATAAACCTTACCTGTTAGGACACCAGCACCATTACCGATGATGCGCATATTCCACGCATACTTATTTGCCGGCTCACACACATCATCATCGGTAATTGCTATGTCACGTACACTTTAGATCATATTATCTTTTATTGATAGAATCAGTTAACAACTAAACCGATGTAGTATTGTGATCACTCTCTGATGTTAAGTATAAGACATGACATTCATTACTTAGACATTCATGCATTCATATTTTCGTGTTATCATGCAGTATTATGGGTATATGCCGACACTTATCATATAGTACTCATGATTTTGAGATTTGGATTTCTATGAGATTTTTGGATTTTTGGGGAAAACCGCAAAAATATATAAAAACTTCTCTCTCTCTCCTCTTCTCTTTTTTTTAAAATAAGATGCGGTTTTCTCGTGATGTATGTGTCGTCCACCATGAGTATTTCATATTTACTGATGGATTTCGAGACCCGATTCGAGGAGTGGATGAACCGTCTCGGGTATATGGTGGGCCCGGTATGGTACCCCGGGGCAAGAAGATCGAGTTGTAGACGATGAGCCTGGCAGGGGAAGGCTACCTACCGGTGATGTCTGGCGCGGCGGATATCCGGAGGATACCGACCGTTGTCGTGGGATTTGATGATATGGGCCGATCCGGACTGACGGAGCCCGACATATTGATACTTGAGGTTACATGTGTTGTGTCGATGCTTGACACGGATTTCCATGGATTTCATTGTTGAGATTTCAGATGCTTATACAAACTTTACTATGATAACGGCTAAAGGTCCTCATACAGATATATCTGGATTTCAGGATTTGTGACTTTACATTCATGGTGCATGCATTTCATTTCATATGACTTAGTACTATATGAGGCACTGACACGACACGGAGTATTTGCACTTACACGTAGTATTACCCTGCTATTACTAGATGTTTAGGATATAGTAGTGTATTATTATGACCTAGGATAGCGTCGTGCATTCGATTTCTTTTCGTAGATGTCTTCTACTCACGAGTTGGCAACTCACCCCCGTTGTGCCAAATTCTTTACAGGTTCGATGTACAGGTTTCCCGTGGCAGCTTGTTGGCACATCTTTTCTTCAGGGCGATTGGCACGGTAGGTTGGTTCACTTGTATCCGAACCACCATTGTACTTTTATTCATTCATTTGTATCTAGTAAGCTCCATCAACCATATTTGTATTACTTGATAAGTTATTGGACCAGTCTTTTACTTCGACCTTAGAGTCGCGCCTGTATTATTCTGATCTGGTGGTTTTGCTTTCTTTTGAGTTTTGAGCCTCGCCCTCTGGCGTTGTATATTATTGTGCTTGTTGTGGTTGTTTCTGCCTGTTGGCGTTGATGCTAGCACCTGTTTGGGGATGCTTTTTATTGTTTATTCATATTATACTTGTTGTACCCGTTTGGGGGCCAGTTTTTACAGAGGAGACTCTGCCGAAATTTTTGGTAAAATTTGCTGATGTTTTTTTTTACTTGTTTTCTTTTCTTTTCTTCTTTTTCTTCTTTTATGGTTTAGATCTCTGGGCTTCGGCTTGCTTAGGTCACGTGGCGCCTCTAGACGCTTCGTAATCTAAGTGCCGGTCACGTTCCATACTTTCGGGTCGTGACAGTTAGTTAAGATTTGGAGTTGTCCGGCCTATGTCTGAAAGCAAAATCCGGACAAGCTCGAGGCAAGGTCTGTAATGTAGAACTGGAAAGGTTCCAGCTATACAAACTGCAGCTGATGATTTGAAAGAACCAAAGGATTCGATAGTTACCAACAAACCTCAGCCTCTCCGCCGATCTAGTAGGGTTTCTCACCCACCTGAGAGATACTTTGGTTTCTCTATGACAGTGGGAGCGAGGATTGCATCATGAGATGATGACCCAACTAGTTTCGAGCTGGTCATCAGGAGTGGGACTCTGTAAGAATGGCTGGATGTTTAGCGATCTGAGATGGAATCCTTGTACACCAACAAAGTATGGACTTTGGTTGCTATATCTGAAGGGTTAAATCCCCATCAGGAGCAAGTATATCTTGAGAAGATTACTTGGTGTAGATGGAAAAGTTGAGACTTTCAAAGCTAGACTTGTTAAAGGTTTGCATCATTGACCAGGTGTGGATCATGATGAAACCTTTTCAAGTAGCTATGCTTAAGTCCATCCAGATCCTACTTGTCACGGCTACATACCATGACTACGATATCTGGTGTTTGGGTGTCATGACTGCTTTTCTAAATGATGTTTTAGAAGAGTGCGTCTATAAGTACACAGCCAGAGGGCTTCGTAGACAGTGGGAGCAGCGGAAACGTGTGCAAGATGCTTTATAGGATTAAAGCAGGCATCGCGGAGTTGGAACATCTGTTTTGATGTGTTAGTCAAAGAGTTTGACATCATCAAAATGGTAGATGAACCTTGTATAAACAAAAAGGTAGTAGGGAGTATGGTGGTGATCCTCGTAGAGTACGTGGATGACATACTCTTGATAAGAAAGGAGTTTCTTATGCTACGCTCGATCAATCTCCGTTTATCACAAAGATTCTCCGCATAGGATCAAATTGATACCTACTAAATCCTGGATTTTGGATCTATGAGATAGATCTAATTGGATGTTAGGATTCTTACTAGTTGCAGTGAGATAGTATCAATTGATCCTGGGGAGAATCACTGGAAGTGTTCCAGGGTGATAAAGACGACTGAATGTCAGTCACAGGCATTGTCTTTACCCTCAGTAAAGGGACGGTATGTTGGAAGAGTTCCAAGCTAGATACCGTGACATACTAGAAGATAAAGGCAGGATACATCGCTACTAAAGATGCTACCAAAGAGGAAGTCTGGGTGTATAAAAGTTCATAAGATGAACTTTGTTCCTACCATTGTGTGACAATGGAGTTGTGGCTTATGCCAAGGAACACAGGTCCCATCAGTGATCCAGACATATTCTAAGGCAGTGTCACCTGATCATGGAGATGCTTGATCTCCAAGGGATCGAGGTTAGGAGAGTAAAGTCAGAGGACAACACAGCGGATCCACTCACAAAGGCCTGTTCCCAGAGAGAGATTTTTAAGGGATGGTTGAGTATGAGATACTACAACCACTGCTACAGATGGCCCTAGTGCAAGTGGGAGATTGTTAGTTATATGTATGCCCTAGAGGCCATTACTGTACATAGGATGTATATTGTACTGGATGCTGGGACATATATAGGGAGGACTTTCTTGCTCGACATGATAGTATGCTATCTGGTTGAACTTTACCTCAACGTGTATACTGATTGTCTCTCTGTTACATGTTGGTAAAGCCCTTAGGATGTGTGCTTGACTACCTGGACTATGATGCGGATCATACTAGTGGGGACATGGTAGTCTATAAGTACATCCTTCAAAGTCCCTAGTCGTGGGTGTATCGAGACAGGGCATCGATATACCAGAGTAGACTAGCGTATACCTTCTCGACCCATACAGATGGGCGATAGATGATCCCATATCCATTGGTGTTTGACATCGGAGATGATATACGGGTGCTCAGTAGAGACTGGGTACACTGGACGGACTCGCCGAGAACTCCTAGATGGTATTATACCTCACGTCAGATGGCAGTTCTCTGGTGACACTGGTACAGAGTAGTCTGTTGACCCGAGATCGTCATAGAGTCTTGTGTGGTTCCCACTGTGCTTTGATTTCCATCTTACCACGTCCAAGAGGGCGTGCAAAACGGTGGTTTTTGGGTACAGTCCCAAGTCACATGGAGGCAATGAGCGATAGGAGGGGATTCGTCTCTTCCGGTATAGGGGGTTGATGTTGCGCTGTGTTCGATTGGCTATAACAGGAAATCCCTGGCCAGGGTTGCTGAGATTTACTGGTAAGTGTTACCAGTAGTTTCTCGAATTGTTATAGACCTCATATCGACACGACTTATTGAGCTATTGGGGTCTGACGTTTACCACCCCTAGGCAAGATATGCGACATATCAGACGATCAGACCAGACTGTACGGTAGTGTTACTGGTTGGATTCACTGGAGTGTGAGCGGGCTTGCTCGTCGATCTTCAGATCGCTCAATACCCGGGTGGCCGTTACGTTTAGCAGACCACTTGCGGCTTGTGGGTGCTTGATATGATCATCACCTGCTGCCGGCGTATTGACGAGTCTTTAGAGTCCTACACAGAGGTTTTCTGGTTCAAGCAAAACGAAATAGGAGCGCATATGAGATATGTGCGGGACCGAGAATGATGCGTGTATGTGATACCGTATTTCATTCTCGTGATGTGACATTGATCGGTTATATGCGATATAGCCGGGTTATCGGATCAAGTGTTGATTCGATAAGTTGTTACTGATGATACCAGTTGGTTATGTGCGACATGACCGGATCATTGAATCAAGTGTTGATTTAGTGATTTAATGCATAATTATATATTTGATATATTACTTTGCATTAACTAGTATCGGTTCACTTTGAATGGATTTTCTCACTCGGGTGTGCGCATTGCATATGCGATATGATTTTGTGTACTTGATTGTATCATGTTTGATGATACATATTTTTTTTGTTAAGTGTAATGAATTAAACCTAGGTTAAGTAAATGATTAGGGTTTTCTTTTATTCATTCATTTATCTTTTCATTTGCATTTAAAAGATAAATGAGAAAAGGAAAAGAAGTCAAAAATGGTGGCTAGTTTTGTTTTCAACATGAAGCTTCATGAAGCTTTCATTAAGTCACCATTTTTGTCTCATCTCCTTAACCCTAACCATTCTTTAACCTTGGTCAACTCTGTACACTTAACTTGGGTTATGTTATGATAAGAATGGATTTATTCTTTTCTTTTTAATAATCTTATCATATCATTTCTTCTTCTTCTTCCTTGAACTCAAGAAGAAAAACCTAGACTACATCAATGGTGGATTGATGATATGAGTGAGAAATCCAAATCTAAAGTCTATCCACTTCCTATTTCTTCATCCTCTACCTCTTGCCAAGTAGTAGAGTGTGTTTCCTTCACAAGTTTCTTGACTTGGTGAAGTGAGAGCTTGATCTTGCGATGCTTCGACGTAGATCATCTTCGGCACGTCGTCGACGACCTAGCCCGTCTATTCTCCTATGAAGCCGACTCTAGAGCCCGGATTCTTTTTGGACAGCGGAGAGGACTTCTTCATGGAGCTATGGAGGTGGAAAAACGGATCTACAAAGGTTGTATATCCGTATCCCTTAGTTAAGTGTTAACTAGTTTGCATTTTCGCCTAGATTTCTAGCCAACGATCCGTAGTTTAGGGTTTCTCGGCACCGTTAAATTTGAAACGGGCATGGTTGATGCCTTGTGAGACCTCTTGAGAGTGCCTAGGAACCCTACACGTGTCGCTCTATCAGGCCACATAAGCTCACTTTCACGACCGCAGCCTTGGAAACAGGACATACATACTCAAGACCGTATAAATGGGCTTCCAGTCGACAGCAATAATCGATCTAAAACGCGCTCACATCACCTGGTATGAAAGGCAACGAGAAAATTTCCGGCGTTATCCTATCGAGCATATGTTTGCAATTATATGAACATTTGAAAAAGGAACAATATTCAAAGCTTTAATGTGCATGCGACATGATGAAAGTGTTGATAACTAAAGAAAGTTCTCATAAGAAAAACACAAAGTTTATTTATGCGAGCGAAAACATACATACGAGTACCAAGCCTACATGGAAGTTCAGCATAAAGCATACAAAAAAAGGGACTAATTTAAATATTCTACGCTAGCGGGAAAAGGTCACCAAACACGGGATCAGTAGCACAAGGGTTAACAAAGCAAAGAACAAAATTCTCCATCTCTGTCTCCGCTCTCTCCAGCACATCAAAGCGACGGTTCTCGTGAGGAGTCGCTCCCCATCGGTTGGTGCCATGTTCGTCCGCGAAAGCAAACATAATAGCTCGCCGGGCCCTTATTTGGCTCAACAGGTGAATCGAGCAGTCCTTCAAAGCCTGAGTAATCAGGCACGCTTCGTGAAAGCCCTCAAGCTTCTCTTCAGCCGCATCAAGCATCGCCAGGGTCATCTCTGCCGGGTGAGGAGGAATGTCGGCAAGCACGGCCGTGAGGATCATCCGGAGCCAGAGGGAACCCATTGGGAGGGGAGACCCCCTACGGATCGAGAGTTCATACATCGCCGAGTCGCATTCATCATCGGTAAGGAGTGGATCCACCAACCGGGCGGCAAAGCGGGGATCATCTCCTCGATAGGAACTTCCCATGGCTGTCGACGAGCGTGTGGACGGTTGCAGGCCATGGCCCTTAGTTGTTCTCGAATTAAATCACGTTAAAATGGGAATAAAAGTTCTCTGTGAAGAGAAAAGCAAAGCCATTGCCTCAGATATAAAGGGGTGCATTAAGTGCTGTGCGCGAAAAATCTTGCATGATGAAGCTATTTCCAAGGCCCAAAAAAGGAAAGGCATCGAAAATCAGGGAGATGGAACTATTTCCAAGGCCCTTTTTCTGCATCTGATATCGTGCACTGAAAATATGGCATGGGAAAATTTTGTGAACAGCCCCATCAAGGGACCCCACGTGCAGAACATATAAGGCCTAAACTTGATGTGCACTAAAAAAATGGAGTAGCACCCTGCATATTAAAAGCATCAACAACAACAGTAGCAAATGATAAAATCCCAGAGAAAGGCATGCGAACATGGAAAAACATAATAAAACTTATCATTCATACTTTGAGAAGTTCATACAAAATAAAGAGGACACAATTACAGCGGTAGGACCTCAGACGCGGGGCATGGATTGAGGAACTCGAACGTAGCTTTATCCAAGATCTTCCATGCATTTCGAACCGCCCTAGTATGTTTTCTCTCACGATCACAAGCATCGGGGTCCTCGCGGATGTCCTCTACCCTCCGGTAGGCGGCAAGTATGGATGATTGCTGAAAAATCTGATGCAGAAGATCAATAAGATTGTCTCGCCTTCTCTTTGAGATCAAGTGCATCAGATACACCGAGTGTACTTTATCCTCGGCGGCGTCCAATGCCCTAAGTGGCACACCAGTACAAAATAAAGGGAGTGCCTCTCTGATCGCCAGCACGATTAGCCTCAAAAGAGAAGAGCGACGGGGGAGTAGCTGGCCATTATACTCATAGAAGCGGCCCATGATCTCGGCGCACTGAGCGTTAGTGAATTCCTGGTTTTGGCTGCGGCCCAATGCACGAATGTTTCCGTAAGAAATGATCTCGTCAAGATCATACCAATGGTCAGCCATAGTATCTGAAATAAAAATCATGAGAGTTTAGTGGACAAGCCAATCAAAAGGAACGCTTGTCTAGATGGACAGTGGACTCTGCACAATCTCTAGGGGAAAACATCATTGCAAGCTTCTTCATTGATTGATTACAGAATGACAACCTAGGGTAAAGAGACCCTAAGGAGCCCCCATAGGAAGAAACCGAGTTCTTCACAGGAATTAAATTCCTTATTAAGAAAAGGGAATTAAATTCCCCAAAAAAGCCCTCTCTGTGAACGGAGTTAAACTCCATGGATTTGAACTATCATCATCATCTCCTCGGAGGATCAGATGAACCCTAAAAGAGATTTACTACTGAAGATTAATTGATTTCATGGGTTCATGTTAAAAGGGTAAAAACCCTTGTTTTGGATTTAAAATCCAGAGGAATGTGAGAGTTCATCGTTCATATGAGAGCATTACCTAAAGAGAAAAGTCTCTTCGAACAGAGTTAAACTCTGGAAGATTTTCGAGACAGAGAACTAAGCTCTGGAAACGAGAATTAAATTCTCAAGGGAAAAAAGTTCTCAAAGGAAGAAGATGAGCAAAGTGAAGGCTCTTCTGAAGAGACATGGGTATTTATAGGATGTGATGGAGACGCTTCATCTCCCCAAATCGCTAGAGGAATCCAACGGTCACAAAAAGTGACAGCGTTGCACTCACGTGCAGACACGTAAGAACAACGCTGTGGGGGCATTTGTTTCCTGATTTAAAATCAGGAAAAGTTACGAAGGAGGCATCACGTGCGACCACGTGACCAGCAGTCACGTGTTGGCACGTGACATCTAAAAGCATCGGTAAGGCAGATTCAGTTTCCCGACTACATCAAAGAAAAGGGGCTTCAGAAAGGGTCACGTGGTCCCACGTGACCAGGGTCACGTGTTGGCACGTGACATTTAAAAATAGCAGACTCATTCTCCGGTTAAATCAAGAAAAAGGCTCCAGACGAGGGTCACGTGCTCACACGTGACCAGGGGTCACGTGGTGGCACGTGACGGCTAAGCGGCGGCCAGAAGGCAGAGCGCAAAAAGGAAGAAGAGGTCTCGTTCCAAGGGGGGTCACGTGCCCACACGTACCAAAGGTCACGTGGCCACACGTGACCAGCTTTCAAAGCCTATCTGTTAACAGAATTAAATTCTGAGAAAAGGCCTCTAAAATCATTCCAAAGGAACCGATTGAATTAAAGATTTAAAGATTCTTAAATATCACCTATCTATGGAAAAAGCCTGAACTTGGAAAGATTTCCCCTTAAAATCTAACCGAAATAACAAAGGAGAATCTCTGGATTTAAAATCCAATGGTGATTAAAATTCACATAATAATCCAAAGGTCCAAAACGAATGGTGAATACAAATTAAATCTCTCAATGAAAGATTCACCAAAACTAATTGAATCGGCTGCTTCTCCTATAAATAGGAGCCAAGAGACACACAGAAAGATAGATGCAGAGGGATCGATACATAGAAAAAAGGAGAGAGTCTTGATACTTTGGAGGAATTTGGATCTTCTGCAAAAGAAAACCCTAGGTAAGAAAGGGAAGGCTTTTGGAAAGAAAAGGAGAATTTAATTCTCAACAGAGTTTAACTCTGATATAAAACAGAAGAACATAGTTCTCTCTTGAGTGGAGGATCTGTAAAGTGCACATCTCCCCTTGAATTGAGAATTTAATTCTCATTGGGTTGAGATCCCGCCATGCAGATCCAAAGCATAGAGAGGGAATGGAAGCTTGAGAATTTAATTCTCACAGAACTATAGGAATTTAATTCCTTTAAAATAAATTAGGGTTTAACCCTATGTTATGGGAATTTTATTCCTTTAGAGTGAACAGAATCAGGGTTCAACCCTAGAAAAATAACAGGAATTTAATTCCTTTAAAAGAAAAAGGAAGAAATTAGGGTTTCACCCTATGACAGAATCTCATAATTCTCTAAAAGAGAGTGGGAATTTAATTCCTTTAAAGCTTTTATTAGGGTTTAACCCTATGATAGAATTCGGCTCTTCACATATATGAGGAATTTAATTCCTACAGAAAATTCAGATTTCAATTCTATCCCAGAATATAAATCTTCAGAAGGAAATAGGAATTTAATTCCTCTTAAATTTATCGTTAGGGTTTAACCCTACGAAGAATTTAATTCTTAAAAAAAAAGGGATTAACAGATCTTCTAAAAAAACATACAAAGAGGCAGGGTCACGTGCCACCACGTGACCCCCGAAAAGATCCATAGAGAAGGGCCTTTGAGGCAGTGCCTCACGTGACCCACGTGACCTTTGGCAGAAGCTTTAACATACAAGCATTTAAATGCCCGTCACGTGATGGCACGTGATGCTCCAAAAGATGCGATATTCTCAGCAGAACAAAGGAAGGGAGGGCGCCCTCACGTGCTACCACGTGACCCCTCTTGCCTTAGGGCTTAACACTAAATTGGAACCCCTTGATCCAGTGTTAAAACACTGTCTGGTCTTAGTATTCAACACTAATCAACGAACTTTATTTGCAGTGTTTAACACTGAACTTCTTAGTGTTCAACACTAATTTGAAGCCTCTGCTGCTAGTGTTTGACACTGATTTGCTCTAGTGTTTAACACTAATTTGAACCCCCTGTTGCTGGTGTCTAACACCAACTGTCTTTTAGTGTTAAAATACTAACTTGATCCCAGTGTTCAACACTGTTGAATTAATGGCTAGAGGCAAAGCCTCTTCTTCAATGGACCAACAGGAAGCCAATATTCCAAACATGATTGGACTTAGCCCAAGATGGCCATAAGTCCTCAATTCAGACTTAATTGGGCTAATGGGCTCATAACATAATTAATTGGTCTTGATCCCAAATTGGGCCAACGACTATTTAATCCACCCCGGTTCAAGGGTACATCTCTTCACTCCTTTGATACTTGGCGTTGTAATTCCTCAACGTCTTCAAAGAGGTGACGGGTCCCAATGACCACACATTGACACGGACTGTGGGGTCCTTAAACCCATGGACTATGAGGTCCTTAACCTTGACCGAGATGTCTTAAAACTAACAACGGACTGTGGGGTCCTTAAACCCATGGACTATGAGGTCCTTAACCTTGACCGAGATGTCTTAAAACTAACAACGGACTGTGGGGTCCTTAAACCCATGGACTATGACGTCCTTAACCTGGACCGCAATGTCCTTAAACTACCTACCGACCGCAACGTCACTAAACTAAAAACAACAGAGCCCCTTTTATTGCTCTCTTGCTGGATCTAAACGATCCCGTTAAGTTGATCTTAGTCTAAAAACTAGACTAACGTATCCTTAACAAACGTTTAAGTCGATCTTAGGCTCAAATGAGGCTAACGTATCCTTAAACCCAAACCTCCGAACCCAAATCTAAGATAATACGGATTTGGACTAGTCCACGCCCTACGGGCGACGACATAACTCAGTCTCCGTATACAATCCACGGGCAACAAAACACAAAACAAACACACACGACATGAAGTGACCATCTGGAGAAGGAGAAAGTTGTTACCGCAATGCGGTAGCGTAATTAACTGCAGGGGCTTGCGCCTGCAGGGAAGAGCGTCCCCACAATCAAAAACCCCTCAAGCGAGGGGGAATCTGACGAAATCTGCTACATCGGACGCATCCGTTCAAACCTTCGATACATGGTGCCATAAATCAACTTGGCATCTTCGGAGAGGTGGACGGATAGCACCAATTAGCATCTGTCCCGAATTTCAGGCAAGACGCCCAGTCGCGCCGTCCTTCGGAGGGGAACAGGTTCCTTCACCCAAACGTTCTCTCGGCCGAAGCTGCCAAGTTTGCCACCCTTGAGGACCCTTTCGGTTTAGGTTTGGATAACCTGCCGGCGACGGAAATAGACCAAAAGGATTTTTTTCTTCCTAACTCCCTAACCATGTCTTTTGCGGAAGTCGCAGCCCCCGAGATGGACGAGGAGGCCTTCTTTTTAAGATTTCTTGGGCTTTGGCTGAGTTGGTTTGCGCTCCCAATGCACTCCACCATATGCGGCCTTCCGTCTTTTACCCGGCCCACCGGATGACCATCGGGGTAAAGGTGGTCGTTGGGGTCGCTGGCTTGGCACACCTATATCATGGCCTCAGCCGAGCAGTGGATGCTAACGAGCCTGGGGTATTGCACGTGGTCTTCCCGATGCACTACTTCATGTCGTGGCTCGAGCTACATACATCGGGTGTTTTCGGTATGTATAAAAGGCCCTCGTTCTACGAAAGGTGCAGTTTTCCTCTCATTATACAGCTGATCGGCGCATCAATTGTAAATCCAACGCCACGAAATACCAGGGGTTTACTCCTTCGCTCCTACACCGTTGGAGCCGGTGTGTCTTTTATTGACAAGGTGTTGACTATTGGAAAAACGTCCACCACTGCAGTGCGGTCATTGCAAGACACCTTCAAGGATGGAGCTTCAGTTTTAACAGCCCGGGAGACCCTTCACTTATATTCCATCAGACCGGGCTTCTTGGTGTTTAGGCAGGACGGGGCAGCGATCTTCATGAGATATAACCCGCATCGTTTCGCCCAACAGCTGAGCTATAATCAAGGGGTACCGCTGGACGCTTTCTTATCGGAACCTGCCACGACCGAAGAAGGGATGGAGAGAGCGCTGCATCATTTCATGCGTCTAAACACGGGCTCCCACTTCTTTATCAGTGAGCCAGCTTGTGCCCCACAACTCCTCACGGTATACATAGAATGGTACAGTCATTCGACGGGAGCGGTCATAAAGGAGGAAAGGCGGTTGCTGATCGACCGTAAGGGTGCACCCCCAGGTAGCGATCGCAACGCTCCTTAGGTGCCAAGGATCCCGGTAATCCCCCCTTTAAAAGATGCCAGAGCCGGACCTTCGCGTGCGCAGAGTCCTCCACACGGATTGCCGCTCCCTGATATTGCGGATGCGCCCCCAGCGCCCTGTGCTCTAGTGGAGACAGTGGTTGTAGTTTCGTCAGAGTCTGGCGTGGGTGCGGACATCGGAACCCGCCGTCCCAAGATGGCTGCTAAGCGTAAGTCAGTCCCACGTGAGCCTAGGGTCGGAGGGCAGAAGAAAAAGAAGTCGCTCTTCGCTGCAGATGTCGTGTTCGGTCAGGAACCCCATGCTCCCTACGCCGAGGGCCTGATCGAATATGGGACTAACGAGGGATTAGTCATGCCGCCGCCGGATGACATAGACTTGGAAGCCGCTCTCGATACTTCAGCGTGGTTGGCAAAGCGTAACGCGTGGCTAGCTGAGCTTGCGCAATCAGGTAACTACTAGTCGCGTTTTCTTTATTGCAACATATCCTCCTCATTGCCTTTGACTAATGCTTTTCTTTTCTTTCTTCCAACAGGCATCACTGATGAAGAAGCCATTGCCGCTTCTCTGAAGACTTTCCAAGAGGAGGAACGTCTTAGAGCGTCCATGGGCCTTAGTAAGTTTCGATTCATCAAGTTTTCATTCTCCTTGTGTTATGGTCAATCTAACCTCTCCCTTTTTATTGCAGAAACCTCAATGCCGTTCCCGCCAAGCGACGCAAATGTTCTTCCAGTTGCCGATGTTCCCGCTTCCTCTGGGCCACCGCAGGAGGTTCGTCTTGGAGAGCCGATGAGAGATGCTTTAAAGGCTCTGGAGGCATCTTTAAATGAGGACGACGATGCTTCGATAAAGGAAGCGTCAAAGAGGTCCATCGTGACGGTCCGGGAGGAGAGGAAACGGTCGAGGCGCGAAGCAAAGGCGCGCAGGGCTGCTTTGGCCATTGGAGCGGGCCCGAGCACCGTTCCTCGAGCCGACACTCCGTCAGAAGAGTCCCCGGTCGCCCTGTCTACAGCTCATAGACAGGCGATCCGCGCCAATAGAGAAGCTAACGACAAGTCTACCTCAGGTAATACTTCTTTCAGGATTTCGTTATAAGACTCATAAAGCTGTCGGTTCTTATATATTTTATCTTGCAGGGCCAAGTCCGACCGAGGGGGAGGCGGAAACCGTTGAACCCAAGGAAACAGAGAAGGCGGCGCCTACCGAACCTGAGCCAACGGTGGGCAACGTCGCTGAGACTTCGGAGCCTGAGATAGAGGCTGGGGGGTCTGCAGCCGAGAAGGTCATTGATGCCGAGCCTGAAGTGGCGGCAGATGAAATGATTATTACAACCGAGCCCAGGGTGATGGCGGACGAGGCGCTTGAGGCCGGCGACCTCGTGGTGACGGCGGATGAGCCGATGGAGACCGCGGAGCCCGCAGAAGTAGCGGGTGAGATGGGTACGACTCTTGGGGAAGAGTTAGCCGCTCTCTCCCAAGAGTCCGGCAACGCTCCAATCATTGCCCTCCCCGTGTATGATCTTCCGCCGTCTCCAGGTCTTGCGAGCACGACAACGGTCCCTATCGAGTCGGGTGATGAGGCCACGGGCGGTGGCCTTATGTCGATGGAGGAGGGAGCCGCCTCCGTTTCAGCCGGCAGCTCATCGGGTAAATCCCAAGTTGCTGTTTTTCTTTACCTTACAATTCTTTCTGAAAAATTTACCATTTTCGTAACGCAGGTGCAGCCAGCGCCGATGCCCCACTGCTCGAGGGAGCGCCTTCAACGACTGCCTTGGCGGTGGTCACCTCTCAACCCTCTCTTCTACCATCGAGGATGTTGGAAGGTATAGGTTTGCAACTTATTAATCTTATCTTTCAGACGTATAATTTGTGTACTAAAGTCGTATTGTTATGTCTTTCAGGAGTGCTTTTTGACCATCTTTATCAGATGCTGCTCCCACACTTCCCCTTCCCATCCGAACTCGCTTCTTCCTCTGGTGGCATTGGTGAGTATGATTTCCATTGATATCCTTATTTTTTCATTGATGGAATTACTTCTAACCCCTTTTTTCTCATCTCGACTGCAGTGCTACAGATTGAAGGAGGGGATAAAAGACCGGCTGCGCCACCGGTCCTTCCGGTCTTGCCACCTGTCTCAGCTGGTACGGAAACTATCACATCGATAACTCCCCCCTTTTTATTTTTTTTGTACTGTTATCTGATTACATCCTGTTTCTTTTCAGCCGTTGTTCCGGTCTCGGCGCCCTTCGAGCCTTGCATTATAATGCCGGCGGGTCCTTATCTGAGACGTCTGTCTTCGAAAGGCACCGCGAATAGTCTACGCATGTTGAGTGACTACGTTGAGGAACTCGACGTTGAAACTCCTCCATCTGCCGCAGACTTCGCTACGGCGGTTAACCCGATGCTGGTGATACTCGTGAACTTTCATGACGAGGGTATCATCGCATCTTGGGTTAACCATTGCAGGGAGATCGAGGCTCGCCTGCATCAGTTGGAGTCGCTGTGTCCCATTCCCGAGACCTTGGCTGCCAGCAATCAAAGAGTAGCGTGGATTGAGAAGAGCGCTTCTTACTTCTACCATCTCGAACAAGAAGTCATTTCAAGGCGTAAGGAGCGCGGTGAGACTTCGAGCAAGTCTGCCCAACTGCATGCTCGGGTGGAGGCCAATGCTGCACGGCTGAAGGTTGTCTTTGAGGCCCTTCTGCAATGTCTTTCCGAAGGGTTATCATTGAGGCAACAGCTTGACGTTGTCGAGCGAGATGCACCCAGCCAGGAAGCAGCCCAGAAGGCGGCGGAGGAGCAACTTTCATCCTTCTTGCAGCAGCGAGCCCAAGTGGAAGCAGAAGTGGCCGCGGTAGCCACCCATGAAGAGGCGCTAAAGGAAGTGCGAGAGCAGCTCGTGAATTTACTAAAGACACTTCCTCCTCAGTAGCTATCCCTCTTTGTATCGTTTGTACTTGTAGATAAAACAAATGTATATATGTATTTTTTATTCTTTAGCACAATGTATCCTGTACTCAATCAAGTTTATGAATAAAAGATACACATTTTCTGTAATTTCTTGTGTCATTTCTCTGCCTTTTCTTTCCTTTATTATCAGCATGCCACATTAGTAAAACATGGTCAACAGTTAATAGAGCACGCATCTTTACTTTCTTAAAAAAAAAGCGATGGCTTAGGCCGTAGGTTCAGATCTGTTGTCTAAGACTTTTCAACTCTATGAGCCATGAGGGTCTCGTAGAGATTTTTCTCCCTACGGATCGAGAGGATCTCGTAGGTGGGTTTTTCTCCTTAGGAATCGTGAGGACTCCTAAGTGTGATTTTCTCTTATAAGTCGTAAAGATCCTATAAGAGAATTTTTCCCTCTTACGAGTCGAGAGGACCCGTAAGCGGTTGTTTCCCTCCTTGTCGAAACTCGACTTTGGAGAGTGAGACCCATGAATTGTATGCAAGAGACCGTTCAGATCGACTTGCAGGGTCCCATTGTTCAGGAAGCAAGTTTTTTAGTCCCTGCTGCCTGAGGCTTTATCTTGTAAGTTGAGACGAATCGGGAGTTTTCCCGCGGAGACGCTGGTTTCTCTGCAAGCCGACATGAATCAGGAGGCTCTCGTCAAGGAGTGTTTGTTTCCTTGAGTTGAGGAGTTTGCTAGGGATTATTTGTTTCCCTAGCGCCAAGGATTATTTGTTTCCTTGGGGTTTGAAACGAGTCGAGAATTTCCCACGGAGGCACTAGTTGCTGTGCGAGTCGACGCGGATCAGGAGGCTCTCGTCAAGGAGTGTTTGTATCCGTGAGTCGAGGAATTTGCTAAGGATTATTTGTTTCCCTAACGCCAAGGATTATTTGTTTCCTTGGGGTTTGAAACGAGTCGAGAATTTCCCATGGAGGCACTGGTTGCTCTGCGAGTCGACGCGGATCAGGAGGCTCTCGTCAAGGAGTGTTTGTATCCGTGAGTCGAGGAATTTGCTAAGGATTATTTGTTTCCCTAGCGCCAAGAATTATTTGTTTCCTTGGGGTTTGAAACGAGTCAAGAATTTCCCACGGAAGCACTGGTTGCTCTGCGAGTCGACACGAATCAGGAGGCTCTCGTCAAGGAGTGTTTGTTTCCGTGAGTTGAGGTGTTTGCTAGGGATTATTTGTTTCCCTAGCGTTGGGATGAACCGTTGGAGTTTGGCTTCGTTTTCTGGCGGATCCTGTTGGGGAAAGTATGGTTCCATCTTCGTTTACGCCCTTGGATTGTATATAGGGATCGATGTGATCTTAACTGTAGGGCCAAAGTTTTATCATTTCTTTTCCTTTCTTTTTTTATTTCTGCGATGTTCTATCATTTCAGCTTTTATATCGCGAAGGTCGCGATTGCCCAATCATTTCGGCTATTTTTCGTGGTGCCCAATCATTTCGGCTGTTTATTTTGTTCTTACTCGCTGCTTTTTATTGCGAGTTGCCCTATCATTTCGGCTATTTCGCATGCATACATTTTTACTTGTTGCTTTTTATTGCAAGTTGCCCGATCATTTCGACTATTTCGCATGCATACATTTTTACTTGTTGCTTTTTATTGCAAGTTGCCCCAACATTTCGGCTACTTCATATGCATGAGCGGCCTACTGGCTTTTCGCCGTAAACCTGAAATTAAACACCGATTTCGGCATCAGCACCGCTGCACTGGAATATTGCCAGGAGCGAATCATCATCTGCCTCTGTCGATGTTGAACAAGGGTGGCTTAGTGAGCAGGGTTAAGGTCCTGTCAACTAAGACTTTTGACTTCGCGAGCCGTAAGGGTCTTACAAAGTTATTTCTCCCTACAAGTCGTGAGGATCTTGTAGGTGTATTTTCTCCTTAGGGATCGTGAGGATTCCTAAGTGTTTTGTTCCTCTGTAAGTCGTAAGGATCCTACAAGAGGATTTTCTCCTCATAAATCGAGAGGATTTACAAGGGTTGTTCATCATGTGAACATATCCCCAGTCACGGATGGGACTTGGTCAGGGAAATGTTTATTCGCGCCCGTGGATTGTATACAAGAGCCCGTGTTGGACCACTTGTAGGGCAATATCGAAAGTTGTGGGGGTTGCTTAAGCATATGTTTAGGTCTCTGTAACTTAAGACTTTCAAATTTTATGAGCCGTGAGGGTCCCATAAGAGAATTCTCCTTACGAGTCGTGAGGATCTCGCAAGTGTATTTTCTCCTTAGGAATCGTGAGGATCCCTAAGTGTGTTGTTCCCTTGTGAGTCGTAAGGATCTCACGCGGGTGGTTTCTCCTTATAAGGTCGAGAGGACCCTATAAGTGTCTTTTAACGAGGTTGCGCCCTTTCGGGTTTTCACAAACACTCGCCGGTAGTCCTGCTGTTTTTACTCACGTAGCCCTTTCGAGTTTTCATCCGTGCCCATTTTGCTTATGGACATACCCTTTTTTTTGTTCTTTTTTTTCTTCTTTTTTTTTACGAGGTCGCGCCCTTTCGGGTTTTCACGAACACTCGCCGGTAGCCCTGCTGTTTTTACTCACGGAGCCCTTTCGGGTTTTCATCCGTGCCCTTTTTGCTTATGGACATAACGTTGTTTTTTTTTTATCATTCATTTTTTTATTTTCTTTTTCCCTTTTTTTTATTCATCTCGTCAGCTTAAGGATGCTGCGGTAGTAGTTTATGGACGTTTCGGTCCGTTATTAAGAAGGCTGGCTACTGCTTATAAAGCTTGAGCTTAGGAAGATAGCGAGCGGACATAGTCGTCGTCATCTATCATTGACCTAGGCTGTGGCTCATTAAGCATAGTATTTCTTTAGGAAGCGACCGTTTATTGGCCTGAAAGGCCTTTCACCGTGCATGTCCATGAGTAGATAGGCCCCACCCTGGTAGACCTTATCTATGATGTATGGGCCTTCATAGTTTGGCTCAAATTTTCCTCGCTTGGCGTGATTGGGAATCATAGGCCTTTTGACCACTAGCACAAATTCGCCTTGGCGGAATGTCCTCGGTCGGGTCAATCTTTCATATGAGCGCATCATCTTTGCTTTATAAGCATCCAGATTTTGCTGTGCTATGAGCCGGGCTTCATCAAGGGCGTCAAGCTCCTCAAACCGAAGGTGAGCGTTTTCTTCGTCCGTCAGCTCGTAGTGGACTGCCACTCGTAGAGAGGGTAATTCTATCTCGAGAGGGAGTACTGCTTCTGTACCGAATACCAACGCATATGGCGTTGCGTTTGTTGGAGATAGTGCCCTCATAGTCAATTATTGGATCGCAGGTACGTGATTGCAATGATTGCGGAGGACCTATACCGGTAGGACAGTCTTACTCGAGATGATAGTATGCTATCTGGTTTGCCTTTATCAGTCGTGTACATGTTCAGGTGACTGATTACATGTTACACTTTGAAAGAGCCCTTAGGATCTTGCTTTACTACCAACTGTATGACGGCGATCATATACGTGAGAGTTGGGTAGTTTATATGCATATCCTTAATTGTGGTCCCTAGTCGTGGGAGTTTCGAGACAGGGCATCGATACTCCGGAGTAGACTAGTGTATACAGTCGAGACCTCGACGAGGGGCGGTGGCCGGTCTCACAAGCCACTGGTGTCAGTTGGATCACCTAAGATGTATATAGGTGCTCATTGGGTTATGAGTACACCGGACAGGACTCGCCGGGAACCTACTAGTTGGTATTATACATATCGTCAGATAGCAGTTCCCTGGTGACATGTGTACAGGTTAGTTCATCGACCTGAGGTCGTCATTTGTCTCGTGTGAGTTCCCACTGTGCTTTGATTTCTACCCTACCACGGCTCAAAGGAGTCGTGCAAACAGGTAGCTTTTGGGTACAGTCCCGAGCCATATGGAGGCACGTGAGCGGATCGGCAGGGGATTCGTCTCTCCCAGTATTGGGGGCGAGATCGTGCTGTGTCTAGGAGAGCCATTACACAAAGCTCACGGCCGTGGCAGGAGATTTACTGGTAGGTACTCCAGTAGTATCTCAGGGTGTTATTGGGCTACACTCCGACACGACTTATACTGCTATTGGGGGTCTGACGTTTCTAGCCCCCTAGGCAGATATGCGATACTCATAGACGAACGGACCGGACTGTATATACATTGTCACTGTTAGGCTCAGTAGGGTTTCCGGATGAGTTCGCTCATCGGCCTCCCTTGAGGTCAGTCCATGGGCAGCCGTTACGCATAGCTAGTGCCGCTGACGGTTTGTGGTTAAACCCACTGCCAGGGTACTGACGAGTCATTAGAGTCCCCCACAGACAGTTTCCCAAGTTCGGGCGAAACGTTGTAGAGGCCGTATGGTTTTATGGCAGGGTTCGGAAAATGCACGTGCGTTTATGCACGTGTCAGATTTCGGGCAGATGATACTGGTCGGCTTTGGTTTAAGCCGGGTCCGAGTATTATATTAAGTAGATATAATATCTTTGTCTCAGTTGCATTTGTATTCGGTCGTAATACAAATGCGGGTATATTTATACAGTTACGAGGTTATCCTGAAAGTCGTTTCAGGATCACTTTTGGAAGTTGCCAGTTTCCAGTTTCCAGTTTTCTATCAGCCGTCTTTTAACATTCGATTAAAGACGGATTTATCTTTTCTTAAGATGAGGGTTCTAGAAGTTTCTAGGATGTTCTAGAAGTTTCTAGGATGGTGACTAGGTTCATGAACCTTTGATTGCATTTATTATATGATGACTAGGTTTAAGTGAGTCATGGTTTACATTAATACATTTTGTTTTTGTTAAGATCTTTTCTTCATCATAAGCTTTGTGTTATGGTCACCACTTGGTTCCTACACTCACCCCCCCTCCTTTAAAAGTGGCCGGCCCTCTCTCTCCTCCTCCACTCACTCACTTGAAAAGATTATGGTTGTTAAAAAGAAAAGACTAAAGTTTTGGATGCATGGAAATTTCATAGTTCATTTCTTGTTCCATTTCATTTCCATCGGCAACTTCATTAACCGATCGTCCACAGACTTGGACGAAGTGAGACAAAGTCTTCTACTCATTCTCTACATCAATCTTGGTCGTCTCTTTTAGCAAACTTGACGACCGAGTTGCCTCGAGTCAGATGCGGGAGCCCGTTTAAAGAATCGTTGACGTGGTGCCACCTGGACGAGCAGATCGGAGATCGACGAGATCGGACCAGCCGCAACGGAGCGTGGGATGATGGTTAAAGAACGAAGGACTCGGATCGTTCGGTATAACCTTTCTACACTCTTTACAGTTTGTTAGTTTAGCAATAATGGCAGATCCGGGTTAAAGTATACGATAGCGCCAGTTAAAAAGTTTTTGTTCCGTATTTGGCGTCTGTAGACGGCCGGGGCGCTACCGTAGACTTACAGTGGTATCAGAGCCTCACCATTTTGCTTTACTAACTTGTGCTAACGCGTTTAAAACATCGATCGAACCGGAAATCAAAAACTACAAAATCCAATTTTCACAGTTTCTGTCGATTTTAAATGATGTCCTAAAATTATTCTACATATCGCAGAAAGTTGTGCAGGGTTGTAGAAACACACCGACGAAATTTGAGCAAATGATTCGACTATATTGCCGCGGAATCGCGGCCAAACCCATGGTTTGGCCGCGCATCCGCGGCCATTCTGTTGAATCATGCTTCCAAATTTGTACAGTGTTTTCTCCTCTGGATTTTGGGGTTTTTGGTATATATCTTTTGGGCCCAGGTTTTGTTACTGTTCACCAGATTTGCGTGGGACCCACTTTGTGATATTTAGTCGATCGAAATTTAAACATGTTAGTTTTCAGTACTTACATTATATCTCCGACCGGGAATGTCATTTGATCGGTAAACCGCGTCTGATTGCTATAGTTCTTTTAGACGGGTTTGCGAACGTGACATTCGCGTTGATGTTCTGTGTTGTGCTGTGTTGTTGCGGATTTGTCGTGGTGGATAGCAGTGTGCAATGATAGTGCTGTTTGGATTTAATTGTACATTTGATATTGCGGGGCGAGCGTCCAACTTGTGGACTGCCGTCACTGCCTGTTGTATAATATTCTTTTGGGGCACGACCAGCTTGCGGTCGATGTACTTGTTGTACTATTTTTCATTACTGTACTAGGTTTTGCACCGCGACGGAGTGCACGGATAGCCGGGTTCTGGAGGGCAACGGGTCCGCATCTCATGGCTTTGAGAGGCAGAGGGGGCCCACTCTAGAATTGGCAGACTATTCGCCGCACTCGTAGAGGGTACAGGTTGACCCAAGGTGGGGTGCTTAAGCTACCGGATTCCGTGAAGTGCAGGGTGGTCCATTCACTTTGCTGTAGGGGGATGCCTCGCTTCAGGTTTTGGCAGGTAACTTGCCGCACCCGTAGGGGTCTAGGTTTCATTGCACAGGCTATCCACACGACAGGGGAACGTCGGGTTTCAGCAGCGGCTCTGTGAAACTCGGGGATCCCAGATTATCTGTATTGTTCTGTGATGCTTATTACTTTTCTGTAATGTTGCATATTATCACGCCTGGAGCGATTATTTTATATTAGTTTATATACTATTAGATGTTGTATATGTTTTACACCCGCGCTAGTCCAGTCCCCGCTCTGTCGTTAGTTAAGTAACCTAACGGGTGATGACGGGACCCAGTGACGAATGCGGATGGCATATACGTACATTTTATTTTCGTTCTTTTCTGATGTGATTGATTGATGGGACCGCATTGATTCTGATCAATGAAAACTAAAGCAAACCTGTTTACAGTTGTTGGAATAAATTTAAAAAGTGTTATTGCAAAGACGTTTCCTTTTGTTTTGCATAGCGGTATTCAGTGGAATATCCTGCACCTCATTCGACGGGGCAAGGGCCGATATCCCTTCACCGGGACTGACCCCTTGGGCAGAAGTTTGCATCAGGGTAATAACTACACTATAGTCGATTACATGTTGCTTTGCATCGCGGTATTCAGTGGAATATCCTGCACCTCATTCCACGAGAAAAGAGCCGAGATCCCTTCACCGGGAATGACCTCTTTAGCAAAAGGTTTTCGCCACTATATTTTAAAAAAAAGCTATCAGGTTCCTTCAGCGATATCAAGTTCGTTACATTAAAGGTTTTTTCGCCAAAAACCAGCCGTGGCCCTCCGTCACTTCTTTTGGGTATTCAAAAGTATTCAAGCTATGCATTTTAGCCAAAGTTAAGGCATAGTGTTTGGTAGCTGCTGGGTATTCATTTGTTGCATAGATAGATGAGTTGGTTTGGGACAGTCGTTCTGCCGATTGGCCAAAGTCAGGGGCATGTGCGGGTGGGTTCAAACTGACAAGATAGTGACGGGTAGAACTTGGCATGTGACTTATGACATTTTGACCAAAGCCAAGGTCATAAGAGCATGGGGCAAAAATCATATCGGGAGTTTCTAAAGAAACTGAAACTTGCCAAGTATGCGCATACCTTCTGGAGTATGAGTAACGTGGATGCATTCCATCACGTTATCATGCGATGAGAGTTGGATCCCGATTCCCACTGATGAGTTGGTTTACTCTTCGGGTGATCCCGATTGATTCTTCTTTCAGGTTTGGAGGAGAATTTGACAGGACAGTGGGAGGTTTCCGGATTAGATAAAGTGATAACCATTCTGATCTAGGTTAGAGTGCACGCAGAGTGTTTCTTTTCTCTCTCTCTCTTTGGCAGCGACCTTTGACCGACCCTAGACTATGACTCAGTGACCAAGTTGACCGAACCTTCTTAAAATACTGGCTTTTGGATTGTCTATGTTGCATAAGTCATTGCCACTCCTTCTTCTACCCTTTGCATTTCTCAGAACACCCGTATTATTACGGACATCCACTTCTATTGGATAGATCCATCGTATGGTTATATACGAACTCGAAGGGACTTCTTCGAGGATGGATCCAGGTTCAGGAGAAATAGAATTGGTTTATTCAGTTGTCTTTTATTATCACCTTCTCTCAGGTTGCGAGAGCTCCTTGGTTTAGGAGAGTACACCTGTTACGCTTATTGGATAGTCTTATTCCAAACCATAGGCAGGTGCCGAAAGGTAGGGAATGAAGAAAACCAATTAGCCTAAGTAGGGTGTGCAGAAGGCAATAACTAAAGACAAAATAAAGGGATTAGAAAGAGGGCAAAGTAAATTGCGACTGATATCATTCACGACCAAACCGCGTACTTCATCGCCACCACTATTTCACCTTTGAAAGAATAAGGTATTATTCAGTTGTCTTTTATCATCACCTTCTCTCAAGATGTGAGTACTCCTTGGTTTAGGAGGGTACACCTATTATGCTTACTGGATAGTCTTCTTCCAAACCATAGGCTGGTGCCGAACGGTAGGGAAGGAAGAAAACCATTTAGCCTAACGAAGGTGTACAGAAGGTAACGACTAAAGACAAATAAATGGATTTGGAGAGAAGGCAAAGAAATATACGGTTAAAGTCATGAATTGGATTATGGAAGAGGCATTACTATGAATACCAGGATACCCCTACAAAACATTTTCATGTTTCAGTGCATTGTTAAAAGAAAACTGTTTTCCCGATTAGATACTTACTCCAAGGGTATGTATTTACCAGGTTTCATTCTCATATCTGTATGGTTTTACAGATGATGAGTGGGAGTAAGTTATTGGGAATTAGGTGATTATCCTCATTATATCGGAATTCGTTGTAATTGGTGATATTTGAGGAAATCGCCAGGGTACAGTTTTCCACCTACGACGCACAGGTTTTGAGTTATTCAACTCAGGGGACTTATACAGAGTATTGTATGTTGTCCAGTGTCCATCAGGACAAAGGGGTAGGTCCTCGTACTATGTTCTGTTTACTTATAACTTCTCTAGTTTTTAGACAAGTGTTTCGTAGAAATACAAGGTCTAAGTTTTGAGAAGTTGTGGGTATAAGAATAAAGTAGAGAACCAGGTATCACAAGTATCGGGATTCTTCAAAGAGATCGGAGATGTAGATTCTTGTGATTGGTATTCAGATGATAGTAATGGTTTTGAGAAACTTGTTTCTCTTTCAGGTTACTCATAATTGGAAGGATTCCTAAGTTGAGTAATGCTGATTAGCCCCTCTCCATTAAGTTGATATGCACTGGAGACAGCTGCATGATTGAATATGGTTCCAATTAAATAAGTGCCAAAGTTTCTATATTGGATATAGAATAGTTCGTACCTTAAAAGATGTTAAGGTACGGGGAGTTGTCCAGCTTATGCTTAAAACCAGACACTGGATAACTCGGGGCATGTTTCTGTAATGGCTGTTTGTGGGTTGACCCTGGCTGTGACGAGGGTTGATTTTCTACCATTTGGAAGATCAATAGTGATATTGTTCTTGACTCGCCACAGTTTTAGTAAAATGGACTTTTTCAGAAAACAGTAGTGGGAGTATGGTAGAACTGGAAGTGATTCCAGAACCGCAAACGATTACGGAAAATTTAATAGGACCTATATATTCAATCAGGTTTGACATTCCATTAGCCACTCCGCAGATACGGTGGGTAACCTCAGACACCCGAGAGGTACTTCGGTAGCCTCAAGGACGGTGACAGGGAGGATCTTATCTACCCAGACTTGACACTACTGTTGTTCCAGGCTATGAGACCCGGTAGGAGGGTTGTCGTAGTCAGTGGGAGCAGCGGAAGTATAGTAGGCAAGATGCTTATATCTATTTATAGACTTGAGCAGTTATAGCGGAGATAGATCATCTAATTTTGATGTGACAGTCATGGGTTTGACTTCATCAGAATAGGGGATGGATCTGTTAAGAAGGTAGTAGGGTGTGATGTCATGGTATATGGATGACATACACAGAGTAGGAAGTAAAATTCCTATACTACGATCGGTTGTACTGTGGTCGTCACACAGTTGTTTCTCCAGACAGGATATGGATATAATATTTGACATTCTGGTTCCTGGATCTATGGTTTTAGATCTAGATTTGGGTAGTTTCCCAATGTGGGTACTTTGACAGATATTCTAATGGTTTTTAGAATAGTTGACTCCTAGCATGGTGGTGTACCTGCAGGTGATGGAGTCACCCTCTCTAAAGGTGTCGTATAGACTAAAGGGGAGAGGACTGTGCATGATTGGCAGATCACTTGCTTAGGCAATTGAGTCAATCGTGAGGTGTCAAGTACCACACCAGATGTTTTTTTTGCACTAGATGCGATAAGTTTGTATTAATCCAATCCTGGAGAGACATAAGGAAGCAGTTTTAGAACATAAGTGGATGTTCTACGGATTTGATGACGGCAGCCTCCTTCGGGAGACGATTATCATTCCAGGCTTCAAAGGTGACATGGATGACAGAGTGATTGTCAGAGTTTTAGTTTTCCCTCTGACGAGGGACAGTATTATGGACAGGTGGTCCAAGAGGATACTGTGGGTGGCATGGTGCCGGATACTGATTAGGTTCAGTGATCGATACAGTCTAAGAAGTTTGGATTTGGAGTTCATTTATGAACTAGGTCCCATCAGATATCCAGACATATTCTAAGACAGGTATTACTCGATTCGGGAGATGCCTTTCTCCGCGAACTTGAGATTTAGAGAGATATAGAAAGAAACATCTAGGCGGATCCACTCACTGAGGCTATTTCTCGAACACAATAGTTTTACAAACGGGCTTTGTGAAACTGATTAGTAGAGGAGTTGGATGTTCGGTTTCACACGGGCTGTGAGTAGTCGACATAGCAATAATTAGCCTTGAGTGCAAGTGGGAGATTGTTGGAGATAGTGCCCTCATAGTCAATTATTGGATCGCAGGTACGTGATTGCAATGATTGCGGAGGACCTATACCGGTAGGACAGTCTTACTCGAGATGATAGTATGCTATCTGGTTTGCCTTTATCAGTCGTGTACATGTTCAGGTGACTGATTACATGTTACACTTTGATAGAGCCCTTAGGATCTTGCTTTACTACCAACTGTATGACGGTGATCATATACGTGAGAGTTGGGTAGTTTATATGCATATCCTTAATTGTGGTCCCTAGTCGTGGGAGTTTCGAGATAGGGCATCGATACTCCGGAGTAGACTAGTGTATACAGTCGAGACCCCGACGAGGGGCTGTGGCCGGTCTCACAAGCCACTGGTGTCAGTTGGATCACCTAAGATGTATACAGGTGCTCATTGGGTTATGAGTACACCGGACAGGACTCACCGGGAGCCTGCTAGTTGGTATTATACATATCGTCAGATAGCAGTTCCCTGGTGACATGTGTACAGGTTAGTTCATCGACCTGAGGTCGTCATTTGTCTCGTGTGAGTTCCCACTGTGCTTTGATTTCTACCCTACCACGGCTCAAAGGAGTCGTGCAAACAGGTAGCTTTTGGGTACAGTCCCGAGCCATATGGAGGCATGTGAGCGGATCGGCAGGGGATTCGTCTCTCCTAGTATTGGGGGCGAGATCGTGCTGTGTCTAGGAGAGCCATTACACAAAGCCCACGGCAGTGGCAGGAGATTTACTGGTAGGTACTCCAGTAGTATCTCAGGGTGTTATTAGGCTACACTCCGACACGACTTATACTGCTATTGGGGGTCTGACGTTTCTAGCCCCCTAGGCAGATATGCGATACTCATAGACGAACGGACCGGACTGTATATACATTGTCACTGTTAGGCTCAGTAGGGTTTCCGGATGAGTTCGCTCATCGGCCTCCCTTGAGGTCAGTCCATGGGCAGCCGTTACGCATAGCTAGTGCCGCTGACGGTTTGTGGTTAAACCCACTGCCAGGGTACTGACGAGTCATTAGAGTCCCCCACAGACAGTTTCCCAAGTTCGGGCGAAACGTTGTAGAGGCCGTATGGTTTTATGGCAGGGTTCGGAAAATGCACGTGCGTTTACGCACGTGTCAGATTTCGGGCAGATGATACTGATCGGCTTTGGTTTAAGCCGAGTCCGAGTATTATATTGAGTAGATATAATATCTTTGTCTCAGTTGCATTTGTATTCGGTCGTAATACAAATGCGGGTATATTTATACAGTTACGGGGTTATCCTGAAAGTCGTTTCAGGATCACTTTTGGAAGTTGCCAGTTTCCAGTTTTCTATCAGCCGTCTTTTAACATTCGGTTAAAGACGGATTTATCTTTTCTTGAGATGAGGGTGAGTCATGCTTCTAGAAGGTTCTAGAAGTTTCTAGGATGGTGACTAGGTTCATGAACCTTTGATTGCATTTATTATATGATGACTAGGTTTAAGTGAGTCATGGTTTACATTAATGCATTTTGTTTTTGTTAAGATCTTTTCTTCATGATAAGCTTTGTGTTATGGTCACCACTTGGTTCCTACACTCACCCCCCTCCTTTAAAAGTGGCCGGCCCTCTCTCTCCTCCTCCACTCACTCACTTGAAAAGATTATGGTTGTTAAAAAGAAAAGACTAAAGTTTTGGATGCATGGAAATTACATAGTTCATTTCTTGTTCCATTTCATTTCCATTGGCAACTTCATTAACCGATCGTCCACGGACTTGGACGAAGTGAGACAAAGTCTTCTACTCATTCTCTACATCAATCTTGGTCGTCTCTTTTAGCAAATTTGACGACCGAGTTGCCTCGAGTCAGAGGCGGGAGCCCGTTTAAAGAATCGTTGACGTGGTGCCACCTGGACGAGCAGATCGGAGATCGACGAGATCGGACCAGCCGCAACGGAGCGTGGGATGATGGTTAAAGAACGAAGGACTCGGATCGTTCGGTATAACCTTTCTACACTCTTTACAGTTTGTTAGTTTAGCAATAATGGCAGATCCGGGTTAAAGTATACGATAGCGCCAGTTAAAAAGTTTTTGTTCCGCATTTGGCGTCTGTAGACGGCCGGGGCGCTACCGTAGACTTACAGCGTTCGTGGCCGTTTTGAACGTAGTTCGATACGCCCAGAGAGCCTCTTGCATCATTTCGTGCCAGTCCTTCTTATTCCGGGACACCATTTTCTTCATGATCTTTGTCAAGGTTTTGTTGAAGGCTTCAGCTAGACCATTAGCTCGTGGATTATAAACCGAGGAATATCTCCAGTCTATATTGTGCTGCTGTGCGAAACGACTGATCTTGTGGCTTCTGTAGGCTGGCCCGTTATCGGAGATGATCCGTCGCGGAGTTCCAAAACGATATATGACGTGCATCCTGAAGAAATGGAGGATATTCTCCTTCTTCACTTCTCTCAGCGGTACTGCCTCTGCCCATTTGGAGAAGTAGTCAGTCGTCGCCAGAATGAAACGATGTCCCCTGGACGATGCTGGTTCGATGGGGCCGACTATATCAATTCCCCACATTTCGAATGGCCAGCTAGCCACCGTTGGGTGTAGTGGATTTGGATGTTGGTGGATGAAGTCCCCATGGATCTAGCATGAGTGGCATTGCTTCGCATATTCAAGGCAATCCTGAATCATCGTGGGCCAGTAGTATCCCATCCGTTTGATCTTCAACTTCATCTTCGGGCCCGCTTGGTGAGAACCACAGATTCCGTCATGAACTTCCTGGATGACTCTTTTCGCTTCGTCAGGTCCTAAGCATCTCAACCACAGAGAATCAAATGACCTCTTGTACAGAGTATCATTGACGAAGGCGAAAGACAGAGCCCGTTTCATGAGCTGATGTCTTGTGGACGCATCTTCGGGCATTCAATGGGACTTAAAGTAGTCTATGAAGACTTCCCTCCAATCCTCAGCCTTTTCTCGTTCGTCTGCTCATTCACTCCCTTTTCCTCGGATGATTCCGGAGGTATTTTTGCTGGGGCAAGCACCCGACGGCTTTGTACCACGATTCTAACGTCATCGAGGTTCTCGTCAGCCAGTTCTTTAGCAAGTTTGGCCAACGCGTCTGCTTTGCTGTTTTCCGCGCGCGGTATGCTTTCCAAAGTATAGGAGGGAATTCGGGTCAACAGTTGTTGCACCTTTTCACCATACTTCACCAACTCCGGTTTGCACGTTTGATAGTCGTTGTTTACTTGACTAACGACCAGTTGGGAGTCTCCATATATGAAGAGGTTTTCAATTCCCATGTCAATGGCGATCTCGAGGCCTGCTATCAGAGCTTCGTATTCGGTTTCATTGTTCATCCTCGGCTCTGTTAAGGAGAAAGCGAAGCGCATTATCCCTCCTTGTGGAGTCACGAAGATGAGGCCTACCCCCGATTTGATTATAGGGGTACTTTGTTTGCGCTTTTTCATGGAAGATGCTCCATCGAAATAAAGTTCCCATTGGGTATCACCACCGTCGATCGCATCAAACGCATGTTCGTCTGGAAGATCGCAATTTAGAGGAGAATCGGTGGGTATCGGATGCTCAGCGAGGAAGTCGGCGATGGCCTGGCCTTTCACTGCCTTGAGAGGTTGATATGTTATCGAGAACTCCATCAAGAGCAGGGCCCATTTAGCGAGTCGTCCCGTCAATATAGCCTTTGACATTAAGTATTTAAGAGGGTCCACTTTTGAAATGAGACGGACCTCATGTGCCAACGCATAGTGCCTGAGCTTTGTTATCGCGAAGATTAAAGCCAGGCAGTGTTTTTCGATGGGGGAGTAGTTGCTTTCTGCCCCTAGTAGAACTCGACTTAAGTAGTAGAGTGCTCTTTCCTTCCCTTGATCGTTCTCTTGTGCCCATAATGCGCTTAGGGAACCTTCGAGGGCGGTTGTATAAAGAATGAGAGGTTTTCCCTTAACCGGAGCAGCCAACACTGGCGGGTTTTGCAGGTACTGTTTAATTTCATCCAGCGCGCCTTGGCATTTTTGATCCCAGACGAATGGAGTTCCCTTCTTCATCAGGTGGCTGTAAGGACGGCACTTGCCTGAAAGGTTGGCTATAAATCGCCGTATATACGCGAGCTTTCCTTGGAGAGACCGCATCTGTTTGAGAGTTCTAGGCGGAGTCATTTCCATGATCGCCTTGATCTTTGACGGATCTATCTCAATACCTCGGTGTCGGACGATGAATCCCAGGAATTTGCCCGAGGAAACTCCGAACACACACTTGAGGGGGTTCATCTTCAAGTTGTATTGTCGAAGGCGTTGAAATACAATCTTCAAATGCTCGAGATGTTCCTCATATGATTTGCTTTTAACCACGAGATCGTCAATATAACATTCGACTATTTCGTGTATGAGGTCATCAAAGATTTTCGTCATGGCCCTCTGGTAAGTAGCACCGGTGTTTTTTAAACCGAAGGGCATCACCTTGTAGCAGAATATACCCAAAGGAGTCCTGAAGGCGGTGTGCTTCTGGTCTTCGGGATGTATCTTTATCTGATTATACCCTGATGAGCCGTCCATTAAGGAGAAAACCTTATGAGTGGATGTGTTGTCTATCATCAGTTCGGTGACTGGCACTGGGAAATCGTCCTTCGGGCAGGCTTTATTGAGATCCCGGAAGTCCACGCATATGCGCACTGTCCCATTTTTCTTCATCACCGGGACAATGTTGGCGATCCATTCAGGGTATTGAACCTCTTGGATGAAGCCGGAGTCGATCAGCTTCTTGACCTCGGCGTTGATACTCATCTCAAGCTCGAGCCGCATTCTTCTTGGTGCTTGCTTGACTGGCTTGACACCTGGGGATATCGCCAATTTGTGCACAGCAACTTCTGGATCTAGTCCCGGCATTTCGGAATAGTTCCATGCGAAGAAATCTTTGTGCTGTAGAAGCACGTCCTTTAACGCAGCCACCCTTTCTTCAGATAGCAGCTCGCTAATGAATGTCGGTCGCGGGTCATTTGCCGTTCCCAACTCAATTTTCTTAAGGTTATCTGCAGTGGTATGAATTCCATCTTCCAGCTCTTTTGGCGCTGGTGGAAATTCTGAGATTACCTCGTCTTTGCTGTTTTTGAAGCACCAGGGAAGGTCATCCATATCCTCGGGCTCTTCTTTTGATATCGTTATCACGTGACAAGTACGGATTCGCTTCCAATCCCAATGCGGAACTGGTTCTTCTTTCGTGGCCTTGGGTTCGTGCTTCTGTGGCGGCGCTACCCTCCAGTTGTCGGACAGAACGAACTTGCCAAGCTGATACTGATCTTCAACCTAATTCTTGAAGGAGAAGCAGTCTTCAAGAGGATGTCCTATTACTCGATAGTAAGAGCAATAGTCCGGGTGTGAAACTTCGCCTGCTTGTTTAGGGTGTTTAGACTCCGACAGTGTAAGCATCTGATGTTTTAAAGCGGGGTCAAGTATCTTCTTCGTCTTGTCACGAGGAAACGAGTACGCTCGACCCATTTTCTTCATAAGGGATAGATCAATAACGCTCGACTCCCGTTTGCGTGGCTTCTTAGCCCCGCTTTGTTGTTGTTGAGTGCTTTTTCGGCCTTTCGACTTGTTTCTGCCTCTGCGTCGAGCCTTTTTTATAACAGGTTGACAGGGGGCGGCACTTTCATCTTTCATGGTCTGTTGAAGGAGACGTTGCGTTTTGGCTTTCTCATAGATGTCCATTTTGCGGTTGTGGTCATCTCGGACTTTTTGACCAGCTTCCCTTATAAGCCTGTCCATTTGCTCTTCAAACGACGGACCGTGCACTTTTGCATCTGGAACTTTTATTGGTTCAGGATTGGCGTCCTCCCATTGAGCACCCGCTTCTTCATTGAAGTTGTGCACGACGTAACAGTCGCGGAGCAGCTCTCGTTTCTTGGAGCGAATGTATCCGAGCCCGATTGTCTCCATTCTCCCATTAGGCAGCTTGTGCTGAGTTCCAGGGACGTTCCGGACCCTGTCATAGAATTTGGCATTTTTAACGGTCTGTTTGAAGGGTATCCCTTAGCGCTTCAACAGCCTCTTCAAGCCTTCTGTATAATATCTGGGTAGACGGATGGGTTGAAGCCTGTCCAACGTAGGATCCGCCCCGTGCCAGATTTCTTTCTCCACTTTGGTTTCTTCAGAGCGGTAGAATAGAATTGCTTTTTCGCTTTCTCGCCTGGGAGGGATATAGAATGTTCGCAGCTCTTCTACATTGTAGATATCAAGCGCATCCAGTTCTTTACGGTGTTTAAGCGGCACCATGGCGACTTGTAGACTTTTCTCTTCGTTAGCGGACGTTCGTATTGAAGGTCGAGCAGAGAATACAGCATGGATCTCATCTTCCGAGTCGCTACCAAAGACCAACGTAGGAGCGAACGGCCCTGGCTTGTTGTGTTGGGGTGGACCCGAATAAACTATCTCCTCCTCTTCTTCAGTATCACTGCCGAAGACAGGGATGGTGGCATTAGCTTTGTTCTCCGGCTTGTGACACCTCTCCGTGTCTTCGAAATCCGGTAAGAAGTATTTGGCATTTTCATATTTGCGAACCTCATTCACAGAGAACGGGTTCAGTTCTCCCGCCACGGTATACTCGAGACCATCCTTAGAATACTTCATACACTGATATTGTGTAGAAGGGATGATGTTGTACTCGTGTAACCACGGTCGGCCGAGCAGAGCGTTGTAGCATGTCTTGGCGTCTATGACGTGGAACTTAATGTCCGTGACGAGTAGCCCGAAGCGTAGCGTCAGTATCACAGACCCAAGAGTTCTTGATGACTGGGAGTCAAACCCGGAGATAGTGATCTTGTCCCGAGCAAGGTGTTGGACGCTCATGCAGATTTCTTTTAACACCCGCACATTGAGGAGGTTAACGGAGGATCCATTGTCGATCAGGATTTTGCCTATTTTTATATCGTGACAGTATCCTGAGACATAAAGGGGGCGATTGTGTTCGCACGTCCCAAGGAGAAGGTCTTCATCACCAAAAGCGACATCGGCCGTGTGCACTTCCTCCAATTCATCTTTCATCTTTTCCTCGGCCAGGAGAGCTTGGAATTGCTCCGGATCCTGCAATGCCTTGACTAGCGAATCTCTCGCCTCCTTTGATAGCAAAAGGGCATCAAGAATGCTGAGCTGTGAGGGTAGCTTCCTCAGATGCGCTAATACGTTGTAATCCACCTTATTTCTTTTCGGAGGGTCCTTGGCGTTTAGCTCCTCCACAACTTGGTCATCTAAGATGATATCTTCAGGGACCTTCTCTTTTCCCTTATCTTTTTTATTTAAGGGTCCAAGATTCTTTTCGGGGAGCATGCGATTACGTAGCCGGATATTTTCGCAGATCTTCGGCTCTTCTTCTTTTCCCGAAATGGATTCTTTAAAGAGAGGGCCAAGCTCCAGCTCTTCATCAGAATCACTCCCGAATGTAAGCACCTGTGATCCCCTGGCGTTAACCATGCGACAATCACCGGTAATTCTGTTAAACCCTTCGGTCATATCTTTCCGCTCCCGACGAGTTTTACGTTCCTCCCGCTTAAAGTGTTGTCGATGAGCAACATATCTGTAGCGTTTTGAAAATCGTTTCAGTGAAATTTCGGAAAATCGGTAAAATAAGGGGGCTTTTTGTAAAAAGTCAAAATGCAAATATCTTATTATAAAAATTAAATATACATATTCTAGCTATGTAATTGCTAGTAATTGGTGTTTATTGAGCCACTGGTGAAATTTTAAATTTTCTGAAAAATTTTCCGAAATTAATTATTTTAATATTATTTTAAGCCGTCACTAATATATTTAATTAGGGAAAATTACAAATTGGAATGAGTTGAAACAAATTTTGTGCATCATAAAACTTTAAATAAAATTTTATCATGTGGTTTTTTGAAACGAAATCGTTTGCCAAAACGGTTTAGAAATTATTGAAGAAAAAAGGCTTTTTTTTAGTGTAAATGGATGTTTGGGTATTGTATTTGTCTTTTTCCCTCACCCACACCCTCTCACCCCTTTCCAAATCAGCAGCCCCCACTTCCACTCTTCCCCACTTAAAGATTTGAAGAGAAAAGCAAAAGAAAAGAAAGGAAAAGAAAAGAATAATGAGAGAAGAAGTTGGTGTGTTGACTTGGGGGTATTTTATCTTGACTTGGACTTTCTTTTCCACACCCCACACACTCCACACCCTCCCCCACACCTGCTGGCCGAGCCCCCCTCCTCCTTCAGCAGCAACCTCTCCCAATTCCCTTCTCATTCTCTTGGGAAAAAAATTAATAAAAATTGCCTCAAAATCCATCAAATAAATCCCAAAATCCAAATCCAACTCCTACCCATTTCTCATTAGCCATTCTAGCATGGATCTAGGGATCAAAATGGCATTTTGGGAGGCTAGATCTTGAGCTTGATCTCATCATGGGAGGTATAATCTCATGCTTTTGTTAAAATTTGTTATCTAGCTGCTTTAATCTAAGTTAACTAAGTGCTTAATTAGGTTTTTGATGAGTTTAATTGCATGATTAAAGATTTCAAGTTAGGGTTTTGTTGTGGAAATGGGTTGTGATAAATTGTGCATGGTTTTGTGATGTCGATTAACATCTTAAGTTTTATAGAAAGCTAATTTAGTTGTTAATTCCAAACCATTACTTATAAAATGCCCTAATTAAGTTATTTTGCTAACTAGAGTTTTGGAAAATTATTAAATACTTTAGATTAAATTATAATTATGGTTTCATGTCATTATAGATAATATATTGAGTGGTTTAATGCCTTTAGTTCATGAAAATCCTAGCTAAATTGTTGTTTGTGCATTTTTGCTATAAATTGTTAAAAATTGGGTATTTTGTAAACTAGAATTTTGGGGTTAATGGAATTTAATGAGATTAAATTGTGGATATTGTTTTTATGACTTATTTAAGATATTTAGTGAATATTGTGGCCGCTAGATTCGTTCATACATCAAGTTTTGTACTAAAACGGTGATTTGTGCTTGCTAGATTTTCGGAAAAATGACTTTTTAAGTGAAATTGGGGTTTTTGTGAGTTTTAACCTATTTTATATTAAAATTAGTGTTCGTGAATGTGAAAATGAGTGTGTTTGGAGTTTTTCTTGATCAATCGACGTTTGTAAGCCGATGTCGAGGGTTTTTGGGTCGATTTGTGAAAGCAACCATAGGTTTTGACCTATGTGGGACGTTTTGGTCAAGAGTCGGATTTTAATGCGATATGGTGCGTTATGATGTGTAGGTACCCCATGTAGACTTCGAGACGACAAGCAAGCGCGTGGCGACGTCGGCACCGGCGAGCGAGGACCAGGTGAGTAGATTTATATCTACGGGGAGAAGTCGGGTGGATGGCGTATAGCACCCCCGCAGTTCGTGGTGATGTATACGAATACGTATACACACATTATTGATTATATTTTGTTTGAGTTTATTGATGATAAATATGGATGGTTTAGTATCGCGAAACCCTAGAGTAGTGGTCGCACCATACATGCACACACCCACCCATACTTGCATACATTCTTCTTCCATTTGTGTTTACGGGAATATATATAGTTATGTGTTCACATGGGTATGGGACTATGTGTTCACATACGGATTTGAGGATGATACTTGGGATTGAGATGAGTCGATGAGATTTGTGTTGAGGTTGTGATATCGATGATATGGCAGGATTCGTACTTGAGGTACGTCCTGGTGTCATAGCAGATCTTGGGGCGGCGATACGGGTGAATAGTGTTATAAATAAAATGGTCGACATGTGATCGTGATGTGAGGCATGATATGCTAGGATATTGATATTAGGCCGTATCGGACGATGTATACCCCTTGATGATGATATGTGCTGACGATATCGGTTTGTACGAGATTGTCGATCAGTAGTCAGATCATGAGTATATTGAGGATATTAGTATTGTACTAGACATAGGTCAGTACCCTAAACTATGATCTTGGATAAAGAGGATACCAGAGGAATAGTATGAGGAATATGATATTGACCCATACCCAGATTTGAGGATGCCGTACGACGGATTTACGTACGAGCTATATCTTGATGATTGATCCGCACTCTTGACTTGGGATGTCTGATTATAGATATGGTATCGGATATGATATTATTGATGCGGGATCACGGACTAATATATATACAGGTATGTATATGTATCAACTCAGATGTTAGGCGGTTTCCTTACCTGTAGTCTAGCTTGTAGCTTAACCCTTTAGTTTAGTTAGTTGTTAGATTAGATTCGTTTCCTACCTATTTCAAAGCTTACGAATCGTGCGTATTTTAAAAGACAAGTCAAGGGATTCTACGGATATTTCAAAAAACGTATCTTTTCTTAAAAACACCGTAGCCCCTATTTTCAAAACCCCACGATTCGTGTTATTTCAAAAGGCACCATTGTAGGACTTATATTAGGTTAATGCAGATTAGTTATCGTTGAGTCTAGTATTCAGCTCCCGCTCATTATTGTTGTTCGCTCCGCATCACATGCTTATATTATGCTTCATATTCTACTGTTGATATCTTGTGGTTAGGACACCAGCACCATTACCGATGATGCGTATGTACCACGTACACTTACTTGCCGGCTCACACACATCTTCATCGGTAATTGCCATGTCATGTACACCTTAGAAAATATTATTGCTTGATATAGCCTGTTAGCTAATAGTTTAAACATGATATTAGTGTACTTGCCTTATATGTTAGTCTAGACATTGTAGTTATTACCTGCTACTTCATGCATACTGTTATTCATTGTTATGCCGCATTCATGGATTCTCATGCATATATTCACTTTTTACGTGCTATTGAGGTTTTGGATTCGGATTTCCATGAGATTTTCTGGATTTGGGGAAAACCGCAAAACATATACAAACTTCTTCTTTCTCTTTTTAAATGAAAAGCGCGGTTTTTCCCGTGATGTATGAGTCGTCCACCATGAGTTTGCGGATGGATTTCGAGACCCGATTCGAGGAGTTGGATGAACCGTTTCGGGTACATGGTGGACCCGGTAAGGTACCCCGGGACAAGAAGCTCGTGGTGATGAAGATGAGCCTGGCAAGGGGAGACTACCTACCGATGATTTTACCCGACGCGTCGGATATCCGGAGGATACCGTCGTGGTCTTGAGATGGATGGTAGGGGCCGGTCTGGACTGACGGCGCCCTAGATATTGAGATTGAGACATTGAGATTTCGAGATATTGAGATACTAAGATTTGATGATACAGGCCAGTCCGGATAGCCGGAGCCTGAGGTTTTGAGACATTGAGATTTATGTTTTGTGTCGATGCTAGACACTGTTGATGCTGATTTCATTTATGATACCTCATTTTAAAAATACAAAGGAAATCTCACTAATTTATGAAAATAGTTTCTTCATTTACATGTATTCTGTTTTCATGCATTCATACCTCATTCATAAGATATATTGCTACCTGAGGCACTGACACGGGCACATGAGATCACAATCGGGTTAGATATTACCCTAGCCATTGTTATAGGCTGCATGTTATTCATATATTTGAGGATATATTATGATCATTGACCTAGGTTGCGTTATTTATGCGATTTCTGTGCGTACATGTTTTTCTATTCACGAGTTGGCAACTCACCCCCGTTGTGCCCCAGTTTCTTGCAGGTTTGCCGTACAGGTTTCTTTACGGCTTGCGGGCATAGTTTCCTTCGGGTGATTTGCTAGTAGATGGGTTTACTTGTATCGTACCCCCATTATATATCTTGTATATTATTATTCTGTTATATCTAGAAGTTCTATCAACCAAACTTGTATTTATCTCAGATAGAGACCAGTGATGTTTATTCTTTCGACCTTAGAGTCGCGCATTGTATTTCTTTGGATTTCTTGCTGTTTTGAGTTTCCTTTTGAGTTTTGATCCTCGCCCTTGGCGTTGTATATTATATTGCTTGTGTGGTTGTGACCGTCGATTGACGAAGAGCTAGCTCCCGCTTGGGGATGCCTTTTTATTGATTTCATATACTATTCATGTTGTATCCCGTTTGGGAGCCAGTATTTACAAAGGAGACTCTGCCGAAATTTTCAGGAAATACTTGATGTTTTTAAAACCGCATAATTCGGCTTATGCTATTAAAACTACTTGATCTTAAATTGGTTTCCAGGAAATACTTGATGTTTTTAAAACCGCATAATTCGGCTTATGCTATTAAAACTACTTGATCTTAAATTGGTTTCCTTCACTCTACTACTTTTCTTGCTTTGGATTTCTGGGTTTTTTCGGCTTACTTAGATTACGTACGCCTCGAGACGTTTCGTAGTTTAAGTGCCGGTCATGTTCCGTACTTTCGGGACGTGACAATATCCTTGCCACCATCTATCGAAAGCTTTGCACTCTTGAGTGGGGTGCGAAACCTTCTGATGATATAAGCAATAGGAGGGGTGCATTTCCATTTCACCAGTAATTTTTCCTTCAGAGGATGGTAGCTTCATGCCCATTGACACGGCTTTAGCGAACCTTTTCCTCGTCTTGATTTTGATTTTATCCGCAGTCGGTGTACTTTGCTCCAGCGGGAGTGTTTCAGCTCTTTCGTCAAGTTGCTGGCGCTTGGCCCTTTCAAATATAGCCGTCTCGCGTTCTCGATCAGCTTTACTTTTCAACCGAGCTTCGTTAAGGAATGCGTCAATTACTTCATCTGATGGCCCCAGAATTTTTGGTTCGGTATCTGCCCCCAGCTTTTCAGTGCAAGGAGTCTCTTCATCGTCTGTCAACGAATGGGAGATCATATGACAGCTCGCCACATATTCTTCAGATTCATCAGATGAACTTTCTCCCCCATCTTCCTCCTGAAAGACATGATTGAGGAACTCTTGGAATGTAATGGGAGTCCGTGCCTTCTGGTTGTATTCCTCCAGCGCGTCAATTTGTTTTTGCAAGTCCGTGCGCTTGTCGCCAGGCTTCACGGGCTTCTTTGACTTCTTTTTCTTCTTCTTTGAAGATTTCAACGGCTGGTTATGAATGCTTGGGCCACCTCCATCGGTCTTTGGAGTTGGACGTGGCTTAAACATCCCCTCAATGACCTGCGGTTCCAACGGGTTCTTCCATCTAATCGCTGGGCATGCCTGAAGATCATTTAGTATCATCTTTGTCTTGGTTGATAATACAACCTCCCAAGGAGCTTCTTCAATGACGGAGCATGTTGCCCCCGGCGTATTCGTCCCCTTAGATGTGTGGGGTTGCGGGGGATTCACCTTCTATTTGTCAAATAACGCGAATTTGACCTGTCGGTATTGGTTTTCAAGCCAATTTTTGAAAACGTAGCAATCTTCGATCGGATGGCTCAGTACTCAATGATAAGGACAGTAGTTGGGCTCATTGACATCACTTGGTTGCAACGGACGTTTTGGATCCGGTAGATTTATGAGTCGGTTGCGTAGCGCCAGCTCGAATAACCTCCTCGTTTTATCGCGAGGAAAGGAGTAAGAGCGTCCTAGCCTCTCCTCAAGGGCCACGTACGGACGCATATTATTTTGACAAGCAACCGGCTTCGAGTGGCTCGGTTGTTGTTGAGCATTAGCGACAACGATCGCTTTTCCCTTCCCTTTGTCATTTCGGGAGTCCGGCTTTTTAAGAGGGGGTTTATGGCCCATCTGATCCATTTGTGCTAGCTTGTCAATTAAGGTCTGGAAGGTAGTCGGCTTGAAAAACATCATGAATTGCGAGATGGTCGCTTGCGGATCAAGGGTTCCCACAAACATACCCACCGCGGGAGCTTCTTCAATGCGCTGCTCGCACTTTGACCATAAGTTCCGCCATAGTATAGAATATTGAACCCATGTCTCGCCCGGCTTTACCCTGGCGTTAATCAGTGCCGTCATCGGGGTGCGTTCACTGGCGCTTGCAAAACGCTGAGTAAACAACAGCTCTATTTCCGCGAAGGTCTTGATAGAGTCGTTCGGGAGCTCAGAGTACCACTCGAACGCCGTATTTGATAAACTTCCAACAAACTGGCGAAGCAACAGCTTGTCGTCACCGCCGGTGTTGCCGCAGAGTGTAAGTCGATGTAGTACACCCCAGTACTTGTGGGGAGGCGGAATTTTCGAAAACAATCAAGTTTAAAGAACGAACATCGACTAACCGCTTAAATCGAAGCTAAACAACTAATAACCGAACATATAGTTATACTAAACTAAAGTGTTAAAGGATTATACCTATCGATACTAGTCCTTCGTCTTTACGATCTCCTTGTTCTCCTCGGCCTTCTCTAGGTAGTAGACGATCCACCCGAGAGCAAAACTCCAAGCTAAACCTCAAACTTGAGGTAACTAATCAACTTTGATTGCTAATCAAAGATGAAAGGATGATAAAGAGTGATGGTTATGGATTGTTTAGTCTAACTAATCCTTTGATCTCAACTCATGAGGTGTAAGGATTAGGGTTTGAAGATGAGAGCTTGAGGAGAGAGAATGTGAATGAGATTATGATAGAAGAGAGAGAGTGTATCATAATATATCATGAAGCATTTCTTTTTAAGAAAAATGAATAAAGGAAATGAATAAGCATGCTTCATGAAATATCTAGTGGTGATTCATTAGCATGAGTCATTAAGCAATAAATGTGCATTAATGAAATGAATGAATCACCACCATGACTCACTTTCTTATCCAAAAGAAACCTCCTTAGTCACATCTTCTAGAAGCTTCTCGTACAATTACGAGAACGCCCCTCCAATCCGTAAAAATACGGAAAAACTTTAGACTGTAAAAATCCAATAACCGGATACCAGTAACTGGCTTAAACCAAAGCCGACTGGTAAAAACTGTCCGAAAGTCATACGTGCGTAAACGCACGTATGCGTCCGAACCCTTTGTCGCAAAACCATGCAACCTCTATATCGTTTCGCCTGGAGTAGGAAACTCTCTGTGTGGGACTCTAGAGACTCGACTACTACGCTGGCAGTGGGTTTAACCACAGACCGTAAGCGGCACTAGCTGTACGTAACGGTCCCCAGGTAGTTGTCGATAAGAAGGCTGATGAGTAAACCCATCCGAACTCCTACTGAGTCTGATGTGACAATCTCCATACAGTCCGGTCCGTTCGTCCAAGACTATCGCATATCGGGCCTAGGGGGGCGGTAAGCGTCAGTCCCCTAATAGCGGTATAAGTCGTGTCGGAGTGAAGCCCATTACACCCTGAGAAACTACTGGAACCTACCAGCAAATCTCGCTTGCCCTGGCCAGGGACTTTG
Organism: Agapanthus africanus; assembly: GCA_030015575.1. Taxonomy (NCBI): domain Eukaryota; kingdom Viridiplantae; phylum Streptophyta; class Magnoliopsida; order Asparagales; family Amaryllidaceae; genus Agapanthus; species Agapanthus africanus. Next base: position 518,783,777 of record CM057343.1, read on the forward strand.
CGTAATGGCTCTCTGACACAGCACGATATCTACTCCCAATACCGGGAGGGACGAATCCTGTCTAACCGCCACTGCCTCCAAGTGCTCGGGACTGCACCCAACTGCTACCTGTTTGCACGACTCCTTTGAGCCGTGGTAGGGTAGCAATCTAAGAACAGTGGGACACACTCGAGGCGAAGTAGCAGTGTCAAGTCTGCGGACTACGCTGTACTCATGTCACCTGGGAACTGTTCACTGACGACTGGTATCAAACCAACCAACAGTTCCCTGTGAGTCCTGTCCGGTGTACCCGTAACCTAACGAGCACCTGTATACTATCTCCAGTACGACGTACTGATGGCTGTGGGACAGGCCATCTCCCCAACTGGGATGAGAAGCGTACACACCAGTCTACTCCGGAGTATCGATGCTCTGTCTCGATAATCCAACGACCAGGGACCTGAATAAGGATGTGCTTGTAGACTACCCAGCCCCCACTAGTGTGACTGCCATCACAACGCTGGTAGACAAGCAAGATCCTAAGAGCTCTATCAATACGTACACTCACATATTAAGATAGAAAAACCAAGTAGCATACTACCATGTTTAGCAAGACTGTTATATACATGTGAATATCCCAAGCTTCCATTAAGTAATATACAAGCTAGTATGATACAGTAATGGCCTTCTAGGGCATAAACACTAACAATCTCCCACTTGCACTAGGGCCATGTACTGGCATATCGTAGACCAATGATCTCGAGTAGCCTCTCGAACTGAATCTGAGGAAGGGCCTTTGTGAATGGATCAGCAATGTTCTCTTCTGAAGCAACTCTCCGAACCTCGATCTCCTGACGATCAATGATCTCCCTGATCAGGTGATACCGCCTCAAGATGTGTCTGGACTTCTGATGGGACCTTGGTTCCTTCGCTAAAGCTATAGCTCCGTTGTTGTCGCAATACAGAGGTATTGGATCAACTATGGTAGGAACCACCTGAAGTTCTGTTAGGAACTTCTTCATCCAGACTGCTTCTTTTGCGGCATCGCAAGCAGCAATATACTCCGCTTCCATCGTCGAGTCAGCAACGGTGTCCTGCTTGGAGCTCTTCCAGCACACCGCCCCTCCATTGAGGGTAAAGACATAACCCGACATGGACTTGGAATCGTCCTTATCACTCTGGAAGCCGGAATCAGCAAAGGCCTCCAACCTGAGGTCTTTTCCGCCGTAAACCAAGAACATCTCCTTAGTCCTCCTCAGGTACTTGAGAATATTCTTTACTGCTATCCAGTGTTTCTCCCCTGGGTCTGACTGATACCGGCTTACCACGCTCAGTGCGTAAGCTACATCTGGTCTGGTACACAACATCGCATACATTATAGAGCCTACCGCAGAAGCGTAGGGTATAATAGACATGCGTTCCCTTTCCAAATCAGTCTTGGGAGACATCTCTTTGGAGAGGGTGATTCCGTGACAAGCCGGTAGATTACCGCGCTTAGAATCTTCCATACTGAATCTTTTCAGTACAGTGTCGATATACCTGGACTGCGAAAGTCCCAACATCCTTTTGGATCTATCACGATAGATCCGGATCCCCAGAATGTAAGAGGCATCACCCAGGTCTTTCATGGAGAACCTGTGTGACAAGAATCCTTTGACAGATTGTAGCATAGGAATGTCATTTCCTATCAATAGAATGTCATCCACGTACAAGACGAGGAATACGACACTTCTGGCCACAACTTTACTATATATGCACGGTTCATCTGGATTTTTGATAAAGTCATATTCTTTGACTGTCTCATCAAAACAGATGTTCCAACTCCGCGATGCCTGCTTTAGTCCATAAATAGACTTAAGCAGCTTGCATACTTTCCCGCTGCTCCCACTCTGATTGAAACCCTCTGGCTGATCCATATAGACGCTCTCTTCTAAATTTCCATTCAGAAAAGCCGTCTTTACGTCCATCTGCCAGATTTCATAATCATGGAAGGCAGCAATAGCAAGAAGGACCCGAATGGATTTGAGCATAGCCACTGGAGAAAAAGTTTCGTCATAGTCCAAACCAGGTCTTTGACGAAAACCCTTTGCAACAAGTCTAGCCTTATAGGTTTCCACCTGTCCATCTACACCAATCTTTTTCTTGAAGATCCATTTGCATCCTATGGGTTTTACCCCATCTGGAGCAAAGTCCAAAGTCCATACTTTGTTGGTGTACATGGACTCCATCTCGGTCCGCATTGCATCTAGCCATCGTACCGAGTCGCCGCTCTGGATGGCCTGCCGGAAGTCAGTAGGTTCATCATCATCTATGATGCAATCCTCTCTATCCCCATCAATGAGAAAACCGTAGTATCTCTCAGGCGGATGAGACGGCCTACTACTCCTGCGGAGGGGTGCGGGAATGTTCTGTTCTTCTTGAACCTCTGGTTCTACCAAACTTTCAGTAGCAGTTTGTGGTTCTGGAATTTCTTCCAGTTCTACTACGCTCCCACTCTTCTGATTTTCCAAAAATTCAGTTTCTAAGAAGCGGGCATGACGAGAAACAAAAACCTTTTGTTCCTCTGCGTAATAGAAACAATATCCTGTAGAGTTCTTCGGATATCCCACAAACTTACACTCTACTGAGCGTGCCTCGAGCTTGTCCGGATGCTGCTTTTTTACAAAAGCTGGACATCCCCATGTCTTCAGGTACTGAAGATAGGGTTTCTTCCCACTCCACATCTGATATGGTGTGGTAGGCACAGTTTTGGTTGGAACTCTGTTCAAAAGATGTATCGCTGATTCTAGCGCATACCCCCAGAAAGATCGTGGTAACTCAGCATTACTCATCATGGATCGTACCATATCCAATAGGGTTCGATTCCTTCTCTCCGATACACCGTTATGCTGTGGAGTGTATGGAGGAGTAAGCTGAGAGAGAATTCCTTTCTCTTTTAGGTAACCTAGGAACTCGGTACTTAAGTATTCTCCACCTCGATCAGATCTCAGTGTCTTAATACTTTTGCCTGTTTGGTTTTCCGCTTCACTCTTGTACTCCTTGAATTTCTCAAAGGCCTCGGATTTATGCTTCATCAAGAAGATATGTCCAAACCTAGAGAAATCGTCTGTAAAAGTAATGAAGTAGGAATAACCACCTCTTGCATGTGTAGACATTGGACCGCATACATCACTGTGTATGAGTCCTAAGAGCTCGCTCGCTCTTACTCCTTGTCCAGTAAACGGAGTCTTTGTCATCTTTCCTTTGAGACAGGATTGACAAGTGTCATAAGATTGATATTCGAACGTGTCTAAATATCCTTCTCTATGCAACTTAGTCAACCTTCTCTCATTGATGTGACCCAGTCTACAATGCCATAAGAAAGCTTTATTTAAATCTGGAGACTTTCTTTTTAGTGTGTTCTGGACATTGAAAATTTGGAGTTGGTTTAGAACATATATGCCGTTATTTAGAGTACCGGACCCAATCAAGCCATGATTAAGGTGGATGTTAACAACATCTCTTACAAACGTGAAATCATAACCTTTATTTGACAACAAGGAAACTGATATGATATTACACGTTAAGCTTGGTACAAAATAACAGTTATGCAAAACCAAAATATGTCCACTCGTCAATCCTAGGTGATAATCCCCGACGGACGCAGCTCCCACGCTAGCTCCGTTAGCAACCCTGAGGATCATATCACCTTCCTTCAGCACCCTACGGTTTCTCAGTGCCTGCAATGAATTGCAAATATGAGATCCTGATCCGGTATCCAATACCCAGGAAGTAGAGTTGATTGACAGACAATTCTCAATTACAAACACACCTGAAGTCGAAGCCACAGCTTGCTTCGGTTCCTGGTTCTTGGCGTTCCACGCCTTGCAATCCTTCTTCCAGTGCCCTTTCCTGTGACAGTGGAAGCACTCATCCTGGCCAACTACCGGTGCTGCAAGCTTTTTCTTTCCCTTCTTTCCCACCTTACTAACACCTCCTCTAGGTTTGGGTGCGGCCTTCTTCTTCCTTCCTTTGGCCCTAGCCTTGGACCCTGAAGAAGATGAACCGCCAACAAACATAGCGGGTGTTTCCCTTACCTTCTGTAAGGTGCCCTCTGCACTCCTTAACATGTTCAGGAGTTCCGCAAGTTCAACTTCTTTTCCTTGAAGGTTGAAGTTGAGGATAAACTGGGCGTAGGTGGGAGGAAGGGACTGGAGAATAAGGTCTGTATAGAGCTCATTATCCAAAGTCGTCCCAAGGTCTGCGAGCTCCTCAATATAGCCGATCATCTGTAGGACATGTTCACCTACCGATGACCCGACAGCCAACCTCGCTCGAAATAATTTCTTCGAGGTCTCGTATCTTGCAATACGAGATTGCTCTCCATAAAGTTCCTTTGTATGGAGAAATATGCCATCTAGGGACATATCCTCGTGCCTCCTCTGATGTTCATTGTTCATCGAGGCAAGCACGATGCACTTGGCTCTCGCGCAATCTAAATCCCAGGTTTTGCGGATTTCCTTATCCGCATTGCTGGATTTGGGACCAGGGACAGCAGGTGCCGTAGCGGTGAGGACGTACCCCAATTTGTCATAGGTCAAGGCCATCTTGACATTCCGCAGCCAATCTTTATAGTTTGGCCCCGTCAGTATATTCTTTTCTAAAAGTAACTTAAGTCCAGTCATTTTCAGGGTCGCTGCAATTAGGAGAGAGAGAAGAAAACACTTTAGCATGATGCTCTTGCAAGTTTAGAGTGGTTTTTAGTTTATCTAAACTGGATGGCTCCCACTGTTTCTCGAATCCTTCCTCAAACCATAAAAGAAGAATTAGCCAGGACTATTCTCACCGTACAATACTTGCTTAACCGTTCAGCCAGGCTGGTGTCGGTACTTCGAGGGAGGTTTTCCAACGCTTTCGCGAAGTTCCTTAATTAAATAACCTCTTTTCTCTGGGGGCGTAACCCCGCTGACACTTTTCTGGACACCTACTAGGTTTATAGCATTGATCGTTAAGTGACGAATATCCTGATAAGTAGCATATACTCACAGTAGGATCGGGATCCAAATATCATCGTATGATAATGTTGAAGGAATCCTACCAACATTCATCAAACTCCAAATGGTATGCATCTCTTTGCAAATTTCAGTTTCTTTAGAAATTCCCGATATAAGTTTTTGCCCCATGCTCTTATGACCTTGACGTATGCCAACAAATCATAAGTCACATGTCAAGTTCTGCCCATCATTATCTTGTTAATTTGAACCCACCCGTATATACCCTTGACGTATGCCAACAAGGTAATGCGACTGTCCCAAACCAACACATCTATCTATGCAACAAATGAATACCCCAGCAGCTACCAAACACTATGCCTTGACGTATGCCAACAAGCATAGCTTGAATACTACTGACTATCCATAAGAAATGACGGAGGGCTACGACTGGTTTTGGCGAAACCGTGAACGTAGTAAACTTGATATAATCGAAGGAACCTTGATAGCTTTTAAAAGGAGTGGTTAAGTCTCCGCATTTAAAAATATCTGTTTTTAAAAATAACCGAGTGGTTTCTTTTAAATTGTTCCAACGATTTAAACTTTTGGTTTGTTTTACTTTGCATTATAGATAATGCGTCCCATCATTAACCTATCATTGCAGAAAACAACGAAAATATGACGTCCTCTTATGCCATCTGCATTCGCCACTGGGTCCCGTCATTACCCGTTAGGTTACTTAACTAACGACAGAGCGGGGGCTGGGCTAGCGCGGGTGTAAAACATAAGTGACATCTAAATAGCTACATAAATATAGATATTTTACATTCGTCTGACGCAATGATATTCATTCCAGAACACAGATAAACAATATTGGATTTGCAAGCAATCTGTATTTCTTTCGAGCCTGCAAGAAAAGACAGATTACACAGTTGTGATGAATAGCCGTTACCCCACCCTCGACCCCTACGGGTACGGCAAACTACCCGCCCGGCAGTTTGTGTACCCCACCTTGGGTCAGTCCTAGGAGCAAAAACAGTAAAATGAAATAATACATCGGTGGCTACAACCGCAACCTGGAAGTGGCCCGCAAAAATAATATTACAACAATTTACATTTACAACAAATGAATTAAACAATAACCCATTGTAAACCCCGGCTATACACCACAACAGTCCAATACAGTTTATATGCACAAACAGATATAACCATTTCAGAAATGTGCAACCCCCTGCCAACCGACATACTAGCAGTTGGGGGAGGTTTACGAACACATCAAACAATCACAGATATAATCCAATACGCAAATACTGTACAATTCGATCGAATAAACAACATCAATATTGCTCCAAAATCTGCTCTGTTAAACAGTAACCTGAGCAATAATTAAATATTCCAGAAAACCCCAAATTTCACATAGAAGCAACAGAAGAAAAATCGGCCGCTGAGTCGCCAACTCGGCGGCGGAAGCGCGGCTACTCAGTAGGCTTAGGCCGCGCTTCCGCGGCGATATGGTCGATTCAGTCGACTGTTTTTCTTGGGTGTTCTTCTGGTGTCATGTCAAGCTCTCTGAACTTACCTGAAAATTTTTCTGACATCGTTTTAAATTCGACAGAAACATGACAGAATTAGGGTTTTTCGGCTTCGTTTTTCCGTTCGAAATTCGTACAAATTTGCAATTAAGTTATTTAGTGTTTAGCGAGGCTCTGATACCACTGTAAGTCGATGTAGTACACCCCAGTACTTGTGGGGAGGCGGAATTTTCGAAAACAATCAAGTTTAAAGAACGAACATCGACTAACCGCTTAAATCGAAGCTAAACAACTAATAACCGAACATATAGTTATACTAAACTAAAGTGTTAAAGGATTATACCTATCGATACTGGTCCTTCGTCTTTACGATCTCCTTGTTCTCCTCGGCCTTCTCTAGGTAGTAGACGATCCACCCGAGAGCAAAACTCCAAGCTAAACCTCAAACTTGAGGTAACTAATCAACTTTGATTGCTAATCAAAGATGAAAGGATGATAAAGAGTGATGGTTATGGATTGTTTAGTCTAACTAATCCTTTGATCTCAACTCATGAGGTGTAAGGATTAGGGTTTGAAGATGAGAGCTTGAGGAGAGAGAATGTGAATGAGATTATGATAGAAGAGAGAGAGTGTATCATAATATATCATGAAGCATTTCTTTTTAAGAAAAATGAATAAAGGAAATGAATAAGCATGCTTCATGAAATATCTAGTGGTGATTCATTAGCATGAGTCATTAAGCAATAAATGTGCATTAATGAAATGAATGAATCACCACCATGACTCACTTTCTTATCCAAAAGAAACCTCCTTAGTCACATCTTCTAGAAGCTTCTCGTACAATTACGAGAACGCCCCTCCAATCCGTAAAAATACGGAAAAACTTTAGACTGTAAAAATCCAATAACCGGATACCAGTAACTGGCTTAAACCAAAGCCGACTGGTAAAAACTGTCCGAAAGTCATACGTGCGTAAACGCACGTATGCGTCCGAACCCTTTGTCGCAAAACCATGCAACCTCTATATCGTTTCGCCTGGAGTAGGAAACTCTCTGTGTGGGACTCTAGAGACTCGACTACTACGCTGGCAGTGGGTTTAACCACAGACCGTAAGCGGCACTAGCTGTACGTAACGGTCCCCAGGTAGTTGTCGATAAGAAGGCCGATGAGTAAACCCATCCGAACTCCTACTGAGTCTGATGTGACAATCTCCATACAGTCCGGTCCGTTCGTCCAAGACTATCGCATATCGGGCCTAGGGGGGCGGTAAGCGTCAGTCCCCTAATAGCGGTATAAGTCGTGTCGGAGTGAAGCCCATTACACCCTGAGAAACTATTGGAACCTACCAGCAAATCTCGCTTGCCCTGGCCAGGGACTTTGCGTAATGGCTCTCTGACACAGCACGATATCTACTCCCAATACCGGGAGGGACGAATCCTGTCTAACCGCCACTGCCTCCAAGTGCTCGGGACTGCACCCAACTGCTACCTGTTTGCACGACTCCTTTGAGCCGTGGTAGGGTAGCAATCTAAGAACAGTGGGACACACTCGAGGCGAAGTAGCAGTGTCAAGTCTGCGGACTACGCTGTACTCATGTCACCTGGGAACTGTTCACTGACGACTGGTATCAAACCAACCAACAGTTCCCTGTGAGTCCTGTCCGGTGTACCCGTAACCTAACGAGCACCTGTATACTATCTCCAGTACGACGTACTGATGGCTGTGGAACAGGCCATCTCCCCAACTGGGATGAGAAGCGTACACACCAGTCTACTCCGGAGTATCGATGCTCTGTCTCGATAATCCAACGACCAGGGACCTGAATAAGGATGTGCTTGTAGACTACCCAGCCCCCACTAGTGTGACTGCCATCACAACGCTGGTAGACAAGCAAGATCCTAAGAGCTCTATCAATACGTACACTCACATATTAAGATAGAAAAACCAAGTAGCATACTACCATGTTTAGCAAGACTGTTATATACATGTGAATATCCCAAGCTTCCATTAAGTAATATACAAGCTAGTATGATACAGTAATGGCCTTCTAGGGCATAAACACTAACACAGAGTGCCCTGAACTGGGCAACATGCTGATGAGGATTGCCCGTCCCCTTGTCGACATGGAACTTGGGAATTATGTAACCGGGCGGGTACTTGATCGTACCAACTTGGATACGGCCGCCCTGTTTTTACGACCTGGCTAGCTTCTTCGGTCGCATGATGAACCCGTATTTGTTGGGCTATGTACTCGTCCAAATCAGGTTTGGAGATTGTATCCTCTTTAGCCGTTGACAGAGCTGGCGGAAGATTTGATGTCTCTCCCCTATCGTCTCCAAGGACGATCGGGGGCTCTTCAGCCGGAGGATCTTGTTGTATCATCATCCCTATCATGTCTTGGAAGAGGAGGCCCATACGCTGTATGTTGGCTGCTTGTTCAGCAGCCTCTTTGTCCTTCTTTTTCAATATTCGACGAAGGAATTCGGCGTCGGTTTCTTCCTCCTGGCGTTCATCCGAGGACATTTCAGGGTTTTCTTTTGGCCCGGTAAGTGCGGCCATAGCGTTCATCATCTTTTGGAGATTCTGTTGCTGCTCCTACGCTTTGGTCACTGATCGCGTAAGCGGTCGATGACCTGTAGATATGTGACTGTCCTCTTTACCAGACGCCACATAGACGGTATGAACTACAATGCCCCCTGACTTAGGGCGTTTGGGTTCACCACCTTTTATATTTGTCGCCGGCGCGGGGGTTTTCTCCGGCCTTCTTCTTTTGTAGGCCGTTGAAGTTGAAGGGGCCGTTGCAGTGGGCACCCTAGCGATTGTTGTCCTCTGCTGTTTAATAGGATGGTCCTTTTCTTTTTGTACCTTCGTCTTCTTTTGTTGACGAGAGTGATCTGGGTCGATCACGGAGTCTTGAACCCTTCGCCAAACCTTGTATATTTTTAAGGACAGCCGTTGAGGGGGCTGTTCTTGCTTTGTTTTCGGAACTCTCTCCGCGGGCGGAGGAGATCTTTTCAATGTAGCGGTTGGAGAATTCTTACATACCCTCCTCAGCAGTTCAAAGCTGTTCCCAGTTGAAACAACAGCGTTGACTTCTACCACTGGAGCTGGTGGAGTTAGCCCTGAGGGGGAGTTGCCCCCTGCCTTCCTCACTCGTCGCCAATGGCGACGTCGAGCATGACGAGCCGTTTGGACTGGCTCGGAGATTGAGACAGCTTCTTTTTGCCCCCTGTCTGAATGAGGCGCCGCTCGTGTTAACCTCTTAAAGACTGAAGTTGTCTTTTGAGGGATGATATTCAACCTGTCGAAGACAGATCCTCGAGCAGGGGCAGGAGCAGGAATCGTCAGTCTTGAAAAGACTGACTCTTTGACAGGGGAAGCCGCCTTGACGACTTATGGAGCAGCAGTTATTGCCTTCCTTGGGACAGCCAATTTAGAGTTCTGATCCAGCCTGGCGAAAACCGAGGCTGTTGGTTTGGCAGTGGGCGACCCATTGACAGGGGTCGTCGTAGCAGTGAGCCGGTCGAAGACCGACTTCTTGTTCACTTCCGGTGCAGGTATTGATATAGAGAAGCTTGTAGGTGGGATCATGGTCCCGAAAAACAGGCTGGTGGTGGCCTGGGTCACCTGTTCTACCGGCAGAGCGAGGAAGGAGGCCGTTTGGGGCCCATATGCTACACCTCCAAGGGAGGTGGAGTGTCCGTTGCAATGGCACTTCGAGCAGTTGGTGCAGTTAGAGGCTATTGATGCTTGAGTTCTACGCCAGACAAAAGACCAAATCTTAATAACTTGCAACCCAAAGGCAACCATTAACAAACCGCGATTCGTTCGTGAAGACGACACACGAAGTGTGGAGTGGAAAGAGGAAAAGGTCCCACCGGGCGTGCCAGAATCTGTTCCCCTCCGAACGACGGCCGACGACACGAGGATGTCTAGCCTGAGATTCGGGGCAGATGCTATATGGTTTTATCCGTCCACCTCTCCGAGGATGCCAAGTTGATTTATGGCACCGTGTATCGGAGGTTTAGATGGATGCGGCCGATGTAGCAGACTTCGTCAGATTCCCCCTCGCTAGAGAGGTTTTTGATTGTGGGGACGCTCTTCCCTGCAGGCGCAAGCCCCTGCAGTTAATTACGCTACCGCATCGCGGTAGCCACTTTCTCCTTCTCCAGAATTTCACTTCGTGTCGTGTGTGTTTGTTTTGTTTGTGGTTGCCCGTGGATTGTATACGGAGACTGAGTAATGCCGTCGCCCGTAGGACGTGGATTAGTCCAAATCCGTATTTACTTAGATTTGGGTTTGGTGTTTTTAGTTTAAGGATACGTTAGCCGTATTGAGGCTAAGATCAACTTAAACGTTCGTTAAGAATACGTTAGTCCTGTTTGAGACTAAGATCAACTTAACGTGGTGATCTGTTTAATATATAGCCGTCAGGACTCATCCCCTCTCTGACGTCATTGAAGGATTACAACGATAGGTGTCAGAGGAGTTCAGAGATGTACCCTTGAACCAAAGTCGATTTGAAGTTTTATAGTTCATTTAAATGTTTAAGGATACGTTAGCCGTATTTGAGGCTAAGATCAACTTAAACGGGACCGTTTAGATCCGGTAAAAGAGCATTTGGAGGCTCTATGTGCCAGTTTAGGGATGTAGTGGTCCATGTTCCAGTTTAGGGACGTGGTGGTCCACCATTAGTTTAAGGACATTTCGGTCCATCATTAGTTTAAGGACGTTTCGGTCCAATATTAGTTTAAGGACGTTTCGGTCCGATATTAATTTAAGGACGTTTCGGTCCGATATTAGTTTAGGGACGTTTCGGTCCACGAGTTTAAGGACCCCGCAGTCCATATTCGTATGTGGTCGTCAGGACCCGTCACTTCTCTGATGTCGTTGAAGGATTACAATGACAGGTGTCAGAGGAGTTTGGAGATGTACCCTCGAACCGGAGGTAAATTGATTTAGGAGAGCAATCTTGCTCAGTCCATTTAATTTGAGGACTTACGGCTACGATTGGGCTAAGTCCAATTGAAAAATGTTCGACACTTTTATTTGTTTTTTGGCCTGTACTAGGGCTTGGCCTATTTTTAAATAATGCATTGCATTATTTTCTATTTTTGGTCGGGCTCTGCCCATAAAGGATGCAGAGCATCAATTTATTTTGGGCTCTGCTCATTTATGAATGATGCAGAGCATCAATTTTACTTGGGCTCTGGCCATTTATTGCTTTGCAATTTAATTAGGCCTACTAGGTCTTTTTGACTTGGGCCTGGCCCTTTAACAAAAGAAATGCATTGCATTTTCAGGCGCTTTGCGCCAATCAAATAGCGCAAGCGCTTGTGGTGACGACACGTGCCATGCAAGAGCAGTGTGCTGCGCTAGTGCGCTGCGCTTGCGCTGCTGACACGTGGCGCACCCTGGTGAGTTGCGCCAATTCCAGAAAGTAAGGCTCTATTTCAAAAGCGCATAGCGCAGATGGTTCAGATGCTGACACGTGGTGCTCTCTGGTGGCTTGCGCCAACCCAAGAGCGCAACAATGCAGATTTTCAAGTGCAAAGCACTATTAATCTAAGAATCTTTTAGATTCAAGAACCAATGGTTCATAAAAGAAGTGCAAAGCACTATTTGATTTCTTGATCTAATTTAGATCAAAGAAAAACAAGCTTTTTCTTATTTCATGAACCAGAGGTTCATAAAAAAGTGCAAAGCACTATTTTTATTTTATTTTTTATTAAAGATCATTGATTTTGTTTTTAGATCAATGATCTGTTCAAGAGAATTTTCTCTTTTTCTAAAGGCTTTTTTACCTTTTTTTTTGTTCTTGAGGATTTCTCTCCAATTCTTCAGAGTTCTCTCTATTTAATTTCTCCAAGAATGTTTATCCTTTTGAATTGAGGTTTAGGGTCCTTTTTATAGTGTCCATAAATTAGTTAAATTTGTTAAAGAGATCTTTCTCTGAGTGATTAGGGGAATTTTCCCCACCGTTGGATCTTTGATCCAAGGGCTTCTGTCCTACAGAAGAAAATCTTCTTGTTTTAACAAAGAACATAAAGATTTCTTTAGAATCTTGATTCTGTTTGGCGCAAATGCCCCAGAGCGTGACACGTGTCACGCAGCGCACAGCGCAGCGCGACTGCGCTAGCGTATCTGCGCTGACACGTGTCGCGCAGCGCAAAGCGCGGCGCATCTGCGCTGATACGTGTCGCGCAGCGCAAAGCGCGGCGCAACTGCGCTAGCGCATCTGCGCTGACACGTGTCGCGCAGTGCAGTGCTTGCGCAACTGAAGCGTTACTTCCTTTAATTTTTCTTTAAATAGAGCTTTGCTCTGATTGGGTGCGCTGCCTTGGGCGCTGCGCTGATGTATCTGCGTCTGACACGTGGCGCGTTGCGCCCGGGATTTAAAGCGTTGCTTCAAAATTTTGAATTTTGAATTTCAACAGTGCTTTGCTCTGATTGGGGGAAACAGGTGTATAAGACTTATACCATACTTATTATAGTATTAGGTTTTTATAATTAAAGTAATTCTAAAATTAGTGGATAATGAGTTCATATGCATGAAGCTTCATGAAGCTTATATTGCATTGACTTAGTCCACTAGTTTTGTTTTACTTAAGATATTAACTAACCTAACCACTATAATTAGCCATGCTAATGTCTCTACATGAGTTAGTATATGATACTCACTCACCATGGTTAGCTCACTCACTCTCTTGATGATTATCTATTCTCATTTTGAGCTCATCTTCTTCCTCCTTGAAATTCTTGCTAGGGTTTGGAAAAGAGTGAGATACAAAGTGAGAAAAGAAATTCTAAAGTGTACCCATTTTCTATTTCACCATCCTCTACTAGACTAGAACTTTAGTTTAGGGTGTTTGCTTCACTAATTCTTTGGTTAGTGAAGTAAAAGCTTGAGTTCGTATTTTCTCGACGTAGATCATCTTCGGTTTCGAAGACTTCAAGCAATACCGTTGCCTCTTCTCATGGAGCCGTCCTAGAGTCCGGGTGTTCGATGATCGCAGCGAAGGGACTACTACAAGGAGCTTAAGAAGTGAAGGACCGATCTACAAAGGTTGTATTTCGTATTCACTTAGTGTTAAAGAGTTTAACTTGCATGTCTTACCCTAATTTTCTAGCAAAGATCTTGTTTAGAGTTATTCGGCACGGCTAAAATTTTAATCCGGCATGGTTGATGCCTTGTCGAACCTTATTAGAGTGCCTAGTAACCCTACAGTGGTATCAGAGCCTAGCTAGAGTATTAGGCGACATGTATACGAAGTTAAAACTCCTTATGAACTCCGAATCGTCAAAGTAAACCCCTCTCTGGAAATTTTTTCAAAACTGGGATTTTTCTGAATTAAAAATACCTAAAAAAATCAGCAGGTAAATATAAACATTACTGTAGAAAACGCGCCCCTGAACAGTACGACCCACCGCGGAACCGCGGCCATACCTCTCTTGGGCCGTGGATTCGCGGCCGTACTGTAGCAATGGGCTTTTGTTTTTCTACAGTAATATCTATTTCTGTGAGGATATCTTTCTGGGTATTTTTTATTCTGACTCAAGTGTTGAGTATTCTAGGGTTTATTTTGTATTCGTAGATTCGATCGGAAAATTTAATTTCGTTGTGTTTTCCGGATATTTAGAAAATATTAAAAAGTTCGAACGGATATCAATAACTCACTTTTTCCCGACCCGGAAAATTTCCAACTGTTGGATTTTTCCGTTTGTTTAAGAACGTCTAGATCGTGCAAGTTACGCGATGGACCCTCTAGAATACAACAAAGCTTAACTCGATTATGTGACCGTCTTGAACTGCCTTTTGAACCTTAGGGTTTGGGGCAGTACGGCGTTGCCACATGTGAGGCGTTGGCTTGACCCTTCTACGGCTGGACCATTGGTACTGTGGCATGTGATGGATGTTTTTAAACTAACCTCAAGTGTTGAGAACTATTTGGGAAAACTTAGGTGTATGATCATTCGATCGGAAAGTTTAACATTGTCTATTTATCTGGAATGTGATACAATATTTGGAATCCACAAGTAGTTATGAGATAACTAATTTGGATGTTATAAATATATCAGTTTAGTCTCAAATGATCGGTTGCCACGGAATTTTGATGCGATCAAAAGTCCGTCGCAATCACGTAGCGTACGTGGATACTCGCCGAGTAAACCTAATAGACAGCCATGCCCCATAGCCCCGATCAAGTGACTGTAGGAGAACCCCATCGCCAAAAGCATCCGTTCGGGTGCTCGCGGCAGCGGTGTTCCGCCTTAGTGCACTTCGTCGACGGCATCCGGGGGTGCGGCCGTCTACTAAAGTTTGCGACGAGCATTCGATCAGAATATCGGGAATCTTGTTGAATTGCCCGACTTAGTATTGAAAAGTGTTTTCGATATAGAGACTAAAATGCGGGGTTTATAATTGTTAGGCATGCGATGTCTAAGGAGGTTGCGGATTCCAACTGTTGTAGTTTTACACTTTCTTTTCTGCGACCGTAAGTGTAATATGTGATATCGCCGGTTTCGTTGCTATATGTCAACGACAATTGGGATGCGCATATTTACTTACGTTGATGACATGTGATGTTCTGTGTTGCTGGATATGTTATATTGGATTGTCGCGTTCTGAATAGCCGGGGGTTTTATGTGAGATAAGAGTTTTTATTTTCATTCATGTAAAATTTAAATGTATGTAATATTCTTTTATTGGGGCACTTCCGGGATGAGGTTGATGTCTCCATTTGTATATTATTTACTTTTCTGCACTAGGATAGACCCAAGGAGGAGAACACAAGTAACCGGGTTCTGGAGTCCAGTGGGAGACCAACTCAAGGAGTCGAGTCCGGGTCTCCTAACTCTAGAATTGGTAGGGTTGCTTGCCGCTCTCGTAGGGGTCTAGGGGTGTGGGTATGGCTATTCATCGCGACCGTGGAATCCGTGTTTTATAGAGGCTCAAAATAAAACACGGACGTCCTAGTATATCCAATGTTTCATATGTTTCTTCTGCTGCGTTATCTGTGATGTGATCATTTGATATATTCTGATAGATACTGTATATAGTATATATGATATATTATATAGACGTTACTTATGTTTTACACCCGCGCTAGCCCTGCCCCGCTCTGCCGTTAGTTACCTAACTTAACGGTGCACGAGGGGACATCGAGGCGAATGCGGATGACATAAGTGTCTGTCGTATTTATTTGTGATATTTAGGTGACTTAAATGATGGGACTTCATTAATATGATTAATGAAAGAAAAGAAACCTAAAAGATGTTGTAGAATCTAATTTTCAAAAACAGATAGCTACAGTTCTTGCTTTGCATCGCGGTGTTCCTTGTAGAACATCCTGCACCTTATTCGATAAGGAAAGGGCCGAGATCCCTTCGTCGGGAGTGACCCCTTTAGCAATAACTGGCAGATGCTACACCCTTCGGTTTTGTATTTTGATTGCTTTTCTAGTTCTTGGTTTGCATAGTGATATATGTGATATGTCCTGCACCTCATTCGACGAGGAAAGAGCCGAGATCCCTTCATCGGGAGTGACCTCTTTAGCGAAACTAGTAAAAGCCTCAAAAACACTCTATTTTAAAATCATTTGATTCTACAACGATATCAAGTTCATTACGCAATAGGTTTTCAGAAAAACCTGTCGTAGCCCTCCGTCATTTCAGATAAGTCCTACTTAGTATTCGTGCTACGTTTGTTGACCTCCGTCAAGACGTAGTGTGAGGTAGCTAACTAGTATTTATCTGCTTATGCATATGATGCAGATTGGATTAGGGTAGTCGTACGACCTTGTTGACCTCCGTCAAGGGTCGTGCGGGTGGGTTTGATTCAATCAAGAAATGACGGGTTGAACTTGACTAGTAGCCTATGGTTTGTTGACCTCCGTCAAGGTCATAGGGTGCTAAGGGCAAAATTATCGGGAATTTCAAGTGTTGAAATTTGCAATGAGATTGCATATCTTCTATGAGATAGTAGGATCTCGATACCCACTGCGAGTAATTGTTACTCCTGGGAGAGTTTTACACATTACAATTAGCCGATCAAGTAGGTGTCTAGAAAGGTGTCAACGGGGTTACGCCTCTGGGAAAACGAGGTTTACTTTAATTAGGTCCGTGCGAAAGCATGGGGAACCTCCCTCAAAGTATCGACACTGGCCTGGCTGAAAGATTGGCGAAGTTGTAGGGTGTAATTAATCCTGGCTAGTCTTTCCTTTTAGGGTTTGAAGGAAGATTTGATAAAAACAGCGGGAGCCATCCTGATTAGATAAAATAATAACCAATCTGATCTTGCAAGAGCGCACGCAGAGTGTTTTCTTCTCTCTCTCTCCAAGTAGCGACCATGTCACGCCTTAATCAAGATAATAATACGGATGTATTGACCGAACCCGCTTGTTATACTGAGTTGGGGAACATTGGTCCCGCTCCAACTTATAATTGTTATAAGACAGAGCAGGAAATTGGGGATTACCAGAATTTCCGTGCCGCCCAAACGAAGAAAGTGCATGCTGATGCATCATCTTCGGGTGTGTTCATTACAGAGAACTGTTTCTCAGTATCCTTTACGTCTTGGGTATGAGATACCAGATCAGGATCCCACATATGTAATTTATTACATGGGCTACAGATAGGTAGAGAACTGAGAACGGGTGATAAGTTTCATGAGATAGAAAATGGTGCAAGTGTTGCAGCCAAGTCTGTTGGTTACTATCACCCTGTATTACTAGAATACATTGATTCTGAACGAATGTTGTTAGATACCGAACCTGATATACAATATCATATCAGTCTCTTTATTAATAAAGAAGGATATAATTTTGTATTGTTGGATAATGTTTTGAACATTTTTTATATCAAAAGTTGATCGGGTCAGGCACGTTATCTAAAAGCATTGACGTTCTAAATCAAACTACAATTCTTTGTATACAGAACACACAAAAGAGGAAGAATTCAGAAATGAACGAATCCTTCTTGAGGTATTGTAGACTAGGTCATATCAATGTGACCCGACTAGCTGAAGTTACATATAGATGCATATTTAAATTAGTTTGAATTTACATCTTGTGAAACTTTCCAGTCATGTCACAAAGATAAGATGACCATAGCTCTGTTAATAGGAAACAGAGAAAGAGTTAGTGAACTCTTGGGATGATACATGTTGATGTATGAAGGTCCCCTGTCTATACATGCCAAGACCGGTTCTTTGTAATTCATTACATTCTCTGATGATCTCTCAAGATTCAGACATATGTTCCTGTTGAAACACAAGTCCGAAACTTTTGAGATATTCACATAATATAAGTTAGAAGTAGAGAACCAAAACGGGTATAAGTATTATGTCCTTTGATGTGATCAGGGAGAAGAATACTTGAGCATGGGATTCCTGGAATATTCTAAAGGAGAATGAGATTCTCTCTCAGCATTACTCCTCCGTATACACCACAGCACGTCGGTGTATCGGGGCGGAGCAATCACACCCTATGTGATAAGGTGTGCTCTATGATGAGTACTACTGAGTTACCTATTTTCTTTTGGGAGTTATGCACTGGAGAAGTTGCATACCTATTGAATAGGGTTCCGATCAAATCAGTTGCCTACCACTTCATATGAGATATGGAAAGGGAAGAGCACATATCATAAGTTTGTTAAGATTTGGGGTTGTCCAGCCTATGTCTGAAAGCATAATCCGGACAAGCTCGAGGCAAAGTCAGTTCTGTAAAAGTTTGTTGGATATCCCAAGCATTCACAAGAGAATATCTTCTACCAAACCGAGGAACAAAAGATGTTTTGTTTCTCAGCATGCCACCTTTATGAAAGGGAATTTCTTGTGAAGAAAATAGTGGACATGAGGTAGAACTAGAAGGAGTTCTAGCTATACAAACTTCAGCTGATGATTTGGTAGAACCAAAGGATTCAATAGTAACCAACGAATCTCAGCCTCTCCGCCGATCTAATAGGGTTTCTCACCCACCTGAGAGATACTTTGGTTTCTCTATGACAGTGGGAGCGAGGAATGCATCATGAGATGATGACCCAACTAGTTTCGAGCTGGCCATCAGGAGTGGGACTCTGTAAGAATGGCTAGATGCTTAGCGATCTGAGATGGAATCCATATACACCAACAAAGTATGGACTTTGGTTGCTTTATCTGAAGGGTTAAATCCCCATCAGGAGCAAGTATATCTTGAGAAGATTACTTGGTGTACATGGAAAAGTTAAGACTTTCAAAGCTAGACTTGTTAGAGATTTGCATCATTGACCAGGTATGGATTATGATGAAACCTTTTCTAAGTAGCTATGCTTAAGTCCATCCAGATCCTACTTTCCACGGCTACATACCATGACTACGACATCTGGCGGTTGGGTGTCATGACTGCTTTTCTAAATGATGTTTTAGAAGAGAGAGTCTATAAGTACACAGTCAGAGGGTTTCGTAGTCAGTGGGAGCAGCGGAAACGTGTGCAAGATGTTTTATGTGATAAAGAAGGCATCGCGGAGTTGGAACGTCTGTTTTGATGTATTAGTCAAAGAGTTTGACATCATCAAAATGGTAGATGAACCTTGTATATACAAAAAGGTAGTAGGGAGTATGGTAGTGATCCTCGTAGAGTACGTGGATGACATACTCTTGATGGGGAAGGAGTTTCCTATGCTACGCTCGGTCAATCTCCGCTTATCACAATGATTCTACATATAGGATCAAAGTGATACCTACTAAATCCTGGGTTTTGGATCTATGAGATAGATCTAATTGGATGTTAGGATACTCACTAGTTGTAGTGAGATGGTATCAATCGATCCTGGGGAGAATCACTGGAAGGGTTCCAGGGTGATAAGGACGACTGAATGTCAGTCACAGGCATTGTCTTTACCCTCAGTAAAGGGACGGTATGTTGGAAGAGTTCCAAGACAGATACCGTGGCATACTAGACAATAAAAGCTGGAGACATCGCTACCAAAGATGCTACCAAAGAGGAAGTCTGGGTGTATATTAGTTCATGAGATGAACTTCGTTCCTATCATTGTGTGGCAATAGAGTTGTGGCTTATGCCTAGGAACGCC
Organism: Agapanthus africanus; assembly: GCA_030015575.1. Taxonomy (NCBI): domain Eukaryota; kingdom Viridiplantae; phylum Streptophyta; class Magnoliopsida; order Asparagales; family Amaryllidaceae; genus Agapanthus; species Agapanthus africanus. The sequence continues at coordinate 518,803,326 of CM057343.1, forward strand.
TGTCCCATCAGTGATCCAGACATATTCTAAGGCAGTGTCACCTAATCATGGAGATGGTTGATCTCCAGGGGATCGAGGTCAGGAGAGTAGACTCAGAGGACAATACGGCGGATCCACTCACAAAGGCTTTTTCCCAGAGAGAGACTTTTATGGGATGGTTGGGTATGAGATACTACAACCACTGTTATCAGATGGCCCTAGTGCAAGTGGGAGATTGTTAGTTATATGTATGCCCTTGATGCCATTACTATACATGAGATGTATATTGTAGTGGATGCTTAGACATATATAGGGAGGACTTTCTTGCTCGACATGATAATATGCTATCTGGTTACTCTTTACCTTAACGTGTACACTGATTGTCTCTCTGTCACATGTTGGTAAAGCCTTTAGGATGTGTACTTGACTACCTGGACTATGATGCGGATCATACTAGTGGGGACATGGTAGTCCATAAGTATATCCTTCAAGGTCCCTAGTCGTGGGTGTATCGAGACGGGGCATCGATATACTAGAGTAGAGTAGCATATGCCTTCTCGACCCATACAGATGGGCGATGGATGATCCCATATCCATTGGTGTTTGACATCAGAGATGATATACGGGTGCTCAGTAGAGACTGGGTACACTGGACGGACTCGCCGAGAACTCCCAGATGGTATTATACCTTACGTCAGATGGCAGTTCTCTGGTGACACTAGTACAGGTTAGTCTGTAGACCCGAGATCATCATAGAGTCTTGTGTGATTCCAACTGTGCTTTGATTTCCACCTTACCATGTCCAAGAGGGCGTGCAAAACGGTGGTTTTTGGGTACAGTCCTGAATCATATAGAGGCAATGAGCGATAGGAGGGGTTTCGTCTCTCCCGGTATTGGGGGTTGATGTTGCGCTATGCTCGATTGGCCAGGGAAGTCCCTGGCCAGGGCTGGTTTAGATATTTACTGGTAAGTGTTACCAATAGTTTCTCGACCCGTTATGAGCCTCATATCGGCATGACTTATCGGTTATTGGAGTCTGACGTTTACCACCCCTAGACTTAATATGCGACATATCAGACGAGGAGACCGGACTGTACGGTAGTGTCGCTGTCAAGCTTTTACAGGAGTTGGAGCGGGCTTGCTTGCTGATCTTCTGATCGCTCAATACCCGGGTAGCCGTTACGTCCATCTAGTACCGCTGACGGCTTATGGATGCTTGATATGATCATCACCTACTGCCGGCGTATTGACGAGTCTTTAGAGTCCTACATAGAGGTTGTACTGGCTCAGGCAAAACGAAATAGGAGCGCATATGTGATATGTGCGGGACCGAGAATAATGCGAGTATGTGATACCGTATTCCATTCTCGCGAAGTTTGTGTCGATCGTTTATATGCGATATAACCAAGTTATTGAATCAAGGGTTGATTCGATAAGTCGATACATTGGATGTTAATCGGTTATATGTGATATAACCGGATTATTAAGTCAAGTATTGATTTAATAATTTAGTGTATAATTGTATATGTGATATACTAATTTACATTAACTAACATTGGTTCACTTAAGCATTTATTTTTCTCACTTGTGCACAAGTTAATATATATGTGATATATATTTATTAGTGTACAAATTGTATCATGGTTGTTGATACACATTACATGGGTATATAAGACTTATACCATACTTATTATAGTATTAGGTTTTTATATTTAAAGTAATTCTAAAATTAGTGGATAATGAGTTCATATGCATGAAGCTTCATGAAGCTTATGTTGCATTGACTTAGTCCACTAGTTTTGTTTTACTTAAGATATTAACTAACCTAACCACTATAATTAGCCATGGTAATGTCTCTACATGAGTTAGTATATGATACTCACTCACCATGGTTAGCTCACTCACTCTCTTGATGATTATCTATTCTCATTTTGAGCTCATCTTCTTCCTCCTTGAAATTCTTGCTAGGGTTTGAAAAAGAGTGAGATACAAAGTGAGAAAAGAAATTCTAAAGTGTACCCATTTCCTATTTCACCATCCTCTACTAGACTAGCACTTTAGTTTAGGGTGTTTGCTTCATTAATTCTTTGGTTAGTGAAGTAGAAGCTTGAGTTCGTATTTCCTCGACGTAGATCATCTTCGGTTTCGAAGACTTCAAGCAATACCGTTGCCTCTTCACATAGAGCCGTCCTAGAGTCCGGGTGTTCGATGATCGCAGCGAAGGGACTACTACAAGGAGCTTAAGAAGTGATGAACCGATCTACAAAGGTTGTATTTCGTATTCACTTAGTGTTAAAGAGTTTAACTTGCATGTCTTACCCTAATTTTCTAGCAAAGATCTTGTTTAGAGTTATTCGGCACGGCTAAAATTTTAATCCGGCATGGTTGATGCCTTGTAGAACCTTATTAGAGTGCCTAGTAACCCTACAAGTACTAGATACATTAATGTACAACTGAAAAGTAAACAGATATCGCACAAAACCCACCTAATAGCAAAAGGGCTAGCACGCCTCAGCAGTGGTATCTGTGTCAAAAGATGCGATAAACAGCCAGCCACGACTACCCCAAAGGGCAACCTGCAAGCACTGTAGCACAACGGGGGTGAGTTGCCAACTCGTGAATAGTAGATAATATATAAAGGTAATCGCGAGTATGCACGTGCTGCGATACTCTAACCTATGCCAACGGATAACATCTATATGATGAACTGGATGCTCAAATCGTGCAACAAGTGCAACCTAATAGTCTCTCCATATGATGAGCAAGGTATACGATAATCATGTCTGGCAATGAAATCTAACAACCCTATATAGAATGAGCAGGGTATGCAATGATCGTGAAAGCATGTGTACTCTATCAGGTACAATAGATATAGGATGAGATGTAAAATACTGAATGCTGAGCATGGGAAGAAATAATATCTACACTGAATATCAACGTGGAAAATACTGGTGTCCATCAATACACCCAAATCCTAGTAAAACTCAGGCGCCGTCATCCTCATCAGCCCTCAAATCCTGTGAATCTTATAGAATCGTGAGTGCCCAACATCGGCACTCGAAATATCATAAAATCAGCCGTGTCTAGCATCGACACGCAAATCCTCCAATATGGGGCGTCCGTCCATCGGATCTGCCCACGGGCTCCGTCTGCGGAATTGGCCCTCGGCCCCGGCAGTACGCGTCGTCCCGTATCCATCTATCGACTCTGGTCGGTATCCTCCGGATAATCGCCAGGTCTAACCAATCACCGGTAGGTAGTAGTCCCTCAGCCGGGCTCACCGTCTAACAACACAAGTCATCTTGCCCCGGGGTACCATACCGGGTCCACCATATACCCGCAATCGGTGCCTACCACTCCTCGAATCGGGTATACACACACAAGCTCTCTGGAACCGAGAAAACTCATAGTGGACGCACTGAAATATCATATCAAGAGAAACCGGGTTTTTTAAATAGTGCGTATTTTTTTAAAATCATTCCACGGTTCTCAAATCCAGAAATCATATGAATCAAATCTAATGCGTAAATCCATGCCGTGTGTCGTATGACACTAAGAGTAAAAGAAAGGGAAAACCGCTCTTTTAAAAGATCCAGTTTTGAAATATCACATGCGGTCCCTCAGTTTTTAAATCATGTCAATATCATCCATGTATGTAACATATGTATATGTGTATAGGTATGGATGCGCGAAAGGATAAGTACGCAATGTGAATGTAGCAATGTACATGTGCACTAATGTGGACATAAGATGTATATGTGCCCAAGTATGGATATATGAAGTATAGGGGCACAAGTATGGATATGTGATGTATATATGCCCAAGTATGAATATATGAAGTATATGGCACAAGTATAGATATGCGATGTATATATGCCCAAGTATGAATATATGATGCATATCGCACAAGTATGGATATGTGATATATATGTACCCAAGTATGAATATATGAAGTATATGGCACAAGTATGGATATGTGATGTATATGTGCCCAAGTATGAATATATGAAGTATATGGCACAAGTATGGATATGTGATGTATATGTGCCCGAGTATGAATATATGAAGTATAGGGGCACAAGGGTAAACATATCAAGATAGGCATGCACAAAAGTGAGTACACAGTGTGCATGGTATGAATATAACATATGCTAATATGCAGCAAATCATGACAAACATCAATAAAGCGGAATCAACCTGATATATGATTTATAGCAATCCTATAATGTGAGTGTCATGGCAATCACTAACGATGTGAGTGTAGCATATAAATCGTGCTCGTGCAACTTGAACCGTTAGTGACAGTGCAGTGTTCTATACTACCAGTTCTATATGTAACAGAAGGTATGCTACTAGTATATCCAAATGAACACATGTGGCTAAATATCCTAATACGCCTTGACGCTTACCGCCATACGGGCGATTTCCCCGTAGATGTTAAATCTACTCACCTGGTCGCGTGCTAAGTATAGCCGACCACCTGCTTTCCTTTCCTGGCGGCGTCTGACGTACCCGCCTGTGAACCTGGAATTTACACAATGAATCCATATATAAGCAAATATCTTGCAAATACGCGATATCGCAATCAAACGAGAAACTCGCGTCGCGAACTAAACGCGCGTGTATACGTAACGGGTGTGTATATGCCAAAACCCAACGCGACACGCGGTGGCACACAGCGACACGCTGTGATACACAGCAAACCAATTCGACACGTATCGTACATGTCGCGCAAGTCCCGCTACGCTAAAAACAGGTAAACGGTCCCAGATTCAATCTAGAGCAAAAACAAGTAAAGCAAATAAGGCCAAATCTATCACAATACCTACAGACACCTATCTAACCTAAAACCAACACAAACCTACACTATTGGGCCGGCGGCATAGGGGGGTGGGCCGGCCAAATTCCGGTGGCAAGGGTCCAGATTTCTACACTAGGGTCCTAACACAGTTTATATCCTAATGAACACACAATCTAGCGAACATGGAAACGGAGCCCAGAAGTTATACCTTACTTGACCCTACAATGCCGGGTCAGGAGAAGAAGGGGAAGGGAAGAAGCTGCTACTGCTTGCTTCTCCTGCTGTTGCTGTTGCTGCTCCTGATGCTGATGCTGTTGCTGATGCTGTTGCTGAAACTGTTGCTGTTGCTTTTGCTTCAGCTGATGCTGTTGTTGTTGTTGATGATGATGTTGCTAATGCTGTGCTGCTGGAGTTGATGCTGGTGCTGCTTCAGCTGCTGCTACATGTGCTGTTGCTGCTGCAAGGAGCTGCTGCTACTGCTTGGTGTTGCTGCTGCTTGCACTGCTGCTGGGGCTGAAGCTGCTGCTGCTACTTCTGTGGTTGTGTGAGTGAGTGAGTGAGAGAGTGTTGTGAGTGAGAAATGTGAGAGTATGACACAAACAAAGGAAAATAATAACACAAGAGAGTCAAGCCCCCATTTCTCTCTTGCCTCATTAAATGCAAGCATGGGCACTAGCCATGATGCACTCCTTCTCTCTCTCATTTAATGCAAGCATGGTTTTACCATGATGCACTCTCTCTCTCCCTTTCTCTCTCCCAAGTCAACACAAAAAGAAATTTAAATCCCATTTCATTTTCAAAATAAAAAAAAATACCCTTAATTAAAATTATTTTAACTTAATAAGGGTGGGTTAATCTACCATGGTTGTTAAACATGGTTTAACCCAAATTTTAACCCTAGTTACATGCACAAGTTTGTGCAAGCCTAGGAAAATTCTAGAAAAATATTTATTAATTTTGATAAAATATTTGAAAATCAATTTGGTAAACTTTTTATTAAAAACCACATATTAAAATATAATTAGCCACAAAACACATTCTAAAGTGTTACATTTTGGTAGGTGGTACATGTTGGATCGTACCCCTCTTATATTATTATTCCTGTTGTATCTAGTTAACTCCATCAAATCAGAAACTAGTAATTGTATATGTAGAAGACTTAGAAAGACTTGTGGTTGCGAGACTTAGAGCGATGAGTTTTATGTTCGCTTGGTGGGTTTGATGTCTTTCTTTACGTTATTTCCTTGTGTTGATCTTCGCCGTTGGGCGTCGTATACTTGTTTATGATTTGTGTGGTTATGAATCCGCCGGTTGGCGAAGAGTTAGCTCCCGCTTAGGGATGCCTTCTATATTATCATGTATTTGTGATTTTGGATCAAAATATACAAAGGAGGTGCTGCCCAAATTTTCAAAAGACAAAACATGATTTATTATACCTTTATTTCAAAGCTTCACCTCTTTTATTTCTTAAAAAGGTTTAGAGTTTTAGGTTTCAGCTTACTTGAATTACGTTACGCCTTTAGATGTTGCGTGATTTAAGTGCTGGTCACGAACTAATATTTCTGGGTTTCGGCTTACTTGAATTACGTTACAACAGAGGGGGAGTGGGGTCAAGGTAGTACTCATGGTGATACTCCCAGGAGATCTCCGCCATCCGAGCCCTGGCCTCTGCGGCCCACACCCGCTAATGCTGCACATGAACCCGAGATGCCACGGAGGCACCTGGCGCTCCACCTGCCGAGCCCTGGCTCAAGATCTGTCTATTTTAGAAGAACCTTAAAATGAGGGCCAAGGATCGGTCATGCCTGGTCTTTGAGATGAGATCGAGCAAGAAGATCATACGCACCTTGTCGAGCGCCTTGTCCAGCAATTCCTCGGAGAGGGGGTAGTACAACCCCGGGGACATCCTCCAAATTGCGTACATTAACAACTGGAGGAGAGGCGATCGGCGAGGAAGTAGACGGCCGATGTGATCCTCGAGTCGCTGGACCACTCCCCGGTACCTCTCCTCAGAAACGGACTAGTCGTATAGATAGATGTCATCGGGAGTAATGATCTCTTCGATCCCATAGTTGCGCTCGGCCATCTTGAAATAGCAATGATGGAAAGTTGGCGTCTCCTTCTTTATTTATAGCCTCCACAGAATTCCCAAGAGTCCAAATTTGCGCGCGCGTGGGCGCAAATCCAGGGATTCACTCAATTCTTCCAATACTGTACTGCCACGTATCAGGTATCCCGTATTTCTCGGCGAATCGAAGTCGGAGTGACGCAGATCTTTGAACGCTTCGCCTCCCCTATGCGTTTCTGCCACGTGCCACCCATGACGGTCACTCTTCCCGATATTCACACATCTCGGTGGGTCGGGCAGAGCTTCGTAAAACCAAGCAGCTTCACTGATCGGTCCATCCTTAGCGGGTAACTTCTTACCCATCTACGCTAAGGATCAAAGCCCTCGCCAAGAGGCAACCGATCAGCTACCCTGATCGGTCCATCCATGGCTGGTAGTTCACTACCCACCGACGCCAAGGATCAAAGCCCTCGCTAAGTGGCAACCGAGCAGCTACCCTGCTCGGTCTATCCTTAGCGGGTAACTACTTACCCATTGACGCTAAGGATCAAAGCCCTTGCCAAGAGGCAACCGAGCAGCTACCCTGCTCAGTCTATCCTTAGTGGGTAACTTCTTACCCATCTACGCTACGGATCAAAGCCGTCACCAAGAGGCAACCGAACAGCTACCCTGCTTAGTCCATCCATGGCTGATAGTTCACTATCCATCGACACCAAGGATCAAAGCCCTCGCCAAGAGGCAACCGAGCAGCTACCATGCTCAGTCTATCTGTAGCAGGTAACTTCTTACCCATCTACGCTAAGGATCAAAGCTCTCGCTAAGAGGCAACCGAGCAGCTGCCCTTCTCGGTCCATCCATGGCTGGTAGTTCACTACCCACCGACGTCAAGAATCAAAGCCCTCACCAAGAGGCAACCGAACAGCTACCCTGCTTGGTCTATCCTTAGCGGGTAACTTCTTACCTATCTACGCTAAGGATCAAAGCCCTCGCCAAGAGGCAACTGAGCAGCTACCCTGCTCTGTCCATCCATGGCTGGTAGTTCACTACCCACCGATGCCAAGGATCAAAGCCCTCGCCAAGAGGCAACCGAGCAGCTACCCTGGTCGGTCTATCCTTAGCGGGTAACTTCTTACCCATCTATGCTAAGAATCAAAGCCCTCGCCAAGAGGCGACTGAGCCGCTACCCTTCTCAGTCCATCCATGGCTGGTAGTTCACTACCTACCGACGCCAAGGATCAAAGCCCTCGCCAAAGAGGCAACCGAGCAGCTACCCTACTCGGTCTATCATTAGCTGGTAACTTCTTACCCATCTACGCTAAAGATCAAAGCCCTCGCTAAGAGGCAACCGAGCAGCTGCCCTGCTCGGTCCATCCATGGCTGGTAGTTCACTACCCACCGACGCCAAGGACCAAAGCCCTTGTCTAGAGGCTACCGAGCAGCTTCCCTGCTCGGTCCATCCTTAGTGGGTAACTCCCTACCCATCTGTGCTAAGGGTCAGAAGTCCTTAACCTTGGCGACGCCGACCGATCTTAAGAGCGGTGGTCTCCGGTCCAACTCGACGTATCTTCAACGAGAGATCGCCACCTCGAATTTGGGGCCATAAATACGCCGACTTTATACCGGTCTTTGCACACTTGACAAATAATTGGATTTAACCCGACGCGCGATCGCCAACTAAAGGACCGGCTGCTGACCTAACGTTCATCAGGCGGGAAAAATGAGACATTACCACAAAAAGAAAAGGTTGCAACACAAATTCTTGAAAAAGGGCTTTATTTACAACTCGGAAGTTTCTACAACGGTATTGTGGGCTCCTCAGCCTTACAAAATCGTCCGAAGGCTTACAAAATTCTAAGACAAAAACAAAAATATACAAAAAAGAGGGCAGGGAGACTCGGGCCTCAGGGCCGGGAAGGACCTCGACATGCTCCGCGACCACCTCGGGAGCCGAGGTGACTGCCTGAGGGTCAGCGCTCACCGCAGAGGCTTAGGCACCGGGAGCCGAGGCGACCGCCTTCTTCCCGACGCCCCACCAGGGGCCTTCCACCCGGCGACGCTTTCGGTGGCATCCTCCTGCACCTCACCCTCGAGGGGGTACTCAAGCCGGAGCTTAGCGTCGGGAAACTCCGGCATCAGCGTCTTGACGGCGTCGAGGGAATCATGCTAGATGAGGGCCGAGGCTTCGGCGAGGTCAGCGTAGAATTGATCTGACGTCCTGTAGCTCTCCATCGCCTTCGTAGCCCGGAGGTCGGAGCGCCTTATCGCTTCCTTCATCGCCCCGTTTTCCCTCTTGAGAGTGTCCCGCGTCTTCTTCAGAGTGGCGGCGAGCACTCTGGCATTTTCCAACTTGGCCTCAACGGCCTTGTTGGACTCCATCAAAACTCTGATGGTCTCCCGGCAGCCGGCGTTCACCTGACCCTTGGCTGCCACCCGGTTTTCAAGGGCAGCGATTCTCTCCTTCGCCTCACGCAGCTCCCGGGTCAAGACCTCCTCCCGCGAGGAAGACTCGCCATCGATTTGCATCGCCGGGACAATTTCCTCGTCCTCCATATTGACAACGAGGGCGTAGTGCTGGAGGACCTGAGAAAAAAAAGGGAGGGGTTAAAAAAAGGCACCCGATCCCGCGAACAGAAAGTACTTAATAAGAACCCGAGCTGGAGGCGGACACTGACCTGCACGGCCTCCTGGGCTACGACCGCCTTATGGGCCCTGAGGGTCCTCCGGGGGATTTTGCCCCCAGCCGACCTTTCCATTTCCGAAAGCAGGCTGTCGGCGACGGAAATGTTGGGATGCGGCAGCGCCCCGGCCGTCAATCCGACGCCAAATGCGGAACAAAAATTTTATCAAAACTTGACGCTACCGCAACCAATACCCGGATCTTTCCATTAACCGTTAACTAGCAAAACTGTAAAAGGTGTTATAGGGATTATACCGATCGATCCGTGTCCTTCGGTCTTTAATCCGCTCCCCAAGCTTGTTACGGCTATCCTGGTGAATGCGCTCTCCGATCTTGCTCGATCTCCGGTCTCCTCGTCGGAAGGGCACCACGTCGAAGAATCTTTATACGGGATCCCGCTTCAAACTGAAACAACTCGGACATGAAGTTTGCTAGCCGACATGTCCAATATGAAGTAGAGTAAAGTGTAGAATATTTTGTCTTAAGGCACCCAATGAATTGGGTAAAGGTTAATTGAAGTTGCCACTTGGATGAAAAAGTGAGCAAAGAATTTTTGAAACAAAAATTGAGCTCACACACATGAATGGGGCTCGGCCAGAACCTGAAAAAATGTTCTCTGGGGAATTTTCTTTGTGGGGTTCTCTGTGGATATATTCTTCAAGTGAATGTGTTGATTTTCTTAAATTAATCAACACCCAAAAACAAGCAGCCACCTTGCCACAAAAATCCTAGCAAAGACGAACACCAATTAATGCACATACCCACTCCAAGCCACCTCACCATAAGCCCATCCCTTGGTGGGGCCGGCCACAACAAGGAGAAAAAGTCCACTGGCAAAAAGAATGGCCACGAAAATGCATGGAAGCAATTTAAGAAAAGGCCCATTTGAAACTCACCCAAAAGTCCACAGCCCAAAGAAATGCTCACTAGAAATTTGGCAAGGAAATGGGCCCAAAGAAATTACAAATATGAACCAATAATTAAACATTAAATCTAATGTTTAATCGGGAGGAGAAAAACTGGCAACTTCAAAACTAATCCCGTAACAAATTACAGGATTGCCCCTTAACTGTATATGCATACCCGCATTTGTATTCCGACCGAATACAAATGCAACGAGACAAAAATATTCCTACACATTATAATACTAGGATCCGGTTTAAACCAAAACCCACCAGTATTATCCGTCCGAAGCATAACACGTGCACGTGTATATTCGAACCTTGCCATTAAACCATACGGATTCTACAACGTTTCGCCCGAACATGGGAAACTTTCTGTGGGGGACTCTAATGACTCATCAATACACTGACACTGGGTATAATCACAAGCACGTCAGAGGTACTAACTGTACGTAACGATTGCCTATATATTGAACGAAAGGGAAGCTGGCGAGCGAACTCATCCTGAAACCCTACTGAGCCTGACAGTGACAATATCCGTACAGTCCGGTCTGTTCGTCTAAGAGTATCGCATATCGAGTCTAGGGGGGTGGATAAAATCAGACCCCTACTAACGCGATAATTCGTGTCGGTATGAAGCCCATCACCACTTGAGAAACTACTGATCCGAATCAGTAATTCTCGACTACCTTGGCCAAAGTTTTTTTGTGATGGCCACCCGTGCACTGTGCGACATCAACCCCCTATACCGGGAGAGATGAATCCCCGACGATCCGCTCACTGCCTCCATGTGGCTCGGGACTGTACCCAACTAAAACCTGTTTGCATGACTCCTTTGAGCCGTGGTAGGGTAGTAATCAAAGCACAGTGGGAACTCACACGAGACAAATGACGATCTCAGGTCGACAGACTAACCTATACACATGTCATCTGGGAACTGCTATCTGACAATAGGTATAATACCAACTAGCAGGTTCCCGGCGTGTCCTGTCCGGTGTACTCATAACCGAATGAGCACATGTATACATCTTAGGTGAACCAACTGACACCAATGGCTTGTGAGACCGGCCACCGCCCCTTGTCGGGGTCTCGACTATATACACTAGTAAACTCTGGAGTATCGATGCCCTGTCTCGAAACTCCCTCGACTAGGGACCATTTAAGGATGTGCTTATAGACCCCATCTCCCACGTATATGATCGCCATCATACCGCTGGCTGTCAAGCAAGAATCCTATGGGCTCTATCAACATGCATCAGTGAACTAAAGCATGTATACTATGATAAAGACAAATCAGATAGCATACTATCATCTCGAGTAAGACTGTTCTACCGGTATAGGTCCTCACTCAATCATCACAATCACGTACCCGCGATCCAATAATTGACTTCGAGGGCACTATATCCAACAGGAAAGCCCCGAGGGCACCTCGAAGCGAAGATCCCCTTCATCCACGAAAATCGGGAAGATGGGGAACGGGGCACCATCCTATGGTTCCTCTTGAGGTGGGGCGCAGGAGGATCGGCCTCGTCTCCCACCTCCAAAACCCGGGGTTCCTGCTCCCGAGCGTGTTTGCGGCTCGGTGCGCGGCCGGCCTCCGAGGCCCGGGGCGTGCTGGAACACCTAGCCGGAGCGTCCGCCGGCAGAACCGGGCTCGTGGCAAGGCATGAAGGGCCGGTGCCTCCGGCCTTCCTCCCTTTCTTCTCGGCCATCGCAGCCCGGAATTTGGATCGGTCCATCGGCTCTGCAAAAAGAAGCGAAAATACAAAGAAGAAGTTAGCAATGCCAGAAAAAGTGGAAGAATACACAAGTCTAAACAGGTCACCTAAAATTCCTAACTTACCCGCAAATTGAGCGAGGCTGAGCCCGGCTCAACTGAGGGCCTGCTCGGACAGCAACACATCGGCCCGATGGACGGTCTCCTTCTCCGCCATCGCCACCGCATCGGGGTCGTTCGACCGCCTCACCCGCGGGCAGTTGGCCATGTGCCACTGGACAGGCACAGGCCAATCCTCATCCTTAGGTGGCTCGACGAACAAGAACTTCTCCATCCATTCATGAATGGAAGAAGGTATTGCGACGACCCCCGACCCGGCCGCCCCTCCTCTGTGTTTTCTAAAATAAATGTATACCCAGCTGGCTCGTCCCTATGAGTGCCGGGGTGATTTTTATAGCAGAGGGAAGAAAGGAGAATGTTCAGGCTGAAAGAGATTTCCTGCAGTCTCAACCGGACCAGAAACCCGAGGAGAATCCTCCACGAGTTCGGCACTAACTGGCCCTGTGCTAATTGAAAGCAATGCAGTGCCGCATTCATCTCGGGGGAGAAGGGCAGATGCATTCCGGCCCAAAAGGCTTCCAAGTACAAAGCAATCTCCTTGCCCCATACCTGGTCTGCCCTCTCTCCCTCCCCGGCCAAGCGATGCAAGTAGCCGGGGGGAATATGGAAACGAGCCCGGATTGTGGCGAGCTCGTCCACATGCCTCAGGAGGGAAGGCGCGTCACGAACACTCTTGACACGTGCTTTGGGGACCGTCCCCGTCGCACGGCCCCGGGGGGCATGACTAACCCTAACTTCCCGGGGGGATTCCGACTCGAATGAGGAAGAGGAAGAAGCAGAAGAGGAAGCTGCAGAAGACTCCCTAAACTCTAACCGAACTATTTCTACGGACTCCCCAGAGGAAGACATCTAACCTGAGCAAAGGAAGGAGTCTGCCGAGGAAAGAACGCAAGAAATTCGACTTAAGGGGAAGAGCGCCGAGCTAACACACAAACGGCTGAGGAAATTATAGCGAACTGTGGACCCTGGGGGATCCCACCTCTATTTATAGCAGTCGGCGAACACATCCTACGGCGCCGATCGTCTCCCGCCAAAACAACACTTCGCATTCAGCAGACGTCAACGTTCCACCTATCGCACGCGCATTGGACGCGTCCCGTCGAGCGCGAAGAACACCAACGACCCTTTACTTCAGCCAACCAGCGCCAGACACGTGGCCTGACGTTTCGGTGAATGTATGACCGAATTGGCGCTTCCTCTTAATGCAAGATCTCTCCCCTGATCCGCTGACGTCCTCGAAAAAAATACAACTGATTTCCCGGGGATCCATGCCGACGATGTCTTCAAATATGAGCTTAGCCCGAGTGACCGATCAAACCACTCTCGACCCGACCCATAAATAGGTCGAGACGAGAGTGAGGGGCTAATGATGATGCTCGGTACTAAGAACTCCCCAGATCACGACACGTGGCAGATGACGTGTCATGCGGCTTAAGGGAAAAGAGCGAGAACGGTATATTGAAGGTGTACCCCGGGCCTTCCTCCCGAGGATGTTCCCGACCTTCGGTGACCTTCCAGGCCATCTCTTAGGCTCGCCTTACAAACAACCATTGGCTCGTCTCTGGGCCCTCCCGCACGTTGAGTTCCCTCAGCCCTCCTAGCACGCCTCCGAGCTATCACAGAACCAAGCTCTCTCAGCCTCCCGTTCGTTCCCGAGCCTCCCGCCGAGTTTAGCTTCCTCGGTATCACTGATCGACCCACTGTGCAGATCACAGGTGTCTTTGCGAATCTCGCCAGTCGCGAAATATCCGCCGCCCACGATCCCGCGTTCCACGCCATCGCGTTCCCCCATTAACGAGCGTATCTCGTCATTAATAGGGGATCCCGCCTTTCACGCCGGCGTAACGCCCGGGGGCGTAATGGCCGGCGTGAATCTCGTGTCCGCCAGCCCATGGCTGCCACTATATAAACCCCTCTCTCAGACGACTCTGGTAAGGCAATTTTACCCAATAGGCAGCTACTCTGCCAAAATACATTGACTAACTTGATCGTCGGAGGGCCCAGGGTGGTACAACCACCCCGGGACTTCCTTGCAGGTAGCTCGGCTTCATCCCAAATCAAGCCCACTGAGATCCACACGCTTCAAGAGGCAACCCTCAAACTCAATCTCAGCCATCCATCAACGCTCGCTACAGATCAACGGAAGATAACATCTGAAGGAGATCACAACCTCCATCACCATCCAAAAAACTCAAGCTTTTTAGAGGTTTATCCCATGTTATATTTTATAATCATATGCATCTCATACCATGTACCCCTAGGTTTGGGCCGACAACACACCGGCCCATACATGAATGAACATGGGTTTTTAATATAATGGGACTTCATCCAAAAGTTTCAAGCCTTGTGGAGGTATATCTCATGTTATGTATTATAACCATATGTATTCCATAATTTTCCTAATGTGGGACTAAATGTTAACCACATTCACAACAGAAAACGTTAATTTGTGTCAACTTTTCCTTCTGGGGTTCCAACCCGTTCCGAACCTGCACTCTCCCCTGGGAGGAGGAAGTGTCATACCAATAGAGATATTGCCCATGTATTTAATTTCATTGTTGAACCGAGAAAATTTTTCTTTGTCAAAAATAAGTGATTTCTCCGTTAATATCAATCTTTGTAAGAACATCCTCTCCAAATCTGAAAGTTCACAAAACTGAGAAAAAATTTCGGTCCTCTCCGATGCTTCATTTCATCAAATTGTCCCCCTTACCGTTTTTTCCTGCTCCTCTCCCTATATATATATGAGAATACTGAAGAAAAGATGTCATAGGAGGGAATTTTCTCTTATGGCGTCGAAAATGTACACCCTCCTTCCTTTTTTCCAACGATCGGCACACACCATCTTCATCGTTATCATCTAAGATGTGGGTATACCAAATTCCATGAGATTCTACAACTTTTTCACCGTTGATTTAGTGGGTTCAAAATTAACGGTTTACCGACAACAAAACTTTTACATTGCAAAATCTACGGTGAAAAAGTTGTAGAATCGCATGAAATTTGGTCTACCCACATCTTAGATAGTAACGATGAAGATGATGAGTGCCGATCGCCAGAAAAAATAAGGGAGTGCGTAATTTTTCGACGCCAAAGGAGGAAATTCCCTCCTATGGCCTCTTCTCTTTGTTAAACAGCCCCCTCTCTCTCCCCTCTCTCTCTCTCGAGAGACATCACTCCCCATCTATCCATGTTTAGATCACACTTTAAACAATTAAAAAAGGGTACATTATCAAAAAGCCCCCGGTCTGCCTCAAACTTGTGTTAAAAGCGCTGAGCTTTTTGCTTTCGGTAAAAAAACCCGGGCCCAATCAAAATCCTCTGTATACTAGTTGCCTGTAATATCCAAGCAGTTATTTGCAATATCCAAACAGTTGTGTGAATATAAGATCTAAATGAAATACAAACCAGAGTTTTTTCACAAAGATTTTGAACAGTTGGACCTTTCTAACAATTTCGAAAATTATAGGGGTTTTAGACAACTTCTGAGTAAGCCAGGGGCTTTTTCATAATTTACCCAAAAAATTGTCATTTTTAGTAACCAAACAAATGGTCACTACACGAGAATACGCCCATAGTGGTCCCTCTATAACGGCTGGCTTTTAGAATCAGGCACTGTGGGCCCAGCTGTTTTATAAATATTTAACTGAAAAGCAAAAAGTCCATTAAATAATAATAGCCTAAAGCCCAAGGAAAATTTTGTGTTTATTGTATCTTTAAATTGACTTGCCATGTAATGCATTTTGGATTGTTGATCGCATTAATTATTTCTACTTTTTGTTTGTGATATGTTTTTAATTTGTGGAATAGATCCAATAAATGAGTTTTCTTTGCTGCACTGCTTGTTGTACCGACTAGGTACAAAAAAAAGCCCGTACCGGGAGCATGAGGCCTACCCCATGATGGAACAACCAACCAACAAAAAGCTTGGTATGTTATAATTATTGTACCATGTCGTACAAAAACAATTTTTTTTTGGTGTTTGGGGAGGGGGGGGGGGGGGAAGGGGGCGTGGGGCAGCGGCCGGGGGAGAGTCGGAGTGTTCTTGACAAGAGCGGAAAGTTTCTTGAACTTTGTGTATTCAAATGTATCGTGTGTTGGAGGCAGTTTGGCCTCCAATAAAAAAATATTAATTTAAAAAAACCCACCGATCGCCCACTCCAAGCCCTATCGATCGCTGATCGTCTTCCTCGCCTCGATCCTCGTCCGCGTCTCGCAGCCCCAGATCCTCGACTCGATCGCCGGCCTCGCTCCTCCCTCATCTCGTGCCTCGATCAAGATCCAGATCCTCAAGCCCCATTGATCGTTGATCGCCCTCCTCGCCATGATCCTTGCCCGTGCCTCGCAGCCCCAGATCCTCGACTCGATTGCCAGTCTCGCTCCTCCCTCACCTCGTGCCTCCATCAAGATCCCCGCCTCGATCAAGATTCTCGCCTCGATCAATACCTCCATATGTTTCGAAAAATAGGATGGGGCCATAGCCCGACATTTGCCCTTGAGAAGGTCTGTCTCTATTTGGAGGTGTTGCGTTATTTTACCTATCTTCTCAAAGATCTGCATTAAACCGAAAAGACCTGACTTAGCAACTATATCTCCCAAAATGATTGATTTCATTTTTAGAGAAAAGGGAGAATAATCTTCCTAAAATGGAAAGGGATTTTAACCCAGTAATTTGCAAGTATTGTAAATTATTCATAATCATAAAGATAAAATGGGCTTCGATCCAACCGGTTGGCCCGCTTCATTTCAGTGACACCGTTAGGCATATATATCGAGTTCAAACATCGGCCCATAAAGGCCTAATCTATCAGACATTACAACGATCCAACTTCAATTAAAAATAGTCTATCTGTTACAAACAGTCTTCATAGTCATCGGCCCGGTAACGGTCGGATATTACAAACAGTCAAACTCTCAATTGAGAGTACAAGATGTTACAGAGAAAATACTGGCCGAACATGCTTCTACCCCATCATTTTGGGGGCGTTCGGCTTCTATATCAAAGCTCTATGACTGCCATGTCACATGTTCCATTTTTTCTCTTCATGGACCATTTAGCAGCCGAGCGGGATATCAACTGCAGACCGCTTGCTTGTCCATTATTGGACATCTGACTTACGGGCAAAAACGAGCCGCGGCTGACAACCCGACTCTCGGCGTCGCGCTAGACCTAACTTCAAATAGTTTGAGTGCAGGACTGGACCGCTAATCACTCGTCCGGCCTTTGGAACTGAAATCCTCGGTCGATCGTGGATGCTCTGAGAGGCCGAGCGCACGCCGTTTACCTGATCCATGATAAGATCTGGGCTGTCTCTATCGGCTCAAAGGCGCAGGGCTGGACATTTGGGTCACCCTTGATGATGGATTTGCTCCGGTCCTTCTCACTGGATCCTTTGGCTAAATCTACACTAACGTAATCGACCATGGATAAACTGTACGTCGGCGCTGCGGCCGAAGATCGTCCTATATAGTTTTTTTGATAATAGATCAAGGACGAAAGAGGCATTACCTGTCGGGGAAGGCTGGACTTCTCGATCTCGAGCATGGCCTCGACGGTAGTGGCGATCGTGGATCAACTATCAGCTAATTCTATGGCCATAGCAGCTGGAGAAGAACTATGTATATGCTAAAAGCTAGGGTTTTTGTGAGATTGATTATTCAAATCTCTTTTTTGGTGCTTCTGAGTGATTTCTTATAGCTTCTCGCTTGCTTAGGGCTCAAGTCTTGCCCTAGCAGGCCGAACATGAGCTCTCTATCCAACCAGCTTCCTTGAGGTTTTTGTATGATTAATGCTTGTTGGGCCAACCTATTTTTCTATGGGTCTTTAGTTCAGGATATTTGATTACCTATTTAAACATTTGCCCCCTCACATATTACTTGGCCAAGCCCATATTCTTTCTTTTGTCACGAGGCATTTGATACATGATTGTTGAGTGACCTGTTATTAATGCTTTTATGCTTTTCATGACGACATGATGCATGCTGATGCCCCTTATGTCACGTTATTCCATCATTTCGAAACTTTAGAATTTAGCGGAAGAAATGGGCCACGTGACGTTCATTAATGCTTCTATGAACATTAGGTGGCGTCCATCGATTGGTGAGGACTGGCTTATATAAACACCGGGTTAGGGTTAGCTTTCCCCTTCTTCTTCTTCTTCTTTCTCCTTCTCAATTTTATCTTGGAATTTTCAGAGGAAAAAGCCCTAATCCATGGCTCCTCGTCACCTCAACCCTCTCTTCCTAAATACCTACGATCCCAATGCCAGTCTCTTTACAGCCAACCTTCCAGTGGCATCTGACGTCTTTAAAGAGAAAACAAAGGTCTTCGTGCCGTTATGCCTAGAGTTTCTCTGGCTAGGTAAACTGACCACGATAGGTCCGATCATCATTGAAGGAGAAGAAGGTGGTACCATTGAACTAAGTCCCACCGCCGTTGATCCAAGCCATGTCAAGCACAGGAACAACTTCTTTCCTCAATTTTCGACCGAACTCGGCCTTCTTGGACGAGCTCTCCATACCGACTCGCTTCCTTTTACCGCTCGAGGAGATGGCCTGAGAAAAATTTTCGAATTTTGGCCGAAGAATAATAATCCTGAGCGGAATTCCTGTTATGATCGGGTCAAAGGTAAGTATCACAATCATTGGAAAGCATTTGGAATAAATAACTTCTTTGCTCTTTCTCTCAATGGTCTTCCCTGTAATCTTGAACTTCTCTCGACCGCCATGCTATTTTGCTCCACTTGATCGAATTCTTTTCACTTTCGTTTTGGCCTGGCTACCCTAACTTTATTGGATCTGTATCTGATGTTTGGCGTACGGTCTCATGGTGGCATTGACCTTCTCCCTTCGAGCCATTATATTAACCATACTGGCGTTAAAATTGATAAAATGTCTAAAGAATCCTTCTCTTTTCTCATGAGAGATTATAGGGAGTAAGGAGAAGAGGTTTTCAGGGATGAGCACATCATCTTTCTTCTTTACTGGCTTAGTAGGTTTGTTTTTATTGTTCCGGCTATGATACCAACACCAACTGTAACATTTTAGAAAGTAAAATATTATTTTTAGGAATTTAAATAATTTAAATAATAAATATCTTGAATATTATTAAAAATGCGAGAATTGGTTTTAAATGAAATGGTATAATTATATATATATGATTCGGAAAATATTTGGAGAATTAATGTAATTATTGATTTTGAAGGAAGTTATGTGAATTGAGCAATTATAGTTTATTAAATAGTTATTTTTATGCAAATTATGCTACACTTGATTAATATTTGCTAATCGTGCATTAATCGTGTTTATGTGCATGTTATGCAACATAACTGTTGCATACACTTGCTACATTTTATTGTTATGAACCATGCCATTTTCTTTTCTTTTGTAAATGATTTTTGTTTTTTTAAAAGAAAAGAAATGAGAAGATATTTTGGAATGAGAGTGGGGACCATGAGACTAGAGGGTATGAGCGAGGGGGGGGGGAGAGAGAGAGAGGTTCTTTTTTAGCCATGGCACCTTCCTCATTTCATTCTCATCCTTCTACATTCTTCTCCTTCTCTTTCTCCTTCAACCCTCCACCTCACTACCACCCACAAACACTATCAAATTTAGCAAAAACTATATACCCTCTTCACAAGAATGGTGCACAAGCTCACTACAAATACTTTGGATGCATCAAGTTGCCACTTTGAAGACTTTGAGCAACTCAAGAAAATTCTTGAGTTGCCAAATGAGATATAATCTTACACCATTAGTTTAGAATCTTGTTTTCCTCATATCTTATTGTAGTTTAGAGTAAAAACTATTGTGGTTTAGTGATCTTTAAATTTTCCAAGTTGAGATTGAGGTGATATTATGAATTAAATAGTGTGTAATTGAGGTTTAGACTTGACTACAACCCCTCTAGTGTTATTCCGGACCAACTAAGTATAGTTAAACCCAAGACTTGACATGAAATTTGGCCGATATCGTATTTTGTGGTTTGTGATGCCTACAGGATATCTGGAGCAATTTGAGACCTTTATAGGAAAATCAAACATATACATTAACCTAAATAGAGCACCACAAGACCACCATAGAAGAACGGGACCAATACTCTCCAACCCGACCGGCGACACCTGGAATTCTAGTCATCTCGCCGACCATCTTTTTGACTGAGATGTTGGGATTTGGTCAATAGGTTACACTCCTTATAAATTAATCTATGTACTATTAGTTTAGCCCCTTTTCACCTGAGCTAAAATATGGGAACATTTCGTGTTGGTTTTAACTATATTTTTCGATTTCAAAAACTTGGTTTTTGGTATTTGAATGTGGTTTTGGTCGTTGGACGTTTGTACGTAAACGACGAGGGTTTTATGATTGTTTTTTGCATGCGAAGGCTTTAGGTTCTAACCTATGAGCACTTCGCGTGTCGTGTCGGCTTTTGAATCAGATTTTGATGCGATACGATGTGTTGTGATATGTAGGTACTTTCGCGTGGGCTTCGGGATGACAAGGGAGAGCGTGGCGTCATCGACTTCGACAAGCGAGGATCAAGATGAGTAGATGCATATCTATGGGGGAAGTCGGGTGGATGGCATATAGCACCCCCGGGACCGTAGGATAGGTTATATATATATATATACACTATATTTATATCTATCGGCACAAGATTTGGATACCTAGCAAATAGGGTTTAGGAAATCGTAGGATTAGAATAAGAGTGTTGTAGAAGAATTTTACCTTAATCTTGAACTTTAGGATATGAGTAGTCACACACACGCACACGCACACAAGCTTGGTTTTTTTTTGTGTGTGTATATATATATATGTGTGTGTGTGTGTGTGTGTGTGTGTGTGTGTGTGTGTACATATACACGTGTGATGAGGATAGTATATGATATATGGAGATGAGTCGATATGACCGGGCATGATGTTGAGAGATTTTAGTATGTGATTGAGTCGTGATATCGTATATGATATGATATTATAAAGGATTGTTGGGCGATATGTATTCAAACATGCGATAATATGTGTCTTAATGAAATAATAGACTGTACAAGACTTTAGATCCGTACCTCTTGATATTGATATTGTACGACGATTGATAGCGTACGAATGATGATTTATATATGATATTTGACCCGTACTCTCGATTTTGGGGATGTCGTATGATAGATTTTACCGTACGAGGTACATATGATGATTGATCCGCACTCTTGACTCGAGAATTCCGTACGATATATTATACAGTACGTGACGCTATGAGGCCGGATCGCCGACTACCAGGTATATCGACTCAGAATATATTTAGATTTTCTTATCATTCCGACTAGATTCTTAGTTTAGTCTTTTAGTTGTTTAGGTAAATGCTAGACTAGGCTCGAGCCATACCTATTTTCAAAACTAACGAATCATGAGTATTTTCAAAGGACAGTCCAAGGGATGCTACGGATTTTTCAAAGGAAATATCTTTTCTCAAAAACACCGTAGCCCCTATTTTTCAAAAAACCACGATTCGGGCTATTTCAAATACTAAAACTGTATGACTCGTATATAGATATGTATATTTTATTATGTTGCGTTTACTATTTACTTTTCCGTTATATTCATGTTGCTCTCATTGCATTTCATATATACATGTGTTTTCTTTTGCTATTTTGATCTCGTCTGCTAGGACACCTGCACCATTACCGATGATGCGTATGTTGCATGTACACTTGCTTGCCGGCTCACACACATCATCATCGGTAATTGCCATACCACGTACCCACTAGAGAACCTTTACTTCATTCATATAAACTGGAAATCTGTAGAAGTAGTATTGTTTTACATTCATGATCTTAAATGCTAGTGTAGATATCGTATTTCTTACTTACATACCACATGCATTTGCTTCCATACATTCTAGTTATGCGATGATCATTGGCCTTACGTCGGTATTTACTATCTCATTATATACTCATAGATTTTGATTCTTTTGGAGATTCAGTGTTCATGTGATTTTTGGATTTGGGGAAACCGCAAGTGATATTTATAAACTCATGATTATATTTTCTTAAAAGAAAATGTGGTTTCTCGTGATATGATGTGTGTGTTGTCCACCATGAGTTTTCTCGGTTCTTGAGCCACGTGTGTATATATACCCGATTCGAGGAGGGGGATGCACCGTCTGCGGGTACATGGTGGGCTCGGTAAGGTACCCCTGGGCAAGAGAAACGTATTGAGAAGGCTGAGCCCGGCACGGGAGCACTATCTACCAGTGATATTCGGCTCGGCGGACATCCAGAGGATACCGACCACAGTCGTGAGATCTGATGATATGGGCCGATCCGGACTGACGGAGCCCGAGGTATGAGGTTTTTGTGTCATTGATGGACACGGTTTTCATGGTGTTTTCGAGCGTCGATGCTTGTCACTTATGTTTATCTTGATTTTCTATGTCATTGTTGGACACATCCATTTAGTGATGCATTCATACATGATACTCATGACAAATAGTTACCTTGTGACACGGATATGAGTACTTGGTATTACACTTATGCTTATATTATTACCCTTGCCACTACTAGATGTTTATATTATTAGTATATTATTGTATGACCTAGGAGATCATCATACATTCGGTTTCTACTCGGTGATGTCTTCTACTCACGAGTTGGCAACTCACCCCTGTTGTGCCACAGTTTCTTGCAGGTTTGGCCGTACAGGTTTTCGTAGCGGCTTGCTGGCATACCGCTTCTTCCGGGTGATTGCTGGATAGGCGGGATACATTTTCTTCGTGACCACTAGTATATGATTGCATATTTATTTCAGTTGTATCTAGTTAAGCTCTATCAACCAGACTTGTAGATTTAGTAGACTTAGAAACCCTTGTTGTATATTCTTTCGGCCTTAGAATCATGCTCATGTATTTGTTATGGTATTTTTTTCTTAATGATGCTTTGTTTTCTTTATTTCATTTATGTGTTTTTATCCTCACCTTCGGCGTTGTATATTTTCATTACTTGCATGGTTGTTTCCGCCAATTGGTGAAGAGTTAGATCCCGTTTGGGGATGCCTTATATTATATTATTTATACCGTTTTCGGGTTAAGTTTTACAACGGAGGTGCTGCCCAAATTTTCAATGACGAAAATGTTTTCAATTTAAATATAAACATTGTGTTTTCGTATACTATTATCTATGTTTTGTAGAAAGAACTTGATTTCAGAAATCTTATTGCAAAACTTCACCTTCACTATTTTCCCTAAAAGGTTTAGATTTCTGGGCTTTTGGCTTACTTGAATTAAGTGTGGTTCTATAGACTTCACATGATTTAAGTGCCAGTCATGTGGCTTTTCCGGGTCATGACAAAGTTGGTATCAGAGCCGGTCCCTCAAAAGTAGGTCTGTGGTTCGTGGACGAACCATTGTTTTAAGTGGGGGACGAACCATTGTTTTAAGTGGGGGAGGGGGGAATGTAATACCCCAGGTGGAGTTGGGGATGAATACCACCTACCCCGTGAGAAGTGAGATGTTATTCGGTATCGAGGTGGGGATGTAACCGATACGGATACACACGGGGGCCCACTGTAGAACAATGGGGAGTATCGAATTCCATTCCGAAAGAGGGCACGATCAGAACTATAAATGGAATGATACCACTCCTATAACACGGAGGTGCCTTTTGGATGAATCAGAACTCCGGAGTTTGAAGAACTCCGGAGTTAAGCGTGCTTGAGCTAGGGAAATTCTGGGATGGGTGACCTACTGGGATGTAGTCCCCTTCTTGAGTCCGGTTCATTCAAAGGGACAAAACCGTGCGGTTTCGACCAAAGCGGACAATACTATCTGTGTTTGGGGGTGGGTCATGACACATACTCTCCTTCCTTTGGCCGTTACTTTAGCCGACGATCCTAAATTTCCGCTGGGCCTCATCCTTCTGGCCAATCTTTATTGATGTCTCGGTCAATGGTCATCCGGTAGTCTCCTTCAGCCCACTGGTCAATCGAGTATCATATGGATGGCCCAGCTATGGTTATATCTGTACTTCCCCACTCTTTTGATCCTGCCATTTGTCTACAACTTATCTTTCCTTATGCTCATTACCTTTCTGTTTTCCGTGGAGCATCCTTTCAAAAATTACAATTATTTTTTCTACATCGTGCCGTCGGTCGACTTGCCTTACTTTACTTCAATTTTCAGTGAATATCCGACGTCTCTAGATAAACATAGGTATAAAAATATGCTGGTTGCTCGGGATCTCCTCCCATCCATCACTGACGACGAGAAACCTTTAGTCGAGGCCTATCACTGCAAATGGCTGCTTTATAATTTGTTCTGATCCAGCGAGTGTCTTTCCCCTTAATCTTCTTGGTGAACTTTGGTAGGGTAGACATATTACGTTTGCATGCTGATCTCACCCGAGTAGTTAGTGGTCTCTCGCGGCAAGTACTTCTTTCTACTGCCTTCTGTCCTTACTATCGCCCGACTAGAGAGACTTTGGTGGTATGTCCTCGGTCTTTTACTGCTTGGTGGGACAGTCTCTAGACTTGTTGTTTTCTATGTTCATACGAACATGTTCTTAATCATCAACCTCTTGATGAACCCATCACCCGTGATGAATCCGATGACGAGGTGCAAATAACCTCTTCCTATGCACCGATTGGCCCCACAATTCCAAGGCATTTGTCCCACCCGTTGCTCGAGAGGCTTCTATGAACCAATCTGCATCAGAGGCTAAAGCGGTGGACTCCCCTACCCGAAAAAGTAGTAAACGTAAGAGACACATTCCCCTGGCTCTTCCTGGGAGAGGGTCAAGAAGAAAAAGAAGGCAGCCACCAAGAAGAAAGGTGTCCAGAGCGCTCGGCAGTCCGAAACTAATGAGGGAGATTCTTTGCATGTAGTTGAAGATACTCCTCATCAGCCCCTTGCTTCCCTGCTGAGCAACAACTGAGTCCTACCATGATTGAATATAGTTCAGAGGTAAACCCACGTTCTGCTCAATATAGCCCAAGCAAATTTTTTATGGTTTTATCTTCATCCTCTACCCAAGTCTCAAATGATGAGGTACCCATGTACATCTTCAACAGGTATTGCTCATTTCGAGAGATAGTCGTTCTTCGTAAAGTTGAGATATAGAGAGACAAAGATAGAAGTATTAGAGAGGATCCACTCACTGAGGTTATTTCTCGAACACGAATGTTTCGCAAACATGATTTGCAAATCTGATTAGTAAAGAAGTTGGGTGTTCGGTATCACACGGGCTGTGAGTATGCAACACCATAATAATTAGCTTTATGTGCAAGTGGGAGATTGTTGGTTATAGTGCCCTTAAGGCAATTATTGTAATCACAGGCAGGCGATTATAATGATTGAGAGAGGACCTATACTGGTAGAACAGTCTTACTCGAGATGATAGTATACTATCTGGTTCATCTCTATTATCATGTACATATATTATGTGGTATTACGGATCACTATTACATGTTGATAGAGCCCTTAAGATTCTTGCTTGACTACCAGGGTTATTGTGGCGATCACACATGTGAGAACTGGGTAGTCTATAAGCAAATCCTTAAATGTCTCTAGTCATGGAAATATCGAGACAGGG
The DNA here is from genome assembly GCA_030015575.1 of Agapanthus africanus. Lineage (NCBI taxonomy): Eukaryota > Viridiplantae > Streptophyta > Magnoliopsida > Asparagales > Amaryllidaceae > Agapanthus > Agapanthus africanus. The sequence continues at coordinate 518,829,167 of CM057343.1, forward strand.
CATCGATATTCCAGAGTAGACTAGTGTATATGTTTCTTAACCCCAACAAGGGGAGATGGTTGGTCTCACAGCCATTGGTGTTAGTTAGTCACTAAAGATAGTATACATGTGCTCATTAGGTTATGTGTTACACTGGAAGGACTCGCCGGGAACTTACTAGATGGTATTATATCTATTGTCAGATAGTAGTTTTCTGGTGACATGAGTACGACTTAGTTTGTCGACCTGAAATCATCATTTGTCTCATATAATTTCCCATTGTGCTTTGATTACTACCCTACCACGGCTCTACTGATTCGTGCAAACAGGTTTTAGTTGGGTATGGTCCTATTCATCACGGAAAACTGCATTTCAATACCACTCATTCATTATCATTTTTGTGATATATCGGTACTATTAACCCGTGTCTACTCAATAAATACAGATTACATGTATTCGTGACAAATCACTGAAAATACACTCAAATGCACGGATACGACATTTGTGAGCCGACACTGCAACCGGAACAGAAAACTGATCAATATTCATTGAGTTTCTTTTTGCAACATGCATGTGTACACATTTTTTATCAAGACAAGTGCAACAAATACAAGTGTGAACACATAAACCTTTTGATGCATGAACCTTGGTGGGCTGCTGTAATACCCGGTTTTCTTTTATACGCCAATGTCCGTATTTTTAGAAGTTTGTTAGTTTACATTTAAAACTATTTTAGTTAGTTCAAAAACCTTATTATCTATCCATCTTTACATTTTTCCCAAGAATTCTAAACATAAATTTCCTTACAAATAACCAGGGCCGCCCCCTTTAATTTTTCTAAACCCAAGCTAGCCCTTTTCTTGTCCCTAATTCCTAATAAAATACCCAGCCCTCACTCAATTTTTCCCTTCACAATTCTTTTTCCTCAGCTAATTCTTTTCTCTGTTTTATTTTGGCCTGAGCCCAGTCCCATATTTCTCAGCCCACTGCCTATTTTCTTTTCTTAATATTAATATTAATATTGTTCAGCCCATCTCCTTTTTCCCAAATTCTTTCTTAATTTCTTGAGCCCGGCCCTTTCTCTTCTTTCCCTCGGCCCATCTCTTAAATCCATTTCCTTTAACTTAAATCTAATTATCTTCAAACCATGCCCAGCCCAACTCAGCCGGCCCCATCTATTCTTAATTAATCCAAATTTCTTTAGCCCGGCCTCCTCTTCTCTAACTCTTTTTCCCCTTTTGATTTTCTTTTCTCATCTGGCCCAGCCCACGGCCCACGCCCGCCTCCTTCTTCAAACCCACCGCCCGACCACTGTTCATCTTCCATTTAAATTCTCGCAACGGCTCTTTTACGCTCGTGTGCGCGCTCCTCGCGCCGCCACCTCCGCCCTCGCTCACGCTGCCGTTACCCCACGACGCGCGCGTTTTCCCCCACGACTCTCTCTCCCATACCCACTACTCCCTCGTTCTCGTTTTCCCTTCCCTCCTCGCTACACCCCCGACCCGAGCACCCACTGTCGTGTCCCTGCCTCGAGCCCTCGTCCCGCCGCCGACGACGACGTCGACGACTACAAACTACCCGAGCTCCCTCGCCTGCCTCCACTCCGCACCCATCACCTCCCTCCAATACCCGCCGACCCACTCGTTCCCTCGTCGTCACCACCACCTCCGTCACCAATCCCCACCATCCCTCTGCACCCCTCCGCTCGACCTCCAACACCACTGTTCCGGCCACCTGCCACACGCCGACGAGCCCACTGCACCGTCGACCACCACCACCATCATCACCATTGCCCTCGTCCCTGCACCTCTCTCTATCACCCCATCCCTCTCCCGAGCTCACCATTTATCCCCTGTGAACTCATTCCCTCTGTTCTTTCCTTCTCTGCAACCCGAACTCGAAACCCTGTGCACCCAAACTCCACTCACCCATCACCAGCCACACTGTGCCCTCCCACCGGCGATCGCCTCCCCATTGTCTCCGTCGCCTCTGCTCTCCCCCTGCCCCCAATCTCTCTGTCACTCTGTCTCTCTCTCTCTTTCCCTCAGCTCTCTCTCTGCCTCACTCTATCCCTCACTGTCTCTCTCTCTCTCTCTCTCTCTCATCTGCCTCTCTCTCTCTCTCTCTATCTCTACTTCCCTCTCTCACTCACTGCATCTCTCTATCCCTCTCATTCTCTGTCTCACTCTCAGTCTCTCTCTCATCTGCCTCACTGTCCCTCTCTCTCTCATTCTCTGTCTCTCTCTCTCTCTAACACCACCTGTGAAACACTACACTCACCGTCAAGACCTCAGCAACCGAGCCTTGATGCCATGCTCGAGCTTCAAGCCTAGTTCAAGTTCCGAGGCCGAGCCAAGATCGAGCCGAGGCCAATACTTGTCGTGATCGCGTCGGGCCATCACAATAGACCGCGTCGCTGCCGTGCATTCCCGAGACGCTCTCCAGGCAAGTTCTTACTTGCTTTCATGCTATTTTATATATGTTACAAATCAAGATTTTATATATATCCCATGTTTACCTTGTGTTAAAATATTGCCACACAACTGTTCGATGCCTGTTCCCTTAGGAAAACATTATCAAATTTGACGGAAATCAATGGTGTAGGTTGGCCCGTAGGGCTGTGAACATAATGTGTGATTTTCATTGGATAATTTGATCGTTTAAGATTAAGACAACTGCCCCCAAGTTTAACCGTAAAACTGTAATTCTGTTGCACCTGAAAACCATTAAATTCATCATAAATCATATACATATTAGAATGGTGCGTTCGAGGGCTCAAATCGAAGCTAACTCGACGAACTTTAACTCTATGCTAGTTTCCAGATATTCCTGTACTTAAATCATGATGATAATCGTATCGGAGTGCGACTCTGGACTGCAGTCCAGAGCGACTCAAATTGTGTTTGCTGTTCCGTAATGGATACCATAGTATTTCCTTAACTCGTAGGTTGCGGAACTCCGCTGCTTATTGTAGGTAACTCTGTTAGCTAGACAACACAATTAGTTTCATCCTGTTTCGTTATCATTTACTATTTAATCTGTAATTTAGAAGATCGGGACACATAACAGTCCCAACAGATTCAGAATTGACATGTTAATATTAAACAGAGTATAACTCCTAACGTACAGACGCGATTGAAGATCCGTCTATTGCGTTGAAAACCTTACTGAAAACCCTAGAATTCATCCAACTGTAGCGTCGCTAAAATCTGATCCCAACTGGGGTTAAAATGCGTTGCGAAATGGATTCCTGATTCTGAAATTGGATTTCCAGCCGCGAGCGCTTAAAATGAAATGGTTATAACTAATGATCCTGGAACCCGATTGACTTGAAACAAATTTCTATGGATAGCTAACTGAACATATTAATTACTACCTGTTTATCATTTCGCTAAATTATGTACATATGTTTCATGATAAATCGTGCAAGTGAAAGAATACGGTTTTATAATATCCTCACCATGTTTATATACTTGTTCACGCATCATATCGTACTCATGTCATTGTATGGATCACCTAGTGACATCGTGCATTTACCCAGTGTTAGATTTTAGTGTTGATTGTGGCAAGTACGTCAGTGTTCGTGTATTCGTGATTAAGTGAAAGTGATACGTACTTGTGCACAATCAGTGTCCCTTTTATTCTATTGCATTGTCGACGTCTGTGGGATGCGTGTACGTGTGACTATAAGTGGTATGGGACACTTATGGAAGTGCTTGCACGGATGTCACAGATAAGGCATCCGACACTGCCATTTATCTTAGGTATTAGTCGGGACGTGCTTGATGGAGGTCCTGCCTCCAGTTCTTGTGCAGACTTGTCACGGATCGATTAGTATTTAGGGTTATGGTTAGCGTTTGATGTAGACCACGGGGTGTGGGGTAGTTCAAGTGTGAATTCAACAGAATCTCGGGAGTCCCATGCCGGCTTATATATTTAGGGAGTTATATGGAGATTTACAGGGTACGTGCTATATACACCGTGATACATTCGTTACATGTTGGGCCCGTGGTCCCTTGCCCTTGGGTTCTACCCTTGGGTGGAGGACACTCGCGAGTGGTTGACTCTCACACTTGGACTGACGATAGGCTTATTGACCTGTGCAGTGAGACTTAGAGACTGATAGGGTTACTGTCATTTACGTTCATTCTTTACTGTCTTGACATTCATGACATATTGTTATACTGCTTTATTTTTCCGCTGCATTGATCTCTGCACATGCATATTCATGATGTTATTAGTTACTGCTTCACATACCTATTATCACTGTTAGAACTGTCACTTGATTTTATACATTATATTGCTATTGTGTCGCTCTGACGACCTGAGTATGCATGCTCAGTGTGAGAAGACGATTTAGCCTGGACCAGTGCATCACAGACTTCTTGACTTGCCTTCCCGAGTTACATTCATTTGTTCCACCTCAGGTCAGTCTTTACATTGTTTACTTCAGTTACTGCATTTCTCATTACCTGCGCATTATATACTGTTTACCATGATAAACTAGAAGCCGAAATGTGACTACGGCAGGACTTTTCCTTGACCGTAGGAGCATGGCTGGCCTTGTCTACACCTCGTATTCCGTATTTTGGGAAGCGGGGCGTGACATGGTTTAGTTGGTATCAGAGCCAGGTTTTGCATCGTTTGGGATTGCAGTTTTCCGTGTTTGGTTTGGCAATCTAAGACGTCCCTCGGTCTAGATTGTAAACTTGTCACTCTTGATCCATATTCACATCGTGTGTTCAGCTACCTATTCGCTATGGTTTCGGGTGACTTGATAAGGGTACGTGGTTGCAATTGCACTACTGTATTCTGTTTAGGTGACTTAAAGTCATACAATTGATTCTCCACTTGTAATAAATTCATCATCTGAATCCTTGTCCTATCCATATCATATTTTGATTCTTTTAGCGTGTGACTTATATCATTCTCGAAATTATTGTTGCAGGATCATGTCTTCCAACGACTCTTCCTCTTTCTCCACTCCTCAGAATCAGACTGTTGAGATCCTCAGTGTACTGCAAGGTTTAAAGGAAGCCCAGGAGCGAACAAATGACTTGTTAGCTGAAGGACTGAGAAGACAGGTGAATCAGGCACCAGCAGGAGTCTCCTATCATAAAGGGATCCCTATTGGACGAGGAAAGGAGAAGAAGATGAAGCGTCAACAGAAGCATCAGAAGAACCCTTGCTGTGGATATTGTAAGAGACCAGGACATCTTCAGAAGGATTGTCGCCGTGCCCATGGGAAATGTCTGATATGCGGTTCCGACAAACATCTTATCAACGGTTGCCCAGAAAGGAAGGAACTGCAAGGAGGAAACTCGTCCACACTCCCCACTTCTGCCAAGTGAGGATTGCCGCGTAGTTCGGACTTCGACGATAAGGCGGATCAGACGCATGATTCAACTCGCGTAACAATGATGCAGCGTTCTGACAGTCAAAGAAGAATTATATGTTTTTCAATTTCAGTATTTTGTTGTCGTACTCTTATAAACATTTTCCTTCCATTTGAACCTTGTATCCGCTGAACTTTTAGTTGAATGCAATAAAATTTGAATCGTATTATATGTATCCTTCTCTTGTCTTCTCCCTTGTTCATATTATTCAGTAGCATAACCTTTTATTCTTGATTCTACAATTCTTGCCACTATATATCTTTTGATACTTCGTACACTTGGCCATTTTCCTTATTTCATTCCATTGTTTAATCACGACTCTCTTTCTTTCAGACCATGGCCCACCCTGGAGCAGCGCCGCATTTAGATGAGGATACACCATCTTGCGTTTCTGTAGATCACACACTGATGAGTCCTGAAGACGAGATCAACGGTCCCCAGGACAACTTCGAAAACAATGATTCAGAGGACGAAGAAGCAGCTGCCCCAGAGTTTAACGTGTTAGCTGATTCCGACGAGGAAGAAGGAGATCCCGAAGAGAACCCTGTAGAGGAAGACCCGATAGAGGAAGATCCCGATGAAGACCCCGAGGGAGAACCGATGGAAGAAAACCAAGTGGGGGAAAATTCCATGGAAGAGAATGTAGAAGAAGAGAACCACATGGGATCGGACCTCGATGAAGAAGTTCCATCTGAGGATGAAGGACCAGAAGATCAGGACCCTGCTGTGGACGAACTCCCAATAGCGATACCTGCGAGGCAGTATGGAAATGGACGCCCCTATCTGAGTGCGCGAGCCTACCGCAACCTGCTGAATCTTCACAACCGCGGCTGACGGAATTATCTTTTGATGTTGTCTTTTTGGCCAAATAAACTATGTATAGTTTAGGGCCACTTTTCGCCTTTAGGAATGCCTTGTTTCAGAATTTCCTTGAATGAGATAAATCTTCTGAATTCGTAAACCCTTTGATTATTGGTTCACTTAATACTTGTTATTTCCCCTATCCATTTTCGGCTGAGTTCCCTGGCTGTCCACCCCTACTCATTGTATAGTTCTTACCCTCGAAAGTACCGCACCCTAATCCTTAGAATGAGCCACCATTCATCCTTCATCTGTACCCTGTTTGATGTCCTTCTGGGAGTAGGACCTTCCTTATGAATTACCGAGTTCATTAACTTTCCAAATTCTTGATTCATAAGATTTACCGATCGTTAGTCTCCCCCATATTTTTTACCTGGTAGTTCTTTTGTTGCTCACCATTACCTTCTGTGCTAAACCGATCCCAATCTCCTTGATCTTCAGCCTAAAACCGACACACTTCAACCTTCTGATTGAGCCACACTTCCTTATAGTCATTACCCCAGCTAGCCCTATTCATGTTGGTGATTTCCCTTTTACCCCATATATATTTAGAGACATTATTATTCAGAATTTAGTTTTCATTATTTAAATTTATCAAAGAGTGTGTGTTATTGATTGCTCCGTTTTATGTATTTTAAGTGCACTATTAGTATTCTCATTTTCAGTAGCGCAACCATTATACCGCGCATACTTTTGGTCTTTACTTCTTAATTTCACTATACCAGTTTTCTAAAGTGTTTTAACTTTTTTTGATACCTTACTCTAAACTGTTTTAACCTACCGAAATTTTTTTTTTTTTTTTTTTTTTTTTTACTGCTTTATTGTCGTTACTTTACTTTTGGGTTTTGCGCTTACGATTACTATATTAGATGGCTGAGCCTTAGACTTATTTTACTGCTTGCTTTGATAGACTTAGATGTGCGTACTTGAGTTTCGACTTTTATCAAACACATTTTGAGTATTATTGTTCGTTACTAATACCTATATTCTTGTATACCCGTAGTTGCCCTTATAATTATTCTGGCCGTATATCTATTAGATCTACCATTCCGTATGTTGTTCTTACTTATATATATATATATATATATTTTTAAGTTTCTTCGTCCCCGGATGCCTAGTAAATCCTTATATGTTAGTTGCAATTATGACAGCTTTCGCTTATGTTTTTATAACTTATAGTTTATTTAAATTTCGAGGACGAAATTTTTGTAAGGGTGGTATGATGTAATACCCGGTTTTCTTTTATACGCCAATGTCCGTATTTTTAGAAGTTTGTTAGTTTACATTTAAAACTATTTTAGTTAGTTCAAAAACCTTATTATCTATCCATCTTTACATTTTTCCCAAGAATTCTAAACATAAATTTCCTTACAAATAACCAGGGCCGCCCCCTTTAATTTTTCTAAACCCAAGCTAGCCCTTTTCTTGTCCCTAATTCCTAATAAAATACCCAGCCCTCACTCAATTTTTCCCTTCACAATTCTTTTTCCTCAGCTAATTCTTTTCTCTGTTTTATTTTGGCCTGAGCCCAGTCCCATATTTCTCAGCCCACTGCCTATTTTCTTTTCTTAATATTAATATTAATATTGTTCAGCCCATCTCCTTTTTCCCAAATTCTTTCTTAATTTCTTGAGCCCGGCCCTTTCTCTTCTTTCCCTCGGCCCATCTCTTAAATCCATTTCCTTTAACTTAAATCTAATTATCTTCAAACCATGCCCAGCCCAACTCAGCCGGCCCCATCTATTCTTAATTAATCCAAATTTCTTTAGCCCGGCCTCCTCTTCTCTAACTCTTTTTCCCCTTTTGATTTTCTTTTCTCATCTGGCCCAGCCCACGGCCCACGCCCGCCTCCTTCTTCAAACCCACCGCCCGACCACTGTTCATCTTCCATTTAAATTCTCGCAACGGCTCTTTTACGCTCGTGTGCGCGCTCCTCGCGCCGCCACCTCCGCCCTCGCTCACGCTGCCGTTACCCCACGACGCGCGCGTTTTCCCCCACGACTCTCTCTCCCATACCCACTACTCCCTCGTTCTCGTTTTCCCTTCCCTCCTCGCTACACCCCCGACCCGAGCACCCACTGTCGTGTCCCTGCCTCGAGCCCTCGTCCCGCCGCCGACGACGACGTCGACGACTACAAACTACCCGAGCTCCCTCGCCTGCCTCCACTCCGCACCCATCACCTCCCTCCAATACCCGCCGACCCACTCGTTCCCTCGTCGTCACCACCACCTCCGTCACCAATCCCCACCATCCCTCTGCACCCCTCCGCTCGACCTCCAACACCACTGTTCCGGCCACCTGCCACACGCCGACGAGCCCACTGCACCGTCGACCACCACCACCATCATCACCATTGCCCTCGTCCCTGCACCTCTCTCTATCACCCCATCCCTCTCCCGAGCTCACCATTTATCCCCTGTGAACTCATTCCCTCTGTTCTTTCCTTCTCTGCAACCCGAACTCGAAACCCTGTGCACCCAAACTCCACTCACCCATCACCAGCCACACTGTGCCCTCCCACCGGCGATCGCCTCCCCATTGTCTCCGTCGCCTCTGCTCTCCCCCTGCCCCCAATCTCTCTGTCACTCTGTCTCTCTCTCTCTTTCCCTCAGCTCTCTCTCTGCCTCACTCTATCCCTCACTGTCTCTCTCTCTCTCTCTCTCTCTCTCTCTCATCTGCCTCTCTCTCTCTCTCTCTATCTCTACTTCCCTCTCTCACTCACTGCATCTCTCTATCCCTCTCATTCTCTGTCTCACTCTCAGTCTCTCTCTCATCTGCCTCACTGTCCCTCTCTCTCTCATTCTCTGTCTCTCTCTCTCTCTAACACCACCTGTGAAACACTACACTCACCGTCAAGACCTCAGCAACCGAGCCTTGATGCCATGCTCGAGCTTCAAGCCTAGTTCAAGTTCCGAGGCCGAGCCAAGATCGAGCCGAGGCCAATACTTGTCGTGATCGCGTCGGGCCATCACAATAGACCGCGTCGCTGCCGTGCATTCCCGAGACGCTCTCCAGGCAAGTTCTTACTTGCTTTCATGCTATTTTATATATGTTACAAATCAAGATTTTATATATATCCCATGTTTACCTTGTGTTAAAATATTGCCACACAACTGTTCGATGCCTGTTCCCTTAGGAAAACATTATCAAATTTGACGGAAATCAATGGTGTAGGTTGGCCCGTAGGGCTGTGAACATAATGTGTGATTTTCATTGGATAATTTGATCATTTAAGATTAAGACAACTGCCCCCAAGTTTAACCGTAAAACTGTAATTCTGTTGCACCTGAAAACCATTAAATTCATCATAAATCATATACATATTAGAATGGTGCGTTCGAGGGCTCAAATCGAAGCTAACTCGACGAACTTTAACTCTATGCTAGTTTCCAGATATTCCTGTACTTAAATCATGATGATAATCGTATCGGAGTGCGACTCTGGACTGCAGTCCAGAGCGACTCAAATTGTGTTTGCTGTTCCGTAATGGATACCATAGTATTTCCTTAACTCGTAGGTTGCGGAACTCCGCTGCTTATTGTAGGTAACTCTGTTAGCTAGACAACACAATTAGTTTCATCCTGTTTCGTTATCATTTACTATTTAATCTGTAATTTAGAAGATCGGGACACATAACAGTCCCAACAGATTCAGAATTGACATGTTAATATTAAACAGAGTATAACTCCTAACGTACAGACGCGATTGAAGATCCGTCTATTGCGTTGAAAACCTTACTGAAAACCCTAGAATTCATCCAACTGTAGCGTCGCTAAAATCTGATCCCAACTGGGGTTAAAATGCGTTGCGAAATGGATTCCTGATTCTGAAATTGGATTTCCAGCCGCGAGCGCTTAAAATGAAATGGTTATAACTAATGATCCTGGAACCCGATTGACTTGAAACAAATTTCTATGGATAGCTAACTGAACATATTAATTACTACCTGTTTATCATTTCGCTAAATTATGTACATATGTTTCATGATAAATCGTGCAAGTGAAAGAATACGGTTTTATAATATCCTCACCATGTTTATATACTTGTTCACGCATCATATCGTACTCATGTCATTGTATGGATCACCTAGTGACATCGTGCATTTACCCAGTGTTAGATTTTAGTGTTGATTGTGGCAAGTACGTCAGTGTTCGTGTATTCGTGATTAAGTGAAAGTGATACGTACTTGTGCACAATCAGTGTCCCTTTTATTCTATTGCATTGTCGACGTCTGTGGGATGCGTGTACGTGTGACTATAAGTGGTATGGGACACTTATGGAAGTGCTTGCATGGATGTCACAGATAAGGCATCCGACACTGCCATTTATCTTAGGTATTAGTCGGGACGTGCTTGATGGAGGTCCTGCCTCCAGTTCTTGTGCAGACTTGTCACGGATCGATTAGTATTTAGGGTTATGGTTAGCGTTTGATGTAGACCACGGGGTGTGGGGTAGTTCAAGTGTGAATTCAACAGAATCTCGGGAGTCCCATGCCGGCTTATATATTTAGGGAGTTATATGGAGATTTACAGGGTACGTGCTATATACACCGTGATACATTCGTTACATGTTGGGCCCGTGGTCCCTTGCCCTTGGGTTCTACCCTTGGGTGGAGGACACTCGCGAGTGGTTGACTCTCACACTTGGACTGACGATAGGCTTATTGACCTGTGCAGTGAGACTTAGAGACTGATAGGGTTACTGTCATTTACGTTCATTCTTTACTGTCTTGACATTCATGACATATTGTTATACTGCTTTATTTTTCCGCTGCATTGATCTCTGCACATGCATATTCATGATGTTATTAGTTACTGCTTCACATACCTATTATCACTGTTAGAACTGTCACTTGATTTTATACATTATATTGCTATTGTGTCGCTCTGACGACCTGAGTATGCATGCTCAGTGTGAGAAGACGATTTAGCCTGGACCAGTGCATCACAGACTTCTTGACTTGCCTTCCCGAGTTACATTCATTTGTTCCACCTCAGGTCAGTCTTTACATTGTTTACTTCAGTTACTGCATTTCTCATTACCTGCGCATTATATACTGTTTACCATGATAAACTAGAAGCCGAAATGTGACTACGGCAGGACTTTTCCTTGACCGTAGGAGCATGGCTGGCCTTGTCTACACCTCGTATTCCGTATTTTGGGAAGCGGGGCGTGACAGCTGCCTAGCACAAGTAGGCAAATATAAATCATGACTTGTGCAAGTGGAGAGGCAAGTGGGCATGAGTCATGAGTGAATGAAAAGTTGTGATGTGATTTGAAGTTATATTTCCCTCCAAAATCTACAGTGTACAACTTAAGCTTATAGGGAAAAATCAAATGATACTAGTGAGATGATGGAAGGCACTCATGATCACCAAACAAATACGAGCCCCAAATTCCAACATTTGGCCGGCGAAAGTCTTCAAAAACCTGGCGACGCCGGCCACACCTTGACCAAAATGCCCAATTTTTCTTTTGGTCGTTAAATATTGTCACATCATCTTGGTTTTTTTGTTTGTTTATTCTGATGATATGCCTATATAAACCAGAACAGAGAGCAAGGAGGGGGGATGCCTTTTGGCAATGTTTTTAGATTAGAACAAGTTTGTATTTTTTAGATGTTAACTTGTATTTCCTTTTGTACTCTTGAGCTCTTGCCCTTTATCTTGACATTGTAACTTCTTCAATGAAATTACAAGCTTAAGATTTAGGTTCTTGAGTTCAAGTTAGTTTGTATCTTCATTGAAAATCAATAAAAAGTTCTCATTTACTCATTACATGTCTTTTGCTTACTACAATTGTGATCTAGTGAAATCCTTTGCCTACAATTGTGATCTAGTGAAATCCTTTGCCTTTCTTTGATCTCGTAACTTCTTAAGTGAGCTTGCAAGTTTAAAATTTAGTATTTTGATTTCATATTAATATGGACTTAAGAACACTTGAAGAAATTGCACATCGGATATATCGGTTCTTAGCTCTTTAACCTTTGATTTACTTTATTTTGCAATTTTTCTTATGTGCCTTTCTATTATTATGTTTTCTTTTGTTTTTGTGAATATGTGTGAGTAAATTGTATAACTTGTTAAGGGTAGAATATGGTTAGTTTGTGTTAGGAAAAGTGTTTGTTAAAAATCTTAACTTGTAATTGAAACTCCGGCCAAACAACTCGCAATCCGCTCCATTAGGCACCCTGTCCTACCACGATAGTAGTGAATTCTAATAGTGACCGGTTATGAGTGGTTTGCGGAAGGCTAAGGCCAAGAGACAAGAACGCAAGAACAAGGGAAAAGAAATTAGGATTTAGCGCACAATCGCAAATACCGTACTTCAAGTTCCCTAATCCGCGTTGTTGCCGATTGCCTTTGCATCAATATCAAGTTAGGTCTATAAAGAAATGACAAATATCATCCTAACTCAAGCTAACCTAAAACTACCCCTAACAAGTTATTTTCTTGAACATATCATATTTACGACACTTAGAATAAAAACAACTCAAGTTACGGATTTAACTCGCTAAAACAAGCTTAAAAACCTACTATCTCACTGCGGACGACCCGTACTCATCTAGGCTCGCTACACGCGACACTGTTTTTGATTGCGGTTATTTCAAAATTTATAACGACACGGTAAAAACGTGATAATCAAATGGCGTCGTTCCACATGGAGGTATTGAGCAGATCGTCGGGGATTCGTTTCTCCCGATATTGGGGGTAGATGTTACGCTATGCACGAGTAGCCATCACCAGAAATTCTTGGCCAATGTGGACGGGATTTATTGATTTGGATTAGTAGTTTTTTATTGGGTGATGGGCTTCACATCGACAAGACTTATAGGGGTTTGATTTTATCCACCCTCCTAGACCCGATATGCGATACTCTTAGACAAACAGACCGGACTGTATGGACATTGTCACTTTTAGGCTGAGTAGGGATACAGACAAGTTTGCTAGTCGACTTTCCTTTCATTCAATACTTGGGTAGCCATTACGTACAGATAGTGCCGCTGACGTGTGTTCCCCCAATATTTGAACGTAACTGAAGAGCTAAACTCGATTAAAATTTAATGAGGCAGCGTCTCACGTGCTCCCTACAAGAGCGCCAGCGCGAGCTCCAACCCCTTAGGATTGAATCCTATGATGGCGCCGCACGTGAAGCTCACGTGGGCACGAATGTGCAAAGCACAGGAGCACCTATCATATATAAGAATTAAATTCTTAAGTAGCGTCCACGTGCACAATACGTGAGCATTGGAGCCTAAGCAAAATTAAGTAGAATTAAATTCCACATGGGGATATTTCCCTAATAATTGGGATACTCTCTATTAAACAGAGCCGTTAGATCAAAGATCTAATGGTGATGATAAATCATCAAATAATACAATAAAATTCTGTTATGGGAAAATATCTCTCTATATCTTTCTAAACAAAGAAAGATATGTTCTGTATAACAGAGAGCCCTTAGATTAAATATCCAATGGTGGTTTAAAATCATCATTTTACAGAATAAAATGCTGTACATGGGAAAATATTTCCCCAATCTTGTTAAAAACTAGAAAACATATTCTGTAAAAAAAAAAATCCTTGGATCAAAGATCCAACGGTGTATAAAATTTCTTAAGTAATTTTTGAAACCAATAAAATCAATTGGAATCTCTCAATGAGAGATTTTCTCAAATTAATTAACAAACTTGCCTCTACTATATAAAGGACCCAAGACTTCAAGTCTCATATAGAGGGAACCCCCTAAGCTTCTGCAAAAAAAATATAGAAGGTACTCAAAAACAACAGAAAATTTAATTCTCAATAGAGAAGAAGATCTTTTTCCTCTCAAACCCTAGGTAAAGAAACCACAGAGATTGAAACATCTCCTTTACATATCGTAGCATATTTAAGGGTTTAACTCGTCTCAAGAACTTAGTTCTTTATCTGGATCAGAGATCCACAAAACAAGTCTCCTACAAGTTAAGAATTTAATTCTCATCGGGAAGATCTTGTTCTCGAGAATCAAAGATTCAGAAAAGAACTAGGTTAAAAAAAAAGAAAAAAGGAAAAGAACCTATCCTATGAGAATTTAATTCGTCGGAAAATAGGGTTTAACCCTAAGAGAAACTTAGTTCTTATAAAATAAAAAACAAAAGAACTTAGTTCTAAAAGAAAACCTGATCCCAGATCTTCAAAACAAAGATCTTGGTGATCATTAATGGTCAAAATGCCATTAAAAGAGATTCAATCTCTGAAAAAGATAAGAACTTAGCGCCTCACATGCTTCCCACCTGGGCGCCCCCAACAGCGCCTAGATCCTCATGTGAAAAACACGCGGGCGCCCAAAGCAGAAGGCCAGCACCTCATGATCAGTGGAAAATATTGCATTTTTAACACATCAATTTCCCTACTCTTTGTAATCATCTAAAGGTGTTTGGTATAAATATAGCACATATTAGCAATTCGTCTGCGAAATATCAAATAATATGTGTTATACATTATAACCGGCATTATGAGGGAAATTGTGTGTTTATTACTACACGCATGATCTTTGTATATCAACACTTGTCTCGAGATTATGTGCAGGAAATTCTCTAGGTTAAAAGAGCCGGAATCACAAAAAGTGCTGATAAATTGTAGCAAGTCCAAGACTTGAGATCTGGCAGTAAACTAGAAAGAACTATAAGATTCCAGACATTAGGAAACAACCCTAAAGCCAACACCAGAATACCCTGAAGATTTGATGCACTGACTCCATCAAACGGCTGCGGATCCGCGGCCGAGTCAGGCCGATCCGCTGAGGATCCGCGGCCGTTCTGACTCATCGGCGGCAGAAATGTTCATGCGTGGCTTCTTTTCAACGGCAAAACTTCAAGACGCTTCAGTTCCTCGAATTCTCCAAAAGCTTCCTTCCAACAACAGGTCTTCTCTTCTAAGTTAGCTAACTAGCTTAATCTAGAAACTTCTCTTCAACTACCTAGCTTCCAAGGGAAGATAGAACTAGCTTCTAGGGGAAGCTAAAGGGAAAACTATAAAAGGGCACCGAGGGCTTCATTAAAGGGGTTGCTGATTAATTGGTTGTTCATTAATTGAGTGGTTGAATATTGAGCCAAATTTGCACAAGTTGAGTGACATAACTTGTAATCCAAAACCCTAACCCAAATCCAATTCCAAAGCGAAATCAAGATCCATCGAGAAGCGTCTCAAGCAATCCTTCAACGAGCCTTTGAAGCAACGCCGATCTTCATCTGAGCAAGAGA
This sequence comes from Agapanthus africanus, assembly GCA_030015575.1. Taxonomy (NCBI): domain Eukaryota; kingdom Viridiplantae; phylum Streptophyta; class Magnoliopsida; order Asparagales; family Amaryllidaceae; genus Agapanthus; species Agapanthus africanus. Next base: position 518,844,645 of record CM057343.1, read on the forward strand.
TCCACGACTCAAGAAAATTGATGCGAAGCTAATTTCGGCGGATCTAGTTACCTCCTCAAATCTTATAACCTCGAGTTGAGTGAATTGTACCTAATCGTCGATTAATAAAGGTGAATATTGTAAATCTTGCTTTTCTTTACATTCTTGCATTATGAAAATTTACTGATTCTTGATTCTTTCCTTTTTTTATGATATTTGAGTGAAATCTCTGCTTGCAGTGGAATCGAGAGAATAGGTAGATGATGATGATTAAATTCTTGAACGATTCTTAAGTCTTATGAGTTTTGTAAACTTTAGGAAATTGAATTATCGAAGACCTAATTTGAGCAAGATCTCTTTCTTGAATGTTTTCGCTCCAAATTAGAGATAAACGATCGGTGATTAAATTTACTAGAGGCTAGAATTTGAATGATAATTAATGAAGGGACAAGGGATGATGATGAAGAAACCCTAGTTTCTTCAATAGATCCCTAAACCTTATTGATCGTCATCGATCTAGCAACAAATCCTCAATAGATAAGAATTCGTAATCATTAGTATTCATCATCACTATTAATTTGATCAATTCCTACAAGCTACTAACCTACTTCTTTACTCGGTTTATGAGCAGTTAGGGATTGAAGAGTTGAAACCAGCTCACTGCACTCTCCAGATGGCCGACCGATCAATCACTCAACCTAGGGGTGAGCTGGAGGATGTGTTAATAAAAATCGGGGAATTTGTATTCCCTGTGGACTTTATTGTTCTCGATACACAGTCTGTAGTGAACCCACGGAATCAAATTCCGGTGATTCTCGGTCGACCCTTTTTGGCCACTTCCAATGCTATAATCAATTATCGTAATGGCTCTATGACCCTATCCTTCGGGAAGATGTTAATTGAGCTGAACATTTACAAGTTGGGAAGTGTACTCTCCGAATCTACTGCTCAGGCATGTTCTGTCAAATTAATCGATGTTGACAGCAGCGAATTTGATCAGCCTCATGATACTGATCTAGACTCTTTTCATATATTGTTGTTTGACCCAGCTATGTATTATACACATATGGACTCTTCCATTGAGTTGTCCGGGTCAACATCTAACGCTGATAAGGAACTTTTTATAGAGTTTAGAGATCATCCCGCTCTTTCTGATGACATTATTCTTCGTGGTATCGATGAGAGCTTTGAGAAAATTTTCGCTGATGAACTTGTATTTTTAAAAGATACGGGTGTTGAAATGAATCAACTCCAAGAAATAGAAATTGAACCTCCACCCTTTCGTCTGGACAATCACAAGAATGCGAGTAATCCATCATTACAATCACTGTGTTGTCTCTCCAAAACGAGACGCAAACACATTCTATCCCACCACTTATCCTTTCCCCACTTCTTCCTGGCTCTATACAACATATTCTTCCACCAACCGGTGCACTACACTGATAAATTTTTCGAATGATTGGTGTTGACTTTCGTTCTTTGCAAAGTTTTGCATTGACCAATAACTTTGACCCCCTCTTGTGATTTTAAAAGATTAACATTGTTTAACTCAAGTTTGGGGGGGGGGATAATCGGGCTCTTGAAAATAAAAGTTGTCCTCAAAATTGTGAGCAAAAAAAAGTTTTGGGGGAGATTTTCATGTTCATATATTATTGCCCCGTTAATAAATTTCCTCCCAAGTCTACAGGTCTCTGAGATTTAACAGATGACAACAGTGAAGACACTGTTGTAAACTGCTTTGGGGGAGGTTTGTGCTATTTACGCATCAGTTTGCATCATACTTTACATAAGCACAAAACATATAATAATAAAAAAACAAAACATATAATAAAATTTTTTTTTGTACATAAATAAGATAATAAAAGATTAGATAGTGAAAAATTATATCCAAAAGATTGGAAAAATTTAAGAAAACCTAGAAAGTTAGAAGTTTTCTTAAACGAACTAGTAATAAGTAATTATGAGCCGTTGTCCCAAGGGTTTGTAAGATGAAAAAAGTCACTAATCTGAGAATAAAAATAAGTCTGAAAAATATTTCATATTCTGGAAGCCAAACATTTGAACGTTGATACCCTACTATACGCACTTACACATGTCTTGAAACTCGGGATAGTAGAGAATACCTTGAAATGCTCTTGTCTAAAATACAAAGTATGAAGGAAATTATAAATAAAAAATATATAAAATGGTGAATAAAAATGAACACTGGTTTTGTAATCACCAAGGCAGCAATAAAAAAATATAGTGAGGGTGCTTCATCACCTAGTGCCTTGACCAACTGGTTTGGGAGTCACTGCTAAGCCTTAGGTGTTGCAAGACGAGGAAAATACTAATACACCTAATCAGTAAGCACATGAGTGATCGGTCGGTTAGTACCTCAAGAAGTATTAATGGTCGCATGAAAAATGTGTGAGCAAATCCATCTAAATATTCACCGATTAAAAAGTACTGAGGCAGATGGATAAGAGTATGATAGCTTGAATTGAATTCTCCGAGTGTAGGGATGTCTTTTACACACACGTAAGGGTATATGATCGGTGTTTGGAAGAAAGGTAGGAATGAAGAATAAAGACGATGTTTTATTGAGTGATGATGTGATTTCTAACATCTTTTCATGACTATTAAGATGAAGCTCATGACAACTGAAAAGCTAGTATTAGTTGGAAACTCTAATTTTCAAAGTCTTTCTTTTATAATTCTTATCTTTATATGTAACTTTCACAGTCTTCCTTTTATTATGGGATTTTGTGGGTGCAATCCGCTGAAAACCCTCAGGAGACAACACTCCTCCTACTAGGGACACCTAGAGGTTTAAAGGCTTGTTGCACATGCTCAGTGCAATCGTGTTGCCTACGAAAGTGTGTTAGCTAGTTTTTCTTTTTCTTATATTTTCTCATTCTCTTGAATAAAAGATATTTGCTCGAGACGACCAAAATTAAGTTTGGGGGAATTTGATCAGTCGAAAATATTACATTTTAACACATCAATTTCCCTAATCTTTGTAATCATCTAAAAGTGTTTGGTATAAATATAGCACATATTAGCAATTCGTCTGCGAAATATCAAATAACATGTGTTATACATTATAACCGGCATTATGAGGGAAATTGTGTGTTTATTACTACACGCATGATCTTTATATATCAACACTTGTCTCGAGATTGTGTGCAGGAAATTCTCCAGGTTAAAAGAGCCAGAATCACAAAAAGTGCTGATAAATTGCAGCAAGTCCAAGACTTGAGATCTGGCAGTAAACTAGAAAGAACTATAAGATTCCACACATCAGGAAACAACCCGAAAGCCAACACCAGAATACCCTGAAGATTTGATGCACTGACTCAATCAAACGGCCGCGGATCCGCGGCCGAGTCAGGCCGATCCGCTATGGATCCGCGGCCGTTCTGACTCATCGGCGGCAGAAAAGTTCATGCGTGGCTTCTTTTCAACGGAAAAACTTCTTCAAGACGCTTCAGTTCCTCGTATTCTCCAGAAGCTTCCCTCCAACAACAAGTCTTCTCTTGTAAGCTAGCTAACTAGCTTAATCTAGAAACTTCTCTTCAACTACCTAGCTTCCAAGGGAAGATAGACCTAGCTTCTAGGGGAAGCTAAAGGGAAAACTATAAAAGGGCACCGAGGTTGTTAATTAATTAGTTGTTCATTAATTGAGTGGTTGAATATTGAGCCAAATTTGCACAAGTTGGGTGACACAACTTTTAATCCAGAACCCTAACCCAAATCCAATTTCAAAGCCAAATCAAGATCCATCGAGAAGTGTCTCAAGCAAGCCTTCAACGAGCCTTTGAAGCAACGCCGATCTTCATCCAAGCAAGAGATCCACGACGATCCGCGACTCAAGAAGATTGATGTGAAGCTAATTTCGGCGGATCTAGTTACCTCCTCAAATCTTGTAAGCTCGAGTTGAGTAAATTGTACCTAATCGTCGATTAATAAAGGTGAATATTGTAAATCTTTCTTTTCTTTACATTCTTGCATTATGAAAAGTTACTGATTCTTGATTCTTTCCTTTTTTATGATGTTTGAGTGAAATCTCTGCTTGTAGCGGAATCGAGAGAATAGGTAGATGATGATGATTAAATTCTTGAACGATTCTTAAGTCTTATGAGTTTTGTAAATTTTAGGAAATTGAATCATCGAAGATCTAATTTGAGCGAGATTGCTTTCTTGAATATTTTCGCTCCAAATTAGAGATCAACAATCGATAATTAAATTTACTAGAGGCTAGAATTTGAATGATAATCAATGAAAGGACAAGAGATGATGATGAAGAAACTCTAGTTTTTTCAATAGATCCCTAAACCTTGTTGATCGTCATCGATCTAGCAACAAATCCTTAATAGATAAGAATTCGTAATCATTAGTATTCATCATCACTATCAATTTGATCGATTCCTACAAACTACTTTACAAATCTTGATAATTCAATTGGTTTGGACATTTCCTTGATCTTTATCAATTCTTGATCCTAGATCTATTTCTTTATGTTTCTTGAAACTAAATTTCACAAATCTTAAATCATTTTCTTTTATCTTTTCTTTTCAACTCAACTAAAACAAATTCGAACAAATCACACTTTCTCAGTGGACGATCCGTGCTCATTGACGAAACTACAATAGACACCGTCAATTGATATAAATTTCTTTGGTTGTGAAACATTTCCAAACACACACGAAGAATTTGGATCAATCACCTCACGTGAAATACATGTGAGCGATGCATAAAAAGTGCTTATCACTTCATATACAGCCAAAATGGCTAAGTGCTTAGCACTGATTGGACAGTGCCCAGCGCCTCACGTGAAACACACATGGGCGCTAAACAAAATAAATGGGATAGTACCGCACGTTCTCCTCATGTGGATGCCATATTAAAAAAGTGCTTAGCACTATATATATATATATATTCTGTAACGTTTTAAAAATAATTAAATAAATAATTAAATGAATAAAAGTGTTTAAGTGAATTTTAGGATTTTCGGTAAAGTAAAACGTATTTTTCGTAAAACCAAACCGTGATTGTTTTTCATTATAAATTCAAAAATACCTATTTAATTATGTAATTACTAGTAAATAGTGTTTATTTAGCCACTTATAAATTTTTAGTTTAATTAAAAAAAAATTCCTAAATTAATTATTTTAAATATTAACATAAGCTTTATTTTTACACTAAATTAGTGTAAATTACAAATTTAAATGGTTTTAATTTGTAAAAATGAACCATGGCATATTAGAATTTAGTGTGTATCATGAAAAAATTATTTGCAAATTTTTCCTAATTTCTAGAGCTTTCTTGAGTTGCTATAGTAAATAAATAAATAAATAATTAATTAAACCATGAAAAGACTTTAAATGATGATTCTTTCTTGAAACTTCCACACTTTTCTTCACTCTTTTCTCTTTCTCCCTCCCCATGGCCGGCCACAACTCATCCATGGCAGCCCCCCACATTTTCCACCTCATTTTTATTCAAAAATCATCAAAAATACATCAAAAATTCAATTAAAATTCCACAAAATCATATATATTTTCATACCCTTTATTCTCTACTCTTCTTTACATGGAATTTGGAGTGGGAAAGCATGTATTTTTGAGGCTCATTTTCAAGTTTGGACATGAGGTTGTGGAGGTATAAATCCTTCTCTTTTATTTTATTTCTATTAGATATTTCTTTTAAAGTTTAATTAGATTTAATCTATTAATTCTATTTACTACTTTTAAAATTCAAGTTAGGGTTTGAAAAATCAAGTTGTGATTTTTATTAATTAATGAGGGTTATAATCACTAGTTTAACATATTTAGAAGTGGAAATTCTTATAGGGATGATATGTTGTAAATTGTTAACCTAAAATTGATTTAATTATACTTTTTAGCTAACTAGTTTTTTATAAAATATGTTTATGGGTAATATAAAATTCCAATTAAGATTTCTATCATTAGATTGTAGTTTTAGTGTGTGCGTGTATGTTTCTATCAGAAACCTACGAACCTTTCCCAAAGTATTCATCCTCAGGTATGGTTTTCCTAAATCAGTCTAGTCCCGCCTAGGGTCATTACTAGGGTCCTGCTCGGTAAGAATCTAGGGTCACATCGGGTTTCCTAATGTCACTAAGTACTATTCCTATTCTACGTTGCGGGGGTGCTAAACGCCATCCACCCGACTTCCCCCCGTAGATATACATCTACTCACCTGGTCCATGTCTGCCGAAGACAGTGTCGCCATCCTCCTCTTCATCGCCCGCAGTCCACGTGAGGGGTACCTAGACGCAAACATTTAAATAGCATCGTAAACTGAATCACATACAAAAGTCAAACGATACAAAGAATAAGCATAGGTTAAAACCTATGTCCCGTCCACGCAAAAGAACCAAATACCGCTCGATATCGGCGTACAAACTCCGATGGATCGAGATAACATCATCAAACAACTTGTAGTTTAAAAACACATTACTTATACCATAAAACACGATTAAATCCATCGAAACCCTAAAATCTATCAAACTGTCCAATTTCGCAAAAACCCGAAAATGCCAATATACCGTTTTTCATCAAAACTTGACATTTAAATGAAACTAATGGTCATAAAACTCATTAAATAGCATTACTAGACTATACAAACCATTACTATATTTTTATTACACAAATTTATATAAATTTGAAATTTCTAGTTTACAACATTTAACAATTTTCAACATTTTCCAAGCAAAATACCACAATTCCACCTCAAAACATGATTTTGCATAAATTAATGACTTAAACCACAATTTATGATGATAATGATATAATGAAACCAATATTATATTTTAAATCCCTTTTATTTAGAATTTTCCAAAATCTAGTTAACAAAATAATAGCATTTTATTACTATTTTCCAATTATCAATTGAATCTAGTGATCAAACTAAGTTTTTCTTTCCATTAACATGTTAATATGCTCACTAAAACTACAATCTAATGATAGAAATCTTAATTGGAATTTTATATTACCCATAAACATATTTTATAAAAAACTAGTTAGCTAAAAAGTATAATTAAATCAATTTTAGGTTAACAATTTACAACATATCATCCCTATAAGAATTTCCACTTCTAAATATGTTAAACTAGTGATTATAACCCTCATTAATTAATAAAAATCACAACTTGATTTTTCAAACCCTAACTTGAATTTTAAAAGTAGTAAATAGAATTAATAGATTAAATCTAATTAAACTTTAAAAGAAATATCTAATAGAAATAAAATAAAAGAGAAGGATTTATACCTCCACAACCTCATGTCCAAACTTGAAAATGAGCCTCAAAAATACATGCTTTCCCACTCCAAATTCCATGTAAAGAAGAGTAGAGAATAAAGGGTATGAAAATATATATGATTTTGTGGAATTTTAATTGAATTTTTGATGTATTTTTGATGATTTTTGAATAAAAATGAGGTGGAAAATGTGGGGGGCTGCCATGGATGAGTTGTGGCCGGCCATGGGGAGGGAGAAAGAGAAAAGAGTGAAGAAAAGTGTGGAAGTTTCAAGAAAGAATCATCATTTAAAGTCTTTTCATGGTTTAATTAATTAATTATTTATTTATTTACTATAGCAACTCAAGAAAGCTCTAGAAATTAGGAAAAATTTGCAAATAATTTTTTCATGATACACACTAAATTCTAATATGCCATGGTTCATTTTTACAAATTAAAACCATTTAAATTTGTAATTTACACTAATTTAGTGTAAAAATAAAGCTTATGTTAATATTTAAAATAATTAATTTAGGATTTTTTTTTTAATTAAACTAAAAATTTATAAGTGGCTAAATAAACACTATTTACTAGTAATTACATAATTAAATAGGTATTTTTGAATTTATAATGAAAAACAATCACGGTTTGGTTTTACGAAAAATACGTTTTACTTTACCGAAAATCCTAAAATTCACTTAAACACTTTTATTCATTTAATTATTTATTTAATTATTTTTAAAACGTTACAATCTTCCCCCCTTTAAGAAATTCGGTCCCCGAATTTAAATTAAAACTCCTCCTCCAAATACTAAAACATTTAGCAAAACACTCAAATCATCGGGGCTCCGAAATCATCAATACATAACAAAAATCAACTCCGTCAAGCATAACGAAATCATCGGAGTTATGGCGAGAATAAAATATCAAAACCCAATATGAAAACCAACATAATATACATCAATCTACAACTTATATATAGTGTGCATCATAGTGAAACTGTACAAATATCTGGATAAGGAAATATACAAAAACCCCTTTTGAAAATTGCCGTGTGATGCACGTGTCACGGCATAAGTAGCGGACGTTTATTTTAAAAAAAAATAACTATATATATATATATATATCGTTTATTTAACATACACATCCCGCCTGGTTACTAAATCAATAATAATAATTAGGAAAACATACTGCTCAAACTAAAATCAATCCCAATCACATCAATAAAATGTCATGTGCGTCCGGTGCGCACTGAAATCGAAACCAATTACAGATACCATGAATACCTACAAAACAAAACTAAGTGCAACAGGTGTGCACCAAAAATATCTGTCAAGTGCAACGGGCGTGCACGACACAATATCAGGTGCATCTAATCTGCACAAAACCCCGATTTAGTGCATCTGGTATGCACAAAATCGCATCAAGTGCGCCAAGTATGCGCAAGAATCCTAATCAGGTGCACATGGTGCACGAAAACATACATCGAATATCAAAATCGAAATCACAGCACAAAAATGCATCAAAACTAGGTCGAAACATATGTCAAAATCACGTGTAACCCCTATGCACGAAATCAAATCAAAAATCCCAAATATATAAAACCAAATCAAGTGTACTGGTTGTGTACTAAACAATATCAATACAACTGATATATGAAACACAAATAGAATGAAGGTACACACATGAAATACCAATCGTAGAACAAAGTCCTCAAAATACCAAAATCCAATCAATGAAAATATGAAATTCAAATCACTAAATCACAATCGTAAACACTATCGTCAATGTGCGCCTCTTTCCTCTGATGTCGGCTGCTTTAAACTCGCCTCTTCGTAGCTATGCAGACTGCGCTACCAACGGCAACACTCATATCTAGAGTCTCCCATGTAATCGATCCCTTCACCTGATATCCGGACTACATTAAACTTTTCGATCGATCCATCAAAATCCCATAATTCCCTGAGAGCTCAACACTCAAGTACAGTTTAAAAATATCCGGTACATACCCCAGCATCGATGATCCAGCTGTAGAAGGGTAAACCCAAGCCTCACTAATGGCACAGCGGAACTGCCGTAAACCCTAAGGTTCAAGGGCGTTCTCGTGGTCATTATGTCGAGTTAGGGTTTCATTCTTCTAGAGGGTCCATCGAAATACCTGCATGTTCTTCCGAATACTTTAAACTTAGGAAAATGGTTTTCTGATAATCGTTCGAACCCTTTAACTTCATCCGGACAGCATGTGACTACCCTTCATCCGCACGCTAAGCAATGCTTCAATCCTCAAGAATAACCAATACTCTAATGGTTATCGCATTCGAGCCGCAGCTCCCTCTGCCCGTGGTAACAGAAACCACCATCCGACATCGATGAAGATAGATCAAAGGAACGAATGAAATACGGTGCAAACAATGTACATCCTAAGGCTCCTTAAGCAGAGTAGCGTATCGTAAGTATGCCGCGGACCATACCCATGGTACGTTACTCTACCTAAATCGCCTACTCCATCAACCAAGGGTCACCTAGACTTATACAGGGTTAAACCTAGCGCTCTGATACCAACTTTGTCACGACCCGAAAGTACGGAACGTGACCGGCACTTAGATTACGAAACGTCTAGAGGCGCCACGTAACCTAAGTAAGCCGAAGCCCAGAAATCTAAACCATAGAAGAAGAAGAAGAAGAAGAAGAAGAAGAAGAAGAAGAAAAAGAAAACAAGTTTAAAAGCATCAGCAATTTTCCCAAAAATTTCGGCAGAGTCTCCTCTGTAAAAACTGGCCCCCAAACGGGTACAACAAGTATAATATACATAAACAATAAAAAGCATCCCCAAACGGGAGCTAGCATCAACGCCAACATGCGGAAACAACCACAGCAAGCACAATAATATACAACGCCAATAGGCGAGGCTCAAAACTCAAAAGAAAACAAAACCACCAGATCTGAATAACACATGCGCGACTCTAAGGTCGAAATAAACAACTGGTCCAATAAACTTATCAAGTAATACAAATATGGTTGATGGAGCTTACTAGATACAAATGAATGAATAAAAGTACAATGGTGGTTCGGATACAAGTGAACCAACCTACCGTGCAAATCACCCTGAAGAAAAGATGTGCCAACAAGCTGCCACGGAAACCTGTACATCGAACCTGTAAAGAATTTGGCACAACGGGGGTGAGTTGCCAACTCGTGAGTAGAAGACATCTACGAAAAGAAATCGAATGCACGACGCTATCCTAGGTCATAATAATAATACACTATAATATCCCAATCATCTAGTAATAGCAGGGTAATACTACGAGTAAGTGCAAATACTCCGTGTCGTGTCAGTGCCTCATATAATACTATGTCATATGAATGAAATGAATGCACCATGAAGGTAAAGTAACAAATCCTGAAATCCAGATATATATGTATAAGAAATCTTTAGCTATTATCATAGTAGAATGTGTATAAGAATCTGAAATCTGAATAATGAAACCCATGGAAATCCGTGTCAAACATCGACACAACACATGTAATCTCAAGTCTCAATATCTCGGGCTCCGTCAGTCCGGATCGGCCCATATCATCAAATCTCACGACAACGGTCGGTATCCTCCGGATATCCGCCGCGCCAGACATCACCGGTAGGTAGCCTTCCCCTGACAGGCTCATCGTCTACAACTCGATCTTCTTGCCCCGGGGTACCATACCGGGCCCACCATGTACCCGAGATGGTTCATCCACTCCTCGAATCGGGTCTCGAAATCCAACAGAAAACATGAAATACTCATGGTGGACGACTCATACATCACGAGAAAACCGCATCTTATTTAAAAAGAGAAGAGGAGAGAGAGAGAAGTTTTTATATATTTTTGCGGTTTTCCCCAAAAATCCAGAAATCTCATAGAAATCCAAATCTCAAAATCATGAGTAAGTATATGATAAGTGTCAGCATATGCCCATACTACTGTGCGATAACATGAAATATGAATGCATCAATGTCTAAGTAATAAATATCATGTCTTATACTAATGTCAGAAAATAATCACAATATTATATCTGTCTAGTTGCTAACTGATTCTATCCGTAAAAGACAATATGATCTAAAGTGTACGTGACATAGCAATTACCGATGATGATGTGTGTGAGCCGGCAAATAAGTGTGCGTGGAACATGCGCATCATCGGTAATAGTGCTGGTGTCCTAACAGGTAAAGTTTATACTGATTATAGCAACATATAAAAGAACATGCACCATGATGATTACAGTATGAATGTAAATACAGATGTGCATTATCCACTCCTCTGCGAGATACGAGTACAACTACCACTATGTGAGTCGAACCTAAACCAGTGTCCATCTAACATCCTAAGGAATTAAACCTAATAGACTAGTCAGTAAGAAACTAGAGTCTACCTAAGGTCTTAATCAATATCTCTAATAGTCGGCGATCCCGCCTCAATAGCGTCACGTACGTAGTACGGCTTCCTCGAATCAAGAGTGCGGATCAATCATCAAATCTAAGCCTCGTACGGTAAAATCCATCGTACGGCATCCCAATATCGGGGTACGGTCAAGTATCTCCTAAGTGTCTCCTCATTCGTGTAATGTCATCATCGGCACATCTCATGATCAAGGTGTTAAACTGTGATCGCATACATCAATCATATATCATTGCCATCATGATAAGCATCATTAGTTTATCCTCAGAAATATCATGTCGTAATCAAGTTATACATATATCATATCGTGATCAGTCACCAGTTACAGTCCGGGTACTATTCTAGCGTCCCATGTACATCAATATTCACGCACACACTAAAACTTGACTTGGCGTATACGTATATGTGTATATATATATAAAACTAGGTATAGGTGTATATATATACACCACACGTATATGGGATTCATTGATGTGATATGATATCCGAGGTATGATGAAACAGTATAACTGGGCTTGATGCCGTGATTCTTGACTATACAGTCGTAATAAAGTGTTAGCGGATCATTAGAGAATGAGATAATGAACATGCATATATAAATTATAAAGAGTGGTGGTGATATTGATGTACATGGGACGCTAGAATAGTACCCGGACTGTAACTGGTGACTGATCACGATATGATATATGTATAACTTGATTACGACATGATATTTCTGAGGATAAACTAATGATGCTTATCATGATGGCAATGATATATGATTGATGTATGCGATCACAGTTTAACACCTTGATCATGAGATGTGCCGATGATGACATTACACGAATGAGGAGACACTTAGGAGATACTTGACCGTACCCCGATATTGGGATGCCGTACGATGGATTTTACCGTACGAGGCTTAGATTTGATGATTGATCCGCACTCTTGATTCGAGGAAGCCGTACTACGTACGTGACGCTATTGAGGCGGGATCGCCGACTATTAGAGATATTGATTAAGACCTTAGGTAGACTCTAGTTTCTTACTGACTAGTCTATTAGGTTTAATTCCTTAGGATGTTAGATGGACACTGGTTTAGGTTCGACTCACATAGTGGTAGTTGTACTCGTATCTCGCAGAGGAGTGGATAATGCACATCTGTATTTACATTCATACTGTAATCATCATGGTGCATGTTCTTTTATATGTTGCTATAATCAGTATAAACTTTACCTGTTAGGACACCAGCACTATTACCGATGATGCGCATGTTCCACGCACACTTATTTGCCGGCTCACACACATCATCATCGGTAATTGCTATGTCACGTACACTTTAGATCATATTGTCTTTTACGGATAGAATCAGTTAGCAACTAGACAGATATAATATTGTGATTATTTTCTGACATTAGTATAAGACATGATATTTATTACTTAGACATTGATGCATTCATATTTCATGTTATCGCACAGTAGTATGGGCATATGCTGACACTTATCATATACTTACTCATGATTTTGAGATTTGGATTTCTATGAGATTTCTGGATTTTTGGGGAAAACCGCAAAAATATATAAAAACTTCTCTCTCTCTCCTCTTCTCTTTTTAAATAAGATGCGGTTTTCTCGTGATGTATGAGTCGTCCACCATGAGTATTTCATGTTTTCTGTTGGATTTCGAGACCCGATTCGAGGAGTGGATGAACCGTCTCGGGTACATGGTGGGCCCGGTATGGTACCCCGGGGCAAGAAGATCGAGTTGTAGACGATGAGCCTGTCAGGGGAAGGCTACCTACCGGTGATGTCTGGCGCGGCGGATATCCGGAGGATACCGACCGTTGTCGTGAGATTTGATGATATGGGCCGATCCGGACTGACGGAGCCCGAGATATTGAGACTTGAGATTACATGTGTTGTGTCGATGTTTGACACGGATTTCCATGGGTTTCATTATTCAGATTTCAGATTCTTATACACATTCTACTATGATAATAGCTAAAGATTTCTTATACATATATATCTGGATTTCAGGATTTGTTACTTTACCTTCATGGTGCATTCATTTCATTCATATGACATAGTATTATATGAGGCACTGACACGACACGGAGTATTTGCACTTACTCGTAGTATTACCCTGCTATTACTAGATGATTGGGATATTATAGTGTATTATTATTATGACCTAGGATAGCGTCGTGCATTCGATTTCTTTTCGTAGATGTCTTCTACTCACGAGTTGGCAACTCACCCCCGTTGTGCCAAATTCTTTACAGGTTCGATGTACAGGTTTCCGTGGCAGCTTGTTGGCACATCTTTTCTTCAGGGTGATTTGCACGGTAGGTTGGTTCACTTGTATCCGAACCACCATTGTACTTTTATTCATTCATTTGTATCTAGTAAGCTCCATCAACCATATTTGTATTACTTGATAAGTTTATTGGACCAGTTGTTTATTTCGACCTTAGAGTCGCGCATGTGTTATTCAGATCTGGTGGTTTTGTTTTCTTTTGAGTTTTGAGCCTCGCCTATTGGCGTTGTATATTATTGTGCTTGCTGTGGTTGTTTCCGCCTGTTGGCGTTGATGCTAGCTCCCGTTTGGGGATGCTTTTTATTGTTTATGTATATTATACTTGTTGTACCCGTTTGGGGGCCAGTTTTTACAGAGGAGACTCTGCCGAAATTTTTGGGAAAATTGCTGATGCTTTTAAACTTGTTTTCTTTTTCTTCTTCTTCTTCTTCTTCTTCTTCTTCTTCTATGGTTTAGATTTCTGGGCTTCGGCTTACTTAGGTTACGTGGCGCCTCTAGACGTTTCGTAATCTAAGTGCCGGTCACGTTCCGTACTTTCGGGTCGTGACATATTCAGTCAAAATAACTGATTAGGCAGTGCCTATAACTGAAGGCTTCACATGATACCAGTATGAGCGCCAGAGCTTCATAAAAGTGCTTAGCACTTTTGCATAAAAAGGGAGGGAGGCTGAACAAACATAGCCAAAATAAGTGCTTAGCACTTTTGAACAAAAAAAAAAGACTGAGCAGACTAAGCCCAAATTAGCTAAGTCTCTTGCAGCTGAGCCCAAATGCTCTGTTGTTGGATCATAATAAAATTTAATGATCCTGAAATTATTGCTAAGATGACCTTAGTCTTAAATAAGACTAACGTCTTCTTAGTTAAAATAAATTGGGCCCAAATGCTCATATGTTTAAGTTGATCTTAATCTCAAACTAAATTTACGGTCCTTAAACCAAACAAAATATGTTTGAACTAAAGGAAAATATAAATTAAGTTCAAAATCCCAAATCTAAAATATACGGATTTGGACCGATCCTCATCCTACGGACGATGACATAAACTAGTCTCCGTATACAATCCACGGGCAACCAAAACAAACAAAATAATACACGACGTGAAGTGAACTACTGGAAAAGGTGAAAGTGGTTATCACAACGCGATAACGTAATAAACTGCAGGGGCTTGCTCCTGCAGGGAAGAGCATCCCCACAATCAAAAATCCCTCACAAATGAGGGGGAATCTGATAAAGTCTGCTACAACGATCGCATCTGTCCAAACCTTCGATATATGGTGCCATAAATCAACTTGGTATCTTCGGAGAGGTGGACGGAGAAGTCCAAAAAAAACAAATTAAATCTCTTTTAGCATTTAATGCACACCACATCACCTTTTTAGCATTTAATGCACACCGCATCACCTCTTTAGCATTTAATGCACATCGCATCACCTCTTTTTGCATTTAATGCACATGTTCCTTACTTGCACCATTTCATCATGTCATGTAGCCTAGGCAGCCCCATCATGGTCCATGTGCACACTTGCATTGTGTTGGACCAAAATTGTGTGCATAAATCTATTTGCAAAAAGAACTCTTTGGACAATGATCAGTTTTCTGTTCTATTTGTAGTGTCGGCTCACAAACGATATATCCGTGATTTTAAGTGTATTTCTAGTATTTTGTCATGGATACCTGTAATCTGTAATTACTGAGCAGACATTGGTTAATAGTATCGATATATAACAAAACAGATAATGAATGAGCGGTATTGAAATGCAATTTTCTGTGATAAACAAATACCCCCAAACTTATCTTTTGCTCGTCCCAAGCAAAAAAAAATCCTAGCCTCACTTTCGCAGGGAACGCGATTGCACTGAGCTCGTGCAACAAGCCGTTAAACCTCCAGGTGTCCCTAGTAGGAGGAGTATTGTCTCCTGAGGGTTTTCAGCGGATTACACCCACAAAATCCCGTCAAGCTAGTTTCATAAGTTAACGTTGATTCTACTCCTACATCTTAGTATCAAGGTTAGAAATTCTATTATCCTAAGTTAGAAATATTCAACCCTTATGTTTCACGCCTCCTATTTATTCAACCTCAGATCCTATACATTTTACAGTTTAGAAAGATCTCGGTATCTCCTGAGTTTTCCTTCTAAAGTGCGGTCTCCAATCAGGGATTTTTATCATTTTACGGAAAACATAAGTTTTATTCTTTATTTCTATCTTTCCTCCAAATATCGATTGTATACCCCTACGTGTGTGTAAATTTTCACCCTTACAGTTAAGAATTCAATTCAAGCAATAGTACCCTTGCTCTAATACCTAATACTACTTTTTTTTCATTAATGATGGACGGTGTTGCCCACACACCTTTCATGCGACTATTAATACTTCTTGAGGCACCAACAGCCGATTACTGAATGTGTGAGCTTAAAACGTAAATAGCAGTTTCCAGGTCTTGACTTTATTTATTTATTTTATTTTCTTTATTTTTCTTTTTCATGGCCGGATATATTTTTCAATGATGCTCTTTTGGTGTTTAGTTTTAAATACCGTTTTTCTTTCATACTAGGTTTTCAGGCAAGAGTATTTCTAGGTATCCTCTACTACCCCAAGTTTCAAGGTGCGTGTATGTGCAATTTTTAGGGTATATACGTTCTAAATTTGGACTCAAGAATATAAACTATTTTTCATACTTATCCTTCAGTAAATCTTCAATACTTTCTCTTCATCTTGACTTAACTCAAGAACTGAACTCAAGATTACCTACTTCTATAAAAAAAACTGTAAGGACGTATAATTACTAAGGTTAAACAGAAGGAGGGTTATTTTTAGGTTTTTCAATTCCTAAGCCTAGAATTTAGTTATTTCTAACGTATCAACTAAACTTTCGGAATAAAAATCTAAGTTACCCTATTAACCAACTTGACGACAAAATTTTTATATTTTTGTAAAAATTTTCGATTTTTGTCGGTTTTTAAATAAATATGCAAATGCAGAATATACAAATGAATGCGAAGGAAGAAAGCTTACCGAGCACACCCCAGACTTAAACTTGATAGTGCCCTCACTGTCAGGCTATACCAAGAGAATCAAAATTGCCGGCGCTCCCTAAAAAAAAATTTATACAAAGCAAACCAAACATATATATACACAAAAAGGTTCCCCCCAAACTTAAGTGAAACAGTGTTTCCACTGAGAGTTGAAGTTTAAATTCAAGGGGGAAAGAATAGTATCAAGCTATACAAGGCCTTACACAGGCCAAAAGTTAACACCAACCATTCAAAATTTTTATCGGGATAAGGCCCGGGCTGGTGAAAGAATGCGGAGAGGAAAGAAATGGAGAATACGCGAGACCGTATGTGGATAGAAGCAGGATACAGTCTTGGTATATGAGGAGAAGTCGGACAGGAAAAAGAAATTGAGTACGAACTTGAGGGTGAAAATGGAGTGAATAAATTAGTACAATTTGTGATGACTGATGTGTAAAAAGCGATTGTACTAATCTATTAACCCGTCGAGAAATATGGTCAAATCCCTCAAAATTTGTGAGAAAACATAGGTACACCGAACTTAGTAAACCAGACATTGGAAATGAAAGTGAGAAGGTGTCTTGCAACGTTGGAACAATGGAAAGGATGGAGGGGAGTGATTGAGGAAGGTTATCGGTTAAAAGTTCAGGAGGGTGTACACAGTCAATGAAAGGGATATGATGAATTGGAAATCCGACTCATCAAGTAAAACTGGTTCATCCTCAAAACTATCCCCAAAAGTCTCCTCAAAATTCCGCTTATCCATGCATTTATCATCAATATCTAGACGCATATAAAGTTCAGGAAAAACAGTTAATGACTCGGGATGATGAATTGGAGAGAAAAACTCATCCAAAACTGCGGGTTCATCATCATAAATATTCCCAGCGTCAATATCCTCAATCAAGTGAAAATCAAAATTCTCCGACACCTCATCAAAAGCATGGATTTTAATCAATTCAGGTTCTAGAGTGGGGGTGTAGAGGTCAACAGGATTGGGATTGGTTTCACTTGGAATGGACCCTTCACAATCGGGTAAATTAAACACTACAAAGTCGCACAACTCATTAAACATTCTATCTTCAATTGGTAATTCCTTTAGGACACTTGATAGACATTCAAAAACAGATTTGTGGGATTCAATTTGCAATGGGTAGGTTTGATTTGGAAGGGTGTACTGCTCACCCCCACAACTCAAACTCTCAATCTGTCCTACTGCCTCATCATACATTGGAAAATGTTGAGCTAGTTAGAAACTAGCTACCGGGTCAGTAGGTTGTATGAGGACGGCCATGGACGCATTCAAATCCATCATCTGTTGGTACAACGCTACCCGAAAGTCTTCCATTGACTGTTCCAGACTAGACATAGGTTGTGAAGGGGTTTCAGTAAAAGATTCAACATTGGTTGGATACATGAAACTCCTAAATGACTGTGTAAAAGCAATGTCTAAGGAAGGTGTAAAGTCGGGTATGACTGGTAGAATTCGAATGGTTGAACATGAGTAGGATCAACATTCGGATAAGAAGGTGATTGGAATTGTTGATCAAAAGAAGTTGCAGTGGTGAAAGGATTGAAAGATCGGCTACGAGATTGTTCAATACGTTCAGCAATAGACATAGGTCTTGGAGTTACAACAGGACTCTCAAAAGGGGTATCAATATAAGAAGGTGGGGAAGGTTGAAATGGTTGATACAAAGTGGATTGCGGAGTCCAAGTGGTTGTCCTAGACGTGTCTATCCGATCTTTCAAAAAAAATTTGGGCATGGAGGGATCGTTCAATGTTCGACCAAAGCAAGTACCGTAAGAAGTAATGTTTGGTTGTGGGTACCAAAGTTCGGCAAGAGTTTTTCGAGGTGGGGTACCCATGGTATGAAGAGAAGGAGAAGATTGTGAATTTTTTAATTTTTATTTTATGTTAGTTATTAACAGAAGAATGAAATATACACACAAAAAGAATCTGGACAAAAACAATCACTACACAATACCACACACCTGATCAGTCTAAGGTTCACCTAGGTCAACTAGACCTGCTCAAGAACCTGATTGTCGAAGTAAAACTGTGTCGAGAAATGGGCTCAAGATATACTGATCACGAGGTCAGGTAAGTGCAGAGATAAGGGGAGGATTTACGATGCTTTCGTGAAGGTCCTTAATTAGATAACCCTTTCTCTTTTGGCGGTTTTGCCGTGAACACTTTCCTAGAAACCCCGTGAACGATATATCGTTAAGCGGTGTTCTAAACACAATTAACTTCTTCTAGTGAGCAGGAAGTCCTTAAGGCTTAAAGTCTAGTTTCTTTTAAACTTTGTGTGGGTAAACGTTATGCTCAATTTCATGATTTGTGGGCCATGGAAAAGGTGATGAAATCCTTTATCGTATGTTGTGGGGTTCGCTTGACCTTAAGTCTGTATTAATGGATGCAATGTGCAAATCAATAAAAATTATTCAAACAATCAAACGATCGTTTTTTATGTTAAGCACTAAACTGCAACAAATACAGGTTAGTTACGTTTGTCGTTTGATAGTGAACTTGCAAAGAATCCTGCAAAGATAGAATATTGGATGCGTTGGATTTGAGAAGAAGGTGTCAGTAAAGTACGTACCGATAAGTTTTCGGTTATGAAACCCCCGTTGAACTGAATCCAGTTTGCTTGAAAGTCCGCTTGCGCGGGTCAAACTACCCGGATCTTCGGCACTGTACTATGCAATCACCTTAGCTTTGAATATACACTTTGCTCCACACGATAGCAATTCGCAAATCCATAAAAATCTGAAAATGTTGGAAAACGGATATTAGTGCGAAAAGGCGATATGAATGCCTAAACACCTGCACACTAAAAATTATAAAAAACAAACAATAAAAAATGGGACAAAAACAGAACAATAGAGCAGAGAACAAAATTTTGGAGCAAAAGGAGGTGAAAAGGCCGTCGGCCGAAATTTCTTGGGGTCTTGCCGGTTTTCTTTGTGAGTTGGAGCTCCAATTTTCTTCTGCTGTCTCAGTGTTCTACTAATGACTCACTGGTATTGCTTATTATTTTAGTTAAGATCCAGAGTGCTAGCTGGTCAAAAATCCAGAGAACAAAAATGTTAGAATGGTTTTGAAATTTTTGAATTTTTTTAGTTTTGTTTTTAAGAATGGTGTTAGATGATATAAACAAGATTAACCCGAAATAACAAGAATAAAAATGTTATCGTCTCCCCGACAGCGGCGCCATTTGATTGGCACGCTTTTGGCGTGTCGAGTTTTAAAGTTCTAAAGTTAACCGCAATCAGGACGGTATCGCTTTGCAGCTAGCCGCGATGAGTACGGGTCGTCCGCAAGGAGACAGAGCGTTTTACGTTCTTGTTTTGACGAGTTAATGCACGTGGCGGAAATGTTCGTATCTACCCTATGTGTATATATGCAAAAGAATAAACTATTAGGATTAGATATGATAGTGTAAGTTAAGAAAATCCGTACTCAATCCTTTGAGCCGAGCTTGACCATTAAAGCTAGAGAAATCGGCAACTACGTGGATTAGGGTGCTTAAGCACGGTATTATGAAATCTGACTTATTGACCCTTGTCCGTCCGTTCTTGTCGCTTGATTTCGCCTCCGGCCAATCCGAACGCAACCGGTCACGGTTAGGAATCACCAATACCTTGGTAGGGTAAGGTGCCTAACGAAGTGCTTGCATAAGGTTTGGGAAAAGTTTAATGGAAAAGATCGGAAAAAGAAAATGAGAAAGGAAATCTTAATTTACAATATCGGTTTCTTTCCTAACATCAACATATTCACAACTAATCATAACAACAAACAAAAAAAGCAAAGAAAAGATAAACAAAGAAAAGAAAAGAGCATTGTAAGAAAGTAAATGACATGGTAGTAAAATTGCAAGTAAGTAAAGCATGGAAATAAATTTCAAGAAAGTAAAGCAAGAAATAAAGATACTAGGAACCATAGAACACATTATAAACCATGGGTTCAATAGCCTAAACTTAAACTTGCAAGTTCAATGAAGAGGTTGCAAGATCAAGGGAAGGCTAAGAACACAAGGTAAATGAAGGCAAAAAGAAAGCTTTATTGATTCCAAATGAAGATACAACCCTTGAGATCAATAACCAAAACTTAAACTTGCAAGCTCAATGGAGAGGTTGCACGATCAAGAGAAGGCAAAGAACTCAAGGGTTCAAAGGAAAACAAGTTACAAATTACAAGATTTCTAAAACAAAACTAAAGAGAAAGTATTTTCTCTCCTTACCCATGACTTGGTATTTATAGGCAACATGGGTTTCTTAGTAGCTTTTGGAGGGAAATCATGATGCTTTAAATCACATCACCTCTTTTAGCATTTAATGCACATCACATCACCTCTTTAGCATTTAATGCACATCACATCACCTCTTTAGCATTTAATGCACATCGCATCACCTTTTTTGCATTTAATGCACATGTTCCCTACTTGCACCATTTCATCATGTCATGCAGCCTAGACAGCCCCACCATGGTCCATGTGCACACTTGCATTGTGTTGGACCAAAATTGTGTGCACACATCTATTTGCAAAAAGAACTCTCTGGACAATGATCGGTTTTCTGTTCTGTTTGCAGTGTCGGTTCACAAACGATATATCCATAATTTTAAGTGTATTTCTAGTATTTTGTCATGGTTAGCTGTAATCTATAATTACTGAGCATACACTGGTTAATAGTACCGATAAATAAAAAAACAGATAATGAATGAGCGGTATTGAAATGCAATTTTCTGTGATAAACATTACACAAGTACAATGTCATCCCTTCTACACAACATCGGTGTATGAAGTACTTTAAGGATGGTTCGGAGTATATCATCACGGGAGAGCTAAACCCGTTCTAGGTAAACGAAGTCCGAAAATACGAATACGCAAAATACTTCCTACCAGGCTTTGAGGATACTGAAAGGTGTCACAAGCCGGAGAATAAATAGAAATCTATCGCTACTATCCCAATCTTTGGGAGCGATACCGAGAAAGATGAAGAAATAGTCTACTCGGGGCAGCCCCAAAAAGAAAACAATAAGCCTAGATCATCTACTCCTATCTTGGCCTTTAGCAGCGACTTTGAGGACGATGCCGACGCAGTGTTCACTACTACAAATAAGGGTTGCCCCTACGGACATATGCGTAGGGGCCAAAAAATACCCCGTAGGTGCAAAGGCCGCAGGTGTAAGTTGAGGCCCTGAACTTGCCCCTACGGGCAAAATATTGCCCCTACGGATATATCTGTAGGTGTTGTTGCCCCTACGGATTACTCCGTAGGGGCAATCAAATCATATATTTTTTATGTTTTTTTGAATATATTGTATGTACCTACGGATATACCCGTAGGTCCTTGTTATACCCCTACGGATATATCCGTAGGTAATATGCCGTAGGGGCAAAATATCAGGAAACCTGATATTTTGCCCCTACGGATAACACCGTAGGGGATAGACAGTTGCCCCTACGGATATGTCCGTAGGGGCACTCCCAACACCCTGCACTGAGATCAGTGCGGAAAATATCCGGTTTCCTGATAGTTTGCCCCTATGGATATGTCCGTAGGGGCAACATATATACCTACGGCTTAATCCGTAGGTACATATTGTCTGTATTTTTTTTAAAAAATGGGCTGCTAGATTTTTTCCCGCCCTGTGCACAATACTATATACATCAATCAAATCATATATTGTAGTATTCATAATCACATCTCACGCATATATATAATATACAAAAGAAACCCAAAAACTGAATATGATATAAATACAAACCAATATCAATATCGTTTCAAAATGTAGTACAATGTGATATAAATAAATACATGTTTCAAAAAATAAGAACCAAAAAGCTACCCTAGTTCGGTCCAGCTCCACCTCTGAATAACGTTAGAATAACGCGCGCCTGCTCCTCGGTCAATACACTCTGCAATGCGTCGCGAGCGGTAGTCTGAGCAGCATATGGAGCTGGCGATGTGGTCTGCGCAGCCGCCGTCGAGGTAGTCGCTTGCGGAGCCGCGGCTGCGGGAGTCTGAGTGGGCGGTGGAGCTACAGAAGCTGTCTGCGGAACCGCAGCCGATGTAGTGGCTTGCGGAGCCGCAGCCGAAGGAGATGCATGTGGAGGCTCGGCCGATCTACCCTGTCGCGTATGGACATAACGTGTGTAAGAAGCGTGTAAGAACTGTGTATTATTCGAATTCGTATCATTATTAAGTTATTTCGAAACCCTGTTTGGATATCTAGTTTGGAAAAGCGTTGTTTATTTTAATTACATATGTATGTATGATTAATCAAACTTAAGTCTAAAACCAAATAAGCTCAAGTTACGTACTAATTATGGATATGTTGATATGTATATAATATGAAATGATATTTACTATAAAGTAGTATACATACCGGCATCTCCTTCAACTCCTGAACGGTGGCCCTCAAGCTATCCAGTTCCTGATGGACATGCCGGTCACTGGAGACGGAGGAAGTAACCGCCGGGGTGGAGTCCAACCTCATATGGGCCCTGCTAGGGCCCAATCCCCGGCCTCTCTCCCAACCTCCGTGGTGCCCTCCGTGTGCGGCGTCCAGAACTGGGGTCAGCAGCCTCGGATCGTTCTGTCCGGTAAAATCGATCCCCGAGGCCTGGGCCTGCTCAACCACCCGCTCCTACACCCACATTAAGCAGTAAAGTATAAGTATAAAATTTAAAATTGAACCTTCCAAAACTAAAATTTCAAATTTGGGTAGAAAAAATATTAACACTTACGCAGTACTCCTGGGTAGCGACGTCGGGATATCGAAGCTCGCCCGTGGCGGGATCTGTCGAGGTGCCGTGGACGGCAAAATATGCGGACAGCACGCTCGGTGTACCACCTGACGCCACGGTCCGAGATGTCTGCAATATTAGAAAGTAACTCTTAATATTAGAAATATTAGAGAATAACTCTTAATATTGCAGAATATTAGAGAATAACTCTTAATTTACCGATAACTCCATGGCTCGAGTAATGTTCCTCGAGCCACCTGTGTAAGTGGGGCGACCCCTCTTCGCCGACTTCCTGTTCTCCATATTCTGAGCGGCCTGTTTCTGCACAACGCATTAACATTTAGTTTTCTAATTAAGAAACACAAAGAAATAAATTATATCATAAATAATGAATTAAATTTAAAATACATACCTGTTTGCGTTCGGAGTCGAAATAAGCGCACAATAGAGGCCATGTCTCTACGTCGACTCTCGCAAACGCCGGAGTAGATAGGAGGGCCGCTTTCTCTGCCTCGGGGGTCGCTATCCACAGGGAGTAGCAGTCGGCCTTCAGCTCATTCCTGTTGTATCGGACCTTGGCCTGCATGTTCTTCATCAGGCCATTGTACAGAGCATGAAGGTCGAGCACCCTTCCCGGGTGATCAGGGTCGGCTACAGGCTGAAAATCGTAATCCAACTGAAAATACAAAAAAAAACATTGTTATTAGATTGCAAGTGTTAATAATAAATATATTGGATAGATCAAATGAAAATATATATTAATACATACCCGAGCCTGATCAAAGAAGAGGGCGAATGAGCGTTGGTGCTGCTCGCCCCACTCAACGTGAAGTGGATAGTTCTTCACGATCCGGCTCTCGTCCCCCAAATACCGGCCGAACCTCTCGGCATGAGGACCGGTATAGCGATAGTCAAGGGTAAAAAATAGGGGGAATGCCTCCCCCCTAGCTCTATCAGGCCTCAGCCTATGGGACTGATTCGGGCCTCGAGTCCCCCTCTGGGGATGGAGAGGCCCTGCGTCTGCACGAAATATCAAGACAATCAATAATAAGACAAAGTTGTATTAAGAAATCAAGGTTAAACAAAATTTCAAGTGTGATATATACCTCCGGTGACTAGCGCACGAGCCTGGGCCCGAGCAGCAGCACGAGCGGGACGATAGTTCCTCCGGTGAGGAACAACCGGGGTCCCGGACCCGGACGCATCCCCTCAACTATAAAATAAAAATCGACGCTAAATTTCCATGAAGTTCATATTTATTCTATAGAGCATATGTAAAATGAATAAATATTTTAAATTTATTCATACTAACATGCAGACGATGCGGAGGGTATGGAAGCGGCAGGAGTGGCCCCTGTGGAAGGTGTGGACGCACCACCTATAATTAGACAATTAAAAATAGATTATATAAGTAATTTCAAAAAGAATGTGTAGATCAATAATATAACGTTCTAAATCAATATGCATGCACTATAGGATATATAAACATACCCGCAGGTGCGGTGGTGTCACCACCTACAGCTAGACAATAATAAAAATTGCTAAGTAAGAGCAAAAGGAATGTGTGTATTTATGATATAGCATTCTAAATCAATATACATACACTATATGATATATAAACATACCTGGAGGAGCGGGGGTGGCCTCTGTCCCAGATGTGGACGCATCACCAACAACTAGACAATCAAACATTGACAATATAAGTAATTTTGACATAAAAATGCATGAATATCTGTAATATTACATTCAAAATGGATATGCGTGCAGTATACCTGGAGGTGTGGCAAAATCCACATGGAAGGAGGCATCAGAAGGGGTCTCCGATCTGGGTGCAAGACCGGCCCTCTGAAGCTCCCTACGGAGCTCTCCGGGCGGCAGAACCGCTCTGCCTCTGCCTCTGCCGCGGCTGGAGCTCCTGCCGCCCCTCGCTGCTCCCGACATCGTCATCAAATCTAGATAAACGATTCGTGGACGCATTAGACAATCATTAAAAGTATTGACTATATATGATCTAGAGTGTAAAATGTGAAGTAATAATATAACATTACTGATAACCTTTTTCGTTTCGTGGGCGCATCATACATATCTACTTTGATTTCATCGTCGATGTCATTTCTAACCCACGTAACTTCATGATCGGTCGAAGACAACCCGTCCTTCGAAACAGACGGTCGGAGCACTTTAAGCCTTCTCTCTTCTTCGTCCTCATCGCTGTCCTCGTATTCTGGGACATCGTAGACATCTCTAGGTTTCCATCGGCATACAACACTCCACCCCGGATGCTTCAAACACTGTGAGTAGTATACTTGGAACGCTTGGTTCGGAAAGATAAACGGATCGTCCTGACCGTAAAATCGAAGTGTGTTCACACTGGTCAATCCATATTCATCTTTCCAAGTTCCAAGACTGCTTCTCCACCTGTCTGTATCGGTTCGCGGATCGTACCAAGTACACTGGAATATATAAAAGGGTTCTGATCGTCCGGGATAGTGGATGCCGAGTATACAATTTAAGTACCCATAGTAAATCACACCGTCCGATCCTACCGTCGCAATCCCACTATTCTGAGTGGTTCTAGATGTTTCTATGTCCTTAACTTCGAATTTGTATCCAAGGACACCAAATCCTTTGTAATATGCAACCTCCATACTACGAAATTGAGCTAAACATCTTGAATCACTCTCGAATGATGCAGACAAGTTCGGATCGTAGATCTAACAAAACAAATTTTACGATAAATACATAACGATACAAGTTTAGATTAAAACTGATAGCAATAAAATGTAATTCGAATAACTTACATGCTCTGTGACCCAATCACAAAAATTATCCTGATGGTATTTTTCCAAACGTTCTTCGTTCCAATCAGGATGCCCTTCACGTACCTCGTTAAAATGAGTTCTGTTTTCGACAAATAATTGTGACATTAATATTATGTCATTTCATACACACATAAACACAGATATAACAATTAATCCAAAAGAACTTACTCTCTAATTTGTTCAAGACATGCGCAATTAAGCAAGATAAACCGGTATATCTTGTTGATAAACATAGTGTCTACCCTCTTATACTCGGCTTTACCATATGGCCCGTCTTGAATTCTTCGTGGTCGGTTAAGCCTTGTCTCAATGTTCTCGTCCAGATAGCGGGAACAAAATGTGGTTGCTTCATCAAGAAGATAACCTTGCATGATAGAACCCTCTGGTCGATTTTTATTGCGTATATACTTCTTAAGAGTGTAAAGATACCTAATGAGAATATGTTGAATAAATAAACACAGGCATACAGGACAACAATAAATTTATAAATTGCGCGAAACGAAAAATTACACGTACCTCTCGACGGGATACATCCATCGATATTGTACCGGTCCGGCTAACTTCGCCTCAGTTGCAAGATGAACCGTCAAGTGTATTATGATATCGAAGAATGACGGTGGGAAAATACGCTCAAACTTGCAAAGTATCAACGCAATAGAATTTTCTAGTTTATCCAGCGTCGCAACCTCCAGTGTTTTAGCACACAACTCTCTGAAAAAACAACATAGGTCGTTGATTACTAGACCAACCGAGTCGGGGAGAGAAGTCTTGAGGGCTAATGGAAGAAGGTGCTCCACGATAACATGGTGATCATGACTTTTCAGCCCATCGATCTTACCCTTCACAATTTTTATTTTCTTGCTGAATGATCCTGAGAAACCTGTGGGGACTTTCAAATCATGCAACACCTGCAGGAATCTTTTCTTCTCCGGTTGTGACATATGATAAGCGGCATTGGGAAGTACAAACTTGCCCGGTTTACCCGCTACCGGTTTAGGGTGCAGTTCACTTCTTATTCCCCACTCTTGTAGATCCATCCGGGCATTTATGTTGTCTTTCGATTTCCCGTCTTTACACAGAAGCAAGTTAAGTATGTACTCTGATACTCCCTTCTCTATATCCATGACGTCCAGACAATGACGCACTGAATTTGTAGACCAGTACGGAAGCTCGAAGAAAATGCTTAACTTGTTCCAATATTGTGGTTTGACCTGTTTCGTCGGATCCATCCCGAAGGTCACGTTATTGTAACCATCCCATTTAGCAGTCACGTCCTCTCCGGACAATGGGGATGGAGGCCCAAGAAGCTCCTGATGACCATCAAAGTGAACCGTGTCTAACCTATAGGGGTGGTCTGGAGGCAGAAAACGTCGATGGCCCCAATAACAAACCTTCCTGCTAAAATTCAAAAATTTTGATGTTGTGTGTTCATGGCAATGAGGACATGCTTTGTGACCATGTACGGACCAACCTGATAGCATTCCATACGCAGGAAAGTCATTAATTGTCCACATTAAAGCCGCACGCAGTATGAAGGTTGTATTTGTGTTTGAATCATATATCTCTACACCATCAATGAACAAAGTTTTCAGCTCCTCGATCAGAGGTCGGAGATAGACGTCGATATTGTTCCCCGGTGAGTTTGGTCCGTCGATAAGAAGAGGCATCATAAAGTATGATTGGTCCATAGCCAACCAAGGCGACAGATTATAAATTATCATTACAACGGGCCATGTACTGTGACTTCCAGCCATATAGTTGAATGGGCAGAAACCATCGGTAGCCAGTCCGAGCCGGACATTGCGAGGATCGCTACTGAATATTGCGTGCCTCCTATCGAAATCCTTCCATGCCGGTGAATCTCTTGGATGGCTCATTTTTCCATTTTCGCTTGGAGGAGCACGGTGATGCCAAATCATTGCCTCGGCTGTTTTCTTGCACCTGAATAGCCTCTGTAGCCTCTGTGTTATGGGAAAGTATCGTGCTATCTTCACAGGTATATCAGGCTTCTTATCAGAATCTTTCGGCTTATACCTGGCCTCTCCGCATGTTGGACACTCTTTCAAATCTGAATTCTCTTTCCGGTACAACACGCAATTTTTAGGACATGCTTGAATCTTCTCGCACTTTAGACCCAAATCAGACATCATCTTGTGGGCTTCGTACCAGCTTTCGGGCACATTATTTCCCGGAGGCATAGAATCTTTCAAGAACGAAAGAAGCATTGTGAATGACTTGTTGCTCCATCCATTTAGGCACTTAATCTGGAAAAGTTGGACGAACCATGAGAGGGTGGAATACTTCGCATTCTCATAAATTGGTTTCCTAGCATCATTCATGAAATTTTCATATTTATCCGCACGCGGTCCCTGACCGGAAGGAATGTCATCTTCGGTACGAATAGATTCACCTAGGGCAGCCTCTACCATATCCTCCATTTCTTCTGATGGAAATAAATTTCCGTCTCCTGCCGTATTACCGAATTCTTCTTCTTCTCCTGCCGCATTATCTTGTTCTCCTTCTTCTTCTACCGCAGTACTGCATTCTTCTCCTTCCCCGTGATATTTCCAAGTTGAATAAAGTCTAGTAAACCCATGTTTTACAATATGAAGCTCTGCCAATTCTACCTTCTGCCAGTACTTATTGCCACATCTATCGCACGGACAGAGAATCTTCTCTATTATGATCTTATTATGTGCGCGTGCAAATTCAAGGAAAGCAGCAACTCCTGCGGCAAACTTAGGTTGCATACGTTGTTTCCAATCCACATACATCCAGTCCTTAACTCTGACGTACTCATGGGCCATGTTAGACTGAATAACATATAAATTGTAAGTTATGCTGACTATATTGAGAAATATAAGAACGGGATAGTTACTGACAAAGGAGAAAATCCGTGTATATGCTTTGTGTGTGCGTTTGTCGTTGAAAAGAATAAATTATCGCACGTATGTTAACCGATAGAGGGGGACTAAGTGGCGCTTTTAGTTTCATATATGAGTATCGATGGGAATATGAAGGTTTCATATTATCATATATTGGTTTTAACCCGAACATCTCGAATAGATAATCATTTCAAAGCTGTGAAACAACGTTGAAATGAACATCTAATCTATCTTTGTACACAGAGAACCAGCGGAAAGGTACCGACGAAATATCTCGAAACGGATGAAAACACAAGTGAATGAAGGCGTTTGCTTTATACATTCTTAACTTGTCCACACGGGACAAATCTATGGGTTATCATACGATTGAATTTTCTCGTCGCGTAGACTATACGACGGTTGTTAGTATCGAGCTATACTGTCCGATATTTAACAACCTTCGTATAGTTCTAGGTCACGACGAGCATCACACGTATGTTAACCGATAGACGGGGACTAAGTGGCGCTTTTAGTTTCATATATGAGTTTCGATGGGGATATGAAGGTTTCATATTATCATTGAGTATCATATATTGGTTTTAACCCGAACATCTCGAATCGCTCTCTAATTATGCGTTTGTTGTGTATTCTTGTTGTATGTGTGTGTTCCGGCTGTGGGGGGTAGGCTTCTATCCCATTAAGAATGTATAGAGCGAACGCCCATGCCCCTTTTACCAATCAAGAGAATACTACTAATAACTTATTGATAACATAAACAATATAATAATATTTTAGTATGTCAGGTTAAAATAATTGTATTAGCAAATACATTTTAGATAGTTATATAGACTACAAATTTCCAGAGAGAAAAAGTGGATGGGCAAGGAGAACAGAAGTTCCACTGTATTCACTTTTTGGATGAAACGATTTTGGTAGGCGGAAATCTATCATATACCAAAAAAGTTCTAACTGAAACCATCAACTTCCAATATTAGATTCATTCATAACTAACAATAAAAGGTTCTACTTCTCATTTTATTTGACTGACACCAAATAAACCTATCCCATTAAAGATATACTTCAAAGTTCCAAACACCAATTCCAATTGACTAACCCCCTTACTTAATTTGGGTCAACAACATAAGCTTATTGAATATTATCAATCACTAAAGTAATATTAAGGAGTATGATAAAATTCAATGTCAAGACCATGCATAAATTCTCGGAAGAAATATTCAAAAAAAATGATATCATGATCACTCAAGTAATATCTAATTTTCCCACAATAATTGAAAGGCATAGAGTTGAAGGGGATTATGAAGAAAGAATGGACCCAGTCACCACCCATCAAGCAGCTTTCTCCCTACACCAATTTACTTTCTGTTTTATGAAAGACATCCTAGTGTTGTCAAATATCTTACGACATGCAAATCAATCTTACGATTCAATACAAGATACAGGAAAATTAATAAGTATCTTATGAATGTATTTGTTGGATGATTGGATCAAGTAGTTTTAGGATACAATTTCTGCATCTTACAATATAATATAATGGAATCACAAATATTTAACCCAACTAATAAATGTGTTTCAAATATATTTAGAAAGATTTTTTAGTCACATTTTGGTTGCTAGTTTTAAGATGAGAAAACGGAGTATACGTTTGAATTTCCTATGTTGGCGGGACACATAACATCACTAAATTCATCGATCCATCCATGTATTTTGTTGTCATCAATCCACCTAACCCTAACCCCAACCTAACCCTAGCCCCAGCCTCACCCAGCCCCAGGGGCAGCCCCCAGCTCCAGCCCAGCCCAGCCCCAGCCCCAGCCCCCAGCCCCAGCCCAGCCCAGCCCCAACCTAACCCTAACCCTAACCCCAGCGCGGCCAGCTAAACCCCAACACCAACCCTAAGGCAAACCTTAACCCCAGCC
Source organism: Agapanthus africanus (assembly GCA_030015575.1). Classification (NCBI taxonomy): domain Eukaryota; kingdom Viridiplantae; phylum Streptophyta; class Magnoliopsida; order Asparagales; family Amaryllidaceae; genus Agapanthus; species Agapanthus africanus. Next base: position 518,875,992 of record CM057343.1, read on the forward strand.
CCAGCCCCAGCAGCAGCGAACCCCAACCCTAACCCCAACCCCGACCCCGACCGCGACTCCTGCCGAACCTCAACTCGCGCGCGCGCAACCCTCCGACCCCAGACCCAGCACGTATGTTAATCAAAAAATTCTTTAATTTACCTCAAGATTTACTCACCTTACCGGCGGTGGCGACGACCCGAACGGCGCTGGCGACGACCTGAACGGCGGTGGCGACGAGAACGCCGGTGGCGACGAGGAGGACGACGGTGGCGACGAGGAGGACGACGGTGGCAACGAGGAGTTGTTTTCGCGCGCGATCGAGATCGAGAGAGAAAGAAATTGTGAGCGTAGGCGATCGATCTGAGCTTTAGTAATTTGATATTTAGTTGCCCCTACGGATATACCCGTAGGTCCTTTGTTTGCGGCTCCGTAGGGGCAAACACCAAATTAAGAATTAATATTTTTATTCTTGGACGTCTGGGCCCGTAGGGGCAACCTTTTAGCCCTACGGATTAATCCGTAGGGCCAAGTTAAATCTGCCCCTACGGATTCCAATATCCGTAGGGGCAACCCCCTATTTTACTAGTGGTTTTCCGTCCGGCCGTCAACGCAAACTTTTGCCGAAGCAGATCAGAGTCTACAAATTACAATGGCTCCGCCTCGGCATTATAAGGAAATTGATGCGCTCGATACATACATCGTACAAGAGCTACAAACTTTCTACGTGCCTCCTAGGCGAAGGGGTGAAAAAGCGATCCTCTTCTACCAATCTACGGAGACCAAAGTCGGAAAAGAAGTCTGGCATGGTACCGATTTTTCACTCGACAGGCTTCAACCCATCCTTCTACCAAGATATTACGTGGAAGGATTAAAAGGGCTGTTAAAATGCCAAGGCCTACCTCTCGAACAAACTGTTCGACAAGCCCAATTCTACAAAAAGATTTGGGATATTCCCGGGACTTAGCTAAAGATGCCCAACGGGAAGATGGAGACAATCGGGCTCAGATATGTTCGGTCCAAGAAACGGGAGCAGATCTACAATTCCCGAGTCATGAACAGCTCCAGTGAAGCGGAAACACTCTTCCAAATGGCCGTGACGTCAAATCGGAGCGATATCCCGCTCTAAAAACGTTATGTCCGTCGCTGAAAGAACAAATTGACAGGTTAATAAAAGAAGCTTGTCAAACGAGCCGGGATAATCACAGCCGCGAAATATCCATTTATGAAAAGGCCAGGATACGGCGTCTCAGTCAGCTATCTACGGAGAAAGTAGACCGTGATGCTCTTCATCCTCGGCCCGCTATATGTTCTCGCGAAAAAGGAAAATCCCGAAATAGAGGCAAAAACAGGGCCAAGAACGCGAACAACGTTCGAAGAAAAAAAAGTGGATCCAAGACACCGTGCAATCGAGAAAAACTCGATTGGAGCCCGTCCTTTATAAAGAAGATGGGTCGGGAATACTCTTTCACCCAAGACAAGACAAGGAAAATATTCAACCTTGTCATGATGCACCGAATGATGACGCTTCTGGAGTCTCCGCACCCCGAACAAATGAACGAGGTCCATCATCCGGATTATTGCTCCTACCACCGAGCAATAGGTCATCCCCTTGAATACTGCTTCACCTTCAAAGACTGGGTAGAAGGCCTGTATCGACAAGGTAGGTTTATGTTATCTGACAGCTAGAGGGTAACCCCGCCACAAAAGCATGAGCCAAAAAGGACCTATACCGTCAGGATAGGACCAGCTCAACATCAAGAATGGAAGCGAGCTCGTACTTTCCATATGATAACACTCTCAAAAGAGAGAAGGCACGAGACTATGAATGAGCTCTTCAGGTGCTTCGCAAATGAAGACGAGGATGGGGTGATCGAAATCGACCCCTCAAAAATCAAGGCGATTATAGAAATGCCTACGCCAAGAACTCTCAAACAGTTGCGATCTCTTCAAGGAAAGCTCGCATATATCTGGCAGTTCATAGCCAACCTCTCTAGAAAATGCCGTCCTTACAATCATTTGATGAAAAAGGGACCCCGTTCGTCTGGGATCAAAAGGGACAAACTGCACTAGACGAAATCAAGAAAAACCTGCAAAATCTGTCGGTATTGACCTCTACGGTTAAGGGAAAACCCCTTATCCTATATACAACGGCCCTTGAGGGTTCTCTAGGAGCACTATGGGCACAAGAGAACGATCAGGGAAAGGAGAGAGCTCTGTACTATTTGAGTCGAGTTCTCTTGGGGGAAGAAAACAACTATTCCCCCATCGAAAAGCATTGACTGGCACTGATCTTCGCAATAACGAAGCTCAGACTATACGCCTTGGCATATGAGGTCCATCTCATATCGAATGTGGATCCTCTCAAATATCTAATGTCAAGGGAAATACAAACAGGAAGGCTTACCAAATGGGCCCTCCTCCAGATGGAATTCTCGATTATGTATCGACCTCGTAAAGCAGTGAAAGGGCAGGCCATTACCGACTTTCTTGCGGAGCATCCGATACCAGCTGGCTCCCTATTAAATTGCTAATTGCCAGACGAACATACGTTCAATACAACCGAAGAAGAAAATGATTCCCAATAGGATCTCTACTTCGATGAAGTATCTTCCATGAAGCGGCGAAAGCAAAACACCCCCATAATCAAAAGCCAGGATGGGCCTTATCTTCATGACTCCGCAAGGCGGGATATTGTGTTATGCCTTCTCCTTAACGGAGCGAAGGACTAACAACGAAGCTGAATACGAAGCTTTGATTGCAGGTCTTGAGATCGCTATCAACATGAGAATCAAAGACCCCCTCATTTATGGAGACTCCCAACTGATCCTCAGCCAGGTAAATAGAGACTATTAGACATACAAGCCAGAGCTGATAAAGTATGGCGAAAGAGTCCAGCAACTGCTGATACAAATCCCTTCCTATATCTTGGAGAGTATACCGTATGCGGAAAACAGCAAGGCGTACGCGTTGGCTAAATTGGCTAAGGAACTGGCCGATGAAGACCTCGATGATGTAAGAATCATTGTGCAAAGCCGCAGGATTCTCACGCCAACAAATATATTTTCGGAGGACCGAATAGAGCCATCCGTAGGAAAAGAAATGACCGAACAAGTAGCCCTTCAAATAGAGGATGAAGAAAAGGTCAAGGATTGAAGGGAAGTCTTCATAGACTACTTCAAATCCCAACGAACGCCCGAAAATGCGTCATTTAGACATCAGCTCATGAAATGAGCTTTGTCTTTCGCCTTTGTCAATAATACTCTATATAAGAGATCGTTCAACTGTCTGTGGCTAAGATGATTGGGGCCAAAGGATGAAAAGAAAGTCGTCAAAGAAATTCACGACGGACTCTACGGTTCTCACTAAGCTGGACCAAAGATGAAGCTGAACATAAAAAGAATGGGTTACTATTGGACCACAATGATTCAGGACTGCCTCGAATATGCGAAGCAGTGTCACTCGTGCCAAATTCACGGGGACTTCATCCATCAACATCCAAATCCTCTACACCCGACAGTGGCTAGCTGGTCGTTCGAGATGTGGGGAACAGATATAATTGGCCCCGACGAATCAGCGTCCTCCAAAGGATATCGGTTTATATTGGCAACAACCGATTACTTCTCTAAGTGGGTAGAAGCAGTACCACTAAGGGAGGTGAAGACAGAGAATATTCTCTATTTCTTCAGAACCCATGTCATCTATCGGTTTGGCACTCCGCGATGGATAATCTCGGATAATGGGACAGCTTATAGAAGTCATAAAATCAGCCGCTTCGCGCAGCAACATAAAATAGATTAGAGATACTGTTTAGTCTATAATCCTCGGGCCAACGGTCTAGCTGAAGCTTTCAACAAGGCCTTGATAAAGATTATAAAAAATATGGTGTCCCGAAACAAAAAGGACAGGCATGAAAGGTTGCATGAAGCTCTCTGGGCGTACCGAACAACGTTCAAGACGACCACGAAAACAACACCGTACGCATTGGTGTTTGGCATGGAAGCAGTGCTCCTCTTGGAGATAGAACTCCCCTCTCTACGAGTAGCGGTTCGATACAAACTGACAAATGAAGAAAATGCTCATTTTCGACTTGAGGAGCTCGATGACCTCGACGAAACTCGCCTTCTAGCACAGCAAAATCTGGAGGCTTATAAGGAAAGGATGATACGGTCATATGAAAAACCAACCAGGCCGAGAACATTCTGTTAGGTTATGGCAGCGACCTGGCCATCAAACCATGGCCGAATGCGAAACAAAAAATTTCTAAACCGGCGCTACCACAACCCCCGAATACGGATCGACCATTAACCCTAAATCTAGGAAGTAATAAAAGGAGTTTGGAATGTTTTACCGAATGATCCCTATCCTTTGGTCTTTAACAAGCTTCCCAAGCTCCTACTGGCCACCATGATCAAGTTTGGTCGCCGGTCTCCCTCCATCGAAGATGATCCACCGAGAGTCTATGAATCGAGCTCCTACTTCATAACCGAAGTAACTAGGGTATCTAGTTAGCTAAACTAGATAGCCAAGATGATGTCGAATCTAATGAGGGATTAATTTGTCTCTAAATATTCTAGGTTTCTTAACACTTGAGAGGGTTAGGGTGGAGGAAGAAGAAGCCATGAGAGATGAGAGTGAGAATCACAAGTCAAGAAAAATATCTCAAGTCAAATAAAAATATCTCACCACCACAAAATATCTCACACAACAAAATAAAAATATCAAGCATACAAGAATAGTGTATCACGAGTCACCTAATAAGTCACCCCATGAGTCACCACCATGAGTCACTAAATCAAGCATGATTGAATTAAGCTAAGCACAATCATCTCTCTCCTCAATTAACCATTAAACTAAATGGTTAATAAACATAATGATGTGTAATCTTCTAAAAACTATTCTTGTAATAAATTACAAGAATACCTATCATCCGTATATACATACCCGCATCCACATTCCGAAAAATACGAATACAATGAGACGAAAATAATCCAACAATATAATACTAGGATCCGACTTAAACCAAAGCCCATTAGTATTATCCGTCCGAATCATGATACGTGCACAAGTGCACATATATGATTGAACCCTGCCGTAAAACCATACGGCCTCTATATCGTTTCGTCCGAAGCAGGGGAACCCTCTGTGTGGGACTCTAAAGACTCGTCAATACGCTGACACTGGGTTTAACCACAAGCACGTTAGCGGCACTAGCTGTACGTAACCACAAGCACGTTAGCGGCATATGATTCTCCCATGACTAGGGACATTTAAGGATGTGCTTATAGACCACCCAGATCCCATGTATATGATCGCCATCATAATGCTGGTAGTCAAGCAGGAATCCTATAGGCTCAATCAACATGTAATAGTGAATTGTAATTCCACCTAAAGCATGTACATGATGATACAGATAAACCAGATAGCATACTATCATTTTGGGTAAGACTGTTCTACCCGTATATGTCCTCCTTCAATCATCTAAACGCGTGCCTGTGATTACAATAATTGACTTGAGGGCACTATAGCCAACAATCTCCCATTTGCACTTAAGGCTAATTATTGCGGTGTCCCATATTCACAGCCCGTATGATACCGAACACCCAACTCCTCTACTAATCGGTTTCTCAAAGCTCGTTTGTGAAACTATTGCGTTCGAGAAATAGCCTCAGTGAGTGGATCCCCTCCAATGTTTCTTTCTATATCTCTCTATATCTCAACATCGCGGAGAAAGTCTATCTCCCAAAATGAGCAATACCTGTCTTAGAATTTTTCTGGATATCTGATGGGACCTAGTTCACAAGTGAACTTTAAATCGTACAAACTTCTTAGAATGTATCATCCACTGAATTTAATCAGCATCCTGTGCCATGCACTCCTCAGTATCCGCTTGGACCACCTGAATAAACATACTATCCCTCAAAAGAGGGAAAACTATAACTCAGACAGTCTTTTTGTCATCCAGGTCACTTTGGAAGCCTGAACTGATAACCACTTCCCGAAGGAGGCTGCCGTTACCAATAACCAAAGAACATCCATTTATGTTCAAATCTGCTTCCCTCCGCTACTCCAGGATTGGATTAATATATATACTTATTGCAGCTAGTGCAAAAACAATATCTGGTGTGGTACTTGACATTACATGATTAACTCAATTGCCTAAGCAAGTGATATGCCAATCATGCAAATCCCTCTCCCCTTTAGTCTGAATGACATCCTTTAAAGAGGGTGACTTTATCACCTGCAAGTACACCACCATGCTGTAGGGTTCCCTAGCACGACTACTGGGCTTCGGGAAGCATCAACCATGCCTTTTTCAAAAATTTGGTGTGCTAAAGAACCCTAACCTAGAATCTTAACTAGAGAATTAGGGTTATGCTATAATGTAAATAACTTTACATACAAAGTGAACAAGGAATACAACCTTTGTAGACCGGTCCTTCACTTCAAAAGCTCCATGTAGTAGTCTCTTCGCTCCAAGTAGTGATCTTCCGGACTCTAGTACGGCTCCACAAGGTGAAATGAACATGCTTGCTTGAAGTTTTCGAGGCCGAAGATGATCTACGTCAAGGAGACACTAACTTAAGCCACCTATTCACTAATTAGGAATTAGTGAAGCAAACAACCTAAACTAAATGGCTAATCTAGTGTAGGTTGATGAAGTAGGATTTTTTCTCACTTTAGAAATATTTTTCTCACTAATTTTCTTCACCTCCCAAATACCTAGCGAGCTCTTGGAGATGAAGAAGAAGATAAAGTGGAGAATAGAATGAATGAATCCATGAGTGAGAATAGTAACCATGAGTGAGATAATATCTCATACTAACTCATGTAGAGACTTAACCATGGCTTAAGGTAATGGTTGGGTTAATAATATTTCAAATAAAACAAAATTAGTGGACTAAGTCAATGGTTCTACAAGCTTCCACTAAGCTCAAACCATGTGACTAATTTCCATTTAATTTTGATTTACTTTAAATAAATAAAACCCTTCATTATGATAAGCATGGTGTGAGTTTCATACACCCATGTTGCATGTAGCAACAAGCATGAGGCAATAATATATATCATATATATATTAAGTGTACACAAGTGATAAAAAGAAATGCTTAAGTGAGCTAATATTAGTCAATGTAAATTAATATATCAAATATATAATTATATATTAAATTATTAAATCAACACTTGATTTAATAATCCGGCTATATCACATATAACAGACTAATATCATATGTGTCAACTTATTGAATCAACACTTGATTCGATAACCCGGCTATATCACATATAACCGACCGATATCACATATCGCGAGAATAGAATACGGTATCACATACACATATTAATCTTGGTCCCGCACATATCACATATGTGCTCCTACTTCATTTCGCCTGAGCCAGGAAACCACTATGTAGGACTCTAAAGACTCGTCAATACGCCGGCAGTAGGTGATGATCATATCAGTCACCCACAAGCCGTCAGCGATACTAGCTGGACATAACGGGTGCCCGGGTATTGAGCAATCAGAAGATCAATAAGTAAGCCTGCTCATACTCCTCCGAATCCAATAAATAGCACTACCTGTACAGTCCGGTCTCTTCGTCTGATATGTCGCATATCTAGTCTAGAGGTGGTAAACGTCAGACCCCTGTAACTTAATAAGTCGTGCCGATGTGAGGCTCATAACGGGTCGAGAAACTACTGATAACACTTACCAGTAAATCTCCGTATCATCCCTGGCCAGGGACTTTCTGTTTTAGACAATCGAGCACTGCGCAACATCAACCCCCAATACCGGGGGAGATGAAACACCTCCTATCATTCGTTGCCTCCATGTGACTCGGGACTGTATCCAAAAACCATCATTTTGCACGATCTCTTTAATGTGGTAAGGTGGAAATCAAAGCACAGTGGGAATGAGCGATATAAGGCATGTCGAGAAAGAAACACCTTTTGTTCCTCGGTGTGGTAGAAGATATACCCTCGAGAATGTTTGGGATATCCAATAAACTTACACAGAAAAGACCTTGCCTCGAGCTTGTCCGGATGTTGTGTTTTCACATATGCCGGACGACCCCATATCTTAACATAATTAAGACATGGTCTCTTCCCCTCTCATATCTCATATGGAGTGGTATGCACTGATTTGGTCGGAACTCTATTTAATAGATATGCAGCTGTCTCAAGCACATAACCCCAAAAGGAAACAAGCAACTCAGCAGTACTCATCATAGAGCGCACCATATCTAATAGGGTGCGATTCCTCCGCTCCGATAGACCGTTGTGTTGTGGTGTATACGGAGGAGTAAGCTGAGAGTGAATCCTATTCTCTTTTAGATAGTCACAGAATTTGGTGCTCAAGTATTTTCCTCCCCGATCAGATCGTAGGATTTTAGTACTTTTACCCGTCTGGTTCTCAACTTCATCCTTATATTCTTTGAATTTCTTAAAAGGTTCAGACTTGTGTTTCAACAGGAACACATGTCCGAATATCGAGAGATTGTCAGTGAATGTAATGAAGTACGAGGAACCATCCATGGCATGTGTAGACATGGGACCGCATACATCACCATGTATCAGTCCCAAGAGTTCCGTAGCTTTTTCTCCGTGTCCAGTAAACGGAGTTTTGGTCATCTTGTCTTTGAGACATGACTGGCAAGTTTCATACGATGATAATTCGAACGAATTCAAATGTCCATCTTTTTGTAACTTAGCTAGCCGTGTCGCATTGATATGACCTAGTCTACAATGCCACAAGAAGGATTCGTTCATCTATGAACTTTTCCTCTTGTGTGTGTTTTGTACGTTAAGAACTGTGGTTTGATTTAGAACGTATATGCCATTACGTAACGAGCCTGATCCAATCAACTTTTGATTCAGGAAGATGTTCATAACATTATCCTGTAATACAAAATTGTATCCTTCTTTACTTAATAAAGAAACTGATATAATATTACATACCAGGTTAGGTATGTAATAACATTCGTTCAGAATCAATGTATTACCATTTGGTAATACAAGGTGATATTCGCCAACTGCTTTGGCTGCAACATTTGCACCATTCCCTACTCTTACAGAATGATCACATATTCCTAGTTCTCTACCTTTCTTTAGCCCATGTAATATATTACATATATGGGATCCCGATTAGGTATCTAATAACTAGGACATAGAGTGTATTGAGAAACAATTCTCGGTAACTAACACACCCGAAGAAGATGCATCAACATGCTTATTCTTCGTTTGGGTAGCGTGGGAATCCGAATAATTCCCTATTTCCTGCTCGGACTTATAACAATTATAAGATGGAGCGGAACCAATGTTCCCCAGCTCAGTATAATAAGCAGGTTCGGTCAATACATCTATATTATTATCTTGATTAATGCCTGCCATGGTCTCTACCTGGAGAGAGAGAGAGAAGAAAAAACTTAGCGTATGCTCTTGAAAAATTAGATTAGTTATTATCTAATCTAATCATGATGGCTCCCACTGTTTTTATCAAATCTTCCTTCAAACCCTAAAAGGTAAGACTAGCCGGGATTAATTACACCTTACAAGTTCGCCAAGCTTTCAGCCAGGCCAGTGTCGGTACTTTGAGGGAGATTCCCCGTGCTTTTGTACGGACCTAATTAAAATAAACCTCGTTTTCTCAGGGGTGTAACCCTATTAACACCTTTCTAGACACCTACTTGATCGGCTAATTGTGATGTGCAAAACTCTCCCAGGAGTAACTCTTACTCAGAGTGGGTTGGGATCCAACTATCTCATAGAAGGTATGCAATCTCATTGCAAATTTCAATACTTGAAATTCCTAATAATATTTTGCCCCTAGCGTCCTATGACCTTGACAGAGGCCAACAAACCATAGTGCGCTAGTCAAGTTCAACCCGTCATTTCATGATTGAATTAAACCACCCATACGACCCTTGACAGAGGCCAAACAGGTCGTACGACTACCCTAATCCAATCGCATCACATGTTTGCAGATAAGCACTAATTTGCTACCACACACTGCGCTTTGACAGAGACTAACAAACGCAGCACGAATATTAAATAGTACTTATCTGAAATGACGGAGGGCTACGACAGGTTTTTAAGAAAACCTTTTTGTGTAATGAACTTGATATCGTTTGCAGAATCGAGTGATTTTGAAAGGGAGTGTTTTTGCGGCTTTTGCTAGTTTCGCTAAAGAGGTCACTCCTGGTGAAGGGATCTCGACTCTTTCCTCATCGAATGAGGTGCTGGATATTCATGAATACCACTATGCAAAGAAAGAAATAGAGAAGCAATCAAAAAAAAAAAACCGAGTGGGTTGTAGCATCTGCTAGCTTTTGCTAAAGAGGTCACTCCCGGTGAAGGGATCTCGGCTCTTTCCACATCGAATGAGGTGCTGGATATTCATGAATACCACTATGCAAAGCAAAAACTAGAGCTACCCTTTTTGAAAAATTGATTCTACAAAATCATTAGGTTTCTTTCTTTTCATTAATCTCATTAATGAAGTCCCATCAATTATGCTTCCTAAGCATCACAGAAGAAACGAAAATACAATGTACGCTTATTCCATCCGCATTCGCTACGGTGTCCCGTTATGCACCGTTAGGTTACTTAACTAACGGCATAGCGAGGCGGGACTAGCGCGGGTGCAAAACATAAGCAACGTTTATTATATATCATATATATAATAATAAAGCATTCCTCTCACGCATATAAAGTGATCACATCACAGAATATCAGCAGCAGAAGTCATCATATAAAATATTGGATATAGTAGGAGGTCCGTGTTTTATATTAAGCCAATAAAAAATACGGATTCCACGGTCGTGATGAATATCCTAAACCACATCCCTAGACCCCTCTATGAGAGCGACAAGCAACCCTACCAATTCTAGAGTTAGGTGACTCGGTCTCGACTCCTCGAGATGGTCTCCAACTGGACTCTAGAACCCGATTACTTGTGTTCCTCACCTTGGGTCTATCCTAATGCGGAAAAGTAAATAATATACAACAATGGTGAAAACATCCTCAACCCGGAAGTGCCCCAATAAAAGAATATTACATACAAGTTTTTACTTGAATGAAAATGAAAAACTCTTATCTAACGCAAAACCCCCCCGGCTATTCAAAACACGACGATCCAATATAACATATCCTAGCAACACATAACATCACATGTCATCAACGTAAGTAAATATGCGTATCCCAATTGTCGTTGACATATAGCAATGAAACCGGCGATACACCATATATTAAACTTACGGTCGCAGAAAAGAAAATGTCAAACTACAACATTTGGAATTGACATAGCGCTTAGACATCATAAACCCGGAATATCACATATTTCGGATTTCATGCCTAACATTGTAAATCTTACATTTGGGTCTCACTCATGAAAACACCTTTTCAAAAGAAATTGGGTAATTCAACAAGATTCCCGATTCCTTCCGAGACCAAAATGTTAAATTTACAAGCAACTAATCAATTTTCACAAAACTAATTAGTGTAGATTCTAAATAGTGTATCACATCATAGATAGCTAGACGATATAAAACATTTCGATCGAATCAACAAACACCCAAAATTTCCCAGAGAGTTCAACACCTGAGCAAAGTTTAAAAATACTCAGAACATGGCACAGTACCTATGGACCAACCTAGAAGGACCGACTCACGCCTCACTCATGGCGCCGCGGAACTGCCGCAAACCCTAGGTTTTTTCCGCAGTTCCATGGTGAAAAAGTCGAGTTTGGGTATCGTTCTTCTAGAGGGTCTATAGAATTACTTACATGATTTTTGAATATTTTTAACTTGGAAAAAATCCAACTTTTGGAAAATTTCCATAGAGGGGTGAAAGTTGGGTTTTTGATATTCGTTCGAACTTTTCAACGTCATCAAAAGTACCCGAAACGATATTAAAATTACGACTACAAAACACTCCGACTTGCCTTTACAGAAAGATAACATCACATGCAATCTTAGTAAAAACAAATAATACCAAAAACACCAAACCCCAGAGACCAGAGCACCAGACAAAAACGAGGTCCACAGCTCACCACAAAACCGGCCAGGCCGGTCCATATCATGGTTTTCGCCGGGTCAAATCCAGCGAAAGATGCTCGTTTTTCACTGGTGCTCATACAATACGATAAAGAGCACTCTGCAACTGCTTAAAAAAATTTTAGAGGCTCTGGAAAAATCGACAGAAACTAGAGTTTTATTTCGATGTTTCGGAGTTGTTTCTATTTCGTAATTCTATTAACATCATCTAATTCTCTAGCTTGGCTCTGATATCACTATAGGGTTCCCTAGCATGACTACTGGGCTTCGGGAGGCATCAACCATGCCTTTTTAAAAAATTTGACGCGCTAAAGAACCCTAACCTAGAATCTTAACTAGAGAATTAGGGTTATGCTAGAATGTAAACAACTTTACATACAAAGTGAACAAGGAATACAACCTTTGTAGACTGGTCTTTCACTTCAAACGCTCCATGTAGTAGTCATTTTGCTCCAAGTAGTGATCTTCCGGACTCTAGTAAGGCTCCACAAGGTGAAATGAACATGCTTTCTTGATGTCTTCGAGGCCGAAAATGATCTACGTCGAGGAGACACTAAATCAAGCTACCTCTTCACTAATTAGGAATTAGTGAAGCAAACAACCTAAACTAAATAGCTAATCTAGTGTAGGTTGATGAAATAAGATTTTTGCTCACTTTAGAAATATTTTTCTCACTAATTTTCTTCACCTCCCAAAAACCTAGTGAGCTCTTGGAGATGAAAAAGAAGATGAAGTGGAGAATAAAATGAATGAATCCATGAGTGAGAATAGCAACCATGGGTGAGACTTAACCATGGCTTAAGGTAATGGTTGGGTTAATAAATATCTCAAATAAAACAAAATTAGTGGACTAAGTCAATGGTTCTACAAGCTTCCACTAAGCTCAAACCATATGACTAATTTCCAACTAATTTTGATTTATTTTAAATAAATAAAACCCTTCATTATGATAAGCATTGTGTGAGTCTCATACACCCATGTTACATGTAGCAACAAGCATGACACAATAATATATATCACATATATATTAAGTGTACACAAGTGAGAAAAAGAAATATTTAAGTGAGCTAATATTAGTCAATGTAAATTAATATATCAAATATATAATTATACATTAAATTATTAAATCAACACTTGATTTAATAATCCGGCTATATTACATATAACCGACTAATATCATATGTATCAACTTATTGAATCAACACTTGATTCGATAACCCGGCTATATCACATATAACCAACCGATATCATATATCGTGAGAATAGAATACGGTATCACATACACATATTAATCTCGGTCCCGCACATATCACATATGTGCTCCTACTTCGTTTCGCCTGAGCCAGGAAACCTCTTTGTAGGACTCTAAAGACTCGTTAATACGCCGGCAGTAGGTGATGATCATATCAATCACCCACAAACCGTCAGCGGTACTAGATGGACGTAATGGCTACCCGGGTATTGAACGATCAGAAGATCAATAAGCAAGCATGCTCATACTCCTGCGAATCCAATAAATAACACTACCGTACAGTCCAGTCTCTTCGTCTGATATGTCGCATATCTAGTCTAGTGGTGGTAAACGTCAGACCCCAGTAACTTGATAAGTCGTGCCGATGTGAGGCTCATAACGGATCGAGAAACTACTGATAACACTTACCAGTAAATCTCCGTATCAGGCCTGACCACGGACTTCCTGTTATAGCCAATCGAGCACTACGCAACATCAACTCCCAATATCGGGAGAGACGAAACCCCTCCTATCGCTCATTGCCTCCATGTGACTAGGGACTGTACCCAAAAACCACCTTTTTGCACGTTCTCTTGAACGTGGTAAGGTGGAAATCAAAGCACAGTGGGAATCAGACAAGACTCTGTGACGATCTCGGGTCTACAGACTAACCTGTACCAGTGTCACCAGAGAACTTCTATCTGACGATAGGTATAATACCATTTAGGAGTTCTCGGCGAGTCCTGTTCAGTGTACCCAATCTCCACTGAGCACCCGTATACCATCTTTGATGTCAAACATCAATGGATATGGGATCATCCATCGCCCATCATATGGGTCAAGAACCGTATATGCTAGTCTACTCTGGAATATCGATGCCCCGTCTCGATACATGCACGACTAGGAACAATTAAAGAATGAACTTGTAGACTACCCTGGCCCCACTAGTATGATCTCATCATAATCCTGGTAGTCAAGTACACATCCTAAGGGTTTTATCAACATGTGAGAGCAAGACAGTATCACAATACAAGTCAATATGTTAAGACAAAGAGTAAACGGATAACATACTATCATGTCGAGCAAGAAAGTCCTCTCTATATATGTCCAAGCATCCACTATAATATACAATCATGTACAATAATGGCCTCTAGGGTATACATACAACTAGCAATCTCCCACTTGCACTATGGCCAGTTGTTGTAGTATCTCATACCCATCATCCTAAAGAGTCTCTCAAATTGTATCTGGGGTATGGCCTTCATGAGTGGACCCGCTGTGTTATTCTTCGTGTCAACTTTCTTGACCTCGATCTCCCGGCGATCAACTATCTTCCGGATCAGGTGATACCGCCTCAGAATATGCCTGGATCGCTGATGGGACCTGGTTTCCTTGGCCAAAGCCACTGCTCCATTGTTATCATAATACAAAGGTATTGGATGCTCGATAGGCGGAACCACACCAAGTTCGGTTATGAACTTCTTCATCCAGACAACCTCTTTGGCGGCATCGTTGGCAGCGATGTATTCAGCCTCCATCGTCGAGTCTGCCACGGTTTCTTGCTTGGAACTCTTCTAACAAACCTCCCCTCCATTGAGGGTGAAGATGAAACCCGAGACCGACTTAGAGTCGTCCTTATCACTCTAGAAGCTCGAGTCGGTAAAGGAATCCACTTGGTGTTCACCGTTACCATACACCAAGAACATTTCTTTAGTCCTTCTCAAGTACTTAAGAATGTTCTTCATAGCTGTCCAGTGATTATCCCTAGGATCTTATTGATACCTACTTACTACACCTAGTGAGTATGCTACATCGGGTCTGGTACATAACATTGCGTACATGATAGAGTCTACTGTCGAAGCATAGGGTATCCTTTGCATGCGAGCTCTCTCAAAATCAGTCTTAGGAGACATAGCTTTGGAGAGAGTGATTCCTGAGATCGTGGATAAATTCCCACGCTTGGAATCCTCCATACTAAACCTCTTTAGTATGGTGTGAATGTACCTGGATTGGGACAATCCCAACATCCGTTTAGATCTATCTCTATATATCTTAATCCCCAGGAAGTAAGAGGTATCACTTAGATCCTTCATGGAGAATCTTTGTGATAAGAAAAGCTTGACCGAGTGCAGCATAGGAACATTATTTCCTATCAAGAGTATGTCATCCACGTACAATACGAGAAAGATGACCTTACTCTCTGCCACCTTTTTGTATATAGAAGGTTCATCTACGTTTTTGATGAAGTCAAACTCTTTGACTACCACATCAAAACAGATGTTCCAATTCCGCGATACCTGCTTTAACCCGTAGATTGATTTAAGCAGCTTGCACACCTTTCTGCTGCTCCCACTGTCTACGAAGCCCTCTGGCTGAGTCATGTACAAGCTCTCTTCTAAATCACCATTTAGAAAGGCGGTCTTAACATCCATCTGCCAGATTTCGTAGTCATGGTATACAGCGATGGCAAGTAGGATCCGGATGGACTTAAGTATAGCTACTGGAGAAAAGGTTTCATCATAATCCACACCTGGTCGTTGACGAAAACCTTTTGCTACAATTCTAGCTTTGAAAGTCTCAACTTTTCCATCTACACCAAGTTTTTTCTTGAAGATCCACTTGCTCCCGATGGGAATTACCCCTTCCGGAGCATCTTCCAAAATCTATACTTTGTTGGTGTACATAGATTCCATCGCAGATCGTATTGCATCCAGCCATTTCACAGATTCCCCACTCGTGATAGCCTGCTCGAAGCTAGTTGGGTCATCATTTTCCATGATGCAATCCTCACTCCCACCATCAATGAGAAAACCGTAGTATCTCTCCGGTGGATGAGGAACCCTACTAGATCGGCGGAGAGGCTGAGGTTCGTTGGGAACTATCGAATCCTCTGGTTCTACTAAATCTTCTGTTGTAGTTTGTGTAGCTGGAATTTCTTCCAGTTCTACCTCTTTGCCACTAATTTCTTTTTCAAGAAATTCCTTTTCTAAAACGGTGGCATGTCGAGAAACAAACACCTTTTGTTCCTCGGTGTGGTAGATGATATACCCTCGCGAATGTTTAGAATATCCAATAAATTTACACAGAAAATACCTTTCCTCGAGCTTGTCCGGATGTTGTGTTTTCACATATGCCGGACAACCCCATATCTTAACATAATTAAGAAATGGTCTCTTCCCCTCCCATATCTCATATGGAGTGGTAGGCACTGATTTGGTCGGAACTCTATTCAATAGG
This sequence comes from Agapanthus africanus, assembly GCA_030015575.1. Taxonomy (NCBI): domain Eukaryota; kingdom Viridiplantae; phylum Streptophyta; class Magnoliopsida; order Asparagales; family Amaryllidaceae; genus Agapanthus; species Agapanthus africanus. The sequence continues at coordinate 518,892,492 of CM057343.1, forward strand.
TATGCAGCTGTCTCAAGCGCATAACCCCAAAAGGAAACAGGTGGCGAGTCAAGAACAATATAACTGTTGATCTTCCTGATGGTAGAAAGTTAACCCTCATCAAAGCCCGGGATAACCAACAAACTGCCATTACTGAAACGTGTCTTGAGTTTATCCGGATTCTGGTTTTAAGCATAAGCCGGACAACTCCATATACCTTAACATAGTTAAGATATGATCCATTCTATATCTACTATAGAAACAAAGGCACTAATTTAATTGGAACCAGATTCAAAATCATGCAACTGTCTCCAATGCATATCAACCAAATGGAAGGAGGCCAATCAGCATTACTCATTTAGGAGTACATCCACACATGAGTAATCTGAAAGAGAAGCAAGTTATCAAAACCATTACTATCAACGGAATACATAGCACAAGCATCTATATTTTCGATCACCTTGAAGAATCTTGATACTTTGCAACATATGGTTCTCTACTTTATTCTTATACCTTTAACTTCTCAAAACTTGGACCTTGTATTTCAACGAAATACTTGTCTAAAAACAGAGAAGTCACAAGTATATAGAATATAGTACGGTACCATCACCTTTGTCCTAATAGACACTGGACAACATACAATAATTTGTATAAGTCCCCTGAGTTCAATAACTCAAACCCTGTGCGTCGTAGGTTGTAAACTGTATTATGGTTAAGAAGAATTACACCGTTGTTGAATGCTCCTTACCTAATTTTCAACTGATATTGGTAAATGTCACAGACATAATTTCAAAAATTTATATTTCACTTTATAAAATAAACATACAGATATATCAGTTTGAAATTGGTTCATAACATCAGATATTCCGAATCAAATATTTGCCGTCAGGCAAAACCCAGGTGATTCCCTCAATTATCACCAATTACAAAGAATTCCGATATAAAGAGGATATAATCACCTAATTCCCAATATCTTACTCCTACTCATCATCTCTAACACTATACAGATGTAAGAATCGAAACTGGTAAATACATACCCTGGAGTTAGAATCTAATTGGGAAAACAATTTTCAATTAACACTGCACAGTGAAACTGAAACATGAAAATGTTTCGAAGGGATATCCGGGTATTCCTAGTAATGCCTCTTCCACTACTCTGATTCATGACTGTAACCGTATATTTCATTTCCATCTCTCTAATCCTTTCATATGTCTTTACTTATTATCTTATGTACACCACCTTTAGGCTAAATGGTTTTCTTCCTTCCATACCTTTCGGCACCAACCTATGGTTTGGAAGAAGACTATCCAATAAGTGTAATAGGTGTACTCTCCTAATACTAGGAGCCCTCGCAACCAGAGAGAAGGTAAAGATAAAAGACAACCTGAATAATCTTATTCGATTTCTCCTGAACTGGAAACCATCCTCGAACTCGAACAAGTTCCTTCGAGTTCGTATGTAACTATACGATGGCGTATCCAATAAATGTGGATCTTCGTAGTGTTACAGAATATTCCGGAGAAATGCAAAGGTGAAGCAGTAGTGGCGATGATATACGCGGCTTCGTCATGAATGATAGCAGTCGCAATTTCCTTTGCCCTCTTTCTAATCCCTTCATATGTCTTTACTTATTACCTTCTGTACACCACACTTAGGCTAATTGATTTTTTTCCTTCCCTACCTTTCGGCACCAGCCTTTGTTTTGGAAGAAGACTATCCAATAAGAGTAATAGGTGTACTCTCCTAATCCAAGGAGCCCTCGCAACCTGAGAGAAGGTAAAGGGAAAAGACAACTGAATAGTCCTATTCTATTTCTCCAGAACCGGAAACCATTCTCGAATTTGAAACAAGTTTCTTCGAGTTTGTATGTAATTATACGATGGCATATCCAATAAATATGGATCTTCGTAGTGATACAGAATGTTCCAGAGAAATACAAAAGGTAATATAAGAGCGGCAATGATAAATGCGACTATGACAATCCAAAAGCCAAAGAATTTTAAGAAGGTTCGGTTAACTTGGTTGATGAGTTTTAGTTTAGAGTCGTGCCCTGGTCGCTGCCAAAAAGAGAGAGAAAAGAAACACTCAGCATGCACTCTAACCAAGATTAGATTGGTTATTTATTTATCTAATCTGTATATCTCCCACTGTTTCCTCGAATTCTCCATCCAAACCCGAAAGGAGAATTAGTCGGGATTATCTAAAATCACCCGAGGAGTAAACCTACTCATCAGTGGGAATCGGAATTCAACTATCATTGCATGATAACTTGATGGAATCCACTCAAGTCACCATACTCCATAAGATATGCGCATGCCTGGTAAGTTTCCTATATGTTTGAAACTCCCGATGTGATTTTTACCCTAGGACCCAAGTGACCTTGACTGAGCCAAAATATCAAAGGATCCTAGTGAAGTTCAACCCGTCATTATCTTGATTGCATTAGACCCACCCGCATGAGTGCTTGATTGAGCCAAAATGACCGTATGACTTTCCTAACCAATCGCATATCCATGCAAAAGAAAAGCATTACAGAGCTACCGCACACTACGTCTCGGCTAAGCATGACATACGTAGCACGAATACTAAGCAATACTAATCTGAAATGACGGAGGGCTACGGCTGGTTTTTGGAAAAAAACCTTTAACGTAATGAACTTGATCTCATTGAAGGAATCCAAGTGGTTTTACAAATATATAGTGTGTAAACTTTTGCTAAAGAGGTCACTCCCTATGAAAGGATATGGGCTCTTTCCTCATCGAATGCGGTGCAAGATATTCCAAACTGAATACCGTGATACAAAGCAAAAGAATCGACTATAGTGAAGTTATTAAGTTGTCGCAAACTTCTGCCCAAGGGGTCACTCCCGATGAAGGGATCTCGGCCCTTGCCTCGTCGAATGAGGTGCAGGATATTCCCAATTGAATACCACTGTGCAAAGAAAAAGTAAACGTCTGTAATGTCTGTTTTTCAAAAACTTGGTTCCAATAACATCATATAGGTTTGTTTTATCCTTGCATTGATCAGAATCAATGCAGTCCCATCAATTAAAAATATCACACCAGATGAAGGAACGAAAATATGATGTACGTATATACCACCCGCATTCGCCAATGGGTCCCGTCATCACCCGTTAGGTTACTTAACTAACGGCAGAGCAGGGACTGGACTGGCGCGGGTGCAAAACATATGCAACATCTACTAGTATATATATAAATATATATAACAAATGTCCCAGGCATGATATAAAGCAACATCACAGAACCAACACAGAATCTCAGCCAAGCAACACAAAGTGGTGGATAATCCTGGAGCCCCGGGTTTCACTTGAGCCGCAAATGAGACCCGACGTTCCCTATCGTGTGGATAGCCTTTGCAATGAAAACCTAGACCCCTACGAGTGCGGCAAGTTACCCGCCAATCCTAGAAGCAAGGCAACCCCAATCAACAGTGTGAATGGGCCACCCAGCAGTTCACGGAATCCGGTAACTTGAGCACACCATCTTGGGTCAACTTATACACCCTACGAGTGTGGCGAATAGCCCACCAATTCTAAACTGAGGCTCCCTCCGTCTCAACGCCATGAGATGCGGGCCCGTTGCCCTCTAGAACCCAGCTATTCATGCACCCCATCTTGGGGTAATCCTAGTACAGAAAAGAAATAAGTACAAGGGCGATATCGACCTCAACCCGGTCGTGCCCCAAACAAATAATATACAAACATGCAGTGACGGCAGTCCACAAGTCGGACGCTCTCCCTGCAATATCAAATATACAAATGAATCTAAACTGTACTACCATTACACCACTGGCTATCTACCACGATGATCCAACCACAACCATAGCATAACACAGAACATCAACGTGAATGTCATGTTCGCAAACCCGTCCAAAAGAGAATATAGCAATTAGACGAGTTATACATCTCTAATGACATCACGGTCTCAGATAGTAATGCATGTACTGTAAACTTACACATTTAAAATTTCGATCGACTAAATTTTCCTAATTGTCCCCAAATGCAAATCCAGCACTCAAACAAATATGGGCCAAAATCTTATATCACAAAAATCATATTTCCATGAACTCGAACCCTAGAAAAAATTTAGGGCACTGTATCCTAAAAGGTGCGACGGTTCCGCCGCAAAATGTGACATTTTGCTCCATTTCCGCGGCGGAATTTTGGAGTTAGGTGTCCAAATTTTTTTCATAACTCTAGTTTTTTGCCTGCACATATGTTTAAGATACCCAAATTTTTTTTGAACAACTATGAAATTCGACAGCAAGCACATGAACATGGAACTGTGATCCGGAAAAATTGTTTCGATCGAGATTTTAACCTTGTACACACTAGCTAGTAGGGTTTATGGGGTGGCTTTGATACCATGTTGGGTTATGGCAGTGCCCTGGTCATCAACCGTGGCCGAATGCGGAACAAATTTTTTCTAAACCGGCGCTACCACAACCCCCGAATAGGACCGACCATTAACCCTAAATCTAGCAAGCAATAAAAAGATTTTGGAATGTTATACCGAATGATCCGCGTCCTTCGGTCTTTAACAAGCTTCCCAAGCTCCTAGTGGCCACTATGATCAAGTTTGGTCGCCGGTCTCCCTCCATCGAAGATGATCCACCCGAGAGTATATGAATCGAGCTCCTACTTTATAACCGAAGTAACTAGGGTATCTACTTAGCTAAACTAGATAGCCAAGATGATGTAGAGTCTAATGAGGGATTAATTTGTCTCTAAACACCCTAGGTTTTTATACACATGAGAGGGTTAGGGTGGAGGAAGAAGAAGAAGCTATGAGAGATGAGAGTGTGAAGCTTGAGCTCAACTCAAGAAAGAGATGGCTTATTGTGAGAGTGTGTGAGAATCGCAAGTCAAGAAAAATATCGCAAGTCAAAGAAAAATATCTCACCACCACAAAATATCTCACACAACAAAACAAAAATATCAAGCATGCAAGAATAGTGTATCATGAGTCACCCAATAAGTTACCTCATGGGTCACCACCATGAGTCACTAAATCAAGCATGCTTGAATTAAGCTAAGCACACTCATCTCTCACCTCAATTAACCATTAAACTAAATGGTTAATAAACATAATGAGGTGTAATCTTCTAGAAACTATTTTTGTAATAAATTACAAGAACGCCCCTCATCCGTATATACATACCCGCATCCGCATTCAGAAAAATACGAATACAATGAGACGAAAATAATCCAACAATATAATATTAGGATCCGGCTTAAACCAAAGCCTACTAGTACTATCTGTTCGAATCATGATACATGCACAAGTGCACGTATATGATCGAACCCTGTTGTAAAACCATACGGTCTCTACATCGTTTCGCCCGAAACAGGAAAGCCCTATGTGTGGGACTCTAAAGACTCGTCAATACGCTGGCAGCGGGTTTAACCACAAGCACGTCAGCGGCACTAGCTGTACGTAACGGATACCCATGTATTGAGCGAAAGGAAGGCCGACAAGCAAACTCATCTCGACCCCTACTGAGCCTGTCCGTGACAATATCCGTACAGTATGGTCTGTTCGTCTAAGAGTATCACATATCGAGTTTAGGGGGTGGATAAAGTCAGACCCCTAATAACACGACATTTCGTGTCGGTATGAAGCCTATCACAAACTGAGAAACTACTGATCCAAATCAGCAATTCTCGACTACCTTGATCAAGGATTTTTGGTGATGACCACCCGTGCACTGCGCGACATCAACCCCCAATACCGGGAGAGACAAATCCCCGACGATCCGCTCACTTCCTCCATGTGGCTCGGGATTATGCCGAACTAAAACCGTTTGCATGACTCTTTTGAGCCGTGGTAGGGTAATAATCAAAGCACAGTGGGAACTCACACGAGACAAATGACGATCTCAGGTCGACAGACTAATCTGTACACATGTCACCTGGGAACTGCTATCTGACAATAGGTATTATACTAACTAGCAGGTTCCCGACGAGTCCGTCCAGTGTACTCATAACCCAATGAGCACCTGTATACTATCTTAGGTGAACAAACTAACACCAATGGCTTGTGAGACCGGCCACCGCCCCTCGTTAGGGTCTTGATCAGTATACACTAGTCTACTCTGGAGTATCGATGCCCAGTCTCGATACTCCCACGACTAGGGACATTTAAGGATGTACTTATAGACCATCCAACTCCCATGTATATGATCGCCATCATAATGCTGGTAGTCAAGCAGGAATCTTATGGGCTCCATCAACATGTAATAGTGAACTGTAATGCCACCTAATGCATGTACATGATGATAAAGATAAACCAGATAGTATACTATCATTTTGGGTAAGACTTTTCTACCCGTATAGGTCCTCCCTCAATCATCGTGTGCTTGCGATTATAATAATTAAATTGAGGGCACTATAGCCAACACATTCTGCCAAGGCGAACTCGTGCTAGTCGTCAAAAGACCAATGATCCGCAATCGTGCAAAACGGGGGAAGTTCGAGCCGAACTCTGAAGGCCCGTACATCATAGACAAAATCTATCAAGGTGGAGCCTACCTGCTCATGGACATGCATGGCGAAAGACCCTTCCGGTCAATAAACGATCGATTCCTCAAAAAGTACTACGCCTAACAAGTTATGACTTAGGTCAATGATAAATGACGATGCTTGTCAGAACTCTGAAAATAGTATCCAAAAAGCTCCGCCGCCTCAAACACGGCGATATCTGACCGAGATGTCCCTAAACTAACAATTTGCCTCAAACATGGCGATATTGGACCAAGATGTCCCTAAACTAATAATGGACCAAAATGTCTTTAAATTAATATTCGTTCCCAAAATGGGAATGTTGGACCGAAAAGTTCTTAAATTGAAAATTCGCATCAAACATGGCGATAATGGACCGGAACATCCTTAAGCTAGCACATCGCCCCAAATACGGCGATATACTCCTTTGAGATCTATATTGCAATCGAAGTCCTAGCGCCAAATGTTGCAACTCAAGTCATACTGGCTGCACGGCTACTCCAGCAATGAAGCCACCCCCAAGTCCCACAAGCAAACAGATGGGTCACTTGTGATGAAACTATTCTCGAGAGTTTCACCACCTTAAAAAAAGGGGTATGTCCATAAGTGAAATGGCACGGATGAAAACTCGAAAGGGTACCGTGAGTAAAAACAGCAGGACTACCGGCGAGCTTGTGAAAACCCGGAAGGGCGCAATCTCGTAAAAAAAGGGTATGTACACAAGCGAGATGGGCATGGATGAAAACCCAAAAGGGCGCCGTGAGTAAAAACAGCAGGACTACCAGCGAGCTTGTGAAAACCCGAAAGGGCGCAATCTTGGAAAAAAAAAACACTTGCAGGGTCCTTTCGATCTTGTAAGGAGAAAATACCCGCGTGAGATCTTTACGACTCACAAAAGAGCAACACACTAAATCCATATGGTTTCTAAGGAGAAAATACACTTGCGAGATCCTCACGACTCGTAAGGAGAATTTCCTCCTATGAGACCCTCACGGCTCGTAGGATTCAAAAACCTTAAGCTACAAGGTTCTAAACCTGTTCTTAAGCTGTATATTCCCCTAATGTTGCCCTACATGCGGTCCTATATTAACCCTTGTATACAATCCATGGGCAAATATAAATATATACCCCACCAAGTTCCACCAATGACGAGAAATGTCTCAATATGATGAACAACACTTGTAAGTCCTCTCGACTTATAAGGAGAAAACACTCTTGGAAGATCCTTACGACCTACGAGAGAAAACGTACTTAGGAATCCCTACGATTCCCAAGGAGAAAATACACCTACGAGATCCTCACGACTCACAGGGAGAAATACTTTTGTGAGACCCTTACAGCTCATGAATTCAAAATCCTTAGTCGACAGGATCCCAACCCTATCTACTAAGCCATCTTTGTTCTAATCGACAAAGGAAAATGATGATTCGCTCCTGGCAACATTCCAGTTGTACCGATACTGATGCCTAAACAGGTGTCAAAATCTAAATTCTCTCACGGCAAATGATGATTCGCTCCTGGCAATATTCCAGTTGCAGCGATGCTGATGCCACAATAGGTATTAAGACCAAGTCCCCAACTCGCGATAAAAATCAGCAAGCAAAAAAAATATGCATATAAAATAAAGCCAAAATGATAAGGCAACTCACAATAAAAAGCAGCGAGTAAAAACAAAAATAGCTGAAATGATTGGGCACCGCGATAAATAGCCGAAATGATTGGGCAATCGCGACTTTCGTGATATAAAATCTCTAAAGATAGAGCATCGTGAAAAGAAATAAAAATAATAATAATAAAATGAATTTTTATTTTCTACCCTGCAAGTAGGTCCATATTGACTCTTGTATACGATCCATGGGAACAAATGAAAAAAGAGAACCATATTTTCCCACCACGCTTAGTCAAAAGAAGAACCAAGTCTTGACGGTACATATACAATCTAGAGATATCCCAGTGTTTCTTCTCATTCCAGCAAGAGGCAGACGCAACGTCACCATAAAAAAAGACCCAAGGGTCAAAGCCAAAAAATAGAGTAATGGAAAAATCCTAGCTCCAAGTCTTGACGGTTCATATACAACCTAAAGGCTATCCCGGTGTACCTTTTCGTTCCAGCAGGATGCAGACGCAACGTCATCATAAAAAAAGAAAGACCCAAGGGTCAAAGCAAAAAATGGAGTAATAGCAAAATCCTAGCTCCAAGTCTTGATAGTACATACAAAAACTAGAGACTATCCCGGTGTTCCCCCTCATTTCAGCAGAGGGTGCAGATGCAACTATCAAATGAAATTGGATCAATGGCATATTCCTTGCTCCGGACTTCAATTGCAATACATACAGTATAGAGGTCATACAGATGTCTACCTTATTTCAGCAAAGAATCGGCGCGATATCGTCAAAGCAAAAAACGAAGTGACGACATATTTTTAGCTTCGGGTCCTGACGGTAACTCATATAAAGCCTAAAAGACCATTGGAGATCATCCCACCCCAGAAGGGTGTGGTTATGACTCATCGGGGCTCTAAATTGAGCCTAACCTGAGGTAAAAAGCATCATAGCAAATTCCTAACGCTTGCTCTTCCGACGGTAATATAACCTAAGGAGATTACTTGAAGACGTTTTGTCCAGCCTTCGAAAGGATCAGAGACACGACAGTCACGGGGCAACTCGAACAGCGGCTTCCAGACCACACATCGAGGAATACATCAGTCAACGCGACGGTACCGCGGACAAAAACCCTCGTACCACAAACCTAAGGGACCCCTGTCGTAAAGAACGGGGGTTATCTATGTAGGGTTACATAGCGCGGCAGCAAGGTTTCGGGAGGTATTGTCCATGCCGATTTCAAATTTTTGCCACGCTAAATAACCCTAACCTTAGAATCATAACTAGAGATTTAAACAATACGACATGCAAACAACTTTGCATACAAAGTGAATGAGGAATACAACCCTTGTAGACCGGTCCTTCACTTGTAAAGCTTCGTGTAGTAGTCGCTTCGCTCCAAGTAGTGAACACCCCAACTCTAGTAAGGGTTCACATGAAGAAATGAACAAGTTTGCTCGTAGTCTTCGAGGCCGAAGATGATCTACATCGAGGAGACTCAAGCTCATGCTACCTCTTCACTAATGGTAGATTAGTGAAGCAAACACCCTAAACTAGATGGCTAATATAGTAGAGCATGATGAAGTAGGAAGTGGGCTTACTTTAGATTTATTTTTCTCACAATATTTTCTCACTTTGAGAAAAGCTAGCAAGCTTTCTCTAAAATGAAGAAGAAGATGAAGAACATGAGAATGAAACTCATGAGGTGAGAATAGCAACCATGGATGAGTTAGTGTCATACACTAACTCATGTAGAGAGTTAATCATGGGTGAGTATAATGGTTAGATTAATAAATATCTACAAGTGAAACAAAATGAGTGGACTTGGTCAATGGTTCCATAAGCTTCTACAAGCTTGTAGACATGACAATTTCCATCCATTTTGAATTACTTAGATAAATATAAACCCCTCATTATATCAAGCATGGTGTGAGTCTCATACACCCATGAAGCATGTGGCATCAAGCATGACACAAAATAATTTACATTAATATATATCACATATATACTAAGTGTACAAAGTGAGAAAAAGAATACTTAGTGAGCAAATATTAGTTAATGTTAGTTAATATATCAAATATATAATTATACATTAAATTATCAAATCAACACTTGATTTAATAATCCGGCTATATCTTATACAACCGACTAATATCATATAAATCAACTTATCGAATCAACACTTGATCCGATAACCCGGCTATATCTCATATAACCGTCCGATATCACATATCGCGAGAATAGTATGCGGTATCACATACGCGCATTAATCTCGGTCCTGCACATATCACATATGTGCTCCTACTTCGAATCGCATGAACCAGGAAACCTCCGTGTAGGACTCTAAAGACTCGTCAATACGGCGGCAGTAGGTGATGATCATATCAAACACCCACAAGCTGCAAGCGGTCTGCTAAACGTAACGGCCACCTGGGTAATGAGCGATCAGAAGATCAACAAGCAAGCATGCTCATACTCCTGCGGATCCAATCAGTAACACTACAGTACAGTTCGGTCTCTTCGTCAGATATGTTGCATATTACAGCCTGGGGTAGTAATCATCAGACCCCAATAGCCTGATAAGTAATGCCGATGCAAGGTTCATAACGGTTCGAGAAACTACTGATAACACTTACCAGTAGATCTCAGCAACCATTTCCAGGGATTTCCTGTTATGGCCAATCGAGCATAGCGCAACATTAACTCCCAATACCGGGAGAGATAAATCCCCTAATATCGCTCATTGCCTCCATGTGACTCGGGATTGTACCCAAAAACCACCGTTTTACAAGATCTCTTGAACGTGGTATGGTAGAAATCAAAGCACAGTGGGAATCACACAAGACTCTATGACCTCGGGTCGACAGACTAACCTGTACCAGTGTCACCAGAGAACTGCTATCTGAAGATAGGTATAATACCATCTAGGAGTTCTCGGCGAGTTCGTTCAGTGTACCCAGTCTCCACTGAGCACCCGTATACCTTCTCTGATATCAAACACCAATGGATATGGGATCATCCATCGCCCATCATATGGGTCAAGAAGCGCATACGCTAGTCTACTCTGGAGTATCGATGCCCTGTCTTGATACTCCCACGACTAGGAACAATTGAAGGATGTACTTGTCGACTACGTCTGCCCCACTAGTATGATCCGCATCATAATCCTGGTAGTCAAGTACTCATCCTAAGGGCTTTATCAACATATAATAGAGAGACAATAAGTGTACATGTTACGATAAAGTGCAACCAGATAGCATACTATCATGTCGAGCAAGAAATTCCTCCCTATAAATGTCCAAGCATCCACTACAATATACATCGCATGTACAGTAATGGCATCTAGGGCATACATATAACTAACAATCGCCCACTTGTACTAAGGCCATTTGTTGCAGTATCTCATACTTAACGTCCTGTAGAATTCTCTTTAGGGTAAGGCCTTTGTGAGTGGATCCACTGTGTTACCCTTCGGGTCTACTCTCCTAACCCCAATCCCTTAAAGATCAACCATCTCCCTGATCAGGTGATACTGTCCTCAGAATATGTCTGGATCGCTGATGGGTCCGGTGTTCTTAGGCTAAAGCCACAACTCCATTGTTGTCACAATAACAGTTATTGGACACTCAATGGTAGGAACCATGTTCATCTCATGAACAAGAAATGCCCAGATAACCACTTTGGAAGCATCGTTTGTAGCGATGTATTCAGCCTTTATCGTTTAGTATGCCACGGTATCTAGCTTGGAACTCTTCCAATATACCATCCCTCCACTGAGGGTAAAGACAATGCCGGTGACTGACTCTCAGTCAACCTTATCGCTCTGGAAGCTCGAACCAAGAACATTCATTTAGTGCTTCTGTAAGTTCATGTTGCCCACCCCGGTGCTTGCGGGGAGGCGGAAACGGTATAAAAATCGGATTTTTATCGAACTAGGCAACATGGACTATCAAAAGGAGGATTTTTGCTAAACAAAAAACTAACTACAAAGCTAACTAGTTTTAGCTACATGGAAGAAAGGTTATACCTAGGGCTTTATATCCTTCTCTCCTTGCTCCTTGGAGTGAATAGATGTGATCTCCTCGTCATCTTCTCTTGTCGAAGAAGGATCCACCCGAGAGCCTCAACCTTTGGCTTCAACTTCAAGCTAGAAGTAACTAAGATGCTTGGAGTGCTAATCCTAGAACCTTAGAAGAGAATAGAGAGTATCTTAGAATGGTTTATCTCAAGCTCAAGTGTTTCTCAACTCATGAGAGGGGAGAGCTAGAGAGAGAGGAAGAGGAGGAGAGAGAACTAATATGATAGAATGAGAAGAAAAATGAACCATTCTCACATATATGTGTGAATTATGAAAATAGATAATTAGCTAAGATAATTGTCATGGTTAATCAAGACTTGACCATTATCATTTCACATTAAATGCCATTTGCAAGGATCAAAGAGCATCTTTCATATGGAATGGTGATGGTCAACATGTCAACCTAAGTCAACAAGTCAAGATAGTCAAATGGTCAACAACCCTAACCATGCACAATTATAATTAACTAATATCAATTAATCATAATACACACATAAGCATTAGGGTTAAGAAAAAGACAATGGTCATTAACCCTAATCAAAGTCCTCTCCCTCTGTCTCAGTCAACTGTGCATACGCACCCGTATCCGTGATCTGAGGAACACGAATACAATGAGATAAAACCAATCCCAAATCATATACTAGGATCCGGCTTAAACCAAAGCTCGCTAGTATTAGCTGTCCGGATAACAAACGTGCAAAAGTGCGCGGATGTGAACGAACCCTGTCGCAAAACCATGCGACCTCTACTCATTTTGCCTAAAGGCGAATAACCCTCTGTGTGGGACTCTAAAGACTCGACACTATGCTGGCAGTGGGTTTAACCACAGACCGCAAGCGGCACTAGCTGTACGTAACGGTCCCCAGGTAGATGCCGATAAGAAGACTGACGAGGTGAACCCATCTGAACTCCTACTGAGCCTGAATGTGACAGTCTCCGTACAGTCCGGTCTGTTCGTCTGATACATCGCATGGCGGGCCTAGGGGGGTGGTAAACGTCAGTCCCTTAATAGCAGTACAAGTCATGCCGGAGTGTAGCCCAGAACACCCTGAGATAGCACTGGAAATCTACCAGTATACCTCGCTTGCCCTGGCCAGGGACTACTTGTGTAATGGCTCTCCTGGACACAGCGCGATGTCAACCCCCAATACCGGGAGAGACGAATCCTGTCTAACCGTCACTGCCTCCAAGTGCTTCGGGACTGCACCCAAAAACTACCTGTTTGCACGACTCCTTTGAGCCGTGGTAGGATAGTAATCAAAGTGCAGTGGGAACACACTCGAGGCGAAGTGACAGCGTCAAGTCAGCGGACTAAGCTGTACTCATGTCACCCGGGAACTGATAACTGACGATAGGTATAATACCAACCAACAGTTCCCGACGAGTCCTGTCCAGTGTACTCGTAACCTAACGAGTACCCGTACACTATCTCAAGTACGACGTACTGACGGCTGTGGGACAGGCCGTCTCCCGCGCTGGGATGAGAAGCGCATACGCTAGTCTACTCCGGAGTATCGATGCCCTGTCTCGATAGTCCTACGACTAGGGACCTGTATAAGGATGTGCTTATGGATTACCCAGCCCCCACGAGTGTGAGCGCCATCACAACGCTGGTAATCAAGCAAAGATCCTAAGGGCTCTACTAATATGTATATAAGCGATATGCTAAATGAAACACATGCACATATTGAAGTAGAGACAAACCAAGTAGCATACTACCATTTTGAGCAAGATTGTCTATACAACTGTGAATATCCCAAGCTTCCACTAAGTAATATACAAGCTAGTATGATATAGTAAGGGCCTCTAGGGCATATACACTAACAATCTCCCACTTGCACTAAGGCCATGTACTGGCGTATCGAAGACCTATCATCTCGATCAGCCGCTCGAATTGAGTCTGGGGTAGGGCCTTCGTGAGTGGATCTGCAGTGTTGTTCTCCGTATTTACTCTCTTCACCTCGATCTCCTGGCGATCTACGATCTCCCTGATCAGGTGGTACCACCTCAAAATGTGCTTGGACTTCTGATAGGACCTGGGTTCCTTCGCTAAAGCTATAGCGCCGTTGTTGTCGCAATACAGCGGTATTGGATCAACAATGGTAGGAACTGTAGGAGATAGTGCCCTCAGAGTCAATTATTGGATCACAGGCACGTGATTGCAATGATTGAGGGAGGACCTATTCCGGTAGGACAGTCTTACTCGAGATGATAGTATGCTATCTGGTTTATCTTTATCATCGTGTACTGCTTTAGGTGACCTGACATGTCGCTATTACACGTTGATAAATCCCCTAGGATTCTTTCTTGACTGCCTGCAGTATGAGGGCGATCATATACATGAGAGCTGGCAGTCTATAAGCACATCCTTAAAAGGTCCCTAGTCGTGGGAGTTTCGAGACAGGGCATCGATACTCCATAGTAGACTAGTGTATACAGTCGAGACCCCGACGAGGGGCGGTGGTCGGTCTCACAGGCCACTGGTGTCAGTTGGTTCACCTAAGATGTATACAGGTGCTCATTGGGTTATGAGTACACCGGACAGGACTCGCCGGGAACATGCTAGTTGGTCTTATACCTGACGTCAGATAGCAGTTCCCTGGTGACATGTGTACAGGTTAGTTCATCGACCTGGGGATCGTCATTTGTCTCGTGTGAGTTCCCACTGTACTTTGATTACTACCCTACCACGCTCAAAGGAGACGTGCAAACAGGTTTTAGTTGGGTACAGTCCCGAGCCACATGGAGGCAGTGAGCGGATCTTCAGGGGTTCGTCTCTCCCGGTATTGGGGGTGAGGTCGTGCTGTGTCTAGGAGAGCCATTACACGAAGCCCTCGGCCGAGGCAGGAGATTTACTGGTAGGTATTCCAGTAGTATCTCAGGGTGTTCTGGGCTACACTCCGGCACGACTTGTACCGCTTTTGGGGGTCTGACTTTTACCAACCCCCTAGGCCCGCCATGCGATGCTCATAGACGAACGGACCGGACTGTACGGATATTGTCACTGACAGGCTCAGTAGGGTGTCAGGATGAGTTCGCTCATCGACGTCCCTTTTGGTCAATAGCTGGTGGCCCGTCATGTATGGCTAATACCTCTGACGTGCTAGTGGTTAAATCCACAGCCATAGTATTGATGAGTCTTTAGATTCCACCACACATACAGTTACTCAAGTTTCGGGCGAAACGCTGTAGAGGCCGTATGGAGATATGGCAGGGTCCGATCAGATACGTGCGGTATTGCACGGATCAGGATCGGACGGTTAGTACTAGAGGCCGTATGGAGATATGGCACGGTTCGATCAGATACGTGCGGTATTGTACGGATTAGGATCGGACGGTTAGTACTAGAGGCCGTATAGATATATGGCAGGGTTCGATCAGATACGTGCGGTATTGGACGGATCAGGATCGAACGGATATTACTAGCCGGCTTTGGTTTAAGCTGGATCCTAGTATAGTACAGTGTAGATTTTGTCTCATTGCATTTGTATTTCGGTCGGAATACAGATGCGGGTGTGTATACACAGTATCGGGGTTTTCCTATAATTTATTACGGGACCAGTTTTCTGGAGTTGCCAGTTTGCTTTCCGTTTCGGCCATTTTCATTTGTATCTTTCAATTGCCGAAGGCTGGTGGAGGAGGGCTTATTTGCATTAGTGCAATTAAGCATTTGTGGAGGGTGTTATTTGCATATCCTTGTATCATGATAGTTCCACCATCACATTGACTTCATAACCTCATGATTGCTTGACTTTCTTTATCATCATGGTTTTGATGATGGTTGTTGGTGGAGTATGGATTTGTTTTGTGATGATTGTTTCTTATCACCATTTTTTTCTCTCTTGCATTATGATAGTGGTTCCATCATCCATACACCACACACTCATTCTCACTCTCCCCTCACTTTGCATGGCCGGCCATTCCCTCTTGGGGCTGTCCAAATTTTGGATGTGGGAATTGTTGTTGTTTTCATGCCACAAAATTCCCAAGTTCATCAAAAATTCCACTAGTTCAATTCCTCCACCACAAAGGCAACATCCACTACCCTAAAATGAGACATAGTTCTACACACATTCTACAGCAAACCTTGGTCACGTCGGCTCGTCAACTTCGTGCCCGAGTTGCCTCGGTATAGAGGCGCGAGCCCGTAAAAGAAGCAGGCGACGTGGGGCCCTTCCGGCGACGAGGTGGAGACCGGAGGTTCCGCGGGAGATCGGGACGACGGCGAGAAGACCGGAGGACACGGATCGCTCGGTATATCTCTCTTTCCCATCTTGTAGTTAGCTAGGACTAGTTTAATGGCACGATCCGGGTTTTAGTGCGCGGTGGTGCCGGTTCAAGAAAATTTAAAGTTAACCATCGCTTCCGCTTTTGGCCTCGGGATGGAGGCCGGGACGCCGCCGTGCACTTACAGTGGTATCAAAGCCTCGCCATTAACATAGTCTAGCTTTGTCTAATGTGTTTTACATTTCCGATCGAACAATTTTCCAAAAACCGTATTTTTCTTCACATCAGTTTCTGTCGAAATTTTTTGAAGTACAAAATTTTTTCAGATTGTCTCAGAATGATGTGCAGGGAATTATAAGAATTCTGTGAAAATTTGGGTTCGTGAACAGTCCAAACCACCGCGGAACCGCGGCCAAACCCATGCTTGGGCCGCGGTTCCGCCGCTACTTGATCTGTTCAGTCCCCCAAAATTTTACAGAATGCTCCTGAGTGGAAAATAGGTTTTCTGGAATGTTATTTTTGGGCCCAGAATTTCTTGATGTGCTACAGTATTGCTTGGGGGCCCACTTGGTAAAATTTGATCGATCGGGTATTTTAAACACATTAGTTCACATTATTTACATTATATCTGCGACCGTGAATGTCACTTGATCGGTAAATCCTGTCTAACTGCTATAGCCCGGTTAGACGGATTTGTGAACGTTACTTTCATGTTGATGTTCTGTGTATTGCTGTGCTGTTGCGGATTGGTCGTGGGGGAGAGCCTGGATGTAATGCTAGTACAGTTTTGTTGTATTATGTACATTTGATATTGCGGGGCGAGCGTCCGACATGTGGACTGCCGTCACTGCCTGTTTGTATTATTATTTTGGGGCACGACCAGGTTGCGGTCGATGTACCCATTGTATGTATATTCTACTTTCTGTACTAGGATTACCCCAAGGTGGGGTGCACGGATAGCCGGATTCTAGAGGGCAACAAGCCCGCATCTCATGGCATTGGGACGGAGGGGGCTTCACTCTAGAATTAGCGGGCTATTCGCCGCACTCGTAAGGGGTACAGGTTGACCCAGGAGGGGTGCCCAAGTTACCGGATTCCGTGAAGTGCTGGGTGGTCTATTCACGTTGCTGAAGGGGGCTGCCTCGCTTCAGGTTTTGGCGGGTAACTTGCCGCGCCCGTAGGGGTCTAGGATTTCATTGCACAGGCTATCCACACGACCAGGGGAACGTCGGGTTTCAGTAGTGGCTCTGTGAAACCCGGGGATCCCAAATATCTGTATTGTTCTGTGATGCTGTACATTTCTGTGATGTTGCTTTTTATCACGCCTTGAGCGAAATATAATATATTGGTATATATATTAGTAGATGTTGTATATGTTTTGCATCCGCGCTAGTCCAGTCCCCGCTCTGTCGTTAGTTAACTAACCTAACGGGTAATGATGGGACCCAGTGGCGAATGCGGATGGCATATACGTACATCAGTATATTTTCGTTCTTTGTGGTGTGATCAATTGATGGGACTGCGTTGATTCGGATCAATGCAAGTTAAAAACAAACCTAATCCGATGTTGTTGGAACACCTTTCAAAAAGCTGTTATTGCAAGGACGTTCACTTTTGTTTTGCATAGTGGTATTCAGTTGGAATATCCTGCTCCTCAGTCGACGAGGCAAGGGCCGAGATCCCTTCACCGGGAGTGACCCCTTGGACAGAAGTTTGCGTCAGGGCAATAACTTCACTATAGCCGATTACTTTTGCTTTGCATCGTGGTATTCAGTTGGAATATCCTGCACCTCATTCTACGGGGAAAGAACCGAGATCCTTTCACCGGGAGTGACCTCTTTAGCAAAGGTTTTCGTCACTATATTTTTAAAAGCTATCCGTTCCTTCGACGATATCAAGTTCATTACGTTAAAGGTTTTCGCCAGAAACCATTCGTAGCCCTCCGTCGTTTCATATGGGTGGTCAATAGTATTCAAGCTGTGTATGTTGGCCAAAGTCAAGGCACAGTGATTGGTAGCTATTGGGGTATTCATATGCAACATAGATAGATGCGTTGGTTTGGGGCAGTCGTACTACTATTTTGGCCAAAGTCAAGGGTATGTACGGGTGGGCTCAAATTAACCTGGAGAATGACGGGTAGAACTTGACATGTGACTTATGATATGTTGGCCAAAGTCAAGGTCATAAGAGCATGGGGCAAAAATCACATCGGGAGTTTCTAAAGAAACTGAAACTTGCCAGATATGCGGATACCTTCTGGAGTGTGATAGCATGAGCGGATTCCGTCACGTTATCATGCGATGATAGTTGGATCTCGATTCCCACTGATGAGTTAGTTTACTCCTCGGGTGACCCCGACTAATTCTTCTTTAAGGTTTGGAGGAGAATTTGAGGTGACAGTGGGAGGTTTCCAGATTAGATAAATTGGTAACTATTCTGATCTAGGTTAGAGTGCACGCTGAGTGTTTCTTTTCTCTCTCTCTGGCAGCGACCATTGACCCGACCCTAAGACTATGACTCAGTGACAAAAATTAACCGAACCTTCTTGAACACTGGCTTTTGGATTGTCAGAGTTGCAGACCTCATTGCCCCTCCTACTTTTACCCTTTTCTCGACGACACCCCGTATTGCTACGAACGTCCACTTCCATTGGACAAAACCATCGTACGGTTATATACGAACTCGAAGGAATTTATTCGAGGATGGTTTTCGGTTCTGGAGAAAACGGATAGGACTATTCAGTTGTCTTTTCCTTTTACCTTCTCTCTCAGATTGCGAGTACTCCTTGGCTTAGGAGATAGTACACCTATTACGCAAATTGGATAGTCTTCTTCCAAACCATAGGCTGGTGCCGACCGGTAGGGAATGAAGAAAACCAATTAGCCTAACGATGGTGTACAAAAGGTATTAAGTTAAGACAAAGCAAGGGATTAGTAAGAGGGCAAAGTAAATTGCGACTGATATTCACGACCAAACCAAGTATTTCTTCGCCAATCCTAAAATCACCTTTGTATTTCTCCAGGACACTCTGTATTACTATGAAGATCCACAGTTTATTGGATACTCCATCGTATGGTTATATACGAACTCGAAAGGAACTTGTTCCAGTTCGGGGATGGATTCTGGTTCAGGAGAAATAGGAATAAGGTTTATTCGGTTGTCTTTTATCTTCACCTTCTCTCGCATTGCGAGTGCTCCCAGGATTAGGACAGCACACCCATTATGCTTATTGGATAGTCTTCTTCCAAACTATAGGCTGGTGCCGAACGGTAGGGAAGGAAGAAAACCATTTGGCCTAAAGGGGTGTGCAGAAGGTAATGACTAAAGACATAGAAAGGGATTTGGAGAGGTGGCAAAGAATTATACGGTTACAGTCGTGAATCTAGAAGAGGCATTACTAGGAATACTGGGATACCCAATCGAAACATTTCAATGTTTCGATTTCACTGTGTACTGTTAAAGGAAAACTGATTTCCCAATTAGTCCTTACTCCAGGGTATGTATTTATCAGGTATGATTCTCACATTTGTATGGTTTTACAGATGATGAGTGAGAGTAGGTTAGTGGGAATTAGGTGATCATCCTCATTATATCGGGATTCGTTGTAATCGGTGATATTTGAGGAAATCACCTGGGCTGTTTGCCGGTCGGCAAATATTTGGTTTTGAATATCCGCTGTTATGCACCAATTTCAAATCGATATATCTGTACGTCTATTTTCATAGAGTGAGATATACCTTTTGAAATTATGTCGATGACATTTACCTATATCAGTGGATGGCTAGGTAAGGAGCATTAAACAGCGGTGTAATTCTTCATAACCAAAGGTACAGTTTTCAACCTACGACACACAGGAATTGAGTTATCAAACTCAAGGGACCTATACAGAGTATTGTATGTTTTTCAGGGTCCATCAGGACAGAAGGGTTGGTCCTCGTACTATATTCAGTTTACTCATGACTTCTCTAGTTTTTAGACAGGTGTTTCGTGGAAACCCAAGGTCCAAATTTTGAGAAGTTATAGGTATATGAATAAAGTAGAGAACCAAGTGTTGCAAGTATCGGGATTCTTCAAAGTGATCGAAGATGTAGATACTTGAGTATGGTATTCAGTTGATAGTAGTGATTAAGAGAACTTGCTTCTCTTTCAGGTTACTCATAATTGGAAGCATTCCTAAGTTGAGTAACGCTGATAGGCCTCCTTCCATTTAGTTGACATGCACTGGAGACAGCTGCATGATTTGAATCTGGTTCAATTAAATCAGTGCCTCTGGTTCTATATTGGATATAGAACAGTTCATATCTTAACAATGTTAAGGTACGGGGAGTTGTCCGGCTTATGCTTAAAACCAGACTCTGGATAACTCAAGGCACATTTTCTGTAATGGCTGTTTGTGGGTTGACCCAGGCTATGACGACGGTTGACTTTCTACCATCTGGAAGATCAATAGTGATATTGTTCTAGACTCGCCACAGTTTTAAATAAAATGGATTTTTTCAGAAAACAGTAGTGGGAGTATGGTAGAACTGGAAGTGATTCCAGAACCACAAACGATTACTGAAGATTTCATAGGAACCTAAAGATTCAATCTGGATTGACATTCCATTGGCCACTCCGCAGATTTGGTGGGTAACCTCAGGCACCCGAGAGGTACTCCGGTAGCCTCAAGGACGGTGGCAGGGAGGTTCTTGTTTACCCACACTTGCCATTGCTGTTGTTCCAGACTGTGAGACCCGGCAGGAGGATGAGTATAGCGTCGTTCTAAACTTGCTTTAGAAGTGTACGTTTATATGACTTTGCCAGAGGGTTGTCGTAGTCAGTGGGAGCAGCGGAAGCATTGGTGGACAGGTGGCTTATGTCTATTTATAGACTAAAGCAGATGTAGCGGAGATAGATCATCAATTTCTGATATGACAGTCATAGGTTTGACTTCATCAGAATAGGGGATGGATCTATTAAAGAAGGTAGTAGGGTGTAATGTCATGGTATTTGGATGACATACACAGAGTAGGAAGTGATATTCTTACACTACGATCGGTTATACTTTGGTCGTCACACAGTGGTTTCTCCACATGGGACTTGGACATTATATCAGACATACTGGTTACTAGATCTATGGTTTTAGATCTAGATTTGGGTGGTTTCCCAATTAAGGGTACTTAGACAGCATTCTAAGAGTATTTAGAATGGACGACTCCTGGCACGGTAGTGTACCTGCAGGTGATGGAGTCACCCTCTCTAAAGGTGTCTTATAGACTAAAGAGGAGAGGGATGTGCATGATTGGCAGATCACTTGCTCAGGCAATTGAGTCAATCATGAGATGTCAAGTACCACACCAGATGTTGTTCTTGCACTAGATGCAATAAGTTGACATTGATCCTATCCTAGAGAAACAGTCGGAAGCAGTTTTAGAACATAAGTGGATGTTCTAGGGATATAATAACGACAGCCTCACTCGGGAGACAGTTATCATTCCAAGCTTCCAAGGTGACCTGGACGACAAGGAGGTTGTCAGAGTTATAGTTTTCCTTCTGACGAGGGGCAGTATTTTGGACAGGTGGTCCAAGGCAATACTGAGGGAGGCATGGCGCAGAATACTGATTAAGTTCAGTTGACGGTACAGTCTAAGAAGTTTGGATTTGAAGGTTATTTATAAGCTAGGGTCCCATCAGACATCCAGACATACTCTAAGACAGGTATTGCTCATTTCGGGAGATGGTTTTTCTTCTCAAACTTGAGATATAGAGAGACATAGAAAGAGACATCAGGGTAGATCCACTCACCGAGGCTATTCCTCGAACGCAATAGTTTCGCAAGCGAGCTTTGTGAGACTGACTAGTAGAGGAGTTGGGTGTTCGGTATCACACGGGCTGTGAGTATGCGACATCGCAATAATTAGCCTTGAGTGCAAGTGGGAGATAGTAGGAGATAGTGCCCTCAGAGTCAATTATTGGATCACAGGCACGTGATTGCAATGAATGAGGGAGGACCTATTCCGGTAGGACAGTCTTACTCGAGATGATAGTATGCTATCTGGTTTATCTTTATCATCGTGTACTGCTTTAGGTGACCCGACATATCGCTATTACACGTTGATAAAGCCCCTAGGATTCTTGCTTGACTGCCAGCAGTATGAGAGCGATCATATACGTGAGAGCTGGCAGTCTATAAGCACATCCTTCAAAGGTCCCTAGTCATGGGAGTTTCGAGACAGGGCATCGATACTCCATAGTAGACTAGTGTATACAGTCGAGACCCCGACGAGGGGCGGTGGCCGGTCTCACAAGCCACTGGTGTCAGTTGGTTCACCTAAGATGTATACATGTGCTCATTGGGTTATGAGTACACCGGACAGGACTCGCCGGGAACATGCTAGTTGGTCTTATACCTGACGTCAGATAGCAGTTCCCTGGTGACATGTGTACAGGTTAGTTCATCGACCTGGGGATCGTCATTTGTCTCGTGTGAGTTCCCACTGTACTTTGATTACTATCCTACCACGCTCAAAGGAGATATGCAAACAGGTTTTAGTTGGGTACAGTCCCGAGCCACATGGAGGCAGTGAGCGGATCTTCAGGGGTTCGTCTCTCCCGGTATTGGGGGTGAGGTCGCGCTGTGTCTAGGAGAGCCATTACATGAAGCCCTCGGCCGAAGCAGGAGATTTACTGGTAGGTATTCCAGTAGTATCCCAGGGTGTTCTGGGTTACACTCCGACACGACTTGTACCGCTTTTGGGGGTCTGACTTTTACCAACCCCCTAGGCCCGCCATGCGATGCTCATAGACGAACGGACCGGACTGTACGGATATTGTCACTGACAGGCTCAGTAGGGTGTCAGGATAAGTTCGCTCATCGACGTCCCTTTTGGTCAATAGCTGGTGGCCCGTCATGTATGGCTAATACCTCTGACGTTCTAGTGGTTAAATCCATAGCCATAGTATTGACGAGTCTTTAGAGTCCACCACACATACAGTTACTCAAGTTTCGGGCGAAACGCTGTAGAGGCCGTATGGAGATATGGCAGGGTCCGATCAGATACGTGTGGTATTGCACGGATCAGGATCGGACGGTTAGTACTAGAGGCCGTATGGAGATATGGCACGGTTCGATCAGATACGTACGATATTGCACGGATCAGGATCGGACGGTTAGTACTAGAGGCCGTATGGATATATGGCAGGGTTCGATCAGATACGTGCGGTATTGCACGGATCAGGATCGAACGTATATTACTAGCCGGCTTTGGTTTAAGCCGGATCCTGGTATAGTACAGTGTAGATTTTGTTTCATTGCATTTGTATTTCGGTCGGAATACAGATGCCGGTGTGTATACACAGTATCGGGGTTTTCCTGTAATTTATTACGGGACCAGTTTTCTGGAGTTGCCAGTTTGCTTTCCGTTTCGGCCATTTTCATTTGTATCTTTCAATGGCCGAAGATTGGTGGAGGAGGGCTTATTTGCATTAGTGCAATTAAGCATTTGTGGAGGGTGTTATTTGCATATCCTTGTATCATGATAGTTCCACCATCACATTGACTTCATAACCTCATGATTGCTTGACTTTCTTTATCATCATGGTTTTGATGATGGTTGTTGGTGGAGTATGGATTTGTTTTGTGATGATTGTTTCTTATCACCATTCTTTTCTCTCTTGCATTATGATAGTGGTTCCATCATCCATACACCACACACTCATTCTCACTCTCCCCTCACTTTGCATGGCCGGCCATTCCCTCTTGGGGCTGTCCAAATTTTGGATGTGGGAATTGTTGTTGTTTTCATGCCACAAAATTCCCAAGTTCATCAAAAATTCCACTAGTTCAATTCCTCCACCACAAAGGCAACATCCACTACCCTAAAATGAGACATGGTTCTAGACACATTCTACAGCAAACCTTGGGCACGTCGGCTCGCCAATTTCGTGCCCGAGTTGCCTCGGTATAGAGGCGGGAACCCCGTAAAAGAAGCAGGCGACGTGGTGCCCTTCCGGCGACGAGGTGGAGACCGGAGCTTCTGCGGGAGATCGGGACGACGGCGAGAAGACCGGAGGACACGGATCGCTCGGTATATCTCTCTTCCCCATCTTGTAGTTAGCTAGGACTAGTTTAATGGCACGATCCGAGTTTTAGTGCGCGGTGGTGCCGGTTCAAGAAAATTTAAAGTTAACCATCGCTTCCGCTTTTGGCCTCGGGATGGAGGCCGGGGCGCCGCCGTGCACTTACAGGAACCACCTGAAGCTCCGTGAGGAACTTCTTCATCCAGACAGCTTCCTTTGCGGCATCGCAAGAAGCTATGTACTCCGCTTCCATAGTTGAGTCTGCAACGGTCTCCTGCTTGGAACTCTTCCAGCAAACCACCCCTCCATTGAGGGTAAAGACATAACCCGAAATGGACTTGGAGTTATCCTTGTCACTTTGGAAGTTGGAGTCAGCAAAGGCCTCGAGCTGGAGGTCTTTTCCGCCATACACCAAGAACATCTCCTTAGTCCTTCTTAGGTACTTGAGAATGTTCTTTATCGCTATCCAGTGTTTCTCCCCTGGGTTCGACTGATACTGGCTTACAACGCTCAATGCGTATGCTACATCTGGTCTGGTATATAACATCGCATACATTATAGAGCCTACCGCAGAAGCGTAGGGTATAATAGACATGCGATCCCTTTCCAAATCAGTCTTGGGAGACATCTCTTTGGAGAGGGTGATCCCGTGACAAGCCGGTAAATTACCGCGCTTGGAATCTTCCATACTGAATCTTTTCAGTATGGTGTCAATGTACCTTGACTGTGAAAGTCCCAACATCCTCTTAGATCTATCACGATAGATCTGGATCCCCAGAATGTAGTTGGCATCGCCCAGGTCCTTCATGGAGAACCTCTGCGACAAGAATCCTTTGACTGACTGTAGCATAGGAATATCATTTCCTATTAGGAGAATTTCATCCACGTACAAGACGAGGAATACCACAGTTCTCCCTACAATCTTACTGTAAATGCATGGTTCAGCTGGGTTTTTGATAAAGTCGAATTCTTTGACAGTATCATCAAAGCAGATGTTCCAACTCCGCGATGCCTGCTTAAGTCCATAGATGGACTTTAGCAACTTGCACACTCTACCGCTGCTCCCACTCTGAATGAATCCCTCCGGCTGATCCATATAGACGCACTCTTCTAAATTTCCATTTAGGAAAGCCGTCTTTACGTCCATCTGCCAGATTTCATAATCGTGGAAGGCAGCAATGGCAAGAAGGATCCAAATGGATTTCAGCATAGCCACTGGAGAAAAGGTCTCGTCATTGTCCAAGCCAGGTCTTTGACGAAAACCCTTTGCAACAAGTCTAGCTTTATAGGTCTCAACCTGCCCATCTACACCAATCTTCTTTCTGAAGATCCATTTACAGCCTACGGGTTTTACCCCTTCTGGAGCAAAGTCCAAAGTCCAAACTTTGTTGGTGTACATGGACTCCTTCTCGGCCCGCATTGCATCCGGCCATTTTACCGAGTCGCCGCTCTGAATGGCTTGCTGGAAGCTAGTAGGCTCACCATAATCCATAGTGCAATCCTCTCTATCCCCGTCAATGAGAAAACCGTAGTATCTCTCGGGCGGATGAGACTGCCTACTACTCCTACGGAGTGGCGCTGGGATGTCCTGTTCTTTCGAACCCTCTGGTTCTACTAAGCTTTCAGTAATAGCTCATGGTTTTGGAATTTCTTCCAGTTCTATTGCGCTCCCACTTATCTGGTTTTCCAAAAACTCAGTTTCCAAGAAGCGGGCATGCCGAGAAACAAAAACCTTTTGTTCCTCTGCGTAATAGAAAAGATACCCCTTGGAGTTCTTTGGGTATCCCACAAACTTACACTGTACTGAACGTACCTCGAGCTTGTCCGCATGCTGCTTTTTTACAAAAGCTGGACATCCCCATGTCTTAATGTGATTAAGATAGGGTTTCTTCCCACACCACATCTGATATGGTGTAGTAGGCACAGTCTTATTTGGAACTCGGTTCAAAAGGTATGCAGCTGATTCTAGTGCATAACCCCAGAAGGATCGCGGCAACTCAGCCTTACTCATCATGGAACGAACCATATCCAATAGGGTTCGATTCCTCCTTTCTGATACACCGTTGTGTTGTGGTGTGTATGGAGGAGTAAGCTGAGAGAGAATTCCATTCTCTTTTAAGAAGCCCAGAAACTCGGCACTCAAGTATTCACCACCTCGATCAGATCTCAGTGTCTTGATACTTTTGCCTGTTTGTTTTTCAACTTCATTCTTGTATTCCTGAAATTTCTCAAAGGCCTCGGATTTGTGCTTCATTAAGAAGACATATCCATACCTAGAGAAATCGTCTGTGAAAGTAATGAAGTATGAATAACCACTTCGCGCATGTGTAGACATTGGACCACACACGTCACTGTGTATGAGTCCTAAGAGCTCGCTCGCTCTTTCTCCGTGTCCAGTGAACGGAGTCTTTGTCATCTTTCCCATGAGACAAGATTCACAAGTGGCATAAGACTGGTACTCGAACGGATCCAAGTATCCTTCTTTATGTAACTTTGTCAACCGTGTCTCATTAATGTGACCCAGTCTACAATGCCATAAGAAAGCCTGATTTAATTCCGGAGACTTTCTTTTAAGTGTGTTCTGGACACTGAAGACCTGAGCTTGATTCAAAACGTATATACCGTTTTTCAATGTACCTGACCCAATCAGTACTTGATTTAGGTGGATGTTTACTACATCGCTTACAAAAGTAAAATCATATCCTTCCTTAGAAAGTAAGGATACAGATATGATGTTACAAGTTGCACCTGGTATATAAAAACAGTCACGCAGAATCAATATCTGCCCAGTTGTCAGTCCTAGATGATATTCCCCTACGGATTCAGCATACATGCTCATTCCGTTAGCAACCCTGAGAGTCATATCACCTTTCTTGATAACCCTACGGTTTCTCAGAGCCTGTAACGAATTACAGATATGAGATCCTGATCCGGTATCCAATACCTAGGAAGTAGGGTTAACTGACATACAGTTCTCTATTACAAACACACCCGAAGCCGAAGCCACAACATGCTTCGAATTCTGGCTACTGGCTTTGCAAGCCCTGCAATCCTTCTGCCCATGTTCATTCCCGTAACAATAGGAACATCCCTCTTTTTCTACATCCATTCCCGAAACTTCTGCCCTTCTCTTTCTTTCTACTTCCCTGGTTTCCTTCAGGGTAGTAGGTAGAGACTGTTGAACTAAGTCAATATCTGACCCGTTCTTCAACGTGGTCTTCAGGTCCGTGAGCTCAAAAGAGCTGGTCTCTGTAAGGACGTTGCCCCCTACAGATGACCCGATAGCCAACCTCGCTGGAAGTAATTCGTTCGAGGTCTCATATCTTGCGATACGAGATTGTTCTCCATATAAATCTTTGTTATGGAGGAAGATAGAAACTAAGTCCATCTTCTCGTGTTGCCTCTGGTGTACACCATTAACTGAGGCTAACACGAGGCACTTGGCTTTCGCACAGTTCTTTTCCGATGTCTTGCAGATATGAATATCTGTGACAGGGGAAACTGGACCTGAGACGGCAGGGGTTGGATCAGTCAAGAGGTGTCCCAGCTTGTCATGGGCAATGGACATCTGGACAGACCTTTGCCAGTCATAACAGTCAGATTCAGTCATTTTATTATCTAGATGTAACCTAGGTGCGGTCATTGGGTCGCTGTAATTAAGAGAGAGAGAAGAAAACACTTAGCATGATGCTCTTGCAAGTTTAGATTGGTTTTTAATTTATCTAAACAGGATGGCTCCCACTGTCTCTCGAATCCCTCCTCAAAGCATAAAGGAAGAATTAGTCAGGATCATTCTCACCGTACAATACTTTCTTAATCGTTCAGCCAGGCCAGTGTCGGTACTTCGAGGGAGGTTTTCCAACGCTTTCGCGAAGTTCCTTAATTAAGTAACCTCTTTTCCCTGTGGGCGTAGCCCCGCTAACACCTTTCTAGACACCTACTTGGTTTATAGCATTGATCGTTAAGTGAAAAAGTTCCCGAGGAGTAGCATATACTCACAGTAGGATCGGGATCCAAATATCATCGCGTGACAAAACTGAAGGAATCCTACCAGAATTATCACACTCCAAATGGTATGCAGCACTAGCAAGTTTCAGTACTTTTGAAACACCCGATGTGGATTTTTGCCCCATGCTCTTATGACCTTGACTTTGGCCAACAAATCATAAGTCACATGTCAAGTTCTACCCGTCATTATCCAGGTTAATTTGAACCCACCCGTACATACCCTTGACTTTGGCCAACAAGGCAGTACGACTGTCCCAAACCAACGCATCTATCTATGCTACATATGAATACCCAATAGCTACCAAACACTGTGCCTTGACTTTGGCCAACAAATACAGCTTGAATACTATTGACTATCCATACGAAACGACGGAGGGCTACGGATGGTTTTGGAGAAACCGTGAACGTAGTGAACTTGATATAATCGATGGAACGAGATAGCTTTTAAAAAGGAGTGGTTCAAGCTCCGCGTTTAAAATGCTGGTTTTTGAAAAGAACCGAGTGGTTTTCAAAGTGTTCCAACGACTTTTACTTGGTTTATTTTCTTGCATTAATTCCAATGCGTCCCATCATTTAATCCTACCATTGCAGAAAACAACCAAAATATGGTGTATGCTTATGTCATCCGCATTCGCTACGGGGCCTCGTCATCACCCGTTAGGTTACTTAACTAACGACAGAGCGGGGGCTGGACTAGCGCGGATGCAAAACATAAGCAACACCTAAATAGATATCATATATAGATATATAGCAATGATAGCCATTACAGATCATAGATGAATACTTTGGATATACTAGGAATCCGCGATTCGTTCGAGCCTGCAACGAAAAGCGGATTACACGGTCGTGATGAATAGCCAATACCCCTCCCAAGACCCCTACAGGTGCGGCAAACTACCCGCCAAGTACCCGAAGTGAAGCAACCTTCCTCAACGACGTGAGTAGGCCACTCGACACTTCGAGATACCCGGTAGTTTGTGCACCCCACCATGGGTCTATCCTAGGAGCAAAAACAGTAAAAAGAAATTATACAATGACGGCTACAACCCCGACCCGGTTGTGCGGCCAAACAAATAATATTACATCAATTTACATATTACATGAATGAAAGGAAAAAAAACTCTCATCTTACATCCACCCCGGCTATTCATCCGCGACAATCCACCGAGTTCATATACACAAACCAATAAGCATTACAGATCACAGATATGTATAACCCCCACTAATCGACGTATAGCGATTAGCAGACGTTCAATACATATAAACATCACAGATATAACCCATTAGTCAAAGTATATGGAAGTTCGATCAAAAATACGGATTTATAACCACCCCAAATACAAATTTCTTTTCTGGAAAATCTAGGCAGAAATAAAATATCTTAAAAATCCCAAAACCTTAACAGAAGAACACTGCACCAAACTCGGTCCAGAACCGAGTCAACTCGGCCGCGGTTCCGCGGCAAGAAGTATGTTTTTGCCGCGGAAACGCGGCGCTTTGAACGGTTCACTGGATCGTCTTTGGTGAGTTTCTTAACAAAACCCTGTGCCGATTTTTGAAGTATGATTTATTATTTTTAGAGCAGGAAAAAAACAACAGAAACTTAGGGTCTTGAAATTTTAGTTTTGCGATTTTTACCGATCGAACTTCTATACACTTTACTAACTAGCTAGTTTATGTTTAGTTAGGCTCTGATACCACTGT
This sequence comes from Agapanthus africanus, assembly GCA_030015575.1. Taxonomy (NCBI): domain Eukaryota; kingdom Viridiplantae; phylum Streptophyta; class Magnoliopsida; order Asparagales; family Amaryllidaceae; genus Agapanthus; species Agapanthus africanus. Next base: position 518,922,669 of record CM057343.1, read on the forward strand.
AAGTCCACGTTGCCCACCCCGGTGCTTGCGGGGAGGCGGAAACGGTATAAAAATCGGATTTTTATCGAACTAGGCAACATGGACTATCAAAAGGAGGATCTTTGCTAAACAAAAAACTAACTACAAAGCTAACTAGTTTTAGCTACATGGAAGAAAGGTTATACCTAGGGTTTTATGTCCTTCTCTCCTTGCTCCTTGGAGTGAATAGATATGATCTCCTCGTCGCCTTCTCTTGTCGAAGAAGGATCCACCCGAGAGCCTCAACCTTTGGCTTCAACTTCAAGCTAGAAGTAACTAAGATGCTTGGAGTGCTAATCCTAGAACCTTAGAAGAGAGTAGAGAGTATCTTAGAATGGTTTATCTCAAGCTCAAGTGTTTATCAACTCATGAGAGGGGAGAGCTAGAGAGAGAGGAAGAGGAGGAGAGAGAACTAATATGATAGAATGAGAAGAAAAATGAACCATTCTCACATATATGTGTGAATTATGAAAATAGATAATTAGCTAAGATAATTGTCATGGTTAATCAAGACTTGACCATTATTATTTCACATTAAATGCCATTTGCAAGGATCAAAGAGCATCTTTCATATGGAATGATGATGGTCAACATGTCAACCTAAGTCAACAAGTCAAGATAGTCAAATGGTCAACAACCTTAACCATGAACAATTATAATTAACTAATATCAATTAATCATAATACACACATAAGCATTAGGGTTAAGAAAAAGACAATGGTCATTAACCCTAATCAAAATCCTCTCCCTCTGTCTCAGTCAACTGTGCATACGCACCCGTATCTGTGATCCGAGGAACACGAATACAATGAGATAAAACCAATCCCAAATCATATACTAGGATCCGGCTTAAACCAAAGCCCGCTAGTATAACCTGTCCGGACAACAAACGTGCATAAGTGCGCGGATGTGAACGAACCCTGTCGCAAAACCATGCGACCTCTACTCATTTTGCCTAAAGGCGAATAACCCTCTGTGTGGGACTCTAAAGACTCGACACTACGTTGGCAGTGGGTTTAACCACAGACCGCAAGCGGCACTAGCTGTACGTAACGGTCCCCAGGTAGATGCCGATAAGAAGACTGACGAGGTGAACCCATCTGAACTCCTACTGAGCCTGAATGTGACAGTCTCCGTACAGCCCGGTCTGTTCGTCTGATACATCGCATGGCGGGCCTACGGGGGCGGTAAACGTCAGTCCCCTAATAGCGGTACAAGTCGTGCCGGAGTGTAGCCCAGAACACCCTGAGATAACACTGGAAACCTACCAGTATACCTCGCTTGCCCTGGCCAGGGACTACTTGTGTAATGGCTCTCCTGGACACAGCGCGATGTCAACCCCCAATACCGGGAGAGACGAATCCTGTCTAACCGTCACTTCCTCCAAGTGCTTCGGGACTGCACCCAAAAACTACCTGTTTGCACGACTCTTTTGAGCCGTGGTAGGGTACTAATCAAAGTGCAGTGGGAACACACTCGAGGCGAAGTGACAGTGTCAAGTCAGCGGACTAAGCTGTACTCATGTCACCTGGGAAGTGATAACTGACGATAAGTATAATACCAACCAACAGTTCCCGACGAGTCCTGTCCAGTGTACTCGTAACCTAACGAGCACCCGTACACTATCTCAACTACGACGTACTGACGGCTGTGGGACAGGCCGTCTCCCGTGCTGGGATGAGAAGCGCATACGCTAGTCTACTCCGGAGTATCGATGCCCTGTCTCGATAGTCCTACGACTAGGGACCTGTATAAGGATGTGCTTATGGATTACCCAGCCCCCACGAGTGTGAGCGCCATCACAACGCTGGTAATCAAGCAAAGATCCTGAGGGCTCTACTAATATGTATATAAGCGATATGCTAAATGAAACACATGCACATATTGAAGTAGAGACAAACCAAGTAGCATACTACCATTTTGAGCAAGATTGTCTATACAACTGTGAATATCCCAAGCTTCCATTAAGTAATATACAAGCTAGTATCATACAGTAATGGCCTCTAGGGCATATACACTAACAGCTTCTCAAGTACTTAAGAATGTCCTCCACGGCTGTCCAGTGATTCTCCCAAGATCCAATTGATTCCTGATCACAACACCTACTAAGTTAGCTATATCTGGTATGGTACATAACTTCGCACACATTATAGAGCCTACTACAGAAGCATAGGGTATCCCTTGCACGTGAGCTCTTTTCAAATCAGTTTTGGAAGACATCCTTTTGGAGAGAGTGATTCCTGAGTAAGTGGGCGAACCACTACGCTTAGAATTCTCCATACTAAACCCCTTTAGTATGGTGCTAATGTACCTAGATTTGGGACACTCCCAATATCCATTTAGATCTATCATCATAGATCATAATCCACATGATGTAGTAGGTATCATCAAGATCTTCTTTGGAGAATCCTCGTGATAAGAGGAGCTTGACCTAGTGTAGCATAGGAAACCATTTCCTATCAAGAGTATGTCATCTACGTACAATACGTGTAAGACAAACTCACTCTCTACAACCTTCTTATATATACAAGGTTCATCTACCATTTTGATGAAGTCAAACTCTTTGACTGCCACATCAAAACAGATGTTCCAACTCCGCGATGCTTGCTTTAATCCTGATGGACTTAAGCATAGCTTTGAAAGTCTCAACTTTTCCATTTACACCAAGAATCTTCTTAAGATCCATTTGCTCCCAATGGGTTTTACCCCTTCAGGTGCAACATTCAAAGTCATACTTTGTTGGTGTACATGGATTCCATCTTTGAATGCATAGCATCCAGCCTTTTCACAAAGTCTCTACTTGTGATGGCCTGCATGAACCTAGTTGGGCCATCATCTACCATGATGCAATCCTCACTCCCATTGTCACCGAGAAGAATGTAGTATCTCTCAAGTGGATAAGGAACCCTACCAGATTCGCGGAAAGGTTGAGGTTCGTTGGAGACTATTGAATCCTTTGGTTTCAAAAAATCATTAGCTATTAGTTTGTCAAGCTGGAACTCCTTCCAGTTCTACCTCATGACCACTAATTTCTTCACAAGAAATTCCTTTTCTAAAAAGGTGCATGCTGAGAAACAAAAAAACTTTTGTTCCTCAATGTGGTAGAAGATATTCCCTCGCAAATGTTTGGGATATCCAAACAAACTTAAACAGAACTGGCCTTGCCTTGAGCTTGTATGGATTCTGCCTTTCAACATAGGCCGGACAACCCATATCATAACACGTTTAAGAAACAGTCTCTTTCCATACCATATCTTATATGGAGTGGTAGGCATTGATTTGGATGGAACCCAATTCAATAGGTATGCAGCTTCTCAAGTGCATAACACCAAAAAGGAAATATGTAACTCAGCAGTACTCATCATAGAGCAGACCATATCTCATAGGGCACACCATATCTCATAGAGCGCGATACCTCCGCCCCAATACACCGTTGTGCTGTGGTGTACACGAAAGAGTAAGCTGAGAGAGAATCTCATTCTCTTTTTAGAAAATCCAGGAACTCCATTCCCAAGTATTCGCCTCCTGGATCACATCGAAGGACTTTAATACTTTTATCCGTCTGGTTCTTAACTTCAAACTTATATTCCTTGAATTTCTCAAAAGTTTCAGACTTGTATTTCAACAGGAACATATGTCCGAATCTTAAAAGATGATCAGAGAATATAATGAAGTACAAAGAACCAACCCTGGCATTAATAGACTTAGGACTGTATACATCATCGTGTATCCATCCCAAGAATTCAGTAACTCTTTCTCTGTTTCCAGTAAACGGGGTATTGGTCATTTTATCTTTGAGACAAGACTGGCAAGTATCATAAAATGAAAATTCGAACAGATTCACATATTCATCCTTATATAACTTAGTTGGTCGTGTCGCATTGATATGACCTAATCTACAATGCCGCAAGAAGGATTCGCTCATTTTTGAACTACTCCTCTCGTGTGTGTTCTACATACTTTGAACTGTAGTTTTGTTAGTTATGGATATGCCCTAGAGGCCATTATTGTATACATGATGTATATTATAGTGGATGCTTGGATATATATAGAGAGGACTTTCTTGCTCGATATGATAGTATGCTATCTGGTTGCTCTTTGTCTTAACATGTTGACTTGTATTGTGTTACTGTCTTGCTCTCATATGTTGATAAAGCCCTTAGGATGTGTACTTGATTACTAGGACTATGATGGAGATCATACTAGTGGGGCCAGGGTAGTCTAAAAGTACATTCTATAATTGTCCCTAGTCGATGGTGTATCGAGACAGGGCATCGATACTCCAGAGTAGACTAGTGTATACGCATCTTGACCCATATGATGGGCGATGGATGATCCCACATCCCTTGGTGTTTGATATCAAAGATGGTATACGGGTGCTCAGTGGAGACTGTGTACACTGAACGGAATCGCCGAGAACTCCTAGTTGGTATTATACCTATCGTCAGATAGCAGTTCTCTGGTTACACTGGTACAGGTTAGTCTGTAGACCCGAGATCGTTATAGAGTCTTGTGTGATTCCTACTGTGCTTCGATTTCCACCTTACCACGTTCATGAGAATGTGCAAAATGGTGGCTTTTGGGTGCAGTCCCGAATCACATGGAGGCAATGAGCGATAGGAGGGGTTTCGTCTCTCCCGGTATTGGGGGTTGATGTTACGCTTTGTTCGATTGGCTATAACTGGAAGTCCCTGGCCAGGGCTGATATAAAGATCTACTGGTAAGTGTTATCGGTAGTTTCTCGACCCGTTATGAGCCTCACATTGACATGACTTATCGGTTACTGGGGTCTGACATTTACCACCCCTAGACTGGATATGCGACATATCAGACGAAGAGACCGGACTGTACGGTAGTGTTACTGATTGGATTCATAGGAGTATGTATAGGTTTGCTTGTTGATCTTCTGATCTCCCAATACCCGGGTGGCTGTTACGTTTAGCTGACCGCTTGCAGCTTGTGGGTGTTTGATATGATCATCACCCACTGCCGGCGTAATGACGAGTCTTTAGAGTCCTACACAGAGCTTTCCTGGCTCAGGAGAACGGAGTAGGAGCACATATGTGATATGTGCGGGGCCGAGATTAATACGATATGTGATACCGTATTCTATTCTCGCGATATGTCATATCGGCCGGTTATATGTGATATAGCCGGCTTATCGGATCAAGTGTTGATTCGATAAAATGATACATATTATATTAATCGGTTATATGTAATATAGCCGGATTATTAAATCAAGTGTTGATTTAATAATTTAATGTAGAATTATATATTTGATATATTAAATTACATTAACTAATATTAGCTCATTTAAGAATTACTTTTTCTCACTTTGGATACATTTAACATATATGTGATATATGTTTATTATATTCTTTTCTTTTGTTACAAAATTATATATATGTGGTATGTATAATTATAACTTGCTAGGTTATACATGAAACTAGGGTTTATGAGATTCACACCATGGCTAGTGATTAGGGTTAGATGTATATTTATTTTAGTTAATTCAAAAATGTGGATTTATGCTAAGATATTTCTTCTTGTTGACTAAGTCCACCCTTTTGATATTTCTAAGATATTTATTAACCTAATCCTAACCCTAGCTCATGGTTTATTCTCTAGATGAGTTAGCCATGACATTTTTAATCCTTGGTTGCATTTCTAACCTCATTATGATTCACTTCATCTTCTTCATTCTTCATTTTAATTCTAGCTCTCTTGACTTGAGCACTTGAAGAAAAATTGTGAGAAAAAGAGAACTAAATAGAGCAAAATTCCTACTTCATCATCCTCTTCTATACTAGCCATATAGTTTAGTGTGTTGGCTTCACTAATTTCATATTAGTATAGAGATAGCTTGAGTTCGTGTTTCCTCGAAGTAGATCATCTTGGATTTCGAAGACTACAAGCAAGCATGCACCATACGCCTTGTGGAGTTTCTCAAGAGTCAGGGAGTTCTTGGATCACAGCGAAGGGACCACTACTTTGAGCTTATGAAGTGAAGGAGAGGACTACAAACGTTGTCCTTAATCACTTAGTTGTAAAGTTGTTTACTTGATGTTTCCATTTGATTCTCTAGTTAAAGATCTTGTTTAGGGTTGTTTAAGCATGACAAAATTTTAATTTGGCATAGATGATGCCACCCGAAATCTTGCTGTTGTGCTTAGGAACCCTACAGTGGTATCAAAGCCTAGCTAGAGAATTAGACGAATTGTGTAGGATTATGAAACCGAAACAACCCTGAAACACCCGAATACGAACCCTAGTTTCTGTCGAAATTTTCTGAGAGTCAAAATTTTTTTTAAACAGCTGCAGAATGTTGTATGAGATACAATATGAACATTGTAGAAATTTCAACCCACCCCACCTTTTTTGGGCCCGCCACATGAGCTTCAAAATCGGCCTGCTCAGTTTTTGTGCAGGGTTATGGGTTCAAATTTTTACAGTGTTTTAGTCTCTGGGGTTTGGTATTTCAGGTGTTGTTTGTTTTTGCTAAATTTGCATGTGATGTTATCTTTTTACATAGGCAATTCGGAGTGTTTCGTATTGGTAATTCTAGTTTGTTTTCGGGTTATTTAGACGGTGTTAAAAGTTCAATCGGATATCAAATACCCACTTTAATCCTTGCAGGAAAATTTTCCAAGAGTTGGATTTTTTCATAGTTAAAGAATATTCAAATATCGTGCAAGTTATGCGGTGGACCCTCTAGAAGAACGAAACCTTAACTCGATTCTGTGACCGTCAGAACCGCCACTAAACCCTAGAGTTTATGGTAGTTCAGCGGTGCCACAGGTGAGGCATTGCTTGACCCTTCTACGGCTGGTTTATTGGTACTGTGGCATGTACTGAGTGTTTTAAACTACGCTGAAGTGTTGAGCTTTTGGGAAATTTTGGGTTTTTGTTGATTCGATCGGAATGTTTAACGTCGTCTAGCTTTTTCTGAAATGTGATACAATATATGGAATTCATATAGTTAGGCATGAAATCCGTAATATGTGATATTTCGGGTTTATGATGTCTAAGGTGATTGTGGATTCCAAATGTTGTAGTGTGACATTTTCTTTTCTGCGACCGTAAGTATAATATGTGGTGTATCGCCGGTTTCGGTGCTATATGTAAACGACAATTGGGATACGCATATTTACTTACGTTGATGACATGTGATTTTATGTGTTGCTGTGATATGTTATATTGGATCGTCGCTTTTGAATAGCCGAGGTTTTATGTGAGATGAGAGTTTTTCATTTTCATTCATGTAAAATTCAATGTATGTAATATTCTTTTATTGGGGCACTTCCGGGTTGAGGATGATGTCACCATTTTATATTATTTACTTTTCCGCGTTAGGATAGACCTAAGGAGAGCAGCACAAGTAACCGGGTTCCAGAGTCCAGTAGGAGACCGACTCGAGGAGTCGAGTCTGGGTCTTCTAAAATCTAGAATTGGTAGGGTTGCTTGCCGCTCTCGTAGGGGTCTAGGGATGTGGGTTTGTCTATTCGTCGCGACCGTGGAATCCGTGTTTTATACAGTCTCAAAATAAAACACGGACCTCCTAGTATATCCAATATTTCATATGTTATTTTCTGCTGCTGATATTCTGTGATGTGATCACTTTATATGCATGAGACGAATGCTTTATTATTGTATATATGATATATAATAAACGTTGCTTATGTTTTGCACCCGCGCTAGTCCCGCCCCGGTATGCCGTTAGTTAAGTAACCTAACGGTGCATAACGGGACACTGTGGCGAATGCGAATGGCATAAGCGTACGTTGTATTTTCGTTTCTTCTGTGATGCTTAGGAAGCATAGTTGATAGGACATCATTAATGAGATTAATGGAAAAAAAAGAAATCTAAAAGATGTTGTAGAATCAAATTTTCTAAAAGGGTAGCTCTAGTTTTTGCTTTGCATAGCGGTATTCCTTGTAGAATATCCAGCACGTTATTCGATAAGGAAATAGCCGAGATCCCTTCACCGGGAGTGACCTCTTTAGCGAAACTAGCAGATGGTACAACTCACTCGGTTATGTTTTTGATTGCTTTTATAGTTCTTGCTTTGCATAGTGATATTTGTGAAATATCCTGCAACTTATTCGATAAGGAAAGAGCTAAGATCCCTTCACCGAGAGTGACTTCTTCAGCGAAACTAGTAAAAGCCTAAAAAACACTCCTTTTCAAAATCACTTGTTTCTACAACGATATCAAGTTCATTACACAAAAGGTTTTTAAAAAAACCTGTCGTAGCCCTCCGTCATTTCAGATAAAGCCTATTTAGTATTCGTGTTGCATTTGTTGACCTTTGTTAAGGCGTAGTGTTTGGTAGCTGACTAGTTCTTATCTGCTTAAGCATGTGATGCGATTGGATTAGGGTAGTCGTACGACCTTGTTGGCCTTTGTCAAGGGTCGTACGGATGGGTTTAATTCAATCGGGAAATGACGGGTTGAACTTGACTAGCATCCTATGGTTTGTTGGCCTTTGTCAAGGTCATAGGGGGTTAGGGGCAAAAGCATTATCGGGAATTTCATGTGTTGAAATTTGCAATGAGATTGCATACCTTCTATGAGATAGTTGGATCCCGATACCCGCTGCGAGTAAGAGTTATTCCTGGGAAAGATTTACACATCACAATTAGCCGATCAAGTAGGTGTCTAGAAAGGTGTTAACGGGGTTATGCCTCTCGGAAAACGAGATTTATTTTAATTAGGTCCGTGTGAAAGCACAAGGAACCTCCCTCAATGTACCAACACTGGCCTGGCTGAAAGATTGGCGAACTTGTAAGGTGTAATTAATCCTGGCTAGTCTTACCTTTTAGGGTTTGAAGGAAGATTTGATATAACCAGTGGGAGCCATCCTGATTAGATAAGATAATAAACCAATCTAATCTTGAAAGAGCATACGCTAAAGTGTTTTCTTCTCTCTCTCTCCAGGTAGCGATCATGTCAGGCCTTAATCAAGATAATAATATGGATGTATTTACCGAACCCACTTGTTATACTGAGCAGGTGAACGTTGGTCCCACTCCAACTTATAATTGTTATAAGACAGAGCAGGAAATATGGGAATATCCGGATTCCTACGCCGCCTAAATAAAGAACAAGCATGTTGATGCATCTTCTTCGGATGTGTTTGTTATCGAGAATTGTTTCTCAGTTCACTCTACGTCCTGGGTATTAGATACCGGATCAGGATCCCATATTTGTAATATGTTACATGGGCTACGGAATGGTAGAGAACTAGGAAAGGGTGATCATTCCGTAAGAGTAGGGAATGGTGCAAATGTTGCAGCCAAAGCAGTTGGCGAATATCACATTGTATTACCAAATGGAAATACATTGATTCTAATTGAATGCTATTACATTCCGACCCTGATATGCAATCTTATATCAGTTTCTTTATTGAGTAAAGAAGGATATAATTTTGTAGTACATGATAATGTTATGAACATCTTCCTGAATCAAAATTTGATTGGATCAGGCTCGTTAAATAATGGTATATACGTTCTAAATCAAACTATAGTTCTTAATGTACAGAACACACACAAGAGGAAGAGTTCAGAAATGAACGAATCCTTCTTATGGTATTGTAGACTAGGTCATATCAATGCGACATGACTAGCTAAGTTACATAAGGATGGATATTTGAATCCGTTCGAATTTTCATCTTATGACACATGCCAGTCATGTCTCAAAGGCAAAATGACCAAAACTCCGTCTAGTAGACACGGAAAAAGAGTTACGCAACTCTTAGGACTGATACATAGTGATGTATGCGGTCTCATGTCTACACATGCCAGGGATGGTTCTTCAAACTTCATTACATTCACTGACAATCTCTCAAGATACGGACATGTGTTCCTGTTGAAACACAAGTCTGAAGCTTTTGAGAAATTCAAAGAATATAAGCACGAAGTCGAGAACCAAACAGGTAAAAGTATTAAGATCTTTCGATCTGATCAAGGAGGAGAATACTTGAGCAATGAGTTCCTGGACTATCTAAAAGAGAATGTGATTCTCTCTCAGCTTACTCCCTTGTATACACCACAACACAACGGTGTATCGGAGCGGAGGAATCGCACCCTATTAGATATGGTGCGCTCTATGATGAGCACTGCTGAGTTGCCTATTTCCTTTTGTGGGTATGCGCTTGAGACGGCAGCATACCTATTGAATCAAGTTCCATCTAAATCTGTACCTACCACACCATATGAGATATGGAGTGGGAAGAGACCATGTATTAAAGGAGTTAAGATATGGGTTTGTCCGGCCTACGTCCAAAGGCAAAATCCGGACAAACTCGAGGCACGGTCAGTTCTTTGCAAGTTTGTGGGATATCCCAAATATTCACATGGATATCTTTTCTACCACGGCGAGGAACAAAAGGTGTTTGTTTCTCGACATGCCACCTTTTTAGAAAAGGAATTTCTTGCAAAAGAAATTAGTGGTGAAGAGGTAGAGCTGGAAGAAGATCCAGCAGCATAAACTACAACTGAAGATTTAGTGGAACCAGAGGATTCGATAGTTCCCAACGAAACTCAGCTTCTCCGCCGATCTAGTAGGGTTCCTCGTCCACCTTAGAGATACTACGGTTTTCTCATTGATGGTGGGAGCGAGGATTGCATCATGGAAGCTGATGACCTGACTAGCTTCGGGCAGGCCATCACGAGTAGTGATTCTGTGAAATGGCTGGATGCAATGCGATCTGAGATGGAATCCATGTATACCAACAAAGTATGGACTTTGTAAGTTGCTCCTGAAGGGGTAAAACCCATTAGGAGCAAACGGATCTTTAAGAAAAAACTTGGTGTAGATGGAAAAGTTGAGACTTTCAAAACTAGATTTGTTGCAAAAGGTTTTCGTCAATGACCAGGTGTGGATTATGATGAAACCTTTTCTCCAGTGGCTATGCTTAAGTCCATCCGGATCCTACTTGCCATTGCTGCATACCATGACTATGAAATCTGGCAAATGGATGTTAAGGCCGCCTTTCTAAATGGTGATTTAGAAGAATGCGTGTACATGACACAGCCAGAGGGCTTTGTAGACAGTGGGAGCAGCAGAAAGATATGCAAGCTGCTTAAATCCATCTACGGGTTAAAGCTGGCATCGCGGAGTTGGAACATCTATTTTGATGTGGTAGTCAAAGAGTTTGACTTCATCAAGAACGTAGATGAACCTTGTATATACAAGAAGGTGGCAGAGAGTAAGGTTGTCTTCCTCGTATTGTATGTGGATGACATACTCTTGATAGGAAATGATGTTCCTATGCTGTACTCGGTCAAGCTCTACTTATCACAAAGATTCTTAATGAAAGGTCTAGGTGATGCCTCCTGCATTTTGGGGATTAAGATATATAGAGATAGATCTAAACAGATACTTGGTTTGTCCCAACCCAGGTACATTGACACAATACTAAAGAGGTTTAGTGTGGAAGAATCCAAGCGTAGGAATTTACCCACGATCTCTGGACTCACTCTCTCCAAAGAGATGTCTCCTAAGACTGATTTGGAGAGAGCTCGCATGCAAGGGATACCCTATGCTTCTGCAGTAGGCTCTATCATGTACGCGATGCTATGTACCAGACCCGTTGTAGCATACTCATTAAGTGTAGTGAGTAGGTATCAAGCAGATCCAGGAGAGAGTCAATGGACAGCTGTGAAGAACATTCTCAAGTACTTGAGAAGGACTAAGGAGATGTTCTTGGTGTATGGTAATGGAGAACTCCAGGTGGAGTCCTTTACCGATTCAAGCTTCCAGAGTGATAAGGACGACTCTAAGTCGTACTCGGGATTTTTCTTTACCCTCAATGGAGGGGCGGTTTGCTGGAAGAGTTCCAAACAGGAAACCGTGGCGGACTCGACGATGGAGGCTGAATACATCGCTGCCAACGATCTGCCAAAGAGGCTGTCTGGATGAAGAAGTTCATAACTGAACTTGGTGTGGTTCCATCCATTGAGCATCCAATACCTTTGTATTGTGATAACAATGGAGCTATGGCTTTAGCCAAGGAACCCAGGTCCCTTCAAAGATCCAGGCATATTCTGAGGCGGTATCACCTGATCCGGGAGACAGTTGATCGCCGAGAGTTCGAGGTCAGGAGAGTTGACACGAAGGACAACACTGCGGATCCACTCATGAAGGCCATACCCCAGATACAATTTGAGAGACTCTTCGGGATGTTGGGTATGAGATACTACAACAGCTGACCTTAGTGCAAGTGGGAGATTGTTAGTTATGTATATGCCATAGAGGCCATTATTGTACATATGATGTATATTATAGTTGATGCTTGGATATATATAGAGAAGATTTTCTTGCTCGATATGATAGTATGCTATCTGGTTGCTCTTTGTCTTAACATGTTGACTTGTATTATGTTACTGTCTTGCTCTCACATGTTGATAAAGCCCTTAGGATGTGTACTTGACTACTGGGACTATGATGGAGATCATACTAGTGGGGCTAGGGTAGTCCAAAAGTACATCCTATAATTGTTCTTAGTAGAGGGTGTATCGAGACAGGGCATCGATACTCCAGAGTAGACTAGCGTATACGCATCTTGACCCATATGATGGACGATAGATGATCTCACATCCATTGGTGTTTGACATAAAAGATGGTATACGGGTGCTCAGTAGAGACTGGGTATCCTGAACGGACTCGCCGAGAACTCCTAGTTGGTTTTATACCTATTGTTAGATAGCAGTTTTCTGGTGACACTGGTACAGGTTCGTCTGTAGACCTGTTTATAACATAATTTTGCATTATTATATTCCCCATTCTTATTCATTTTACAAATAAACATGTGCTTTTGACCCATGTCTGCTACATAGTTGCAGGTTACAGGTTCTCGGAACAAAAACAGTGAAAAGATGAAAAGATGATACAAAAGTGAGACTACGACCAACAAATAAAAGAATCTTGATCAAGCATACAGTTGGAGAATAAACGAAGATCAATGGACAAGTTCACAAAGTACAAAGGCAGCGCAAGATTCAAGACTTCGACATGAAGCAAGCGGTAAAGTCCACAACATTGTTCACTGTGGAAATCTGGAAGAGAACCAGAAGACATTCTGAAGAACAAACTGAAGAAAACAGAAGACACCAGCAACAGACAGAACCCCAAGAATTTGCAGCCTACAAGCTCACTTTATGGCCGCGGAACCACGGGCAAACCTGGCCTATGGCTGCGGTTCCTCGGCCGTGCCTGACACGTGTCGGTGGAAAAATCTTGTGGAGGCTGGCGGCGTGCTGACTAGTTCTTTTCTTAGGGGGTAAACTTGTAATTGCAGATATGAGTCGATTGTAACCCTAGGGTTTCTATGTTCTATAAATAGAAACCCTAATGCCTCTTTTTAGAGACATGCCTCTTCTTGTGCCTCATTTCATCTATCTAAATTTAGATCTATAAATTTCTGTAAAGAAGGAAGAGAGCATCAAATAAAAATTAGGAGTAAGTTTTCTTTTCATTGCCCTAGTTAAATTTTATTTCCATGCCCTAGGTAATTTCTTTCTTGCCCTAGTATAGATCTTTATTCTCTGCCCTAGTTAGATAGTTTAGAAACTGTTTTTCAATTCCCTAATGAGTGAGTAGTCTCCTCGCTTGTTAGGGTTAGATTTGGGGAAGGCTTGAGAGATGAAGATCTCTCACCCCTTTCTTTCCCATCATACGTTTTTATAGGACTCCATGTATACATGCACACACCGCTCCCTACGGCACCCTATCCCATGAGGTAGCGGTGATACCGTAGTATAAACGACCGGTTGAGCGTGTTTTCCATGGAGGTTAGGATAAGAATTAAGAAAGGAAGGACAAGAACCTAGAGGAAGAAACACCGTTTCTTTCCGATGGTACTAATTCACTTTATTAATTATTACCATAACACCTTATAGATCTTAAATAGGGCATAGAAAGCGGTGATGAATATTGAATTTCCAAACATAACCTAAACCTAACCCTAGCAAGATTTTAGTTTAGATCAGTTTAGTTTTTAGATTTAATCAATATGACACCAACCAGAATTAACTCGTTAGAACAAATCGAGAATACACAAAATCCCTATGGACCGACCCGTACTCACCGGCTAGCTACCAAGCGACGCCGTTCTTGATTGCGGTTAATAAAAATTCTTTGAGATCAATCAAATGGCGTCGTTGCAGGGAATGGCGTAGTATTTTCTTTTTGTAATTTCGGGTTAATATAAAATTGAAAAAAAATCATAAAAACTGAAAAAATAAAAAATATAAAAAATTTATCATTTTGTTATTTTATGAAGGGTATTTCGTTTGAATTTTGCAGGATCGACGAACGAGTTCAGATCTGGAAAAATCCAGAGAGCTAAACAGAAAACGACAAATCTGAACAACAGAGGATTATAACAACAGAAGAGCAGAAGAAATTTGGGGACCCGAACCGACTGAAGGACCGCGCTTCCGCCGCGCCAACCGCTTGCCGCCGCGGATCCGCCGCAGGTTGTTGACGTCAGCAACCCGAAATCCCACTGTAAGTCTTCTATCTCCTTCTCTGCAACCCCTGATATCTCCTCTGTGAAAATTTCCTGCAGGATTCTTTGCGCCAAAAATTTCTCCCCTTCTTTATAATTGATCTTGTGCAGGATTCTTTACGCCGCGCTAAAAATAAAAAAAAAATTGTTTGCAAGTGTTTGATTGTGTTTACTGCTTTGCATACTTAAATCGACTTTAAGGGGCTTTTACACCAATCAGATTGGGTGGGGATTTCATTACCCTTCCCAGGACCCCAAAAATCACATAAGGCATATTGCATTGACCATAAATTAATTAAAAAAGATTAGACTCAGCCCTAAGGACTTCGCGCTCAATAGGACAAAGGAATAGTTGTAGGCATCGACCGTTGATCCTAACCTGACTTTGTGGTGCCTAGGCTAGACAGGTAGTGAAAGGTAACTTTAAAAGGCCCGTCTCATGGTGATTCGTGAGCGGATCCCTCATTTCTCTATTTTTGCTTACCTGGCCACAATTGGCGGTGAAGAGGCGGTTTGAGATCCTATTTCTTGCCCTTTGGAACAGTTAGGAGCTGTCTAGCTGACCTAGGTGACCCTAGATCTAGGCTTGATTGTGCATTTGTGATATATTGAACGTCTGTCTAAGCCCTTTATTGAAAATCTTTTTGCAAAAAGCTCCACATAAAAAAACACAAAAAGAAAAAAGAAAAATTTTTTACAAAAAAAAAACTTGCAACTTGTCTCTGAGAAATCCGTGCACCTCACTTCCACCCACATTCTTTTTCTTCTCCTTCTTACATCATGGGTATCCCACCTCATAAAACTCTTGCAGAACTTTGGTACCCTGAACCAAACTTTGCTTCCTACGCGAATTGTTTTGGTCGAATTACGGACGACCCCTCCATGCCTAAAATTTCTTTGAAAGATCGAATAGAAGCGTCTAGAAGAAACAGTTCGACTCCGCAATCCACTTTGTATCAACCATTTCAACCTTCACCACCTTCTTACGTTGATAACCCTTTTTCGAGTACTGTTGTAACTCCAAAACCCATGTCTATTGTTGACCACATTGAACAATCTCGTAACCGATCTTTCACTCCTTTCAACACTTCCAGTTCTTGGGATCAACAAGTCCATTCACCTTTTTATCCAAATGTTGATCCTACTCCTGTCCAACTATTCAATTCCTCCCAGTCCTACCCGACTTTCGCACCTTCCCTTGACACTGTTTCTACACAACCATTTGGGAGTTTCACGTATCCAAACAATTTTGAATCTTTTACTGAAACCCCTTCACAACCCATGTCTAGTATAGAACAGTCGTTGGAAGCTTATATGGTAGCGACAAACCAAATGATGAGGAATGTGGATGCGTCCATGGCCGCCCTTAGACAACCTAGTGAACCGGTAGCTAGTTTCCAACTAGCTCCAAATTCTCAAATGTATGATGAGGCGATTGGACAGATTGAGAATTTGAGTGGAGAGAGTGAGTTCTACACACTTCCAAATCAAACCTACCCATACCCAATTGAATCCCACAACTCCGGTTTTCAAACAAGTGTCACAAATGATTCACCAGTTGAAAATAAAATGTTTAATGAGTTGTGCGACTTTGTAGTGCTTGATTTGCCATATTGTGAAGGGTCCCTTTTGAGTGAAACCATCACCAATCCTTTTGATCTCTACACCTCCACTCTAGAACCTGAATTGATAAATATCCATGCCTTTGATGAGGTGTCTAAAAAAATGATTTTCACTTGATTGAGGATATTGATGCCGGGAATATTTTGGATGATGAACCCGTAAATTTAACTGAAAATTTATCTCCAATTAATCATCCCGAGTCATTAAATATTTCTCCTGAATCTCATATGCGTCTTGTTTTTGATGATAATTGCATGGATGAGATAACCTTTGAGGAGAATTATGAGGATAGTAATGAGGAGAGTATTGAGGATGGACCATTTTTGTTTGATGAGTCGAATTTTTCAATTCATCCTCATAAACCTTTAACTGTTATACTTCCTAAATCACCTCCTCCTTTCCATCGTTCCGATCACGCAAGAGATCACTCTGGAGGACTGTGAGCTTGAAAAATTTCTATTCGATCACAGCAGTTTGGACGCCACAAGTGCGTTCTTCCTTGAATCTGACATAATTCTCTCAGCCGATAACGATTATGAGTGCTTCACTTTTTCGGACGATTTTGAAGACTCACCTCCCGAGTTTGAATCCTTTGAATTTTCAGATGAGTTAGTTGAACCATCAGACTCGGTTGCTTACAGTCATTTCGAACCATTGATGGAATCCTTCAAGTTTGAGACAGAATACTTAGGTGAGAATAAGATTATCCCTAAATCACTCCCTTTCGTCCTTCCTATCGTTTCGACCACGCAAGAATCCGTCGCGTTTCCATTTTCAATGGATAGTTTACCAAGTTCAAAGTACCCATGTTTTCTTGCGAATCTTGAGGGATTTGACTCCACATCTCGACGGGTTGATAGATTAACACAATCGCTTTTAACACATCGGTCATCACAAATTGCGCTAATTTATTCACTCAATTTACACCCTCAAGTTCGTGGTACACTTCTTTCTCTTTTCCGCCATTCTTCTCCTCCACCGAGACCATATTCCACCTTTCTTCCCATACGGTCTCGTGTGTTTCTCAACTCCTTTCTCTACACTCCATTCTTTCACCGACCCTACCATTATCATGATAGAATCTTTGAATGGTTGGTGCTAATCTTTGGCCTGTGTAAGGCCTTGTATAGTTTGATTTTTCTCCTCCCTAACTCTGAACTTTAACGCTTAAAACAGTGGAAACACAGTTCTCACAGCCGATAACGATTATGAGTGCTTCACTTTTTCGGACGATTTTGAAGACTCACCTCCTGAGTTTGAATCCTTTGAATTTTCAGATGAGTTAGTTGAACCGTTAGACTCGGTTGGTTACAGTCATTTCGAACCATTGATGGAATCCTTTAAGTTCGAGACAGAATACTTAGGTAAGAATAAGACTATCCCTAAATCACTCCCTTTCGTCCTTCCTATCGTTTCGACCACGCAAGAATCCGTCGCGTTTCCATTTTCAATGGATGGTTTACCAAGTTCAAAGTACCCATGTTTTCTTGCGAATCTTGAGGGATTTGACCCCATTTCTCGACGGGTAGATAGATTAGCACAATCGCTTTTAACACATCGGTCATCACAAATTGCGCTAATTTATTCACTCAATTTACACCCTCAAGTTCGTGCTACACTTCTTTCTCTTTTCCGCCATTCTTCTCCTCCACCGAGACCATATTCCACCTTTCTTCCCATACGGTCTCGTTTGTTTCTCAATTCCTTTCTCTACACTCCATTCTTTCACCAACCCTACCATTATCACGATAGAATCTTTGAATGGTTGGTGCTAACCTTTGGCCTGTGTAAGGCCTTGTATAGTTTGATTTTTCTCCTCTCTAACTCTGAACTTTAACGCTTAAAACAGTGGAAACACTGTTTCACGTAAGTTTGGGGGTAACCTTGTTGTATATATATATTTTGTTTTTCTTTTAACAATAAAAAAAATTTGTAAATAAATAAACAGGGGAGTGCCGACATTTTTGACCCTCTTGGTGCAGCATGACAGTGAGGACACTGTCAAGTTTAAGTTTGGGGGTGTGCTCGGTAAGCTTTCTTCCTTCGCATTCATGTGTATATTTTTGCATTTGCATACTTATTTTAAAACCCATAAAAATTGAAAAATTTCAAAAATTATAAAAATTGAAAAATTCAATTTTGGCCATAATTGAATTAAGTTTAACAAGACGGTTAACTAGTTAGGAATAACTAGATCTTAGACTTAGTAAATTAAAAACCCTAAAAATAACCTTTCTTAAAATTTAACGGTAGAAAGTATATGTCTTTGTGGTTTATTTAGAAATAGGCAAATTTCGAGTTGACTTCTTGGGCTAAGTTAAAACAAGTGAAAAGTATTGATATATTTATTAAAGTGTAAGTTTGAAAAATAATTCCTAAGCTTAAGTCTAAATTCTGAAAATATATACCCTACAAATTGCACAAATACGAACCTTGAAACTTGGAATAGTAGAAGAGACCTTGAAATGCTCTTGTCTAAAGTCCTTAGTATAAAGGGAAATAAAATAAAAATACAAGTGTGAATAAAAAAAATGAACACTGGGTTTTTGTAATTACTTAAAGCTGCATTAATAGAAAAATATTTAGCGAGGGTGCTTCATCACCTAGTGTCTTAGACCAACTGGTTTGGGAGTCACTGCTAAAAGCCTTAGGGATTACAAGACTAGGAATTACGCCTTAATGCGCAAACACATTTTATAATCGGTCGTTGGTACTTCAAGAAGTATTAACGGTCACATAAAGAATGTGTGGGCAATTTCATCTAAAAAAAAATTCACCAATTGAAAAGTACTTTGGACAATGGACAAGAGTATAATAGCTTGATTTGAATTTCCAAGTGTAGGGGTGATATATACACACACGTGGGGTTATGTGATTGGGGTTTAGATAAGAGATATTAATGAAAAATAGGACTTGTATCTTTAATAGAGATGATAAAATTCTTAAGTTGAGATGGAACCCTAGAAGGAAAACTTAAAAGATGCCAAAAGCTAAGTAAATTCACAAGAATATATATAATATTAAGTTAAATGATAAGGAAGCATGAAAAATACGGGTGGATAATTTATGAGTCGAAGATAATAGAGTTTCTTGTTAGAAAATCTCATTGGAGAATAAAAGTCGATAAGCCAAATTGATAGGATTTTGTGGGTAGTATCCGCTGAAAACCCTCAGGAGACAACACTCCTCCTACTAGGGACACCTAGAGGTTTAACGGCTTGTTGCACGAGCTCAGTGCAATCGTGTTTCCCTACGAAAGTGAGGCTAGGTCTTTTTCGAGAATAAAACTAGGTTTGCTCGAGGAGGAGCAAACGATAAGTTTGGGGGTATTTGTTCATAACATAATTTTGAATTATTATATTCCCCATTCTTATTCATTTTACAAATAAACATGTGCTTTTGACTCATATCTGCTACATAGTTGCAGGTTACAGGTTCTCGGAACAAAAATAGTGAAAAGATGAAAAGACGATACAAAAGTGAGACTATGACCAACAAATAAAAGAATCTTGATCAAGCCTACAGTTGGAGAATAAACGAAGATCAATGGACAAGTTCACAAAGTACAAAGGCAGCGCAAGATTCAAGACTTCAACATGAAGCAAGCGGTAAAGTCCACAACATTGTTCACTGTGGAAATCTGGAAGAGAAACAGAAGACATTCTTAAGGCTTGAGAGATGAAGATCTCTCATCCCTTTCTTGCCCATCACACGTTTTTATAGGAATCCAAGCATACATGCACACACCGATCCCTACGGCACCCTATCCCACGATGTAGCGGTGATGCCGTAGTATAAACGACCGGTTGAGCATGTTTTCCATGGAGGTTAGTGTAAAAATTAAGAAAGGAAGGACAAGAACCTAGAGGAAGAAACACCGTTTCTTTCCGATGGTACTAATCCACTTTATTAATTATTATCATAACACCTCATAGATCTTAAATAGGGCATAGAAAGCGGTGAGGAATATTGAATTTCCAAACATAACCTAAACCTAACCCTAGCAAGATTTTAGTTTAGATCAGTTTAGTTTTTAGATTTAATCAATCCGATACCAATCGGAATTAACTCGTTAGAACAAATCGAGAATACAAAAAATCCCTGTGGACCGACCCGTACTCACTGGCTAGCTACCAAGCGACGCCGTTCTTAATTGCGGTTAATAAAAATTCTTTGAGATCAATTAAGAGCCGAGACCGTCATAGAGTCTTGTGTGATTCCCACTGTGCTTTGATTTCCACCTTACCACGTTCATGAGAACGTGCAAAACGGCGGTTTTTGGGTGCAGTCCTGAATCACATGGAGGCAATGAGTGATATGAGGGGTTTCGTCTTTCCCGGTATTGGGGGTTGATGTTGCGCTGTGTTCGATTGCTTATAACTGGAAGTCCCTGGCCAGGGATGATATGGAGATCTACTGGTAAGTGTTATCAGTAGTTTCTCGAACTGTTATGAGCCTCACATCGACACGACTTATCGGTTGCTGGGTTCTGACGTTTACCACCCCTAGACTGGATATGCGACATATCGGACGAAGAGACCGGACTATACGGTAGTGTTACTGATTGGATTCGCAGGAGTATGTACAGGCTTGCTTGTTGATATTCTGATCGCTCAATACCCGGGTGGCTGTTACGTTTAGCTGACCGCTTGCATCTTGTGGGTGTTTGATATGATCATCACCCACTGCCGGCGTATTGACGAGTCTTTAGAGTCCTACATAAAGGTTTCCTGGCTCAGGCGAAATGGAGTAAGAGCACATATGTGATATGTGCGGGACCGAGATTAATACGATATATGATACCGTATTCTATTCTCGCGATATGTGATATCGGTCGGTTATATGTGATATAGCCGGGTTATCGGATCAAGTGTTGATTCGATAAAATGATACATATTATATTAGTCGGTTATATGTAATATAGCTGGATTATTAAATCAAGTGTTGATTTAATAATTTAATGTAGAATTATATATTTAATATATTAAATTACATTAACTAATATTAGCTCACTTAAGAATTACTTTTTCTCACTTTGGATACATTTAACATATATGTGATATATGTTTATTGTATTCTTTTCTTTTGTTACAAAATTATATATATGTGGTATTTATAATTGTAACATGCTATGTTATACGTGCAACTACGGTTTATGAGATTCACACCATGGCTAGTGATTAGGGTTAGATGTATATTTATTTTAGTTAATTCAAAAATGTGGATTTATGCTAAGATATTTCTTCTTGTTGACTAAGTCCACCCTTTTGATATTTCTAAGATATTTATTAACCTAACCCTAACCCTAGCTCATGGTTTATTCTCTATATGAATTAGCCATGATATTCTTAACCCTTGGTTGCATTTCTAACCTCATTATGATTCACTTCATCTTGTTCATTCTTCATCTCAATTCTAGCTCTCTTGACTTGAGCACTTGAAGAAAAATTGTGAGAAAAAGAAAACTAAATAGAGCAAAATTCCTACTTCATCATACTCTTCTATACTAGCCATATAGTTTAGTGTGTTGGCTTCACTAATTTCATATTAGTGAAGAGATAGCTTGAGTTCGTGTTTTCTCGAAGTAGATCATCTTGGATTTCGAAGACTACAAGCAAGCATGCACCATACGCCTTGTAGAGCTTCTCAAGAGTCCGGGAGTTCTTGGATCGCAGCAAAGGGACCACTACTTGGGGCTTATTAAGTGAAGGAGAGGACTACAAAAGTTGTAATCCCTAATCACTTAGTTGTAAAGTTGTTTACTTGATGTTTCCATTTGATTCTCTAGTTATAGATCTTGTTTAGGGTTGTTTAAGCATGACAAAATTTTAATTTGGCATAAGTGATGCCACCCGAAACCTTGCTGTTGTTCTTAGGAACCCTACAAGTTTGATTTAGAACGTATATACCATTACATAACATGCCTGATCTAATCAACTCTTGATTCAGGAAAATGTTCACAACATTATCCTTCAATACAAAATTATATTCTTCTTAAACTCATTAAAGAAACCGATGTAATGTTGTATATCGGGTTCGGTATTTAATAACATTTGTTCAAAATCAATGTATTTAATACAAGGTGATCTTTGCCGACTGATTTAGCTGGAACACTTGTACCATTCTCTAACACTTCGAGACATATCACCTATTCCCTGTTCTCTATCTTTCTGTAGACCATGTAATATATTACATATGCGGGATCCTGATCCGGTATCACATACCCAGGACGTAGAGGATACTGAGAAACAGTTTTCGGTAATGAACACACCCGAAGATGATGCATCAACATGCACTTTATTCGATTGGGTGGCATGGGAATCCGGATATTCCCCTATTTACTGCTCGGACTTATAACAATTACAAGATAGAGCGGAACCAACGTTCCCCAGCTCAGTATAATAAGCAGGTTCGGTCAATGCATCCATATTATTAACTTGATTAAGGAATCACATAGTCGCTACCAGGAGGGAGAGGGGGGAGGAGAGAGTGAGAGAGAGGAAAACACTCTGCGTACCCTCTTTCAAGATCAGATTGGTTAATATTTTATCTAACCAGGATGGCTCCCACTGTTTTTATCAAATCTTTCTTCAAACCCTAAAAGGCAAGACTAGCCAGGATTAATTACACCCTACAAGTTCGCCAATCTTTCGGCCATGCCAGTGTCGGTACTTTGAGAGAGGTTCCCCATGGTTTTGCACGGACCTAATTAAAATAAATCTCGTTTTTCCAGGGGCGTAACCCAGTTAACACCTTTCTAGACACCTACTTGATCGGCTATTTGTAATGTGTAAAACTCTCCCATGAGTAACTCTTACTCGCTGTGGGTATCGGGATCCAACTATCTCATAGAACGTATGCAATCTCATTGCAAATTTCAACACTTGAAATTCCCGATAATATTTTACCCATAGCTTCCTATGGCCTTGACGGAGGCCAAGAAACCATAGGCTGCTAGTCAAGTTCAACCCGTACATTTCATGATTGAATTAAACCCACCCGCACGACCCTTGACAGAGGCCAACAAAGTCGCACGACTACTCTAATCCAATCTCATCATATGTTGCATTTAAGCACTAGTTAGCTACCGCACACTACACCTTGAAGGAGGCCAACAAACGTAGCACGAATACTAAGTAGTACTTATCTGAAATGACGGAGGGCTACGACAGATTTTTAAGAAAAACCTTTTGCGTATGAACTTGATATCATTGTAGAATCGAGTGATTTTGAAAAGGAGTGTTTTTAGGCTTTTACTAGTTTTGCTAAAGAGGTCACTTCCGGTGAAGGGATCTCGGCTTTTTCTTTATCGAATAAGGTGCAGGATATTTCATAAATACCACTATGCAAAGCAAAAACTATAGAAGCAATCAAAAGACAAACCGTATGGGTTGTAGCATCTGCTAGTTTCGCTAAAGAGGTCACTCCCAGTGAAGGGATCTCGGCTCTTTCCTTATCGAATAAGGTCCTGGATATTCTATAAGGAATACCGCTATGCAAAGCAAGAACTAGAGCTACCAGTTTTTAAAACAAGTTTTTACAACATCTTTAGGTTTCTTTTATTTCATTAATCTCATTAATGAATCCCATCAATTATGCTTCTTAAGCATCACATAAGAAACGAAAGCATTAATATTTATTATATCTCATATATATAATATAAGCAATCGTCTTAACATATCAAGTGATCAAATCACAGAATATCAGCAGCAGAAGAATCACATATAAAATATTGGATATATTAGGAATTCCGTGTTTTATTTAAGCTAGTATAAAACACGGATTCCACGGTCGCGATGAATAGCCTAACCCACATTCCTAGACCTCTACGAGAGCGGCAAGCAACCCATCCAATTCTAGAGTTAGGAGACCCGTTCTCGACTCCTCGAGATGGTCTCCCACCGGACCTTAGAACCCGGTTACTTGTGCTCTCCTCCTTGGGTCTATCGTAATGCGGAAAAGTAAATAATATACATCAATGGTGACATTATCCTCAACCCGGAAGTGTCCCAATAAAAGAATATTACATACAAGCTTTTACATGAATGAAAATGAAAAACTCTTATCTCTCATAAAAAAACCCGGCTATTCAAAACACGACGATCCAATATAACATATCACAGCAACACATAACATCACATGTCATCAACGTAAGTAAATATGCGTATCCTAATTGTCGTTGACATATAGCAACAAAACCGTCGATACACCACATATTACACTTACGGTCGCAGAAAAGAAAGTGAAAAACTACAACAATTGGAATCCGCAACCACCTTAGACATCATAAACCCAATGTATCACATACTTTGGATTTCATGCCCAACAAAATGAATTCCTTAGACATCACATGCCTAATAATTATAAACCCCGCATTTTAGTCTCGATATTGAAAACACTTTCCAATAAGCTGTCGGGTAATTCAATAAGATTTCTGATAACCTGATCGAATGCTTGTCGGAAACTTTAGTAGACGGCCACACCCCCGTTGCAGTCGACAAAGTGCACTAAGGCGGAACACCGCGGCCGCGAGCACCCGAACGGATGCTTTTGGCTACGGGTTCTCCTACAGTCACTTGGTCGGGGCTTTGGGGCGTGTCTATCTAGTAAGGTTACGCGGCGAGTATCCGCGTACACTACGTAATTGCGACGAACTTTTGATCCACATCAAAATTCCGTGGCAACCGATCAAAAGAGACTAAACTGCTAGATTTATTAAATTCAAACTAGTTATCTCATAACTAATTATGTGGATTCCAAATATTGTATCACAATCACAGATAGCTAGATGATGTTAAATTTTTCGATCGAATAAAAAAACACCCAAAATTTCCCAAAGAGCTCAACACTTGAGCAGAGTTCAAAAGAACTCAGAACATGCCACAGCTCCTATGAACCATCCATAGATGGGCCGACCCATGCCTCACTCATGTCGCCATGGAACTGCCGTAAACCCTAAGGTATGACCGTGGTTCCGCGATCCAAAAAGTCGAGTTTGGGTATCGTTGTTCTAGAGGGTCCACAGAATCGCTTGCATGATTTTCTGAAGATTTTAAACTTGAAAAATATCCAACTCTTGGAAAATTTCCGGCGAGTGAAAATATGAGTTATTGATATCCATTCGAACTTTTTAACGTCGTCTAATTAACCCGAATAGATATTAGAATTACGATTACAAAACACTCCAAATTGCCTTTGCATAAAGTTAACATCACATGCAAATTTAGCAAATACAAGCAACACCTGAAACACTAAAACCCAGAGACTGGAACACCCTAAAAATTTGAAGCCAAAATGAACCAGAAGACCCGGTGAGCTTGGTTTTTAAGCCTATGTGGCCGGCAACTTTTAGACAAAAATGCATCAAATTTCTATGGTATTCATGATATATCACATACAACATTCTGCAGTTGCTAAAAAAATTTTTAGAGGCCATTTAAAATTCGACGGAAACTAGGAATTTGTATCGGGTGTTTCGGAGTTTTTCCGGTTTCGTAATCCTAACAAACATCGTTTAAATCTCTAGCTTGGCTTTGATACCACTGTAGGGTTATGTAGCGCGGCGCAAGGTTTCGGGAGGTATCGTCCATGCAAATTTCAAATTTTTGCCATGCTAAACAACCCTAAACCTAGAATCATAACTAGAGATTTAAACAATACAACATGAAAACAACTTTGCATACAAAGTGAATGAGGAATACAACCTTTGTAGACCGGTCCTTCACTTCTAAAGCTCCGTGTAGTAGTCCCTTCGCTCTAAGTAGTGAACACCCGAACTCTAATAAGGGTTCACATGAAGAAATGAACAAGCTTGTTCGAAGTCTTCGAGGCCGAAGATGATCTACGTCGAGGAGACTCAAGCTTATGCTACCTCTTCACTAATGGTAGATTAGTGAAGCAAACACCCTAAACTAGATAGGTAATATAGTAGAGGATGATGAAGTAGGAAGTGGGCTCACTTTAGATTTATTTTTCTCACAATATTTTCTCACTTTGAGAAAAGCTGGCAACTTTCTCTAAAATGAAGAAGAAGATGAAGAACATGAGAATGAAACTCATGAGGTGAGGATAGAAACCATGGGTGAGTTAGTGTCATACACTAACTCATGTAGATAGTTAACCATGGGTGAGTATAATGGTCAGGTTAATAAATATCTACAAGTGAAACAAAATGAGTGGACTTGGTCATTGGTTCCATAATCTTCTATAAGCTTGTAGCCATGACAAATTCCATCCATTTTGAATTACTTAGATAAATATAAACCCCTCATTATATCAAGCATGGTGTGAGTCTCATACACCCATGAAGCATGTGGCATCAAGCATGAGATAAAATAATGTACATTAATATATATCACATATATACTAAGTGTACAAAGTGAGAAAAAGAATATTTAGTGAGCAAATATTAGTTAATGAAAGTTAATATATCAAATATAATTATACATTAAATTATCAAGTCAACACTTGATTTAATAATCCGGCCATATCTCATACAACCGACTAATATCATATGAATCAACTTATCAAATCAACACTTGATCCGATAACCCGGCTATATCTCATATAACCGTCCAATATCACATATCGCGAGAATAGAATGCGGTATCACATACGCGCATTAATCTCGGTCCCGCACATATCACATATATGCTCCTACTTCGTTTCGCATGAACCAGGAAACGTCTGTGTAGGACTCTAAAGACTCCTTAATACGTCGGCAGTAGGTGATGATCATATCAAACACCCACAAGCCGTAAGCGGTCTGCTAAACGTAACGGCCACTCGGGTATTGAAAGATCAGAAGATCAACAAGCAAGCCTGCTCATACCCCTGCGAATCCAATCAGTAACACTACCGTACAGTCCGGTCTCTTTGTCAGATATGTCGCATATCGCAGCCTGGGGGTGGTAATCGTCAGACCCTAATAGCCTGATAAGTAATGCCGATGCAAGGTCCATAACGGTTCGAGAAACTACTGATAACACTTACCAGTAGATCTCAGCAACCCTGGCCAGGGATTTCCAATTATGGCCAATCGAGCATAGCGCAACATCAACTCCCAATACCGGGAGAGACGAATCCCCTCATATTGCTCATTACCTCCATGTGACTCGGGACTGTACCCAAAAATCACCATTTTGCACGATCTCTTGAACGTGGTATGGTGGAAATCAAAGCACAGTAGGAATCACACAAGACTCTATGACGATCTCGGGTCGACAGACTAACCTGTACCGGTGTCACCAGAGAACTGCTATCTGACAATAGGTATAATACCAGCTAGGAGTTCTCGTCGAGTCCGTTCAGTGTACCCAGTCTCCACTGAGCACCCGTATACCTTCTCTGATGTCAAACACCAATGGATATGGGACCATCTATTGCCCATCATATGGGTCAAGAAGCGCATACGCTAGTCTATTCTGGAGTATCGATGCCCTGTCTTGATACTCCCACGACTAGGAACAATTGAAGGATGTACTTGCCGACTACGTCTGCCCCACTAGTATGATCCGCATCATAATCTTGGTAGTCAAGTACTCATCCTAAGGGATTTATCAACCTGTAATAGAGAGACAATAAGTGTACATGTTAAGATAAAGTGAAACCAGATTGCATACTTTCATGTCGAGCAAGAAAGTCCTCCTTATATATGTCCAAGCATCCACTACAATATACATCGCATGTACAGTAATGGCCTCTAGAGCATATATATAACTAACAATCTACATACAACGTTAGGACAAGTTTACCTGTAAACCCAAGGGAGGTAAACTAAAAACACTCCGAAATGAGTACATAAACTAAAAACACTTCGAAATGAGTGAATAAACTAAAAATTCCGAAATGAGTACATAAACTAGAAACTCCGAAATGAGTGAATAAACTACAAACTCTGAAATGAGTACATAAACTACTTCGCGCTAGATCAAGACATCAAACACAGAGGAATGCATGCAAAAAAATAATATATATTATTTATTCATGAATTGAAATGTTTGAAAGATACAATTTATATATAAAATAGGGATACAATTCTAGTCTTTAAGAGGGCGGGGCTTTTAATAAAGTGGCAACCCGTTCACTCTCGTACCGCAGATCCTTCTCACGCTCCACTATTGCGGCCAGCATTGCTTCGATTTGAGTACGTTGTTGCAACCACAAAGAAAGCTTCTCAGAAATTTTCTGCTTATTAACTTCGCAGTCATGCATTTCTCGCTCAGTAGAGTCAAGGTTCTGTCTCAACGCCACTCCTTCAGAAATGCATTGTTGAAGATTTTCAAAAATAACTTGGAGTTGTGCAGCATTCGCTTTGACTTGGGCACTCAATTGGCTTGATTCGCCGAAAGCCGTCTCATGCTCCTTTTGCTTCAGGACTAGCTTCTGGTTGAAGTATTGAATGTAAGCGGCACTTTGCTCGATCCATGCGACCAGTTGAGCCTTCGAGGATAATGCCTCAGGCATAAGACGTTTGTGCTCGATCTCATGGAGACAAGACTTAATTCGCTTACAGTAGTTAACCCAGAAGCCGACGAAATCTTCATTGTAGAAAGTCACAAGATTCGCCAGCATGAGGTTGACTTCGTCCGCAAAGTCCACAGCAGAAATGAGAGCTTCGACATTAAGGTCTTCAATAAATTCACTTAGCATTCGCCTGCTATTTGTCGCACCTCTGGAAGACTGACGTTTAGCGAAAGGCCCCGCGGGCATAGAAATATGAGACTCGAAAGGAGCCAAAGCCGGTTGATTGATAGTGATTTGGTGTGCTTAGTTTTAATTACTGCAATCAAGACAGTTTCACTAGGTAGCTAGCCGGATGAGTACGGGTCGGTCCACGGAGAGATGAGAATCTTTTTCTTAGTGTTTTAACGAGTTAAGTCAAAATTGTCCAGGTTTAAGATTAACTATGTGCTAAATATGTATAAAAAGAGCTTGTTAGGGTTAGGATTAGGTTAGTTTGAGTTAGGAGTAGCTCGCTTCTTTCGTTGCCTTTCTTAATATCGATGTTACGGTAATCAGCAACAACGGGGATTAGCATGACTAGGAAGAAAACTTGTGAGTATAAGCTAGGCTTTCCAACGCTTAGTTCCTTCCTTTTGGTCCTTGTCCGTTCGTTCTTGGCTCTTAGCCGTAACCTCCGGTCAATTCAACCACAACCGGTCTCACTAGGGTGTCACCGCTATCAGATAGGATAGGGTGTCGTAGGGAGCGGATTGTGGTTAAATTGACGGGAGTGCGAATCAAGATGTTGGGCAATGAAAAGAGTGAGAGAGATTTCCTTCTCTAAAACTTCCCTTATCCTAGCCTAAAAAGTGAGAAACTACTCACCCATTATAAAGAAAAAGAAAAATAAAACAAAGAAAGAAGATAGAAAGAAATGAGTTAGAGAATCACAATTAGCTATTTGGGACCTCACATAGGCAAGGATCACACTTGAGTATCATTGTTGTAAGGATAAAGGAAAAGAGAAAAAGAAAACAAACAAATAACAACAACTACTTTAACAAATAAAATTACAAGCAAGATATAAGAACTCAATTATAAGACATGTATGTTAAAAGAACTCTTCTTTATTCATCATTCACTCAAAAGCTCTCTAGAATATCAATGGAGAATAGATGAAGAGGAAGAGGAAGTTACAAAGTATTATCCTAAATCCTAATAAAAGCAAAAGTATCCTTTACTTGGCTTGAAACTGGGCTATTTATAGGCAGATACAAGAAACCCTAGGGCTAAAATCTGAGCCCAAATGAAGTTACAAAACTACCCCCAAAATCCGATCCATCATTGAGTTGACTCGGCCGAGGAACCGCCGCATAAGTGCCACATTGGCCATAGTTCCGCGGCGCTTTGCGTCAATTGCAGTGTCATTTTTTCTGGGGTTTTCCATGTTGTTGTTCTTCTCTATTTAGTACACTTGGTTTCTCAGAATCTCTTCATTATTCTCCTAGATTCTCAACGGTCCAAAAAGATGAAAAGAATGTGGACTTTTGCCTTGATCTTCTTGAGCTCCATATTATAAACTTGGTTCTTGTGCTACCTGTTTATGCTTTGTGCATGAAAGATCTTTGATTGCCATTTTGTCCCTCGAACTAGTAGGCGTCATATGATGGATGGTGAGCGGAGACCCGTATTTTTATCTATTGTTGGCAGTTGTCCTGAATTTGTCGCGACTATTCTTGATTTTTATTGTTTAGAGCTGAGAACATGTAACCTGTAATTATTTAGCAAACACGGATCAAGAGTATCTACCTATATGCAATACGATCAAGAATGGGCGGTAAAAAAGTGCAAAATTCTGAAATGAACAAATACTCCCAAACTTATCTTTTGCTCGTCCCGAGCAAAACTATTTTATTCATAAAAAGTCCTAACCTCACTTTCGCAGGGAACGCGATTGCACTGAGCTCGTGCAACAAACCGTTAAACCTCTAGGTTGCCCTAGAGGAGGAGTTTTGTCTCCTGAGGGTTTTCAGCGGATACTACCCACAAAATCCGATCAAATTGGCTGTCGACTCTAATCCTACAGTTCAACATTCTAGCAAGAAACTCTATCATCTTTAACTTAGAAATCATCATCTCTTATTCTTCACACTTTCTTTTTATTTAACTTAAGATCCTATACGTTTTGCCACTTTATAAAGCTCTCAGTATCTCTTGAGTTTTCCTTCTAAAACGCAATCTCAAATCCGGAATTTTTATCATCTCTATTGAAGATATAAGCCATATTTTTCATTCCCATCTCTCCTCCAAACTCCGATCATATACCCCTACGTGTGTGTAAATGTCACCCCTACACTTGGAAATTTAATTCAAGTTATAATACCCTTGCCTTAATACCTAGCACTACTTCTTCTTTATTAATGGTGGACGGATTTGCTCACACATCTTTCATGCGACTATTACAGCTTCTTGAGGCATTAATCGTCCGATTACTGAATGTGTGAGCATTAAAGCGTAGATAGAAGTTTATAGGTCTTGTACCTTTTTTTAAAATTATTATTATTATTATTATTATTATTTTATTTCAAGAACGGGTATATTTTTCAATGATGCTCTTTTGGTGGTTAGCTTTAAATACCGTTTTTTTCTTTCATACTAGGTTTTCAGGCAAGAGTATTTTTAGGTATCCTTTATTATCCCATGTTTCAAGGTGCGTGTATGTGCGATTTGTAGGGTATATATTTTCAGAATTTGGACTTAATATTCAAAATTATTTTTTAGACTTACTCTTCAAATAGAGCTTTCAATACTCTTCTCTCATTTCAACTTAGCTCAAGAACTGAACTCAAAATTGCTTATTTCTAAATAAACTGTAAGGACGTATATTTTCTACAGTTATACTTCAAGAAAGGTTATTTTTAGGTTTTTTAATTTACTAAGTTTAGAATTTAGTTTTTTCTAACTAGTCAACCGTCATGTCGAACTTGAGTAAAAAATGATCAATATTGAAATTTTTCATTTTTTTCATTTTTCATATTTTTCAATTTTTTTTATTTTTGTATAGGATAATAATGCAATGCAGAAAAATGTGATGCGGAATTTAAACATGCAAAGTAAATGAACAAATATTTACATAAAAAAATGTGCATATGCAGAATGCAAGGATAACTATTTACAACAAAACCCCACCCCCAAACTGACTTACATCAATGCCCTCACTGCTGCCTACGGCGTCTCCTAGATGCAGCATCACTCGTTCCGACTTCACTCTTGTCCATTCCATGACCCCTCAATCTCGTTCTTTCCTCTCATGCCAGCAGGGTAGACATTCCCTGTTCAAGACTTGTCAAACGCTAATCAAAATTTGTCAGCATTCCCAACACTCTCTCTACCCCCTATGGGTATGTCGTAGCAAGCGTGCTTGCGCAACGGTTGTAGCTTTTCATCGCTCGCTGTGGAGCTCGAGCTGGGCATCTTCGCCATCATATCTTCGGCCGGCTCGGTGCACGACCATAACCCATGGAGTCTTGTGTATGATGTGGAGACACCCTCAAGAAGGGGTCGAATGGGAACCCCGCCATGCATAAAAACATCGAATTCCTTAACAAAAAGAAAAAAGAGACACAATTGTGTCACTAACATCGGGGATGGGTAATTGGCTGCCACCTTGCCGGAGCGAATCGAGTGTAAAGGCACAGTGCACATGTCATAGCTAGGGTTCTTCATCATTAATGTGTGCACAATGTGTAGGGATGGGGTGAAAAAGGTGGTGTTATGCGAACTTCCAAAGATGTTGTTTTGTGCCCAATGGCACACGGTTAATATGTTCGCATACAGCGTGCATGCTTGAATGCCCTTCCTAGGTTCCCTAGAACAATCATTGCCCATTAACGGCATGTAATCCTCAAAGCGGAGAGGTTGATCGTGTGCAGGGATACGAGGTATCAAAGTGACTTCGTGAATGAAGTTCCGATCTATAAAAATTTCCCGACCCCCACCCCCACAACAAGCGTATAAACCCGTATTTAGCTAAACAAACCTCCTCCATACTCTCAAAGAAACACGCAATGAGATCCGGAATCGCGAACACGTTCGGATGGTTATACAACAGGAAATTCTATCCGCGTTTCCGGATCTCATCACCAAATTAGCTACCATAAACGTCATGGGTAAATAATTGGGAGAAATCACGTTCAAATTGAAACGTAGGAGCCATGGACAAAAAATGCAGAACTTGTAAATTTACAGAGGGGAGATGAGAAATCAAAGCTCCTTTGAAAATTTCAGAGGGAGAAGCTTCTGGATGGCGGCGGATTGGCGGTGGAGAAGGGCTTCGGCGGCGGTTCTGCGGCGGGTAGGGGAGATCGCTGGTGGAATCTTCAGTGGCCGCTAGGGTTTTCTGTTTTGGTTTGAGTGGAGGCTCAGGAAATGCAAAAAGAGAGAGAGAGAGAGAGTATTTATAGGGGCGGTTAATAAAAGGGGTTTATTTATACAAAAGTCCTCCTAAAAAGAAGAAATTATTTATTAAAAAAATTATATATTTTTTTATAGATAGAACTGTATATTTACAAAAGCACCCCTTTTTTTATTTATATTTTTTTATTACAAATATGAATTTCACCAGGAAAGAAATATCCCGACACAAAAAAATGGATATGCACCGGACAAGAATATCCATTATATATATACAAGATGGTATATACATACCCCCAAACTTATTTGAAACAGTGTTTCCACTGTTTATGGCTGGATAACCGAAATTTGGTGCTAAACGGAGGAAGATTAGTCAATGTAAACCGGCTCCTGCAACATCTGGAGCTCCTCCGATGGTTCTGTGGTGAGGAACGGTTTTACCCTGTGTCCGTTCACTTTGAATAGTGAACCGTCCTCTGGATTTTCCAAATCCACCGCGCCATGCGGGTATACACTCCGCACAAAAAATGGTCCTTTCCAGCGAGATCGAAGCTTACAGGGATGGAAATGGAGTCTGGTGTCGTAAAGAAGTACCTGTTGTCCAGGCGTGAAGCTTTTGCGCGTAAGGTGTTTATCATGAAACACCATTGTTCGGTTCTTTGTAACAACCGCGTTCTCATAAGCTTCATCCCGAAGCTCGTTCAGTTCGTTAAGTTGCAGCTTCCAATAGCAGCCCGCATCTTCAAGGTTTAGATTCAGCTCTTTGATCACTCAAAATGCGCGATACTCAATTTCCACAGGAAGGTGGCAAGCCTTTCCATACAAAATCCGATAGGGAGACATTCCAAGATCAGTCTTGTATGCAGTTCGAATGCCCAGAGGGCATCAGTTAGTTTCAAAGACCAATTTTTATGGTTCTTGGAAACCGTTTTCTCCAAAATCTGCTTGATTTGCCGATTCGAAACTTCGGCTTGCCCACATGTTTGGGGGTGGTAGGGCATGGATAGATTATGATTAATTGAGTATTTCTGCATCAAGGCCTCGAAATACCTATTACAGAAATGTGTCCTATTGTCGCTGATGATCGCGCGGGGGTGTCCGAACCGGGAAAATATGTTTTCTTTAAGGAATCAAACGACAACCTTGTTGTCGTTCGTCCGTCTTTGCACTGCCTCGACCCATTTAGAGACATAATCAACAGCTAAGAGAATATACAGATTCCCAAAAGAGCTGGTAAACGGCCCCATGAAATCAATTCCCCAAACATCGAAAATCTCAACAACCAAGATTGGTTGGAGCGGCATCTCTTTTCTCCTGAAAATCCAGCCCAAGTGTTGGCACCGGGAGCAAGTCTTGCAGTAATCATGGGCATCTTTGAAGAGCTGTGGACAGTAAAAACCACATTGCAAGACTTTCTCAGCTGTCTTTCTTTGGCTAAAATGCCCGCCACACGCTTGATCGTGGCAAAACGACAGCACACCCTTGAACTCATTATCAGGAATAAACCGACGAATAATTTGGTCTAGACAGTACTTGAACAGGTAGGGTTCGTCCCAGTAAAAGTGTTTTACTTGGGATAAAAATCTAAGTCTGTCCTAACTTGACCATTCATTCGGTATTAGTCCTGTCGCCAAATAGTTCACAATATCTGCAAACTAGGGTTCACACAACACTGTCAAGAGTTGTTCATCAGGAAAAACATCGTTATTTGGGAGAGGAAGCGTCGGCGAAGAAGGAAGTCATGACAGATGGTCGGCCACTATTTTTTCACATCCTCTTTTGTCCTTAATGACAAGGTCAAATTCTTGAAGTAAGAGGATCCAACGTATTAACCGAGATTTTGCATCCTTTTTCACAAAAAGATGTCGTAGAGCTGAATGATCGGTGTAGACAATGACTGGAGAGACGATCAAATAAGGCCTGAATTTTTCTAAAGCAAACACAACAGCCAAGAACTCTTTCTCGATTGTTGTGTAATTAATTTGGGTGTCATTCAGGGTCCTGCTTGCGTAGTAGATTACGTGCGGCATTTTATCGATGTGCTGTCTCAGGACCGCACAGATAGCAAAGTCGGATGCATCACACATAATCTCAAAGGGATACGTCCAGTTAGGTGAAGAAAGAACGGGAGTAGAGGTGAGTGAGCTTTTCAGTGATTCGAAAGCAGTCAAACAGCTCGAGTCGAAGTCGAATGTGGTATCCTTGGCCAGAAGAAGAGTTAAGGGTCTAGCAATCTTGCTAAAGTCCTTGATAAACCGTCTGTAAAAACCGGCGTGGCTTAGGAAAGCTCGGATATCTCTGACGCAT
Organism: Agapanthus africanus; assembly: GCA_030015575.1. Taxonomy (NCBI): domain Eukaryota; kingdom Viridiplantae; phylum Streptophyta; class Magnoliopsida; order Asparagales; family Amaryllidaceae; genus Agapanthus; species Agapanthus africanus. The sequence goes on from CM057343.1 coordinate 518,957,987, forward strand.
CTGGAAGGAGGGAGATTGTAAATGACTTCAATCTTTGCTTTGTCAACCTCAATGCCATTTTGCGAAATGATATGTCCTACGAAAATACCTTCGCGTACCATGAAATGGCATTTTTCCCAGTTTGAAGTGAGGTTTTTATCCTTACATTGGGTAAGGACAGCGTCAAGATGTTGCAGACACTTGTCGAAAGAATCGCCAAAGATGGAGAAATCATCGATGAATATTTCCAAATATTTCTCAACCATGTCAGAGAAAATTCCCATCATACACCGCTGAAAGGTAGCGGGAGCATTGCATAGCCCAAAGGGCATGCGGCGATATGCGAATGTGCCGAAAGGACAGGTGAACGTGGTTTTGTCCTGGTCTTTCTCGGCGATGGGAATCTGGTTGTAGCCTGAGTAGCCGTCCAGAAAACAGTAGTACTCATGTCCAGCTAATCATTCGAGCATTTGGTCAATGAATGGTAGCGAAAAGTGATCCTTCCGCGTTGCGGCGTTGAGTTTTCGATAGTCAATGCATACTCGCTACCCCTGTCTGGGTGCGAGTAGGGATCAACTCATTCGCCTCGTTTGTGATGACCGTAATGCCCGACTTTTTAGGGAAAACGTGTATAGGACTGACCCACTGGCTCTCTGAGATAGGGTGATACCACTATCCGGACATTTGACGATTTCCTTTTTCACAGCCACCTTCATGACTGGATTTAACCGCCTCTGTGGATCCCTAACTGGTTTGGTATCATCCATCAGGTGAATGTGATGTTCAACGATCATGGCACTAATCCCTTTGATGTCTGCCATCGTCCAGCCGAAAGCTTGCCGATTAGATTGCTAGACCGTGAGAAGGGCTTTCTCTTGCTCTAGAGCTAGAAAGGCCGAGATGATGACTGGGAGGGTCTCATTCTCACCTAAGTATGCATACTTGAGGTGAGACGGCAAAGGCTTGAGTTCGAGCGTCAGAGGTGAAACGACTGAAGGCAAGATTGGCGAAAATGTCTCGAACTCAAAAGATTTCAACAGAGGCTTAAAGTGAGTGTATGCGACCGAGTTGGATGGTTTAACTAACGCATCCAAAAATTCGAAAGATTCAAACTCATGTGGCTACAAGCCAAGATCGTTCAAAAACGTGAAGCACTCGTAATCATTGTCGGGAGCGGAAGCAGCAGCTGGTTCAAAGAGGAACGCAGCAGTGGCATCAAGATTACTGTGATCAAACAAGAATTCCTCAAATTCACAGTCCTCTGAGGCGATCTCCTGGATGGAAAAAACATCTAGTATATGAGCACTTGGTTCGGATGGCTGATTCCCTAACCTAAAAATGTTGAGTTCAATTGTCATGTTGCCAAAAGATAGGTTCATCGAACCATTTCCACAATTGATCACAGCATTTGAGGTTGCAAGGAATGGACGACCGAGTATCACCGGAATTTGATTCCGGGGTTAGATACAGGTTGTGTGTATAAAACAATGAAGTCAACGGGGAATATGAAGTCCTCAACCTTTATTAACACATCCTCTAGCTCATCCCTAGGATGGGTGATAGATCAGTCGGCCAGTACAGTGTGTGGGTTTCAGCACTCTTACACCTAGTTGCTCATACACAAAATATGGAAGTAGGTTAATATTGGCACCAAGATCTAAAAGAGCGCGGTTGATGTTCTTATCCCTAATGGTTATTGAAATCGTAAGACAGCCAGGTTCCTTCTGTTTTTGAGGTAAATCTTGGGTAAGAGCATCACTCACGGTACTTGCTAGGAAAACCTTCTTGGGTACCTGATATTTCCTCTTCTTAGTGCACAAGTCCTTCAAGATTTTTTCATATGAGGGGACTTGTTGGACTGCATCTAAAAGGGGAATGTTGATGTTAACCTGTTTGAACAACTCCAGAATCTTCTCCTTTTATGGATTTTGTTTATTGGACTTCAAACGGTTTGGAAATGGAACATTTTTGAAATTGGTTGAGCCCAATGCTTGTAGAGGAGATTGTGGAGTTGGAACGGAACCCAAAACTGGAGTTTGAGTGGAGTGAGATGTGGATCCGTTCGGAGCAGCGATTGAAGAAGAAGAGCCTTTTGAGGAATGGAGAATAGGCTCAGAAGAAGAAGGAGTAGAAGAAACGGCCGGGGTATCATCATCTATCCGTGTGCCAATGTTGTTGTGCAGCATCCTTCTAGATCTCAATGTAGTCATGGCACTCACATTATGGTTATGTTGTTCTAGATCAACATGTACATTATATGGGTGACCAGGATTTAGGAGCTGTTGAGATGGAAGCTTCCCTTTGTCTCGCTCGCTTAAAGCCGCGTTCAGCTATGCAATCTGGGCTTCGATGGTCTTGATGCTTTGCCCGTGTGCAGCGGTGTGTTGCACCAGAGACTGAATAGAAAACTGGATGCTGGTGGTGGATTGAGTCGATTGCTTTACAAATGCCTCCAGACTCTGTTCTAGCGAAGAAATCTTATCGTTGTTTGATGGAACAAATTTGTTTTGAGGAAAAGAATCGTTGTAGGGTGCAAAGTTGTTCGTCGGATTTTAAAAAGGTTGGGGTTGGAAGGGCTGCTGAAATTGTTGTTGAGTTTGTTGCTGAGCTTGTTGTTGAGGAGGAGGAGGCCTCTGGAAGTTGTTGTGGCCTTGGAACTGATACCGGTTTTGATTCCAGGCGAAATTGGGATGGTTCCTCCAACCGGGATTGTATGTGGAAGAGTATGGATCGTTTCTTGGTCTTTGCTGAAATGCAGCATTAACCCGATCCTTTCCTTGAGAAGGTGGGTTGTAAGGACACTCTTCGGTCAAATGGGATGGATCCGAACAACAAGCGCAAATGGTACGAGGGGGAAGAGAAGGGACAGGAGTAGGAGATGAGAATTTGCTCTCAATTCCTTCCAGTTTTCGTGTGATTGCAGCCATCTCGGCCTTCATTGCAAATGAGATGTCGAGTTGATGAACTCCTGCCCTAGAAAGACCGAAAGAAGTAGAAGAAGAAGTTGAGGTGTTTGGTCGTGTGCTCTCCCACTGTAGCATTTGCTCCGCAAGATCGTCAAAGAATTGCCAAGCCTCTTTGTCAGATTTGGATAGGAAGTGGCCCTGACAAATGGTTTCCAGCAACTGCTTAGTTGCTGGATTCAGGATCTCATATAAAGTTTGGCAAAGTTGCCATTTCTCCATACCGTGATGAGGGCACTGAACAAGGAGGTCCTTGTACCGGTCAAAGCAATTCCAAAAAGGTTCGATTGGAAGCTGGGTGAATTGATTTATTTCGTTTCGGATCCGTGCGGTCTTATGATTTGGGTAGAATTTTTTAAGAACCGCTTTTACAAACTTGTCCCAATTGGTTCTCGAATGAGATGTGGTGCTATACAATAACTTTTCAGCAAGGTCACACCGAGTGAAAAGAATGACTCGTAGCCGTTTAGCATCATCAGACAGTTGGGTTGTCTTCATCATCACACAAACGTTCTGGAATTTATTGATGAAGATATAGGCATCTTCGAATTCAAGCCCGTGAAATTTGGACAACATGTTGATGAAGTGGGGCTTAATTTTGAAATTATCCCCATTGGCCGGTGGAAGTGAAAGACAAGTTGGAAGTGCAGTGCGGGTAGGATAGAAACGATCCAGGAGCGCGATTCGCTGTGGTGCTTCAACAGGAGGTGGTTGTGGGTTATTCGCACCCAATGGAGGTGGAATTAGTCCTGGGGGAGGTAAAGGGATGTTAGGAGGAAATCCTGACATCTCGGAAGAAGAATTTATTGATGGTGATGGCGAAGGTGAGGATGTATGAACATAATCCGGTCAACGTCGGAGTTGGCCGACAAAGGTAAGGATGAAAGAGGCGTGGAGGGAGTTTCGACGTCGGAGTCGATCGCGTAATCGGTAGCGACTAACGTAACGTGGACTAGGCGGGCACTACTGTCCCAAGTCCAACTGGACATACACTAAACGAGTTTAGTATAGTCAAAGTGTAGAATGTGAGGGTAAGAAAACGTCAATGGAGAAATGTTGATGAAAGGTGGGTGAAATGGAATTCTTGTGACAAAGGGCAAGTTTTTATAAATGTTTTTGTTTTGTTTTTTTTTTAAGAAAGAGTTTTGCAAAATATATATATACGGATTTATGACACAACTTCAAACAATCATAGTCACAACATGCACAATCATACCTAGAGCTATGGTCTTCAAAGTCCACTAGACTGCTCCTAACTGTTCTAAAGTGATAAGTTGTGAGATAACTCTCAAATCGTCTCTTCACTGCCAATTGTGGCCAGGTAAGCACAAGTGAGGTAAGGAGGGTTCCACTCACGAATCATTGTGAGACGGGCCTTTTAAAATTACCTTTCTCTCTTGTCTAGCCTAGGCACCACAAAGTCAAGTTTAGATAAATGAACGAATGCCTACAACCTTCCTCTGTCCTATTGAGCACGACAAGTCCTTAGTTGGCTGAGTCTAGATATTTTTTATTAAGCTCAAGGGTAATGTGTATGCTTTTAGTGATTTTTGGGGTCTTAAGATGGATGATGAAATCCAACCCAATCTGAATTGGTGTTATAGCCCCTTAAAGTCCGTATTATTTATGCAAAACAATAACAAGAAAAAATCTAAAATACTTGCAAAAATTTATTTGGCGGAGGCGCCATTTGATTGATAGAGATTTGGTGTGCTCAGTTTTAATTACCACAATCAAGACGGTTTCGCTTGGTAGCTAGCCGGATGAGTACGGTCGGTCCACGGAGAGATGTGAATCTTTTTCTTAGTGTTTCAACGAGTTAAGACCAAATTGTCCAGGTTTAAGATTAACTATGTGCTAAATATGTATCAAAAGAGCTTGTTAGGGTTAGGATTATGTTAGTTTGAGTTAGGATTCTCTTACTTCTTTCATTGCCACTCTTAATATCGATATTACGGTAATCGGCAACAACAGGGATTAGCACGGCTAGGAAGGAAACTTGCGAGTATAAGCTAGACTTTCTAATGCTTAGGTCCTTCCTTTTGGTCCTTGTCCGTCCGTTCTTGGGTCTTAGCCATAACTTCCGGTCAATTCAACCAAAACCGGTCTCACTAGGGTGTCACCGCTATCATGTAGGATAGGGTGCCGTAGGAAGCGGATTGTGGTTAAATTGACGGGAGTCCGAATCAAGATGATGGGCAAAGAAAAGAGTGAGAGAGATTTCCTTCTCTCAAACATCCCTTATCCTACCCTAACAAGTGAGAAATTACTCACCCATTATAAAGAAAAAGAAAATAAAACAAAGAAAGAAGATAGAAAGAAATGAGTTAGAGAATCACAACTAGCTATTTGGGACCTCACTTAGGTAAGGATCAAACTTGAGCATCATTGTTGTAAGGATAAAGAAAAAGAGAAAAAGAAAACAAACAAACAAACAAATAACAACAACTACTTTAACAAATAAAATTACAAGCAAAATATAAGAACTCAAATATAAGACATCCATGTTAAAAGAACCCTTCTTTATTCATCATTCACTCAAAAGCTCACTACAATATCAATGGAGAATAGATGAAGAGGAAGAGGAAGTTACAAAGTATTATCCTAAATCCTAATACAAGAAAAAGCATCCTTTACTTGGCTTGAAACTGGGCTATTTATTGGCAGATACAAGAAACCCTAGGGATAAAATCTGAGCCCAAATGAAGTTACAAAACTACCCCCAAAATCCGATCCATCACTGAGTTGACTCAGCCGCGGAACTGCCACATAAGTGCCATATTAGCTGCGGTTCCGCGGCCCTTTAGGTGAATTGCAGTGTCGTTTTTTCTGGGGTTTTACATGTTGCTGTTCTTCTCTGTTTAGTACACCTGGTTTCTCAGAATCTCTTCATTATTCTCCCAGATTCTCAACAATCCAAAAAGATGAAATGTATGTGGACTTTTGCCTTGATCTTCTTGAGCTCCGCGTTATAAACTTGGTTCTTGTGCTACCTCCTTATGCTTTGTGCATGAATGACCTTTGATTGCCATTGTCTCTCGAACTGGTAGGCGGCATATGACGGATGGTGGGCGGAGACCCGTATTTTTATCTATTGTTGGCAGTTATCCTAAATTTGTTGCGACTATTCTTGATTTTTATTGTTTAGAGCTGAGAACCTGTAACCTGCAATTATTTAGCAAACACGGATCAAGAGAACCTGCCTGTATGCAATGCGATCAGGAATGGGCGGTAAAAAAGTGCAAAATTCTGATATGAACACTGGTGTAGCTGCTATGGAATAAGACACGCATAAAGAAGGGTCAGATTTCAGCTTAAAATAAAAAATGAGGAATGAGATCTAACCTACCAATAGTTGAAATGGGAAAATCAGGGAGCGTAAAGTGCTCGGCTATTTCTTGGTCCTTTCCTTCGAGCCGTAAGACCGTGGTCAATACAAGAAAAGCCTATTAAAAAGGGGGTTGGTTGTGGAAAGATGAAATAAGAAAGGAAATATATACTGACCGATGCCAGAAGGAGGGACAAATCCTGATTGGAAAGCAAAGTGCGAGGTTAACATTTGGCATAAGCGGTCGAAAAGCAGTCCTATAGGATTGCAACAATATACGGTAAAGAAATTAATCCAAGAAGTAATGTCAATACTGAAACAAGGAAATAAAAGATCTTTACCTTCCATTGCTTAACCCGAGAGAACTCGGGTGTATGTGTGTGTGTGTGCAAAAGAGATAGGTGGAATGACGGTCATGGTGACAGCCGACGGGAATTGTTCAATCAGCACAACGCCAGGGTTTACCACACTTATATTCAAAATAAAGGAGATATTAGCAAATGTGTCTAGCAGGAATGAGAACTCAAAAGTGATAACACGAGGAACACCTGACGGGGCAGAAACCATAGCGGTATCTGGAGCATCACTAGTCATGATAGCTTCCTCGATTTTTACCATCATCAGGAAGACGGACTCAACGTCTGCACCTTTGTCTCCCGAATCAATAAGGGTCGTCGTTACGCTATGGTCACCTATGGATATCGGGGATCCATAAGGAGAAGAAGTAGCAGCTGGAACAATCTCAGATTCAAAATGAAAGCTCGGCATCCCAGAATCCCCAGATGCTGGCACCTCACCCGCAGCGCTGACACCTGAACTCAGACCTGCTGTACCATTTAAAGAAAAATGTGTTATAATTTAAGAAAAACTGATGTGGAAAGAAACCTGGAAAAGTAAATAAGTTCTACCAGGTTTCATTAAGATATCGTGCGTTGTCTTACCTTGATGTAACCGCTCAGCCTCTTCGCGAGCTACACGCGCAATCTGCCTATGAGCGGTTGACATGGCAGAAGGAATGTCCTCCATGTGAACATCACGGGTTCGTATATCACTCAAACCCGCACCTGTGGCGAAGCTAGCCTGACGCTCCCTCGCTGCATGGTTCCGACACTTCCTCTCGGCTTTAGCCGTGCGGAGAGATCTCTTCAAAACCACAGACAAGGGAACGCCGTTATCCGAATCAGGCTCAGCCTCCGGATCGGCTACAATGTCCGTCATCGGCTGCTTTAGTGACGCTTCCCATAGCGGTCATAGGGTGACCTCAACGGTAGACGGTAGCTCTGAAGGCTCCGTAGGTGTCATCGAGGGAGGGATATCCTCCGCACCACCACCTAAAGACGTCATCTCACTCGGAATAACACAAGTTGTGGTGGTTCCTGTGATAAAAAGAGGGGAGTCGGGGTGTGAAAAAATGAGCTAAATATGTGTATTCAAAGGCGTCACAAAACGAATCATACCGAGACCCATAGAAGCGCGAAGCCTCTCCTCTTCCTCGAATGTTTTGAGGGACGCCAAAAGAGCCTCTTCAGTGGAGATGCCTGTTAAGAAAAGAGAGTTAATAAAACATAATAAATTCTAAAATATTCAAAAGAGTATAAATGAGATATACTTGACGCCGCAAGAGAAGCAAACGCTGCTTGCTCGCGGGCTAATCTCTTAGAAGCCTCAATAACATCTTGAAGATTTGTTGTGACATTCTCATCAGTAGAAGCTTCAAACAAACTGTCGTTGGTGACGTATTCGGATAAGCCTTCGCTATATAGGGAGCATGGGGCTCCTGACCAAATACAACATCAGTCGAAAACATGGACTTTTTCTTCTTCTGAGAACCGGCAGCAGCACTTGATGGTATAAGCTTGCGCTTTACAGGCTTCTTGGGATGGCGAGTTCCGATTTCCAAACCAATACCTGACTCAAGGGACACCGCAGCCATCACGTTGCAAGGAGCACTTTTGTCTGGTCGTGGCTTAGCCGTCGACACTATCGGAAAGGCTCGCGGAACTTCAACCGCGTTGCTCTCTCTCAAAGAAGGACGGAAAACTGCCCGTTGCTTCAGCGGAACCGCGGGATTACTAGCCGGGACAGAATCCTTATGATCAAGAAGCATCCACTTTTCTTTCTTGATAATGACACCCGTTGCATGCTGATACCAGGCAATGTAAGCATTGGAGGCCTTCGAGATATGACTCGGCTCAGCAATCAGAAAATGAGACCTCGTATTCAGCCGCATAAAATGGTGCTCCGCATTGCGAACGCTCTCCTCTGTAGTAACTGGATCAACGAGAAATTCTTCAAGGGGAACATCTTGGTTATAGGCAGATTGCCGAGCAAAACGATGCGGGTTATACCTCATGAATAACACCGAGGCATTTTTCCTGACTACTAGGAAACCCGGCCTGATAGAATACAAATGCGCGATCTCCTGGGCCCTCAAAGCAGAATCTCCATCCTTAAAGATATCGTGATGTGGCTGGACCACTTTGGAGGGTTCTTTACCAATGGTCAGAACCCTATCAACAAAGGTCATGCTGTCTCCAATCATGCGCGGACACAGGAGCATTCGCCGAGTCTCTCGCTGTGTTGGGTCTGGAAAAGAAGCGTCAACCAATTGCATGGCCCCAGGGAAATTATACCCTACATAAAATCTAGGTCTTTTGTGCACACCAAAGGCACCCAACACGTGCATCTCGATCTAGCAAAGGGAGATTTACGGTCTTCAAACCCGGCTGGATAGTGTTGGCCTTTATACTTAGACCATGATACAAGTAGGCTAATCCTGCAACCACAATAGCCATACGCATCCCCGCCGCAATGCGATGAGCCGGATAGAAAACATACAGTCTCATGTAGCGAGGGTGCATTGGGAGTGCAAACTAGCTCAGCCACAAACCAATGAAGCCCATGAAAAACGTTTCCTCATCAATATCCGGAGAGGCAATCTCTGCAAAAGGGACGATGGGGTATACAGAATAAAGAACTGCTTTAAATCTGCTTCTGCAGTCGGCAATTTGTTCGAGCTAAATCCGAACGGATCGTCAAGCCTAGCAAACTTCGTAGCCTTCTTTGGTAAAACCTCCGGACGAAGGAAACAGGCGACAATGTCCGTAAAGCTGACTCCATGCCCCCCGGACTCCAAAAACAAGCTCTCATAGATATTTAACACTTTGATCAAACTCAGGAACTTGTGGCGGATAGCATTTTCCGGTGTAAGGCCTATGACTACTGATCCGGTGGCGAAGATATACTCGTCAAGAGGAAATATCTCCTTATAATGCTCCCCTCTTAGGGGTAACCCGGAAATTTCTGCAAATTCTTCCAGCGAAATCGATACCTCAAGATCCGACAAAAGAAACATGTGGGTCGGAATATTCCACTGCTATAGGAAGGATTTAACCCACCACATATGAGGAGTGTGGTAATGAAAGAGAGACGCGTAGACCGCTGGGTATAAACTAGTTTTCAGCAGTAGCGATTTCTTGGCCGATATAATGTAACGGGCCCACTGGAGATAACCAGCCAGATTTCGAGGGATCACTCATATTGTGTAAACTTGACCCCAAGGACGTGCTTCTTCTTGACACATGCGACGCCCCAAAATATATAGGGCCATCGGCGGCTGGACTAGTATCGATGGCATGGAAGGTTGGTGACGACCTTCTGCGGTCCAATTGACCTCATCCACAGCATAAGCGACCTGTGGAGGGTCAACATAATGAATTGACGGGATCAGTTCTAATGGCACTACACAAGTAAAGCTGCGCCGACCCCGGATAATATCGCCATACCACGATCTCCATAGATGAAGAAATTTCTGCTCCGAATCGTAGACCCGGATTAAAGCAAGGACTTCACTATCAGTAAGCGCGTCGGCAAAAGCACTCTCCGAACGGACATAAGGAAAAAAGGAATCATAAGCCATAGTACCTGAAATGAAAAACCAGTGGAGAGTTAGTGATTGGCATATTAAAATCACAATAGTCTAAAGGAAAAAACAGCGGGCCCCACAAAATCAAGGTGATGGCTCATCAATGATGATACATGCGCCTATTGTGAGAATGCAAAAGGATTCTCATTAAATGAATAGTCCCATTGAGCAGTGGAGTTAAGAACTCCCAATATTCTAGAAAAGCGAGTTCTGTTAAAAGATAGCAATAGATTCAAATCTGTAAAAAGGGTATTAGAACCCTAAAAAGGAATAAGAAGGGGAATCAAATTCCCAAAAGTTCTAAAATTTCTCTGAGCTAATCTCTGTAAGACAAAATGGAATTAAATTCCCCCGATAATGGGATTAAATCCCAGAAATCCCCCATGTTGGGAGACAGATGGGAAATATAATGGAATTGATTTCCAGAAACCCTCAAAGATCAGGATCAATGATAGGGTAAAACCCTGAGAAGAGAACTAACAATGACCATTGATTTAAGACCCGCGGTCTACTCAAAAAAGGGGGAAAAGTTCTTTTTAAGATCTCTAAGAGATCATTTCAAGAAAAGAGCCGAGCTCTGTTAATGGGTTAAAAATCCAAAACAAAAAAGGAAGGTTCTTTTAAGAGTTAAACTCTATTCATAATCCTTACCAAAAGTTTTTAGTAGAGTTTAACTCTGATCAGAAGGAGTTCTGTGGGCAGAGATCTAAGCTCTGAGATGAGAATTAAATTCTCAAGGAAGAAAAAAACTTAAGAAAGATGATGAGACGGCAGTCATCTCAAGGGCCAAAGGCCCTATTTATAGGACGCGAGGGAACGGTTCAACTCCCTAGAAGATCAAACGGTGGTAAAAGTGACACCGTTCACTCACGTGTGAGCCACGTGAGAATAACGGTGGGGGGAATTTGTTCCCCTAATATTTGAACGTAATTAAAGAGTTAAGTTTTGTTAAAATTTAATGAGGCAGCATCTCACGTGCTCCCTATGAGGGCGCTAGCACCAACCTTTTAGGATTGAATCCTATGATGGCGCCGCACGTGAAGCTCACGTGGGCACGAATGTGCAAAGCACATGAGCGCCTATCATATATAAGAAGTAGATTCTTAAGTGGCGCCCACGTGCACAACACGTGAACGCCGAGGCTCAAGCAAAATCAAGTAGAATTAAATTCCACATGGGGATATTTCCCTAATAATTGCGATATTCTCGGATAAACAGAGCCGTTGGATCAATAATCCAATGGTGATGATAAATCATCAAATAATAGAATAAAATTCTGTTATGGGAAAATATCTCCCTATATCTTTCTAAACAAAGAAATATGTTCTCTGTATAACAGAGAGCCCTTAGATTAAAAATCCAATGGTGATTAAAAATCATCATTTTATAGAATAAAATATTGTACATTAGAAAATATTTCCTCAATCTTGTTAAAAACAAGAAAACATATTCTATAAAACAGAAATTCTTGGATCAAAGATCCAACGGTGTATAAAATTTCCCAAGTAATCTTTGAGACCAATAAAATCAATTGGAATATCTCAATGAGAGATTTTCTCAAATTAATTAACAAACTTGCATCTAATATATAAAGGACCCGAGACTTTAAGCCTCATATAGAGGGAACCTCCCTGAGCTTCTGCAAAAAATATAGAAGGCTCTCAAAAATAAAAAAGAATTTAATTCTCAATAGAGAAAAAGATTTTTTTCCTCTCAAACCCTAGGTAAAGAAACCACAGAGATCGAAACATCTCATTTACCTATCATAGCATATCTAAGGGTTTAACCCTTCTTAAGAACCTAGTTCTTTCTCTGGATCAGAGATCCACAAGATAAGTCTCCCACAAGTTGAGAATTTAATTCTCATCGGGAAGATCTTGTTCTTGAGAATCAAAAATTCAGAAAAGAATTAGGTTAAAAAGAAAGAAAAAAGGAAAAGAATCTATCCTATGGGAATTTAATTCCTTGGAAAATAGGGTTTAACCCTAAAAGAAACTTAGTTCTTATAAAAGAAAAAAAAATAGGAACTTAGTTCTTAAAGAAAACCTGATCCCAGATCTTCAAAACAAAGATCTTGGTGATCATTAATGGTCAAAATGCCATTAAAAGAGATTCAATCTCTGAAAAAGAAAAGAACTTAGTGCCTCATGTGCTTCCTACGTGGGCACCCCCAACAGTGCCCAGCGCCTCACGTGAAAAACAAGCAGGCGCCCAAAGTAGAAGGCCAGCACTTTACGTGAAATACACGTTAGCACTGAATAAAAAGTGCTTAGCACTTCATATACAGCCAAAACAGCTAAATACTTAGCACTGATTGGGCAGTGCCCAGCGCCTCACGTGAAACATATGTAGGTTCTCAACAAAATAAATAGGATAGCGCCGCATGTGCTCCTCACGTGGACGCCATATAAAAAAAGTGCTTAGCACTATATATATATTCAGTCAAAATAACCGAGTGCTTAGCACTGATTGGGCAGCGCCCATAACTGAAGGTTTCACATGATACCCATGTGAGCGCTAGGGCTTCAAACAAATGCTTAGCACTTTTGGATAAAAAAGGAGGGGCTGAACAAACAGAGCCCAAATAAGTACTTAGCACTTTTGAACAAAAAAAGACTGAGCAGACTAAGCCCAAATTGGCTAACTCTCTTGCAGCTGAGCCCAAATGCTTTGTTATTGGATCTTAATAAGATTTAATGATCCTGAAAATATTTCTAAGATGACCTTAGTCTCAAATAAGACTAACGTCTCCTTAGTTAAAATAAATTAGGCCCAAATGCTCATATGTTTAAGTTGATCTTAATCTCAAACTAGATTAACAGTTCTTAAGCCAAAAAAAATATGTTTGAACTAAAGGAAAATATAACTTAAGTTCAAAATCCCAAATCTAAAATATACGGATTTGGACTGATTCGCGCCCTACGGGCGACGACATAAACTAGTCTCCGTATACAATCCACGGGCAACCAAAATAAACAAATTAACACACGACACGAAGTGAACTATTGGAGAAGGAGAAAGTGGTTATCGCAACGTGATAACATAATTAACTGCAGGGGATTGTGCCTGCAGGGAAGTGTGTCCCCACAATCAAAAACTCCTCACAAATGAGGGGGAATCTGATAAAGTCCGCTACAACGGTCGTATCTATCCAAACCTCGGATATATGGTGCCATAAATTAACTTGGTATCTTTGGAGAGGTGGATGGAGAAGTCCAAATAGAATCTGCCCCCAAAATTCAGGCCAGACGTCCCAACGTCTCGGTCTCGGTCTTTCGGCGGATAACAACGTGCTTGTGGTTAAACTCACAGCCAGCATATTGTCGAGTTTTTAGAGTCCCACACAGAGGGTTTCCCAGCTCAGGTGAAACGATGTAGTGTACGTATTTTGATACGTACCCAGATTCGATTAAAATACGTGTGTTTGTACACGTTCTTTTAATCGTAGCCGGTTTGAAAGATAGCCAGGTTATCATATTTTGGATTAAATGTGAGCTAGTATTATATATCTCTTTTTATTATATCTCTTTTCGGTATTCGTATTTTGACTGAATACGGTATTTATACGAATACGAGTATTTGTATAAATACGTGTATTAGTGTCTTATACGAATACGGGTATTCATATTTTGATACGAATACGGGTGTATATTTGTAGTATATACTTGTATTAGTGTATGTGTGTGTATATGTATATGTATGCATATATGTATATTTGAGGTGGCTCTCTTCTCTTCTCATCTTTTCTTGGTTATGTTATAATGTTATGCGCTTGTGACTCGCCATGGTGAGTCACAAGTCAACTCATTCATAACATAAAAGAAAATAAGAAAAAGATAGAAGAGAGAATTCTTTAGCCATGCTTGATGCTTCCTCACTTGCTCTCATCATCCAAGCTTCTTCTTCCTCCACTCTTGGTTTTTTCTAAGTTGAGAATGGAAAGAGATTATGAGAGATCAATTAGAGATTAGCCACTACTACATTCTAGTGATCAATTCCTAGCAAGTTTTGATCACTAGTTTCTTCACTTAGATAATTGGTGTGAAGCTAGAGCCTAAGTTTGTATTCCCTCGGGTGGATCATCTTCAACGAGGAAGACTGACTCCCAAGCTCGTTCTCGACAACTTAGGAGCTTAAGAAGTGTCATAAAAAATGAAGGACACGGCTACAGAGGCTGTAATAACTAATTGAGTAGTTAACTCCTTCTAGTATGTTTTCTAGTTTACTGTTTGGATTCGATTCTAGGTCATAGAGTTCGTGCTCAAGTTTCATAAAAATTTGTTTTGTATTTCACATTAGCCGCTAGTTTGCGGCACGAGCACGAGCGTCTACCTACACGGTATTAGAGCCACCCAAACACTAGAACTAGTTTTAGACGACGTATACGTTTGAAACTAAAGTTTTCCGTATTTTCAAAACTGGAAACCAAAGTTTCTGTTGAAAATTTTTTGATCTCTTAAATTTTTTTAAACAAGTGCAGAGATCTTGTTATAAGATATAAGAACTTGGGAAGAAACACGAGGACCCAGTTCCCAAGAAAAACCGCCAGTTTTCCCCAAATTCCCGTTATGGGCGGTTTTCTTATGTCCTCTAGTCTCTAGTTTTTCCCTGGTGCTTTAACTAATTTAAACTTGCGTTTTGGTTATGTTTATTTTGCCGCAGATTTCATCTACTGTTATCTTTGTATTCGGGTAACACGAAAAGTTTTAAGTCGAAATTTTTGCATCGTTTATCTTTTATGTTTTGTATTTGTGTTTGTAAATGTCGTCTAATTGCTATAGGTCTGTAAGTCGATATTCAACACCCCAATACTTGTGGGGAGGCGGAAATATGAATAACAATCTTGTTCTATGATCAAACATCGATTAACCGTATGAATCGTTTGCTAAACAAGTTTTAACAAAAGCTATAGAGTTCTAAACTACTATGTTAAGAGATTATACCAAACGGTTCTAGTCCTTCGTCTTAATGTTATCTACGGCCTCTTTGGATCTCCACGTCCTCTTCGGCTTTCTTCCGTGATAGACGATCCACCCGAGAACCCTAATCCAAGCTATAACCTCTAAACTTGAGGTTACTTAGTTTCTCTAGTTGCTAAATAGAGTAGCTAAGGTGATGTAGAGATAGGTTATGGAGTAATTAGTCTTTCCTAATCCTTGTTCTCAACTCATGAGGGGTAGGATTAGGCTTGGTGAAGGAGAGAGAACTTGAAGATAGAGAGTGAGAAGATGATAATGATAATAATAATGATAATGAAAAAGCTTCTCACTTGATATATGAAACATAATGAATAAGAAAGAAATGAATAATATGAGATTATTCATCATGTTTCATTAATGCAAGTGGGTGATTCATTATGTGAGTCATTAAGCATTTAATAATGCATTAATGACATGATGAATCACTCACAATGAGTCACTGATTCATTAAATGAAAATGCCACCTCTCTCTCCATGTCACATCCTTCTAGAAGCTTCTCGAAAAATTACGAGAACGCCCCTCTCATCCGTGAAAACACAGAAAAACTTTAGACTGTATAAATCCAATAACCTGATACTAGAATCTGGCTTAAACCAAAGCCGACTAGTAAAAACTGTCCGAATGTCGTACGTGCGTTCAAACACGTATGCGTCCGAACCTTTGTCGTAAAACCATACGACCTCTATATCTTTTCGCCTGGGTTTGGGAAATCTCTGTGTGGGACTCTAAAGACTCGACTACTACGCTGGCAGTGGGTTTAACCACAGACCGCAAGCGGCACTAGCTGTACGTAACGGTCCCCAGGTAGTTGTCGATAAGAAAGCTGATGAGGTAACCCATCTGAAATCCTACTGAGCCTGTCTGTGACAATATCCGCGCAGTCCGGTCTGTTCGTCTAAGAGTATCGCATGTATGGTCTAGGGAGGTGGTGGACGTAAGACCCCTAATAACCGTACAAGTCGTGTCGGTATGGTTCAAGACCACCCGAGAATCTACTGATCCTTCCATCAGTAATCCTCAATCAGCCCTGGCCAGGGACTTATGGTAATGACCAAACGACCACAGTGCGATATCAACTCCCTATACCGGGAGAGACGAATTCCTAACAGTCGCTCACTGCCTCCATGTGGCTCGGGACTGTGCCCAACTGAAACCTGTTTGCACGACTCCTTTGAGCCGTGGTAGGGTAATAATCAAAGCACAGTGGGAACTCACACGAGACAAATGATGACCTTAAGTCAACGGACTATCTGCACACATGTCACCTGAGAACTGCTATCTGACGTTAGGTATAATACCATCCAGTCAGTTCTCGGCGAGTCCTGTCCGGTGTACTCACACCCAGTGAGCATCTGTATACAATCTTAGGTAAACACCACCAATGGTTGCGGGACCAATCCATCGCCCCTCGTCAGGGTCTAGATATGTATACACTAGTCTACTCCGGAGTATCGATGCCCAATCTCGATACTCCTGCGACCAGGGACATCTAAGGGTATGCCTATTGACTATCCAGCTCCCACTAGTATGACTGCCATCACAACGCCGGTAGTCAGACAAACACCCTATGGGCTTTATCAACATATATATATATATATATACCAAGTAAAATATATTATACATTAAGATAAAGTCAAACCAAATAGCGTACTATCATATCAAGCAAGACTGTCATGTACATACATATCCCAAGCATCCTATACAATGTAGGCCTCTAGGGCATATATATCCAACAATCTCCCACTTGCACTAAGGCCTATAATTGGCGCAATGAGTACCCACTGTCTCTACCAGATCCAGTTGCTTGCGTACCGCATGCCCAACATCTCAAAAAGCCTCTCGAACTGTACTTGAGGAATGGCCTTGGTGAATGGATCTGCCGTGTTGTCTTTTGTGTCTACTCTCCGTATCTCGATCTCCCGACGATCCACGATCTCCCTGATCAGGTGAAACCGCCTTAAGATATGCCTGGATTTCTGATGGGACCTTGGTTCCTTCGCTAAAGCTACAGCGCCATTGTTATCGCAATACAAAGGTATTGGATTGGCAATGGACGGAACCACCTGAAGTTCAGAAATGAACTTCCTCATCCCGACAGCCTTTTTTGCGGCTTCACTAGCAGCTATATACTCAGCCTCCATAGTTGAGTCTGTGACGGTATCTTGTTTGGAACTCTTCCAACATACCGCTCCTCCATTGAGGGTAAACACAAAACCCGAAATGGATTTAGAATCATCCTTATCACTTTGGAAGCCGGAGTCGGTAAAAGCCTCTACCTGGAGGTCTTTATTACCGTAAATCAAGAACATCTCCTTAGTCCTTCTCAGGTACTTGAGAATGTTCTTCACTGCTATCCAATGTTTCTCACCTGGGTCAGACTGATACCTGCTTACCACACTAAGTGCGTAAGCTACATCCGGTCTGGTACATAACATCGCATACATTATTGATCCTACCGCCGAAGCGTAGGGTATAATGCCCATGCGAGCCCTCTCTTCATTAGTCTTTGGGGACATCTCTTTGGAGAGGGTGATTCCATGACAAGCGGGCATATTGCCGCGTTTGGAATCTTCCATACTAAATCTCTTTAGTATAGTGTCTATATACCTGGACTGTGAAAGTCCCAATATTCTATTAGATCTATCTCGATAGATCTTAATGCCCAGAATGTATGATGCATCTCCTAAGTCTTTCATAGAGAATTTCTGTGACAAGAAGAGCTTTACTGATTGTAGTATAGGGATATCATTCCCTATCAGTAGTATGTCGTCGACGTATAAAACGAGGAAGACTACTGCTCCTTCTACAATCTTCCTATAAATACATGGTTCATCTACATTTTTGATAAAGTCAAATTCTTTGACTGTTTCATCAAAGCAGATGTTCCAACTCCGCGATGCTTGCTTTAACCCATAAATGGATTTAAGCAATTTGCACACTCTTCCGCTGCTCCCGCTGTCTAAGAAACCTTATGGTTGATCCATGTAAACACTCTCTTCTAGATATCCATTTAGAAAAGCTGTTTTTACATCCATTTGCCAGATTTCATAGTCATGGTAGGCAGCAATGGCAAGCATGATCCGAATGGATTTAAGCATAGCTACTGGTGAAAAAGTTTCATCATAGTCCAATCCTGGTCTTTGACGAAAACCTTTTGCTACTAGTCTAGCTTTGTAGGTTTCCACTTATCCAAATGTACCAATCTTCTTTTTGAAGATCCATTTGCACCCAACTGGTTTTACCCCAGGAGGAGCAACTTCTAAAGTCCATACTTTATTGGTGTACATGGATTCCATTTCGGATCTCATTGCATCTAGCCACTTCACTGAGTCGCTACTCGTGATAGCCTGCTGAAAACTAGTAGGCTCATCATCATCGATGATGCAATCCTCTCGATCCCCATCAACAAGAAAACCATAATATCTTTCAGGAGGATGAGAAAGCCTACTAGATCTGCGGAGTGGCGTTGGTTCGTCATGTTCTATTGAAATCTGAGATTCTTCTAAGTCCTCGGTTGCAGTTTGAGGTTCTGGAATTTCTTCCAGTTCTACCGCGCTCCCACTAATTTCTTTTGCAAGAAATTCGCTTTCTAAGAAGACAATGTGACGAGCGACAAACACCTTTTGTTCTTCAGTGTGGTAGACCATGTACCCCCTTGAATGCTTGGGGTATCCTACAAACTTGCATAAAACCGATCGTGCTTCGAGCTTGTCCGGATTATGCTTTTTAACATATACCAGACACCCCCATATCTTGATATACTTGAGATATGGTCTCTTCCCACACCACATTTCATATGGAGTGGTAGGTACAGACTTAGTTGGAACTCTATTTAATAGATATGCGGCTGATTCTAGAGCAAATCCCCAGAAGGAAAGTGGCAACTCAGCACTACTCATCATTGAACACACCATATCTAATAGCGTGCAATTCCTTCTTTCTGATACACCATTATGCTGAGGTGTATAAGGTGGAGTAAGCTGAGAGAGAATTCCATTTGCTTTCAAGTATTCAAGGAAACTGGTACTTAAGTATTCTCCACCTCGATCAGATCGAAGTGTCTTGATGCTTTTACCAGTTTGTTTCTCTACTTCATTTTTATACTCCTTAAACTTCTCAAAAGCCTTGGATTTATGCTTTATTAAGAACACATGTCCATACCTAGAGAAGTCATCAGTAAAAGTGATGAAGTAGGAGTGACCACTTCGTGCATGTATAGACATCGGACCACATACATCACTGTGTACTAGTCCCAAGAGTTCAGTGGCTCTTTCTCCGTGTCCGGTGAACGGAGATTTGGTCATTTTTCCTTTGATACATGATTGACAAGTTGCATATGATGAATATTCAAACGGATCTAGATATCCATCTTTATGTAACTTAGTCAACCTTGTTTCATTTATATGACCAAGTCTACAATGCCATAGGAAGGCTTGATTCGAATCTGGAGCCTTTCTTTTACGCGTGTTTTGAATATTGAAAATTTGTGGTTGATTAAGTATGTATATGCCGTTTTCCAGTATGCCAAACCCAATCAGTTCTTGATTTAGGAGAATGTTCATGACATTTCTTTCAAGCACAAAATTATATCCTTTATTAGACAACAAAGATACTGATATAATATTACACAACATACTGGGAATACAAAAACAGCTATACAATACCAAAATGTGTCCACTATTCAACCCTAGGTGATATTCCCCTATTGCAACTGCATCTACATGCATTCCATTGCCCATCCGGAGAGTCATATCACCTGCCCCCAGTACTCTACTATTTCTCAGATCCTGCAAAGAATTACATATGTGAGAACCAGAACCGGTATCAAGTACCCATGAAGTAGAGTTAACTGAAAGACAATTTTCGATTACGAACACACCTGAAGCAGAAGCAACAGCTTGCTTCATGTCCTTGGCTTTAAAGGCCAAACAGTCCTTCTTCCAGTGCCCTTGCTTGTGACAATAGAAGCACTCGTTCTTTTCTGCCTTCACCCTTCCTGCCTTGTTCGTTCCCTGCACCTTCTTGACCCCACCCTTCGGTTTGGTGGCTTTCATCTTCTTCTTCCCTTTAGCTTTCGCTTTAGATTTAGAAGAAGATGATTGGCCAACATACAGAACGGGGGTCTTCTCCTTTTTCAAGGAGGTCTCTGCTACCCTCAACATATTAAGGAGCTTTGGAAGATCCGCTTCCATTTCGTGCATGTTGAAGTTCAGCACGAACTGAGAGAAGGTGTGGGGAAGGGACTGCAAAATCAAGTCGATATACAAATCATTCTCTAGCACGCATCCCAGGTTTGCGAGTTCCTTAATGAGGGTGATCATTTTGAGGACGTGCTCTCCAACAGGTGATCCTGGAGCTAACCTCATCTGGAAGAGTTTCCTTAAGGTTTCGTACCTCGCGATACGGGAGTGTTCACCATACAATTCCTTGCAATGGAGGAATATGGATACAATATCCATACTCTCGTGCTGTTTCTGGAGTTCATTATTCATGGACGCCAGCACGATACACTTAGCTCGCTCACAGTCTAGATCCCAGGTTTTACGAACTTCCTTGTCCGCAACTGAGGAATCTGGTCCTGGGATAAGGGAAGGAACAGCGGTGGTAACATATGCAACTTTGTCATAAGTCAGCGCAATATTAACGTTTCTTAGCCAATCTTTATAGTTCTGCCCGGTCAGTATATTCTTTTCAAGTAATAGTTTTAGTCCAGTCATGGTAGCTGCCAGAGAGAGAGAAAAGAAAACACTCAGCATATGCTCTTGCAAGTTTAGATTGGTTAATATTTTATCTAAACAGGATGGCTCCCACTGTTTCCTCAAATCCTTCTTCAAAACCTAAAAGAAGAACTAGTCAGGATTTAATCACACGTCACAATTCTTGCTTAACCTTTCAGCCAGGCTGGTGTTGGTACTTCGAGGGAGGTTTTCCAACGCTTTCGCGAAGTTCCTTAATTAAAGAACCTCTTTTCCCTGGAGGCGTAGCCCCTCTAACACCTTTCTAGGCACCTACTTGGTTTATAGCATTGATTGTTAAGTGAGAGAAATTCCCGAGAGTAATCCTACTCATCAGTGAGATCGGGATCCAACTATCATTGCATGATGCCCTAGATGGAAGCCACTCTAGTCACCACACTCCAGAAGGTAAGCTAAATCTGCAAGTTTCCTTTATATTTGAAACTCCCGATGTGATTTTTACCCCAAGCTCTTATAGACTTTGACGTAGGCCAACAAGTCATAAGACGCAAGTCAAGTTCTACCCGTCGTTGTCCTGATCAATTTAAATACATCGTACAAGCCCTTGACGTAGGCCAACAAGGTGTACGTCTGTATTAAACTAATGCATCTATCTATGCAACAAATAGGCACACACACTGCTACCATTCACTATGCCTTGACGTAGGCCAACAAGCATAGCATGAATACGATGTGCTGTCTATCTGAAACGACGGAGGGTTACGGCTGGTTTTTGGCAAAAAACCGTTAACTTAGTGAACTTGATTTGATCGAAGGAACTAAGATAGCTTTTAAAAGGAGTGGTTTAAGCTCCGTATTTAAAATTTTGCTTTTTCAAGAAAACCGAGTGGTTTTTAGAAATTGTTCCAACGATTCAGTTTAGGTTTTATTTTCTTTGCATTAATAATAATGCGTCCCATCTTTAACCTATCATTACAGATAACAACGAAAATACGACGTCCTCTTATGCCATCCGCATTCGCCACGGGGTCCCGTCATCACCCGTTAGGTTACTTAACTAACGACAGAGCGGGGGCTGGGCTAGCGCGGGTGTAAAACATAAGCGACGTCTAAATAGCTATCATATATATAGATATTTTACATTCGTCTGACGCAATGATATTCATTCCAGATCACAGATGAACTTAATTGGATTTGCAAGCAATCCGTGTTTGTTTTGAGCCTGCAACAAAATACGGATTACACAGTTGTGATGAATAGCCATTACCCCATCCACGACCCCTACGGGTGCCGCAAACTACCCGCCCGGCAGTTTGTGCACCCCACCTTGGGTCTGTCCTAGGAACAAAAACAGTAAAATGAAATAATACAACGATGGCTACAACCGCAACCTGGAAGTGCCCCGCAAAATAATATTACAACAAATTACTTTTACATCAAATGAATTAAATAATAACCCATCACATAACCCCGGCTATACATCACAACAGTCCAACACAGTTCATATGCACAAACAGATAAAATCCATTTCAGAAATGTGCAACCCCCTGCCAACTGACATACTAGCAGTTAGGGGAGGTTTACGAACACATTATACAATCACAGATATAATCCAACAAGCAAATACTGTATAATCCCGATCGATTAAACACTTTTAATCTTGCTCCAATGCTTCTCTGCAAATCTGAAACCTGAGCAAAAATTAAATATTCCAGAAAATCCCAAATATTACAGAGAACCAACACAAGAAAAATGGGTCCCTGGATCGTCAAATCGGCGGCGGAAGCGCGGCGGGATCAGTGCTATCCGCCGCGGTTCCGCGGCGCCGTAGGAGATTCAGGGGACCAAATTTTTTTTTTGTTCTACTAATGTCATTTTAAGCTTTCTGAACATCCCTGAAAAATTTTTGGACTTCATTTAAAAATCGACAGAAACTGATATTTTCGGGCTTTTCCGGTTTCGTTTTTTCCGTTCGAAATTCATACAAATTTGCAAGTAAGTTAAAAAATGTTTAGCGAGGCTCTGATACCACTGTAAGTCGATGTTCAACACCCCAATACTTGTGGGGAGGCGGAAATATGAATAACAATCTTGTTCTATGATCAAACATCGATTAACCGTATGAATCGTTTGCTAAACAAGTTTTAACAAAAGCTATAGAGTTCTAAACTACTATGTTAAGAGATTATACCAAACGGTTCTAGTCCTTCATCTTAATGTTATCTACGGCCTCTTTGGATCTCCACGTCCTCTTCGGCTTTCTTCCGTGATAGACGATCCACCCGAGAACCCTAATCCAAGCTATAACCTCTAAACTTGAGGTTACTTAGTTTCTCTAGTTTCTAAATAGAGTAGCTAAGGTGATGTAGAGATAGGTTATGGAGTAATTAGTCTTTCCTAATCCTTGTTCTCAACTCATGAGGGGTAGGATTAGGCTTGGTGAAGGAGAGAGAACTTGAAGAGAGAGAGTGAGAAGATGATAATGATAATAATAATGATAATGAAAAAGCTTCTCACTTGATATATGAAACATAATGAATAAGAAAGAAATGAATAATATGAGATTATTCATCATGTTTCATTAATGCAAGTGGGTGATTCATTATGTGAGTCATTAAGCATTTAATAATGCATTAATGACATGATGAATCACTCACAATGAGTCACTAATTCATTAAATGAAAATGCCACCTCTCTCTCCATGTCACATCCTTCTAGAAGCTTCTCGGAAAATTACGAGAACGCCCCTCTCATCCGTGAAAACACGGAAAAGCTTTAGACTGTATAAATCCAATAACCTGATACTAGAATCTGGCTTAAACCAAAGCCGACTAGTAAAAACTGTCCGAATGTCGTACGTGCGTTCAAACACGTATGCGTCCGAACCTTTGTCGTAAAACCATACGACCTCTATATCTTTTCGCCTGGGTTTGGGAAATCTCTGTGTGGGACTCTAAAGACTCGACTACTACGCTGGCAGTGGGTTTAACCACAGACCGCAAGCGGCACTAGCTGTACGTAACGGTCCCCAGGTAGTTGTCGATAAGAAAGCTGATGAGGTAACCCATCTGAAATTCTACTGAGCCTGTCTGTGACAATATCCGCGCAGTCCGGTCTGTTCGTCTAAGAGTATCGCATGTATGGTCTAGGGAGGTGGTGGACGTCAGACCCCTAATAACCGTACAAGTCGTGTCGGTATGGTTCAAAACCACCCGAGAATCTACTGATCCTTCCATCAGTAATCCTCAATCAGCCCTGGCCAGGGACTTATGGTAATGACCAAACGACCACAGTGCGATATCAACTCCCTATACCGGGAGAGACGAATCCCTAACAGTCGCTCACTACCTCCATGTGGCTCGGGACTGTGCCCAACTAAAACCTGTTTGCACGACTCCTTTGAGCCGTGGTAGGGTAATAATCAAAGCACAGTGGGAACTCACACGAGACAAATGATGACCTTAAGTCAACGGACTATCTGCACACATATCACCTGAGAACTGCTATCAGACGTTAGGTATAATACCATCCAGTCAGTTCTCGGCGAGTCCTGTCCGGTGTACTCACACCCAGTGAGCATCTGTATACAATCTTAGGTAAACACCACCAATGGTTGCGGGACCAATCCATCGCCCCTCGTCAGGGTCTAGATATGTATACACTAGTCTACTCCGGAGTATCGATGCCCAATCTCGATACTCCTGCGACCAGGGACATCTAAGGGTGTGCCTATTGACTATCCAGCTCCCACTAGTATGACTGCCATCACAACGCCGGTAGTCAGACAAACACCCTATGGGCTTGATCAACATATATATATAAATACCAAGTAAAATATATTATACGTTAAGACAAAGTCAAACCAAATAGCGTACTATCATATCAAGCAAGACTGTCATGTACATACATATCCCAAGCATCCTATACAATGTAGGCCTCTAGGGCATATATATCCAACAAGGTCAATTAGACGGGGTTGCAAACACTTGCTTCCGCTGTATTGATGATATATATATCTTGTGATAGTTTAACCAGATTGTCGTGATGGATAGCCCCTCGTGCGATTTGTTTGTATTAGTTTTGTTATTTGTATTTGTTTATTCGGGATGAGCTGCCGGATTGTAGTCGTCATTGCCGCTTGATATATATTCTTTTTGGGACACGTCCAGGTTGCGGGCGTAGTCACCATTGTATATATATTTTCATTACTTATACTAGGATACCCCGCGACGGAGTGCTCAAGTAGCCGGATTCGAGAATGCAGTGGTTGACCATCTTGTGGAGTCAAGAACGGGTCACCTCATTCTCTGATTGGCGGGTTGCTCTCCGCACTTATAGAGGGTGTAGCTCTGACCTACGGAGGAGTGCTCAAGTTACCGGATTCTAGAAAGCAAGGAGTATCGTGTTTCTAGAATTGGTGGGTAACTTGCCGCACTCGTAGGGGTCTTGGTTCGAGATTGTATGGGTTATCTACACGACCGAGGAACTTTGGTTTTCGTTTGCGGCTCAAACGTAACACAGGGCTCCTAGTTTATCCGCTATTTCATCTTGTTAATCACATGCCTGTGATGTTTATTACCTTCCTGTGATGATATATATAAATGTTGTATATGGTTTTCACCCAGGCTAGCCCTGCCCATGCATTGCCGTAAGTTAAGTAACCTTACGGTGAAGTCTCCGGACCCCGTGGCGAATGCGGGTAGTATATACATACATTCTATTTTGGTTATTTCTGTAATGAATAAGAACTTAATTGATGGGATCGCATTATAGATTTACTTCAAGGAAAAAAAAACCTAAATGATGTTGTCAGAACCAATTTTTAAAACTATTCGTTTTTCTTAAAAACCACTTGTTTTAAAATCGGAGCTTAAACCACTCCTTTTCAAAGCCACTCGAGTTCCTTCAACGATATCAAGTTCATTACGTTAATGGTTTTTCTCCAAAAACCAGTCGTAGCCCTTCGTCATTTCAGATTAGTAGCTCATAGTATTCATGCTATGTACGCTGGTCTCTATCAATGCATAGTGTACGGTAGCTAGGTGATGCATGTCTGTTGCATGGATATACGATTATCTAGAAAAGCCGCATAGTCACGTTGGTCTCTATCAAGGGCATGCGTGGGTGGATTTAGATCAATTTTGGATAATGACGGGTTGAACTTGATTAGCGACTTATGGCTCGTTGGTCTCTATCAAGGCCGTGAAGTCCTTAGGGGTAAAAACCACACCGGGAGTTTCAAATATAAAGGAAACTTGCCAGGCATACACATACCTTCTGGAGTGTGGTGACTTGAGTGGCTTTCGTCAGGTTATCATGCGATGATAGCTGGGTCCCGATTCTCACTATGAGTAGGTATTACTCTTCGGGATATTTTCACTTCACAATTAGCTAACCTATTTGGTGTCTAGAAAATGTTAATGATATTATGCTTCTGCAGAAACGGAGTTATTTAATTAGGTCTGTGTGAAAGCACGGGGAGCCTCCCTCGAAGTACCAACACTATCCTAACTGAACGGTTAGCGAAATTGTAAGGTGCAAATGATCCTGACTAGTTCTCCTTTTAGGGTTTGAAGAAAAATTCGAGGAAACAGTAGGAGCCATCCTGATTAGATAAAGTGATTAACCAATTTAATTTTGGTTAGAGTGCACGATGAGTGTTTATTTTCTCTATCTCTTTGGCAATGACTATGACCCGCATTAAACTAAAACTCGTGAACCAAGTCAACCGAACCTTTTTACAAACCTGGCTTTTTTTGTCATGATTCATGACAAAATCATATATATTCATGCCGCTCCTGCTTTACCCTTTGCTTTCTCCCAAACATTCCATATCACTATGAAAATCCACATAGAATGGATATAACTATCACGTATAGTTACATACGAACTCATACAAATTTATTTCAGTTCGTGAATGGATTCTGGTTCTGGAGAAAGAGAATAGGATTATTTGATTGTCTTTTCTATTTACCTTCTCTTAGGTTGCGAGGGCTCATAGTTTTAGAAGAGTACACCTATTACGCTTATTGGATAGTCTTCTTTCAAACCTTAGACATGTGTCGAAAGGTAGGCAAAGAAGATAACCAATTAGTCTAAAAATGATGTACAGAAGGTAAGAAGTAAAGTCATATAAAGGGATTGGAGCAAGCGCAATGAAAATTGTAACTAATTTCATGAGTCTAGTATTAGAAGAGGTATTACTAGGAATACCCGGACACCCCCTTGAAACATTTTTTGTTTTAGTATTACTGTGCGGTATTAATTGAAAACTACTTTCCCAATTAAATTCTGACTCCAGGGTATGTATTTACTGGACTTGATTCTTACATCTGTATTGTAGGGTTACCTAGCCGACAACAAGGAATCGAGAGGCATTGTTCATGCCATTTTTAAAAATTTTCTATGCTACTTAACCCTAACCCTAGAATCTTAACTTGAGAATTAGACAATACAACATGTAAACTACTTTACATCTAAGTGAATATGGAATACAACCTTTGTAGACCGGTCCTTCACTTCAAATGCTCCGTGTAGAAGTCCCTTCGCTCCAAGTAGTGGTGATCCAGACTCTCCGTAGGCTCCAATAGTCGAAATGAACGAGCTTGCTCAATGATCTTCGAGGCCGAAAATGATCTACTTTGAGGAGACACCAACTCAAGCTTCCTTTTCACTAATTAAGGATTAGTGAAGCTAACACCCTAAACTAAATGGCTAATCTAGTAGAGAATGATGAAGTAGGAATTTTTCTCACTTTAGAATTCTTTTTCTCACTATTTTTCTTCACTTCCTCAAAAGCTAGAAAGCTTTCTCTTGTTAAAGATGAAGATGTAGAAGATAGAATGAATAATGTTATGTGTGTGAGAATAGCAACCATGGGTGAGATAATATCTCATATTAACCCTTGTAGAGACATAACCGTGGCTAATTAGAATGATTGGGTTAATAAATATCTTAAGTAAAACAAAATTAGTGGACTAAGTCAATGGTTCCACAAGCTTCTACAAGCTTCAACCATGAACAATTTTCCATCTAATTTTAGATTTACTTTAAACAAATAAACCCTACATTATAATGAGTATGGTGTAAGTCTCATACACCCATGTTGCATGTATAATCAAGCATGACAAAAAGAAAACACAATAAATATATATCACATATATATTAAGTGTGCAAAAGTGAGAAATAGAAATGCTTAAGTGAGCAAATATTAGTTAATGTAAATTAATATATCAAATATAAAATTATACATTAAATCATTAAATCAACACTTGATTTAATAATCCGGCTATATCACATACAACCGACTAATATTATTTGTATCAACTCATCGAATCAACACTTGATTCGATAACCCGGCTATATCACATATAATCGACCGATACAAATATCGCGAGAATAAAATACGATATCACATACTCGTATTAATCTCAGTCCCGTACATATCACATATGTTCTCCTACTTCATTTCTTCTGAGCCAGTAAACCTCTGTGTAGGACTTTAAAGACTCGTCAATACGCCGGCAGTAGGTGATGATCATATCTGTCACCTACAAGCCGTCAGCGGTACTAACTGGACGTAACGGCTACCCGGGTATTGAGCGATCAGAAGATCAACAAGCAGGCCTACTCATACTCCTGTAAAGCCTGTCAGTAACACTACCATACAGTCCGGTCTCTTCATCTGATATGTCGCATATCCAGTCTAGCGGTGGTAAATGTCAGACCCCAGTAACTGATAAGTCATGCCGATGTGAGGCTCATAACGGGTCGAGAAACTACTGATAACACTTACCAGTAGATCTCCGTATCAGCATTGGCCAGGGACTTACTGTTATAGCCAATCGAGCATAGCGCAACATCAACCCCCAATACGGGAGAGACGAAACCCCTTCTATCGCTCATTGCCTCCATGTGATTCGGGACTGTACCCAAAAGCCACCGTTTTGCACGTTCTCTTGAACGTGGTAAGGTGGAAATCAAAGCACAGTGGGAATCACACAAGACTCTATGATGATCTCGGGTCTACAGACTAATTTGTACCAGTGTCATCAGAGAACTGCTATCTGACGATAGGTATAATATCAACTAGGAGTTCTCGGCAAGTCCGTTCAGTGTACCCAATCTCCACTGAGCACCCGTATACCATCTTTGATGTCAAACACCAATGGATGTGGGATCATCCATCGTCCATCATATGGGTTAAGAAGCGTATACGCTGGTCTACTCTGGAATATCGATACCCTGTCTCGATACACCCTCGACTGGGAACAATTAAAAGATGTACTTGTGGACTACCCTGGCCCCAGTAGTATGATCTCAATCATAGTCCTTGTAGTCAAGTACTCATCCTAAGGGCTTTATCAATATATGAGAGCAAGACAGTAGCACAATACAAGTCTACATGTTAAGACAAAGAGCAACCAGATAGCATACTATCATGTCGAGGAAGAAAGTCCTCTCTATATATATCCAAGCATCCACAATAATATACATCACATGTACAATAATGGCCTCTAGGGCATACATATAACTAACAAGTATAATTTTACAGATGTTAAGTGGGAGTAGAATATTGGGAATTGGGTGAATAGATCCTCAAAATCATAATTCTTTGTAATTGGTAATTTTGAGGAAATCACTTGGGTTTTCCTAACGACAAATATTTGGTTTTGAATATCCGTTGTTATGCACCAATTTCAAACTGATATATCTGTACGTTTATTTCATAAAGTGAGATATAACTTTTTGAAATTGTATTTATAACACTTACCTTTATCAGTTAATTATTAGGTAAGGTGCATTCAATAACGGTGTAATTCTTCTTAAGCATAATACAGTTTTAACCTACGACATACAGGGTTTGAGTTATTAAACTTAGAGAACTTATACAAAATATTGTATGTTGTCCAATGTGTATTAGGACAATGGTTGGTACTCATACTATATTCCGTTTAATTATGACTTCTCTGGTTTTAGACACACATTTCGTTGAAATACAATGTCCAAATTTTGAGAAGTTATAGGTATAACAATAAAATAAAGAACCATAGATTGGAAGTATCAAGATTCTTTGAGATGATCGAAGATGTAGAAACTTATGCCAGATATTCCGTTGTAAGTAATATATTTGAGAACTTTCTTCTCTCTTAGGTTACTCATCCGTGGGTGCGCTCCTTGATGAGTAATGCTGCTTGGCTTTCTTCCATTTAGTCGATATGCACTGGAAACAGCTGCACAATTTTTGAATCTGGTTCCAATTAAATTAGTGGCTTTGTTTGTATATTGGATATATAATAGATTCATATCTTAATAATTTTAAGGTATATGGAGTTGTCCGGCTTATGCTTAAAACAAGAATCCGGATAAACTCAAGGCACGTTTCAGTAATAGCAGTTTGTGGGTTATCCCGGGTTTTGATGAGGGTTAATATTCTACCATTTGCAGAATCAGTAGTTATATTGTTCTTGACTCACCAACTTTTAGTAAATGAATTCTTTTTAGAAAATATTAGTGGGAGTATGGTAGAATTGGAAGTAATTCCAGAACCATAAACTGTTACTGAATATTTAATAGAACTTATGGATTCAATTGGATTCAACAATCCATTAGCCACTCCGCAGATTTAGTGGGTAACCTCAGCTACCCGAGAGGTATTTCGGTCACTTCAAAGACGGTGACAGGGAGGTTTTGATGATCAAATTTTATCACCACTGCTGTCTTAGACTATGAGATCTGGCAGGTGGATGACTATAATGTCATTCTAAATTGAATTTAGAAGTGCACATGTATATGGCTCTGCCAGGGGGTTGTTGTAGTCAGTAGGAGCTGCGGATGTGTGGTGGGCCAGTAGCTTATATCTATTTATAGACTAAAGCAAGTATAGCGGAGATGGGTCATCTATTTTTGATGTGAAAGCCATAGTGTTTGACTTCATTAAAGAAAGACATATAGACCTGGTAAGAAGGTTGGGTAAAGAGTACTGTCCGAGTTTTTAGATGACACACTCCTGATAAGAAGTGTTGTTCCTATACTACAATCGGTTAAACTTTGATTGTCATAGATGTTTCTTCACATAAAAAATGGATAAAATATCAGATAATCTGACGACTAGATCTATGGTTTTAGATCTAGATTTGGAAAGTGTCTCAATTTGGGTATTTTGATACCATTCTAAAGTATTTTAAAATGGACGACTCCAGGCATGGTGGTGTACCTGTGTGTGATAAAGTCATCCTCTCTAAAGAGATGTCCTCTGGACTGATGAGGAGAGAGATTTTGCATGATTGACATATCACTTACTTAGGCAATTGAATCAATCATGAGATATCAAGTACCACATCAGATATTGCTGTTGCACTAGCTGCAATAAGCAGATATTAATCCAATTTTGGAGAAACATTGGGAAGCAGTTATGGACATGAGAGGATGTTCTTGATATATGGTAACGGCAGCCTCCTTTATGAGGCGGTTATCATTTCAGGCTTCCAAGGTGACCTGGATGACAGAGTTATTATCAGAGTTAAAGTTTATCTTCTTTTGAGGGGCAGTATGTTGGACAGTGATCCAAGCGGATACTGAGGTAGGTATGGTGCAGGATACTGATTAAATTCTATGGAAGATACAGTCTAAGAAATTTGTTGGATTTGGAGTTCATTTATGAACTTGGTCCCATCAGATATCCAGACAAGTTCTAAGATAGGTATCGCTCATTTTGGAAGATAGTTGTTCTCCACGAAATTGAGATATAGAAAGATAAAGATAGAAGTATTGGAGCGGATCCACTCACTGAGGCTATTTCTCGAACACGAATGTTTCGTAAACATGATTTGCGAAACTGATTAGTAGAGAAGTTGGGTGTTCGGTATCACACGGGCTGTGAGTATGCAACACTGTAATAATTAGCTTTAAGTGCAAGTGGGAGATTGTTGGCCATAGTGCCCTCAAAGAAATTATTGTAATCGTAAGCAGGCGATTATAATAATTGAGGGAGGACTTATATGGGTAGAACAGTCTTACTCGAGATACTAGTATGCTATCTGGTTCATGTCTATCATTATTTACATGTATTATATGGTATTACGGATCACTATTACATGTTGATAGAGCCCTTAGGATTCTTGCTTGACTATTAGGGTTATTGTGGCGATCACATTTATGAGAACTGGGTAGTCTATAAGCAAATCCTTAAATGTCCCTAGTCGTGGGAATATCGAGACTGGGTATCAATATTCCAGAGTAGACTAGTGTATACATTTCTTGACCCCGACGAGGGGCGATGGTCTGTCTCACAACTATTGGTGTTAGTTAGTCACCAAAGATAGTATACAGGTGCTCATTGGGTTATGAGTTATACTGGACGGACTCGCCGGGAACTTGCTAGATGGTTTTATACTTATTGTCAGATAGCAGCTCTTTGGTGACATGAGTACAGCTTAGTCTGTCGAACTGAGATCGTCATTTTTCTCGTGTGAGTTCCCACCGTGCTTTGATTCCTACTCTACCACGGCTCTACCGAATCGTGCAAACATGTTTTAGTTGGGCACAGTCCCGAGCCATATGGAGGCATTGAGCGGATCGTCGGGGATTCGTCTCTTCCGGTATTGGGGGTAGATATCACGTTGTGCACGGGTAGCCATCACCAGAAATCATTGGCCAAGATGGACGAGATTTACTGATTTGGATCGGTAGTTTCTCAGTGGTGATGGGCTTCACACCGACACGACTTATCGTGTTATTATGGGTCTGATTTTATCCACCCCTAGACCCGATATGCGATACTCTTAAACGACAGACCGGACTGTACGGATACTGTCACTTTCAGGCTCAGTGGGGATACGAACAAGTTCGTTTGTCGGCCTTCCTTGCATTCAATGCCTGGATAGCCGTTACGTACAGCTAGTGCCGCTGATGTGCTTGTAATTAAACCCACTACCAGAGTATTGTCGAGTCTTTAGAGTCCCACACAAAGGGTTTCCCATCTCAGGAGAAACAATGTAGTGTACGTACTCAGGTTTGATTAAAACACGTGTTTTTGTACACGTGCTTTTAATCGGACATTTTGTTAATACTAGCCGGTTTGAAAGATAGCCAGGTTATCACATTTTGGATTAAATGTGACCGTAACGAGTGAAGCGTAGTGAACGGCGAATCGTTCATATCTTTTTAGTATCTCTCTTTTCGGTATTCGTATTTTGACAGAATACTATATTTATACGAATACGAGTATTTGTATAAATACGTGTATTTTTTCTTGATATAAATATGGATATTCATATCTTATACGAATACGGTATTCGTATTTTGATATGAGTACGGGTGTATGTATTTATAGCATATAGTGTATTAGTGTGTGTGTGTGTGTGTATGTATGCATGCATGTATGTATGTATGTATATGTATGTATGTATATGTGTACATGTGAGGTGGCTCTCTTCTCTTATCATCTTTTCTTGGTTATGTTAGAATGTTGTGGGCTTATGACTCACCATGGTGAGTCACAAGTCCACTCATTCATAACATAAAAGAAAAGAAGAAAAAGAAAGAAGAGAGAATTCTTTAGCCATGCTTGATGCTTCCTCACTTGCTTTCGTTACCCAATCTTCTTCTTCCTCCTCTCTTGGTTTTTTCTGAGTTGAGAATGGAAAAGTATTATGAGAGATCAATTAGAGATTAGCCACTACTATAACCTAGTGATCAATTCCTAACAAGTTTTGATCACTTGTTGCTTCACTTAGATTATTGGTGTGAAGCTAGAGCCTAAGTTTGTGTTCCCTCGGGTGGATCATCTACGATGAGGAAGACCGACTCCCAAGCTCGTTCCTGATGACTTAGGATCTTAAGAAGTGGCGCAGAAGACGAAGGACATGATTACAAAGGTTGTAATCACTAACCGAGTAGTTAACTCCTTCTAGTATGTTTTCTAGTTTAGTGTTTTGATTCGATTCTAGGTTGTAGAGTTCGTGCTCGAGTTTCGAAAATTTTCGTTTGTATTCCGCATTGGCCGCTAGTTTGTGGCACGAACATGAGTGTCTACCTATAGCATGTGGATCTGCTTCAACTTCTCAACAGGAAAGTCTTCGGGCTCAAGTGGTTCCTGTTGATACGCCAAACTCGACCAATTCGGACTGTTTTTCATACTATATAATAGTTTAGAAAAATTAGTTATTTCTGACTTTTAAAAATTGTTTTGAGTGTAAAATTCCCAGTTTCCGAAAAAACGATTGAAAAACCTATTTTAGATATTTTTCAGGAATTTTATCAAATATTTTATGAAAAATCCAAGCAACAGTTCACCATGTGTTTGGTGACCACACGCATGGAGAACTTTTGCAATTTTTAAAACCTAAATCAGATTTTAAACGATTTGAAATGTTTCTGGAAGAAAAATTCTTTATATAGTTCACTATGCGTGTCCCTACCCAACGCATGGTGAGTTGGAATAATATTTTACTATTTTTAAAACAATAAAATTGTTAAAATTCAATAAAAATAAGTTTTTAAAAGATGTACTTCACTATGCGCTGGGTTACAATACGCATGGAGAACTACAACAATAAATCTGAACAATAAAATGGCTTTATCGATTTTAAAACGAATTTTAAAAGCTGCAGTTCACCTTGCGTTTGGTGACAACATGCATGGAGAACTACAGCAAGAAATCCAAACGATTTAAAAGTTTTCTCATTTTAAAAACTAATTTTCAAAAGCAGTAGTTCTCCATGCGTATTGTAACCACATGCATGGAGAACTGTTGCCCTATTTTTAGCATTTTCTCAACAATTTTCAATAATTTTCGACGAGAACTTCGTTCCTTCTCTCCATGCATTTTGGGACCCAACACATGGAGACCTATACGGCTGAACAGCCTAAAACAGCTAGTTTTTTTAGTTACTTGACACCATATGCTATAAATACAGCCCTAGAGCTCTCATTTATCTTCATCCCGAAGTCAAAAGCCCTAGAGCTCATTTCAAAAGTCAGAGAAAGACTCCAAAGTTCTCAACACACAACAACGAAGTTCTAGCGGTATCCGGAGGAGGCGCAGAGCGACAGTCTTCTTCGAAACAGGTTTCTTCTTCCCCCTCTCTCTTTTTTAATATCATTTTGCATCTAGAACAGCTATTAAATTTATTATGCATATATAATCTTAGACCGATAGGGGTAGGGATAAGTCATTTCCCCGACAGTCAGGCTGGTAAGTTATTTATCTCCATTCCTTACGTTTTATGCGCCATTTACCTAGATCTGATACTGCACTGCTATTCATCTTATAGATCTTGCTTATATATGACAGATAAAACAAGGAAAATACTGATAAGGACCAGAGCCTCTTTGAAGCGCTGGCACTTGCAAAGAGAGTTATCGAACAACTCAACATAATCTTCTGTACCGAAGGGTGTCCGGAGGGCCCAAGATAAAATCTGCAGGTGGCGAGTGTTCATACCAAAATACTATATCTTGTTGCCACCCATTTTTTTATCGCATTGCATAATGGTAGGTGCTTTTGATGTTAGTGTATATGCCCTAGAGGCCATTACTGTATCATACTAGTATGTATATTACTTGATGGAAGCTTGGGATATTCACAGTTGTACAGACAATCTTGCTCAATATAGTAGTATGCTACTTGGTTTGTCTCTGCTTTAATGTGTACTTGTGTGTTTATTTACTATATCACCTATACGCATTAGTAGAGCCCTTTGGATCTTTGCTTGATTACCGGCGTTGTGATGGCGATCACACTCGTGGGGGCTGGGTAATCTACAAGCACATCCTTATACACGTCCCTAGTCGTGGGAGTATCGAGATAGGGCATCGATACTCCGGAGTAGACTAGCGTATACGCTTCTCATCCCAGCACGGGAGACGGTCTGTCCCACAGCCGTCGGTACGTCGTACTTGAGATAGTATGCGGGTGCTCGTTAGGTTACGAGTACACTGGACAGGACTCATCGGGAACTGATGGTTGGTATTATACCTATCGTCAGTTATCAGTGCCCAGGTGACATGAGTACAGCTTAGTCCGCTGACTTGACACTGTCACTCCGCCTTGAGTGTGTTCCCACTGTTCTTTGATTACTACCCTACCACAGCTCTTCTGAGTCGTGCAAACAGGTAGTAGTTGGGAGCAGTCCCGAAGCACTTGGAGGCAGTGACGGTTAGACAGGATTCGTCTCTCCCGGTATTGGGGGTTGACATCGCGCTGTGTCTAGGAGAGCCATTACACGAGTAGTCCCTGGCCAGGGCAAGCGAGATATACTGGTAGGTTTCCAGTGTTATCTCAGGGTGTATTGGGCTTCACTCCGACACGACTTGTACCGCTATTAGGGGACTGACGTTTACCGCCCCCCTAGGCCCGCCATGCGATGTATCAGACGAACAGACCGGACTGTACGGAGAATGTCACATTCAGACTCAGTAGGAGTTTATATGGGTTTTTACCTCGTCAGTCTTCTTATCGGCATCTACCTGGGGACCGTTACGCACAGCTAGTGCCGCTTGCGGTCCGTGGTTAAACCCACTGCCAGCGTAGTGTCGAGTCTTTAGAGTCCCACACAGAGGGTATTCACCTCTGGGCAAAACAGGGTAGAGGTCGCATGGTTTTGCGGCAGGGTTCGTTCTCATCCGCGCACTTGTGCACGTTTGGAGTCCGGACGGATTATACTGGCAGGCTCTGGTTTGAGCCAGATACTGGTATATGTTTTGGGGTTGCTTTTATCTCTCAGTATTCTTGTTCCTCGGAACGAGAATGCAGGTGTGTATGCAGAGTTGCTTGAGGCGGAGGATGAGGTCTTTCATTAGGGTTTCGGAACGGGTGCGTATGCACAGTTAACAGTCGTCTTTTTCCAAACCCTAATGGATTTTTGAAATATCAATTAATAATAGTAATTAAATGAAATAATGTTATGGTTGATTTTGTTGACTTGTTGACCATGGTTGACTTGTTGACCATGGTTGAATGTTGACCATCATCATTGCTTTGCAAGGATACTCCTTGATTCTAGCTTACATTCATTTATTAAAGTGATGATGGTGGTCATTCACAATACAACCATCAACTATTTCATTTTGATTTATTATTATTAATTAGATAAATCATTTTCCTTTTGTTATGGTTGCAAGAGGAAAATAGATCATTCTATCATATTGATTCTCTCTCCTCACTTCATCTTCTTCCTCCTCTTGTTCAAGGAGAGCAAATCTCATGTGTTGAGAATCATCTCCTTGAAGATATAACACCCCAAAGCACACTCTACTCACTCTAAGGTAGAAGGTCTAGCAAGCCGAATACCTTAGTTCTCTCAAGATCGAGAAAGGAGCCCAAGGATGAAGCCCTCAGGTGGATCTATCTTCGGCAAAGAGGAGACGAGGAGGGGAAGCCATTCAAGCTACTACAAAGAGCAAGAAAGAAGAAGAACAACAAGAAGAGAAGGAGTTCAAGTTGAGGTATAACCACTTTGCCGAGTAGTTAACTCTTCTTTGCAAGTATGCTAGTTTAGTTTAGCAAAGATCCGGCTTTTACGGTCCATGTTACAAAGTTTAGAAAATTTTTGTTTTACCGTTTCCGCATCCCCGAAAGTACCGGGAGAGGTAACGTGGACCTAACAGTGGTATCAGAGCCTAACTAAACATAAACTAGCTTGGTAGTGAAGTGTACCGAAGTTCGAAACGGAAAAATCGATAAAACCAAGTTGCAAAAACCTGAGTTTCTGTTAAAATTTTTTCTGGTCAAAACAAAATTTGTCATGCACCTAAAATCATCTCAGGGTTTTCTAAAGATAACCACCAAAAACGAGCCAGATATCTGACCAAACGAGCGCGTTTCCGCGGCGACAGAAAGCTATGTCGCCGCGGATCCGCGGCCGTCTTGTCTCTTCTCTGCCTCGATTTTGGTGCAGTATATCTCAGTATTGGTTTTAGGATTTTTGAGATATATTATATGTGCCCAGATTTTCCAGAATAGAAATTTGTTTTTGGGGGCCTATAATTCCGTATTTTTCCGAACTTCACTACACTTTGACTATGTTGGTTATATCTGTGATGTTCTTATGTATTGAACGTCGGCTAATCGCTATATGTCGATTAGTCGGGATTATACATATCTGTGATCTGTGATTGTTGTTGATGGTTTGTGTATATGAACTCGTTGGATTGTCGCGGATGAATAGCCGGGGTGGATGTGAGATGAGAGTTTCTTTTTTCTTTCATTCATGTAATAAATTTGTAAATTGATGTAATATTATTTGTATGGCCGCACAACCGGGTCGGGGTTGTAGCCGTCATTGTATAATTCTTTTTACTGTTTATGCTCCTAGGATAGACCTATGGAGGGGTGCACAAACTACCGGGTACTTGGCGGGTAGTTTGCCGCACCCGTAGGGGTCTTGGGTGGGGTTTTGGCTATTCACCGCGACCGTGTAATCCGCTTTTCGTTGCAGGCTCGAACGGATTGCGGATTCGTAGTATATCCAATGTATTCATCTGTGCTCTGTAATGTCTATCATTGCTTTATATTTAGGCGTTGCTTATGTTTTACAGCCGTGCTAGCCCAGCCCCCGCTCTGTCGTTAGTTAAGTAACCTAACGGGTGATGACGGGACCCCGTGGCGAATGCGAATGGCATAAGCGTACGTCATATTTTGGTTGTTTTCTGCAATGGTAGGATTTAAATGATGGGACGCATTAAAAGAACTAATGCAAGAAAATAAACCTAAAAGACGTTGTTGGAACAAGTTTTTCAAAAAGCTGTTATTACAAGGACGTTCATCTTTTTGTTTTGCATCGAGGTATTCGGTTATGAATGCCCAGCACCTCAATCGACGAGGCAAGGGCCGAGATCCCCTCATCGGGAGTGACCCCTTGGACAAAAAGGTTTGCGTCAGGGTAATAACTTCACCATAGTCGATTATTCTTGCTTTGCATCGAGGTATTCATCTTACGAATGCCCAGCACCTCACTCGACGAGGAAAGAGCCGAGATCCCTTCACAGGGAGTGACCTCTTTAGCAAAAAGTTTTCGCCACTATATTTTCAAAAGTGTATCATGTTCCTTCAACGACATCAAGTTCATTACGTTAACGGGTTTTCGCCAAAACCCAGTCGTAGCCCTCCGTCATTTCGGATTGATATTGCTTAGTATTCGTGCTACGTATTTCGTGCTCAGCCGAGGCGTAGTGTACGGTAGCTATGTAATATTTTTCCGTAGGATACAAAGTGATTGGTTAGGACAGTCGTACGGTCATTTTGGCTCAGACAAGGACTCGTACGGGTGGGTCTAATGCAGTCAAGATAATGACGGGTTGAACTTGACTAGGATCCTTTGATATGTTGGCTCAGTCAAGGTCACTTGGGTCCTAGGGGCAAAAACCACATCGGGAGTTTCAAAAGTACCGAGACTTGCAGATTTAGCATACCTTCTGGAGTGTGGTGACTAGAGTGGATTCCATCTAGGTCATCACACAATGATAGTTGGATCCCGATCCCACTGATGAGTTGGATTACCCTCGGGAGATTATTTCACTTAACAATCAATGCTATAAACCTAGTAGGTGACTAGAAAGGTGTTAGCGGGGTTACGCCCCCAGGGAAAAGAGGTTCTTGAATTAAGGAACTTCGCGAAAGCGTTGGAAAACCTCCCTCGAAGTACCGACATTGGCCTGGCTGAAAGGTTAAGCAAGTATTGTGACGTGAATTAAATCCCGGCTAGTTCTTTTTTTAAAAAAGGTTTTAAGAAGAATTTGAGTAAACAGTAGGAGACATCCTGGTTAGATAAATTAATAAACCAATCTAATCTTGCAAGAGCATACGCTGAGTGTTTCTTTTCTCCCTCTCCAGGCAGCAACCTTTTCATGCCCTAATCAAGATAATAAAATGTATCGCTTGACCGATCCGAATTCTTATTCGGGACTGGGGAAAGTTGGTTCAGCTCTAACTTGTGACAACAGTCATGAGTATGAGAATGGGATAAAGGAAAGTATGGATTTCCAGGATACCCAGTTGAAGAAGAAGCATGGTTTTGCATCTACTTCAGGTGTTCTTGTAATTGAGAACTGTTTTACGGTCAGCCCTACCTCCTGGGTACTTGATACCGGATCAGAATCTCATATCTGTAATTTATTGCAGGGACTGAGAAAAAGTAGGAAAGTTGCACCGGGTGATATGTCGCTCAGAGTAGCGAACGGAGCATAAGTTAATGCGGCAGCCGTCGGTGAATATCACCTAGTATTGCCAAATGGCAAGACTATGATTTTGAACGATTGCTACTATGTACCCTCCATGGTTTGCAACATCATATCAGTTTCTTTACTCGATAAAGATGGATATAACTTTGTTCTTGA
The DNA here is from genome assembly GCA_030015575.1 of Agapanthus africanus. Lineage (NCBI taxonomy): Eukaryota > Viridiplantae > Streptophyta > Magnoliopsida > Asparagales > Amaryllidaceae > Agapanthus > Agapanthus africanus. The sequence goes on from CM057343.1 coordinate 518,998,196, forward strand.
AAAGAATATCATGAACATTTACCTTCATAAGGTACTGGTTGCAGAGGGTACACTGTGTAATGGTATCTACGTTCTAAATCAGAATACAGTTCTCAATATACAAAACACACGCAAGAGGAAGAATTCAGATACGAATGAATCCTACTTGTGGCATTGTAAACTTGGTCATGTCGGAGAGAAAAGACTGAGTAAGTTGCATAAAGATGGACTCTTGGATGCGTTCGAGTTTTCATCTTATGAAACTTGTCAATCTTGTCTCAAAGGGAAGATGACCAAATCTCCGTTCACCGGACATGGAGAAAGAGCAGCAGAGCTCTTGGGACTCGTACATAGTGATGTATGTGGTCCGATGTCTATACATGCAAGGGGTGGGTTCTCGTACTTCATCACATTCACTGACGATCTCTCTAGGTTCGGATATGTGTATCTGATGAAACACAAATCTGAAGCTTTTGAGAAATTCAAGGAATTCAGAAACGAAGTAGAGAACCAGACAGGCAAAAGTATCAAGATCCTCCGGTCTGACAGGGGAGGGGAGTACTTAAGCACGGAATTCCTAGATTACTTAAAAGAGAATGGTATTCTCTCTCAGCTTACTCCTCCTTATACACCACAGCACAACGGTGTATCGGAGAGGAGGAATCGTACCCTACTGGATATGGTTCGCTCCATGATGAGTAATGCCGAGTTACCTCTTTCATTTTGGGGACATGCGCTCTTGACAGCAGCATATCTGTTGAATGATGTTCCGTCTAAATCTGTGCCTAAGACACCGTTCGAGATATGGAATGGTAAAAAGCCGTATCTTAAACGTATTAAGGTATGGGGTTGTCCGGCCTATGTAAAAGTACAAAATCCGGACAAACTTCAGGCACGTTCAGTTCTATGTAAATTTGTGGGATATCCTAAGAACTCCACAGGATATCTGTTCTACCACACCGAGGAACAGAAGGTGTTTGTATCTCGCCACGCCACCTTTTTAGAGTGGCAATTTCTTGCAAAAGAAACAAGTGGGAGTTCGGTAGAACTGGAAGAAATTCAGCGACCACAAAATGAAACTGAAGATTTGACAGAACCTCAGAATTCAATAACCCCAGAAGAACCTCAGCCACTCCGCAGATCTGGTAGGATTTCTCATCCGCCCGAGAGATACTACGGTTTTCTCATAGACGGGGATCGAGAGGATTGCATCTTGGAAGAAGATGACCCTACCAGTTTCAGGCAGGCCATTATCAGTAGGGACTCTGATAAGTGGCAGGAAGCAATGCAATCCGAAATGGAGTCCATGTACGCCAATAAAGTGTGGACCTTGGATATTGCTCCACCTGGGGTAAAACCCGTTGGATGCAAATGGATCTACAAAAGGAAACTTGGTGTAGATGGGCAGGTGGAAACCTATAAAGCTAGACTCGTTGCAAAAGGTTTTCGTCAAAGACCTGGTTTGGACTATGACGAGACTTTTTCTCCGGTGGCTATGCTCAAATCCATTCGGATCCTACTTGCCATTGCTGCCTTCCATGACTATGAAATCTGGCAGATGGATGTTAAGACGGCTTTCCTAAACAGTTGTTTGGAAGAGTGCGTTTACATGGATCAACCAGAAGGTTTCGTAGACAGTGGGAGCAGCGGAAGGGTGTGCAAGTTGCTTAAATCCATTTATGGATTAAAACAGGCATCGCGGAGCTGGAACATCTGTTTTGATGAGGCAATCAAGGAATTTGATTTCATCAAGAACGAAGATGAACCCTGTGTATATAAGAAGATTGTAGGACGAACTGTCGTGTTCCTAGTCTTGTACGTGGACGACATTCTTTTGATAGGAAATGATATTCCTATGCTACAATCGGTCAAGCTATTTTTGTCACAAAGGTTCTCCATGAAAGACCTGGGTGATGCCTCGTACATTCTGGGGATCAAGATCTATAGTGATAGATCCAAGAGACTACTGGGACTTTCGCAGTCCAGGTACATAGAGACCGTACTAAAGAGATTTAGTATGGAGGATTCCAAGCGCGGTAACATACCCGCATTGCACGGAATTACCCTCTCCAAGAAGATGTCTCCTAAGACTGACGAGGAGAGGGTTCGCATGAGCACTATACCCTACGCTTCGGCGGTAGGATCTATAATGTATGCGATGCTATGTACAAGACCAGATGTAGCTTATGCGCTGAGCGCGGTAAGCCGGTATCAGTCAGACCCAGGGGAGGACCACTGGACAGCAGTGAAGAACATTCTCAAGTACCTGAGAAGGACTAAGGAGATGTTCCTGGTTTACGGTAATGGAGACCTCAGGGTCGAGTCCTTTACCGATTCAAGCTTCCAGAGTGACAAAGATGACAGCAAGTCTGTCTCGGGTTTTGTGTTTACCCTCAACGGAGGGGCGGTATGTTGGAGGAGTTCCAAGCAGGATACCGTCGCAGACTCGACGATGGAGGCTGAATACATTGCTGCAAGCGATGCCGCAAAAGAGGCTGTCTGGATTAAGAAGTTCATTAGTGAACTTCAGGTGGTTCCGTCCATTATTGACCCAATACCTTTGTATTGCGATAACAATGGGGCTATAGCTTTAGCGAAGGAACCAAGGTCCCATCAGAAATCCAGGCACATCTTAAGGCGGTATCACCTGATCAGGGAGATCATTGATCGACAGGAGATCGAGGTGCGGAGAGTGGACACAAAGGACAACACTGCGGACCCATTCACGAAGGCTTTACCCCAGACTCAGTTCGAGCGGCTCATCGAGATGATAGGTCTTCGATACGCCAGTACATGGCCTTAGTGCAAGTAGGAGATTGTTAGTGTATATGCCCTAGAGGCCATTACTGTATCATACTAGTATGTATATTACTTGATGGAAGCTTGGGATATTCACAGTTGTACAGACAATCTTGCTCAATATAGTAGTATGCTATTTGGTTTGTCTCTGCTTTAATGTGTACTTGTGTGTTTATTTATTATATCACCTATACGCATTAGTAGAGCCCTTTGGATCTTTGCTTGATTACCGGCGTTGTGATGGCGATCACACTCGTGGGGGCTGGGTAATCTACAAGCACATCCTTATACACGTCCCTAGTCGTGGGAGTATCGAGATAGGGCATCGATACTCCGGAGTAGACTAGCGTATACGCTTTTCATCCCAGCACGGGAGACGGTCTGTCCCACAGCCGTCGGTACGTCGTACTTGAGATAGTATGCGGGTGCTCGTTAGGTTACGAGTACACTGGACAGGACTCGTCGGGAACTGATGGTTGGTATTATACCTATCGTCAGTTATCAGTTCCCAGGTGACATGAGTACAGCTTAGTCCGCTGACTTGACACTGTCACTCCGCCTTGAGTGTGTTCCCACTGTTCTTTGATTACTACCCTACCACAGCTCTTCTGAGTCGTGCAAACAGGTAGTAGTTGGGAGCAGTCCCGAAGCACTTGGAGGCAGTGACGGTTAGACAGGATTCGTCTCTCCCGGTATTGGGGGTTGACATCGCGCTGTGTCTAGGAGAGCCATTACACGAGTAGTCCCTGGCCAGGGCAAGCGAGATATACTGGTAGGTTTCCAGTGTTATCTCAGGGTGTATTGGGCTTCACTCCGACATGACTTGTACCGCTATTAGGGGACTGACGTTTACCGCCCCCTAGGCCCGCCATGCGATGTATCAGACGAACAGACCGGACTGTACGGAGAATGTCACATTCAGACTCAGTAGGAGTTCAGATGGGTTTTTACCTCGTCAGTCTTCTTATCGGCATCTACCTGGGGACCGTTACGCACAGCTAGTGCCGCTTGCGGTCTGTGGTTAAACCCACTGCCAGCGTAGTGTCGAGTCTTTAGAGTCCCACACAGAGGGTATTCACCTCTGGGCAAAACAAGGTAGAGGTCGCATGGTTTTGCGGCAGGGTTCGTTCTCATCCGCGCACTTGTGCACGTTTGGAGTCCGGACGGATTATACTGGCAGGCTCTGGTTTGAGCCAAATACTGGTATATGTTTTGGGGTTGCTTTTATCTCTCAGTATTCTTGTTTCTCGGAACGATAATGCAGGTGTGTATGCACAGTTGCTTGAGGCGGAGGATGAGGTCTTTCATTAGGGTTTCGGAACGGGTGCGTATGCACAGTTAACAGTCGTCTTTTTCCAAACCCTAATTGATTTTTGAAATATCAATTAATAATAGTAATTAAATGAAATAATGTTATGGTTGATTTTGTTGACTTGTTGACCATGGTTGACTTGTTGACCATGGTTGAATGTTGACCATCATCATTGCTTTGCAAGGATACTCCTTGATTCTAGCTTACATTCATTTATTAAAGTGATGATGGTGGTCATTCACAATACAACCATCAACTATTTCATTTTGATTTATTATTATTAATTAGATAAATCATTTTCCTTTTGTTATGGTTGCAAGAGGAAAATAGCTCATTCTATCATATTGATTCTCTCTCCTCACTTCATCTTCTTCCTCCTCTTGTTCAAGGAGAGCAAATCTCATGTGTTGAGAATCATCTCCTTGAAGATATAACACCCCAAAGCACACTCTACTCACTCTAAGGTAGAAGTTCTAGCAAGCCGAATACCTTAGTTCTCTCAAGATCGAGAAAGGAGCCCAGGGATGAAGCCCTCAGGTGGATCTATCTTCGGCAAAGAGGAGACGAGGAGGGGAAGCCATTCAAGCTACTACAAAGAGCAAGAAAGAAGAAGAACAACAAGAAGAGAAGGAGTTCAAGTTGAGGTATAACCACTTTGCCGAGTAGTTAACTCTTCTTTGCAAGTATGCTAGTTTAGTTTAGCAAAGATCCGGCTTTTACGGTCCATGTTACAAAGTTTAGAAAATTTTTGTTTTACCGTTTCCGCATCCCCGAAAGTACCGGGAGAGGTAACGTGGACCTAACATTTGATCCGTGTTTTCTACATGATTACAGGTTACATGTTCTTAGTCCAGAATAATGCAAATCGCGCATATTCTCTACAGTTATGACAAATTCAAGACAGTTTCCGATAGGCGGATAAAATACGGGTTCTAGTCATCTGCATCCGTCCGATGCCGCTTACCAGTACAAGAGATAAGATCAAGCGATGGTCATTTGTGTTTAGGACAACCAAAAAGCATGAGAGAGGCAGCACAAGGATCAAGGTGGCAACGCGTAGCTTGAGGGAGATCAAAGGCACAAAATTCAAAATGATTTACTAGAGAAAATGACAAAAAGAGTTGTCATTTTGGGCTGTTGGAAATCTGAGAATATTTTGGAAGGATTTTGAAAATGTGAATATACTAAACAGAAGAACAAATCAATATGAGAACCCACAAGAAAGACGAAGATCCAATTCAATATTAACAGCACGGATCCGCGGCCGTGTAGATGGTTTTTGCGGCCGAAACGCGGCCTATACGTAGCAACATGAGACGAATTTTTATGGGTGTTTTGGTCATTGTACAAAGGTTTAGAAAACATGCCTAGGGTTTCATTTCACTTCCTATATATACTTTAGTTTTGAGCCAAGCAAACCATGCATTATTTCCTTAGGATTAGTGTTAGTTTAGATTAGTTTCCTCTTCCTCTTTATCTCTTCTCCATTAAAATGTAGTGAGGGCTTTTGAGTGGATGAATAATGAAGATAAGAGTTTTATCTACCTTATGTATTTTGTTTTGATAATTTAGTTTTTATTGATTGCTTATTTTTTCTTTGATAAATTAGTTGTTGGTTTTTATTTGTTCTTCTTTTTCTCTTCTCTTATATTTATCCCTTGCAAAATTATGATACTTAAGTGTGATTCTTGCTTAGGTGAGATCCCAAGAAACTAGTTTTGCCCTTCTTCTCATTTCTTTTCTCTTCTTCGATTTTATTTTCTTTTCATCATGAGTGAGTAGTTACTCACTTGTTAGGGTAAGGAAGGGTAGTATGAAGGACGGAAAAATCTCTTGTTCTTCTCTTTACCAAAGTACTTGAATTGAACATAGACCAAACAAACATAACCCCCTTCCTTAGGCGTACTATCGTGACATATGGTCACGACCTAAGTTGAGAATTTCTTTAGGCGCACTACATTGTGACATGTATTTGCGACCTATTTGGAGACTTGTTATGTATGTTTGGCCTAGAGTTGGAAATAAGTGTATGGAATGGACGAAAAAGGGGCACTAGAAATGGATTTAGTATTAGAAAGCTGGCTTAAACTCATAAATACCATTTTTATGTCCTCCTAATCCCCATTACTTTCGATTATTCCAACATCATTTTAATGATTGCAGAAAACAAAGCATAAGGAAAATTCCTAACTTTACTAACTAACCCTAACCCTAACCAGTTCTCTTGAACATAAAAATACACATCACTTAGGATAACTCAATCAAACTTAGACAATTTTACTTGACTCATCTAAAACGAGAACGGAAATACATACCATCTCCCCGTGGATCGACTTGTACTCAACCGGCTATCTACCAAGAGAAACCGACTTGATTGCGGTATGTAGAACACATAGAACACATAACACAAAAACTTATCAATCAAATGGCGCCGTTTCCGGGGAGACGTTAACATATTTCTTTCTTATTATTCGGGTTAATTTTTGTATATAAAAAACCTTAAACATCCATCTTGTTATTATTTAATTCTTTTTGGTGCGAGTGTGCAAGATAAGGAGAAGAGCAAGTTCAGTGCCAACGTCGTGGGAAGTTTGATCCACATCTTGCGGCTACACCGTGGTGGATCAAGTCGAAACTGCAACTAAATTGTACCAAAATCTGAAGCAATTTCAGTGAGCAAATTGAGAACCAGAGGCTGCAAACCAGAAGAACTAAAGAAGAGGAGTGCACCGAAAAAATTTGGAGACCAAACTCCAAAATTCCACCTTGAAACCGCCCTAAATGTGGCTTTAGAGCCCCAAGTTTGATCCAATTCAATTCGCTGCGGAACCGAGGCCTAAATGTGGCTTTAGAACCCCAAATTTTTTGTGAGTCCTTCTCTTCTCTAGAAACCCCTTCTGAACTTCACTAAATTGCCTCTTCTGCTGTATTCTTTGCGCAACTCTCTCCCTCTTTCCAATAAACTGTTTTTGTGCAGGATTCTTTGTTCCGCCACCAATAAATTTTTTTTGCAAGTGTTTTAGATTTTGATTGTTTACTGTTTTGTATAAATAATACAGACTTTATGGGGGTTATAACATCAATTCATATTGGGTGGGGATTTTATCACATTTCCTAAGACCCCAAAAATCACAAAAAGTATACGTATTATAATTGAGCTTAATTAAAAAATATCTAGACTCAGCCAATTAAGGACTTGTTGCACTCAATAGGATAGAGGAAGATTGTAAGCATTCGGCCATTTATCTAAACATTAATTTGTGGTGTCTAGGCTAGAAAAGTGAGAAGGTGTCTTTAAAAGGCCAGTCTCACGATGATTCGTGAGTGGAACCCTCCTTACCTCACTTGTGCCCACCTGACCATAATTGGTAGTGAATAAACGATTCGAGGGTTATCTCATATCTTGTCTCTTTGGAACAGTTAAGAGTAGTCTAGTTGGAATTTGAGGACTCTAGCTCTAGGTATGATTGTGCATATTTTAATTGTGATTTTTTGAAGTCCCACAATCCCCTATTCTGTAATTTTTCAAAACCAAACAAAAATTTCAAAAATCCAAAAACCCTAAAACAAATTAAAAAAAATTCAAAAATTTATAAAAATTCGCCCACTTTCGACCTTTTCTCACTCTTTTCATATCATGGGTACCCCGAACCGACCAACTCTAGCCGAACTATAGTACCCTCAACCAGATATTTTATCATATTGATCTTTCTTTAGTAAAACTTCTAACGATACATCCATGCCCTAAATTTCATTAAAAGACCGGATAGACACTTCTAAAAGAACTAATTGGACACCACAATTCACTTCCTATCAACCGTGTCAAACTATCACACCTTTTTATGTTGATACCCCTTCTGAAGGTAATGTGACGACTCTGAAACCCATGTCCATTGTTGAATGTATTGAGCAAGCCCGTTAATGATCTTTCACGTCTTTCACCACTTCGAATTGTTTAGGTCAACAATTCCAATCATCTTCTTATTAAAATGTTGATCCTATTCATATCCATTCTACACAACCATTCAATTCCTATCAATCCTACCTGACTGATCAGTTAAATTTATTGCACATTTTGTATGGACATTTTCCCTATTATTATTAACTACTAAAAGGTGTTAATTGTAAATAAAGAACATATGCTGATTTATTTGTAAAAATATTATTGTCATATGTTTCTTAATATAATTAGGGAAATATATGCATATTATATTAAATAAAATATTCATATTAAAATATGTATATCATATCAAATATTCTTAACCAATATTCTTAAGATATTATATCATGTAATTGATTAGAATAATATCTCAAATAAAAAAAAGCTACCGACAAGATAATTTGAGATATTGTGCAGGTATTATAATAAGATTAGCTCAGTTCTGAACTATGAGTATGAGATCCATAATAAATCGATTCACCAAACCAAATCTGCTGAATATTACGTGCAAATCGAAGAATTTCGCAATGACAGAGACTAAGAGATATATTTTCAGAATCTTTTTATTAGAAGGAACTCCAAATATCGAGAGAAGAAGCCACGAGAAAATTGGATGATCATTCCCACCAAACGGCAGCGGATCCGCGGTCAAATAGGGGTTGGGGCGGCGGAAGCGCGGTCTTCTAGTGGCCGAAGGATGTGAAACTTTAAGGACTTGTTCGTAATTTGACACACTTCAATATGACGTCTAGGGTTTCACATTCCAGAGCCTATAAAAGGACCGAGAGCATCTATCATAAAAAATTATTATTCATTTATCCATCGATTGATTAAGATCTAGTGAGCAAATTAGGGTTTTGTAAATTACTTTTTCAGAGAGCAAGTTTTGTAATGTGATAGTTAATTAATAAAGGTAGTTCTTTCTTTTAATTTTTTGCATTTACTTTCCGTATTTATTTTCTGCAATTACTTTCCGCATTTACATTCCACATTTACTTTCTGCATTTTTAATTTTAATTATGGGTTCCATTTTCTTCAACCTTTCTTCTACTTCATTGATCTCCATGAGCGAGTAAATTCTCGATTGTTAGGGTTTGTAGGATAGGGTAGAAAAATGGATGAACGATATCACTTAAATTCTTTTTAAAGTTTTAATTTTTATAAATTTTAGCAAAATGAAAATTAATCCTCTTAACGGGCGCGCTATAAAGTCATGATAGTTACGACCACGATTAGAGATTCGTTAATAATTGTTTTGTTAAAGGCTTTAGATAAATAGTGATCAATGGAAGGACAAGGGTCAGTAGAGGGAAACCCTAATTCCTTCTAAAAAGCCTAATCCACATTCATCGCTATTTCTCTAGTATTAAATAATTAAAAGATAAAAAGAATTATTTTTAAAACTCCATCCATTAATAACTAAATTCTATAAACCCTACAAGCCCTTGTATTATAAAATTTTAAAACCTTCCAAGTATAAAACGACAACAATCCTACCTTTCTTCTATCAACTCGTTTAAAACAAGAAAAGTAGTTCACCGTTTCCCTGTGGACGACCCGTACTCATCGCGGCTAGATATTTGATACACCGTCTTGATTGCGGTTATTTACAACATACGCATACGCACCTTTTCGACCAATCAAATGGCGCCATTGCCGGAGAAATGGTCGTAAATATTTCTCTTATTATTTGGATTGATTTTTAGTATATAACAAGAGAACATAAAAAATAAAAATATAAAAAAAAACCGAATTTTGTATTTTTAACGATTTTTGTGCGAGTTTTACGAGCAATCTGGAGCACTTGGAGCGAACCAACAGAGATTCAGAGATTGTCAAATAGGACCAGAGGAGCATTGGAGTGTAGTGCAGTTCCAAATTTTGAAGTGGAGATCTCATCAACTGGTGGCGGAACTGCGGCCCAAAGGAGCTTTTGGCGGCGGAAGCACGGCCATAATGGGGAGTTAAGCCCCCAAATTTTTTTGGTACTATCCTATCGTTTTCCTCTCTTCTCTAAAACTCCAATAAACTGTTTTTACATGCAAGATTCCTTGCATACAGCGCCGCTAAAAATCTATTTGCGTTTTTTAGATTTTGGTTTGTTTTGCATATTTAAAACGGACATTAATGGGCAAGAAACCCAAATTCAGATTAGGTGGGAATTTCATCATCTTTCCTAGGTCTCACAAATAACAATCAAACATACGCATCACCCTACATTAATAAAAATTATCTAGACCAAGCCCCTAAGGACAATCCCGCTCAATTTGGACAAAGGAGGGTCATGGGTAATCAATTGCTTATCCACATTTCTCGTGTGGTGTCTAAGGCAAATGTGACTAATGAAAGTGGTTATTTAATTAGGCCCGCTATTTCGGTGATTCATATAGCGGATACTTCCCACTTAGCTGGCACTTACCTGGCTGGAAGAGTGATAAGGAGATGATAGAGGATTGATCCTACGTCTTGTCCTTTGGAAGTCTAGGAGCGGTCTAGTGATTTGACCTAGGTTACCCTAGCTCCAGAGATTATTTGTGCACGTTTGTGATTAGTTGAGTCGAGTCCCTCTTTCCAAGCAAAACAATTTCAAAAGAAAAAAAAAAAGAAAAGCTTAAAATTATTACCATTTCACTCTTTTTTCATTTCATTCTTTTATGATGGGTAACCCAAACTGACTAACTCTTGGCGAGTTTTGCTACACACAACCAGATATTTCTTTATATCGTTATTTCTTTAGTACAAATTCTGACCCTACCATTTCTTTAAGAGATAGCATAGAACGGTCTCGAAATAAAAGTTGGACACTTCACTCAAAGTCCTATCAACCGCATCAAAATTCAAGACCTCCGTATGTTGATAATCCTTTTAAGGCTAGTGAGAAAACTTCTAAACCCATGACCATTGCTGAGCATATTACGAATGTCTGTAGCCAAAGTTTTATACCTTTCACTGCTTCAAAACCGTTAGGACAACAATTACAATAGTTTCTATATGAAAATATTGATACTCCTTTTGAGGCGAATATGGCAACTTTTACACCCATGACCATTGCTGAGCAAATTGCAAAAGCCAGTCGCCAATTAACCAACCAATCTCAATATTCTTCATATCATAATATTTATCCTAATCCTATTTATGAAACTTAGATACACCCTTCTAACTCTTATCAACAGTACCAAACTTTCACATTCTCTCATATTGATACTTCTCTTGAGGCTAATGTGGCAATTCGTAAACCCATTTCTATCGCGGAACACATTGAACTCGCCTGTAGCCAACAATTAAACACATTCCAACCATACTCAAATTTTGCACCTGATCTAGACAGTGCTTCTGAAAATCAATTAGGAAGTTCCACGGTTCAAAGAGAATCCTTTATTGAAACTACTTCATAAACCATATCTAGTCTTGAAGTAGAGATGGAATTGAGTAGTGAAAAAGAACCTGAGATCCCTCAAAGTCAAATCAGAACCAATTCTTTTGATCTTGACACCTTCCATCATGAACTCCAACCGAAAGTATTTGATGATCAACCGCTTAATAATCTAATAGATGAGGTGTCCGAGACTAACATGTTTGACTTTTCCAATCATGAGTATGAAAGAGAGCCTTATACCATTCCAAATCAAACCGATCCTTATTCGACTAAACTTGACATTTCAAACCTTCCAATTTCATCAAGTGAACCTAATGATCCATCGATTGAGGATAATATAATTGATAAATTTTTAAAGAACTATTCGTTTGATTTGACTGGAGGTGCTAGTGAGATCGGTAATGAGAATATTTTTTATGATGAACTCGCTATGTTGGATGAGTTGGATTCTCTGACCCATCATGTCCCTTCCATTGAATGTGAACATCTTCCTATACATTTAACCGATCCTGTTCTTACCACCGACCTATCCGATATGCAAAACGATATTCAGGCTTCATCTCCTATATCTGAATCAACAATACTCGACACCCAAGTTCGTTTACCCATTTCATTACACACACTCTCCCGTTCTTCTTCTCATCTTCTTTCAATTCCACCGAGTTTTGATGAATCACACTTCGATATTTCGAGTTCTATGATTCTTGAAAGACCACTCGATTTAGACTCTTTTGAAAATAAGGTAGACAAGCTTTTCGAGTCTCCTACCTCCATAATTTCTGATAAATCGAGTGTTTTGAATCCTAGTGCGCAACACACTGACATTGAAACTTTCAATTTTCCTAGTGAATTTTCCTATTCCACTTATTCTTTTCTTTCCGATGAGATTATCATTCAGAACATCAATGGAAGTTCGAAAGTATTTTCGCCGAAGAACTCGTGTTCCTTACAGACTTGGATGCTGTGATGAATCAACCTCCACCGGAAATTCATACGCCTCCCTTTAAGGCCGAAGAAGTTGAACCGCCACGCCTTCTTTTGAGACGTAAAACCTTTTGATAACATCTCTTATCTTTCACATTCTCGTTTTCATTCGCATTCACTTTTTCGTCTCTACCAACTGAGACGTAAAACTTTTTGATAACATCTCTTATCTTACCCCCACTTCATCTCTTCCCGATATTCTCATTTCTGTTTCTTCTACTTGAGACATGATACAACATCTATTCTTATACAGTCTTGAGTCTTCTTCACGTCTATGCGTTTCGTATTCTTCAACCAACCATGGTGTTACCTTGATAAAATATTTGAATGGTTGGTTTTAACTTTTGGTCTTTGTAAATTTTTGAATGGACTGATAATATTTGCCCCCCATCTTATGTTGAATTTCAATGCTTAGTAATGAAAACACTGTTTTACTTAAGTTTTGGGGGGAAAGAAGAAAAATATTTTTGAATAGATCTTGAAAGAAAAGAAATTTTTGCACGATTATGAGCCAAGAACAAGTTTGGGAAAATTTTACTGTCATTCACTCTTGATCCCTTCTTTATATTATCTTATTGAACTGTTCTTTCTAGTCTTCAGGTTTTGAGCTTACAGGACAACATCAGTGAGGGCACTACTGCAAACAGATTTGGGGCGATGGTTTGTATTGATGGTTTGTATATATTCACACATCATATTTAAATATTGCATTGAATAATTTTGAAAATAAAAATTAGAAAGTGAAAAATACATATGAAAGAAAGGAAGAGATTTAAGAAATGCAAGAAAATTAAATGTTTTAAAACGAAGCTAGTAATACGTAGTCATATGCTATTGTCCCAAGGGTTAGTAAAATGAAGAAATTACTAATCTGTGGATAGAAGTAATTCTGAAAAATAGTATTTATTCGTGAGTCCAAACTTCTGAACGTTGATACCCTAGCATACGCACTTGCACACATCTTGAAACTTGGGATAGTAGAGAATACCTTGAAATACTTTTTTCTAAAAGTCTTAGTATGAAGAAAAAAATAAAATATAAATTAACAAAATTTAAATTGTGCAGAAAAATGAACACTGGTTTTGTAATTACTTAAGGAAGCATAAAAAAATATAGCGAGGGTGCCTTATCACCAAGTATCTTAGACTAACTGATTTGGGAGTTAATGCTAAGCCTTAAGTGTTGAAAGACTAGGATATTGGTTGGTTAGTATCTCAAGCAGTATTAACGGCCGCATGAAAAATGTGTGAGCAAATCCATATAAAACATCACCGACTAAAAAGTGCTAAGGAATATGGACAAAAGGTATTATAGCTTGAATTGAATTCTCCAAGTGTAGGGATGTCGTTTACACATACGTAGGGGTATATGATCGATGTTTGAAGGAGAGATAGGGAGGAAGACTAAAAACGATATTTTATTGAGGGATGATGTGATTTTCGAAATCTTTTCAAGACCATTAAGATAGGGCTCATGACAACTAAAAATCTAGTGTAGATTGAAACATTTATTTTCAAGTTTTCTTTTATATGTTCCTTATCTTTGCATGCATTTTTTATCTTCTTTCTTTTATTTTGGAATTTTGTGAGTGTAATCCGCTGAAAACCCCTAGGAGACAACACTTCTCCTACTAGGAACACCTAGAGATTTAAACACTTTTTGCACAAGCTAAGTGCAATCGTGTTGCCTATGAAAGTGTGCTAGGTTTTTCATTTTTGATAACAAATGGTTTCCTCGGGACGATCAAAGAAAAGTTTGGGGGTATTGGATCAGTCAAATTTATTGCACATTTGTATGGACATTTTCCCTATTATTATTAACTACTAAAATGTGTTAATTGTAAATAAAGAACATATGTGGGTTTATTTGTAAAAAGATTATTGTCATATATTTCTTAATTTATAATTAATACAATTAGGGAAAATATATGCATATCATATTAAATAAAATATTCACATTAAAATAAGTATATCATATCAAATATTCTTAACCAATATTCTTAAGATATCATATCATGTAATTGATTAGAATAATATCTCAAATAAAACAAATGATACTAAAAAGATGATTTGAGATATTGTGCAGGTATTATAATAAGATTAACTCAGGTCTGAACTATGAGGATGAGATCCACAACAAATCGATTCACCAAACCAAATCTGCTAAATATTAGGAGCAAATTGAAGAATCTCACAACGACAGAGACTAAAAGATATATTTTCAGAATTTTTTTATCAGAAAGACCTCCAAATATCGAGAGAAGAAGCCATGAGAAAATTGGATGACCAATTCCACTAAACGGCGGCGGATTTATGGTCAAATAGGGGTTGGGGCGGTGGAAGCGTGGTCTTCTGGTGGCCGTAGGATGTGAAATTTCAGGGTCTTGATCGTAATTTGACACATTTCAACATGACGTCTAGGGTTTCACATTCCAGAGTCTATAAAAGGACCGAGAGCATCTATCATCAAAAATTATTATTCATCTATTCATCGATCGATTAAGATCTAGCGAGCAAACTAGGGTTTTGTAAATTACTTTTTCAGAGAGCAAGTTTTGTAATGTGATAGTTAATTAATAAAGGTAGTTCTTTATTTTAATTTTTTCACATTTACTTTCTGCATTTTTAATTTTAATTATGGGTTCCGTTTTCTTCAACCTTTCTTCTATTTCATTGATCTCCATGAGCGAGTAAATTCTCGCTTATTAGGGTTTGTAGAATATGGTTGAAAAATAGATGAACGATATCACTTAAATTATTTTTAAAGTTTTAATTTTTATAAATTTTAGCAAAATGAATATTAACCCTCTTATCGGGCGCGCTATCAAGTCATGATAGTTACAACCACGATTTGAGATTCGTTAATAATTTGTTAAAGGCTTGAGATAAATAGATATCAATGGAAGGACAAGGGTCAGTAGAGGGAAACCCTAATTCCTTCCAAGAAGTCTAATCCACATTCATCGCTATTTCTCTAGTATTAAATAATTAAAAGATAAAAAGAATTATTTTTAAAATTCCATCCATTAACTAATAAATCCTATAAACCCTACAAGCCCTTCTATTATAAACTTTTAAAACCTTCCTAGTATAAAATGACAACAATCCCACCTATCTTCTATCAACTTGTCTAAAACAAGAAAAGTAGTTCATCGTTTCCCTATGGATGACCCGTACTCATCACGGCTAGCTATTTGCGACACCGTCTTGATTGCGGTTATTTACAACAAACACATACACACATTTTCGACCAATCGCCGACCTTCACACCTTCCTTAGAAGTTTCTTCTGAACATCAGTTTGGATATTTCACGTATCCAAATGAATTCGAATCTTTTATTGAAACCCTTCACAATCCATGTCTAGTCTTGAAAGAGCAATAGAAGAATTTCGGATAGTTTCGTGCCGACAGATAGAGGAATTGAATTCAGCTTTGGCCGCACTCATACAACCTAACGAACCATCGGCTAGTTCCCAAATGACTCAAGTTTTTACAATGTATGATTTGGCGATATGACAATTTGATGAGCTGAATAGTGAAATTGAGCAATGCACCCTTCAAAATCAAACCTACCCATTTCCAATTGAACTCCATATCTCCAATTCTAAAATTCTATCGAGTAATCCTAATGATTCACCAATTGAGGATTTCTTGATTGCTGAGTTGTGCGACTACGCTGTGTTTGATTTTCCTGATTGTGAAGAGACCCTTTTAAGTAAAACCAACACCACTCCCTTTGATCTCAACATATCCAATCTAGAAAACCAACCGAGTGCGATTTGTGATCCACCGATTAAAAACCATGCTTTTGATGAGGTGTCTGAGAAATTTAACAGTCACTTTATTGAGGATATCAATGTTGGGGATAATTTTGATGATGAACCCACAGTTTTGGATGAATATTTCTCACCAATTCAACACACTCTTTCAAAACCGTATGAGCACCATCCTGAACCATTAACTGTTTTTCCCGAACCCCATTTACGTCTGGATATTATTGATGATGATTTGAATGAATGCAAGGATGAGCTTAATTTTAAGGAGAATTTTGAGGATATCTTGAAGGATGAACTCGTTTTATCGGATAATTCGGATTTTCCGATTCATCATGTCCCTTCCATTGACTGCGAACATCTTCCTGGACTTTTAACGGATACTATTCCTTAATTACTTCCCTCCATCTTTCCCATCGTTTCCAAACCGCAAGTCGAATTGTCGCCTTCATCTCCTATATTTGGTTCACCAAGTTCGGTCGGCCCATTTTTTCTTATGAATCTTGAGATGTTTTATCCCATTTCTAGAAGTATTGATAAATTAGTACAATCCAGTTTCACACTTCAATTTTTACAGACTGTACTAATTTATTCAATCAATTTACCACATCAAGTTCATTCTCCATTCCTTTCTCCCTTTCATTCATCTTCTCACTTCCATCTAGCGAGACCTTATCCCATTTCTATCCACACACGGCCTCACGTATTCTTCATTCTCTTCTTCCAGGTTTTCTTTCACCAACCCTGGTCTAATCATGATAACATTTTTGAATGGTTGGTGTTAACTTTTAGTCTGTGTAAGGCCTTGTATAAACTGATGATGTTACCTCCCTCTAACTTTGAATTTCAATGCTTAACAGTGGAAACACTGTTTTACTTAAGTGTTTTTGGGGGGCATTTTTTTTTATATATTTAGTCTACTTTTGGGAAATTTCTTGTCTGGTGGAATTCCCTTAAAAAAATCTATGATAATTTTGAAACCTCAACAATTTTGGGACCTCTTTGTGTGGTATGACAGCAAGGGCACTGTCAAGTTTAAGTTCGGGGGTATCGGTAAGCTTTCTATCTTTGTATTCATATTTATTTTTCGCATGTATTAGCACGTTTCCCTTTTTGTAAATTTTCTTTTCTTTTGCATGTTTAAATTCTGCATTGCATCATGTTAAATTCTTCATTGCATTTATATTAAAAATAAAAAAAATTATTAAATTTAAAACCCCACAAAAATTTGAATTTTTTCCCAAAATATAAAAATTTTGTCGTCAAGTTAGCTAGTGGTGAAACTTAGACTAAAGTCCGATAGTTTAGATTGATAGGTTAGGAATGTAATTCGATGTCACACACTTTACTGGGTTTTTAAAGAGGTGGAATTTTCAAAAAATAATTTTGAAGCATGAAACATCGACTATTCTCCCAAGAACAACCATAAGCTCTAGATAGAAAAAACTACATAGATTCTAATCTACTATGAAAAGATTATACCTATATGATCAAATCCTTCGGGTCTTCTTTATCCTCTTCTTAAGCTCCTCGTCCGTCGGGATCGAGCTTGGTTGTCGGCCTCCTCGCGTCAAAGACGATCCACCTGAGAATATATGGTTCAAGCTTCAACCTAAAAAAATGAGGTAACTATAAGATCTAGTTTGCTGATCTAGGTGGTATAGCGGACGTAGAGAGTGTTAATTAGATTAGTTTATCTAAAATACCCTATGTTTTTCAACTCATGAGAGAGTTAGGGTTTGAGAAAAAAGAAGAGCTCAAAAGAGGAGAGAGATTGGCTATGTTAGAATGAATGAAGAAATGGTTAAGGAAAACTATCAAGCATTTTGATTTTCCAATAAAAAAATACAAGCCATGCTTGAATAGTATTCATAAATGAATAAAGAAAACAAATAGCCATTCTTCATACCATGCTTGAAGCCACCTCACCTCTCTACCTCATTTTCTATTTACAATAAATAGAATAACACAAAATTAGGTGTCCACTTCTAGAAGCATTCAAGTATAAATACAAGAATACCTACACCGTATATACATACCTGTATTCGTACTACAAAAATTACGAATACCAAGAGATAAAATAATCCAGTAATATAATACTAGATCATTATTAAATCAATACTTGATTCCATAATGCGGCTTAATCCTAAGCCTGCTGGTATTATCCGTCCGAACATAAATCCGTGTAGCTAGTACACGTATATGATCGGAACCCTGCACGTAAAACCGTACGATCTCTATATCGTTTCGCCTGAACCAGGAAAACGCTCTATGTGGGACTCTAAAGACTCGACGGTATGCTGGAAGTGGGTTTAACCATAAGCACGTCACTGCCACTAGTTATACGTAACGGCTACCTAGGTACCTATTGAAAAGAAGGCCGACGAGCAAATTCATTCGAACCCTTACTGAGCTTGTCCGTGACAATCTCCGTACAGTCTGGTTTGTTCGTTTAAGAGTATCGTATATTGGGTCTAGAGGTGGAAAATGTCAGACTCCTAATAACCGGACAAGTCATGCCGATGTGGCTCAAGACCATCCGAGAATCTACTGATCTACCTATCAGTAATTCTTAATCCTCCTTGGCCAGGGACTTATGGTGTTGGACAACCGAACACAGCGCGACATCGACTCCCTATACTAGGAGAGGCAAATCCCCAACAATCGTTCACTGCCTCCATGTGGCTCATGACTATACCCAACTAAAACATATTTGCACGACTCAGTAGAGCCGTGATAGGGTAGTAATCAAAGAACAATAAGAACTCACATGAGACAGATGACGATCTCAGGCCGACAGACTATTTGTACATATGCCACTAGAGAACTTCTATCTGACGATAGGTATAATACCATCTAGCCATTCTCAGCGAGTCCGTCCAGTGTACTCACCCCCAGTTAGCACCTGTATACAATCTTATGTAAAATACACCAATGGTTATGGGACCAACCACCGCCCTTCGTTAGGGTTTAGAAATATATACACTAGTCTACTCTGGAATATCAATGCCCGGTCTCGATACTCGCATGACTATCGACATTTAAGGATATGCTTATCGACTAACCAGCTCCCATAAGTATGATTGCCATTATAATGCTGGTAGTCAAGCAAAGATCCTACATGCTTTATCAACATGTATAAGCGATATGAAATAACAAGTAAAACATATATACATATTGAGATAAAGTCAAACCAAATAGCATACTATCATATCGAGCAAGTTTGTCCCGTACATACATACCCCTAGCATCCTATACAATAAAGGCATCTAGTGTATATATACCCAACAATCTCCCACTTGCACTAAGTATTTTATTGGCGTATCGAGTACCCAACCACTACTACAATAAGGGGTTTCCCCTATGGAATTATCCGTAGAGGCAAAGCACTGCCCTACAGATATATTCGTAGGGGCTAGAAAATTCTCCGTAGGTGCAATCGCCGCAGGTGCAAGTCTTCACCCTGAACATGCCCCTACGGTTTAATGCGTAGGAGACTTTGTACCTACGGGTGTATCCGTAGGGCCAAAATATTTATTTAATTTAGTGGTTTATAAAATAAAATACTTACCCCTCCGGTGCTATCCGTAGGGGTATCTTCCAGCCCTTACGGAGTTAGCCGTAGGTCTACATATAAGCCCCTACGGGTGTATCCGTAGGGGAAAGTGTGTAACTCCTGTTACTGAGTCCATAGGGGCAAAATATCCATAGGGGCAAAATATCCATAGGAGCAAGTTGTCCTGATATTTTGCCCCTACGGATAAATATGTAGGGGCAAACATTGGACCTACGGATTAATCCGTAGGTGCAACTGTTGTCCCTACGGCTTAATCCGTAGGGACATAATATCAGGGTTTTTAAAAAAAAAAGAGCTTCCTGTTTTTAACCCGCCCTGTATACAATAATATATACATCATACGATATGAGGATAAATATAATAGAAATAGACATAATAAAGAAATATTCATAATCAACCATGTCACGCATAATATATAATGAAAATAGACATACAGAATACGATATCAGGATAAATCTTCATTCATAAACAACCACCAACCATTATCGTGCAAAATTTATACAATATGTATCAGATAAGTATATACATTCTCAAAAATATAAATAAAGCTACCCTAGCCCGGTCCAGCTCCTCCACCACTGATAATCGACGTAATCTGGCGCATCTGCTCCTCGGTGTAGGTGCATCAACCGATGACAATGAATGCGATGGAGAAGCAGGATATAGTGGCAGGAAATATTGGCAATGTATCTTCATGGACATTGAGCTAAATGGCATTAAGAAAACCTCCTTAAAACTGAAATTGCAAAGCATTAGAAGAACAAAAAGTTGAGTAAATCGGTACAAAGGAAATGAGTAAATCGGTTTTGTATCCACCAGAGAACTGAGCCCATGCTATTAACATAATTATGTCAAGCTGCCACGATTTTAATATTGTTCCTCCCTGCATTCCCTTTCTTTCAAACTACTTGTACATTGATCTAGAAGTCGTAAATGTTCTTTTGTCAGAACACCATTAATATTGCAAGCATCCAATGCAAAGAACAAAGACTATGAAATATCACATGATCGATCTATCTATCATGGCCATTCAGATCAGTTCGTACCAATCACCCAAATAAGTTATGCACTTCTTGACTACATTATGAGGACTCTTATGGCACTTTATACCCATTTCCACTTGTGCTCCTGTATTGAATGGGTTAAAGAACATGGCATATTAATGATATTGTCACGCCCCGCTTCCCAGAGTGTGCTAAGATCGGCACGTGACAGAACCAACCATGCTACCTGTGGCTAGCAAACATCCCTCCATAGTCACATTACGATTGTCTATAATATATCAAGAACAGTGAAATATATAAACTAACTAGTACATGTCCATCTGCCAGAATAAACGAGTAAAGAAATAATATGCGGAAGCAATAAATCCAATAACAAAAACATCTGGAAAGTACGTCCCAAATACGGGCTCATATTAGGAAATGAAAGTACGGAAATAAACTAAACTAAACTAAACTAGATACTAACAGGAACTTCACTGCTCGGCCTGGCGGCGGAAATACTCTTGATCAGCCTGCGACGAAGATAGAGGATCTGGGCCATGCAAAATCCAGACGTCAGTGCGTCATAATATCAAACAATAAAAATATAACCAGGATGTTACAAGATATGCAGGCATGAGTATGAACAGTAATAAGTGTATAACAGTAACAACAAATATGGAACAGTGAAGTGTATCGGTGCATGTGACGTGCGGTGAGTAATCTATGCTACTGGGTTAATTACTCTCAACTCTTTGAAATCAATTTAAGGAATTGTCGATGTAACTCAATAGTATCCCGTGCATTCCCGGGACCACGGTCAAGACTCTCGGGCTGAATCCGATACGTGCCGCTAGGCAATAAACAGGTAACATGTACAGACGAATGATGTCAGCAGCATCATCCCGGGGTTGGCCTAGCACGTAAAACTGATCAGTATAAGCGTAGAACTGTTGAGTTACAAGTCAGGTTTCATCATTGATTTCCCCTTACCCCCATGGTTATGTGTTTAAGTCAGGTATTAATAAATTTGGAGCTAATGCCAACACAGGATCAAGCAGGTACAGGTTTTGTCTGAAGAGACAATATGATATGTCCGTTGGGACAACAAGTCAGGATTGTCGGAATTAGTAACAGGATCAAGTAACAGGTCAAGCAGTGGTGTATCAGGTCATGAAAGGTAGTGCACAGGAATCAAACGGATGCTCAAAAGTAAAATGTAGCAAATATCGAATCACGGTAAAAGTACGGATGTACGGTAAAAGTATGGATGCACAAATATCTATCAGGGGTTACATCTACAGCTCCATGACTACGTAGGATGCACATCATCAAGCATAGGGTGTTAATACAACAGTAACATGAAATAATATGATCTGTAAATGCAGCTACATATATAATAAATGATATGGATGCATAATAAAACATATGGATGCACAAATATCTACCAGGGGTTACATCTGTTGGATGTATATGCCCTAGAGGCCAGTATTGTGTATGTATACATATGGAAACTAGGGATATGTATGTACAGAACAATCTTGCTCAGTTTTATAGTATATTATTTGACTTGTCTTTATCAGGATATGTGTATTTATTGTTATTATATCTGGTTTGCACATATTGATAAAGACTCGATACGGTAGTATACTATTATGGTTTGTCTTTATCTTAACATGGCATATATCATACTCGTTATTACATATTGCGGTTACATGTTAATAAAGCCTATAGGATCTTGTTTGACTACCTGCTTGTGATGGCGATCATACATGTGGGAGCAGGGTAGTCCATAAGCACATCCTTGAATGGTCCCTAGTCGCGTGAGTATCGAGACTGGGTACTGATACTCCAGAATAGACTGGTGTGTACGTTTCTTGCCCCGTCGGGGGATGGTTGGTCCCGTAGCCATTGGTCTGATGCACCTATGATCGTATACAGGTGCTCACTGGGTGTGAGTACATTGGACGGACTCGCCGAGAACTTCCATATGGTACTATACCTATCGTCAGATGGAAGTTCTCAGGTGACATGTGTACAGGTTAGTCTTTGGACCTGAGATCGGCATTTGTCTCGTGTGAGTTCCTACTGAACTTTGATCACTACCCTACCACGGCTCTACTGAGTCATGCAAACAAGTTTTGGTTGGGTTCAGTTCCGAGCCACATGGAGGTAGTGAGTGATTGTCGGGGATTCGTCTCTCCCGGTATAGGGAGTCGATATCGCACTGTGATTCGATTGGTCAGGACCATAAGACCTTGGCCAAGACAGTTGGGATCTACTGATAGGCTGATCAGTAGTTTCCAGGATTGGTCCTGAGCCATATCGGCACGACTTATCAGGTTGTTAGGGTCTGACGTTCACCATCCCCTAGACCCGGTATGCGATACTCTTTGACGAAGAGACCGGACTGTACGGATATTGTCACGGATAGGCTCAGTTGGAGATCCGGATGAGTTTGCTCGTCGGCCTTCCTTTTCGACAGGTACCTGGGCAGCCGTTACGTACAGCTAGTGCCGCTGACGTGCTTGTGGTTAAACCCACTGCCAGAGTACTGTCGAGTCTTTAGAGTCCCACACAGAGGGTTTCCCTGATCAAGGCAAAACGATGTAGTAGCCGTATTGGATACGTGCAGGGTTCGATCGATTGATGTACTTGGTACTCGGATTTTCGATCGGACAGTTTATAATACTAGCCGGCTCGGGTTTGAGCCGGATTATTAAATCGGGTATTGATTTAATAATTTACATATATGTATTTCGATATATATATTCTAGTATTATGTTCTTCGTGTTATTCTATCTCTTTTGGGCGTTCGGATTTTTATCTGATTGCCGGTATATTTGTACAGTAGTTGGAAATCCGTATTTATTACAGTTTTCCTTCTAGAAGGTGTCCACCTCATTTTGGATTTTCCTTTTATTTGATAATTGGAAATGAGGTGTAAAGTAAAAGGTTTGGGAGGAATGGTGATGACCATGCTTTAATAATTCACAAATGAATTTATAATTCATTTGGAGTTACTATTGAAGTATGGTTGTTAATTGTTTATTGAAAGAATTCACAAACAAAACTAAGGCGTGTGATTTTCTCTCACTTGATGCTTCATTTCTCTTTGAGCTCTCATCTTTCTTGAGTTCCTCCCTCCTCTTGCTTTCTTCCATCTTCATCTTCTTCCTATTCACTAACATTCTCATGTGTTGAGAAACAAGTGAAGAGGTTAGAAAAGAGATAGCAAACACTTAGACACTCTCCACTACATCCTAGATTACTTGGACTAGCATCCCAAGTTCTCTAGTTGCTCTTTTGATATATTGCAAAGAGCTAGAGACATGGATCATATTCCCCTGGTGGATCATCAAGGACCAAGGAAGGCCGGAGAACAAGCTCGATCCCGGAGGACCGACGGAGCAAGGAAAGAAGTTCAAGCATGTTCAAGGCGCTTGCTAGGAGCTAAGGATGAAGAAAGAAGACCGAAGGACTTGGTTCGTTTGGTGAGGTTTCTATCATAGTAGATAGCTCTCTTAGTGTAGCTAGTTAGTTTTATGGAAAGATCCGGTTTTAGGGTTTAGTCTAGCGCCAAGTTTTATTTGTAAGAAATTTTTTGTTCCGCATTTGGCCACGTGAGATGGCCGGGGCGCTAGGGTAACCCTTCAACATCTACAGCTCCATGACTACGTAGGATGCACATTATCAAGCATGGGGTGCTAATGTAATAGTAACACGAAATAATATGATCTGTAGATGCAGCTACATATATGGTTAGTGATATGGATGCATACAGGTATCCGAAGACAGTAAAACATTAATATGGATGTACAATGCAATAACCATGTGATATTTTTATTCATATGGATGTAAAATATGTATCATAGCATGTAGCAAGATAAACTTGCCTGAGTGGATCTCACGACGGAGTGTAAACGCAGCGTCGGACGTTGGGTAAGCGTCGCAATGAACGCACGGCGCACACGGGACTGAACCAAGCAAAGTAAGAATGTGACCACGCTGGATGGGAACGTCTACTGGGTTGCCCGGATCGTCGGCGGTAGCACGACTTCGGCGATCACCAGAAAATATGAAGCTAGAAAGAGAAAGAGAAGATGAAGACGAAGAAAGGAGAAGAGAGGGGATTGGTTTGTTGCTCTAGATTCGGAAAGGAAGGCGAGGGGCGACGTCGCCGATGGGCCGTCGACGGCGAGGATGCGGGCGAGGGTTTTTCGGCGACGAGGCAGTAGGGGTTTCTTGGTTTCTTGAGGTCGGTTTGCAATGGTGTCGGGGTCACCGGCGGTGAGGAAACGGCGACGACGATGACAAGGTGCGCGAGTTTTGGGTTCTTGGGTTAGGTTGTAGCAGGGTTAGCAGGAGGGAGAAGAGAGGTGAGGAGGTTGGCGATGAGATGATGGAGGTGAGGTCGAGGGTGAGGCGACGACGAGCGTGGTCGCTGGCGGTGGAGGCGGGGTGTGCAGGCGAGGTGAGGGTTATGGGTAGGGTTTTAAGCTGTCGGGTTCTTGGGTTCTCGTTTGAGGTGGGTGTGGGCTGTCGGGGACGAGAGAGGGAGGTGAGTCGGGAAAGGAGAAGAGAGACGAGGTCGAGGCGGAAAGGTCAGGAAGATGGACGGCAATGGCGAGGCAGGGCAGGGTGAGGGCGAGCGTGGGTTTTGAGTAGGAGGCGGAAGAAAAAGAAAGATAAAGAAGGGGAAGGAGGGCGAGAAGAGACGTGGGGTTTCTAAATATTAGGTAAAGGTAAATTATTATATATATGTATATGTATAATATATAGAGAGAACAGAGATGGGCAGACACTTTAGTTAAGATTATGATAATAAAAAGATTTAGAATATATATATATATATAATATTAACAGTATAATATATAAAGAATATAATAATAGTTGAATTTGAGTATTCTGGCTAATACAAAAGTACTCCAAAATATGCCCGGGTCGGGTCTAAAAATTTAGTTTTAAAATACAGATAATATGCGTATCAACCGAAACCAAAACAGGATATCCGGGTATCGAAAAAGCATACCCCCAAGAACGGATGCATGTAGCGTGTACACAGCTATCCAAACGAGTCCATTTCTCAAAACGGAACGAGAACAAGATGTGCAGATACTACCACAGGGTCAGCGGTATCATGCAGGCCATGCAGGATATTTTTAAAATATTTTATTTGACTTAATTTTTGATACTAAAAAAAATGCAGATGCCAGATATAATGCCAGTATGCAGTATAAACAATATTAAAACTGCACGGATCCTCTTAACTTGCCGAGGTAAATCATAAACAGGAATCAAGATGGGATTCCAGCATGCGGGTCGGGTCGGATGCAAATACATATGCCAATTATACTATTCACACTCAAATAACAATAAATTAAGAAATAGCCATAAATAGATAAAGAAAAACCCAAAATAGAATTGGTATAAATGAACTAGGGTGTTACATTATACCCAACTACAAAAGAATTTCGTCCTCGAAATTCCCAAAACAAGAAAAGACAAACAAATATGAATCTACGAGAAGAGGTGTGGAAACATCTGTCGAATATCGTCTTCTCATTCCCAAGTCGATTCTCCGTGCGAGCGATTCCCCCATGAAACAAGTACGAGAGGGATAACCTTATTCTTGAGGATCTTTTCTCTTTGATCAACAATCGACATCGGTCGTTCTTCATATGTCAGGTCCTCCCTTACTGTCAGCTCCGAATGATCTAGCACGTGTGTTTCATCTCGAACATACTTATGGAGTTGAGATACATGAAATACGTCATGAACACTCATCAAAGATGGTGGTAAAGCCAATCGGTAAGCCACTTCTCCAACACGCTCGATAATCTCGAAAGACCCCACAAACCGAGGACTAAGCTTGCCTCGACTCCCAAAACGAATCACTCCTCTAGTCGGTGATATCTTCAAGAACACAAGATCACCAACAGCGAACTCTAGAGGTCTTCTCGATGTATCGGCCCAACTCTTCTGCCGATCCTGTGCTGCCTGTTAGATATGTATGCCCTAGAGGCCATTACTGTATAGTTACCTATTCCGCCTCCCCGAAAGGACCGGGGTGGGTAACGTGGACCTAACACTGCCTTCATGTGATCCCGAATAGTATTAATCTTCTCTACTGTTTGCACGATAAAATCCGGTCCCAACAATCTTCGTTCTCCAATATCATCCCAACAAACAGGTGAGAGACACTTGCGACCATACAATACTTCGAATGGAGCCATCTGAATAGTCTCCTGAAAACTGTTATTGTAAGAAAACTCCACCAGTTGTAGATGATCCTCCCATGAACCCTTGAAATCCAACATGCAAGCTCTCAACATATCTTCAAGAGTTTGGATCGTTCTCTCCGACTGGTCATCTGTCTGAGGATGATAAGCGGTGCTAAATTTCAATCGCGTACCCAAACTTTCCTGTAAACTCCTCCAGAAGTGCGATAAGAATCGGGCATCACGGTCGGAAACGATGCTCACAGGTACTCCATGCAATCTCACAATCTCCTGCATGTACCGTTCTGCTAACACTTCCGTCGAATGACCCACTCGAAACGGAATGAAATTAGCTGCCTTGGTCAAACGATCAACAATCACCCAAACTGCATTGTTGCCCTTTGGACTCTGCGGTAAAGCTGTCACGAAATCCATGGTTATATGTTCCTACTTCCACTGAGGAATTGGAAGTGGTTGCAATAAACCAGCTACCCTTTGATGTTTAGCCTTAATCTGCTGACACACCAAGCACTTCGCTAAAAAGCGGACAATCTCCCTTTTCAAGCCTTCCCACCAGAAATGCTGTCGTAGATCACGGTTCATCTTCGTGCCTCCTGAATGTACGGAATATGCGGAACTGTGTGCCTCCCTTATAACCTCTTCGCGAATATCTCCTTTCGGCACACAAAAACGGCTACCATATCGTAACGAACCATCTTCATGAATCAACAAGTCCGTTAGAAGTCCCGCTTCAACCTGTTCTTGAAACTTCTGCAATCTTGGATCGTGCGACTGCGCTGCTTTAATATTATCGATCAATGACGACTGTACTTGCAGCTGCATCAACTGTCCCGAAGATTACGGTAGCACGATCTCCAACTCGAATCTCTGAAAATTTTCGATAAGCTCCTTCTGTGCAGTCAACATCCGAATTGCTGGCAACCGACTAAGAACATCCGGTATTACATTAACTTTCCCCAGATGGTATTTGAGATCAAGATCGTAGTAAGCCATCAGCTCCAACCATCTACGCTGCCTCATGTTAAGCTCTTTCTGTGTGAACACATACTTCAGGATTTTGTGATCGGTGAATACTTCGACCCTTTCGCTCAGTAAGTAGTGTCTCCAAATCTTCAAAGCGAAAATAATTGCTGCAAGCTCCAAATCATGAGTTGGGTAATTCTTCTCATGGGTCTTCAATTTCCGCGATGCGTAAGCTATAACTTTCCCGTGCTGCATCAAAACACATCCCAAACCTTTTCCAGATGCGTCGCTGTGAATCACCAATACTCCGGAACCATTTGGTATGGTCAAAATAGGAGCGGTTATCAGCCTTTGCTTCAACGCCTCAAAAGCTGACACACATCTATCCGTCCATATGAACGGTACCTCTTTTCGCGTAAGCTTGGTCAAAGGTTCAGCTAAACGAGCAAAATTCTCCACGAACCTTCTGTATATCCAGCAAGTCCCAGAAAACTTCTGATCACTGCTACTTTCTTTGGAATAGGCCAATCTTGAACTGCTGCAATCTTCTCGGGATCAACGGCGATTCCATCTCCGGATACGACGTGCCCCAAAAACTTCACTTCTTCAAGCCAAAACTCGCACTTGCTCATATTTGCATAAAATCTTTCTTGTCTCAACGTCTGTAGTGCGATTTTCAAGTGTTCTGCTTGCTCTTCTAGGCTCCTCGATTAGACCAGAATATCATCGATGAACACCACTATAAACTGGTCCAAGAACCGTGTAAAGATTCGGTTCATCAAGTCCATAAATATCGCCGGTGCATTCGTGACTCTGAATGGCATCACTAAATACTCGTAATGTCCATATCAAGTTCGAAACGCAGTCTTGCAAATATCTTCTGATTTAACTCGAACTTGATGATATCCGGACCGCAAATCTAGCTTCGAGAATACCCTCGCGCCATTGAGTTGCTCGAATAATTCGCCAATGGGAGGGATCAGGTACCTGTTCTTAATAGTCACCCGGTTTAATTCTCGATAATCGATGCACATCCTCCGCGTGCCATCTTTCTTCTTAACTAGAAAAACTGGAGCTCCCCAAGGTGAATTACTGCTTCGAATCCAACTCTTCTCTAGCAATTCGGTAACCTGCTTCTTGACTTCTTTTAACTCCACCGGTGCCATCGGATAGTACGCCTTTGAGATTGGTGCTGCACCAGGAACAAGATCGATCGCGAACTCCACATCTCGTTTTGGCGGTAAACCCGAGATTTCCTCGAACACATCCATAAACTCTAGAACTATAACTGGCGATTCCTCCTTATCAACTTCCATTGACGAAAGAACACTGTTTGTCAGCCTAGCCCTAAACTCGACTGGCCCGACAGAATTGCTTCCTCCAGCAAAAACAAACTCCCGATGTCCAGGAATCTGGAAAATCACTTTCTTTGCTCTACAATCAATGTGAGCGTAGAAAGTGCCAAGAATGTCCATTCCCAAGACGACATCATAACTGCCAGTATCGATCACCAAGAAATTTGCAAATAACTCTCGTCCGCAGATAACAACTGAACAATCTTTACACTCACTACTAGATATGATCTTCACATTCCCAGTGTGTATGTCCCAACAACAAGATAGGGTATGCAAGAAATTGAGTGTGCAGCAATAAACTTGGACGACGTACACCAATGGGATGCACAAGAATCAAATAATGCTAATGCGGGAAAATTATGAACAAGTAGGATATCCGAAACGACTTCATCTAAAGCCAAGTTACTGAAGAAGATAAGCACGGTAAACAGGATTCAAGCTTGCGATAAAACATGAACTGGTAAGCAATGAAACCGGAAGAAGCAAGGTAATATCACGATCATAAAACAAGAAAATTAATCAAGACTAGGACTCCAAGTTACTTAAATAGAGTACCGTATTATAACCATGCTGCAGTTCATAGTTACAATCACATAACTCCGTCCAAGTCGCCTAAATTCTAGTATCAGAATCAAAAGAATAGGATGGGAGAAACAATAGGGAACCAAAAGGATTTCAAGCCGAGATGCAAGGTCATTTGCATATCGTCAAGATAAGGGAAACGAGAAGATATGATTCAAGAATCACGAGAACAATGTGGCAGGACATGTTCCTAATTACGAGTTTTCTGATTCGTGTATTGGGTCCAATACCCAACTACAAAAGAACCAAACCCGATTAACCTAAATCCTATGTCTCTGATACCAAATAAACCTTGTCACGCCCCGCTTCCCAGAGTGCGCTAATATCGGCACATGACAGAGCCAACCATGCTACCTGTGGCTAGGAAACATCCCTCTATAGTCACATTACGGCTGTCTATAAGATATCAAGAACAGTGAAATATATAAACTAACTAGTACATGTCCATCTGCAAGAATAAACGAGTCAAGAAATAATATGCGAAAGCAATAAATCCAATAACAAAAACATCTGGAAAGTACGTCCCAAATACGAGCTCACATCAGGAAATGAAAGTATGGAAATAAACTAAACTAAACTAGATACTAACAGGATCCTCACTGCTCGGCCTGACGGCGGAAATACTCCTGATCAGCCTGCGACGAAGATAGAGGATCTGGGCCATGGAAAACCCAGACGTCAGTGCGTCATAATATCAAACAATAAAAATATAATCAGGATGTAACAAGATATGCATGCATGAGTATGAACAGTAACACGAATATGGAACAGCGAAGTGTATCAGTGCATGTGACGTGCGGTGAGTAATCTATGCTACTGGGTTAATTACTCTCAAGTCCTTGAAATCAATTTAATGAATCATCGATGTAACTCAATAGTATCCCGTGCATGCCCGGGACCACGGTCAAGACCCTCGGGCTAAATCCGAGACGTGCCGCTAGGCTGTAAACAGGTAACATGTACAGACGAATGATGTCAGCAGCATCATCCCGAGGCTGGCCTAGCACGTAAAACTGATCAGTATAAGCGTCGAACTGTTGAGTTACAAGTCAGGTTTCATCATTGATTTCCCCTTACCCTAAATGTTATGTGTTCAAGTCAGGTATTGATTTATCTAGAGTTAATGCCATCACAGGATCAAGCAGGTACAGGTTTTGTCTGAATAGACAACAGGATATGTCCGTCGGGACAACAAGTTAGGATTGTCGGCATTAGTAACAGAATCAAGTAACAGGTCAAGCAGTAGTGTGTCAGGTCATGACAGGTAGTGCACAGGAATCAAACGGATGCCCAAAAGTAAGCTGTAGCAAGTACCGAATCACGGTAAAAGTACGGATGTACGGTAAAAGCATGGATGCACAAATATCTATCAGGGGTTACACCTACAGCTCTATGACTACGTAGGATGCACATCATCAAGTATGGGGTGTTAATACAAAAGTAACATGAAATAATATGATCTGTAAATGCAGCTACATATATAATAAATGATATGGATGCACAATAAAACATACGGATGCACAAATATCTACCAAGGGTTACATCTACTTCTCCATGACTACGTAGGATGCACATTATCAATCTTAGGGTGCTAATGTAACAGTAACACGAAATAATATGATTTGTAGATGCAGCTACATATATGGTTAGTGATATGGATGCATATATACAGGTATCCGAAGACAGTAAAATATTAATATGGATGTATAATGCAATCAACATGTGATATTTTTATTCATATGGATGTAAAATATGTATCATAGTATGTAGCAAGATAAACTTTCCTGAGCGGATCTCACGACGGGGTGTAAACGCAGCGTCCGACATCGGTTAAATGTCACAATGCACGCACGGCGCATACGAGACTGAACCAAGCAAAGCAAGAATGTGTCCACGCTGGCTGGGAACGTCCACTGGGTCGTCCGGATCGTAGGCGGTGGCACGGCTCTAGCGATCACCGGAAAATGTGAAGCTAGAAAGAGAAAGAGAAGAAGAAAATGAAGAAAGGAGAAGAGAGGGGATTGGTTTGTTGCTCTGGATTCGGAAAGGAAGGCGAGGGGCGACGTCGACGATGGGCCGTCAACGGCGAGGATGCGGGTGAGGGTTTTTCGGCGATGAGGCGGTGGGGGTTTCTTGGTTTCTTGAATTCGGTTTGCAATGGTGTCGGGGTCACCGGCAGTGAGGAAACGGCAACGACGATGACAAGGTGCGCGAGTTTTGGGTTCTTGGGTTAGGTTGCAGCGGGGTTAGCAGAAGGGAGAAGAGAGGTGAGGAGGTTGGCGACGAGATGATGGAGGCGAGATCGAGGGTTAGGAGACGACGAGCGTGGTCGCCGGCGGTGGAGGCGGGGTGTGCAGGCGAGGTGAGGGTTCTGGGTAGGGTTTTGAGCTGTCGGGTTCTTGGGTTCTCGTTTGAGGTGGGTGTGGGCTGTCGGGGACGAGAGAGGGAGGTGAGTCGGGAAAGGTGAAGAGAGAAAAGGTCAAGGCGGAAAGGTCAGGAAGATGGGCAGCAACGGCGAGGCCGGGCAGGGTGAGCACGAGCGTGGGTTTTGATTAGGAGGCGGAAGAAAAAGAAAGATAAAGAAGAGAAAGGAGGGAGAGAAGAGACGTGGGGTTTCCAAATATTAGGTAAAGATAAATTATATATATATATATATATATATATATATATATATATTAACATTCTAATATATAAAGAATATAATAATAATAGAATTTGAGTATTCTGGCTAATACAAAAGTACTCCAAAACATGTCCGGGTCGGGTCTAAAAATCTAGTTTTAAAATACAGATAATATGCGTCATAACCGAAACCAAAAAAAGGATATCCGGGTAACGAAAAAGCATACCCCCAAGAACGGATGCACGTAGCGTCTACACAGCTATCCAAATGAGTCTGTTTCTCAAAACAGAATAAGAACAAGATGTGCGGATACTACCACAGGGTCAGGGGTATCATGCAGGCCATGCAAGATATTTTTAAAATATTTTATTTGACTTAATTTGTTATACTAAAAAAAATACAGATACCAGATATATTGCCAGTATGCAGTATAAATAATATTAAAAGTGCACGGATCTTCGTAACTAGTCAAGATAAATCATAAACAGGAATCAAAACGGGTTTCCAGCACGCGGGTCGGGTCGGATGCAAATACAGATGCCAATTACATTATTCACACTCAAAAAACAATAAATCAAAAAATAGCCATAAATAAATAAAGAAATACCCAAAATAGAATTGGTATAAATGAACTAGGGTGTTACAGATATTATCGTCTAAGTAGCCTTCTAGGATTTCTGCTAGCTCCTTTATAACCTGTAGTTTCTTTCAGCAAGAATTTAGTGCCTATGGTTTCTTCAAGTAAGAATTTAGTATCAGCCCAGAGAGGTGAATCACAATTATCGGGTTGCATAATTTGATAGATATATTTCCATGGGGCTCTTATTTCAAAATTTATTCTCCAAAGACTGACCCACTTTGACGGGAAAAGAATTGAATGATTAAACTAACGATTTATATTTAATGGGTATATGGCAGGTGAGTGGCCTCATATATAAATCCTAGAATTTGAACAGAAATTTAAAAAAAAATGTATGATATTAAGCTATAACAATTAGTTTAATAATAGAATATCAAATAAAACAAAGTTGTCCTACCCTTTATGAGGTGTAGCTTAGCATTTCTACCCTGTGGAGCACAAAGACCAATCAAGAAAATTCATGACTCAACAACTCACCTATTGGGAGAATTGTAAACATAAAAAGGAGCTCAGTAAACTAGACTTCTGCAGTCTTTACCCTCATTCTCAATAAAATCTGAATTGCAAGCCTCTCAATTTCTTTGAAAAAAATTGCCATCCTATTTGAAAAGTCAGTTATTTATCAAAGAATTCTACTATACAGTGACATCTGGATGAATATTAAAGCTATGGAGATGTTGATAACTAAAAAAGAAACAATTTAAGATGCAAAACAAATAAACAGGAATGCTTGATAATGATTCAAGAAAGTAATAAACACAATATATATCCGTTTATCTGAAGTTATAATTACTACTTCTTCCTATGGATGAAGCATGAAATTTAAAATGGAAATTGTACTTCCTCAGAATATAGACGTGTTAGAAAGAATTTAAGAGACTTCAGTAGCTTACACATAATGCTAGTACCACTCTTCTAATTGGTTGAATTCTTTAGCTAAGGTTCTCTCTAAGAACTTGGTATCAAAAAAACCACCAAATGCAACAAGTTCTTCAACTCTCCGCATAGTATTCTCTGAAATGCCACAGTAGTTCTATAAGTAAGGGATACAAAATAAATTATGAAAAGCCCTCAATCCAGTACCGGCAAAGGAAATGGTGCACTTATTGGGAGACAACGCACATTATCTTCAAATTATAAGCATTAGCTCTCCAATCACATCCATGAGTCTTTCTATAAATTGATTAGGGAACTATGAGTGAAATATGAATGGTAAAGACCAAAGTGCCATAATTTTTCACTTGATAATGAGAAAAAGAAAGGCATAATCAGCATGGGAAAATTTCATCCAATGAAATATGGAAGGAGCTTCCATGGTGGAATCAACTAGGAACTTACAGATCAACTTCGATATTATGGTTTCCTTCATATAGCTCCAACAGTTGTCCAACTGGATCATGGTCGAGAAGAAACTTTAAGAATATCACAACAAGTTCACTATAAGCACATATTTATTTGGAGTTTCAACTGAAAATTTTAAAAAAGAAACTTGAATAAATCAAGTCTTGATTCACCAGCTTGTATAAAAATATTAAATTCCCCCTGCTGGGAAAAATAATTACCATCAATAATCATGTTCATAAAGCTTCCTAGGTACATATAATTAACCATGAGATAGCTAAACATAAAAAACATGAATTATGAATAAAATCAACCCTACCATCTAATTAACCCAAATTAACCCTACCCTCTAATTAAACCAAATTAACGCTAACCTTAACCCTAACCCCAACTAATTAACCCTAACCCAAACCCTAACTCTAACCCCAACTAATTAACCCTAACCCTAACCCAACCCCAACTAATTAACCCTAACCCTGATCCTAATTACCCTAACCCTAACCCTAACCCCAACTAATTGACCCTAATTACCCTAACCCTAACCCTAACTAATTGACCCTCACCCTAACCGAACCCTGAACCCTGAACCCTGAACCCTAGCCTAAGTAGCAACCCATTAATTATCAAAATTATAAATAAAATCATTATTAGAAGTAACAATTTGAGATTTACTAACTTGTAGCTAGGCCGACGATGGAGGAGACCGGTGGTCAACGACGCAATCGGCGACGAGTCACGGGCGGTGGCGACGAGGAAGTCGACAAGGAAGTTTTGGGAGATCGAGGGCGGTGGCGGGCCGCGGACGGAGGGCGGTGGAGACGAGGCACGGGAGAGGTGGCGATGAGAGGCGCGCATGGGAGATCGAGTAAGAGAGAGGAATTTTTGGTAACGAGGAATTTTCTGTGCTTTTTTTATTAATAACCCATATATATGCCCCTTCGGACGTAACCGTAGGGCCTTCGTTTGCGGCTCCGTAGGGCCAAAGGGCAAATTACGTTTTAATATTTTTATATTAAAACGTAGGGACAACCATAGGACCTACGGAGTAATCTATAGGGGCAATAAAATGTTGCCCCTATGGATGCCTTTATCCGTAGGGGAAACCCGTTATTATAGTAGTGAACGTTTGCACCAGGGCCAGTTGTTGGCGTATCACATACCCAACATCTCGAATAATCTCTCGAACTGTACTTGAGAGATGGTCATGGTGATTGAATCTGTCGTATTTTCCTTTGTGTCTATTCTCCACACCTCGATCTTCCGACAATCTACGATCTCCCTGATCAGGTGATATTGCCTCAAGATATATTTGGATTGCTGATGAGACCGTGGATCCTTTGCCAAAACCATGGCTCCATTGTTATCGTAATACAAAGGTATTGGATCAGCAATGGATGGAACCACCAGAAGTTCAGAAATGAACTTCCTTATTAAGACTGCCTCTTTTACGGCATCGTTAGTAGCGATGTACTTAGCCTCCATCGTTGAGTCTGCTATGGTGTCCTATTTGGAACTCTTCCAACAGACTGTCCTTTCGTTGAGGGTAAACATATAACCCGAGACGGATTTAGAGTCATCCTTATCACTTTGGAAGCCAGAGTCGGTAAAAGCCTCGATATGGAGGTCCCCATTACCGTACACCAAGAACATATCCTTAGTCCTTTTTAGGTACTTAAGAATGTTCTTTACTACTATCCAATACTTCTTACCTGGATTGGACTGATACCTGCTTACGATGCTAAGTGCGCAAGCAATATCTAGTCTGGTACATAATATCGCATACATTATAGACCTTATCACTGAAGCATAGGGTACAATGATCATGCGAGCCCTCTCTTCATTAGTCTTGGGAGACATCTCATTGGAGAGGGTGATTCCGTGACAAGCGGGTAAATTACCATGCTTAGAATTTTCTATACTAAACCTCTTTTGCACGGTGTCTATGTACCTTGACTGTGAAAGTCCCAACATTCTTTTAAATCTGTCACGATAGATCTTAATCCCTAGAATGTACGAGGTAACACCCAGGTCTTTCATAGAGAACTTTTATGACAAGCAGAGCTCGGCCGATTGTAGTATAGGAATATCATTTCCTATCAGGAGAATACCGTCTACGTATAAAACAAGGAATACCATAGTTCTCTCTGCAATCTTCTTACAAATACAAGATTCATCTATAATTTTGATAAAGTCAAATTCCTTGACCGTATCATCAAACCAGATGTTCCAACTCCGCGATAACTGTTTTAATCCATAAATGGATTTAAGTAACTTGCACACCTTTCCGCTGCTCCCACTGTCTATGAAACCCTCTAGTTGATCCATATAAATACACTTTTCTAAACTTCCATTTAGAAAAGCGGTTTTAACATCCATCTGCCAAATGTCATTGTTATGGAAGGCAGCAATGTCAAGTAGGATCCGAATGGATTTAAGTATAGCCACTGGTGAAAAAGTTTCGTCATAGTCCAATCCTGGTCTTTGACGAAAACCTTTTGCAACGAGTCCATTTCCATCCAATGGGTTTTACCCCAGGAGGAGCAACATCCAAAGTTCATACTTTATTGGTGTACATGGATTCCATCTCAGATCGCAGAGCATCCAACCACTTCACTGAGCCTCTACTCATGATGGCTTGCTGAAAACTAGTAGGCTCATTATCATCGATGATGCAATCCTCTCGATTCCCGCCTATGAGAAAACCGTAGTATCTCTCGGAAAGATGAGACTGCCTACTAAATCTGCGGAGTGGCGTAGGTACGTCCGGTTCCATCGAAACTTCAGGTTCTACTAAATCTTTAGTAATAGTTTGTGGTTCTGAAATTTCTTCCATTTCTATCGCGCTCCCACTAATTTCTTTTTCAAGAAATTGAGTTTCCATAAACCGGGCATGATGAGAAACAAAAACCTTTGTTTCTCAGCGTAATAGAAAAAATACCCCTAGAATTCTTAGGGTATCATACAAACTTACACAATATTGAGCGTGCCTCGAGCTTGTCTGGATGAATCTTTTTGACAAAAGCATGACACCCCTATATTTTAAGTTACTTAAGACAGGGTTTCTTCCCACTCCATATTTCATATGGAGTGGTAGGTATTGACTTAGTTGGAATCTTATTCAATAGGTATGCATCAGATTCTAGTGCATAATCCAAGAAGGATGGCGGCAACTCAGCATTACTCATCATGGAACACACCATATCTATTATGGTGCGATTCCATCTTTTTGATATACCGTTGGGTTGTGGTGTGTATGGAGGAGTAAGCTGAGAGAGAATTCCATTCTATTTTAGATATTCCAGGAACATGGCACTTTAGTATTCACCTCCCGATCTGATCGAAGTATCTTGATACTTTTGCCGATTTGCTTTTCCACTTCATTCTTATAATCCTGGAATTTCGCAAAGGCCTCGGATTTATGTTTCATCAAGAATACATGTCCATACCATAAGAAATCATTGATAAAAGTGATAAAGTACGAATAGCCACTTCTTGCATGTGTATACATTGGCCCACACACGTCGCCGTGTATGAGTCCCAGGAGCTTAGCGGCTCTTTCTCCGTGTCCAATGAATGGAGTTTTGGTCATCTTTCCTTTGATACATGATTAACAAGTTGCATATGATTGATATCAAACGGATCTAAATATCCATCTTTATGTAACGTAGTTAATCGTGTTTCATTGATATGACCAAGTCTATAATACTATAAGAATGCTTGATTTAATTCTGGATTCTTTCTTTTTAGTGTGTTTTGGACGTTGAAAACTTGATATTGATTGAGTACGTATATTCCGTTATTTAGTGTACCTGATCCAATCATTTCATGATTCAGGTGTATGTTTATGGCATTGTTTTCAAGTGCAAAATTATATCCTTCATTAGATAACAAAGATACAGATATAATATTACACATTATACTGGATACACAAAAACAGTTATGCAACAATAAAATATGTCCACTCGCCAATCCAAGATGATATTCTCCCACTGCAAAAGCATCCATACTAGCTCCGTTGCCAACCCTGAGGGTCATATCACATTTTCTCAAAACTCTACGGCTTCTCAGCGCCTGCAAATAATTACAGATATGAGATCCTGATCCAGTATCCAATATCCAGGAAGTAGAGCTAATAGAGAAACAATTTTCAATCACGAACACACCTGAAACCGAAGCCACAATTTGCTTCGTGTTCTGATTCTTGGCTTTCAAAGCCCGGCAAATTTCTTCCAATGTCCCTTCTTATGATAGTAAAAACATTCTTCTTTTGTAGCTGATCTTCCAATCTTATCTTTTCCCTTTCCTTGCATCTTCTACACACCTCCTTTTGGTTTGGTGGAGGCCTTCTTCTTCTTCCCCTTGGCCTTAGTCTTAGATTTAATAGAAGAAGATTCCCCAACAAATAGAGCGGGTGTTTCCTTAGATTTCTTTAAGGTGCCCTCTGTAACTCTCAACATGTTGAGGAGCTCAGGAAGTGTAATTTCCGTCTTTGGCATATTGAAGTTCAATACAAATTGGGCTTAGGTGGAGGGAAGGGACTGCAGAATCAAGTTGGTATACAACCCAATCTCCAACGTAGTTCCGAGTTCCGCGAGCTCTTCAATGAAAGTAATCATCTTTACGACATGGTCCCCAACAGATGATTTGACAGCCAACCTCGCTTGAAACAATTTCTTCGAGGTCTCGTATATTGCGATACGGGATTGCTCTCCATATAAATCTTTGGTATGGATGAAGATGGAAGTAATGTCTATCTTCTCGTACCGCTTTTGATATTCATTATTCATGGAGGCTAGCATGAGGTACTTGGCTCTGAAAGTGTAGTTTAGCACCATGAAAGTGTAGTTTAGCACCATGAAAATTTGAAAATTGCATGCTTGATGCCGGTTTTAACCTTGTGGTGGTGCTAGGATACACTTTCATGGTATCAAATCCAAACTAGAACATTAGGGTAAGTCTTTACGACGTAAAAGTGTTCGATCGGTTTTCAAAACCTGCTTTTTGACAAGTTTCTATCCATTTTTCAAAAGTTGAAATTTTCGAGATTAAAAATATGCAGAAAATTTTGCAGGGTATTTAATAGAGCCCCAAGAACTTCGAGACCCTAATACCAACAAAGCACTGTGGAACCGCGACCTAAACCCCATTTTAGCCGCGGTTCCGCCGCATGTTTGTGGTATTTTGGGTTCGTTCTTCTTGTGCTGCTCCATTGAAATATTCGGCACTTTCTGAGTATTTTTAGTGAGGCTCAAGTTGTTGAGGTCTCTGTGATTTGTGGATGTTTGATAAATCGATCGAAAGGTTTAACGTCGTCTAGATTATGATGATATATGATACAATATTTAGAATTCATAATAATTAGTTTTGTGAAAACTAGTTAGTATTTTATAAATCTAGCGTTTTAGTCTCGGTTGATCGATTGCCACGGAGTCTCGATTTGGATCAAAACTCCGTCATAATCCCGTATAGTACGCGAACATGATAGTCAGGAATCTTGTTGAATAATTCGACTGCTTATTGAAAAGTGTTTTCAGTTTGAGACTAAAATGCAAGGTTTATAGGGTTATGCATGAAATTCGGAATATGAGATATTCCGGGTTTATGAAGACTAAGGAATTTGCAGATTCTAATTATTATAGTTTTTCATTTCTTTTCTGCGACCGTAAGTGTAATATGTGGTGTATCTCCGATATCGTTGCTATATGTCAACGACATTCGGGATACGCATATTTACTTACGTTGATGATATGTGATGTGAGGTGTTGCTGTGATATGTAATTTTGGATCGTCGTGATTGAATAGCCGGGTTTTTTTTAACGTGAGATGAGAGTTTTTCATTTTCATTCATGTAAAATATGTATGTAATATTCTTTTATTGGGACACTTCCGGGTTGAGGATGATGTCATCATTGATGTATATTATTTACTTTTCCGCATTAGGATAGACCCAAGACGGGGAGAACAAGTAACCGGGTTCTAAAGTCCAGTGGGAGGCCATCTCGAGGAGTCGAGACCGGGTTTCTTAACTCTAGAATTGGCAGCGTTGTTTTCCGCTCTTGTATGGGTCTAGGGATGTGGGTTTGGCTATTCATCACAACCGTGGAATTCGTGTTTTTCACTACTGGCTAAATTTAAAATACGGACCTCCTAGTATATCCAATATTTTATATGTTGACTTCTGCTGCTTGAGTTCTGTGATATGATCATATAACTGCGTGAGACGAATACTATATATATATGATATATTTAATAAACGTTGCTTATGTTTTGCACCCGCGCTAGTCCAACCCCTGCTCTGCCATTAGTTAAGTAACATAACGATGCATGACGGGGCCCCGTGGCGAATGTGGAAGGCATAAGCGTATGTTCTATTTTCGTTTCTTTTCTGTGATGTATAGGGAAACATAAATGATGGGACTTCATTAATGAGATTAATGGAAAGAAAAGAAACCTAAATATGTTGTAGAATCAAAATTTTCAAAAAGGTAGCTTTAGTACTTGCTTTGCATAGTGGTATTCCTTGATGAATATCCAGCACCTCATTCGATGAGGAAAGAGCCGAAATCCCTTCACCGGGAGTGATCTCGTTAGCAAAACTAGCAAATGCTTCAAACCACTCGGTTTTATTTTGATAGCTTTTCTAGTTCTTGCTTTGCACTGTGGTATTCCTTGATGAATATCCAGCACCTCATTCGATGAGGAAAGAGTCGAGATCCCTTCACCGGGAGTGACCTCTTTAAAAAACTAGCAAATGCTA
The DNA here is from genome assembly GCA_030015575.1 of Agapanthus africanus. NCBI lineage: Eukaryota > Viridiplantae > Streptophyta > Magnoliopsida > Asparagales > Amaryllidaceae > Agapanthus > Agapanthus africanus. The sequence goes on from CM057343.1 coordinate 519,039,422, forward strand.
CAAAACCACTCTTCAAATCACTAGATTCTAAAACAATATCAAGTTCATTACGTTAAAGGTTTTCTACAAAACCGGTCGTAGCCCACCATCATTTCAGATAAGTGCTATTTAGTATTCGTGCTGCGTTTGTTGACCTTGTCATGGCGTAGTGTGCAGTAGCTGATTAGTGCTTATCTGCCCCATGTGATGTGATTAGATTTGGGTAGTCGTACGGCCTTGTTGGCCTTGTCAAGGGTCGTGCGGGTGGGTTTAATTCAATCACGAAATGAACGGGTTGAACTTGACTTGCGGTTTATGGTTTGATGACCTTGTCAAGGTCATAAACCGCATTGGGTAAAAACAGATATTGAGAATTTCAAGTGTTGAAATTTGCAATGAGATTGCATACCTTCTATGAGATAGTTGGATCCCGATACCCACTGCGAGTAAGTGTTACTCCTAGGAGAGTTTTCCACTTTATAATTAACTGATCCAGCAGGTGTCTAAGAAAGGTGTTAATGGGGTTATGCCTGTTAGTTATATGTATGCCCTAGAGGCCATTGTTGTATATATGATGTATATTATAGTGGATGCTTGGACATATATAGGGAGGACTTTCTTGCTCGACATGATAGTATACTATCTGGTGACTCTTTATCTTAACATGTATACTTATTGTCTCTCTGTTACATGTTGATAAAGCTCTTAGGATGAGTACTTGACTACCAGGATTATGATGCAGATCATACTAGTGGGGCAAGGGCAGTCAGTAAGTACATCCTTCAATTGTTCCTAGTCGTAGGAGTATCGAGACGGGGTATCGATATTCCAAAGTAGACTAGCGTATACGCTTCTTGACCCATATGATGGGCGATGGATGATCCCACATCCATTGGTGTTTGACATCAGAGAAGGTATGCGGGTGCTCAATGGAGACTGGGTACACTGAGCGGACTCGCCGAGAACTCCTAGATGGTATTATACCTCACGTCGGATAGCAGTTATCTAGTGACACTGGTACAGGTTAGTCTGCCGACTAGAGATCGTCATAGAGTCTTGTGTGTCTCCAACTGTGCTTTGATTTCCACCCTACCACGGCTCTACTGAGTTGTGCAAAACGGTGGTTTTTGGGTACAGTCCTGAGTCACATGGAGGCAATGAGCGATAGGAGGGAATTTGTCTCTCCCGATATTGGGGGTTGATGTTGCGCTATGCTCGATTGGCCATAACAGGAAATCCTTGGCCAGGGTTGCTGAGATCTACTGGTAAGTTTTACCAGTAGTTTCTCGAACCATTATGGACCTTTCATCGGCATGACTTATCAGGTTATTAGGGTCTGACGTTATATCACCCCCAGGCTGCGATATGCGACATATCTGACGAAGAGACCGGACTGTACGGTAGTGTTACTGATTGGATTCGCAGGAGTATGAGTAGGCTTTCTTGTTGATCTTCCGATCGCTCAATACCCGGGTGGCCGTTACGTTTAGCAGACCGCTTGCGGCTTGTGGGTGATTGATATGATCACCACCTACTGCCGGCGTATTGACGAGTCTTTAGAGTCCTACACAGAGGTTTCCTGGCTCAAGGGAAACGAAGTAAGAGCACATATGTGATATGTGAGGGACCGAGATTAATACGAGTATGTGATACCGTATTCTATTCTCGCGATATGTGATATCGGTCGGTTACAATAGATATAACCGGGTTGTCGAATCAAGTGTTGATTCGACAAGTTGATATATTAGATATTATTCGGTTGTATGTGATATAGCCGGATTATTAAATCAAGTGTTTATTTAATAATTTAATGTATAATTATATATTTGATATAATATCTTACATTAAATAATATTATCTCACTTAAGATTTCTTTTTCTCACTAGTGTACACTTAGTATATATGTGATATATATTAATATACATCTTTTGTGTCATGCTTGATGCCATATGTGACATGGGTGTATGAGACTCACACTATGCAAATAATAATGAAGGGTTTTGTTTATTTAAAGTAAATCAAATTAGTTGAAAATTGTCACATGGTTGAAACTTGTAGAAGCTTATGGAACCATTGACCAAGTCCACTCCTTTTGTTTTACTTGAAGATATTTATTAATCCAACCATTATTGTTTAGCCATGGTTTTTTCTATGAAGGAGTTAGTGTATGACATAAACTCACCCATGGTTGCTATTCTCACCTCATGGTTTTCATTCTCTTCTCTCTTCATCTTCTTCTTCATCAAGAGCTTAGCTCTCTAGGTTTATGGGAGATGAAGAAAAATAGTGAGAAAATAATTTCTAAAGTGAGCAAAATTCCTACTTCATCAACCTCTTCTCTACTAGTAATTTAGACTGGGTTGTTTCTTCACCAAGTTCATCACTTAGTGAAGAGGTAGCTTGAGTTAGTGCCTCCTCGACGTAGATCATCTTCGGCCTCGAAGACTTCAAGGAAGCTTGTTCATTTCACTTTGTGGAGTCTCACTAGAGTCCGGGAGATCACTACTTGGAGTGAAGGGACTACTACATGGAGCTATTGAAGTGAAGGACCGGTCTACAAAGGTTATATTCCTTATTTACTTAGATATAAAGTTGTTTACATGCTTGTTCGTCTAATTCTCTAGTTTATATTCTTGCGTTAGGGTTTTTTAGCCCGCCAATTTTTTGAAAACGGCATGGTCGATACCTCCCAAAACCTAGCGGACGCCCTAGGAAACCCTACAGTGGTATCAGAGACATGCTAGAGAATTAGACGATGTTATAGTATTACGAAACCGAAACAACTCCGAAACACTCGAAACATAAACCCAGTTTCTGTCGAATTTTTCAATGTATAAATTTTTTTTAAGCAGTTGCAGAATGTTGCATGAGATGTAACATGAACACCATAGAAATTTTAGCCATTCTCGCCGGAATTTTCCCGGCCACAAGTGAAGAAAATCCGGCCTGGCTGGTTATTTAATGTCTTCTGGGCTTCAATTTTTGTCGGTGTTCCAGTCTTTGGGTTTTGGTGTTTCAAGTGTTCCTTGTTTTTGCTAAAATTGTATGTGATGTTATTTTTGTCCAAAGGCAATTCGGAGTGTTTCATAATCGTAATTCTAACATCTATTCGGGTTTTTTGGACGACGTTAAAAAGTTCGAACGGATATCAATAACCCAGTTTTTCCCTCGCTGGAAATTTTCCAAGAGTTGGATTTTTCCATGTTTAAAATCTTCAGAAAATCGTGCAGGTGTTTTCTATGGACCCTCTAGAAAAACGAAACCGTAACTTGATTCTATGACCGTCGGAACTGCCATCGAACCCTAGGGTTTGTAGTAGTTCCGCAGCGCCTTAGGTGAGGCAAGGGTTGACCCTTCTACGGTTGGTCCATAGGTGCTGCGGCATGTTCTGGGTACTTTTTAAACTCCGTTCAAGTGTTGAGATCTTTGGGAAATTTTGGGTGTTTGTATATTCGATCGAAAAGTTTAACATCGTCTAGCTATCTATGATTGTGATACAATATTTGGAATTCACATATTTAGTTTTGTGAAAACTAATTTGAATTTTATAAATTTAGCAATTTAGTCTCATGTGATTGGTTGCCACGGAATTTTGATGTGGATCAAAAGTCCGTCGTAATTACGTAGTGTACGCGGATACTCGCCGGGTAACGTTACTAGATAGCCATGCCCTAAAGCCCCGACCAAGTGACTGTAGGAGAACCCCGTTGCCAAAAGCATCCGTATAAGTACTTGCGGCCGTGGTGTTCCGCCTAAGTGCACTTCGTCGACGGCATTGGGGGTGTGGCCGTCTTCTAAAGTTTTCGACGAGTATTTGATCAGGTTGTCAGGAATCTTGTTGAATTACCCGACTGGTTATTGAAAAGTGTTTTCAATATCGAGACTAAAATGCGGGGTTTATAATTGTTAGGCATGTGATGTCTAAGGAATTCATTTGGTTAGGCATGAAATCCAAAGTATGTGATACATTGGGTTTATGATGTGTAAGGATGTTTCGGAATCCAATTATTGTAGTTTTTCACTTTCTTTTCTGCGACCGTAAGTGTAATATGTGGTGTATCGCCGGTTTCGTTGCTATATGTCAACGATAATTGGGATACGCATATTTACTTACGTTGATAACATGTGATGTTATGTGTTGCTGTGATATGTTATATTGGATCGTCGAGTTTTGAATAGCCGGGTTTTTTTTTATGTGAGATGAGAGTTTTTCATTTTCATTCATGTAAAAAACTTGTATGAAATATTCTTTTATTAGGGCACTTCCGGGTTGAGGATGATGTCACAATTGATGTATATTATTTACTTTTCCGCATTAGGATAGACTCAATGAGGTGAGCATAAGTAACCGGGTTCTAGGGTCCAGTGGGAGACCATCTCGAGGAGTCGAGACCGGGTCTCCTAACTCTAGAATTGGTAGGGTTGCTTGCCGCTCTCGTAGAGGTCTAGGGATGTGGGTTTGGCTATTCATCACGACCGTGGAATCCGTGTTTTTTTACTGGCTTAATTTAAAACACGGAATTCCTAGTATATCAAATATTTCATATGTGGATCTTCTGCTGCTGATATTCTGTTATGTGATCACTTGATATTCTGAGACAAATGCTTATATTATATATATAATATATAATAAATATTGCTGCTTTCGTTTCTTCTATGATGCTAGGGAAGCATAATTTGATGGGATTTCATTAATAAGATTAATGAAATAAAAGAAACCTAAAAATATTGTAGAAACTTGTTTTAAAAACTGGTAGCTCTAGTTCTTGCTTTGCATAGTGGTATTCCTTATAGAATATCCAGCACCTCATTCAATGAGGAAAGAGCCGAGATCCTTTCACCGGGAGTGACCTCTTTAGAAAAACTAATAATGGCCTAAAAAACACTCTTTTTCAAAATCACTTGATTCTGCAACGATATCAAGTTCAAAGCGTTAAAGGTTTTTCACAAAAACCATTCGCAGACCCTCCGTCATTTTAGAAAGTAGAGTACTTAGTATTCGTGCTACGTATGTTGACTATAGTTAAGGCGTAGTGTGCGGTAGCTAAGTGATATCTTCCTACACAGCATATGATGCGATTAGTTAGGACATTCATATGATTTTGTTGACTATAGTTAAGGGTCATGTGAGTGGGTCTAATTAATCACGAAATGACGGGTAGAACTTGACTAGTGCTTATGATATGTTGACCATAGTTAAGGTCATATGTGCTAGGGGTAAAAACCATTATCGGAAATTTCAAGTGTTGAAATTTGCAATGAGATTGCATACCTTCTATGAGATAGTTGGATCCCGATACCCACTGCGAGTAATTGTTACTCCTAGGAGAGTTTTGCACATTACAATTAGCCGATCAAGTAGGTGTCTAGAAAGGTGTTAACGGGGTTACTCCCCTGGGAAAACGAGATTTATTTTAATTAGGTCTGTGCGAAAGCACAGGGAATCTCCCTCAAAGTACCGACACTGGCCAGACCGAAAGATTGGCGAACTTGTAGGGTGTAATTAATCCTGGCTAGTCTTACCTTTTAGGGTTTGAAGAAAGATTTGATAAAAACAGTGGGAGCCATCTTGATTAGATAAAATAATAACCAATCTAATCTTGCAAGAGCGCATGCAGAGTGTTTTCTTCTCTCTCTCTCTCTCCTGGTAGCGACCATGTCATGCCTTAATCAAGATAATAATATTGATGTATTGACCAAACATGCTTGTTATACTGTACTGGGGAACGTTGGTTCCGTTCTTTCTTATAATTTTTATAAGTCTGAACATGAAATAGGGGAATATCCAGATTCTCATGCCACCCAATCGAAGAAAGTGCATGTTGATGTATCTTCTTCGGGTGTGTTCATTACCGAGAACTGTTTCTCAGTATCCTCTGCGTCCTGGGTATGTGATACCGGAACAGGATTCCTCATATCTAATATGTTACATGGGCTACAGAAGGTAGAGAACTAGGAATGGGTGATATATCTCTAAGTGTAGATAATGGTGCAATTGTTGCAGCAAAATCAGTTGGTAGATATCACCTTGTATTAAATACATTGATTCTGAACGAATGTTATTACATACCGAACCTGATATACAACATTACATCGGTTTCTTTAATAAGTTAAAGAAGGATATAATTTTGTATTGATGGATAATGTTGTGAACATTTTCCTTAATCAAGAGTTGATTATATCAGGCACGTTATATAGTGACATATACGTTCTAAATCAAACCAAAGTTTTGTAAGTCCATGCTACCTCTCCCGGTACTTTCGAGCATGCGGAATTTGGTGAAAAACAATTTTCTAGAGGCGGTAACATGGACTCAAAACTGGATCTTTGTTAAACATCTAACTAACAACCTAACTAGGAGTTGTTAACTACTCGGTTAGGAGGTTATACCTTTCTTTCTTGAACTCTTTCGTCTTCAAGCCTCGATGGTTGTCCAGATCGGCTTCACCCCGTCGTCTCCTTGCGCCGAAGATCGATCCACCTGAAAGCTTCTACCTTTGGCTTCTTCTTCGAACTTTGAAGAAACTAGTTCACTCGGTTTGCTAAACCTTGTGAACTAGAGTGTGTAGAGGAGAGTGTGTTGGGATTTTTCTCTATGGTTCTTGGTTCTCAACACATGAGACAAGTGAGCCATAGACTAAAGAGAGGGAGAGCAAGAGGAAGAAGATGAGAGCTCAAGAACACAAGAGAGAGAAAGGAAATGAAAGAATGAGCAAAACTTTTCTCTTTTTAGCTCTCATAATCCAAAACCATCATAACCAATAATAGCAATCAAGTATTAGTGATGGTTTAAGCTACAATAGCCATATCATTTCATGCACTCATTTTGCACAAGAGAACAAGCAAGCAAAAGTCTTTGCCATGAAATGATAACCATTGTCATCATGATGGTCAACTAGTCCAACCTAGTCAACCGGTCAACAAAGTAAACAAGTCAACAAAGTCAACCCCTCAACAACCATGTCACTATAATACTTAATTAATATTATTGTTAATTACATATCATATTCTCATTAGAGTTGAGCAAAAAGTCAATAGTCAACAGTCAACGGTCAACAGCCCTAATAAGAATCTTCTGCCTCTGTCTCTCCGTCAACTGTGTATACACACCCGCATCCGTGTTCCGAGGAACACGAATACATACTGGATAAAACCAATCCCAAAACGTACACTAGGATCTGGCTTAAACCAAAGCCCGCTAGTGTTAATTGTCCGGACACTGTACGTGCACAAGTGCACGGATGTGACCGGACCCTGTCGCAAAACCATGCGACCTGTCGCAAAACCATGCGACCTCTACTCTTTTGCCTAAAGGCGAATAGCTTTCTGTGTGGGACTCTAAAGACTCGACACTACGCTGGCAGTGGGTTTAACCACAGACCGCAAGCGGCACTAGCTGTGCGTAACGGTCCTCAGGTAGATGCCGACAAGAAGACTGACGAGGTGAAACCCATCTGAACTCTTACTGAGCCTGAATGTGACAGTCTCCGTACAGTCCGGTCTGTTCGTCTGATACATCGTATGGCGGGCCTAGGGGGCGGTAAACGTCAGTCCCCTAATAGCGGTACAAGTCATGTTGGAGTGAAGCCCAATACACCCTGAGATAACACTGGAAGCCTACCAGTATATCTCGCTTGCCCTGGCCAGGGACTACTCGTGTAATGGCTCTCCTAGACACAGCGCGATGTCAACCCCCAATACCGGGAGAGACGAATCCTGTCTAACCGTCACTGCCTCCAAGTGCTTCGGGACTGCACCCAACTACTACCTGTTTGCACGACTCCTTTGAGCCGTGGAAGGGTAGTAATCAAAGTGCAGTGGGAACACACTCGAGGCGAAGTGACAGTGTCAAGTCAGCGGACTAAGCTGTACTCATGTCACCTGGGAACTGATAACTGACGATAGGTATAATACCAACCGGTCAGTTCCCGATGAGTCCTGTCCAGTGTACTCGTAACCCAACGAGCATCCGCATACTATCTCTAGTACGACGTACTGATGGCTGTGGGACAAACCATCTCCCACTCTGGGATGAGAAGCGCATGCGCTAGTCTACTCCGGAGTATCGATGCCCTGTCTCGATAGTCCTGCGACTAGGGACCTGCATAAGGATGTGCTTATAGATTACCCAGCCCCCACTAGTGTGACTGCCATCACAACGATGGTAATCAAGCAAAGATCCTAAGGGCTCCACTAATGTGCATAGGTGATATACTAAAATAAACACATGTACACATTGAAGTAGAAACAAACCAAGTAGCATACTACTATTTTGAGCAAGATTGTATATACAAGGTGAATATCCCAAGCTTCCATTAAGTAATATACAAACTAGTATGATACAGTAATGGCCTCTAGGGCATATACACTAACAAGTTTAAAGTGTAATGAGCACACACAAGAGGAGTAGTTCAGAAATGAACGAATCCTTCCTGTTGCATTGTAGACTAGGTTATATCAATGCTACATGACTAGCTAAGTTACATAAGGATGAATATTTGAATCTATTCGAATTTCATCTTATGATACTTGCCAGTCTTGCCTCAAAGGTAAAATGACCAATACTCCGTTTACTAGAAACAGAAAAAGAGTTATTGTACTCTTGGGACAGATACATGGTGATGTATACGGTCCTATGTCTACAAATGCCAGGGTTGGTTCTTTGTACTTCATTACATTCATCGACGATCTCTCAAGATTCGGACATGTGTTTCTGTTGAAACACGAGTCTAAAACTTTTGAGAAATTCAACGAATATAAGGTTGAAGTTGAGAACCAAACGGGATGAAGTATTAAGTCCTTCGATTTGATCGAAGAGGAAAATACTTGGGCATGGTGTTCCTGGATTTTCTAGACAGAGAATGGGATTATCTCTCAGCTTACTCCTTCGTATACACCACACACAACGGTGTATCGGGGCGGAGGTATCGCACACTATGAGATATGGTGCGCTCTATGATGAGTACTGCTGAGTTGCCTGTTTCCTTTTGGAGTTATGCACTTGAGAAGCTGCATACCTACTGAATGGGGTTCCATCCAAATCAATGCCTACCACTGCATATGAGATATGGAATAGGAAGCTACCATGTCTTAAACGAGTTATAATATGGAGTTGTCCGGCCTATGTTGAAAAGCAAAATCCGGACAAGCTCGAGGCAAAGTCAGTTCTGTATAAGCATGTTGGATATCCCGAACATTTTCTAGGGTATATCTTCTACCTAACTGAGGAGGAAAAGGTGTTTTGTTTCTCAGCATGCCACATTTTTAGAAAAGGAATTTCTTGTGAAGAAATTTGTGGTCATGGGGTAGAACTGGAAGGAGTTCTAGCTAGACAAACTAACAGCTGATGATTTGGTGAAACCAAAGGATTCAATAGTCTCCAACGAATCTCAGCCTCTCCGCGAATCTGGTAGGGTTCCTCATCCACTTGAGAGATACTACGGTCTTCTCGGTGACAGTGGGAGCGAGAATTGCATCATGGTAGATGATGGCCCAACTAGGTTTAGGAAGGCCATCACGAGTGGGGACTCTGTATAAAGGCTGGACACTATGCGATCAAAGATGGAATCCATATACACCAACAAAGTATGACTTTGAATGTTCTTGGTTCGAGCTTCCAGAGTGATAAGGTCGACTGAAAGTCAGTCATAAGTATTGTCTTTACCCTCAGTGGAGGGACGGTAAGTTGGAAGAGTTCCAAGCTAGATACCGTGGCATACTAGACGATAAAGGCTGAATACATCGCTATCAACGATGCTACCAAAGAGGTTGTCTGGATATTTCTTGTTCATGAGGTGAACAGGGTTCCTACCATTGAGCGTCCAATAACTGTTATTGTGACAACAATGGAGTTGTGGCTTTGGCCTAGGAAAGTCGGTCCCATCAGCGTTCCAGACATATTCTGAGGACAGTATCACCTGATCTGGGAGTTGGTTGATCTCCGAGGGATTGAGGTAAGGAGAGTTGAAGCGAAGGATAACACGGCAGATCCACTCACGGAGGCCTTTCTAGAAAGAGACTTCTATCGGACGTTGAGTATGAGATACTACAACTGGTCCCAGTGCAAGTGGGAGATTATTAGTTATATATATGACCTAGAGGCCATTGTTGTACATATGATGTATATTATAGTGGATGCTTGGACATATATAGGGAGGAATTTCTTGCTCAACATGATAGTATGCTATCTGGTTGCTCTCTATCTTAACATGTACTCTTATTGTCTCTCTGTTACATGTTGATAAAGCCCTTATGATGAGTACTTGACTACCAGGAGTATGATACAGATCATACTAGTGGGGCAAGGGTAGTCGGTAAGTACATTCTTCAATTGTTCCTAGTCGTGAGAGTATCGAGACGGGACATTGATATTCCAGAGTAGACTAGCGTATACGCTTCTTGACCGACATGATGAGCGATGGATGATCCCACATCCATTGGTGTTTGACATCAGAGAAGGTATGCGGATGCTCAGTAGAGACTGGGTACACTGAACGGACTCGCCGAGAACTCCTAGATGATATTATACCTCACGTAGGATAGCAGTTCTCTGGTGACACTGTACAGGTTAGTCTGTCGACCCGAGATCTTCGTAGAGTCTTGTGTGTCTCCCACTGTACTTTGATTTCTACCTTACCATGGCTCTACCGAGTCTTGCAAAACGGTGGTTTTTGGGTACAGTCCTGAGTCATATGGAGGCAATGAGCGATAGGAGGGGATTCGTCTCTCCCGGTATTGGGGGTTCATGTTGCGCTATGCTCGATTGGCCATAACAGGAAATCCCTGACCATGGTTGCTGAGATCTACTAGTAAGTGTTACCAGTAGTTTCTCGAACCGTTATGGACTTTGCATCGGCATGACTTATCAGGCTATTGGGGTCTGACGTTATACCACCGTCAGGCTGCGATATGCGACATATCTGACGAAGAGACCAGAATGTACGGTAGTGTTACTGATTGGATTTGCAGGAGTATGAGCAGGCTTGCTTGTTGATCTTCTGATGGCTCAATACCCGGGGCTTGCGGCTTGTGGGTGACTGATATGATCACTACCTACTGACGGCGTATTGACGAGTCTTTAGAGTTCTACACAGAGGTTTCCTGGCTCAAGCGAAATGAAGTAGGAGAACATATGTGATATGTACGGGACCGAGATTAATACGAGTATGTAATACCGTATTCTATTCTCGCGATATGTGATATCGGTCGGTTACATTAGATATAACCGGGCCGTCGAATCAAGTTTTGATTCGACAAGTTGATACATTAGATATTATTCGGTTGTATGTGATATAGCCGGATTATTAAATCAAGTGTTGATTTAATAATTTAATGTATAATTATATATTTGATATATTATCTTAGATTAACTAATATTAGCTCACTTAAGATTTCTTTTTCTCACTAGTGTACACTGAGTATATATGTCATATATATTAATGTACATCTTTTGTGTCATGCTTGATGTCACATGTGACATGGGTGTATGAGACTCACACCATGAAAATAATAATGAAGGGTTTTGTTTATTTAAAGTAAATCAAATTAGTTGGAAATTTTCACATGGTTGAAGCTTGTAGAAGCTTGTGGAACCATTGACCAAGTCAATTCTTTTTGTTTTACTTGAAGATATTTATTAACCCAACCATTATTGTTTAGCCATGGTTTATTCTCTACATGAGTTAGTGTATGACATAAACTCACCCATGGTTGCTATTCTCACCTTATGGTTTTCATTCTCTTCTCTCTTCATCTTCTTTTTCATCAAGAGCTTAGCTCTCTAGGTTTATGGGAGATGAAGAAAAATAGTGAGAAAATCATTTCTAAAGCGAGCAAAATTCCTAGTTCATCAACCTCTTCTCTACTAGCCTTTTAGATTGGGTCGTTTCTTCACCAAGTTCATCACTTAGTGAAGAGGTAGCTTGAGTTAGTGTCTCCTCGACGTAGATCATCTTCGGCCTCGAAGACTTCAAGTAAACTTGTTCATTTCACCTTATGGAGCCTCACTAGAGTCCGGGAGATCACTACTTGGAGCGAAGGGACTACTACACGAAGATATTGAAGTGAACGAACGGTCTACAAAAGTTGTATTCCTTGTTCACTTAGATGTAAAGATGTTTACATGCTTGTTCGTCTAATTCTCTAGTTTAGATTTTAGCGTTAGGGTTCTTTAGCGCGCCAATTTTTTGAAAACGGTATGGTCGATGCCTCCCGAAACCCAGTGGCCGCCCTAGGGAACCTTATAATGCCCCTGTGGAAATGAGATTATTTAATTAGTTTCATATGAAAGCATGTGGAGACTCTTTCGGAGTACCAATACCTGCCTGGCTGACCGATTGGCGAACTTATAGGTTGTAATTAATCCCGGATAATCTTACCATATAGGGTTTGAAAGAAGATTTGATAAAAACAGTGGGAGCCATCCTGATTAGATAAGATAATAACCAATCTAATCTTGCAAAGAGCGCACGCTAAAGCATTTCCTTCTCTCTTTCTCCAGGTTGCGACCAATGACACACCTTAATCAAGATAATAATATAGATGTAACGAACGAACCCGCTCATTATACTGAGCTGGGGAACGTTGGTTCCGCTTTTTCTTATGATTGTCATAAGTCTAAGCAGGGAATAGGGGAATATTAGGATTCCCACGCAACCCGAACGAAGAAAGAGCATGTTGATGCATCTTCTTCGGGTGTGTTCGTAACCGAGAACTGTTTCTCATTTTGCTCTACGTCCTGCGTATTGGATACCGGATCAGGATCCCATATCTGTAATTTGTTACATGGGCTAAGATGAGGTAGAGAACTGGGAAAGGGTGATATGTCTCTAAAAGTATGGAATGGAGCAATTGTTGCAGCCAAAACAGTTGGCGAATATCACCTTGTATTACTAAGTGGTAATACATTGATTTTGAACGACTGTTATTATGTAGCAAAAATGATGTGCAATATTATATCGGTTTCTTTATTACATAAAGAAGGATATAACTTTTCATTAGAGGATAATGTTATGAACATTTTACAAAATCAAGTGTTGATTGGGTTTGGTGCATTGTGTAACGATATATACGTTTTGAATCAAGAGGAAAAGTTCTATATATATATATATATATATTATGTAGCATGGATAGATTTTCTATTTTTTGGAAAATAGAAAAAAGAGGTGGAAAATGAGGAGATATTTAGAGCATGGGCGAAGCATGGCTTTGCTTATTATTATATTGGTTTGGCTTTACTATTGAAGTATGGTTCACTTTTTATAATGAAAAGAATTCCATTCTTCATTAAGTGAACTCATTTGAAGAGAGCCATTCTTCACTTGTGTTTTTAGACTTAGCTCTTTCACTCTCCATTTTCCTTCTTCTTCTTCCTCCACCTCCAAGCCCTAACCCTCACATGTAATGTGAACTATAGGGTTTTGGATAAATCTTAAGTGAGCTTAGAACCCCTACTTCATCATCCTACTTTAATCTAGCAATTTGAATTAGGGCATTTCCTTCACTAATGAAAGATTAGTGTAGAAGTAGCTTGAATTATAGGAGCTTCGGGTGGATCATCTTTGACACGAAGATAGCAAAGGAAGCTCGTTCATTCTTCAAGTGGAGCTTAGAGGAGTTGTAGGGACTATTACCCGGAGCTATAGAAGTGAAGGACAAGGTCTACAAAGGTTGTAATCTCCATCACTTAGTATACTATTTATCATATTATGTATTAACCTTAATAATCTAGTTAGATCTTTGGATAGTGTAGTTTAGCACCATGAAAATTTGAAAATTGCATGCTTGATGACGGTTTTAACCTTATGGTGGTGCTAGGATACACTTTCACTGGCTACCAAACACTATGCCTTGGCGAAGGCCAAAACACATAGCATGAATACTAGTTGATACTTATCTGAAATGACGAAGGGCTACGACTAGTTTTGGCGAAAATAGTGAACGTAATGAACTTGATATATTCGAAGGAACCGAATAGCTTTTGAAAAAGAGTGGTTTAGGCTCCGCTTTTAAATGTTGTTATGAAGAAAACCGAGTCGTTTTATAATTGTTCCAACGACGCCAAATTTTAGGTTTGTTTCTTTACATTAAGTTAGATTAATGTGGTCCCATTAATTAACCTTATCACACTAGAAAAGAACAAAAATAGAATGTACGTATATGCCACTCGTATTCGCCATGGGGGCTTCGTCATGCACTATTAGGTTACTTAACTAAAGGCAAAGCGGGGGCTGGACTAGCCGAGTGTGAATTATCATAAACCCCTACGAGTGCGGCAAACTACCCGCCAATTCTAGAATTGGGTGATCCGGGTCTCGACTCCTCGAGATGGCCACCAACTGAATCCTAGAACCCGGTAGCTTGTGCACTCCTCCATGGGCCAATCCTAGATGCAGAAATGGAAAATATAATATACAACCGGTGACTACATCCTCAACCTGGATGTGCCCCAAAAAAAGAATATACATCAACTATTACATAAATTACATAATCCACCCATATCTCACATCTAAATTCACATGAAGCTTTTCACAATATGATCTATTAAACTATTACCAACACAGAAAATCACAGGACATGTGCAACCCCTTCTAATCGACGTGTAGCGATTAGAAGATGTTTAAGAACACATACATGCATCACAAAAGAAAGTAAAGAAAACTATGACGTTAGAATTCCGCACAAAATTAGCAAACACTTCCAATTTTCCAAAACTTGAAAATCTAGTTAGCTAAAGTTCCAAGAAAATTCATTTTAAGCCAATCCGGGAGTCGAAATGAACTCGAAACACGCCCAAACCTTGACGAAGGTGAAGGTCACAAAATTAACTTTTACATTAGGGGCCTAGGGGGGTACCCACCCCGGGGGCCACCTAGTGGCCCTAAGAGGGGGGCAAACCCGAGAGCACCCTTATGGGGCGCTATCGGGTCCCCAACCCCAAGGCCACCTTACAGTGGTCTTGGGGGGCCTGACCTTCGGTCCCCCAGGCTTTCCCTGGGGTACTCAAGCATCACCTCGTAGCTTCTCGGTTCAAACCGTGAGCCTGCGCGGTGTGCAAACATGTTAAAACTTCAATTTTTGGGACTGTTTTTGTCGGCATTCCGTACGCGACAAAAACGACGGAATTCGTATGTCGCTATAAGCTATCTAAAGCTTATGGAGTGGCTTTGGTACCATGTAAGTCGATGTCACACACTCTCCTGGGTTTGTAGAGAGGCAGGATTTTCAAAAATCAATTTTGAAGTATGCAACATCGACTATTCTCCCAAGAACAACCATAAGCCCTTGACAGAAAAACTACAAAACTTCTAGTCTATTATGAAGAGATTATACCTATGTGGTCAAGTCCTTATGGTCTTCTTAATCCTCTTATTAATCTCTTCATCCATCGGGATCGAGCTTGGTCATCGGCCTCCTCACGTCGAAGACGATCCACCCGAGAGTATATGGTTCAAGCTTCAACCTCAAAAATAAGATAACTAAAAGACCTAGTTTGCTAATCTAGGTGGTTTAGTGGATGTAGAGAGTGATAATTTGATTAGTTTATCTCAAATATCCTATGTTTCTCAACTCATGAGAAGGTTAGGGTTTGAGGAAGAAGAAGAGCTTAAGAGAGGAGAGAGAGTGGCTATGTTAGAATGAATGAAGAAATAGCTAAGGAAAACTATCAAGAATTTTGATTTTCCAATAAAAAACACAAGCCATGCTTGAATCGTATTCACAAATGAATAAAGAAAAAAATATCCATTCTTCATACCATGCTCGAAGCCACCTCTCCCCTCCACCTCATTTTCTATTTACAATAAATAGAATAATACAAAATGAGGTGTCCACTTCTAGAAGCATTCAAGTATAAATACAACAATACCTACACCGTATATACATACCTGTATTCGTACTACAAAAACTACGAATACCAAGAGATAAAATAATCTAATAAAAAAATACCAGATCATTATTAAATCAATACTTGATTCAATAATGCAGCTTAATCCTAAGCCTGGTAGTTTTATCCGTCCGAACATAAATCCGTGTAGCTAGTACATGTATATGATCGGAACCCTGCACGTAAAACCATATGGCCTTTACATCGTTTCGCCTGAACCAGGGAAACCCTCTGTGTGGGACTCTAAAGACTCAACAGTACGCTGGCTGTGGGTTTAACCACAAGCACGTCAGCGGCACTAGCTGTACGTAATGGCTACCCGTAACTTATCAAAAAGATGGACGACGAGCAAACTCATCCGGACCCTTATTGAGCCTGTTCATGACAATATCCGTACAGTCCGGTCTGTTCGTCTAAGAGTATTGCATGCCGGGTCTAGGGGGTGGAAAACATCAGACCCCTAATAACATGACAAGTCGTATCGATGTGGCTCAAGACCATCCGAGAATCTACCGATCTACCTATCAGTAATTATCAATCCGACCTGGCCACAGACTTATGGCGTTGGCCAACCAAACACAGTATGCTATTTGATTGTCCTGGCCACAATTAGTTAGGTACAGTAAAGGCCTGTACATACATACCCTAGCATACTATCATACCAAGCATAGTATGTCCTGTACATACATACCCTAGCATCCTATATAATAAAGGCCTCTAGGGCATACATATCCAATAAGAAATAACTAAATCTTAGGCTTAGAAATTAAAAACCCTAAAAATAGCTCTCCTTCAGTTTAACCGTAGTAAATATACGTTCTTGCAGTTTGTTTAGAAGTAAGTAATCTTGAGTTCAGTTCTTGAGTTATGTTGAGTTGAAGGGAAAGTATTGAAAATTTTATTGAATGATAAATCTGAAAAATAGTTTATATTTTTTAGTCCAAATTCAGAAAGTATATACCTTACAAACTGAACTTACACTCACCTTGAAACATGAGATGGTAGAGGATACCTAAAGATACTCTTGCCTAAAGGCCTAGTATGAATGAAAAAACCGGTATTTGAAACAAACCACCAAAAGAGCGTCGCTAAAAAAAATATATCCGGTCTTTAAAGAAAAAAAAGAAAAAGAAAAAAAATTATAATGCAAGACCTGGAAACTGCTATTTACGCCTTAATAAGCTTACACATTCGGTAATCGGCTGATTAGTGCCCCAGGAAGTAGTAATAGTTGCATGAAAGGTGTGTGAGCGAATCTGCCCATCGTTAATAAAAAGAAGTAGCATTGGGTATTAGGGTAAGAGTACTATAGCTTGAATTGAATTCTTGAGTGTAGCGGTGAATTTATACACACGTAGGGGTATATGATCGATATTTGGAGAAGAGGTAGGAATGAAGAATAAGTCTTATGTTTTCCTTAAAGATGATAAAAATTCTGGATTGAAGACTGCTCTTTAGAAAGAAAACTCAAGAGAAACTGGGATCTTTATAAGCTGACAAAACATATAAGATCTTAAGTTAAATGAATAGGAGGTGTGAAGAATTAGTGGTGAATATTTCTAATATTGGATAATAGAATTTCTAACTTAGATGCTAAATAGTAGGATTAGAGTCGAGGTTAACTTATGAAACTAGCTTGACAAGATTTTATAGGTAGCATCCTCTGAAAACCCTCAGGAGACAACACTCCCCCCTACTAGGGACACCTAGAGGTTGAATGGCTTGTTGCACATGTTAAGTGCAATCATGATACCTACGAAAATGAGCTTAAGACCTTTTGTTTTCTTTAAAATAAAATGGTTTGCTCGGGAAGAGCAAAAGCTAAGTTTGGGGGTATTTGTTCATACTAAAATACTGCATCTTGTTACCATCCATTCTTGATCACATTGCATATAGATATGTTTTTTGATCTGTTTTTGCTACATGATTATAGGTTACATGTTCTTAGTCCAGAACAATGCAAATCATGCACATTCTCTATATTTATAACAAATTCAGGACAGCTGCCGACAGACGGATAAAATACGGGTTCTGGTCATCTACATCCGTCCGGTGCCGCTTACCGGTACAAGGGATAAGATCAAGTGATGGTCATTCATGTCTAGGACAAGCACAAAGCACGAAGGAGGCAGCACAAGGATCAATGTGGCAACGCAGAGCTCAAGGGAGATTAAAGACATAAAATTCAAATGATTTAATGGAGAAAATAACAAAAAGAGTTTCCATTTTGGACTGTTGGAAATCTGAGAATATTTTGAAAGGATTTTGCAAATGTGAATATACCAAACAGAAGAAGAAATCAACAAAAGAACCAACAAGAAAGACGAAGCTCCAATTCAATATTATCACCGCCGATCCGCGGCCGTGAAGAAGGTTTTGGTGGAGGAAACGTGGCCTATACGTGGCAACATTTGACGATCTTTTATGGGTGTTTTGGTTATTGTATAAGGGTTCAGAAAACAGACCTAGGGTTTCATTTCACTGCCTATATATACTCCATTTTGGAACCAAGCAAACCATGCATCATTTTCCTTAGGATTAGTGTTAGTTTAGATTAGTTTCCTCTTACTCTTCATCTCTTCTCCATTAAAATGTAATGAGAGCTTTTGAGTGGACGAATAATGAAGATGAGAGTTTTATCTATCTTATGTATTTTTTTTTGATAATTTAGTTTTTATTAATTGCTTATTTTTTATTTGATAAATTAGTTGTTGGTCTTTATTTGTTCTTTTTTTTTCTCTTC
Source organism: Agapanthus africanus (assembly GCA_030015575.1). Taxonomy (NCBI): domain Eukaryota; kingdom Viridiplantae; phylum Streptophyta; class Magnoliopsida; order Asparagales; family Amaryllidaceae; genus Agapanthus; species Agapanthus africanus. Next base: position 519,058,027 of record CM057343.1, read on the forward strand.
TCTTTTATTTATCCTTTGCAAATCTATGATGCTCAAGTGTGATTCTTGCTTAGGTGAGATCCCAAGAAACTAGTTTTTGCCCTTCTTCTCATTTCTTTTCTCCTTTTTGATTTTATTTTCTTTTCATCATGAATGAGTAGTTTACTCACTTGTTTGGGTAGGGAAGGGTAGTATGAGGGATGGAAAAATCGCTTGTGCTTTTCTTTCCTAAACAACTTGAATTGAATCTTAACCAAACAAACATAACCCTCTCCTTTAGGCGCACTATCGTGGCATATGGTCACGACCTAAGTTGAGAATTCTTTTAGGCGCACTACAACGTGACATGTAGTTGCAACCTATTTGGAGACTTGTTATGTATGTTTGGCCTAAGGTTGGAAATAAGAGTATGGAACAGATGGACAAGGGGCACTAGGAATGGATTTAGCATTGGAAATCTTGCTTAAACTCGCAAATACCATTTCTATGTTCTCCTTATCCCCATTACTTCCGATTATTCTAACAACATTTCAAAGATGGCAAAAGACAAAGCACAAGGATAATTGCTAACTCTACTAACCAATCCCAACCCTAATAAGTTCTTTTGACCATAAAAATACACATCACTTAGGATAGAACAAACAAACTTGGATATTTTTACTTGACTCGTCTAAAACGAGAACGGAAATACATACCATCTCTTAGTGGATCGAATCATACTTAACCGGCTAGCTACCAAGAGAAATTGACTTGATTGCGGTAAGTAGAACAAATAGAACGCATAACACAAAAACTTATCAATCAACGAGCGAGATCAAGAACTAATCAAAAGAAGCAAACGCGCCGTGAAGGTCACAGGGGTCTCGAAACCTCGATATCCATATGGCGATCTCGATGAGACTGCTGAACGCTGTTGCTCTGTCTGTTGGGTTCACTTAGCATCTCGACACGGTTTCGGCAAGTATCAAGTATGCTATTTTAAAAACTTAGGATGACGAACGAGCCCGAACCAAGGATCTAACTAGAGAATTAGGGTTTTACTAAGCAAGTAAACAACTTTCCACTAAGTGAACAAGGAATACAACCTTTGTAGACCGTTCCTTTACTTCTAAAGTTCCGTGTAGTAGTCCCTTAGCTCCAAGGGGTGGTCTCCTGGACTCTTGTTAGGCTCCACTAGGCGAAAGGAACGAGTTTGCTCAAGGATCTTCGAGGCCAAAGATGATCTACGTCGAAGAATCTCTAACTCAAGCTACCTCTTCACTAATTGATGAATTAGTGAAGAAACAAGGTATACTAAATGGCTAGTTTGGTATAGATTGATGAAGTAGGAATTTTGCTCCCTTAAGAATTAATTTTCTCCTTTTCTTTTTCTTCTCACAAGAAAACTAGAGCAAGCAAGGAGATGAAGAAGTGTTAACCATGGGTGAATAAATATCTCATATAAACTCATGTAAAGACTTAACCAAGGCTAAACATAATAGTTATGTTAATAAATATCTAGAGTAAACCAAAATTAGTGGACTAAGTCAATGTTTCCACAAGCTTCTACAAGCATCATAAACAAAGTTATTTTCCACCTAATTTTTTTTATTATCTAAATAAATAATCATCCTACTTATCTTAAGTATGGTATGAGTCTCATACACCCATGTGCAATGTATCATCAAGCATGACACATAATAAATACATTAATATATATCACACATATATTTAAATGTATTTGGAGAAAACATTTTCTTAAGTGAGCTAATATTAGTTAATGCATATTAATATATCAAATATATAATTATATATTAAATTATTAAATTGACACTTGATTTAATAACCCGGCTATATCACATACAACCGACTAATATCATTTAATAAATTATTGAATAAACACTTCATTCAATAATTCGGTTATATCACGTATAAACTATATTACGAGATTAGAATACTGTATCACATACAAGTCTCAATCTCAGTCCCGCACATATCACATATGTGCCCTACTTTGTTTCGCATGAGCTAGTAAACCTTTGTGTAAGAGTCTAAAGACTCGTCAATACGCCGGCAGTAGGTGATGATCATATCAGTCACCCACAAGCTATTAACGGTACTAGCTGGACGTAACGGCTACCCGGGTATTGAGCGATCAGAAGATCAACAAGCAAACTTGTTCATACTCCCATGAATCCAATAAGTAATACTACCGTACAGTCCGGTTTCTTCGTCTGATATGTCGCATATCGTGTCTTGGGGTGGTAAACGTCAGACCCCAATAACTTGATAAGTCGTGCCGATGTGAGGCTCATAACGGGTCAAGAAACTACTCATAACACTTACCAATAAATCTCAGTTCCCGCCCTGGCTAGGGATTTCCTGTTATGGCCAATCGATCACAGCGCAACATCAACCCCCAATACCGGGAGCGAAGAATCCCCTCCTATCGCTCATTACCTCCATGCGACTCAGTACTATACCCAAAAACCACCATTTTGCATGCTCTCTTGAACGTGGTAAGGTGGAAATCAAAGCACAGTGGGAATCACACAAGACTCTATGACGATCTTGGGTCTACGGACTAATCTGTACCGGTATCACCAGAGAACTGCTATCTGACGTTAGGTATAATACCATCTTGGAGTTCTCGGGGAGTTCTGTTCAGTGTTCGCATTCTCCAATGAGCACCTATGCACATTCTCTGATGTCAAACACCAATGGTTGTGGGATCAACCATCGCCCTATACAGGGTCAAGAATCGTACATATTAGTCTATTCTGGAATACCGATGCCCCGTCTCGATATTCCCTCGATTAGGAACAATTAAAGGATGTACTTGTGAACTAACCTGGCCCTACTAGTATGATCTGCATCATAGTCCTGGTAGTCAAGTACACATCCTAAGGGCTTTATCAACATGTAACAAAGAGACAGTACAAATATACATATTAAGATAAAGAGTAACCAGATAGCATACTATCATGTCGAGCAAGAAATCCCTCCATATATATGTCCAAGCATCCACTATAATATACAATCATGTACAATAATGGCCTCTAGGGCATACATACAACTAACACTGTCAGTATAAATTCATTCTTTTCCTTTCCGTTTAAGCAAGTTCTAAATTCAATTTTTTTGTTTGCCTTGAAACTACATGTTTGCACCAACGCTTGAATAAGAAACTGCTTGTTTAAGGATTGAAATTTTGTGTCCCTATCTATTCTCGATAAATAGGGGTAGCCAACCCAGGTTTCGAATTTATAAGGCTTCCACTCATAGGGTGAAAGTAGCCTCCTTAGTGGTCTTAAGACTTTTCTCGAAGCAGTTGAACGTACACGTATGGTAGAAAAGGAGAATGGGTGTCACCACTAGCTGATCCAAAAACCCTAATTCATACATTGTGGATGCTCGTGTGGTACATGGTACTAATCAAATTTTCATGCAGGAAAACCCCTATTTCCTAAGGTATAATGAAGTGAGTGAGGAAGTGTGTTTCCATTGTAATGCACGTGCATATAAGTGCAACTTATGTGAGCGTGTGAGTTGTGTAATCTGTAAAGCACGTCATTATAAGTGCTCGAGTAATGATAGGGTCTCTAAGTTTCTAGAAGAGATTGAAATGTAGGTTGACAATTGTGTCTCCCCATTGAAACTAGAGGTCAAGGAAAGAGAAAATTAACAAAAGAAAGCGCTCGAACTCCGTCTAAAGGAAGTGTTGTCCAAACCCCACTTGAAAGGGACGGTATTCAATCTCCATCTAAGGACACTCTAGTTTGCATGAACAATGGTGAACCACATGAATCCGATAAATGCAAAGAAAAGGGTTCTACCGAAAATCCGAAAGAGAATGATAATGACAGCAATGGTGATGGTGAATTCAACTAAGATCATCTTATTCAGGATGAGCCAAATGATTTTATATCGCAACAGTTTCTCGATCTCTCTTATGATCTTAGCTTTCGTTTACGTCGCACCTCTGCTAAATAAGCTAGTTCAGCTATCCAGGCCGGACCATCCAACAATGCACCTCATGATAACACCTCACAAGAGTTCAACATGAATTCTAAGGCAGCAAGATCCAGTTTTGCGAAAGAAAAACTCTCGAAGGGTCACTTTCAGAATAATGGTCTTGGAACTTAAGAGCAAGCACACTCAAATATGACCAACACTTATCTTGAGGCGTCTGAACTTACCCAACTTGGGGCAACGTCAAACACTGATTCTCTGACCCGTGAAATTTCTCCATATCTTATATATGAACACACAGGAATTAAGACGTACAGATACAAAACATTCAATGATTTATGTAGGACCTCGGCTTTCATTCTGCCGATCGGTTTCAAGTACCCGCACATACCAGGATATAAAGGAGAATCAGATCCAGATATTTGGCTGAGCACCTTTTGTGAAATGGCTAGACTTTATGACCCGAACAGCGGTCTAGTCATTCACCTATTTCAAAGGAATATGGGAGGAAACACACTTAAATGGTTCCCAAGGATAGACCGTCACACACTATCAACCATCAATGGTATAGTGAATGCATCCCGCCTAAGATTTCGAGGACATATCGACTACGTACCCATGTTGGTTGATGTCTCTAAAACTAAGATGAAGCTAAACAAAGACTTCATGAATTACATCACAAGATGACGAGATGTGTATTCAAGATCCTGTCTTATAATTCTCGAAAGTCAAGTGGTGAACATAATTATCAACAATTCTGACGAAAAGCTTCGTTTCATGTTATCCATTGCCAAATGCAACACTTAGGCAAAATTGTACAAAGAGGATCTTAATCTACAGTGATTATTAAGAGAAGAAGGTTCATCGATGATTATTACTCCTCATTGCATAGTTCACCAAGAGAAACCATATCGATGCGGGAAGAATAACAAATGGCTAACCGTAAAAGGAGTTTGAAGTTTGGTAAGACAGTTGCAAATTGAATATGCCTCTTCCCAACCGAATTACATCCCAACTACGCTTCTCAATACCAAGCCCTTTAATCTCAAGTCCTTCAACCTCAAGCTCCTCAATATAAAGCTACTCAGCCAAAGCAAACCAATGCAGCTGTCGTTTAAGAATACAGAAACGTTGCACCACCAAATCGAAAGAGAGGAGGGCCGAGAAGAACGAGCTATCCCTCATTGCCCGAATCATTCTCTGATGCGTTTCGAGTGCTTAATGCCAATAATGCCATCCGTCTACCACCACCAAAAGAATCCACAACTATTAATGTCGACCTTAATCAGTGGTGCCCATTCCACAGAATGCTCGGGCATATTATTGAAGAATACTATACTGCTAGAGATGAAATTTATGATCTGCACAAGATGCAAGGAATTGAATGGTCTGTCATCATTGCTAAGAAGGATAATGTGAGGCAAAAATAAATAGGCCCCCCATGAATACTCTTCCCAATCATCAAAGAAACCCTACGCCGGCTGCACCATCACAACTGCTTAATTCGGTAACAGCCATTTCTCATCACTTGGCAAGATCTGTATCCAAGAGTAGTTCTCAATGGAAGTATGAAGAAAATATAGGATCACTTGTGCTCAAACCCAAGAATACATCTCCATGAAATTCATCGAATCCTATATGCATGGTGGAAGGGGTTAATGTTTGCAAATATTACCTACTCACATCATTGCGAGATCCTCTGCCAGTCGGCTATTCAAATGGCTTTCACAAGAACCAACAGTAAGATCGCCGATCTATCGTCTAGAAGCAACACCTGTTACAAGGATGGGTAAGATGTCAAATCGCATAGTACCACAAGAATAAAAGGTAGAGGAAGAAGAAGAGGATGAGAACAAATACGATGTCATCAAGCAGCTGGAGAAAACACCCGCTCGAATATCAATCCTCCAACTCCTCAAAAATTCAAGAAAAACATCAAGAAGAACTCTTCAAAATTCTTATGCAAGTACAAGTGAGTAGCAATATGACTCTAGATTCCCTCGGAAGAGTGACTACCATTGCATTAGGAGGAAACACCATTTCCTTCACTGATCAAGAGCTTGCTCTGCCCGAAGACTGTGCTTTGGCCTTCTTTGTGGCAGTAACTATTAACGGACACACTATTTCTGCGGCTCTTATTGATATCGGCGCTTCTTTCAATGTTATGCCGCTATCTACATTCAAGATGCTTGAAATTAGCGATGACCTTGTTCAACCTTCGTCAATGACTATCTCGACTTACGATAAATCAAGAAGACCAATTTATAGCAAGCAGTCAATTTCAGTCACTTTAGGACCTAAGTCCATTCTCACCGATGCATCGTTGATCCCCTTCGCAATTCGAACTCATCTTAGGGCGCAAATGGTTGAATGATATGGATGCGGTCTTTTCTAATCGTCATCTGTTGGTTATAGTGCCCTCAAGTCAATTATTGTAATCGCAGGCACGCGATTATGATGATTGAGGGAGGACCTATATGGGTAGAAGAGACTTACTCAAAATGATAGTATGCAATCTGGTTTATCTTTATCATCATGTACATGCATTATGTGGTATTACAAATCACTATTACATGTTGATAGAGCCCATATGATTCTTGCTTGACTACCAGCATTATGATGGCGATCATATACGTGGGAGCTGGGTGGTCTATAAGCACATCCTTAAATGTCCCTAGTCGAGAGAGTATCGAGACTGGGCATCGATACTCCGGAGTAGACTAGTGTATACTGTTCAAGACCCCGACGAGGGACGGTGGCCGGTATCACAAGCTATTGGTGTCAGTTAGTCACCCATGATAGTATACAGGTGCTCATTGGGTTATGAGTACACTGGACGGACTCGCCGGGAACATACTAGTTGGTATTATACCTATTGTCAGATAGCAATTCCCAGGTGACATGAGTACAGGTTAGTCTGTCGACCTGAGATCGCCATTTGTCTCGTGTGAGTTCCCACTGTGCTTTGATTACTACCCTACCACGGCTCAAAGGAGTCATGCAAAAAGCTTTTAGTTGGATACAGTCCCGAGCCATATGGTGGCAGAGAGCGGATCATCGTGGATTCGTCTCTCCCGGTATTGGGGGTTGATGTCGCATTGTGCACAGATGGCCATCAACAAAAATTCTTGGACATGGTAGTCGAGAATTACTGATTTGGATCAGTAGTTTCTTAGTGGGTGATGGGCTTCATACCGACACGAAATATCGCGTTATTAGGGGTCTGACTTTATCCACCCCCTAGACCCGATTTGCGATATTCTTAGACGAACAGACTAGACTTTATGAATATTGTCACGGACAGGCTCAGTAGGGGTTCGGATGAGTTTGCTCGTCGGCCTTCCTTTCGTTCAATACATGGGTAGCCGTTACGTACAGCTAGTTCCGCTGACGTCCTTATGGTTAAACCCACTGCCAGCGTATTGATGAGTCTTTAAAGTCCCACACAGAAGGTTTCCCTGGTTCTGGAGAAACGATGTAGTAGCCGTATTGGATACGTACAGGGTTTCGATCGATTGATTATACTATGTACCCAGACTTTCGATCGGACAGTTGATAATACTAGTTGGCTCGGGTTTGAGCCGGATTATTAAATCAGGTATTGTTTTAATAATTTACATATATGTATATTCTAGTATTATGTTCTTTTTGTTATTCTATCTCTTCGGGTATTCGTATTTCGGTACGAATACAAGTATATATATACAGTAGAATGTAATCCATATTTATACGAAAAATATTCTAGAAGGTGGACACCTCATTTAGCCTTTATCCATTTATTTTTAAAGGGAAATGGGGTGGATAGAGAGATGTGAGTATGGTGAGAGCCTTGCTTAAATAGTGTTGCACAAATGAATTAACAATTCATTTTTGCAAACTATTCAAGCATGGTGGGCTTTTAAAAATGGAAAAATGAGTTTGATAAAACCATTCTTCATGTGATTTTTTCCTCACCAGATGACTTAATGAAAATTCTTGCACGGTTCATTTTTTTGGAGATGGCTTTCTCACTCTCACCATTAGCTTCACTCTCCTCTTTCCTTTTTTGAGTTCCTCCACCTTCATCTTCAAGCTCCTCTCTACAATCTCATGAGTTGTGAATCAAGAGAGGAGGTGGGGTTGATAAACTCTTAGAACACTCACTACATCCTAGGCATTCTAGACTAGCCATCTAGAGTCCCTAGTTGCTTCACTTGATCATTTGTGTAGAGTTAGAGCCATGAGCTACATTCCTCGAGTGGATCATCCTCGACGGAGGAAGATCGGCGGCCAAGCTTGATCCAAAGGACCTCAAGGAGCTAAGGGAGATGGTGGAAGATTGAAGGACATGGATCATTCGGTATAACACCTATATCACAGTAGTTAGACTCCTTTAGATTACTAGTTTCATGTTTGGATTCGATTCTAGGTAGTTGTTTCTAGCGCTAAGTTTTTAAACGCCAAAATTTTTCGTTCCGCAACGGCCGCAGTCGACGGCCTGGGCGCTAGGAACCCCAACATGGTATCAGAGCCACCCAAACATTAGAAACTAGTAGTAGATGATTCATTAGTTTTAAAACCGAAAAACTACGATTTCAAAACACATTCTCTGTTCTGAAATTTTTTTGATCTCTGAAAGTTTTTTAAATAAGTGCAGAGACTTAGTCTAGACATGAGAATGATACAGAATGAAAACGAGGCAATTCCATGAAATCTTAGCCAGCGAGATCCTTGAAAAAACCGGCCACACCTTTTTTACTATTCACCGTGGGCCCCATTTTCATTCTGTGTCTTGGGTTTTGTAAGTTGGTGTTTTAGGTCTTGTTTGTTTTCCCCGTTTTTCACTTAGTGTTGTCTTTGCTTTGGGGGGAACATGGAAAGTTTCAAAACTTGAAATTTTGCATCGTTGATATCTGTGATGTGGTGTATGTGTTTTTCAAACGTCGTCTATTTGCCATATGTCGTTTAGATAGGGTTACACATACTTTCTTATACTGTTGTGATGTTGTTATCTATGATGGCTATATTCGGATTATCATGTGGGATAGCCTCTTGTACAATGGTGTTGTACAGTTTAGATTCATTTGTATATTCAGTGTTGCGGGGTGAGCGTCCGACATGTGGACAGCCGTCTCTTCCAGATTGTATATTCTTTTGTTGGGGCACGGCCGGGTTGATGTCGATGTCTCCATTGTATATATATTTTTCTTTTCTGTACTAGGATTGCCCCGTGGTGGAGTGCTCGAGTAGTCGGGTTCTAGAAGGCAACGAGCCCGCATCTCATGGCGTTGAGACAGAGGGGGCCTCACTCTAGAATTGGAGGGCTATTCGCCGCACTCGTAGGAGGTAATAGGATGACCCATGGAGGGGTGCTCAAGTTACCGGATTCTGTGAAGTGTTGGGTGGCCCATTCACTTTGTTGATTAGAGTTTCCTCACTTCTAGGATTGGCGGGTAAGTTGTCGCACTCGTAGAGGTCCAGGTTTTCATTGCACAGGCTATCCACATGACCGGGAAACGTCAGGTTTCATTTGCGGCTCAAAGGAAACCTGGGGCTCCTAGATTATCCGTTATTCTGGGTTGCTTACTGTTTTTCTGTGATGTTTCTTATATCATGCCTAGGATGAATGTTATATAGATATATTTATGTATATACTACTAGATGTTGCATATGTTTTGCACCCGCGCTAGTCTAGCCCCCGCTCTGCCGTTAGTTAAGTCACCTAACGGTGCATGACGGGACCCCATGGCAAATGCGGATGGCATATACGTATATTTTATTTTCGTTCTTTTTTCTGGTGTGATATGGATTAATTGATAGGACTGCGTTAATTTTGATTAATGCAAGGAAAAATAAACCCAAATGATGTTGTTGGAACCAAATTTTGAAAAACTGTTATTACAGGACTTTTCCTTTTGCTTTGCACAAAGGTATTCGGTTCAGAATATCCAGCACCTCATTCGACGAGGTAAGAACCGAGATCCCTTTATCGGGAATGACCTCTTGGGCAAAAGTTTGTGTCACCGTAATAACTTCACTATAGTCAATTCTTTTGTTTTGCATCATGGTATTCAGTTTGGAATATCCTGCACCTCATTTGATGAGGAAAGAGCCGAGATACCTTCACAGGAGGTGACCTCTTTAGAAAAAGTTTACGCCACTATATATTTGTAAAACCACTCGAGTTCCTTCAACGATATCAAGTTCATTACGTTAAAGGGTTTTTCGCCAAAAACCCAGTCGTAGCTCTCCGTCATTTCTTACAAGTATTACTTAGTATTCATGCTGTGTATGTTGACATCTATCAAGGCATAGTGAATGGTAGCTAGGTAATGCTTGTTTGTTGCATAGATATGCGATTATTTAGGATAGTCGCATGGTCATGTTGACCTCTATCAAGGGATTGTGCGGGTGGGTTTATGTTAATCCAGGACAATGACGGGTTGAACTAGACTTGCGACTTATGATATGTTGACCTCTGTCAAGGTCATAAGCCGCTTGGGGCAAAAACCATATCGGGAGTTTCAAACATACATGAAACTTGCCAGGCATGTGCAAACTTTCTGGAGTGTGGTGACTTGAGTAACTTCCATCAAGTTATCATGCGATGATAGTTGGACCCCGATTCCCACTGATGAGTAGGTATTACTCCTCGGGTGATTTTCAAATGATCCCGACTAATTCTCCTTTTAGGGTTTGAAAGAGAATTTGAGAAAACAGTGGGAGCCATCCTGATTAGATAAAGTGATTAACCAATATAATCTAGGTTAGAGTGCACGCTGAGTGTTTCTTTTCTCTCTCTTTGGCAGCAACCATGACTCGACCCTAAACTAAAACTCATGAACCAAGATAACTGAACCTTCTTAAAACACTTTGGCTTTTGGATTGTCAGAGTCGCATATATCCCTGCACCTCCTACTTTTTCCTTTGAATTTCTCAGGAACACTCCGTATCACTATGAAGACCCATATTTATTGGGTATGCCATCGTATAATTACATACGAACTCAAAGAAACTTGTTTCAGTTCGAGATTGGTTTTCGGTTCTGGAGAAATTGAATATGTTTATTTGGTTGTCTTTTCCCCCAATACCTTCTCACGGGTTACGAGGGCTCCTAGTATTAGGAGAGTACACCTATTACGCTTATTGGATAGTCTTCTTCCAAACCATAGGCAGGTGACGAAAGGTAGGGAAGGAAGAAAACTAATTAGCCTAAGTATGGTGTACAAAAGGTAATAAGTAAAGACATATAAAGGGATTAAAATGAGAGCAAAAGAAATCGCTACTACTATCATTCACGACCAAGCCGCGTATATCATTGCCACTCCTACTTTCCCTTTGCATTTCTTCGGAACACTCTGTATCACTACGAAAATCCATATTTATTGGGTATGCCATCGTATAATTACATACGAACTCGAAGGAACTTATTTCAGTTTGAGAATGGTTTCCGGTTCTGGAGAAATTGAATATGATTATTCGGTTGTATTTTCCCCTTTACCTTCTTTCAGGTTGAGAGGACTCCTAATATTAAGAGAGCATACTTATTACACTTATTGAATATTTTTTTTCCAAACCTTAGGCTGGTGTCGAAAGGTAAGGAAGGAAGAAAACCATTTAATCTAAGTGTGGTGTACAGAAGGTAAGAAATAAAGACATATAAAAGGATTGGAGTAAGGAAAAGGAAATATACGGTTACTATCATGAATCTAGATAGTGTAAGTGGTATTACTAAGAATGCCCGGCCACCCCTTCGAAACATTTTGATGTTTCAGTTTCACTGTGCTGTATTAATTGAAAACTATTTTCCCAATTAGATTCTGACTCCAGGGTATGTATTTACCAGATTTGATTCTCACATCTGTATGGCGTTACGGATGCTGAGTGGGAGTAGAATATTGAGAATTGGGTGATTAGATCCTCAATATAAGAATTCTTTGTAATTGGTGATATTTGAGAAAATCACCTGGGTTTTGCTTAACGAAAAATATTTGGTTTTGAATATCCGTTGTTATGCACCAATTTCAAACTGATATATATGTATGTTTATTTTATAAAGTGAGATATAACTTTTTAAAATTATGTTTATGATATTTACCTATATCAGTTGATGGTTAGGTAAGAAGCATTCAACAACGGTGTAATTCTTCTTAACCATAGTATTGTTTTCAACCAACGACGTAAAGGGTTTGAGTTATAAAACTCAGAGGACTTATACATGTAGGGTTACTAGGCATGCGCACAAGGGTCTACGAGGTATCAACCATACCCGATTGAAATTTTAGCCGTGCCGAACAACCCAAAACCGGATCTTTAAACTAGGGTTTAGGCGAAAACAAGCATGTTAAACTCTTTAACACTAAGTGAGAGGGATTACAACCTTTGTAGATCCGGCCCATCACTTCTTAAGCTCCGTGTTGAGGTCCCTTCGCTGCGATCATCGTATTCCGGACTCTTGAGAGGCTTCACGAAGAGAAAGATGCAGTCTTGCTTCCGATCTTCGATAATAAAGATGATCTACCTTGAAGTTTCATTAACACAAGCTAACACTCACTAAATGAAGTGAACATTCTCATCTAAAGGGCAAGGATAGATAAGAATGATGAAGTAGGATTTTTTCTCTCTTTTATTTTCTTATTCTCACTCATTTTCATCACAAAATCAAATCAAGAAAGCTTTTTTCCATGAAAAGAGAAGGAAGAAGAAGAAGATAATGAATCATTCCTTTTGTGATGAATAATGAATTAATTGTAGTGGTTACAAATCTAACCAAGGGTTAAGCATGAAGGAGTTAACCCTTGTAGAGAATTAACTAGAGTTAATGGTTTGGATTGGGTTAACATAATATCTTCACAAAATATCAAGCAAAACACAAAGTCAAAGCTTCATGAAGCTTCATGGAAGCTTCATGCAAAAGCTAACCCTAATCCAAACCCTAACCAAGTTTAAACCCTAAACCATTGTTAAATTTGTAAGCCTAATATGTTACAATATTATATATCACATATAAAATATATTTTGTAACAATAGAAAATAATACAATTAACATATATCGCATATATATCAATGTATTATCCCGTGAGAAAATGAATCTTTTAGTGAGCTAATATTAATTAATGTAATTTAATATATCATATATATTATTATATATTAAATTATCGAATCAACACTTGATCCGATAATCCGGCTATTTCACAAATAACCGACTAATACGATGACCCGGCTATATCACATATACCCGGCCGATATCTCATATCGCGAGAATCCAATACGGTATCATATACCGCATTATCCTCGGTCCCGCACATATCACATATGTGCTCCTACTCCATTTTGCCTGAGCCAAGAAACTTCTTGTAGGACTCTAAAGAATCGTCAATACGCCGGCAGTAGATGATGATCATATCAAACACACACAACCTGCAAGCGGTCAGCTAAACGTAACAGCCACCCAGTTATTGAGCGCTCAGAAGATCAACAAGCAAGGCTGTACATTCTCCCATGAATCCAATCAGTAACACTCCCGTACAGTCCGGTCTCGTCGTCTGATATGTCGCATATCTCGCCTAGGGGTGGTAAACGTCAGACCTCAGTAGCTCGATAAGTCGTGTCGATATGAGGTCTATAACAGTTCGAAAAACTACTGATAACACTTACCAGTAAATCTCAGCAACCCTGGCCAGGGATTTCCGGTTATAGCCAATCGAACACAGCACAACATCAACTCCCTATATCGGGAGAGACGAATCCCCTCCTATCGCTCATTGCCTCCATGTGATTCGGGACTGTACCCAAAAGCCACCTTTTTGCACGCCCTCTTCGACGTGGTATGATGGAAATCAAAGCACAGTGGGAATCACACAAGACTCTATGACGATCTCGGGTCAACAGACTACTCTGTACCAGTGTCACCGGAGAACTGCCATCTGACGTGAGGTATAATACCATCTGGGAGTTCTCGGCGAGTCCGTCCAGTATACCCTGTCTCCACTGAGCACCTGTACACCATCCTTGATATCAAACACCGATGGATATGGGATCATCCATCGCCCATCATATGGGTCAAGATGCGTATACGCTAGTCTACTCTGGTGTATCGATGCCCTGTCTCGATACACCCTTGACTAGGAATAGTTATAGGATGTACTCGTCGACTACCGTGGCCCCACTAGTATGATCTCATCATAGTCCCAGTAGTCGAGTACATATCCTAAGGGCTTTATCAACATGTAACATAGAGACAATCAGAGTACATGTTAAGATAAAATACAACCAGATAGCATACTATCTTGTCGAGCAAGAAAGTCCTCCCTATATATGTCCTAGCATCCACTACAATATACATCGCATGTACAGTAATGGCCTCTAGGGCATACATATAACTAACAATTTCCCACTTTCACTAGGGCCATCTGTTGTGGTATCATATACCCAACAATTAGCTGCGGTTGAAGTATCTCATACTCAACCATCCCATAAAAGTATCTACTGGGAAAAAGGCCTTTGTGAGTGGTTCCGCGCTGTTGTCCTCTGTGTCTACTCTCCTAACCTCGATCTCCCTGGAGATCTCCCATCTCCATGATCAGGTGATACTGCCTAAGAATTATATCCGGATTTCTGATGGGACGGGGGTTCCTTGGCATAAACCACAACTCCATTGTCACACAATAGTAGGAACGAAGTTCATCTCATGAACTTATATATCCAGACTGCCTCTTTGGTAGAATCCTTGGTAACAATGTATCTTGCCTTTAATTGTCTAGTAAGTCACGGTATCTAGTTTGGAACTCTTCCAACATACCGTCCCTCCACTGAGGGTAAAGACAATGCCTGCGACTGACATTCAGTCGTCCTTATCACCCTGGAACCTTTCCAGTGATTCTCCCCAGGATCGATTGATACCATCTCACTACAACTAGTGAGAATCCTAACATCCAATTAGATCTATCTCATAGATCCAAAACCCAGGATTTAGGAGGTATCACTTTGATCCTATATGGAGAATCCTTGTGATAAGCGGAGATTGACCGAGCGTAGCATAGGAAACTCCTTCCCTATCAAGAGTATGTCATCCACGTACTCTACGAGGATCGCCACCATACTCCCTACTACCTTTTTGTATATACAAGGTTCATCTGCCATTTTGATGAAGTCAAACTCTTTGACTACCACATCAAAATAGACGTTCCAACTCCGCGATGCCTGTTTTATCACATAAAATATCTTGCACACGTTTCCGCTGCTCCCACTGTCTACAAAGCCCTCTGGTTGTGTACTTATAGACGCTCTCTTCCAAATCATCATTTAGAAAAGCAGTCATGACACCCAACCACCAGATATCGTAGTCATAGTATGTAGCCGTGGCAAGTAGGATCTGGATGGACTTAAGCATAGCTTTGAAAGTCTCATCTTTTCCATATACACCAAGTAATCTTCTCAAGATATACTCGCTCCTGATGGGGATTTAACCCTTCAGATAAAGCAACCAAAGTCCATACTTTATTGGTGTATAAGGATTCCATCTCAGATCGATAAGCATCCAGCCATTCTTACAAAGTCCCACTCCTGATAGCCTGCTCGAAAATAGTTGGGTCATCATCTCATGATGCAATCCTCGCTCCCACTGTCATAGAGAAACCGAAGTATCTCTCAGATGGGTGAGGAACCCTACTAGATCGGCGGAGAGGCTGAGATTCGTTGGTTACTATTGAATCCTTCGGTTCTACCAAATCATCTGCTGTAGTTTATATAGCTGGAACTCTTTCCAGTTCTACCTCATGACCAATAATTTCTTCACAAGAAATTCCCTTTCACAAAGGTGGCATGCTGAGAAATAAAACACTTTTATTTCTCAGTTTGGTAGAAGATATTGCCTTGCGAATGCTTGGGATATCCAACAAACTTCCACAGAACTGACTTTGCCTCGAGCTTGTCCGGATTTTTCTTTTTAGACATAGGCCGGACAACCCCAAATCTTAACATACTTAAGATATGGGCTGTTCCCATTCCATATCACATATGAAGTGGTAGGCAACTGATTTGATTTGAACCCTATTCAATAGGTATGCAGCTTCTCAAGTGCATAACTCTCAACAGGAAATAGGAAACTCAGTAGTACTCATCATAGAGCACACCATATCACATAGGGTGCTATTGCTCCATCCCGATACACCGACGTGCTGTGGTGTATACGGAGGAGTAATGCAGGGAGAGAATCTCATTCTCCTTTAGAATAGTCCAGGAATTCCGTGCTCAAGTATTCTCCTCCTTGATCTCATCAAAGGACATAATACTTATACCCGTATTTTGGTTCTCTACTTCTAACTTACATTCTGTGTGTATCTCAAAAGGTTTGGACTTGTGTTTCAACAGGAACATATGTCTGAATCTTGAGAGATCATCAGAGAATGTAATGAAGTACAAAGAACCGGTCTTGGCATGTATAGACAGGAGACTTTCATACATCAGCATGTATCAATCCCAAGAGTTCACTAACTCTTTCTCTGTTTCCAATAAACAGAGCTATGGTCGTCTTATTTTTGTGACATGACCAGCAAGTTTCACAAGATGTAAATTTAATCAGATTTAAATATGCATCTAAATGTAACTTAGCTAGTCGGGTCGCATTGATATGACCTAGTCTATAATGCCTCAAGAAGGATTCATTCATTTCTGAACTCTTCCTCTCGTGTGTATTCTGTATACTAAGAACTGTAGTTTGATTTGGAACGTCAATGCTTTTAGATAACGTGCCTGAACCGATCAACTCTTGATATAGGAAATGTTCAAAACATTTCCAACAATACAAAATTATATCCTTCTTTACTAATAAAGAGACTGATATGATGTTGTATATCAGGTTCGGTATCTAATGACATTTGTTCAGAATCAATGTATTCTGGTAATACAGGGTGATAGTTACCAACAGACTTGGCTGCAACACTTGCACCGTTTTCTATCTCATGAAACTTATCACCCGTTCTCAGTTCTCTACCTATCTGTACCCCATGTAACATATTACATATGCGGGATCCTGATCTGGTATCACATACCCAGGACGTAAAGGATACTGAGAAACAGTTCTCTGTAATGAACAAACCCGAAGATGATGCATCGGTATGCACTTTCTTCGTTTAGGCGGCATGGGAAATCTGGTATTCCCCAATTTCCTACTCTGTCTTATAACTATTATAAGTTGGAGCGGGACCAACGTTTCCTAGCTCAGTATAACAAGCGGGTTCGGTCAATATATCCGTATTATTATCTTGATTAAGGCGTGATATGGTCGCTACCTGGAGAGAGAGAGAAGAAAACACTCAACGTATGCTCTTGCAAGATTAGATTCGTTATCTAATATATCTAATCAGGATGTCTCCCACTGTTTTAATCAAATCTTCCTTCAAACCCTAAAAGGAAAGACTAGCCGGGATTAATTACACGCTACAAGTTCGCCAATCTTTCAGCCAGGCCAGTGTCGGTACTTTGAGGGAGGTCCCCCGTGCTTTGGCACGAACCTAATTAAAGTAAACCTCGTTTCCCAGAGGCGTAACCCCGTTAACACCTTTCTAGACACCTACTTGATCGGCTAATTGTAATGTGTAAAACTCTCCAAGGAGTAACTCTTACTCGCAGCGGGTATCGGGATCCAACTATCTCATAGAAGGTATGCAATCTCATTGCAAATTTCAACACTTGAAATTCCCATTAATATTTTTCCCCAAGCGATCTATGACCTTGACTGAGTCAACAAACCATAGACCGCAAGTAAAGTTCAACCCGTCATTTTTCGATTGAATTAAACCCACCCGCACGACCCTTGACTGAGTCAACAACGCCGCACGACTACCCTAATTCAATCGCATCAAATGCTTTGCAGATAAGCACTAATCAGCTACCGCACACTACGCCTTGACTGAGTCAACAAACGCAGCACGAATACTAAATACTACTTATCTGAAATGACGGAGGGCTACGACAGGTTTTTAAGAAAACCTTTTGCGCAATGAACTTTATATCGTTGTAGAATCGAGTGATTTTAAATGGAGTGTTTTTGAGGCTTTTCTAGTTTTGCTAAAGGGGTCACTCCCGGTGAAGGGATCGTCGGCCCTTTCCTCATCGAATAAGGTGCAGGGTATATCAAATATACCACTATGCAAAGCAAGAACTATAGAAGCAATCAAAAGACAGACCGAGTTTGTAGCATCTGCTAGTTTCACTAAAGAGGTCACTCCCGGTGAAGGGATCTCGGCTCTTTCCTTATCGAATAAGGTGCTGGATGTTCTACAAGGAACACCGCTATGCAAAGCAAGAACTAGAGCTACCAGTTTTTAAAAAAGTTTCTACAACATCTTTATGTTTCTTTTTAGTTTCATTAATCTCATTAATGAAGTCCCATTTTATTATGCTTCACAAGCATCACATTTGAAACGAAATCTGCAATATAACATATATCTCATATATATAATATAAACATTCATCTCAGAGAGTAATATGATCTCATCACAGAACATTGCAGCAGAAGAACATATATGAAATATTGGATATACTAGGAGGTCCGTGTTTTCAACACGAGCCTGTATAAAACACGGATTTCACGGTCGCGACGAATAGCCAAACCCACATCCCTAGACCCCTACGAGAGCGGCAAGCAACACTGCCAATTCTAGGGTTAGGAGACCCGGTCTCGACTCCTCGAGATGGTCTCCCACTGGACCCTAGAACCCGGTTACTTGTGCTCCCCGCCTTGGGTCTACCTAATGCGGAAAAGTAAATAATATACAACGGTGACATCATCCTCAGCCCGGAAGTACCCCAATAAAAGAATATTACATACAAATGAATTTTACATGAATAAAAAAGAAAAACTCTCATTTTACATAAAACCCCCGGCTATTCAGAACACGACGATCCAACATAACATATCACAGCAACACATAATATCTCATATCATCAACGTAAGCAAGTATGCGTATCCCGATTGTCGTTGATGTATAGCAACGAAGCCGGCGATACACCACATACTACGCTTACGATCACAGAAAAGAAAGTGTAAAACTACAACAGTTGGAATCCGCAATCTCCTTAGACATCGCATGCCTAACCAAATGAATTCCTTAGACATCGCATACCTAATAATTATAAACCCCGCATTTTAGTCTCATTATCGAAAACTCTTTTCAATATCAAGTCGGGCAATTCAACAAGATTCCCGACATTCTGATCGAATGCTCGTCGCAAACTTTAGTAGACGGCCGCACCCCCGGATGCCGTCGACGAAGTGCACTAAGGCGGAACACCGCTGCCACGAGCACCCGAACGGATGCTTTTGGCGACGTGGTTCTCCTACTGTCACTTGGTCGGGGCTATGGGGCGTGGCTGTCTATTAAGTTTACCCGGCGAGTATCCGCGTACGCTACGTGATTGCGACGGACTTTTGATCACATCAAAATTCCGTGGCAACCGATCATCTGAGACTAAACTGCTATGTTTATAATATTCAAATTAGTTATCTTATAACTATATGTGGATTCCAAATATTGTATCACATTCCAGATAAATAGACAATGTTAAACTTTCCGATCGAATAATCAAACACCCAAGTTTTCCCAAATAGTTCTCAACACTTGAAATTAGTTTAAAAACATCCATCACATGCCACAGTACCAATGGTCCAGCCGTAGAAGGGTCAAGCCAACGCCTCACATGTGGCACGCCGTACTGCCACAAACCCTAAGGTTCAGAGGCAGTTCAAGACGGTCACATAATCGAGTTAAGGTTTGTTGTCTTCTAGAGGGTCCACCGCGTTACTTGCACGACTTAGAATATTCTTAAACTACGAAAAAATCCAACGCTTGGAAATTTTCCGGCAGGGAAAAAAGTGAGTTATTGATATCCGTTCGAACTTTTTAACACGTTCTAAAAATTACCCGGACAAAATAAACAAAGTTAAATTATCCGATCGAATCAACGAGTCCCCAATACAACCGTAGAAAACTCAACATTTGAGTGGACTTAAAAATTCCCAGAAAAAAATGACAAGAAAGGACCTAAGAATAAATATATGAAATTCCAGGGACTAATTCAAAATTTTGGCCGCGGAACAGCCGCCAAACCCTTGGTTTGGCCGCGGTTCCGCGGTCACATGAGCGAATTAGTGGGCTGTACTTCACAGTAATTCTTAGTTTTTCCTGATTGTTTTTCTGAGTATTTTTAATACTGAAAAAATCACATTTTTAGAAAATGTACAGAGAGGGGTATAAACCGGGTATTCGGAGTTCGATCGGACTTTAAACTTCGCCTAGACTTCGCCTAAACCTTTAGCTTGGCTCTGATACCACTGTAGGGTTGCTAGGCACGCGCACAAGGGTCTACGAGGCATCAACCATGCCCAATTGAAATTTTAGCCTTGCCGAACAACCCAAAGCTGGATCTTTAAACTACGGTTTAGGCGAAAACAAGCATGTTAAACTCTTTAACACTAAGTGAGAGAGATTACAACCTTTGTAGATCCGGTCCTTCACTTCTTAACCTCCGTGTTGAGGTCCCTTCGCTGCGATCATCGTGTCCAAGACTCTCAAGAGGCTTCACGAAGAGAAAGATGCAGTCTTGCTTCCGATCTTCGATAACAAAGATGATCTACCTTGAAGTTTCATTAACACAAGCTAACACTCACTAAATGAAGTGAACACTCTCATCTAAAGGGCAAGGATAGATGAGAATGATGAAGTAGGATTTTTGCTCTCTTTTATTTTCTTATTCTCACTCATTTTCATCACAAAATCAAATCAAGAAAGCTTTTTTCCATGAAAAGAGAAGGAAGAAGAAGAAGATAATGAATCATTCCTTTTGTGATGAATAATGAATTAATTGTAGTGGTTACAAATCTAACCAAGGGTTAAGCATGAAGGAGTTAACCCTTGTAGAGAATTAACTAGAGTTAATGGTTTGGATTGGGTTAACATAATATCTTCACAAAATATCAAGCAAAACACAAAGTCAAAGTTTCATGAAGCTTCATGGAAGCTTCATGCAAAAGCTAACCCTAATCCAAACCCTAACCAAGTTTAAACCCTAAACCATTGTTAAATTTGTAACCCTAACTTGTTACAATATTATATATCACATATACAATATATTTTGTAACAATAGAAAATAATACAATTAACATATATCGCATATATATCAATGTATTATCCCGTGAGAAAATGAATCTTTTAGTGAGCTAATATTAGTTAATGTAATTTAATATATCATATATATTATTATACATTAAATTATCGAATCAACACTTGATCCGATAATCCGGCTATCTCACAAATAACCGACTAATACGATGACCCGGCTATATCACATATACCCGGCCGATATCTCATATCACGAGAATACAATATGGTATCACATACCGCATTATCCTCGGTCCGCACATATCACATATGTGCTCCTACTCCATTTTTCCTGAACTAAGAAACTTCTGTGTAGGACTCTAAAGAATCGTCAATACGCCGGCAGTAGGTGATGATCATATCAAATACCCATAAGCTGCAAGCGGTCAGCTAAACGTAACAGCCACCCAGGTATTGAGCGCTCAGAAGATCAACAAGCAAGCCTGTACATTCTCCCGTGAATCCAATCAGTAACACTCCCGTAAAGCCCGGTCGTCGTCTGATATGTCGCATATCTCGCCTAGGGATGGTAAACGTCAGACCCCAGTAGCTCGATAAGTCATGTCGATATGAGGTCTATAACAGTTCGAGAAACTACTGATAACACTTACCAGTAAATCTCAGCAACCCTGGCCAGGGATTTCCGGTTATAGCCAATCGAACACAGCACAACATCAACTCCCTATACCGGGAGAGACGAATCCCCTCCTATCGCTCATTGCCTCCATGTGATTCGGGACTGTACCCAAAAGCCACCTTTTTGCACGCCCTCTTGGATGTGGTATGATGGAAATCAAAGCACAGTGGGAATCACACAAGACTCTATGACGATCTCGGGTCGACAGACTACTCTGTACCAATGTCACCGGAGAACTGCCATCTGACGTGAGGTATAATACCATCTGGGAGTTCTCGGCGAGTCCGTCCAGTGTACCCAGTCTCCACTGAGCACCCGTACACCATCCTTGATGTCAAACACCGATGGATATGGGATCATCCATCGCCCATCATATGGGTCAAGATGCGTATACGCTAGTCTACTCTGGTGTATCGATGCCCTGTCTCGATACACCCTCGACTAGGAACAATTATAGGATGTACTCGTCGACTACCGTGGACCTACTAGTATGATCTCATCATAGTCCCAGTAGTTGAGTACATATCCTAAGGGCTTTATCAACATGTAACATAGAGACAATCAGAGTATATGTTAAGATAAAGTACAACCAGAAAGCATACTATCATGTCGAGCAAGAAAGTCCTCCCTATATATGTCCTAGCATCCACTACAATATACATCGCATGTACAATAATGGCCTCTAGGGCATACATATAACTAACAATACAAAATATTGTATGTTTTCCGATGTCCATTAGGACAAAGGGGTTGGTACTAGTACTATATTCTGTTTACTTATGACTTCTCTAGTTTTAGACAAGTATTTCGTTGAAATACAAGGTCCAAATTTTGAAAAGTTATAGGTATAAGAATAAAGTGGAGAACTATATGTTGAAAGTATCAGGATTCTTCAAGGTGATCGAAGATGTAGATAATTGTGCTAAGTATTCCGTCGTAAATAATATAGTTGAGAACTAGTTTCTCTTTCAGGTTGCTCATACGTGGGTGCATTCCTTGATGAGAAATGCTACTTGGCCTTCTTCCATTTAGTTGTTATGCACTGGAAACGACTGCATGTATTTTGATTCTGGTTCCAATTAAATTAGTGTCTTTGTTTCTATATTGGATATAGAATGGATTCCTATCTTAACGATGTTAAGGTATATGGAGTTGTCCAGCTTATACTTAAAACCAGAATCCGGATAAACTCAAGGCACGTTTCAGTAATGGCAGTTTGTGGGTTATCCCGGGCATTGACGAGAGTTAACATTTTACCATTTTGGATGATCAATAGTTATATTGTTCTTGAATCGCCGCCAGTTTTAGTAAAATGAATTCTTTTCAGAAAACATTAGTGGGAGTATGATAGAACTGGAAGTGATTCCAGAACCACAAACGGTTACCAAAAATTTAGTAGAAGCTAAACATTTAATTGGATTCGACAATCCATTAGCCACTCCGCAGATTTGGTGCGTAACCTCAGCCACTCGAGAGGTACTTCGGTCTCTAAAAAGATGGTGACAGGGAGGTTTTTGATTACCCAAACTTGCCACTACTGCTATTCTAGACTATGAAATCTAGTAGGAGGATGAGTATAACGTCGTTCTAAATTAGCTTTAGAACTCTACGTGTATATAACTCTGCCAGAGGGTTGTTGTAGTCAGTGGGAGCAGTGGAAGCATAGTGGGCAAGTAGTTTATGTCTATTTATAGACTAAAGCAGATATAGCGGAGATAGATCATTTATTTTTGATGTGACAGTCATAGAGTTTGACTTCATCAGAATAACAGATGTACCTGATAAGAAGATAGTAAGGAGTGATGTCCTGGTATTTGGATGAAATGCACTAAAAAGGAAGAGATCTTCTTATACTACGATCGGTTATTTTGTGCTTGTCACAAGGTGGTTTTTCCACATAGGATATGGATAAAATATCAGGGATTCTGATCACTAGATCTATGGTTTTAGATCTAGATTTGGGAAGAGTGTCCCAATATAGGTACTTTGACGCTATACTAAAAGTGTTTTAGAATGGACGACTCCTGGTGTGGTGGTGTACCCGTAGATGATGGAGTCACCCTATCTTAAGAGATGTTTTCTAGACTGATGAGGAGAGGGATTTGCATGATTGATATATCACTTGCTTAGGCAATTGAGTCAATCATGAAATGTCAAGTACCACACTAGATTTTGCTTTTGCACCGGCTGCAATAACCATATATTAATCCAATCCTAAAGAAACGTTGGGAAGCAGTTATGAATATAAGTGGATGTTCTTGGTATATGGTAACGACAGCCTCCTTCGGGAGGCGGTTATCATTTTAGGCTTCCAAGGTAACCTGGATGACAGAGTGACTGTCAGAATTATAGTTTTCCCTCTTTTGAAGGACAATATGTTGGATAGGTGGTCCAAGCGGATACTAAGGAAGGCATGGCGCGGGATACTGATTAAATTCATAGAAAGATACAGTCTAAGAAGTTTGTTGGATTTGGAGTTCATTTGTGAATTGGGTCCCATCAGATATCCAGACAAATTCTAAGACAGGTATCGCTCATTTCGGAAGATAGTCTTTCTCCGTGAAGTTGAGATATGGAGAGATAAAGATAGAAACATTTGAGCGGATCCCCTCACTGAGGCTATTTATTGAACATAAAAGTTTCACAAACGAGCTTTACGAGACTGATTAGTAAAGAAGTTGGGTATTCGATATCACACGGGTTGTGAGTATACGACACCACAATAATTAGCCTTAAGTGCAAGTGGGAGATTGTTGGCTATAGTGCCCTCAAGTCAATTATTGTAATCACAGGCACGCGATTGTGTCGATTGAGGGAAGACCTATACGGGTAGAACAGTCTTACTCAAAACAATAGTATGCTATCTGGTGTGTCTTTATCATCATGTACATGCATTATATGGTATTGCATATCACTATTACATGTTGATAGAGCCCATAGGATTCTTACTTGACTACCAGCATTATGATGGCGATCATATACGCAGGAGCTAGGTGGTCTATAAGCATATCCTTAAACGTCCCTAGTCGAGGGAGTATCGAGACTGGGCATCGATACTCCGGAGTAGACTAGTGTATACTTTTCGAGACCCGACAAGGGGCGGTGGCCGGTCTCATAAGCCATTAGTGTCAGTTAGTCACCTATGATAGTATACAGGTGCTCATTGGGTTATGAGTACACTGGATGGACTCGCCGGGAACATGCTAGTTGTTATTATACCTACTTTCAGATAGCAGTTCCCAGGTGACATGAGTACAGGTTAGTCTATCGACCAGAGATCGTCATTTGTCTCGTGTGAGTTCCCACTGTGCTTTGATTACTACCCTACCATGGCTCAAAGGAGTCGTGAAAACATGTTTTATTTGGGTACAGTCCTGAGCCACATGGAGGCAGTGAGCGGATCGTCGGGGATTCGTCTCTTCCAGTATTGGGGGTTGATGTCCCATTGTGCATGGGTGGCCATCACCAGAAATCCTAGGCCAAGGTAGTTGAGAATTATTGATTTGGATCAGTAGTTTCTCAGTGGGTGCTGAGCTTCATACCGACACGAAATATTGCGTTATTAAGGGTATGACTTTATCCACCCCCTAGACCCAATTTGCGTTATTCTTAGACGAACAGACCGGACTGTATGAAGATTATCATGGACATGCTCAGTAGGGGTTCAGATGAGTTTGCTCGTCGGCGTTCCTTTCGCTCAATACCTGAATAGCCGTTACGTACAGCTGGTGCCGCTGATGTGCTTGTAGTTCAACCCACTACCAGCGTATTGACGAGTCTTCAGTGTCCCACACAGAGGATTTCCATGGTTCTGGCGAAACGATGTAGTAGCCGTATTGGATATGTGCAGGGTTCCGATCGATTGATTGTACTATGTACCCGGACTTTTGATCGGACAGTTGATAATACTAGTCGGCTCGGGTTTGAGCCGGATTATTAAATCAGGTATTGATTTAATAATTTACATATATGTATTTCGATATGTATATTCTAGTATTATGTTCTTTGTGTTATTCTATCTCTTCGTGTATTTGTATTTCGGTACGATTACATATTTGTATATACAGTTGAATGTAATCCATATTTATACGGAAAATATTTTAGAAGGTGGACACCTCATTTAGAATTTATCCATTTAATTTTAATGGGAAATGAGGTGGATATTGAGAGAGGAAGGTATGGTTAGAACCATGCTTAAATAGTGTTGCACAAATGAATTAACAATTCATTTATGCAAACTATTCAAGCATGGTGGGCTTTTAAAAATGGAAAAATGAGTTTGATAAAACCATTCTTCATGTGCTATTTTCCTCACTTGATGACTTAATGAAAATTCTTGCATGGTTTATTTTTTTAGAGATGGCTTTCTCATTCTCACCATTAGCTTCACTCACCTCTTTCCGTTCTTGAGTTCCTCCACCTTCATCTTCAACCTCCTTTCTACAATCTCATGAGTTGAGAATCAAGAGAGGAGGTGAGGTAGATAAACTCTTAGAACACTCACTACATCCTAGGCATTCTAGAATAGCCATCTAGAGTTCTTAGTTGCTTCACTTGATCATTTTGGTGGAGCTAGAGCCATGAGCTATATCCCTCGGGTGGATCATCTTCGACGGAGGAAGACCGGCGGCCAAGATCGATCCAAAGGACCTCAAGGAGCTAAGGGAGATGGAGGAAGACCGAAGGACACGGATCGTTCGGTATAACACCACTATCACAGTAGTTAGACTCCTTTAGATTACTAGTTTCATGTTTGGATTCGATTCTAGGTAGTTGTTTCTAGCGCCAAGTTTTTAAACATCAAAATTTTTCGTTCCGCAATGGACGTGGTCGACGACCATGGCACTAGGAACCCCAACATTCCTCATCCAGCGATCAACTTCGAACATGAAGGAAAGATAGTGATGGTGGCAGGCTTGCCTTACTTTATTTCCACCATCCAAGGTGAACAAGTGCTACATGCCGATGAAAGTTCAATGGCTCTAAATGAAGAAGAAAATGACAATGAAAGCAATGAGAAAGCCGAAGAAGGTGAGGAAATAGATGAAGAATTCACCAAATCCGATATAGAAAGAGAGGCTGCCTTCTTGAATACATATAAAAAATGCGTTGCTCCACACAGCGCTGGAGAAAGAGTAAAGAAGGGTCTTATTAGGACCCTTTCATGCTCGAAACTGATAGCGACTACAGCGAACATGATTTTCACTCTCATCCTGATGATGATCTTGAGATACAAGAACTTACTCTTCGAAACAAGAGTGAGGAAGAACGAGAGTCCAAGCGTCGTTGCGGACTCTAAAAGACCGATGAACCAGATTCCCTATGGGGTATGTTTATACCTAAACGCAATGATGAACCCTTGTTGGAACATAGTGATTGTTTCGATGATGATGCATCCTTTGAAGAACTGCCGGTCGACCGCTTCGGTCACCCGTTTGAAAGAAAAAAAATTAAGAAGAAGAGAGCCTTCAAGGTCGCCGTCAAAGCTGCAAATGCAGGTCTAATGCCACTTCCCTAAGAATCATCCACTCAAAAACTTAAGGAAGAAAGACGACCTAAGAACTGTATTCTTTAGAAAGTTATGCCAGCTGAAGAAATTGATGGTTGCATCACTAAACCACCAAGTATTTACTAAGAACCCAACCGAATGTTCCTAATAGTGATGTTGACCGGTAAGACTACGAAACTGAAACTTATGCCAAACATAATAACTCATCTGAGGTTGATCTGGGCTTTGAAATGCAATTTGAAAAGTATGAGGTAGGAGATTTAGTTATTAAAAAATTATTTTTTTCAAGAAAATGACTACTCGTACATCATTAAAACGGTTCTCGATGGTGATAGGTATGTATTAATTGAGGAGCACGGTGAGGAACTACCTAGTTCTCGCCATGCGATGCACTTGTAAAAGTACCCTCAATAAAAGTCTCTTTCTAGAAATGGATTAGGTGATCAAGTTGTGAAAATCTAGGAAGTCTAAGTTAAAGGACCAGGGACGCAATAACCACACTTGTGTCATTTGTCGAAAAGTATATTTAACTTATCACATGAACTAAAAACACGTACAAGTTAGCTTCACTCAAGTCAAAAAAGGTGATTATCCATCCATTTTCTTTTACAACACCTAAGGGGAATAGCCTAACCGAAGAATCGAACAAAATGAACAAACCCCAATCTAAAAAGAAAGAGGTTCATAATGCTAGTCAGGGGGAATATGTGTATGGATATGTCTCTTTCATCCACCCTTACTAAGCAAGTGTTTCCAGCAAGTTAAAAGTCATAACGGTCCTTTGTTTAGGAATAATCTTGGTCTCCAATAGGCAATTTGTCTGTTGGTAAAGGACTGAAAGTAAAATTTTACCTTCAAAAAAGTTATAAAGTTTAGGAGTTGTCTATCTCTACCTACATTGATAGGATAGTCACACAAGTTGACCAAGTGACGCTTGATGGAAAGTGACTATAAAACACATATGCTGGGGAAAAATAAGATAAGGAATGTGTCAAATTAGATGACATTATGGCTTACTCGACACCCTTTACTTAAATAAAATAAGGTGTTATAATAGAAGTCACTTAATCTTATAAGAGAGATTGTCTTAGAGGAATTTGCTAACAAGGAGTTTTTAGTAAATTACCATGTTCATTGATATCATCTACTCATCTCCATCACGTCCGAAAATGTTAAACTACGACTCTTAACCAAATGTGAGGTGTATGTTATCAATGACTGAACAACAAAACCTAGCCGGAATAGAGAGAAAAACCACTTCTGAAAATCATATACACGAGATAACATGTACCAAACCTTCTTTGTCGGACAATGACGACTAACTTGATTAAAACCAATTAAGTCGATGACTTGGGCATCCGCCCTAGGAATCCCTGAGTCTAGCAAAGAGGTCCCCTTTGCCACTCTCATACCTTCACACTCTTGCCTAAGTCACCTATCTTTAGATCGATGACGAAAGACTTAAGCTCTTTTTAAAGAAATGGTAGAACGATTAACCAACTTGGTTCATTGAGTCTAAAGGTAACTCTAAGGTATCTTGAGCTAAAAACATATCCAATTTACTTATCCACCACTGTTGCAGAGGAGACCCATAAAAAGACTAAATATTTCCTATGATGGAATGACAATTCACAAATTCCGTCGATTATTTGCACTTTAACAAGAGTTCTTGAGGCAAATATTCAGACAATTTATATGGTTTCTCCTACTTTACTGAAACTTATGATAAGTGTGTGCAAGTGTGCAGGCAAACAAGTATAAGAAACACAAATATCAAACCAAAAGAACCGATCAATATATAAAAATATACCAAAAACAAAAATATCAGAATATCAACAAAGTGGAAATGTTCATCTCTCTCTCTCTCTCATCACTCATCAGCCTAGCGGCACTCCCGCTAGCTGGAAAGCTCGATGCAACATCACCACCTCGTGTGGCACTCTCAACCATCCTCAAAGCATCATTGACTGGGGCAGTGGTCTCCTTACGCTCTGATCTAGCAACGCTCGAGAGAACGATGACTCCGGTGGCTCCGAGACTCCGAGCGAGATCGAGAAGACGCGACTCGCTAGTTCATATGCAATTCAAGCAAAGAACCATCATGATCTTATAAATCTTGCAAATGAATAAAATCATAATTCTACAAAGTGAAAATATCTTAAGGTATTAACAGTCTCCCTCAAGCGAGAGATCTCAACGTCTCTCTCCGCCAACTTTGCCCAGAACAGCTGCATATCCTCTAGGGCTAACCTAGAAAGCATATCCATATCAATTCGTAACTGATGGATCATGATAATACGGGCTCTCCTCTTGGCCCTTGGTGCCTCCTCACTGGCAAGCAAACGAGTAGTCTCAGCATGATAATGGGCAGCCTCCTTCACCATCTCATCTAGCTTGGCAGTAATTTGAGCAACAGGGTCCGAGGAGGATGAAGCGCTATGGGTAGGGGTAGTAATTGAACAAGCCAGCTCAGATTCTATTAGGGTTTAGCTCATTCAAGCTCAGTTCATTTATTAATGAGCCAGAAAGCTTGGCTTGTTTATTAAGCGAGCCGAACTCGAGCTTAGCTAGGCTCATTCGATATTGACTCAAGCTCAGCTCGATTACACAGTTTGACAAAAAACAGTAATATCTAATATAGAGCGGATTCTATACAACTCTCAGGACGCTTAATTCCATGCTCTAGATGTTAATTTTTTTAAAAATTTTCCGTATCTCAAAGTCCTTGGTCTTAGACCCTAAATATTAATACTTTCATGTTTTCTTATGAAACACTTGTAATGGCCATTGACCTATTCTCAGTCTCCACCAAACGGCTCTTTGTCGTTTTCCTTTCAGAGATCATCTATGAGAAGATGCATCCGAGCTCGACTTTGGCTCATTTAAGGCTCGGTAAGCTAACGAGATGAACATGAGAAAGATCTGCTTAGCTCAAGATGTACTCAAGCTGAGCTTGAGCTAGCATAAACTAAGCCGAGCCGAGGTTGGACAAGGGTTGGCTCGTTGAAACTCGGCTCGGTTACACCCCTAGCTATGGGCAGTCTCCAAACATCTCCTCACCTCAGCCTACAAGCAGTTTCATTATAAAACATATGATTTACAAAAAAAAATCAGAAATGGAAAAACGGTAGATAGACATACCAGCTCATGCTCTCAGAGGTCCACTCACCTCCGCGTCTCCTTCATTGCCTGTTGAGCCGCCACTCGCTCGGCACCGAGTGCATCTAACTGCTCCCTAAGGGCCTTAATGCCCGACTCGGCCTCTACCATCGCATAAAGAGAAGGTGGCCCCTCATCACTCACAGGAGGCTCATCACCGATCGACGGACCTCTAAATCTGCCATCCAGGTCTTTATACAGTTGAAAGAGAGAGGCGAAAGTGCTCTTGTACCACTGATAGTCACGAGTGATCGACTCCTCACAATAATCAGGGATCACCGTACCCTGCGAGGTCCACTGATATGAACAATGAATCTGGATCTCGGCTGAAAATCTTTACTCTTCATGACGCACCCTACTCACGTGGATGACCTGCACTGTTGAAAAGGCCGTCACCCGGCAGTCGCAGCTAGCTACGAAGAGGCCTGGAGTCAACTCAAAAGGAAGGGTCATGTTAGGCATGATTTATTACATTTTAAAACCGCTCATTTCTTATCATTTTGTTAATAAATAGTGCTATTAATCTTTGTCTGCTCGTTAGCACAGAATACAAGAACACGGGAAAAAACACTGGAGACGGTACATAATACGAACGGAAACGACGGTTTTTAGCCGGAACTGCAAATTGGACAGAATACAGATCAAGTCAAATGAGTTTGCATCAAATAAAGTGGTGTATAAATAATTCATTCTTTTGGTCCAACATGATACATGCGTGAACACATAGCACACAAATAAGCATGACATAATACACAAGTGGGCATGACTCATGATTTGGAAAGTTTGGATGTGATGTGCAAGTGGGCACACAATTGGGGCAGCCATGATTCTTATGAATCATGACTTGTGAAAGTTGCACAATTGGATCATATGAGAAAGTTGTGATGTGAAGTGTGAAT
Organism: Agapanthus africanus; assembly: GCA_030015575.1. NCBI lineage: Eukaryota > Viridiplantae > Streptophyta > Magnoliopsida > Asparagales > Amaryllidaceae > Agapanthus > Agapanthus africanus. The sequence goes on from CM057343.1 coordinate 519,089,302, forward strand.
TGGAATTTTTTTGCATTTCTGTCTTCAAATTCGTGTGAGCAATCCAATGTGACTTAGAGAATATAAAGATATCCAAAAATCATCATTTCATGTCAGGAGAACACACAAGAAATTTGGTAGCCTGAGTCTAAAAGACGACCGCAGAACCGCGATTTTTATGAAGAATGGCGGCGGAAGTGCAGCCATTTTGGCACCAAACATCTCCGTGTTTCAGGGGTATTCTTGTAACTTCATATTACTTTTGAAAACATCCATGGACTTTCATTTCAAAGCCTATAAATATAGCAGTTCAGAACAGAAAGGGGGTGCTATTCTATTGTCTAAGTTTTTTTATAAGTGTGAGTTCAGTTTGAGAGGAGAGTTGTGTAGAGCTCAAGCCATGGTTTTCTTCTTCTTCTTCTCTCTTGGAGCTCTCATTTGAGAGCTCCATTTAGGAGGTTGAACAAGTAACCTAACAATGTATCTCAACTTCTCCAATTGATTAATAAGACTTGTTTTTCTTTTTCTTTCTTTTAATTGCTTCTTGTTCTTAACCTTGTTGTTGTTTTTCATTTCTTTTTATTATGATACTTAAGTAATTCATTTGGTTGTTGTGATGGTTAGGGTGGTGATGAAAGGCAAATCCTTCTTCCATTCTCTTTTAATTGTTCTTGTGCTTAATATTTGATTGTAATTTTAAGATTGCAATTTGATTGTTGGTTGATAGGTTATTTTGCTTTCAATGGTTTCAAGTAACCTCTAGCATATAACCTATTCTCTTAACACTTTCATTTTGCAATGTTAAAATGAGAATTAAGTTTTAGTGTTAGATTTGCTAAGAAATTTAGATAGGGTATGTTGCTTATTGTTGTTAGACACACTACATTAAGTAAATATCCTATACTATCACCTAAATCACTTAGCAAATTTAAAGATAAACACTTTATTTCTTATTTGCCATTTGTTGTTATTGATGTGGTATGCCTTGTGGTCCTTAGCGATGTGTTTCGATACGACATGCTTGGACGTACAAATGGTAAGTGAGAACGTAATGATTCGGTTCATTCCTTGCGTTGCAAGTTCGTCATTTTGATGGTTTATACTTCGCCACTGCCTTGATAAATTATTCTTCATTTCGGATTCTAATAGAAGGAAGGACACAATGATCAAGAGGGCGTCGAAGAATTCCCCGCAATTCGTCCACCTGAACCGGAGCCACGGCCATTTTCTTAACCTTGTTCTATACTTTCGTATTTTTCTTAATTTCATGACAAACCAAAATTCTCTCTTTGAACTTTTAACAATAATCTCTAATCACCAATTCCCTGTGGATCGACCCGTACTTGTCAGCTTGCTACAACGCGCCGTGAACTTGCGGTTTATAAATTTTAAAACAAGACCGAGCTCGCATGCGCACTATTTCTAAAACCTTTTCTTTCAAAACTACAAAAGTGCGTGTGGATAAAGTCCCAACAAGTTTTTGACGCCGTTGCCGGGGATGCGGTAGTCATTGGGGATTATTATTTCTGGTTCAACTGTATATACAAACTAACAAACTAACTTTAAAAATTTCAAAACAAAACAAACAAAACAAACTTTTGTAACTGTTGTTCTCTGTCTTTTTGATCTGCTGTCACTCTGAGTTTCATTATAAAATTTTGCATATAAAATTAGGACGCTAATTGGATAAGAAACTCATTTTAAAAGTTTGGAGCCCGAATTCAAAGAATTGGCCGCCGTTTTAATCTATTGAGCCGCAATTTATGGCCCCACTTGCTCCATTTGCTCCAACTTTTTGGGGTTTGCTTCTTTGACCTATTTTGATCTATTCTTATATGCAAAATTTCATAATTGTGTGTGTAGCTAATTGGCCATATATATCGCTTTTGCACTAAATATTGTATTTTCCGACATTTTCAGATTTCAATAGAATTACGAGCAGCGATCGTGCGGAGCAAGGTTCAATTTCAATAATAAGGTGTTAGTGAGCTACAGTGCCAAAGATTCAGATAGTTTAACCCACGCAAGCGAACATTCAAGTGCTCGTGATCACTTCAACGGGGGTTTCTTAACCCAAATCACATCGGTACGTATTTTTCTAACACCTTCGCTCAAATCCGATGCTTTCCACTATTCTATCTTCTGCATGATTCTTCGCAAAATTTTTCGCCAATAGAACAGAGAACTAACCCGTATTTGTTGCAGCGCTTAATCTTAAAACGAAAAAGATTTGCTTTCTTGCTTGATTTTCTTAAATTATTTTATTGATTTGCGCATTTGCATTTTAATACGGATATTAAGAACACGAGAACCAAACAAGATATGGTAGAGGATTGCATCACTTTTTTCCGTGGCCCATAAATCATAAAACCGCATTCTTCATACCCATGGTAATTTTAAAAATCAATTAGAACTCCCACTTTAAGGATTCACGCTCGATAAGGCAAGTTAATTGTGTTTAGAACACCGCTAATGTTATATTCTTCACGAGGTGTCTAGGCAGTGTTCACGGCGCAACCGCCAGAAGAGAAAGGGTTATTCTAATTAAGGAATTTCGTGAAAGCGTTGGAAAACCTCCGCTTATCTCTGCACTTACCTGGCTTTGTGATCCATATATCTTGAGCCCATTTCTCGGCACAATTTTACTTCGACAATCAGGTTCTAGAGCAGATCTAGATGGCTTAGCATAACATAGACTGTTGGGGGTATGATATTCTTTGTTTTTGTGATTTTGTGAATGCTTGTTCATATGGGTGATAAACAGTTTAATTCTATTTTTCACGATCCATATTCTTTTGTTTATATACATACCTAATTCTTTTGTTCAAATTGCCAAGTTTCTTCCAACATTTTTGAAAACTGTCTTTTCTTAGGGGGTGGCCAACCATCCCAAAAGTTTGATATCGGTCACCCACCTAACAATCTTGAACCCAATCCCAGTTCAAATATAGATCAAATGATTGAAAACTTAAAGAAAAAGATCGGCAAGATGGCTGCTTTAGCATCACAACCCTCCCTTCTTGAAATAGTTGACACACCAATAGGGTATGATAGTGAGATGATGCTAGATTGACCGTTTTAGAGAAAGGTTCAGAAGTGATGATTGCATTTGAGAATCAAACAGCTTCGACGCTAGCCATGTTCATATAACAATCTGATCAATTATTTCACACTCAATCTCAATCTTTGGCTAAAATCGATGAACAAGTGAAACATTTAGCTGTGAAGATTCCGGGGAGTGAACATAGTCAATTTGAACCCAATAATATCAATATCTGTCATCTAAGAAGTCAGCTGAGTGTGATACAAGATCAAATTTTTTTTGATGATTTCCTAGATGATGATGATGTAATTGAGTTGACTGAGTGTTATCAAGACAAACAAGAAAACCCTTCGAGTCAGTTTGACACCAGCCTTCAGATACCAAATAGGCCTCTTATCACTTATGATCTTGAGGATAATTTAACCGATATACTACTTGAAGAAGAGATTCTTACACCGACTGATTGTATCGAAGAAATTTTAAAGGAGGAAATTTATGAATTTGACGGGTATGGTTAGGACATATTGTCAGAGGAAATTAAGGATATGGAACCCACGACTACAGTTTTACTAATTAAAGAAGTTTTTGACGAATCCTTGGAGTAGGAACCTACATTTCTAGATGACATGGACCTACCCATATGTGATGAGGGAGAACTTGAGCTGGGAGATGTGAGCCGTATTCAGGAGAATATGATCGTGGAAAATTATAGGGAGGAAGAAAATCTTGAGAAACATTCTTTTATGCCAAGTTTTAAGAAAATATTTGCGGATGAACTTGATACTCTTTGTGAGTTTGAATCACGATCACGTTGGGAAGATCCTACAGATCTTTCTTTTGCTGAACTTTTTGAGGATGAACTCCAGTTTTTAAACCAGCTTGACCTCGAAACTCAACACATAATTCATTCGGGCAAAAATTCTTTGACGCCTTCAAAATTTCGTCTTCATCTTCAGCATCTTCTGAACCCTACTTTCACGCACCCATGCCCTTTACTAATATCTAACCATACCAATAACATGTACATTTTCTTTTCTTTTCCATATACTTTCTCTTTTACCAGCCCTAGTCTTATATTGACAAAAATTTTGAATGGCTGGTACTAATTTCTGGACTAACACAACCTCTTAACTTGTAAATACTGTAATTATCTCTTAGATTTTTCTTTTCGTAAATAAAAACTCGACCTGATGTCTAAATCTAGCGACCAGAGACGGCAACGATGAGGAAATTGTAAATCTCAGGTTTGGGGGTGAGCATTCCGTTTACTTTGCTGCATCATATGTGAATTCTATTAAAACCCATAAAAAATTGAAAATTTTCAAAACAGAAAAACTTTGTCATCAAGTTAGCTAGCTGGGAAACTTAGACTCGAAGTCTGACGGTTTAGTTTGATAAGATAGAAACAACTAAATCATTTTTTGAGAAATTTAAAACCCGAAAGATAACCCTCCTTTGAGTTTAACTGTAGCTAATATACGTCTTTTATATCACGTTAAACGTGCCATGAGTTTTTGAGAATTAGATGAAAAGTCTGAAATGTTTTTAAACCTTTGAAATTTGATAATTATCTTTAGGATCAAACATATTTGTTCTGAATTAAGTTATATCAAGGATAGTTCATAAAGTGCAGTGGATATGAGGGATATTATTGAAAGTTTTAATGGAAGCTTAACTCTGAAAAATAACCCACATGGAACTTTGTTGGAATGATTGCATACCTTATCCCCACGAACACGTCTTTGGGATTAAAAAGAAAAGCTGGCAATATCTCCCTTCGCACTGCTTTTAGAATATTTTAAATGCAACAAAATAAGTGTTTTGTTTTGTGGCTTTGGTAACTTGGGCAATCAAGTCTTAGGGGTGTCTCCACATCTAATGCCCTAAAACTATCTGGTTTGGGAGTCATTGACCAAAAGTTCACTATGTCTCCAATCGTCAAATAAAATAAGCTAAGTAAGTGTTCTCTCCAAGTTATAAGTCCTCACGGTTCTTTGTGAAAGAATAATCTTGGCAGGGACAAGTTTTCTATTATAAACAGTTTTTTTTAGCGGAGATATAAAAGTTTCATTTGTAAGATTATAAGACTTTTTATACGATCACGAAAGGTGTGTATGAACAAAAACAGGTGAAAGGTAGGAGTGAAGAGTAAGACTTAGTTCTTTTAAAAATGATATAATTTCTTACTTGAAACATAACTTGAGAATGAAAATTGAGAAAATCTTAAGTCTTTTTCGAACTCGTGTGATCCTTTAGAAGTCTTTCTTGGTCCATATTTATGTCATTATGACCCTAATCGAAGTTCTTAAAACTTAACGACACTATTCGCACAATCACGTAAAGACGTATATGAACTTATCTTAAATGAGATGTGAGGAGTGAAAAATAGGGGTTGGACGTTTTTGAATAGGGTAATAGAACTTCAAGTTTTGATACTTAAATCTTAAAGATTAGAATCAACGGTTTCCTCACGAAACTAACTTGAAGGGATTTTTTAGGTGTAATCTGCTGAAAACCCTCAGTAGACAACTTCTCCTACTAAGGACACCTAGAGGTTTAACGGCATGTTGCACGGGCTCAGTGCAATTGTGTTCCCCATGAAAGTGAGAATTGGATTTTGTTTTGCTAGGGACGAGCAAAAGATAGGTTTGTGGGTATTTGTTCGGCACGAATTACATTTTAATACCGCTCATTTTCTATCATTTTGTTAATAAACAGTGTTATTATTCTCTGTTTACTCATTAGTACAGAATACAGGAACACAGGCAAAAACACTGGAGACTGTACACAACATGAACAGAAACGACAATTTTTAGCCGGAACTGCAAACGGGACAGAATATAAATCAAGTCAAATGAGTTTGCATCAAATAAAGTGTTGGGGTTCCTAGCGCTCTAGCCGCTAACCGCGTCTGTTGCGGAACGAAAAATTTTGGTGTTTAAAAACTTGGCGCTAGAAACAACTACCTAAAATCGAAACCAAATATGAAACTAGCAAGCTACTAAGAGGTTAGCTACTGTGATAGATTTTTTTACGAAAAGAACTGTGTCCTTCGATCTTCTACCCACTTCCTTAGCTCCTTGAGGTCTCCTTGATCGATCTTGACCGCCGGTCTTCCTACGTAGAAGATGATCCACTCGAGGGATGTGGTTCATGGCTCTAGCTCTACACTAAAAATCTAGTGGAGCAACTAGGGACTCTAGGTTGCTAATCTCGAGTGTCTAGTGATCACCACATAAAAATGCATTTTAATACCACTCAATCAGTATCTGTTTTGCTATATATCTGTATTATTAATCAGTGTTTGCTCAGTTATTGCAATTTACAGATATTCATGATATAACACAGAAAACATACTCAAAATCACGGATATAACAATTAGAAGCCGACATTGCAAGCAGACCAGAGAACCAACCGATGTCCCAGGAGCTCTTTTGGAAATAATATAAGTGTACACATCTTTTGTGTAATATTGGTCCAACACACATGAGGATACATGCCATGTACCAGGTAGGGGGCTGCCATAGACCATGTAGGCTGCCTTGGTATCATGAAGAAAACAAGTGGGCACACAAAGTGGGTGTGAAAGCATTTATTGCATAAAGTTTGGATGTGATGTAATGACCAAGTTTCCCTCCAACACCTCTGCATACAAACCAGATTACAACTGTTAAAGCAAACAGAGCCAGAGTGTTATTTGAGAGCACACTAGCACTCCACTGCAACTCGGGCCTCCCTCCTCGGTTTCAGGCCGGCGAGCTTCCCCACAATTCCGGCGACATCGGCCGTACTACCTCGAGTGGGCCCCATATTTTCACAGTGCCTCCCTTGATGCCGCATCAGATTATTTTTATTGTTTGCTTAATTTTCTTTTGGGCCTATATATAGCAGATCAGTGGCAAGGGAGAAGGGACCATGCATATACCATACCATAGTTTTTGTTAGTTTGTTTTGTTTTTGTTTAGCTTGAGGGTGAGAGTGCTTCATCATGGTTTCTTCTTCTTCCCTCTTGAAGCTCTCTTTGGAGAGCTTCATTAAGGAGGTTGAACAAGTCACCAAAGTTTGTATCTTGTTTTCAAGTGATCAATACATTGTTGTTTCTTTTATTTACTTGCTTTCTTTTCATTATGCTTAACTAATCTTTATTTTGGTTGTGGTGTGTGTGAGGAAGTGAGATGAAAGACTTTTTCCTCCTCCACCTCTTGATTATGTTTAATGTGCTTAAAATCCATTTTGTGTTAAGGTTGCTAAGCTAGGATATGGTATGTTGTGATAAAGAGCTTGACAAACTCTTTGTTTCATATACTATATACCTAAACAAACCCTTAGCAAACTCAACACCAATATCATTTGCTCTCACTAACCTCTTTGTGTTTTCATTGTTGCGGTATGCTTGCAAAACCTCGTGTTTAATGTTGATACCCCAAGCGTGGACATACAAACGGTAAGTGACCAAAACGGACTCGTTTCGTGCTTTGCGGCGAATGTCAGACTTTGACGGTTTGTGCTCCGCAACCGCGTTGACAAGTCGTGCTTCATGCCGGAATCAAGGTAAGGCCGGACAACTCATAACCAAGGGAGCGTAGAGGTCAATATCGCGATTCAAGCTTCCGAACCAAGCCACAACCATTCCTTCTTTACACTTGTTTTCTTGCTTTCCTTGTTTTCTTTCTTTTCTAAATTATTTGCGACAACCAACCAATTCATCAATTTGTTAACCTTAAATAACAACTCCTAATACTCAATTCCCTGCGGATCGACCCGTGCTTGCCGGCTCGCTACAACGCACCGTGCACTTGCGGTTATAAATATTTAAAATGAGAACGATCTCGTGCGCGCATTCCATTTCTTAAAACCATATCTCATATTTCAAAAGGAACACGTTTGCGCGCGTGGGAGGATTCCCAACAAGTTTTTGAATACCCCCAAACTTATCTATTGCTCGTCCGGAGCAATACAAAAATTCCTAGGTGTCCCTAGTAGGAGGAGTGTTGTCTCCTTAGTGTTTTCAGCGGATTACACCCACAAAATCCAGTTAAGTTAGCTAAGGAGAAACTGTGGATTCAGATCCGAAAATTAAGAATCAAAGGTAGAAGTTCTATCACTCAAACAAGAAACATTAAACCTAATATTTCACTCCTTACAATCTGTTAAACAAGCTAATATGCGTCTTTTCGCGATTGTGCAGTAGTGTCGTCATGTTTTTAAGAAATTTGATTAGGGTCAACATGTCAAAGTTACGGACCAAGATAGACTTCTAAAGGATCGCACGAGTTTGAAAGGAGCTAAGATTTTCTCAAGTTTTATTCGTCAGTTAGGTTTCATGTCAGAAGATTATAGCAGTTTTAACAGAGAACCCAAGTCCTGATTTTCACTCCTACCTTTTACCTGTTTTCGTTTATACACACCTTTCATTATCGTGCAAAACGTCTTAATAAATACAAAACCTTCGTATCTCCGGAAAAAACTGTTTTAACATAAGAAACTCTTCATCACCAAGATTATTCTCCCACACAGAACCGTTATGACTTTTAACTTGGAGAGAACACTTGCTTAGCATGTTTTATCTGACGATTGGAAACTTAGCGAGCTTTGGATCAATGACTCCCAAACCAGATGGTTTTAGGTCATTAGGTGTGGAGACACCCCAAGGACTTAATTACCCGAGTTACCAAGGCCACAAAACAAAAGACTCATTTTACTTAGAATTTTTGCATTCAGTGAAAAAATATATATAACTAGCTTTTTGTTTTTAAAACTGAAGACGTTACATGTGATAAAGTGTGTACCTACTCCAACAAGGTTCTAGATGGGTTATTTTTCGGACTTATAGCTTCTGCATAAGTTTCTATAAAGTTTCCTCATTTCTACTTCACCGTATGAACAATTCTTGATACTCTGCTTAACTCGGCCAAACCTGTTTGATCTTATAGATGCTTATCAATCAAAAAGTTATAGACATGTCAGACATTCATCATTTCCTTAAAACATACGACCATATCGGCAATAGTTGAGCAAACCGGAGGGTTATCTTTTAGGTTGTCAATCTCACATTCAGAATTTAGTATTTCTATCTTATCAACTGAACCATCAGATTTTGAATCACAATTCCCCAGATAACCAACATAACAAAGTTTTTATAATTTTTCAAGAATTTTTTATTTTTATAAATTTTTCAATTTTTCTATACAATGCAGTACAAAAGCAAATATGACATGCAACTACATGCAAAAGAAAAGAAAAATACAAAATGTAAATGCTGAAAATGCAAGAAATATGCAAATGCAAGGTACATGCAGATACAAAGTACTACCACCACCAAGCTTCAGCTCCACCCCCAAACTTGAGCCAGACGATGTCCTCATCGTCGCTTTGCTTTTCCCTTCCTTTTGCTGCCGATGCATGCGTCATCCTGGTTGGCCAATATCTGGCTGAGTTGATACTTAATTTCCTTGTTCTGATTTTAATTTCCCTGTTCAGCTGGATCAACATCTTGATGCCGCGGACTTCCATTCTGTGAAGTTCGTAGGGATCCGTCGGAACATCATCTCCCAAGTATATCTCAGATGAAGTCTGCGTGGCCGCATGCTCGCTGGGGTCAGTCGGGGTCCAAATCTGCTGCTCACTCCTGGGATCCGAGTACCCTGGCGAGATCATCTCCAGCTCTACTAGTATAGCAGGATACATCGATAGATAAGCAGTGAACTCATCCTCATCCATATAATGTCAGCAAATATGCATGATGAGGACGGGAACCAATGATTTGTACGCAGCCGCACTGTCCATGATCGTGGCAAAGAGCATGGTCGCCATGCTGAATTGATAGTCCCTGGTCATCAGACAATGGACTATGTGCCCCACAATCGCTGGAAACAAAGAAACTCGCGCAATCCGCTTGATATTTCGGTACACCCACCGGCATGCTGTATAGGTGTTCCTATAGATCTGCTGGCCATTCAACCCAGCATCACGAAGCTCATAATGGTTTCCCAGAACCGTCCTATACTGAGCCAACTCTAGGGGCTTCTGATTGCAAGATCGCAATGGGATACCCATGACGTGGGAAATGGTTTCAATCGAGAATACCCTACGTCGTCCCAAAAAATGCAATCTGACTCTATTTTGTAACACCTCCCCCTCACGAATCGCATCATAGAATTCGTCCACCAAACGTTCGCAAGCGCATAACCCTTCCGCCCCATACAGCAAGAAAACCCAACCCAGCTGTCAGATTGCGTCGCAAAAGTAATGTCCGAAGACATCGTGTGAAAAGAGTGCGACAAAATTCCTTTCCAACACAAAAGGTTCCATCTGTGGGATTTTCGCAAGAAACAAACAGTGTAAACAGAGGGGGAAGAAGATGTCTTAAAGCGAGGAGGAAGTTGATCGTAGTTTGGATGGGGGACGGCCGATCTCGCCGGAATTGATGGAAGAGTCGCCGGCCGGGAACCGAGGGAGGAGCTAGGGTTTTGTGTGGTGGCTGCGGGAAGAGATGAGGAGGCTTTTAGATCTGTTTGAAGAGATGTGAAATGAAGGCTCGGGCTGTGGGCAGTGGGATTATAAAGGACTATTTACAAAACCCCCCCAACCAAATGTAAATATAGCAAATGTAAATATAGCAAATGTGTACATCTCTTTAAATAAAAATATTTAAAAAAACAGTCTCGTCCCGCCCAAAAATATCAGCACTCACCCCTAGTGGGTGAGATCATATAAAAACTAAGAAAGCAAAAATTACTATATTTACAATCTATCGACATGGTTAGAGAAGAAATTAATACCAGCCATAAGAAAACCTTGTCAATGTGATGCAATGGCTGGCAGAAAAAGAATATAAAGAATAAAAAGAAAAAGAATTTGTTAGTGGTTAATGAAGGGCATGGGTGAGCAAAAATGGGGGCTAGAAGATGTCGAAGGTGAAAATGAAGTTTTGAGGCGGATAAAAAATTGTCGTGTTCTGAATGAACTGAATTTTCAAGAATTTTGTGTGGGGTCTTAAAATCAGGTCCGTTTAAAAACCGGAGTTCATCCGCAAAAAGTTTAGCAAAAGAGAGGTCTCTCGGATGTTCCCTAACTGTTCCTGACTCAAACTCATCAAGACAATCTAGTTCTTCAGCAAAAATTTCCTCAAAACTTGCCAAGAAAGAGTCAATTTCCATATCGTCTTCTACCCTAACATTTTTCACTATCCTATACTCAGCATTTACACTCACTCCCAAGATGATTCTTTCCTTATTACATCCATACGTGGGTAGGTTCATATCATCAAAAGAAGTAGGTTCCCACCCTAATATTTCTTCCGAAACAATATCACTCGGTGGTACAAAAATTGTGGGTTCTTTATCATTAATCTTTCCTAATCTATCCCAACCATACCCAATAAATTCACAAGGTTCTTCCATTAAAGTCGGAAAGCAAAAATCAGTTGAAGGACTTTCTTGTGTGTCCTGGTAGCACTCAGTCAATCCAGCTGTATCATCATCTATGAAATCATCCAAATTGATCACTTCAGTTGATTTACTCTGGTGACTTTCTAGCTGACAGATGTTTACACTACTAGGTTCCGATTGACTGTGCTCACTCCCTAGAATCCTTTCAGCTAAATGCTTCGCTTGTCCCTCTATGCTAGCCAATGATTGGGCCTGAGAAAGAAATAATTGCTCAGACTGCTGTATGAACAGGGCTAACGCAGAAGCTGACTGATTCTCGACCGTAGTCATCACTTCAATTCCTTTTTCTAGAGCGGTCAACCTAGTATCAATCTCACTATCATACCCTATAGAAGATTCAACGGTTTCGGGTTGGATGGTGTGTGATGGTGGTGATGCTAGAGCCGTCATTCTGTCGACCTCTTTCTCCAGATTGGCAATTGATTGGTCAATACTTGAAGTTGGACTTGGTTCAGGAGTGTTAGGTTGGTGACCGTTAAGAATTTTGAATGGTTGGTCACCCCCTAGGAAAGGACAATCATTATGAATGTAGGAAGAATCATAGCAATTTGAACAAATAATTTGGGATTGAGTATAAACAAAAGAATAAGAGTCGTGAAAAAAAGAATTGTATTGTGTTTCACCTATATTAACAAGAATGCATAAATATCACAAAAGAATATCACACCCCTAGCAGTCTACGGTTTACTAAGTCAACTAGACCTGCTCAAGAACCTGATTGACGAAGTAAAACTGTGTCGAGAAATAGGCTCAAGATATACAGACCACGAAGCCATGTAAGTGCAAGAGATAAGGGGAGGTTTTCCGACGCTTTCGCGAAGGTCCTTAATTAAATAACCCTTTTTCTTTTGGCGGTTGCGTTTTTAACACTTTCCTAGACACCCCGTGAACGATATACCGTTGAGCAAAGTTTTAAACACAATTAACCTCTCGTAATAAGCGTGAAGTCCTTAGAGTCAAAGTCTAATTGATTTTAATTACTGAGGGTGTGCAAGAATGCAGTTTTGTAATTTGTGGGCTACGGAGAAAAGGTGATGAAATCCTTTACGGTATCTTATTTGGTTATTCATGCCCTTAATTCTGTATTAAGATGCAATGCGCAATCAAATCAAAGAATTCAAGAAATCATGAAATTCAAATATTTCTTTTGCGGTTAAGTTTTAAGCGCTGCAACAAATAAGAGTTAGTTCTCTTTGCAATTGGCGGCAAAATTGTGCAAAGAATCCTGCAAAAGATAGAGAATTGGATTGCGTCGGATTCGAGAGGAGGTGTTAGAAAATTCGTACCAAATGGATTTGGTTCAAGAAAACCCTTTAAAAGTGATCCGAGTCGTTTAATGTTCGCTTACGCGGGTCAAACTACCCGGATGTTTGGCACTAATCTTTCCCAATGTCTTGTATTTGCATTTGAAACTTGCTCCGCACGATCGCTTGTCGTAATCCCGTGAAAAACCAAAAATGTCGGAAAATACGATATTTAGTGTCAAAAGCGATACGGGTGCCCCAATTCCTGCACACTTAAAATTACAGAAATCAAACAAGACCAAAAGAACCAAAACATAGAACTAAAGATCACCAAAAAAAAACACAAAACCTCACCAGACGGCCGGCGACGCCGAAATTTTTCTCAATGTCGCCGGATTTGTTTAGGAGGTGGGTGCTGGAAATTTTGGTGGGTTCTCTAGGCAAGTCAAATATTCTAATGGTCTTACTTGATTTTTCAAATGAATTTCAGGGTGATTGCAGATCTCCAGAACAGAGAACAATTGAAAGAAGTCCCAAAAAATCGTATTTTGTTAGTTTTGAAAAAAATTGTGTTAAAAGTTAGTTTTGTTAGTAGAACTAGAAATAACAATACCTAGTTACTACAATTCCCCGGCAACGGCGCCAAAAACTTGTTGGGAATCCTCCCGCGCGCGCAAACGCGTTCCTTTTGAAATATAAGATATGGTTTTAAGAAATGGAATGTGCGCACGAGATCATTCTCGTTTTAAACATTTATAACCGCAAGTGCACGGCGCGTTGTAGTGAGCCGGCAAGCATGGGTCGATCCGCAGAGAATTGAGTATTAGGTGTCGTTATTTAAGGTTAACAAATTAATGAATTGGTTGGTTGTCACAAATAATTTAGAAAAGAAAGAAAACAAGGAAAGCAAGAAAACAAGTGTAAAGAAGGAATGGTTGTGGCTTGGTTCGGAAGCTTGAATCGCGACATTGACCTCTACGCTCCCTTGGTTATGAGTTGTCCGGCCTTACCTTGATTCCGGCATGAAGCACGACTTGTCAACGCGGTTGCGGAGCACAAACCGTCAAAGTCCGACATTCGCCGCAAAGCACGAAACGAGTCCGTTTTGGTCACTTACCGTTTGTATGTCCGCGCTTGGGGTATCAACACGAAACATGAGGTTTTGCAAGCATACCGCAATAATGAAAACACAAAGAGGTTAGTGAGAGCAAATGATATTGGTGTTGAGTTTGCTAAGGGTTTGTTTAGGTATATAGTATATGAAACAAAGAGTTTGTCAAGCTCTTTATCACAACATACCATATCCTAGCTTAGCAACCTTAACACAAAATGGATTTTAAGCATATTAAACATAATCAAGAGGTGGAGGAGGCAAAAGCCTTTCATCTCACTTCCTCACACACACCACAACCAAAATAAAGATTAGTTAAGCATAATGAAAAGAAAGCAAGTAAATAAAAGAAACAACAATGTATTGATCACTTGAGAACAAGATACAAACTTTGGTGACTTGTTCAACCTCCTTAATGAAGCTCTCCAAAGAGAGCTTTAAGAGGGAAGAAGAAGAAGAAACCAAGATGAAGCACTCTCACCCTCAAGTTAAACAAAAACTAATAAAAACTATGGTATGGTTTATGCATGGTCCCTTCTCCCTTGCCACTGATCTGCTATATATAGGCCCAAAAGAAAATTAAGCAAACAATAAAAATAATCTGATGTGGCATCAAGGGAGGCACTGTGAAAATATGGGGTCCACTAGTGGTAGTACGGCCGATGTCGCCGGAATTGTGGGGAAGCTCGCCGGCCTGAAACCGAGGAGGGAGGCCCGAGTTGCAGTGGAGTGCTAGTGTGCTCTCAAATAACACTCTGGCTTTGTTTGCTTTAACACTTGTAATCTGGTTTGTATGTATAGGTTTTGGAGGGAAACTTGGTCATTACATCACATCCAAACTGTATGCAATAAATGCTTTCACACCCACTTTGTGTGCCCACTTGTTTTCTTCATGATACCAAGGCAGCCTACATGGTCTATGGAAGCCCCTTACCTGGTCCATGGCATGTATCCTCATGTGTGTTGGACCAATATTACACAAAAGATGTGTACACTTGTATTATTTCCAAAAGAGCTCCTGGGACATCGGTTGGTTCTCTGGTCTGCTTGCAATGTCGGCTTATAATTGTTATATCCGTGATTTTGAGTATGTTTTCTGTGTTATATCACGAATATCTGTAAACAGTAATAACTGAGCAAACACTGATTAATAATACCGATATAGAGAAAAACGGATACCGATTGAGTGGTATTAAAATGCAGTTTTATATGGTGATCATCTAGGATGTAGTGAGTTGTTCTTAGTGTATATCTATCTCTCTTCCACTCTTGATTCTCAACACATGAGATTGTAGGGAGGAAGATCAAGAAGAAGGATGAGGAGCTCAAGAAAGGCTAGTGAGGAGAGAGAAGCAAATGGTGAGAATGATTTCATCCATGAGAGAGAAAAACATGAACCATAGTTTTGTAAAAACATTTTTCCAATATTAAAACAGAACCATGCTTGAATAGTTTGCACAAATGAATATTCAATTCTTTTGTCAACACTATTGAAGAATGATTCTCACCATACTCATCTCCCTACCTTTATACCTCATTTTTCTATTTAAATTAATAAATGGAAAAACTAAAATGAGGTGTCCACCTTCTAGAATGTTTTCCGTATAAATACAGAATACACTCTATCGTATATACATACCCGTATTCGATTCAAAATACGAATTCCCAAATAGATAGAATACCACAAAGAATATACATATCTAAATATATATACGTAAATTATCAAATCAATATCTGATTTAATAATCCGGCTCAATCCTAAGCCGACTAGTATTATCAACCGTCCGATCGAAAGTCTAGGTAACTAGTACAATCATTCGATCAGAACCCTACACGCATCCCGATCGAAAGTCCGGGTAACTAGTACATTCATTCGATCGGAGCCCTGCACGTATCAAAATACGGGTACGATATCATTTCTTCTGAACCAGGGAAACCCTCTGTGTGGGATTCTAAAGACTAGACAATACGCCGGCAGTGAGTTACTGGATAAATCCATAACCACAAGCATGTCAGCGGCATTAGCTGTACGTATTGGCTACCCGGGTACCTGTCGAAAAGGTAGGCCGGCGAGAAAACTCATCTGGATCCCTACTGAGCCTATCTATGACAATCTCCATACAGTCCGATCTCTTCTTCTGAGGGTATCGCATACTGGGTCTAGGGGTGGTAAACGTCAGACCCTAATAACCTGATAATTCGTGCCGATATGGCTCAGGACAAATCCGGGAAACTAATGATCCAACTATCAGTAAATACCAACCACCTTGGCCAAAGTCTTATGGTGCTGGCCAATCGAATACAGTACGATATCAACTCCCTATACCAGGAGAGACGAATTCCCAACAATTGCTCACTGCCTCCATGTGGCTCGGGACTGTACCCAACTAAAACATGTTTGCACAACTCAGTAGAGCCGTGGTAGGGCAGTAATCGAAGTACAGTGGGAACTCACACGAGAAAAATGACGATCTCAGGTCTGAAGAGTAACTTGTACTCATGTCACTTGAGAAATGGTTTCTGACGATAGGTATAGTACCATCTATAAGTTCTCGGCATGTTCGTCCAGTGTACTCACCCCCAGTGAGCACCTGTATACGATCTTAGGTGCGAAAGACCAATGGCTGTGGGACCAACCATCGCCCCTCATCAGGGTTTAGAAACGTATACACCAGTCTATTCCGGAATATCGATACCCAGTCTTGATACTACAACCACTAGGGAAATTTAAGGATGTGCTTATGGACTATCCAGCCCCCACATGTATGATCTCCATCATAACGCTGGTAGTCAAGCAATAATTCTACGGGCTTTATCAACAAGTATAAATGATACGTAATAACAAGTAAAACATATCCACATGTTATGATTAAGACAAACAAAATAGCATACTATCATGTCGAGTAAGATTGTCCTGTACATACATATGTCTAAGCATCCACTATATATATACATATACAATAATGGCCTCTAGGGCATACATATCCAACAATCTCCCACATGTACTAAGGCCATAAATTGGCGTACCGAGTACCCAACGTCTGCACTAGGGCCAATTGTTGGCGTATCGCATACCCAACATCTCAAATAGTCTCTCAAACTGTGCTTGAGGGAGGGCCTTGGTGAATGGATCTGCCGTGTTGTCTTTTGTGGTTACTTTCCGCACCTCGATTTCTCGGCGATCTACGATCTTCTTGATCAGCTGACACCGCCTCAAGAAGTGTCTGGATTTCTGATGGGACCGTAGTTCCTTCGCTAAAGCCATAGCGCCATTGTTGTCGCAATACAATGGTATTGGATCAATAATGGATGGAAACACCTCAAGTTCAGTAATGATCCTTTTAATCCAGACCGGTTCCTTTGCGACATCGTTGGTAGCAATGTATTCAGCCTCCATCGTCGAGTCTACGACGGTGTCCTGTTTGGAGCTCTTCCAATAGACCGCCCCTCCGTTGAGGGTAAATACAAAACCCGATGCAGACTTGCTGTTATCCTTGTCAGTCTGAAAGCTCGAGTCGGTAAAGGACTCCACTTGGAGGTCCCCATTACCGAATACCAGGAACAATTCCTTAGTGCTTCTCAGGTACTTAAGAATATTCCCAAGGAATAGGGTAGTAATAAAAGCACAGTGGGAACTCACACGAGATAAATTACGATCTCATGTCGATAGACTAACCTGTACACATGTCACCAGGGAACTGCTATCTGACGTCAGGTATAATACCAACTAGCATGTTCCCAACGAGTCTTGTCCGGTATACTCATAACCCAATGAGCACCTGTATACATCTTAGGTGAACCAACTGACAGCAATGGCTTGTGAGACCGGCCACCGCGCCTCGTCGGGGTCGCGACTGTATACACTAGTCTACTCTGGAGTATCGATGCCCTGTCTCGAAACTCTCTCGACTAGGGACCTTTTAAGGATGTGCTTATAGACCCCAGCTCCCACGTATATGATCGCCATCGTACTGCTGGCAGTCAAGCAAGAATGCTAAGGGCTCTATCAACGCGCTATAGTGATCTGTAACATCACCTAAAGCATGTACACGATGATAAAGATAAACCAGATAGCATACTATCATCACGAGTAAGACTGTCCTACCGGCATAGGACCTCCCTCAATCATTGCAATCACGTGCCTGCGATCCAATAATTGACTTTGAAGGCACTATATCCAACAATCTCCCACTTGCACTCAAGGCTAATTATTGCGATGTCGCATACTCACAGCCCGTGTGATACCGAACATCCAACTCCTCTACTGATCAGTCTCACTAAGCCCGTTTGTGAAACTATTGCATTCAAGGAATAGCCTTAGTGAGTGGATCCGCCCTGATGTTTCTTTCTATGTCTCTCTTTATCTCAAGTTCGCAGAGAAAGCCATCTCCCGAAATGAGCAATACATGTCTTAGAATATGTCTGGATATCTGATGGGACCCAGTTCATAAATGAACTCCAAAATCCAAACTTCTTAGACTGTATTGTCAACTGAATTTAATCAGTATCTTGCACCACGCCTCCCTAAGTATCTGCTTAGACCACCTGTCCAAAATACTACCCCTCGTCAGAGGGAAAACTATAACTCTGACAGTCACTCTGTTATCCAGATCACCTTGGAAGCCCGGAATGATAACCATCTCCCGAAGGAGGATGTCGTTATCATATCCCTAGAATATCCACTTATGTTCTAAAACTGCTTCCGAACGTTTCTCCAGGATAAGATTAATATCAACTTATTGCAACTAGTGCAGAAACAACATCTGGTGTGGTACTTGACATCTCATGATTGACTCAATTGCCTAAGCAAGTGATCTGCCAATGATGCACATCCCTCTCCTCTTTAGTCTGTAAGACACCTTTAGAGAGGGTGGCTCCATCACCTGCAGGTACACTACCATGCAAGGAGTCGTCCATTCTAAAATACTTTTAGAATGCTGTCTAAGTACCCAGATTGGGAAACTACCCAAATCTAGATCTAAAACCATATATCTAGTAACCAGAATGTCCGATATAATATCTATATCCTATGTGGAGAAACCACTGTGTGACAACCAAAGTATAACCGATCGTAGTATAGGAATTTCATGTTCTACTCTGTGTATGTCATCCAAATACCAGGACATCACACCCTACTTCCTTCTTAACAGATCCATTCCCTATTCTGATGAAGTCAAAGCCCATGACTGTCACATCAAAAATACATAATTTATCTCCGCTATATCTGCTTTAGTATATAAATAGACATAAGCTACTTGTCCATTATGCTTCCGCTGCACCCACTGACTATGATAACTCTCTGGCAGAGTCATATACACGTGCACTTCTAAAGCCAGTTCAGAACGACGCTATACTCATCCTACTGCCGGGTCTCATAGCCTGGAACAACAGTAGTGTCAAGTCTGGGTAAACAAGAACCTCCCTGTCACCGTCTTTGAGCATACCGAAGTACCTCTCGTGTGCCTGAGGTTATCCACCATATCTGCGGAGTGACCAATGGAATGTCAATCCAGATTGAATCTTTAGGTCCTACTAAATTTTCAGTAATCGTTTGCGGTTCTGGAATTACTTCTAGTTCTACCATACTCCCACTACTGTTTTTTGAAAAAATCCATTTTTATTAAAACTGTGGCGAGTTAAGAACAATATCACTATTGATCTTCCAGATGGTAGAAAATCAACCCTCGTCATAGCCCGGGTAAACCCACAAACAGCCATTACATAAACGTGCCTTGAGTTATCCAGAGTCTGGTTTTAAACATAAGCCGGACAACTCCATATACCTAAACATCATTAAGATATGATCCATTCTATATACAATATAGAAATAGAGGCACTGATTTAGTTAGAACCAGATTCAAATCATGCAGTTGTCTCCAGTGTAAGTCAACTAAATGGAGAGAGGCTATTCAGCATTACTCAACTTAGGAATGCATCCAGATATGAGTAACCTGAAAGAGAAACAAGTTTCTCATAATCATTACTATCAACTGAATACCATACACAAGTATCTACATCTTCGATCACCTTGAAGAATCCTGATATTTGCAATACCTGGTTCTCTACTTTATTCATATACATATAACTTCTCAAAACTTGAATCTTGTATTTCTATGAAACACATATCTAAGAACTAGAGAAGTCATAAGTAAACAGAATATAGCACGAGTACCAACCCCTCTGTCCTAATGGACACTGGACAACATACAATACTCTGTATAAGTCCCCTGAGTCTAATAACTCATTCCCTGTGTGTCGTAGGTTGAAAACTGTACTTATGGTTAAGAAGAATTACACCGTTGTTAAATGCTCCTTACTTAACCATCAACTAATATAGGTAAATGTCATGGACATAATTTCAAAAGGTTATATCTCACTTTATAAAAATAAACGTACAGATATATCAGTTTGAAATTGGTGCATAACAACGGATATTCAAAACCAAATATTTGCCGTCCGGCAATAACCCAGGCGATTTCCTCAAATATTACCAATTACAACGAATCCCGATATAATGAGGATGATCACCTAATTCCCAATGACTTACTCCCACTCATCATCTGTAAAATCATACAGATGTGAGAATCAAACCTGGTAAATACATCCTCTGGAGTAAGGGCTAATTGGGAAATCAGTTTTCTTTTAACAATACACAGTGAAACTGAAACATGTAAATGTTTCGAAGGGGTATCCGGGTATTCCTAGTAATGCCTCTTCCATTATCAGATTCACAACTGTAACCGTATATTTCTTTGCCATCTCTCCAAATCCCTTTATATGTCTTTAGTCATTACCTTCTGTACACCACCTTTAGGCCAAATGGTTTTCTTCCTTCCCTACCATTCGGCACCAGCCTATGGTTTGGAAGAAGACTATCCAATAAGCATAATGGGTGCACTCCCCTAATCATAGGAGTACTGGCAACCTGAGAGAAGGTAATGATAAAAGACAACTGAATAAACCTTATTCCTATTTCTCCTGAACCAGAATCCATCCCCGAACTGGAACAAGTTCCTTCGAGTTCGTATATAACCATACGATGGATTTATCCAAATAACTGTGGATCTTCGTAGTGATACGGGGTGTCCTGGAGAAATACAAAGGTGAAGTAGGAGTGGCGATGAAATACTTGGTTTGGTCGTGAATAGCAGTCACAATTTACTTTTCTCTCTTTCTAATCCATTTATTTGTCTTTACTTATTACCTTCTGTACACCTTACTTAGGCTAATCGGTTTCTTCATTCCCTACCTTTCGGCACCAGCCTATAGTTTGGATGAAGACTATCCAATTAGCGTAATTGGTGTACCGTCCTAAACCAAGGAGCACTCGCAACCTGAGAGAAGGTAAAAGGAAAAGAAAACCGAATAGTCTTATTCATTTTCTCCAGAACCGGAAACCATCCTCGAATCTGGAACAAGTTTCTTCGAGTTCGTATATAACCATACGATGGTTTTATCCAATGGAAGTGGACGTTCATAGTGATACGAAATGTTCCGGAGAAAAGGGTAAAAGTAGGAGTGGCAATGAGGTATGCAACTCGGATAATCCAAAAGCCAGTGTTTTAAGAAGGTTCGGTTAATCTTGGTTACTGAGTCATAGTCTAGGGTCGGGCCATAGTCATTGACAAAAAGAGAGAGAAAAGAAACACTCTGCGTGCACTCTAACCAAGATCAGAATGGTTATCACTTTATCCAATCAGGAAACCTCCCACTATAACCTCAAATTCTCCTCCAAACCTGAAAGAAGAATTAGTTGGGATCACCCGAAGAGTAAACCAGCTAATCAGTGGGAATCGGGATCCAACTATCATCGCATGATAACTTGATGGAATCCACTCAAGTCACCACACTCCAGAAGGTATGCGCATGCCTGGCAAGTTTTAGTTTCTTTAGAAACTCCCGATGTGTGTTTTTACCCCTAGGACCCAAGTGACCTTGACAGAGTCAACAAATCAAAGAGTTCTAGTCAAGTTCAACCCGTCATTATCTTGATTGCATTAAACCCACCCGTACGTGCCCTTGACGGAGTCAACAAAGCCGCACGAATGTCCTAACCAATCGCATATCCATGCTACAAACAAGCACCACTTAGCTACCATACACTACGCCTTGACGGAGTCAACAAACGCAGCACGAATACTAAGTACCACTTGTAGGAAATGAAGGAGGGCTACGAATAGTTTTTTTGGCGAAAAACCAATAACGTAATGAACTTGATATCGTTGAAGGAACCGGATAGCTTTTTATAAATAGTGGCGAAGACCTTTGCTAAAGAGGTCACTCCCGGTGAAGGGATCTCGGCTCTTTCCCCGTAGAATGAGGTGCAGGATATTCCGACTGAATACCACGATGCAAAGCAAAAAGTAATCGACTATAGTGAAGTTATTACCCTGACGCAATCCTCTGCCCAAGGGGTCACTCCCGATGAAGGGATCGCGGCCCTTGCCTCGTCGAATGAGGTGCTGGATATTCATAACCGAATACCACTATGCAAAACAAAAGAGAGCGTCCTTATAATAACAGCTTTTTGAAAATTGTTCTAACAACATCAAACAGGTTTGTTTTCCTTGCATTGATCCGAATCAACGCAGTCCCATCAATTGATCACACCACAAAACAACGAAAATATGATGTACGTATATGTCATCCGCATTCGCCACTGGGTCTCGTCATCACCCGTTAGGTTACTTAACTAACGACAGAGCGGGGACTGGACTAGCGCGGATGTAAAACATATACAACATCTACTAGTATGTATATATCAATATATAATAACCGCTCATGGCGTGATAAATGCAACATCACAGAAATGTAATAAGCATCACAGAACAATACAGATAATCTGGGAGCACCGGGTTTCCTTTGAGCCGCAAGTGAAACTCGATGTTCCCCTGGTCGTGTGGATAGCCTGCGCAATGAAAACCTAGACCCCTACGGGCGCGACAAGTTACCCGCCAAAACCTGAAGCGAGGCAGCCCCCTTCAACAAAGTGACTGGACCACCCAGCACTTCACGGAATCTGGTAATTTGAGCACCCTTCCTTGGGTCAACCTATACCCTCTACGAGTGCGGCGAATAGCCCGTCAATTCTAGAGTAAAGCCCCCATCTGTCTCAAAGCCATGAGATGCGGGCTCGTTTCCCTCTAGAACCCGGCTATCCGTGCACCCCACCGCGGGGTAATCCTTGTACAGAAAATAAAATATGTACAACGGGTATATCGACCTCAACCCTGTCGTGCGCCAAAAGAATAATATACAAACAGACAGTGACGGCAGTCCACATGTCGGACGCTCGCCCCGCAATACCAAATGTACAAATGTAATCAAACTGTACTACCATTGCTCCAGTCTATCCACCACGACAAATCCGCAACATCACAGCACAACACAGAACATCAACGTGAATGTCACGTTCGCAAATCCGTCTAAAAGAGCTATAGTAATTAGACAAGATTTACCGCTCAAATGACATTCACGGTCGTAGATATAATGTAAGTACTGTAAACTAACGTATTTAAAATTTCGATCGACAAAACTTCCCGAAGTAGGCCCCAAGTACAATTCCAGCACTCAAAATAATCTGAGCCAAAACTATATATCACAAAAATCATATTTCCATGAACTAAACCCTCAGAAAAATTTTGGGGCACTATAGCCCAAAAAGGGCCGCGGAAGGGCCGCCAAATGCGACAGTTCGCGGCGTTTCCGCAGTGGAATTTTGGACTTAGGTCTCCAAATTTTTTCTGTAGCTTTAGTTATGCCTGCCTGATTTTCTGAAATACCCAAAATAATTTTTTGACCACAAAAAAATTTCGATAGAAACTCAGAAAATGGAAATGCGGTTTCGGAAATTTTGATCGATCGATGTTTTAAACATGTTAGAACAAGCTAGTAAAGGTTAATGGCATGGCTCTGATACCATGTAAGTCTACGGTAGCGCCCCGGCCGACGATCCGAGGCTAAATGCGGAAACAAAAACTTTTTAAGAAACCGGCGCTATCGTAGTCTTTCTCCCGGATCGAACCATTAACGCTAAACTAGCTAACTACTAAGAAGTGAGAGTGGCTATACTGATCAATCCGTGTCCTTCGGTCTTTGGCCACCATCCCAAGCTCCTCGCGGCATCTCCGATCTCCAGTCTCCTCATCGGAAGGGCACCACATCAATGAGTCTTTTTACGGGCTCCCGCTTCATCCGAAGCAACTCCGACGCGAATTTTGCTAGCCGACGTGTCCAAGGTGATGTAGAGAATGTGTGTGACAATTTTGTCTCAAGCATCCATTGATTCTCAACACATGAGAGTGTATGGATGGAGGTTGAAGATGATGCCATTAGTGGAAACGGTGAGCTAGAGGAAGAAGAGGCTTTCTTTTGTTGTGTGTTGTCTTGATAAAATGAGAGCAAGAATAATAATACAAGACCAAACCCCAAGCCTATGGCTGCCCTCTCTCTCTCCATCCATCAATTCAACACAATAAACAAATCCTAATGTGACATTAGCACAAATAAAGAGACCATGAGTCACTAAACATGTTCATGTCACATTAAATGCACCTCATCATGAACTAAGCTCATAATTTCCACCAAAATAAACATTAACCCAAATGTTTAGTCCAACAAAAAGATACGGAAACTTCTAAAGTAAACTCATGACGGATCACAAGGATACCCCTCACCTGTATATACATACCTGCATCCGCATTCTGACTGAATGCGAATGCGATGAGACTAAAGTAATCCAACAAATCTAATACTAGGATCCGGCTTAAACCAAAGCCCACTAGTATGATCCGTCCGATCATGATCCGTGCACTACTGCACGTATATGATCGAACCTTGCCATAATACCATACGGCCTCTACAACGTTTCGCCCGAAACTTGAGAAACTGTCTGTGGGGGACTCTAAAGACTCGTCAATACTTTAGCTGTGGATTTAACCACTAGCGCATCAGTGGTACTAGCTGTACGTAACGGGCTACCAGGTATTGACCAAAAGGGAGGATGATAAGTGAACACATCCAGACACCCTACTGAGCCTATCAGTGAAAATATCCGTACAGTCCGGTCCTTTCGTCTATGAGTATCGTATGTCGGGCCTAGGGGGTTGGTAAAAGTCAGACCCCAAAAAGCGGTACAAGTCGTGTCGAAGTGTAGCCCAGAACACCCTGAGATACTACTGGAATACTTACCAGTAAATCTCCTGCCTTGGCCAAGGACTTCGTGTAATGGCTCTCCTAGACACAGCGCGATCTCACCCCCAATACCGGGAGAGACAAAACCCCTGCCGATCCGCTCACTGCCTCCATGTGGCTCGGGACTGTACCCAACTAAAACCTGTTTGCATGACTCCTTTGAGCCGTGGTAGGGTAGTAGTCAAAGCACAGTGGGAACTCACACGAGACAAATGACGATCTCAGGTCGATACACTAACCTGTACACATGTCACCAGGGAACTGCTATCTGACGTCAGGTATAATACCAACTAGCATGTTCCCAGCGTGTCCTGTCCGGTGTACTCATAACCCAATGAGCACCTGTATACATCTTAGGTGAACCAACTGACACCAATGGCTTGTGAGACCGGCCACCGCCCCTCATCGGGGTCTCGACTGTATACACTAGTCTACTCTGGAGTATCGATGCCCTGTCTCGAACTCCCTCGACTAGGGACCTTTTAAGGATGTGCTTATAGACCCCGGCTCCCACATATATGATCTCCATTATACTGCTGGAAGTCAAGCAAGAATCCTAAGGGCTCTATCAACGCGCTATAGTGATCTGTAACATCACCTAAAACATGTACACGATGATAAAGATAAACCAGATAGCATACTATCATCACGAGTAAGACTATCCTACCGGCATAGGTCATCCCTCAATCATTGCAATCACGTGCCTGCGATCCAATAATTGACTTTGAGGGCACTATATCCAACACGTATATGCCATCCGCATTCGCCACGGGGCCCTGTCATGCACCGTTAGGTTACTTAATTAACGGAAGAGTGGGGGCTGGACTAGTGCGGGTGCAAAATATATATAATATCTACTAGTATATATATAAATATATAATCATTCGTCTCAGGCATGATATAAGCAACATCACAGAAAAACGATAAGAAAAACAGAATAACGGATAATCTAGAAGCCCCGGGTTTCATTTGAGCCGCAAATGAAACCCGACGTTCCCCGGTCGTGTGGATAGCCCGTGCAATGAAGAACCAAGACCCCTATGAGTGCGGCAAGTTACCTGCCAATCCCAGAAGTGAGGCAACCCCAATCAACAAAGTGAATGTGCCCCCCAGCACTTCACGGAATCCAGTAACTTGAGCACCCCTCCATAAATCATCATATATCCCCTACAAGTGCGGCAAATAGCCCGCCAATTCTAGAGTAAGCCCCCCTCCATTTCAATGCCATGAGATGCGGGCCCGTTTCCCTCTAGACCCCGGCTATTTGAGCACTCCACCGCGGGGTAATCCTAGTACAGAAAAGAAAAACATATATACAATTGTGACATCGACCTCAACCCGATCGTTCTCCAATAAAAGAATATACAAACTGGCGGAAACGGCAGTCCACATGTCGGACGCTCGCACCGCAATAATGAATATACAAATGAATCTAAACTGTATAACTACCATTGCAGTAGGGGCTATCCATCACGACAATCCGAATGAACCATCACGGATAAAAACATCACAGTAGTATAAGAAAGTATGTGCAACCCCGTCTAAATGACATATAGCAAATAGTCGGCGTTTGGAAAAAAAAACATACACCACATCACAGAAATCAACGATACAAAATTTCAAGTTTTGAAACATACCAAGTTGCCCCAAAGCAAAAATAACACTAAGTGAAATCTGGGGCAAATCAAACAGGACAAAAAAATACCAATTTACAAAACCCCAGACACTGGATGAAAATGAGGACCAGAAGTGAATAGTGAAAAGGCAGAAACGGGAAATTTAGGGTTTTGGCCGGCCAAAACTTGGTGGAATGGGCTCGTTTTCATCGTGTGTCATGTACATGTCTAGAGTAAGTCTCTTCACTTGTTTAAAAAAATTTTAGAGACCAAAATTTTTTCAGAACAGAGAGTGAGTTTTGAAATCGAAATTTTCGGTTTTGAAACTAATGCATCGTCTACTACTAGATTCTAATGTTTGGGTGGCTCTGATACCATGTTGGGGTTCCTAGCGCCCTAACCGCTAACCGCGGATGTTGAGGAACGAAAAATTTTGCTGTTTAAAAACTTGGCGGTAGAAAAAACTACCTAGAATCGAAACCAAATATGAAACTAGTAAACTACAAAGAGGTTAGCTACTGTGATAGAGTTTTTTCACCAAAAGATCCGTGTCCTTCGGTCTTCTACCCTCTTCTTTAGCTCCTTGAGGTCTCCTTGATCGAGCTTGACCGTCGGTCTTCCTCTGTCGAAGATGATCCACCCAAGAGATGTGGTTCATGGCTCTAGCTCCACACTAAAAATCTAGTGGAGCAACTAGGGACTCTAGGTTGCTAATCAAGAGTGTTTAGGATGTAGTGAGTTGTTCTTAGTGTATATCTATCTCTCTTCCACCCTTGTTTCACAACACATGAGATTGTAGGGAGGAAGATCAAGAAGGAGGAGGAGGAACTCAAGAAAGGCTAGGAAGGAGAGAGAAGCAAATGGTGAGAATAATTTCATCCATGAGAGAGAAAAACATGAACCATAGTTTTGTAAAATCATTTTTCCAATATTAAAACACAACCATGCTTAAATAGTTTGCACAAATGAATATTCAATTCATTTGTCAACACTATTGAAGTATGGTTCTCACCACACTCACCACAATATATTTACACCTCATTTTCTATTTAAATTAATAAATAGAAAAACTAAAATGAGATGTCCACCGTCTAGAATGTTTTCTGTATAAATACGGAATACACTCTACCGTATATACATATTCGTATTCGTATCAAAATATAAATACCCAAAGAGATAGAATAACACAAAGAACATAATATTAGAATATACATATCGAAATATATATATATATATATACGTAAATTATCAAATCAATACCTGATTTAATAATCCGGCTTAATCCCAAACTGACTAGTATTATCAACCGTCCGATCAAAAGTCCGGGTAACTAGTACAATCATTCGATTGGAACCCTACAAGCATCTCGATCGAAAGTCCGGGTAACTAGTTCAATCATTCGATCGGAACCCTACACGTTTCAAAATCACTACTACAAATAAGGGTCGCCCCTACAGATTTATCCGTAGGGGAAAACCACTGCCCCTACGGATATATGCGTAGGGGCGAAAAAATAATCTGTAGGTGCAAACGCCGTAGGTGCAAGTTGAAGCCCTGAACTTGCCCCTATGGGCAAAATCTTGCCCCTACGGAGTTCTGTGTAGGGCCAGTTTTACCTACGGAGTAGGCCGTAGGATAAAAAAAGTTATTTTATTTATGGTTTTTTAAATATATTAACTATACCTACGGATATATCCGTAGGGCCAAGTACTATCCCCTACGGATATCTGCGTAGGTACTTATCCGTAGGGGCAAAATATCAGGATTTCTGATATTTTGCCCCTACGGATAACGCCATCGGGGCCATTGTTTGCCCCTATGGACATATCCGTATGGGCACTCCCAACCCCCTGGTACTAAGATCAGGGGGGAAATATCAGTTACTGCTGATATTGTGTCCCTACGGTTTAATCCGTCGGGGCAACATGTGTACCTTTGGATTAATCCGTAGGTACACATTATCTGTATTTTTTTTTTAAAAAAGGGCTGCCTGATTTTTTCCCGCCCTGTGCACAATAATATATATATCAATAAAATATAAAATTAATCATCACACAACATATATCGCAGTATTCATAATCACATCTCACGCATATAATATACAAAAGAAACCCAAAAACTGAATATGATATAAATATAAACCAATATCAAATATCAATATCATTTCAAAATGCAGTACAATATGTATGATATAAATAAATACATGTTTCAAAAAATATGAATAAAAAAGCTACCCTAGCTCGGTCCAGCTCCACCTCTGATAAACGATAGAATCAAGCGCGCCTGCTCCTCGGTCAATAAACCATGCAATTCGGCACGTGCGGGAGTCTGAGCGGTCTGTGGAGCTGGCGATGTGGTCTGCGCAGCCGCCGTCGAGGTAGTCGCTTGCGGAGCCGCGGCTGCGGGAGTCTGAGCGGGCGGTAGAGCTATAGGAGCTGTCTGCGGAACCACAGCCGATGTAGTGGCTTGCGGAGCCGCAGCAGAAGGAGATGCATGTGGAGGCTCGGCCGATGTACCCTGTCGTGTCTGGACCTAACGTGTGTAAGAAGCGTGTAAGAACTGTGTATTATTCGAATTCGTATCATTATCAAGTTATTTCGAAACCTCATTTGGATATCTAGTTTGGAAAACCGTTGCTTATTTTAATTACATATGTATGTATGATTAATCAAACCTAAGTCTAAAACCAAATAAGCTCAAGCTACGTACTAATTATGGATATGTTGATATCTATAATATGACATGATATTGTATTATAAAGTAGTATTCATACCAGCATCTCCTTCAACTCCTGAACGGTGGCCCTCAAGCTCTCCAGTTCCTACTGGACACGTCGCTCACTGGAGGTGGAGGAAGTAACCGCCGGGGTGGAGTCCAACCTCATATGGACCCTACTAGGGCCCAGTCCCCGGCCTCTCTCCCAACCTCCGTGGTGCCCTCCGTGTGCGGCGTCCAGAACTGGGGTCAGCAGCCTCGGATCGCTCTGTCCGGTAAAATCGATCCCCGAGGCCTCGGCCTGCTCAACCACCCGCTCCTACACCCACATTAAGTATAAAATTTAAACTTGAACCTTCCAAAACTAAAATTTCAAATATGGATAGAATAAATATTAACACTTACGCAATACTCCTGGATAGCGACGTCGGAATATCGAAGCTCGCCCGTGGCGGGATCTGTCGAGGTGCCGTGGACGGCAAGATATGCGGACAGCACGCTCGGTGTACCACCTGACGCCACGGTCTGAGCTGTCTGCAATATTAGAAAATAACTCTTAATATTAGAAATATTAGAAAATAACTCTTAATATTGCAGAATATCACAAAGGTCGGTCTATTATAATTTACCGATAACTCCATGGCTCGAGTAATATTCCTCGAGCCACCTGTGTAAGTAGGGTGACCCCTCTTCGCCGACTTCCTGTTCTCTGTATTCTGAGCGGCCTGTTTCTGCACAACGCATTAACATTTAGTTTTCTAATTAAGGAACACAAAAAAACAAATTATATCCTAAACAATGAATTACATTTAAAATATATACCTGTTTGCGTTGGGAGTCGAAATATTCGCACAATAGAGGCCATGTCTCTACGTCGACTCTCGCAAACGCCGGAGTAGATAGGAAGGACGCTCTCTCTGCCTCGGGGGTCGCCATCCACAGGGAGTAGCAGTCGGCCTTCAGCTCATTCCTGTTGTATCGGACCTTGGCCTGCATGTTCTTCATCAGGCCATTGTACAGAGCATGAAGGTCGAGCACCCTCCCCGGGTGATCAGGGTCGGCTACAGGCTGAAAATCGTAATCCAACTAAAAATACAAAAAAAAACATTGTTATTAGATTGCAAGTGTTAATAATAAATATATTGGATAGATAAAATGAAAATATATATTAATACGTACACGAGCCTGATCAAAAAAGAGGGCGAATGAGCGCTGGTGCTGCTCGCCCCACTCAACGTGAAGTGGATAGTTCTTCACGAGCCAGCTCTCGTCCCCCATATACCGGCCGAACCTCTCAGCATGAGGACCGGTATAGCGATAGTCAAGGATAAAAAAGAGGGGTAATGCGGCCTCCTCCCTAGCTCTGTCAGGCCTCAGCCTATGGGACTGATTCGGGCCTCGAGTCCCCCTCTGGAGATGGGGAGGCCCTGCGTCTGCACGAAATAACAAGACAATCAATATTAAGACAAAGTTGTATTAAGAAATCAAGGTTAAACAAAAATTGAAGTGTGATATATACCTCCGGTGACTATCGCACGAGCCTGGGTCCGGGCAGCAGCACGGGCGGGACGATAGTTCCTCCGGTGAGGAACAACCGGGGTCCCGGATGCAGACGCATCCCCTCCAACTAGAAAATAAACATTGACGCTAAATTTCCATGAAGTTCATATTTATTCTATAGAGCATATGTAAAATGAATAAATATTTTATATTTATTCATACTAACCTGCAGACGATGCGGAGGGTATGGAAGCGGCAGGAGTGGCCCCTACGGAAGATGTGGACGCACCACCTATAATTAGACAATTAAAAATAGATTATATAAGTAATTGCAAAAAGAATGTGTAGATCAATAATATAACGTTCTAAATCAATATGCATGCACTATAGGATATATAAACATACCCGCAGGTGCGAAGGTGTCACCACCTACAGCTAGACAATAATAAAAATTGCTAAGTAAGAGCAAAAGGAATGTGTGTATTTATGATATAGTATTCTAAATCAATATACATGCACTATATGATATATAAACATACCTGGAGGAGCGGGAGTGGCCTCTGTCCCAGATGTGGACGCATCACCAACAACTAGACAATCAAACATTGACAATATAAGTAATTTTGACATAAACAGGTATGAATATCTGTAATATTACATTCAAAATGGATATGCGTGCAGTATACCTGGAGGTGTGGCAAAATCCACACGGAAGGAGGTATCCGAAGGGGTCTTCGATCTGGGTGCAAGACCGGCCCTCTGAAGCTCCCTACGGAGCTCTCCGGGCGGCAGAACCGCTCTGCCTCTGTCTCTGCCTCTGCCTCTGCCGCGGCTGGAGCTTCTGCCGCCCTTCGCTGCTCCCGACATCGTCATCAAATCTAGATAAACGGTCCGTGGACGCATTAGACAATCATTAAAAGTATTGACTATATATGTATAGAGCGTAAAATGTGAAGTAATAATATAACATTACTGATAACCTTTTTCGTTTCGTGGGCGCATTATACATATCTACTTGGATTTCATCGTCGATGTCATTTCTAACCCACGTAACTTCATGATCGGTCGAAGACAACCCGTCCTTCGAAACAGACGGTCGGAGCACTTTAAGCCTTCTCTCTTCTTCGTCCTCATCGCTGTCCTCGAATTCTGGGACATCGTAGACATCTCTGGGTTTCCATCGGCATACAACACTCCATCCTGGATGCTTCAAACACTGTGAGTAGTATACTTGGAACGCTTGGTTGGGAAAGATAAACGGATCTTCCTGACAGTAAAATCGAAGTGTGTTCACACTGGTCAATCCATATTCATCTTTCCAAGTCCCAAGATTGCTTCTCCACCTGTCCGTATCGGTTCGCGTATCGTACCAAGTACACTGGAATATATAAAAGGGTTCTGATCGTCCGGGAAAGTGGATGCCGAGTATACAATTTAAGTACCCATAATAAATCACACCATCCGATCCTACCGTCGCAATCCCACTATTCTGAGTGGTTCTAGATGTTTCTATGTCCTTAACTTTGAATTTGTATCCAAGAACACCAAATCCTTTGTAATATGCAACCTCCATACTAGGAAATTGAGCTAAACATCTTGAATCACTCTCAAATGATGCAGACAAGTTCGGATCGTGGATCTAACAAAACAAATTTTACGACAAATACATATCGATACAAGTTTAGATTAAAACTGATAGCAATAAAATGTTATTCGAATAACTTACATGATCTGTGACCCAATCACAAAAATTATCCTGATGATATTTTTCCAAACGTTCTTTGTTCCAATCAGGATGCCCCTCACGTACCTCGTTAAAATGAATTCTGTTTTCGACAAATAATTGTGATATTAATATTATATCATTTCATACACACACAAACACAGATATAATAATTAATCCAAAAAAACTTACTCTCTAATTTGTTCAAGACATGCGCAATTAAGCAACATAAACCGGTATATCTTGTTGATAAACATATTGTCTACCCTCTTATACTCGGCTTTACCATATGGCCCGTCTTGAATTCTTCGTGGTCGGTTAAGCCTTGTCTCAATGTTCTCGTCCAGATAGCGGGAACAAAATGTGGTTGCTTCATCAAGAAGATAACCTTGCATGATAGAACCCTCTGGTCGATTTTTATTGCGTATATACTTCTTAAGAGTGTAGAAGTACCTAATGAAAATATGTTGAATAAATAAATACGGGCATACAGGACAACAATAAATTTATAAATTGTACGAAACGAAAAATTACACGTACCTCTCGACGGAATACATCCATCAATATTGTACCGGTCCGGCTAACTTCGCCTCAGTTGCAAGATGAACTGTCAAGTGTATTATGATATCGAAGAATGACGGTGGGAAAATACGCTCAAACTTGCAAAGTATCAACGCAATAGAATTTTCTAGTTTATCCAGCGTCACAAGCTCCAGTGTTTTAGCATACAACTCCCTGAAAAATCAACATAGGTCGTTGATTACTAGATCAACCGAGTCGGGGAGAGAAGTCCTGAGGGCTAATGGAAGAAGGTGCTCCACGATAACATGGTGATCATGGCTTTTCAGCCCATCGATCTTACCCTTCACAATTTTTATTTTCTTGCTGAATGATCCTGAGAAACCTATGGGGACTTTCAAATCATGCAACACCTGCAGGAATCTTTTCTTCTCCGGTTGTGACATATGATAAGCAGCATTGGGAAGTACAAACTTTCCCGGTTTACCCGCTACCGGTCTAGGGTGCAATTCACTTCTTATTCCCCACTCTTGTAGATCCATCTGAGCATTCATGTTGTCTTTCGATTTCCCGTCTTTACAAAGAAGCAAGTTAAGTATGTGCTCTGATACTCCCTTCTCTATATGCATGACGTCCAGACAATGACGCACTGAATTTGTAGACCAGTACGGAAGCTCGAAGAAAATGCTTAACTTGTTCCAATATTGTGGTTTGACCTGTTTCGTCGGATTCATCCCGAAGGTCACGTTATTGTAACCATCCCATTTAGTAGTCACGTCCTCTCCGGACAATGGGGATGGAGGTCCAGGAAGCTCCTGATGACCATCAAAGTGAACCGTGTCTAACCTATAGGGGTGGTCTGGAGGAAGGAAACGTCGATGGCCGCAATAACAAACCTTCTTGCTAAAATTCAAGAATTTCGATATTGTGTGTTCATGGCAATGAGGACATGCTTTGTGACCATATACGGACCAACCTAATAGCATTCCATACGCAGGAAAGTCATTAATTGTCCACATTAAAGCCGCACGCAGTATGAAGGTTGTATTTGTGTTTGCATCATATGTCACTACACCATCAATGAACAAAGATTTCAACTCCTCGATCAAAGGTCGGAGATAGACGTCGATATTGTTCCCCGGTGAGTTTAGTCCATCGATAAGAAGAGGCATCATAAAGTATGATTGGTCCATAGCCAATCAAGGCGACAGATTATAAATTATCATTACAAAGGGCCATGTGCTGTGACTTCCAGCCATATAGTTGAATGGGCAGAAGCCATCAGTAGCCAATCCGAGACGGACATTGCGAGGATCACTACTGAATATTGCGAGCCTCCTATCGAAATCATTCCATGCCGGTGAATCTCTTGGATGGCTCATTTTTCCATCTTCACTTGGAGGAGCATGGTGATGCCAAATCATTGCCTCGGCTGTTTTCTTGCACCTGAATAGCCTCTGTAGCCTCTGTGTTATGGGAAAGTATCATACTATCTTCACAGATATATCAGGCTTCTTATCAGAATCTTTCGGCTTATACCTGGCCTCTCCGCATGTTAGATACTCTTTCAAATCTGAATTCTCTTTCCGGTACAACACGCAAATTTTAGAACATGCTTGAATCTTCTCGCACTTTAGACCCAAATCAGACATCATCTTCTGGGCTCCGTACCAGCTGTCGGGCATATTATTTCCCTGGGGCATAAAATCTTTCAAGAACAAAAGAAGCATTGTGAATGACTTGTTGCTCCATCCATTTAGGCACTTAATCTGGAAAAGTTGGACGAACCATGAGAGCGTGGAATACTTCGTATTCTCATAAATTGGTTTTCTAGCATCATTCATGAAATTTTCATATTTATCCGCACGCGGTCCTTGACCGGAAGGAATGTCATCTTCGGTACGAATATATTCACCTAGGGTAGCCTCTACCATATCCTCCATTTCTACTGATGGAAATAAATTACCGTCTTCTCCTTCTGCCGCATTACCGAATTCTTCTTCTTCTCCTGCCGCATTATCGTGTTCTCCTTTTTCTTCTGCCACAGTACTGCATTCTTCTCCTTCCCCGTGATATTTCCAAGTTGTATAAAGTCTAGTAAACCCATGTTTTACAATATGAAGCACTGTCAATTCTACCTTCTGCCAGTACTTATTGCCACATCTATCGCACGGACAGAGAATCTTCTCTATTATGATCTTATTATGTGCGCGTGCAAATTTAATGAAAGCAGCAACTCCTGCGACAAACTTAGGTTGCATACGTTGCCAATCCACATACATCCAGTCCTTAACTCTGACGTACTCATGGACCATGTTAGACTGTATAACATATAAATTGTAGGTTATGGTGACTATATTGAGAAATATAAGAACGGGATAGTTACTGACAAAGGTGAAAATCCGTGTATATGCTTTGTGTGTGCGTTTTTCGTTGAAAAGAATAAATTATTGAATGTATGTTAACCGATAGACGGGGACTAAGTGGCTCTTTTAGTTTCATATATGAGTATCGATGAGAATATGAAGGTTTCATATTATCATATATTGGTTTTAACTTGAACATCTCGACTCACTCTCTAATTATGCGTTTGTTGTGTATTCTTGATGTATGTGTGTGTTCCGGCTGTCGGGGGTAGGCTTCTATCCCATTAAGAATGTATAGAGCGAACACCCAACACTTGTGCTTTCAACCGATTCGAGTAAATTTCGGCAGCACCTCCCCGCTGTTCTTCGAGTACACTGTAATAGAATAGATAATCATTTCAAAGCTATGAAACAACGTTGAAATGAACATCTAATCTATCTTTGTACATGGAGAACCAGTAGAAAGGTACCGACGAAATATCTCGAAACGGATGAAAACACAAGTGAATGAAGGCGTTTTCTTTATACATTCTTAACTTGTCCACACGGGACAAATCTATGGGTTACCATACGATTGAATTTTCTCGTCGCGTAGACTATACGACGGTTGTTAGTATCGAGCTATACTGTCCGATATTTAACAACCTTCGTATAGTTCTATATCACGACGAGCATCGCACGTATGTTAACCGATAGACGGGGACTAAGTGGCGCTTTTAGTTTCATATATGAGTATCGATGAGAATATGAAGGTTTCATATTATCATATATTGGTTTTAACTTGAACATCTCGAATCACTCTCTAATTATGCGTTTGTTGTGTATTCTTGTTGTATGTGTGTGTTCCGGCTGTCGGGGGTAGTCTTTTATCCCATTAAGAATGTATAGAGCGAACACCCATCACTTGTGCTTTCAACCGTTTCGAGTAAATTTCGGTAGCACCTCCCCGCTGTTCTCCGAGTACACTGTAATAGAATAGATAATCATTTCAAAGCTGTGAAACAACGTTGAAATGAACATCTAATCTATCTTTGTACACGGAGAACCAGCGGAAAGGTACCGACGAAATATCTTGAAACGGATGAAAACACAAGTGAATGAAGGCATTTGCTTTATACATTCTTAACTTGTCCACACGGGACAAATCTATGGGTTACCATACGATTGAATTTTCTCGTCGCGTAGACTATACGACGGTTGTTAGTATCAAGCTATACTGTCCGATATTTAACAACCTTCGTATAGTTCTATGTCACGACGAGCATCGCACGTATGTTAACCGATAGACGGGGACTAAGTGGCGCTTTTAGTTTCATATATGAGTATCGATGAGAATATGAAAGTTTCATATTATCATATATTGGTTTTAACTTGAACATCTCGAATCACTTTCTAATTATGCGTTTGTTGTGTATTCTTGCTGTATGTGTGTGTTCTGGCTGTCGGGGGTAGGCTTCTATCCCATTAAGAATGTATAGAGAGAACACCCATCACTTGTGCTTTCAACCGTTTCGAGTAAGTTTCGGCAGCACCTCCCCACTGTTCTCCGAATACACTGTAATAGAATATATAATCATTTCAAAGCTGTGAAAACAACGTTGAAATGAACATCTAATCTATCTTTGTACACGGAGAACCAGCGGAAAGGTACCGACGAAATATCTCGAATCGGATGAAAACACAAGTGAATGAAGGCGTTTGCTTTATACATTCTTAACTTGTCCACACGGGACAAATCTATCGGTTACCATACGATTGAATTTTCTCGTCGCGTAGACTATACGACGGTTGTTAGTATCGAGCTATATCGTCCGATATTTAACAACCTTCGTATAGTTCTATGTCACGACGAGCATCGCACGTATGTTAACCGATAGGCGTGGACTAAGTGGCGCTTTTAGTTTCATATATGAGTATCGATGAGAATATGAAGGTTTCATATTATCATCGAGTATCATATATTGGTTTTAACTTGAACATCTCGAATCACTCTCTAATGATGCGTTTGTGTGTATTCTTGTTGTATGTGTAACATGATTTTAAACCATTGAAATCAAGATTGATAGATTTGAGCATCCTACATTGCAATGGCATTCATCAACCAAAAACTATTATTGCAATGGCATTCATCTATAACAATCAACAATTAAAACTATAAATGTTGGATACTGATATCATAAAGCGTTATACGCAACATATGAATTCATATGACTGAAACATGCATAAAAAAAATATGTTCATCCAAATGAAAGGCCACTGTCAACAAATATAGACAAATACGTCATAAAAACAGTAACTAATTAACAAGTTGATTAGCATCTGGATCAAGAAAATGATAGGAAAAACAATTGACTATGATCTATAATGACAAGTCTATTACCATGACTCTCGACTAACAAAGGTGGCTTTTCGTCCTCGGTAGCTTGATAATTGGGATTTCATGGCGAATAAAAATATGCATATGCCATTTGACCGGGAACTTCAATAGGAAACTCAATGAGGTCGGGTGTACTGAAGTATGCTTTGTATTTCGCTATATCAGGTGATGAAGCCCAAGCCCTAGCTAGCCCCAGCCCCACCCCAACCGAACCCTATCGAAAGTAAAGAACGTCCTTACACTTTTATATTTCTATTAATGATGCAAGTCTCCACCAAGTCAAATTCTTGCAATATCATTCTTTTTAGAGTATGTCTAATTTAATAGATAGAATTTTCAAAGTTGGGCAACTAAGAAAAAGTAACAAGGGATTTTACATACATGCCAAAGTTTTGATTATTTATTTATTTATTTTCCATTTCATATTTGTACTTTTATATGTTTGATGATGGCAAGAAATACAAATTATATTAGAACATTGTACATACCTAATTTCCACTTGAAATTGGTTTTTTCTTTTATCAGTACTCGTTGACATATAGTAACAAACAATGTTTGATTAGAAGGACCCAAGATTTTCTCGATCAACAATAATTTTAGTAATCAAACTAGGCTAATATTGTTGGAAATTCCTCTCAGGTTTGCCAAATTCAGCAAACCCCAACCCCAACCTAACCCTAACCCCAGACCCAGCCACAGCCCAGCCCCACCCCAACCCCAACCTAACCCTAGCCCCAGTCCCAGCCCCAGCCCCAACCTAACCCTAACCCCAGCCCCAACCCCAGCTAAACCCCAACCCTAACCCTAACCCCAGCCCCAGCCCCAGCCGAACCCCAACCCCAACCCTAACCCCAACCCCAACCCCTGCCGAACCCCAACTCCAACCGCAACCCCAGCCCCAGCCATGAACCCTAGCCCTAAATAATCAAAAATTTGTTTAGTTGAAGATTTACTAACCTGTGCGATGGATCGATCGGTGGCGACGACGAAAACGGCGACAAGGAAGAACAGTGACGAGAACGGCGGTGGCGACGACGAGAACGGCGGTGGCGACGACGAGAACGGCGGGAATGATTTAGGGATTTTGGTTCGCGCGCGATCGAGAGAGAGAGAGAAAGAGATAAGGGGCGTAGGCGATCTATGCCTTTTTAATTAAATCGCTATTTAGTTGCCCCTACGGATTTGTCTATAGGTCCTTGGTTTGCGGCTCCGTAGGGGCAAACACCAAATTAAGAATTAATATTTTTATTCTTGAACGTCTTGGACCGTAGGGGCAACCTTATAGCCCTATGGCTTAATCCGTAGGGCCAACATAAATCTGTCCCTACGGATTTCAATATCCGTAGGGGCAACCCCCTGTTGTAGTAGTGAATACGGCTACTACATCATTTCGCCTGAACCAAGGAAACCATATGTGTGGGAATCTAAAGACTCGACAGTACGCCAGCAGTGAGTTACTTGATAAATCCATAACCATAAGCACGTCAGCGGCACTAGCTATACGTAACGGCTACCCGGGTACCTGTCGAAAAGGAAGGCCGACGAGCAAACTCATCCAGATCCCTACTGAGCCTATCTATGACAATCTCCGTACATTCTGGTCTCTTCGTCTGAGGGTGCCGCATACCGGGTCTAGAGGGTGGTAAACATCAGATCCTAATAACACTATAATTCATGCCGATGTAGCTCAGGAAAAATCCGGGAAACTACCGATCCAACTATCAACAAATCCCAACTGCCTTGGCCAAGGTCTTATGGTGCTGGCCAATCGAACATAGTGCGATATCGACTCCTTATACTGGGTGAGAAGAATCCCCAACAATTGCTCACTGCCTCTATGTGGCTCAGGACTGTACCTAACTAAAACCTTTTTGCACGACTCAGTAGAGCTGTGGTAGGGTGGTAATCTAAGTACAGTGGGAACTCATACGAGACAAATGACGATCTCAAGTATGAAGACTAACTTATACTCATGTCACTTGAGAAATGGTATCTGACGATAGGTATAGTACCGTCTAGAAGTTCTCGGCGGGCCCGTCCAGTGTACTCACCCTCAGTGAGCACTGTATACGATCTTAGGTGCGAAAGACCAATGGCTGTGGGACCAACCATCGCCCCTCATCGGGTTCTAGAAACGTATACACAAGTCTACTCCGGAATATCGATGTCCTGTCTCGATACTCCTACGACTAGGGAAATTTAAAGATGTGCTTATGGACTACCCAGACCCCCCATGTATGATTGCCATCATAACTTTGATAGTCAAGCAATAATTCTACGGGCTTTATCAACATGTATAAATGATACGTAATAACAAGTAACACATATGCACATGTTAAGATAAAGACAAACCAAATAGCATATTAACATGTCGACCAAGATTGTCCTGTACATACATATGTCCAAGCACCAACTATATAAATACATATACAATAATGGCCTTTAGGGCATGCATATCCAACATAAAGTGGTGTAAAAATAATTCATTCTTTTGGTCCAACATGATACATGTGTGAACACATAGCACACAAATAGGAATGACATGATACATAAGTGGGCATGACTCATGATTTGGAAAGTTTGGATATGATGTGCAAGCGGGCACACAATTGGGACAACCATGATTCTTATAAATCATGACTTATGCAAGTTGCACAATTGGATCATATGAGAAAGTTGTGATGGGAAGTGTGAATTGGAATTTGTTTGCACTTCTGTCTTCAAATTCGTGTGAGCAATCCATTGTGAATTAGAGAATATAAAGATATCCAAAAATTATCATTTCAAGTCAGGAGAACACAAAAGAAATTTGGTAGCCTGAGTTTAAAAGACGACTGCGGAACCGTGATTTTTTAAGAAGAATGGTAGCGGAAGTGTGTCTATTTTGGCACCAAACATCTCCGTGTTTCATGGGTATTCTTGTAACTTCATATTATTTTAGAAAGCACCCATGTATTTTCATTTCAAAGCCTATAAATACAGCAGTTCAGAACAAAAAGGTGGTGATATTCTTATTGTCCAAGTTTTTGTACAAGTGTGAGTTTAGTTTGAGAGGAGAGTTGTGTAGAGCTCAAGCCATGGTTTTCTTCTTCTTCTTCCCTCTTGGAGCTTTCATTTGAGAGCTCCATTAAGGAGGTTGAACAAGTAACCTAACAATGTATCTCAACTTCTCCAATTGATTAATAAGACTTGTTTTTCTTTTTCTTGCATTTAATTGCTTCTTGTTCTTAACCTTGTTGTTGTTTTTCATTTCTTTTTATTATGATACTTGAGTAATTCATTTGGTTGTGGTGATGGTTATGGTGGTGATAAAAGGAAAAGCTTTCCTCCATTCTCTTGTAATTGTTCTTATGCTTAGTATTTGATTGTAATTTTAAGATTGCAATTTGATTGTTGGTTGATAGGTTATTTTGCTTTTAATGGTTATAAGTAACCTTTAGCATATAACCTATTCTCTCAACACTTTCTTTTTGTAATGTTAAAATGAAAATTAAGTTTCAGTGTTAGGTTTGCTAAGCAATTTAGATAGGGTATGTTGCTTATTGTTGTTTGACACACTTCATTAAGTAAATATCCTATACTATCACCCAAAACACTTAGCAAATTTAAAGCTAAACAGTTTACTTCTTATTTGCCATTTGTTGTTATTGATGTGGCATGCCTTGTGATCCTTAGCAATGTGTTTCGATATGACATGATTGGACGTACAAACGGTAAGTGAGGATGTAACGATTCGGTTCATTCCTCGCGTTGCAAGTTTGTCATTCTGATGGTTTATACTTCTCCACCGCTTTGATAAACTATTCTTCATTTCGGATTCTAACGAAAGGAGGGAAAATCATGATCAAGAGGGCGTCGAAGACTTCGCCACTATTCGTCCACCCGAATCGGAGCCAGGCCGTTTTCTTAACCTTGTTTCTATACTTTCGTATTTTCTTAATTTCGTGAAAAAATCAAAATTCTTTCTCTTTGAACTTTTAACAACAATCTCTAATCACCAATTCCATGTGGATTGACCCGTACTTCCCGTCTTGCTACAATGCGCCATGCACTTGCGGTTTATAATTTTTAAAACGAGACCGAGCTCGCATGAGCACTATTTCTAAAACCATTTCTTTCAAAACTACAAAAGTGCGTGCGGGTAATGTCCCAATTGGTCATCCCCTCGTAAGCATACCAGATCTCCTGCAAGTAAGAATGATATAAGAAGCATGCAGATGTGAAAGAAAGCTAAAAATATGATCACAATAAATTATTTACATGCTCAGCCATCAATCGATCAAGATGACTGGAGATGGGCATCCCACGTCCGTCATCGAGTTATGCTGAGCAGCCAAAGCACTACCGCATCTCACTCCCCGTGGGAACACATCGGTATCCACTTCATTGAAGCTAGGATGGATAGTAAGAAAATACTCATAGGCCCACAACTATGAAAAGAATCTTGCACTACTACAAATAAGGGTTGCCCCTACGGATTTATCGGTAGGGGCAACCTACTGCCCCTACGGATATATACGTAGGGGCGAAAAAACACCCCGTAGGTGCAAAGGCCGCAGGTGCAAGTTGAGGTCCTGAACTTGGCCCTACGGATAAATTTATGCCCCTACGGATAACTCGGTAGGTGCTATAGCCCCTACGGAGTACCCCGTAGGGGTAATAAAATCATATATTTAAATTTTTTTTTGAATATATTGTATATACCTACGGATTTATCCGTAGGTCCTATTTATTCCCCTACGGATACAGCCGTAGGGGATATAAAGTAGCCCCTACGGCTGTTTCCGTAGGGGCCACTCCCAACACAATGCACTGAGATCGGGGGGAAAATATCAGGGAACCTGATATTTTGCCCCTACGGAT
Source organism: Agapanthus africanus (assembly GCA_030015575.1). Lineage (NCBI taxonomy): Eukaryota > Viridiplantae > Streptophyta > Magnoliopsida > Asparagales > Amaryllidaceae > Agapanthus > Agapanthus africanus. The sequence continues at coordinate 519,132,001 of CM057343.1, forward strand.
ATATACGTAGGGGATAAGTATTGGCCCCTACGTATATATCCGTAGGGGCACCCCCAACACCCTGCACTGATATCAGGTGGGAAAATATCAGGTTTCCTGATAGTTTGCCCCTACGGATAACTCCGTAGGGGCAATATATATACCTACGGTTTAATCCGTAGGTACATGTTTTCTGTATTTTTTTTTAAAAAAGGGCTGCTAGATTTTTTCCCGCCCTGTGCACAATACTATATACATCAATCAAATCATATATTGCAGTATTCATAATCACATCCCACGCATATATATAATATACAAAAGAAACCCAAAAACTGAATATGATATAAATTCAAACCAATATCAATATCGTTTCAAAATGTAGTACAATGTGATATAAATAAATACATGTTTCAAAAAATAAGAACCAAAAAGCTACCCTAGTTCAGTCCAGCTCCACCTCCGAGTAACGTTCGAATAACGCGCGCCTGCTCCTCGGTAAATACACTATCCAATACTGCAAATAAAGGAGTCTGAGCGGCATGTGGAGCTGGCGTCGTGGTCTGCGCAGCCGCCGTCGAGGTAGTCGCTTGCGGAGCCGCGGCTGCGGGAGTCTGAGTGGGCGGTGGAGCTACAGGAGCTGTCTGCGGAACCGCAGCCGATGTAGTGGCTTGCGGAGCCGCAGCCGAAGGAGATGCATGTGGAGGCTCGGCCGATCTACCCTGTCGCGTCTGGACATAACGTGTGTAAGAAGCGTCTAAGAACTGTGTATTATTCGAATTCGTTTCATTATTAAGTTATTTCGAAACCCTGTTTGGATATCTAGTTTGGAAAAGCGTTGTTTATTTTAATTACATATGTATGTATGATTAATCAGACTTACGTACTAATAAGGGTTGTGTTGATATGTATATAATATGAAATGATATTTTACTATAAAGTAGTATACATACCAGCATCTCCTTCAACTCCTGAACGGTGGCCCTCAAGCTATCCAGTTCCTGATGGACATGCCGGCCACTGGAGACGGAGGAAGTAACCGCCGGGGTGGAGTCCAACCTCATATGGGCCCTGCTAGGGCCCAATCCCCGGCCTCTCTCCCAACCTCCGTGGTGCCCTCCGTGTGCGGCGTCCAGAACTGGGGTCAGCAGCCTCGGATCGTTCTGTCCGGTAAAATCGATCCCCGAGGCCTGGGCCTGCTCAACCACCCGCTCCTACACCCACATTAAGCAGTAAAGTATAAGTATAAAATTTAAACTTGAACCTTCCAAAACTAAAATTTCAAATTTGGGTAGAAAAAATATTAATACTTACGCAGTACTCCTGGGTAGCGACGTCGGGACATCGAAGCTCGCCCGTGGCGGGATCTGTCGAGGTGCCGTGGACGGCAAGATATGCGGACAGCACGCTCGGTGTACCACCTGACGCCACGGTCCGAGATGTCTGCAATATTAGAAAGTAACTCTTAATATTAGAAATATTAGAGAATAACTCTTAATATTGCAGAATATTAGAGAATAACACTTAATTTACCGATAACTCCATGGCTCGAGTAATGTTCCTCGAGCCACCTGTGTAAGTGGGGCGACCCCTCTTCGCCGACTTCCTGTTCTCCGTATTCTGAGCGGCCTGTTTCTGCACAACGCATTAACATTTAGTTTTCTAATTAAGAAACACAAAGAAATAAATTATATCATAAATAATGAATTAAATTTAAAATACCTACTTGTTTGCGTTCGGAGTCGAAATAAGCGCACAATAGAGGCCATGTCTCTACGTCGACTCTCGCAAACGCCGGAGTAGATAGGAGGGCCGCTCTCTCTGCCTCGGGGGTCGCTATCCATAGGGAGTAGCAGTCGGCCTTCAGCTCATTCCTGTTGTATCGGACCTTGGCCTGCAAGTTCTTCATCAAGCCATTGTACAGAGCATGAAGGTCGAGCACCCTCCCCGAGTGATCAGGGTCGGCTACAGGCTGAAAATCGTAATCCAACTGAAAATACAAAAAAAAACATTGTTATTAGATTGCAAGTGTTAATAATAAATATATTGGATAGATCAAATGAAAATATATATTAATACATACCTGAGCCTGTTCAAAGAAGAGGGCGAATGAGCGCTGGTGCTGCTCGCCCCACTCAACGTGAAGTGGATAGTTCTTCACGATCCGGCTCTCGTCCCCCAAATACCGGCCGAACCTCTCGGCATGAGGACCGGTATAGCGATAGTCAAGGGTAAAAAATAGGGGGAATGCTGCCTCCCCCCTAGCTCTATTAGGCCTCAGCCTATGGGACTGATTCGGGCCTCGAGTCCCCCTCTGGGGATGGAGAGGCCCTGCGTCTGCACGAAATATCAAGACAATCAATAATAATACAAAGTTGTATTAAGAAATCAAGGTTAAACAAAAATTCAAGTGTGATATATACCTCCGGTGAATAACGCACGAGCCTGGGCCCGAGCAGCAGCACGAGCGGGACGATAGTTCCTCCGGTGAGGAACAACCGGGGTCCCGGACCCGGACGCATCCCCTCCAACTATAAAATAAACATCGACGCTAAATCTCCATGAAGTTCATATTTATGCTATAGAGCATATGTAAAATAAATAAATATTTTAAATTTATTCATACTAACCTGCAGACGATGCGGAGGGTACGGAAGCGGCAGGAGTGGCCCCTGTGGAAGGTGTGGACGCACCACCTATAATTAGACAATTAAAAATAGATTTTATAAGTAATTGCAAAAAGAATGTGTAGATCAATAATATAACGTTCTAAATCAATATGCATGAACTATAGGACATATAAACATACCCGCAGGTGCGGTGGTGTCACCACCTACAGCTAGACAATAATAAAAATTGCTAAGTAAGAGCAAAAGGAATGTGTATTTATGATATAGCATTCTAAATCAATATACATACACTATATGATATATGAACATACCTGGAGGAGCGGGGGTGGCCTCTGTCCCAGATGTGGACGCAGGACCAACAACTAGACAATTAAAAATAGATTTGATAAGTAATTGCAAAAAGAATGTGTAGATCAATAATATAACGTTCTAAATCAATATGCATGCACTATATGATATATAAACATACCTGGAGGAGCGGGGGTGGCCTCTGTCCCAGATGTGGACGCAGGACCAACAACTAGACAATCAAACATTGACAATATAAGTAATTTTGACATAAACAGGCATGAATATCTGTAATATTAAATTGAAAATGGATATGCGTGCAGTATACCTGGAGGTGTGGCAAAATCCACACGGAAGGAGGCATCCGAAGGGGTCTCCGATCTGGGTGCAAGACCGGCCCTCTGAAGCTCCCTACGGAGCTCTCCGGGCGGCAGAACCGCTCTGCCTCTGCCTCTGCCTCTGCCTCTGCCGCGGCTGGAGCTCCTGCCACCCCTCGCTGCTCCCGACATCGTCATCCAATCTAGATAAATGGTTCGTGAACGCATTAGACAATCATTAAAAGTATTGACTATATATGCTCTAGAGCGTAAAATGTGAAGTAATAATATAACATTACTGATAACCTTTTTCGTTTCGTGGGCGCATCATACATATCTACTTGGATTTCATCGTCGATGTCATTTCTAACCCACGTAACTTCATGATCGGTCGAAGACAACCCGTCCTTCGAAACAGACGGTCGGAGCACTTTAAGACTTCTCTCTTCTTCGTCCTCATCGCTGTCCTCGTATTCTGGGACATCGTAGACATCTCTAGGTTTCCATCGGCATACAACACTCCACCCCGGATGCTTCAAACACTGTGAGTAGTATACTTGGAACGCTTGGTTCGGAAAGATAAACGGATCGTCTTGACCGTAAAATCGAAGTGTGTTCACACTGGTCAATCCATATTCATCTTTCCAAGTCCCAAGACTGCTTCTCCACCTGTCTGTATCGGTTCGCGGATCGTACCAAATACAGTGGAATATATAAAAGGGTTCTGATCGTCCGGGATAGTGGATGCCGAGTATACAATTTAAGTACCCATAGTAAATCACACCGTCCGATCCTACCGTCGCAATACCACTATTCTGAGTGATTCTAGATGTTTCTATGTCCTTAATTTCGAATTTGTATCCAAGGACACCAAATCCTTTGTAATGTGCAACCTCCATACTAGGAAATTGAGCTAAACATCTTGAATCACTCTCAAATGATGCAGACAAGTTCGGATCGTGGATCTAACAAAACAAATTTTACGATAAATACATAACGATACAAGTTTAGATTAAAACTGATAGCAATAAAATGTAATTCGAATAACTTACATGCTCTGTGACCCAATCACAAAAATTATCCTGATGGTATTTTTCCAAACGCTCTTCGTTCCAATCAGGATACCCCTCACGTACCTCGTTAAAATGAGTTCTGTTTTCGACAAATAATTATGACATTAATATTATGTCATTTCATACACACACAAACACAGATATAACAATTAATCCAAAAGAACTTACTCTCTAATTTGTTCAAGACATTCGCAATTAAGCAAGATAAACCGGTATATCTTGTTGATAAACATAGTGTCTACCCTCTTATACTCGGCTTTACCATATGGCCCGTCTTGAATTCTTCGAGGTCGGTTAAGCCTTGTCTCAATGTTCTCGTCCAGATAGCGGGAGCAAAATGTGGTTGCTTCATCAAGAAGATAACCTTGCATGATAGAACCCTCTGGTTGATTTTTATTGCGTATATACTTCTTAAGAGTGTAAAGGTACCTAATGAGAATATGTTGAATAAATAAACACGGGCATACATGACAAAAATAAATTTATAAATTGCGCGAAACGAAAAATTACACGTACCTCTCGACGGGATACATCCATCGATATTGTACCGGTCCGGCTAACTTCGCCTCAGTTGCAAGATGAACCGTCAAGTGTATTATGATATCGAAGAATGACGGTGGGAAAATACGCTCAAACTTGCAAAGTATCAACGCAATAGAATTTTGTAGTTTATCCAGCGTCGCAACCTCCAGCGTTTTAGCACACAACTCCCTGAAAAAACAACATAGGTCGTTGATTACTAGACCAACCGAGTCGGGGAGAGAAGTCCTGAGGGCTAATGGAAGAAGGTGCTCCACGATAACATGGTGGTCATGACTTTTCAGCCCATCGATCTTGCCCTTCACAATTTTTATTTTCTTGCTGAATGATCCTGAGAAACCTGTGGGGACTTTCAAATCATGCAACACCTGCAGGAATCTTTTCTTCTCCGGTTGTGACATATGATAAGCGGCATTGGGAAGTACAAACTTGCCCGGTTTACCCGCTACCGGTTTAGGGTGCAGTTCACTTCTTATTCCCCACTCTTGTAGATCCATCCGGGCATTCATGTTGTCTTTCGATTTCCCGTCTTTACACAGAAGCAAGTTAAGTATGTGCTCTGATACTCCCTTCTCTATATGCATGACGTCCAGACAATGACGCACTGAATTTGTAGACCAGTACGGAAGCTCGAAGAAAATGCTTAACTTGTTCCAATATTGTGGTTTGACCTGTCTCGTCGGATCCATCCCGAAGGTCACGTTATTGTAACCATCCCATTTAGCAGTCACGTCCTCTCCGGACAATGGGGATGGAGGCCCAAGAAGCTCCTGATGACCATCAAAGTGAACCGTGTCTAACCTGTAGGGGTGGTCTGGAGGCAGAAAACGTCGATGGCCGCAATAACAAACCTTCCTGCTAAAATTCAAAAATTTTGATGTTGTGTGTTCATGGCAATGAGGACATGCTTTGTGACCATGTACGGACCAACCTGAAAGCATTCCATATGCAGGAAAGTCATTAATTGTCCACATTAAAGCCGCACGCAGTATGAAGGTTGTATTTGTGTTTGAATCATATGTCTCTACACCATCAATAAACAAAGTTTTCAGCTCCTCAATCAGAGGTCGGAGATAGACGTCGATATTGTTCCCCGGTGAGTTTGGTCCGTCGATAAGAAGAGGCATCATAAAGTATGATTGGTCCATAGCCAACCAAGGCGACAGATTATAAATTATCATTACAACGGGCCATGTACTGTGACTTCCAGCCATATAGTTGAATGGGCAGAAGCCATCGGCAGCCAGTCCGAGCCGGACATTGCGGGGATCGCTACTGAATATTGTGTGCCTCCTATCGAAATCCTTCCATGCCGGTGAATCTCTTGGATGGCTCATTTTTCCATTTTCGCTTGGAGGAGCACGATGATGCCAAATCATTGCCTCGGCTGTTTTCTTGCACCTGAATAGCCTCTGTAGCCTCTGTGTTATGGGAAAATATCGTGCTATCTTCACAGGTATATCAGGCTTCTTATCAGAATCTTTCGGCTTATACCTGGCCTCTCCGCATGTTGGACACTCTTTCAAATCTGAATTCTCTTTCCGGTACAACACGCAATTTTTAGGACATGCTTGAATCTTCTCGCACTTTAGACCCAAATCAGACATCATTTTCTGGGCTTCGTACCAGCTTTCGGGCACATTATTTCCTGGAGGCATAGAATCTTTCAAGAATGAAAGAAGCATTGTGAATGACTTGTTGCTCCATCCATTTAGGCACTTAATTTGGAAAAGTTGGACGAACCATGAGAGGGTGGAATACTTCGCATTCTCATAAACTGGTTTCCTAGCATCATTCATGAAATTTTCATATTTATCCGCACGCGGTCCTTGACCGGAAGGAATGTCATCTTCGGTACGAATAGATTCACCTAGGGCAGCCTCTACCATATCCTCCATTTCTTCTGATGGAAATAAATTTCCGTATCCTGCCGTATTACCGAATTCTTCTTCTTCTCCTGCCGCATTATCGTGTTCTCCTTCTTCTACCGCAGTACTGCATTCTTCTCCTTCCCCGTGATATTTCCAAATTGAATAAAGTCTAGTAAACCCATGTTTTACAATATGAAGCTCTGCCAATTCTACCTTCTGCCAGTACTTATTGCCACATCTATCGCACGGACAGAGAATCTTCTCTAATATGATCTTATTATGTGCTCGTGCAAATTCAAGGAAAGCAGCAACCCCTGCGACAAACGTAGGTTGCATACGTTGTTTCCAATCCACATACATCCAGTCCTTAACTCTGACGTACTCATGGGCCATGTTAGACTGAATAACATATAAATTGTAGGTTATGCTGACTATATTGAGAAATATAAGAACGGGATAGTTACTGACAAAGGAGAAAATCCATGTAGATGCTTTGTGTGTGCGTTTGTCGTTGAAAAGAATAAATTATCGCACGTTATGTTGACCGATAGACGGGGACTAAGTGGCGCTTTAGTTTCATATACGGGTATCGATGGGAATATGAAGGTTTCATATTATCATATATTGGTTTTAACCCGAACATCTCGAGTCGCTCTCTGATTATGCGTTTGTATGTATGTGTTCCGGCTGTCGGGGGTAGGCTTCTATCCCATTAAGAATGTATAGAGCGAACGCCCATCACTTGTGCTTTCAACCGTTTCGAGTAAATTTCGGCAGCACCTCCCCGCTGTTCTCCGAGTACACTGTAATAGAATAGATAATCATTTCAAAGCTGTGAAACAACGTTGAAATGAACATCTAATCTATCTTTGTACACGGAGAACCAGCGGAAAGGTACCGACGAAATATCTCGAAACGGATGAAAACACAAGTGAATGAAGGCGTTTGCTTTATACATTCTTAACTTGTCCACACGGGACAAATCTATGGGTTACCATACGATTGAATTTTCTCGTCGCGCAGACTATACGACGGTTGTTAGTATCGAGCTATACTGTCCGATATTTAACAACCTTCGTATAGTTCTAGGTCACGACGAGCATCGCACGTATGTTAACCGATAGACGGGGACTAAGTGGCGCTTTAGTTTCATATACGGGTATCGATGGGAATATGAAGGTTTCATATTATCATATATTGGTTTTAACCCGAACATCTCGAGTCGCTCTCTGATTATGCGTTTGTATGTATGTGTTCCGGCTGTCGGGGGTAGGCTTCTATCCCATTAAGAATGTATAGAGCGAACGCCCATCACTTGTGCTTTCAACCGTTTCGAGTAAATTTCGGCAGCACCTCCCCGCTGTTCTCCGAGTACACTGTAATAGAATAGATAATCATTTCAAAGCTGTGAAACAACGTTGAAATGAACATCTAATCTATCTTTGTACACGAAGAACCAGCGGAAAGGTACCGACGAAATATCTCGAAACGGATGAAAACACAAGTGAATGAAAGCGTTTGCTTTATACATTCTTAACTTGTCCACACGGGACAAATCTATGGGTTACCATACGATTGAATTTTCTTGTCGCGCAGACTATACGACGGTTGTTAGTATCGAGCTATACTGTCCGATATTTAACAACCTTCGTATAGTTCTAGGTCACGACGAGCATCGCACGTATGTTAACCGATAGACGGGGACTAAGTGGCGTTTTAGTTTCATATACGGGTATCGATGGGAATATGAAAGTTTCATATCATCATCGAGTATCATATATTGGTTTTAACCCGAACATCTCGAGTCGCTCTCTAATTATGCGTTTGTATGTATGTGTTCCGGCTGTCGGGGGTAGGATTCTATCCCATTAAGAAAAAATGGAGTGTATTTCGCTGTGAGAGACTCTTCAAAGAAATGGAGGAAGAAGCACTAAAGAAAAAAGAGAGAAAAATAAGAATATAAAGTTGAAACTAAAGTTGAGCTATCCGCTGAAATCATAAAGCATAGGAAAGTTGATTGAGTCTTGATCTATTGCTCTTTCTTTGCATTATCTCGTATGTCCATTTATAGATTTTAATGCCACATGAGATGTAATCAGTCAGCTCCCTATGGTTGTATTAATGTCAGCTCTTACACAATATGGGTATCTGCCTTACGATTAAGACAACTATGGAATATTTTAATTTAAAATGTAAGGCTAGCTTTCTATGTATTCTGAGGGACTGCTTGCATAGAACTTAGCTTGATCCTCTCAATTATTACACATAAATATGCTGACATGCCTCTCATAACCCTAACCCCAGCCCCACAGTAACCCTAACCCTAGCCCCAACCCTAACCCCAGCCCACCGTAATCCTACCCCAGCCCCACAGTAACCCTAACCCTAGCCCCAACCCTAACCCCAGCCCATCGTAACCCTACCCCAGCCCCACAGTAACCCTAACCCCAGCCCCACCGTAACCCTAACCCCAGCCCCACCACAGCAGCAGCCGAACCCCAACCCTAACCCTACCCCGACCCCGACCCCGACCCCGACCGCCACCGCGCCCCTGCCCAAACCCAACTCTCGCGCGCGCAACCCAGACCCAGCCATGAATAATCCAAAAATGCTTTAATTTACCTCGAGATTTATACCTGAACGGGCGGTGGCGACGACGGCGTCGAATTGGCGAAGAAACCGGCGGTGGCGACGACGGTGGCGACGAAACTGGCGGTGGCGACGAGGATGGCGACGAAATCGGCGGTGGCGACGACGGTGGCGACGACGGCCGGCGACGGTGGCGACGCGACGGTGGCGATTTAGGGTTTTTCGCGCGCGTTTGAGGGAGAGAGAGAAAATGAGCGTAGGCTTTTCGATCTGGATTTGTTTTAAATCGATATTTACTTGCCCCTACGGATATGTCCGTAGGTCCTTTGTTTGCGCCACCGTAGGGGCAAACACCAAATTAAGAATTAAATTTTTTATTCTTGAAAGTCAGTGCCCGTAGGGGCAACCCTTTAGCCCTACGGATTAATCCGTAGGGCCAAGTAAAATCTGCCCCAACGGATAATCCCATCCGTAGGGGCAACCCCCTATTTTACTAGTGTTGTGAGAATCTAAAAAGCTAAACAATGTGCGAAAAAGAATATATGCAAAGGTTTACCTAAATAAACATCAGTGGGCCTACGAAGAGGTAGTCTGCATCATTGAAGACCGATAGCTGATGAAGGATATGAGACAATAGAGCACTACCCCAAGCATAGGTATGAAGAACGCCCAAATCCTCGACGGGGGGGGGGGGGGTACTCGTAAAGAACAATATCTAGAGGTGGCCCCTAAAATGAACGCACCCAAAAAATATAATAGGAAGGCCCGCACGTAATACTCCGGTCCTAAAGAAAAGCTTACTCCCTTCTCCTAAAAAGCCTTCATAAGCCATCCAGCCTAGAAGGTCACCCCCGTGGTCAGTGAAGGAACCACACCGAGGAGCTGTCCGCAAAGGGCCATATAGTTAATCAGGCCAACGTCAGGGGTCTCGACCATCCGACCGTGCACTGGGAGGCCAAGAATGTATAGCGCTTCATGCAGGGTGATCCCAAACTCACTAACTCGAGTGATAAAAGTTGAGGTCTTCGAATTCAAGTGAAGACCGAGAGCTCCGACGAACCCATTGTTGGATATAGGTGACCTCAAGGCAATTATAGTATGCTATCTGGTTTGTCTTTATCATTTATGTGAATATGTTTTACTCGTTATCACGTATTGCTAATACATAATAATAAGGCCCGTATGATTTTTGCTTGACTACCAGGATTATGATAGGGATCATACTAGTGGGGTCTGGGTAGTCCAAAAGTACATCCTTAAATGTACCTAGTCTATGGAGTGTCGAGACTGAGCATCGATACTCCAGAGTAGACTGGTGTATACGTTTCTTGACCCCGACTGGGTCGATGGTTGATCCTATAGCCATTGGTGTTTGACACCGAAGATTATATATAGGTGCTCATTGGTGAATAAGTTTCACTGGATGGACTCACCAGAGAACTTCTAGATGGTATTATACCTATCTTCAGATAGCAGTTCTCTTATGACATGAGTACATGGTAGTCTGTATAACTGAGATCGTCATAGTGTCTTGTGTGTGTTTCCAATGTACTTTGATTACTACCTTACCACGGCTTTGAAGAGCCGTGCAAACAGGTTTTAGTTGGGTATAGTCCCGAAGTACAAGGAGGCAATGAGCGATCGAAGGGATTCTTCTCTCCTGATATAGGGAGTTGATGTCGCACTGTGCGTGATTGAATGTAACCATAAGTCCTTAGCTAAGGAATACGAGATTTACTGATAAGTGTTATGAGTAGTTTCTCAGGTAGTTATGAGTTTCACATCGACACAACTTATCAGGTTATTAGGAGTCTGATGGTTTCCACCTCTCAGACCTGGTATGAGACACTCTCAGACAAAAAGACCGGAATGTACGGTGACTTGTCACTGATAAACTTTGCAAGGTCGGATGAGCTTGCTCGTTGACCTTCTTTCGATCAATACCTGGGTACCCGTTACGTGCAGCTAGTACCGCTGACGTGCTTGTGGGCCATGAATATGATCTTAACCTACTTTTAGCGTGTTGTCGAGTCTTTAGAGTCCCACACAGAGGTTTCCCAGTATAGGTGAAATGATGTAGAGTGCGTATAGGGATGCATGCAGGAGTTCGATTAAACACGTGGATTTGATACATGTATTTGAATTGTGTGTTTAATGATATTAACCGATATATATATATATATATATTGATATAACCTGATTATTAAATCAAATGTTGACTTAATAATTAAATATAAACTTATATATATATATATATATATATCATATTCACTTTATTTTTCTTCTCTTTGTATATATTTATATATGATATAAATATATATAATTATACTTAGTATGTATTTGATACATACAAGTTTTGTGTACGTGACATACATTGAGAAATGAGATAAGATCAAACCATTTCTCATTTGATTAAATGAGAAATGGGTCATTTATCTAAGTGAGGTGTATGGATGAGTTATAGAACTACTCTTGATATTTATTTAGATATTTATCATGAAGATAAGAATGTCTAGGTTAGAATTATCAAATGATTCTCTTATTCTCATCATCTTCTTCTCTCTCTTAAGATTTTAAAAAGAGAGCTAAGAAATAAAAAGAAGAAGAAATTATTGAGAAAATAATTCTACATCTCTCACTTGGTATTTCTAGCAAACTTATCATGTGAGTTGTTTCACAAAGATTTGATCAAGTGAAGCTATAGCTTGTGTCGGGCTATCTCTTGGTGGATAATTTTCGACGAGGAGATCATCGTGCAAGCTTATTCCGGACCATGTAGAGACTAACAGGAGTCCAAGGAGAGGTGACTAAAGCGCACCAAGGTTGGTAGAATACAAACTTGATCTCTACTTGTTTGCAACTACTAGATTTTGGTTGATCTTGTTGTTAGGAATTGGTGCTACGTTTCCATAATTTTGTCATGTAATTCTGCCGCGGTTCTCCATCGTAGCGACTCTGGCACCCTTTCTAACAGTTGTATCAGATCCAATTCAAATATAGTAGTTGCATTTGTGAAAAATTGATTCATAAAACCCAAGTTTTCCCGAAAAAAGCTCTCTGTTTTTTTTTGGACAGCCAACAAGAATTTCATTTTTGCACTATTGCGATTATCGGAAATCTTTGGGTCTGAACCGAGAGTTTGCAAGTGATCATTGGCGAACCTTGGATGTCCCTGGGAGGTTAATGTGGGACCCACACCCAATACCACCAAATGGCGGCCTCAGATGTAGGCTCCAAACCGAGAGCACCCTTGGTTTGGGCTTGCTATCTCAAGGACACCACTTGGTGGCCTTTGGATGGTGGCCCTACCTAGACCACCTAAGGGCCCCTAGGGTCATGCATGAGGTCTCCCCCTATGTCTCGAGCAAGTTATGGGTCATTTCGAGCTCGTTTAATGCAAAAATGAATGGTTTTTGGACTGCCGGGGTGACTTAAAATTTAGTTTTTGGAATTTCGAGTATTCGACTCCATGGGTTATGAATTAATTTGCAGTGGTTTCAAATTAACTCGATGAAGTGTTCAATTGAGTTAGTTTGATTGCATATGTTGATATACGGTGTTAAATGTCGATGAATTGATGCGATCAATTTGCCAGGGTTGCACGTTTGCGATATTGTGATATCGTTGCTTGTTTGGAATGTGTTGGATTGTCACGAAATGAATAGCCACGTGCGTTAAGATATGATGTGTTATATGTATCATTTTCATTTAATTAGATAAAATGTATTTTATTTTATTCGGGACGTAGCGGTTCGCATGTGGCCGTAGTCACCACTATTTGCTTTATTATTTGTCGGGACTAGATTTGGTTGCGGTCGTAGTCTTCATTGTATAAATACAGGTTTAGGGTTACCCCACAAAGAAGCGCACGGGCAGCTAGGGTTCTAGATTGCAGAGTGTGTCCATCTTAAGGAGTTGAGACCGGTTCACTCGATTTTAGAATTTGCAGGTTGCTTTTCGCGCTTGTAGGGGGTATAGGATAGACCCACGGAGGAGTACTCAAGTCATCGAGTTCAAGAAAGTGCTGGGTAGCCCCCTTACTGTGATAATGCTGGATTTCCTCATTTCTCGGACTGGCGGGTAACTTGCCGCACTCGTAGGGGTCTGCTTTTGGATACGCACGGGCTATTCACGTAACCGGTGAATTTTGCATATCATTTGAGACTCGAATGAAATGCGGGATTCCTAGGTAATCCAACCATTCCATTTTCTGTGATATTCATTGAATGCCTGTAATGTGATTACCTGCTTGTGATGTTGTTTATCGCTTGCTTGTAATGTTGTTTATCTGCCTGCGATGATAAATATGGTTATATATATGATATATAAATAAATGCTGATATATGTTTTGAATCTGCGCTATCCCTGCATCTGCCCTGTCATAAGTTAAGTAACCTTACAGTGAAGACCCGAGGTCCCGTAGCGAATGCGGATGGCATATATAGCATTCTATTTTTCTTTTCATATCATACTTTTCTGTAACCGTGTGAGAAGATGCTAGGTAATATGTGATTATCTAAATGATGGGGTTGCGTTAGTTGGATTAATTCAAAGAAAACAAACCTAAAATACGTTGTTGGAACTATTTTTTTCAAAATAAACTATAGACGTATTCTTTTGCTTTGCATTATTGTATTCGGTTAGGAATATCCTGCACCTCATTCGATGAGGTAAGAGCCTTGATCCCTTCACGTGGAAACAACACTTAAGAAATGTCTATGTATCTTTAAATTTGCAAAATCACTTCGAAACTAGCTGTAGCACTCTATCATTTCAGGATATATTACTTAGTATTCGTGCTACGTTTGTTGGCTCAGTCAAGACGTAGTGTACGGTAGCTAAGTGGTGCTTCCTCCCTGCATGTTGATGCTATTAGTTAGGACAGTCGCACAACCTTGTTGGCTCAGTCAAGGCCTTGTGCGGGTAGGGTCTAAATTAGTCATGAAATGACGGGTTGAACTTGACCAGTGACTTATAATTTGTTGACTCGGTCAAGATCATAAGCCGTTAGGGGTAAAAATCGATATCAGAAGTTTGAATTGTTGAAACTTGCAATGTGATTGCATACCTTCTATAGAGTGGGATGACTTGTTGACCTTGTTAAGATTATCATACCATGATAGTTTGGGTCCCGATTCTCACTGTAAGTAATAGTTACTCATGGGAGATTTTCTATAAATAATCCCGGCTAGTTCTCATTTTTGGATTTGAAGGAGAATTCGACAAAACAGTGGGAGACCATATTAGATAAATTAATTAACCAATCTAATATAGGATAGAGTGCACACTGAGTGTTCTCTCTCTCTCTCTCTCTCTCTCCCTCTCTAGCAGTGAACCATCACTCACCTTAAACTAAAACTCGCAAATCAAGTTAACCGAAACTTTTTACAATCATCGGTTATGGAATGTAATGATTTCCTTAACTCATGACAAGGTTGCATATGTCTTTACTCCTCCCAATTCCCGTTTGCTTACTCCAGAATCCTCTGTATCTGTTCATCACGAAAAACTCCATTTTAATACTGCTCATTCGTTATCATTTTTGTGAAATATCGGAGCTATTAATCTGTGTCTGCCTAATAAGTACAGGATACATATATTCATAACAAAATACTGGAATACACTCAAAATGCATGGATATGACATATGTGAGCCGATTCAGCAACTGGAACGAAGAACTGATCTTTATTTAAGAAGATTTTGCAACAAAACAAGTGTGCACAACATTTTTATCAAAATGGTCCAACATGACGTGATTAGATACAAGTGTGAACACAAGTTGGGTGCATGAACCGGCCTTGATATGTTGTGTGAACACATTTGTGCAAGCGGGAAAGTGCTTGATCAAGTGGGCATGGGTGATAATGACTTGGAAAAGTTTTGATGCGATATTTTTTAAAGCTTGTATTTTCCCTCCAAAACCTCCAAATATCACCCTAGTGATATTTAGATGAAATAGCAATGCTAGAGAGATGATATCAAAGTCATGAGATCACACAAAGAAGACAGGCCCAACCACTCAACATCTGGCCGCCAATTAATCTTAAAAAACCGAAATTGGCGGCCCCAAAGTCTCCATTTTGCTCCAATTTTCTTCTGGGCTTTCCTCACTGTCACGTCATCTCACATTTATTTTTTGTTTTTATTGATGAAGCGCCTATAAATACTAAATCAATGAGCAAGAAAGGGGACTACTTTTTCTACCAAGTTAATCTTACATTTTGTAACTTTAGTTCCAGTTTTGTACATAGCAGATATGTTTATCTTGAGTTCTTTGCTTTTATATGATCTTGCAACCTCTTAAATGAGCTTGCTAGTTTAGATTTTAGTATTTTGAATTCGTTATATTATACTTATATTGAACTTTAATGAAGCTTTCATTCCTTACACTTTGGTTCCTAGTATTTTCTTACCTTTAATTACTTGCAATCTTTTATTTGATCTCTTCTATCTTGTGTTTTCTTTTGATATTTTGTGAGTAGTTTTCCTTCTTGTTAGGGAAAGGGAAGGGTTATGTTTGATGTAGGATTTTCTTTACTTTTTTCCTTTTCCCGACACCTTGCAAGTTGAACTCTGACCAAAACTCACGCAATCCACTCTATTAGGCATCCTATCTTACCACGATAATGATGATTCCTAATTGTGACGGGTTGCATTTGATTTGGCTGGAGGCGAGGGTTAAGAGACAAGAACAGAATGATAAGGGTCAATAAGTACGGATTTCGCGTATAATCGCAAATACCTTACTTAAGCACCTTAATCTACGTTATTGCCGATTACCTTAGTATTAATAGTCAAGTGAGGCACAAAGGAAAGTGTAAGGATCTTCTTAATTTAAATTAACCTAACTCTATCTCTAACAAGCGTCCTCTTGAATATACAAAACACTTAGGATAAAAACGAACTTTTCGACCATTTGACATAAACTGATGACGTTCCTTCTCCCTACGGATGACCCGTACTCTTCTCGACTAGCTACACGCGACACCGTCTTGATTGTGGTATCTTAAAAATTAGTACGACACGATAAATCTCATACCAATCAAATTATGCCATTGCCGGGAAGACGGTAACGCTTTTTCTTTTAGTGATTTCGGGTTAAATTTTGTATATCTTGTGCATACAACTAACTGCTTTCAGAAAAACAAACAAAAATTTCAAAAAAAAAACAAAAACAAAAATCTAACCATTTTAACTTTTGTTCTCTGTTATTTTGATTTGCTATCACTCTGAGATTAATTGGGAAATTTAAATTATAAAATTAAGACACTAGAAGAATAGGGAGCACGCAATAGAAAGTTAGAAGCCTATTCTTGATTCTGGCAGGCAATTTAATCAAATTTGCCACAATTGGTGGCCCAACCTCCTCCGCTTGCTCTAATTTTTTGTCCTGTGCTCCATTGTTCTGTTATTATCCCATTTTTATTCTATAAATTATATAATTTTGTGTGTAGAAGATTGGCCAAATATATCACTTTTTCGCCAATAATATCCGTTTTTCCGACATTTGCAGATTTTACGGAATTGCGAACAGCGATCGTGCAGATCAAAGTTCATTTTCAAGACTAAGGAGATAGTGAAGTACAGTGCCAAAGATCCGGGTAGTTTGATCCATGCAAGCGAACATTCAAGCACTTGGGGATCACTTCAACGAGGGTTTCTTAACCCGAAAAACTTTCAGTACGTATTTTCTAACTTCACCTTTCTCGAATCTGACGCTCTGATATTCTATCTTTGCAAGATTATTTGCAAGTTCACCGCCAAAATATAAAGTGACTAACCTGTATTTGTTGCAGTGCCACGCTTAAACTTAAAAAATTATTGTTTGATATTTTGACCAACTTTTTCATTGATTGTGCATTGCATCCATCAATACGGACTTATAGGCAAGCGAACACCGTAACATATGGGAAAAGATTTCATCACCTTTCTCTATGGCCCACAAATCACGAAATTAAGCATAACGTTTACTCGCACAAATTTTAAAAGAAATTAGACTTTAAGCCTTTAAGGATTTCATGCTCACTAGGAGAAGTTAACCGTGTTTAGAACACCACTTAACATTATATCGTTCACGGGGTGTCTAAGAAAGTGTTCACGGCACAACCGCCAAAAGAGAAAGGGTTATTTCGCGAAAGCGTTGGAACCTCCCCTTATCTCTGCACTTACCTGGCTTTGTGATTAGTATATCTTAAGCCTGTTTCTCGACATAGTTTTACTTCGACAATCAAGTTCTTAAATAGTTGATCTTGGTAAACCTAGACTGTATAGGTGTGTGGTATTGTGTCGTGATTATTTTTGTTTTATCTTTTTATGTATAATTGCAATTTATTCTTTTGTTAATAAATAAAAACCAAAAAACAAAAGAAAAGAAAAAAAACCTTCACGTCCTTTTTCATCCCCTCTTCTTTTCACTTTTCATATCATGGATATTTCATATCGACCAACTCTTGCGGAAATTTGGTACCCTCAACCAGATATTTCATCATACAGTTCTTGTTTTGGTAAAACTTCCAACAATGCATATATACTCAAAATTACTTTGAAAGATCAGATAGACACTTCTAGAAAAACCAATTGGACACCGTAATCCACTTCTTATAAACCATATCGAACTTTTACACCTTTCTATGTTGGTACCCTTTCTGAGAGTAATGTGGCGACTCTTAGACCCATGTCCATTCCTGAGCATATTGAACAATCCTATAGCCGATCTTTCACGTCTTTCACCACTCCGAATTCTTTAGGTCAACAATTTTAATCATCTTCATATCAAAGTGTTGATCCTAATCCTACCCATTTTATACAACTATTCAATTCCTATTAATCCTACCGGACTTTTACACCTTCTTTGGACATTGTTTCTAAACATCAATTTGGGAGTTTCACGTATCCAAACCAATTCGAATCTTTTCCTGAAATCCCTTCACTACCCATTTCTAGTCTTCAAAGAACATTGGAAGAATTTCGGGTAGCTTCTTACCGACAGATTGAGGAACTGAATGCATCCATAGCCGCACTCATACAACCTAATGAACCATTGGTCAGTTCCCAACTAGCTCAAAATTTTCTCATGTATGATGTGGCTATGGGACAGATTGATGATTTGAGTAGTGAAAGTGAGCATTACACCCTTTACAATCAAACCTACTCGTTTCCGATTGAACCCCATCTCTCTAGTTCTGAAAATCTATCAAGTAAACCAAAGGATTCACCAGTTAAGAATAGTATGTTTGATGAGTTGTACGAATACGTTGTGTTTGATTTTTCTGATTATGAAGTAACCCTTTCAAGTGAAACCAATACTATTCCTTTTGATCTCTACATCTCCAATCTAGAAAAACAACCGATTGAAAACTATGATTTTGATGAGGTGTTTGAGAAAATTAAGTTTGACTTGATCGAGGATATTGATATTTGAGATGATTTTCATGATGAAGCCATAAATTTGAATGAGATTTTCTCACCAATTCAACACTTTGCTTTAGATCCGTGTAGGTATCTGTTCATATAAGAATTTTGTACTTTTATACCACCCATTCTTGATCGCATTACATATAGGTAGGTTCTTTTGATCCGTGTTTACTACATAATTACAGGTTATAGGTTCTCAGTCCAGAACAATATAAATCACGCACAGTTATGACAAATTCCGAACAATTGCGGACAAACGGATAAAAATATGGGTTCCGATCATCCACATCCGTCAAGTGTCGCTTACCAGAACAAGGGACAAGATTAAGCGATGGTCATTCATGTTTCGGACAAGTACAAAGCACGAGGGTAGCCACAAAATAATCAAGAAAGCAAAGCGGAGCTCGAGGGAGATCAAGGAACATAATTCAAATGATTTTCCATTTTGGACTGTTGAAAATCTGGGAGTATTTTGGAATGATTTTGCAAATATAAGTGTACCAAATAGAAGAATAAAGCAACACGAGAAATAACAAGAAATACAAAGAGCCAATTCCAAAAAAGGACCTCAGATCTGTGAAATTATAGGTGTATTGGCTGCTGATCAGCGGCCATGACGTGGCCAAATATGATGAGTTTATGGGTATTTTGGTCATTGTACATGGGTTCAGAAAAAGACCCTAAAGTTTCACTTCACTGCCTATAAATAATCTAGATCAGAGGCAAATAGAGGTTGTATATTATCCCTAGGTTTAGTTTTCATTTAGTGTAAACTTCTTCTTCGTCATCATCTTTCTCCATTAAAATTGTATGAGAGCTTTTTGAGTGGATGTTAAATGAAGTTTGAGAGTTTATGTTCATGTCTTGCCTTAATTGTTAACTAGTTTTTATTTACTTGCTCTTATTTTCTTAGTAGTGTAAATTGTTATTTTTTGGTTTTCATTTCTTCCTTTTCTTCTATTCTATTTTGTTTATCAATGCAACCATGAAACTCATGTATGATTCTGTCTTAGGTGAGATCCTAAATAGTTAGTTGTCGTCTTCTAGCTCATTTCTTTCTATCTTCTCTACTTGTTTTATTTTCTTTTTCTTAATGAGTGAGTAGTTTTCTTGCTTGTTAGGGTAGGATAAGGAAATTTTGAGAGAAGGAAATCTCCCTCACTCTTTGTTTTGCCCAACAACTTAAGTTGAACTCTCATTAAAGCATCCACAATTGTCACGTACCGAAAGTACGGAACATGACCGGCACTTAAACTACGAAACGTCTCGAGGCGTACGTAATCTAAGTAAGCCGAAAACCCAGAAATCCAAACCAAGAAAAGTAGTAGAGTGAAGGAAAACCAATTTAAATCAAGTAGTTTTAATAGCATAAGCCGAATTATGCGTCTTTTAAAAACATCAAATATTTCCTGAAAATTTCGGCAGAGTCTCCTTTGTAAATACTGGCCCCCAAACGGGATACAACATGAATAGTATACGAAATAAATAAAAGGCATCCCCAAGCGGGAGCTAGCTCTTCGTCAATCAACGGTCACAACCACACAAGAAATATAATATACAACGCCAAGGGCGAGGATCAAAACTCAAAAGGAAACTCAAAAACCACAAGAAATCCACAGAAATATAATGCGCGACTCTAAGGTCGAAAGAATAACATCACTGGTCTCTATCTCAAAAATAAATACATGTTTGGTTGATGGAACTTCTACATACAACTGAATAATAATATACAATGTATAATGATGGGTACGATACAAATAAACCCACCTACTAGCAAGTCACCCGAAAGAAGCAGTGCCAGCAAAGCCGTAATGAAACCTGTACGGCAAAACCTGCAAGAAACTGTGGCACAACGGGGGTGAGTTGCCAACTCGTGAGTAGAAAAACATCTACGAACAGAAATCGCATGAAAAACGCAATCCTAGGTCATACGATCATAATATATCCTCAAATATATAACCAGCAGCCTATAACAATGGCTAGGATAAATATCTAACCCAAGTGTAATTCCATGTGCCCGTGTCAATACCTCAGGTAGCAATATATCATATGGATGAATGAAAATAGAATACATGTACTAAAGAAACTGCTTTCATAATTTAGTGAGATTTTCTTTGTATTTTTAAAATGAAGTATCATAATGAAATCAGCATAAATAGTGCCTAGCATCGACACAAAACATAAATCTCAATGTTTCAAAATCTCAGGCTCCGGCTATCCGGACTGGCCTGTATCATCAAATCTCAGTACCTCAATATCTCGAAATCTCAATGCCTCAATCTCAATATCTAGGGCGCCGTCAGGCCAGACCGGCCCCTACCATCAATCTCAAGACCACGACGGTATCCTCCGGATATCCGACGCGTCGGGTAATATCACCGGTCGGTAGTGCTCCCTTGCCAGGCTCAACGCCATCATCTGCGATTCTCTTGCCCCGGGGTACCGCACCGGGTCCACCATGTACCCGAAACAGTTCCTCCACTCCTCGAACTCGGGTCTCGAAATCCATCAGCAAACTCATGGTGGACGACTCATACATCATGGGAAAACCGCACTTTTTATTTTAAAGAGAGAAAAGAAGTTTATATAAGTTTTACGGTTTCCCCCCAAATCCAGAAAATCTCATGGAAATCCGAATCCAAATCCTCAATAGCATGTAAACAGTGAATATAGGCATAAAAATCTATGAATGCGGCATAACAATGAATAATAACATGCATGAAGTAACAAGTAATAACTACAATATCTAATCTAGCATATAAGGCAAGTACACTAATGTCATATCTAAATTATTAGCTAACAACCTATGTCAATGCAATAGTATTTCTAAAGTGTACGTGGCATGGCAATTACCGATGAAGATGTGTGTGAGCCAGCAAGTAAGTGTACGTGGTACATACGCATCATCAGTAATGGTGCTGGTGTCCTAACAGCATGATATCAACAATGCAAATAGGAATCACAATATAAGTATGCGGTGCGGAGCGAACAGCAATAATGAGCGGGAGCTAAATACTAGACACAAGATAACAAATCTATATTTAATATAAATTTAGTCTAACAACTATACTAAACTAAAGGCTAAGCTAACTGGCTACTGAAGGTAAGGAAACCGCCTAACCTCTAAGTCGATACATATACCTACTTGTATATGTTATTCGGTGATCCTGCCTCAATAATATCACATCCGATACCATATCTATAATCAGACATTCCCAAGTCAAGAGTGCGGATCAAATATCAATATATAGTTCATACGTAAATCCGTCATACGGCACCCCAAATTTGGGTACGGTCAATATCATATTCATCATATTATTCATCTGGTATCCTCTTTATGAAGATCATAATCCGGGTACTGATCTATGTTTAGTATAATACTAACAGTCTCGTACAAACCGATATCATCAGCGCATATTATCATAAGGAAGTATACATCGCCCAATGCGGCCTATCATAAACATCCTAACACGATCACATGTCGATCATTTTATTTATATCACTATTCAAATGGTATCGTCGTCCAACAATCCGCTATAATATCATGACGTATCTCTAATACGAGTTCTGCCATATCACCGATCTCACAGTCTCAAATCATATCTCATCGACTCACCTCAATCCCAAGTACTATCCTCAAATCCAGTATATGATCACACAGTCCCCTACCCATGTGAACACAAAAAAATAATCCCATATACGCACATATGAAAGGAGAATGTATGCAAGTATGGGTGTGGGTGTATGTGTAGTGCAACCACTACTCTAGGGTTTCGCAACACTAAACCAATCCAATCACACCAATTATCCATCTTTATCATCAATAATCTCAAACAATATATATAATCAATATATGTGTGTATACGTATTCGTATACATGACCACGGACTGCGGGGGTGCTATACGCCATCCACCTCACTTCTTCCCGTAGATATAAATCTACTCACCTGGTCCTCGCTCACCGGTGCTGACATCGCCACGCGCTTGCTTGTCGTCTCGAAGTCCATAGGGGGTACCTACATATCATAACGCACCGTATCGCATTAAAACCAAATTCGAAATCGAAACGGCATACGAAAATTAAATCGGCACGCGTATCACGCATAGGTCAAAACCTATCGCCTACGCATGCAAGAATAGCCAAACCACCCCTCGATGTCGATTTACAAACGTCAAACCATCGAGAAAACCCAAACACACTCATTTGCGCATTCACGAACACTAATTATAATATAAAATAAGTTAAAATTTACAAAACCCCAAACTCACTTTAAAAGCCATTTTCCTGATAATCTAGCAAGCAAAAATACCCGTTTTAGTACAAAACTCGACGTTTAAACAAATATAGCGGCCATAATACTTATTAAATAACTTAAATAAGACATACAAACCATTTCCATGATTTAATTTCACCAAACCACATACGTTCAAAAAAAACTAGTTTGCAAAAATACCGATGTTAACTCTTTTTAAAGTAAAATTCACAATTTTACAATTAAGCTTGGTTTTGCATGGTCCAAAGGCATTAAACCGCTTATTATAATATTAATAATGACATGAAACCATAATTATATTTTAATCTAAAGTATTTAATAATTTTCCAAAAACACTAGTTAGCAAAATAGCTTAATTAGGACATTTTATAAGTAATGGTTTGCAATTAACAACTAGATTAGCTTTCTACAAGACTTAAGATGTTAATCCACATCACATAACCATGCACCATTCATCACAACCTAATTCCACAACAAAACCCTAATCTAATCCTTCTCTTGAAAACCCACATCTTTCAATTAAACCATAATTAAGCACCTAATAAGCTACATTAAGGAATTTAAACCAACAATTGAACAATGGGTCAAAAGTTATACCTCACAAACCATGATCAAACTTGAAATCTAGACCTCCAAAATGAAATCCTTGCACCAAGATCCATGCTAAAAGGGATAAGGGAAAATGGGTAAGGCTTTGATTTGAATTTTAGTTTGGATTTTAGATGGAAATGGGTGAATTTTTTTGAGGGAAAATGAGGGGAGAAGAGGGAAGGGGGGCTGCTGTTGGGGCTTGCACAATTTCAGCCAGAATTGGAGGGGTATGAGGAGAGAGAGGGAGGGGTTGAAAGTGGGGAGGAAAAGACAAATTTTACACCTCTTTGACTCCTTTCATTTTCTTTTCTTTTTCTTTTCTTTTCAAAAAGAGGTGATTGGAGAGAGAGGGGGGAGGGCTGTCAAGGTAGGGCCAGCCATATGGGGAGAGGGAGAGAGGGTGAGGTGTGGGTGTGTGGGTTAGGGAAAAAGATAAAGGTATTACCCCAATTCCCATTAACACAACATTCACTAATTAAGCCCTTTTTCTTCGTTATTTTCTAAAGCGTTTTGGCAAACCATTTCGTTTCAGAAACAATATTTTACGTGTCAGTTTATTGTGTCATGAATTATAAAATTTGTATCAACCCATTCCAGTTTGTAATCTTCCCTAATTAAATGTATTAGTGACGGCTTAAAATAATATTAAAATAATTAATTTCGAAAAAAAATTCAGAAAATTAGAAATTTTACCAGTGGCTCAATAAACACCAAATACTAGCAATTACATAGCTAGAATATGTATATTTAATTTTATAATAAAAATATTTGTATTTTGACTTTTTACAGAAAACCCCCTTATTTTACCGATTTTCCGAAATTTCACCGCAACGATTTTCAAAACGTTACAACAATCCATTCCCTACGACACCCTATCCTCTATGATAGTAGTGACACCCTAGTGAGACCGGGTGTGGTTAGAATGACCGGAGGTTATGGTTAAGAGCCAAGAACGGACGGATAAGGACCAAAGAGAAGGAACAATATATAGCGTTGGAAAGCCTAGCTTATACTTGCAAGTAACCTGTTAGTTATATGTATGCCCTAGAGGCCATTACTGTACATAGGATGTATATTGTAGTGGATGCTGGGACGTATATAGGGAGGACTTTCTTGCTCGACATGATAGTATGCTATCTGGTTGAACTTTACCTTAACGTGTATACTGATTGTCTCTCTGTTACATGTTGGTAAAACCCTTAGGATCTGTACTTGACTACCTGGACTATGATGCGGATCATACTAGTGGGGACATGGTAGTCCATAAGTACATCCTTCAAAGTCCCTAGTCGTGGGTGTATCGAGACGTGGCATCGATATACCAGAGTAGACTAGCGTATACCTTCCCGACCCATACAGATGGGCGATGGATGATCCCATATCCATCGGTGTTTGACATCAGAGATGATATACGGGTGCTCAGTAGAGACTGGGTATACTGGACGGACTCGCCGAGAACTCCCAGATGGTATTATACCTCACGTCAGATGGCAGTTCTCTGGTGACACTGGTACAGAGTAGTCTGTTGACCCGAGATCGTCATAGAGTCTTGTGTGGTTCCCACTGTGCTTTGATTTCCATCTTACCACGTCCAAGAGGGCGTGCAAAACGGTGGTTTTTGGGTACAGTCCCGAGTCACATGGAGGCAATGAGCGATATGAGGGGATTCGTCTCTCCTGGTATAGGGAGTTGATGTTGCGCTGTGTTCGATTGGCTATAACAGGAAATCCCTGGCCAGGGTTGCTGAGATTTACTGGTAAGTGTTACCAGTAGTTTCTCGAATTGTTATAGACCTCATATAGACACGACTTATCGAGCTATTGGGGTCTGACGTTTACCACCCCTAGGCGAGATATGCGACATATCAGACGATCAAACCGGACTGTACGGTAGTGTTACTGGTTGGATTCACTGGAGTGTGAGCGGGCTTGCTCGTCGATCTTCAGATCACTCAATACCCGGGTGGCCGTTACGTTTAGCAGACCACTTGCGGCTTGTGGGTGTTTGATATGATCATCACCTGCTGCCGGCGTATTGACGAGTCTTTATAGTCCTACACAGAGGTTTCCTGGCTCAAGCGAAACGAAATAGGAGCGCATATGAGATATGTGCAGGACCGAGAATAATACGTGTATGTGATACCGCATTCCATTCTCGCGATGAATGTGTCGAATGGTTGTATGCGATATAACCTAGTTATCGAATCAAGGATTGATTCGATAAGCCGATACATTGTATACTAGTCGGTTGTGTGCGACATGACCGGATCATTGAATCAAGTGTTGATTTAATTATTTAATGCATAATTATATTTTTGATATATTACTTTGCATTAACTAGTATCGGTTCACTTTAAATGGATTTTCTCACTCGGATGTGCGCATTGCATATGCGATATGATTTTGTGCACTTGCTTGTATCATGTTTGATGATACATGCCTTTTGGTTAAGTGTAAAGAATTAAACCTTGGTTAATGAAATGGTTAGGGTTTACTATTTCCTTATTCATTTATTTATCTATTTATTCTTTTTGGAAAATGATTTGCATAAAGATTAAATGGTGGCTTTCTTTGTTGTTTTCATGAAGCTTCATGAACACTTTGACTAAGTGACCATTTTGTCTCTAGCTTGACCCTAACCATTCCTTTATCCATGATTGATTCTCTACACATTACCATGGTTAAAGATTATGATAAGTATTCTTTTATTTTATCTTTTCTAATTAACTTATCATAACATTTACCTTCTTCTTCTTCATTTCTTCAAGTGAAGAAAGCTTGCCTCCATCAATGGCAAGTGATGAAAAAGAGTGTGAAATCCAAATCTAAAGTCTACCCACTTCCTATTTCTTCATCCTCTACCTCTTGCCAAGTAGTAGAGTGTGTTTTCCTCACAAGTTTTTTGACTTGGTGAAGTCGGAGCTTGATTTAGCGATGCCTCGACGTAGATCATCTTCGGCATGGACATCGATAACCTAGCCCGTCCATTCTCCGATGAAGCCGACGCTAGAGCCCGGGACTTGTTATGGACAGCGAGGAGACTTCATTGCGGAGCTATGGAGGTGGAGAACCGGATCTACAAAGGTTGTATTTCCGTATCTCTTAGTTAAGTGTTAACTAGTTTGCTTTTTCGCCTAGACATCTAGCCAACGATCCGTACACTAGGGTTTCTCGGCACCATAATTTTTGAAATTGGCATGGTTGATGCCTTGTGAGACCTCTTGAGTGTGCCTAGGAACCCTAAAGTGGTATCAGAGCCTAGCTAGAGCCTTAGGCGAAGTCTAGACGCAGTTTGAAGTCCGATCGATCGAAAATCCGAACCCAAAATAGCTCTCTGTCCTTTTTTCAAAAACTGGGTTTTTCCAAATTAAAAATTGCTAAAAAATTCAGCAGGGAAATATAAGAATTACGGCGCAAAAATTTTCCCATGAACAGTTCAAACCGCGGCGGAAGCGCGGCAGAAGCCTGGCTTCTGCGGCGGTTCCGCCGCACATTGATGACGTCATCCTCATTTGTTTGCACAGTAATTCCTATTTAATTATGCTGGATTTTCTGGGAATTTTTAAAATTTATTCAAGAGTTGAATTTTCTGGGGTTGTTTTGGGGATTCGGTGTTTCGATCGGAGTATCAAATTTTGTCTATGTGGCTTTCCGGATAAATATTAGAATATGTTAAAAAGTTCGACCGGATATAAATACCCAATTTTTCCCCTGTCGGGAAATTTCCAAGTGTTGGATTTTTCCGTAGTTTAACGACGTTCTAAGTAGTGCAAGTAACACGATGGACCCTTTAGAAGACAACAAACCTTAACTCGATTATGTGACCGTCTTGAACTACCCTTTGAACCTTAGGGTTTGGGGCAGTACGGCGTGCCACATGTGAGGCGTTGGCTTGACCCTTCTACGGCTGGACCGTCGGTACTGAGGCACGAACTGAATGTTGTTAGACTCATATTTCATGTGTTGATCTGTATCGGGAAAACTTGGGTGTTCGATTGTTCGATCGGAAAGTTTGACATTTTCTATTTATCCGGAATGGGATACAATAATTGGAATTCATAATAAGTTATGTGATAACTGAATGAATGTTATAAACATAGCACTTTAGTCTCACTTGATTGGTTGCCACGGAATTTTGATGTGATCAAAAGTCCGTCGCAATCACGTAGCGTACGCGGATACTCGCCGGGTAAACTTAATAGACAGCCTCACTCCATAGCCCCGACCAAGTGACTATAGGAGAACCCCGTCGCCGAAAGCATCCGTTCGGGTGCTCGCGGCAGCGATGTTCCGCCTTGGTGCACTTCGTCGACGGTATCAGGGGTGCGGCCGCCTACTAAAATTTGCGACGAGTATTCGATCAGACTGTCGGGAATCTTGTTGAATTGCCCGACTCGATATTGAAAAGTGTTTTCGATAATGAGACTAAAATGCGGGGTTTATAATTGTTAGGCATGTGATGTCTAAGGAATTCATTTGGTCAGGCATGCGATGTCTGAGGTGGTTGCGGATTCCAACTGTTGTAGTTTTACACTTTCTTTTCTGTGACCGTAAGTGTAATATGTGATATCGCCGGTTTCGTTGCTATATGTCAACGACAATTGGGATGCGCATATTTACTTACGTTGATGACATGTGATGTTATGTGTTGCTGGATATGTTATATTGGATCGTCGTGTTTGAATAGCCGGGGGTTTTTATGTGAGATGAGTGTTTTTCATTTTCATTCATGTAAAAACTTATATGTAATATTCTTTTATTGGGGCACTTCCAGGTTCCGGAAGATGTCACCGTTTGTATATTATTTACTTTTCCGCACTAGGATAGACCCAAGGAGGGGAGCACAAGTAACCGGGTTCTGGAGTCCAGTGGGAGACCAACTCGAGGAGTCGAGTCCGGGTCTCCTAACTCTAGAATTGGCAGGGTTGCTTGCCGCTCTCGTAGGGGTCTAGGGGTGTGGGTTTGGCTATTCATCACGGCCGTGGAATCCGTGTTTTATACTGGCTCGTATTGAAAACACGGACGTCCTAGTATATCCAATATTTCATATGTTTCTTCTGCTGCGATATCTGTGATGTGATCATGTGATGTTCTGTGATAGATACTTTATATAGTATATATGATATATTATATAGGCGTTACTTATGTTTTACACCCGTACTAGCCCTGCCCCGCTCTGTCGTTAGTTACCTAACCTAACGGTGCACGAGGGGACATCGAGGCGAATGCGGATGGCATAAGTGTACGTCGTATTTATCTGTGATGTTTAGGTACTTAAATGATGGGACTTCATTAATGTGATTAATGAAATAAAAGAAACCTAAGATGTTGTAGAATCGAATTTCAAAATAAAACAGGTAGCTACAGTTCTTGCTTTGCACAGCGGTATATATGATATATCCTGCACCTTATTCGATAAGGAAAGGACCGAGATCCCTTCACCGGGAGTGACTCCTTTAGCAATAACTGGCAGATGCTACACACTCGGTTTGTCTTTTGATTGCTTTTTAGAGTTTTTGCTTTGCACAGTGATATATATGATATATCCCGTACCTCATTCGACGAGGAAAGGACCGACGATCCCTTCACCGGAAGTGACTCCTTTAGCAAAACTAGAAAAGCCTCAAAAACACTCCATTTCAAAATTCATTCGATCCTACAACGATATCAAGTTCATTACGCAATAGGTTTTCAGAAAAACCTGTCGTAGCCCTCCGTCATTTCAGATAAATCCTGTTTAGTATTCGTGCTGCGTTTGTTGACCTTGTCAAGGCGCAGTGTGCGGTAGCTAACCAGTATTTATCTGCTTATGCATATGATGCAGATTGGGTTAGGGTAGTCGTGCGGCCTTGTTGACCTTGTCAAGGGTCGTGCGGGCAGTTTGATTCAATCATGAAATGACGGGTTGAACTTGACTTGCGGTCTATGGTTTGTTGACCTTGTCAAGGTCATAGATCGTTCGGGGCAAAATATTATCGGGAATTTCAAGTGTTGAAATTTGTAATGAGATTGCATACCTTCTATGAGATAGTTGGATCCCGATACCCGCTGCGAGTAAGTGTTACTCCTGGGAAAGTTTTATACATTACAATTAGCCGATCAAGTAGGTGTCTAGAAAGGTGTCAACGGGGTTACGCCTCTGGGAAAACGAGGTTTACATTAATTAGGTTCGTGCGAAAGCACGGGGGACCTCCCTCAAAGTACCGACACTGGCCTGGCTGAAACATTGGCGAACTTGTAGTGTGTAATTAATCCCGGCTAGTCTTTCCTTTTAGGGTTTGAAGGAAGATTTGATAAAAAGCAGTGGGAGCCATCCTGATTAGATAAAATAATAACCAATCTATTCTTGCAAGAGCGCACGCTGAGTGTTTTCTTCTCTCTCTCTCCTGGTAGCGACCATATCACGCCTAAATCAAGATAATAAAATGGATTATTGACCGAACCCGCTTGTTATACTGAGCTGGGGAACGTTGGTCCCGCTCCAACTTATAATTGTTATAAGACAGAGCAAGAAATTGGGGATTACCAGAATTCCCATGCCGCCCAAACGAAGAGAGTGCATGCTGGATGCATCATCTTCGGGTGTGTTCGTTACACAGAACTGTTTCTCTGTATCCTCTACGTCCTGGGTATGTGATACCAGATCAGGATCCCAGATATGTAATCTGTTACATAGGGCTACAGAAAGGTAGAGAACTGAGAACGGGTGATAAGTTTCATGAGGCAGAAAACGGGGCAAGAGTTGCAGCCAGGTCTGTTGATCACTGTCACCCTGTATTACCAATACATTGATTCTGAACGAATGTTATTAGATACCGAATCTGATATACAAAATCATATCAGTCTCTTTATTAGTAAAGAAATGATAAAATTTTGTATTGTTGGATAATGTTTTGAACATTTCCTATATCAAAGGTTGATCGGTACAGGCACGTTATCTAAAAGCGTTGATGTTCTAAATCAAACTACAGTTCTTAGTATATGGAACACACATAAGAGAAAGAGTTCAGAAATGAACGGATCCTTCTTAAGGTATTGTAAACTAGGTCAGATCAATGTCACCCGACTAGCTGAAGTTACATGTAGATGCATATTTAAATCAGTTTGAATCTACATCTTGTGAAACTTGCCAGTCATGTCACAAAGATATAATGACACTAGCTCTGTTTATTGGAAACAGAGAAAGAGTTAGTGAACTCTTGGGATGATACATGTTGATGTATGTAGGTCCCCTGTTTACACATGCCAAGACCGGTTCTTTGTACTTCATTACATTCTCTGATAATCTCTCAAGATTCAGACATATGTTCCTGTTGAAACACAAGTCCGAACCTTTTGAGATATTCATAGAATATAAGTAAGAAGTAGAGAACCGAAATACGGGTATAAGTATTATGTCCTTTGATGAGATCGAGGAGGAGAATACTTGAGCACGAAAATCCTGGATTATTCTAAAGGAGAATGAGATTCTCTCTCAGCCTTACTCCTCTGTATACACCATAGCACGATGGTATATCGGGGCGGAGCAATCACACCCTATATGATAAGGTGTGCTCTATGATGAGTACTACTGAGTTACCTTTTCATTAAGGGAGTTGTGCACTTAAGAAGCTGCATACCTATTGAATAGGGTTCCAATCAAATCAATTGCCTACCACTTCATATGTGATATGGTATGGGAAGAGCCCATGTCTTAAGCTAGTTAAGATTTGGGGTTGTCCAGCCTATGTCTGAAAAGCAAAATCTGGACAAGCTCGAGGCAAGGTCTGTAATGTAGAACTGGAAAGGTTCCAGCTATACAAACTACAGCTGATGATTTGATAGAACCAAAGGATTCAGTAGATTCCAATGAACCTCGGCCTCTCCGCCGATCTAGTAGGGTTCCTCGCCCACCTGAGAGATACTTCGGTTTCTCTATGACAGTGGGAGCGAGGATTGCGTCATGAGATGATGACCCAACTAGCTTCGAGCTGGCCATCGAGAGTAAGACTCTGTAAGAATGGCTGGATGTTTAGCGATCTGAGATGGAATCCATGTACTCCAGCAAAGTATGGACTTTGGCTGCTATATCTGAAGGGTTAAATCCCCATCAGGAGCAAGTATATCTTAAGAAGATTACTTGGTGTACATCGAAAAGTTGGGACTTTCAAAGCTAGACTTGTTAAAAGTTTGCATCATTTACCAGGCGTGGATTATGATGAAACCTTTTTCAAGTAACCAAGCTTAAGTCCATCCAGATCCTACTTGCCACGGCTGCATACCATGACTTTGATATCTGGTGGTTGGGTGTCATGACTGCTTTTCTAAATGATATTTTAGAAGAATGCGTCTATAAGTACACAGCCAGAGGGCCTCGTAGACAGTGGGAGCAGCGGAAACGTGTGCAAGATGCTTTATAGGATTAAAGCAGGCATCGCGGAGTTGGAACATCTGTTTTGATGGATTAGTTAAACAGTTTGACATCATCAAAATGGTAGATGAACCTTGTATAAACAAAAAGGTAGTAGGGAGTATGGTGATGATCCTCGTAGAGTACGTGGATGACATACTCTTGATAGGGAAGGAGTTTCCTATGCTACGCTCGATCAATCTCCGCTTATCACAATGACTCTCCACATAGGATCAAAGTGATACCTACTAAATCCTGGAATTTGGATATATGAGATAGATCTAAATGGATGTTAGGCTTCTCACTAGTTGTAGTGAGATAGTATCAATTGATCCTGGGGAGAATCACTGGAAGTGTTCCAGGGTGATAAAGACGACTGAATGTCAGTCACAGGCATTGTCTTTACCCTAAGTAAAGGGACGGTATGTTGGAAGAGTTCCAAGCTAGATACCGTGACATACTAGACGATAAAGACACGATACATCGCAACTTAAGATGCTACCAAAGAGGCTGTTTGGGTGTATATTGGTTCATAAGATGAACTACGTTCCTACCATTGTGTGACAATGGAGTTGTAGCTTATGCCAAGGAACGCCCGTCCCATCAGTGATCCAGACATATTCTAAGGCAGTATCACTTGATCATGGAGATGGTTGATCTCCAGGGTGATCGAGGATTGGAGAGTAGACTCAGAGGACAACACAGCGGATCCACTCACAAAGGCTTGTTCCCAGAGAGAGACTTTTATGGGATGGTTGAGTATGAGATACTACAACCACTGCTATCAGATGACCCTAGTGCAAGTAGGAGATTGTTAGTTATATGTATGCCCTAGAGGCCATTACTGTACATAGGATGTATATTGTAGTGGATGCTGGGACGTATATAGGGAGGACTTTCTTGCTCGACATGATAGTATGCTATCTGGTTGAACTTTACCTTAACGTGTATACTGATTGTCTCTCTGTTACATGTTGGTAAAGCCCTTAGGATCTGTACTTGACTACCTGGACTATGATGCGGATCATACTAGTGGGGACATGGTAGTCCATAAGTACATCCTTCAAAGTCCCTAGTCGTGGGTGTATCGAGACGGGGCATCGATATACCAGAGTAGACTAGCGTATACCTTCTCGACCCATACAGATGGGCGATGGATGATCCCATATCCATCGGTGTTTGACATCAGAGATGATATACGGGTGCTCAGTAGAGACTGGGTATACTGGACGGACTCGCCGAGAACTCCCAGATGGTATTATACCTCACGTCAGATGGCAGTTCTCTGGTGACACTGGTACAGAGTAGTCTGTTGACCCGAGATCGTCATAGAGTCTTGTGTGGTTCCCACTAAGCTTTGATTTCCATCTTACCACGTCCAAGAGGGCGTGCAAAACGGTGGTTTTTGGGTACAGTCCCGAGTCACATGGAGGCAATGAGCGATAGGAGGGGATTCGTCTCTCCCGGTATAGGGAGTTGATGTTGCGCTGTGTTCGATTGGCTATAACAGGAAATCCCTGGCCAGGGTTGCTGAGATTTACTGGTAAGTGTTACCAGTAGTTTCTCGAATTGTTATAGACCTCATATCGACACGACTTATCGAGCTATTGGGGTCTGACGTTTACCACCCCTAGGCGAGATATGCGACATATCAGACGATCAGACCGGACTGTACGGTAGTGTTACTGGTTGGATTCACTGGAGTGTGAGCGGGCTTGCTCGTCGATCTTCAGATCGCTCAATACCCGGGTGGCCGTTACGTTTAGCAGACCGCTTGCGGCTTGTGGGTGTTTGATATGATCATCACCTGCTGCCGGCGTATTGACGAGTCTTTAGAGTCCTACACAGAGGTTTCCTGGCTCAAGCGAAACGAAATAGGAGCGCATATGAGATATGTGTGGGACCGAGAATAATACGTGTATGTGATACCGTATTCCATTCTCGCGATGAATGTGTCGAATGGTTGTATGCGATATAACCTAGTTATCGAATCAAGGATTGATTCGATAAGCCGATACATTATATACTAGTCGGTTGTGTGCGACATGACCGGATCATTGAATCAAGTGTTGATTTAATTATTTAATGCATAATTATATTTTTGATATATTACTTTGCATTAACTAGTATCGGTTCACTTTAAATGGATTTTCTCACTCGGATGTGCGCATTGCATATGCGATATGATTTTGTGCACTTGCTTGTATCATGTTTGATGATACATGCCTTTTGGTTAAGTGTAAAGAATTAAACCTTGGTTAATGAAATGGTTAGGGTTTACTATTTCCTTATTCATTTATTTATCTATTTATTCTTTTTGGAAAATGATTTGCATAAAGATTAAATGGTGGCTTTCTTTGTTGTTTTCATGAAGCTTCATGAAAACTTTGACTAAGTGACCATTTTGTCTCTAGCTTGACCCTAACCATTCCTTTAACCATGATTGATTCTCTACACATAACCATGGTTAAAGATTATGATAAGTATTCTTTTATTTTATCTTTTCTAATTAACTTATCATAACATTTACCTTCTTCTTCTTCATTTCTTCAAGTGAAGAAAGCTTGCCTCCATCAATGGCAAGTGATGAAAAAGAGTGTGAAATCCAAATCTAAAGTCTACCCACTTCCTATTTCTTCATCCTCTACCTCTTGCCAAGTAGTAGAGTGTGTTTTCCTCACAAGTTTTTTGACTTGGTGATGTCGGAGCTTGATTTAGCGATGCCTCGACGTAGATCATCTTCGGCATGGACATCGATGACCTAGCCCGTCCATTCTCCGATGAAGCCGACGCTAGAGCCCGGGACTTGTTATGGACAGCGAGGAGACTTCATTGCGGAGCTATGGAGGTGGAGAACCGGATCTACAAAAGTTGTATTTCCGTATCTCTTAGTTAAGTGTTAACTAGTTTGCTTTTTCGTCTAGACATCTAGCCAACGATCCGTACACTAGGGTTTCTCGGCACCATAATTTTTGAAATTGGCATGGTTGATGCCTTGTGAGACCTCTTGAGTGTGCCTAGGAACCCTACATAACCTTCCTAATCGTGCTAATCCCCGTTGTTGTCGATTACCATAACATCAATATCAAGAGAGGCAAATGAAAGAAGTGAGCGAATTCCTAATTCAAACTAACATAATCCTAACCATAACAAGCTTTCATTAACATACATATCCAAACACATAGTTAGTATCGAACAAACATGACTTAACCCGTTAAAACATAAAGAAAAAAACTCCCATCTCTCCGTGGATTGACCCGTACTCAACCGGTTAGTTACCAAGTGAACCCGTCTTGATTGAGGAATAAGAGTTTAAAAACATGGTGAAAAACACTTTCAATCAAAGGGCGCTGTTGCCGGGGAGACGGTAGTTTATTTCTTTTTGTAGTTTCGGGTTAGTTTGTGAATATAAAAACAAACCATAAACATCCATCTTGTTATTCTTTGATTACTTTTGTGCGAGTGTGCAGGATAGGGAGAAGAGAAAGTTCGGTGCCAAAGTTGTGGGAAGTTAGGCCCATATCTCGTGGCTACACCGCGGTGGATCAAAATGAAACCGTGCCAAAATATGGAGCAACTGTAGTGATCCAATCAAGAACCAGAGGCTAACAACCAAAAGAACCGATCAATAGGAGTGCACACAAGAAATTTGGAGTCGAAAGTCCAACTTCCCACCGCTGTTCCACGGTCGAAAACAAGGAGTTTACGTGGATTTGCGGCCGTATTTTTGAACCAGAGGCCAAAATTTTTTGTACGTCCTTCTATCTTCCAGAAACTCCCTCTTATCTCCATTGAATTGCCTTTTCTGCAGTATTCTTTGTGCAAACTCTCTCCCTCTTTCCAATACAGCATTTTTTTGTGCAGGATTCTTTGCGCCGCTACCAAATAAAATTTTTGAAAGTGTTTTAGATTTTGATTGTTATTGTTTTGCATAAATAATACGGACTTTAAGGGGTTATAACACTAATTCAGATTAGGTGGGGATTTCATCACCCTTCCTAAGACCCCAAAAAACACAAAAAGTATACGCATTACCATTGAGCTTAATTAAAAAATATTTAGACTCAGCCAATTAAGGACTTGTCTTTGCTCAATAGGACAGAGGAAGGTTGTGGGTATTCGGTCGTTTATCTAAATTTGACTTTGTGGTGTTTAGGCTAGACAAGTGAGGATGTAACTTTAAAAGGCCCGTCTCACAGTGATTCATCAGCGGAACCCTCTTTATCTCACTTGTGCTTACCTATGCTTCAGTGTTAGTGGTTCTGATGCCGATCCAAATCTCAAAACCCAAGTTTTCCCAAAGGTAAATGATGAGTCGCTCCTGGCACTATGCTTCAGTATAAGTGGTGCCGATGCCAACCCAAAACCCAAATCCCAAGTCTTCCCACGGTTTATGATG
Source organism: Agapanthus africanus (assembly GCA_030015575.1). Lineage (NCBI taxonomy): Eukaryota > Viridiplantae > Streptophyta > Magnoliopsida > Asparagales > Amaryllidaceae > Agapanthus > Agapanthus africanus. The sequence continues at coordinate 519,168,351 of CM057343.1, forward strand.
AGTCGCTCATGGTGCTATTCCGTGGTATCGACACTGATGCCAAACAAAATCCAAATCCCACTCAAATTCAAAAGTCCTGCCAAACAAGACAGAAATCAAATAAATCAAATCAACGCCTCACCAGACAGCGCTTCCAAGCTTAAAAGTCCCGCTGGACGGATATGAAACTCCTAAAACAAATCAAATCAAAAAGTCAACAATGACCTCCTCGGCGGAATCAAGCTCCACCTCGGAAACAAGTCAACTAATGACTTTCCTGGCGGAATCAAGCTCTACCTCGGAAACAAGTCAAATCCTTACACCGCGGAAAGTGGAGCAAGTCAACTTCAATCCCGACACCACAGAAAGCGGAGCAAGTCAAATTCAACCCCGACACCGTAGAAAGCGGAGCAAGTCAAATTCAACCCCGAAACCGCAAAAAGCGGAGCAAGTCAACTTTAACCCTGACACCGCAAGAAGCAGAGCCAGTCAAATCAAATCCCTGACACTGTAAGAAGCGCAGCAAGTCAAATCAAATATAGACCGTCCAAATCGCAAAAATGGCAGCACCAACCATCCAGGTCGCAAAAATGGTAGTATAGACCGTCCAAGTGGCAAAATTGGCAGTACCGACCGTCGCTGTTATTAAAATTGCAGCATACGCTTCCCATTGTCAAAAGAGAACCTAACCAAACTAATCTCCATATATAACAAGATCTATCAATTTCATGCACACAGTCCATACACGCGGTGTGCATATACTGATGGCGGGCACTTTATTGGGTTCAAAAATTACACTTTGGTTGACGTAGTTAAATTCAAAGTCAACACTTATTCAAGTGGGCCAGAGCCCAAGCAAGCGGGTCCAAACCCAAGTCAAGACTGAACATGGAAGGGACCGGCCCCATGACAAAAAGAATGAAACAATAAATTAGTTTAATGTAATTTTTTAGAAAAATATGTATGGAAGATGAGCAAAAAGCCAAAATTTTATAAACCCCATGGTTTATGTGCAAAGAGAAATAAGCACATGAAGCATTGGGAGGCACAAGTACCATTTGGAAAAGCCCAAGGGGCTATATGTAAAGTGTGTAGCGTATAAAAGGCAAACATGATGAGAAAATCAAGATCAACTTTTATTTTCTCATAATTTCTAGGGTTCTATGCCTCCTTCTCCTTCCACATGGTTCTAAACCTTCTTCTATTTTTTGAATTAAAGAGTTTAGCTCTCTTTTTTCCCAAAAAGAAATAGTTTTTCACCATAAAACTCATGATAGGGAGTTCAAATCTCCCATCAAATCTCTAAAAGGGAAAATTGTTAAATCTCGCCACCATTTTTTACCAAGATTCAACTAACGGAGAGGAGGAAAAAGGAGTCCTATCTCCAAAATCCCACTTTGGAAGGAACCGAGGCCTAAGGGAGGATCGAAGGCTTAAGGGAGAAGAAAGGGGTTCCTTTTCATCATCTCCAAAAATCTTCTGGGAGTTTAACTCCAAATAAAAAGCTTTCTTCTTCTAGGAGTTTAACTCGAAAGTCCCTCGGGAGTGTTAGTTATATATATGCCCTAGAGGCCATCATTGTAAATATGATGTATATTATAGTGGATGCTTGGATATATAGAGATAGGACTTTCTTACTCGATATGATAGTATGCTATCTTGTTTCACTTTGTCTAAACATGTTGATTTGTATTGGGTTACTGTCTTGCTCTCACATATTGATAAAGCCCTTAGGATATGTACTCGACTACTAGGACTATGATGCAGATCATACTAGTGGGGCCAGGGTAGTCCAAGAGTACATCCTATAACTATTTCTAGTCGAGGGGGTATCAAGACAGGGCATCGATACTTCAGAGTAGACTAGCGTATACGCTTCTCGACCCATATGATGGGCGATGGATGATCCCATATCCATTAGTGTTTGACATCAGAGAAGGTATACGGGTGCTCAGTGGAGACTGGGTACACTGAATGGACTCGCCGAGAACTCTTAGATGGTATTATACCTATCGTCAGATAACAGTTCTCTGGTGACACTGGTACAGGTTAGTCTGTAGACCCGAGATCGTCATAGAGTCTTGTGTGATTCCCACTGTGCTTTGATTTCCACCTTACCACGTTCATGAGAATGTGCAAAACGGTGGCTTTTGGGTACAGTCCCGAATCATATGGAGGCAATGAGCGATAGGAGGGGTTTCGTCTCTCCCGGTATTGGGGGTTGATGTTGCGCTCTGTTCGATTGGCTATAAATGGAAGTCCCTGGCCAGGGATGATATGGAGATCTACTGGTAAGTGTTATCAGTAGTTTCTCGACCCGTTATGAGCCTCAAATCAACATGACTTATCGCTTACTGGGGTCTGATGTTTACCACTCCTAGATTGGATATACGACATATCAGACGAAGAGACCGGACTGTACGGTAGTGTTACTGATTGGATTCACAGGAGTGTGTGCAGGCTTGCTTGTTGATCTTCTGATCGCTCAATACCCGGGTGGCTGCTACGTTTAGCTGACCGCGTGTAGCTTGTGGGTGTTTGATATGATCATCACCTACTGCCGGCGTATTGACGAGTCTTTAGAGTCCTGCACAGAGGTTTCCGGGCTCAGGCAAAACGGAGTAGGAGCACATATGTGATATGTGCGGGACCGAGATTAATACGATATGTGATACCGTATTCTATTCTCGCGATATGTGATATCGGCCGGGTATATGTGATATAGCCGGGTTATCAGATCAAGTGTTGATTTGATAAATGATACATTTAATATTAGTCGGTTATATGTAATATAGCCGGATTATTAAATCAAGTGTTGATTTAATAATTTAATGTATAATTATATTTGATATATTAAATTACATTAATTAATATTAGCTCACTTAAGAATTACTTTTTCTCACTTGATGATACATTGATATATATGTGATATATGTTACTTGTATTATTTTCTTTTGTTACAAAATATTATATATGCGATATATGATATTGTAACATGCTAGGTTACAAATGAAACTAGGGTTTATAAGACTTGAACCATACTAGGGTTAGATTAGGGTTTATGTTTATTATTAAGGAAATTCAAAAATTTTGGAATTAGTCATGGTTGATATTTGGGAAGAAGCTTGTAGGATTCTTTGACTTTGTCCACCCTTTTTGTCTACCATAAGATATTTGTTAACCTAACTTTAAACCTAGCTAATGGTTAAGTCTCTACAAGGATTATGCATTCCATGCTTAACCCATGGTTGCATTTCTAACCTCACACTATAATTCATTTTATCACTTGCATCTTATTCTTCCTCCACACAAAAAGCTTTCTAGTTTTTTCATAAGTGATAAATGTTTGTGAGAAAAAGAAATATAAAGAGAGAAAAATTCCTACTTCATCATCCTCATCTATTCTAGCTACTTAGATTATGGTGTTTGCTTCACTAATACCTCATTAGTAAAGTGATAGCTTGGGTTTGTGTTTCCTCAAGGTAGATCGTCTTGGATTTCGAAGATTTGAAGCAAGATGTATCATTCACCTCATGGAGCCTCTCGAGAGTCCGGGAACTTGATGGTCGCAGCGAAGTGACCTCAACTCGGAGCTTATAAAGCGAAGGAACGGACTACAAAGATTTTAATCCCTCTCACTTAGTAGTAAAGATATTTGCTTTAAGTTTTAGTTTAATTCTCTAGTTAAAGATCTTGTGTTAGGGTTGTTTAAACATGACAAAATTTTAAATTGGCATGGATGATGCCACCTAAAACCTTGCTATCGTGATTAATAATCCAACAGTGGTATCAGAGCCTAACTAGAGAATTAGACAGCTAATTATAGGATTACGAAACCGAAACAACTCTGAAACATCCGAATCGAAAGCCTAGTTTCTGTCGAAATTTTTCACAAGTCAAAAATTTTTTTCAAACAGTTGCACAATGTTTTATGTGATACAATATGAACACCGTACAAATTTCAACACCTAACCTCGGATTTTGGCCGAGCACTTTGAGGATATGGCCGGCCTGCTCGGTTTTGCTTTGGTATTTCGGGTTGAAATTTATACAGTGTTCTAGTCTCTGGGGTTTGGTAATTCAGGTGTTGTTTGTTTTTGCTAATTTTTCATGTGATGTTATCTTTTAGCAAAAGCAGTTCGGAGTGTTTTGTATTCGTAATTCTAGTTTGTTTTCTGGTTATTTAGACGGTGTTAAAAAGTTCGAACGGATATCAAATACCCAGTTTAACCCTTTCCGGAAAATTTTCAAGTGTTGGATTTTTCCTTAGTTAAAGAACATTCAAATATCGTGCAAGTGATGCGGTGAACCCTCTAGAAGAACAAAACCTTAACTCGATTTTGTGATCGTCAAAACTGCCACTAAACCCTAGGGTTTGTGGTAGTTTAGCGGTGCCACAAGTGAGGCATTGGTTGACCTTTCTACGGCTGGTTCATTGCTACTGTGGCATGTGATGGATACTTCTAAACTACGCTCAAGTGTTGAGCATTTTGGGAATTTTTGGGTGTTTGTTGATTCGATCGGAATGTTTAATATCGTCTAGCTTTTTCTGTAATGTCATACAATATGTGGAATTCATATAGTTAGGCATGAAATCCGTAATATGTGATATTTTGGGTTTACGATGTCTAAGATGATTGTGGATTCCAAATGTTGTAGTTTTTCACTTTCTTTTCTGCGATCGTAAGTGTAATATGTGGTGTATCACCGGTTTCGTTGCTATACATCAATGACAATTGGGATATGCATATTTAATTACGTTGATAACATATGATGTTATATGTAGATGTGATATGTTATATTGGATCGTCGTGTTTTGAACAGCCGGGGTTTTTATGTGAGATGAGGGTTTTATTTTCATTCATGTAAAATTCAATGTGTGTAATATTATTTTATTGGGGCATTTCCGGGTTGAGGATGATGTCACCATTGTATATTATTTACTTTTCCGCATTAGGATAGACCCAAGGAGGAGAGCACAAGTAACCGGGTTCTAGGGTCCAGTGGGAGGCCATCTCGAGGAGTCGAGACCGGGTCTCCTAACTGTAGAATTGGGAGGGTTTCTTGTCGCTCTCGTAGGGGTCTAGGGATGTGGGTTTGGCTATTCATCGCGACCGTAGAATCCGTGTTTTATACAGGCTCAAAATAAAACACGGACCTTCTAGTATATTCAATGTTTCATATGTTATCTTCTGCTGCTGATATTATATGATGTGATCATATTATATGCGTGAGACGAATGCTGTAGGGTTACTAGGCACACTCAAAAGGATCCACAAGGCATCAACCATGTCAAAAAAAACTTTTCCGGTGCCGAGAAACCCTAAACTAGATCGTTAACTAGAGATTAGGCGAAAAGAAAAGCTAGCAAACAACTTTGCTAATAAGTGAAAGGGATTACAACCTTTGTAGATCCGGTCCACCACTTCTTTAGCTCCGAGATGACGTCCCTCCACTGCGATCATCGGGATCCCGGACTCTAGCAATGGTTTCGTCGGAGAAATGAGCGGGCTAGGTCGTTGACTTCGAGGCCGAAGATGATCTACGTCGGGGAGACTCAAACTCAAGCTATTCCTTCACTTGGTCAAAAACTTTGTAAAGAGAACACCCTATACTACATGGCAAGTGGTAGATGATGAAGAAATAGGAAGTGGGTTCACTTTAGAATTGGATTTCTCACTCTTTTTCTCATGGCACCATTGGAGCTCTCAAGCTTTTATGAGCTTGATGAAGATGAAGAAGAAAAAAAGAATCATATGAATTAAAAGAATAATATGAATACTTATCCTTTTAATCATGGCACCATGGTTGAGTTAAGCCCTCATGCTTAACTCATGTAGAGAATTAACCATAGCATAAGGTTAAGGGTTGGGTTAGTTAATATCTTAAACAAATGACAAAGAGAGTTGACTTTGTCAATGTTTATCAAGCTTCATGAAGCTTGATAACTTTGACCAAAGTCACACTCTTTTGTTATATGCTTAGGAAAATAGTAAATCCTAATCTAACCTTGATTTGGTTCAAGTCTCATACACACAACTTGTTTGTATCATCAAGCATGATACAAACATGTACACTTGCATATATCACATATAAACAATGTGCACATTCAAGTGAGAAAATCAATCTTAAGTGAACCAATACTATTTAATGTAAAGTAATATATCAAATATATAATTATACATTAAATCATTAAATCAACACTTTATTTAACGATCTGGTCATATCGCATATAACCGACTAATATCAATAGTAACAACTTATCGAATCAACACTTGATCCGATAACCTGGCTATATCGCATACAACCGATCAATGTCACAAATCGCGAGAATAGAATACAGTATCACATACTGGTATTATTCTCGGTCCCTTACATATCTCATATGCGCTCCTATTTCGTTTCTCTTGAGCCAGGAAACCCCTGTGTAGAACTCTAAAGACTCGTCAATACGCCGGCAGTAGGTGATGATCATATCAAACACCCACAAGCCGTAAGCGGTCTGCTAAACGTAACGGCCACGGGGGTATTGAGCGATCAGAAGATCAACGAGCAAGACCGCTCACACTCCTGTGAATCCAACGAGTAACACTACCGTACAGTCCGGTCTGTTCGTCTGATATGTCGCATATCTCGTCTAGGGGTGGTAAACGTCAGACCCCAATAACTCGATAAGTCGTGTCGATATGAGGCTCATAACGGGTTGAGAAACTACTGGTAACACTTACCAGTAAATCCCTAAAGCAGCCTTGGCCAAGGACTTCCTGTTATAGCCAATCGAGCACAGCGCAACATCAACTCCCTATACCGGGAGAGACGAAACCCCTCCCATCGCTCATTGCCTCCATGTGATTCAGGACTGTACCCAAAAACCACCGTTTTGCACGCCCTCTTGGACGTGGTAAGGTGGAAATCAAAGCACAGTGGGAATCACACAAGACTCTATGACGATCTCGGGTATACAGACTAACCTGTACAAGTGTCACCAGAGAACTGCCATCTGACCTGAGGTATAATACCATATGGGAGTTCTCGGCGAGTCCGTCCAGTGTACCCAGTCTCCACTGAGCATCCGTATATCATCTCTGATGTCAAACACCAATGGATATAGGATCATCCATCGCCCATCTGTATGGGTCGAGAAGCTACACGCTAGTCTACTCTGGTATATCAATGCCCTGTCTCGATACACCCACGACTAGGGACTTTGAAGGATGTACTTATGGACTACCACGTCCCTACTAGTATGATCTGCATCATAGTCCAGGTAGTCAAGTACACATCCTAAGGGCTTTACTAACATGTAACAGAGAGACAATCAGTGTACACGTTAAGGTAAAGAGTAACCAGATAGCATACTATCATATCGAGCAAGAAAGTCATCCCTATATATGTCCAAGCATCCACTACAATATACATCCTATGTATAGTAATGGCCTCTAGGGCATACATATAACTAACAATCTCCCACTTGCACTAGGGCCATCTGATAGCAGTGGTTGTAGTATCTCATACACAACCATCCCATAAAAGTCTCTCTCTGGGAAAAGGCTTTTCGTGAGTGGATCCGCCATGTTGTTCTCTGAGTCTACTCTCCCAACCTCAATCCCCTGGAGATCAACCATCTCCACGATCAGGTGATACTGCCTAAGAATATGTCTGGATCACTGATGGGATGGGCGTTCCTTGGCATAAGCCACAACTCCATTGTCACACAATGGGACGAACGAAGTTCATCTCATGAACTTATATACACCCAGACTGCCTCTTTGGTAGCATCTTTAGTAGCGATGTATCTAGCCTTTATCGGCTAGTATGCCACGGTATCTAGCTTGGAATTCTTCCAACATACCGTCCCTTTACTAAGGGTAAAGACAATGCCTGTGACTGACATTCAGTCGTCCTTATCATCCTGGAACCTTTCCAATGATTCTCCCCAGGATCAATTGATACCATCTCACTACAACTAGTGAGTATCCTAACATCCAATTAGATCTATCTCATAGATCCAAAACCCAGGATTTAGTAGGTATCACTTTGATCCTATATGGAGAATCCTAGTGATAAGCGGAGATTGACCGAGCGTAGCATAGGAAACTCCTTCCCTATCAAGAGTATGTCATCCATGTACTCTACGAGGATCACCAGTATACTCCCTACTACCTTTTTGTATTTACAAGGTTCATCTACCATTTTTATGATGTCAAACTCTTTGACTAACTCATCAAAACAGATGTTCCAACTCCGCGATGCCTGCTTTATCACATAAAACATCTTGCACACGTTTCCGCTGCTCCCACTGTCTACGAAGCCCTCTGGCTGTGTACTTATAGATGCTTTCTTCCAAATCATCATTTAGAAAAGCAGTCAAGACACCCAACCGCCAGATATCGTAATCATGGTATGTAGCCGTAGCAAGTAGGATCTGGATGGACTTAAGCATAGCTACTTAGAATAGGTTTCATCACAATTCATAGCTGGTCAATGATGCAAACCTTTAACAAGTCTAGCTTTGAAAGTCTCAACTTTTCCATGTACACCAAGTAATCTTCTCAAGATATACTTGCTCCTGATGGGGATTTAACCCTTCAGATAAAGCAACCAAAGTCCATACTTTGTTGGTGTAAAAGGATTCCATCTCAGATCGATAAACATCCAGCCATTCTTACAGAGCCCCACTCCTGATGGCCAGCCCGAAACTAGTTAGGTCATCATCCCATGATGCAATTCTCGCTCCCACTGTCATAGAGAAACCGGAGTATCTCTCAGGTGGGTGAGGAAACCTACTAGATCGGCGGAGAGGCTGAGGTTCGTTGGTTTCTATTGAATCCTTTGGTTCTACCAAATCATCAGCTGCAGTTTGTATAGCTGGAACTCTTTCCGGTTCTACCTCATGTCCACAAATTTCTTCATAAGAAATTCCCTTTCACAAAGGTGGCATGCTGAGAAACAAAACATTTTTGTTCCTCGGTTAGGTAGAAGATATTCCCTTGTGAATGCTTGGGATATCCAACAAACTTCCACAGATCTGACTTTGCCTCGAGCTTGTCCGGATTTTGCTTTTAGACATAGGCCGGACAACCCCAAATCTTAACAAACTTAAGATATGGGCTCTTCCCTTTCCATATCTCATATGAAGTGGTAGGCAACTGATTTGATCGGAACCCTATTCAATAGGTATGCAACTTCATAAGTGCATAACTCCCTAAAAGGAAATAGGAAACTCAGTAGTACTCATCATAGAGCACACCATATCATATAGGGTGTTATTGCTCCGCCCCGATATACCATCGTGCTATGGTGTATACGGAGGAGTAATGCTGAGAGAGAATCTCATTCTCCTTCAGAATAATCCAGGAATTCCGTGCTCAAGTATTCTCCTCCTTGATCACATCAAAGGACATAATACTTTTACCCATATTTTGGTTCTCTACTTCTAACTTATATTCTATGAATATCTCAAAAGGTTCGGACATGTGTTTCAACAGGAACATATGTCTGAATCTTGAGAGATTATCAGAGAATGTAATGAAGTACAAAGAACCGGTCTTGGCATGTGTAGACAGGGGACCTTCATACATCAGCATGTATCAATCCCAAGAGTTCACTAACTCTTTCTCTGCTTCCAATAAACAGAGCTATGGTCATCTTATCTCTGTGACATGACTGGCAAGTTTCACAAGATGTAAATTCAAACTAATTTAAATATGCATCTATATGTAACTTTAGCTAGTCGGGTCGCATTGATATGACCTAGTCTACAATACCTCAAGAAGGATTCGTTCATTTCTGAACTCTTCCTCTTGTGTGTGTTCTATATACTAAGAACTGTGGTTTTATTTAGAACGTCAATGCTTTTAGATAACGTGCCTGAACTGATCAACTCTTGATATAGGAAATGTTCAAAACATTATCCAATCAATACAAAATTATATCCTTCTTTACTAATAAAGAGACTGATATGATTTCGTATATCAGGTTCGGTATCTAATGACATTTGTTCAGAATCAATGTATTCAGGTAATACAGGGTGACAGTGACCAACAGACCTGGCTACAACACTTGCACCGTTTTCTGCCTCATGAAACTTATCACCCGTTCTCAGTTCTCTACCTTTCTGTAGCCCATGTAACAAATTACATATGCGGGATCCTGATCTGGTATCACATACCCAGGACGTAAAGGATACTGAGAAACAGTTCTCTGTAATGAACACACCCGAAGATGATGCATCGGTATGCACTTTCTTCGTTTGGGCGGCACGGGAATTCTGGTAATCCCCTAATTCCTACTCTGTCTTATAACAGTTATAAGTTGTAGCGGGACCAACGTTCCCCAGCTCAGTATAACAAGCGGGTTCGGTCAATACATCCGTTTTATTATCTTGATTAAGGCGTGACATGGTCGCTACCCAGAGAGAAAGAGAAGAAAACACTCTGTGTGCGCTCTTGCAAGATCAGATTGGTTATTATTTTATCTAATCAGGATGGCTCCCACTGTTTTTATCAAATCTTCCCTCAAACCCTAAAAGGAAAGACTAGCCGGGATTAATTGCATGCTACAAGTTCGCCAATCTTTCAGCCAGGCCAGTGTCGGTACTTTGAGGGAGGTCCCCCGTGCTTTCGCACGAACCTAATTAATGTAAACCTCGTTTTCCCAGAGGCGTAACCCCGTTGACACCTTTCTAGACACCTACTTGATCGGCTAATTGTAATGTGTAAAACTCTCTCAGGAGTAACAATTACTCGCAGTGGGTATCGGGATCCAACTATCTCATAGAAGGTATGCAATCTCATTGCAAATTTCAACACTTGAAATTCCCGATAATTTTGCCCCTAGCGTCCTATGACCTTGACGGAGGCCAAACTACCCATAGTCCGCTAGTCAAGTTCAACCCGTCATTTCCTGATTGAATTAAACCTACCCGCACGACCCTTGACGGAGGCCAAACAACGCCGTACGAATACCCTAATCCAATCGCATCTTATGCTAGCAGATAAGCATTAGTTAGCTACCGTACACTACGCCTTGACGGAGGCCAAACTACCGCAGCACGAATACTAACTAGTACTTATCTGAAATGACGGAGGGCTATGACAGGTTTTTCTGAAAACCTATTGCGTAATGAACTTGATATCGTTGTAGAATCAAATGATTTTAAAATGGAGTGTTTTTTAGGCTTTTCTAGTTTTGCTAAAGGGGTCACTCCCGGTGAAGGGATCGTCGGCCCTTTCCTCGTCGAATGAGGTGCAGGATATATCATATACATCACTGTGCAAAGCAAGAACTAGAGAAGCAATCAAAAGACAAACCGAGGGTTGTAGCATCTGCCAGTTATTGCTAAAGGAGTCACTCCCGGTGAAGGGATCTCGGTCCTTTCCTTATCGAATAAGGTGCAGGATGTTCTACAAGGAACACCGCGATGCAAAGCAAGAACTGTAGCTACCTGTTTTTGAAAATTCGATTCCACAACATCTTAGGTTTCTTTTTCTTTCATTAATCATATTAATGAAGTCCCATCATTTAAGTCACCTAAACATCACAGATAAATACGACGTACACTTATGCCATCTGCATTCACCTCGATGTCCCCTCGTGCACCGTTAGGTTAGGTAACTAACGACAGAGCGGGGCAGGGTTAGCGCGAGTGTAAAACATAAGTAACGCCTATATAATATATCATATATACTATATACAGTATTTATCACAGAACATCAAATGATCACATCACAGATATCGCAGCAGAAGAATCATATGAAATATTGGATATACTAGGACGTCCGTGTTTTCAATACGAGCCTATATAAAACACGGATTCCACGGTCGCGATGAATAGCCAAACCCACACCCCTAGACCCCTACGAGAGCGGCAATCAACCCTACCAATTCTAGAGTTAGGAGACCCGGACTCGACTCCTCGAGTTGGTCTCCTACTGGACTCCAGAACCCGGTTACTTGTGCTCTCCTCCTTGGGTCTATCCTTGTGTGGAAAAGTAAATAATTTACAAATGGTGACATCTTCCGCAACCTGGAAGTGACCCAATAAAAGAATATTACATACAAGTTAATTTTACATGAATGAAAATAAAAACTCTCATCTCACATAAAACCCCCCGGCTATTCAAGACGCGACGATCCAATATAACATATCCAGCAACACATAACATCACATGTCATCAACGTAAGTAAATGTGCACATCCCAATTGTCGTTGACATATAGTAACGAAACCGGCGATATCACATATTATACTTACGGTCACAGAAAGAAAGTGTAAAACTATAACAGTTGGAATCCGCAACCTCCTTAGACATCACATGCCTAACAATTATAAACCCCGCATTTTAGTCTCATTATTGAAAACTCTTTTCAATATCAAGTCGGGTAATTCAACAAGATTCCCGACATTTTGATCGAATGCTCATCGCAAACTTTAGTAGGCGGCCGCACCCCCGATACCGTTAACGAAGTGCACCAAGGCGGAACACCGCTGCCCCGAGCACCCGAACGGATGCTTTAGGCGACGTGGTTCTCCTACAGTCACTTGGTCGGGGCTATGGGGCGTGGCTGTCTATTAAGTTTACCCGGCGAGTATCCGCGTACAGTACGTAATTGCGACGGACTTTTGATCGTATCAAAATTCCGTGGCAACCGATCAAGTGAGACTAAACTGCTATATTCATAACATCCAAATCAGTTATCTCATAACCATCTGTGGATTCCAAATATTGTATCACATTCCAGATAAATAGAAAATGTTAAACTTTCCGATCGAACAATCAAACACCCAAGTTTTCCCGAAACAGCTCAACTCTTGAAATAAGTTCAAAAACCTCCACTTCATGCCACAGTATCAACGGTCCAGCCATAGAAGGATCAAGCCAGCGCCTCACATGTGGCACGCCGTACTGCCCCAAACCCTAAGGTTCAAAGGGCAGTTCAAGACGGTCACATAATCGAGTTAAGATTTGTTGTCTTCTAGAGGGACCATCGCGTTACTTGCACTACTTAGAACGTTATTAAACCATGGAAAAATCCAACACTTGGAAATTTCCAGACAGGGGAAAAAGTGGGTATTTATATCCGGTCGAACTTTTTAACATGTTCTAAAAATATCCGGAAAAACACATAAACGAAGTTAAATAAACCGATCGAATCATTGAATCCCCAAAACAACCCAGAAAATTCAACTGTTGAATATAATTTAAAATTATCCAGAAAACACAGGAACCTATATAGGACATTACTGTGCAAAGCATGGACAAAGAAGCTACAGTATGGCCGCGGAACCGCCGCGCAACCTAGGGTATGGCCGCGGTTCCGCGGCGGCTTGATGGAGTTGGGCCCACGTATTGCACAGTAATTCTTACAAAACCCTGCTGATTTTTCTGCATATTTTTAATTCAGAAAATTCCATAGTTCCAGAAAATGTACAGAGAGGGGTATTGGATTAGGGTTTCGGGTTCGAACGGATGTCTAACTTCGTCTACTCATCGCCTAAAGCTCTAGCTAGGCTCTGATACCACTGTAGGGTTACTAGGCACACTTAAGAGGTTCCACAAGGCATCAACCATGCCAAACAAAAAATTTTCGGTACCGAGAAACCCTAAACTAGATCGTTAACTAGAGATTAGGCGAAAAGAAAAGCTTGCAAACAACTTTGCTAATAAGTGAAAGGGATTACAACCTTTGTAGATCCGGTCCAACACTTCTTTAGCTCCGAGATGACGTCCCTCCGCTGCGATCATCGGGATCCCGGACTCTAGCAATGGTTTTGTGGGAGAAATGAGCGGGCTAGGTCGTTGACTTCGAGGCCGAAGATGATTTACGTCGGGGAGACTCAAACTCAAGCTATTCCTTCACTTGGTCAAAAACTTTATGAAGAGAACACCCTATACTACATGGCAAGTGGTAGAGGATGAAGAAATAGGAAGTGGGTTCACTTTAGAATTGGATTTCTCATTCTTTTTCTCATGGCACCATTGGAGCTCTCAAGCTTTTGTGAGCTTGATGAAGATGATGAAAAAGAAAAGAATCATATGAATTAAAAGAATAATATGAATACTTATCCTTTTAATCAGGCACCATGGTTGAGTTAAGCCCTCATGCTTAACTCATGTAGAGAATTAACCATAGCATAAGGTTAAGGGTTGGGTTAGCTAATATCTTAAACAAATGACAAAGAGAGTTGACTTTGTCAATGTTTATCAAGCTTCATGAAGCTTGATAACTTTGACCAAAGTCACACTCTTTTGTTATATGCTTAGGAAAATAGTAAACCCTAATCTAACCTTGATTTGGTTCAAGTCTCATACACACAACTTGTTTGTATCATCAAGCATGATACAAACATGTACACTTGCATATATCACATATAAACAATGTGCACATTCAAGTGAGAAAATCAATCTTAAGTGAACCAATACTAGTTAATGTAAAGTAATATATCAAATATATAATTATATATTAAATCATTAAATCAACACTTGATTTAACGATCCGGTCATATCGCATATAACCGACTAATATCAATAGTAACAACTTATCGAATCAACACTTGATCCGATAACCCGGCCATATCGCATACAACCGATCAATGTCACAAATCGCGAGAATAGAATACAGTATCACATACTGGTATTATTCTCGGTCCCGCACATATCTCATATGCGCTCCTATTTCGTTTCTCTTGAGCCAGGAAACCCCTGTGTAGGACTCTAAAGACTCGTCAATACGCCGGCAGTAGGTGATGATCATATCAAACACCCACAAGCCGCAAGCGGTCTGTTAAATGTAACGGCCACTCGGGTATTGAGCGATCAGAAGATCAACAGGCATGCCCGCTCACACTCCTGTGAATCCAACGAGTAACACTACCGTACAGTCCGGTCTGTTCGTCTGATATGTCGCATATCTCGTCTAGGGGTGGTAAACGTCAGACCTCAATAACTCGATAAGTCTTGTCGATATGAGGCTCATAACGGGTCGAGAAACTACTGGTAACACTTACCAGTAAATCCCTAAAGCAGCCTTGTCCAAGGACTTCCTGTTATAGCCAATCGAGCACAGCGCAACATCAACTCCCTATACCGGGAGAGACGAAACCCCTCCCATCGCTCATTGCCTCCATGTGATTCGGGACTGTATCCAAAAACCACCGTTTTGCACGCCCTCTTGGACGTGGTAAGGTGGAAATCAAAGCACAGTGGGAATCACACAAGACTCTATGATGATCTCGGGTATACAGACTAACCTGTACCAGTGTCACCAGAGAACTGCCATCTGACGTGAGGTATAATACCATCTGGGAGTTCTCAGTGAGTCCGTCCAGTGTACCCAGTCTCTACTGAGCACCCGTATATCATCTCTGATGTCAAACACCAATGGATATGGGATCATCCATCGTCCATCTGTATGGGTCGAGAAGCTACACGCTAGTCTACTCTGGTATATCGATGCCCTGTCTCGATACACCCACGACTAGGGACTTTGAAGGATGTACTTATGGACTACCACGTCCCCACTAGTATGATCCGCATCATAGTCCGGGTAGTCAAGTACACATCCTAAGGGCTTTACCAACATGTAACAGAGAGACAATCAGTGTACACGTTAAGGTAAAGAGTAACCAGATAGCATACTATCATATCGAGCAAGAAAGTCATCCCTATTTATATCCAAGCATCCACTACAATATACATCCTATGTATAGTAATGGCCTCTAGGGCATACATATAACTAACAAATGCTTTATTATTGTATATATGATATATAATAAACATTGCTTATGTTTTACAACCGCGCTAGTCCTGTCCCAGTATGCCGTTAGTTAAGTAACCTAACGGTGCATAACGGGACAAAGTGGCGAATGCGGATGGCATAAGCGTACGTTGTATTTTCGTTTCTTCTATGATGCTTAGGAAGCATAAATGATGGGATTCATTAATAAGATTAATGAAAGATAAAGAAATCTAAAAGATGTTGTAAAATCAAATTTTCAAAAAAAGGTAGCTCTATTTTTTGCGTTGCATAGCGGTATTCCTTGTAGAATATCCAGCACCTTATTCGATAAGAAAAGAGCCGAGATCCCTTGATTGGGAATGACCTCTTTAGCGATACTAGCAGATGCTACAACTCACTCGGTTTTGTTTTTGATTGCTTCTATAGTTCTTGCTTTGCATAGTGGTATTTGTGAAATATCCTGCACCTTATTCGATAAGGAAAGAGCCGAGATCCCTTCACCAGGAGTGACCTCTTTAGCGAAACTTGTAAAAGCCTCAAAAACACTCTTTTTCAAAATCACTTGTTTCTACAACGATATCAAGTTCATTACGCTCATGATTTTCTTAAAAACCTGCGTAGCCCTCCGTCATTTCAGATAAGTACTACTTAGTATTCGTTCTACGTTTGTTGACTATGTTAAGGCGTAGTGTGTGGTAGCTAATTAGTGCTTATCTGCTAAAACATGAGATGTAATTGGATTAGGGTAGTCGTACGACTTTGTTGACTATGTTAAGGGTCGTGCGGGTGGGTTTAATTCAATCGGAAAATGACGGGTTGAACTTGGTTAGCAATTATGATTTGTTGACTATGTTAAGGTCATAAGTTGCTAGGGGTAAAAGTATTATCGAGAATTTCAAGTGTTGAAATTTGCAATGATATTGCATACTTTCTATGAGATAATTGGTTCCTGATACCCATTGCGAGTAAGACTTACTCCTGGGAGTGTTTTACACATGAAAATTAGCCGATCAAGTAAGTGTCTTGAAAGGTGTTAACGGGGTTATGCCTCTGGAAAAATGAGGTTTATTTTAATTAGGACCATGCGAAAGCACGGGGAACCTCCCTCAAAATACCAACACTGGCCTGGCCGAAAGATTGGTGAACTTGTAAAGTGTAATTAATCCCGGTTAGCCCTACCTTTTAGAGTTTGAAGGAAGATTTGATAAAAACAGTGGGAGCCATCCTGATTAGATAAGATAATAACCAATCTAATCTTGCAAGAGCATACGCTAAAGTGTTTTCTTCTCTCTCTCTCCAGGTAGCGACCATGTCAGGCCTTAATCAAGATAATAATATGGATGTATTGACCAAACCCGCTTTTTATACTGAGCAGGGGAACGTTGGTCCCGCTCCAACTAATAATTGTTATAAGTCCAAGCAAGGAATAGGAGAATATCCGGATTCTCACGCCGCCCAAATGAAGAACAAGCATACTGATGCATCTTCTTCGAGTGTGTTAGTTATCGAGAACTGTTTCTCAATTCACTCTACGTCCTGGGAATTAGATACCGGATCAGGATCCCACATATGTAATATATTACATGGGCTAAGGAAAGGTAGGGAACTGGGAATGGGTGATCATTCTGTAAGAGTAGGGAATGGTGGAATTAATGCAACCAAGGCTGTTGGCGAATATCACCTTGTATTATCAAATGGTAATACATTGATTCTGAACGAATGCTATTACATTCCGACCCTGATATGCAATCTTATATCAGTTTCTTTATTAAATAAGGAAGGATATAATTTTGTAGTACAATATAATGTTATGAACATCTTCCTGAATCAAAAGTTGATTGGATCAGGCTCGTTAAATAATGGCATATACGTTCTGAATCAAACTACAATTCTTAATGTGCAAAACATACACAAGAGGAAGAGTTCAGAAATGAACGAATTCTTCTTGTGGCATTGTAGAGTAGGTCATATCAATGCGTCACGACTAGCTAAGTTACATAAGGATGGATATTTAAATCCGTTCGAATTTTCATCCTATGACACTTGCCAGTCATGTCTCAAAGGCAAGATGACCAAAACTCTGTTTAGTGGACACGGAGAAAGAGTTACAGAACTCTTGGGACTGATAGATAGTGATATAAGTGGTCCTATGTCTACACATGTCATGAATGGTTCTTCATACTTCATTACATTCACTGACGATCTCTCATGATATGGACATGTGTTCTTGTTGAAACACAAGTCTGAAGCTTTTGAGAAATTCAGAGAATATAAGCACAAAGTAGAGAACCAAACGGGTAAAAGTATTAAGATCCTCCGATCTGATCGAGAAGGAGAATATTTGAGCAATGAGTTCCTGGACTATCTAAAAGAGAATGGGATTCTCTCTCAGCTTACTCCTCCGTATACACCACAGCACAATGGTGTATCGGAATGGAGGAATCGCACCCTATTAGATATGGTGCGCTCTATGATGAGTACCGCTGAGTTACCTATTTCCTTTTGGGGTTATGCGCTTGAGACAGCAGCATAACTATTGAATCAAGTTCCATCTAAATATGTACCTACCACACCATATGAGATATGGAGTGGGAAGAGACTATATTTTAAACGAGTTAAGATATGGGGTTGTCCGGCCTATGTCAAAATGCAAAATCCGGATAAACTCGAGGCACGATCAGTTCTTCTCAAGTTTGTAGGATATCCTAAGAATTCCCAAGGATATATTTTCTACCACGCTGAGGAGCAAAAAGTATTTGTTTCTCAATACGCCACCTTTTTAGAAAAGGAATTTCTTGCTAAAGAAATTAGTGACGAAGAGGTAGAGCTGGAAGAAGTTCCAGCAGCACAAACTACAACTGAAGATTTAGTAGTACCGGAGGATTCGGTAGTTCCCAACGAACCTCAGCCGCTCCGCCGATCTAGTAGGGTTCCTCATCCACCTGAGAGATACTACGGTTTTCTCATCGATGGTGGGAGCGAGGATTGCATCATGGAAGATGATGACCCGACTAGCTTCGAGCAGGCCATCACGAATGGAGACTCTGTGAAGTGGCTGGATGTAATGCGATCTGAGATGGAATCCATGTACACCAACAATGTATGGACTTTGGAAGTTTCTCCTGAAGGGGTAAAACCTATTGGGAGCAAATGGATCTTTAAGAAGAAACTTGGTGTGGATGGAAAAGTTGAGACTTTCAAAGCTAGACTTGTTGCAAAGGGTTTTCGTCAACGACCAGGTATGGATTATGAAGAAACCTTTTCTCCAGTGGCTATGCTTAAGTCCATTCGGATCCTACTTACCATTGCTGCATACCATGACTACGAAATCTGACAGATGGATGTTAAGACCGCCTTTCAAAATGGTGATTTAGAGGAGTGCGTGTACATGACTCGGCTAAAGGGCTTCATAGATAGTGGGAGCAGTGGAAAGGTGTGCAAGCTGCTTAAATCCATCTACGGGTTAAAGCAGATATCGCAGAGTTAGAACATCTGTTTTGATATTGTAGTCAATGAGTTTGATTTCATCAAGAATGTAGATGAACCTTGTATTTACAAGAAGGTGGCAGAGAGTAAGGTTTTCTTCCTCATATTGTACGTGGATGACATACTCTTGATAGAAAATGATGTTCCTATGCTACATTCGGTCAAGCTCTTCTTATCACATAGATTCTCAATGAAAGATCTAGGTGATGCCTCCTGCATTTTGGGAATTAAGATCTATAGAGATAGATCTAAGCGGATACTGGGATTATCCCAATCCAGGTACATTGGCACCATTCTAAAGAGGTTTAGTATGGAAGAATCCAAGCGTGGGAATTTACCCACGATCTCTGGACTCACTCTCTCCAAAAAGATGTCTCCTAAGACTGATTTGGAGAGAGCTCGCTTGCAAGGGATACCCTATGCTTCGGCAGTAGGCTCTATCATGTACGCGATGCTATGTACCAGACCCGATGTAACATACTCACTAAGTGTAGTGAATAGGTATCAAGCAGATCCAGGAGAGAGTCACTGGACAGCTGTGAAGAACATTCTCAAGTACTTGAGAATGACTAAAGAGATGTTCTTGGTGTATGGTAACGAAGAACTTCAGGTGGAGTCCTTTACCGATTCGAGCTTCCAAAGTGATAAGGACGACTCTAAGTCGCACTCGGGATTTGTCTTTACCCTAAATGGAGGGGCGGTTGGTTAGAAGAGTTCCAAACAGGAAACCGTGGCAGACTCGACGATGGAGGATGAATACATTGCTGCCAACGATGCTGCCAAAGAGGCTGTCTGTATCAAGAAGTTCATCACTGAACTTGGTGTGGTTCCGTCCATTGAGCATCCAATACCATTGTATTGTGATAACAATGGAGTTGTGGCTTTAGCCAAGGAACCCAGGTCCCATCAGAGATCCAAGCATATTCTGAGGCGGTATCATCTGATCCGGGAGATAGTTGATCGCCGAAAGATCGAGGTCAGGAGAGTTGACACGAAGGACAACACTGCGGATCCACTCATGAAGGCTATACCCCAGATACAATTTGAGAGACTATTCGGGATGTTGGGTATGAGATACTACAACAGCTAGCCTTAGTGCAAGTGGGAGATTGTTAGTTATGTATATGCCCTAGAGGCCATCGTTGTACATATGATGTATATTATAGTGGATGCTTAGATATATATATAGAGGACTTTCTTCCTCGATATGATAGTATGCTATCTGGTTTCACTTTGTCTTAACAAGTTGATTTGTATTGGGTTACTGTCTTGCTCTCACATGTTGGTAAAGCCCTTAGGATATGTACTCGACTACTAGTACTATGATGTAGATCATACTAGTGGGGCCAGGGTAGTCCAAGAGTACATCCTATAACTGTTCCTAGTCGAGGGAGTATCGAGACAGGGCATCGATACTCCAGAGTAGACTAGCGTATACGCTTCTTGGCCCATATGATGGGCGATGGATGATCCCATATCCATTGGTGTTTGACATCAGAGAAGGTATACGGGTGCTCAGTGGAGACTGGGTACACTAAACGGACTCGCCGAGAACTCCTAGAAAGTATTATACCTATCGTTGATAGAAGTTCTCTGGTGACGCTGGTACAGGTTAGTCTGCAGACCCGAGATCGTCAAAGAGTCTTGTGTGATTCCCACTGAGCTTTGATTTCCACCTTACCATATTCATGAGAATGTGCAAAATGGTGGTTTTTGGGTATAGCCCCGAATCACATGGAGGCAATGAGCAATAGGAGGGATTTCGTCTCTCCCGGTATTGGGGGTTGATGTTGCGCTGTGTTCGATTGGCTATAACTGGAAGTCCTTGGCCAGGGCTGATATGGAGATCTACTGGTAAGTGTTATCAGAAGTTTCTCAACCCGTTATGAGCCTCACATCGATATGACTTATCGGTTACTGGGGTGTAACATTTCAAAATAATAAAATACCATTTTTGGGAAATTTTATAATTTAATATTACTTTATTGAATATTTTAATAATTCGGTATAATTAAATACAAATAAATGGAGAAAAATTTGGAAAAATTATGGAAAATTCTAAAATAGGGTAATTTAGAGAATTATGCCATTTTTAAGTTGTTATGATTAGTTATATGCTAATTTAGTGCTAATCGCGATTAAAAATCGCTAATCGGGTTTTCGGGCAATTTTGTGCAAAACATGCACATATCATTTCCTACACTTGTGTTGCATTTTTCTTGCCATGGTTTTATTTTGGGGTTCACTATTTGAGTGAGAAGGATTTTGAGGGAAAATAAAAGAAAGGAAAAAGAATTGATTAGAATAATGTGGTAGTAGGTGAGAGAGAGAGAGGTGAGGGGGGTTCATTTGACCATGAGACTTCTCTTCTCTCTTCATTATTTTTTCATCCCTCTTCCCCTTCTCCTCCTCCTGCTGCTGCTCCTTCATCTCCCTCCCCTCTTCAAGCCCCAAATCATCTCACAAACATCTACCCCCATTTCTTCAAAAGTGTGCACAAGCTCAAGAGCTATAGGATGGACCAAGAAAGCTTTCATTTTGGCGCTGTTGAGGATTCTTGGGGGACTTATGAGGTAATTTCCTTCACAATTAGAGTAGTATTTCTTGTGCTTAAGTTTCGATTCAAGTTTCATATCGATATTGTGTGTTTTTGTGGACTTGAGGAAAACTTAGTTAGGGTTTGAGGGAATTGTGAGTTGTGGTGAGCAATTGAGCTCAGTAGAAGTTAGATAAACACCCTAGTGCATGAATTGAGACCCCAACCTGAGAGTTGAAACCCGAAATACGGATTTAGAAATCGATATCGGAAAAGTTATGAAATCTGGGAAGCTTTTATGAGATCTGCTATCACCCGGGACATCCTAAAATAAAATTGAATGGACGGTGACATGTGCAGGCATCCAGGAAGCTACCACCAAGACCCTAGCCCCTAACTCCATGACCCGGCCGCCAATTAATTCCCTCTGGACGCAAATTGCGGCCAGACCTGCACCAAATTGGGTTGTTTTGGTTCTGCTGCTCCTACATCTGTAGTTTAGGCCCGTGCCATGTATAGATTTGTCTAATTTGACCTAGGGTGAAATCTGGAGCCTATTTCCTTAGTTACTGTTTTGGATTCGTGTTTCCGTATTCCGTATTTTTAATTCTGAATTTGTGTATTGTGTTTTACCTCGACTATTTGGCGTTTATACGACGATATCGAGGGTTGTTGATGGTTTTGGAAGGCGTTGTCCATAGGTTCTAACCTATAGATCATAGCGTATCGTTTTGGGATTCGTATGCCGTTTTAGCTTTGATTTAGTTTTAATACGCAATACGATACTTTGAAGTGTAGGTACCCCATGAAGACTCCGGGACGACAAGCAAGCGCGTGGCGACGTCCACAAATGAAGACGCAAGGTGAGTAGATTATATATACTGGGGAAGTCGGGTGGATGGCGTATAGCACCCCCGCAGTCCGTAGTTGATATACTATATATATGTATGATAGTTATAGCGTGTTGTGTATATTGTGTTAGGTGTCTTATGGATAGTTTAGGATTAGAAGCAACTAGTGTAGTTCATAGTCGTGAACCCTAGATTGGATTTACACCTACACGTACACCCGTGTACATTCATTATACTTGCACAGTGTTTGATGATATTGGACGATATTGGAGGTGAGTCGATGATTTTGGGCATTGTGCCGCGAGATCGGTGATTTGATATGACTCGTATGTGGGATACGACATGTGATCTCTAGCTGGCCTTGGAACGTGTGTTTACACACGCAGTTATATTGATGGTATCAGTTGTACTAGACTTAGATCAGTACCCCAGATTATGTGCTGTGATGATGCGAATACCAATTAATTGATGAGCTGATTGTGATAATTGACCCGTACCCAGCTATTGGGATGTCGTACGACGATTTACCGTACGAGCTTTATATTAATGATAGATCTGCACTCATGACTGAGGATTGTCATATGATATACTGTATTGTACGCGATACTATTGAGGCGGGATCACCGACTATTATATGTATATATATTTATATCGACTCAAAATTAGGTGGATTCCATACCCCTCCCAGTTGACTTGATACTTAGATCTGTAGTTTGCATAGTAGATGTTAGACTAGACCCAAGTCATACCTATTTCAACAACTAACGAATCGGGAGTATCTTAAAAACACTGTAGCTCTTATTTTACAAAAACCCTGATTTGTTTTATTTCAAATGGCAAGCTGCATTATTTTTCATTTACCATTTATTCTACGGCTCGCATTGCATTGCATGCTTATATGTTATTGATTCATGCTCCTTTGTGCATATGCCTTTACATAATTCCATGCTCATATTAGTGTTTCATGTTGCATGTATTATAATTCATGGATTTCGCACTGTGATATGGTGGCATATGATGAGTCTGGATTGTTTTACTCCTGCGTATATATATCAGTGGTATGGGACGCTGAAATATATATGTATACCCAGAGTATATATATATTAGTGGTATGGGACGCCGATATATATATACACCTACTTAGTATATCATCATAATGATCTATACAAACTTATATATGCAGCCCGATATATGAGAGTGGGGGCTGACCCGGACTGACGGATGCCCGATATATGAGAGTGGGGGCTGATCCGGACTGACGGATACCCGATATATGAAAGGAGCCTATGTGCTCGGAGCCTATGTGCTCGAGATGAAAGGAGCCTATGTGCTCGATATGAAAGGAGCCTATGTGCTCAATATGAGAGGAGCCTTTATGGTCGATGGTATATTATATCTCCCCTAATCCACATTTATTTTATCTACATTGCATCATGTATTAGTAGTACCTGATAGAGTACCTTCATGGATGTTGCATACATATCGGATACATGATATGTGGGATTTACTTGATATTGAGATATATACTTGTGTCGATGCTCGACACTGATTTTCTGATGACTTCATTCGTGATACCTTCTGCTTTCATTTCACCGCATACATACATCGTATTTATGATATGTTATTACGTGAGGCACTGGCACGAGTTCTTGGCAATACACTTATGTTCAGATGTTACATTGGCCATGCTTCAGACTTATTCATTTGAGGTTTATATTATATACTGATTGTATTGACCTAGGATTAGGTCTTGCTTTCGATTTCTGCTTGTAGATATTTTCTATTCACGAGTTGGCAACTCACCCCCGTTGTGCCACAGTTCTTGCAGGTTTTCCGTACAGGTTCCATAGCGGCATTTCTGACACACTGCTTTCCTTTGCGGGTGATTTGCTTGGTAGGTAGGTTCTTTGTATCAGAACCGCCGCTGTACATGTATTATTCATTGTATCTAGAAATCCATCAACCAAAACTTGTATATTTTTTCAGACTTAGACACTAGTGATGTATTATATTCTACCTTAGAGTCGCGCTCAGTAGTATTACGATTTTCTTGCTTATTGGAGATTCTCTTGGGTTTTGATCCTCGCCCTTCGGCGTTGTATATTATATTGCTTATGTGGGTTGTGCTCTTTGTTATGCGTAGTAAGTGTTTGATAAAATGCCTCAATGGAAAATTTACAAAATATGTTTCTTTACTTTTAAAATGGTTTTAGATTTCTGGGCTTTTGGCTTACTTGGATCAGATGGAGTCCTATAGACTTCATATGTTTCAAGGGCCAGTCACGTGCTCTTTCGGGTCGTGACAAAGTTGGTATCAGAGTGCTAGGTTAACCTTGGTTCGAGTCTAAGTTTGACTATGTGGAGCCTAGGGTGTCTATATATATACGGAACTTAGGCCTGACCTTACGGAACTTAGACTTAGTCGAGGGGGTATTAGACGCGAACTTTCGTCGCGTAGGATGACCCTTGGTTGATGGAATAGGTGACTAAAGTAGAGTGACGTACCGTGGGTATGTTCCGCGGCATACTTACGACACGCCACTCCGCTTAAGGAACCTTAGGATGCATATATTTTCGAGATCAGTGATTCTCTTCATATCCATGATTATACATCCATTTGAGATCCTCGATTCTATTAGTCCATGATCATACCTTCATTGATGTTGTTCCTTCTTTTGATCATGTATCCATTCTGGATCTGTTGTTTTCTTTCTAGCCATCGATCTGCTCTCTTCGATACTCGATTGAGGTTCCTGTCGCTATTGTTGAGCGCAGTTGGGCTGTTGCTAGTGTTACGGTCAGGGCGAGCTCGTCTGGTACGAGGGCCGACCGTTGTGTTTTCTGGTGATATGGGAACGTCTCGAGTTAGTATTGGTGATTGTGACCTCTAGTGGAGGCGAGTGCTTGGTTTTGCATCGGATGATCGGGCCATTGTTAGAGCTGTCAGTTGAGAGAGGACTGTTGATGTATAACATACCTTAGAGATTATGATGTCGCCTACCGTGCAGACAGATGAACTAGCTGTTGCTGAGATTGACAGGATGTCGCTTCCGGAGCCTACGAGCTGAGATCGCCGGAGCTTCCAGGCAGATATGAGACAGATGATAGCTAGTCTACCCGATTTGAGAGACGAAGGTGATTCGTCCGATTTATGCGCCGGAGCAGGCCCAGTTGAGTTAAAGATTTCCAGTATGGAAAGTCTTACTCATATCTAGAGCAGACCGATTTAGAGAGGACCGCCAGTGTATTTCCTTTCCTGGAAGATTGAGGCATTGTTTAGCGTACAGACGAATGAGCCAGTTGCTGCTGCAAATGACGAGATATCGCCCAGATGATTAGAGCTACTACAGCATGAGTATATACTTAGAGATATAATGGACAGTCGCTAGTCACCGAGGGTGAATGACTAGGACATGTGATTCGTTCGCTTACCCAGATGAGAGGTCATCGGATAGATTGCTTCCAGCTAGAGACGACTTCACGCGGAGACGTTGAGAGTCGACAGAAACGATCGAATGTCAGGAACCGGCTATTCCAAGTTTAAAGTATTCGGAAAGACATGCAGGCGATTCTATGGACCCTCTAGAAGAATGAAACCCTAACTCGACTTAATGACCGTGTGAAAGCCTTTGAAGCTTAGAGTTTGCGGCAGTTCCGCGGCGCCATTAGTGAGGCTTGGGTTTGCCCTTCTACGGATGGACCACTGATGCTGTGGTATGTACTCGATACGATTAAACTGTACTCAAGATGTTGATCTCCTGGGGGATTATGAGGTTCTGACGAGTCAATCGGATGGTTCGACATCATTCGGATATCATGTGATGGGACACACTGCTTGGGAGACTCCAGATACGAGCATAGCCGTTGGAGCACGGTTCATGCAGCCATGATGAGACGAGTCCGAATTAGTCGACATTGAAGCAGAGTGAAGTAAAGAGTTCGCAAGAGGTTTCGACGAGATGACGTTCCCACTCCGCTGACATCAGAGATGCGATACGCACGCAGAGGCATTGTATATGGATATACCTCCCAGAAGGAGTTGCGATAAGTATGAAGCCGTTCCAGAACAAGAATTAGCTTCAGCAATGGACGATAACTTCCGGGAAATTCGGCAGGAATGATATTTGAGAGTGACCTCGACAGGACCTTTCTGGAATACTACGAGAAGACCTGGACCCAAGAAGGGTCATATTGTGCACACCCAGCAGGCCAGAGTTCGGCATCATCGACGAGGTAGTTGACCAGGTTCGGATAAAGGACCTTACCCAGATGTGTTGCGAGTTGATCGAGAACGGACGAGTATTGAGTATTCCTTCGATGGTTGGGACGCGTTCCCGAGGACCTGTTCGGCCAGACATCTTCTACAAAATGATGAAGCTACAGAGTACGCGATTTCGAATCCGTGCGAGAGACTTCGGATTGACCATGGCCGAGAACAGTGCAGTGCTTAGATAGCATGGCATGACGTCATAATGGACGACGATAGAGACAAGTGGAACCAGAGGTTCGTGCGAGACACTGACGAGCTGTCATTACTTCCCGTCGAGACTAGAGACCTGATATGCTTACAGAGGCATTGGGATACGACCAATTTCCGAGAAAAATTTATGCTGAGGACACAGATGTCCATCGAGCGAGAAGAGATTATGCAAGAGTACCAGACTTTGTACAGACCGGCATAGGTAAGATCGGAAGAGACCTTGAGCAGGATTCCTTCCAGGACACTGCTGCAATGATATTTGCACCCAGGATCAGATGTGTTACGTGCATTCAGAGAGCCATAGGCCGACGCCAACAACTTGCTGCTTTACAAGTGGTCGTGAGGATTGACCGAGAGATGACCAGAGAAGTGCCAGAACGGGATCGTCCCCGTTAGCACACCTGACAGGGCCGATGAGCCGATTGATTGTGAGATTGGTAATCCGCAGAGGAGATAAGGACCCACAGACAGAAGATGCCAGACCATGAGCAAGAGGCAAGTAGATGTCTTGCGCTGCTAGCATTGGATGCACCTTTAGTGTTTTGAGGTACGATTTTGGTGCACACCAGATGCACTAAATCGGGTTTCCTTGTGCATGTCAGATGCACCTGGTTTTGCTGTCAGGAACACACGTTGCCTATGACAGTTGTTGAGTGCACACCCGTTGCACCTGAATGATACTTATGTGGATTTTGTTTTTCGTGCGCACCTGACGCACGGGGTATTCTTATATACGCCTTAGGATTGATGTTTGTGGAGCCCCGACAATTTGGATTTTTTTTTTGCTGAAATGTTTTAGTACTTGGGGGTTTAAATTTAAATACGGGGACCGAATTTATTTAAAGGGGGTAGATTGTAACATTTCAAAATAATAAAATACCATTTTTGGGAAATTTTATGATTTAATATTACTTTATTGAATATTTTAATAATTCGGTATAATTAAATACAAATAAATGGAGAAAAATTTGGAAAAACTATGGAAAATTCTAAAATAGGGTAATTTAGAGAATTATGCCATTTTTAAGTTGTTATGATTAGTTATATGCTAATTTAGTGCTAATCGCGATTAAAAATCGCTAATCGGGTTTTCGGGCAATTTTGTGCAAAACATGCACATATCATTTCCTACACTTGTGTTGCATTTTTCTTGCCATGGTTTTATTTTGGGGTTCACTATTTGAGTGAGAAGGATTTTGAGGGAAAAGAAAAGAACGGAAAAAGAATTGATTAGAATAATGTGGTAGTAGGTGAGAGAGAGAGAGGTGAGGGGGGTTCATTTGACCATGAGACATCTCTTCTCTCTTCATTTTTTTCATCCCTCTTCCCCTTCTCCTCCTCCTGCTGCTGCTCCTTCATCTCCCTCCCCTCTTCAAGCCCCAAATCATCTCACAAACATCACCAAAACCCTACCCCCATTTCTTTAAAAGTGTGCACAAGCTCAAGAGCTATAGGATGGACCAAGAAAGCTTTCATTTTGGCGCTGTTGAGGATTCTTGGGGTCTTATGAGGTAATTTCCTTCACAATTAGAGTAGTACTTCTTGTGCTTAAGCTTCAATTCAAGTTTCATATCGATATTGTGTGTTTTTGTGGACTTGAGGAAAACTTAGTTAGGGTTTGAGGGAATTGTGAGTTGTGGTGAGCAATTGAGCTCAGTAGAAGTTAGATAAACACCCTAGTGCATGAATTGAGACCCCAACCTGAGAGTTGAAACCCGAAATACGGATTTAGAAACCGATATCGGAAAAGTTATGAAATCTGGGAAGCTTTTATGAAATCTGCTATCACCCGAGACATCCTAAAATAAAATTGAATGGACAGTGACATGTGCAGGCACCCAGGAAGCTACCACCAAGACCCTAGCCCCTAACTCCATGACCCGGTCGCCAATTAATTCCCTCTGGCCGCAAATTGCGGCCAGACCTGCACAAAATTGGGTCGTTTTGGTTCTGCTGCTCCTACATCCGTAGTTTAGGCCCCTGCCATGTATAGATTCGTCTAATTTGACCTAGGGTGAAATCTGGAGCCTATTTTCTTAGTTGCTGTTTTGGATTCGTGTTTCCGTATTCCGTATTTTTAATTCTGAATTTGTGTATTGTGTTTTACCTTGACTATTTGGCGTTTATACGACGATATCGAGGGTTGTTGATGGTTTTGGAAGGCGTTGTCCATAGGTTCTAACCTATAGATCATAGCGTATCGTTTTGGGATTCGTATGCCGTTTTAGCTTTGATTTGGTTTTAATACGCAATACGATACTTTGACGTGTAGGTACCCCATGAAGACTCCGGGACGACAAGCAAGCGCGTGGCGATGTCCACAAATGAAGACGCAAGGTGAGTAGATTATATCTACTGGGGGAAGTCGGGTGGATGGCGTATAGCACCCCCGTAGTCCGTAGTTGATATACTATATATATGTATGATAGTTATAGCGTGTTGTGGATATTGTGTTAGGTGTCTTATGGATAGTTTAGGGTTAGAAGCAACTAGTGTAGTTCATAGTCGCGAACCCTAGAATGGATTTACACGTGCACCCGTGCACATTCATTATATTTGCACTGTGTTTGATGATATTGGACGATATTGGAGGTGAGTCGATGATTTTGGGCATTGTGCCGCGAGATCGGTGATTTGATATGATTCGTATGTGGGATACGACATGTGATCTCTAGCTGGCCTTGGAACGTGTGTTTACACACGCAGTTATATTGATGGTATCAGTTGTACTTGACTTAGATCAGTACCCCAGATTATGTGCTATGATGATGAGGATACCAATTAATTGATGAGCTGATTGTGATAATTGACCCGTACCCAGCTATTGGGATGTCGTATGACGATTTACCGTACGAGCTTTATATTAATGATAGATCTGCACTCATGACTGAGGATTGTCATATGATATACTGTATTGTACGCGATACTATTGAGGCGGGATCACCGACTATTATATGTATATATATTTATATCGACTCAGATTTAGGTGGATTCCATACCCCTCCCAGTTGACTTGATACTTAGATCTGTAGTTTGCATAGTAGATGTTAGACTAGACCCAAGTCATACCTATTTCAACAACTAACGAATCGGGAGTATCTTAAAAACACTGTAGCCCTTATTTTACAAAAACCATGATTTGTCTTATTTCAAATGGCAAGCTGCATTATTATTCATTTACCATTTATTCTACGGCTCGCATTGCATTGCATGCTTATATGTTATTGATTCATGCTCCTTTGTGCATATGCCTTTACATAGTTCCATGCTCATATTAGTGTTTCATGTTGCATGTATTATAATTCAGGGATTTCACACTGTGATATGGTGGCATATGATGAGTCTGGATTGTTTTACTCCTGCGTATATATATCAGTGGTATGGGACGCTGAAATATATATATATACCCAGAGTATATATATATTAGTGGTATGGGACGCCGATATATATATACACCTACTTAGTATATCATCATGATGATCAATACAAACTTATATATGCATCCCGATATATGGGAGTGGGGGCTGACCCGGACTGACAGATGCCCGATATATGAGAGTGGGGGCTGACCCGGACTGACGGATGCCCGATATATGAGAGTGGGGGCTGACCCGGACTGACGGATGCCCGATATATGAAAGGAGCCTATGCGCTCGGAGCCTATGTGCTCGAGATGAAAAGAGCCTATGTGCTCGGAGCCTATGTGCTCGATATGAAAGGAGCCTATGTGCTCAATATGAGAGGAGCCTTTATGGTCGATGGTATATTATATCTCCCCTACCCCACATTTATTTTATCTGCATTGCATCATGTATTAGTAGTACCTAATAGAGTACCTTCATGGATGTTGCATACATATCGGATACATGATATGTGGGATTTACTTGATATTGAGATATATACTTGTGTCGATGCTCGACACTGATTTTCTGATGACTTCATTCGTGATACCTTCTGCTTTCATTTCATCGCATACATACATCGTATTTATGATATGTTATTACGTGAGGCACTGGCTCGAGTTCTTGGCAATACACTTATGTTCAGATGTTACATTGCCACTTTACCATGCTTCAGACTTATTCATTTGAGGTTTATATTATATACTGATTGTATTGACCTAGGATTAGGTCTTGCTTTCGATTTCTGCTTGTAGATATTTTCTATCCACGAGTTGGCAACTTACCCCCGTTGTGCCACAGTTCTTGTAGGTTTACCGTACAGGTTCCATAGCGGCATTTCTGGCACACTGCTTTCCTTTGCGGGTGATTTGCTTGGTAGGTGGGTTCTTTGTATCAGAACCGCCGTTGTACATGTATTGTTCATTTTATCTAGAAATCCATCATCCAAAACTTGTATATTGTTTCAACTTAGACACTAGTGATGTATTATATTCGACCTTAGAGTCGCGCTCAGTAGTATTACGATTTCCTTGCTTATTGGAGATTCTCTTGGATTTTGATCCTCGCCCTTCGGCGTTGTATATTATATTGCTTGTGTGGGTTGTGCTCTTTGTTATGCGTACTAAGTGTTTGATAAAATGCCTCAATGGAAAATTTACAAAATATGTTTCTTTACTCTTAAAATGGTTTTAGATTTCTGGGCTTTTGGCTTACTTGGATCAGATGGAGTCCTATAGACTTCATATGTTTCAAGGGCCAGTCACGTACTCTTTCGGATCGTGACAAAGTGGGGTCTGACGTTTACCACTCTTAGACTGGATATGCGACATATCAGACGAAGAGACCGGACTGTACGGTAGTGTTACTGATTGGATTCACAGGAGTGTGTGCAGGCTTGCTTGTTGACCCTCTGATCGCTCAATACCCGGGTGGCTGTTATGTTTAGCTGACCGCTTGCAGCTTTGGGTGTTTGATATGATCATCACCTACTGCCGGCGTATTGACGAGTCTTTAGAGTCCTACACAGAGGTTTCCGGGCTCAGGAAAAACGGAGTAGGAGCATATATGTGATATGTGTGGGACCGAGATTAATACGATATGTGATACCGTATTCTATTCTAGCGATATGTGATATCGGCCGGGTAAATGTGATATAGCCGGGTTATCGGATCAAGTGTTGATTCGATAAAATGATACATTTAATATTAGTCGGTTATATGTAATATAGCCGGGTTATTAAATCAAGTGTTGATTTATTAATTTAATGTATAATTATATTTGATATATTAAATTACATTAACTAATATTAGCTCACTTAAGAATTACTTTTTCTCACTTGATGATACATTGATATATATGTGATATATGTTAATTGTATTATTTTCTTTTGATACAAAATATTATATATTTGATATATGATATTGTAACATGCTAGGTTACAAATGCAACTA
Organism: Agapanthus africanus; assembly: GCA_030015575.1. Lineage (NCBI taxonomy): Eukaryota > Viridiplantae > Streptophyta > Magnoliopsida > Asparagales > Amaryllidaceae > Agapanthus > Agapanthus africanus. The sequence goes on from CM057343.1 coordinate 519,200,776, forward strand.
GGGTTTATGAGACATGAACCATGCTAGGGTTAGATTAGGGTTTATCTTTATTATTACGGAAATTCAAAAATTATGGAATTAGTCATGGTTGATATTTTGGAAGAAGCTTGTAGACTTCTTTGATTTTGTCCACCATTTTTGTCTACCTTAAGATATTTGTTAACCTAACTTTAACCCTAGCTAATAGCTAAGTCTCTGCAAGGGTTAAGCATGCCATGCTTAACCCATGGTTGCATTTCTAACCTCACACAACAATTCATTTTATCACTTGCATCTTCTTCTTCCTCTACACAAAAAGCTTTCTAGTTTTTTCATAAGTGATGAATGTTTGTGAGAAAAAGAAATATAAAGAGAGAAAAATTCCTACTTCATCATCCTCATCTATTCTAGCCACTTAGATTAGGGTGTTTTCTTCACTAATACCTCATTAGTGAAGTTGGGTTTGTGTTTCCTCAAGGTAGATCGTCTTAGATTTCGAAGACTTCAAGCAAGATGTATCATTCACCTCATGGAGCCTCCCGGGAGTCCGGGAACTTGATGATCGCAGCAAAGAGACCTCAACTCGGAGCTTATGAAGCGAAGGAATGGACTACAAAGGTTGTAATCCCTCTCACTTAGTAGTAAAAATGTTTGCTTTAAGTTTTAGTTTAATTCTCTAGTTAAAGATCTTGTGTTAGGGTTGTTTAAACATGACAAAATTTTAAATTGGCATGGATGATACTACCCGAATGCCTGCTGTCTTGATTAATAACCCAACAGGGAGTTCAACTCCCACTCTAGGGGTTAAGCCCCTTTTTCCGCTGGCACTCAGCGGCCGCGTATCGGACACATGACCCGCTGGAGCCCAGCGTCAATATGCTGAACACGTGACCTACTGGCGCTTAGCACCTACGAGCAACGTACGTGACCCGCCGGCGCCCAGCAGCTAACCGCTCTCTCACGTGTCTTTAGGACGATCCTCACCCCTCTTTTCCAACACGTTTCACACTCGAAATACTTCCCCGCACCCCGTAAGGGGGCTACTAGCCTCTGAAAGTATGTCTTACCACCTCTACAAGTTTTCTATGAACATCAAGAAAGCAATTTAAAAATTTTAGAGGGCTGAGTATACTAAACAAGATCATACTAGAGTTTTAGGGTTTCAAAGATTAGCAAACTAAGTTCTAAACTAAGTGAAGAGGTGCTACAACCTTTGTAACCAAGTCCTTCACTTCAATAGCTCCTTGTAGTAGCATATTGAACTCTTTCTAGGGCTCCACTTGAAGAAAGGAACAATCTTGCTTTGTCATCGAAGATGATCCACTTTGAAGCTTCTCACACTCCAGGTCATACTTCACTAATTTATGAATTAGTGAAGAGAACAACCTATATTAATATACTAGAGTAGTGTAGGTTGATGAAGTAGCGATTTTTTTCACTAAAAATTCTTCTCTTATTTTTCTTCTTGCATGAATGGTGTAGGAAGTGAAGAAAAAGGAAGAAAAAGAAGATGGTTGTGTGAGAATGAGATAAACTAGGAATTGTGATCAAGATTCATATGAATTCTACCATGCTTGCCTCGTTTAGAGTAAAACAAGAATGACTCACTTAAAGAAATATGAGTCATTCTCCTTACATTTAAAAAGATAAATGATAAATCCAAATGTTCTTATCCTCATTTCTATGTAATTCTCATACATCCATCTTATGTGTATCATCAACCATGATACAAAAAGAATAAATAATTATATAAAATATATAAATATATATAAAGAGAAGAAAATCTTAAGTAAGCATGATATATATATATATCAAATTATTAAATCAACACTTAATTCAATAATCCAGTTATATCATATAAAACCCGGCTAATATAAAAAAACGCTAGATTAGAATGCGGTATCATATACTCGTATTTAATCAAGCTCCCGTACATATCTCTATACATTCCCTACTTCGTTCGCTTGAGCTAGGAAACCTCTATGTGGTTCTTTAAAGACTCTCCAATAGCTGGCAGTACGTAATGATCACATCAAACACCTACAAGCCGTCAGCGGTACTAGCTGGACGTAACGGCTACCCATGTATTGAATGAATAGAAGATCAACAAGCAAACTTGTCCAAACTCCTGTAGAGCCTATAAGCAACACTTACCGTACCGTCCGGTCTCTTCGTCTGATATATCGCATATTAAGTCTAGGGGGTGGAATCGTTAGACCCCAATAACTCGATAAGTCATGCCGATATGTGGCCTATAACCTTTCGAGAAACTACCGATGACACTTATCAGTAAATCTCTACAGCCCTGGCCAGGGACTTGCTGTCACGACCCAAAATTTGGCACGTGACCGGCATGAGAATTATGTGAAGTCTATAGGACCCAGCCGTAATTTAAGTAAGCCGAAGCATAGAAATCTAAACTTTTTTGTGGAAAATAGTGGAGGTGCGGTTTTGAAACATCGGCATAATGAATTCAAGACTTTCTTTAAAAGTATAAGCAATATCATATGAAAATGTAACAGTTTACATACTATCTTTGAAAACATTTTCGTCCTTGAAATTTGGGTAGCACCTCCCTTGTATATTTTGATCCAAAACCACATACATGAAATAATATAGGCATCCACAAGAAGGAGCTAGCTCTTCGCCAATTGGCGGAATCACAACCACGCAATAAAGCATATATATACGACGCCCTACGGAGAAGATCAATCATAGAAAGAATAATAAGTACAACCCAAGACACAATCCAGCTCAAAAGAATGACAATGCACCCATCTCGTTCTAAGTCTCGAGAATATACAAGTCTGTGTCTAGGTCTACCAAATATACAAAGTCTGGTTTCTGGTTGATGGAGCTTTAACTATATACAACAGAAATAATAGGTACAAGTATGGTCATGATCCAAATATGTATCCTACCTACCAAAGCAAAACACCCTAAAGAAAGTTGTGTGCCAGCGAGCCGCTACTGATCCGAGAGGACGAACCTGCAAGAAAACTGTGGCACAATGGGATGAGTTGCCAACTCGTGAGTAGAAAATATCAGCAGGTAGAAATCGAATGAACAACGATCCCTATGTCCTACTGCAACATAATGGTAATACTATATGGTAATCAGGGTGATCATGTATACAAATGGGTACAAATATGTTGTCATGCCAGTATCAATATATGTATCAAGTCATCTGAGTCATATGCATGTATGTATGTGAATATCCAACGTGTCCATCAACAACACATCAACATCATAAAACATGAGTGTCCATCATCGACACTTGAAATATCATAAAAACCCGTTTCCAGCGTCGACACGTAAATCCTCATATCTCGGGCTCCGTCTCATCGGATCATCCCTCATATCCATCTGATCTCACGACTCCGGTCGGTATCCTCCGAATCCGCCGAGCCCAAACTATCACCGGTCGGTAGTGCTCCCCTGCCGGGCTCAACGCCTTTCATTACGATCTTCATGCCCCGGGGTACCGCACCGGGCCACCATATACCCGCAGAAGGTGCCTCCTCACTCCTCGAATCGGGTAACTTATAGCTCAGAACTGAGAAAACTCATAGTGGACGCCACAAATAACATCACGAGAAACCACATTTTTAAAACAGATCATATTTTCCTTTGAAATATAATCACGGTTCTCAAATCAAGAGATCTTATGAAAACAGCATCTCAAGGCATGTAACCATAAAGTGCAGTATATGCAAGCATAGAACAATACTTTACGTATCTCAAGTGTTATCATGTAAGCATGTCATGTGATAATTACTAAGCAATGATTGTACTTTTCAGTTAAAAGCAATGCAGTGATATAGCAGTTCTATTATGTATGTGGCATGGCAATTACCGATGATGAATGTGTGAACCGGTAAATCTGTGTAAGTGTAATATGCGAATCATCGGTAATGGTGCAGGTGTACTAGCAGACGAAGCCATATACTGGTAAGTACCGGGAAATGTCATAAGGAAAATATACAACACAAGCATGAATGGTATAAGGTACACACCTACACCTAGATAAATCAATATAAACCATTATCCACCAAGGTGTTTAGAAATCAATGATTCTCCGAATCAAGACAATCCAAAAGTCGGCGATCCCGCCTCATAGTATCAGATGGGGTAACATCATCGAACGTCATCCTCAAGTCACGTGTGTCGATCAATCATCCGGTATATCTCATCGCGTATGGTAATCCATTGTACGGTGCCATCAAATTATATTAAGGATCTATCATCTTATACTTAACAAAGGTACGGATCTATGGTCTCGTACATTCTATCATCTCTTGTTCTCATATTCACATATATATATATAACTCAATCTCGTATCGTATCTTGGCATGTGTGTGTGTGCGCGCGTGTGCATGTGTGTGTTTGTGTATCGTCACATCCTCATATCAACATATTCACTCATGTCCTCTTATTTCATTATATCCTCTTTTCATCATTTCATTTCATACTAAATCTTGTGATTATATCCGTAAGTTCATAGCATAGGTTTCTCCAAAATGTATTCTATATATCTGTTCTCCCATTACTATGGTTGCAGGGGTGCTATATGCCATCCACCTGACTTCCCCCGTAGATATAGATCTACTCACCTGCAATATCCTTTTTTAGCCGAAGTCGATGAACATCTTGATCTCCTTCATCGTCTCGGAAGTCCACGCGGAGGTACCTACACATCAGTACACATCGTAACAATATCGAAACCAAATCCGAAAACCGATACGGCACGTGAAGTGCTCATAAGTTATAACCTATAGCCCATGCATTCAAGAACAACCAAATAACCCTCAGCGTTGACGTTCAAACGTCCAACGACCGTGTCCAAACTCAAATACCAAAATCAAGTTTTCACAAATCGGAAACCCGAAATCAGCAACTTAGAAAAACACTCTCAAATTCTAACCTAGGTCAAATTAAGAGATTTTGTATATAGGGTAGGTCTATACATCAGATAACAGAGCTACGGACCAAGACTCAACCAAATACACTAAGACCAGGCCGCAATTTGCGGCCTGGGAGAATATTTAATTGCGGCCTGGGAGAATATTTCTGCGGCAAAAAATAAGGATTTGGTGTCTCGGGTCTCTGGGGTAAATTTGTGGTAGCCTGCATACCTCACTGTATTGGGAACTTATTTTATAGAGCTCTAGGGTCATAGCAAATTCTACAGAGTCATCACAATTCGTCAAAAACCGACATCAGGAAAATTCTAAGTTCGTGTTTTTGGGATCTAGTCTCAAGTTTATCAGGAATTATGATCACTAAGGGTTTGTAATTACTAACTAAACCTCAATTACATCTCTACAACTTAAATTCTCCACTAACAATCATCGTAGAATTTTCCAAGATCACTAATCTAACTTAATCGAACTCTAAACATAACTAGGAGGTTAAGAAACGTGATAGAAAGAAGGAAAGTGAAGGGTTTACCTCTTGGAGAAACTGAAGAAAATTCCAAGATGGTTCAATGTGTTCAAAATCCAAACTTGAGCTCACCATGGGGTGTAGGATAAAGTGGTGTACAATTTTTGTGAAGGTGAGGTGAGATTTTGGTGAGGTTTGAGTGGTGTTTTGGAGGAGGTAGTGAGGTGGAGGAAGGTGGAAGTGAAGAAGAAGATGAAGGGGTTAAAGTGAAGAAAAAGAGATGAAGAAATGAGATGGGAGCCATGGTCAAGGGAAGACCCCCCCCCCCTCTCTTACCCATGCCTCAAAGTCCCCTCTTTGTCTCTTTGTCATCCATTTTCTTTTTGTTTTCTTTTTCTTTTCTCTTTCATTTGAAACCCAAATATCACAATGCACATGAAGACATGCATGAAAATGAAATGTGTCATGGTGCACTAGCCATGGTTATTAAGAAGTTGGATTTAGCTTAAAGCATGATTAGTGGTGCACTAATCAAGTTTAACATAAACTTGTATATAATTAATTGCATAATTATTTATAAAATATCCAAAGCCAATAAATGCCTTTTTAATTAATAATTCATATTAATATCCAATTATTTTCAAAATATTGGTATATAATTATACCATTTTACGAAAACCCTAAATTCATACTCGAATAGTTTCCGTGAAATTTATTATTTAAAATCCAAAAATATTATTTTATATTTCTGAAATGTTACACTTGCTTTTATAGCTAATCGAGCATAGCACAACATCAACTCCTAATACTGGGAGAGAAGAAACCCCTCCTATCGCTCACTGCCTCCATGTGACTCGGGAGTGTACCCAAAAATCACCTGTTTGCACGACTCAGTAGAGCCGTGGTAGGATGGAAATCAAAGCACGGTGGGAACCATACAAGACACTATTACATCTAGGGTTTACAGACTAACCTGTATAAGTGTCACCAGAGAACCGCTATCTAACGATAGGTATGGTACCATCTAGGAGTTCTCGGAAAGTCCTGTTTGGTATACTCATTCTCCAATGGGCATCTGTGTACAATCTTTGATGTCAAACACCAATGGTTGTGGGATCAACCATCGCACTATACAATGTCAAGAAACGTACACACTAGTCTATTCTGGAATATCGATGCCCTGTCTCGATACTCTCTCGACTATGAACTGTTAAGGATGTGCTTGTGGACTACTTAAGCCCCATTAGTATGATCTACATCATAGTCCTAGTAGTCAAGCCAACATCCTAAGGGCTTAACAACATGTATCAAAGAGACAGTAAAACAAAACAAGTGCACATGTTAAGATAAAGAGCAACCAGATATTACACTATCATGTTGAGAAAGAAAGTCCTATATATATGTCCAAGCATCCACTATAATATACAATAATAGCCTCTAGTGCATACATATTCCTAACAATCTCCCATTTGCACTAATGCCAGTTGTTGTAGTATCGCATACCTAACATCCCAAAAAAATCTCTCGAACTGTGTCTGGGGGAAGGCCTTCGTGAGTGGATCCGCTGTGTTGTCCTTCATATCTACTCTCTTGATCTCGATCTCACGGCGATCAACTATCTCCCGGATTAGGTGATACCGTCTCAGAATATGTTTGGATCTCTATTAGGACTGGGCTTCCTTGGCAAAAACCACAGCTCCATTGTTATCACAATATAAGGGTATTGGATCAACAATGGATGGAACCACACCAAGTTCAATCATGAACTTCTTCATCCAAACAGCCTTTTTGGCAGCATCGTTAGTAGCGATGTATTCAGACTTTATCGTAGAGTCTGCTTCGGTATCTTGCTTGGAACTCTTCCAACATACCGCCCCTCAATTAAGGGTGAAGAGGAAGCCCAAGAAAAACTTGCTGTCATCTTTATCACTCTGGAAGCTCGAATCGGTAAAGGACTCCACTTGGAGTTCTCCATTACTATACACTAAGAACATCTCTTTAGTCCTTCATAAGTTCTTAAGAATGTTCTTCAAACCTATTCAGTGCTTCTCCTCTGGGTTTGATTGATACCTACTTAGTACCCTAAGTGCATAAGCTACATCCGGTCTGTTGCATAACATCGCGTACATGATAGACCCAACTGCAGAAGCATATGGTATCACGTTCATGCGAGCCTTTTCCAAATCAGTCTTGGGAGACATCTCTTTGGAGAGAGTGATTCCTGAACAAGCGGGTAAATTACCATGCTTAGAATCTTCCATACTAAATCTCTTTAGTATGGTGTCTATGAACCTGTATTGGGACAATCCAAACATCCATTTAGATCTATCCCTCTAGATTTTTATCCCCATGATGTAGGAGGCATCACCCAGACCTTTCATGGAGAACTTTTGTGATAAGAAGTGTTTGACCGAGTGCAACATAAGATAATCTCTTATCTAGGGTATGTCATCCACGAACAATACGAGGAATACGACCTTACTCTTTACTACTTTTTTATATATACATGGTTCATTTATGTTTTTGATGAAGTCAACCTCTTTGACTGCAACATCTAAACAGACGATCCAACTCCGCGACGCCTGCTTTAATCCGTAGATTGATTTAAGCAGTTTGTACACCTTTCTGCTACTCCGACTGTCTACGAAGCCCTCTGGTTGTGTCATATACACACTCTCTTCTAAATCACCATTTAGAAAAGCGGTCTTGATGTCCATCTGCCAGATTTCATAGTCATAGAATGCAGCAATGGCAAGTAGGATCCTGATGGAGTGAAGCATAGACATTGGAGAAAAGGTCTCGTCATAATCGACACCTGGTCGTTGACGAAAACATTTTGCTACAAATCTAGCTTTGAAGGTCTCAACCTTTCCATCTACACCAATCTTCTTTTTGAAGATCCACTTGCTCCCAATGGGTTTTACTCCTTCAAGAGCAACGTCCAAAGTCCATACCTTGTTGGTGTACATGGATTCCATCTCAGATCGCATAGCATCCAGCCATTTCACAGAGTCTCCACTTGTGATGGCCTGCTCGAAACTAGTGGGTCATCATCTTCCATGATGCAATCCTCGCTCCCACTGTCTATGAGGAAACCATAGTATCTCTCAGGTAGGTGAGAAAACCTACTAGATCTACAGAGTGACTGAGGTTCGTCAGGGACTATTGAATCCTCCGGTTCTACCAAATCATCTGTTATAGTTTGTGTTTCTGGAATTTCATTCAGTTCTACTGCACTACCACAAATTTCTTTTATGAGAAATTTCTTTTCTAAAAAGGTGGCGTGTTGAGCAACAAACACCTTTTGTTCTTTAATGTGGTAGAATAGATATCCATTTGAATGCTTTGGATATCCCACAAACCTATACAAAACTGATTGTGTTTCGAGTTTGTTCGAATTCTATTTTTTAACATAGGTCGGAAAACCTCATATATTAACTCGCTTAAGATATGGTTTTTTTCCACTCCATATCTTATATGGTGTTTTAGGCACAGATTTTGATGGAACTTGATTCAATAGGTATGCAGCTGTCTCAAGTGCATAACTCCAAAAGGAAATAGGTAACTCAGCATTACTCATCATAGAGCGCACCATATCTAATAGGGTGCTATTCCTCCACTCTGATACACCATTGTGTTGTAGTGTATACGGAGGAGTAAGCTGAGAGAGAATCCCATTCTCTTTTAGATAATCTCGGAATTCCGTGCTTAAGTATTCGCCTCCTCGATCGGATCGTGGGATTTTGATACTTTTACCCGTCTGGTTCTCTACTTCATTCTTATATTCCTTGAATTTCTCAAAGGCTTCTGACTTGTGTTTCAACAAAAACACATGTTCGAATCTAGAAAGATCATCGGTGAATGTAATGAAGTATGAGGAATCATTCCTGGCATGTGTAGACATAGGACCGCACACATCACTATATATCGGTCCTAAGAGTTCGATAGCTCTTGATCTGTATCCCGTAAACAGAGTTTTGGTCATCTTTTCTTTAAGACATGACTGGCAAGTTTCATAAGATGTAAATTCGAACGGATTCAAATATACATTTTTATGCAACTTAGCTAATCTGGTCGCATTGATATGACCAAGTATACAGTGCTATAAAAAGGCTTCGTTCATATCTGAACTTTTTCTCTTGTGAGTGTTTTGTATATTTAGAACTGTATTTTGATTTAGAGCATATAAACCATTACACAACGTACCAAACCCAATCAACACTTGATTTAGGAAAATATTCATATCATTTTTCTCTAATGCAAAGCTATATCCTACTTTATCTAATAAAGAAACAGATATTATATTGCTCATCATTGACGGTACGAAATAACAGTTGTTCAAAATCAATGTATTACCAGTGGGCAATACTAGGTGATATTCGCCGACAGCTTCGGCAACAACAATTGCTCCGTTCCTAGATACCCTGAGAAACATATCACGCTTTCCCAGTTCTCTACTTTTCTTAAACCCTTGTAACAGATTACAAATATGGGATCCTGATCCGGTATCTAATACCCACGACGTAGAGCATAGTGAGAAACAGTTCTCAATAACTAATATACCCGTAGAAGATGCATCAGAATGGTCTTTCTTCATTAGGGTTGCATGGAAATCCTTGCAATCCCCTATCCCTTACCCAGACTTATGACAGTTGTCATAAGATAGAGCGGAACTAACGTTCCCCAACCCAGTATAATAAGCTGGTTCGGTCAATACATCCATTTTATTATCTTGATTAAGGCCTGATATGGTCACTACCTGGAGAGAGAGAAGAAAACACTTTAGCGTGCGCTCTTACAAGATTAGATTGGTTATTATCTTATCTAATCAGGATGGCTCCCACTGTTTTTATCAAATCTTCCTTCAAATCTTAAAAGGTAAGATTAGCCGGGATTAATTACACCCTACAAGTTTGCTAATCGGTCAGCTAGGCTGGTGTTGGTACTCCGAGAGAGTCTCCCCATGCTTTCGCATGGAACTAATTAAATAATCTCGTTTCTACAGGGACATAACCTCGTTAACATCTTTCTAGACACCTACTGGATTAGTTAATTGTAAAGTGTAAAACTCTCTCAGGAATAACACTTACTCGCAGTGGGTATCGTGATCCAATTATCACATAGAAGGTATGCAATCTCATTGCAAATTTCAACACTTGAAATTCCCGATAATGGTTTTTGCCCCATGCGGTTTATGACTTTGGCAATGGTCAACAAATTATAAACCGCAAGTTAAGTTCAACCCGTCATTTCGTGACTGATTTAGACCCACCCGCACGACCCTTCGCAAAGGTCAACAAAGCCGTACTACTATCCTAAACAATCACATCATCATGCGGTAGAAAAACGCTAATTAGCTACCGAACACTACGCCTCGGCAAAGGTCGACAAACATAGCACGAATACTAAACAGTACCTATCTAAAATGACGGAGGGCTACGACTGGTTTTAAAGAAAACCTTTAACGTAATGAACCTGATATCGTTGTAGAATTTAGTGATTTGAAAAGGAGTGGCTTAAGCCCCGCTTTAAAAATCGAGTTGGTTTTTAAAACAAACCGAGTGGGTTGTAGCATTTGCTAGTTTTTGCTAAAGAGCTCATTCTTGGTGAAGGCATCTAGGCTCTTTCCTTATCGAATGATGTGCTGGATATTCATAATGGAATACCGCTATGCAAAGCAATAACTAGAGCTATCTTTTTGAAAAAGTGATTCTACAACATATTTTAGGTTTCTTTTCTTTTCATTAATCCTATTAATGAAGTCCCATCAATTATGTTTCCTAAACATCACAGAAGAAACAAAAATAAAACACACATATATGCCATCCGCATTCGCCACAGGGACCCGGATCTTCACCGTAACATTACTTAACTTACGGCAGGGCGGGGTCAAGACTAGCGCGGATGCAAAACATATATAGTTTTTACTAATATATCATATATATAAGCAGCATTCGCCTCACACAGTTATATGATCACATCACAGCAGAAACATGCATATGAAATATAGGATATATTCAGAGGTCCGTGTTTTAGATTAACCAGTAACAAAAAATACGGATTCCATGTTCGTGATGAATAGCCAAGATCACACCCCTAGACCCCTACGAGAGTGGCAAACAACCCTGCCAATTTTAGAGTTAGGTGACCGATCTCAACTCCTCGAGATGGCCTCCCACTGGACACTAGAACCCGGTTACTTGTGCTCTTCGCCTTGGTTCTATCCTAATACGGAAAGTAAATAATATATATCGAATGGAGACAACAATCTCAACCCAGAAGTGTCCCAATAAAAGAATATTACATATAATAATTTACATGAATGAAAAGAAAAACTCTCATCTTATATAAAATCACCGGCTATTCAATCACGACGATCCAATATAACATATCGATATAGCAACACAATAACATCACATATCATCAACGTAAGTAAATATGCGTATCTCTAATGTCGTTGTCATATAACAACGAGATCGGGGATACTGCCACATATTAAACTTACGGTCGTAGAAAAGAAATGAATACTATAATAATTAGGATCCGCATCTATCGACATCATAAACCCGGATTATCACATATTCCAAATTTCATGCCTAATACAATAAACCATACATTTAAGCCTCGAATTGAAAACAATTTTCAAAGTTATAGCCGGGAAATTCAACAGGATTCCCGGTTAAAAGATCGAAGGCTCGTTAGGAACTTTAGTGGATGGCCACACCTCCGAGGCCATCAACAAAGTGGATTTAGGCGGAACACCATGACCGCGAGCACCCGATTGGATGCTCTTGGCCATGGGGTTCTCCTATAGTCACTTGGTCGGGGCAAAGGGGCATAGCTCTCTACTAGTGTCTCCCGGCGAGTATTCGCGTGCGATACGAATTTATGATGGAGTTTAAATCCAAATCCAAACTCCGTGGTAATCCATCATTTGAGACTAAAATGTGAGATTTACAAATCGACAAGTAGTTTTCGCAAAACTAATCAATGTGGATTCCAAAAATTGTATCACATAACCAAAGCAATTAGACAAATTTAACATTTCGATCGATGTTTCAATCAACAATAATTCACAGAGACCTCAGCAATTTCAGCCTCATTAAAAATATCCAGAAAATCAAGTAGGAGAAAAAGAAGCAACACAAGAAAACTGGAGTTCTAACTCCACAAGTGAACCGTGGAACCACGGCTAGAGCATGGCCTAGGCGGCGGTTCCGTGGACAGTTGGTGGAACTAGGTGCTCGTATTTCTTGTGCCTCCTTAGAATAGCCTGCAAGATTTTCTGAGCATTTTTAATCTTGAAAAAGTCACAGTTTTAAAAAATTGACAGAAACTAGCAAAAGTCGGATTTAAAACGTCGATCAAACACTTTAAGTTTGTTTAAACTACTCGTAAGCCTCTAGTATAGCTCTGATACCATGAATGTATGTCTTAGCACCTCTAAAAGTTTTCTATTAATATCAAGTATGTAATTTTAAAATTTCAGAGGGCTAAATATACCAAACAAGATCATACTAGAGTTTTAGGGTTTCAAAGATTAGCAAATTAAGTTCTAAACTAAGTGAAGAGGTGCTACAAGCTTTTTAGCTAAGTCCTTCACTTCAATAGCTCCTTGTAGTAGTCCCTTGAACTTCTTTTAGGGCTCTACTTGAGGAAAGGAACAAGCTTGCTAGTTGTCTTCGTCGTCGAAAATGATCCACCTTGAAGTTTCTCACACTCAAGCTCACACTTCACTAATCTATGAATTAGTGAAGAGAACAAACTATACTAATATGTTAGAGTAGTGTAAGTTGATGAAATAGGGAGTTTGCTTACTAAAAATTCTTCTCATATTTTTCTTCTTGCATGAATAGTGTAGCAAGTGAAGAAAAAGGAAGAAGAAGAAGATGGTTGTGTGAGAATGAGATAAACTTAGAATTGTTATCAAGATTCATATGAATTCTACCATGATTATCACTTTTAGAGTAAAACAAATGAATCACATGAAGAAATATGAGTCATTCTCTTTACATTTAAAATAATAAATGATAAATCCAAATGTTCTTATCCTCATTTCCATGTAATTCTCATACATCCATCTTATCTATATCATCAACCATGATACAAAAAGAATACATATTTATATCAAATATATAAATATATATAAAGAGAAGAAAATCTTAAGTGAGCATGATATATATATATATATATTAAATCAACACTTGATTCAATAACCGGTTATATCATATATAACCCGGCTAATATCAAAAAATGTTAGATTAGATTACAGTATCGTATACTCATATTTAATCAAGGTTCCGCACATATCTCTATACATGCCCTACTTCGTTTCGCTTGAGCTAGGAAACCTCCTTGTGGGACTCTAAAGACTCGCCAATACGTTGGCAGTAGGTAATGATCACATCAAACACCCACAAGCCGTCAGGGGTACTAGCTGGATATAACGGCAACCCAGGTATTGAACGAATAGAATATCAACAAGCAAACTTGTCCAAACTCCCGTAGAGCCTATAAGCAACACTTATCGTACAGTCCGATCTCTTTGTCTGATATGTTGCATATTGAGTCTGAGGGATGGAATCGTCTGACCCTAATAACTCGATATGTGGCCTATAACCTTTTGAGAAACTACTGATAACACTTATCAGTAAATCTCATTAGCCTTGGCCAGGGATTGCTGTTATAGCCAATCAAGTATAGCACAACATCAATTCCTAATACCAGGAGAGACGAAACCCCTCCTATCGCTCACTCCCTCCATGTGACTCGGGAATGTACCCAAAAACCACCTGTTTGCACGCCTCAGTAGAGCCGTGGTATGGTGGAATCAAAGCACAGTGGGAACCAAATAAGACACTATGACGATCTAGGGTCTACAGACTAACCTGTACAAGTGTCACCATAGAACTGCTATCTGACGATCGGTATGGTACTACCTAGGAGTTCTTGGCGAGTCCTATTCGGTGTACTCATTCTCCAATGAGCACATGTGTACAATCTTTGATGTCAAATATTAATGGTTGTGGGATCAACCATCGCCCTATAAAGGGTCAAGAAATGTACACACTAGTCTATTCTATAATATCGATGTCCTGTCTCGATACTCTATCGACTAGAAATTGTTAAGGATGTGCTTGTGGACTACTCAAGGCCCACTAGTGTGATCTATATCATAGTCCTGGTAGTCAAGCCAACATCCTAAGGGCTTTATCAATATATATCAAAGAGATAGTAATCTAAAACAAGTGCACATGTTAAGATAAAGAGCAACCAGATATCATACTATCATATTGAGCAAGAAAGTCATATATCACTACTAAAATAATGGGTTGACCCTACGGATTTAGCCATAGGGGCAAACCACTGCCCCTACGGATATGTCCGTAGGGACATAAAATTGCCCCTCAGGTGCAAAGGCCGCAGGCGTAAGTCTTCGTCCTGAACATACCCCTACGGAGTAATAATTGCCCCTACGCCTTACTCCGTAGGGACATGTATCCCTATGGATTACTCCGTAGGGACATAATATTTATTTAATTTATTGGTTTATAAAATAAAATACTTGCCCCTACGGATTTATCCGTAGAGCCATATGCTTATCCCTACGGATTTATCCGTAGGTCTAGATAAATGCCCCTACAGATAAATTCGCAGGGGCAAGATTTACCCCTGTTATTGAGTCCATAGGGACAAAATATCAGGTATCATGATATTTTGTCCCTACGGCGAACTGTGTAGGGGCAAACTTGGCACCTACATATTAATCCATAGGTGCAACAGTTGCCCATAGAGATTAATCCGTAGGGACAAAATATTAGGGTTTTTTTTTCAAAAAAGGGCTTCCTGTTTTTTCGCCGTCCTGTTCACAATAATATATATATATATATATATAACCAAATACATAAATATTCATAATCAACATCTCACGCATAATATATAAAAGAAATAAACAAACAGAATACGATATCAATCTAAATCAATGTGAACAAGCAAACAACCACCAATATCGTCCCAAATATATACAATATGTATCAGATAAGTACATACATCCTCAAAAATATAAAAAATCTACCCTAGCTCGGTCCAGCTCCTCCACCACTAATAAACACCGTAATCTGGCGCATCTCCTCCTCGGTGCAGCCATGAGTCGTCAAAAACTCGACTAATGAAGGAGCGGACTGTGCGGGAGTCTGAGCGAGCTGTAGAGCTGCAGGAGTGGTCTGCGCAGCCGCAGCTAAGGTAGCTGCTTGCGGAGTCGAAGACGAAGGTGTCACGACCCAAAATTTGGCCCGTAACCGGAACTTAAACTACAAACGTCTATAGGCGTACGCAACTCAAGTAAGCCGAAACCCAGAAATCTAAACCACCCAAATCTGGATCAACGGAGAAAAACATAGTTTTATCATTTGGAAAATTTCAAGTAGAATCTCTAACTTTAGTTTTCTTTCTTGAAAATTTTGGCAGCACCTCCTTTGAAAAAACTAGCCCCGAAAATGAGTACAACGCAGATAATATATAAAGCATCCCAAATGGGAGCAAAATCACGCCCAACGGCGGAGACAATCACCACAACATGTATACGACGCCGAAGCGAAGAAATATCAAAGAAACGACTATAATAAGAAGTAACTTTCCAACATAACCGGCTCCCACGAGCACGGCACCAAAGTCACCAAAATAATACAACACCAAATCCTCACAAGTCGTCTCTAAGTCATATACAAACAGTGGTAGATGGAGAATACTAGATCCAACAAAAAGATATACAATGTACAAGCAGATAACCGCAAACCCACCTAAAAGCAAAGGCCTCACTGCCTAACGTAGCGGTATCCGCAAAAGTAGAGATGATAAGACGCCCTGCCGCGACTACTCTGAGGGTAAGTCCTGCAAAACACTGTGGCAAAACGGGGGTGAGTTACCAACTCGTGAATAGTAAATAACATCATACTGTAATCGCAGGTATGCACGAACAGCGATCTATCTATCACATGTAAACCGATAGCATAAGTATGATAAGTGAATATGCAATAATCATGTAAAGGTACATCATCAGGGTACTACAACTACATGAAACAATGCATAACAACAATAATCCTGAGTGTGTGGGATGATACAATAAAATCTCATGCAAAATCATCAGCATGGAAAAACACCAGTATCCCTCACTGACACATCAAATCCCAAATCCTCAGGCACCGCATCCACAGATCAGCCCTCACATCCTGTAAGTCTCATGGAACCTAAGTGTCACACATCGACACCCGAAACATCATGAAAACATATACCTGTAAGTATATATATATAAGGATATCAACCACGTATGTCCACCGACCATACGAAAAAATCATGGAAACCTGAGTGTCTAACACCGACACTCGAAACATCATGAAACCCGTGTCTAATATCGACACGTAAATCCTCATAACTCGGACGTGTCACCATGATTGGCCCTGACGATATGTCAAACATCACTTCGGTCGGTATCCCCATGATAACCGTCGAGTCCAAATACTATCACCGGTAGGTAGTGGTCCCACCACCAGGCTTATCGTCTACACCACGAAATCACCACTCGCCCCGGGGTACCATACCGGGTCCACCATGTACCCACAGACGGTGCCTCCCACTTCTCGAATCGAGTATCACAAGCCAAATCTCAGAACCGAGAAATCACATGGTGGATGCACTGCAATATCATATCAAGAGAAACCGGGTTTTCAAATAATACATAGTTTTCTTGAAATACCCCCACGGTTCTCAAATCCATAAATCATATAAAATCCATATCCCAATGCGTAAAATCCATATAAAACTGATATATGTAACATAAAACACCAATATGAGCATATAAAGGGAAAACCGCTCTTTTAAATGAATCCAGCTTTTAAAATATATCTTGCGGTTTCCAAAATCCTCTGAAAACAATGCAGCATCATATGAGGTGTACATGTAAGTGTAGCAAGGTTTAAGTATCTACATATAAGCAAGTGGGTATGATGCATTTCATAAACGCAATGATCAACAACTCATTATCACATATCAAAACCATACCACTTAGGGTATGTACAACTATAGCAAGCATATGCAGTATACATGTCAGTATCTGTGTACGGTGTACATGTATTTGAAATCGAGTATGTGGTGTACATGTCAATATGTATGCATGATGTACAAGTAGCTATAGTAAGATATACGTGAAGTGGAATAAGGGTCACTACCTCAACTATTCCTGCCCAATGCAATATCACGTATGTATGTGCCCACAATATTTCATATGCATAAGAGAATAAGAGTTACTACTCCAATCATTCCTATCCACTACCATATCACGTATGTAGGTGTCAACAATATATCATATGCACAATGGGATAAGGGCTACTACCTCAACTATCTCTATCCACTACTGTATCTCGTATGTAGGTGGTTTGTGCGTGTCATGGCAATTACTGACGATGTGGGTGTAGCATAAAATTTATTGCTCGTGCAACATGAACCGTTAGTAATGTGTTATATCTAAAGGTACGAGTCAAGTACAACAGATAATGCTATGCGATGACATTCATATATAATTAACTAATATGCAAATACATGCAGCATCATATCATATTCGCCCCGACGCATAACGCCATACGGGCGATTTCCCCGTAGATGTTAAATCTACTCACAAATGGTCTCCAGCTATGAAAATCCGACCACCTGCTTCCCCTTGTTCGCAGCGTCCGAAATCCCCGCTTGCGACGCTACATTTTCACAAACACAAGAAATAATGAGAACATCTCATAATCGATCAATATAACGCAAAACTACATATTAAATAACGCACCAACACTAAACTAACTCGCGAGTGTACGTCTAGTGGCTAACGTACGTAACGATACCTCAAAACCTAACTGAGTACAGCAGCAGCACAAAATCACGATTCGTGTCGCAACACGTAACCCGCGGATTCAAAACACTAGATTATAGGTTAACGATCCCAGATTTTGTATACTGCAATTACTAAAAAAGTAAACAGTACCAAACCCCCTTAAACAACAACAGACAACTACCCACAGAAGCCTAACCCCAACATGTCCCTACATCGCCGGCGTCGCCGGAATTCGTCGAAGAGGTCGCCGGCCCCGGCCGGTGGGGTGGTCCTCGTGTCTCAGGTGGTGTCTCAGGTTCACTAGTACATCACTATAAATTTGTTTGGTCACTCACTAAATTTTCCAGGTCACAGCAGATATAAAAGCTCTAAAAACCCAATATCGTACTAATTGATATAAAAAGCGTTCTAAACCATAATCAACGAACAACACAGCATAAAAACACTAATTTAACAGTATAGAGATTATACCTAACAATCTTTCTCACAAGATCCAAGCTTTCCCTAGCTCCAAGTGATCAAAGAGCAAGAATCAAGACTTGGTGTATATTTGTGATATATTTTGGAATACTTGGTGTATATTTGAGTTAGGATTGAAGAGAAATGAAAGGAAAAAGATTAAGGGCAGTAGTGGGACAGAGGATCTCGTCCAAGGAAAGAGGTGAGGGTTTTGTGAGGGATTTCCTAGCAATTTCCAACATTAAATGCAAATATTAATGCATTCACACACATATGCACACATGCATGCACCTCTCTTTTTCTTTTCTTTTCTTTTCTTTAAGTTTAAACTTAATGCCTAGTCCACACAATAAATCTAGGTAAAGTGAGAAGGTTTTGGTTTAACTCAAACTTAATTAAAGAAAAGATCACTTAAAGAGAGATTTCCCAAAATGTGATTACCGCATTAAAATAACATTAAAATTGGGAAAAATTCAAATTGAACCAAAACGTCCCATATACCCCCAAAGCTTGCGCACTAGCTTTATTTTAGCTAAACTAGGTGCTGGAAAGTCTATATGGTCGTTTGAACACAGTCGGGTTAAAACGGAAAATACCGACAATTTAACCCTAAAACGGAAAAATTCGCATAACGATTTCTAAAACGTTACAATCTCCCCCTTATAGAAATTCGGTCCCCGAATTAAAATTTCATACTAAGCGTACCTTCAAAGAGATGAGGGAATTTCTTCCGCATCTCGCTCTCGGCCTCCCAAGTTATCTCCTCACTAGTAGGGCTACGCCATAGAACCTTCACAGACGGAAAGACCCTTGACCAAAGTTTCTTCACCTGCCGATCCAAAATAACTACCGGCTGCTCGGTGAACGAAAGATTGTGCTCAAGCTGAACGGTCTCGTGCTGAATCATGTGAGAAGGATCATGAAGGTATCTACCAAGCATCGACACATGGAAAACAGGGTGAACATCCGGAAAACTGGGCGGGAGCGCCAAACGATAAGCAACAGAACCCACTCGCTCAAGGATCTCGAAAGGACCTACAAATCTGGGACTGAGCTTCCCCCTCTTCCCAAATCGCATAACGCCCTTCATCGGAGAAATCCTCAGGAATACATGATCCCCCACTGCGAACTCAAGTCTGCGACGACAACGGTCGCCATAAGACTTCTGTCTGCACTGGGCTGCTCTCATCCTGTCTTGAATCAGCTGGATCTTCTCCGTGGTCTCCTGAACTAGCTGGGGTCCTAACACCAGAATCTCACTAAGCTCGGTCCAACAGACTGGCGATCGACACTTCCTACCATATAAAGCCTCAAAAGGTGCCATCTGAATAGTCTCCTTAAATCTGTTGTTGTAGGAGAACTCAATCAATGGAAAGTGACGATCCCAACTGCCACCAAAATCAAGCATACGTGCATGGAGCATATCCTCCAGAGTCCGAATAGTCCGCTCCGTCTGACCATCGGTCTGCGGATAAAAAGCGGTGCTAAAACTCAACCGGGTACCCAAAGCTTCCTGAAGCTTCTGCCAAAGACGGCTAGTAAACTGGGTGCCTCTGTCGGATACTATGCATGTGGGAACACCGTGCAAACGCACAATCTCATCTATATATAGCCGCGCATACTGAGCATACCCGAAAGTGGCCTTCACTGGAAGGAAGTGAGCCGCTTTCGTCAACCGGTCAACAATCACCCAAATGGAGTCATACCCTCTACTGGTCCTAGGTAGACCCACAATGAAGTCCATGGAAATCTGCTCCCATTTCCACTTCGGAATGGGTAAAGGCTGCAACTCTCCAGCCGGTCTCTGATGCTCAGCCTTGACTTGCTGACAAGTCAGGCACCTCGAAACGAAGTCCGAAATATCGCGTTTCATCCCTTCCCACCGGTATAAGTCTCTCAAGTCACGGTACATCTTGGTGGAACCTGGATGAACGCTAAAGGCCGACTGATATGCCTGCTCTAGGATCTCGCGTCTCAACCCATCAGTATCTGGTACACACAAGCAATTCCCGCATCGTAGCACACCCTGGTCATCAATTATGAACTCCGAAAATGTACCCTGTCAAACAAGCTCAAGAATCTCGGACAAACGAGCATCACTGGGTTGCGTCTTACGGATATGATCTAATAACTGTGGACGGGCGCGGACATGAGCAAACTGTCCCCTAGTGGAGGTGAACTCGAACTGCACTCTACCATCACACAAGAGCTGCCAATCTGCAGACGACTGACGCTAAACGGCGCTCAACTGGGACAAGCTACCACCAGGCCTACGACTCAAAACATCAGCTACCACATTCGCCTTGCCCGGGTGATAAAGGATCTCACAATCATAATCCTTCACTAGCTCCATCCATCTACGCTGTCTCAGGTTCAGATCCCGCTGCTGGAAGATATACTTCAAACTCTTGTGATCCGTGAAGATCTGACACGACTCTTCGTACAAGTAGTGTCTCCAGATCTTCAACGCAAAGACCACCGCGGCCATCTCAAGATCGTGAGTGGGGTAATTCTGCTCATGCTTATTCAGCTGCCTAGAAGCGTACGCAATCACTCTATCATGCTGCATCAAAACACAGCCGAGCCCCACTCGAGAAGCATCACAATAAACAACATAGCCGCCTGATCCAGAAGGTAAAGAAAGAATTGGTGCTGTCGTCAACCGAGTCCTCAACTGCTGAAAACTCTGCTTGCACGCATCAGTCCAGAGAAAAGGAACTCCCTTCCGGGTCAATCCAGTCAGAGATGCGGCGATACTCGAGAAATCCTGCACAAAACAGTGATAATAACCAGCTAAGCCCAAAAAGCTGCGGACCTCAGTCACCGATACAGGTCTGGGCTAAAGCTGTACAGCCTCGATCTTCCTCGGGTCCAGAAGAATACCATGTTAGTTATATGTATGCCCTAGAGGCCATTACTGTACATTGGATGTATATTGTAGTGGATGCTGGGACATATATAGGGAGGACTTTCTTGCTCGACATGATAGTATGCTATCTGGTTGAACTTTACCTTAACGTGTATACTGATTGTCTCTCTGTTACATGTTGGTAAAGCCCTTAGAATGTGTACTTGACTACCTGAACTATGATGCGGATCATACTAGTGGGGACATGGTAGTCCATAAGTACATCCTTCAAAGTCCCTAGTCGTGGGTGTATCGAGACGGGGTATCGATATACCAGAGTAGACTAGCGTATACCTTCTCGACCCATACAGATGGGCGATGGATGATCCCATATCCATTGGTGTTTGACATCAGAGATGATATACGGGTGCTCAGTGGAGACTGGGTACACTGGACGGACTCGCCGAGAACTCCCAGATGGTATTATACCATACGTCAGATGACAGTTCTCTGGTGACACTGGTACAGAGTAGTCTGTTGACCCGAGATCGTCATAGAGACTTGTGTGGTTCCCACTGTGCTTTGATTTCCACCTTACCACGTCCAAGAGGGCGTGCAAAACGGTGGTTTTTGGGTACATTCCCGAATCACATGGAGGCAATGAGCGATAGGAGGGGATTCGTCTCTCCCGGTATAAGGAGTTGATGTTGCGCTGTGTTCGATTGGCTATAACCGGAAATCCCTGGCCAGGGTTGCTGAGATTTACTGGTAAGTGTTACCAGTAGTTTCTTGAACTGTTATAGACCTCATATCGACATGACTTATCGAGCTACTGGGGTCTGACGTTTACCACCCCTAGGCAAGATATGCGACATATCAGACGACGAGACCGGACTGTACGGTAAGTGTTACTGGTTGGATTCACAGGAGTGTGAGCGGGCTTGCTCGTCGATCTTCTGATCGCTCAATACCCGGGTGGCCGTTACGTTTAGTAGACCGCTTGCGGCTTGTGGGTGTTTGATATGATCATCACCTGCTGCCGGCGTATTGACGAGTCTTTAGAGTCCTACACAGAGGTTTCCTGGCTCAAGCAAAACGAAATAGGAGCGCATATGAGATATGTGCGGGACCGAGAATAATGCGTGTATGTGATACCGTATTCCATTCTCGCGATGAATGTATCGAATGGTTGTATGCGATATAACCTAGTTATCGAATCAAGGATTGATTCGGTAAGCCGATACATAGGATACTAGTCGGTTATATGCGATATGACCGGATCGTTAAATCAAGTGTTGATTTAATGATTTGATGTGTAATTATGTATTTGATATATTACTTTGCATTAACTAGTATTGGTTCACTTTAAATGGATTTTCTCACTCGCTTGTGCACATTGTATATTCGATATAGTTATGTGCACTTGATTGTATCATGTTTGATGATACATGCAAAATTGGTTAAGTGTAAAGATTGAACCATGGTTATATGAATGGTTAGGGTTATGATTACTTATCCATTTATTTATTTATTAGTTTTGGAAAATAAAAGCATAAAGAGAAAAAACAAAATGGTTTTCTTTCATTCTTTCTTTCATGAAGCTTGTTGAAGCTTCATGAAGCTTTTGACCAAGTGACCATTTTGTCTTCTTCTTTAACCCTAACCACTCACATAAACTCTAGTTAGCTCTCTACACTTAACTATGGTTTGATTATGATAAGAATGATTATTCTTTTCTATTCTTTAATTAACTTATCATAGTATTCTTTCTTCTTCTTCTTCATCTTCTTCAATGAAGAAAGCAAAACTTCATCAATGGTGATTGATGAAAAAGAGTGAGAAATCCAAATCTAAAGCGAACCCACCTCCTATTTCTTCATCCTCTACCTCTTGCCAAGTAGTATAGGGTGTTCTCTTCACAAGATTCATGACTTGGTGAAGTGAGAGCTTGATCTAGTGATGCCTCGACGTAGATCATCTTCGGCACGTCGTCGACGACCTAGCCCGCCCATTTCTCCGACGAAGCCGACGCAAGAGTCCGGGATCCGATTTGGACAGCAGAGGGACATCATTGCGGAGCTACGGAGGTGGAGCACCGGATCTACAAAGGTTGTATTTCCGTTCTTGTAGTTAATTTGTTAACTAGTTTCATTGTTTCGCCTATATATCTAGTTAACGATCCGTATTAGGGTTTCTCGGCACCCGTAATTTTTGAAATTGGCATGGTTGATGCCTTGTGAGACCTCTTGAGAGTGCCTAGGAACCCTACAGTGGTATCAGAGCCTATCTAGAGCCTTAGGCGATGCGTAGACGGAGTTAGAAGTCCGATCGAACCGAAAACCTAACCCCAAAATCGCTTTCTGTACTTTTTTCGAAACTGTTGAATTTTGTGAAGTAAAAATATGCAGAAAAATAAGCAGGAAATACTAAGAATTACTGTGAAGTTTGGGCTCCTAATTCCATAATTCAACGGCGGAACCGCGGCCAAACCAGGGGTTTGGCGGCGCTTCCGCGGCCCAAATTTGGACTTAGTCTCTCAAATTTCATATATTTATTCTTAGGTCCTTTCTGGCAATTTTTTATGTGAATTTTTTAATTCCAGTCAAGTGTTGAGTTTTCTAGGGTTTTATTGGGGATTCGTTAATTTGATCGGATAATTTAACTTCGTTTATGTTTTTCCGGATATTTTAGAAACTGTTAAAAAGTTCGACTGGATATAAATACCCACTTTTTCCCCTGCCGGGAAATTTCCAAGTGTTGGATCTTTCCGTGGTTTAAAGACGTTCTAAGTAGTGCAAGTAACTCGATGGACCCTCTAGAAGACAACAAACCTTAACTCGATTATGTGACCGTCTTGAACTGCCCTTTGAACCTTCGGGTTTGGGGCAGTACGGTGTGCCACATGTGAGGCGTTGGCTTGACCCTTCTACGGCTGGACCGTTGGTACTGAGGCACGAACTGAATGTTTTTAGACTTGTTTCATGTGTTGATCTGTATCGGGAAAACTTGTGTGTTTGACTGTTCGATCGAAAAGTTTAACATTTTCTATTTATCTGGAATGGGATACAATAATTGGAATTCACAAGTAGTTATGAGATAACTGAATGAATGTTATAAATCTAGCAATTTAGTCTCACTTGATCGGTTGCCACGGAATTTTGATGCAATCAAAATTCCGTCGCAATCACGTAGCGTACGCGGATACTCACCGGGTAAACTTAATAGACAGCCTCACTCCATAGCCCCGACCAAGTGACTGTAGGAGAACCCCGTCGCCGAAAGCATCCGTCTGGGTGCTCGCGGTAGCGGTGTTCCGCCTTGGTGCACTTCGTCGACGGTATCGGGGGTGCAGCCGTCTACTGAAGTTTGCGACGAGCATTCGATCAGGATGTCGGGAATCTTGTTGAATTACCCGACTTGGTATTGAAAAGTGTTTTCGATTTTGAGACTAAAATGTGGGGTTTATAATTGTTAGGCATGTGATGTCTAAGGAATTCATTTGATTAGGCATGCGATGTCTATGGAGGTTGCGGATTCCAACTGTTGTAGTTTTACACTTTCTTTTCTATGACCGTAAGTGTAATATGTGATATCGCCGTTTCGTTGCTATATGACAACGACAATTGGGATGCGCATATTTACTTACGTTGATGACATGTGATGTTATGTGTTGCTGGATATGTTATATTGGATCGTCGTGTTTGAATAGCCGGGGGTTTTTATGTGAGATGAGTGTTTTTCATTTTCATTCATGTAAAAACTTGTATGTAATATTATTTTATTGGGGCACTTCCAGGTTGCGGAAGATGTCACCCTTTGTATATTATTTACTTTTCCGCACTAGGATAGACCCAAGGAGGGGAGCACAAGTAACCGGGTTTTGGAGTCCAGTGGGAGACCAACTCGAGGAGTCGAGTACGGGTCTCCTAATTCTAGAATTGGTAGGGTTGCTTGCCGCTCTCGTAGGGGTCTAGGGGTGTGGGTTTGGCTATTCATCGCGACCGTGGAATCCGTGTTTTATACTGGCTCGTATTGAAAACACGGACGTCCTAGTATATCCAATATTTCATATGATTCTTCTGCTGCGATATCTGTGATGTGATCATGTGATGTTCTGTGATAGATACAGTATATAGTATATATGATATATTATATAAACGTTACTTATGTTTTACACCCGCGCTAGCCCTGCCCCGCTCTGCCGTTAGTTACCTAACCTAACGGTGCACGAGGGGACATCGAGGCGAATGCGGATGGCATAAGTGTACGTCGTATTTATCTGTGATGTTTAGGTTCTTAAATGATGGGACTTCATTAATGTGATTAATGAAAGGAAAAGAAACCTAAGATGTTGTAGAATCGAATTTCAAAAATAAAACAGGTAGCTACAGTTCTTGCTTTGCACAGCGGTATATATGATATATCCTGCACCTTATTCGATGAGGAAAGGACCGAGATCCCTTCACCGGGAGTGACTCCTTTAGCAATAACTGGCAGATGCCACACACTCAGTTTGACTTTTGATTGCTTTTAAGAGTTTTTGCTTTGCATAGTGATATATATGATATATCCCGCACCTCATTCGACGAGGAAAGGACCGACGATCCCTTCACCTGGAGTGACTCCTTTAGCAAAACTAGAAAAGCCTCAAAAACACTCCATTTCAAAATTCATTCGATCCTACAACGATATCAAGTTCATTACGCAATAGGTTTTCAGAAAAACCTGTCGTAGCCCTCCGTCATTTCAGATAAGTACTAGTTAGTATTCGTGCTGCGGTTGTTTGGCATGCGTCAAGGCGTAATGTACGGTAGCTAACTAGTGCTTATCTGCTAGCATACGATGCGATTGGATTAGGGTATTCGTACGGCGTTGTTTGGCATGCGTCAAGGGTCGTGCGGGTGGGTTTAATTCAATCAAGAAATGTACGGGTTGAACTTGAATAGCGGACTATGGGTTGTTTGGCATGCGTCAAGGTCATAGCACGCTAGGGGCAAAATATTATCGGGAATTTCAAGTGTTGAAATTTGCAATGAGATTGCATACCTTCTATGAGATAGTTGGATCCCGATACCCGCTGCGAGTAATTGTTACTCCTGGGAGAGTTTTACACATTACAATTAGCCGATCAAGTAGGTGTCTAGAAAGGTGTTAACGGGGTTACGCCTCTGGGAAAACGAGGTTTACATTAATTAGGTTCGTGCGAAAGCACGGGGGACCTCCCTCAAAGTACCGACACTGGCCTGGTTGAAAGATTGGCAAACTTGTAGTGTGTAATTAATCCCGGCTAGTCTTTCCTTTTAGGGTTTGAAGGAAGATTTGATAAAAAGCAGTGGGAGCCATCCTGATTAGATAAAATAATAACCAATCTATTCTTGCAAGAGCGCACGCTGAGTGTTTTCTTCTCTCTCCCTCCAGGTAGCGACCATATCACGCCTTAATCAAGATAATAATACGGATATTTGACCGAACCCGCTTGTTATACTGAGCTGGGGAACGTTGGTCCCGCTCCAACTTATAATTGTTATCAGACAGAGCAGGAAATTGGGGATTACCAGAATTCCCGTGCCGCCCAAACGAAGAGAGTGCATGCTGATGCATCATCTTCGGGTGTGTTCATTATACAGAACTGTTTCTCAGTATTCTTTACGTCCTGGGTATGTGATACCAGATCAGGATCCCGCATATGTAATTTGTTACATGGGCTACAGATAGGTAAAGAACTGAGAACGGGTGATAAGTTTCATGAGATAGAAAACGGGGCAAGTGTTGCAGCCAAGTCTGTTGGTCACTGTCACCCTGTATTACCAATACATTGATTCTGAACAAATATTATTAGATACCGAACCTGATATACAAAATCATATCACTCTCTTTATTAGTAAAGAAATGATAAAATTTTGTATTGTTGGATAATGTTTTGAACATTTCCTATATCAAAAGTTGATCGGTTCAGGCACGTTATCTAAAAGCATTGATGTTCTAAATCAAACTACAGTTCTTTAGTATACGGAACACACACAAGAGGAAGAGTTCAGAAATGAACGAATCCTTCTTGAGGTATTGTAGACTAGGTCATATCAATGCGACCCGACTAGCTGAAGTTACATTTAGATGCTTATTTAAATCAGTTTGAATTTACATCTTGTGAAACTTGCCAGTCATGTCGCAGAGATAAGATGACCATAGCTCCGTTTACTGGAAACAGAGAAAGAGTTATTGAACTCTTGGGATGATACATGTTGATGTATGTAAGGTCTCCTGTCTACAAATGCCAAGACCGGTTCTTTGTACTTCATTACTGTAAGTCCACGTTGCGACCCCCGGTTCTTACGGGGAGGCGGAAACGGTATAAAAATCAAATTTTTGGCGCATGGGGCAACATGGACTAACAAAGTCGGGATCTTTTCTAAACTAAACTAGCAAACATGCAAAGGAGAGTTAACTACTCGGCAAAGTGGTTATACCTAACTTGAACTCCTTCTTCTTGAAACCTAGTAGAGGTTGATGGTTCTTTCCTCGTAGCCTTCTTCCGTCAAAGATGGATCCACCTGAGGGTTCAACCTTCGGGCTCTTTCTCGAACTTAGAGTGAACTAGGATCTCCGGCTTGCTAAACCTTGAACCCTAGAGAGAGTAGAGAGTATCTATGGGGTGTTTCTCTTTCAAGGAGAGGGATTCTCAATACATGAGAAGGATTCTCCTTGAGCTTGAGGAAGAAGAAGATGAAGTGAGGAGAGAGAATGAATATGATAGAATGAGCTCATTTTCCTTTTGCAACCATAACAAAAGGAAAAAGAATTATCTAATTAATAATAATAATTCAAAATGAAATAGTTGATGGTTGTTTTTGGAATGACCACTATCATCACTTCATTAAATGAATGTAAGCTAGAATCAAGGAGTATCCTTGCAAAGTAATGATGATGGTCAAACATTCAACCATGGTCAACAAGTCAACCATGGTCAACAAGTCAACAAAACCAACCATGACACAATTTCATTTAATTACTATTATTAATTGATATTTCATAAATCCATTAGGGTTTGGAAAAAGACGACTGTCAACTGTGCATACGAACCCGTTCCGAAACCCTAATGAAAGACCTCTTCCTCCGCCTCAAACAACTGTGCATACACACCTGCATTCTCGTTCCGAGGAACAAGAATACTGAGAGATAAAAGCAACCCCAAAACATATACCAGTATCTGACTCAAACCAGAGCCAGCCAGTAATATCCGTCCGGACTCCAAACGTGCACAAGTGCGCGGATGAGAACGAACCCTGTCGCAAAACCATGCGACCTCTACTCAGTTTTGCCCAATGGCGAATAGCCCTCTGTGTGGGACTCTAAAGACTCGACACTTACGCTGGCAGTGGGTTTAACCACAGACCGCAAGCGGCACTAGCTGTGCGTAACGGTCCCCAGGTAGATGCCGACAAGAAGGCTGACGAGGTGAACCCCATCTGAACTCCTACTGAGTCTGAATGTGACAGTCTCCGTACAGTCCGGTCTGTTCGTCTAATACATCGCATGGCGGGCCTAGGGGGCGGTAAACGTCAGTCCTCTAATAGCGGTACAAGTCGTGTCGGAGTGAAGCCCAAAACACCCTGAGATAACACTGGAAGCCTACCAGTATATCTCGCTTGCCCTGGCCAGGGACTACTCGTGTAATGGCTCTCCTAGACACAGCGCGATGTCAACCCCCAATACCGGAAGAGACGAATCCTATCTAACCGGCACTGCCTCCAAGTGCTTCGGGACTGCACCCAACTACTACCTGTTTGCACGACTCCTTTGAGCCGTGGTAGGGTAGTGATCAAAGTGCAGTGGGAACACACTCGAGGCGAAGTGCCAGTGTCAAGTCATCGGACTAAGCTGTACTCATGTCACCTGGGAACTGATAACTGACGATAGGTATAATACCAACTGGTCAGTTCCCGACGAGTCCTGTCCAGTGTACTCGTAACCTAACGAGCACCCGTATACTATCTCCAGTACGACGTACTGATGGCTGTGGGACAGACCATCTCCCAAACTGGGATGAGAAGCGCATACGCTAGTCTACTCCGGAGTATCGATGCCATGTCTCGATAGTCCTGCGACTAGGGACCTGTATAAGGATGTGCTTATAGATTACCCAGCCCCCACTAGTGTGACTGCCATCACAACGCTGGTAATCAAGCAAAGATCCTAAGGGCTCCACTAATGTGTATAGGTGATATACAAAAATAAACACATGTACACATTGAAGTAGAAACAAACCAAGTAGCATACTACTATATTGAGCAAGATTGTTTATACAAGGTGAATATCCCAAGCTTCCATTAAGTAATATACAAACTAGTATGATACAGTAATGGCCTCTAGGGCATATACACTAACAATCTCCCACTTGCACTAAGGCCATGTACTGGCGTATCGAAGACCTATTATCTCGATCAGCCGCTCGAACTGAGTCTGGGGTAAGGCCTTGGTGAATGGATCTGCCGTGTTATCTTCTGAAGCGACTCTCCGAACCTCGATCTCCTGGGGATCCACGATCTCCCTGATCAGGTGATACCGCCTCAAGATGTGCCTGGATCTCTGATGGGACCTGGGTTCCTTCGCTAAAGCTATAGTCCCGTTGTTATCGCAATACAGAGGTATTGGGTCAACAATGGACGGAACCACCTGAAGTTCTTTCAAGAACTTCCTCATCCAGACAGCTTCTTTTGCGGCATCAGATGCAGCGATATATTCCGCTTCCATCGTCGAGTCTGCAACGATTTCCTGTTTGGAACTCTTCCAACACACCGCCCCTCCATTGAGGGTAAAGAAAAAACCCGACATGGACTTGGAATCATCCTTGTCACTCTGGAAGCTGGAGTCAGCAAAGGCCTCGATCTGGAGGTCTTTTCCGCCATACACCAAGAACATCTCCTTAGTCCTCCTCAGGTACTTGAGAATGTTCTTTACTGCTATCCAGTGTTTCTCTCCAGGGTTTGACTGATACCGGCTTACTACACTCAGTGCATAAGCTACATCCGGTCTGGTACACAACATCGCATACATTATAGAGCCTACCGCAGAAGCGTATGGTATAATAGACATGCGATCCCTCTCTAAATCAGTCTTGGGAGACATCTCTTTAGAGAGGGTGATCCCGTGACAAGCCGGTAGGTTATCGCGCTTGGAATCTTCCATACTGAATCTCTTCAGTATAGTGTCGATGTACCTGGACTGTGAAAGTCCTAATATCCTCTTGGATCTATCACGATGGATCCGGATCCCCAGGATGTAAGAGGCATCACCCAGGTCTTTCATAGAAAACCTGTGTGACAAGAATCCCTTGACAGATTGTAGCATAGGAATGTCATTTCCTATTAAGAGAATGTCATCCACGTATAAAACGAGGAATACTACAGTTCTTGCTACAAATCTACTATAGATACATGGTTCATCTGGATTTTTGATAAAGCCAAATTCCTTGACCGTCTCATCAAAACAGATGTTCCAACTCCGCGATGCCTGCTTTAGTCCATAGATGGACTTAAGCAACTTGCACACCTTTCCGCTGCTCCCACTCTGAATGAAACCCTCTGGCTGATCCATATAGACACACTCCTCTAAATTTCCATTTAGAAAAGCGGTTTTTACGTCCATCTGCCAAATCTCATAATCGTGGAAGGCAGCAATGGCAAGAAGGATCCGAATGGATTTCAGCATAGCCACTGGAGAAAAGGTTTCGTCATAGTCCAAGCCAGGTCTTTGACGGAAACCCTTTGCTACAAATCTAGCTTTATAGGTCTCAACCTGTCCATCTACACCAATCTTCCTTTTGAAGATCCACTTGCATCCTACGGGTTTTACCCCATCTGGAGCAATGTCCAACGTCCATACTTTGTTGGTGTACATGGACTCCATTTCGGTCCGCATTGCATCCAACCATTTTACCGAGTCAACGCTCTGAACGGCCTGCTGGAAGCTAGTAGGCTCATCATAATCTATGATGCAATCCTCTCTATCCCCGTCTATGAGAAAACCGTAGTATCTCTCGGGCGGATGAGACTGCCTACTACTCCTGCGGAGCGGCGTAGGAATGTCCTGTTCATTTGAACCCTCTGGTTCCACTAAGCTTTCAGTAATAGTCTGTGGTTCTGGAATTTCTTCCAGTTCTACTGCGCTCCCACTTAATTCTTTTTCTAAGAACTGGTGTTCTAGAAAGTGGGCATGACGAGAAACAAGAACTTTTTGTTCCTCCTCGTAGTAGAAGAGATATCCCTTGGAATTCTTTGGATATCCCACAAACTTACACAGTACTGAGCGCGCCTCGAGCTTATCCGCATGCTGCTTTTTAACAAAAGCTGGACTTCCCCAAGTCTTAATGTGACTGAGATGGGGCCTCTTCCCACACCACATCTCATATGGTGTAGTAGGAACAGTCTTAGTAGGAACTCGGTTCAAAAGGTACGCAGCTGATTCTAGCGCATACCCCCAGAATGATCGCGTTAACTCAGCGTTACTCATCATGAACCGTACCATATCCAATAGGGTTCGGTTCCGTCTCTCCGATACACCGTTGTGTTGCGGAGTGTATGGAGGAGTAAGCTGAGAGAGAATCCCGTTCTCTTTTAAATAATTCAGGAACTCGGCACTTAAGTATTCTCTACCTCGATCCGATCTTAGAATCTTGATACTTTTGCCGGTCTGTTTTTCTACTTCATTCTTATATTCCTGGAATTTTTCAAAGGCTTCGGACTTATGTTTCATTAAGAAGACATAACCGTACCTTGAAAAATCATCCGTAAAAGTAATGAAGTAAGAATAACCGCTTCGCGCATATGTAGACATTGGACCGCACACGTCGCTGTGTACGAGTCCCAAGAGCTCGCTCGCTCTTACTCCGTGTCCAGTGAACGGAGTCTTTGTCATCTTTCCTTTGAGACAGGATTGATAAGTGGCATATGATTGATATTCGAACGGATCCAAATATCCTTCTGTATGTAACTTAGTCAACCTTCTCTCATTGATGTGACCCAGTCTACAATGCCATAAGAAAGTCTGATTGATATCTGGAGACTTTCTTTTGTGTGTATTCTGGACATTGAAAATCTGTGGTTGGTTTAATACGTATATACCATTGCTCAGTGTACCTGACCCAATCAGAACTTGATTAAGGTGAATGTTTACAACATTACTTACAAACGCAAATTCATAACCTTCTTTAGAAACCAAAGATACAGAAATGATATTACAAGTTGCGTTGGGTACAAAAAAGTAATTACGCAAAACCAAAACATGTCCATCTGACATTCCCAGGTGATAATCCCCCACGGCTTTAGCATCCATGCTAGCTCCATTCGCAACTCTGAGGGTCATGTCACCTACCTTCAAAACCCTACGGTTTCTCAACGCCTGCAAAGAATTACAGATATGAGATCCTGATCCGGTATCCAATACCCAGGAAGTAGAGTTTATCGAAAGACAGTTTTCAATAACATACACACCTGAAGCTGAAGCCGCAACCTGCTTCAGTTCCTGTGTCCTGGCTTTCTAAGCCCTGCAATCTTTCTTCCAGTGTCCACTCTTATGACAATAGAAGCATTCTTCTTTATCCACAAGTTTCCCCGCTATCTTTGTTGCCTTTGCTTTTCCCTTCGTATCCACTTTACTAACACCGCCCCTTGGTTTGGCGGGGGCTTTCCTCTTCTTTCCCTTGGCTTTCGCCTTGGACCTAGAAGAAGAAGATCCTCCTACAAACAAAGTGGATGTTTCCCTACCTTTCTGTAGGGTGCCCTCTGCGCTCCTCAGCATGTTGAGGAGTTCTGAAAGTTCAACTTCCTTTTCTTGCAAGTTGAAATTCAGTATGAACTGGGCGTAAGTGGAAGGAAGGGACTGGAGAACTAAGTCCGTATAGAGCTCACTCTCCAACGTGGTCCCAAGTTCTGCGAGCTCCTCAATGTAGCCAATCATCTTAAGCACGTGGTCCGCTACCGATGATCCGACGGCCAACTTTGCCGAAAATAACTTCTTCGACACTTCGTATCTTGTGATACGAGACTGCTCTCCATACAGTTCTTTTGTATGAAGAAATATGGATTCCAAGTCCATATTCTCGTGCCTCCTCTGATGTTCGTTGTCCATAGAGGCAAGCACGAGGCACCTGGCCTTCGCGCAATCAATCTCCCAAGTCTTACGGATTTCCTTATCCGCGACGCTGGAGGTGGGACCTGGGACGGGGGGAGCTTTGGTGGTAAGAAGATACCCCAGCTTGTCGTAAGTGATTGCCATTTTGACATTCCTGAGCCAATCTTTGTAGTTTGGCCCTGTCAGTATGTTTTTATCTAGAAGTAACTTAAGTCCAGTCATGTTGAATGGTCGCTGCAATTAGGAGAGAGAGAAGGAACACTCAGCACGATGCTCTTGCAAGTTTAGAATGGTTTTTAATTTGTCTAAACAGGATGGCTCCCACTGTCTCTCGAATCCCTCCTCAAACCACAAAGGAAGAATTAGCCGGGATCAATCCCACCGCACAATACTTGCTTAACCGTTCAGCCAGGCCAGTGTCGGTACTTCGAGGGAGGTTTTCCAACGCTTTCGCGAAGTTCCTTAATTTAAGAACCTCTTTTCCCTGGGGGCGTAGCCCCGCTAACACCTTTCTAGGCACCTACTAGGTTTATAGCATTGATCGTTTAGTGAGAAATTTCCCGAGGAGTAGCATATACTCACAGTAGGATCGGGATCCAAATATCATCGCGTGACGAAACTGAAGGAATCCTACCAGAATCATCACACTCCAAATGGTATGCAAATCTAGCAAGTTTCAGTACTTATGAAACTCCCGATG
The DNA here is from genome assembly GCA_030015575.1 of Agapanthus africanus. Classification (NCBI taxonomy): domain Eukaryota; kingdom Viridiplantae; phylum Streptophyta; class Magnoliopsida; order Asparagales; family Amaryllidaceae; genus Agapanthus; species Agapanthus africanus. The sequence goes on from CM057343.1 coordinate 519,235,150, forward strand.
TGGATTTTTTTTGCCCCATGCTCTTATGACCTTGACTTTGGCCAAAATATCATAAGTCACATGTCAAGTTCTACCCGTCACTATCCAGGTTAATTTGGATCCACCCGTACCTACCCTTGACTTTGGCCAAAATGGCAGTACGACTGTCCCAAACCAACGCATCTATCTATGCTACACATGAACACCCAATAGCTACCAATCACTATGCCTTGACTTTGGCCAACATACATAGCTTAAATACTATTGCCTGTTCATGCGAAACGACGGAGGGCTACGAATGGTTTTGGTAAAACCGTGAACGTAGTGAACTTGATATAATCGATGGAACGAGATAGCTTTTAGAAGGAGTGGCTCAAGCTCCGCTTTTAAAAGTTAGTTTTGAAAAGAACCGAGTGGTTTTTCGAAAGTGTTCCAACGACTTTAACTTGGTTTATTATCTTGCATTAGTTCTTTTAATGCGTGATATTCTTGCATTAGTTCTTTTAATGCGTCCCATTATTTAATCCTACCATTGCAGAAAACAACCAAAATATGACGTACGCTTATGCCATTCGCATTTGCCACGGGGTCCCGTCATCACCCGTTAGGTTACTTAACTAACGACAGAGCGGGGGCTGGGCTAGCGCGGCTGTAAAACATAAGCAACGCCTAAATATAAAGCAATGATAGACATTACAGATCACAGATGAATACATTGTATATACTAGGAATCCGCAATCCTTTCGAGCCTGCAACGAAAAGCGGATTACACGGTCGCGGTGAATAGCCAAATACCCCACCCAAGACCCCTACGGGTGCGGCAAACTACCCGCCAAGTACCCGGTAGTTTGTGCACCCCTCCATGGGTCTATCCTAGGAGCAAAAACAGTAAAAAGAATTATACAATGACGGCTACAACCCCGACCCGGTTGTGCGGCCATACAAATAATAATATTACATCAATTTACATTTACAATGAATGAAAGAAAAGAAAACGCTCATCTCACATCCACCCCGGCTATTCACCCGCGACAGTCCAACGCATTCATATACACATACCATCAACAAACACAGATCACAGATATGTATAACCCCGACTAGTCGACATATAGCGATTAGCCGACGTTCAATACATTCAAACATCACAGATATAACCATTGTAGTCAAAGTGCAGTGAAGTTCGATAAAAAAATACGGATTTATAGGCCCCCAAAAACAAATTTCTTTTCTGGAAAATCTGGGCACAAATGACATATCTTAAAAATCCCAAAACCCTACCAGAAGAACACTGCATGAAACAGGACCACAAGAAGAGACAAAACGGCGGCGGTTCCGCGGCCTAAGCCACCCATTGCCGCGGAACCGCGGCGCTTTGAAGGAATCATGCGATCGTATTTTGTGGGTGTTTTCACAAAACCCTGAGCCGATTTTAGGAGTAAAACTTTTTACATTTAGAGCACAAAAAATTTCAACAGAAACTTAGGGTTTTGGTTTTTCCGGTTTTGCGATTTTTCTCGATCGAACTTCCATACACTTTACTACAAAGCTAGTTTAAGTTTAGTTAGGCTCTGATACCACTGTAAGTCCACGTTGCAACCCCCGGTTCTTACGGGGAGGCGGAAACGGTATAAAAATCAAATTTTTGGCGCATGGGGCAACATGGACTAACAAAGTCGGGATCTTTTCTAAACTAAACTAGCAAACATGCAAAGGAGAGTTAACTACTCGGCAAAGTGGTTATACCTAACTTGAACTCCTTCTTCTTGAAACCTAGTAGAGGTTGATGGTTCTTTCCTCGTAGCCTTCTTCCGTCAAAGATGGATCCACCTGAGGGTTCAACCTTCGGGCTCTTTCTCGAACTTAGAGTGAACTAGGATCTCCGGCTTGCTAAACCTTGAACCCTAGAGAGAGTAGAGAGTATCTATGGGGTGTTTCTCTTTCAAGGAGAGGGATTCTCAACACATGAGAAGGATTCTCCTTGAGCTTGAGGAAGAAGAAGATGAAGTGAGGAGAGAGAATGAATATGATAGAATGAGCTCATTTTCCTTTTGCAACCATAACAAAAGGAAAAAGAATTATCTAATTAATAATAATAATTCAAAATGAAATAGTTGATGGTTGTTTTTGGAATGACCACTATCATCACTTCATTAAATGAATGTAAGCTAGAATCAAGGAGTATCCTTGCAAAGTAATGATGATGGTCAAACATTCAACCATGGTCAACAAGTCAACCATGGTCAACAAGTCAACAAAACCAACCATGACACAATTTCATTTAATTACTATTATTAATTGATATTTCATAAATCCATTAGGGTTTGGAAAAAGACGACTGTCAACTGTGCATACGAACCCGTTCCGAAACCCTAATGAAAGACCTCTTCCTCCGCCTCAAACAACTGTGCATACACACCTGCATTCTCGTTCCGAGGAACAAGAATACTGAGAGATAAAAGCAACCCCAAAACATATACCAGTATCTGACTCAAACCAGAGCCAGCCAGTAATATCCGTCCGGACTCCAAACGTGCACAAGTGCGCGGATGAGAACGAACCCTGTCGCAAAACCATGCGACCTCTACTCAGTTTTGCCCAATGGCGAATAGCCCTCTGTGTGGGACTCTAAAGACTCGACACTTACGCTGGCAGTGGGTTTAACCACAGACCGCAAGCGGCACTAGCTGTGCGTAACGGTCCCCAGGTAGATGCCGACAAGAAGGCTGACGAGGTGAACCCCATCTGAACTCCTACTGAGTCTGAATGTGACAGTCTCCGTACAGTCCGGTCTGTTCGTCTAATACATCGCATGGCGGGCCTAGGGGGCGGTAAACGTCAGTCCCCTAATAGCAGTACAAGTCGTGTCGGAGTGAAGCCCAAAACACCCTGAGATAACACTGGAAGCCTACCAGTATATCTCGCTTGCCCTGGCCAGGGACTACTCGTGTAATGGCTCTCCTAGACACAGCGCGATGTCAACCCCCAATACCGGGAGAGACGAATCCTATCTAACCGGCACTGCCTCCAAGTGCTTCGGGACTGCACCCAACTACTACCTGTTTGCACGACTCCTTTGAGCCGTGGTAGGGTAGTGATCAAAGTGCAGTGGGAACACATTCGAGACGAAGTGCCAGTGTCAAGTCAGCGGACTAAGCTGTACTCATGTCACCTGGGAACTGATAACTGACGATAGGTATAATACCAACTGGTCAGTTCCCGACGAGTCCTGTCCAGTGTACTCGTAACCTAACGAGCACCCGTATACTATCTCCAGTACGACGTACTGATGGCTGTGGGATAGACCATCTCCCACACTGGGATGAGAAGCGCATACGCTAGTCTACTCCGGAGTATCGATGCCCTGTCTCGATAGACCTGCGACTAGGGACCTGTATAAGGATGTGCTTATAGATTACCCAGCCCCCACTAGTGTGACTGCCATCACAACGCTGGTAATCAAGCAAAGATCCTAAGGGCTCCACTAATGTGTATAGGTGATATACAAAAATAAACACATGTACACATTGAAGTAGAAACAAACCAAGTAGCATACTACTATATTGAGCAAGATTGTTTATACAAGGTGAATATCCCAAGATTCCATTAAGTAATATACAAACTAGTATGATACAGTAATGGCCTCTAGGGCATATACACTAACAATTACATTCTCTGATAATCTCTCAAGATTCAGACCTATGTTCCTGTTGAAACACAAGTCCGAACCTTTTGAGATATTCACAGAATATAAGTTAGAAGTAGGGAACCAATAAGGGTATAAGTATTATGTCCTTTGATGTAATCAGGGAGGAGAATACTTGAGCACGGAATTCCTGGACTATTCTAAAGGAGAATGAGATTCTCTCTCAGCATTACTCCTCCGAATACACCATAGCACGATGGTATATCGGGGTGGAGCAATCACACCCTATATGATAAGGTGTGCTCTATGATGAGTACTACTGAGTTACCTATTTCCTTTTTGGGAGTTATGCACTTGAGAAGCTGCATACCTATTGAATAGGGTTCAAATCAAATCAGTTGCCTACCACTTCATATGTGATATGGAAAGGGAAGAGCCCATTTCTTAAGTTAGTTAAGATTTGGGGTTGTCCGGCCTATGTCTGAAAAGCAAAAACCGGACAACCTCGAGGCAAGGTCTGTAATGTAGAACTGGAAAGGTTCCAGCTATACAAACTATAGCAGATGATTTGATAAAACCAAAGGATTCAATAGTTACCAACGAACCTCAGCCTCTCCGCCGATCTAGTAGGGTTCCTCACCCACCTGAGAGATACTTCGGTTTCTCTATGACAGTGGGAGCGAGGATTACATCATGAGATGATGACCCAACTAGTTTCGAGCTGGCCATCAGGAGTAGGACTCTGTAAGAATGGCTGGATGCTTAGCGATCTGAGATGGAATCCATGTACACCAACAAAGTATGGACTTTGGGTGCTATATCTGAAGGGTTAAATCCCCATCAGGAGCAAGTATATCTTGAGAAGATTACTTGGTGTACTTGGAAAGGTTGAGACTTTCAAAGCTAGACTTGTTAAAGGTTTTCGTCATCGACCAGGCGTGGATAATGATGAAACCTTTTCCAGTGCCTATGCTTAAGTCCATCCAGATCCTACTTGCCACAGCTACAACCATGACTACGATATCTGGTGGTTGGGTGTCATGACAGCTTTTCTAAATGATGTTTTAGAAGAGAGCGTCTATAAGTACACAGCCAGAGGGCCTCGTAGACAGTGGGAGCAGCGGAAACGTGTGCAAGATGCTTTATAGGATAAAGCAGGCATCGCGGAGTTGGAACATCTGTTTTGATGAAGTAGTCAAAGAGTTTGACATCATCAAAATGGTAGATGAACCTTGTATAAACAAAAAGGTAGTAGGGAGTATGGTGACGATCCTCGTAGAGTACGTGGATGACATACTCTTGATAGAGAAGGAGTTTCCTATGCTACGATCGATCAATCTCCGCATATCACAAAGATTCTCTATATAGGATCAAAGTGATACCTCCTAAATCCTGGTATTTGGATCTATGAGATAGATCTAATTGGATGTTAGCATACTCACTAATTGTAGTGAGATGGTATCAGTTGATCCTGGAGAGAATCACTGGAAGGGTTCCAGGGTAATAAAGACGACTGAGTGTCAGTCACAGGCATTGTCTTTATCCTCGATGGAGGGACGGTATGTTGGAAGAGTTCCAAGCTAGATACCGTGGCATACTAGACGATAAAGGCTGGATACATCGCTACTTCAGATGCTACCAAAGAGGCAGTCTGGATGTATATTTGTTCATGAGATGAACTTAGTTCCTCCCATTGTGTGACAATGGAGTTGTGGCTTATGCCAAGGAACGCCCGTCCCATCAATGATCCAGACATATTCTAAGGCAATATCACCTGATCATGGAGATGGTTGATCTCCAGGGTGATCGAGGTTAGGAGAGTAGACTCAGAGGACAACACAGCGGATCCACTCACAAAGGCCTGTTCCCAGAGAGAGATTTTTATGGGATGGTTGAGTATGAGATACTACAACCACTGCTATCAGATGGCCCTAGTGCAAGTGGGAGATTGTTAGTTATATGTATGCCCTAGAGGCCAATACTGTACATTGGATGTATATTGTAGTGGATGCTGGGACATATATAGGGAGGACTTTCTTGCTCGACATGATAGTATGCTATCTGGTTGAACTTTACCTTAACGTGTATACTGATTGTCTCTCTGTTACATGTTGGTAAAGCCCTTAGGATGTGTACTTGACTACCTGAACTATGATGCGGATCATACTAGTGGGGACATGGTAGTCTATAAGTACATCCTTCAAAGTCCCTAGTCGTGGGTGTATCGAGACGGGGCATCGATATACCAGAGTAGACTAGCGTATACCTTCTCGACCCATACAGATGGGCGATGGATGATCCCATATCCATTGGTGTTTGACATCAGAGATGATATACGGGTGATCAGTGGAGACTGGGTACACTGGACGGACTCGCCGAGAACTCCCAGATGGTATTATACCATACGTCAGATGGCAGTTCTCTGGTGACACTGGTACAGAGTAGTCTGTTGACCCGAGATCGTCATAGAGTCTTGTGTGGTTCCCACTGTGCTTTGATTTCCACCTTACCACGTCTAAGAGGGCGTGCAAAACGGTGGTTTTTGGGTACATTCCCGAATCACATGGAGGCAATGAGCGATAGGAGGGGATTCGTCTCTCCCGGTATAGGGAGTTGATGTTGCGCTGTGTTCGATTGGCTATAACCGGAAATCCCTGGACAGGGTTGCTGAGATTTACTGGTAAGTGTTACCAGTAGTTTCTTGAACTGTTATAGACCTCATATCGACACGACTTATCGAGCTACTGGGGTCTGACGTTTACCACCCCTAGGCAAGATATGCGACATATCAGACGACGAGACCGGACTGTACGGTAAGTGTTACTGGTTGGATTCACAGGAGTGTGAGCAGGCTTGCTCGTCGATCTTCTGATCGCTCAATACCCGGGTGGCCGTTACGTTTAGCAGACCGCTTGCGGCTTGTGGGTGTTTGATATGATCATCACCTGCTGCCGGCGTATTGACGAGTCTTTAGAGTCCTACACAGAGGTTTCCTGGCTCAAGCAAAACGAAATAGGAGCGCATATGAGATATGTGCGGGACCGAGAATAATGCGTGTATGTGATACCGTATTCCATTCTCGCGATGAATGTATCGAATGGTTGTATGCGATATAACCTAGTTATCGAATCAAGGATTGATTCGGTAAGCCGATACATAGGATACTAGTCGGTTATATGCGATATGACAGGATCGTTAAATCAAGTGTTGATTTAACGATTTGATATGTAATTATATATTTGATATATTACTTTGCATTAACTAGTATTGGTTCACTTTAAATGGATTTTCTCACTCGCTTGTGCACATTGTATATTCGATATAGTTTTGTGCACTTGATTGTATCATGTTTGATGATACATGCAAAATTGGTTAAGTGTAAAGATTGAACCATGGTTATATGAATGGTTAGGGTTATGATTACTTATCCATTTATTTATTTATTAGTTTTGGAAAATAAAAGCATAAAGAGAAAAAAACAAAATGGTTTTCTTTCATTCTTTCTTTCATGAAGCTTGTTGAAGCTTCATGAAGCTTTTGACCAAGTGACCATTTTGTCTTCTTCTTTAACCCTAACCACTCACATAAACTCTAGTTAGCTCTCTACACTTAACTATGGTTTGATTATGATAAGAATGATTATTCTTTTCTATTCTTTAATTAACTTATCATAGTATTCTTTCTTCTTCGTCTTCATCTTCTTCAATGAAGAAAGCAAAACTTCATCAATGGTGATTGATGAAAAAGAGTGAGAAATCCAAATCTAAAGCGAACCCACCTCCTATTTCTTCATCCTCTACCTCTTGCCAAGTAGTATAGGGTGTTCTCTTCACAAGATTCATGACTTGGTGAAGTGGGAGCTTGATCTAGTGATGCCTCGACGTAGATCATCTTCGGCACGTCGTCGACGACCTAGCCCGCCCATTTCTCCGACGAAGCCGACGCAAGAGTCCGGGATCCGATTTGGACAACGGAGGGACATCATTGCGGAGCTACGGAGGTGGAGCACCGGATCTACAAAGGTTGTATTTCCGTTCTTGTAGTTAATTTGTTAACTAGTTTCATTGTTTCGCTTATATATCTAGTTAACGATCCGTATTAGGGTTTCTCGGCACCCGTAATTTTTGAAATTGGCATGGTTGATGCCTTGTGAGACCTCTTGAGAGTGCCTAGGAACCCTACATACCATCACCAGTCACCACATGACCCAGGAAGTCAACTCTATCAAGCCAAACGCGCACTTTGAGAATTTAGCATACAACTGGTGCTCTCTCAAAATCTGCAAAGCAATCCTCAAGTGCTGCTCATGCTCCTCACGACTCCTAGAGTAGACCAGTATGTCATCAATAAACACTATAATAAACTGGTCGAGGAACGGCCTGAAAATCCGGTTCATCAGATCCATGAACGCTGCTGGAGCATTGGTGAGTCCGAACGACATCACCAAAAACTCATAATGCCCATAGCGCGTACGAAAAGCAGTCTTCAGAATGTCATCATTCCGAACCCGCAACTGATGATAACCTGAACGCAAATCAATCTTGGAAAAATATTTCGCACCCTGGAGCTGATCAAATAAATCGTCAATGCGAGGTAAAGGATACCTATTTCGCACCGTAACTCGGTTCAACTGACGATAATCCACATATAGCCTCAAACTGCCGTCCTTCTTCTTGACGAACAGAATATGAGCTCCCCACGGCGAAACACTCGGACGCACAAGTCCCAAACCAAGCAACTCTTGCAATTGATCTTTAAGCTCTCTAAGCTCTGCTGGAGCCATCCGATAAGGCGGTATAGAAATAGGCTCCGTGCCAGGAATCAGATCAATGCAGAACTCTATATCACGCTCTGGCGGCAACCCAGGTAACTCATCGGAAAGACATCGGGAAACTCTCGCACGGTAGAAACTTGGTCCAACGACTCCACTGTGGCTCCAGTATCATGAATGAAAGCCAAGAATCCCCGACATCCCCTCCTCAAAAGCCGACTAGCGCACAGAACAGAAATCAAACTGTGAGGGGCGACACCATGGTCCCCCTGCACAACAACCACTGACTCACCAGGAAAACAAAATCTAACTGTCTTCTCGCGGCAGTCCACGGACGCGTAGCAAGTAGCTAACCAGTCCATGCCTAACAGAACGTCGAAGTCCAACATCTCAAGAAGGATCAAGTCGACGGACAGATCTCTGTCTGCTACACGGACAGCACACGATCGGAACACGTGTCGCACAACAAACGACTCTCCCACAGGAGTAGTCACGACAAGAGGCTGATCTAGCAAACACGACTCTCGGCCTAACCTCGGCACGAAGTGCGTAGAAACATACGAATGCGTAGATCCCGGATCAAAAAGAACATGTGCATCATAAGAAATACAGAAAGGGTACCTGAAACCACAACATTGGACGCCTGAGCGTCCTGGTGAGTCAAGGCAAAAATCCTAGCCTGTCCTCTACCGGCTACTGGCTATCCTCTGCCTCTGCCATCTCGTCCTCTCGGCACAAAACCACCACGACTATGACCTCTCTGAGCAGGAGTCTGACGCGGCGCAACAACAGGAATAAGAGGCAACGCTCTCTGAGGCGGAGAAGGTGGTAAGGTAACCTGGAGTACTGCTGGCCCTCTCTGACGCACCACGGTATAATCCCGAACAAGGTGATGTAGACTGCCACACCCGAAGCATCCATAAGACGGTCGCTGGCCCTCCTGGGAATAAGAACTGAATAACTGGCCACGTCCCACATCTCTGCTACTCCCCAAGTCTGAAGGAACTCTGCCTCAGCGTGCAAACCTCGGTCTCCATGCTGGTACATCCGTACGAGTCCTCTTCAGTTCCGGAACAACCGATGACTCAGCTAGATGCTCCTCTACCAATAGAGCTGCATCGACAGCTGTCGCATACGTGTCACAGTGCTGAATGCTGATGGCTAGGAACAACTGGGTAAGCAGGCCTTGAATAAACCTCTTCACCTTCATCTCCTCAGTCGCCACCAGGTACGGAGCATACACCGACAGCTCGGTAAACAGTACATCATACTCAAACACCGTCATCCCCGGAGTCTGATGTAACGACTCAAATTTGTGCGCTCGCGCATCCCTGACTCTCAATGGAAGAAAACGGGTGAGAAACACCATCACAAACTCAGCCCAGATCATAGGAGCAAGACCAGCGACTCTGCCCCTCTCCAACGACTCACACCACTTCCGGGCCAGACCCTCCAGACGAAAACTGGCAAACTCCACCCATCTCTCATCAGAGCATCAGAATGAACGACAAATCCTGGCCATCCGGTCGATGAACGACTGCGGATCCTCAGTAACATCTGTGCCAGTAAACACCGGAGGCCTCAGCCTCATAAAATATGTCAGTGACACAGCAATAACCTCCAGAGCTGTAAGTGCGACTACCGGAACTGTAGGTACCATCGTGGTCCCCGCAACAGGTGGAACAACTGCCTGCCCCTGCGTTCGGATGGTCTCTACTAAAGTCCCCACTATCTGGCGCAGATCCTGCATACCAGCTCCAATCATAGCAATGTGCTCCGGTGCAACAGGCGTACTGCCCTGGTCAGTCCTCGCCTCAGACGAGTCAACTCTGACCTCGGCCCTCGCGGCCACTCTCTGTGCCCTCGTAGTCTTCGGAGGCATATAGGCTGGAAATTGAAACAAGATTCGATAAGGAAATAGGAATCGAATCACAAAGATGTATATCATCACGGAAGGATATCAATCAATAAATTCTAAGGTCACTTAGGCGGAGTACCGTGTCGTAAGTATGCCGCGGAACATACACACGCTACGTCACTCTGCTTAAGCTACCTACTCCATCATACCAAGGTCATCCTACACTCCGAAAGGTAAAACCTAATGCTCTGATACCACGACCCAAAATTTGGCCCTTAACCGGCACTTAAACTACGTAACGTCTATAGGCGTACGCAACTCAAGTAAGCCGAAACCCAGAAATCTAAACCACCCAAATCTGGATCAACGGAGAAAAACATAGTTTTATCATTTGGAAAATTTCAAGTAGAATCTCTAACCCTAGTTTTATTTCTTGAAAATTTTGACAGCACCTCCTTTGTAAAAACTAGCCCCGAAAACGGGTACAACATAGATAATATATAAAGCATCCCAAATGGGAGCAAAATCATGCCCAACGGCGGAGACAATCACCACAACATGTATACGACGCCGAAGCGAAGAAATATCAAAGAAACGACTATAATAAGAAGTAAACTTTCCAACATAACCGGCTCCCACGAGCACGGCACCAAAGTCATCAAAATAATACAACACCGAATCCTCACAAGTCGTCTCTAAGTCATATACAAACAGTGGTAGATGGAGAATACTAGATCCAACAAAAAGATATACAATATACAAGCAGATAACCGCAAACCCACCTAAAAGCAAAGGCCTCACTGCCTAACGTAGCGGTATCCGCAAAAGTAGAGATGATAAGACGCCCTGCCGCGACTACTCTGAGTGTAAGTCCTGCAAAACACTGTGGCACAACGGGAGTGAGTTGCCAACTCATGAATAGTAAATAACATCATACTGTAATCGCAGGTCTGCATGAATAGCGATCTATCTATCATATGTAAACCGATAGCATAAGTATGATAAGTGAATATACAACAATCATGTAAAAGTACATCATCAGGGTACTACAACTACATGAAATAATGCATAACAACAATAATCCTGAGTATGTGGGATGATACAAAAAAATCTCATGCAAAATCATCAGCATGGAAAAACACCAGTGTCCCTCACTGACATATCAAATCCCAAATCCTCAGGCACCACATCCACAGATCGGCCCTCACATCCTGTAAGTCTCATAGAACCTGAGTGTCACACATCGACACCCGAAACATCATGAAAACATATACCTGTAAGTATATATATATATATAAGGATATCAACCACGTATGTCCACCGACCATACGTAAAAATCATGGAAACCTGAGTGTCTAACACCGACACTCGAAACATCATGAAACCCGTGTCTAATATCGACACGTAAATCCTCATAACTCAGGCACCATCACCATGACTGGCCCTGACGATATGTCATACATCACTCCGATCGGTATCCCCATGATAACCGCCGAGTCCAAATACTATCACCGGTAGGTAGTGGTCCCACCGCCAGACTTATCGTCTACACCATGAAATCACCACTCGCCCCGGGGTACCATACCGGGTCCACCATGTACCCGCAGACAGTGCCTCCCGCTCCTCGAATCGGGTATCACAAGCCAAATCTCAGAACCGAGAAATCACATGGTGGAGGCACTGAAATATCATATCAAGAGAAACCGGGTTTTCAAACAATACATAGTTTTCTTGAAATACCCCCACGGTTCTCAAATCCATAAATCAAATGAAATCCATATCCCAATGCGTAAAATCCATATAAAACTGATATATGCAACATAAAACATGAATATGAGCATATAAATGGAAAAACCGCTCTTTTAAATGAATCCAGCTTCTAAAATATATCTTGCGGTTTCCAAAATCCTCCAAAAACAATGCAGCATCATATGAGGTGTACATGTAAGTGTAGCAAGGTTTAAGTATCTACATGTAAGCAAGTGGGTATGATGCATTTCATAAACGCAATGATCAACAACTCATTATCACATATCAAAACCATACCACTTTGGGTATATACAACTATAGCAAGCATATGCGGTATACATGTCAGTATCTGTGTATGGTGTACATGTATCTGAAATCGAGTATGTGGTGTACATGTCAATATGTATGCATGATGTACAAGTAACTGAAATCGAGTATGTGGTGTACATGTCAGTATGTATGCATGATATACAAGTAGCTATAGTAAGATATACATGAAGTGGAATAAGGGTCACTACCTCAACTATTCCTGCCCAATGCAATATCACGTATGTATGTGTCCACAATATTTCATATGCACAAGGGAATAAGAGTTACTACTCCAATCAGTCCTATCCACTACCATATCACGTATGTAGGTGTCAACAATATATCATATGCACAATAGGATAAGGGCTACTACCTCAACTATCCCTATCCACTACCGTATCACCTATGTAGGTGGTTTATGTGTGTCATGGCAATTACTGACGATGTGGGTGTAGCATACAATTTAGTACTCGTGCTACATGAACCGTCAGTAATGTGTTATATCTAAAGTTACGAGTCAAGTACAACAGATAATGCTATGCAATGACATTCATATATAATTAACTAATATGTAAATACATGCAGCTATCATATCATATTCGTCCCGACGCATAACGCCATACGGGCGATTTCCCCGTAGATGTTAAATCTACTCACAAATGGTCTCCAGCTATAAAAATCCGACCACATTGTTCACAGCGTCCGAAGTCCCCGCTTGCGACGCTATATTTTCACAAACACAAGAAATAATGCGAACATCTCAGAATCGATCAATATAATGCAAAACTACGTATTAAATAATGCACCAACACTAAACTAACTCGCGAGTGTACTTCTAGTGGCTAACGTGCGTAACGATACCTCAAAACCTAACTGAGTACAGCAGCAGCACAAAATCACGATTCGTGTCGCAACACATAACACGCGGATTCAAAACACTAGATTATAGGTAAACGATCCCAGATTTTGTATACTGCAATTACTAAAAAAGTAAACAGTACCAAACCCCCTTAAACAACAGCAGACAACTACCCACAGAAGCCTAACCCCAACATGTCCCTACATCGCCGGCGTCGCCGGAATTCGTCGCAGAGGTCGCCGGCCCCGGCCGGTGGGGTGGACCTCGTATCTCAGGTGGTGTCTCAGGTTCACTAGTACATCACTATAAATTTGTTTGGTCACTCACTAAATTTTCCAGGTCACAGCAGATATAAAAGCTCTTAAAAGCCACTAAAAACCCGATATCGCACTAATCGATATAAAAAGCGTTCTAAACCATAATCAACGAACAACACAGCATAAAAACTCTAATTTAACAGTATAAGGATTATACCTAACAATCTTGCTCACAAGATCCAAGCTTTCCCTAGCTCCAAGTGATCAAAGAGCAAGAATCAAGACTTGGTGTATATTTGTGATATATTTTGGAATATTTGGAGAAGTTTTGAGTTAGGATTGAAGAGAAATGAAAGGAAAAAGATTAAGGGAAGTAGAGGGAGAGAGGATCTCGGCCAAGGAAAGAGGTGAGGGTTTCGTGAGGGATTTCCTAGCAATTTCCAACATTAAATGCAAATATTAATGCATTCACACACATATGCACACATGCATGCACCTCTCTTTTTCTTTTCTTTTCTTTTCTTTAAGTTTAAACTTAATCCATAGTCCACACAATGAATCTAGGTAAAGTGAGAAGGTTTAGGTTTAACTCAAACTTAATTAAAGAAAAGATCACTTAAAGAGAGATTTCCCAAAATATGAATACCGCATTAAAATAATATTAAAATTGGGAAAAATTCAAATTGAACCAAAACGTCCCATATACCCCCAAAGCTTGCGCACTAGCTTTATTTTAGCTAAACTAGGTGCTGGCAAGTCTATATGGTCGTTTGAACACAGTCGGGTTAAAACGGAAAATACCGACAATTTAACCCTAAAACGGAAAAATTCGCATAATGATTTCTAAAACGTTACAGAAAGAGATGCATTTGGAGCTACAGCCAAAGTATCCTGTCGCATCTGTTAAATTTTGTGTATAATAAATGAGTAAGAATGATGTATTAGATTTTAGTCTAATTCGTATCATTATTAGGTTATTGTGAAACCCCAACCTAAGAATACTTAGGGACTTGGGCCTCGTTTGGGTATCTAGTTTGGAAAACCATAGTTTATTTTAATTAGATAGTTTTATTTAAGTATGATTAATCAAAGCTCAGGCTACAACCAAATAAGCTCAGGCTACTAATATTGCATATGTTACTATCTATAATGTGATATAATATTTTACTATTAAGTAGTATACGTACCAACATCTCCTTCAACTCCTCGACGGTGGTCTTCAAGGCAGTAACATCATGCCCCAGACATCGCTATAGGGGGGTGGGGTGGGGTAGGGAAGTAACCGTCGGAGTGGAGACCAACCTCATATGGGGCCTGCTAGGACCCAGTCCCCTGCCTCTGTCCCAACCTCCGTGGTGCCCTCCGTGTGCGGTGTCTATGACCGGAGTTAGCAGTATCGGATCAGTCTGTCCACTAAAATCGATCCCCGATGCCTCCTCCTGCTCCACCACCCGCTCCTACACCCACATTAACCACTAAAATATAAGCATATCATTTAAATTTGAAATTTTCAAAACAAAAATTTCATTCCAATAAAAATAAATATTAACACTTATGCAATACTCCTGGGTAGCGGTGTCGGGGAATCGAAGCTCGCCCGTGGCGGGATCTGTCGAGGTGCCGTGGATGGCAAGATACGCGGTCAGCACGCTCGGTGTACCACCATGCGCCAGGGTCTGAGCTCTCTGCAATTCGCCAAAAATTTACATATATTATAAAATAACTCTTAATATTACATTATATCAAAATAGATCTATTGTAATTTACCAAGGCATGAGAAATGTTCCTCGAGCCACCTGTATAAGTGGGGCGACCCCTCTTCACGGACTTCCTATTCTCCTTATTTTGATCGGCATGTTTCTGCACAACACATTCAGATTTAGTTTTCAAATTAAGCAACACAAAAAAATAAATTATATACTAAACAATGAATTACATTTAAATTACAAAGCTGTTTGCGCTGAGAGTCAAAATATTGGCACAAGAGAGGCCATGTATCTATATCGATTCTCGCAAAGGCCGGAGTTTGTAGGAGAGCCACTCCCTCTGTCTCGAGGGTCCCCATCCATAGGGAATAGCAGTCGATCTTCAGCACGTTCCTATTGTATCGGACCTTTGATTGCATGTTCTTCATCAGGCCATGGTACAAAGCGTAAAGATCGAGCACTCTCTCAGGGTGATCAGGGTCGGGTATAGGCTGAAAGTCGTAATCCAACTGCAAATAGAAAAAAATAATGTCTTTAAATTTAATTTTTTAAATAATAATAAATGTATTGGATAAGTCAAATAAAAATATACATTAATACCCGAGCCTGATCCCAGAAGAGGGCAAATGAGTGCCGGTGCTGATCGCCCCACTCAACGTGAAGTGGATACTTTTTCAGGATGCGGCTCTCATCCCCCATATACCGGCCGAACCTCTCGACATAATCGCCGGTATAGCGATAATCGGGGGTAAAGATGAGGGGGAATGATGCCTCCCCCCTATCTCTATCAGGCCTCAGCCAGTGGGACTGATTCGGCCCTCGAGTGCCCCTCGCGGGATGGGGCTGCTCAACATCTACAAGAAATATCAAGACAAGCAATATTATGACAAAGTGGTATTAAGAAATCAAGGATTAACGAAAATTGAAGTGCGATATATACTTCTGGCGACAGCAGCACGAGCCTGGACCCGGGCAACAACACGAGCGGGACGATAGTTTCTTCGGTGCGGAACAGCCGGTGACCCGAACGTGGACGCATCCCCTCCAACTAGAAAATAAAAACTAACGATAAAATTACATAAATTCATGTTTATTCTTAGAGGATATGTAAAATGAATAAATATTTTTTTATTTATTCATACTAACCTGCAGATTGAGTGGAGGGTACGGAAGTGGCTGGAGTGGCCTCTGCGGCAGATGTGGACGCACCACCTATAATTAGGCAATTAAAAATAGATTATATAAGTAATTACAAAAAGAATGTGTATATCAATAATATAACATTCTAAATCAATATGCATGCAATATAGTATATATAAATATACCCGCAGGTGCGGTGATGGCCTCTGCCCGAGATGTGGAGGCACCACCTACAGCTAGACAATCAAAAAATGATTATCTAAGTAAGAGCAAAAAGAATGTGTGTGTATTTATGATATAATATTCTAAATCAATATGCATGTACTATAGGATATATAAATATACCTGCAGGTGCGGTAGTGGCCTCTGCCTCTGATGTGGACGCACCACCAACAGCTAGACAATTAAACCTTAACTATATAAGTAATTTTGAAATAAATATGCGTGTATATCTATAATATTACATTCAAAATGAATATGCGTGCACTATACCTGGAGGTGTGGAAAAGTCCACACGGAAGGAGTCATCCGAAAGGGATACCGATCGGGGTGCAAAACCGGCCCTATGAAGCTCCCTATGCAGCTCTCCAGACGGCAGCTGCCTCTGATGTGGACGCACCACCAACAGATAGACAATTAAACATTGACTATATAAGTAATTTTGAAATAAATATGCGCGTATATCTATAATATTACATTCAAAATGAATATGCGTGCAATATACCTGGAGGTGTGGCAAAGTCTACATGGAAGGAGTCATCCGAAGGGGATACCGATCGGGGTGCAAGACAGGCCCTATGAAGCTCCCTACGCAACTCTCCGGGAAGCAGAACCACTCTGCCTCTGCCGCTGCAGCGGCTGTTGCTCCTTCGGCTCCTCGCTGCTTCGGTCATCGTCATCAAACCTAGATAAGAGTACAATAATTTATGCATGTAATATATGTATAGATCTTAGAAATATGAAGTAATAATATAACATTACTGATAACCTTTTTTGTTTCGTGGACGCATTAGACATATCTACTTGGATTTCATCATCGATATCATTTTTAAACCACATAACTTCACGATCAGCCGAAGACAACCCGTCTTTTGAAACAGACGGTCGGAGCACTCTAAGTCTTCTCTCTTCTTCATCTTCATCGCTGTCCTCCATACGATCCTCGAATTCTGGTACATCATAAACATCCCTGAGTTTCCAACGGCATACGACACTCCATCTAGAATGCTTCAAGCACTGTGAGTAGTATACTTGGAACGCTTAGTTCGGAAAGATAAATGGATCGTCCTGACCGTAAAATCGAAGTGTGTTGTCACGACCCAAAATCGCACGTGACTGGCACTTGAATCATATGAAGTCTATAGGACCCCATCTAATTCAAGTAAGCTAAAAACCCAGAAATCTAAACCATTTTTAAAGAAAGTGTTTTGTTAAAATAAGCCGAATATGCATTTTTAAAACATCAAGTATTTTCTGAAAATTTCGGCAGAGTTTCCTTTGTAAATACTGGCCCCAAAAGGGGTACAACATGAATAGTATACGAAATGATAAAAGGCATCCCCAAGCGGGAGCTAGCTCTTCGTCAATTGAAAGTCACAACCACGCAAGCAATATAATATACAACGCCAAGGGTAAGGATCAAAACTCAAAAGGAAACTCAATACATCCAGAAAAGCCATAATAATGCAACGCGCGACTCTAAGGTTGAAAGAATATACAACTGGTCTTCTAAGGTTATAAAATATACAAGTCCGGTTGATGGAGTTTACTAGATACAATTGAATAAAATAAGGTACAATGGTGGTCATGATGCAAGTGAACCCACCAACTAAAGCAATCACCCGGAATAAAAGCAGTGTGCCAGCAAAGCCGCAACGAAACCTATACGGCAAAACCAGCAAGAACTGTGGCACAACGGGGGTGAGTTGTAAACTCGTGAGTAGAAAACATCACAGAGCAGAAATCGTATGTATGACTCAATCCTAGGTCAATACGATCAGTAATATATAACCTCAAAATGATAAAGTCTGAAGCATGATAAGGTGGAAAGGGTAAACATCTATACAAAAGTGTAATACCATGTGCTCGTGTCAGTGCCTCAGATAGCAACATATCATAAATATGAGGTATGAATGCAATATAATGAAAACAGAATGTATCATGAATGTGAAACTGTTTTCTTAATTTAATGAGATTTCTGTATATTTAAAACGAGGTATTATCAATGAAATCAACATAAAACAGTGTCTAGCATCGACACAAAACATATATCAAAATATCTAATATCTTGGGCTCCGGCAATCCGGACTGACCCATATCAAAAAATATCAATACCTCAAATCTCAATATCTAGGGCTCCGGCTATCCGGACCGACCCCTGGGCTCCAGCTATCTGGACTCGCCCGACTCCGATCGGTATCCTCCGGATATCCGTCGAGTAACACTAAAATCACCGGTCAGTAGTGCTCCCCTGTCTCAGGCTCAACGCCATCATCTGCGACCTTCTCGCCTCGGGGTGCCGCACCGGGTCCACCATGCACCCACAGACGTTTCCTCCTCCTTCTCGAATCGGGTGTATGATATCTCTCAAGAGCCGAGAAAACTCATGGTGGACATATCTCAAATCATGTCAGGAGAAAACCGCAATTTTATATCTTTTGAAAATGATAATCAGTTTATAAATTTTTGTGGTTTCTTCAAATCCAGAAATCTCATGGAAATCCGAAATATCAATCATCAAAGTAACTAAACAATGAATTACAAAATATTGGGCTCCGGCAATCCGGACTGACCCTAATAATAATGCATGAAAATGGATATATAGATATGCATGAAAATCACAGTAATAGATGCAATGTCTAAGCTATCATATAAAAGCAAGCCTATTAGTACCATGTCGAAACTATCAGCTAACACTTATACTAATGAATAGTATTTTCTAACGTGTACGTGACATGGCAATTACCGATGAAGATGTGTGTGAGCCGGCAAGCAAGTTACGTGGAACATACACATCATCGGTAATGGTGCTAGTGTCCTGACAACACGGTTTCATAATAACAAATGAAAACACGATACAAGCATGCAATGCGATGCGAACAACAAAAATATGCGGAAACTGAATAATAAATGCAACAATAAAGAATCTACATTAACATATGTAACATTTTGCCGTTTGAAATAACACGAATCATGGTGTTTAGAAAATAGGGCTACAGTGTTTTTAAGAAAAGGTACGTCCTTTGAAATATCCATAGAATACCTTGGCATGTTTTTAAAATACTCACGATTCGTTAGTTTTGAAATAGGTATGGCCGATTCTAGTCTAACATCTACAAGTAAACTACTGGGCTAAAATAACAGACTGATCAAAAGGGTAAGGAAAAACCACCTAAGTCTGAGTCGATATATATATATATATATATATATAATAGTCGGTGATCCCGCCTCAATAGTACCACATACGATACACTATATAATATGATATTCTCGAGCCAAGAGTGCTGATCTATCATCAATATTGCTCGTACGGTAAATGCATCGTACAGCATCCCGAATCTGGGTACGGGTCAATATCACATTTATCTCATCTTTTATCTGGTATCCTTATCATCATATCATGATCTGGGTACTGATCTAAGTCTAGTACATACTGATACCATCTACATATATATGTGCGTATGTATGAAAACACATCGCCTAAGGACCCGCTATACTAATCATGTCATATCTCATAATACGAACCATGTCATGTCACCGATCTCATGGCCTCACACCCAATCTCATCGACTCATCTCCAAATACCATATACTATCCTCATAATCCATGTATATGTATACCTATATATATACATAGTCCCATACCCATGTGTGTGTGTGTGTGTGTGTATACATATCCCCATATACGCACAAATAATATAAAATGCATGCGAGTGTGTGTGTGTGTGCTCGTGTATGCAAATCACTAATCTAGTGTTTCGCGACTATGAAGATAAACTAAGTTACTTCTAATTACACTAAACTAACCCTAGTAAGATAATCATGGTCTCACAATAAATATATATAAAAATATATATATATAGATATACGTATTCGTATACAACACTACGAAACTGCGGGGGTGCTATACACCATCCACCCGACTTCCCCCGTAGATATATATCTACTCACCTTGATCCTCACTTGCTGGAGTTGATGAAGCCACGCGCTTCTCATCATCTCGAAATCAATGTGAGGGTACCTACATATCATAACACATCGTATTGATTTAAAATCCAATTTGCAAATCGAAACGACATACGAATCACTCATCGGTTGAAACATACGGTCTACTCACGCAAATCAACCAAATAACACCCGATATAGACGTAAAAACATCAAATGATCGATACCAAACACGAAAATCAAAACTTCAATTTATAAACATCGCAAAACATAAAGCAGCAACTTTGAAAACATGCTCCAGATTTTACCCTATGTGAAACTAGCAAATTTTGCATATGTAAAGGGTCTAATTTACTGGAGATAAAGCCCTGGACCCAGAACGAACCCTAAATTCCATGCTCTGGCCACAAATTGCGGCCAGATAGGAGGGGTAGGGTCACAGGTCTTGGGGTTAGCATCTAGGTTTCCTGCACATCTCTCAGTGTTTGCTAAATAATTTTCAGGTCACCCGGGTGTTAGCAGATCACCAAATTCTATCATAAATCCAACAATTTTCCGATATCGGGGTTTCTAAGTTTGGGAATTATGGGTTTACTCTATGGTTTCAGTCCAATATACAATCCCAACAGGGGTTTAAGGTCACAACTAACATCAATTTCACTTTACTACTCAAGAATCCCTCAAACCCTTACTTGAAATTTTCAAAGTTCACTAAACAACAGCAAAAATAATATTTTATTTTTCTGAAATGTTACATTCCTCCCCCGTGAAAGAAATTCGGTCCCCGAATTTAAATTTAAATCCCTCAAATACTAAAACATTTCGCTAAAAAAGATCAAGCCGTCGGGGCTCCGAAATCATAAATACATAAAACACCTCGTAGCGCAATGCATGCGCATGAAAATGAGTATATAAACCATAATCAAGACTCAGTCAAGCATCCCGCAATTATCGGAATTATGGTAAAGGCACCAATGTCAATGCTCAAATACGAAAACCAACATAATATACATCAACTATGCATGTAAACATCTGAAAGAAATGCATGCCAAAACTTTTTAAGTCATCGTGCGATGTGCGTATCACTGCACAGTGGCGGACGTTTATTGTGAGAAAATAACTATATATATGTATATATATATAAATCCTTTGTTTAACATACATGTCCTGCCGTTTTGAAAATAATTTAGAAGGGTTTCCTTTGTAAAATGTTTCATGTCATCATGGACACGTAGGTAAATACTGAGACTATAGCTCCTTTTTGGAAATCCTTCGATAACTATCAATGCATGCAAAAATATACTTAGGTACTGTCCTCGGACTAGTTCTGCTCAGCTACTATACCAAATAGTAAATATCATAAAAAAAATACTGCTCAAAAATCAATTCCAAACTGTATATAAGAATGCCACGTGCGTCTGGTGCGCACGGAAATCGAAATCTATGAATGTGCCATACATGTGCACATAACAAAATCTAAGTGCAATGGGTGTGCACGAAACAGCTGTCAAGGGCAACGTGTGTACCTGACAGCAATATCAGTTGCATCTGATATGCACGAAGAATCTCGATTTGGTGCATCTGGTGTGCACCAAAATCGCCTCAAGCGCCCAAGTATGTGCAAGAATCCAAATCAAGCGCACAATGTGCACGAAAACAAATATCGAATATCATAACGAAATCGACGGTATACAACATATCTCAATCCAAATCCAAATCAGGTATACCGTGGCATATAATCTCACCATCATGTGCATCAGCGTGCACAAAATCGAATCAAAATGCTAAAAGTGCATGAAAACTATGCCGAAAGCATAAGTCAAATCACATGCATATCATAGGTATGAAATCAAAATCAGCATCTCGAATGACATCAAATCGAAGTCAGGTGCAACTGTGGTACACAAAATCTCAATCATGCAAATAAATTGCCCAAAATATCAGGCATAAAATCAAGGGTGGCGGAAACAGTCCCGCTCTAGCACATCCTTTAAAGATCTCTGGCCAACTGTCTCGTCGGCGATGCCGAACTCTGGCCTACTGGGTGTGCGTAACATGACCGATCCTGGGTCCAAGTCTTCTCGTATAGTGTTCCAGAAAGGATTTGTCTAAATCTCCCCCAAATCTCGTTTCTGCCGAACAGCCCGGAAATTATCACCCTTTAGTAAATCTATTTCTTGTTCCGGAACGGCTGCATACTCATCGCGACTCCTTCTAGAAGATATATCCATATACAACGCCTCTGCATGTGTATCACATATCTGATGTCAGCGGAGTGGAACATCATCTCATCAAGATCTCGTACGAACCTCTTACTCCACTTTTCTCTAATGTCGACTGATTCGGACTCGTTTCTTCGTGGCTGCATGGACTGCGCTCCAATGGCTATACTCGTATCTGGAGTCTCCCAAGCAATGTATCCCATCACATGATATCCGAAAGACGTCGAACCTTTCGATCGATTTGTCAAGGTTCCATAATCCCCCAAGAGCTCAACATCGTGGGTACAGTTTAATAATATCGAGTACATGCCACAGTACCTATAGACCAGCCGTAGAACGGCAAACCCAAGCCTCATCAATGGCACCGCGGAACTGCTACAAACCTAATGGTTTCAAAGTGTTCTCATGGTCATTATATCGTGTTAGGGTTTCATTCTTCTAGAGGGTCCACGGAATTACTTGCATGTTTCTCCGAATACTTTAAACTTGGAAAATGGGTTCCTGACATTCGATCGTCTCTATCGACTCCCAACGTACCTGCATGAAGTCATCTCTAGCTGAAATCAATCAATCTGATGACCTCGCATCGGGGTAGGCAATGAATCATATGTCCTAGTCATTCCTCCTTAGGTGACTAGCGATCTTCTATCATATCTCTAAGTACAACTCGTGTGGTAATAGCTTCAAACATCTGGGGCGGTATCTCGTTATTCGCAGCAACAACTGGCTCATTTGTCCGCACGTGAACAGTCCCTCAATCATCAAGTATAATCGGTGCATCAACGGTCATCACATTCTGGCTAGCCTCTAGCAGTGGCCTAATCCTCTGGTGCTGATCTGCAAGTCCGAGAAATCTCGTAGAAGCGATCCATCAAACGCTCATGGCGCGAAAACACAATAAAATGACACCTCTATACAATCGTGTGTCCCTGGAATCACTCCCTGGTTAGTCCTTGTCCGTGACGAGCTCGTGCTGACGCAACTCTAGCCGTAGCTCTCTCTGCCCGTGTAATCATGGCAGCAAAACCCATAAACCAAAATCGATGAGGATAGATCATAAGAATGAATATAATGCTGTGCAAGGAAATGAACATCCTAAGGCTTCTTAAGCAGAGTAGCGTATCGTAAGTATGCCGCGGAACATACACACGGTACGTCACTCTCCTTAAGTCACATACTCCATCAACCAAGGTCAACCTACACGACAAAAGTTCAGGTCTAATACCCCCTCGACGAAGTCTATGTTCCGTAAGGTCAAGCCTAGATTCTGTATATATACAAACGCCCTAGGCTCCACATAGTCAAACATAAACTCGAACCAAGATTAACCTAGCGCTCTGATACCAACTTTGTCGCGATCCGAAATGGCACGTGACTGGCACTTGAATCATATGAAGTCTATAGGACCCCATCTAATTCAAGTAAGCCAAAAACCCAGAAATCTAAACCATTTTTAAAGAAAGTATTTTGTTAAAATAAGCCGAATATGCGTTTTTAAAACATCAAGTCTTTTCTGAAAATTTCGGCAGAGTTTCCTTTGTAAATACTGGCCCCAAAAGGGGTACAACATGAATAGTATACGAAATGATAAAAGGCATCCCCAAACGGGAGCTAGCACTTCGTCAATTGACGGTCACAACCACGCAAGCAATATAATATACAACGTCAAGGGCGAGGATCAAAACTCAAAAGGAAACTCAATACATCCAGAAAAGCCATAATAATACAACGCGCGACTCTAAGGTCGAAAGAATATACAACTGGTCTTCTAAGGTTATAAAATATACAAGTCCGGTTGATGGAGTTTACTAGATACAATTGAATAAAATAAGGTACAATGGTGGTCATGATGCAAGTGAACCCACCAACTAAAGCAATCACCCGGAATAAAAGCAGTGTGCCAGCAAAGCCGCAACGAAACCTATATGGCAAAACCTGCAAGAACTGTGGCACAATGGGGGTGAGTTGCCTGCTCATGAGTAGAAAAAATCACAGAGCAGAAATCGTATGTATGACTCAATCCTAGGTCAATACGATCGGTAATATATAACCTCAAAATGATAAAGTCTAAAGCATGATAAGGTGGCAAGGGTAAACATCTATACAAAAGTGTAATACCATGTGCTCTTGTCAGTGGCTCACATAGCAACATATCATAAATATGAGGTATGAATGCAATATAATGAAAACAGAATGCAACATGAATGTGAAACTGTTTTCTTAATTTAATGAGATTTCTGTATATTTAAAACGAGGTATCATCAATGAAATCAACATAAAACAGTGTCTAGCATCGACACAAAACATATATCCAAATATCTAATATCTCGGGCTCCGGCTATCCGGACTGACCCATATCATAAAATCTCAATACCTCAAATCTCAATATTTAGGGCTCCGGCTATCTGGACTGGCCCCTGGGCTCCAGCTATCCGGACAGGCCTGACTCCGATCGGTATCCTCCGGATATCCGTCGAGTCATACTAAAATCACCAGTCAGTAGTGCTCCCCTATCTCAGGCTCAACGCCATCATCTGCGACCTTCTCGCCCCGGGGTACCGCACCGGTCCACCATGCACCCACAGACGGTTCCTCCTCCTCCTCGAATCGGGTGTATGATATCGCTCAAGAGCCGAGAAAACTCATGGTGGACATATCTCAAATCATGTCAGGAGAAAACCGCAATTTTCTATCTTTTGAAAATGACAATCAGTTCATAAATCTTTGCGGTTTCTCCAAATCCAGAATCTCATGGAAATCCGAAATATCAATCATCAAAGTAATTAAACAATGAATTACAAAATATTGGGCTCCGGCAATCCAGACTGGCCCTAATAATAACGCATGACAATGGATATATAGATATGCATGAAAATCACAGTAATAGATGCAATGTCTAAGCTATCATATAAAAGCAAGCGTATTAGTACCATGTCGAAACAATCAGCTAACACTTATACTAATGAATAGTATTTTCTAATGTGTACGTGATATGGCAATTACCGATGAAGATGTGTGTGAGCCGGCAAGCAAGTGTACGTGGAACATACGCATCATCGGTAATGGTGCTGGTGTCCTGACAGCACGTTTTCATAATAACAAATGAAAACACGATACAAGCATGCGATGCGATGCGAACAACAAAAATATGCGGAAACTGAATAATAAATGCAACAATAAAGAATGTACATTAACATTTGTAATATTTTGCCGTTTGAAATAACACGAATCGTGGTGTTTAGAAAATAGGGCTACGGTGTTTTTAAGAAAAGCTACGTCCTTTGAAATATCCATTGAATCCCTTGGCCTGTCTTTAAAATACTCACGATTCTTTAGTTTCGAAATAGGTATGGCCGAGTCTAGTCTAACATCTACAAGTAAACTACTAGGCTAAACTAACAGACTGATCAAAAGGGTAAGGAAAAACCACCTAAGTCTGAGTCGATATATATATATATATATATATATATATATATATATATATATAATAGTCGGTGATCCCACCTCAATAGTACCACATACGATACACTATATACAATATGACATCCTCGAGTCAAGAGTGCGGATCTATCATCAATATAGCTCGTACGGTAAATCCATCGTACGGCATCCCAAATCTGGGTACGGGGAAATATCACATTTATCTCATCTTTTATCTGGTATCCTTATCAGTATATCATGATCTGGGTACTGATCTAAGTCTAGTATATACTGATACCATCTACATATATATGTGCGTGTGTATGAAAACACATCTCTTAAGGACCCGCTATACTAATCATGTCGTATCTCATAATACGAACCATGTCATATCACGGATCTCATGGCCTCACGCCCAATCTCATCGACTCATCTCCAAATACCATATATTATCCTCATAATCCATGTATATGTATACTTATATATATATATATATATATATATATATATATATATATAGTCCCATACCCATGTGTGTGTGTGTATATATATATCCCCATATACGAACAAATAATATAAAATGCATGCGAGTGTGTGTGTGCGCGTATATGCAAATCACTAATCTAGGGTTTCGCGATTAAGAAGCTAAACTAAGTTACTTCTAATTACACTAAACCAACCCTAGCAAGATAATCATGGTCTCACAATAATCATATATAAATATATATAGGTATACGTATTCGTATACAACACTACGAAACTGCGGGGGTGATATATGCCATCCACCCGACTTCCCCCGTAGATATATATCTACTTACCTTGTTCCTCGCTTGCTGGAGTCGATGATGCCACGCTCTCCTTGTCGTCTCGAAATCCACGTGAGGGTACCTACATATCATAACACATCGTATTTCATTAAAATCTAATTCGCAAATCGAAACGACACACGAATCACTCATAGGTTGAAACCTACGGTCTACTCACGCAAATCAACCAAATAACACCCGATATAGACGTACAAACATCAAGTGATCGATACCAAACACGAAAATCAAAACTTCAATTTATAAACATCGCAAAACATAAAGCAGCAACTTTGAAAACATGCTCCATATTTTACCCTATGTGAAACTGGCAAATTTTGCATATGTAAAGGGCCTAATTTACTGGAGATAAAGCCCTGGACCCAGAACGAACCCGAAATTCCAGGCTCTAGCCGCAAATTGTGGCCAGAAGGAATATAATTGCGGCCAGATAGGAGGGGTAGGGTCTCGGGTCTTGGGGTTAGCATCTAGGTTGCCTGCACATCTCTCAGTGTTCGCTAAATAATTTTCAGGTCACCCGGATGTTAGCAGATCACCAAATTCTATCACAAATCCAACAATTTTCCGATATCGAGGTTTCTAAGTTTGGGAATTGGGGGTTTACTTTATGGCTTCAGTCCAATATACAATCCCTACAGGGGTTTAAGGTCACAACTAACCTCAATTTCATTTTACTACTCAAGAATCCCTCAAAGCCTAACTTGAAATTTTCAAAGTTCATTAAACAACACTAAATTGTTTCTAAACTAATATAGATGCTAAAATGAATCAAATACAATGCTAATGGTGAAAGAATTACCTCATTTGGCAACTCAAGAATTTTCTTGAGTTGCCCCAAATCTTCAAAATCCGATTTTTCTTGGTCCAAAGTGCTTGTGAGAAGTTTGTGCATGTTTTTTATGAAGTGGGGATGAACTTCTGATGAATTTTTCATGGAGTTGTGAGGGTTTAGAGATGGAGGAGGAAGAGGGAAGCCATGGGAGAATGAAGGGGAGGAAAATGATGAAGGGATGAAGAAAGAATGAGATCTTGGTCAAAGGAAGACCCCTCACCCTCCCCCCTCTCTCTCTCATACCCATACCCATTTGTTTAGTGTTTTCTTTTTCTTTTCTTTTGTTTTGTTTTGTTTTCTTTATTTTTTCTTTTCTTTCCACAATAGAAACCAAAATGAAACCATGGTTACAAAAAATGTAATAAGTATTTGTAAATGTGATATGGTGCATGTCATGTGCACAAAACCGGATTAATGCATGATTAGCGATATCTAATCGCGATTAGCATTAAAATTGTATATAATTAATTATAAAATTTCATAATTTGCTTAAATCAAATAAAACACACTCTTTTCAGTAATTTCTACAATTTTCCAAATATTATCCACTTTATCGGTATTTAATTATACCACAATATTAAAATATTCATAATATTTATTATTTAATTATAAAAATTCCCAAAAATAATATTTTATTTTTCTAAAATGTTACATGTGTTCACACTAGTCAATCTATATTCATCTTTCCAAGTCTCGAGATTGTTTCTCCACTTATCCGTATCAGTTCGTGTATCATACCAAATACACTGAAATATACAAAACAGTTTTGATCGTCCGCGATATTGGATGCTAAGTATGCAATTTAAGTATCCATAATAAATCACACCATCCGATCTTACCGTCGCAATCGCACTATTCTGAGTGGTTCGAGATATTTCTATGTCTTTAACTTCAAATTTGTATCCAAGGACACCGAATCATTTATAATATCCAATCTCCATAGTAGGAAACTGAGCTAAATATCTTGAATCTCACTCTAATGATGCAAACAAGTTCAGATCGTGGATCTGACAAAATAAATTTTACGGCAAATACATAACGATATAAGTTTAGATTATGACTGGTAGCAATAACATGTTAATTGAACAACTAACATGATCTGCAACTCAATCGCAAAAATTATCCTGATGATATTTTTCCAATCGTTCATCATTCCAATCAGGATGCTCTTCATGTACCTTATTAATATGAATTCTGTTCTCAACAATAAATTATGACATTAATATTATATCATTTCATACACACACAAACACAAATATAACAATTAATCCTAAAAAATTTACTCTCTAATTTTTTCAAGACATACGCTATTGAGAAGGATAAACCGATATATCTTTTTGATAAACATAGTGTCTACTCTCTTATAATCAGCTTTACTATATGGTCCGTCCTGAATTCTCCGAGACCGGTGAAGCTTCGTCTCAATGTTCTCGTCCAGATAGCGGGAACAAAATGTGCTTACTTCATCTAGAAGATAACCTTGAATGACAGAACCCTCTGGTTGATTTCTATTGCATATATATATTTTTAGAGTGTAGAGGCACCTTAAGAAAAATATGTTATATAAATAAATACGAGCATATAGGACAACAATAATTTTACAAATTCCATGAAACGAAAAAATCCACGTACCTTTCGAAGGGATACATCTATCGATATTGTACCGGCCCGGCTAACTTAGCCTCAGTTGCAAGATAAACCGTCAGGTGCATTATGATATCGAAGAATGACGGTGGGAAAATACGTTTAAGCTTGCAAAGCATCAATGAAATAAAATTTTCTAGATTCTCCAGCGTCACAACATACATGGTTTTAGCGCACAATTCTCTAAAAAAGCAACAAAGGTCATTGATTACTAGACCAACCGATTCGCGAAGGGATGTCTTGAGGGCTAATGGGAGAAGGTGCTCCATAATAACATGGTGATTATGACTTTTCAGCCAATCGATCTCACCTTTCATAATTTTTATCTTTTTGCTAAATGATCCTGAGAAACCTGTGGGAACTTTCTGCTGGGTTCCTTAGCATCTTCAGAAGGTTCCGGAAGGCATCAACCATGCCATTTAAAAAATCTAAGGTGCTAAAGAACCCTAACCAAGGATCTAACTAGAGAAGTTACGGTAAACAAGCATGTAATCAAATATTACACTAAGTGAATGAGGAATACAACCTTTGTAGACCGGTCCTTCACTTCAATAGCTCCATGTAGTAGTCCCTTCGCTCCAAGTAGTGATCTACCGGACTCAAGTTAGGCTCCACAAAGTAAAATGAACAAGCTTGCTTGAAGTCTTCGAGGCCGAAAATGATCTACGTTGAGGAGACTCTATCTCAAACTACATCTTCACTAATTGGGAATTAGTGAAGCAAACAACCTAAACTAAATGGCTAATCTAGTGTAGGTTGATAAAGTAGGGTTTTTTCTCACTTTAGAATTATATTTCTCACTAATTTTCTTCACCTCAAGAAAACTTAGAGAGCTTTCCTTGAGATGAAGAAGAAGATGATGTGGAGAATGGAATGAGTGAGAATAGCAACCATGGGTGAGATAATATCTCATATAATTCATGTAAAGACTTAACCATAGCTTAAGATAATGGTTGGTTTAATAAATATCTAATATAAAACAAAATTAGTGGACTAAGTCAATAGTTACTACAAGCTTCCACAAGCTTCCAACCATGACTAATTTCCACCTAATTTTGTATTTACCTTAAATACTTAAAACCCCTAATTATCTTTAGCATGGTGTGAGTCTCATACACCCATGTAGCATGTATCATCAAGCATGACACAAAGATAAACACAATAATATATATCACATATATATTAAGTGCATAAGTGAGATAAAGAAATCCTTAAGTGATCTAATATTAGTTAATGTATGTTAATATATCAAATATATAGTTATACATTAAATTATTAAATCAACACTTGATTTAATAATACAGCTATATCACATATAACCAACTAATGTCATTTGTATCAACTTATCGAATCAACCCTTGATTCGATAACCCGGCTATATCACATATAACCGACCGATATTACATATCGCGAGAATAGAATACGGTATCACGGTTTTGCACATATCACATATGTGCTCCTACTTCGTTTCGCCTGAGCCAGGAAACCTCTGTGTAGGACTCTAAAGACTCGTCAATACGCCGGCAGTAGGTGACGATCATATCAGTCACCCATAAGCCGTCAGCAGTACTGCTAGACGTAATGGCTACCCGGGTATTGAACGATCAGAAGATCAACAAACACGCTTGTCATACTCCTGTGAATCCAATAAGTAACACTACCGTACATTCCGGTCTTTTCGTCTGATATGTCGCATATCTAGCCTGGGGTGGTATACGTCAGACCCCAAGCCTTATAAGTCATGCCGATGTGAGGCCCATAACGGTTCGAGAAATTACTGATAACATTTACCAGTAAATATCAGCAACCCTAGCCAGGGATTTCCTGTTATGGCCAATCGAGCATAGCGCAACATCAACCCCCAATACCGGGAGAGACGAAATCCCTTCCTATCGCTCATTGCCTCCATGTGACTCAGGACTGTACCCAAAAACCACCGTTTTGCACATTCTCTTGAACGTGGTAAGGTGGAAATCAAAGCACAGTGGGAATCACACAAGACTCTATAACGATCTCAGGTCTACAGACTAACCTGTACCAGTGTCACCGGAGAACTGCTATCTGATGTGAGGCATAATAC
Source organism: Agapanthus africanus (assembly GCA_030015575.1). Lineage (NCBI taxonomy): Eukaryota > Viridiplantae > Streptophyta > Magnoliopsida > Asparagales > Amaryllidaceae > Agapanthus > Agapanthus africanus. Next base: position 519,266,606 of record CM057343.1, read on the forward strand.
CGGTTCGTTGGGTACTATTGGATTCTCCGGTTCCACCAAATTATCAGTTCTAGTTTGTTCAGCTGGAACTCTTCCGGTTCTATCTCATTGTCACTAATTTCTTTTACAAGAAATTCATTTTCTAAAAAGGTAGCAATTCCGAGAAACAAACACCTTTTGTTTCTCGATGAGATAGATGATATACCCTCACGAATATTTGGGATATCCTACAAACTTGCATAGAACTGACCTTGCCTCGAGCTTGTCTGGATTTTGCTTTTTAACACAAGCCGGGAAACCCCAAATCTTAACTCGTTTAAGAGATGGTCTTTTCCCATTCCATATCTCATATGGAGCGGTAGGCAACGGATTTGGTCAAAACTCTATTCAATAGATATGCAGCTATCTCAAGTGCATAACCCCAAAAGGAATAGGCAACTCAGTAGTACTTATCATAGATCGCACCATATCTAATAGGGTGAGATTCCTCCGCCCTGATATACCGTTGTGCTGTGGTGTATACGGAGGAGTAAGCTGAGAGAGAATCTCATTCTCTTTTAAATAGTTTCGGAACTCCATGCTTAAGTATTCTTCTCCCCGATCAGATCGAATGACTTTAATACTTTTACCCATCTAGTTCTCTACTTCATACTTATATTCCTTGAATTTCTCAAAAGCTTCAGACTTGTGTTTCAACAAGAACACATGTCCGAACCTTGAGATATCATCGGTGAATATAATAAAGTATGATGAACCATTCCTAGCATGTGTAGACATAGGACCACATACATCACCATTTATCAGTCCCAAGAGTTCGGTAGCTCTTTCTCCGTGTCTAGTAAACGGAGTTTTGGTCATCTTTCCTTTAAGACATGACTGGCAAGTTTCATAAAATGAAAATTCATACGGATTCAAATATCCATCTTTATGCAACTTAGCTAGTCTTGTCTCATTGATATGACCTAGTCTACAGTGCCACAAGAAGGCTTCGTTCATTTCTAAACTTTTCCTCTTGTGTGTGTTCTGTACGTTTAAAACTGTGATTTGATTCAGAACGTATATACCGTTACACAACGTACCAAACCCAATCAACACTTGATTAAGGAAAATGTTCATAACATTTTTCTCTAATGCAAAGTTATATCTTTCTTTATCTAAATAAAGAGATGGATATGATGCTGCATATCATCGAGGGTACGTAGTAACAGTCATTCAGAACCAATGTACTACTACTTAATACAGGGTGATATTTGCCAACTGCTTTGGCTACAACAATTGCACAATTCCCTACTACTAAGGACATATCACATTTTCCCAGTTCTTTACATTTCTTTAGCCCGTGTAACAAATTACATATGTTAGATCCTGATCCGGTATCTAATACCCAGGACGTAGAGTAAACTGAGAAACAGTTCTCGGTTACGAACACACTCGAAGACGATGCATCAACATGCTTTTGCTTCGATCGGGTTGCGTGGGAATCCTGATATTCCTCTATTCCTTGCTCAGACTTATGACAGTCATAAGATAGAGCGGAACCTAGCCCGGTATAAAAAATAGGTTCGGTCAATACATCCATATTATTATCTTGATTAAGGCATGTCATTGGTCGCTACCAGGAGAGAAAGAAGGATAATCACTTTGCGTGCGCTCTTTGCAAAATTAGATTGGTTATTATCTTATCTAATCAGGATGGCTCCCACTGTTTTTATCAAATCTTCTTTCAAACCCTAAAAGGTAAAATTAGCCGGGATTAATTACATTCTACAAGTTTGCTAACCGGTCAGCCAGGCCAGTGTCGGTACTCCGAGGGAGGTTCCCCGTGCTTTCGCATGGACCTAATTAAAATAAAGCTCGTTTCCCTAGAGGCTTAACCCAATTGACACCTTTCTAGTCACCTACAGGATTAGCTAATTGTAAAGTGCAAAACTCTCTCAGGAGTAACTTTTACTCGCAGTGGGTATCGGGATTCAATTATCATATAGAAAGCATGCAATCTCATTGCAAATTTCAACACTTGAAATTCCCGATAATTGTTTTTACCCCATGCGATTTATAACCTTGACAAGGTCAACAAACCATAAATCGCAAGTCAAGTTCAATCCGTTCATTTCATGATTGAATTAAACCCATCCGGCTAACAAGGCCGTACGACTACCCTAATCTAATCGCATCACATGCTGGCAGATAAGTACTAATCAGCTACTGCACACTATTCCTTGACAAGGTCAACAAACGCAGCACGAATACTAAATAGCACTTATCTGAAATGACGGAGGGCTACACTAGTTTTTAAGAAAACCCTTAGCATAATGAACTTGATATCGTTGTAGAATCTAGTGATTTGAAGTGTTTCAAGCTCCGTTTAAAAATCGAATAGTTTTGTAGCGTTTGCCAGTTTTGCTAAAGAGGTCACTCTCGGTGAAGGGATCTCGGCTCTTTCCTCATCGAATGAGGTGATGGATATTCTACAAGGAATACCACTATGCAAAACAAGAACTAGAGCAGCTATCAAAATTAAACGAGTAAGTTGTAACATTTGCTAGTTTCTCTAAAGAGGTCACTCCCGGTGAAAGGATCTCGGCTCTTTCCTCATCGAATGAGGTGCTGGATATTCATTAAGGAATACCACTATGCAAAGCAAAAACTAGAGCTACCTATTTTTAAAATCTTGATTCTACAACATCTTTAGGTTTCTTTTCTTTCATTAATCTTATTAATGAAATCCCGTCATTTAATGTTTCTTAAACATCACAGGAAAAATGAAATGAAAATAGAACGTATGCTTATGCCATCTGCATTCGCCACTGGGCCCCATCATGCACCGTTAGGTTACTTAACTAACGCCAGAGCGGGGGCTAGACTAGCGCGGGTGCAAAACATAAGTAATGTTTATTATATATCATATATAAAATATAACATTCGTCTCACGCAGTTATATGATCACATCACAGAACCAAGAAGAAAAAGCAACTTATGAAATATTGGATATACTGGGATGTCTGTGTTTTAAATTCAGCCAGTAATGTAAAACACGGATTTCACGGTCGTGATGAATAGCCAAACCCACATCCCTAGACCCCTACGAGAGCGGTAAGTAACCCTACCAATTTTAGAGTTAGGAAACCCGGTCTCAACTCCTTGAGATGTCTCCCACTGGACTCTAGAACCCAGTTACTTATGCTCCCCGCCTTGGGTCTATTCTAATGCGGAAAAGTAAATAATATACATGAATGGTGACATCATTCTCAACCCGGAAATGCCCCAATAAAAGAATATTACATACAGATTTTACATGAATGAAAATAAAAACTGTCATCTCACATAAAAACCCCTGGCTATTCAATCACGACAATCCAATAAAATATATCACCAGCAATACATAACATCTCATATCATCAACGTAAGTAAATATGCGTATCCCGAAACTCCGTTGACATATAGCAACGTGATCGGGATACCCCACATATTACACTTACGGTCACAGAAAATAAATGGAAAACTACAATAATTAGAATCCGTATATCCTTAAACATCATAAACCCTGAATATCTCATATTCCGAATTTCATGCCTAACTTATAAACCTTGCATTTTAGTCTCAAATTGAAAACACTTTTCAATTACTTTAGTCGGGTAATTCAACAGGATTCCCGACTACATTATCGAATACTCGTCGGAAACTTTAGCAGATGGGCCCATCCCCGATACTGTCGACGAAGTGCACTCAGGTGGAACACCGTGGCCGTAAGCATCCGAGTGGGTACTTTTGGCAACGGGGTTCTCCTATAGTCACTTGGTCGCGGCTATGGGGCATGGCTATCTACTAGAGTTACCCGGCAAGTGTTCGCGTACAATACGCGATTGCGACGGAGTTTTGATCCGAATCAAAACTCCGTGGCAACCGATTAACCAAGACTAAAATATTAGATTTACAATATACTAACTAGTTTTCACAAAACTAATTATTCCGGATTCTAACAATTGTATCACATATCATCAAAGTCTAAACGACATTAAACATTTCAATCGGTTTAACAAACACCCATAAATTCCAGAGATCTCAACAACTTGAGAAGAATTAAAAATACCCAGAAAGTGATAAGTCCCAATATGGAGCAACAAATGAAAAATGATACCTCAACAACCCTAACATGCCGTGGAACCGCGGCCAAACATAGTGTTTGGCGGCGCTTCAGCGGCCTTTTCTTAGAGTTGGGTTCTCAAATTTCTTGAGGATCCATATAAAACCCTGCACTATTTTTTGGATATTTTTAATCACGAAAATTCCAACATTTAAAAAATTCGATAGAATCCTCAAAAACCGGGTGTTTCGAAAACCGATCGAACACTTTAACAACGTAAAGACCTACCCTAATATTCTAGCTTGGCTCCGATACCATGAAAGTCTACCCTAGCACCACAACAAGGTTTTTGTGGTATCAAGCATGCCAAATTTAAATTTTTCTAGATGCTAAGTTATACTAACTAATATCTTGACTAGAAGATTAGGGTTTAACCTATGATAATATGAACTAAACTAAAGAAGTGAAATAGATTATACCCTCATAGATCGAGTCCTTCACTTCTAAAGCTTCGGGATGTAGTCCACGCGACTCCACTAGGCTCCACATCAAGTTGAACGTGCCTCCTTCGTGATCTTTGCGCCAAAGACGATCCACCCGAAATCCCTCTAGATCAAGCTATCTCTTCACTAAACAATCTTTAGTGAAGGAAACACACTACACTTGATTTCTAATCAAGTGTAGGATGGTGAAGTAGGGGTGTTAGTTTGCTCACTAATGTGTTCAAGCTTCATGGTTAACATCACATGTGAGGGGTTGAAGCTTGAAGACATGAAGAAGAGGAAGAAGAAGATGAGAGCAAAAGGAGAGCTCAACTCAAGAAATAATATAACTCAAGTGATGAGAAAATGGCTCATCTTTGTCTCACTCATTCAAACATGGAATTATTTGTAATAATAAATTGCAACCATGCTTGAATAGTGAGTCAAAACTAATATAAAAATGATAAAGCCTATGCTTCACACCATGCTCCCATTTTCCACCTTTTATCCTATTTTTCCAAAAATAGAATTTCATGCCATGCTTCACAATATATATACATATATATATATATATATATATATATATATTATGAAGAATAATTAGTGAGCTAATAATATTAGTTAAGATATAATTATATCAAATATAATATATATCATATTATTAAATAAAAACTTGATTTAATAATCCGGTTATATCACATATAACCAACTAATATCATTTATCTGTATATCACATTATCAAATCAACACTTGATTCGATAATCTGGTTATATCACATATAACTTAACCGATAACAGATAACTGCCATATTACAAGACGGTATCTTATACACGTATTTAATCAGGCCTCCGCATATATCATATATGTGCCCTACTTCGTTTCTCATGAACCAGGAAACTTCTGTGTGGGACTCTAAAGACTCGTCAATACGCCAGCAGAAGATGATGATCACATCAGTCACCCACAAGCCGTCAGCGGTACTAGCTGGATGTAACGGCTACCCAGGTATTGAGCGATTAGAAGATCAACAAGCAAGCTTGTCCATACTCTCCATAAAGCCTATAAGTAACACTACCGTACAGTCCGGTCACTTCGTCTGATATGTCGCATATCGAGTCCAGGGGTGGTAAACGTCAGACTCCAGTAACTTGATAAGTCATGCCAATGTCTGGCCTATAACGGTTCGAGAAACTACTGATAACTTTTATCAGTAAATCTCTGCAGCAGCCCTGGCCAAGGACTTCCAGTTATAGCCAATCGAGCATAGCGCAATATCAACCCCCAATACCGAGAGAGACGAAACCCCTCATATCGCTTATTGCCTCCATATGTCTCAGGATTGTACCCAAAATCCACATGTTTGCACGACTCCTTTGAGCGTGGTAGGGAGGAAATCAAAGCACAGTGGGAGCCACAAAAGACTCTATGACGATCTCGGGTCTACAGACTAACCGTACCAGTGTCACCAGAGGACTGCTATCTGACGATAAGTATACTACCAACTAGGAGTCCTCGGCAAGTCCTGTTCGGTGTACCCATTCTCCAATGAGTACCTGTATACAATCTTTGATGTCAAACACCAATAGCTATGGGATCAACCATCGCCCCTATACAGGGTCAAGAAATGTACACATTAGTCTATTCTGGTAATATCGATGCCCTGTCTCGATATACCTTTGACTAGGAACAATTGATGGATGTGCTTATGGACTACCCAGGTCCCAGTAATATGCTCCGCATTATAGTCCTGGTAGTCTAGCAAACACCCTAAGGGTTTTATCAACATATAAGAGATAGACAGTATCATAATACCAGTCTACATGATAAGATAAAGAGTAACTAGATGCATACTATCATGTCGAGCAAGAAAGTACTCTATATATATGTCCAAGCATCCACTATATCATACAATAATGGCCTCTAGGGCATACATATTCCTAACACCTGATGCACTTAGTCGATAGCCATTAGCAATGAACCTCACCGCTCAGTGGAGACTACAACTAAAATTGCACGGATTGGAGATCAAAATAGTTATACCAGGTAACGCTTCATATTTGATGAACTTACAAGTCCAGTCCGCTCTTGTCAATCAGATCAATGCAGCTCAAGCAAATGATGCCAAGCTACAAAAGATCCAAGAACAAGTAGAAAGTGGACTTCGAACTGATTTCATCATCCATGACGATAGATCCTTGCGATATGGAAGTCATTTATCCGTGTCAATCGGACATGTTCGAGAAGAATTGATGAAAGAAGATCACAGCTCTCCTTATTATGTACACCTCGGTGGCATGAAGATGTACAAGGATCTACGATAACACTACTGGTGGAATGGAATGAAGCGCGAAGTAGCAAGGAGCGTAGCCAAGTGTTTGGTGTGTCAGTAAGTGAAGGCTGAACATCACAGAACTGCCGGTCTACTTCAGCCGTTACCAATCCCAGAATGGAAATGGCAGCACATTACCATGGACTTCATGACTGCTCTCCCTCCCAACACGAAGGGTAACGATGCAATTTGGGTTATTATGGATCGATTCACCTAGTCGGCTCACTTTATTCCATTTCAAGTTGGCCAGTCAACCGAGAGTTAGTAAGGAAGTACATAGAGGTGAGTAAAAATCTCAAGTAAGATTTAAACCTTCAAGATGTGCCCTATTTGTCTTGATACCCATAAACTCATGTAGGAGATCATGAGATTATATGGAGTACCTATTTGCATCGTCTCCGATCGTGATACAAGATTCCGATCACAATTTTGGCAAATTCTGCAAGCTAGCTTGGGAACGAATCTGAATTTCAGCATGGCATATCATTCACAAAAAGATGGACAGTCCGAGCAAATAATTCAGATCCTGGAAGACATGTTGAGAGCCTGTATGTTAGACATTAGAGGATCGTGGGAAGATCACCTACAAATAGCGGAGTTTTCATACAATAACAGCTATTAGGCAAGTATTAGGATAGCACCTTTTGCAGCACTCTACGGGCAGAAGTGTCGTTCCCCCATTGAGTTGGGACGACATTGGATATCGTGAACCCCTTGGACCAGAGATGATCGTGGCAACTGTAGATGTGGTTCGCACGATCAAGGAAAAGATGCGCATAGCCCAAGACCGACAGAAGCATTAGGCAGATGCAAAGCGTCGACATCTGGAGTTCCAACCTGGAGACATATATTCTTGAAGATGTCTCCAAATAGAGGAGTGATCCGTTTTGGTAAGAGGGGTAAACTAAGTCCAAGATACATAGGACCGTTCGACATACTCAAACGAGTTGGAGAAGTGGCTTATCGTTTAGCACTACCACCCTCATTGGAAGGATTGCACAATTTATTCCACATATCCAAACTACAATGATATATGAGTGACCCCAGCTACATACTTGATCACTCAGAGCTCACGGTATAAACTGACCTAACTTGCGAGCAACAACCAGTTGAGATCCTGAACCGAAAGGTGAAAACATTACGGAACAAGAAGGTAAATCTGGTCCGAGTGATGTGGAGAAAGGATTCGCCAGGATAATCAACTTGGGAAAGAGAAGAAGATATATGTGCACGATACCCTTACCTCTTTGAAAATTAGTCTCAATGTAATTATAAATTTCGAGAACGAAATTTTTATAAGAAGGGTAGAATGTAACGACTCTGAAATCACTGTACAGAAATGTTCTTGTTATTGTACAGAAAAGAGTATTACAGCCTGTGTAAGAGTTATAAGTTAAATTTGTTTAATAAAAGCAAGAAACAACTTGTAGCTCATTGGTAAAACCTCTATACTGCTGTGACATAGCCTGTGTGTTCGAATCGCATCAGACACAATTATTTTTTCAGATTTTTTTTTAATTTTTCGGAAGCCCAAGAATTGCACGTGCAATATATAGGGAAATGAAAAGTTTTAGAAAAATCAAACAGGCGCAATGAAATGTACATACCCAAATACCTACGTGGCACGAATCTCAAGGTAAAACCTCAAGATCCGACTGCCCAAAATGCTCATAGGGCCGGCGCCGACGGTCCAAGTTGCTCCATTCTCCTCCGTGCTTTGCACACATACCCCTTCAGCTCCCCTTAACTCTCCTGCACTGTTTAATTTTCCTGCAATCAAACAGAGACCCTTCAATTCAACATTTAGCTTCTTTTTAATGCATTTTAATCCACATTTTTAATTTCCAAACCCTAATTCTCCATTATAAATACCAAACCATGCCATAGCTCTCCCACATTCTGAAATTCTAGCAAAAATTTTCTCAAAACGCTTTAAGTGTCAAGTGGAGTTAAGCCCCTCAAGTGGAGTAGCGAGCCAAACTCGACGACTGGAGCATCTCCAACGAAACCGCGACCCCCGAGAGCTTCTTCAAGCTCTTTTTAACCACCTAAAACAGTAAGTCTCTTCATCTCTATTCTTTGCCATCTCAAAACAACTTTTTAAAACAAACCGACAAAAGAGGAGTTATCTCCGATATAGTTTTCTTTTTAATATTTGTAAGCCATGTGATTGGCAAACGAGATCAAGCTAACATCCTATAATAATATTAATCTTATTTCCCATTATTTAGTTTTTAATTTAACCAAAATTTTCATATGAAACAAATATATAATGAACTTTTTCGGTAAAATACCATGAACTTTAGTATCACCCTCTTATCGATAATTAGTTTAAATACCTTTAGAAAAACTTCTCGGGGTAACGACCTACCCCACACACACTATGGTTCCATAGCACGGTATTCTAGAGCCACAGTTAATTTAAAGAATAACTTTTTCATTAAAATACCATACCGTTTCAAAACGGGTTTCTTTAAATCGGTATTTCAAAATCCTTGGCAAGTACGCCTCTACAAATATCGTTAGGAGACCCGCTAATGGATGGTGCAGATTATCACACATTCTTGGGACAGTAGAGCAAGATGCAGAACTCTTCACGAAATATTCGGTCTCGAAAAGAATAAAAAATACGATTTTTTAAGAAACGCGACTTTTCTAATAAAACTAATTTTTGAAAAATTTTATAAAAATCATAAATCCGTATTTTCAATAAAAACAAATTAAGAAACTATATTTTTTTTTAAAAAGAGAAAGATTAAAATTGTTAATAAAATACCACCAAGTTTCCAAAATTAGTAGTTTTCATAAAAATACCAAACTTTCAAAAAGCTAGATTTTATCACCAAAACAAATAGAATACATGTTCAAGAAAACTCTAAATATTACAAATCACCCTCGAGATTTATTTTTAAACTATATTAAAGTATTTTTCATAAAAAGCCCTCGAGATATACAAAACAATATTTAAGGACTCTAGAATTAATATAGGTTTAAGCGGGATCAATTCTCTTGGACCCCACGGAGCCGGAGAATGTGAGTGCTTGCCTATTCAGGTTTGACAACTTAACGGAGTTATCAAATGGTAATTGTTTTGGAAAAAGACACAAATCATGCCGTCCATGTGCAGCAGTTGCCGATATCTCCCGAACATAAGATTTTTAACAATTTACATCAATTCACATGAAAAGACATTAACTCAAATCCAAATTCGAATCTAAACTTGAACCCTAACCTAACTCGAATCAAAATTCGACTATGAACTCGAACTCAAACTACTCGAACCAGCTTAACTCGAACCAAGATTGCAATTAACATAACTCGCATATTACTCGACTCACTCGAATACATTCTACACCTTTTGCAATCTATGGTTTTGAGCAAAGCATATTAATCAATCGATCAAATCTATTAAGTATATTAACCAATTATATATATTATACTCGGGGTGTTTGGGATAGTTTCTTGTGTGAATCCAACGAAATTTCAGGAGTTCCGTATTAACCACTTTTTTTATTTTACTCGAATATCAGTCGAGTTGACTCATCCACAGCCTATAGCCCCGATGCTCACACATGAAATGGGCCCGTGTTTTCTTTCTCCTGGGGCCCCACTTTTGAGCTTGTAAATACTTCTACGGCTGCGTTGACATTCACCCTTGTAACTTAACGTTAACATACTGACCATATAAAAACCTATAGTATATACATACCCAAGAACATATACTCTTACTCATTATATATATTCTACACTTATTATTTCCTTTACTCTTACCTATCTTTGGGACTTATCTAGCGCTAGTTCGCTGACGGGCATTCCACCAACTTTTCTTCTCTTGGAATGTTCGTTAGATATGATTGAAACGGAAGAAGTTGAAGCCACAGAGGAGGACTACGACCAGATCGCTACTCAGGGTTAGCTCAGCTTCATTTTTCTTCAGTTTATGTATGCCACTTGTTTAGGAATTTTTCTTATTGTATTTACTTTCCAGCATAAACTATTGTATTTGTAAATATTGGAAGTTGAACGTAAATAAAGATATTTGTTGAAAAATTTTACAGTCTCAATTTATTCTTACATTGTGTATTATTGTTTTCAATATGCTTAGTATATTTATTTAGGGAGTGACCTTCTCCGGATAAATATTCCGCGGGTTTGCCACGTCACCGTTTTCTTCTATTGGGAAGCGGGGTGTGACACAGATATTACAAACAGTCAAACTCTCAATAGCGAGTACAAGATGTTAAGGAGAAAATACCGGCCGAACATGCTCCTACCCAATCATTTTAGGGGCTTCAGCCTCTATATCAAAGTTTTATGGTTGTCGTGTCACATGTTCCTTTTTTCTCTTCATGGACGGTTTAGAAGCCGAGGGGGTATCAACAGCAAACTACTTGTACGTCCAGAACTTGACATCCGACTTCCTGACAAAAATGAGTCGCGGCTGACAAGCCGACCCTCGGCGTCGTGCTCGACCTAACTTCAAATAGTCTGAGTGAAGGACTAGACCTCTGATCACTCGTCCAGCCTTAGGAACTGAAATCCTGAGCCGATCGTGGATGCTCTGAAAGGACGAGCGTGCGCCGTTTACCAGATCAATGATGAGATTCGGGCCCTCTCCATCGGCTCAAGGGCGTAGGGCTGGACATCTGGGTCACCATTGATGATAGATCTGCTCTGGTCCTTCTCACTGGATCCTTCGGCCAAATCTATACCGACGTAATCGACCATGGATTGACTGCACGCTGGTGCTGGGGCCGAAGATCGTCGCATCTAGTGTTATTAATAATATATCAGGGATGACAAAGGCATTACCTGTCGGGGAGGGCTGCATTTCTCGATCCTGATGTTGGATATAGTGCCCTCAAAATCAATTATTGGATCGCAGGTAGGTGATTGCAATGATTGAGAGAGGACCTATACCGATATGACAGTCTTGCTTAAGATGATAGTATGCTATCTGGTTTGTCTTTATCATCGTATACATGCTTTAGTTCACTATTGCATGTTGATAGAGCCCATAGGATTCTTGCTTGACTGCCAGTAGTATGATGGCGATCATATACGTGGGAGCTGGGGTCTACAAGCACATCCTTAAAGTGTCCCTAGTCGTGGGAGTTTCAAGACAGGGCATCGATACTCCAGAGTAGACTAGTGTATACATTCGAGACCCCGACAAGGGACGGTGGCCAATATCACAAGCCATTGGTGTCAGTTGGTTCACCTAAGATGTATACAGGTGCTCATTGGGTTATGAGTACACCGGACAGGACTCGCCGGGAACATGCTAGTTGGTATAATACATATCGTCAGATAGCAGTTCCCTGGTGACATGTGTACATGTTAGTCTGTCGACCTGAGATCGTCATTTGTCTCGTGTGAGTTCCCACTGTGCTTTGATTACTACCCTACCATGGCTCAAAGGAGTCGTGCAAACAGGTTTTAGTTGGGTACAGTCCCGAGCCACATGGAGACAGTGAGCGGATCGTCGGGGATTCGTCTCTCTCAGTATTGGGGGTGAGATCGCGTTGTGTTTAGGAGATCCATTACACGAAATCTCTGGTCAGGGTAATCGAGATTTACTGGTAGGTATTCCAGTAGTATCTCAGGGTGTTCTGGGCCACTCTTCGACACGACTTATACAGCTATTGGGGGTCTGACGTTTACCAGCCCCCTAGGCCTTATATACGATACTTATAGACGAACGGACCGGACTGTACGGATATTGTCACTGTCAGGCTCAGTAGGGTATCTGGATGAGTTCACTCGTCATCTTTCCTTCCGATCAATACATGGGTAACCGTTACGTACAGCTAGTACCTCTGACGTGCTAGTGGTTATACCCAGTGCCAGTGTATTGATGAGTCATTAGAGTCCTCCACAAACAGTTTCCCAAGTTCGGGCGAAACGTTGTAGAGGCCGTATGGATTTATGGCAGGATTCGAACATACTCGTGCACTCGTGCACGTGTCATGATTCGGACGGATAATACTAGTGGGCTTTGGTTTAAGCCGGATCCTAGTATTATAAAGTGTAGGAATATTTTTGTCTCATTGCATTTGTATTCGGTCGGAATAAGAATGCGGGTATGTATTTACAGTTGAGGCGTAATCTCGTAATTCGTTACGGGATTATTTGAGGCATGGTCATTTTCATTTATGAGGGATGGGCCTGCTTCCTTGTTTTCATGGGGCGATGGCTGTTTTTTGGCAAGGGGGTTCTCTGCAAATTTGGCTGACCTCTTTATGTGCAAGGGTTTTTTTGTGGTGGAAAATGAGAGACACTCACTTGATGAAATTCTACCATCTCACTCCATTTTAGAAATCCCCAGAGAGAGCATTCTTGTGTGTGGCCGAGCTCATTTCTTTTGCTTGAAAAATTTGTTCTCATTGCAAAATCCTTGCTCACTTCACTTCACATAAAAGGCAACTTCATTTTTCCTCCGCCCAATCGCTTGGGTGTCTTGAGAAAAATTATTTACACTATCTCTATATCTATCTTGGACATATCGGCTAGCAAACTTCATGTCCGAGTTACCTCGGTTCGAGGCGGGAGCCCGTATAAAGATTCAATGACGTGGTGCCACATCGACAAGAGAGATCGGGGAGCGGACTTCGTCGGCGCAGCAGTGGGGAGCTTGGTGCGGAGATTAAAGACCGAAGGACACGGATCGATCGATATAATCTTTCCCAACTCTTTACAGTTTTGCTGGTTTACGGTTAATGGAACGATCCGGGTATTTGGGTCGCGGTAGCGCCGGTTTCGTAAAAAGTTTTTGTTCCGCATCTGGCGTCGGTTTGACGGCCGGGGCGCCGCCGCATCCCAACATGGTATCAAAGCCACCCATTAACCGTTAATTAGCTTGTTCTAACATGTTTAAAAGCCCGATAGAACAAAATTCCGAAACCGCAATTTCAATAGTAAAGTTTCTGTCGCTTTTTGTTTGTCATCGAAAAAATATTTTGAGTGTTTCAGAAAATCAGGCAGGCTTTTTGAAGACACTGGAAGAAATTTGGTAGCACGAACTCACCACTAGACCGCGGAACCGCGGACAAACGCTCATGTTTGCCGCGGTTGCGCGGCGCTTTGGTGGGTTCGCTGCACCAATTTTCTTCCTGGGAACTTCAACTTGGAAATGTGGTTTCTGGATTATTTAGTTTTGGCCCAGATTATTTTGAGTGCTGGATTTATACTTGGGACCCACTTCGGGAAATTTTTTGTCGATCAAAAATTTAAACAAGTTAGTTCATCGTGCATTACATTTCTATCTGTGACCGTGAATGTCATTCGATCGGTAAATCTTGTCTAATTGCTATAGCTTTTTTAGACGGGATTTGCGAACGTAACATTCACGTTGATGTTCTGTGTTATGCTGTGATGTTGCGGATTTGTCGTGGTGGATAGCTCATGTGCAATGGTATTGCTGTTTGGATTTATTTGTACATTTGATATTGCGGGGAGAGCGTCCGACATGTGGACTGTCATCACTGCCTGTTTGTATATTATTCTTTTGGGGCATGACCGGGTTGAGGTCGATGTAACCGTTGTATATATTTTATTTTCTATACTAGGATTACCCCGCGGTGGGGTGCACGGATAGTCGGATTTTAGAGGGCAAGGAGCCCGCATCTCATGGCGTTGAGACGGAGGGGGCTTCACTCTAGAATTGGCGGGCTATTTGCCGCACTCGTAGGGGGTATAGGTTGACCCAAAGAGGGGTGCTCAAGTTACCGGATTCCGTGAAGTGCTGGGTGGTCCATTCACTTTGTTGAAGGGGGCTGCCTCGCTTCAGGTTTTGGCGGATAACTTGCCGCGCTCGTAGGGGTCTAGGATTTTCATTGCACAGGCTATCCACACGACCAGGGGAATGTCGGGTTTCACTTGCGGCTCAATGAAACCCGAGGATCCCAGATTATCCGTATTGTTCTGTGATGCTTATTTCTTTTCTGTGATGCTGCATTTATCACGCCTGGAGCGATTATTATATATTGATATATATACTAGTAGATGTTGTATATGTTTTGCACCCGCGCTAGTCCAGTCCCCGCTCTGTCGTTAGTTAAGTAACCTAACGGGTGATGACGGGACCAAGTGGCGAATGCGGATGGCATATACGTACATCATATTTCCGTTCTTTTCTGGTGTGATTAATTGATGGGACTGCGTTGATTCTTATCAATGCAAGGAAAACAAACCTATATATAATGTTGTTTGAACCAAATTTTCAAGAAGCTGTTATTGCAAGGACGTTCTCTTTTGTTTTGCACAGTGGTATTCGGTTATGAATATCCAGCACCTTATTCGACGAGGCAAGGGCCGAGATCCCTTCATCGGGAGTGACCCCTTGGACAGAGGTTTGCGTCAGGGTAATAACTTCACTATAGTCGATTACTTTTTGCTTTGCATCGTGGTATTCAGTTTGGAATATCCTGCACCTCATTCTATGGGGAAAGAGCCGAGATCCCTTCACCGGGAGTGACCTCTTTAGCAAAGGTTTTCGCCACTATATTTTTATAAAACCACTTGGATTCTTTCAACGATATCAAGTTCATTACGCTAAAGGTTTTTCGCCAAAAACCAGTCGTAGCCCTTCGTCATTTCAGATTAGTATTGCTTAGTATTTGTGCTACGTATGTTGTGCTCAGCCGAGGCGTAGTGTGCGGTAGCTCTGTAATGCTTTTCTGTTGCATGGATATGCGATTGGTTAGGAAAGTCGTGTAGTCATTTTGGATCAGTCAAGGACTCATGCGGGTGGGTCTAATGCAATCAAGATAATGACGGGTTGAACTTGACTATGATCCTTTGATATGTTGGCTCAGTCAAGGTCACTTGGGTCCCAGGGCTAAAAATCATATCGGGAGTTTCAAACATACAGGAAACTTGCCAGGCTTGCGCATACCTTCTGGAGTGTGGTGACTTGAGTGGCTTCCATCAAGTTATCATGCGATGATAGTTGGATCCCGATTCCCACTGATGAGTAGGATTACTCCTCGGGTGATTCCGACTAATTCTCCTTTTAGGTTTGGAGGAGAATTCGAGGAAACAGTGGGAGGTTTCCTGATTAGATAAAGTGATTAACCATTCTGATTTAGGTTAGAGTGCACGCAGAGTGTTTCTTTTCTCTCTCTCTCTCTCTTTTTGACTGCGACCATGGCCCGACCCTTTATTATAACTCAGTGACCAAGTTAACCGAACTTTCTTATAACACTGGCTTTTGGATTGTCCGAGATGCATACATCATTGCCACTCCTTCTTTTACCCTTTGAGTTTCTCCAGAACACCCTGTATTATTACGAACATCCACTTCCATTGGATAAATCTATCGTATGGTTATATACGAACTCGGAGGAACTTCTTCGAGGATAGATTCTGGTTCTGGAGAGATTGAATAGGACTATTCAGTTGTCTTTTCCTTTTACCTTCTCTCAGGTTGTGAGGACTCCTAGGATTAGGAGAGGTTACACCTATTACACTTATTGGATAGTCTTCTTCCAAACTATAGGCAGGTGCCGAAAGGTAGGAAAAGAAGAAAACCAATTAGCCTAAGTGTGGTGTATAGAAGGTAATATGTAAAGACAAATAAAGGGATTAGAAAGAGGGCAAAGTAAATTGCGACTGCTATCATTTACGACCAAACCACATATTCCGTCGCCAGTCCAAATTCACCTTTGTATTTCTCCAAAACATCCCGTATCACTACAAACATCCAATTCCATTGGATAAATCCATCGTATGGTTATATACGAACTCGAAGGAACTTTTTCGAGGATGGATTCTGGTTCAGGAGAAATAGGAATAAGGTTTATTCAGTTGTCTTTTATCCTTACCTTCTCTCAGGTTGCGAGTACTCCTACGTTTAGGAGAGTACACCTATTATGCTTATTGGATAGTCTTCTTCCAAACCATAGGCTGGTGCCGAACGGTAGGGAAAGAAGAAAACCAATTAGCCTAAGCGTGGTGTACAGAAGGTAATGAGTAAAGACAAATAAAGGGAATTGGAGATATGACAGGGAAGTATACGGTTACAGCCATGAATCTGAATAATGAAAGAGGCATTACTAGGAATACCCGGATACCTCTTCGAAACACATTCATGTTTCAGTTTCACTTTGTACTGTTAATAGAAAGCTGATTTCCCAATTAGACTCTTGCTCCAGGGTATGTATTTACCAGGTGTGATTCTCACATCTGTATGGTTTTACAGATGATGAGTGGGAGTAAGTCATTGGGAATTCGGTGATCATCCTCATTATATCGGAATTCGTTGTAATTGGTGATATTTGAGGAAATCGCCTGGGTACAGTTTTCAACCTACGACGCACAGATTTTGAGATTCAACTCAGGGGACTTATACAAAGTATTGTATATTGTCCAGTGTCCATTAGGACAAAAGGGTTGGTCCTCGTACTGTATTCTGTTTACTTGTGACTTCTCAACTTTTAGACAAGTGTTTCGTAGAAATACAAGGTCTAATTTTGAGAAGTTATAGGTAAAAGAATAAAGTAGAGAACCACGTGTTGCAAGTATCGAGATTCTTCAAGGTGATCGAAGATGTAGATACTTGTGTATGGTATTCAGTAGATAGTAATGGTTTTGAGAAACTTGTTTCTCTTCCACGTTACTCATAATTGGATACACTCCTAAGTTGAGTAATGTTGATCGTCCTCTCTCCATTTAGAGAACATGCACTGGAGACAGCTGCATGATTTGAATCTGATTCCAATTAAATCAGTGCCTCTATTTCTATATTGTATATAGAATGGTTCGTATCTTAACGATGTTAAGGTACATGGAGTTGTCCGCTTATGCTTAAAACCAGACTCCGGATAACTCAAGGCACGTTTCTGGAATGGCTGTTTATGGGTTAACCCGGGCTATGATGAGGGTTAACTTTCTACCATCTGGAAGATCAATAGTGATATTGTTCTTGACTCACCACAGTTTTAGTAAAATGGATTTTTTTCTTCAGAAAACAATAGTGGGAGTATGGTAGAACTGGAAGAGATTCCAGAACCGCAAACGATTACGGAAAATTTAATAGAACCTAAACATTCAATCAGGTTTGACATTCCACTAGCCACTCCGCAGATATGGTGGGTAATCTCAGGCACCCGAGAGGTACTATGGTAGCCTCAAGGACGGTGACAGGGAGGTTCTTGTTTACCCAGACTTGCCATTACTGCTGTTCCAGACTATGAGACCCAGAAGGAGGATGAGTATAGCGTCGTTCTAAACTAGCTTTAGAAGTGTGCGTGTATATGACTTTGCTAAAAGGTTGTTGTGGTCAGTGGGAGCAGCGGAAGCGTAATGGACAAGTAGCTTGTGTCTATTTATAGACTAAAGCAGATATAGCGGAGATAGATCATCTATTTTTAATGTGACATTCATGGGCTTTGACTTCATCAGAATAGGGGATGGATCTATTAAGAAAGTAGTAGGGTGTGAAGTCCCAGTATTTGGACGACATACACATAGTAGGAAGTGAAATTCCTACACTACGATCGGTTATACTGTTGTTGTCACACAGTGTTTTCTCCACATAGGATATGGATATAATATCAGACATTCTGGTTACTGGATCTATGGTTTTTTATCTAGATTTGGGTAGTTTCCCAATCTGGGTACTTTGACAGCATTCTAAAGGTATTTTAGAATGAACGACTCCTGGCGTGGTGGTGCACCTGCAGGTGATGGAGTCACCCTCTCTAAAGGTGTCTTACAGACTAAAGAGGAGAGGGATGTGCATGATTAGCAGATCACTTGCTTAGGCAATTGAGTTGATCATGAGATGTCAAGTACCACACCAGATGTTGTTTTTGCACTAGATGCAATAAGTTGATATTAATCCAATCTTGGAGAAACGTTCGGAAGCAGTTTTAGAACATAAGTGGTTGTTCTAGGGATTTGATAACGACAGCCTCCTTCGGGAGATGGTTATCATTCTAGGCTTCCAAGGTGACCCGGAAGACAGAGTGACTGTCAGAGTTATAGTTTTCCCTCTGACAAAGGACAGTAGTTTGGACAGGTGGTACAGGCGGATACTGAGGAAGGCATGGCGCAGGATACTGATTAAATTCAGTTGACGGTACAGTCTAAGAAGTTTGCTGGATTTGGAGTTCATTTATGAACTGGGTCCCATCAGATATCCAGACATATTCTAAGACAGGTATTGCTTATTTCGGGAGATGGCTTTCTCCGCGAACTTAAGAAAAAGAGAGACATGGAAAGAAACATCAGGGCGGATCCACTCACTGAGGTTATTTCTCGAACACAATAGTTTTACAAACGAGCTTTGTGAAACTGATTAGTAGAGGTGTTGGATGTTCGGTATCACACGAGCTGTGAGTACGCGACATCGCAATAATTAGCCTTAAGTGCAAGTGGGAGATTGTTGGATATAGTGCCCTCAAAGTCAATTATTGGATCGCAGGTAAGTGATTGCAATGATTGAGGGAGGACGTATACCGATATGACAGTTTTGCTCGAGATGATAGCATGCTATCTGGTTTGTCTTTATCATCGTATACATGCTTTAGTTCACTATTGCATGTTGATAGAGCCCATAGGATTCTTTCTTGACTGCCAGTAGTATGATGGCGATCATATACGTGGGAGCTGGGGTCTATAAGCACATCCTTAAAGTGTCCCTAGTCGTGGGAGTTTCGAGACAGGGCATCGATACTCCAGAGTAGACTAGTGTATACATTCGAGACCCCGACAAGGGGCGGTGGCCGGTCTCACAAGCCATTGGTGTCAGTTGGTTCACCTAAGATGTATACAGGTGCTCATTGGGTTATGAGTACACCGGACAGGACTCGCCGGGAACATGCTAGTTGGTATTATACATATCGTCAGATAGCAGTTCCCTGGTGACATGTGTACAGGTTAGTCAGTCGATCTGAGATCGTCATTTGTCTCGTGTGAGTTCCCACTGTGCTTTGATTACTACCCTACCATGGCTCAAAGGAGTCGTGCAAACATGTTTTAGTTGGGTACAATCCCGAGCCACATGGAGGCAGTGAGCGGATCGTCGGGGATTCGTCTCTCCCGGTATTGGGGGTGAGATCGCGCTGTGTTTAGGAGAGCCATTATACGAAATCCCTGGCCAGGGTAATTGAGATTTACTGGTAGGTATTCCAGTAGTATCTCAGGGTGTTCTGGGCCACTCTTCGACACGACTTATACAGCTATTGGGGGTCTGACGTTTACCAGCCCCCTAGGTCTTATATGCGATACTCATAGACGAACTGACCGGACTGTACGGATATTGTCACTGTCGGGCTCAGTAGGGTATCTGGATGAGTTCACTCGTCATCTTCCCTTCCGATCAATACATGGGAAACCGTTACGTACTGCTAGTACCTCTGACGTGCTAGTGGTTATACCCAGTGCCAGTGTATTGATGAGTCATTAGAGTCCCCCACAGACAGTTTCCCAAGTTCGGGCGAAACGTTGTAGAGGCCGTATGGATTTATGGCAGGGTTCGAACATACTCGTGCACTCGTGCACGTGTCATGGTTCGGACGGATAATACTAGTGGGTTTTGGTTTAAGCCGGATCCTAGTATTATAAAGTGTAGGAATATTTTTGTCTCATTGCATTTGTATTCGGTCGGAATACGAATGCGGATATGTATTTACAGTTGAGGCGTAATCCCGTAATTCGTTACGAGATTATCTTGGAAGTTCCCAGTTTTCTTTTCCGCCTTAAACATCTTGATATATGTTTAACTGTTGTGAGCTATATCTTTGACCTTGACTTTGTCAAATCCTTAGCCATCCCTTGCACTGAATTTTTTTTTAGAGGGGGGGTGGGGCGCTAATTTCGAGAGCATGTCTGGGCTTGCCTCATTAATGAGGCAACATGGTCATTTTCATTTACGAGGGGATGGGCTTGCTTCCTTGTTTTCATGGGGTGATGGCGGTTTTTTGGCAAGGGGGTTCTCTGCAAATTGGCTGACATCTTTATGCGCAGGAGTTTATTTGTGGCGGAAAATGAGAGACACTCACTTGATGAAATTCCACCACCTCGCTCCATTTTAGAAATCCCCAGAGAGAGCATTCTTGTGTGGCCGAGCTCATTTCTTTTGCTTGAAAATTTTGTTCTCATTGCAAAATCCTTGCTCACTTCACTTCACATAAAAGGCAACTTCATTTTTCCTCCGCCCAATCGTTTTGATGTTTTGAGGCAAATTATTTTACACTATCTCTACGTCTATCTTGGACATGTCGGCTAGCAAACGTCATGTCCGAGTTGCCTTGGTTCAAGACGGGAGGCCGTATAAAGATTCAATGACGTGGTGCCACATCGACGAGCGAGATCGGGGACCGGACTTCGTCGGCGCAGCAGCGGGAAGCTTGGTGCAGAGATTAAAGACCGAAAGATACGGATCGATCGGTATAATCTTTCCTAACTCTTTACAGTTTTGCTGGTTTACGGTTAATGGAACGATCTGGGTATTTGGGACGCGGTAGCGCCGATTTCGTAAAAAGTTTTTGTTCCGTATCTGGCGTCGGTATGACGGCCGGGGCGCCGTCGCATCCCAACACCTGAGCAGGGCCTCGATGATGGCAGCGATCGTGGATCAACTATCAGCTATTTCTACAGCCATAGCAACCGGTGAAAAACTTGGTCTATGCTAAAAGCTATGGTTTTTGTGAGATTGATTGTTCAGATCTCTTTTTTCGTGCTTCTGAGTGATTTCTTATAGCTTCTCACTTGCTTGGGGCTCAAGTCTTTCCCTAGCAGGATGAATCTGAGCTCTCTATACAATCCGCTTCCTTAAGGTTTTTGTATGATTAATGCTTGTTGGGCCAGCCTAATTTTCTCTGAGTCTTTGGTTTAGGATATTTGATTATATATACAAACAAAAATGCAAAAAGTGAAATAATTGTAATATGCTTGATCGGCAAAAAGCGGGTGAGCATTTGATATATGGTGAATTCATTACAAATTATGATAATTAACTTATACGGAGACTCCATAAATTGTTCTACATGAAACAATCAAACTACCATAGAATGTGAAATGAGTGGAGAGGAGATGACATACAAATAGTATGCTACATATGATGCATTTGGCATGCATGCATAAAAAAGATTTCATTTGAAGCAGGCTGTTGTCAAGGAGTTAAATCCTATGGAAACATGTTTGGGTTAATTGCTAAATAATACCCAAATATTTCCCTTACTTTATATTTATTTACCTTATTGGTTTTTTTTTTGCACATATATACCATAGAGTACCATTAATATTTTGCTCTCTTCAGTTGACCGTCAAATGCATCACTATTTTAAAAAAAATACATACAGTTTGTACTTCAGGATATCTAAATGCAGCGAAATAAGTGCAAAGTTGGTGAAACATTGGAATATTATTTGGAAATTAACCCAGAATGTTTTCAAAAACCGTCACATTTCTTGGAGTACTTCATGGACCAAGAGATGATGTGGATAGCATATTGTAAAACTAAACCAAAACCTCACCATTGCGGAAAGTTATGGATCAGAAAATGTTGGGAAGCAACAAGACAACCCAATTTCCTCATGTTTCCCATTCATTAGGGTTTCATCCCCCCAAAAAATGAAAAAAAAAAAATTCGCCAACGTTTCTAAGAAGCTAGCCCACATATGTATCTTTTAATTTGCAACCTTTTCTTTAAAGTGCAAGCCCTAGGACATTTCCTTAACATATGAGACCTTTACTTAGCTTGCTCACGTAAGAAGCTTGAGAATGGATAAGGGGACACAGTCATAGTCCAGTCTCTTTCGCCACGTAATAATAATCTTTTTCCTTATCCATTGCATACATGTTGCATGTACAATGCACTACCTTTGCATGCAAATTAATTAGAGGATTTCATCTTTTAGTTCTAGGACCCCCATGCACTCAAAGGGTAAGGGCAAAGGTAAAGGCCTCGTTGCAAAACCCACCAACTTAATTAGAGATCATCTTTCTATTTAGTGGAATTAATGAATAACTTTAATTAGAGACTAGCAGGGGTTTAAAATTTCTTTCTTAACTTATGTGTTATAGGTGTGAAATGCACCTTTCACTGTATCAAAACTCCGAACTTATGATGAGCTGATGGATTTAATTTTATATTCGCCTCTGAGATCGAAGGTCCTTTGAGCCGAAACCTAGGCTTGTTTCTACGCAGAGGTATTTTTAATTTAATATATCTGCATTTAATATGCACCATGTAGGAATCGAATTTCAGTTGCTCTAAAACCATGGTTGGTCTAATACCATGTAAAATGTCATTTCCAACTGAAATTCTGAAGTTATGATTAGGATGGAAGGATTTAATTTTATATCCTAAAGATATGTTGAAAAACCCGAATTTTTTCATGTACGAACATGCATTTTGAGGATTTCTTCGAAACCGACGAAACCCATCGTGAAGAATTACGTCAAAAGCACGGTAAAGATTTTACTAATAAAATATTATTATTTGCACCTTTATATAAATTAAGTAAAAGAAATCAGTCTTCTCGACTGTTCTCAAATAATGTCTTCTGCTTCATTAATGATCGGAATATTACAAAGGTCTAACGTATTTTCTTCAAACAACCTTGAATGATTTGAATTGAAATTCACATATATTAGCCTTTTGTTTATCGTGCATGATAAGTGAGCAATAAATTCGATCAATCATATTAAAAGATAAATCATCTTAATTTATTAACCTCATAACATGAGTAACTGATAACTAATAATCCTAACAATCTAACACATTAATCATAATCTCAACAATATAAATCAAAACCAATGTTTAAAATAGTTCGCTATGTGGCTCGCTATTTTGCGTTATGTAGAATAGTTTAGTCTCTTCGTTACGTAGTATCGGAAAATAACTTAAATACAAAATAGCTTACATTTTTTTCAAATAGTTTACGCTTTTTAACAAGTAGTATACGCTACGCTATGTATACGCTGTTTTTACATATGTTTTTCTATTGAGGTTGTTAAGATTTCAGTCTAATCCTAAACTATATGAAGATGCTCTTATTAAAGTTCTAATCTCTAAATTTGAAATCATATTTAGTGGACATGTTTCTCAAACAAAGATGATTTGATTGATTTTCGATACGTTTAATACAATTATGAATCATGCATATGAACTCAAGAATTGAAATTAAGAAAATAATGTTATGTTACTTATTGTTGTATGTTCTATATATTTATAATATACAATTTATTGTAAATAAGATGCGAATAATAATAATTTGTTATAATTAATAATTCGTGTAACTTACGATATGTGCAACGATGCTTGCACTTTTTACTATTCAGTAGTGAAACGCTAAGCTACACACTATCGATATTTTAAATATTGATCAAAACTTATCTAAATTATGATAACAATAATATATAATACAGTTATATTCAAATATATATCTCATAATCTAACGGCCCCTCCCTTCTTATTTTTCCTTTTCTTTCCCATTTAGTTTCTTATAATTTTTTTATCCACATTTCTTAAAGTGGTGAAGGTGATTAGATTTAAGGGTTGGTAGACTTATTAATCCAAATCAAGTAAAAGTTGGTTTCAAGATTCTATGACTCGGATTTTGGACAAAAAGGCGTGGAAGTATAGCTACATTTAGCTAACCATGCACTAATGGGGTTATCACCATAAATAATGCATTGAATTAAATATTTAATATTAATGTATGTGGCTCTAATTGGGGCAATATAACACATGAATATGTTTAATAGAAAGATATGTTGAGAATCCTATGCAACAAAATAGGAATGAAAAGCATATCAAATCTTGCATATCAAAGACAATGTGGTGTAGAAACAAACCACAATGGTCAATGGTGGCACATTACAATATTTTCTCCATTAGCTAGAACATTACAACATTTTCTCTTCTTAAAAGCAAAAAGGAAACTACCTAAGAGCTAGTTAGGAGGTGATGTCAATTCATGCCATGCATGCATATTTCAACTTAATGTACATGTGATTCCTCAAAAAATGAATCTTTTGTAGATGGTATCAACGATGGATTAAGCCCCGAAATGGATGAAGAAGGATGCATCAAGATGGGATTTTAAACTATATGCGTATATGAATCTGTTGTGTGGATATATTAGGGTTTAACTACGAGCCAGTGCCAAAACTAAAAGAAAAAACTCCCCTTAATTAAGGTAGTTGTTCCAACCAAATATTATTTCGACATTTCACCAAATATTGAGCCTTCGTTTATGGCAAACTTTAGTTTCTTTTTTTTTTTAATCCAGTAAGAACGTTTTATTAGGCTAATTTTCTAATAAATTCACGTATAAATTCATGCCAATTTCTTGTAATTTGATAAAGCAATATGTGCACAAGGAAAAGGAAAAATGGTGCCATCTAGTTGTGTGAAAAAGCTACCACATTTACGTGAAGACAATAATTTTTAAGGGACCATGTTTTCAGTGGATATATGTGGATAAGTGAAATGATGACGCGCTAGCTGCCTACTGCCTACTATACATCAACCCCCAATGGCCTTTTAAACACGAGAGCAATTCTTCAAAAGCTATGGACCAAAATTATCCAACTAAAAAAATTTGCATGTCATCATCCTGTTTCTATATCTTATCATAGTGAAGGATATAAAGATGATATAAATAAAATTTTATAGTAATCGAACTTTTGAAACTTAGTCAATTTCAGACTCACCGAGCACCCTAGAGACATTTGATAGATCCTATAGCTAAGTAGTCATATGTTGGTCCTAAAGCTGACTCGGAATCAACAGAGCAGCTCTGACTCAACAGTTGTGGGTTTTTTTCTTATCATCTTTATTCTTGTGCCTTTAATTTTTTCTTCTTCCGTTTTACACTTATCAATTTGAAATGTAAGATAAAAGGTTCATGCTTATTGCTTAGGAAAGTTTGACCACCCATGTAAAGTGTGATGGGAAGGTGCGGGGACGGAGCCAGGATTTCAATGTTGCAGAGACGGCCAAAATACTTATTTAGTCATATAACTATGCAAATTACATAATTTATCATCTCAAAAATATGTGTCCTCAATTAAATTTATATGATTTGCAAATTCTTCAAGATGAAGATACAACTAATAATTTTATAATGAAATTATATAAAAAAAATTAAGGGGTTCTTTTTATATACAACCCTTAAAGATGAGGGATTTTGAAAAAACACCTTCAAAGATCAAAATTTTTTTAAAAACCTCTCAAAGATTTTAAGTTAACTAAAATAAAACCCTGAAGCTAAATTTTGTTATTAACGGTGTTAGAACCAGCTGTTGGGTTTGTAAAAAAACACATTTACCCTTCCTTTCTATTAAGATTCCCGGTCTAAATTACATTTCTCATCACTAATAGCAACATCTTTTGGAGAGAAAAAAATAGCAACATCTATGACAACAGTAGCAGCAACTCTTTATTTGCTTCAGCTTTAAAATACCTCGCAATCTGTTTTTCTCCATTTGGCTCTCTCCTTATTTTCCATATCATTCTCCTTAACATATCCTAAAAAGAGAGAATTCCTCTTTAGGACATTAAGTCAAATACATGTTGGTATTTTTAAAGGTATTTTAGTATAAAAAAGGTAAAATTGAGCAAAATAGGTTTTTAGGTAAAATTTTATGGTAGTTTAATGGAAAATAATCAATAACTAAGGGTATTTTAGTGAAATTTATAATAGTTTAGATAATTTAAGAAGATGGATTGTTTAGGGGGTTAAGGTTATGATTAAGGTGAATGGTTAGGGTTCAAGTTAGAGTTATAACCGTTACCAAATACATATTCTTTATGTGTGCGTATGTGTGTGTGCATACACACACACTCACAAACACATACAAGCATACACACACATACACACAATCATAGACACGCACGCGCGCGCACAAGCATACATGCACACACGCACGCACACAAACACATACACACACAGACACACACATATACAAACATACTCAAACCTTGATCCATCATCATTGTTCTCTATATTGAACTCTTTTCAAATCCCACCAACTTTAAATCCAAAATTTTAAACTCGATTAATAAAACCCTTAAATTTAACGAACTTTACCTTAAAGTCAAAACTTGAAACCTTGAAATCGAAACGTAAACGTAAAACAAATCCAAATTAAATCTTAAAGTAAGTGTATAACATTCAATGATAATATAAAATTTTCATATTCTCATCGATAATTAATCATATGTGAAAATGAAAACGTGACTTAGTTCCCGTCTATCCGTTAACATACGTTCGGTGTTCGTCGTGACATAAAACTATACGAAGATTGCTAAACACCGGACGTTATTGTTTGGTTTCTAACAACCGTCGCGTAGTCTATATGACGAGAATTAATATTTGATCGTATGATAACTGATAGATTTGTCCTGTGTGGACAAGTTAGGAATATATAAAGCAGACACCTGTATTCACTAGTGTTTTTCATTCGTTTCGGGATATTTCGTCGGTACCTTTCCGCTGGTTCTCTGTGTACAATGATAAATTAGATGTTCATTTCAATTTTGTTTCACAGTATTGAAACGATTATCTGTTCTATTACAGTGTACTCCGAGAACATGAGTAAGGAGGTGCTGCCGAAATTTTCTCAAAACAGATGAAAACACAAGTGAATGGGTGTATGCTTTATACATTCTTAATGGGATAGGTGCCTTACCCCTTCAGCCGATACCCTCGACATCCAATAAAGAACATTTAATATTATCATCATTTTTCTTGGAAGAAGAATCCTACTCTCGAGCTTTGAATAGAAAGAGAAAGTTCTCAATAAGAGTTTGATGAGAGTCCAATCCAATACCAATTGAAACCAAACTTAATGAAGTCGTGAATTAAACCCAACATTAACGCTTCTTATTATCCGTAAATCTCGTATTTGTCACGAAATCTTAATTCCATGACTCTTATCTATACGAACCTTGCTACGTTCTATTTTCTTTCAATATGGCATTCGCGTACCTCCACGACAGGAGTTGGATGTACGTCGACGTTTCCTGAGCCACTGATTTTTTGCATAACTGTGTTTACTTTTCACCGATTTTGCCTACGCACGTCTTGGGATACCAAAAGAGTACGGAATCTATTGTCTTTGCTATAAGTGTATGAACACGCGATTGCAGAAAAAGTCAGATGTTGAGTTACACATCATGAAAAACGGTTTCATTAGAGATTACAATAAGTGGGATATTCACGGATAAAA
Organism: Agapanthus africanus; assembly: GCA_030015575.1. Classification (NCBI taxonomy): domain Eukaryota; kingdom Viridiplantae; phylum Streptophyta; class Magnoliopsida; order Asparagales; family Amaryllidaceae; genus Agapanthus; species Agapanthus africanus. The sequence continues at coordinate 519,294,669 of CM057343.1, forward strand.
TGTTGATGGAGGGCCGGTGCAATAGACGGAAAACAAATTCATTGAAGCGGAAACCGAAGAGTAGAAAGGGATAGTAGAAGAAGAGGAGGAATAGCAGTTTGAAGAAGATGAAGCTGTCGAAGACGATGATGCTGTGTTCGCGCCGGTCGATAACATGGATGGACTTATAAATGCCGCTAGACTTCCTTATGATATGGAAAGCACTGGACGCGTTATTGGAGAAGTACAAGGCTTTCTCGAGAATCTCTGTATATCCAAATTGCAAAGGGTTTTCGATACTATCCTTTTTCGTACGTATCTTCCAGATCAAGTGAAAGAACAGATGGAATGAATAGTCATTCACCGATCTTTTAGTATTGCCGAAGAAATCTTTTATTGACGGAAGTGAAGTGCTATCGAGCTGGTATGAGGCATAAAAGATAATCACAAACATTAGCCTAAAGTGTGAGAAGATACATGTATGCGAGAATGACTGCGTTTTGTTCCGGAAAGAACACGCCGCACTCAAAAGTTGCCCAGTGTGCGGGAAAAGACGATTCAAGCCTATGAAAGACTACAGTTCGAGTGATGAGCCTGTGAAGATTCTTCGTCATTTTCCGTTAATACCGAGTCTGCAACGGTTATTTATGTATAAGGAGACAACGTAGTAGTGACACCATAAAGCGCCTCGTGAAGAGGGAAAAATGAGTCATCCTAAAGATTCGATATCGTGAAAAGTTTTAGATGAAAAATATCTTTTGTTCAGCGTAGACCTTCTTAACGTGAGGCTGGGGATTACGTGCGACGGTTTCAGTCCATTTGGGATGGTTCGCGGTAAGCGTACTCACAGTACTTGGCCCGCTGTGGTGACTATATACAACCTGCCGCCATGGAGGGCTATGATGCAGTTTTATTTTACGTTGGCATTTTTAATCGACGGTCTCTTGTCTCCTAGAAAAAACATCGACGTGTACTTTCAACCCTTGATCGATGAGTTAAAGTTGCTGTGGGAACCTGGTGTGGTAATCTATTACGCATATGGTAAACAATTTTTTCAGATGCATGCTATTTTGTTGTGGATGATTAATGATGTTCCTTCCTACGGCATGCTGTCTGGATGGAAAACTCAAGGTAAGATTCCTTGCCCTGGTTGTCATATTCATACGAGCAGCGTACTCTTGAAGTTTAGCTGGAAAGAGTCATTTATGGGTCACCGACGATTCTTGCTATAACTCATAGATTCATAAAAAATAAAGAAATGTTCAATAGCATGACAGAGACCGGTATGCCGTCTGAATCATTGTCCGGTAACGACATACTGCAACAATAGAGAAGTTATCAGAATATTATATTTAGAAAGAAACATAACAAAGATGTAATGCCATGCCCATCTGGCTGGAAGAAACTTAGTGGTTTATTTTAGCTTCCATACTGGTCCGATCTACCGCTGCACCATAATTTAGATGTCATGCATATCGAGAAGGGTGTCTCCGAGCACATCATCAATCTTCTGCTGTGTAAAGATGGAAAAACGATGGACAATCTCAACGCCCGTTGTGATTTAACGAATTTGGATGGTTTGTCCATTAAAAAAGCATTGCAATCTCGGCCTGTAGCTGGTAAACCGGGTTATTACGAGATCACACCAGCAATATACAATATGAACAAAGAAGAGAAGCGGCGGTTCATGCTTGTGTTGAAAAGAATTGAAAGTCCCCAACGGTTTCTCATCAAAAATTTCCAAACAGGTGCAGGTAGAAAATGGAAAAATCGTAAGACTCAAGAGCTACGATTACCACATATTAATGCAGCATCTTCTTCCTTTATGCCACAGAGCATCGGTAAAACCAGAAGTTGGTCTCGTGCTTAACGACTTTTGCACGTATTTCCGCCAATTGTGTTCCAAAAACGTGGATGTCAATGAGATAGGAGAGCTCGAAAAATACATTCCTTTGATCCTCCGCAAGCTCGAAACTATCTTTCTACCTTCCTTTTTCGACATTATTATTCACTTGTCCATCCATCTGGCAACTGAGGTCAGGATTGGTGGCCCGGTCCATTACCGTTGGATATATCCAATTGAGAAGCATTATTGACGTTTGTTATTCATCATTTAAATTGTAAAGAATTATCATGAATTATTAATTTATTTCATTTTCAACAGATATGTGTTAACTATAAAAAACTATATCTGCAACAAGCATGGTTCTGAAGGTTCGATTGCTCAAAGTTATCTCTTGAAAAAAATCACGTCTTTCTGTGCTCGTTTCCTGAACGACGATATCAGGACGAAGCTAAACAAACCGCAGAGTATTCTTGAAGGTCCAATTGGAGTAGGAAGGCTAAAGAACATGTCTTACGATCTTGCGGTCAGTGTACATGTGTACATCTTGATAAAAAACGATTTTTTTGCTAAATATGTAGAATAAGTGTTTATTATTTCATCGTTTTAAACGTTCGAAATTAAATTTAATCTAATTAATATAACGGTATATTAACGAACAAAGCGCACAAAGATATACTCACGAGATCGAATCTTAGGATGTGGTCAAATGATAGGATTGAAGAAGAATAGAGGCGCACTTTCACCTTTTGGTCTATAAAAGAAGTGAACAAACAATTGAATCGTGGAGAGCACGTTGATAGAGAGGTCCCTGACCTTTTAAACCGTCCAACGATTGCAACTAGGATTTACAACGGTTACAGAATATTCGGATATAAATTTGAGGTAGAAGGTATGGAACGTATTAGGGCTACGCAAAATAGCGGCATCGTAATCGTCGACGAGAATCGAAATCCATACTACGGTGTTCATGAAGAAGTTATAGTGGTCTCATACCAGCATACGACTGTCTCATTTCATATATTCTAATGCAGATGGTACAATACCAAGACTGACCGGGATATGAAGGTCAATCAATACTGTCTGACTTTGGTAAACACCAAACAGATATTACCAAAATACGACAGCTTTATCTTTCCCATAATGGCAACACAAATATATTATTCTCGGGACTTGGAGAAGGTTGACTGGGATGTTGTTTGTCGTTGGAAATCGAGAGATTATTATGCTGACGTTGAATGGCTCTGAAGATGAGAGCGACGATGAAGATCTCGCGATAACACATCACAGTCCATCTATTGAACATACCAGAGATCCAAACTATTCTGCACCGCCCATCCATACATTTGTAAGAATTAAAATCGACCAATTGATTATTACAGATCAATATTTTGAGAATCCACCCAATGGATCTTTAGATAATGTACCACATAAACGTGTTAGGTAATGAAGTTAAATTGAATATTCTAAATTGTATAATGATTATAAGTAATAAAATAACTTTCAGATATATATGTAGGATTTGGTCATGGGCACAAGAAAAGGCACTAAACACCACAAGTGACAGCGTCTATAGGACATTCTGAGTCGATTCATACCCGCCGACGAGACTGTCTCAGGACCCTCAGTTGGTACGGGAGCCGCAGCAGCAGCGTCTATCCCTAGCAGCGCTCCCCTTATTGCCACCACATCACCCCCCATGGCCCCCTACTCATACCGCATCACCCCCAACTATCCTCTATCCTTACTAGTGCTCCTTCTATTACCTCCACATCACCACCATGGCCCCCTACTCACACCGCATCATCCTCGACTGTCCCCCTATCCTTACTAGTGCTCCCCATACTACCGCCAGATCTTCCGCAGCGTCGCAGTCTCTTCCTACCCCTACCAGTGCATCGGCGGGTCCTCATACCCCCGTCATTCCTGCGTATGGTGCGTAGTTTACTCATTTAAAATTCGATATATCATTAAAATATATATGGATATTGAATCATCTAACGTTTAATTATTTGCAGATCCGCATTCTACTCATGGGATGGCATCTGGCGTTGGTTCTAGCGCCACGCCGGGGATGACAGGTATAATCGTTATTTTTAAAAGTTTTTAAATAACGATTGTAACTTAAATTTGACAAATTCTATATTCATATTCTAAATATTATAATATTATGTATATATATCTATTTTTTCGCATGCTCGAGCAGTGTTAGGACGAGAGGTTCTACTGGGCCCGACTGCAGCAGGCCGCGGGTGAATGCTGGGCTATGGGATCTGATCTTTGACGCGATAGGTGTGCCTGTTGGAGAGCACGTGACCCAGCGGGGGGATTATGTTGGGCAGGAGATCCGTACTTATTACAAGTACCTGCTCCATATTCGGTGAAACAAAGACCAGACCGAACGTGCTACGCGGTTTTTTTGGGTCGGAAGGGGTATGACATACCATTTCACCTATTTAAATTTCAATCGTCATTATATACATATAAATATAATAATTTGTTTAATATATTTCAATTTCAAACTAGGAAGAATTACAGATTCGTTGGTGAGCCCGGCGAGGATAGTGTGTACAGGCCATTCAATATAGACAGCGTCCTCGCTCACTTCCTAAGCCATTGTTAAGTGATCAAGTTACATTGCCGATGGGAAGTGAAGAGTGAACTTTACCTTCCCTGGGCTGCGGCGACCGAGAATAAGGGGATGCGCTTGATAAAGGTCATAACGCTGGAGATCCCGAGAGAGAATTGGCCGCTTCTTGTCACCTATTTTGAGCTCGATAATGTGCCGGTATAAATTTAATTTTTAATATTTTAACAATATAACATGAAATCATATTCTAAAATATATTATAATCTTTATTTTTGCAAGACGATGTCGGTTCGAAATAAGCAAAACCGGAATAATGGCGTGCAAGAACGCGCTATCCTGATCCAGGGAAGCTCTCGTAGGCAAATGCTCGGTGGCACTTGGTGAGTTTTTCGACGCTCAATTCCATATGTTTTCTATATCGTTAATTAATTATTAAATTAAATCCTAATTTCATCGCAGAGAAAGAAAGACCCTGCAACCTACAATGAAGCTAAGGGGTAGGCCATGTTACACAAGGGCACATGCGCGTACATGGTAAGTTTCATATAATCAATTTAATTACGTATTTTAAGTTAGCACCTCTGTGCGCGCGCGCGCGTGAGTGTATACATATATTCTATACTAACCCAGTTCCAGGAGCAGACGGACGCCTTGGGACTTGGCCCCGGCAACTCGATCACCGCCATTGTCTCTGTCCTGGATTCGATATCTGGCAGGTATCACGGTGGGACTGAGCACGGGCTTGGTCCCGGGGCCTATCTAATTTTTGATAGACGTTCGACCGCGCATGAGTATGTCATGACCAAGATGCGGACAGATACGGTAGCTGCGTCACAGGAGGAGATCCATCACCTCCGCGAGCAGGTGGAGCAGCAGCATCAAACGCAGTAGGAGACGCGGAAGGAGCTTTAGGAGACGCGACACGAGCTGCAGGAGCTTAGGACGGAGAACCGAGACATGAGGCAGTCGCATGCCGATTCCGTCCAGCAGGCCATACGGAATGAGTTGAGCGCGTTTTTAGGCCACAGGACGATAGAGGTGGATCGTCGTCCTAACGGTGTTAGTTCTATTTTTTGATTTGTTCACACATACAATAAGACTTTAATGGAGTATTGATCATATTGATTGTATGTATATATTTTGTTTATGTCCGCATGTGATTCGGAGCTTATTATTTTGATTATCGTATATTGCGTGAGATTTGAATATATTGCGTGAATGATAATTATATATTGCCGCTTATGAATGGAAATTATACATTGCTGGTTGTGATTGAAATTAACATGCGTGGGGCGCAAAAAATTTAATTATTTAAAAATAATAATTGGTCACGGTTGTAAACCTGATAAAAGACAGTTGGTCATGGTTACAACCGTGAATAAAAGGCTGCTCCAGATACTGATATCTGGAGCAGGTCAAACGTGAATAAAAGGCTGCTCCAGAAACTGATATCTGGAGCAGGTCTATGTTATAGGCCACGGTTACAAGTTTTGTTCACGGTTGTAACCGTGACCCATAACGGCTTTTGTTCATAGTTAGAATCGTGAACAAAAACTTGAAGATCACCAACTAACTGATTTTTTTTACTTTTCATGCTAAGAAATGTTCATGGTTATAACTGTGAACGTTTCTTATTTTGTTCACGGTCAGAACCGTGACCCATTATTTGTTTACGTAGGTTTGGGTCACGGTTCTCTCACGGTTTAAACCGTGAACAAAAGTCCTTTTATTCACGGTTTAATCTGTAAACAAATCCCTGCCCTATAATAGTGGCATTGCATATCCATAAAAAAGAATAGCTTTGGAAGGGAAAGAAATAATTTTGAAATTGTTGTATAGATGATGATGAAAATTATTTTTATATGAATTAATTTGGGAGTCATGATAGATTGAATTTCATTGGATTTTTTAGTGAGAAAAAAATGTAACCTAATTATAAGGGATTACAAGATACATTAGAAGATTTTTATAATAGTTACCAATCAAAATATTATAAAATAATGGAATCAATTTGATTGCCTCAATTGCAGGAGGTAGTTACTATTATATAAAAAAAGATATAGGCTAAATATGTGATTACTTGATTTGCTAAGAGGATTTTTAGGAGAGGAAGTAACTAATCTGGAATCGCAAAAAAAATCGAAGCCGGGGTCTACCGCCCCTGCGCACAGGGTGGGAGGATGGCCTACAGAGTTTTCACTTAGCATTTCCTCTCTCTCTCTCTCTCTATATATATCAATTGACCCCGTGCCATGCACGGACCCGAGAAGTTGCCCAAAAAATATATTATCGCATATGACTAAATCTCAAGTAAATTTTATTGCAAACAAATCTTTCAGACCTAACCTAAATCAAATCTCTTTCAAAACAATTTAGAAAATTTCTTTATTTTTTTCAATATAATTCTAGAAAAGTATATATCTTTACACATTTCTTCCTATTACATGTATTCAACAAATGAAAAATTGCATTCGAAAATTCATGTCATCATCACTAACTGCATCTGAAATTTTAAAAGATTTCTTCGGAATATTCCTGCCATCATCACTGATTGCTCTCGACCTCCGTCCTGTTTCAGAAAACCATTATCTTCACTATTCATATACTCTCTATTTGTAATTTTCATATTATATAATTCAAGTCACGATGTTAATATTTATTTTAGAACTGTATATTACTTTTAATACATATTCATAATCTTATTGGCAGTGGATCTATAATATACAGATTTTTATTTCTCATAACTATGCATATCCATATGTGCATCATTCAATAACCATATTGTCACGCCCACTTCCCAAAATACGGTAGGAGGTACATGACTAGGCCCGCAACGTACTTATGCCAAGAAAATGGTCTTTCTCGAAATAAATATGTTAAGCGTTATAATAAGCAATATTTATTATAATAAGAATTTAGCAAGAGAATAGAATCCAAATACATTATTACATTTTAAATTCCACAAAAGTCAAAAGAATTAACAACGAGTCTGAAATCAGATACAACGAAAATAGAAATAAACAAAGCCTAGACAATAGGCATACCGAAAAGCAAAGACTGATATGCTGCTAGAAATCCGCTTAAGAAAACAGCTGCGAAAAGTCCTCCTCAATCGACTCAATCTCTCCTGCTCCTAAGCCACCTAATGAACATTCCCAAAAGAAGAAAAAAACAATAGAATGTCTATCAGCTATCTTGCGCTCGGTAAGTTCCTGATTTGAATTAGAATATAAAAATATAACGGCAAGTATACAAGTAGATAAGAAAGAATGGTGCGGTGAAAACTATGATATATCAATTAAACATGGCAGTCTATATTAGCATGGCAGTTCTATATAAGCATGGCAGCTATGCGGTTACGTGTTTGCTGTAGTGCAATAGTGAAGGTATACGTGTATATGAGAGTAGTCCGTCAAATCCACGGACCAACAACACGTAGAGTTAAGCACCATCAAACCCATGAAATAAGGGCACACGAGATTCAGGTTAAGTGATTTTTAGTAGACTCTCGTACCATGGCATACGCTCAGTACCACTTCCCCCATGTATGTTAAGTTATAAAGCTGACACAAGCCTCACACGAATCTATGAATAAGTTAGAGTGTTGCAAGTTCATGTCAGGTTCCTGTTAAGTTCATGTCAATACGTATTCATGGATCGAGTCAAGTTTGTATCAGGCATGCAATATATCTAACCAAGTATCTTATGTAGGTAAAAATATAATGAGGAAGTCACATGACATGAAATGAGACAAGTGCAATATTTAGGCATAAACCAGAAATAGTATCGTATAAGAGTGCTGGGAACTACCGATTATTCAACTCCTATGAATTCAGAAATAAAACAAGAAACATAATTGTTTGACTCGAAAAATTTACCCAAAAAAGACAAACAAGTTTCTTTTATCCAAGACAATAAAAAACATTCATACATCCATCTCTGGCCAGACAAAAAGATCACCGAATTCAGGATCTGAGTTATAGGGATGAACAAAGCTAGTTTCAAAGTTCTGAAGATGTTGCCTGGCCGCATCCACCATGTTATAGAGACGGTTCTCACGAAGGGTTTTGCCTCACCGTCATCGCTAAAGCCATGGGAAAAAGAAAACATGACGGCCCGTTGAGCGTGTATCGGGCCCAGAAGATGAATGGAGTGGTCCCTCATCGCTTCATGTTCAGACGCGCCTCTCGGATATCATCTATCTTATCCTCCGCAGTGTAGAGTATCGCCAGAGTTATCTCTACCGGATGAAGAGGGATTGCGTCGAGGATGGCAAGGAACACCATCCGGAGCCAAATAGAGCCCATCGGTAGAGGAAACCACCCGTGGGTTACGAGCTCGTGCATCATCGTATCGCACTGATCATCCGTGAAGTTAGGGTTCACCAAACGTGCGGCAAAGCGAGGGATGATCTCCCTGATGGGCACTTCCTAATGCCGACGAGAAGCGTATGGGCGATTGCAAGTGCAGGGTGTTTTTTTGTCACCCCATTGAGATGGAAAATACGCATCGCTTATCAGGCGTACTACAGATTCCCCCTGTCTAGGGTAGACCGGAGTTTATTGATTGTGGGGGTCCGAATCTCCGGCAGCCGCGGACTAAGCTACCGTCAATTACCCTTCGCCATTGAAGCGAGGGAACCTCCGATTGACGGGTAAAACTGCTCATGCGAACTCAATGTGCGGTGTGCATATGTTCTGTTTTGGAGGGGACTTGGATATATCAGGGGTCACGCAGAGTTTACGGGGGTCCTACTACCCAGATAGAGGGATGGGGGTCAAAGGGGCTAGTAGCATGAGGGAAAAATAAGGGTGAGGAGCGTCCTAAGGACGCGTGAGTAGCGCGTGGCGCCAGCAGGCCATGTGCGTGGCGCGTGGCGCGTGGGTGCCATAAGGTCACACACCCTGCACGTGGGCGCTGGGAGCCATAGGTTCACGTACCTGGGGCGTAGGCGCTGGGCGCCAGCGGGTCCCGCGTCCGCACACGGGCGCTGGACGCCAGCGGGTCACGTGCATGGCGTATGGGCACTGGGCGCCAGCGGATCAGCAGCTTACACGTGGGCACCAGCGGGTCACGTGCATGGTGCGTGGGTGCTGGGCACCAGCGGATCAGCGTCCTACACGTAGGTGCTAGGTGCCCGTGGAAAAAGGGGCTTAACCCCTGTACTAGGAGTTGTACTCCCAATTGACTTTTGGAGTTAAATTCCTAAAAAATGGGAGATGGGCTTAGCCCCTGCACAGGGAGTTGTACTTCCCAATTGACTTTTGGAATTCAACTCTAAAAAAAAGTATCCTTTTTTTTGGAGTTAAACTCCTAAGAGATTTTCGGAGATGATGAAATGGGACCCCTTTCTTCTTCCTTGAGCCCTGGATTTTCTCTTGAACCTTGAATCTTCCCAAACTATGATTTTTGGAGATGAGTCTCCTTCTTCCTCCTCTTTGTTGGCTGGATCTTATAGAAAAAGGGGGTAAGACTTAAAAATCTCTCCTTTTAGAGATCTGATGGGAGATTTGAGCTCCCCTTTATGGGTTTTATGGTGAAAAGCTATTTCTTTTTGGGGAAAAAGTGTGAAACTCTTGATTTAATTCAAAAAAGGAAGAAGGTTTAGAATATTAAGGAAGGAGAAGGAGGCACAGAACCCTGGAATTTTTTTGAGAGAATGAAAAGGTTTTTCTTGATTTTTTCATTATGTTTGCATTTATAGGCTACACACTTTATATATAGCCCCTTGAGCTTTGCCAAATGGCACTTGTGTCACCCCATGCCTTATGTGCTTATCTCTTTTTGCACATAAGCAACGATGTTTACAAAATTTTGGCTTTTTGCCCATTTTACATACATTTATTCCTAAAAGAAAAGAATTACATTAAACTAATTTATGGCTTCATTATTTTTGTCATGGGGTCGGTCCCTTCCATGCTCAGTCTAAGCCTGGGCTTAGGCCTACTTAGCTTAGGGTTGAATTTGATTTTGACTTGATCAACCGGCGTGTAATTTTTTACCCCAACAAAGTGCCCCCATCAATAAATGTACACCGTGTGTGCAGGTTGTATGCATGAAATTGATAGATCTTGTTCTATATGGAGCTTGATTTGGTTAGGTTCCCTTTTGACGACGTGGAGGGTATGCTGCCATTTTAGCAACGTGGATGGTCGATACTTCCATTTTAGCGACGTGGACGGTCGGTGCTGCCATTTTTGCGACGTGGACGGTCGGTGCTGCCATTTTTGCGACGTGGACGGTCGGTGCTGCCATTTTTGCGACTTGGACGGTCGGTGCTGCCATTTTAGCGACGTGGACGGTCCATGCTGCCATTTTTCGACTTGGACGGTCGGTGCTGCCATTTTTATGACATAGACGGTCGATGCTGCCATTTTAGCGACGTGGATGGTCGGTGCTACGATTTCAGCGACGTGGATGGTCGGTGCTTCCATTTTAGCGACGTAGACGGTCGGCTGCCGTTTTACCGACGTGGACGGTCGGTGCTGCCATTTTTGCGACTTGGACGGTCGATGACTTACTCCGCTTCTTGCGGTGTCGGGGTTGATTTGTTTCCAAAGTGGAACTTGATTCCACCGAGGAAGTGATTGGTTGACTTGTTTGATTTGATTTATTTTGGAAGTTTCCTACCCATCCAGTGGGACTTTTGAGCTTGGAAACGCTACCGGATAGGACATTTATTTGATCTGTTTGGTTTCTGCCTTGTTTGGCGGGACTTTTGAATTTGAGAGGAACTTAGAATTTGGATTTTGTATGGCATCAGCATTGCTGTACTGGAATAATGACATGAGCAACTCATCATTTGCCTTTGGGAAAACTTAGGATTTGGGTTTTTGGTCGGCATCAGCACCGCTAACACTAAAGCAATGCCAGGAGCGACTCATCATTTGCCCTAGGAAGACTTGGGATTTGGGTTTTTGGTCGACATCAGTACCGCTAACACTGAAGCTATACCAGGAGCGACTCATCATTTGCCGTGGGAAGGCTTGGGATTTGGGTTTTTGGTCGGTATCAGCACCGCTAACACTGAAGCAATGCCAGGAGTGACTCATCATTTGCCATTGTCCATTGGGGAGCGATGGCTCATGAGACAGGTTTAGATCCCTATCACCTAAGGCTTTTCAATTTTATGAGCCGTAAGGGTCTCATACAAGCATTTTCTCCCTATGAGTCGAGAGGTTTTCGCCGGTGTATTTTCTCCCTCGGAATCGTGGGGATTCCTAAGTGTGTTGCTCCTTTGTGAGTCATAAAGATCTCACGCAGGGATTTTCTCCTCACAAGGTCGAGAGGACTTTGCCAGTGTATTTTATCTCTTTTCACGAGTTTGGGCCCTTTCGGGTTTTCAAAAACTCATCGGCAGTCCTGCTGTTTTTACTTACGGAGCCCTTTCGGGTTTTCATCCGTGCCCATTTTCCTTGTGGACATTCTGTTTTTTTTAGCTTCATCGCCGGTGGGACTTTAATATAGTCTCGCCAATAGGACTTTGGGAGAGATAGGGGTCGTTTATGCCCATAGATTATATACGGTTTCATAGGATGTATGATCCAGACCGTAGGGCCGGTGTGCTCAATTCGTCTGCAACTTGGAGCATTCATGCATAGTATTTCTTGAGATATCGGCCATTGATTGGTGGAATGGCCCTTTCTCCCTCGGCTCTTATTAGTTGGCAGGATCCTCCGTCGAACACTTTCTCGATGACGTATGGCCCTTCCCAATTTGGCTCGAATCTTTCCTTGGCATGTCGATTGGGGATGATCGGTCTTTTGAGGACCAACACAAATTTTCCTTTCTTGAAAGCACGGAGACGGGTCATCTTGTCATAGGCCCATGACATTTAGGCTTGGTACAGCTCCATATTTTGCTGTATTGCGAGACTTTTTTCTTCGAGGGCGTCTAGCTCTTCGAGCCAAAAGAGCAAGTTTTCCTCCTCCGTCAACTCATGCTGAATGACCATTCTTAAGCTTGGAACTTCGACTTTGAGGAGGAGGATCGCCTCCACTCCGAAGAGTAATGAGTATAGAGTGGACTGAGTTGGAGTACGGTGCGTGGTACGATATGCCCACAACGCCTCATGAAGTTTGAGATTCCAGTCTCTCTTGTTGGCTGAAGTATTTTTTTCTCAGGAGCTTGCATAGAGTTTTATTGAAGGCTTCAGCTAGCCCATTGGCTCTTGTATTATAGATGGAGGAATATCTCCAGTCTATCTTATGCTTAGTAGCGAACCTTGAGATTTTAAAGCTCTTGAAAGAAGGCCCGTTGTCAGAAATAATTCTTCTTGATGTACCGAAGTGGTATAGAATATTATGCCGGAAGAATGTCAGAATATCTTCTCTCTTGACTTCTTTTAGCGGGACAATTTCAGCCCATCTGGAGAAGTAGTCTGTTGCAGCCAATATAAACCGGTGGCCTTTGGATGATGGTGGATCAATTGGGCCAACTATGTCAGTGCCCTAAACTTCGAAGGGCCATAACACCACCGTAGGATGCAATGGATTGGGATGCTTGTGAATGAAATTACCATGAATTTGGCAGAGATGACATTTCTTTGGATGCTCTTTGAAATCTCTTACATGGTGGGCCAGTAATATCCAAGCCGTTTGATCTGAAGCCGCATTTTGGGGCCGGACTGGTGAGCCCCGCAGACGCCCAAGTGAACTTCTTTCTTGACTTTTTAGGCTTCGGCCAATGACAGACACCTGAGCTAGAGTTGGTTATATGATCTGCGGTATATTGTATTATTTACAAACACGTATCGGAGAGCTCTCTTCTTCAGCTGAACCCTCGCAGATTTTTCTTCGGGCAGCTTGTCGTATCGGAGGTACTCTATGAAAGGCTCTCTGCAATCGGGCTCCTCTTGAATGATCAGAACTTTTTCGGCAGAATTGCTCTTTTGTTCGGAGCTTTCCTCTTCTCGTAAATAGACTGGGGGTAGAATTTTCCAGCTCCTGATTGTGATCAGAATTTCATCCATGTCGGGATCAGCCAGCTCCTTAGCTAGGCGAGCGACTACGTTGGATTTTCCGTTCAACGCCTTAGGGACTCTCGTTAGTTCAATGTGAGTAAAACTTTTCATGATTTCCACCACCCGGCTTCTATATCAAGCTAACTCGGGCTTATATATCTTGTAGTCACCACACACTTGTTGACGATAAGCTGGGAGTCACCATAAACTCGTAGCCGAATGATTCTCATTTCTATAGCGAGCTCCAGACCAGCTATCAGAGCTTCGTACTCAGCCTCATTGTTTGTACGAAGCTTGGTGAGAGCGAATGAACGTCATAGGGTTCCTCCCGATGGCGTGACAATCACCAATCCTATCCCCGCTTTTATCTCCGGGGTGCTTGATTTACTGGAGGTCCTTATTGATGAGGCTCCATCGAAGTAGAGCTTAGAACATGGCTCGCTATCTTCGAGGTAAAACACTTGATCATCAGGAAATTCACAAGTTAGCGGCAACCCTTCTGGTATGGGATGAACTGGGAGTAAATCGGCGAGGGCTTGCCCTTTTATTACTTTTTGAGGAGTATAAATTATGTCAAACTCAAGCAGCATGACAGTCCATCTTGCCATTTTGCCGGCTAGGCTTACTTTGGTCATTAAGTGTTTGAGCAGGTCGACCTTAGAGATCAGCATAACCCGATGAGCGAGCAGATTGTGCATCAGCTTCTTCATGACGAATATCAGGGCCAGGCATTGCTTTTCGATCGAGGAATAGTTATGTTCCGCTATGACTAAACTTCGACTAAGGTAGTAAAGCACATTTTCTTTTCCATCCTCGTTATTATGGGCAAGGAGCGCACCGAGTGATTTATCTAGCGTGGCAGTGTAGAGAATCAGCGATTTATTTGGAATGGGAGCAGCCAGCACTGGAGGGTGCAACATGCACTGTTTGATGCTTTCGAACGCTTCTTGACATTCGACATCCCAGACAAAAGGAGCTCCATTCTTCATGAGATTTGAAAAGAGCCTATATCTCCCCGATAAATTTGAGATAAACCTTCGTATATAAGCAAGATTGCCTTAAAAATATCTTAGTTGCGTCACATTCTTTGGAGGGGGCATCTCCATGATGGCCTTTATCTTTGATGGGTCAACTTCGATCCCTCGATGTCGGACTATGAAGCCCAGGAATTTTCTTGATGACACGCCAAAAGCGCACTTTAGAGGATTCATCTTCATATCGTATTTTCTCAGTCCGGCGAAAACGGTCCTGAGATCTTGGATATGATCGGCCTTGGATTTAGTCTTGACGACCAAATCGTCAACATAACATTCGACAACTTTATAGATTAGGTCATCAAAGATATTGGTCAATTCCCTTTGAAATGCAGCACCTGCGTTCTTCAGTCTGAACAGAATTATTTTGTAACAGTATATGCCGATCAGGGTTCGAAATGCTGTATACTTCTCATCCTCAGACGAAATTTTTATCTGATTATACCCAGACAAACCATCCATGAAATCCATGAAAGTGAACAGCTCGTAATTTGAGGTATCGTCGACCATCATTTCCATTACCGGAAGCGGGAAATCATCTTTAGGGCATGTCTTGTTGAGGTCCCTAAAATCAACGCAAACTCGTATATGTCCATTATTCATTTTCACTGGGACGATGCATGCGATCCAGTCCGCATATTTATCTTCTCTGATGAAACCGACATCGATGAGTTTCTTGGTTTCCTCGATGACCATTTCTTCCAGTTCCCTTCTCATTTTTCGAAGAGCTTGTTTGACTGGCTTAGCATCAGGAGATATAGCCAGCTTATGCATGACCACTTTAAGGGAAAGTCCAGCCATTTCTTTGTACGTCCACACGAAGCAGTCGGCGAACTCATGCAGCAGAGCGATTATCTGCTTTTTCATTTTCTCTAAAAAGAGCAAGCTGATGTAGGTCGGACTTGGATTATCGAACGTTCCCAAATCAATCTCGGTTAGCTCGTCGAAGGTTGCTTGTCCGCCATCTTTGAGCTCTCGAGGGGCTTCTTATGGCTCGGCTAGCTCGTCGTCATCATTTGATCTCTCGCTGGCTTCACCAACATGGATCATGTAGCATGCTTTGGCTTCAGGTTGAATGAAACTTATGCCCCGTCTATCTAGGATTCATCCATCGATGAGTGCTCAGACCTAAGGCGGATGCTATAGCCCTTCGTAAAACTTCGCTTCAGAGTTCGTTTGATATAGCCGACACCCGCACTTTTTATAGTATTCCCGCATCTCGGGCAGATAATATCTGAGATTGAGGACGGACCTTATGTCTCTTTCATATGGAAGGCATGTCACAGACAAATCGTCCGGGTACGCAACAGGATTTGACCCATAAAACAGGATGCCCTTCTGTCCACTTTTCTTTCCGGGAATGTAGAAATTTTTCAGCTGGTCCACGGTGGAGACTGACAATGTATCGAGCTCTTTGAACATTTGCTCCGGCACCCTTGTGACGGCTAGGGACCCTTCTGAAACTTCAAAGGTCTCTCGTAGCTTCTCTTGTTGCGTGGGGGCCTAATCTGTATAGCAGTTGCAAGGAAGGTTCTCTTCCTCCGACTCTTCAGTGTTGCTACCTAAACGAGAGCGAATTTTGGTGTCAAATAGGCCTTCGATATCAGACTTGTCCGTATCGCTACCAAGATGAAGGCGGTTTTTATGGACGGATGGACTTCCAATGTCTGACTCATCAGTGTCACTGTCGAAACGCAGACGCGCTTGAGGGCTTTTGCTTTTGAAAGTGACAGCGGGCTCAGATTTGCTTTTGAGTTTCGGGGTCGTTCTGTCTTTGGTCAGCTGTGGCTCAGCACTTTGGAGGTTCATAAAGTACCGAGAATCTTCATATCGGACTTCATGCACACCGAACGGCTGGATGTCTCCATCAATGCGTCTTTCTTCTCCATTTTTGGCATACTTCATGTACTGATGGAGAGTTGATGGAACGATACCGTAATCGTGAAGCCACGGCCTTCCCAGGAGAATCTTATAGGACATGTCGGTGTCGATCACGTATATCTTGGCTTCAGTTTGTAGGTCCCCGAACCTGATCGGCAGAGATATCAATCCCAGAACATGCGGGCAATTTTGATTGAAGCTTTGAATGGCAATCCTTTCCCTTGACAGGTGTCAGAAGTCCATTGACAAACTCTTCAGAGTCCGCAAGTTCATGATGTTAACCGAGGTCCCTAGATCAATCAATATGCGATTAATCCAGTCTCCGTCACTGTACCCTGTCCCGTAAAGCGGTCGGTTGTGCTCAGCTATTCCTAATAATAGATCTTCATCTTTAAATGTGACTGCGGCTGTATGTAGAATGTATTGGGCTTCTTTCATATCAATTTCCACAAAGCGAGCCTGGTACCGCTCGGTGTTTTGTAGAGCGTGAATGAGAACATCTTTAAGCTCCTTACATAGGACCAAGGCATCATAGATACTCAGGAGAGATGGAACCTTTCGGAGATGAGCTATGACATTGTAGTCCACCGAGGAAGGACTCGAATTTTCATGAGCCGGCTCTTCACCACTTCTTCATTAGCGACTTATTTTTCCTTCCTTTTTAGGGCATTGTCTTGATTTGGTGGTAGAGCCTTGCCGCTTTTGAGCTGAATTTGGTTGGCCTTCGTGGCGAGCTTCTCGTCCTTCTTGGGAAAATAGAGTTCTTCCTCAGAGTCACTACCAAGATGGATGACGTAGAAGGTCACTATTAGGATCTCGTTATCAGAGTCTTCTTCTAGCTCCTCCAGAATCTCAGCCGTTTCTACGGGGAAGAACTCCTTCAATTGAATTAGAGTTCTTTCCTTTGGTTCATAGTCTTTGAGGGAATCGATATATTTTTGAATGGTCGATCTCCCGGCAGACTCATTTTCGCGTCGAGCTGCACTTTTCTTCTTCTTGGGCTTTTTGGATTTTGATCCTGATTGAGCCAAATTGGTAGCTGGAACGGTGGGCTCCTTCTGCTCTTTCCAGTCCGTTTTGGGCTCTTTCTGAAGTAGATTTAGCATTTTCTTCATCTTTTTAGACATGTGCATGCTCCATGGAGGCCGCGGCGAGTCAGTTTCATTTCTCAGGGTAGCAGGTTCAGCTGCCTGCTCCCAGAAGGCTTCAGCTTGTGTCTATATGAAGTTGGTAGTTGCAGCTTGATTGTTCACCAACACATTCTTCGACAACTCGATCTCCCCAGTCCTGTACTGCTTGCCCAGTCTTTGAAAATATAGCAATCCTCGATCACATGGCTCACTACTTGGTGGCACAGGCAATATAGAGGATTGTCGGTTATTTTTGCTTCATGAGGTCTTTTCGACTCTGGCAATTGTAGATCGTTGTTCAAGGCATCTTTGAATATCCTGCAGACCTTGTCCCTTCTGAAAGAGTAAACCTTGTTCTTTTTGTCCTCTTGGGAAGGCCCTTCTCCTCCCAGCACTGGCTTTCGAGACCGGTTGGTTTTGGATTCGCAAGGCAATTATCATAGTCGCGGACTTGTGATTATGATGATTGAGTGAGGACCTATACCGATAAAACAGTCTTACTCAAGATGATAGTATGCTATCTGGTTTGTCTTTATCATCATATACATGTTGATAGAGCCTGTAGGATTCTTTCTTGAATGCCAGCATTGTGATGGAGATCACATATGTGGGAGCTGGGGTCTATAAGCACATCCTTAAATGTCCCTAGTCGTAGGAGTATCGAGATCGGGTATCGATACTCCAGTGTAGACTAGTGTATACTGATCGAGACCCCGACGAGGGGCGGTGGCCAGGTCTCACAAGCCATTGGTGTTAGTTTGTTCACCTAAGATAGTATACAGGTGCTCATTTGGTTATGAGTACACTGGACGGACTCGCCGGGAACCTGCTAGTTGGTATTATACCTATTGTCAGATAGCAGTTCCCAGGTGACATGTGTACAGGTTAGTCTGTCGACCTGAGATCGTCATTTGTCTCGTGTGAGTTCCCACTATGCTTTGATTACTACCCTACCACGGCTCAAAGGAGTCGTGCAAACAGGTTTTAGTTGGGTACAGTCCCGAGCCACATGGAGGCAGTGATCGGATCTTCAGGGATTCGTCTCTCCCGGTATTAGGGGTTGATGTCGCGTTGTGTACGGATGGCCGTCACCAAAAATCCGTGGCCACGGTGAACGAGAATTATTGATCCAGGATCGATAGTTTCTCAGGTGGTGATGGGTTACATGCCGTCACTAAATATCGTGTTGTTGGGGTCTGACTTTATCCACCCCCCTAGACTCGATATGCGATACTCTTAAACGAACAGACCGGACTGTACGGATATTGTCACTGACAGGCTCAGTAGGGGTTCGGGATGAGTTTGCTCGTCGGCCTCCCTTTCGCTCAATACCTGGGTAGCCGTTACGTACAGCTAGTGCTGCTGACATGCTTATGGTTAAACCCACTGCCAGCGTATTGACGAGTCTCTAGAGTCCCACACAGAGGGTTTTCATGGTTCGGGCGATATGGTGTACATGAGGTATGTTGATACATACAGGTATCCGATTAAATATGTGCAAGTGATGCGCAGACTTTAATCGGACGGTTGATAATACTAGCGGCTTAGGATTAAGCCAGTTTATTAAATCAGGTTTTGATTTAATAATTCACATAAGTATTTATATATATGTATTCTAGTATTATTGTTCACTATTCGTTTTCTCTCTCGGCTATTCGTATTTTGGTACGGATACGCGTATGTGTATTTCGATATATGTACCGGAAAGTATTCCGTATTTTCTACGGAATAGCTTCTAGAAGAAGATGCCACCTCATTTATATACTTTTCCATTTATGGAAATTCATTTGTTTTTTTTAAATGAGGTGGAAAAGGAGGTATGGTCATGGACATGTAAGTGGCATGGGTCAAAGCATGGTTTGCTTTGTTTATTGCAATAATTGAAATGGAAATGGTTTTCTTTTTGTGGGAATGAGATGATGGGGGGGCCGGCCACCATGTGAATGGTGGGTTCTATTCATTCGATTAAAAATTATTACACACTCACTCTCATTCACACAAAAAGGGTTAGCTATTTTCATAGTTCATCATGCCAAGATCACCTCCTCCAATCTTCTTCTTGAGTTTCATTTTGGGCTCATGGTTTGAGAGAAAAATGTAGTGACACTTTCATACACCCCCACTCTCCATCGCCAGCGACGTTGGAGCGTCGGTTACCTCGTTCGACGAGGTTGGAGCTTGCGTCGTTTCCCTCGGGTGGATCATCGGAGATGGAGGAAGACCGGCAACCAAACTTCGTCAAAGAACTGCTGGGAGCTTGGAATGAAGACCGAAGGACTTGGATCATCTTGGTATAACCTTTCTAACTCTTAGTTTAATTTGCAAGTTTAGGGTTTAAGGTCGATCCGGGATTCGGGTAGCGGTAGCGCCGGTTTCTGAAATTTTTGTTCCACATTTTGGCCGCGTTTCGACGGGCGGGGCACTGCCGGGACCCAACATATTCCCTGACCGTAGGAGCATGGCTGGTCTAGTCATCCCTCATACTCTGTATTTTGGGAAACGGAGCGTGACACATGTTTTCATGGAACATGACATACAGCATTTTTCACACTGAGGACTATATGCAGTCCATGTGTCTTGCTCATTATTAATCTGAACAGCGACACTTTTAAATGCCCGAGAAGAATTCAATTTGGAAATTCTCGGTCCCATTTAAAGTTAAGATTTTTATGTGGCTGTCTTTCAATAATGCGATATTCACAAGAGATTATCCGACAAAATAAAGCCTATTAAGTTGCCAAAATGTTAATTATTTTTGTTTAGCTATTCCGTGCCGATAGAATAAACCAATTAAAAAAATAAAGAGCGGGGGACTCAGGTTTAAGATCATTTGATCTCAAACCTTAGCCCCCGATACTCCAGCTTCCTCCCCTTGACCTCCCCCTTCTTCTCCTACTCCCCCTTCTTTCTTCTCCAACCTCCTCCTTCTCCTTAAAGCTGACGGCGACACCCTGGTCTGAGCCGATGCCTCCTCCATCCTCCTTGACGTCGTAGCCTTCCTCCTCCATGATGCGTGAGCTCGGCACTGACGACTCCACCAAGCTCGACGCCGTAGCCTTCCTCCTCCAAGCTTGACGCCTCCTCGACAAGGCCCAATTCGGAGCTTCCAAAGGTTAGGCTTCACAGTCCCTTCTCTAAATTTATGGTTTTCAATTTCTTGTGGTTGTGTGGATGTTGAATTTGTGGTGATCGATCTTGTGATAGTAGCATGTGTTGAGTTTGTGATGATTGGTCTTGTGGTAGTAATATGTGTTGAATTTGTGGTGATCAATTATTATGAAAAGTAAAAACTTGAGAACGTGAGAACGTGAGAACATGAAAACTTGAAAACCCTAAAATAAAAACTTGAAAATTTAAAAACTTCATATCCCTAAAATAATAACTTGAGGACTTGAGAATTTGAAAACGAAAACTTAAAAACTATAAAGTAAAAGCTCGAAAACTTGAAAACCCTAAAATAAAATCATGAAAACTTGAAAATCCTAAAATAAAACTTGAGAACTTGAAAATCCTAAAACTAAAACTTTGAAACTTAAAAACCTCAAAATCGAATTATAATAAACCAAGAAATGATAATACGAAAACCCTAAGTAATAACTAAAAAACTCTGAACTAAAAACTTGAGAACTTAAAAAGCGAAATGAAACCCTTATCCACGTGTAAAGGATTTAACTCGATGATAAATTGAAATCTATATTATCATCGAGAATTTTAACAAATCACTACGCATCTTAGTATCCGTCTATCAGTTATATGCTGTTAGTTATATGTATGCCCTAGAGGCCATTACTATACATGGGATGTATAGTGTAGTGGATGCTTGGACATATATAGGGGGACTTTCTTGCTCGATATGATTGTATGCTATCTGGTTGCTCTTTGTCTTAACATGTTGACTTGTATAAGTGATGATGTCTTGCTCTCACATGTTGATAAAACCCTTAGGATGTGTGCTTGACTACCAGGACTATGATGGAGATCATACTAGTGGGGCCAAGGGTAGTCCACAAGTACACCCTGTAATTGTTCCTAGTCGAGGGTGTATCGAGACAGGGCATCGATATTCCAGAGTAGACTAGCGTATACGCATCTTGACCCATATGATAGACGATGGATGATCCCACATCCATTTATGTTTGACATCAAAGATGGTATACGGGTGCTCGGTGGAGACTGGGTACACTGAACGGACTCGCCGAGAACTCCTAGATGGTATTATACCTATCGTCAGATAGCAGTTCTCTGGTGACACTGGTACAGATTAGTCTGTCGATCCGAGATCGTCATAGAGTCTTATGTGATTCCCACTGTGCTTTGATTTCCACCATACCACGGTCAATAGATCGTGCAAAAAGCTGGTTTTTAGGTATAGTCCCGAGTCACATGGAGGCAATGAGCGATACGAGGGGATTCGTCACTCTCGGTATTGGGAGTTGATGTTGCGCTATGCTCGATTGGTCATAATAGGAAATCCCTGGCCAGGGTTGCTGAGATTTACTGGTAAGTGTTATCAGTAGTTTCTCGAACCGTTATGCACCTTGCATCGGCATGACTTATCAGGCTATTGGGGTCTGACGTTTTACCACCCCCAGGCTGTGATATGCGACATATCTGACGAAGAGACCAGACTGTACGGTAGTGTTACTGATTGGAGTCGCAGGAGTATGAGCATGCTTGCTTGTTGATCTTCTGATCGCTCAATACCCGGGTGGCCGTTACGTTTAGCAGACCGCTTGTGGCATGTAGGTGTTTGATATGATCATCACCTACTGCCGGCGTATTGACGAGTCTTCAGAGTCCTACACAGAGGTTTCCTGGTTCATGCGAAACGAAGTAGGAGCACATATGTGATATGTACGGGACCGAGATTAATACGAGTATGTGATACCGTATTCTATTCTCGCGATATGTGATATCGATCGGTTATATGTGATATAGCCGGGTTATCGGATCAAGTGTTGATTCGATAAGTTGTTATATTTGATATTAGTCGGTTGTATGTGATATAGCCGGATTATTAAATCAAGTGTTGATTTGATAATTTAATTTATAATTATATATGTGATATATTAACTTACATTAACTAATATTTGCTCACTAAACATTTCTCTTTCTCACTTGTGTGCATATAGTTTATATGTGATATATATTAATGTACATTTTATTGTGTCATGCTTGATGCCACATGCTTCATGGGTGTATGAGACTTACAACATGCTTGATTTAATGTATGGTTTTTATTTGTCTAAGTAATTCAAAAATGGCTGGATTTTGGTCATGGCTACAAGCTTGTAGAAGTTTGTAAAAATATTGACCAAGTCCACTTTTTTTGTTTCACTTGTAGATATTTATTAACCTAACCATTAACCCTAGCCTTGGTTAAGTCTCTACATGAGTTAGTGTATGACACTAACTCACCCATGGTATCTATTCTCACCTCATGAGTTCATTCTCTCATCTTCATTCTTCATCTTTTTCTTCATTGAGAAAGCTTGCTAGCTTTTCTCAAGGTGAGAAAATATTGTGAGAAAAACAAATCTAAAGTGAGCTCATTTCCTACTTCATCATCCTCTACTATTAGCCATTTAGTTTAGGGTGTTTTCTTCACTAATCTACCATTAGTGAAGTGATAGCATGAGCTTGAGTCTCCACGACGTAGATCATCTTCGGCCTCGAAGACTTTGAGCAAGCCTTTTCATTTGTTCATGTGAACCTTTACTAGAGTTCGGGTGTTCACTACTTGGAGCGAAGGGACTACTACACGGAGCTTTAGAAGTGAAGGACCGGTCTACAAAGGTTGTATTCCTCATTCACTTGTTTGCAAAGTTGTTTACATGTTGTATTGTTTATATCTCTAGTTAAGATTCTAGGGTTAGGATTCTTTAGAATGGCAAAAATTTGAAAACGGTATGGACGATGCCTCCCGAACCTTTGCTGCCGCGCTAAGTAACCCTAAAGTGGTATCAGAACCAAGATAGAGATTTAAACGATTTTTGTTAGATTACGAAACCGAAACTGCTCCGAAACTTGAAAAACTAAATCTGGTTTCTGTCGAATTTTTAAAGGTGTCAAAAAAATTTTTTAGCAAATGCAGAATATTGTATGAGATGCAATATGAATACAGTAGAAAATTGAATCCCTTTCCTCGGATTTTGGCCGGCCAGAGAGCATGGAAAACCGGTGTGCTCGGTTTTTTTGAGGGAGTCCAGGGTTGAATTTTGTAGTGTGTTCCAGTCTCTGGGTTTTGGTGTTTCAGGTGTTGCTAGTTTTTTCTAAATTTGCATGTGATGTTAACTTTCTGCAAAGGCAATTCGGAGTGTTTCGTAGTCGTAATTCTAACATGTATTCGAGTTATTTAGACGATATTAAAAAGTTCGAACAGATATCAATAACCCATATTTTCCATCGCTGGAAATTTTCCAAGAGTTGGATTTTTTTCAAGTTTAAAATCTTCAGAAAATCATGCAAGCGATTCTGTGGACCCTCTAGAAGAACGATACCCAAACTTGACTTTTTAGATCGCGGAACCGCGGTGATACCCTAGGGTTTGCCGCAGTTCCGCGGCGACATGAGTGAGTCATGGGTCGGTCCTTCTACGGATGGTTCATAGGAGTTGTGGCATGTTCTGGGTACTTTTTGAACTCCGCTCAAATGTTGAGCTCTTTGGGAAAGTTTGGGTGTTTTTTTATTCGATCGAAAAGTTTAACATCGTCTAGCTATCAGTGATTGTGATACAATATTTGGAATCCACATATTTGTTATGAGATAACTAGTTTGAATTTTATAAATCTAGCAGTTAGTCTCATTTGATCGGTTGCCACAGAATTCTGATGTGGATCAAAAGTCCATCGCAATTACGTAGTGTACGAGGATACTCGCCGGGTAACCTTACTAGATAGCCATGCCCCATAGCCCCGACCAAGTGACTGTAGGAGAACCCCATCGCCAAAAGCATCCGTTCGGGTGCTCGCGGCCGCGGTGTTCAGCCTTAGTGCACTTTGTCGACAGCATCGGGGGTGCAGCCGTCTACTAAGTTTTCGACGAGCATTCGATCAAGTTATCGAGAATCTTATTGAATTACCCAAAGGTTATTGGAAAGTGTTTTCAATATTAAGACTAAAATGCGGGGTTTATAATTGTTAGGCATGTGATGTCTAATAAATTCATTTGGTTAGGCATGAAATCCAAAGTATGTGATACATTGGGTTTACGATGTCTAAGGTGGTTGCGGATTCCAATTGTTCCAGTTTTTCACTTTCTTTTCTGCGACCGTAAGTGTAATATGTGGTGTATCGCCGGTTTCGTTGTTATACGTCAACGACAATTGGGATACATATATTTACTTACGTTGATGACATGTGATGTTATGTGTTGCTGTGATATGTTATATTGGATCGTCGTGTTTTGAATAGCCGGGTTTTTTTTATGTGAGATGAGAGTTTTTCATTTTCATTCATGTAAAACCTTGTATGTAATATTCTTTTATTGGGACACTTTCGGGTTGAGGATGATGTCACCATTGATGTATATTATTTACTTTTCCGCATTATAATATACCCAAGGAGGAGAGCACAAGTAACCGTGTTCTAAGATCCAGTGGGAGACCATCTCGAGGAGTCGAGACCGGGTCTCCTAACTCTAGAATTGGTAGGGTTGCTTGCCACTCGTAGGGGTCTAGAGTTGTAGGTTTGGCAATTCATAGCGACCGTGGAATCCGCGTTTTTTATTGTCTTAATTAAAACACGGAATTCCTAGTATATCTAATATTTCATATGTGTTCTTCTGCTGCTGATATTCTGTAATGTGATCACTTTATATGTTGAGACGAATGTTTATATTTTATATATATGATATATAATAAATATTGATGCTTTCGTTTCTTCTGTAATACTTAGGAAGCATAATTTGATGGGACTTCACTAATGAGATTAATGAAATAAAAGAAACCTAAAAATGTTGTAGAATCTTGTTTTAAAAACTGGTAGCTCTAGTTCTTTCTTTGCATAGCGGTATTCCTTGCAGAATATCCAGCACCTTATTCGATAAGGAAATAGCCGAGATCCCTTCACCGGGAGTGACCTCTTTAGCGAAATTAGCAGATGCTACAACTCACTCGGTGCTGTCTTTTGATTGCTTTTTTAGTTCATACTTTGCATAGTGGTATTTATGAAATATCCTGCACCTTATTCGATAAGGAAAGAGCCGAGATCCCTTCACCGGGAGTGTCCTCTTTAGCAAAACTAGTAAAAGCCTCAAAAACACTCCTTTTAAAATTCACTCGATTCTACAACGATATCAAGTTCATTACGCAAAAGGTTTTCATAAAAACCTGTCGTAGCCCTCCGTCATTTCAGATAAGTATTTTTTAGTATTCATGTTGCGTTTGTTGGCCTTTGTCAAGGCGTAGTGTGCGATAGCTGATTAGTGCTTATCTTCTTGTGCATATGATGCGATTAGATTTGGGTAGTCGTGCGACCTTGTTGGCCTTTGTCAAGGGTCGTGTGGATGGGTTTAATTCAATCAGGAAAAGACGGGTTGAACTTGACTAGCATCCTATGGTTTGTTGGCCTTTGTCAAGGTCATAGGAGGTTAGGGGCAAAATATTATCGGGAATTTCAAGTGTTGAAATTTGCAATGAGATTGCATAACTTCTATGAGATAGTTGGATCCCGATACCCACTGCGAGTAAGAGTTACTCCTGGGAGAGTTTTACACATTACAATTAGCCTATCAAGTAGGTGTCTAGAAAGGTATTAACGGGGTTACGCTTATGGGAAAACGATGTTTATTTTAATTAGGTCCGTACGAAAGCACGGGGAACCTCCCTCAAAGTATCGATACTGGCCTGGCCAAAAGATTGGCAAACTTGTAGGGTGTAATTAATCCCGGCTAGTCTTACCTTTTAGGGTTTGAAGGAAGATTTGATAAAAACAGTGGGAGTCATCCTGATTATATAAAATAATAACCAATCTAATCTTGCAAGAGCGCACGCAGAGTGTTTTCTTCTCTCTCTCTCCTGGTAGAGACCATGCCACGCCTTAATCAGGATAATAATATGGATGCATTGACCGAACCTTCTTATTATACTGAGATGGGGAACGTTGATTCCGCTCTATCTTATAATTGTTATAAGTCCGAGCAGGAAATAGGAGAATATCCGGATTCCCATGCCACCCGACTGAGGAATAAGCATGTTGATGCATATTCTTCGGGTGTGTTCATTACCAAGAACTGTTTCTCAGTATCCTCTACATCCTAGGTATGAGATACCATATTAGGATCCCATATATGTAAGAGTTACATGGGCTACTGAAAGGTAGAGAACTGGGATTAGGTGATATGTCTTTAAGTGTAGAGAATGATGCAAGTGTTGCAGCTAAATAAGTTGGCAGATATCACCTTATATTAATACATTGATTCTGAATAAATGTTATTACATACCGAACCTGATATACAACATTACATCATATTCTTTATTAAGTTAAAGAAGGATATAATTCTGTATTGGAGGATAATGTTGTGAACATTTTCCTGAATTAAGAGTTGATTGGATCAGGCATGTTATATTATAGCATAAACGTTCTAAATCAAACTACAGTTCAAAGTATATTGAACACACACAAGAGAAGTAGTTCAGAAATGAACGAATCCTTCTTGAGGCATTATAGAATAGGTCATATCAATGCGACACGACCAGCTAAGTTACATAAGGATGAGTATTAAAATCCGTTCGAATTTTCATCTTATGATACTTGCCAGTCTTGTCTCAAAGGTAAAATGACCGATACTCCGTTTACTGGAAACAGAGATAGAGTTACTGAACTCTTGGGACAGCTACATGAGGATGTCTACGGTCCTATGTCTACAAATGCCAAGGTTGGTTCTTCATACTTCATTATATTCACTGATCTTCTCTCGGGATTCGAACATATGTTCATGTTGAAACACAAGTCTGAAACTTTTGAGAAATTCAACGAATATAAGATTGAAGTTAAGAACAAGAAGGGTAGAAGTATTAAGTCCTTCGATGTGATCGAGGAGGAGAATACTTGCGCATGGAGTTCCTGAATTTTCTAAACGGAGAATGTGATTCTCTCTCAGCTTACTCCTTCGTATACACCACAGCACCACAGTGTATCGGGACGGAGGTATCGCACCCTATGAGATATGGCGCGCTCTATAATGAGTACTGCTGAGTTACCTGTTTCCTTTTGGGTGTTATGTACTTGAGAAGCTGCATACCTATTGAATGGGGTTCCATCCAAATCAATGCCTACCACTCCATATATGATATGGTATGGGAAGAGACCATGTCTTAAACGAGTTATGCTATGGGTTGTCCGACCTATGTTGAAAAGTAAAATCCGGACAAGCTTGAGGCATGGTCAGTTCTGTATAAGTTTGTTAGGATATCCCAAACATTTGCGAGGGAATATCTGCTACCAAACTGAGGAGCAAAAGGTGTTTTGTTTCTTAGCATGCCACCTTTTTAGAAAAGAAATTTCTTGTGAAGAAATTAGTGGTCATGAGGTAGAACTGGAAGGATTTCCAGCTAGACAAACTAACAACTGATGATTTGGTGAAACCAAGGGATTCAATAGTCTCCAACGAATATCAACCTCTCCGCGAATCTGGTAGGGTTCCTCATCCACTTGAGAGATATTACGGTTTTCTCGGTGACAGTGGGAGCGAGGATTGCATCATGGTTGATGATGACCCAACCAGGTTCAGGCAGGCCATCACGAGTGGGGACTCTGTGAAATGGCTGAATGCTATGCGATCAAAGATGGAATCCATGTACACTAACAAAGTATGACTTTGAATGTTGCACCTGAGAGGGTAAAACCCATTGGGAGCAAAATGGATCTTGAGAAGATTCTTGGTATAGATGGAAAAGTTAAGATTTTCAAAGCTGTGCTTAAGTCCATCAGGATTAAAGAAAGTATCGCGGAGATGGAACATCTGTTTTGATGTGGCAGTCAAAGGGTTTGACTTCATCAAAAAGGAAGATGAACCTTGTATATACAAGAAGGTTGTAGAGAGTAAGGTTGTCCTCTACGTATTGTACGTAGATGACATACTCTTGATAGGAAGTGGTTTCCTATGCTACACTCGGCCAAGCTCCTCTTGTCACGTAGATTCTCCATGGAAGATCTGGATGATATCTACTACATCAAGTGGATTATGATATATGATGATAGATCTAAGTGGATGTTGGGAGTGTCCTAAATCCAGGTACATTAACACCGTACTAAAGGGGTTTAGTATGGAGGATTCTAAGCATGGGTTCGTTCACTTACTCAGGAATCACTCTCTCCAAAAAGATGTCTTCCAAGACTGATTTGGAGAGAGCTCGCGTGCTAGGGATACCCTATGCTTCGGCAGTAGACTCTATCATGTATGCGATGTTATGTACCGGACCAGATGTAGATGACTCATTAGGTGTAGTGATCAGGAATCAATCGGATCTTGGGAGAATCACTAGACAGCTATGAAGGACATTTTTAAGTACTTGAGAATCACTAAGAGATGTTCTTGGGGTTTTGGTAACGGTAAACTCCAGTGGGAGTCCTTACCAATTCGAGCTCATAGAGTGATAAGGTCGACTGAAAGTCAGTCACAGGCATTGTCGTTACCCTCAGTGGAGGGATGGTATGTTGGAAGAGTTACAAGCTAGATACCGTGGCATACTAGACGATAAAGGCTGAATACTTCGCTACCAACGATGCTGCCAAAGTGGCTGTCTGGGCATTTCTTATTCATGAGATGAACATGGTTCCTACCATTGAGCGTCCAATAACTATTATTGTGGCTACAATGGAGTTGTGGCTTTTGCCTAGGAACACCGGTCCCATCAGCGATCCAGACATATTCTGAGGCTAATATCACCTGATCAGGGAGATGGTTGATCTCCAACGGATCGAGGTCAGGAGAATTGACACGAAGGATAACACGACGGATCCACTCACCAAGGCCTGCTTTCCCAAATACTATTTGAGAGATTTTAGGATGGCTGAGTATGGGATACTACAACCACTGCTATATTGTTAGATATTGGATACTACAACAGATGGCCTTAGTGCAAGTGGGAGATTGTTAGTTATATGTATGCCCTAAAGGCCATTACTGTACATCGGATGTATATTGTAATGGATGCTTGGACATATATAGGGAGGACTTTCTTGCTCGATATGATAGTATGCTATTTGGTTGCTCTTTGTCTTAACATGTTGACTGGTATAAGTGATGATGTCTTGCTCTCACATGTTGATAAAGCCCTTGGATGTGTGCTTGACTACCAGGACTATGATGGAGATCATACTAGTGGGGCCAAGGGTAGTCTACAAGTACACCCTGTAATTGTTCCTAGTCGAGGGTGTATCGAGACAGGACATCGATATTCCAGAGTAGACTAGCGTATACGCATCTTGACCCATATGATAGGCGATGGATGATCCCATATCCATTGGTATTTGACATCAAAGTTGGTATACAGGTGCTCGGTGGAGACTGGGTACACTGAACGGACTCGCCGAGAACTCCTGGATGGTATTATACCTATCGTCAGATAGCAGTTCTCTGGTGAAACTGGTACAGGTTCGTCTGTCGACCCGAGATCGTCATAGATTCTTGTGTGATTCCCACTGTGCTTTGATTTCTACCATACCACGGTCAATAGATCGTGCAAAAAGGTAGTTTTTGGGTACAGTCCCAAGTCACATGGAGGCAAATGAGCGATAGGAGGGGATTCGTCTCTCCCGGTATTGGGAGTTGATGTTGCGCTTTGCTCGATTAGCCATAACAGGAAATCTCTGACCAGGGTTGCTGAGATTTACTGGTAATTGTTATCAGTAGTTTCTCGAACCGTTATGGACCTTGTATCGGCATGACTTATCAGGCTATTAGGGTCTGACGTTTTACCACCCCCAGGCTGTGATATGCGACATATCTGACGAAGAGACCGGACTGTACGGTAGTGTTATAGATTGGATTCGCACGAGTATGAGCAGGCTTACTTGTTGATCTTCTGATCGCTCAATACCCGGGTGGTCGTTACGTTTAGCAGATCGCTTACGGCTTGTAGGTGTTTGATATGATCATCACCTACTGCCGGCGTACTGACGACTCTTTAGCGTACTACACAAAGGTTTCCTAGCTCATGCGAAACGAAGTAGGAGCACATATGTGATATGTGCGGGACCGAGATTAATACGAGTATGTGATACCGTATTTTATTCTCGCGATATGTGATATCGGTCGGTTATATGTGATATAACTGGGTTATCGGATCAAGTGTTGATTCGATAAGTTGTCACATTTGATATTAGTCAGTTGTATGTGATATAGCCGGATTATTAAATCAAGTGTTGATTTGATAATTTAATGTATAATTATATATGTGATATATTAACTTACATTAACTAATATTTGCTCACTAAACATTTCTCTTTCTCACTTGTGTGCATATAGTATATATGTGATATATATTAATGTACATTTTATTGTGTCATGCTTGATGCCACATGCTTCATGGGTGTATGAGACTTACACCATGAATGATTTAATGCATGGTTTTTATTTGTCTAAGAAATTCAAAAATGGATGGATTTTGGTCATGGCTACAAGCTTGTAGAAGTTTGTGGAAATATTGACCAAGTCCATTCTTTTTGTTTCACTTGTAGATATTTATTAACCTAACCATTAACCCTAGCCCAAGTTAAGTCTCTACATGAGTTAGTGTATGACACTAACTCACCCATGGTTGCTATTCTCACCTCATGAGTCCATTCTCTCATCTTCATTCTTTATTGAGAAATCTTGCTAACTTTTTTCAAGGTGAGAAAATATTGTAAGAAAAACAAATCTAAAGTGAGCCCATTTCCTACTTCATCAGTCTCTACTATTAGCCATTTTGTTAGGATGTTTGCTTCACTAATGTAACACCTGAGCCCAATGCTACTGGTTTCTGTTGTCGTATGTTGGCGTATGGTATTTATTTCGTTGATCCTACTTGACTGTTGTGACTTATTGTAATTTTACCAGCAATTCGTTTCCGCATATAACAATTTAAGGTATCTAAAATAAAATTAAAAATATTCGTCATGGCATGCTCGACACCCCTAACCCTGTTGTAGCGTCCGTGCATCGTGTTGTCGTCCCGTTCAGTGAAACGGGCGAGTTTGGACGGCTACGCACACGTACGTGTGTCCGTTTTGGGATTATGCTTTTTGATTGTAAAATACTTCATTTTAAATTTTGGATCCCACCTAAAATTTTCTTATTTCAATTTTAAATTTTTGGACCCGACCCGAGCGCAATTTGGAAATATTTTATTTTGCACCAAAATCCAAATTTCTAATATATTAAACCGTCAAATATATTTTAAGAAACCATATAATATTTTTCCTATTTTCCCAAATCTTTTATTATTTCTATCCAACCAATCAGATTTCTCTTAACACCCCTGGGCCCCACCATATTTTTCTACACCTCTCTCTCTCTCGCTTTCTTGCTCTCTCTCTCTCCTCCCAAATTCTCTCTCCTCTCTCTCTCTCCCCCCGTCTCTATCTCTCTCTCTCTCTCTCCCGTCTCTCTATCTCCCCTATATAATTCTCTCCTCCTTCTCTTTCTTTTACGTAACCAGAACCCACCTCGTGCAACCCTAGCCGCCTTGCCCCTCGCCGCCGCAGCCCTAACGCCGACGCCATCACCACCGGCCTCCTCTCCTCCTCGCCCTCATCGCATACACATCCATCTCTTCTCCCTCCTTCATCAACTTTCCGTGCACCCTGCACCAGCAACCGCGGCCACCTGCCCACCCCTGCACGCGTCTGCGCCGCCGGGAGTCGCCGCCGGTGACCTCATCCCCGTGTCCTCGGTCTTTGTGCGAACCCAGTAAGCCTACCTTTCCCTCCTTTCCTTCTTCTTCCTTTTCTCGTTTTGTTCCCTGTTCTTGATTGGCCGATGGTTCCATGCAGGCAAGTCGCCGGAGCTCCGTCGACGTGGTCGGCAATCATAACCCCTCCACGGATCATCGTGAGCAATCTCCTCTCAGATCCTCTTTTCCCTTCTTCTTTATTTTCTTTTCTTTTCTTGTTGCATTCTTGATCGTTCGCTGTTTTGCATCTCGCCGGAATCCGGCCATGCCAGCGACGTGTCCCAACGATCCAGCGAGGTACTCTGATCTGTGTGGTTCCATTGTTCGTCGTTTGGGTTCATTCCGTGAACCGTGCGCCCGTCGCGAGTTTCCCTACCGACGTTTTACGTTCCGTTTTCCCGATTCGCGACCCGTCGAGGCAAGTACCCCTTTCTACATGCTAAATAATATTTACTTACACATTGATGACACCCTAAATCTGTAGTTTTAACTTTAGTACGATCATTCCCCATTTTCGTGTTCAATATTATTATATATCAATTCATCTTTCAAACTTGGAACCTATATATATATATATATATATATATATATATATATCATTGCATCCATAAAATTCTTAAACTGGTTAACATGATTTAACGGCCCTAACTGTCATATTG
The DNA here is from genome assembly GCA_030015575.1 of Agapanthus africanus. Lineage (NCBI taxonomy): Eukaryota > Viridiplantae > Streptophyta > Magnoliopsida > Asparagales > Amaryllidaceae > Agapanthus > Agapanthus africanus. The sequence goes on from CM057343.1 coordinate 519,327,625, forward strand.
TATTCTTATAATGTTGATAACACCTCGTACACACAATTGATAACTGTGCTGCTAATTAATCGATGCTTCTTTATTGTTTAATTCGTTGCTATAATCTATGTTGTTGATGACCACGCTTGATTATGTAACTGAGTATGAGCACACCCATGATATCGTTTACATCTTGACCTGACTTGCTACATACATATTGATTGACCCGACATGGTACCGTATACTGCTTGATTTGACCTGGTGTACCATGACCTGACCCGTTATCTGATCTTGTGTCTAATGCAAACAAACCTAACATGTAGTCCTCATGGACCGTTCCTGTTGTCTATCCAGACAAACCTATTTACCTGATCCCGTGTTGGCATTAGTTCTTGATTATGGGATACCTGACTTGACATCCACATATAACTTGGGGGTATGGGGAAATCAAAGGTGAAACCTGACTTGTAACTCAACAGTTCGCTACTTATTCTGATCAGTTTTAGAGGCTAGGCCAGCCTTGGAATGATGATGCTGACATCATTCATCTGTACACATTCCTGTTTAGTGCCTAGCGGCATGTCTCGGTTTCAGCCCGAGAATCTGGGGCTGTGGTCCCGGGTATGTACGGGATACTATTGAGTTACATCGATGATTCATCAATTTGGTTTCAAAGACTTTAGAACAGAAAACCTGATAGAACAGTTTAGTTTACCCACTACACACTACCCTGCACCGCTCTGATTTATATTATTGTTACCCTTGCTTTATTCATGTTTATATTCGCATTGCCTGTTACCCTGTTTATTATGTTATTACTTGACGCGCTGACGTCTGGGTTTTGCATGGCCCAGAATCTGTACCGCTGTCGCAGTCCGAGCAGTAGTACTTCAGCCAACAGGCTGAGCTGTGAGTGTCAGTAGTTGTTAGTTTCTCTTTCCTGCATTTTATTCCTGATGTGAGCCCGCATTATGGGACATACATTCCAGTTATTTTGTATTGGATCTTTCGCTTCCGCATTTTATTATTCTTGACTCATGCTATCTTGGATTATGGACATATTTTAGATAGTTTTATTTTGTTCGTGATATCTCTACAGCCGTAATGTGACTGTGGATGGATACTTCCTACCCACAGGTAGCATGATTGGCTATGTCACGTGCCCATTTTAGCGTACTCTGGGAAGCGGGGCGTGACATGGTTGTTTTGGTATCAGGGCCATAGGTTAGTCGGGTTGATTCTTTTGTAGTTGGGTATTATACCCAATACACGAGTCAGAATACCCGTTTTTAGGAAACATGTCTTGCCACCTTGCCGTTTTACCGTTCTTGAATCAAATTCTTCCTGATTATATCTTCTACGGTGTGCAAACTTCCTTTGCATGTCGACTCGAAACCTGATTCTATGTTATCTCTAGGACTTAGGCGACTTGGGTGAAGTTATGTAATTGTGGCTATGATACCGCGGCATAGTTACAATGCGGCACTCTATTTAAGTAACTTAGAGTTCTAGCCTTGATCTATATTTTGAATCTATCATCATGCTAATGTTGGGTGTTTTGATTTTAGGAATATGGCCGGTAAGAATCTGAAGACGTACCAAAGGCGTGTGGACGAAGCCGCCATGCTTGGAGTGATAAGAGGAATGCTGGAGAATCAAAAGAGACAGACCGAGCTGATCCAGCAGCAAGCGGAATCATTTCAGGAAGGTTTGCAGATCGTTCAACAGTCTGTGAACAATGTTGGAGCTAAACCAGTTGACCGAGTAGGGACCGTAGCAGATTTCAGGTGTTTGGGTCCGTCTACATTTACTGGTTTGGAGGAGCCGTTGCCAGTGGAGCAGTGGCTAGTGGACACAGAGAATTTGCTTATGTTAGTTATATGTATGCCCTAGAGGCCATTACTGTATATACGATGTATATTGGAGTGGATGCTAGGACATATATAGGGAGGACTTTCTTGCTCGACATGATAGTATGCTGTCTGGTTGTACTTTATCTTAATATGTACTCAGATTGTCTCTATGTTACATGTTGATAAAGCTCTTAGGATATGTACTCGACTACTGGGACTATGATGAGATCATACTAGTGGGGCCACGGTAGTCGATGAGTACATCCTATAACTGTTCCTAGTCGAGGGTGTATCGAGACAGGGCATCGATACACCAGAGTAGACTAGCGTATACGCATCTTGACCCATATGATGGGCGATGGTTGATCCCATATCCATCGGTGTTTGACATCAAGGATGGTGTACGGGTGCTCAGTGGAGACTGGGTACACTGGACGGACTCGCCGAGAACTCCCAGATGGTATTATACCATACGTCAGATGGCAGTTCTCCGGTGACACTGGTGCAGAGTAGTCTGTTGACCCGAGATCGTCATAGAGTCTTGTGTGATTCCCACTGTGCTTTGATTTCCATCATACCACGTCCAAGAGGGCGTGCAAAAAGGTGGCTTTTGGGTACAGTCCCGAATCACATGGAGGCAATGAGCGATAGGAAGGGATTCGTCTCTCCCGGTATAGGGAGTTGATGTTGTGCTGTGTTCGATTGGCTATAACCGGAAATCCCTGGCCAGGGTTGCTGAGATTTACTGGTAAGTGTTATCAGTAGTTTCTCAAACTGTTATAGACCTCATATCGACATGACTTATCGAGCTACTGGGGTCTGACGTTCACCACCCCTAGGCGAGATATGCGACATATCAGACGACGAGACCGGACTGTACGGGAGTGTTACTGTTTGGATTCACAGGAGAAGTTACAGGCTTGCTTGTTGATCTTCTGAGCGCTCAATATCTGGGTGGCTGTTACGTTTAGCTGACCGCTTGCAGCTTGTGGGTGTTTGATATGATCATCACCTACTGCCGGCGTATTGACGATTCTTTAGAGTCCTACACAGAGATTTCTTGGCTCAGGAAAAACGGAGTAGGAGCACATATGTGATATGTGCGGGACCAAGGATAATACGATATGAGATACCGTATTCTATTCTCGCGATATTTGATATCAGCCGGGTCATCGGATCAAGTGTTGATTCGATGAATCGGTACGGATAAATATTAGTCGGTTATATGCGATAAAGCGGGATTGTCGGATCAAGTGTTGATTAGATAATTTAATGTATAATAATATATATGATATATTAAATTACATTAACTAATATTTGCTCACTAAAAGATTCTTTTTCTCACCGGATTAATACATTGATATATATGCGATATATGTTAATTGTATTATTTTCTTTTGTTGCAAATATATAATATATATGTGATATATATTATTTTGACATGATATGATTTATTATAAAACATGTTTAAGGATGATAATAAGGGATTAGGGTTTGATTAGGGTTAGTTCCTTCTTGTTCTTTCTAGAAGGTTTCTATTTTGTTATGATAAAGATATTTTGTTATGACTCATGCTTTGACCTAACCAAACCCTAACTCTAGTTTATTCTCTACATTGGTTTAGCCTCTCATCCTTGACCATGGTTTGATAATCAATCATATATTCTTGATTACTATTCATCACAAAAGAAAATGGATCACTATTCTTCTTCTTCCTTGAGTTCTTCATGCAAAGCTTTCTTGCTTTGATTTTTGTGATGAAAATATATGAGAAAAAGATAAATAAAGAGAGCAAAAATCCTACTTCATCATCCTCATCTTCCCTTGCCATTTAGATGAGGGTGTTCACATCATTTCATGAGTGTTAGCTTGTGTTAAAGAAACTTCAAGGTAGATCATCTTAGTATCGAAGATCGGAAGCAAATTTTGCATCTTTCTCTTCGTGGAACTTCTCGAGAGTCCGGAACCCGATGATCGCAGCGAAGGGACCACAACACGGAGCATATGAAGGGAAGGACCGGATCTACAAAGGTTGTAATCCCTCTCACTTAGTGTTAAAGTTGTTAACATGATAGTTTTCGCCTAATCTCTAGTTTAAAGATCCGTCGTGGCAGTGGTATCATAGCCAAGCTAGAGCTTTATGCGAAGTCTAGATGAAGTTTGAAACCCGATCGACCCGAAACCCTAACATCGAAGTGCTCTCTGGACTTTTTCTAAAAACTGGGTTTTTTCCAGATTAAAAATGCTTAAAAAATTCAGCAGGGAATTCTAAGAATTACGGTGCAAAATTTTTCCCATGATCTATTAAAAGGGCGGCGAACCGCGGCATAAGCATGGCTTATGCGGCGGTTCCGCGGCCAAAAGATGACATCATCATCTCCTGTTTGCACAGTAACTCCTATTTTATTATGCTGGATTTTCTGGGTATTTTTAAATATTATTCTACAGTTGAGTTTTCTGGGGTTGTTTAGGGAATTCGTAGATTCGATCGGATTGTCAAATTTTGTCTCTGTGTGATTCCGGATAACTTTTAGAAACTGTTAAAAAGTTCGAACGGATATCAATAACTCACTTTTTCCCCTGTCGGAAAATTTTTCAAAAGTTGGATTTTTTCTCGTGTTTAAGAATGTTCTAAGTCGTGCAAGTAACTTGGTGGACCCTCTAGAAGACAACAAACCTTAACTTGATTATGTGACCGTCTTGAACTGCCTTTTGAACCTTAGGGTTCAGCATGTGAGGCGTTGGCTTGACCCTTCTACGGCTGGACCATTGGTACTATGGCATGTGATGGATGTTTTTTAAAACTGATTTCATGTATTGAGATATATTGGGGAAATCTTGGGTGCTTGATGATTCGATCGGAAAGTTTAACTTTGTCTATTTATCTGGAATGCGATACAATATTTGGAATGCACAGGTAGTTATGAGATAACTAATTTGAATATTATAAACATAGCAGTTTTAGTCTCAGATGATCGGTTGCCACGGAATTTTGATGTGATCAAAAGTCCGTCGCAATCACGTAGCGTACGCGGATACTCGCCGGGGGTAAACTTAATAGACAGCTACGCCCCAAAGCCCCGACCAAGTGACTGTAGGAGAACTCCGACACCGAAAGCATCCGTTCGGGTGCTCGCGGCAGCGGTGTGTTCCGCCTTAGTGCACTTCGTCGACGGCATCTGGGGGGTGCGGCCGTCTACTAAAGTTTGCGACGAGCATTCGATCAGGACGTCGGGAATCTAGTTGAATTCCCTGACTTGACATTGAAAAGAGTTTTCGATAATGAGACTAAAATGCGGGGTTTATAATTGTTAGGCATGTGATGTCTAAGGAATTCATTTGGTTAGGCATGCGATGTCTAAGGAGGTTGCGGATTCCAACTGTTGTAGTTTTACACTTTCTTTTCTGTGACCGTAAGCGTAGTATGTGGTGTATCGCCGGCTTCGTTGCTATACATCAACGACAATCGAGATACGCATACTTGCTTACGTTGATGATATGAGATATTATGTGTTGCTGTGATATGTTATATTGGATCGTCGCGTTTTGAATAGCCGGGGGTTTTATGTGAGATGAGAGTTTTTCTTTTTCATTCATGTAAAATTCATTTGTATGTAATATTCTTTTATTGGGGCACTTCCAGGTAGCGGAAGATGACACCCTTCTATATTATTTACTTTTCCGCATTAGGTAGACCCAAGGAGGGGGAGCACAAGTAACCGGGATTCTAGGGTCCAGTGGGAGACCATCTCGAAGAGTCGAGACCGGGTCTCCTAACCCTAGAATTGGCAGTGTTGCTTGCCGCTCTCGTAGGGGTCTGGGGATGTGGGTTTGGCTATTCATCGCGGACCGTGGAATCCGTGTTTTGTACAGGCTCGTATTGAAAACACGGACGTCCTAGTATATCCAATATTTCATATATGTTCTTCTGCTGCAATGTTCTGTGATGAGATCATATTACTGCCTGAGACGAATGTTTATATTATATATATGAGATATATGTTATATTGCAGATTTCGTTTCAAAAGAGATGCTTGTGAAGCATAATAAAATGGGACTTCATTAATGAGATTAATGAAACTAAAAGAAACCTAAGATATTGTAGAAACTTGTTTATAAAAATTGGTAGCTCTAGTTCTTGCTTTGCATAGCGGTGTTCCTTGTAGAACATCCAGCACCTTATTCGATAAGGAAAGGACCGAGATCCCTTCACCGGGAGTGACTCCTTTAGCAATAACTGGCAGATGCTACAAAGTCGGTTTGTCTTTTGATTACTTTTATAGTTCTTGCTTTGCACAGCGGTATATATGATATATCCTGCACGTTATTCGATGAGGGAAAAGGCCGACGATCCCTTCACCGGGAGTGGCCCCTTTAGCAAAACTAGAAAAAGCCTCAAAAACACTCCATTTAAAATCACTCGATTCTACAACGATATCAAGTTCATTACGCAAAGGGGTTTTCTGAAAAACCCGTCGTAGCCCTCCGTCATTTCAGATAGATATTATTTAGTATTCGTGCTATGTTTGTTGACTTAGTTAAGGCATAGTGTACGGTAGCTAAGTAATGTTTATCTGCTAAAACATGAGATGTGATTGGATTAGGGTATTCGTACGGCCTTGTTGACTCAGTTAAGGGTCGTACGGGTGGGTTTAATTCAATCGGGAAATGTACGGGTTGAACTTGACTTGCGATTTATGATTTGTTGACTTAGTTAAGGTCATAGATCGCTTGGGGCAAAATATTATTGGGAATTTCAAGTGTTGAAATTTGCAATGAGATTGCATACCTTCTATGAGATAGTTGGATCCCGATACCCGCTGCGAATAAGAGTTACTCCTGGGAGAGTTTTACACATTACAATTAGCCGATCAAGTAGGTGTCTAGAAAGGTGTTAACGGGGTTACGCCTCTGGGGAAAACGAGGTTTACTTTAATTAGGTTCGTGCGAAAGCACGGGGGACCTCCCTCAAAGTACCGACACTGGCCTGGCTGAAAGATTGGCGAACTTGTAGCGTGTAATTAATCCCGGCTAGTCTTTCCTTTTAAGGTTTGAAGGAAGATTTGATTTAAAACAGTGGGAGACATCCTGATTAGATATATTAGATAACCAATCTAATCTTGCAAGAGCATACGCTGAGTGTTTTCTTCTCTCTCTCTCCAGGTAGCGACCATATCACGCCTTAATCAAGATAATAATACGGATATATTGACCGAACCCACTTGTTATACTGAGCTGGGGAACATTGGTCCTGCTCCAACTTATAATTGTTATAAGACAGAGCAGGAAATTGGGGAATACCAGATTTCCCGTGCCGCCCAAACGAAGAAAGTGCATATTGATGCATCATCTTCGGGTGTGTTCATTACAGAGAACTGTTTCTCAGTATCCTTTACGTCCTGGGTATGTAATACCGGATCAGGATCCCTCATATGTAATCTGTTACATGGGCTACAGATAGGTAGAGAACTGAGAACGGGTGATAAGTTTCATGAGATAGAAAACGGTGCAAGTATTGCAGCCAAGTCTGTTGGTCACTGTCACCCTGTATTACCAGAATAGATTGATTCCGAACAAATGTTATTAGATACCGAACCTGATATACAAAATCATATCAGTCTCTTTATTAGTAAAGAAAGGATATAATTTTGTATTGTTGGATAATGTTTTGAACATTTCCTATTGAACATTTCCTATATCAAGAGTTGATCGGTTCAGGCACGTTATCTAAAAGCATTGTCGTTCTAAATCAAACTACAGTTCTTAGTATACGGAACACACACAAGAGGAAGAGTTCAGAAATGAATGAATCCTTCTTGAGGTATTGTAGACTAGGTCATATCAATCGACCCGACTGGCTGAAGTTACATTTAGATGCATATTTAAATTAGTTTGAATTTATATCTTGTGAACTTTGCTGGTCATGTCACAAAGATAAGATGATCACAGCTCTGTTTATTGGAAACAGAGAAAGAGTTAGTGAACTCTTGGGATTAATACATGTTGATGTATGTAAGGTCCCCTGTCTACACATGCCAAGATCGGTTCTTTCTACTTCATTACATTCTCTGATAATCTCTCAAGATTCAGACATATGTTTCTGTTGAAACACAGGTCCGAACCTTTTGAGATATTCACAGAATATAAATTAGAAGTAGAGAACCAAAATACGGGTAAAAGTATTATGTCCTATGATGTGATCAAGGAGGAGAATACTTAAGCACGGAATTCCTGGACTACTCTAAAGGAGAATGAGATTCTCTCTCAGCATTACTCCTCCGTATACACCACAGCACGTCGGTGTATCGGGGCGGAGCAATAGCACCCTATGTGATATGGTGTGCTCTATGATAAGTACTACTGAGTTGCCTATTTCCTTTTGGGAGTTATGCACTTGAGAAGCTGCATACCTATTGAATAGGGTTCAAATCAAATCAGCTGCCTACCACTTCATATGTGATATGGAAAGGGAAGAGCCCATATTTTAAGCTTGTTAAGATTTGGGGTTATCCGGCCTATGTCTAAAAGCAAAATCCGGACAAGCTCGAGGCAAGGTCTGTTATATAGAATTGGAAATGTTCCAGCTATACAAAATGCAGCTGATGATTTGGTAGAACCAAAGGATTCAATAGTTTCCAACGTACCTCAGCCTCTCCGCCGATCTAGTAGGGTTCCTCACCCACCTGAGAGATACTTCGGTTTCTCTATGACAGTGGGAGCGAGGATTGTATCATGAGATGATGACCCAACTAATTTCGAGCTGGCCATCAGGAGTGGGACTCTGTAAGAATGGCTGGGTGCTTATCGATCTGAGATGGAATCCTTATACACCAACAAAGTATGGACTTTGGTTGCTTTATCTGAAGGGTTAAATCCCCATCAGGAGCAAGTATATCTTGAGAAGATTACTTGGTGTACATGGAAAAGTTGAGACTTTCAAAGCTAGACTTGTTAAAGGTTTGTATCATAGACCAGGTATGGATTATGTTGAAACCTTTTCTAAGGATCTATGCTTAAGTCCATCCAGATCCTACTTGCCACGGCTGCATACCATGACTACGAAATCTGGCGGTTGGGTGTCATGACTGCTTTTCTAAAATGATGTTTTAGAAAAGAGTGTCTATAAGTACACAGCCAGAGGGCTTCGCAGTCAGTGGGAGCAGCGAAAACGTGAGCAAGATGTTTTGTATGATAAAACAGGTATCGCGGAGTTGGAACATCTGTTTTGATGTGGTAGTCAATGAGTTTGACTTCATCAAAATGGTAGATGAACCTTGTATATACAAAAAGGTAGTAGGGAGTATGGTGGTGATCCTCGTAGAGTACGTGGATGACATACTCTTGATAGGGAAGGAGTTTCCTATGCTACGCTCGGTCAATCTCCGTTTATCACAAGGATTCTCCATATAGGATCAAAGCGATACCTCCTAAATCCGGGGTTTCGGATCTATGAGATAGATCTAATTGGATGTTAGGACACTCACTAATTGTAGTGAGATGGTATCAATCGATCCTGAGGAGAATCACTGGAAAGGTTCCAGGGTGATAAGGACGACTGAATGTCAGTCGTAGGCATTGTCTTTACCCTCAGTGGAGGGACGGTATGTTGGAAGAGTTCCAAGCTAGATACCGTGACATACTAGACGATTAAAGGCAAGATACATCCTTACCAAGGATGCTACCAAAGAAGCAGTCTGGATATATATAAGTTCATAAGATGAACTTCGTTCCTACCATTGTGTGACAATGGAGTTGTGGCTTCAGCCAAGGAACTACCGTCCCATCAGAAATCCAGATATAATTCTTAGGCAGTATCACCTGATCATGAAGATGGTTGATCTCAAGGGAGATCGAGATTAGGAGAGTAGATACAGAGGACAACAGCGCGGATCCACTCACAAAGGCCTTTTTCCCAGTAGAGACTTTTATGGGATGGTTGAGTATGAGATACTTCAACCGCAGCTAATTGTTGGGTATGCGATACCATAACAGATGGCCCTAGTGCAAGTGGGAGATTGTTAGTTATATGTATGCCCTAGAGGCCATTACTGTATATACGATGTATATTGTAGTGGATGCTAGGACATATATAGGGAGGACTTTCTTGCTCGACATGATAGTATGCTATCTGGTTGTACTTTATCTTAACATGTACTCAGATTGTCTCTATGTTACATGTTGATAAAGCCCTTAGGATATGTACTCGACTACTGGGACTATGATGAGATCATACTAGTGGGGCCACGGTAGTCGATGAGTACATCCTATAACCGTTCCTAATCGAGGGTGTATCGAGACAGGGCATCGATACACCAGAGTAGACTAGCGTATACGCATCTTGACCCATATGATAGGCGATGGATGATCCCATATCCATCGGTGTTTGACATCAAGGATGGTGTACGGGTGCTCAGTGGAGACTGGGTACACTAGACGGACTCGCCGAGAACTCCCAGATGGTATTATACCATACGTCAGATGGCAGTTCTCCGGTGACACTGGTACAGAGTAGTCTGTTGACCCGAGACCGTCATAAAGTCTTGTGTGATTCCCACTGTGCTTTGATTTCCATCATACCACGTCCAAGAGGGCATGCAAAAAGGTGGCTTTTGGGTACAGTCCTGAATCACATGGAGGCAATGAGCGATAGGAGGGGATTCGTTTCTCCCGGTATAGGGAGTTGATGTTGTGCTGTGTTCGATTGGCTATAACCGAAATCCCTGGCCAGGGTTGCTGAGATTTACTGGTAAGTGTTATCAGTAGTTTCTCAAACTGTTATAGACCTCATATCGACACGACTTATCGAGCTACTGGGGTCTGACGTTCACCACCCCTAGACGAGATTTGCGACATATCAGACGACGAGACCGGACCTGTACGGGAGTGTTACTGTTTGGATTCACAGGAGAAGTAATAGGCTTGCTTGTTGATCTTCTGAGCGCTCAATACCTGGGTGGCTGTTACGTTTAGCTGACCGCTTGCAGCTTGTGGGTGTTTGATATGATCATCACCTACTGCCGCGTATTGACGATTCTTTAGAGTCCTACACAGAGGTTTCTTGGCTCAGCAAAACGGAGTAGGAGCACTATGTGATATGTGCGGGACCAAGGATAATACGATATGAGATACCGTATTCTATTCTCGCGATATTTGATATCAGCCGGGTCAATCGGATCAAGTGTTGATTCGATGAATCGGTACGGATAAATATTAGTCGGTTATATGCGATATAGCCGGATTGTCGGATCAAGTGTTGATTCGATCATTTAATGTATAATAATATATATAATATATTAAATTACATTAACTAATATTTGCTCACTAAAAGATTCTTTTTCTCACCGGATTAATACATTGATATATATGCGATATATGTTAATTGTATTATTTTCTTTTGTTGCAAATATATAATATATATGTGATATATATTATTGTGACATGATATGATTTATTATAAAACATGTTTAAGGATGATAATAAGGATTAGGGTTTGATTAGGGTTAGTTCCTTCTTGTTCTTTCTAGGAGGATTCTATTTTGTCATGATAAAGATATTTTGTTATGACTCATGCTTTGACCTAACCAAACCCTAACTCTAGTTTATTCTCTACATTGGTTTAGCCTCTCATCCTTGACCATGGTTTGATAATCAATCATATATTCTTGATTACTATTCATCACAAAAGAAAATGGATCACTATTCTTCTTCTTCCTTGAGTTCTTCATGCAAAGCTTTCTTGCTTTGATTTTTGTGATGAAAATATATGAGAAAAAGATAAATAAAGAGAGCAAAAATCCTACTTCATCATCCTCATCTTCCCTTGTCATTTAGATGAGGGTGTTCACATCATTCATGAGTGTTAGCTTGTGTTAAAGAAACTTCAAGGTAGATCATCTTAGTATCGAAGATCGGAAGCAAAGATTGCATCTTTCTCTTCGTGGAACTTCTCGAGAGTCTGGAACCCGATGATCGCAGCGAAGGGACCACAACACGGAGCATATGAAGTGAAGGACCGGATCTACAAAGGTTGTAATCCCTCTCACTTAGTGTTAAAGTTGTTAACATGATGGTTTTCGCCTAATCTCTAGTTTAAAGATCCGTATTCGGGTTGTTCGGCACGGCTAAATTTTTAATCGGGCATGGTTGATGCCTCGTAGACCCTTGTGCACATGCCTAGCAACCCTACAGCTTATTGCGGCACAGATTCTAGATGAGAAAAGAGTTGATGTGGTACGCATTCAGTTAGTGGACTACGCCCAAGAATGGTGGCTTGTGGAGGAGAACCGTTTGCCTAAGCCGATCAAGTGGGCGGATTTTTCAAAGAGTTTTCTAGAAAAGTTCTTTCCGCGACCGCACGGAAGGAAATGGAAGAGAAAGTCATCGGGCTAAAGCAGAAGGGAGCACCCTTAGATGTGCATGCAGCAGAATGGACAAGACTCAGTAGATTCGCTGGACCTTTAGTTGCCAACGATGCAGATAGGGTACGGAGGTTCATGCGCAACTTGGATGTGGACATCCAGAGGCAGATTGTCTCCCTGGGTTTGACCACTTTCTCACAAGTACTCGCGGCAGCCCGAGAGCAGCAGAGTTTATCCGGGATGAAGGGGAGTTTGCCAGCAGACAGCAGTTGTGGTAAGGAAGCCAGCATTTGTACCAAACCGAGCTCATGGTCGCAGAGGTATTCCTGTGGACCGTCGAGGCGTGGCACCCATGAAGAAGCCTATTGTCATCGATCGAAGAAAGAGCATGACTTGTAACTACTGCAATTTACCTGGCCACATGCAAAAGGATTGTCGAAGGAGGCTGGGACTCTGTTTGGTTTGTGGAGCGGAAGATCACGCCGTTAGTGCTTGTCCGTCGAAGCTTCGTAGAGGGATGATATTCAGAAGCCTCCGCAGAGACCGTTCCAGGGACAGAAACAGCTGACTCAAGGACCTAATCAGGCTTGAGCTTTTACCTTGACAGCTGAAGAAGCTAAGGCGTCAGGAGAAGTTGTTTCAGGTACTCTACTCGTTCATGGTTTTCCCGTATTTAGCGTTATTTGATTCTGGTGCATCCCATTGTTTTATGTCATCCAAGTTTATAACTACACACTCGATTAACTGCACGACCCTGTCTAGTTTCTGGGATATACACACTGGGAATGGGAAAATAATAGCTAGTAGGGAATGTAAAGATTGTACAGTTGTTGTGTGCGGACGGGAGCTTTTTGCCAGATTTCTTGGTGATTGATACGGGCAGCTACGAGGTCGTCTTGGGAATGGATTTTCTTGGCACTTTCCACGATCACATTGATTGTAGGGCAAGGAAGGTAATTTTCCAGATTCCCGGACATCCCGAGTTTAGCTTCACTGGAGGAAGCAGTTCTGTCAGGCCAGTCGAGTTTAGGGCTAGGCCGACAAACAATATTCTTGAAGTAATGGAAGTTGATAAAGTGAAGAGCCGGCTGTTGTTCGTGATTTTATGGACGTGTTTGAAGATATATCGGGTTTCCCGCCGAAGCGAGACGTGGAGTTCGCAATTGATCTTATTCCTGGTGCAGCGCCAGTATCTAAAGCATATTATCCAATGGCACCAGTAGAGTTGGAAGAAGTCAAGAAGCAGGTTGCTGATTTGCTTGAGAAGGGTTGGATTCGAAGCAGTAACTCGCCTTGGGGAGCTCCGGTTCTTCTAGTGAAGAAGAAGGATGGCACAAGAAGGATGTGCATCGACTATCGAGAATTAAATCGGGTGACTATTAAGAACAAGTACCCGATCCCTCGCATGGCGAACTTTTCGAGCAGTTTAGTGGCGCGAGGGTATTCTCGAAGCTGGATTTGCGATCCGGATATCATCAGGTCCGAGTGAAAGTAGAAGATATTTGCAAGACGGCGTTCCGAACTCGGTATGGACATTACGAGTACTTTGTGATGCCCTTCGGAGTAACGAATGCACCGGCGGTATTCATGGACTTGATGAACCGAATCTTTTCACCATTCTTGGACCAGTTTATTGTGGTATTCATTGACGATATTCTGGTTTACTCGAAGAGTTTTGAAGATCATGCGGAACATTTGAAGATCGCACTGCAAACGTTGAGACAAGAGAAGTTATATGCGAAGATGAGTAAGTGCGAGTTTGGCTGGAGGAAGTAAAATTTTTGGGGGATGTTGTGTCTGGCGATGGAATTGCCGTCGATCCAGAAAAGATTGCAGCAGTTCGAGATTGGCCGATTCCAAAGAATGTTGCGGAGATAAGAAGTTTTCTTGGACTCGCCGGGTATTACGGGAGATTTGTGGAGAACTTTGCTCGTCTGGCAGAGCCGTTGACAAGCTTACGCGCAAGGAGGTACCTTTTGTATAGACGGACAAATGTGCGTTACCTTTTGAGACGTTGAAGCAGAAGTTGAAACCGCCCCTATTCTGACCGTGCCAGACAATTCCGGAGGATTGGTGATTCACAGCAACGCATCTGGGAAGGGATTGGGATGTGTTTTGATGCAGCATGGGAAGGTTGTAGCGTACGCATCAAGACTGTTGAAGACCCATCAGAAGAATTACCCAACGCATGACTTGGAGCTTGCGGCTGTGATTTTCGCGTTGAAGATTTGGAGACACTACCTTTTAGGCGAAAGGGTCGAAGTTTTTACTGATCATAAGAGCTTAAAGTATGTGTTCACGCAGAAAGAGCTTAATATGAGGCAGCATAGATGGTTGGAGCTGATGGCTGACTACGATCTTGATCTTAAGTACCATCCGGGGAAGGTTAATGTCGTGCCGGATGCGTTAGTCGGTTACCAACAATTCAGGTGTTAACTACGCAGAAGGAGATCGTTGAAGATTTTTGAAGATCTGACTTGGAGGTTGTACTACCGCATTCTTCGGGACAGTTGATGCATCTGCAAATACATTCATCATTGATCGAGAATATTAAAGCAGCGTAATCGCAGGATCCTAGACTGCAAAAGTTTCGAGAACAGGTTGAAGCCGGACTACGAACAGATTTATTGATCCACGAAGATGGTTCGTTGAGGTATGGTAGCCGTTTGTGTGTGCCAAAGGGAGATATTCGTGAAGAGCTTATGAAAGAAGCACACAGTTCAGCTTATTCTGTACATCCAGGAGGCATAAAGATGTACCGAGATATTCGACAGCATTTCTGGTGGGAAGGCATGAAACGGGAGATTGCTCGCTTTGTGGCAAAGTGCTTGGCGTGTCAGCAAGTTAAGGCTGAACATCAAAGGGTTGCTGGTTTATTGCAACCACTTCCGATTCCTCAGTGGAAGTGGGAACATATAACCATGGATTTCGTAACGGCTTTACCGCGGAGTCCAAAAGGCAACAATGCGGTATGGGTGATTGTTGACCGTTTGACCAAGGCAGGTCACTTTATTCCTTTTCGGGTTGGTCAATCAACAGAGGACTTTGGCAGAGCGGTACATGCAAGAGATTGTAAGATTGCATGGAGTACCAGTGAGCATCGTGTCCGATCGTGACACCTCGGTTCTTATCACACTTTAGGCGGAGTTTACAGGAATGTTTGGGGACTCGATTGAAGTTTAGCACAGCTTATCATCCTCAAACTGATGGTCAGTCCGAGAGAACAATCCAAACTCTTGAAAATATGTTGAGAGTATGCATGTTGGACTTCAAGGGGTCTTGGGAGGATCATCTACATTTGGTAGAGTTTTCTTACAACAGTAGTTTTCAGGCAACTATCTAGATGGCTCCATTTGAAGCTTTGTATGGTCGTAAATGCCGTTCACCTGTTTGTTGGGACGATGTCGGTGAACGAAGATTATTGGGACCAGATTTGGTTGTGTAGACAGTTGAGAAAGTTAGCACTATCAGAAATCATATGATGGCAGCACAAGACCGACAGAAGAGTTGGGCAGACACGTCAAGAAGACCTCTAGAGTTCGCCGTGGGTGATTTGGTATTCTTGAAGATATCACCGACTAGAGGGGTGATTCGTTTTGGAAGTCGAGAAAAGCTCAGTCCTCGATTCGTTGGACCCTTTGAGATCTTGGAGCGTGTTGGTGAGGTAGCGTATCGTTTGGCGTTACCGCAGTCCTTGGAGAATGTGCACGATGTGTTTCACGTATCTCAATTCCGTAGGTATGTTCGAGATGAAACGCACGTATTGGATCATTCGGAGCTAACAGTACGAGAAGACTTGATTTTTGAGGAGCGACCGATTGAAATCGTAGATCGAAGGGAAAATGTTCTTAAGAATAGGGTGATCCCTCTTGTGCTTGTTTCTTGGGCTAATCACTCACATGGAGAGTCCACTTGGGAACGAGAAGATGAAATCCGGCAGAAGTTTCCTCATCTTTTCTTGTAGTTATTTGTCGTCTATCTTTGTATTCTTGGAATTTCGAGGACGAAATTCTTTTTGTAGTTGGGTATAATGTAACACCCGAGCCCAATACTACTGGTTTTTGTTGTCGTATGTTGGCGTATGGTATTTATTTCGTTGATCCTACATGACTGTTGTGACTTATTGTAATTTTACCGGCAATTCATTTCTGCATATAACAATTTAAGGCATCTAAAATAAAATTAAAAATATTCGTCATGGCATGCTTGACACCCCTAACCCTGTTGTAGCGTCCGTGCATCGTGTTCTCGTCCCGTTCAGTGAAACGGGCGAGTTTGGACGGCTACGTAGAAACGGGCGAGTTTGGACGGCTACGCACACGTACGTGTGTCCGTTTTGGGGGTATGCTTTTTGATTGTAAAATACTTCATTTTAAATTTTGGATCCCACCTAAAATTTTCTTATTTCAATTTCAAATTTTTGGACCCGGCCCGGAAGCAATTTGAAAATATTTTACTTTGCACCAAAATCCCAATTTCTAATATATTAAACCGTCGAATATATTTTAAGAAAGCAAATAATATTTTTCCTATTTTCCCAAATCTTTTATTATTTCTATCCCAACCAATCAGATTTCTCTTAACACCCCTGGGCCCCACCATATTTTTCTACGCCTCTCTCTCTCGCTTTCTCGCTCTCTTTCTCTCTCCTCCCCAATTCTCTCTCCTCTCTCTCTCCCCGTCTTTCTCTCTCTCTCTCTCTCACCCCTATATAATTCTCTCCTCCTTCTCTTTTTTTTACGTAACCAGAACCCACCTCGTGCAACCCTAGCCGTCTTGCCCCTCGCTGCCGCAGCCCCAACGCCGACGCAATCACCACCGGCCTCCTCGCCCTCGTCGCATCCACATCCATCTCTTCTCCCTCCTTCATCAACT
This sequence comes from Agapanthus africanus, assembly GCA_030015575.1. Classification (NCBI taxonomy): domain Eukaryota; kingdom Viridiplantae; phylum Streptophyta; class Magnoliopsida; order Asparagales; family Amaryllidaceae; genus Agapanthus; species Agapanthus africanus. Next base: position 519,344,681 of record CM057343.1, read on the forward strand.
TCCCGTGCACCCTGCACCAGCAACCGCGGCCACCTGCGCACCCCTGCAAGCGTCTGCGCCGTCGGGAGTCGCCGCCGGTGACCTCGTCCCCGTGTCCCCGGTCTTCGTGCGCACCCAGTAAGCCTACCTTTCCCTCCTCTCCTTCTTTCCTTCTTCTTCCTTTTCTCGTTCTGTTCCCTGTTCTTGATTGGCTGATGGTTCCATGCAGGCAAGTCGCCGGAGCTCCGTCGATGTGGTCGGCAATCACAACCCCTTCACGGATCATCGTGAGCAAGCTCCTCTCAGATCCTCTTTTCCCTTCTTCTTTATTTTCTTTTCTTTTCTTGTTGCATTCTTGATCGTTCGCTGTTTTGCATCTCGCCGGAATCCGGCCGTGCCGGCGACGTGTCCCGACGATCCAGCGAGGTACTCTGATCTGTGTGGTTCCATTGTTCGTCGTTTGGGTTCATTCCGTGAACCGTGCACTCGTCGCAAGTTTCCACACCGACGTTTTACGTTCCGTTTTCCCGATTCGCGACCCGTCGAGGCAAGTACCCCTTACTACATGCTAAATAATATTTACTTACACATTGATGACACCCTAAATCTGTAGTTTTAACTTTAGTACGATCATTCCCCATTTTCGTGTTCAATATTATTATATATAAATTCATCTTTCAAACTTGGAACCTATATATATATATATATATATATATATATATATATATATATCATTGCATCCATAAAATTCTTAAACTGGTTAACATGATTTAACGGCCCTAACTGTCATATTGTATTCTTATAATGTTGATAACACCTCGGACACACAATTGATAACTGTGCTGCTAATTAATCGATGCTTCTTTATTGTTTAATTCGTTGCTATAATCTATGTTGTTGATGACCACGCTTGATTATGTAACTGAGTATGAGCACACCCATGATATCGTTTACATCTTGACCTGACTTGCTACATACATATTGATTGACCCGACATGGTACCGTATACTGCTTGACTTGACCTGGTGTACCATGACCTGACCCGTTACCTGATCTTGTGTCTAATGCCAACAAATCTGACATGTAGTCCTCATGGACCGTTCCTGTTGTCTATCCAGACAAACCTGTTTACCTGATCCTGTGTTGGCATTAGTTCTTGATTATGGGATACCTGACTTGACATCCACATATAACTTGGGGGTATGGGGAAATCAAAGGTGAAACCTGATTTGTAACTCAACAGTTCGCTACTTATTCTGATCAGTTTTAGAGGCTAGGCCAGCCTTGGAATGATGATGCTGACATCATTCATCTGTACACATTCCTGTTTAGTGCCTAGCGGCATGTCTCGGTTTCAGCCTGAGAATCTGGGGCCGTGGTCCCGGGTATGTACGGGATACTATTGAGTTACATCGATGATTCATCAATTTGGTTTCAAAGACTTTAGAACAGAAAACCTGATAGAACAGTTTAGTTTACCCACTGCACACTACCCTGCACTGCTCTGATTTATATTATTGTTACCCTTGCTTTATTCATGTTTATATTCGTATTGCCTGTTACCCTGTTTATTATGTTATTACTTGACGTGCTGACGTCTGGGTTTTGCATGGCCCAGATTCTGTACCGCTGTCGCAGTCCGAGCAGAAGTACTTCAGCCAACAGGCTGAGCTGTGAGTGTCAGTAGTTGTTAGTTTCTCTTTCCTGCATTTTATTCCTGATGTGAGCCCGCATTATGGGACATACATTCCAGTTATTTTGTATTGGATCTTTCGCTTCCGCATTTTATTATTCTTGACTCATGCTATCTTGGATTATGGACATGTTTTAGATAGTTTTATTTTGTTCATGATATCTCTACAGCCGTAATGTGACTGTGGATGGATACTTCCTACCCACAGGTAGCATGGTTAGCTATGTCACATGCCCATTTTAGCATACTCTGGGAAGCAGGGCGTGACAACTAATCTACCATTAGTGAAAAGGTAGCATGAGCTTTAGTCTCCTTGACGTAGATCATCTTCGGCCTCGAAGGCTTTGAGCAAGCTTGTTCATTTCTTCATGTGAATCCTTACTAGAGTTCGGGTGTTCACTACTTGAAGCGAAGGGACTACTACATGGAGCTTTAGAGGTGAAGGACCGGTCTACAAAGATTGTATTTCTCATTCACTTGTTTGCAAAGTTATTTGCATATTGTATTGTTTATATCTCTAGTTAAGATTCTAGGGTTAGGGTTCTTGAGAATGGCAAAAATTTGAAAACGGCATGGACGATGCCTATCGTAACCATGCTACCGCGCTAAGTAACCCTACATATGCGTAACAGTTTTCATTGTGACATAAAACTACTTGATGGTTGTCAACATCAAGCGTTAATCGTTTGTTTTTTACAACCGTCATGTAGTTTATGTGATGAGAAAACTAGTCGTGCTATAACTGATAAATTTGTGCAGTATGAACAAATTAAGAATTTATAACGCAAGCACCCTATGTATTTGTGCTTTTACTCGTTTCGAGATTAGTTTCGTCGATACCTCCATGTATAAATATAGAGAAGTTGATCATTTTAATGTTGATATTTAGCAATGAAATGATTATTATCCCTTCTATTATACTAAACTCGGAGAACAAGGAGGAGGCACTTTTGAAATTTTCTCAAAACTAATGAAAGCACAAATGTAGAGGTGTATGTGTTATAAATTCTTATTGGGATAGAAACCTTACTCCCGACAGCCGATGAGATGTATTGATTGATCAAACTGAAACATTAAAACTAACCTACAAGTTATAAACTAAATGTCAAAATGATATGTTAATTATGTAATACATGATGTCAAAAATCAGAAAGTAATGGATAGGAGTTGGATGAAACTGTCGAAATTTAGTGATGATTATAAGGCCGGCATCGAAGAGTTTATGGAATTTGTATTGAGAAACTAATCCCTTGAAGAATTGATTTTGTGTCCTTATAAAAAGAGTGTGAACAGCGTCGACTTTCGTCGAAATATAGTTTATGACCATCTACTGAATAATAAGATTTCGTCTGGATATACAAAATGAAAGTATCATGGAGAAGCAGCACCGAGAGTCAAACTTTCTATGAGTCGTTAGATTAGAAAAAATGATCCTCCTCATACGTGTTTAAGGGATACAGGTTTGAATAATATGTTGGACAAGTTCCGAACTGGCATACATCATGCTCCCGATATTGTTCCCAAATCTAATGTTGGAGAGGAAGAAATCTATAGTCTTCCTCATACAGAATCGGCGAAATATATGAAGAATATGGATAATGTAAATGTACCCCTTTTCAAAAGCACAAACATCTCTAACTTAGGTTGGATGTCAAAATGTTTCATATCAAATGTCGGAATAATTGGACTAATAAGTCTTTTGATTAGTTTCTTAAGATGTGAAGAGAGACTTATCCTGAAGCAACATTGCCGAAAAATTTTACAGAGATGAAGAAGATCTTGAAGGAGATTGGTTTCGGTTATGAGAAAATCGATCCGTGTCCGAACGATTGTATGTTGTACTGGATAGAGGATAAGAACTTATAGAAATGTAAAATTTGCAACTTATCGAGATGAATCGTATCTCGAAAGGATAACGGTGAAGATGAATCTACACTCGATACTTCTAGATGGATTCCGAAAAAGATTTTGCGATATTTTTCAATCAATCAAACACTTCTGCGATTATTTCTGTCATCAAAAACTGCTAAAAGCATGACATGGCATGAAAATGATTGCACTAAGGACGGAGTTTTACGGCATCCGGCCGATGGTGAAGAGTGGAAATAAATGGGTGTTTCTTGTAGTGGTGGTCTAAAGGATAGAGGACGGACAATAAGATCAATGCCCACCAAATATTACACAGGACGAGGATCGTGATGATGATATAGATGGCCGAGGAGGAAGCATGTTTCTTCAGATTGTGGTTCTGAGTGTGGTACAAATAATTGTTAGAGAGAGGTTTGCTTTGAGTTTGTTGTTTTTCTTTTTAGTTGTTTGTCATTCTTTTTCTTTTTGTTCTCCTTTTTTAATTTTTGTCATGGCGTAAGTTTGGTTAAAATTTCCATTTAATGAAACACGGATGTTAATACTGTAATTACCTCCATGCTTCAAATTCTCGTACTGTTTTTAGTTCAACAAATTACACTCGTAGAGTGCCATAGTTAAGCAATCATGGATCCTCAAATCCGATGCTAATGTTGGACTGTTGCCTTGTACCAAAAGGATGGGTTACTGCAAACTAACCTTTATAGAACAAAGAATTTTCTATCACCAAACAGAAATATTAATTAATCAAAACAAAACAAAAAGATTAAAACAAAAGCAAATCACTTTATAATTAGAACATTGAAATAGTGTTTTAAAAAAGTGTATCAAGGCCACTTTTGTCCTCATGATAAATAGCACAATAAGGAAAGGAGTGGTTATGAGCCCCATGTGAATTGCTTGGGCTTTACTCGACCACCCATTATTCATAGAGAGCATATGTAGGGCACGTAGCAATTTGCATATGAAGCCTACACATGCATGCACATTTGGCACCTATAATATATATGTCTCCAAGTTATGCTATAATTGTACTGACAAACAATTAGTTTCATTTGTATAATGAGATTTGGGGATGATTGATGTTGGGCGGTCCTTTAGTTTACTAAAGGTGTTAGAATATAAATATAGGTGCGCCTTCAACCCTCATCATACAGTATTAGAGATGTATCATTCAACTGCAAATTCTAGAACAGGAACCCGATCATAGTATGTGAGGCTTTCCTCTATTGTGCAAATATAATTAATATGCCGCACAAAAAGATATCCAAAATCTATAAATCGAAAACATTGAGAATTGATACATGTAGAAAGAATATTGAAACAAAAATCTAAATTTAAGGAATATTAGCAACACTTACTTTGAAGCAACACTGTGATTGATGACTCTAATTATTTACTGGATTAAAAATAGCCCCCGGTAAGTCGATAATTAAATCACCATATGTCTTCAAATATTGAATGTTTAGGAGAACGGAGAGCAAATTAACTTTCTTTAGTGAATGTTAGAATATAAAACATATTCTCTCAATTTTCGTCATAACTTTTGAGTTTTGGTACAGTGGAAGGGACATTTCATATGGTATCAGACCAATTCAGGTTTAATTTCCATCGGGCACATATTAAATATGGCTTTATTGAATTAAAAATACCACTGTGCAAAAACCTAGATTTCGGCTTTCGATCCATGGAGCGTGTTAAAATATAAAATATATTTTCCCAACCACTACTATAATAAGGGGTTGCCCCTGCGGATAAAGCCATAGAGGCAAAGCACCGTCCTTACGGATATATTCGTAGAGGCTAGAAAATTCTCCGTAGGTGCAATCGTCTCAGGTGCAAGCCTTCGCCCTGAACATGCCCCTACGGAGTAAAAATTACCCCTACGGTTTAATCCGTAGGGACTCATGTACCTACGGTGTAATCCATAGGAACAAAATATTTATTTAATTTAGTGGTTTATAAAATAAAATGCTTGCCCCTCCGGTGCTATCCGAAAGGACAACTTACAGCCCCTACGGAGGTAGCCGTAGGTCTAGATATAATCCCCTACGGATATATCCGTAAGGGCAAGTGTGTAACTCCTGTTATTGAGTCCATAGGGGAAAAATATCAGTTATCCTGATATTTTTTCCCTACAGATAAATATGTAGGGGCAAACATTGGATCTATCCGTAGGTGCAACTAATGGTCCTACAACTTAATCCAGAGGGACATAATATCAGGGTTTTTTTTTAAAAAAGGGCTTCCTGTTTTTAACCCGCCCTGTGCACAATAATATATACATCATACGATATCAGGATAAATATAATAGAAATAGACATAATATAGAAATATTCATAATCAACCATGTCACGCATAATATATAATAGAAATAGACACACAGAATACGATATCAGGATAAATCATCGTTCATAAACAACCACCAACCATTATCGTCCAAAATTTATACAATATGTATCAGATAAGTATATACATTCTCAAAAATATAAATAAAGCTATCCCAACTCGGTCCAGCTCCTCCACCTCTGATAATCGACGTAATCTGGCGCATCTGCTCCTCGGTGCAGCCCTGAATCGTCAAAAACTCGACCAATGAAGAAGCGGATTGTGCAGGAGTTTGAGCGGGCTGTGGAGCTGCAGGAGTGGTGTAACACCCTAATTCATTTATAACAGTTCTATTTTGAATATTTCTTTATTTATGGTATTTTCTTGATTTACTGTGTTTTGGGTGCGAATTGTATTTTGACATCTGTATGTGCATCCGACCCGACCCACATGCTTGAAATCTATCTTGATTCATGTTTATGATTTATCCTGATTTGATACGTGGACTCGTACACTTTTATTTGCATACTAGCATTTTACATGGCATCTGCATTTTAATATAACATTTAAGTCACATAAAATAGTTTAAAAATACATTGCATGGCCTGCATGATACCCCTGACCCTGTGGTAGCATTCGCGCATCTTATTCTCATCCCATTCAGTGAAACAGACTTGTTTGGATGGCTACACGCACGTACGTACATCCGTTCTTGGGGGTATGCATTTTCGTTACCCGGATATCCGATTTTGGTTTTGGTTGACATGTATATTTTTCATATTTTAAAACTGGATTTTTAGACCCGACCTGGGCATATTTTAGAGTAAGTTTGTATTTACTAGAATATCGAATTTTATATTTTAAATATTAATCAACAGTTTATGATTTAAAATAACGAAAAGATTTTTTAAAATTAAAATCCTAACTTAAACATCCCCCCCTCTCTCTTCCTTTCCTTTTCTCTCGCTGAACCACTCACTCTCTCTCTCCCCCACTCACTCTCTCTCTCTCTCCCTTTCTCTCTGCTCTCGATCTCTCTCTTTCTCATCTCGCGAACACTGTTCGCTTCTCGATTCTGCTCACCCCCTCCGCGATCTGCTCACCTCCCTTCTCTTCTTTCTCTCTTCTCTATTTAACATCCCCGAGCCTCCACGAGAAACCCATGCAAACTCCGCCTCCTCCTCAAACCCTAACCCTAACTCCTCGGCCCTTGACCTCGCTCCTCAACCCTCGTCATCATCTCCTTCTCATCTCCATCATCTCCCTCTTCCACCCCTCTTCTTCCAAAACCCTACGAACCCTAGCTCCTCAACCTTACACCGCCGACGACCCTCATCTCCTCGTCGTCGCCAGCACCTTCTTCTCTCCTCCATCTCCATCTTCTCCAACCTCGAGCGCTACCCAAGATCCCTGCACCCAGAACCCAACCTGCACACCAAACCTAGCTCCTCACTGCCGATCCCAGGGACCCTTATCTCACCTGCACCTCGCTGCCGGTGACCCCGACACCATCACCTCGTCTTCCCTGACCCCTGTGCACCAACCCCAGTGAGCACCATTCCCCTCTTCTTCTTCTTCTTCTTCTTCTTCCTCTTCTTCTTTTTCTTTTCTTGAATCTTGTTTTTTCCAACGATCGTCGGAGTCGGATCGCCGCTGCCAATCCAGATGATCCAGTGAACGTACCTTGCCTGCATGATCACCTTCTCGCCTTGCCTAGACCCATCCCGCGTGCCGTGTGTGCGTTGCGATGATTTACCGACGTCGGACGTGTCGTACATATCCGTATTGTGATCCATCGAGGCAAGTTTATCTTGCTACATGCTATTATATATGTTACATCCATATTAATAATAATATTTAATATTTAGTGTATTGTACATCCCCTGTTATCATTTTACTGTTTTACGACGTCCGTTTGCATCCGTACAATTTATTTCATATCTTGCATGCAAGTTTATGTTGCTACATGCTATACTACTATATTTTAAATCCATTTGAATAATAACATCACATAATGTTTAGTTAAGCATCCCATATTATCATTTTACTATTTTACCGATTTCGGATATCCGTGTGCATCCATATCGTTATTTACATATCTAGTCACATACTAATTCATCTTGCTACATGCTAGGTATATGCTTATGCATCCATATGAGTAAAATGTTACCCGTTTATCATATTATACATCCATACTAAAGTTTTATCGTTTTTGGATACCTGTTTGCATCCATAATATTTAGTATATATATAGCTGCATCTACTTATCATATTAGTTCATGTTATTATTGTAGAAACACCCCATACTTAATAAAGTGCATCCTACCTAGTCTTGAAACTGTAATATAACCCTAATCGATATTTGTGCATCCATACCATTAATTTTATATCTATTCGCATACCATGTCACATTGTTACATATTATTGTTATAGTGATACCCCATGCTTGATATTGTGCATCCTACTTAGTCATTATGTAACCCCTGATAGATAATTGTGCATCCATACTTTTACTGTACATCCGTACTTTTACCCTGATCCAATACTTGCTTCATTTTACTGTTGAGCACCCATGTGATACACTGTGCACCAGTTGACATGACCTGATATACCATTACTTGACATGTTACCTGATCCTGTTTCTAATGCCGACAATCCTGACATGTTGTCCCGATGGACATATCCTGTTGTCTGTATAGACAAACCTGTTCCTGCTTGATCCTGTGTTGGCATTAGCTTCAGATTTATTAATACCCGACTTGAACACATAACTTGGGGGTATGGGGAAATCAAGAATGTAACTGAATATAAATCAAAGGGCTATTACATCATGTTATTGTGGTCCCGTGGGGAATGAACGGGACATAGACTCACGGACTATCATATCTTGTTACCGTGGTCCCGTGGGGAATGAACGGGGTATAAACCGATAGATTACAATGAGGATTACATTAATTGATTTCGAATAATTTTAGAATAGATAACCCAGTAACACAGTTTAGTTTTATCGCTGCACTTCACATATACTGTTACACTTCACTGTTCTATATCCTTGTTGACTGGTTATATTCATGTTACTATTTATACTCATGCCTGCATGCCTTGTTACCTCCTTATTATATTATTATTGATATTATGACGCACTGACTTCTTGGTTTTGCATGGCCCAGATTCTCTATCTCTATCACAAGCCGTTCAGGAGTACTTCAGCCAACAGGCCGAGCAGTGAGGACCCGTTAGTATTTTAGTTTAGTTTTCTTTCAGCATTTTCATTCTTGATGTGAGCCTGTATTTGGGACGTACTTTCCAAATTGTTATTGTTATTTGGATCTATTGCTTCCGCATAATATTTCTTAACTTGTTTATTCTGGCTTATGGACATGTACTAGATAGTTTATTTTATTTCTACTGTTCTTGATATCTTTTAGACAGCTGTAATGTGACTGTGGAGGGATATTTTCTAGCCACAGGTAGCATAGTTGGATCTGTCGTGTGCCGATCTTAGCGCACTCTGGAAAGCGGGGCATGACAAGAGGTAAGTGCAACCGCAGCCGAGATAGTGGCTTGTGGAGCCGCAGCCGAAGGAGATGCATGTGGATCCGCAGCCGAAGTACCCTGTCGCATCTGTTCAATTTTGTGTGTAATAAACGAGTAAGAACTCTATATTAGTCGAATTAGTTTCATTATCAGGTTATTGTGAAACCCCAATTTAAGATTAATCAAAGTTAAGCCTACAATTAAAAAAGCTAAGGCTACTAATATTGGATATGTTACTATCTATAATATGATATAATATTTTACTATTAAGTAGTATACATTCCATCATCTCCTTCAACTCCTGGACGGTGGTCTTCAAGATGGCAACATCTTGCTTTAGAGGTCTCTCAAGGGGGTAAGTGTTGGATATAGTACCCTCTAAGTCAATTATTGGATCGCAGGTACGTGATTGCAATGATTGAGGGAGGACCTATACCGATAAAACAGTCTTACTCGAGATGATAGTATGCTATCTGGTTTGTCTTTATCATTATGTATATGTCAATAGAGTCCATAGGATTCTTGTTTGACTATCAGCAGTATGATGGCGATCATATATGTGGGAGCTCGGGTCTATAAGCACATCCTTAAAGTGTCCCTAGTCGTGGGTTTCGAGATAGGGCATCGATGCTCCAGAGTAGACTAGTGTATACAGTCGAGACCCCGACGAGGGGCGGTGGTCGGTCTTACAAGCCACTGGTGTCAGTTGGATCACCTAAGATGTATACAGGTGCTCATTGGGTTATGAGTACACCGGACAGGACTCGCTGGAAACATGCTAGTTGGTATTATACATATCGTCAAATAGCAGTTACCTGGTGACATGTGTACAGGTTAGTTCATCGACCTGAGGTCGTCATTTATCTCGTGTGAGTTCCTACTGTGCTTTGATTTATACCCTACCACGGGTCAAAGGTGTCACGACCCGAAAGTACGGAACGTGACTGGCACTTAGATTACGAGACGTCTAAAGGAGTAACGTAACCTAAGTCAGCCAAAGCCCAGAAGAATCTAAACCAAAAACAAAAGAGAGTGAAGGAAAACCTTACATGAAAGCAATTTTTTTAAAATCAATCAAGTTGCATAGAATCCCTTTTTAAAAACATCAAAAATTTCCGAAAATTTCGGCAGAGTCTCCCCTGTATTTTCTATCCCCCAAAATGGGTACAACAAGATATATATAACCTGTAATCATAAATGGCATCCCCAAGCGGGAGCTAGATCTTCGCCCAAGGCGGATTACAACCACACGCAATATATAAATAATATCAAGAAAAGTGCATAAAAGAAATGCAAAATATCAGAAAACACACGTCGGCTCAAGTGAGCTCGACCCAAAAGAAACCACATATACAAATCTCTCAGTCTCATCACTAGGTCGCATATACAAATAGAAAGTGGTAGATGGAGAATACTAGATACAATGATAGAGCAAAAGAAATAAAGTGTGCTCGCAACCCACCTACGGGCGATGTCGCGAGTCTGAGCAAAAGGAGCTGATGATAAGATAGCCGCCGCTACAAGGATGACGGGTCCGACCTGCAAGACACTGTGGCACAACGGGGGTGAGTTGCCAGCTCGTGAGTAGAATATAACATTTAGTAAGGCAATCGTAAGAATGCACGCAATGCGTCACAACATGTATGTCCATATGTGATATAATATCTCTAGTATGCATGCACATGTATGCAATGTCATTACTAAATCTTTAAGTGTTTTAAATACTAAGGGTACTGCATTCTTAACTTTAGAAAATGAATATCTTTATAATAGCTAAGTACCATCAAGAAATCATCTGAAAACCCGTGTCAATCATCGACACCAAATATGAAATCAAATCTGTCTCAATATCTCACTGTATCAATGTCTCAAATATCGGGCTCCGTCAGTCTGGATCGGCCCATATCATCAAATCTCACGACAACGGTCGGTATCCTCCGAATATCCGCCGCGCCAGACATCACCGGTAGGTAGTCTTCCCCTGCCAGGCTCATCGTCTACAACTCGATCTTCTTGCCCCGGGGTACCATACCGGGCCCGCCATGTACCCGAGACGGTTCATCCACTCCTCGAATCGGGTCTCGAAATCCAACAGAAAACATGAAAACTCATGGTAGACAATACATACATCACGAGAAAACCTCAACTTGTTTTAAAAATGATAAATATAAGCTTTTGTTAAATTCTTGCGGTTTTCCCCAAAAATCCAGAAATCGCAGCAATACTGAAATGCTCAAGAAAAATCATAATGTCCACCTGTTATATATGATAAATGTCTATGATAACAAGGTATGCGATGTGAATTGTGGCTAAATCTATGTAAGTATGATGATGATGCGAGGTATATATATATGCCATGCAATTTCATATATCATGTATGATGCAAGTGGCGATACTAAACTAAACAGGTTCTATGGTGCACGTGGCATGGCAATTACCAAAGGCGTGTGTCACATGAATAGTGCGCGTGCAACAGATGCCAATGGTAATGATGTTCGTGTCCTACGAAGTGATATCGCATATGTGCATATGAATATCCATGCAATCTAGCATACTATTAACTATAAAGGTATGCAGTGTAAATAAAAGGGTAAGCTAACTAACAATATAAATCTTGCAAGAAATAGGGTAATCCTAACTAGGGGGCGCTTCGCGCTATCCAGAGGATTCCCCCATAGATGAATACATCTACTCACCTGAATGCCTCCGCTAATCCGATCCGACCACCGCCTTGCCTTTACTGAAAGGTTCCTAGGCACCCTATAGAGGTCTCACAAGGCATCAACCATGCCAATTTCAAAAATTATGGGTGTCGAGAAACCCTAATACGGATCGTCGGCTAGAATTCTAGGCGAAACATGAATCTAGTTAACACTTTAACTAAAGGAGAGAGACTACAACCTTTGTAGATCCAGTTTTCCACTTCCTTAGCTCCACGTAGTCGTCCCCTCGCTGTCCATCTCGAATCTCGGACTCTCGCGTCGGCTTCATCAGAGAAATGAGCGGAATAGGTCGTCGGCTTCGTGCCGAAGATGATCTACGTCGAGGTTGCACAAGTTCAAGCTCCAACTTCACCAAGTTGTGAAACTTGTGAAGAAAACACCCAAAACAACTTGGCAAGAGGTAGAGGGTGAAGAAATAGGAGGTGGGTTCACTTTAGAATTGGATTTCACTCACTTTTGCTCAAGTTGCCATTGATGGACCTTAAGCTTTTCTTGAAGAAGAAGATGATCAAGAAGAAGAAAGAATATGATAAGTTTTTTAAAATGAAAAAGAAAACAATTCTTATCATATCCTAACTAAGGTTAAGTGTAGAGAATATACCATGGTTACTTGAGAGGGTTAGGGTTAAGCATGAAGACAAGAATGGTTGCATAAGTCAAAGCTTCATGAAGCTTCAACTAGAAACAAAAGAAGCCACCATCTTTATCTAAATCATTTCCAAATAAATAAACAAATAAATAAATGAAAAAACAAAACCCTAATCATCTCTTAACCATGGTTTAATCCTCTACACTTAACCAAATGATCAAGTATCATCAAACATGATACAAATGTGTGCACAAAAGTATATCACATATACTTCTTGCACATCAAGTGAGAAAATCCATATAAAGTGAACCAATACTAGTTAATGCAATGCAATATATCAAATATATAATTATACATTAAATCATTAAATCAACATTTGATTCAATGATCCGGTCATGTCGTACATAACCGACTAGAATCCAATGTATCGATTTATCGAATCAATGATTTGATAACTAGGTCATATCGAATATAACCAATCGAAACATATATCGCGAGAATGAAATGCGGTATCACATACACGCATTATTCTCGGTCCTGCACATATCTCATATGCGCTCCTATTTCGTTTCGCTTGAGCCAGGAAATCTCTGTGTAGGACTCTAAAGACTCGTCAATACGCCGGTAGTAGATGATGGTCATATCAAGCACCCACAAGCCGCAAGCGGTCTGCTAAACGTAACGGCCATCCGGGTATTGAGCGATCAAAAGATCGATGAGCTAGCCCGCTCACACTCCTGTGAATCCAACCAGTAACACTTACCGTACAGTCCGGTCTGTTCGTCTGATATGTCGCATATCAAGTCTAGGGGTGGTAAACGTCAGACCCCAATAACCGATAAGTCGTGCCGATGTGAGGCTCATAACGGTTCGAGAAACTACTGGTAACACTTACCAGCAAATCTCTGATCAGCCCTGGCCAGGGACTTCCCTGTTACGGCCAATCGAGCACAGCGCAACATCAACCCCCAATACCGGGAGAGACGAAACCCCTCCTATCGCTCATTGCCTCCATGTGACTTGGGACTGTACCCAAAGACCACCGTTTTGCACGCCCTCATGGACGTGGTAAGGTGGAGATCAAAGCACAGTGGGAATCACACAAGACTCTATGACGATCTCGGGTCTACAGACTAACCTGCACAAGTGTCACCTGAGAACTGCCATCTGACGTGAGGTATAATACCATCTGGGAGTTTTCGGTGAGTCCGTCCAGTGTACCCAGTCTCCACTGAGCACCCGTACACCATCTCTGATGTCAAACACCAATGGATATGGGATCATCCATCGCCCATCCCATGGGTCGAGAAGCGTATACGCTAGTCTACTCTGGTATATCGATGCCCCGTCTCGATACACCCATGACTAGGGACCTTGAAGAATGTACTTATGGACTACCATGTCCCCACTAGTATGATCTGCATCATAGTCCTGGTAGTCAAGTACACATCCTAAGGGCTTTACCAACATGTAACCATAAGACAGTTTAAAGAGACTAGTGTACATGTTAAGATAAAGAGTAACCAGATAGCATACTATCATATCGAGCAAGAAAGTCATCTCTATATATGTCCAAGAATCCAATATAACATACATCATCTGTACAATACTGGCCTCTAAGGCATACATACAACTAACAATCTCCCACTTGCACTAGGGCCAGCTGCTGTAGTATCGCATACCGAGCATCCCGAAGAGTCTCTCAAATTGTATCTGGGGAATGGCCTTCGTGAGTGGATCCGCCGTGTTGTTCTTCGTGTCAACCCTCCTGACCTCGATCTCCGGCGATCAACTATCTTCCGGATCAGGTGATACCGCCTCAGAATATGCCTGGACCGCTGATGGGACCTGGGTTCCTTGGCCAAAGCCACCGCTCCATTGTTATCGCAATACAAAGGTATTGGACGCTCAATGGATGGAACCACTCCAAGTTCAGTAATGAACTTCTTGATCCAAACAGCCTCTTTGGCAGCATCGTTGGCAGCGATGTATTCAGCCTCCATCGTCGAGTCTGCTACGGTTTCTTGCTTGGAACTCTTCCAGCTAACCACCCCTCCGTAAAGGGTAAAGACAAAGCCCGACTGCGACTTAGAGTCGTCCTTATCACTCTGGAAGCTCGAATCGGTAATGGACTCCACTTGGAGCTCTCCGTTACCATATACCAAGAACATATCTCTAGTCCTTCGTAAGTACTTGAGAATGCTCTTCACAGCTATCCAGTGACTCTCTCCAGGATCATCTTGATACCTGCTCACGACACTTAGTGAGTATGCTACATCGGGTCTGGTACATAGCATCGCATACATGATAGAGCCTACTGCCGAAGCATAGGGTATCACTTGCATGCGAGCTCTCTCCAAATCAGTCTTGGGAGACATCTCTTTGGAGAGAGTGACTCCAGAGATCGTGGGCAAGTTCCCACGCTTGGATTCTTCCATACTAAACCTCTTTAGTATGGTGTCAATGTACCTGGATTGGGACAATCCCAATATCCTTTTGGATCTATCTCTATAGATCCTGATTCCCAATATGCAAGAGGCATCACCAAGATCTTTCATTGAGAATCTTTGTGATAAGAAGAGCTTGACCGATTGCAGCATAGGAATATCATTTCCTATCAAGAGTATGTCGTCTACGTACAATACGAGGAAGACAACCTTACTCTCTGCCACCTTCTTGTAGATATAAGGTTCATCTGGATTTTTGACGAAATCAAACTCTTTGATAACGACGTCAAAGCAGATGTTCCAACTCCGCGATGCTTGCTTTAATCCATAAATGGATTTAAGCAGCTTGCACACCTTCCCGCTGCTCCCACTATCTACGAAGCCCTCTGGCTGAGTCATGTACACGCACTCTTCTAAATCACCATTTAGAAAGGCGGTCTTAACATCCATTTGCCAGATTTCGTAATCATGATATGCAGCGATGGCAAGCATGATCCGGATGGATTTAAGCATAGCCACTGGAGAAAAGGTCTCATCATAGTCCACACCTGGTCTTTGACGAAAACCCTTTGCTACAAGTCTAGCTTTGAAAGTCTCCACTTTCCCATCTACACCAAGTTTCTTCTTGAAGATCCACTTGCTCCCGATGGGTTTTACCCCTTCAGGAGCAACTTCCAAAGTCCATACTTTGTTGGTGTACATGGATTCCATCTCGGACCGCATAGCATCCAACCATTTCACTGAGTCCCTACTCGTGATGGCCTGCTCGAAGCTAGTTGGGTCATCATCCTCCATGATGCAATCCTCGCTCCCACCATCCATGAGAAAACCGTAGTATCTCTCAGGTTGGGGAGGAACCCTACTAGATCGGCGGAGTGGCTGGGGTTCATCGGGAACTACGGAATCCTCTGGTTCCACCAGATCTTCTGTTGTAGCTTCTGCAGCTGGAACTTCTTCCAGTTCTACCTCATGACCACTAATCTCTTTTTCAAGAAATTTCTTTTCTAAAAAGGTGGCATGCCGAGAAACAAACACTCTTTGTTCCTCAGGGTGGTAGAAGATATGCCCTTGAGAATTCTTGGGATATCCTACAAATTTGCATAGAACAGACCGTGCCTCGAGTTTGTCCGGATTTTGTCATTTGACATAGGCTGGACAACCCCATATCTAAACATAGTTAAGACATGGTCTCTTCCCTTTCCATATCTCATATGGAGTGGTGGGCACAGATTTGGTGGGGACCATATTCAATAGATGTATGGCTGTCTCAAGCGCATACCCCCAGAAGGAAATAGGTAACTCAGCTGTGCTCATCATAGAGCGCACCATATCTAATAGGGTGCGGTTCCTCCGTTCTGATACACCGTTGTGCTGTGGTGTATATGGAGAAGTCAGCTGAGAGAGAATCCCATTCTCTTTTAGGAAGTCCAGGAATTCATTGCTCAAGTATTCACCTCCTCGATCAGATCGAAGGATTTTAATACTTTTTCCGGTTTGGTTTTCGACTTCTTGTTTATATTCTCTAAATTTCTCAAAAGTTTCAGACTTGTGTCTTATCAAGTACACATGTCCGTATCTTGAGAGATTGTCAGTGAATGTAATGAAGTACGAAGAACCATCCCTGGCATGTGTAGACATGGGACCACATACATCACTATGTATTAGTCCCAAGAGTTCGGTAACTCTTTCTCCGTGTCCCGTAAATGGAGTTTTGGTCATTTTGCCTTTGAGACATGACTGGCAAGTGTCATAAGATGAAAATTCGAATGGTTTCAAATATCCATCCTTATGCAACTTAGCCAGTCGTGTCGCATTGATGTGACCCAGTCTACAATGCCACAAGAAGGATTCGTTCAGTTCTGAACTCTTCCTCTTGTGTGTGCTTGTTATGCTCAGAATTGTTGATTGATTTAGAACATAAATGCCATTGCACAACGTGCCTGATCCAACCAACTTTTGGTTACGGAAAATGTTCATAACATTGTCCTGTAATACAAAATTATATCCCTCTTTACTTAATAAAGAAACCGATATAATTTTGCATATCAGGTTCGGCATGTAATAGCATTCGTTCAGAACCAATGTATTACCAGTTGGTAATACAAGGTGATATTCCCCGACA
This sequence comes from Agapanthus africanus, assembly GCA_030015575.1. Classification (NCBI taxonomy): domain Eukaryota; kingdom Viridiplantae; phylum Streptophyta; class Magnoliopsida; order Asparagales; family Amaryllidaceae; genus Agapanthus; species Agapanthus africanus. Next base: position 519,361,965 of record CM057343.1, read on the forward strand.
GTCTTAGCTGCAACAATTGCACCATTTCCAACTCTAATGTCTTTATCACCTTCTCCAAGTTCTCTACCTTTCCTAAGCCCATGTAACTGATTACATATATGGGATCCCGACCCGGTATCTAATACCCAGGACGTAGAGCAAATGGAGAAACAGTTCTCTGTAACGAACACACCCGAAGAAAATGCATCATCGTGTACTTTCTTCATTCGGGTGGCATGGGAATCCTGGTATTCCCCTATATCCTGTTCAATCCTATAACTCTTATAGGAAAGAACGGAACCAACGTTCCCCAGCACACTATAACATGCGGGTTCGGTCAATACATCCATATTATTATCTTTATTAAGGCATGAAATGGTCGCTACCTGGAGAGAGAGAGAAGAAAACACTTTAGCGTAAGCTCGTGCAAGATCAGATTGGTTATTATCTTATCTAATCAGGATGGCTCCCACTGTTTTTATCAAATCTTCCTTCAAACCCTAAAAGGAAAGACTAGCCGGGATTAATTACACACTACAAGTTCGCCAATCTTTCAGCCAGGCCAGTGTCGGTAGTTTGAGGGAGGTCCCCCGTGCTTTCGCACGAACCTAATTAATGTAAACCTCGTTTTCCCAGAGGCGTAACCTCGTTAACACCTTTCTAGACACCTACTTGATCGGCTAATTGTAATGTGTAAAACTCTCCCAGGAGTAACTCTTACTCGCAGTGGGTATCGGGATCCAACTATCTCATAGAAGGTATGCAATCTCATTGCAAATTTCAACACTTGAAATTCCCGATAATACTTTTGCCCCTAGCGTGCTATGATCTTGACGAAAGCCAACAAACCACAGCCCGCTAGTCAAGTTCAACCCGTACATTTCTTGACTGAATTAAACCCACCTACACGACCCTTGACGAAAGCCAACAAAGCCGTACGACTACCCTAATCCAGTCGCATCATATGCAGCAGATAAACAGCACATAGCTACCGCACACTACACCTTGACGAAAGCCAACAAATGTAGCACGAATACTATATGTAACTTATCTGAAATGACGGAGGGCTACGCAGGTTTTTCTGAAAGCCATGAGCGTAATAAACTTGATATCGTTGTAGAATCAAATGAAGTTTTGAAATGGAGTGATTTTGAGGCTTTTCTAGTTTTGCTAAAGGAGTCACTCCCGGTGAAGGGATCTCGGTCCTTTCCTTGTCGAATGAGGTGCGGGATATATCATATATATCGCTGTGCAAAGCAAAAACCCAAAAGCAGTCAAAAGCAAACCGAGTGTGTAGCATCTGCCAGTTATTGCTAAAGGAGTCACTCCCGGTAAAGGGATCTCGGTCCTATCCTCAAAGAATAAGGTGCAGGGTATATCATATATACCGCTATGTAAAGAAAGAACTGTAGCTACCTGTTTTGTTTTAAAATTTTATTTTACAACATCTCAGGTTTCTTTTCTTTCATTAATCACATTAATGAAGTCCCATCATTTAAATACCTAAACATCACAGATAGATATGACGTACACTTATGCCATCCGCATTCGCCTCGATGTCCCCTCGTGCACTTTTAGGTTAGGTAACTAACGACAGAGCAGGGCAGGGCTAGCGCGGGTGTAAAACATAAGTAACGTCTATATAATATATCATATATACTATATACTATATCCATCACAGAATCACATCACAGATATCGCAGCAGAAGAAACATATGAAATATTGGATATACTAGGACGTCCGTGTTTTCAATACGAGCCAGTATAAAACACGGATTCCACGGTCGTGATGAATAGCCAATCCCACACCCCTAGACCCCTATGAAAGCGGCAAGCAACCCTGCCAATTCTAGGGTTAGGAGACCCGGACTCGACTCCTCGAGATGGTCTCCCACTGGACCCCAGAACCCGGTTACTTATGCTCCCCTCCTTGGTTCTATCCTAATGCGGAAAAGTAAATAATATACAAAAGGTGACAACTTCCGCTACCTGGAAGCGCCCCAAATAAAAGAATATACATACAAGTTTTTACATGAATGAAAATGAAAAACACTCATCTCACATAAAAACCCCCGGCTATTCGAACACGACGATCCAATATAACATATCCAGCAACACATAACATCACATGTCATCAACGTAAGTAAGTATGCATACCCCAATTGTCGTTGACGTATAGCAATGAAACCGGCGATATGAACATACTACACTTACGGTCACAGAAAAGAAAGTGTAAAACTACAACAATTGGAATCCGCAGCTTCTTTAGACATCGCATGCCTAATCAAATGAAATACTTAGACATCACATGCCTAACAGTTATAAACCCTGCATTTTAGTCTCATTATCGAAAACTCTTTTCAATATCAAGTAAAACTAAACTGCTAGATTTATAACATTCATTCAGTTATCTCATAACTGTTTGTGAATTCCAATTATTGTATCACATTCCAGATAAACAGAAAATGTTAAACTTTCCGATCGAACAGTCGAATACCCAAGTTTTCCCGATACAGCTCAACACATGAAATAAGTCTAACAACATTCAGTTCGTGCCTCAGTACCAACGGTCCAGCCGTAGAAGGGTCAAGCCAACGCCTCACATGTGGCACGCCGTACTGCCCCAAACCCGAAGGTTCAAAGGACAGTTCAAGACGGTCACATAATCGAGTTAAGGTTTGTTGTCTTCTAGAGGGTCATCGCGTTACTTGCACTACTTAGAACGTCGTTAAACTACGGAAAAATCCAACACTTGGAAAAAATTGGGTATTTGTATCCGGTCGAACTTTTTAACATATTCTAAAAATTATCCGGAAAAACACTTAGACAAGGTTTGATAATCCGATCGAAACAACAAAGCTCTAAAACACCCCAGAAAATTCAACTCTTGAATAATTATTAAAAATACCCATAAAACTCAGCTGCAGAAAATAAGAATTACTGTGCAAACAATATTGCGCAATGTGAACAGTAGGCGGCGGAACCGCGGCAGAAGCCATGCTTCTGCCGCGTTTCCGCGGCTGTTTAGATGAATCATGAGCTCGTGTTTCACCATAATTCTTAGATCTTCCTGCTGAATTTTTAGGCATTTTTAATCTGGAAAAATCCCAGATTTTAGAAAAAGTCCAGAGAGCACTCGGGTTTTAGGGTTTCGGGTTCGTTCGGATTTCAAACGTCGTCTAGACTTCGCCTAAGGCTCTAGCTAGGCTCTGATACCAGTGAAAAGTTCCTAGGCACCCTATAGAGGTCTCACAAGGTATCAACCATGCCAATTTCAAAAATTATGGGTGCCGAGAAACCCTAATACGGATCGTCGGCTAGAATTCTAGGCGAAACATGAATCTAGTTAACACTTTAACTAAAGGAGAGAGACTACAACCTTTGTAGATCCGGTTTTCCACTTCCTTAGCTCCACGTAGTCGTCCCCTCGCTGTCCATCTCGAATCTCGGACTCTCGCGTCGGCTTCATCGGAGAAATGAGCGGAATAGGTCGTCGGCTTCGTGCCGAAGATGATCTATGTCGAGGTTGCACAAGTTCAAGCTCCAACTTCACCAAGTTGTGAAACTTGTGAAGAAAACACCCAAAACAACTTGGCAAGAGGTAGAGGGTGAAGAAATAGGAGGTGGGTTCACTTTAGAATTGGATTTCACTCACTTTTGCTCAAGTTGCCATTGATGGACCTTAAGCTTTTCTTGAAGAAGAAGATGATCAAGAAGAAGAAAGAATATGATAAGTTTTTTAAAATGAAAAAGAAAACAATACTTATCATATCCTAACTAAGGTTAAGTGTAGAGAATATACCATGGTTACTTGAGAGGGTTAGGGTTAAGCATGAAGACAAGAATGGTTGCATAAGTCAAAGCTTCATGAAGCTTCAACTAGAAACAAAAGAAGCCACCATCTTTATCTAAATCATTTCCAAATAAATAAATAAATAAATAAATGAAAAAACAAAACCCTAATCATCTCTTAACCATGGTTTAATCCTCTACACTTAACCAAATGATCAAGTATCATCAAACATGATACAAATGTGTGCACAAAAGTATATCACATATACTTCTTGCACATCAAGTGAGAAAATCCATATAAAGTGAACCAATACTAGTTAATGCAATGCAATATATCAAATATATAATTATACATTAAATCATTAAATCAACATTTGATTCAATGATCCGGTCATGTCGCACATAACCGACTAGAATCCAATGTATCGATTTATCGAATCAATGATTCGATAACTAGGTCATATCGAATATAACCAATCGAAACATATATCGCGAGAATGAAATGCGGTATCACATACACGCATTATTCTCGGTCCTGCACATATCTCATATGTGCTCCTATTTCGTTTCGCTTGAGCCAGGAAACCTCTGTGTAGGACTCTAAAGACTCGTCAATACGCCGGTAGCAGATGATGATCATATCAAGCACCCACAAGCCGCAAGCGGTCTGCTAAACGTAACGGCCATTCGGGTATTGAGCGATCAGAAGATCGACGAGCTAGCCCGCTCACACTCCTGTGAATCCAACCAGTAACACTTACCGTATAGTCCGGTCTGTTCGTCTGATATGTCGCATATCAAGTCTAGGGGTGGTAAACGTCAGACCACAATAACCGATAAGTCGTGCCGATATGAGGCTCATAACGGGTCGAGAAACTACTGGTAACACTTACCAGCAAATCTCTGATCAGCCCTGGCTAGGGACTTCCCTGTTACGACCAATCGAGCACAGCGTAACATCAACCCCCAATACCGGGAGAGACGAAACCCCTCCTATCGCTCATTGCCTCCATGTGACTCAGGACTGTACCCAAAGACCACCGTTTTGCACGCCCTCATGGACGTGGTAAGGTGGAGATCAAAGCACAGTGGGAATCACACAAGACTCTATGACGATCTCGGGTCTACAGACTGACCTGCACAAGTGTCACCTGAGAACTGCCATCTGACGTGAGGTATAATACCATCTGGGAGTTCTCGGCGAGTCCGTCCAGTGTACCCAGTCTCCACTGAGCACCCGTACACCATCTCTGATGTCAAACACCAATGGATATGGGATCATCCATCGTCCATCCTATGGGTCGAGAAGCGTATACGCTAGTCTACTCTGGTATATCGATGCCCCGTCTCGATACACCCACGACTAGGGACCTTGAAGAATGTACTTATGGACTACCATGTCCCTACTAGTATGATCTGCATCATAGTCCAGGTAGTCAAGTACACATCCTAAGGGCTTTACCAACATGTAACCATAAGACAGTTTAAAGAGACTAGTGTACATGTTAAGATAAAGAGTAACCAGATAGCAAACTATCATATCGAGCAAGAAAGTCATCTCTATATATGTCCAAGCATCCAATATAACATACATCATCTGTACAATACTGGCCTCTAGGGCATACATACAACTAACATTTACGCGCCGTGTCCGATGTTTCCCTGATCGATCCTATATTTGCACAACACCAAGCATAAGATTACATAACCTAAAACGATGCAAGCCACAATATAAAAATATCGACGCTCTCGAATTAAACATAACATGCACTCGGTGCGCGGGAAAACGCACGAAAATCGCTAATCTTTAACTAGAATAGTCATTTCGGGGAAATCGACAAAACTAAAACCCGGCTAGACGAAACCCCACGTTCGCGCACTCTAATAGTCCTATACGAAACTAATTATATCGCTAACATAACGCAATTTGATCGCATTCTAATTTTTGAAAAAAACTAGTAAGCAAATTTCAACCCGATTCGATACAAACGTCGAAATTTATCGATTTAGCGAGCGTAACCTTACGCAATTAACCACTCTAACCAAATAGGTAACCAAAGCCCTAACTAAATCCATCAACCATGCTTCAAACCCTAGTTCAAAATCAATCCCATTCTTGATTTTTATGAACAATTTATTTACAACTAAATTAATACTTCAAATATCAATTTTTATCACAATTAAACTACAAGTTAATAAACTAGTTTAGAATTTCACCTCACAAGTGGAACCCTAGCATGATCAAGCCACCAAAGAAGCCTCTTTTCTTCTAGTTTTGAGCTAAATTTGGTTGAGAAGAGAGTGGATTAGGGTTTACTTTGAATGGGAGAATGAAATTTGTGAATTTTCTATGAATTTTGACATGAAAATAAAGCAAAAATGAAGTGAGAAGAGAGGGAAATTCTGCAGCTTGGGGTCGGCCAGCAGGTGAGGGAGGGTGTTGTGGGTTTATTGGAGAAGTTTCTAGGTCTAAAAACACCCCATGTTCTCATTTAATGCTTTCATATAAACATTTTACAAAAAAAACCTTATTTTACATCATTTTTCCATTAAATTTCCAACCCTAAAACCAAAATCTTGCAAGTCATGATATAATTTTATTAACACCATATTTTAGCTTATAAAGATTCCTAACTATGAAATTTACCTAATTAAATTTGTATTTATCACTAATTTAATGTATTTTAAAAAGCTTAAAATAATAGAAAAAAATAATTAATTACGAATTTTTTTTTATTTAACTAGACAATTATAAGTGACATTTTAGTGACAAAATTATAGTAATATCTTATCTAAATTTTGTATAATTAGGTCTACAATGAAAAATACCTATTTTGACTTTTTACGGAACAAGCCGAAAAATTAGCCGATTACCGAAAACTGCCTAAACGATTTCCGAAGGGTTACAAAAGGAGTCGTGCAAACAGGTATATTTTGGGTACAGTCCCGAGCCACATTGGAGGCAAGTGAGCGGATCTTCGGGGATTCGTCTCTTCCGGTATTGGGGGTGAGATCACGCTGTGTTTAGGAAAGCCATTACACGAAATCCCAGGCCAGGGTAATCGAGATTTACTTGAAGGTATTCCAGTAGTATCTCAGTGTGTTCTGGGCTGCTCTCTGACACGACTTATGCAGCTATTGGGGGTCTGACGTTTACCGACCCCCTAGGCCTAATATGCGATACTCATAGACGAATGTTCCGGACTGTACGGATATTGTCACTGTCAGGCTCAATAGGGTTTATAGATGAGTTCGCTCGTCAGTTTCCCTTCCAATCAATACATAGGCAAACCGTTACGTACAGATTGTATCTATGACGTGCTAGTGGTTATACCCAGTGCCAGTGTGTTGATGAGTCATTAGAGTCCCCCACAGACACTTTCCCAAGTTCGGGCAAAACGTTGTAGATACCGTATGGTATTATGGCAGGGTTCGGAAAATGCACGTGCGTTTTCGCACGTGTCATATTTCGGGCAGATAATACTGGTAGGCTTTGGTTTAAGCCGGATCCCAGTATTATACTGTGTAGATATAATATCTTTGTCTCAGTTGCATTTGTATTCGGTCGTAATACAAATGCGGGTATGTTTAAACTGATACAGGGTTATCCTGAAATTCGTTTCAGGATCACTTTTGGAAGTTGCCAGTTTCCAGTTTTCTATCACCCGTATTTAATATTCGGTTAAATACGGATTTGTCTTTTCGTCTTGAGGGTGAGTCATGCTTCTAGAAGGTTCTAGAAGTGGTGATTAGGCTTGTGACTCATTTGTTCATTAATGGTGCTTTAATTGTACATTTAACGTGTTCATACTTGGTGTCATTTATGAGTCATGCTTTGATGTTATGTTATGATAAGTTCAAAACTTATGGTCACCTTCTTGCTTGCTCCTACACTCACCCCATCCTTGTTATAAGTGGCCGGCCCCTTCTTTGAGGGAATGATTTGATTCATTTTTGAGAAAAAGATACAAGAAATATTGTGTATGGAAATTTCATATAGTTCAATTTCCATTGACCCGATTCCAAATGGCAACTTCATTAACCGTTCGTCCAAAACATTGGACGTAACGAGACAAAGTGTTCTACTCATTCTCTACATCAATCTTGGTCGTCTCTTTTAGCAAACTTGACGATCGAGTTGCCTCGGTTCAGAGGCGGGAGCCCGTTTAAAGATCCGTCGACGTGGTACCACCTGGACGACGAGACTGGAGTTTCAGAAGATCGAAGCCGCCGCAACAAAGCGTGGAATGATGGTTAAAAACCGAAGGACTCGGATCGTTCGGTATAACAATTCTACCCTCCTTACAATTTGTTAGTTTAGCTTTAATGGCAGATCCGGGTTATAGTACGCGATAGCGCCAGTCGTAAAGTTTTGTTCCGCATATTGGCGTCTGTTAGACTTCCGGGGCGCTGCCGCATACTTACAGTGGTATCAGAGCCTCACCATTAAGCTATACTAACTTATGCTAACGCGTTTAAAAGATCGATCGAACGGAATTTCCGAAACTACATTTTTCTGTATATAAAGTTTCTGTCGATTTTAAATCTGTTCTAAAATTCATTTTGAGCACTTCAGAAAAACAAGCAGGCTTTTTTAAGCATACCGTACAAATTTGGTCACGTGATCCAATATAACAGCCGCGGATCTGCGGTCAAACCTAGGGTTTGACCGCGCATCCGCGGCCGTTTAGTTAGAACAGTGTTGCAAAATTGTACAGGGGCTTATTTACAGGAAATTGTGGTTTTTAGTAATATTTTTTTGGGCCCATGTTTTGTTACTGTACAGTAGATGCTTATGGGGTCCACTTCGGGAAATTTTGTCGATCGAAATTTTAAACGTGTTAGCTTTCAGTATTTACATTATATCTCCGACCGGGAATGTCATTTGATCGGTAAACCGCGGCTAATTGCTATAGTTCTTTTAGACGGGTTTGCGAACGTGACATTCGCGTTGATGTTCTGTGTTGTGCTGTGATGTTGCGGATTTGTCGTGGTGGATAGCAGGGTGCAATGATTGTGCCGTTTTGGATTTATTTGTACATTTGATATTGCGGGACGAGCGTCCAACATGTGAACTGCCGTCACTGCCTGTTGTATAATATTCTTTTGGGGCACGACCGGGTTGAATCGATGTACCCGTTGTATATATTTTTTCATTTCTGTACTTGGTTTACCCTGCGACGGAGTGCACGGATAGCCGGGTTCTGGAGGGAAACGGGTCCGTATCTCATGGCTTTGAGAGGGAAAGAGACCTCACTTTAAAATTGGCAGACTATTCGCCGCACTCGTAGGGGGTACAGGTTAACCCAAGGAGGGATGCTCAATTTACAGGATTCCGTGAAGTGCCGGGTGTTCTATTCACTATGTTGTGGGGACCACCTCGCTTCAGGTTTTGGCGGGTAACTTGCCGCACCCGTAAGGGTCTAGGTTTCATTGCATAGGCTATCCACACGACCAGGGGAACTTCGGGTTTCAGTAGCGGCTCTGTGAAACCCGGGGATCCCAGATTATCTGTATTGTTCTTTGATGCTTATTATTTTTCAGTAATGTTGCATTTATCATACCTGGAGCGATTATTGTATATTAGTCTATATACTATTAGATGTTGTATATGTTTTACACCTGCGCTAGTCCAGCCCCCGCTCCGTCGTTAGTTAAGTAACCTAATGGGTGATTACGGGACCCAGTGACGAATGCGGATGGCATATACGTATATTTTATTTTCGTTCTTTTCTGGTGTGATTGATGGGACTGCATTGATTCTTATCAATGCAAGGATAAAACAAACCTATATTTGATGTTGTTGGAACAAATTTAAAAATGAGTTATTACAAAGACGTTTCCTTTTGTTTTGAATAGCGTTATTCAGTTGGAATATCCTGCACCTCATTCCACGAGGAAAGAGCCGAGATCCCTTCACCGGGAGTGACTTCTTTAGCAAAAGATTTTCGCTACTATATTTTTTATAAAAAGATATCAGGCTCCTTCAACGAGATCAAGTTCATTACGTTAAAGGTTTTTCGCCAAAAACCAGCCGTAAACCTCCGTCATTTCTTATAGATGGTCAGTAGTATTCAAGCTATGTTTGTTGGCCTACGTCAAGGCGTAGTGTTTGGTAGCTGCTGGGTATTCATTTGTTGCATAGATAGATGCATTAGTTTAGGACATACGTACAGCCTTGTTGGCCTACGTCAAGGGCATGTACGATGACCTAAATTAATCAGGACAACGACGGGTAGAACTTGACATGTGGCTTATGATTTGTTGGCCTACGTCAAGGTCATAAGTGCATGGGATAAAAATTATATCGGGAGTTTCAAATATAGAGGAAACTTGCCAGACTTACGCATACCTTCTGGAGTGTGTTAACTTGAGTGGCTTCCATCAAGTTATCATGCGATGATAGTTGGATTCCGATTCTCACTGATGAGTTGGTTTACTCTTCGGGTGATCCCGACCAATTCTTCTTTCAGGTTTGGAGGAGAATTTGAGATTACAGTGGGAGGTTTCCTAAATTAGATAAAGTGATAACCATTCTGATCTAGGTTAGAGTGCACGCAGAGTGTTTCTTTTCTCTCTCTCTTTGGCAGCGACTTTTGACTGACCATAGACTATGACTCAGTGACCAAGTTGACCGAACCTTCTTAAAATACTAGTTTTTGGATTGTCTATAGTTGCATAAGTCATTGCCGCTCCTTCTTTTACCCTTTGTATTTCTCAGAACACCCCGTATTACTACGGACATCCACTTCCATTGGATAGATCCATCGTATGGTTATATACGAACTCGAAGGGACTTCTTCGAGAATGGATCCAGGTTCAGGAGAAATAGAATTGGTTTATTCAGTTGTCTTTTATTATCACCTTCTCTCAGGTTGCGAGGGCACCTTGGTTTAGGAAAGTACACCTATTACGCCTATTGGATAGTCTTCTTCCAAACCATAGGCAGGTGCCGAAAGGTAGGGAATGAAGAAAACCAATTAGCCTAAGTAGGGTGTGCAAAAGGTAATATGTAAAGACAAGATAAAGGAATTAGAAAGAGGGCAAAGTAAATTGCGACTACTAACATTCACGACCAAACCGCGAACTTCATCGCCACTCCTATTTCACCTTTAACTGAATAAGGTGTTATTCAGTTGTCTTTTATCATCACCTTCTCTCAAGTTGCGAGTACTCCTAGGATTAGGAGAGTACACCTATTATGCTTACTGGATAGTCTTCTTCCAAATCATAGGCTGGTGCCAAACGGTAGGGAAGGAAGAAAACCATTTAGCCTAATGATGGTGTACAGAAGGTAACGACTAAAGACAAATAAAGGGAATTGGAAAGATGGCAGGGAAATATACGGTTAAAGTCATGATTTGGATTATGGAAGAGGCATTACTAGGAATACCAGGATACCCCTACGAAACATATTAATGTTTCATATTCACTGTGCATTGTTAATAGAAAACTGATTTCCCGATTGGATACTTACTCCAGGGTATGTATTTATCAGGTATGATTCTCACATCTGTATGGTTTTACAGATGTTGAGTGGGAGTGAGTTATTGGGAATTAGGCGATCATCCTCATTATATCGGAATTCGTTGTAATTGGTGATATTTGAAGAAATCGCTTGGGTACAGTTTTTCAACCCACGATGCACAGGTTTTGAGTTATTAAACTCAGTGTCCATCAGGACAAAGGGTTTGGTCCTCGTACTAACTTGTGACTTCTCTAGTTTTAGACAAGCGTTTCGTAGAAATACAAAGTCTAAAGTCTGAGAAGTTGTGGGTATAGGAATAAAGTAGAGAACCATGTGTCGCGAGTATCTGGATTCATCAAAGAGATCGAAGATGTAGATTCTTGTGATTGGTATTCAGTCGATAGTAATGGTTTTGAGAAACTTGTTTCTTTTTTAGGTTACTCATAATTGGATGGATTCCTAAGTTGAGTAATGCTGATTAGCCTCTCTCCATTAAGATGATATGCACTGGAGACAGCTGCATGATTTGAATCTGGTTCCAATTAAATAAAGTTCTAAAGTTTCTATATTAGATATAGAACGAATCATATCTTAACGATGTTAAGGTAAGAGGAGTTGTTCAGCTTATACTTAAAACCAGACACTGGATGACTCAAGGCACGTTTCTGTAATGGCAGTTTATGGGTTGACCCTAGCTTTGACGAGGGTTGATTTTCTACCATCTGGAAGATCAATAGTGATATTGTTCTAGACTCGCTACAGTTTTAGTAAAATGGATTTTTTCAGAAAACAGAAGTGGGAGTATGGTAGAACTGGAAGTGATTTCAGAACCGCAAACGATTACGGAAAATTTAATAGGACCTATATATTCAATCAGGTTTGACATTCCAATAGCCACTCCGCAGATATGGTGGGTAACCTCAGACACGCGAGAGGTACTCCGGTAGCCTCAAGGACGGTGACAAGGAGGTTCTTGTTTTCCCAGACTTGACACTACTGTTGTTCCAGACTGTGAGACCCGGCAAGAGGATATGTATAGCGTCGTTCTAAACTAGTTTTAGATGTTCACGTATATATTATTCTGCCAGAGGGTTGTTGTAGTTAGTGGGAGCAGCGGAAGCATAGTAGACAAGTAGCTAGTGTCTATTTATAAACTTGAGCAGATATAGCGGAAATAGATCATCTGATTTTTGACGTAACAGCCATAGCTTTGACTTCTTCAGAATAGGGGATAAATCTGTTGAGAAGGTAGTAGGGCGTGATGTCATGGTATTTGGATGACATACACAGAGTAGGAAGTAAAATTCCTATACTACGATCGGTTGTACTGTGGTCGTCACACAGTTGTTTCTCCACAAAGGACATGGATATAATATAAGACATTCTGGTTACTAGATCTTATGGTTTTAGATCTAGATTTGGGTAGTTTCCCAATATGGGTACATTGACAGTATTCTAACAGTATTTTAGAATAAATGACTCCTGGCATGGTGATGTACCTGCAGGTGATGGAGTCACCCTCTCTAAAGGTGTCTTACAGACTAAAGGGGAGAAGGATGTGCATGATTGGCAGATCACTTGCTTAAGCAATTGAGTCAATCATGAGATGTCAAGTACCACACCAGATGTCATTTTTGCACTATATGCGATAAGTTTATATTAATCCAATCCTGAAGAAACATATGGAAGCAGTTTTAGAACATAAGTGCATGTTCTACGGATTTGATGACGGCAGCCTCCTTCGGGAGGCAGTTATCATTCAAGCCTTCAAAGGTGACATGGATGACAGAGTGTTTGTCTGAGTTATAGTTTTCCCTCAGACGAGGGACAGTATTATGGACAGGTGGTCCAAGGGGATACTGTGGGAGGCATGGTGCTGGACACTGATTAGTTTCAGTGATTGATACAGTCTAAGAAGTTTGGATTTGGAGTTCATTTATGAACTAGGTCCCATCAGATATCTAGACATATTTTAAAACAGGTATTACTCAATTCGGAAGATGGCTTTCTCCGCGAACATGAGATTTAGAGAGATACAGAAAGAAACACCGAAGCGGATCCACTCACTGAGGTTATTTCTCGAACACAATAGTTTTGCAAACGAGTTTTGTGAAACTGATTAGTAGAGTAGTTGGATGTTCGATATCACACGAGCTGTGAGTACACGACATCACAATAATTAGCCTTAAGTGCAAGTAGAAGATTGTTGGATATAGTACCCTCTATGTCAATTATTGGATCGCGGGTACGTGATTGCAATGATTGAGGGAGGACCTATACCGATAAAACAGTCTTACTCGAGATGATAGTATGCTATTTGGTTTGTCTTTATCATCATGTATATATTGATAGAGCCCATAGGATTCTTGCTTGACTACCAGCAGTATGATGGCGATCATATATATGGGAGCTAGGGTCTATAAGCACATCCTTAAAGTGTCCCTAGTCGTGGGAGTTTCGAGATAGAGCATCGATACTCCAGAGTAGACTAGTGTATACAGTCGAGACCCCGACGAGGGGCGGTGGTCGGTCTCACAAGCCACTGGTGTCAGTTGGATCACCTAAGATGTATACATGTGCTCATTGGGTTATGAGTACACCGGACAGGACTCGCCGGGAACATGCTAGTTGGTATTACACATATCGTCAGATAGCAGTTCCCTGGTGACATGTGTACAGGTTAGTTCATCGACTTGAGGTCATCATTTATCTCGTGTGAGTTCCCACTGTGCTTTGATTTATACCCTACCACGGGTCAAAGGAGTCATGCAAACAGGTATATTTTGGGTACAGTCCCGAGCCACATTGGAGGCAAGTGAGCGGATCTTCGGGGATTCGTCTCTTCCGGTATTGGGGGTGAGATCGCGCTGTGTTTAGGAGAGCCATTACAAGAAATCCCTGTCCAGGATAATCGAGATTTACTGGAAGGTATTCCAGTAGTATCTCAGTGTGTTCTGGGCTGCTCTCTGACACGACTTATGCAGCTCTTGAGGGTCTGACGTTTACTGACCCCCAAGGACTAATATGCGATACTCATAGACGAATGTTCCAGAATGTACGGATATTGTCACTGCCAGGCTCAGTAGGGTTTATAGATGAGTTCGCTCGTCAGTTTCCCTTCCAATCAATACATAGGCAAACCGTTACGTACAGATTGTACCTCTGACATGCTAGTGGTTATACCCAGTGCCAGTGTGTTGATGAGTCATTAGAGTCCCCCATAGACACTTTCCCAAGTTCGGCCGAAACGTTGTAGATGCCGTATGGTATTATGGCAGGGTTTGGAAAATGCACGTGCGTTTTCGCACGTGTCATATTTCGGGCAGATAATACTGGTAGGCTTTGGTTTAAGCCGGATCCCAGTATTATACTGTGTAGATATAATATCTTTGTCTCAGTTGCATTTGTATTCGGTCGTAATACAAATGCGGGTATGTTTATACTGATACGGGGTTATCCTGAAATTCATTTCAGGATCACTTTTGAAAGTTGCCAGTTTCCAGTTTTCTATCACCCGTATTTAATATTCGGTTAAATACGAATTTGTCTTTTCGTCTTGAGGGTGAGTCATGCTTCTAGAAGGTTCTAGAAGTGGTGATTAGGCTTGTGACTCATTTGTTCATTAATGGTGCTTTAATTGTACATTTAATGTGTTCATACTTAGTGTCATTTATGAGTCATGCTTTGATGTTATGTTATGATAAGTTCAAAGCTTATGGTCACCCTCTTGGTTGCTCCTACACTCACCCCCTCCTTGTTATAAGTGGCCGGCCCCTTCTTTGAGGGAATGATTTGATTCATTTTTGAGAAAAAGATACAAGAAATTTTGTGTATGGAAATTTTATATAGTTCAATTTCCATTTCCCCGATTCAAAATGGCAACTTCATTAACCTTTCGTCCAAACCTTTAGACGTAACGAGACAAAGTGTTCTACTCATTCTCTACATCAATCTTGGTCGTCTCTTTTAGCAAACTTGACGCTCAAGTTGCCTCGGTTCAGAGGCGGGAGCCCGTTTAAAGATCCGTCAACGTGGTGCCTGTTCCCCTCCGAATGGCGGCGCACAGGACCGCGATGTCCTGACACTGAGATTCGGGGCAGATGCTATTTGGTTTTATCCGTCCACCTCTCCGAAGATTCCAAGTTGATTTATGGCACCGTGTATCGGAGGTTTAGACGGATGCAGCCGATGTAGCAGACTTCTTCAGATTCCCCCTCGCTTAAGGGGGTTTTGATTGTGGGGACGCTCTTCCCTGCAGGCGCAAGCCCCTGCAGTTAATTACGCTACCGCATTGCGGTAACAACTTTCTCCTTCTCCAGAATTTCACTTCGTGTCATGCGTGTTTGTTTTGTTTGTGGTTGCCCGTGGATTGTATACGGAGACCGAGTAATGCCGTCGTCCGTAGGACGTGGATTAGTCCAAATCCGTATTTACTTCGATTTGGGTTTAGTGTTTTTAGTTTAAGGATACATTAGCCGCGTTGCGGCTAAGATCAACTTAAACGTTCGTTAAGGATACGTTAGTCCTGTTTTGAGACTAAGATCAACTTAACGGGACAGCTTAGATCCGGCAAAAGAGCATTTGGGGGCTCTATTGCTCCAGTTTAGGGACGTAGTGGTCCGTGTTCCAGTTTAGGGACGTAGTGGTCCGTATTCCAGTTTAGGGACGTCATGTTCTACGTTCCAGTTTAAAGACGCGGTGGTCCGTGTTCCAGTTTAGGGACGTGGGGGTCCGACATTAGTTTAAGGACGTTTCGGTCCAATATTAGTTTAAGGACGTTTCGGTCCAATATTAGTTTAGGGACGTTTCGGTCCAATATTAGTTTAAGGACGTCTCGGTCCAATATTGATATGTGGTTGTCGGGACCCGTCACCTCTCTGACGTCGTTGAAGGATTACAACGACATGTGTCAGAGGAGTTCAGAGATGTACCCTTGAACTGGTCGTAAATTGATTTAGGAGAGCATTTTTGCTCAGTCAATTTAATTTGAGGACTTACGGCCATGATTGGGCTAAGTCCAGTTCAGAATATTCAATGTTTTGTTTTTGGTCTATCAGACCTGTGCTAGGGCTTTTCCCGTGTTTAAATAATGCATTGCACTACTTTTTATTTTTGTTTGGGCTCTGCCCATAAAGGATGCAGAGCATCAATTTGTTTTGGGCTCTGCTCATTTATAAATGATGCAGAGCATCAAATTTACTTGGGCTCTGCCTTTTTATAAAAGATGCAGAGCATCAATTTTACCTGGGCTCTGCCCATTTATTACTTTGCAATTTATTTTGGCCTACTAGGTCTTTTTGATTTGGGCCTGGCCCTTTAGCAAAAGAAATGCATTGCATTTATCAGGCGCTCTGCGCCAATCAAAGAGCGCAAGCGCTTGTGGTATTGACACGTGTCACGCAGGCGCAGTGCGCTGCGCCAATGCACTGCGCTTGCACTGCTGACACGTGGCGCGATCTGGCGGGTTGCGCCAGTTGCAGAGAGCAGAGCTCTATCTTAAAAGCGCACAGCGCAAGTGAGTCAGATGCTAACACGTGGCGCTCTCTGGTGGCTTGCGCCAACCCAGGAGCGCAACAGTGCAATTTTGCAAGTGCAAGGCACTATTAATTTGAGAATCTTTTAGATTGCAGAACCAATGGTTCATGAAAAAGTGCAAAGCACTGTTTGATTTCTTGATCTAATTTAGGTCAAAGAAAACAAGTATTTCTTATTTTTCTTGATCTCAGAGATCCAATGGTTCATAAGTGCAAAGCACTATTATTTTTTTTTGTTTTTTATTGAAGATCATTGATCTTGTTCTTAGATCAATGATCTATTAGAAGAAATTCTTCTATCTTAAAGGTCTTTTACCTTTTTCTTCTTGAAATTTCTTCAGAGTTCTCTCTGTTTGAAGTTCTTGATTTCTCACAATGTTCATTCTTCTTTTCTCTTTTTTTATTTTAGAAAGAAGGATCATTGGTCGTTGGGACCCACCACCTCTCCGACGACACTGAGAGATTACAGTGCCATATATCGAAGGTGTGGAGGGATGCACCCTTTGAACCATGTCTCAATCATTAGGGGGAAGAACAGGTTGGTGCTTAAGCTTCTCGCTGCTGAAAAGGCTTCTTTGCGTTCGCGCACGTGCGTCGCACGTGTTGGGCGCACATGCGTCGCATGTGTTGGACGCTCATATTTTCATGTAGCGCACATGGATCTTGCGCATATGCGCATTATGGGGGAAGCAAGCTCCTATGGAGAACGAGTCTCCTGTGGCGCACATGCGCATTATGAGGAGAAGCAGGGCTTCTATATATGGAGAATAGACTCCTTTTAATATTATTAAATGTTCTCATGTAGTGCGCACGTGCGTTGTGTAAGTCCACGTTGCCAACCCCGGTTCTTGCGGGGAGGCAGAAACGGTATAAAAAACAAATTTTTAGCGCATGGGGCAACATGGACTAACAAAGTCGGGATCTTTTCTAAACTAAACTAGCAAGAAAGCTAAAGAGAGTTAGCTACTCGGAAAAGAGGTTAAACCTAACTTGAACTCCTTCTTCTTGAAACCTTTGTAGGGGTTGATGGTGCTTTCCTCGTCGCCTTCTTCCGTCAAAGATGGATCCACCTGAGGGTTCAACCTTCGGGCTCTTTCTCGAACTTTGAGTGAACTAGGATCTTTGGCTTGCTAAACCTCTAACCCTAGAGTGAGTAGAGAGTGGCTTTGGGGTGTTTTTTATCTCAAGGAGATGGATTCTCAACACATGAGAAGGGAGCTCCTTGAACTAGAGGAGGAGCAAGAAGAAGAGAGGAGAGAGAAGAGTTATGATAGAATGAGAGCTTTTCATTTTACAACCATAAAAAAATAAGAAATGAATTATCAAATTAATAATAATAATATAAATGAAATAGTTGATGGATGGTTTGGAATGATAATTATCATTACACACATTAAATGGTTTTGCTAGAATCAAAGAGCATCTTTGATATGTAATGATGATAGTCAAAGTTTCAACCATGGTCAACAAGTCAACCTTGGTCAAGAAGTCAACAAACCCAACCATGACACAATTTCATTTAATTAATATTATTAATTGATATATTATAAATTCATTAGGATTTGGAAAAAGACGACTGTCAACTGTTCATACACACCCGTTCCGAAACCCTAATGAAAATCCTCTTCCTCCGCCTCAACCAACTGTGCATACACACCCACATTCTTGTTCCGAGGAACATGAACACAATGAGATAAAACTAACCCGAAAACATGTACTAGTATCTGGCTCAAACCAGAGCCCGTTAGTAATATCCGTCCGGACTCCAAACGTGCACAAGTGCGTGGATGAGAACGAACCCTGTCGCAAAACCATGCGACCTCTACTCTGTTTTGCCCAAAGGCGAATAGCCCTCTGTGCGGGACTCTAATGACTCGACACTACGCTGGCAGTGGGTTTAACCACAGACCGCAAGCGGCACTAGCTGTGCATAACGGTCCCCAGGCAGATGCCGATAAGAAGACTGACGAGGTGAACCCCATCTGAACTCCTACTGTGTCTGAATATGACAGTCTCCGTACAGTCCGGTCTATTCGTCTGATACATCGCATGGCGGGCCTAGGGCGGTAACCGT
This sequence comes from Agapanthus africanus, assembly GCA_030015575.1. Classification (NCBI taxonomy): domain Eukaryota; kingdom Viridiplantae; phylum Streptophyta; class Magnoliopsida; order Asparagales; family Amaryllidaceae; genus Agapanthus; species Agapanthus africanus. The sequence continues at coordinate 519,380,812 of CM057343.1, forward strand.
CAGTCCCCTAATAGCGATACAAGTCGTGTCGGAGTGAAGCCCAAAACACCCTGAGATAACACTGGAAGCCTACCAGTATATCTCGATTGCCCTGGCCAGGGACTACTCGTGTAATGGCTCTCCTTGACACAGCGCGATGTCAACCCCCAATACCGGGAGAGACGAATCCTGTCTAACCGTCACTGCCTCCAAGTGCTTCGGGACTGTACCCAACTACTACCTGTTTGCACGACTCCTTTGAGCCGTGGTAGGGTAGTAATCAAAGTATAGTGGGAACACACTCGAGGCGAAGTGACAGTGTCAAGTTAGCGGACTAAGCTGTACTCATGTCACCTGGGAACTGATAACTGACGATAGGTATAATACCAACCTGTCAGTTCCTTACGAGTCCTGTCCAGTGTACTCGTAACCCAACGAGCACCCGTATACTATCTCCAGTACGACGTACTGATGGCTGTGGGACAGACCATCTCCCACACTAGGATGAGAAGCGTATACGCTAGTCTACTCCGGAGTATCGATGCCCTGTCTCGACAGTCCTGCGACTAGGGACCTGTATAAGGATGTGCTTATAGATTACCCAGCCCCCACTAGTGTGACTGCCATCACAACGCTGGTAATTAAGCAAAGATCCTAAGGGCTCCACTAATGTGTATAGGTGATATACTAAAATAAACACATGTACACATTGGAGTAGAAACAAACCAAGTAGCATACTACTATATTGAGCAAGATTGTTTATACAAGGTGAATATCCCAAGCTTCCATTAAGTAATATAAAAACCAGTATGATACAGTAATGGCCTCTAGGGCATATACACTAACAATCTCCCACTTGCACTAAGGCCATGTACTGGCGTATCGAAGACCTATCATCTCGATCAGCCGCTCGAACTGAGTCTGGGGCAAGGCCTTGGTGAATGGATCTGCAGTGTTTTCTTCTGAAGCAACCCTCCGAAACTCGTTCTCCTGGCGATCCATGATCTCCCTGATCAGGTGATACCGCCTCAAGATGTGTCTGGATTTCTGATGGGACCTTGGTTCCTTCGCTAAAGCTATAGCCCCGTTGTTGTCGCAATACAGAGGTATTGGATCAACAATGGACGGAACCACCTGAAGTTCTTTCAAGAACTTCCTCATCCAGACGGCTTCTTTTGCGGCATCAAATGCAGCGATGTATTCCGCTTCCATAGTCGAGTCTGCAACGGTTTCCTGTTTGGAACTCTTCCAACACACCGCCCCTCCATTGAGGGTAAAGACAAAACCCGACATGGACTTGGAATCATCCTTGTCACTCTGGAAGCTAGAGTCAGCAAAGGCCTCGATCTGGAGGTCTTTTTCGCCATACACCAAGAACATCTCCTTAGTCCTTCTCAGGTACTTGAGGATGTTCTTTACCGCTATCCAGTGTTTCTCCCCAGGGTTTGACTGATACCGGCTTACCACACTCAGTGCATAAGCTACATCCAGTCTGGTATACAACATCGCATACATTATAGAGCCTACCGCAGAAGCGTAGGGTATAATAGACATGCGATCCCTCTCCAAATCAGTCTTGGGAGACATCTCTTTAGAGAGGGTGATCCCGTGACAAGTCGGTAGGTTACCGCGCTTGGAATCTTCCATACTGAATCTTTTCAGTATGGTGTCGATGTACCTGGACTGAGAAAGTCCTAATATCCTCTTGGATCTATCACGATGGATCCGGATCCCCAGGATGTAGGAGGCATCATTCAGGTCTTTCATGGAGAACCTGTGTGACAAGAACCCCTTGACAGATTGTAGCATAGGAATGTCATTTCCTATTAAGAGAATGTCATCCACGTATAAAATGAGGAATACTATAGTTCTCGCTACAAATCTACTATAGATGCATGGTTCATCTGGATTTTTGATAAAGCCAAATTCTTTGACCGTCTCATCAAAGCAGATGTTCCAACTCCGCGATGCCTGCTTTAGTCCATAGATGGACTTAAGCAACTTGCACACCTTTCCGCTGCTCCCACTCTGAATGAAGCCCTCTGGCTGGTCCATATAGACACACTCCTCTAAATTTCCATTTAGAAAAGCGGTTTTTACGTCCATCTGCCAGATCTCATAATCGTGGAAGGCAGCAATGGCAAGAAGGATCCGAATGGATTTCAGCATAGCCACTGGAGAAAAGGTTTCATCATAGTCCAAACCAGGTCTTTGACGAAAACCCTTTGCAACAAGTCTAGCTTTATAGGTCTCAACCTGTCCATCTACACCAATCTTCCTTTTGAAGATCCACTTGCATCCTACGGGTTTTACCCCGTCTGGAGCAATGTCCAACGTCCATACTTTGTTGGTGTACATGGACTCCATTTCGGTCCGCATTGCATCCAGCCATTTTACCGAGTCAACGCTCTGAACGGCCTGCTGGAAGCTAGTAGGCTCATCATAATCTATGATGCAATCCTCTCTATCCCCGTCTATGAGAAAACCGTAGTATCTCTCGGGCGGATGAGACTGCCTACTACTCCTGCGGAGCGGCGTAGGAATGTCCTGTTCTTTTGAAACAACTGGCTCTTCCAAGCTTTCAGTAATAGCTTGTGGTTCTGGAATTTCTTCCAGTTCTATTGCGCTCCCACTATCTGGGTTTCTAAAAACTCAGTTTCCAAGAAGCGGGCATGTTGAGAAACAAGAACTTTTTGTTCCTCTGCGGAATAGAACAGATACCCCTTGGAGTTCTTTGGGTATCCCACAAACTTACACTGTACTGAACGTGCCTCGAGCTTGTCCGCATGCTGCTTTTTTACAAATATCTTAAGATACTTAAGACAGGGTTTCTTCCCACTCCACATCTGATATGGGGTGGTAGGCACAGTCTTGGTTGGAGCCTTGTTCAAGAGATATGCAGCTGCTTCTAGTGCATAACCCCAGAAAGATCACGGTAACTCAGCCTTGCTCATCATGGAACGAACCATATCCAATAGGGTTCGATTCCTCCTTTCCGATACACTGTTATGTTGCGGAGTGTATGGTGGAGTACGCTGAGTGAGAATTCCATTCTCTTTTAAATAGTCCAGGAACTCGGCACTCAAGTATTCACCACCTCGATCCGATCTTAGAATCTTGATACTTTTGCCTGTTTGTTTTTCAACTTCATTCTTGTAATCCCGAAATTTCTCAAAGGCCTCGGATTTGTGCTTCATTAAGAAGACATGTCCATACCTAGAGAAATCATCTGTGAAAGTAATGAAGTATGAATAACCGCTTCGCGCATGTGTAGACATTGGACCACACACGTCACTGTGTATGAGTCCCAAGAGCTCGCTCGCTCTTTCTCCGTGTCCAGTGAACGGAGTCTTTGTCATCTTTCCCATGAGACAAGATTCACAAGTGGCATAAGACTGATACTCGAACGGATCCAAGTATCCTTCTTTATGTAACTTAGTCAACCGTGTCTCATTGATGTGACCCAGTCTACAATGCCATAAGAAAGCCTGATTTATATCTAGAGACTTTCTTTTGTGTGTATTCTGGACATTGAAAATCTGTGGTTGGTTTAACACGTATATACCATTGCTCAGTGTACCTGACCCAATCAGAACTTGATTAAGGTGAATGTTTACAACATTACTTGCAAACGCAAATTCATAACCTTCTTTAGAAACCAAAGATACAGAAATGATATTACAAGTTGCGTTGGGTACAAAAAAGCAATTGCGTAAAACCAAAACATGTCCATCTGACATTCCCAGGTGATAGTCCCCCACGGCTTTAGCATCCATGCTAGCTCCGTTTGCAACTCTGAGGGTCATGTCACCTGCCTTCAAAACCCTACGGTTTCTCAACTCCTGCAAAGAATTACAGATATGAGATCCTGATCCGGTATCCAATACCCAGGAAGTAGAGTTTATAGAAAGACAGTTTTCAATAATATACACACCTGAAGCTGAAGCCGCAACCTGCTTCAGTTCCTGTGTCCTGGCCTTCCATACCCTGCAATCTTTCTTCCAGTGTCCACTCTTATGACAATAGAAGCATTCTTCTTTACCCACAAGCTTCCCCGCTATCTTTGTTGCCTTTTCCTTTCCCTTCAGATCCACTTTACTAACACCGCCCCTTGGTTTGGCGGGGGCTTTCCTCTTCTTTCCCTTGGCTTTCGCCTTGGACCTAGAAGAAGAAGATCCTCCTATAAATAAAGTGGATGTTTTCCTATCTTTCTGTAGGGTGCCCTCTGCGCTCCTCAGCATGTTGAGGAGTTCTGAAAGTACAACTTCTTTTTCTTGTAAGTTGAAGTTCGGTATAAACTGGGCGTAAGTGGAAGGAAGGGACTGGAGAATTAAGTCCGTATATAGCTCACTCTCCAACGTGGTCCCAAGTTCCGCGAGCTCCTCAATGTAGGCAATCATCTTAAGCACGTGTTCCGCTACCGATGATCCGATGGCTAATTTTGCCGAAAATAACTTCTTCGACACTTCGTATCTTGCGATACGAGACTGCTCTCCATACAGTTCTTTTGTATGAAGAAATATGGATTCCAGGTCCATATTCTCGTGCATCCTCTGATGTTCGTTGTCCATAGAGGCAAGCACGAGGCACTTGGCCTTCGCGCAATCAATCTCCTAAGTCTTACGGATTTCCTTATCCGCGACGCTGGAGGTGGGACCTGGGACGAGGGGAGCTTTGGTGGTAAGAAGATACCCCAGCTTGTCGTAAGTGATTGCCATCTTGACATTCCTGAGCCAATCTTTGTAGTTTGGCCCTGTCAGTATGTTTTTATCTAGAAGTAACTTAAGTCCAGTCATGTCGATTGGTCGCTGCAATTAGGAGAGAGAAGAAGAAACACTCAGCATGATGCTCTTGCAAGTTTATAATGGTTTTTAGTTTATCTAAACAGGATGGCTCCCACTGTCTCTCGAATCCCTCCTCAAACCATAAAGGAAGAATTAGTCAGGATCAATCCCACCGCACAATAATTACTTAACCGTTCAGCCAGGCCAGTGTCGGTACTTCGAGGGAGGTTTTCCAACGCTTTCACGAAGTTCCTTAATTTAAGAACCTCTTTTCCCTAGGGGCGTAGCCCCGCTAACACCTTTCTAGACACCTACTAGGTTTATAGCATTGATCGTTTAGTGAGAAATTTCCCGAGGAGTAGCATATACTCACAGTAGGATCGGGATCCAAATATCATCGCGTGACGAAACTGAAGGATTCCTACCAGAATCACCACACTCCAAATGGTATGCAAATCTAGCAAGTTTCAGTACTTATGAAACTCCCGATGTGGATTTTTTCCCTATGCTCTTATGACCTTGACGAAGGTCAACAAATCATAAGTCACATGTCAAGTTCTGCCCGTCATTTTCCAGGTTAATTTGAACCCACCCGTATATACCCTTGATGAAGGTCAACAAGGCAATACGACTGTCCCAAACCAACGCATCTATCTATGCTACATATGAACACCCAACAGCTACCAATCTCTATGCCTTGACGAAGGTCAACAAACATAGCTTGAATACTATTGAATATTCATACGAAACGACGGAGGGCTACGAATGGTTTTGGAGAAACCGTGAACGTAGTGAACTTGATATAATCGATGGAACGAGATAGCTTTTAAAAGGAGTGGCTCAAGCTCCGCATTTAAAAGTTAGTTTTGAAAAGAACCGAGTGGTTTTTCGAAAGTGTTCCAACGACTTTTGCTTGGTTTATTATCTTGCATTAGTTCTTTTAATGCGTGATATTCTTGCTTTAGTTCTTTTAATGCGTCCCATCTGTAGGGTTCCTAGGCACTCTAGTGGAGTCTTACAAGTGATTAAACATGCAAATTTCTAAAAATTACGGTGCCGAGAAAACCTAGAACGGATCGTTAACTAGATATTTAGGCAAAGCAAGCAAGTAAACGGAAATATAGAAATAGGGAAGGGGCTACAACCTTTGTAGATCCGGTCCACCACTTCCTAAGCTCCGCAATGATCTCCCTCCGCTATCCAAATCATACCCTTGACTCTAGCATTGGCATCATCGAAGAATAGGCGGGCTTGATCGTCGGTTCGATGCCGAAGATGATCTACGTCGAAGCATCACAAGAACAAGCTCCAACTTCACCAAGCTTTGAAAACTTGTGAAGTAAACACCCTATACAACTTGGCAAGAGGTAGAAGATGAAGAAATAGGAAGTGGGTAGACTTTATATTTGGATTTCTCACTCAATTTCACTAGTTGCCATTGATGGCCACTAGCTTTCTTCATGTTGAAGAAGATGAAGAAGAAGAAGATATGATAAGCTGTATATTTTAAAAAGAAAATAAATATGATACTTATCATAACTTCAACTATGGTTTAGTGCAGAGATTTAACCAAGGTTTAGATGAGTGGTTAGCGTTAAAGAAGAGACAAGAATGGTGACTTAGTCAAGGTTTCAAGAAGCTTCAACTAAAAACAAAACAAGTCCACCATTTATCTTTCTCTTTATCTTTTCCAAAACAATAATAAATGGATAAATAAATAAGAGAAAAGAAACCCTAACCATTCACTAAACATGGTTTAATCTTTACACAAACCCAAAAGAGCAAGTATCATCAAACATGATACAATCTTGTGCACAAAAGTATATCACATATACAATGTGTACAAACCAAGTGAGTAAATCCATTTAAAGTGAACCAATACTAGTTAATGCAAAGTAATATATCAAATATATAATTATACATTAAATCATTAAATCAACACTTGATTTAACGATCCGGTCATATCGGATATAACCGACTAGTATCATATGTATCGGCTTATCGAATCAATCCTTGATTCGATAACTAGGTTACATCGCATATAACCATTCGATACATTCATCGCGAGAATAGAATACGGTATCACATACATGCATTATTCTCGGTCCCGCCCATATCTCATATGCGCTCCTATTTCGTTTCGCTCGAGCCAGGAAACCTCTGTGTAGGACTCTAAAGACTCGTCAATACGCCGGCAGCAGATGATGATCATATCAAACACCCACAAGCCGCAAGCGGTCTGCTAAACGTAACGGCCACCCGGGTATTGAGCGATCAGAAGATCGACGAGCAAGCCCTCTCACACTCCTGTGAATCCAACCAGTAACACTTACCGTACAGTCCGGTCTGTTCGTCTGATATGCCGCATATCTCGCCTAGGGGTGGTAAACGTCAGACCCCAATAGCTCGATAAGTCATGCCGACTTGAGGTCCATAACATTCATGAAACTACTGATAACTCTTACCAGTATATCACTGCAACCCTGGCCAGGGATTTCCTGTTATGGCCAGTCGAGCATAGCACAACATCAACCCCCAATACCGGGAGAGACGAATCCCCTCCTATCGCTCATTGCCTCCATGTGAATCGGGACTGTACCCAAAAACCACCTGTTTGCACGACTCAGTAGAGCCGTGGTAGGGTGGAAATCAAAGCACAGTGGGAGACACACAAGACTCTATGACGATCTTGGGTCAACAGACTAAGCTGTACCAGTGTCACCAGAGAACTGCCATCTGACGTGAGGTATAATACCATCTGGGAGTTCTCGGCGAGTCCGTTCAGTGTACCCAGTCTCCACTGAGCACCCACATACCATCTTCGATGTCAAACACCAATGGATATGGGATCATCCATCGCCCATCACATGGGTCGAGAAGATATGCGCTAGTCTACTCTGGAATATCGATGCCCCGTCTCGATATTCCCACGACTAGGAACAATGAAGGATGTACTCATTGACTACCCAGGCTCCACTAGTATGATCTGCATCATAGTCCTGGAAGTCGAGTACACATCCTAAGGGCTTTATCAACATGTAATCAGAGAGACAGAAAGTATACATGTTAAGATAAAGAGCAACCAGATAGCGTACTATCATGTCGAGCAAGAAAGTCCTACCTATATATGTCCCAGCATCCACTACAATATACATCCAATGTACAGTAATAGCCTCTAGGGCATACATATAACTAACAATCTCCCACTTGCACTAGGGCCATCTGTAGCAGTGGTTGTAGTATCACATACTCAACTATCCCCTAAAAGTCTCTCTTTGGGAAAAGGCCTTCGTGAGTGGATCCGCCGTGTTGTCCTCTGAGTCTACTCTCCTAACCTCGATCACCCCGGAGATCAACTATCTCCATGATCAGGTGACGCTTCCTCAGAATTTGTCTGGGTCACTGATGTGACCAGGGTTCTAGGGCCAAAGCCACACTTCCATTGTCATACAATGGCAGGAACCTAGTTCATCTTATGAACCAATATACACCCAAACTTCCTCTTTGGTAGTATCTTTAATAGCGATGTTACCAGCCTTTATCGTCTAGTTTGCCACGGTATCTAGCTTGGAACTCTTCCAACATACCGTCCTTCTACTGAGGGTAAAGACAACGCCCGTGACTGATATTCAGTCGTCTTTATCACCCTGGAACTCTTCCAGTGATTCTCCCCAGGATCGATTGATACTATCTCACTACAACTAGTGAGAATCCTAGCATCCAATTACATCTATCTCATAGATGAAAACTCAGGATTTAGGAGGTATCACTTTGATCCTATTTGGGGAATCCTAGTGATAATAGGAGATTGACCGATCGTAGTATAGGAAACTCTTTTCCTATCAAGAGTATGTTGTCTACGTACAATACGAAGATGACCACCTTACTCTCTACTACCCTTTTGTATATACAAGGTTCGTCTACCATTTTGATGAAGTCAAACACTTTGACTATCACATCAAAACAGACGTTCCAACTCCACGATGCCTGCTTCATTATGTAAAGCAACTTGCACACGTTTCCGCTGCTCCCACTGTTTACGAAGACCTCTGGCTGTGTTCTTATAGACGTTCTCTTCTAAATCAGTATTTAGAAAAGCAGTCATGGCACCCAACCGCCAGATATCGTAGTCATGGTATGTAGCCGTGGTAAGTAGGATCTGGATAAACTTAAGCATAGCTACTGGAAAAAGGTTTCATCATTATCCACGCCTGGTTGATGATGAAAACCTTTAACAAGTCTAGCTTTGAAAGTCTCAACTTTTCCATCTACACCCAGTAATCTTCTCAAGATATACTTGCTCCTGATGGGGATTTAACCCTTCAGATATAGCAGCTAAAGTCCATACTTTGCTGGTGTACATGGATTCCATCTCAGATCGCTAAGCATCTAGCCATTCTTACAGAGTCCCTACTCTCGATGGCCTGCTCGAAACTAGTTGGGTCATCATCTCATGATGCGATCCTTGCTCCCACTGTCATCGAGAAACTGAGGTATCTCTCAGGCAGATGAGGAACCCTACTAGATCGGCGGAGAGGCTGAGGTTCGTCGGGAACTATAGAATCCTTTGGTTCTGTCAAATCATCAACTGCAGTTTTGTATAGCTGGAACCTTTCCAGTTCTACAGAACTGATCCTGCCTCGATCTTGTCCGGATTTTTCTTTAAACATAGGCCGGACAACCCCAAATCTTAACTCGCTTAAGAGATAGGATCTTCCCACACCATATCTTATATGGAGTGGTAGGCAGTGATTTGATTCAAACCTAATTCAATAGGTATGCAGCTTCTCAAGGGCATAACCCCAAAAGGAAATGGGTAACTCAGTAATACTCATCATAGAGAACACCATATCTAATATTGTGCAATTGCTCCGCCCTGATACACCGTTGTGCTGTGGTGTATTCAGAGGAGTAGCACTGAGAGAGAATCTCATTCTCCTTTAGAATGGTCCAGGAATGCCATGCACAAGTATTCTCCTCCCTGATCTCATCATAGGACATAATACTTATACCCGGTTATTGGTTCTCTACTTCTAACTTATATTCTGTGAATACCTCAAAAGGTTCAGACTTATGTTTCAACAGGAACATATGACTGAATCTTGAGAGATTATCAGAGAATATAATGAAGTGTAAAGAACCAGTCCTGGCATGTGTAGACAGGAGACTTTACATACATCATCATGTATCAGTCCCAAGAGTTTACTAACTCTTTCTCTATTTCTAATAAACAGAGCTATGGTCATCTAATCTTTGTGACATGACTGGCAAGTTTCACAAGATGTAAATTCAAACTGATTTAAATATGCATCTAAAATGTAACTTCAGCCAGTCGGGTCGCATTGATGTGACCTAGTCTACAATGCCTCAAGAAGGATTCGTTCATTTCTGAACTCTTCTTCTTGTGTGTGTTCTGTATACTAGGAACTGTAGTTTGATTTAGAACTTCAACGCTTTTAGATAACGTGCTTGAATCGATCAACTTTTGATATAGGAAATGTTCAAAACATTATCCATCAATACAAAATTACATCCTTTCTTTACTAATAAAGAGACTGATATGATTTTGTAAATCAGGTTCGGTATCTAATAGCATTTGTTCAGAATCAATGTATTGGTAATACAGGGTGACAGTGACCAACAGACTTGGCTGCAACACTTGCCCCGTTTTCTGTCTCATGAAACTTATCACCCATTCTTAGTTTTTCTACCTTTTTGTAGCCTTATGTAACATATTATATATCTGGGATCCCGATCCGGTATCAAATACCCAGGATTCAGAGGATACTGAGAAACAGTTCTTTGTAATGAACACACCCGAAGATGATGCATCAGCATGCACTCTCTTCGTTTGGGCGGCATAGGAATCTTGGTATTCCCTATTTCCTGCTCTGTCTTATAACAATTATAAGTTGGAGCGGGACCAACGTTCCCCAGCTCAGTATAACAAGCGGGTTCGGTCAAAATTCCGTTTTATTATCTTGATTAAGGCGTGATATGGTCGCTACCAGGAGAGAGAGAGAAGAAAACACTCTGCGTGCGCTCTTGCAAGATCAGATTGGTTATATATTTTATCTAATCAGGATGGCTCCCACTGTTTTTATCAAATCTTCCTTCAAACCCTAAAAGGAAAGACTAGCCGGGATTAATTACACTCTACAAGTTCGCCAATCTTTCAGCCAGGCCAGTGTCGGTACTTTGAGGGAGGTCCCCCGTGCTTTCGCACGGACCTAATTACAGTAAACCTCGTTTTCCCAGAGGCGTAACCCCGTTGACACCTTTCTAGACACCTACTTGATCGGCTAATTGCAAAGTGCAAAACTCTCCCAGGAGTAACAATTACTCGCAGTAGGTATCGGGATCCAACTATCATATAGAAGGTATGCAATCTCATTGCAAATTTCAACACTTGAAACTCCCGATAAAGGTTTTTACCCCTAGCATCTATGACCTTAACTATGGTCAACAAATCATAAGTACTAGTCAAATTCTACCCGTCATTTCGTGATTAATCAGACCCACCCACATGACCCTTAACTAAGGTCAACAAAGTCACACGACTGTCCTAACTAATCGCATCATATGCGGTGTAGGAAGACATCACTTAGCTACCGTACACTGTGCCTTGACTATGGTCAACAAACACAGCACGAATACTAAGTACTCTACTTCCTAAAATGACGGAGGGTTGCGAGTGGTTTTTGTGAAAACCTTTAACGCTTTGAACTTGATCTCGTTGCGGAATCTAATGGTTTTTAAATGGAATGTTTTTGAGGCTTTTCTAGTTTTGCTAAAGGGGTCACTCCCGGTGAAGGGATCGTCGGCCCTTTCCTTGTCGAATGAGGTGCGGGATATATCATATATATCACTGTGCAAAGCAGAAACTATAGAAGCAATCAAAGGACAAACCGAGTGTGTAGCATCTGCCAGTTATTGCTAAAGGAGTCACTCCCGGTGAAGGGATCTCGGTCCTTTCCTTATCGAATAAGGTGCAGGATGTTCTACAAGGAACACCAAGATACAAAGCAAGAACTGTAGCTACCTGTTTTATTTTGAAATTCGATTCCACAACATCAATTAGGTTTATTTTCTTTCATTAATCTCATTAATGAATATCCCATCAATTAAGTCCACCTAACCATCACAGATAAATATAACATACGCTTATGCCATCCGCATTCGCCTCGATGTCCCGTCTGCACCGTTAGGTTAGGTAACTAACGCCAGAGTGAGGCAGGGCTAGCGCGGGTGTAAAACATAAGCAACGTCTATATAATATATCATATATACTATATATAATATCTGTCACAGAACATCACATGATCACAGATAAAACACAGCAGAAGAAACATATGAAATATTGGATATACTAGGACGTCCGTGTTTTCAATACGAGCCAGTATAAAACACGGATTCCACGGTCGTGATGAATAGCCAATCCCACACCCCTAGACCCCTACGAGAGCGGCAAGCAACCCTACCAATTCTAGGGTTAGGAGACCCGGACTCGACTCCTCGAGTTTGTCTCCCACTGGACCCCAGAACCCGGTTACTTGTGCTCCCCTCTTTAGGTCTATCTTAGTGCAGAAAAGTAAATAATATACATCAGCGGTGACAACTTCCGCAACCTGGAAGTGCCCCACTAAAAGAATATTACATACAAGTTTTTACATGAATGAAAATGAAAAACACTCATCTCACATAAAAACCCCCGGCTATTCAAACACGACGATCCAATATAACATATCCAGCAACACATAACATCACATGTCATCAACGTAAGTAAATATGCGCATCCCAATTGTCGTTGACATATAGCAACGAAACCGGCGACATCACATATTACACTTACGGTCATAGAAAAGAAAGTGTAAAACTACAACAGTTGGAATCCGCAACCTCCTCAGACATCGCATGCCCGACCAAATGAATTACTTAGACATCGCATGCCTAACAATTATAAACCCCGCATTTTAGTCTCAAAATCGAAAACACTTTTCAATATCAAGTAGGGCAATTCAACAGGATTCCCGACATTCTGATCGAATACTCGTCGCAAACTTTAGTAGACGGCCGCACCCCCGACGCCGTCGACGAAGTGCACCAAGGCGGAACACCGCTGCCGCGAGCACCCGAACGGATGCTTTCGGCGACGGGGTTCTCCTACAGTCACTTGGTCGGGGCTATGGAGTGAGGCTGTCTATTAAGTTTACCCGGCGAGTATCCGCGTACGCTACGTGATTGCGACGGACTTTTGATCACATCAAAACTCCGTGGCAACCAATCAAGTGAGACTAAACAGCTATGTTTATAATATTCATTCCGTTATCTCATAACTATTTGCGAATTCCAATTATTGTATCACATTCCAGATAAATGGAAAATGTTAAACTTTCCGATCGAACAATCGAACACCCAAGTTTTCCCGAAACAGCTCAACACATGAAATAATTCTAACAACATTCAGTTCGTGCCTCAGTACCAACGGTCCAGCCGTAGAAGGGTCAAGCCAACGCCTCACATGTGGCACACCGTACTGCCCCAAACCCGAAGGTTCAAAGGGCAGTTCAAGACGGTCACATAATCGAGTTAAGGTTTGTTGTGTTCTAGAGGGTCCATCGCGTTACTTGCACTACTTAGAACATCGTTAAACTACGGAAAAATCCAACAATTGGAAATTTCCCGGCAGAGGAAAAAGTGGGTATTTATATCTGGTCGAACTTTTTAACATATTCTAAAAATACCCGGAAAAGCACACCGACAAAAATTAGGCAGTCCGATCGAATACACCGAGTCCCCAATACAACCCAGAAAATTCAACTTTTGAATAAATATTAAAAATTCTCAGGAAAACCAGAACAGAAAACTGAGAATTACTGTGAAAATTTAAATACACAAAACGACAACACTGCCGCGGAACCGCCGCACGAGCCATGCTCGTGCCGCGGATCCGCGGCTCTTTGATGGAATTACTCCATCGAAATTCACAGTAATTCTTAAATTAGCCTGCTGATTTTTCTGGATATTTTTAATGTGGAAAAATCCCCGAAATTAAAAATTGTACAGAGAGCATATATAGGGTTGGGTTTTCGGGTCGTTCGGACTTCTAACTCCGTCAGGACTTCGCATAAGGCTCTAGCTAGGCTCTGATACCACTGTAGGGTTCCTAGGCACTCTAGTGGAGTCTTACAAGTGATCAAACATGCAAATTTCTAAAAATTACGGTGCCGAGAAAACCTAGAACGGATCGTTAACTAGATATTTAGGCAAAGCAAGCAAGTAAACGGAAATATAGAAATAGGGAAGGGGCTACAACCTTTGTAGATCCGGTCCACCACTTCCTAAGCTCCGCAATGATCTCCCTCCGCTGTCCAAATCAAACCCTTGACTCTAGCATTGGCATCATCGAAGAATAGGCGGGCTTGATCGTCGGTTCGATGCCGAAGATGATCTACGTCGAAGCATCACAAGAACAAGCTCCAACTTCACCAAGCTTTGAAAACTTGTGAAGTAAACACCCTATACAACTTGGCAAGAGGTAGAGGATGAAGAAATAGGAAGTGGGTAGACTTTATATTTGGATTTCTCACTCAATTTCACTAGTTGCCATTGATGGCCACTAGCTTTCTTCATGTTGAAGAAGATGAAGAAGAAGAAGAAGAAGAAGATATGATAAGTTGTATATTTTAAAAAGAAAATAAATATGATACTTATCATAACTTCAACCATGGTTTAGTGTAGAGATTTAACCAAGGTTTAGATGAGTGGTTAGGGTTAAAGAAGAGACAAGAATGGTGACTTAGTCAAGGTTTCAAGAAGCTTCAACTAAAAACAAAACAAGTCCACCATTTATCTTTCTCTTTATCTTTTCCAAAACAATAATAAATGGATAAATAAATAAGAGAAAAGAAACCCTAACCATTCACTAAACATGGTTTAATCTTTACACAAACCCAAAAGAGCAAGTATCATCAAACATGATACAATCTTGTGCACAAAAGTATATCACATATACAATGTGTACAAACCAAGTGAGTAAATCCATTTAAAGTGAACCAATACTAGTTAATGCAAAGTAATATATCAAATATATAATTATACATTAAATCATTAAATCAACACTTGATTTAACGATCCGGTCATATCGGATATAACCGACTAGTATCATATGTATCGGCTTATCGAATCAATCCTTGATTCGATAACTAGGTTACATCGCATATAACCATTCGATACATTCATCGCGAGAATAGAATACGGTATCACATACACGCATTATTCTCGGTCCTGCCCATATCTCATATGCGCTCCTATTTCGTTTCGCTCGAGCCAGGAAACCTCTGTGTAGGACTCTAAAGACTCGTCAATACGCCGGCAGCAGATGATGATCATATCAAACACCCACAAGCCGCAAGCGGTCTGCTAAACGTAACGGCCACCCGGGAAATGAGCGATCAGAAGATCGACGAGCAAGCCCGCTCACATTCCTGTGAATCCAACCAGTAACACTTACCGTATAGTCCGGTCTGTTCGTCTGATATGCCGCATATCTCGCCTAGGGGTGGTAAACGTCAGACCCCAATAGCTCGATAAGTCATGCCGACTTGAGGTCCATAACATTCGTGAAACTACTGATAACTCTTACCAGTATATCACTGCAACCCTGGCCAGGGATTTCCTGTTATGGCCAGTCGAGCATAGCACAACATCAACCCCCAATACCGGGAGAGACGAATCCCCTCCTATCGCTCATTGCCTCCATGTGAATCGGGACTGTACCCAAAAACCACCTGTTTGCACGACTCAGTAGAGCCGTGGTAGGGTAGAAATCAAAGCACAGTGGGAGACACACAAGACTCTATGACGATCTCGGGTCAACAGACTAAGCTGTACCAGTGTCACCAGAGAACTGCCATCTGACGTGAGGTATAATACCATCTGGGAGTTCTCAGCGAGTCCGTTCAGTGTACCCAGTCTCCACTGAGCACCCGCATACCATCTTCGATGTCAAACACCAATGGATATGGGATCATCCATCGCCCATCGCATGGGTCAAGAAGATATGCGCTAGTCTACTCTGGAATATCGATGCCCCGTCTCGATATTCCCACGACTAGGAACAATGAAGGATGTACTCATTGACTACCCAGGCCCCACTAGTATAATCTGCATCATAGTCCTGGAAGTCGAGTACACATCCTAAGGGCTTTATTAACATGTAATCAGAGAGACAGAAAGTATACATGTTAAGATAAAGAGCAACCAGATAGCGTACTATCATGTCGAGCAAGAAAGTCCTACCTATATATGTCCCAGCATCCACTACAATATACATCCAATGTACAGTAATGGTCTCTAGGGCATACATATAACTAACACCATCATTTAATCCTACCATTGCAGAAAACAACCAAAATATGACGTACGCTTATGCCATTCGCATTCGCCACGTGGCCCCGTCATTACCCGTTAGGTTACTTAACTAACGACAGAGCGGGGGCTGGGCTAGCACGGCTGTAAAACATAAGCAACGTCTAAATAGTTATAAATATATAGCAATGATAGACATTACAGATCACAGATGAAAACATTGGATATACTAGGAATCCGCAATCCGTTCGAGCCTGCAACGAAAAGCGAATTACACGGTCGCGGTGAATAGCCAAAACCCCACCCAAGACCCCTACGGGTGCGGCAAACTACCCGCCAAGTACCCGAAGTGGGGCTACCTCTCTCAACGCCGTGAGTAGGCCACTCGGCACTTCGAGATACCCGGTAGTTTGTGCACCCCCTCCATGGGTCTATCCTAGGAGCAAAAACAATAAAAAGAATTATACAATGACGGCTACAAACTCGACCCGGTTGTGCGGCCATACAAATAATATTACATCAATTTACATTTTACAATGAATGAAAGAAAAAGAAACACTTATCTCACATCCACCCCAGCTATTCACCCGCGACAGTCCAACGCATTCATATACACAAACCATCATCAAACACAGATCACAGATATGTATAACCCCGACTAATCGACATATAGCGATTAGCCGACGTTCAATACATATAAACATCACAGATATAACCATTATAGTCAAAGTGTAGTGAAGTTCGATAAAAATATGGATTTATAGGCCCCCAAAAACAAATTTCTTTTCTGGAAAATCTGGGCACAAATAAACCATCTGAAAAATCCCAAAACCCTACCATAAGAACACTGCACAAAACCCGATCACGAGAGGAGCCGAAATGGCGGCGGTTCCGCGGCAAATGCATACCTATCGCCGTGGAACCGCGGCAGTTTGAGGGAATCAGGCGACCGTTTTTTGTGGGTGTTTTCACAAAACCCTGAGCCGATTTTAGGAGTAAAACTTTTTATTTTTAGAGCACAAAAAATTTCAACAGAAAGTTAGGGTTTTGATTTTCCGGTTTTTGCGATTTTTCCGATCGAACTTCCATACACTTTACTACTAAGCTAGTTTAAGTTTAGTTAGGCTCTGATACCACTGTAAGTCCACGTTGCCAACCCCGGTTCTTGCGGGGAGGAGGAAACGGTATAAAAAACAAATTTTTAGCGCATGGGGCAACATGGACTAACAAAGTCGGGATCTTTTCTAAACTAAACTAGCAAGAAAGCTAAAGAGAGTTAGCTACTCGGAAAAGAGGTTATACCTAACTTGAACTCCTTCTTCTTGAAACCTTTGTAGGGTTGATGGTGCTTTCCTCGTCGCCTTCTTCCGTCAAAGATGGATCCACCTGAGGGGTCAACCGTCGAGCTCTTTCTCAAACTTTGAGTGAACTAGGATCTTTGGCTTGCTAAATCTCTAATCCTAGAGTGAGTAGAGAGTGGCTTTGGGGTGTTTTTTTATCTCAAGGAGATGAATTCTCAACACATGAGAAGGGAGCTCCTTGAACTAGAGGAGGAGCAAGAAGAAGAGAGGAGAGAGAAGAGTTATGATAGAATGAGAGCTTTTCATTTTACAACCATAACAAAATAAGAAATGAATTATCAGATTAATAATAATAATATAAATGAAATAGTTGATGGATGGTTTGGAATGACAATTATCATTACACACATTAAATGGTTTTGCTAGAATCAAAGAGCATCTTTGATATGTAATGATGATAGTCAAAGTTTCAACCATGGTCAACAAGTCAACCTTGGTCAAGAAGTCAACAAACCCAACCATGACACAATTTCATTTAATTAATATTATTAATTGATATATTATAAATTCATTAGTGTTTGGAAAAAGACGACTGTCAACTGTGCATAGACACCCGTTCCGAAACCCTAATGAAAATCCTCTTCCTCCGCCTCAACCAACTGTGCATACACACCCGCATTCTTGTTCCAAGGAACATGAACACAATGAGATAGAACTAACCCCAAAACATGTACTAGTATCTGGCTCAAACCAGAACCCGCTAGTAATATCCGTCCGGACTCCAAACGTGCACAAGTGCGCGGATGAGAACGAACCCTGTCGCAAAACCATGCGACCTCTACTCTGTTTTGCCCAAAGGCGAATAGCCCTCTGTGTGGGACTCTAAAGACTCGACACTACGCTGGCAGTGGGTTTAACCACAGACCGCAAGCGGCACTAGCTGTGTGTAACGGTCCCCAGGCAGATGCCGATAAGAAGACTGACGAGGTGAACCCCATCTGAACTCCTACTGAGTCTGAATGTGACAGTCTCCGTACAGTCCGGTCTGTTCGTCTGATACATCGCATGGCGGGCCTAGGGGGCGGTAAACGTCAGTTCCCTAATAGCGGTACAAGTCGTGTCGGAGTGAAGCCCAAAACACCCTGAGATAACACTGGAAGCCTACCAGTATATCTCGATTGCCCTGGCCAGGGACTACTCGTGTAATGGCTCTCCTTGACACAGCGCGATGTCAACCCCCAATACCGGGAGAGACGAATCCTGTCTAACCGTCACTGCCTCCAAGTGCTTCGGGACTGTACCCAACTACTACCTGTTTGCACGACTCCTTTGAGCCGTGGTAGGGTAGTAATCAAAGTATAGTGGGAACACACTCGAGGCGAAGTGACAGTGTCAAGTCAGCGGACTAAGCTGTACTCATGTCACCTGGGAACTGATAACTGACGATAGGTATAATACCAACCTGTCAGTTCCCGACGAGTCATGTCCAGTGTACTCGTAACCCAACGAGCACCCGTATACTATCTCCAGTACGACGTACTGATGGCTGTGGGATAGACCATCTCCCACACTGGGATGAGAAGCGCATACGCTAGTCTACTCCGGAGTATCGATGCCCTGTCTCGACAGTCCTACGACTAGGGACCTGTATAAGGATGTGCTTATAGATTACCCAGCCCCCACTAGTGTGACTGCCATCACAACGCTGGTAATCAAGCAAAGATCCTAAGGGCTCCACTAATGTGTATAGGTGATATACTAAAATAAACACATGTACACGTTGAAGTAGAAACAAACCAAGTAGCATACTACTATATTGAGCAAGATTGTTTATACAAGGTGAATATCCCAAGCTTCCATTAAGTAATATACAAACCAGTATGATACAGTAATGGCCTCTAGGGCATATACACTAACAATCTCCCATTTGCACTAAGGCCATGTTCTCATATGGTGCGCATGTGCGTTACACGTGGTGCGCGCGTGGCTAGCACACGTGCGTTGCACGTAGCGCACATGCGTATTATGAGGAGAAGCAGGGCTTCTATATATGGAGAACAGGCTCCTTTTAATATTATTAAATGTTCTCATGTGGTGCGCACGTGCGTTGCGCGTGGTGCCGCATGGCGGGCACACGTGCGTTGCACGTAGCGTACATGGCGCTTGCGCATATGCGCATTATGGAGGAGCATGCTCCTATCTTGGAGAACTAAGCTCCTTTGGAGAACTAAGCTCTTTTGAGTATTGAATCCTTTGAGGATTTAACTCTATCTTTCTAAGAGGTATCCCCTCTTATTTATATGAGAGTGGTAGAGAAGCCATCTCTCCTTTTCCCGATGTGGGACTAAAAAATGCATTCCCTATGTAGTAGAGCATTACTTTAGATTACACGTGTATAACACATTTGCTCATAACTTTTGATCTCAGATGAATTATGAGGCCCATAATATATCAAATCGAAGGACTTTTCGAGATGCTTTCAATATCATTAGAATTTAGCTGTTTTTCGTTCCGGGGTTTATCAAAATACAGCTCGGAAAATACTGGTTCGCATCTTTTTCCTTAGATCACATGTGCATAGAGATTTGCTCATAACTTTTGATCCCGGATGAATTATGAGGCCCATAATATATCAAATCGAAGGTTTTTTCGAGATTCTTTTAATACCATCATAATTTAACAGTTTCTCATTGGGGAGTTTATCAAAATACAGGCCGGAAGATACTGGTTTGCATTTTCTTAAGCGTATTGCTGCCATTTGATACCTTGGACTCTTTTGCGCAGAAATTTTTGGCGGAAACAGTGCTACCTGGATGACGAGACTGGAGTTTCAGAAGATCGAAGCCGCCGCAAAAAAGCGTGGGATGATGGTTAAAGACCGAAGGACTCGGATCGTTCGGTATAACAATTCTACCCTCTTTACAATTTGTTAGTTTAGCTTTAATAGCAGATCCGGGTTATAGTACGCGATAGCGCCAGTCGTAAAAGTTTTGTTCCGCATATTGGCGTCTATTTGACGGCTGGGGCGCTGCTGCATACTTACAGTAAGGGAAGTAACCGTCGCAGTAGAGTCCAATCTCATATGGGCCCTGCAAGGACCCAGTCCCTGACCTCTCTTCCAACCTCCGTGGTGCCCTCCGTGTGCGGCGTTTAGAACTGGGATCAGCGGCATCGGATTGCTCTATCCAGTAAAATCGATCCCCGATGCCTCCGCCTGCTCCACCATCCGCTCCTACACCCACATTAATCATGAAAGGTTCCTAGGCACCCTATAGAGGTCTCACAAGGCATCGAACATGCCATTTTACAAAAATTATGGTGCCGAGAAACCGTAACACGGATCTTAGACTAGAATTCTAGGCGAAAAACTAAACTAGTTAGCAAATTAACTAAAGGTCGGAAGCTACAACCTTTGTAGATCCGGATATCCACCTCCTTAGCTCCTCGTGGCCATGCCCTCGCTGTCCATCATGAATCTTGAACTCAAGTTTCGTCTTCGTCGGAGAAACGGGCGAGCTAGGTCGTCGGCTTCGTGCCGAAGATGATCTACGTCGAGGCATCACTAGTTCGAGCTCCGACTTCACAAACTTGTGAAACTTATGAAGTAAACACCCAAAACAACTTGGCAAGAGGTAGAGGGTGAAGAAATAGGAGGTGGGTTCACTTTAGATTTGGATTTTACTCACTTTGAGAAGAAGAAGAAGATGATAGAATTCCTTTTTAAAGTGTTAAGTAAAAATGAATAATAAAATCCATTCTTATCATCTTCTAACCATGGTCAAGTGTAGAGAATAGACCATGGTTAGTGGGAGTGGTTAGGGTTAAGCAAGATGACAAAATGGTTATCATTAGTCAAAGCTTCATGAAGCTTCAACAAGCTTCAAGACAAAATGAAACCATTTTGTATTTCATAAATCCATTTAATAAATAATGAATGGATTAAATAATAAGAGAATAGACCATAAACCCTAACCACTCTCATAACCATGGTTGCATTCTTTACACAAAACCAAAACTATATGCATCATCAAACATGATACATACAAGTGTACACAAAACATATCACATATACAATGTGCACATCAAGTGAGAAAAATCCGTTTAAAGTGAACCAATACTAGTTAATGCAAAGTAATATATCAAATATATAATTATACATTAAATCATTAAATCAACACTTGATTCAATGATCCGGTCATGTCGCACATAACCGACTAGTATTCAATGTATCGACTTATCGAATCGATCTTCGATTCGATAACTAGGTTATATCATATACAACCAATCGAAACATTAATCGCGAGAATCAAATACGGTATCACATACACGCATTATTCTCGGTCCCGCACATATCTCATATGCACTCCTATTTCGTTTCGCTTGAACCAGGAAACCTCTGTGTAGGACTCTAAAGACTCGTCAATACGCCGGTAGCAGATGATGATCATATCATGCACCCACAAGCCGCAAGCGGTCTGCTAAACGTAACGGCCACCCGGGTATTGAGCGATCAGAAGATCGACGAGCTAGCCCGCTCACACTCCTGCGAATCCGACCAGTAACACTTACCGTACAGTCCGGTCTCTTCGTCTGATACGTCGCATATCAAGTCTAGGGGTGGTAAACGTCAGACCCCAATAACCCGATAAGTCATGCTGATGTGAGGCTCGTAACGGGTCGAGAAACTACTGGTAACACTTACCAGCAAATCTCTGATCAGCCCTGGCCAGGGACTTCCCTGTTACGGCCAATCGAGCACAGCGCAACATCAACCCCCAATACCGGGAGAGACGAAACCCCTCCTATCGCTCATTGCCTCCATGTGACTCGGGACTGTACCCAAAGACCACCGTTTTGCACGCCCTAATGGACGTGGTAAGGTGGAGATCAAAGCACAGTGGGAATCACACAAGACTCTATGACGATCTCGGGTCTACAGACTAACCTGTACAAGTGTCACCTGAGAACTGCCATCTGACGTGAGGTATAATACCATCTGGGAGTTCTCGTCGAGTCCGTCCAGTGTACCCAGTCTCCACTGAGCACCCGTATACCATCTCTGATGTCAAACACCAATGGATATGGGATCATCCATCGCCCATCACATGGGTCGAGAAGTGTATACGCTAGTCTACTCTGGTATATCGATGCCCCGTCTCGATACACCCACGACTAGGGACCTTGAAGGATGTACTTATGGACTACCATGTCCCCACTAGTATGATCTGCATCATAGTCCAGGTAGTCAAGTACAAATCCTAAGGGTTTTACCAACATGTAACTATAAGACAGTATAAAGAGACTAGTGTACATGTTAAGATAAAGAGCAACCAGATAGCATACTATCATGTCGAGAAAGAAAGTCATCTCTATATATGTCCAAGCATCCAATATAATATACATAATCTGTACAATACTGGCCTCTAGGGCATACATACAACTAACAAATCATTAAAATATAAGCATATCATTTAAATTTGAACTTTTTAAAACAAAAATTTCAAACCTGTTAGAATAAATATTAACACTTATGCAATACTCCTGGGTAGCGGTGTCGGGGAATCGAAGCTCGCTCATGGAAGGATGTGTCGAGGTGCCGTGGACGGCAAGATACGCGGACAGCACGCTCGGTGTGCCACCCTATGCCAGGGTCTGAGCTCTCTGCAATTCGCGAAAAATTTACATATATTATAAAATAACTCTTAATATTACATTATATCACAGTGGGTCTATTGTAATTTACCGATAACTCCATGGCACGAGTAATATTACTCGAGCCACCTGTATAAGTGGGGCGACCCCTCTTCGCTGACTTCCTATTCTCTTTATTTTGATCGGCCTGTTTCTGCACAACACATTCAGATTTAGTTTTTTAATTAAGCAACATAAAAAAATAAATTATATACTAAATAATGAATTGCATTTAAAATACAAACATGTTTGCACTGAGAGTCGAAATATTGGCATAAGAGAGGCCATGTATCTACGTCGACTCTCGCAAAGGCCGGAGTATGTAGGAGAGCCGCTCTCTCTGCTTCGGGGATCTCCATCCACAGGGAATAGCAGTCGATCTTCAGCTCGTTCCTATTGTATCAGATCATTGATTGCATGTTCTTTATCAGGCCATGATACAGAGCATGAAGATCGAGCACTCTTTCAGGATGATCAGGGTCGGGTGCATGATGAAAATCGTAATCCAACTGCAAATAAAAAAACAATGTTATTAAATTGCAAGTGTTAAATAATAATAAATATATTGGATAAGTCAAATGAAACTATATATTAATACCCGAGCCTGATCCCAGAAGAGGGCAAATGAGCGCCGGTGCTGGTCTCCCCACTCAACGTGAAGTGGATACTTCTTTACGAGACGGCTCTCATCCCCCATATAACGGCTGAACCTCTCGGCATAATCACCGGTATAGCGATAATCAGGGGTAAAGTAGAGGAGGAATGCTGCTCCCCCTAGCTCTGTCGGGCCTCAGCCTGTAGGACTGATTCGGGCTTCGAGTCCCCCTCTCGGGATGGGGATGCCCTGCATCTACAAAAAAATCAAGACAATCAATATTAAGACAAAGTGATATTAAGAAATCAAGGTTTAGCAAAAATTGAAGTGTGATATATACCTCTGGTGACAGAAGCATGAGCCTGGGCTCGGGCAGCAGCACGAGCGGGACGATAGTTCCTCCGGTGAGGAACAGCCGGTGACCCGGACGTGGATGCATCTCCAACTAGAAAATAAACGTCGATAAAATTACATGAAGTTCATGTTTATTCTTAAAGGATATGTAAAATGAATAAATATTTTATATTTATTCATACAAACCTGCAGACTGAGCGGAGGGCATGGAAGTGAAGGGAGTGACCCCTGCACCAGACGTGGATGCACCACCTATAATTAGACAATCAAACATTGACTATATAAGTAATTGCAAAAAGAATGTGTATATCAATAATATAACATTCTAAATCAACATGTTTACACTATAGGATATATAAACATACCCGCATGTGCGGTGGTGGCCTCTGCCCGAGATGTGGAGGAACCACCTACAGCCCGAGATGTAAGTACGTAAAAGCAAAAAGAATGTATGTATATTTATGACATAGCATTCTAAATCAATATACATGCACTATATGATATATAAACATACCTGGAGGTACGGGAGTGGCTTCTGTCCCAGATGTGGACGCACCACCAACAGCTAGACAATCAAACATTGACTATGTAAGTAATTTTGACATGAATATGCATGTATATCTATAATATTACATTCAAAATGAATATGCGTGCAACATACCTGAAGGTGCGGGAGTGGCCTCTGTCCTTGATGTGGACGCACCACCAACAGCTAGACAATCAAACATTGACTATGTAAGTAATTTTGACATGAATATGCATATATATATATATATATGTATATAATATTATATATGCGTGCAATAGACCTGGAGGTGTGACAAAGTCCACACGGAAGGAGGCATCCGAAGGGGTCTCCGATCGGGGTGTAAGACCAGCCATCTGAAGCTCCCTACGCAGCTCTCCGGGTAGCAAAACCGCTCTGCCTCTGCCTCTGCCGGTGTCGCGGCTGGAGCTCCTGCCGCCCCTCGCTGCTCCTGTCATCGTCATCAAATCTAGATAAAATGGTTCATGGACGCATTAGATAATCATTACATATGCATGCTATATATGTATAGATCGTAAAATGTGAAGTAATAATATAACATTACTGGTAACCTTTTTCGTTTCGTGGACGCATCAGACATATCTACTTGGATTTCATCATCGATATCATTTCTAACCCATGTAACTTCATGATCAGCCGAAGACAACCCGTCTTTCGAAACAGATGGTCGGAGCACTCTAAGTCTTCTCTCTTCTTCATCCTCGTCGCTGTCATCGAATTCTGGGACATCGTAAACATCCCTGGGTTTCCAACGGCATATGACACTCCATCCTGGATGCTTCAAACACTGTGAGTAGTATACTTGGAACGCTTGGTTCGGAAAGATAAACGGATCTTCCTGACCGTAAAATCGAAGTGTGTTCATACTGGTCAATCCATATTCATCTTTCCAAGTCCCGAGATTGCTTCTCCACTTATCTGTATCGGTTCGTGTATCATACCAAGTAAACTGAAATATATAAAATGGTTCTGATCGTCCGGGATATTGGATGCTAAGTATACAATTTAAGTATCCATAATAAATCACACCATCCGATCTTACCATCGCAATCCCACTATTCTGAGTGGTTTTAGATGTTTCTATGTCCTTAACTTAGAATTTGTATCCAAGGACACCAAATCCTTTATAAGATGCAACCTCCATACTATGAAACTGAGCTAAACACCTTTAATCACTCTCTAATGATGCAGACAAATTCGGATCGTGGATCTAACAAAACAAATTTTACGACAAATACATAACGATATAACTTTAGATTAAAACATATTGCAATAACATGTTAATCGGTTAACATACATCTAGTCTATCTTTGTACATGGAAAACCAGCGGAAAAGTACCGATGAAATAACTCGAAACGGATGAAAACACAAGTGAATGTAGGTGTTTGCTTTATACATTCCTAACTTGTAAACATTAACTTGTCAACATGGGACAAATCTATCAGTTATCATACGATTGAATTTTCTTATCACATAGACTACACGACGGTTGTTAGTACCGAACTATACCGTCCGATATTTAACAACCTTCGTATAGTTCTATGTCACGACGAACATCGAACGCATATTAACTGATAGACAGGGACTAAGTGGCACTTTGAGTTACATATATGAGTATCGATGAGAATATGAAAGTTTCATGTTATCATCGAGTATCATATATTGGTTTTAACATGAACATTTAACATGAATAGGTTTTACGTTTACGTT
Organism: Agapanthus africanus; assembly: GCA_030015575.1. Lineage (NCBI taxonomy): Eukaryota > Viridiplantae > Streptophyta > Magnoliopsida > Asparagales > Amaryllidaceae > Agapanthus > Agapanthus africanus. The sequence goes on from CM057343.1 coordinate 519,407,144, forward strand.
TCGTTATTAAGGGTTTGAAATTTCAAGTTTAGGATAAATTTTTCTTGCGTTTACGGTAAACTTATACGTTTACATTATCATTGAGTATCCTACTGAATAAACTAGTGCACTCTAAACCTTAACCTTAAATAACCCAAATTAACCATAATTAACCATAATCGTTACCCTAACACCAATTATCCCTAATTAACCAACACTTAACCCAATTTACCCAAATTAACCTAATTAACCCTAATCAACCGAAACCTAACCCAGTTTACCCAAATTAACCCTAATCAACACCCCAACCCTTTCAATTATCACTAATTAACCCAAATTAACCCTAACCTCTAACCCTAAACCTGAACCAAACCCTAACCCTAAACTCTAACCCTAACCATACACTGAACCCTAACCCTGACCCTAATTACCCTAACCCTAATTACCCTAACCCCAACTAATTAACCTTAACCCTAACCCAAACCTCAACCCCAACTAATTAACCCTAACCCTAACCCTAACCCTAACCCTAACCCCAACTAATTAACCCTAACCCTAACCCTAACCCCAACTAATTAACCCTAACCCTAACCCCAACCCCAACTAATTAACCATAACCCTAACCCTAACTGAACAGAACCCTACCCCTACCCCTACCCCTAACCCTAACCCTAACTGAACCGAACCCTAACCCTAACCCTGTAGAGTGTTTTTCGTCACCCCATTGAGATGGGAATACGCGCGCGCTTACCAGGCGCATTACAGATTCTCCCGGCCTAGGGTAGACCGGGGTTTAATGATTGTGGGGATCCGAATCTCCGGCAGCCGCGAACTAAGCTGCCATTAATTACCCCTCGCATTTGGAGCGAAGGAACCTCCAATTGACGGGTTAAACTGGTCATGCGAACTCAATATGCAGTGTGTTGGTGCGTGTGTATTTTTTTTGTTTTATTCCACTTGTATAAAGAGATATATAAATATATATATTTTCTATATATAAAAACGAAAATAAATAAGTAAATAAATATTTGGAGAATTTTTTTTATTTTAAAATATTATTTACAATTTAATTTTATTTATTTAATATTTATTTAATATTTTTTTAAATAAAAAAGGGGATTAAATAAAGAAAAGAAAAAAAGAAAATAATTATGATTTTTTATTTTTAAATATTATTTATAATTTATTTTTATTTATTTAATATTTATTTATTTTTATTTTAAATAAAAAAAGGAGGAAGAAAGAAGAAAAGAGAATTTTGTTTTTTTTTTAAAAAAGTGGGGTCACATGTTAGCATGTGACCCCCCTCATATAGGGGGTCACATGCTAGCATGTGACATGGAGGGTCACATGTTAGCATGTGACCTCTCATGTGAAGGGGGGTCACATGCTCAGCATGTGACGCCCGTCACATGTTAAACATGTGATGGGGCTGCACATGCTTAGCATGTGACCCCGTCACATGCTTAGCATGTGCATGTGACCACCATCACCTTTTTTTTAAACAACGTGGAGTTCAACTCCAAAAGAATTTTATATGGCTAAAAAAAATATAATATGGAGTTAAACTCCCCAAAAAAAGGGATTTTTATTGTGGAGTTAAACTCTAAAAGAATTTCTGTAGTGGAGTTAAACTCCAAAAGAATTTTATTTATGGAGTTAGACTCCAAAAGAATTTTATTTGTGGAGTTGAACTCTAAAAGATTTCTGTGGTGGAGTTAAACTCCAAGCGAATTTTATTTGTGGAGTTGAACTCCAAAAGAATTTTATTGTGGAGTTGAACTCCAACAGATTTTCTCGTTTCTCCTTTGAGAAGAAACCCAAAATGGGTTCTCTTGAAACTCCAAAATCTAGATCTTGGATGATAAAAAAAGAGACCCCTTTTCTTCTCTTGATGGAGTCTTGGGAGGTGAATTTATGGTAAAACTTTGTTTAGTTTTTAAAAAAAGAGAGCTAAGCTCTTGATTTATTTGGAAAATGAAAAGGAAGAGGAAGAACTTGAGAAAGAGAGAGTGGAGGCACAAACCCTAGTTTTTTGAGGAAATGAAAAAGTGTCTGTTTATTCATCATCATGTTGCCTTTTATAGGCTTACACATTTACATATAGGCCCTTGGGCTTTACAAAAATGGCATTTTAGCCATCCCATGGCTCATGTGCCATTTTATTTTTGCATATATGCCATGTGCTTACAAAATATTGGTTTTATGCTCATTTTGTTTACATTCATGCATAAAAAATTACATAAAAATTATTTATAGCATGATTTTGTTGTTGGCATGAGAGAGGCTGGCCGCGGGCTCGACTTGGGCATGGGCCCGTTTGACCTGGGCTTGGGTCCACCTAGCTTGGGGGTTGACCTTGACTTTGACTCGGTCAACCGGGATGTAAATTTTTACCCCAACAAATTGCCCCCCATCAATAAATGCACACCGCACATGTGGGTCGTGTGCATGAAATTGATGGATCTTCTTTCACGTGGAGGCGACTTGCTTTGGTTCCCATTTTTTGGGATGCACTGCCCTTTTTACGACATGGACGGTCGACGCTCTGATCCGAAGCGATTTGGTAGACGTGTCCCCGGCACGGAGTGTCGCTGGTCGACATTTCCCCGAGCTGGAGTGTCTGCTGTAGGACGTTTCCCCGAGATGGAGTGCCTGTGGTAGGACGTATCCCCGAGACGGAGTGCCTGCAATAGGACGTATCCCCGAGACGGAGTGCCTGTTGTAGGACATTTCCCCGAAACGGAGTGCCTGTGGTAGGACGTATCCCCGAGACGGAGTGCCTGTGGTAGGACGTATCCCCAAGACGGAGTGCCTGTTGTAGGACGTTTCCCCGAGACGGAGTGCCTGTGGTAGGACGTTTCCCTGAGACGGAGTGCCTGTGGTAGGACGTTTCCCCGAGACGGAGTGCCTGTTGTAGGTTGTTTCCCCGAGACGGAGTGCCTGTGGTAGGACGTATCCCCGAGACGGAGTGCCTGTGGTAGGACGTATCCCCAATATGGAGTGCCTGTTGTAGGACGTATCTCCGAGACAGAGTGCCTGTGGTAGGACGTATCCCCGAGACGGAGTGCCTGTGGTAGGACGTATCCCCGAGACGGAGTGCCTGTTGTAGGACGTATCCCCGAGAAGGAGTGCCTGTTGTAGGACGTATCCCCGAGACGGAGTGCCTGTGGTAGGACATTTCCCCAAGAGGGAGTGCCTGTGGTAGGACGTTTCCCCGATACGGAGTGTCTGTGGTAGGGCGTTTCCCCCAGACAGAGTGCCTATTGTAGGACGTATCCCCGAGACGGAGTGCCTGTGGTAGGACGTTTCCCCGAGACGGAGTGCCTGTGGTAGAACGTTTCCCCGATGCGGAGTGTCGCTGGTCGACGCAGAGGTCGATGTTGGAATTGCTTGGTTTGATTTGTTTGATTTGAGGTGACATCAGCATTGCTGTATTGGAATATGGTATCAGGAGCGAATCATCATCTGTCTTTGAGATGATTTGGGAATTGGGGTTTTTGTTTGGCATTTGCATTGCTGCACTGGAATAATGCCAGGAGCAACTCATCATGTGCCCCGTGAGGATTTGGATTGGTTTTGTTTGGCATCTGCATTGCTGCACTGGAATAATGCCAGGAGCAACTCATTATGTGCCCCGAGAGGATTTGGGAATTGGTGGCTTAGGAGACAGGTTTAGATCCCTATCACCTAAGGCTTTTCCATTTTGTGAGCCATAAGGGTCTCACAAAGCATTTTCTCCCTACGGGTCGTAAGGACCCTGCAGGTGTATTTTCTCCTTAGGAGTCGTGGGGACTCCTAAGTGTGTTGCTCCTTTGTGAGTCGTAGGGATCTCACATGGGAATTTTCTCCTCACAAAGTCGAGAGGACTTTGCGAGTGCATTTCATTTCTTTTTTTTTACGAGTTTGCGCCCTTTCGGGTTTTCACAAACTCGCCGGCAGTCCTGCTGTTTTTACTCACGGAGCCCTTTCGGGTTTTCATCCGTGCCCGTTTTGCTTATGGACATACCGTTCTTCTTTTTTTCTTTTCTTTTTTTTTTTGGAGAGATCGGTATTGTTTTACGCCTGTGGATTGTATACGGTTTTACAGGATATATGATCCAGACCGTAGGGCCGGAAAATTTTTGGGACATTGTTGGCGTCTGCATCGCTGCACTGGAATATGGTACCAGGAGAGACTCATCATTCACCGTTGGGCATTGGGATTTGGAATTTGGTTGGCGTCTACATCGCTGCACTGGAATATGGTATCAGGAGCGACTCATCATTCGCCATTTGGGGATTGGGATTTGGAATTTGGTTGGCGTCTGCATCGCTGCACTGGAATATGGTACCAGGAGCGACTCATCATTCGCCACTGGGGTATGGGATTTGGAATTTGGTTGGCGTCTGCATCGCTGCACTGGAATGTAGTACCAGGAGCGACTCATCATTCGCCGTTTGGGGATTGGGGAGCGATGGCGTAGGAGACAGGTTTAGATCCCTACCGCCTAAGGCTTTAAATTTTACGGGCCGTGAGGGTCCCATAAAAGCATTTTCTCCCTACGGGTCGTAAGGATCCCGTAGGTGTATTTTCTCCTTAGGAGTCGTGAGGACTCCTAAGTGTGTTTTTCCTTCGTGAGTCGTAAGGATCCCACAAAGGTTTGTTCTCCTCATGTATCGTGAGGACACATGAGTGGGTCTTTCCAATGAAGCAGAATTCCAAAGGCGGAGACCAGCCGCGTAACTGGTGGTTGCGGTAGGGCATGGGTATGCTGAGAATTATTTGAGCCCGTGGATTGTATACGGTAGTCAATTTGGGGACTAACCGTAGGGCCGGCGAATTTTGAAAGTTTGAATTTTTGTTGGCGTCTGCATCACTGCACTGGAATATGGTACCAGGAGCGACTCATCATTCGCCTTTGTTTCGTTTTTTTTTGGGGTTTTTTTACCGCGATTGCTCTATCATTTCAACTTTTCTTATCGCGAATGTCGCGATTGCCCTATCATTTCGGCTATTTATTCGCGGTTGCCCCATCATTTCGGCTTTATTTTTATTTTTACTCGTTGATTTTTATTGTGAGTTGCCCCATCATTTCGGCTTTTCTTTATTTTTCTTTTATTTACACTTTTTTTTATTTATATTTTTTTTACATTCCCAGTTTAACGACTTAGAGGTCGACTGTTCCCAGTTTAATGACGTGGTGGTCGATTGTTCTCAGTTTAATGACGTGGCGGTCGATTGTTCCCAGTTTAACGACGTAGTGGTAATCCATTTCCAATTTATAGACTTAGAGGTCTACTGTTTCCAGTTTAACGACTTAGAGGTCATCTGTTTCCAGTTTAACGATGTGGAAGTCATCTGTTTTTAGTTTAACGACGTAGAGGTCATCTGTTTCCAGTTTAATGACTTGGAGGTCATCTGTTTCCAGTTTAACGACTTGGAGGTCATCTGTTTCCAGTTTAACGACGTGGTGGTCATCTGTTTCCAGTTTAACGACGTAGAGGTCATCTGACGAGGAGCTTAGAGAAGATACCTGATCGGGCAGTTGTCGGGGGTACTGCTGGAGTTTGCCTGAGATGCCTTATTACTTTGTCAGTGTTGATGGCCTTGCCCCCAGCTGGGGCCAAGAAAAATCGTTCAAATACCGACTTGCATCAAATATGGCAATCGGAAATTTTTAACCCTGCAGATAGAAACATTATTTCAGTATAGGTAATCGATATGTATATTTATTGAGTTCGTATGAACATTTAACCCGAAATATGGGAGGAGAGTTGGTCCCACCGAGCGTGCCAGAACCTGTAGAGTGTTTTTCGTCACCCCATTTAGATGGGAATACGCGCGCGCTTGTCAGGCGCATTACAGATTCCCTTGGCTTAGGGTAGGCCGGGGTTTAATGATTGTACGGATCCGAATCTCCGGCAGCCGCGAACTAAGCTGCCATTAATTACCTCTCGCATTTGGAGCGAAGGAACCTCCGATTGACGGGTTAAACTGGTCATGCGAACTCAATATGCAGTGTGTTGGTGTGTGTGTGTATTTTTTTTGTTTTATTCCACTTGTAAAAAGAGATATATAAATATATATATATATATATATATATTCTGTATATAAAAACGAAAATAAATAAGTAAATAAATATTTGGAGAAATTTTTTTTTATTTTAAAATATTATTTATAATTTAATTTTATTTATTTAATATTTATTTAATATTTTTTTAAATAAAAAGGGGATTAAATAAAGAAAAGAAGAAAAGAAAATAATTATGATTTTTTTATTTTGAAATATTATTTATAATTTATCTTTATTTATTTAATATTTATTTATTTTTATTTTAAATAAAAAAAGAAGGAAGAAAGAAGAAAAGAGAATTTTGCTTTTTTTTTAAAAAGTGGGGTCATATGTTAGCATGTGACCCCTCATATGAGAGGGTCACATGCTAGCATGTGACATGGAGGGTCACATGTTAGCATGTGACCCCTCATAAGAGGGGGGGTCACATGCTAGCATGTGACCCCTCACATGCTAAGGGGGTGAGCATGTGACCCGTCACATGCTCAACATGTGAGAAGGCCATCACATGTTTAGTATGTGACCCGTCATATGCTTAGCATGTGAGAGGGCCGTCACATGCTTACCATGTGACCGAACACATGCTTTGCATGTGACCCACGTCACATGTTAAACATGTGATGGGGCTGCACATGCTTAGCATGTGACCCCGTCACATGCTTTGCATGTGACCACCATCTTTTTTTTTAACAACGTGGAGTTCAACTCCAAAAGAATTTTATATGGCTAAAAAAAATATAATGTGGAGTTAAACTTCCCAAAAAAAGGGATTTTTATTGTGGAGTTAAACTCTAAAAGAATTTCTGTAGTGGAGTTAAACTCCAAAAGAATTTTATTTGTGGAGTTGGACTCCAAAAGAATTTTATTTGTGGAGTTGAACTCCAAAAGATTTCTGTGGTGGAGTTAAACTCCAAGAGAATTTTATTTGTGGAGTTAAACTCCAAGAGAATTTTATTTGTGGAGTTGAACTCCAACAGATTTTCTCCTTTCTCCTTTAAGAAGAAACCCAAAATGGGTTCTCTTGAAACTCCAAGATCTAGATCTTGGATGAAAAAAAGAGACCCCTTTTCTTCTCTTGATGGAGTCTTGGGAGGTGGATTTATGGTAAAACTTTGTTTTGTTTGTAAAAAAAGAGAGCTAAGCTCTTGATTTATTTGGAAAATGAAAAGGAAGAGGAAGAACTTGAGAAAGAGAGAGTGGAGGCACAAACCCTAGTTTTTTGAGGAAATGAAAAAGTGTCTGTTTATTCATCATCATGTTGCCTTTTATAGGATTACACATTTACATATAGCCCCTTGGGCTTTACAAAAATGGCATTTTAGCCATCCCATGGCTCATGAATTTCATTTTTGCACATAAGCCATGGACTTACAAAATATTGGCTTTATGCCCATTTTGTTTACATTCATGCATAAAAAATTACATAAAAATTATTTATGACATGATTTTGTTGTTGGCATGAGAGAGGCTGGCCGCAGGCTCGACTTGGGCATGGGCCCGCTTGAACTGGGCTTGGGCCCACCTAGCCTGGGGGTTGACCTTTACTTTGACTCGGTCAACCGGGATGTAAATTTTTACCCCAACAAACCCTACCCAAAATTGAACACTAACCCTAACTCTCACCCTAACCGAACCCTGAACCCTGAACCCTGAACCCTAGCCCAAGTAGCAACTCATTAATCATCAAAATTATAAATAAAAGCATTATTAGATGTAAAAATTTGAGATTTACTAACCTTTAGCTAGGCCGACGATGGAGGAGACCGGTGGTCGACGACGCAATCGGCGACGAGTCGCGGGTGGTGGCGACGAGGAAGTCGATGAGGAAGTTTTGGGAGATCGAGGGCAGTGGCAGGCCGCGGGCGGAAGGCAGTGGCAACGAGGCGTGGGAGAGGTGTCGACGAGAGGCGTGCACGGGAGATCGAGTGAGAGAGAGGAATTTTTGGTAATGAGGACTTTTCTGTGCTTTTTTTTATTAATAACCCATATATATGCCCCTACGGACTTAACCGTAGGGCCTTCGTTTGTGGCTCCGTAGGGCCAAAGGGCAAATTACGTTTTAATATTTTTAAATTAAAACGTAGGGCACCGTAGGGACAACCAAGGGGACCTATGGAGTAATCTTTAGGGACAATAAAATGTTGACCCTACGGATGCCTTTATCCGTAGGGCAACCCCTTATTGTAGTAGTTAACCTTCATAATAATTTCAGAATATCAGTGCAAATTACACTCACAAAGGCTTATAACAGACCTATGATCCACTAATGAATGAGAAGAGATCCCAATCAATGGTCTCTCCGCTGGAAAAGCATATTTACGAGGTCTCAACTCTATATCAAAGGCATGTTTATTATATCAAAGGCAATTATATTAAGGACAATAAAATTACATGTCATACTAATTCTTAATGGGTACACCAGTACAAAGATGGCTTGCCCTTATGGGTGAGAAAATCTATAGGGTTAATTTTAGGTTGCGCCTACGGTTCCCACTATAGGAGCAAACAAGGCCCTACAGTATTAACCGTAGAGGCATTTATACATAAAAAAAATATTTTTTGTAATTGCTACTACGGTGCCACAGGACAAACCACTACTGTGAGCACCATAGAGACAAAATAGGGATTTTAAAAATATTAAAATAGAAAATCCCTTCCCCGTTCTCCCCATGCTCAATTATCCCCAAATTTTTCTCTCCAAAAAAATTTGCCACGCCCTCGATCCGCCTCTTCCTCCTCCTTCGCCGTTATCCTCGAAACCTCCTTCTCTTCACCATCGTCGAACCCTCCTCCTTCCACAACCTTCGCCCTCGAGCCCTCCTCCATCACCAACCTTGAGCCCTCCACCTTCGCTGTCGTCGAACCGTCTTCCTGCGCTCGTCACTCGGTCATCGTCTCCGCCTCCTCCTTCACTTGTTGCAAGGTCGTCATCGCTTGCCGCTCGTCGCTCGGTCGCCAACAACAAGTACCATCTTAACTTAGGTAGGTGGTGAGTTAGTAGTAGTAGGAGGAAAAGTAGCTTTGTTACCTATTCCACTAGGAACTGCAGATTTTTTGGTCCATCACATTCATGCATTTACGATCCTCCCGTAGGAGTCTGGGCCGTGTCTCAGTCCCAGTGCGGCTGATCATCCTCTCGGAACAGCTACTTCGAAGCTCATTGTCCATGGATAAAGAAAGACCGTTTCAACATCGAAAACAAAAAAAACTAGAGCAAACATGTAATAGCGTATTCGGAATTATACCCAAGCGTCGCTCTTCGGCGCCACTGCCGCCTCCTCTCGCGATCGATTCAGGTAGAGTTTTCCATCTATTTTTAAAATTGTCAAATTTGGGACGATCACTGCTGCTTCTGTCACTGCTATTGTTACTGCTGATGCTGCAGTTGTCGTTCTTGCTGGGGTAAAAATTTACACCCCCGTTGACCGAGTCAAAGTCAAGGTCAACCCCAAGTCAGGTGGGCCCAAGCCCAGGTCAAGCGGGCCCATGCCCAAGCCGAGCCCGCGGCCAGCCTCCTCCATGCTAAAATATAAATCATGTAATAAATAATTTTTATGAAATTTTTTATACATGAATGTATGCAAAATGGGCATAAAACCAATATTTTGTAAGCCCATGGCTTATGTGCAAAAAATGAAATGGCACATGAGCCATGGGATGGCAAAATGCCATTTTGTAAAGCCCAAGGGGCTATATGCAAATATGTAAGCCTATAAAAGGCAAAATGATGATGAATAAAGTAATACCTTTCATTCTCTCCACAAAAAAATTAGAGCTGAGCTCTTTCTTCCTTCTTCAAGGTTCCAAAACCTTCTTCTTTCTCTTGAATTAAATCAAGAGTTTTACTCTTCCTTTTTCAAAAATAAATAGTTTTCCACCACAAAACCCACAAAGGGGAACTTGGATCTGCCATCAGATCTTAAAAAGGAGAGATTTTGAGATTTTACATCTCTTGATCTTCAAGACCCAGCAAGCAACAGGAGGAAGAAGAAGAACCCTTCCATTAACCCAACAGAAACAAAAAAAAAAAAACAAAACAAAAACACACTCAGGAGTCTAACTCCTCTTTGATTTCTCTTCAGAGAAATCTTTTTAGGCTAAAAGCCTGTTGTGTGCGCAAGTCGCCCGCGTGCCGACACGTGGCGCGCGCGCTTGCGCAACTGCGCAAGTGCGCAAATCGCCCGCGTGCCGACACGTGGCGCGCGCGCTTGCGCACCTGCGCAGCTGCGCAAGTCGCCCGCGTGCCGACACGTGGCGCGCGCGCTTGCGCAACTGCGCAAGTGCGCAAGTCGCCCGCGTGCCGACACGTGGCGCGCGCGCTTGCGCACCTGCGCATCCCTTGGATGCCTTTTCCCCCTCTTTTTGTGTACATAAATATATATATATACATTTGTATACAAATGTACACATACACATACTCCGCAACATTCTCCCCCTCCAAAAAAATTTTCGGGCCGGGGCGCTGCCCCGCACCCCGCAAGGGGGCTGCTAGCCCCCTTGACCCCCAGCCCGCTATCCGGGTAGCGGGACCCCCGTAAAAACTCTGCGTGGCTCCCGATATATCCAAAACCCCCCTTTCAAAACACAACACACGTACACCGCACATTGGGTTCGCATGACCAGTTTAACCCGTTAATCGGAGGTTCCCTCGCCCCAAAGGCGAGGGGTAATTAACGGCAGTTTAGTCCGCGGCTGCCGGAGATTCGGATCCCCACAATCTTTAAACCCCGGCCTACCCTAGGCAGGGGGAATCTGTAGTACGCCTGACAAGCGCACGCGTATTCCCATCTCACTGGGGTGACGAAAAACACCCTATAGGTTCTGGCACGCCCGGTGGGACCAATCTCTCCTCCCATATTTCGGGTTGAACGTTCATGCAAACTCAATCAATATACATACCTGTATTTATACTAAAAATAATGCTTTTTCATGCAGATTTTCAAGCAATCAACCTTCGACGACAATGTCTCCCCAGACGCATTCAGCTTCCAACGTGACCCCGATTCTGTACGTGGTCAAGATCAACGCTCGTGTGGTTCTCCCCGCAAGCCTCAGTCGACAGTGGGAGGAACCGCCCCGCCAGTTCGGCTCCGTCATCATTTACCCTGCCGGAAGCGCTCAGCTGGCGGAGATCCCGGCGGAACAGGTGGCCAAGCCGGTCTCAAGGGGAAAGAGGCCGAATGTCGTGATCGCCAAGGCACCACAACCGAAACTCAAGACGCTATCTGAACGATTCCCTGACGCTTTAACTGGGGGCAAGACTTCCGGTGCGAAGGGCAACAACAAATGTCGCGGACGAGCTCACGCGATTACTCCGACAAATGCACAATCGAGCGTATCTCCAAGGCCTTCCATCGCCCAGTCTGCGGCATCTTCCCAAAAAGCCGAAGTCTGCCAGGTGCTTAGAACAGAAAAGTTAAGGCAGAAGCGGCTCAGGTATCGAGCCAACAAAAGGGCCAAGGCTTCGGCCAAATGGAATCATGTGAAGTTCCAAGTGCAGGGTTGCCCTGCGACGACGGTTGAGTCGGACGTAAGAATCAGCAATTCCTTCGAGCCTCTGAAGTGGGTTCAGAAAAATGCCATGACCGCCAGAATCAAGAAGACAGCGGTCCGAACAGTGCCACAAAGAGACGTGTCCCGGCCCCAACGGAAGAAGTATGACACTATCTCTTCAAGAGTCTATCAAGCACTCTGTGCCGCACGAAAGCAGCGGGGCAGACCCAGAAAAGAAGCGCCAGCACCATTCAAGAACCTGGTTAGGCCAGCCGCCTTCAATCGACTACCAGCAACCGAAGCAAGGGGGTCAAGACAGCGATCCGTGAAATCAGCTGCCAATGATAGAAAGACGTCCGAATACACCATCCATACGGTTTATATGGCGGGCGGACGCCCCAGCGACAACCTTCGCAGCAAAAGCAAGGATGGGGCCACCACATCCCAAGCCCAATCTAGCCTGAATGTGGTCGCCGCCGCTCAAGAACAGCCGCCCCAGCTGGATGAAGAAAACCCTCTCGATGAGGATGATAGGCAGAAAGACCCCTCGGTCCACACAGAGTCAAGCTCGGACAGCGAGGAAGAGCCGACTTTCCGCCCCAGGACTGCGGAGCAAGAGCTGCTTCAAGAGCTTCGAAAACAGCTCAGGAGCAAAGATAAAGAGATGGCCAAGCTCTATTCGAAGATCGACGACTTAACGAACGTGGTGATGCAGCTTACGGCTCAAATTGCTCGAGCGCCTCCCAATCAAGCACAAGCCGCTACTAATCAGCCGGGTGATGACAATCCGAGGCAGCCAATGCCTGTTCCTTCGGGTCCAAGACTGGTCGAGCCACATGAGAGCCGTCCACACTCCGCTTCTGGGGATGCCTTGGCCCCAGATAATACTATCCCGCTAACACAGGATCGGATAATGGATTTGGTCACCAGCAAGGTTAAAACATTGGTGGCCGAAGCTGAAGCTCAGAAAGAAATCCGCAGTAGTGGGCGGCCATATCCCGCGCAGTACGATCTGATTGAGTTCCCAAGCGGCTACGTCATTCCTAAGTTCGGAAGATTTGATGGAACGGGGAATGCAAATCAGCACGTCGCCCACTTCAAAGCATCGTGCGGAAATACAGGGGGCAATGACGCACTCCTTCTTCGTCAGTTTGTCAACAGCCTGACCGGTGTTGCTTTCGACTGGTACGCGAGCATACCAGATGGGTCCGTCATTACCTTTGCCCAAATGGAGTCTCTGTTCCGGCAAAGGTTCATGAGCGTCAGTGATAAAATCTCCATTGCCGACCTTGTGAGGACCAAGCCGGGGAAGAATGAAAGTAACACTGACTTTATCGCCCGATGGCGTAATCTCACGGTCAAGTGCGAACCTCCGCTGGAGCAGGACCAGTCCGTTAGCCTTCTCATTGGGAACCTCAGCAATTGGATGGTCCCATTCTTGTGTACAGCAGGCCTCAAAACATTCCAGGAGCTAACCAAGAAAGTCCAAATGCTGGAACGCTCGAAGCAAGAGTCCCCGCCAGACTCTCAGAGAGACAAAACTTGGAAAAGCAAGCGGGACGACAACCGTAGAAGCGGGAGTTCCAGCAGTACCAATGTCTTCAATGCCTCCGATAATGAAGGAAAGCGAAGGGCGGGCGAATCCAAAACCAACCGGTCTCGAAAGCCATTGCTGGGAGGAGATGGGCCTTCCCTAGAGGAGAAAAAGTACAAGGTTTACTCTTTCAGAAGGGACAAGGTCCGCAAGATATTTAAAGATGCCTTGAACAATGGCCTACAACTGCCGGAGTCGAAAAGACCCCAAGAAGCAAAAATGACCGACAATCCCCTGTATTGCCCGTACCACCAAGTAGTGAGCCATGCGATCGAGGATTGCTATATCTTCAAGGACTGGGTCGAGAAGCAGTACAAGGCTGGAGAGATCGAGCTGTCCAAAAGCGTGTTGGTGAACAATCAAGTTGCAACCGCCAACTTTATACAGACGGAAGCTGAAGCCTTCTGGGAGCAGACAGCCGAACCCGCTGCCGTGAGAAATGAAACGGACTCATCGCGGCCTCCGTAGAGTACGCACATATCTAATAAGACGAAGAAGATGATAAAGCTACTTCGGAAAGAACCCAGGACGGAATGGGAAGGCCAGAAGAAGCCTACCGGTCCAGCTGCCAATGCGGCTCCATCAGGCTCAAAATCCAAGAAGCTCAAGAAGAAGAAAAGTGCAGCTCGGCGCGAAAAAGAGTCTGCAGGGAGATCGACCATTCAAAAATATATCGATTCCCTCGAAGAATATGAACAAAGGGAAAGGACATTGATTCAATTGAAGGAGTTCTTCCCTGTACAAGCGGCTGAAATTCTGGAGGAGTTAGAAGAAGACCCCAATGAAGAGATCCCAGTAGTGACCTGCTACGCCATCCATCTTGGCAGGGACTCTGAGGATGATCTCTGTTTTCCGGAAGAGGACGAGGAGCTCACCACAAAGGCCAATCAAATCCAGCTCAGAAGCGGCAGGGCTCAACCGCAAAATCAAGGCAACGCCCCAAAAGGGAAGGAAAAACAAGTCGCTAATGAAGAAGCTGGCAGAGAACCAGCCGATGAAAACACAAGTCCTTCCTCGGTGGACTATAATGTCTTGGCGCATCTCCGGAAGCTTCCGTCTCTCCTGAGCATCTATGACGCCTTGGTCCTATCTAAAGAGCTTAGAGATGTTCTCATCCACGCTCTACAAAACCCCGAGCGGTATCAGGCCCACTTTGCGGAAATTAATATGAAAGAAGCCCAGCACGCTTTGCATGCCGCCGCAGTCACATTTAAGGATGAAGACTTGCTACTAGGAACGGCTGAGCATAATCGGCCGCTTTACGTGACCGGGTACAGCGACGGAGATCGAATTAATCGCATATTGATTGATCCGGGGTCCTCAGTGAACATCATGAACTTGCGGACGCTGAAGAGTTTGTCGATGGACGTCCGACACCTGTCAAGGGAAAGAATTGTCATTCAAGGCTTCAACCAAAATTGTCAGCAAGTTCTGGGGTCCATAGCTCTGCCAATTAAATTTGGGGATTTGCAAACTGAAGCTAAGATATATGTGATCGACGCCGACACATCTTATAAGATTCTCTTGGGGCGGCCGTGGCTCCACGATTACGGCATCATTCCGTCAACTCTCCATCAATGCATGAAGTATACTAAAAATGGCGAAGAAAGACGCATTGACGGAGACATCCAGCCGTTCGGTGTGCATGAAGTCCGCTATGAAGATTCCCGGTACTTTATGAACCACCAAAATGCTAAGCCACAACTGACTGAGGATAGACCGGCCCCAAGACCCAAAAGCAAATCTGCGCCGGTTGTCACTTTCAAAAGTAAAAACGCCCAAGTGCGCCCACATTTCGGTAGCGACACTGACGAGTCCGACGCTGGAAGCCCGTCCTTCCGTAAAACTCGCCCTCGTTTCGGCAGCGATACGGATGAATCCGTCACTGAAGCCCCATCTAGCAGTAAAGTCCGCCCTCATCTTGGTAGCGACACTGAAGAGTCGGAGGAAGAGGACCTGCCGTGCAACAGCAATGCAGATTGGACCCCTATGCAACAAGCGAAACTACGAGAGACCTTTGAAGTTGCAGAAGGGTCCCTGGCCGTCACAAGGGTACCAGAGCAAATGTGCAAAGAGCTCGATGCATTATCAATCTCCACCGTGGACCAGCTGAAAACTTTCTACGTTCCCGGGAAGAAAAGTGGACAGAAGGGCATCCTGTTTTATGGGTCAAACCCCGTTGTGCACCCGGACGATCTTTCTGTCGCGTGCCTTCCCTATGAGAGAGGTATAAGAGCCGTTCTCAATCCCAGATACTATGCGCCCGAGATGCGGGAATACTTTAAGAAGTGCGGATGCCGGTTGTATCAAACGGAGTCCGAAGCAAAGTTTTACGAAGGGCTATGGTATCCTCCCCAGGTCCGAGCACTCATCGATGGACGAATTCCAGATAGACGGGGCATAGGTTACAGTCAACCTGATTCCAAAGCGTGCTACATGATCCATGTTGGTGAGGCCAGCGAAAGATCAAATGATGATGACGAGATAGCCGAGCCAGAAGAAGCTCCTCAAGAGCTCGAAGATGGCGGACAAGCAACCTTTGATGAGCTAGTCGAGATTGACTTAGGAACGCCCGATAATCCAAGGCCGACCTACATCAGCTCGCTCTTGTCAGAGGAAATGAAAGAGCATATAATTGCCCTGCTGCGTGAGTTCGTCGACTGCTTCGCATGGACATACAAAGAAATGCCTGGCCTTTCCCCTGAGGTAGCCGTGCATAAGCTGGCTATATCTCCTGATGCTAAGCCAGTCAAACAAGCTCCTCGAAGAATGAGAAGGGAGTTGGAAGAAAAGGTCATCGTGGAAACCAAGAAGCTCATCGATGCCGGCTTCATCAGGGAAGAGAAATATGCAGACTGGATCGCATGCATAGTCCCAGTGAAGAAGAAAAATGGGCAGATCCGAGTTTGTGTCGATTTCAGGGACC
Organism: Agapanthus africanus; assembly: GCA_030015575.1. NCBI lineage: Eukaryota > Viridiplantae > Streptophyta > Magnoliopsida > Asparagales > Amaryllidaceae > Agapanthus > Agapanthus africanus. The sequence goes on from CM057343.1 coordinate 519,423,192, forward strand.
TCAACAAAGTATGTCCTAAAGACGACTTCCCGCTACCGGTCATGGAAATGATGGTCGATGACGCCTCAAATTACGAACTGTTCACCTTTATGGACGGCTCGTCTGGATATAATCAGATCAAGATGTCGCCTGAGGATGAGAAGCACACAGCATTTCGAACCCCGATCGGAATATATTGCTACAAGGTAATGCCATTCGGACTGAAGAACGCAGGTGCTACATATCAAAGGGCGATGACTAATATCTTTGATGACCTAATCCATAAAGTCGTTGAATGCTATGTTGATGATCTGGTCATCAAGACTAAAGCCAAGGCCGATCATATCCAAGATCTCAGGACCGTTCTCACCAGACTGAGGGAATACGATCTGAAGATGAATCCTCTGAAGTGCGCTTTTGGCGTGTCATCCGGAAAATTCCTGGGCTTCATAGTCCGACATCGAGGGATCGAAGTTGACCCATCAAAGATAAAGGCCATCATGGAGATGCCCCCTCCGAAAAGTCTGACACAGCTAAGATCTTTTCAAGGCAAACTTGCTTACATAAGGAGGTTTATCTCAAATTTATCGGGAAAATGTAGGCCCTTCTCAAAGCTCATGAGGAAAGGAGCTCCTTTTATCTGGAATACCGAATGTCAAGCAGCGTTTGAAAGCATCAAACAATACTTATTGCACCCTCCAGTGCTGGCCGCTCCCATTCCAAATAAACCGCTGATTCTCTACACTGCCGCGCAGGACGAGTCACTCGGTGCGCTCCTTGCCCAGAATAACGAGGAGGGAAAAGAAAATGCCCTCTATTACCTCAGTCGAACTCTAGTCGGGGCGGAACAAAACTACTCCCCAATCGAAAAGCAATGCCTGGCTCTGATATTTGCTGTGAAGAAGCTGAGGCACTATCTGCTCGCTCATCGGGTTATGCTGATCTCCAAGGTCGACCCGCTCAAACACTTGATGACCAAAGCAAGCCTAGCCGGCAGAATGGCAAGATGGGCTGTCATGCTACTTGAGTTCGACATAGTTTACACTCCTCAGAAAGCAGTAAAAGGGCAAGCCCTTGCAGACTTTCTCGCTGCTCATCCCATACCAGAAGGGTCGCCGCTAAATTGTGAGTTACCCGACGAACAAGTGCTACACCTCGAGGAAGATGGGCCATGTTGGGACCTCTACTTCGATGGAGCCTCATCAATAAGAACCTCCAGTAAATCAAGAATCCCGGAGATAAGAGCAGGGATAGGATTGGTGTTCATCACACCATCAATGGGAACCCTACGGTGTTCTTTCGCTCTCACCGAGCCTCGGACAAACAACGAAGCTGAGTATGAAGCTCTGATAGCTGGTTTGGAGCTCGCCGTAGAAATGGAAATCCGTCGGCTACGAGTCTACGGTGACTCCCAGCTTGTCGTCAACCAAGTAAGCGGCGACTATAAGATATACAAACCCGAGTTAGCTCGGTACAGAGGTCGAGTGGTGGAACTCATGAAACGGTTCACTCATATTGAACTAACGAGAGTCCCTAGAGCGTTGAACGGAAAGGCTGATGTACTCGCTCGCTTGGCCAAGGAGCTGGCTGATCCTGACATGGACGAAATTCTGATCACAGTCAGGAGCCGACAAATTCTACCCCCAGTCTCTCTACGAGAAGAGGAAAGCGCGGAACAGAAGAGCAGTCCTGCGGAAGAAGCTTCGATCATCCAAGACGAGCCCGATTGGAGAGAACCCTTCATAGAGTACCTCCGATACGGCAAGCTGCCCGAAGAAAAATCTGCGAGAATTCAGCTGAAGAAAAGAGCTCTCCGATACGTGTTTGTAAACGACACGTTATACCGCAGGTCATATGACCAACTCTGGCTCAGGTGTCTGTCATTGGCCGAATCCCAAAAGGTCATGAAAGATGTCCACTCGGGCGTTTGCGGTGCTCACCAATCTGGCCCCAAGATGCGACTTCAAATCAAACGGCTTGGGTATTACTGGCCCACCATGATACGGGATTGTGGAGAGCATGCAAAGAAATGTTATATCTGCCAAATTCATGGTGATTTTATTCACAAGCATCCCAATCCATTGCATCCTACGGTGGCGTCGTGGCCCTTCGAAGTCTGGGGCACCGACATTGTTGGCCCAATTGATCCTCCGTCATCCAAAGGCCATCGGTTTATACTGGCCGCCACAGACTACTTCTCCAGATGGGCTGAAGCTGTCCCGCTAAAAGAAGTCAAGACAAAAGATATTCTGACATTCTTCCAGCATAACATTCTATACCGCTTCGGTACACCAAGAAGAATCATATCTGACAACGGGCCTTCTTTCAAGAGCTTCAATGTCTCAAGATTCGCTGCTCAGCACAAGATAGACTGGAGATATTCCTCCATCTATAATCCAAGAGCCAATGGGCTAGCTGAAGCCTTCAATAAGACTCTATGCAAGCTCCTGAGGAAAAATGCTTCAGCCAACAAGAGAGACTGGAATCTCAAGCTTCACGAGGCATTGCGGGCATATCGTACCACGCACCGTACTCCAACTCAGTCCACTCCATACTCATTGCTCTTCGGAGTGGAGGCGATCCTCCCCCCTCGAAGTCGAAGTTCCAAGCTTAAGAATGGCCGTTCAGCATGAGTTGACAGAAGAGGAAAACGTGCTCCTTCGACTTGAAGAACTCGATGCCCTCGAAGAAAAGAGGCTCGCGGTGCAGCAAAATCTGGAGCTGTACCGAGCCTAAATGTCACGGGCTTATGACAAGATAACCCGTCTCCGTGCTTTCAAGAAAGGTGAATTGGTGTTGGTCCTCAAAAGACCGATCATCCTCAATCGACATGCCAAGGGAAAATTCGAGCCTAACTGGGAAGGACCATACGTCATTGAGAAAGTGTTCGACGGAGGATCCTACCAACTAATAAGTGCAGAGGGAGAAAGGCCCATGCCACCCATCAATGGACGATATCTCAAGAAATACTACACATGAATGCTCCAAGTCGCAGGCGAATTGAGCACATCAGCCCTACGGTCTGGATCAGACATCCTGCAAAACCGTATACAATCCACGGGCGTAAATGACCCCTATTTCTCCCAAATCCTGCCGGTGAGACTACTTTAAAGTCCCACCAGCGGCCAAAAAAAAAAAAAAGAAAAAAAGAGAAAGAAAAAAAAGGAAGAAGAAATAAACGGTATGTCCACAAGCAAAACGGGCACGGATGAAAACCCGAAAGGGCTCCGTGAGTAAAAACAGCAGGACTACCGGCGAGTCTGTGAAAACCCGAAAAGGGCGCAAACTCGTGAAAAGAAATGAAATACACTCGCAAAGTCCTCTCGACCTTGTGAGGAGAAAACCCCTGCGTGAGATCCTTACGACTCACAATGGAGCAACACACTTAGGAATCCTCACGATTCCTAAGGAGAAAATACACCTGCGGGATCCTTACGACTCGTAGGGAGAAAATGCTTTATGGGACCCTCACGGCCCATAAAATTGAAAAGCCTTAGGTGATAGGGACCCAAACCTGTCTCCTAAGCCATCGTTCCCCAACGGGCAACGGCAAATGATGAGGCGCTCCTGGCATTTCGCCTCAGTGTTAGCGGTGCTGATGCCGACCAAAAACCCAAATCCCAAGTCCTCCCAAGGCAAATGATGAGTTGCTCCTGGCATTATTCCAGTGCAGCAATACTGATGCCAAACAAGATCCAAATTCCAAGTCCCCAAACGGCGAATGATGAGTCGCTCCTGGTACTACATTCCAGTGCAGCGATGCAGACGCCAACCAAAATCCAATTTCTCAAAATTCTCCCGGCCCTACGGTGGGTCCCCAAGTTGACCAGCGTATACAATACACGGGCTCAAATAATTCTCGTCATACCCATGCCCCACCACAATTACCAGTTACGCAGCTGGTCTCCGCCTTTGGAATTATGCTCCATTGAGAAGACCCACTCATGTGTCCTCACGATACATGAGGAGAACAAACCTTTATGGGATCCTTACGACTCATAAAGGAAAAACACACTTAGGAGTCCTCACGACTCTTAAGGAGAAAATACACCTGCGGGATCCTTACGACTCGTAGGGAGGAAATGCTTTTATGGACCCTCACGGCCCATAAAATTGAAAAGCCTTAGGCGATAGGGATCTAAACCTGTCTCCTAAGCCATCGCTCCCCAATCCCCAAATGGCGAATGATGAGTCGCTCCTGGTACCATATTCCAGTGCAGCGATGCAGACGCCAACCAAATTCCAAATCCTATACCCCAACGGCAAATGATGAGTCGCTCCTGGTACCATATTCCAGTGCAGCGATGCAGACGCCGACAAAGTCCCGAAATTTTTCCGGCCCTACGGTCTGGATCATACATCCTGCAAAACCGTATACAATCCACGGGCGTAAAACAATTCCAATTTCTCCCAAATCCTCTCGGGGCAAATGATGAGTTGCTCCTGGCATTATTCCAGTGCAGCAATGCAGATGCCAAACAAAAAACCAAAATCCCAAAATCATCTCCATGACAGATGATGATTCGCTCCTGGTACCATATTCCAGTATAGCGATGCCGATGTCAACCCAAATCAAAATCAACAAGTCAACTTCCACTCCGACACCGCAAGAAGCGGAGCAAGTCAAGTCTACCCCTGACATTGCAAGAAGCAGAGCAAGTTAAATCAAGCACCGACCGTCCAAGTCACTAAAATGGCAGCAACGACCGTCCACGTCGCTAAAATGGCAGCATCGACCGTCCACGTCGCTAAAATGGTAGAACCGACCGTCCACGTCACTAAAAGGGCAGCATCGACCGTCCACGTCGCTAAAAGGGCAGCATCGACCGTCCACGTCGCTAAAAGGGCAGAACCGACCGTCCACGTCGCAAAAAGGGCAGAACCGACCGTCCAAGTCGCTAAAATGGCAGCACCGACCGTCCAAGTCGCAAAAAGGGCAGAACCGACCGTCCAAGTCGCTAAAATGGCAGCACCGACCGTCCAAGTCGCAAAAAGGGCAGAACCGACCGTCCAAGTCGCTAAAAGGGCAGCATCGACCGTCCACGTCGCTAAAAGGGCGGCACCGACCGTCCACGTCGGTAAAATGGCAGCATCGACCGTCCAAGTCGCAAAAAGGGCAGCATCGACCGTCCACGTCGCTAAAAGGGCAGCGTCGACCGTCCATGTCGTAAAAAGGGCAGTGCATCCCAAAAAGTGGGAACCAAAGCAAGTCGCCTCCACGTGAAAGAAGATCCATCAATTTCATGCACACAACCCACATATGCTATGTGCATTTATTGATGGGGGGCACTTTGTTAGGGTAAAAATTTACACCCCCGTTGACCGAGTCAAAGTCAAGGTCAACCCCAAGTCAGGTGGGCCCAAGCCCAGGTCAAGCGGGCCCATGCCCAAGCCGAGCCCGCGGCCAGCCTCCTCCATGCTAAAATATAAATCATGTAATAAATAATTTTTATGAAATTTTTTATACATGAATGTATGCAAAATGGGCATAAAACCAATATTTTGTAAGCCCATGGCTTATGTGCAAAAAATGAAATGGCACATGAGCCATGGGATGGCAAAATGCCATTTTGTAAAGCCCAAGGGGCTATATGCAAATATGTAAGCCTATAAAAGGCAAAATGATGATGAATAAAGTAATACCTTTCATTCTCTCCACAAAAAAATTAGAGCTGAGCTCTTTCTTCCTTCTTCAAGGTTCCAAAACCTTCTTCTTTCTCTTGAATTAAATCAAGAGTTTTACTCTTCCTTTTTCAAAACTAAATAGTTTTCCACCACAAAACCCACAAAGGGGAACTTGGATCTGCCATCAGATCTTAAAAAGGAGAGATTTTGAGATTTTACATCTCTTGATCTTCAAGACCCAGCAAGCAACAGGAGGAAGAAGAAGAACCCTTCCATTAACCCAACAGAAACAAAAAAAAAAAAACAAAACAAAAACACACTCAGGAGTCTAACTCCTCTTTGATTTCTCTTCAGAGAAATCTTTTTAGGCTAAAAGCCTGTTGTGTGCGCAAGTCGCCCGCGTGCCGACACGTGGCGCGCGCGCTTGCGCAACTGCGCAAGTGCGCAAGTCGCCCGCGTGCCGACACGTGGCGCGCGCGCTTGCGCAACTGCGCATCCCTTGGATGCCTTTTCCCCCTCTTTTTGTGTACATAAATAGATATATATACATTTGTATACAAATGTACACATACACATACTCCGCAACATTCTCCCCCTCCAAAAAAATTTTCGGGCCGGGGCGCTGCCCCACACCCCGTAAGGGGGCTGCTAGCCCCCTTGACCCCCAGCCCGCTATCCGGGTAGCGGGACCCCCGTAAAAACTCTGCGTGGCTCCCGATATATCCAAAACCCCCCTTTCAAAACACAACACACGTACACCGCACATTGGGTTCGCATGACCAGTTTAACCCGTTAATCGGAGGTTCCCTCGCCCCAAAGGCGAGGGGTAATTAACGGCAGTTTAGTCCGCGGCTGCCGGAGATTCGGATCCCCACAATCTTTAAACCCCGGCCTACCCTAGGCAGGGGGAATCTGTAGTACGCCTGACAAGCGCACGCGTATTCCCATCTCACTGGGGTGACGAAAAACACCCTACAGTTCTGTTGTTGTTGTTCGTTGAGAAGTGTTGAAGGTGTTCGATCGGTTAGGGATTAAGCTTTGGTTTATGAAGATATTAAGGATTAAGGCTAGTGTTAGTGTTAGGGTTAGAGTTAATTGATGAAGGTGATTTAGTTAAGTATTAGGGTTAGGATTGGGGTATTTTAGTGAATTTTTAAGTAGTTTAGTAAAAATAACAATAGTTCATGGTATGTTAGTGAAAAAGCTATAATGGTTAAGGGTATTTTAGTGAAAAAGTAAAAATAAACAAATAGGGTTTTTTTGTTAAAATTTTAAAGGTAGTTTAGTGAAAAACAACAATAGTTAAGTTTATTTTAGTGAAATTAGTAAAATTGAAGAATTATGTTATTTAGGAAAAATTTTAAGGTATTTTAGTGAAAAACATCAAAAGTTAAAGGAATTTTTCTCCGCCAAAAGATGCGATCGGGACGTTGAGACGTCTGGCCTGAATTTTGTGGTAGATACTATTTGGTTTTACCCGTCCAAGTTGATTTATGGCACCGTGTATCGGAGGTTTAGACGGATGCGGCCGTTGTAGCAGACTTCGTCAGATTCCCACTCATTTGAGGGGTTTTTGATTGCGGGGACGCTTTTCCCTATAGGCACAAGCCCCTGCAGTTAATTACGCTACCGCATCACGGTAACAACTTTCTCCTTCTCCAGATGGTCACTTTGTGTCGTGTGTGTTTATTTTATTTTTCGTTGCCAGTGGATTGTATACGGAGACTAATTTATGTTGTCACCCGTAGGGCGTGGATTAGTCCAAATCTGTATTTTCTTTGATTTGGATTTGATTTGGGTTTAAGCATCGTTAATCTCATTGAGATTAAGATCAAATTAAACATTTGTTAAGGATGCGTTAGTTTAATTTTAGACTAAGATCTACTCAACAGGATTTTGGGATCATTTAGATCCAACGAAAGAGTATTTGGACTCTATCATTTTAGTTTAGGGACATTGCGGTCCATAAGTTTAAGGACACCATAGTCCATGGAGTTTAAGAACGTCATAGTCCATAATGTTTAAGGACATCATAGTCCATGAGTTTAAAAACCTCATAGTCCAGTTTAAAAATATCATAGTCTAGTTTAAAAACCTCATAGTCTGTAAAGTTTAAGAACATCATAGTCCATGAGTTTAAGGACCTCATAGTCCAGTTTAAAGACATCATAGTCAAGTTTAAAGACCTCATAGTCTATGGGTTTAGTTTAGGAACATTGCGGTCTATATGTTTAAGAACATCATAGTCCATCGAGTTTAGTTTAGGGACGTTGCGGTCCATAAAGTGTCTGGTTGTCGGGACCCGCCACCTCTCTGAAGATGTTGAAGAATTACAACGACACATATCAGAGGTGTGAAGAGATGTACCCTTGAACCAATGTTGGTTGGGGGATTTATAGTCAGGTTTGGAACTAAGACCAATTAAAAATATTGGGAGCACATGAGTTCAGTTAATCTGAATTGGGGGATTTATGGCCTACTTGGGCTCAGCCCATTCAGTTAATGTGTTTGAACACTTATTTAGACTCGGTCCATTCATTTTTGAACAAAATGTTAACATTTGTTTGGGCTCAGGCCCTTTTGTTCAATAATGCAGAGCATTAATTTTGGGTTCTGACACCCCTTCTTCTTTTTTATTTTTATTGAGTGTGGGACACTCTTTATTATGGCGCTGGGTCTTGTGTGATGAGTGTAGAACAATCTATGTCAAGAAGCGCCCATGTGAGGAGCACATGGCGCGCTTGGCGCTGAGCGCCAGATAATGAGCGCAGAACGCTCTTATCAAATAGCACTTGGAGCGCTAGGCGCTAAGCGCCAGACTCGGAGCGCTGAAGCGCTTCTTTTGAAGTAGCGCTCACGTGAGGCGCACGTGGAGCGCTTGGCGCTGAGCACCAGGCTTGGAGCGCTTTTTTTTAAAATTGGAGCGCTAAGGCTCTTCTTTAACAGATCTGATTAGTTCTGAGTTCTGTGCTCCGAGAATTAAATTCTCTGTTTATAAGAGACCTTGTCTCATGGATCTACGAACTGTGTTCTTCTCTTTTTGATGAGATGTTTTCAGTAGATAAAACTGCACATTTAATATGACATTTTCCCACTATTTCTATATAAAGAAAGGTCTTTATTATAATATATGATACATATGAGGGTTTATCTGTAAAAATACTATTTTCATGTGTTTATATATTATAATTAACATTTGGTAGGAAAAAGTAAGCATATAATATCCATGTAACATTTGGCCCATTTAAATATGCTTACCATATTATACCTTTGACCAATACTTAATGGTTAAGTTAATATCTCAATAAAACAAACGCTACTAAATATTATTTTTTTAGTTTGTTGTGCAAAATTTTCAGGGCTGAAATCAAAAAAATCAAAGTTGTTAGAACAAACCTGCCTAATTAAGAAATTAAACTAAAGAAATCAAGGCTGGCAGTGACGAAGAGAAGATTTTCAGTTTCCAAAGATGTTAAAAGATCACCACGTGTTAGATAAACAAGCCCCAGAGAAATAAAGCAATGATCGCATCATAAGGCCGCGGATCCGTGGCCAAACCCACCTATTGGCCGCGGATCCGCCGCGGTTCAGATGATTTGGGAGTTGGGATTTTTCTGTTTGGATCATAACTATTGGTTTCCAAATTAGCTGGCTCTGCGACTATAAAAAAGGACCGAGAGCCTGTTGGAAAAAGGATCAAGCTGAAGAGATCACGAAGTCCAAGACAGGCTCACGCATCCAGGCTGATCATCAACTGTTCATCTACCTCCTTAGAAGAGATCGAGAAGCAAACTAGGTTTTTGTAATCATTTTCTAAAGAAACAAAGTGTACTTAATCTTGTTGATTAATAAAGATAGTTTTATTCTATTTCATTTTATTTTCTTCATGATTTCTATATTTTCTTCTCCCAACATGCGCGAGTAATTCTTCGCTTGTTAGGGTTCATGAGATTAGGGTAGGTTAATGGATGATGAAGATCCTTAAACTCTTTTTACGCCCTATAAAGTTTATAAACTTTACCAAAAGAATCATTAATATCCTAATCGGGCATGCTACTAATTTATTGCTAGCCTTGACTGCAATTAGAGATTAGATTAACGATTATTTTGGTAAAGGCAAGACATGAACGGAGATCCATGTCAAGATAGGGGTTAAGAGTGGGAACCCTTTTCCCTCCAAAAACCCTAATCTACATGCATCACTGTCGATCTAGTTTAAAATCTATTAAAGGATAAAAAGAGTAATTTTTAATTAATCATCCATAACTACTAAATCCCAATGAACCCTACAAGCCCCCTTCTACTATAAAACCTACATCCGTAGTTAATTTAGATCTATATTTTGCATCCGTGTTTAACGTAGATCTAGAACCTACAACCATTCTTCACCATTCTTTATCCTTCCTCTTTTCTTTCTCAACACGCCTAAATTAAGATTAAAAGATTCAACGTTTCCCAGAGGACGACCCGTACTCATCTCGGTCTAGCTACACGTAACACCGTTATTGATTGCGGTTAACTACCACACATAAATCTAGATCAATCAAATGGCGCCGTTTCCGGGGATACGTGCGTAATATTTTTTCCTTACTATTCGTGTTGAATTCTTATTCGATCTAAATCATAAAAATAAATAAAACCGCAAATTGTATATTTAACGATTATTGTGTGAATTTTGCGAGGGAATCTGGAGTCACAGATTTGAGGAAACAGAGATTCAGAGACATTCACCAAGATCTAGAGGAGCAAAGGAGGCCACGTAGCAAAAATCTTCATCAGATCTTTCTAGTCGGAGGCGGAACCGCGGCACAAAGAGTCTATTGGCGGCGGAACCGCGGCTTATTGGGGGATTTAGGGTTGTAAACTTCTATGGTATTTTTTTCTATATCTTTCTCTCTCCTTTGAAATCCAATAAAATATCTTTTCTGCAGGATTCTTTGCAAAATATCGCCGCTCAAAAATCTTATTGCAAAGTTTTGTTATTGGTTTGTTATTTCATATTTTAATACGGACTTTAAGGGGCAAAGACTAAATCCAGATTAGGTGGGGAATTTATCACCCTTCCTAAGTCCCACAAATCACAAACCGAGCATCTTCATCAACCCTACATTAATTTAAAAAATATCTAGATAAGACTCTAAGGACTGTCGCGCTCAATAAGGACAGAGGAAGGTCGTGGGTAATCTATCGCTTATCCGCATTACTTTTGTGGTGTCTAGACAAGTGTGTCTAAGGCAAGTGGTTACTTAATTAGGCCCACTACTTACGTAGTGGATACCTCCCACTTACCTAGCACTTACCTGGCCACAAGAGTAGTAAAGAGGCGGTAGAGGATTGATCCTGCGGCTTGTCCTTTGGAAGTCTAGGAGCAGTCTAGAGACTTTACCTAGGTAACCTTAGTTCTAGGGTTGTTTGTGCAGTTTTGTGTAATTTGTCTAAGTCCGACACACTTTTCAAAACAGACCAATTTTAAATCACACACACGCTGCCACTTGCGCTAAACCCGCTTAGTACATGCTTGGCTGGACACGGGATTCTAGTGCCCGTCTTGTCCGCGTTCCTGTTATCGACTACGAAGTCGGTGCTTTTTCATCTTCTTTTCCCCCACCACACATCATATCAACCGAGATGGACGGTACTCCATCAGATTATAACACCACGCTGCCACCTCCCGTAGGTGTGCAGAATCCACCTTGCATCTCTCTCCAAGAGAGATGCTATCCTATCCGTGGTCCACTTCCCACCTGCTTATCTATTCCACTAGCCAACGGGAATAATTTTGAAATTAAACCCCACTACATAAATCTGTTGCCCAAATTTCACGGGCTTCGATCTGAAGACGCGTATGTTTTCATCACTAAATTCGAAAACGTATGCGCAATGATGTGTACTTCACAACTAACTGTGGATGCTATGCGCTTGCGTCTTCTCCCATTCACTCTGTACGACTTGCCAGAAAAATGGTTTTATAATACTGACGCACACTCTATCACTAATTGGGATGAATTCATAATAGCATTTCTTAAGAAGTTTTACCCAAACCATAAGACCGCCCGTGTTAGGAGCGAAATCAACCAGTTCAACTGGCTTCCCAATGAACCATTTTGGAAGTGCTTTGAACGTTTCAAGGATCTGCTTGTCCAATGTCTTCATCATGGAATCTATAGATGGGATTTGTGCCGAATTATATATGAGGGTATTAATCCAGCGACAAAGCAGATGCTTGAAATAATGTGTCAGTGCAATTTCATGTCTAAAGATGATGGTGAAGCTTGGAAATATCTGGAAGATCTCGTTGAAAACACTTTGCAGTGGGAAAGCGTAAGACCACCTTCATCTACGAGAGGTATTCATCAGCTCGATGTTTCCATCGCAATAAAATGCGAAATGGCAGCGATGCAAAAGAAACTCAACGCTTTTGAAAACAAATTTTCATCAGTCTCCCTAAATCAGGTAACCCTTCCCAAGACCGTGTGTAGTTGCTGTTCAGATCCTTCACACTTGACGGAAGAATATCCTATGAATGCACCGTTTCAAGGTCACAAGCAAACTAATGCTGCTTTTCAGCAGCGACCTAGAAACGATCCTTATTCTTCCACGTATAATCAAGGATAGAGGAATCATCCTAACTTTGCTTGGAACCAAAACCAACCCCAAAATCAAAACCAGTTCCAAAGCAATTATCAAAGACCCCCTCCACAGCAACAGCAACCACAACCACAAAGTCAGCACCCCTTTCAGTCACAAAATTTTCAAAATCCGGCCAACACTTCTGTACCGCAATTGGCCGGTACTGATAACTCTTCACTCGCATAAACTTTGGATTTGTTTATGAAACATACCAATCAAATGTCGGCTGATATGAAGTCTTCTATTGATACTATAAAGAAGGACTCCGCCTCCCACGGTGAGAGTATTAAATCAATAGAAAACCAAATTGCACAATTGAACGCCGCAATGAGTGCAAGAGAGAAAGGAAAACTCCCATCTCAACCCCTACTGAATCCTGGCCACTCACAAAATCATAATGTGGGTGTCGTTACTACGTTGAGATCGGGAAACGTGCCGAATAACCGAGTGGGTGAGCAATTTGATGATGTTAGTGATACCAATGAAACCCCAGCTTCTACTTCTTCCCCTAATTCGTCTAATCTCCCACCTTCTTCCGAGCCTATTCTCCGTTTTCCCCAAGGCTCGAACCCTCAGCCCACTTCCACAAATCTATCTAAAACGATCCCCACTCCAATTCTGGGATCCATTCCATCCCCACAATCCTCTCCAATTTTGGACCCAAACCTTATTGATAAAGCACCTTATCCAAACAAGTTAAGGAGCAACAGACCAAGTCCACAAATGGAGAAGATTGTGGAAATTTTTGAGCAAGTTAACATAAACATTCCTCTCCTAGATGCTATTCAACAAGTTCCGCCTTATGCAAAAATCCTAAAGGACTTGTGCACTAGAAATAGAAAAGTTCAAGTACCTAAAAACGTTTTCCTTGCGAGTAATGTGAGCACTGCTTTTACACAAGAACTACCCAAGAAACGAAAGGACCGCGGAAGTCCTACAATTTCTATTTCTATTGGGGGTAAAAATATCAATCGTGCTCTACTCGATTTAAGTGCTAGTGTTAACTTTCTTCCATATTCTGTTTATGAGCAATTAGGGATCGAAGAGTTAAAACCTACGCATTGCACTCTTCAGATGCCCGATCGATCTATCACCCAACCTAGGGGTGAGCTAGAGGATGTGTTAATCAAAGTCGGGGAATTTATATTTCCTGTGGACTTTATCATTATAGATACACAACCTGTAGCGAACCCACGAAACCAAATTCCGGTGATTTTTGGTCGATCTTTTCTTGCGACTTCCAACGCTGTAATCAATTGCCGTAACGGCTCTATGAACCTATTCTTCAGGAAGATGTCAATTGAGCTTAACATTTACAAGTTGGGAAGTGAACCCTCCGAACCCTATACTCATGTGTGTTCTGTCGAAACAATAGATTCCAGCAGCAGCGAAATTGAAGAGCTTCACGATACTGATCTCGACTCCGCTATTACGTTGTTGTCCGGGTCAACATCTAACGCGGAATATGAACCTTTTATGGAGTCCGGGTATCATCCTGTTCTTTCCGATAAGATTATTATTCGGGATATCGATGAAAGCTTTGAAGAAATTTTTGCTGAAGAACTCGCATTCTTAGAAAATACGGGTGGTGTGATAAATCAACCTCAACACAAAGAAGTTAAACCATCACCACTTCTTCTTATCGATAACAAGAATGCGAGTAATCCATCATCATTGTTTCGTCTCTACAAACCGAGACGTAAACCTTTTCCATTACACCTCTTATCTCCTCCCCACTTCTTCACATCAATAGGCGACATGTTCTTCCACCAACCTTGGTGCTTCATCGATAAATTTTTTGAATGGTTGGTGTTGACTTTTGGTCTTTGAAGGCTTTACATTGACCAATAATTTTAAACCCCCCCCCCAATAATTTTAAATGCTTAATACGATTTTACTTAAGTTTGGAGGGGATATTTTGGCTCTTGAAAGAAATTTTTTATAAGATTGTGAGCCAAAAATATGTTTGGGGGAGGATTTCACTTTCATTATTTCTTGTCCCCCTTTTCCTCCCAAGTCTACAGGTTTTTGAGCTTAACGGATGACAACAGTGAGGACACTGCTGCAAACAGGTTTGGGAGAGGTTTGTGATTATTTACGCGGTACTTTGCATTATACTATATATAAGCAAAAAAAATTTGATAATGAAAGTTTGAAAGTGAAAATTTACATATGAAAGATAGAAATAGTTTGAGAAAAACAAGAAAGTTAGAGGTTTTCTTAAACAAAACTAGTAATAAGTAGTTGTGAGCTGTTGTCCCAAGGATTAGTAAGATGAAAGAAGTCACTAATCTGAGGATAAAAATAAGTCTGAAAAATAGTTCCTATTCTGGAAGCCAAACATTTGATTGTTGATACCCTACTATACGCATTTACACACGTCTTGAAACTCGGGATAGTAAAGGATATCTTGAAATGCTCTTGTCTAAAAGCCAAAGTATGAAGGAAATTATAAATGAATAAAAGATAAAATGGTGGAGAAAAATGAACACTTGTTTTGTTATCAACAAGGCAACAATAAGAAAATATAGCGAAGGTTCTTCATCACCTAGTGCCTTAGACCAACTGGTCTGGGAGTCACTGCTAAGCCTTAGGTGGTGCAAGACGAGAAAAATACTAATACACCTAATCAGCAAGCACATGAGTAATCGGTCGGTTAGTACCTCAAGAAGTATTAACGGTCGCATGAAAAATGTGTGAGCATATTCCATATAAATATCGATTAAAAAGTACTAAGGCAGATGGACAAGAGTATGATAGCTTGAATTGAATTTTCCGAGTATAGGGATGTCTTTTACACACACGTAGGGGTATATGATCAATGTTTGGATGAAAGGTAGGAATGAAGAATAAAGACGATGTTTTATTGAGGGATGAAGTGATTTCTAATATCTTTTCATGACTATTAAGAGAGGGCTCATGACAACTGAAAAACTAGTGTAGTTGGAAACTCTAAATTTTCAAAGTCTTTCTTTTATAGTTCTTATCTTTATATGTAACTTTCACCATCTCTCTTTTACCATAGGATTTTGTCGGTGTAATCCGCCGAAAACCCTCAGAAGACAACACTCCTCCTACTAGGGATACCTAGAGGTTTAACGGCTTGTTGCACGTGCTCAGTGCAATCGTGTTGCCTACGAAAGGTTGCTTAGTTTTCTCCTTTCTTTTTCTCCTTCTCTTGAATAAACTAGTTTGCTCGGGACGATCAAACATAAGTTTGGGGGTATTTGTTCAGTTGATAAAACTGTACATTTAATATGGCATTTTTCCAATTATTTCTATATAAAGAAAGGTGTTTATTATAATATATGATACATATGAGGGTTTATCTGTAAAAATACTATTTTCATGTGTTTATATATTATAATTAACATTTGGTAGGAAAAAGTAAGCATATAATATCCATGTAACATTTGGCCCATTTAAATATGCTTACCATATTATACCTTTGACCAATACTTAATGGTTAAGTTAATATCTCAATAAAACAAATACTACTAAATATTATTTGTTGAGTTTGTTGTGCAGAATTTTGAGGGCTGAAATCAAGAAAATCAAAGTTGTTAGAAAAACCTACCCAATTAAGAAATTAAACTAAAGAAATTAAGGCTGGCAGTGACGAAGAGAAGATTTTCAGTTTCCAAAGATGTTAAAAGATCACCACGTGTCAGATAAACAAGCCCCAGAGAAATAAAGCAATGATCACATCATAAGACCGCGGATCCACGGCCAAACCCACCTATTAGCCGCGGATCCACCGCGGTTCAGATGATTTGGGAGTTGGGATTTTTCTGTTTGGATCATAACTACTAGTTTCCAAATTAGGAGACTAGGGTTCTGGCTCTGGGACTATAAATAAGGATCGAGAGCCTCTTGGAAAAAGGATCAAGCTGAAGAGATCACGAAGTCCAAGATAGACTCACACATCCAGGCTGATCATCAACTGTTCATCTACCTCCTAAGAAGAGATCGAGAAGCAAACTAGGTTTTTGTAATCATTTTCTAAGAAAACAAAGTGTACTTGATCTTGTTGATTAATAAAATTAGTTTTATTCTATTGCATTTTATTTTCTTCATGATTTCTATCTTTTCTTCTCCCAACATGCGCGAGTAATTCTTCGCTTGTTAGGGTTCATGGGATTATGGCAAGTTAATGGACGATGAAGATCCTTAAACTCTTTTTACATCCTATAAAGTTTATAAACTTTACCAAAAGAATCATTAACATCCTAATCGGGCTTGCTACCAATTTATTGCTAGCCTCGACCGTGATTAGAGATTAGATTAACGATTATTTTGGTAAAGGCTAGACATGAGTGGAGATCCATGTCAAGATAGGGGTTAAGAGTGGGAACCCTTTTCCCTCCAAAAACCCTAATCTACATGCATCACTGTCAATCTAGTTTTAAATCTATTAAAGGATAAAAAGAGTAATCTTTAATTTATCATCCATAACTACTAAATCCTAATGAACTCTACAAGCCCCCTTCTACTATAAAACCTACATCTATAGTTAATCTAGATCTATATTTTCGATCCGTGTTTAACATAGATCTAGAACCTACAACTATTCTTCACCATTCTTTATTCTTCCTCCTTTCTTTCTCAGCACGCCTAAAGTAAGATTAAAAGATTCAACATTTCTCAGAGGACGACCCGTACTCATCTCGGTCTAGCTACACGCGACACCGTTATTCATTGCGGTTAATTACCACACATAAATCTAGATCAATCAAGATGCTATGATCTCTTCGTTTCTGTGAAAGAATTTGTCTTGTAGATCTGTGATCTATAAAGAGAACTAAGTTCTCATGATGTGAGAGTTAAAACTCTCAAATGTTAAGATGTTATGATCTCTCTTCTTTTTTTTTTTGTTTACCTTGAAGAAATTTTCTTCTTCTGAGAGCTTGCTCTTCTCTTTTTTCTTTTTGAGAACTTGAAACTTATGGGGGTAGGTTCTTCCCTCTACGACTTGAAGTCTTGGGTCCTTTATATAGGGGAGGCTGATTTATTGAATCAGTTAAGGAAATCTTTCCTCTAATTGATTTAGGGATGTTTCCCACCGTTGGATCTTTGATCCAAGGGCTTCTATTTTACAGAAGGCAATTTTCTTGTTTTTAACAAGATTGGGAAAATATATTCTCATACAGAACTTATTCTGTATCTTGGTGATTTTTAATCACCATTGGATCTTTGATTCAACGGTTCTCTGATTTTCAGAGGACAATCTTTCCTGTTTAGAAAGATTGGAGGAGTATTTCCTCAACAGAACTTTCTTTCTAGTAATTTGATAATTTTTAATCATCTTTGTTGGATGTTTGATCCAAGGGTAGGGAAGATTTAGTTCCAACGCTAGTGCTCTCGTGCTTTGCACGTGAGCGCTGCATCATAGTCTTTGACTCTTGGTGCTAGCGCACTTAACACCAGAGCTCTCGTGTTTTGCACGTGAGCGCTGCATCCGAGTCTTTGACTCCTAGCGCTAGGGCTCTCGTGCTTTGCACGTGAGCGCTGCATCAGACTTTTTGACTCCTAGCGATGGCGCTCTTGGCATGAGCGCTCTTGTGCTTTGCACGTGAGCGCTGCCTCAGAGTCTTTGACTCTTAGCGCTGGCGCTGCTAGCGCGAGCGCTCTTATGAGCCGCTACCTCATTTTAAACTTCAAATTTTGAAATTTCAAATAAGGCATTGCTTTCTGATTGGGGGAAACAAATGTCCCCCACCGTTGGGCTCACGTGGCTCACACGTGAGTGTAGCGGTGGCAGCATCTTTACTATTAGATCAACTTGGAAGTTGAACCGACTTCCAGCGCTTATAAATAGGGTCTTTGGCTCTTGAGATGACTACTTATTCATCTTCTTGTTTTCTCTTGAGAATTAATTCTTCTTCAGAGCCAAGCTCTCTGCCTCAGAAAACTCCTTTAAAGTTAAGGCTTTGTCAATTTTTTTGGTAAGATTTGAACCCATTAACAGAGCTTTGCTCTACTTAGATCACAGATCTTAAAAAATTTTAGGGTTTCTCAACCCGTTAATTAAAAACCAGAGCTTTGCTCTTTCTAAATCATGGATCAGAAAAAGAAATCCTTTTTAGGGTTTCCTTTAACCCATTAATGAAGAACTCTTAGAGTTCGCTTTACAGATCTTTAAAGATCCTGAAGTTTTTAACTTCTGTAAAAAGCTTTGCTTTTAGGGTTTTTGTTGGATTGTTCCATCTTCTTTGCAGAGTATGGATCTTCAGAATTTTTGGCGGAATCTTTATTCCCTCATAATTAGAGTTGGCAGATATCACTCCTATCTACAGAGCATTGCTCTCGAGTAGTCTCTCATTAAATGAGAATTCTTTTAGGATCCCCTCCTTAATCGCACAAATTTCAATTTATTGAGTGTCTTAGTTAGTGATTAGTATAGGTTTTACGATCACCAAAAATATTTTACCGCAATCAGAAACGGCGTCGCTTTACAGCTAGCCGGTGAATACGGGTCGGTCCACAGGGATGTGTAATTTTCCTAAGTGTTCTTACGAGCTAATTCCAATGGTTGTTTGGTCTTTTAATTGAATCTAAAAACTAAGTTGTACGATGATCAAGAAACTTGCTAGGATTAGGTTTAAGGTGAGTTTGATAAGATTAATATTCGCACCTCTTTCAATGCCCTCAATTAAATCTTTTTAGAAGTTATAACAATTATTAGAAAAGGGGATTAGGATGATTGGGAAGAAACATAGTTTCTTCCTCTAGATCCTTGTCCATCCTTTCCTACTAATTGCTCTAACCTTCATGGAAGTCATGCATGTCCGGTCCTTTACACTACGGTTTCACCGTTACCTTGTGGGTAGGGTGCCGTAGGGAGCGGATCATGCATGCATGCATGAAGTTCTAGTTATTACAAATTATTAGGCTTGAAAGAGATGAGAGATATTCATCTCTCAATCCCTCCCTTATTCCTAACCCTAACAAGCGAGGAAATTACTCGCTCATTAGGGGATCTATTAAAAACACCATTTTATGATTACTTACCTACTGCAGTTTAAAAGATTTTACACTAAATAACTAGGGCAAAAGGATGATTTATCTAAAGCAAGAATTAAATTAGATAGCTAGGGCAAAGAATGAATTAATCTAGGGCAAGAAATTAATTTTACACTAAGGCAGAAAATAAAATGAACTTACAAGAAATGATGCTCTTAATCTTCCGAAGAATCTGAATTTTATTTATTGAAAAGAGGCATCCGATTACAATATTTTGATTACATATTTATAAGGAAAATAGGAAAACTAGGGTTACAAATTCTCGTGCGTGTGCTATTACAGATATACCCCTAAAAAATCCCAACAAAAGCACCGACGCACCGCCACCAGAATTCTGCGCCGACACGTGCAATAAATGGCCGCGGAACCGCGGCATTGGTGGGGGTTGGGCCGCGGTTCCGCGGCCCATTGGTAGGATCATGTGATAATTTTTTGTGGGCTGCTTCTTGGTGCTTTGGGGTTTCCATTTCTCTAGTTCTTTTCTCCATTTGACTTCTGGGTCTTCTCCAGATCTTCAGTGAAAACTTGTAATGATCTTTTAACCGTTCACTTTGACATTTTGGACCTTGCATTGTCTTGTACAGCTGTGAATTGTTCTTCTTCTAGGCTTGATTAGGATCTTTCTACTTGTTGGTCAAAAGTCCCTCTTTTGTATCATTTTTTGTCTTTTTCACTGTTTTCTCTCCAAGAACATGTATCCTGTAATATGCAGCAGACATGCGTCAAAAAGCACCAGTTTATTTATAAAACGCGTAAGAATGGGGAATATAAAATGCAATATTATGATGTGAACAAATACCCCCAAACTTCTCTTTTGCTCGTCCTCGAGCAAACTTATTATTTTATTCTCGATAAAACCTAACCGCACTTTCGCAGGGAAACGCGATTGCACTGGGCACGTGCTACAAGCCGTTAAACCTCTAGGTGTCCCTAGTAGGAGGAGTGTTGTCTCCTGAGGGTTTTCAGCGGATACTACCCACAAAATCGTATCAACTCGGCCCATTGAGTTTTGTTCTCCAATTAAGTTTTCTAACAAGGAATTCTATTATCGTCGACTCATAAATTATGCACCCATATTCTTAACGCTTCCACATCATTTAACTTAAGATTATATATGTTCTATAGAATTACTTAGCTTTCAGCATTTCCCAAGTTTTCCTTCTAAGGTTCCATCTCCACTTAGGAATTTTTCTATCATCTCCATTAAAGATACAAGTTCTATTCTTCATTCCTTTCTCTTATCTCAATTCTAATCATATATCCCCACGTGTGTGTGTAAATCACCCCTACACTTGGAAATTCAAAACAAGCAATCATACCCTTTTCCGTTGTCCAAAGCACTAATTAACTGGTGAATTCTTAATGAATCTTTTTCTTACACATCCTTCATGCGACTGTTAATACTTCTTAAGGTACCAACAACCGATTATAAGATATGTTTGCACTTTAAAGCGTAATTCCTAGTCTTGCAACACCCAAGGCTTTTAGCAGTGACTCCCAAACCAGTTGGTCTAAGGCACTCGGTGATAAAGCACCCTCGCTAAATATTTTTTCTATTTTTGCAGCCTTAAGTAATCACAAAGACCAGTGTTCATTTTTTTTTATTCACACATTTTTTTATTTTCTTCGTACTAAAGACTTTAGACAAGAGCATTTCAAGGTCTCTTCTACTATTCCAAGTTTCAAGGTACGTGATTGTGCAATTTGTAGGGTGTACATTTTCAGAATCTAGACTTAAGCTAGGAATTATTTTTCAAACTTATACTCTAATAAGAATATCAATATTTTTCCTTTATTTCAACTTAGCCCAAAAAGTGAACTCAAAATTTGCTTATTTCTAAATAAAACACGAAGACATATAATTTCTGCCGTTAATCTTTAAAGAAGGTTATTTTTAGGGGTTTTAATTTACTAAATCTAAGATCTAGTTGTTCTTAGCTAGTTAACCTATTTGTCAAACTCAAGTTAAATATGGCCAAAATTGAATAAAATACTTTTTCTAATTTTTTGAAAATTTTCAATTTTTATGGGTTTTTTCAATTTTTATGGGTTTTCAAATAAATATACCAATGCAAAAGTATGTACAAATAAGTGCGAAGGAAGAAGACGTACCGAGCATACTCCCAAACATAAACTGGATAGTGTCCTCACTGTCATGCTACACCAAGTGGGTCGATAATGTCGGCACTCCTCTGTTTATTAACATATTTACAAATGATACACACCCCCAAACTTATTTGAAATAAAGTTTTGGAAAAATTGAATGGAAATTCGGGGGTGAAAGTGGAGGAAGATCAATCAGTGTAAATCGGCTCCTGCAACAACAGGAGCTCCTCCGATGGGTCCGCTGTGAAGAACGGTTTCAATTGATGTCCATTCACTTTGAATAAAGTACCGTCTTCCGGATTTTCAAGATCAACCGCACCGTCCGGATAAACGGTGCTGACTACAAAAGGTCCTCTCCATCTAGAACGGAGCTTTCCGGGGTGATAATGTAACCGGGTATCATAGAGTAAAACCTGTTGGCCATGTTTAAATGTTTTACGCAAAAGGTGTTTATCGTGGAACACCTTTGTTCGGTTTTTAACAATTATGGCATTATCATATGCCTCATCCCGGCAGCTCTTCTAGTTCATTCAATTGCAGCTTTCGGTTGCTGCCCGCATCTCCTAAAGATAAGTTCAGCTCTTTGATAGCCCAAAATGCCTTGTGTTCAATTTCTACCGGGAGGTGGCAAGCTTTCCCGTAAACAAGCCGGTATGGAGACATACCAAGATCAGTCTTGTATGCAATACGAAAAGCCCATAGTGCATCGATCAATTTGAGTGACCAATCTTTATGGTTTTTAGAAACCGTTTTCTCCAAAATTTGCTTGATTTGCCGATTTGAAACATCGGCTTGCCCACATGTTTGGGGATGGTATGGCGTTGACAGCTTGTGGGTGATAGAATATTTGCGCATTAAGGACTCGAAAGTCCTATTGCAAAAGTGAGAACCATTATCACTTATTATCGCTCGAGGGTGCCCAAATCGAGAAAAGATGTGTTCTTTAAGAAATCGAACGACAACCTTGTTGTCATTCGTTCGGCTAGGCACAGCCTCGACCTATTTTGAAACATAGTCAACAGCCAAAAGAATATACACATTTCCAAAAGAGGTAGGAAATGGTCCCATGAAGTCTATACCCCAAACATCAAAAATATCCATAACCAAAATTGGTTGGAGCGGCATTTCGTTTCTCCGCGATATCCGGCCCAAGTGTTGGCACCGGGAGCAAGTCTTGCAGTATTCATATGCATTCTTGAAGAGTCGTGGCCAATAGAAACCACACTGCAAAACTTTCTCGGCTGTCTTCTTTGGGCCAAAGTGCCCGCTACATGCTTGATTGTGGCAAAAAGACAGCACACGCTTAACCTCATTTTTCGGTACACACGACGAATGATTTGGTCGGAACAGTATTTAAAAAGATAAGGTTCATCTCAGTAAAAATGCTTTACTTGGGACAAGAATCGAAGTTTATCCTATTTCGACCAATCTTTAAGTATAAAGCCGGTGGCTAAGTAGTTTACAATATCGGCAAACCATGGTTCGCAAGAAACGGTCAAGAGTTGCTCATCGGAAAAAACATCAGTGATTGGAAGTTCAAGCGTAGGTGAAGAAGGAAGTCGTGATAGGTGATCGGCTACTACGTTTTCACATCCTTTTTTGTCCCTTTTGACAAGGTCAAACTCTTGTAGCAGGAGGATCCAACGTATTAGCCTCGATTTAGCATCCTTCTTCGCAAAAAGGTGGCGAAGAGCTGAATGATCTGTATATACAAAGACTGGAGAACCGATTAAATAAGGCCGAAATTTTTCAAGTGCAAACACAACTGCCAAAAACTCTTTTTCTGTTGTTGTGTAGTTTAGTTGGGCCTCATTTATGTAAGTGCACGGCGGCGCCCCGGCCGTCGATCCGACGCCGGAATCGCGGAAACGAAAAACTTTGCGAAACTAGCAAACCGGCACCACCGCACACTATCATCCCGGATCCGGCCATTAACCTAGCTACTAGCAGACTAAAAGATGGGTGAAGAGATATACCAAGCGATCCGTGTCCTTCGGTCTTCGTCTCCACTCCAATCTCCCGCGGAATCTCCGGTCGTCGCCTCCTCATCGAAACGGGCACCACGTAGCCGATTTATTTTACGGGCTCCCACCTCTGGACCGAGGCAACTCGGGCGCTAAGTTGGCAAGCCGACGCGTCCAAGGGTACTGTAGGTGTAGTGTAGAAACCATTGCCTCATTTGGGGTTTATGTTGCCATTTGATGATGGAGGAATGAAGAACTTTGGAGAAGGGGTAAGCATGAAAATGATATGAATCAATTTCCCTCATCCAAAATGAAAACTCTCTCTCTCTCTCTACCCCACCAAACTGGCCGACCTCTCATGATAAAGAATGGTGGAGGGAATCAATAATGCCACAAGAAAATAAGGTGTGATAAAAGAAAAAGGAAAATGGTCACACCCATTACTAATCCAAGCCCAAATCAAATCCCATCACCATCAATGCAAGACAAGTGATAATAAAAGAATCTCATGATGATGAAGCCACAAATGTAAGAAACCCCTCCACAATATGCTAATTTGCGAACTTGCAAATTAGCCCCTCCATCGGAAAGTCCGGCCGGGAAGGAACAAAGGAAAACTGGCCGGAACGGAATGCATACTGGCAACTTCAGAAAACTGATCCCGTAATAAATTACAGGAAAACACCGCGACTGCATATACATGCCCGCATTTGTATTCCCACTGAACACAAATGCAAAGAGACAAAATCTACACTGTCTAATACTAGGACCCGGCTTAAACCAAAGACGGCTAGTGAAATCCGTCCGATCACGTTCCGTGCAATACCGCACGTATCTGATCGAACCCTGCCATATCTCCATACGGCCTCTACAGTGTTTCGCCCGAAACTTGAGTAACTGTGTGTGGGGGACTCTAAAAACTCGTCAATACTATGGCTGTGGATTTAACCACTAGCACGTCAGAGGTATTAGCCATACGTGACGGGCCACCAGCTATTGACCAAAAGGGACCTCTGTGAGCGAACTCATACGACACCCTACTGAGCCTGTTAGTGACAATGTCTATACAGTCCGGTCCATTCGTCTATGAGCATCACATGGTGGGCCTCGGGGGTTGTTAAAAGTCAGACCCCCAAAAACGGTACAAGTCGTGTCGGAGTGTAGCCCAGAACACCCTGAGATACTACTGGAATACATACCAGTAAATCTCCCACCTCGGCCGAGGGCTTCGTGTAATGGCTCTCCTAGACATAGCGCGACCTCACCCCCAATACCGAGAGAGACGAACCCCTGCAGATCCACTCACTGCCTTCTTGTGGCTTGGGACTGTACCCAACTAAAACCTGTTTGCACGTCTCCTTTGAGCGTGGTAGGGTAGTAATCTAAGCACAGTAGGAACTCACACGAGACAAATGACGATCTCAGGTCGATGAACTAATCTGTACACATGTCACCAGGGAACTGCTATCTGACGTCTTGTATAATCCCAACTAGCAGGTTCCCGGCGAGTCCTGTCCGGTGTACTCATAACCCAATGAGCACTTGTATACATCTTAGGTGAACCAACTGATACCAGTGGCTTGTGAGACCGGCCACCGCCCCTTGTCGGGGTCTCGACTGTTTACACTAGTCTACTCTGGAGAATCGATGCCCTGTCTCGAAACTCCCACGACTAGGGACCTTTTAAGGATTTGCTTATTGACTCCAGCTCCCACGTATATGATCGCCCTCATACTGCTGGTAGTCAAGCAAGAATCCTAGGGGCTCTATCAACGTGCAATAGTGACCTGTAAGGTCACCTAAAGCAGTACACGATAATAAAGATAAACCAGATAGCATACTATCATCTTGAGTAAGACTGTCCTACCGGGATAGGTCCCTCCTCAATCATTGCAATCACGTGCCTGTGATCCAATAATTGACTCTGAGGGCACTATCTCCAACAATCTCCCACTTGCACTCAAGGCTAATTATTGCGATGTCGCATACTCACAGCCTGTGTGATACCGAACACCCAACTCCTCTACTAATCAGTCTCACAAAGCTCGTTTGCGAAACTATTGCGTTCGAGGAATAGCCTTGGTGAGTGGGTCCGCTTTGATATTTCTTTCTATGTCTCTCTTTATCCCATGTTCGCGGAGAAAGTCATCTCCCGAAATGAGCAATACCTGTCTTAGAATGTCTGGATGTCTGATGGGACCAAGTTCATAAATGAACTCCAAATCCAAACTTCTCAGACTGTATCATCAACTGAACTTAATCAGTATCCTGCACCATGCCTTCCCTCAGTATCACCTGGACCACCTATCCAAAATTTTGCCCCTCGTCAGAGGGACAACTATAACTCTGACAGTCACTCTGTCATCCAGGTCACCTTGGAAGCCTGGAATGATAACCGTCTCCTAAAGGAGGCTGCCATTATCAAATCCCTAGAACATTCACTTATGTTATAAAACTGCTTCCGAATGTTTCTCCAGGATTGGATCAACTTACTGCATCCTGTGCAAAAAACATCTGGTGTGGTACTTGACATCTCATGATTGACTCAATTGCCTAAGAAAGTGATCTGCCAATCATGCACATCCTTCTCTACTTTAGTCTATAAGACACCTTTAGAGAGGGTGACTCCATTACCTGCAGGTACACTACCGTGCCAGGAGTCGTCCATTCTAAAAACTCTTAGAATGCTGACTAAGTACCCTGATTGGGAAACCACCCAAATCTAGATCTAAAACCATAGATCTAGTAACCAGAATGTCTGATATAATATCCAAGTCCTATGTGGAGAAACCACTGTGTGACAACCAAAGTTTAACCGATCGTAGTATAGGAACATCACTTCCTACTCTGTGTATGTCAACCAAATACCAAGACATCACACCCTACTACAGTCTTAACAGATCCATCCCCTATTCTGATGAAGTCAAACCTATGACTTCACATCAGAAATAGATGATCTATCTCCGCTATTTCTGCTTTAGTCTGTAAATAGACATAAGCCACCTGTCCACCAATGCTTCCGCTGCTCCCACTGACCATGACAACCTTCTGGCAGAGTCATATAGACGTACACTTCTAAAGCTAGTTTAGAACGACGCTATACTCATCCTCCAGCTGGATCCCACAGTCTGGAACAACAGCAATGACAAGTCTGGGTAAACAAGAACCTCCCTGTCACCGTCCTTGAGGCTACCGGAGTACCTCTCGGGTGCCTGAGGTTACCCACCATGTCTGCGGAGTGGCCAATGGAATGTCAAACCAGATTGAATCTTTAGTTTCTTATCAAATCTTCAGTAATCGTTTGCGGTTCTGGAATCACTTCCAGTTCTACCATACTCCCACTATTGTTTTATGAAAAAATCCATTTCTTTTAAAATTGTGGCGAGTCAAGAACAATATCACTATTGATCTTCCAGATGGTAGAAAGTCAACCCTCGTCATAGCCTGGGTCAACCCACAAATAGCCATTATAAAAACGTGTCTTAAGTTATCCAGAGTCTGGTTTTAAGCATAAGCCGGACAACTCTCCGTCCCTTAATATCGTCAAGATACGAACTGTTCTATATCCAATACAGAAACAGAGGCACTGATTTAATTGAACCAGATTCAAATCATGCAGCTGTCTCCAGTGCATGTCAACTAAATGGAAAGAGGCCGATCAGCATTACTCAACTTAGGAGTACTTCCAATTATGTATAACCTGAAAGAGAAGCAAGTTCTCTTAATCATTACTATCAACTAAATACCATACACAAGTATCTACATCTTCGATCACCTTGAAGAATCCTGATACTTGCAACACCTGGTTCTCTACTTTATCCACATACCTATAACTTCTCAAAACTCGGACCCTGTGTTTCTACGAAACACGTATGTAAGAACTAGAGATGTCACAAGTAAACTGAATATAGTACAAGTACCAACCCCTCTGTCCTAATGGACACTGGACAATATACAATACTTTGTACAAGTCTCTTGAGTCTAATGACTCATTCACTGTATGTCGTAGGTTGAAAACTGTACTTATGGTTAAGAAGAATTACACCGCTGTTTAATACTCCTTACCTAACCATCCACTGATATAGGTAAATGTCATAGACATAATTTCAAAAAGGTATATCTCACTCTATAAATAGACGTACAGATATATCAATTTGAAATTGGTGCATAACAACGGATATTCAAAACCAAATATTTGCCATCCGGCAAACAACCCAGGCGACTTCCTCAAATATCACCAGTTACAACGAATTCCGATATAATGAGGATGATCACCCAATTCCCAATAACTTACTCCTACTCATCATTTGTAATACTATACAGATGTGAGAATCATACCTGGTAAATACATACCCTGGAAAAAGGTCTGATTGGGAAATCAGTTTTCTTTTAACAGTACACAGTGAAACTGAAACATTGAAATGTTTCGATGGGATATCCCGGTATTCATAGTAATGCCTCTTCCATTATCCAGATTCACAACTATAACCGTATATTTCTTTGTCATCTCTCCAAATCCCTTTATATGTCTTTAGTCATTACCTTCTGCACACCCCTTTAGGCCAAATGGTTTTCTTCTTTCCCTACCGTTCGACACCAGCCTATGGTTTGGAAGAAGACTATCCAATAAGCATAATGGGTGTACTGTCCTAATCCTAGGAGCACTCGCAATGCGAGAGAAGGTGAAGATAAAAGACAACCGAATAAACCTTATTCATATTTCTCCTGAACCAGAATCCATCCCCGAACTGGAACAAGTTCCTTTCGAGTTCGTATATAACCATACGATGGAATATCCAATAAACTGTGGATCTTCGTAGTGATACGGAGTGTCCTGGAGAAATACAAAGGTGATTCAGGATTAGCGAAGAAATATTTGGTTTGGTCGTGAATAGCAGTCGCAATTTACTTTGCCCTCTTACTAATCCCTTTCTTTGTCTTAACTTAATCCCTTCTGTACACCGTTTAGGCTAATTGGTTTTCTTCATTCCCTACCATTCGGCACCAGCCTAAGTTCTGGAAGAAGACTATCCAATTTGCGTAATAGGTGTACTATCTCCTAAACCAAGGAGTACTCGCAACCTGAGAGAAGGTAAAAGGAAAAGACAACTGAATAGTCTTATTCGTTTCCTCCAGAACAGGAAACCATCCTCGAATAAATTCCTTCGAGTTCGTATATAACCATACGATGGTTTTATCTAATGAAAGTGGACGTTCGTAGTAATACGGGGTGTCCTGGAGAATAGGGTAAAAGTAGGAGTGGCAATTAGGTTTGCAACTCTGACAATCTAAAAGCCAGTGTATTAAGAAGGTTAAGTCAACTTTGTCACTGAGTCATAGTCTAGGGTCGGGTCAATGGTAACTGCCAAAGAGAGAGAGAGAGAAAAAACACTCAGCGTGCACTCTAACTTGGATCAGAATGGTTATCACTTTATCTAATCAGGAAACCTTCCACTATAACGTCAAATTCTTCCCCAAACCTGAAAGAAGAATTAGTCGGGATCACCCGAGGAGTAAACCAACTCATCAGTGGGAATCGGGATCCAACTATCATCGCATGATAACGTGACGGAATCCGCTCACGTTATCACACTCCAAAAGGTATGCGCATATCTGGCAAGTTTCAGTTTCTTTAGAAACTCCCGATGTGGACTTTTGCCCCATGCTCTTATGACCTTGACTTTGGCCAACATATCATAAGTCACATGTCAAGTTCTACCCGTCATTGTCCAGGTTAAATTGAACCCACCCGTACATACCCTTGACTTTGGCCAAAATAGTAGTACGACTGTCCCAAACCAACGCATCTATCTATGCTGCATATGAATACCCAATAGCTACCAATCACTGTGCCTTGACTTTGGCCAACATACACAGCTTGAATACTTATTGACTATTCATATGAAACGACGGAGGGCTACGAATGGTTTCTGGCGAAAACCTTTAACGTAATGAACTTGATATCGTTGAAGGAACATGATAGCTTTATAAAAATATAGTGGCGAAAACCTTTTCTAAAGAGGTCACTCCCGGTGAAGGGATCTCGGCTGTTTCCCCGTAGAATGAGATGCAGGATATTCCAACCGAATACCACGATGCAAAGCAAAAGTAAACGACTATAGTGAAGTTATTGCCCTGACGCAAACTTTTGTCCAAGGGGTCACTCCCGGTGAAGGGATCTCGGCCCTTCCCTCGTCGACCGAGGAACGGGATATTCCAATCGAATACCACGATGCAAAACAAAAGAGAACGCCCTTGCAATAACAGCTTTTTGAAAAGTGTTCCAACAACATCAGAATAGGTTTGTTTAACTTGCATTGATCTGAATCAACGCAGTCCCATCAATTGATCACACCAATAAAGAACGAAAATAATGATGTACGTATATGCCATCCGCATTCGCCACTGGGTCCCGTCATCACCCGTTAGGTTACTTAACTAACGACAGAGCGGGGACTGGACTAGCGCGGATGCAAAACATATACAACATCTACTAGTATATATATTAATATATAATATTCGCTCGAGGCGTGATAAAATGCAACATCACAGAAATGTACAGCATCACAGAACAATACAGATATCTGGGATCCTCGGGTTTCACAGAGCTGCTACTGAAACCCGACGTTCCCTTGGTCGTGTGGATAGCTTGTGCAATGAAATCCTAGACCCCTACGGGCGCGGCAAGTTACCCGCCAAAACCTGAAGCGAGGCAGCCCCCTTCAGCAACGTGAATGGACCTCCCAGCACTTCACGGAATCCGGTAACTTGGGCACCCCTCCTGGGTCAACCTATACCCCCTACGAGTGTGGTGAATAGCCCGCCAATTCTAGGGTGAAACCCCCTCCGTCTCAACGCCATGAGATGTGGGCCCGTTGCCCTCTAGAACCCGGCTATGCGTGCACCCCTCCGCAGGGTAATCCTAGTACAGAAAGTAAAATATACATACAATGGGTACATCGACCTCGACCCGGTCGTGCCCCAAAAGAATAATACAAACAGGCAGTGACGGCAGTCCACATGTCGGACGCTCGCCCCGCAATATCAAATGTACATATAAAACAAAACTGTACTACAACTGCAATCAGGCTATCCCCACGACCAATCCGCAACATCACAGCACAACACAGAACATCAATGTAAATGTCACGTTCGCAAATCCGTCTAAGAGGGCTATAGCAGTTAGACAGGATTTACCGATCAAGTGATATTCACGGTCGCAGATATAATGTAAATACTATGAACTAGCATGTTTAAAATACTCGATCGATCAAATTTACCGAAGTGGGCCCCAACCAGTACTGTAGCACTCATAGAAAATCTGGGCCCAAACAGAATATCCCAAAACCCCTATTTCCTATTCAAAAGCCTACTGGAAAAATTTGGTGTCGCGTTGACTTAATTCCGCCGTGGAATCGCGGCACAAATGTGGGTTTGGCCGCGTTTTCGCGGTGGAACTGTAGCATCGCTTCACAAAATTTTTACAGTATGCTTATAATTCCCTGCACGTGTTACTGCAACAACATGAAAAATTTTTGGAGCTTAAAAAATTTCTACAGAAACTTGTGCTATAGAAATTGTGGTTTTTGGAAATTCGTTCGATCGAAGCTTTAAACATACTAGAGCAAGCTAGACTAGGTTAATGGCGTGGCTCTGTTACCATTGTAAGTGCACGGCGGCGCCCCGGCCGTCGATCCGACGCCGGAAACGCGAAAACGAAAAACTTTGTGAAACTAGCAAACCGGCACCACCGCGCACTATCATCCTGGATCAGGCCATTAACCTAGCTACTAGCAGACTAAAAGATGGGTGAAGAGATATACCAAGCGATCCGTGTTTTTCGGTCTTCGTCTCCACTCCAATCTTCCGCGGAATCTCTGGTCGTCGCCTCCTCGTCGAAACGGGCACCACGTAGCCGATTTCTTTTACGGGCTCCCACCTCTGGACCGAGGTAACTCAGGCGCGAAGTTGGAAAGCCGACGCGTCCAAGGGTACTATAGGTGTAGTGTAGAAACCATTCCCTCATTTGGGGTTTATGTTGCCATTTGATGATGGAGGAATGAAGAACTTTGGAGAAGGGGTAAGCATGAAAATGATATGAATCAATTTCCCTCATCCAAAATGAAAACTCTCTCTCTACCCCACCAAAGTGGCCGGCCTCTCATGATAAAGAATGGTGGAGGGAATCAATAATGCCATAAGAAAATAAGGTGTGATAAAAGAAAAAGGTAAATGGTCACACCCATTACTAATCCAAGCCCAAATCAAATCCCATCACCATCAATGCAAGACAAGTGATAATTAAAGAATCTCATGATGATGAAGCCACAAATGCAAGAAACCCCTCCACACTATGCTAATTTGCGAACTTGCAAATTAGCCCCTCCATCGGAAAGTCCGGCAGGGAAGGAACAAAGGAAAACTGGCCGAAACGGAATGCAAACTGGCAACTTCAGAAAACTGATCCCGTAATAAATTACAGGAAAACACCACGACTGCATATACATGCCCGCATTTGTATTCCCACTGAACACAAATGCAAAGAGACAAAATCTACACTGTCTAATACTAGGATCCGGCTTAAACCAAAGCCGGCTAATGAAATCCGTCCGATCACGATCCGTGCAATACCGCACATATCTGATCGAACCTGCCATATCTCCATACGGCCTCTACAGCGTTTCACCCCAAACTTGAGTAACTGTGTGTGGGGGACTCTAAAGACTCGTCAATACTATGGCTGTGGAATTAACCACTAGCACGTCAGAGGTATTAGCCATACGTGACGGGCCATCAGCTATTGACCAAAAGAGACGTCTGTGAGCGAACTCATACTGACACCCTACAGAGCCTGTCAGTGACAATATCCGTACAGTCCGGTCCGTTCGTCTATGAGCATCGCATGGCGGGCCTAGGGGGTTGGTAAAAGTCAGACCCCCAAAAGCGGTACAAGTCGTGTCGGAGTGTAGCCCAGAACACCCTAAGATACTACTAGAATACCTACCAGTAAATCTCCTGCCTCGGCCGAGGGCTTCATGTAATGGCTCTCCTAGACACAGCGTGACCTCACCCCCAATACCGGGAGAGACGAACCCCTGCAGATCCGCTCACTGCTTCCATGTGGCTCGGGACTGTACCCAACTAAAACCTGTTTGCACGTCTCCTTTGAGCGTGGTAGGGTAGTATCAAAGCACAGTGGGAACTCACATGAGACAAATGACGATCTCAGGTCGATGAACTAATCTGTACACATGTCACCAGGGAACTGCTATCTGACGTCTGGTATAATCCTAACTAGCAGGTTCCTGGCGAGTCCTGACCAGTGTACTCATAACCCAATGAGCACCTGTATACATCTTAGGTGAACCAACTGACACCAGTGGCTTGTGAGACCGGCCGCCGCCCCTCGTCGGGGTCTCGACTGTATACACTAGTCTACTCTGAAGAATCGATGCCCTATCTCGAAACTCCCACGACTAGGAACCTTTTAAGGATTTGCTTATAGACTCCAGCTCCCACGTATATGATCGCCCTCATACTGCTGGTAGTCAAGAAAGAATCCTAGGGGCTTTATCAACGTGCAATAGTGACCTGTAAGGTCACCTAAAGCAGTACACGATGATAAAGATAAACCAGATAGCATATTATCATCTTGAGTAAGACTGTCCTACTGGGATAGGTCCTCCCTCAATCATTACAATCACGTGCCTGTGATCCAATAATTGACTCTGAGGGCACTATCTCCAACAATTTAGTGTTCGGCTAGCATAATAAATCACATGCGGCATTTTATTAATGTGCTGTCCAAGAACAGCACCAATGGAAAAATCTGATGCGTCGCACATGATTTCGAAAGGATGCGTCCAGTCTGGAGATGAAAGAATGGGCGCAGAAATGAGAGAGTATTTCAAAGACTCGAATGCTTCCATGCAAGTTGAGTCGAAATCAAATGTTGTGTCCTTGGCCAATAAGAGAGTCAAGGGTCTAGCAATCTTGCTAAAATCCTTGATGAACCGTCTATAAAAACCGGCGTGACCAAGGAAGGCTCGGATGTCTTTGACGCATTTAGGAGGAGGCAGATTAGAAATGACTTCAATTTTGGCTCTATCAACCTCTATGCCGTTTTGCGAGATGACATGTCCTAAGACAATGCCTTCTCGTACCATAAAATGGCACTTCTCCCAATTCAAAGTTAGGTTCTTATCCTTACAGCGGGTAAGAACTGGGTCAAGATGTCGTAGACACTCGTCGAAGGAGTCACCAAAAATGGAGAAATCATCCATAAAGATCTCTAAGAACTTTTCAACCATGTCTGAAAAGATCCCTATCATACACTGCTGAAATGTAGCGGGTACATTGCATAACCCAAAGGGCATGCGACGATAAGCAAAAGTGCCAAAGGGACAAGTAAATGTGGTCTTGTCTTAATCCTCTTTGGCTATGGGGACTTGGTTATAGCCGGAATAGCCATCCAAAAAGCAATAAAACTCGTGCCCTGCCAATCGTTCGAGCATTTGGTCAATGAAAGGAAAAGGAAAGTGGTATTTCCTTGTCGCGGCATTGAGTTTTCTATAGTCGATACAAACTCGCCACCCCGTTTGGGTGCGAGTGGGAATTAACTCATTTGCCTCATTGGTAATGACCGTGATGCCCGATTTCTTTGGCACGACATAAATGGGGCTAACCCATTGGCTATCCGAGATAGGGTAGATGATACCACTATCAAGACATTTAACTATCTCCTTCTTAACAACCTCTTTCATAATGGGGTTGAGGCGTCTTTATGGATCCCTTGCCGGCTTGGCATCATCCATCAAGTGTATATGATGTTCAACAATGAGGGGACTATTCCCCTTGATGTTCGCCATAGACCAGCCAAAAACTTGCCGATTATTCTCTAAGACCATTAAAAGGGCCTTCTCTTGTTCAAGAGCTAGAGAGGCCGATATGATAACGGGTAAGGTCTCATTATCACCTAGATAAGCATACTTTAGGTGCGACGGCAGAAGCTTTAGTTCGAGCTTAGGAGGTAAAACAATAGATGGTAACAATGGAGTAACTGTTTAAAACTCGAAGGATTCCATCAGAGGTTCAAATCGAGTATACGCAACCGAGTTGGATGGTTCAACTAACTCATCAGAAAAAGTAAAAGACTCAAGCTCGGGTGGTGAGTCTTCAAAATTGTCAACAAAGGTGAAACACTCATAATCGTTATCCGCCGTGAAAGCTGTGTCGGATTCTAGGAGGAACGCACTAGTGGCGTTAACATTGCTGTGATCGAACAAAAAAAAATTTCGAACTCACAGTCCTCCTCCGCGATCTCATTGATCGAGCAAATATCAAGTATGCTAGCATTAGGCTCGGCAGGCAGACTTCCCAATTTGAAAATATTGAGTTCAATTGTCATATTTCTAAAAGATGATTCATTGAACCATTAAGACAATTGATCACTACGTTGGAGGTCGTAAGGAATGGTCGACCAAGTATCACCGGGATTTGATTCCGGGGGTTAGCGACAGGTTGTGTATCCATTACAATAAAGTCAACAGGGAAAATGAAATCCCCTACTCTAATTAACACATCCTCCAATTCTCCCCTAGGATGTGTGATTGATCGGTCGGCCATTTGGAGAGTACAATGAGTGGGCTTAAGCTCTCCAACACCTAATTGCTCATATACAGAATAAGGTAGCAAATTGACACTAGCACCAAGATCTAATAGTGCTCTATTGATGTTCTTGTCCCCAATTGTTATCGAAATGGTAGGACAACCGGGGTCCTTTTGCTTTTGGGGTAAAGAATTGACAAGAGCATCGCTAATAGCACTAGCCAAAAAAAGTTTCTTTGGTACCTGTGACTTCCTCTTTTTGGTGCATAAGTCCTTTAAGATTTTTGCATATGAAGGAACTTGTTGGATTGTATCTAAAAGAGGGATATTTATGCTAACCTGTTTGAACAGCTCAACAATCTTCTCCATTTGTGAAGTTGGTTTATTGGATCTCAACCGATTTGGAAAAGGAACATTTGGAACGGTTATTGAGTCCAATTTTTGCGGATCAGATTGTTGAGTTGGAACGGAACCCCGTGTAAATATGTTCGTGTTGTGAGAAGTGGGTCCGTTCGAGCTAGAAGAAGTAGAGCCGTGTGAAGGATGGAGAATAGGCTCTAACGAACAAGAGGAAGGTGAAGAAGATGAAGAAGGGCCACCGGCAGGGGTGTCATTGTGAATACCCACATTGTTTTGCAACACTTTTCCCGATCTCAACGTGGTCACAGCATTTACGTTATGATTCTGCTGTTGATTTGCAGCATGTGCGAGACCGGGATTGGGCAGTGGTTGAGATGGGAGCTTTCCTTTTTCTCGCTCGCTCAATGTTGTATTGAGTTGTGCAATTTGTGCCTCAATAGATTTGATGTTTTGATCGTGTGAGGTACTGTTTTGCACCAAAGATTGAATAGAAGTCTCTAGTCTTGCTGTAGACTGTGTAGATTTCTTTAGGAACGCATCTAGACTTCTTTCGAGCGAGCTAACCTTGTCATTCTTAGGTTGAACAAAATTGTTTGGCGGGTAAGAAGTGTTAGGCACAAAATTGTTCACCTGATTAGGGTAAGGTTGCTGTTGAAAAGGTTGCTATTGAGTTTGTGGAGGTGCATGTTGTTGTGGAGGAGGCCCTTGAAAATTGTTGTTTCCTTGGAATTGTTTATTTTGGTTCCAAGCGAAATTTAAGTGACTCCTCCAACCCGGATTATATGTAGAAGAGTATGGATCGTTTCTTTGTCGTTGCTGAAAGGCAGCATTGACTTGATCATGTCCTTAAGTAGATGCATTGTAAGGACACTCTTCGGTTAAGTGTGATGGAGCCGAACAACAAGCACACACAGTTCGTGGAGGCATAACAGGGGCAGGAGAGGGCGACGAGATTTTGGTCTCAATCGCTTCTAGCTTTTTCGTAAGAGCGGCCATCTCGGCCTTCATAGCAATCGACATCTTTACTTGATGCATGCCTGCCCTAGATTGACCACTAGAAGAAGATGATGTGGTCTTGGAGCTCTCCCACTGAATTGTTTATTCACTAAGATCCTCAAGAAACTACCACGCTTCCTCACTAGATTTGGAGAGAATGTGACCTTGACAGATGGTTTCTAGCAACTGCTTCGTTGCCGAGTTCAATCTCTCGTATAATGTATGGCAAAGTTGCCAACTTTTGATCCCATGATGAGGCATTGAACGAGTAGGTCTTTAAATCTCTCAAAACACTTCCAAAATGGTTCGAAAGAAAGCTGTGAAAATTATATAATCTCATTGCGGATTCTAGCAGTTTTGTGATGAGTATAGAACTTTTTAAGAAAAGCTTTCACAAACTCGTCCTAATTTCTAATGGAATGTGATGCTGTGCTGTATAGCCACTTCTCGGCTAAGTCACATAAGGTGAAAGGAATGACCCTTAGCCTTATAGCGTCATCACTTAATTGGGTCGTTTTCATCATAGCGCAAACGTTTTGGAATTTAATGATAAAGATATAAGCATCTTCAGATTCCAAACCATGAAATTTTGGCAGCATATTGATGAAATGTGGTTTTATTTCAAAATTGTCCCCATTTGCCGATGGGGGTGAAAGACAGGTAGGTAAAGAAGTGCGGACAGGATAGAAGAGATCCTGGAGCGCGACTCGTGCGGGCGCTTCAACAGGCGGTTGATTCGGGTTATTCGCACCTAACGGAGGTGGAATCATTCCCGTCGGTAAGGTATTGTTAGGGTTATATCCCGACATACCTTCGGAAAAAGAATTTGAAGGTGGAGGTCAGGAAATGGACGGAATGTCGACTTCGGTGTCGAAAGGTTCCTCGGTCGGTACCAACGAAACACGGACTAATCAGGCGTTAGTGTCCCTAGTCCAAAGTGACATACACTAAAGGGGTAGTGTAGTCAGAAAAAAATGAAAGACAGAATGTGGAGGTAAGATAACGTTAATGAAAGGAGGTGGTGTAAGTGAGTTGCAAGTTTTCTTTAGCGACAAGTTGCAAGTTTTGAAAAGATTTTTCTTTTTTTTTATTTATGTATGTGAGAGTTTTGCAAAGAGATTTTTGAAAAGAGACTTGTGATGCAAATGCGATCAACCACACGTGCACAATCCGGCCTAGATCTAGGGTCACCTAGGTCAGCTAGACAGCTCCTAACTAGGGCTAGAAATAGGAGCTCAAATCGTCTCTTCACCGCCAATTGCGTCCAGGTAAGTGCCAGGTAAGTGGGAAGGAACCACAGTAGTGGGCCTAATTAAAAACCACTAGCCTTTGACACACTTTCCTAGACACCGCAAAGTCAGGTTAAGATAAACGGTCGATGCCTATACGAGTCCTTTTTCCTATTGAGCTCAAAGTCCTTAGGGCTGAGTCTAGTATTTTTTAATTAATAGTGGTCAATGCAAATGTTTTAAGTGCTTTCTGGGGTCCTGGGAAGGGTGATGAAATCCTCACCCAATCTGAGTTTGGTCAATAGCCTCTTAAAGTCTGATTAATGTATGCAAAACAGTAAATTCACTTGCAATCAATTATTTTTAGCGCGGTACAAAAAAACCTGCAGAAAATCTGTTATTTAGAAGGGGGAAGAAGATTTTTAGCGCAAAGAAATCCTGCAGAAAATTTCGCAAAAAGATATATTGTAGGTTGCAGAGGGGAGAAGGAGAAAACAAACCATGCAAATTTGAGGAGCTTACGTGGCAGCCACGCGGCGGAACCGCCGTTTGGGGCGCACTTATGCCGTGGAAGAGCGGCGGAGTAGTGGGATCAGGGCTCTGTAAAAATTGTGCTATTCTGTTGTCGAGTTTGCCATCTGTTCTGATGTACCCTTTTCTGTTTTGCCTTCTGTAAATTTTCAGATCCGAGATTCTTCGCTGTTCTTGCAAGATTCAAACATTAAAACCCTTCAAACAGATAAAAATTGATAAAATATTTTTATACTTTTTCTATTTTCAGATTTTTATGATTTTTAAAATTTATATCAACCCGAAATTACAAAAAGGAAATTTTACGCCATCCCCGGCAACGGCGCCATTTGATTAGTGTAGGTTTTACGATCACCAAAAATATTTTACCGCAATCAGAAACGGCGTCACTTTGCAGCTAGCCGGTGAATACGGGTCGGTCCACAGGGATGTGTAATTTTCCTAAGTGTTCTTACGAGCTGATTCCAATGGTTGTTTGGTCTTTTAATTGAATCTAAAAACTAAGTTGTACGATGATCAAGAAACTCGCTGGGATTATGTTTAAGGTGAGTTTGATAAGATTAATATTCACACCTCTTTCAATGCCCTCAATTAAATCTTTTTAGAAGTTATAACAATTATTAGTAAAGAGGATTAGGATGATTGGGAAGAAACAAAGTTTCTTCCTCTAGATCCTTGTCCGTCCTTTCCTACTAATTGCTCTAACCTTCATGGAAGTCATGCATCTCCGGTCCTTTACACTACGGTTTCACCGTTACCTCGTCGATAGGGTGCCGTAGGTAGCGGATCATGCATGCATGCATGAAGTTCTAGTTATTACAAATTATTGGGCTTGAAAGAGATGAGAGATATTCATCTCTCAATCCCTCCCTTATTCCTAACCCTAACAAGCGAGGAAATTACTCGCTCATTAGGGGATCTATTAAAAACACCATTTTATGATTACTTACCTACTACAGTTTAAAAGATTTTACACTAAATTACTAGGGTAAAGGAATGATTTATCTAAAGAAAGAATTAAATTAGATAGCTAGAGAAAAGAATGAATTAATCTAGGGCAAGAAATTAATTTTAAACTAAGGCAGAAAATAAAATGAACTTACAAGAAATGATGCTCTTAATCTTCCAAAGAATCTTAATTTTATTTATTGAAAAGAGGCATCCAATTACAATATTTTGATTACATATTTATAAGGAAATAGGAAAAGTAGGGTTACAAATTCTCGCGCATGTGCTATTACAGATATACCCCCGAAAAATCCCAACAAAAGCACCGATGCACCGCCACCAGAATTTTGCACCGACACGTGCAATAAATGGCCGCGGAACCATGGCATTGGTGGGGGTTGGGCCGCGGTTCCGCGGCCCATTGGTAGGATCATGTGATAATTTTTTGTGGGCTGCTTCTTGGTGCTTTGGGCTTTCCATTTCTCTAGTTCTTTTCTCCATTTGACTTCTGGGTCTTCTCTAGATCTTCAGTGAAAACTTGTAATGATCTTTTAACCGTTCACTTTGACATTTTGGACCTTGCATTGTCTTGTACAGTTGTGAATTGTTCTTCGTCTAGGCTTGACTAGGATCCTTCTACTTGTTGGTCAAAAGTCCCTCTTTTGTATCATCTTTTGTCTTTTTCACTGTTTTCGCTCCAAGAACCTGTATCCTGTAATATGCAGCAGACATGCGTCAAAAAGCACCTGTTTATTTATAAAACGCGTAAGAATGGGGAATATAAAATGCAATATTATGATGTGAACAATTAGCACTTGTTTTCTTCATACGGATATCAAGAGTTGTTTAAATCCCTGTGTCTGTTTCAATAAGCATTTTCTTGATCAGTCCGTCCACTAAACTCTTACTGATTTTCATTTTCACGCGCTATGGCCACTCATCTGTACTGTCTTGACGAAATCATTTCTTATGAGGACATTCGTGCACAAAGCCGTTGTCAAAACCAGGAGTTTACAAATGCCCAATGTGCTGAAATTATGGATCGTCTCAATGCACACAACGGTCGAATACTTCCTCGTCGCTCCACTCCCTTGAAGATTATAGTGAGAGCAATTTGGGGAGCACTTCCTGAATTTTATTAAGCCATGCCGCTTAATGCACTGGATGATGCTGAAGATAAGGTGCACTCAGTGTATTTGACGGGCCTGATCTCAAAGAAGCGGCGAGATAATCTCATTGATATCTTACATCAAACTTTCCAACAGACGACGATAATCACTACTTATCAGACGGAGGAGGATATCAACGAAGATCCTGACGCTTGTGATCGTGAGAGGATGCACACAAGAATGGTCAGAAAGGCCAGAAACACTTTAGACGGCCTCACTTTTGAATTTCTTAATCCGTGTCCCGGATTCAATGTTTTGCCATTGTAAACATTTTAATGTTGCTTTTGTTTTTCATCAATGTAAGAACTTTCTGAGGTATGAATAACAAATTTTTCCTTTCCATGCGTTTATTTTATCCTTTTCGGACATACATGAGTGGGTACGCGTCGGACGCTCAATTGGAAGTAAATCAAATGTTCTCCTTATTGCCTTGCATAATATGTAATTGACGTCTGTGAGTTATGCATTTTTGTTTTGACTTGGCGCAAAACAGTTTACGTACTTTGAGCAGCACCTCGATTTCGACGGCATGTAATTTTGGCAAGTGTGGCTTGTAGATAATAAGTAACAGTTCGTCTTGGACTCTTTGTAGGGTAGTGATGGTTTAGGAGACAGGGTTAAGATCTGCCACCTAAGACTTTCCAACTTTATGAGCCATGAGGGTCTCATAAAGAATTTTCTCCCTACGAGTCGGGAGGATCTCGTAGATGCATTTTCTCCTTAGGAATCATGAGGATTCCTAAGTGTGCTATCTCTTTAGAGTCGTAAGGATCTCGCAAGAGAATTTTCTCCCTTACAAGTCGAGAGGACTCATAAGTGGTTGATGATTTGACTGGTT
This sequence comes from Agapanthus africanus, assembly GCA_030015575.1. Taxonomy (NCBI): domain Eukaryota; kingdom Viridiplantae; phylum Streptophyta; class Magnoliopsida; order Asparagales; family Amaryllidaceae; genus Agapanthus; species Agapanthus africanus. Next base: position 519,464,197 of record CM057343.1, read on the forward strand.
CCTGAGTCGAAGCATTGCTTTACGACAGGGAGATCAGGGGTTGACATGTATCTGAGTCGAAGCATTGCTTGACGACTAGGAGGTCAGGGGTTGACATGTATCCGTGTCGAAGCGTTTCTTTACGACAGGGAGGTCAGAGGTTGACATGTATCCGAGTCGAAATGTTGCTTTACGACAAGGTGGTCAAGAGTTGACGTGTATCCGTGTCGAAGCATTGCTTTACGACAAGGAGGTCAGGAGTTGACTTGTATCCATATCGAAGCGTTTCTTGACGACAGGGAGGTCAGGGGTTGACATGTATCCGAGTCGAAGCGTAGCTTGACGACAGGGAGGTCAAGAGGTGACATGTATCATGTATCCGTGTCGAAGCGTTGCTTGACTACAGGGAGGTCAAGGGTTGACATGTATCCATGTCGAAGCATTGCTTGACGACAGGGAGGTCAGAGGTTGACATGTATCCGAGTCGAAGCATTGCTTTACGACAGGGAGGTCAGGCGTAGACATGTATCCGTTTCGAAGCGTTGCTTGACGACAGGAAGGCCAGAGGTTGACATGTATCCTAGTCGAAGCATTGTTTTACGACAGGGAGGTCAGGGGTTAACATGTATCCAACTTTCAAAGTGTTGCTTAACGACAAGGAGGTCAGAGGTTGATCTGTATCTGAGTCGAAGTGTTGCTTGATGACAGGGAGGTCAAGAGTTGACATGTATCTGATTCGGAGCATTGCTTTACGACAAGGAGGTCAGGGGTTGACATGTATCCGTGTCGAAGCGTTGCTTGACGACAAGAAGGTCAGGAGTTGACATGTATCCGTGTCGAAGCGTTGATTTATGATAAGGAGGTTAGGGTTGACATTCTCCGTTTTCTATGATGTCGGGCTCGACTTTCTCTGTTTTCTACGGTGTCAGGGTTGACTCTAGGTTGTCTGTGAACCGCAGAGTCTTGAAACTGGGGGCTTTGCTATGGCTCCAATTGGTAGTGTCGCGTCCGTGTCCTGCTGGTATGAGGAGGAACGTCGTTGCTGGTTTTCTGGGATGCAAATATTGCCGCTGAGACCTGACTCTCCTTTTAATAGAGTTTGTTGGGACATGTGGTCGTTTATGCCCATGGATTGTATACAGGGGTCAGTATGGACTTACCTACAGGGAAAAAAGTTTCATTTCATTTTTTTATTTATTTCCGCAATGCTCTATCATTTCATCTTTTTATATCGCGAAAGTCACGATTGCCCAATCAATTCGGCTATTTTTCGCGGTGCCCAATTATTTCGGCTATTTTTTTCTTTTTACTAGTTGTTTTTTATTGCGAGTTGTCCAATCATTTCGGCTATTTTTGTATGCATATATTTTACTCGCTGATTTTTATTGCGAGTTGCACAAACATTTCGGCTATTTCATATGCATTTTTTTCTTGAGTATGGAACTCATGGTTTGATACTAATATTGCATCAGTATCGCTGCGACTGGAATGTTGCAAGGAGCGAATCATCATTTGCCATGAAAGGACTTGGAATTTGATACCGATTTAGGTATCAGCGTCGCTACAACTGGGATATTGCCAGGAGTGAATCATCATCTGCCTTTATCGGTTCGAACAAAGATGGCATAGCAAACAGGGTTAAGATCCTGTCGACTAAGGCTTTTGACTTCATGAGCCGTAAGGGTCTCATAAAGGTGTTTCTCCCTACGAGTCGTGAGGATCGTAACACCTGAGTCTGTGTTTAGTAGTAATTGCGTGTTAATATGGGGTCTTTTGGTAAAAAGTTTACCAAAACGGGTTCTAGTAATTTATCTGGTTTTATGGTTATTTTTGTAGAATTTTATCTCGACCACACATCAGCACATAGCCACCAAAACAACACATTTCAACCCCTGACCAACATCAGCACATAGCCACCAAAACAGCACATTTCAGCCCCACACATCAGCACATTTCAGCACCATCAGCCCAAAAAAAATCAGCCCTACATAAAAAACGAACATCAGCACATCAGCCCAAAAAAATCAGCCATATATCATCATTTCAGCCAACAAAAACCAATATCAGCAACAGCTACAACCCCATAGCATCTGCTCCTTAACCCCTTTGCAGCAGTAGCTACATCAGCAGCAGCACCATCATTTACATCAGCATAAATTCTGCCTAATTTCAGCCACAATATCTGCATAACCCCATAGCTCAGCTGTAGCTGCATCAACAGCAGCACCATCATTTGCATCAGCTAAACTAGCCTCCAATCCAGCAGTAGTTGCTGCTACAGCCACCCTAACACCATAAAAAACATCATCAACATCAGCCACAACCCTACACCAGCTTCATAACATCAACACACAACACCACACACTACACCACAACAACAATCAACAGCAACAGCAGCTGTTTCAGCCACCCCAGCCCCAATTTTATCTTCGGCTGCTGCACTTCAGCCCCTCCCAACTTCATAAACAACACACACCCACACCATCACCTTATACACAACCGTTCCCTCAAAAATACTTCAACCCCTGCTGCTGCTGCTACAACAGCAACAAAAATATATACACACACAAAGCAACAGTAACAGCCTCAGCCTGATACAGCTTCAGCCATAATCAACAGTTGCAGCAACAGCTCTTGAAACTGCAGTAGCACCAATTCAGCAGCACACACACTTCCTACTTCTCTCTTCTCCTTCAATAGGGTCTCTAGAGGTATAACCCCCTTAACCCAACTCCTAATTGCTAAAGTTTTGGATTTCTAGCTTAATTTAGTGTTTTTTTATATGTTTAGTGGTAGTTTTGGGGTAAATTAGGGGAATTTTGACAAGTAATGGTTGTGATGGTTAGAATAACCTACTTAGGAGCTGTTGAGACCAGTTAATCAGAGATTTGCCCCAGATTTCTTAAATATACCCGATTTATCTGACTTGGCGTAATTTAGCAGTTTTAGCGACTTTTTGGCCTCTGTTAGATCTGCTGTTGACCCGAGCCCTTCAGAATAAAATTGTGAAGACTGTAGCATGGTGAGACTAGTAGGGACACACACATAAAACACGGGGACCCACTTCCCACTCTTGGCCGCCGGTTTATTCGATCTGGCCGCAATTTGCGGCCAGAGTAGGGGGAGGGGTGCTGGGTTTTTGGGTGTGGGGTCCTGCTTGGTAGTTTAGTCTGTTGGTATCTGTAACTTTTTAAGTTAGCCCCAGAGGCAAAATCTGGAGCTTTAATCGTGTTTTCGATGTTTTAAACTTGTGCGACACGCGCGTGATACGCGTGGTTCTGTGGCGCGCTGCGCGACACAGCGTGTCAGAATAGGTTCTGGTGGGTTTGTACGCGTTGCGACGTGTCGTGTACACACGCGTTTTAGTTTCACGCACGCGTATCCTTTTTATCGATATATCGTGTTTTGCAGGATTTTCCTGATATATGTGACTTTTGTAAATTCTAGGTTCGCCAGCGGGGACTTCAAGCGCAGCAGAGAAAGGAAAGCAGGTGGTCGGACACACTTAGCACGGGATCACGGATGAGTAGATTGAACATCTACGGGGGACGATCGTTTGGACGGCGCAAGTCGCCCGATAGATTTAGTAAACTTGAAAATAGTAAACTTCAACATTTACTTGTGACTTTAGAAATAATAATACTTGCATAATAATTGCTACAGTTAGGATCTATATGTTGTACCCATATGCGCAAACTCATTTTGTAGGACATATGCACCATTACCAGGTTTTTATATGCAGCACGAGCACTATTCATGTGTACACCCACACCCTGGTAATTGACATGTCACGACACTAGATAACTATAAATCTGAACATGTTAATTGCTTAGACCTGTGCTACTGCAATAAATATTAAAAATGAAATCATAAGAATTGCTATTCTCGTGCATATATATCATTAACTCACTTGCTCATGCCTAGTATAAATCATACATTGCAACTTGAACATTAATACTATTGGCATTCATTATCATTGACATATGCACCCCTGATGATTTCATGAGATTTATGATATTTCTGGATTTCGGGAAAACCCGCAAGATTTGAAACTTATGATCTTATAAAATATAAAAGTTGCGGTTTTCTAGTGATGTAAAGTGTCGTCCACCATGATTTTGCTGTGTTCTCGAGACCCGTTTCGAGGAGGTGGATGAACCGTCTCGGTATATGGTGGGCCCGGTAAGGTACCCCGGGGCAAGAAGATCGCAGGAAATGGCGTTGAGCCTGGCAGGGGACGGACTACCTACCGGTGACTTCATTTGGCACGGCGGATATCCAGAGGATACCGACCGTGGCCGCTGGTTTGAGATATGGATATTTGGGATGGATCAGCTGGATGGCTGAGACTAGAGATATTTGACACGGATATATGAGTTTGAGACAGTTTGAGGTGTCGTTGCTAGACACGAATTTTGTTGATTTCATGGATATTATGCTGATATTGAAAAGAGTTTTCAAAAACAAAGAAAGAATAGTTCTTGTACTTACATGTTGAGATCTTGAGTTGACTCATATAGTATACATACCTGTAAGTACATCCATGTGACATTCATACTTGTTAGCACACTGATGATGCATACATACCTGCTAGTGCTTATAGCCATACCTGCTTAGAGATGTTAGGATACTTGTGTGCATACATGTGATAGCCTTTGTAGATGTTATTTATTACTCACGAGCTGGCAACTCACCCCCGTTGTGCCACAGTTTTTCTGCAGGTCCGTTCCGTCAGCACTGTAGCGGCGGACACTTTTGCCTCTTTTGCCCTCTTTGCTTGGATTCGAGGCTTTTGCTCATAGGTAAGCTGTTATCATTTTGTACCACCTTATATATGTTCATTGTATCTAGAGTACTCCATCTACTACTATTTCAGCTGTACCAGTTATTTGGATTACTGTATATTGACCTAGAGACGAGGTTGTGAGACTTGTGGATTTATGTTATTTGGGGGTCGAGCTCACTTGAGTTGACATGTTATTTTACTTGTGCTTCATGCTTATTTATGCACATTGTTATCTTAGATTGCGTGGGATTTGTGACCGCCTTGAGAAGAAGAGCTAGCTCTCGCTTGGGGATGCCATATTCATGCTATCCATTTATATTCCTGTTTTGTACCCGTTTGGGGCTTGTTTTTACAAAGGAGGTTCTACCGGAATTTTTGGAAAAAGGGAAAGTTGTTTTAAAAAGGAAACTTGATATGGTTTAATGGAGTAATTAGTTTTAAATAAATTGTCTTCCTTCACTCTAATTCTTAATTAGGTTTTGTATTCTGGGCTTCGGCTTACTTATTTACGGACGTCTTGAGACATTTCGTAACTTAAGTGCCGGTCGTGTTCCGTACCTTGCGGGTCGTGACATCGTAGGTGTCTTTTCTCCTTAGGAATCGTGAGGATTCCTAAGTATATATTCTCTTGTAAATCGTAAGGATCTTGCAAGAGTGTTTTCTCCTTGTAAATCGAGAGGACCTACAAGTGTTTGTTCATCAAATGAGGGCATTCCACTTCGTTGGTGGGACTCGACAAGGAAATGGTTATTTGTGCCCGTGGATTGTATATAGGGATCAGTATTGAACCGCTTGTAGAGCAATATGGGAAAGGTGATGGCTTAAGAACATGTTCAGATCCCTGTAGCTTAAGGCTTTTGAATCTTATGAGCCATGAGGGTCTCATAAGTGGGTTCTTCTTACAAATCGTGAGGATCTCGTAAGTGTAATTTCTCCTTAGGAATCGTGAGGATCCCTAAGTGTGTTGCTCCTTTGTGAGTCATAAGGATCTCACGCAGGTAGTTTTCTCCTTATAAGGTCGAGAGGACCTTGCAAGTGTCTTTTAACGAGATTGCGCTCTTTCGGGTTTTCATAAACTCGCCGGTGGCCCTGCTGTTTTTACTCACGGAGCCCTTTTGGGTTTTCATCCGTGCCCATTTTGCTTGTGGACGTACCCTTCCCTTTTTTGACGAGTATGGGCCCTTTTGGGTTTTCACAAACTCGCCGGTAGCTCTGCTGTTTTTACTCACGGAGCCCTTTCGGATTTTCATCCGTGCCTATTTTGCTTATGGACGTACCTTTTTTTTCTTCTTCTTTTTCTTTTACGCGTCAGCCCAAGGATGCTGCGGGTTTGTAGTAGTTTAAAGACGTTTCGGTTAGTAGTTAGTCTTAAGACATTTCGGTCCTTTGTTAGTTTTAAGACATCTCGGTCCGCTATTAGTTCTCTGTGTTTGGGACGGGGTATCGTTGGATACTATTTTTAGAGTCTGGACTCAAGAAGATAGCGAGCGGACATAGGCGTCATCATCTATCATTAACCTGGTTCGTGACTCGTCAGGCGTAGTACTTCTTAAGGAATCGGCCGTTTATTGGTCGGAAGGGTCTTTCTCCATGCATATTCATGAGCAAGTAAGCCCCACCTTGGTAGACCTTGTCTATGATGTACGGGCCCTCATAATTCGGCTCGAACTTCCCCTATTTAGCACGATTGGGGATCATAGGTCTCTTGACCACTAGCACGAGTTCGCCTTGGCGAAATTTCCTCGGTCTAGTCAATCTTTCATATGAGCGCGTCATCTTTGCTTTGTAAGCTTCTAGGTTTTGTTGCGCCATGAGGCGAGTTTCATCGAGAGCATTGAGCCCCTCAAGCCGGAGATGGGCATTCTCTTCGTCTGTCAGCTCATGATGAACCATCACTCGTAGGGAGGGTAGCTCTATCTCCAAAGGCAGTACTGCTTCAGTGTCGAATACCAATGCATACGGCGTTGTATTCGTGGCCATTTTGAACGTGGTCCGATAAGCCCAAAGAGTTTCATGCAGTCTCTCGTGTTAATCTTTTTTGTTTCTAGACACCGTATTTTTTATGATCTTCGTCAAGGTCTTATTGAAAGCCTCAGCTAGACCGTTAGCTCGGGGATTATAGACCGAAGAGTATCTCCAGTCTATGTTTTGCTGCTGTGTGAAGCGGCTGATTTTGTGACTTTTGTAGGCCGGTCCGTTATCGGAGATAATCCGCCGCGGAGTGCCGAACCGATAAATGACGCGTGTCTTGAAGAATGGTGGATGTTCTCTGTCTTCACTTCTCTTAGCGGTACCGCTTCTGCCCATTTAGAGAAGTAATCGGTTGTCGCTAATATGAACCGATGTCCTCTAGACGATGTTGGTTCTATGGGCCCAATTATGTCGGTTCCCCACATTTCGAACGACAAACTAACCACCGTTGGGTGTAACGGGTTTGGATGCTGGTGGATGAACTCTCCATGAATCTGGCACAAATGGCATTGCTTCGCGTATTCAAAGCAGTCCTAAATCATCGTGGGCAAATAGTAGCCCATTCTTTTGATCAGCTTCATCTTTGGCCCGGCTTGATGAGAACCACAAAGTCCATCGTGAGTTTCTTGGACGAATCTCCTTGCTTCTTTTGGTCCTAGGCATCTCAGCCATAGAGATTCAAATGATCTCTTATATAGCGCGTTATTGACGAAGGCAAAAGACAGAGCTCGTTTCATGAGCTGATGTCTCGAGGATGCATCTTCAAGTGTTTGACGGGATTTGAAGTAGTCTATAAAGACTTCTCTCCAATCTTTGGCCTTCTCCTGGCCCTCTATTTGTAGGGTTGTTTGCTCGGTTGCTTCCTTTTCTTCAGACGACTTCAGAGATATTTCCATTGGTGTAAGAACCCGACGGCTTTGCACAACGATCCTTACGTCATCGAGTTTTTCGTCAGCCAGTTCTTTAGAGAGTTTGGCTAACGCATCCGCTTCGCTGTTTTCCGTACATGATATGCTTTCCAGAACGTAGGAAGGAATTTGAGTCAGCAATTTTTGTACTCTCTCGCCGTACTTTACCAACTCGGGCTTGCACATTTAATAGTCGCCGTTTACTTGACTAACGACCAGCTGGGAGTCTCCGTATATGAGGAGGTTTTCTATTCCCATGTCGACAGAGATCTTAAGACCTGCTATCAAAGATTCATATTCGGCTTCATTGTTTGTCCTCGGCTCTGTTAAAGAAAAGGCAAAGCGCATTATCCCTCCTTGTGGAGTCATGAAGATAAGGCCTACCCTAGATTTGATTATGGGGGAGTTGTGCTTTCGCTTCTTCATAGAAAATGCCCTATCGAAGTAAAGTTCCCATCGGGTATCACTCCCTTCTCTCTCCCTGTCGATCGTGTCAAACACGTGCTCGTCTGGCAATTCACAATTTAGGGGTGAATCAGCAGGTATCGGATGCTCAGCAAGGAAGTCGGTGATGGCCTACCCTTTCACTGCTTTGAGGGATCGGTATGTTATCGAGAACTCCATCAGGAGGAGGACCCATTTAGGGAGCCGTCCTGTTAGTATGGCTCTTGACATCAAATACTTGAGAGGATCCACCTTTGATATGAGATGAACCTCATGCGCCAAAGCATAATGCCGAAACTTCGTTATGGCGAAGATTAATGCTAGGCAATGTTTTTCGATAGGGGAGTAATTATTTTCTACCCCAGGAGAACTCAACTCAAATAGTAGAGGGCTCTCTTTTTCCCTTGGTCATCTTCCTGTGCCCATAGTGTGCATAAGGAACCTTCAAGGGCGGTTGTGTACAGGATGAGAGGCTTTCCCTTGACTGGAGCGGTCAGCACCGGAGGATTCTGCAGGTATTGTTTGATTTCTTCTAGTGCGCTCTGGCATTTACGATCCCAGACAAAAGGGGTCCCCTTCTTCATTAAATGAATGTAGGGGCGGCATTTGCCGGAGAGGTTGTCGCGAGCTTCCCTTGGAGAGACCGCAATTGTTTTAGAGTCCTTAGAGCAGGAATTTCCATAATCGCCTTGATCTTCGACGGGTCTATCTCGATGCATCGGTGTCGTATGATGAATTCTAGGAATTTGCCCGAGGAAACTCCGAACGCACATTTCAGAGGGTTCATCTTCAGATTGTTTTTCCGAAGGCGCTGAAACACGATTTTTAGATGCTCCCAATGCTCCTCGTATGATTTACTTTTCACCACGAGGTCGTCGATATAGCATTCGACGATTTCATGTATAAGGTCATCGAAGATCTTTGTCATGGCCCTCTGATAGGTAGCACCGGCATTCTTCAAGCCGAAAGGCATCACTTTATAGCAGAATATTCTTAGGGGAGTCCGGAAAGCGGTATGCTTCTGGTCTTCGGGGTGCATCTTTATTTGATTGTACCCTGATGATCCGTTCATGAAGAAGAAGACTTCGTGAGTGGACGTGTTGTCTATCATCAGCTCGGTAACCGGTACGGGAAAATCATCCTTCGGGCAAGCTTTGTTGAGGTCCCGAAAATCTACACAGATGCACACCGTACCATTTTTCTTCATCACTGGGATAATGTTGGCGATCCAATCAGGATACTGAACTTCTTAGATAAAGTTAGAATCGATTAGCTTATTGACTTCGGCGTTGATGCTCATTTCAAGTTTGATCCGCATCTTTATTGGTGCTTGTTTGACTGGCTTGACGTCTGGAGATATCGCCAATTTATGCACCGCTATCTCTGGATCTAGCCCCGGCATCTCAGAATAGTTCCATACGAAGCAGTCTTTATACTGCATGAGGACATCCTTTAGCGCAACTACCTGTTCTTCGGACAGCGGCTCACTGACGAATGTAGGCCTCGGGTCGTTTGCCGTCCCCAAGTCGATTTTCCTTAGGTTGTCCGCAGTAGTATGTATTCCATCTTCCAGCTCTTTTGGCGTCGTTGGAAGTTCTGAGATCAACTCATCTCCATCTTCATTTTCGAAGCACCAAGGGAGGTCATCCATATCATCGTGCTCTCCTTCTTCCGACATCGTTATCATGTGACAGATGCAAGATCGCTTCCAAGACCGATGTTGATCCAGTTCTACTATCACTGTATACGTGGATTTCAGTACATGCTTCTATGGTGGGGTTACCCTCCAACTGCTGGATAGAGGGAACCTGTCTTACTGATACCGGTCTTCTACCCAGTTTTTGAAGGTAAAGCAGTTTTCGAGAGGATGTCCTATCGCTCGGTGATAGGAGCAATAATCCGGTGAGAGACCTCGCCTGCTGGTTCTGAGTGTTTGGACTCCGGGAGCATAATCATTTGATGTTTCATGACAAAATCGAATATCTTCCTTGTCTTGTCTTGGGGAAACGAATATGCTCGACCCATATTCTTTATAAGAGACGAAACCCGGCTTCTCAATTCTCGATAGCGTGGTTTCTTGGATCCGTTTTGCCACCGTCGAACGTTTTTTCCGTTCTTTAGTTTGTTTTTGCCTCCGCATCGGGTCTTCTTTATGACGGGCAGGCGACGAAGGGCATCATCATTCTCTGTAGCCTGCTGAAGGAGGTGCCGCGTCCTGGCTTTCTCGTAAATGGCCATTTCACGGTTGTGGTCATCCTGGGCCTTTTGACCCGCCTCCCTTATTAGCTTGTTCATCAGTTCTTCAAACGACGGACTTGGCATTTTTACGGCAGGATCTCATTTTTGTTCAATTGCAGTGTCTTCTAATAGAGCATCTCCTTCTTCATCGAAGTCATGTATAACGCAGCAGCCATGGAATCGCTCCCATTTCTTGGATCGAACATATCCAAACCCGATCGTTTCCATTCTCCCGTTAGGCAATTTTCGCTGAATTCCGGGGACGTTTCAGATCCTGTTGTAGAACTAAGCTTATCGAGCAGTCTGTTTGAAGGGTACGTCTTGGCGCCTCAACAGCCTTTTTAATCCTTCAGTATAGTATCTGGGCAGACGGATGGGCTGGAGCCTGTCAAGCGCAGAATTGGCACCATGCCAGATTTCTTTCTCCACTTTGATCTTCGCGGATCGACAAAAGAGGATCGCCTTTTCATCTCTTCATCTGGGAGGGATGTAGAACATCTGCAGCTCTTGCACACTGTATGTCTCAAGTGCATCAAGCTCCCTGTAGTGCTACCGTGAAACCATAGCGATCTGCAAACTTTGATCATCTCCAGTGAGGGCCTACACCGATGGACGGACCGAGAACACCGTGTTGACTTCGTCTTCAGTCACCGCCGAAGACCAGAATAGGGATAGATGGTCCCGGCTTGCTGCATTGGGGCAATCTTGAATAGACTATCTCTTCCTCCTTCTCGGTATCGCTCCCGAAGACCGGAATAGTGGTGATAGTTTTTTGCTTATCTTTTGGTTTATGGTATCTTTCCGTGTCTTTAAAGTCTGGAAGGAAGTACTTTGCGTCTTCATACTTGCGGACTTCATTTATGAAGAATGGGTTCAGTTCCCCCGTCACGGTATATTCGAGACCATCTTTGAAGTACTTCATACACTGATGTTGTGTAGAAGGGATGATGTTGTACTCGTGTAATCAAGGCCTGCCGAGCAAAGCGTTGTAGCAAGTCTTACGTCAATGACATGAAATTTGATATCAGTGATGAGCATCCTAAAGCGTAATGTCAGTATCACAGACCCGAGCGTCCGTGATGACTGGGAGTCGAACCCGGAGATAGTGATTTTATCCCGAGCGAGGTGTTGAATGCTCATGCAAATTTCTTTTAGCACTCTCACATTTAGGAGGTTGATAGAGGATCCGTTGTCAACTAAGATCTTCCCTATCTTAATGTCATGGCAATATCCGGTGACATACAAGGGACAGTTGTGCTCGCATGTTCCAAGGATGAGATCTTCATCGCCAAAATCGATGTCAGCTGTGTGCACTTCTTTCAGCTCGTCTTACATCTTTTCTTTGGTAAGGAAGGCTTGAAACTATTTGGGCTCTTGTAGTGCCTTGATCAACGAATTTCTCGCCTCTTTAGATAGCAGAAGGACATCGAGAATGCTTAGCTGCGAGGATATCTTCCTCAGGTGAGCCAGAACGTTGTAATCCACCATATTTTTCTTAAGCGGGTTCTTGGCTGCCAGCTCTTCGACGACTCGGTCATTGAGGGCGATATCTTCAGGGACTTTTTCTTTCCCCTTATCTTTTTTGTTCGCTCCCTTGTTTATGGGTCCGAGATTCTTTTCGGGTAACGTGCGATTACGCAGCTGAATGTTCTCATAGGTCTTCACCTCTTCTGTTTCAGAGATAGATTCCTTGAAGAGAGGGCCAAGGGCTATTTCTTCGTCAGAATCGCTCCCAAAGGTGAGGACTTGCGATTCCCCGGAATTAACCATCTGACAGTCACCAGCAGTTCTTTTGCGCTCCTCTGTCGTGCTTCTCTGCTCTCGACGAGTTTTGCACTTCATCCGCTTGAAATGTTGTCGATAAGCAACGTATCCCTGCCACCAATTTTTAACGGCCATGCATTCCTCGGTAGGGTGTGTGATCCTTTGATGGTATAAGCAGTAGTTTGGATGTGGATCTAGTTCGTCAGGGAACGTATTTTCTGAAGTGTCTTCTTTGAAAGGTGGCAACTTCATTCTCATCGACAGGGCTTTGGCTAACTACTTCCTTGTCTTAAACTTGCTTGCTGACGGCAGAAGTAGTTCTATCCGGAGCTTCTTCAAAGCGACGCCAACATTTGGCCCTTTCATATATGGTCGTTTCACTCTCTCGGTCGAATTTTCTTTTCTGAAGAGCTTCACTCAGCAGTCTGTCAATCGATTCGTCCGATAGCTCCAGGGATTTTGGTTCCGGTTCTGGATCTGCCCCCAGTTTCTCATCACCGAGAGCTTCTTTGCCATTTATTGATGAGTGATAGATCATGTGGCAGCTTGCCACGTAATCCTCGGGCACTTCTGAAGAATTGTCTCCTTCATCAGCGTCATCGGCTTCATTCTCAAGAACATGCTTAAAGAATTCATCCAACGTGATTGGGGCCCGAGCCTTCTAGTTATATTCTTCCAGTGCATCGATGTATTTATGTAGACCTGTACGGCTGTCTTCGAGTTGGACGGGCTTCTTGGCCTTCTTCTTTTTCTTTAAAGACTTTGGAGGCTTGGCCTGAACGTTTTGTCCACCTTTACCAACTTTCAGCGTTGGGCACGGCTTCAACATCCCCTCAATAATCTCAGGTTCCAGCGGGCTCTTTCACCTAATCGCCGGACATGCTTGGAGATCTTTCAGCATTCTTTTCGTTTTGGCTGAAAAAGCGACCTCCCATGGAGCTTCTTCTATACAAGAGCACGATGCCCCCCGCGTGTCCACCTTTTTAGGAGCGTGTGGCTGGGGCAGGCTTACCTTCTAATTCTCAGACAGCGCGAATTTGCCCTGTTGGTATTGGTCCTCAATCCAGCCTTTGAAGACGAAGCAATTTTCGATTGGATGGCCTACTGCTCGGTCGTAGGGGCAGTAATTAGGATTGTTGGCATCGCCTGATTGTTGGATTTTTTATGCGTGCGTGCGCTTTTAAAAGATGAATCAAAGAATATTAACCGCAATCAAGAACAGCGCCGCTTGGTAGCTAGCCGGTTGAGTACGGGTCGGTCCTTAGGGATTTTGTGTATTTTCTATTTGTTCTAACGAGTTAATTCCAATTGGGGTTGGATTGATTATCACTAAAAACTGAAATTAGTTTGATTAGGATTAAAACCTTGCTAGGGTTAGGTTTAGGTTAAGTTTGGAAACTCAATATTTCTCACCGCTTTCTATGCCCTAATTAAGATCTATTTAGGTGTTAAAGTAATAATTAACAAAGTGGATTAGTACCATCGGGAAGAAACTAGGTTTCTTCCTCTAGGTTCTTGTCTATCCTTTCTTAACTCTTACCCTAACCTCCATGGAAAACATACACAACCGGTCTTTAACTACGGTATCACCGCTACTTCGTGGGATAGGGTGCCGTAGTGAGCGGTGTGTGTGTGTATGCATAGAGTCCTATTAAAATGTGTGGCGGGCAAGAAAGGGGTGAGAGATTTTTATCTCTCAAACCTTTCCTATTCCTAACCCTAACAAGTGAGGAACTACTCACTCATTAGGGAATTGATAAAAAGAGACATTTTTATGATTGTTTTTTAATAATCTAATTATCTAAACTACGGCAGATAAATAAAAGTTATAACTATGGCACATAAATATAATCTATACTAGGGCAGAAAGGAAAATTAACTAAGGCAAGGTAAAGAAAAAAGACTTACTTTTTATTTGATGCACTCTTCAAACATTACAGGATTTGAAATTTTGAATTTTGATAAATAAAAAGAAGCATAGGAAGAGGCATGCTCCAAAAAGAGCTTTAGTGTTCCTATTTATAGTTTATAGAAACCCTAGGGTTTACATCCGATCCCTATCTACATTTACAAAACTACCCCGAGAAGCCTGGTCAACACACCGCCATCACCGACAAGATTGCACCGACACGTGCTCACCATGGCCACGGAACCACGGCCAAAAGCCCTGTTTTGCCGCGGATCCGTGGCCATCTTGGAGGCTCTTTGGCTTATTTTTCTCTGGTAATTTTCATGTTGCTTTTTACTTGACTTTTCTTCCCTTTCTTCTTCAGAATGTCTTCTAGTTTCTTCCAGATTTCCACAGTGCATAATGTTGTGGACTTTTACTGTTTGCTTCGTGTTGAAGTCTTGAATCTTGTGCTGCCTTTGTGCAGTCGAACTATTTGTTGATCTTCGTTTGTTCCTCAAACTATAGGTGGCATGATAAAGATTCTTCTATTTGTTGGTCATAGTCTCACTTTTTGTAGCGTCTTTTCATCATTTTCACTGTTTTGTTCCGAGAACCTGTAACCTGCAACTATGTAGCAGACATGGATCAAAAGCACCTGTTTATTTGTAAAATGAATAAGAATGGGTAATATAATAATGAAAATTATGATATGAACATCGCCGGGCTGCAGTGGACGTCTTGGATCTGGCAGATTGATGAACCTGTTGCGCACCGCCAGCTCGAACAGTCTCCTCGTTTTATCCCGGGGAAACGAATAGGGGCGTTTTAACTTCTCGTTGAAGAATCGTTGTCTATCATTTTGGTGATCAGCTGGTTTTAGGCCGCTGGGCTGTTGCTGAGCATTGGCGACGAAGGTCGCTTTCCCTTTCCCCTTTTCGTTTCGAGGCTCCATTTTCGAGGAAGACGGTCTATGGCCTATTTGATCCGTTTGGGCCAGATTGTCAATCAAGGCCTGGAAGGTAGTCGGCTTGAAAAGGATCATGAAATGGGATACGGTCGCCTGCGGATCGAAGGTACCCACGAACATGCCTACTGCAGGAGCTTCTTCGATGCGTTTTTCGCATTTCGACCATAGGTTCCGCCACCGGATTGCATACTGAACCCATGTTTTTCTAGGCTTCACCCTGGCATTGATTAATGCCATGATTGGGGTGTGTTAACTGGCGCTTGCGAACCTTTGTGTGAACAGTAGCTCCATTTCTGCAAATGTTTTAACGGAGTCATTCGGGAGCTCAGAGTACCATTCAAATGCTGTCTCCGACAAGCTGCCAACAAACCGGCGAAGCAGCAGTTTGTCGTTACCCCCAGTATTACCGCACAGGGCTCTGAATTGAGCAACGTGCTGGTGTGGATTACCCGTCCCTTTATACACATGGAACTTAGGGATCGTGTATCCCGGCGGGTACTCTATTTGGTCGTACCAACCCGGATAGGGTCATCCAGTCTTGACGATTTGGCCAGTGGCTTCGCTCGCCTGGCGAGCTCGTATCTGTTGAGCTATATAGTCGTCAAGGGCGGCTTTGGAGATAGTCTCTTCCTTGGCTGCTGATAGAGCCGGAAGAGGGTTTGATGTCTCCCCTCTGTCATCTTCAATGATCATCGGAGGCTCCTCCGCTGGAAGGTCTGGCTGGATCATCATGCCCACCATGTCATGGAATAAAAGTGTCATTTGTTTTATGTTGGCCGTTTGTTCCACAGCCTCTTTATCTTTCCTCTCGAGTATTCTTCGGAGGAATTCGGCATCAGTTTCCTATTCCTGATGCTGCTCCGACGATGTTTCCGGGCTTTCTTTTTGTTGGTTGTATGTATGCCCTAGAGGGAAGTATTATACAGATGATGTATATTATATTGGATGCTTGGACATATATAGAGATGACTTTCTTGCTCGATATGATAGTATGCTATCTGGTTGCTCTTTATCTTAACATGTATACTTGTTTCTTTATACTGTTTTATAGTTACATGTTGGTAAAGACTTTAGGATGTGTACTTGACTACCTGGACTATGATGCTGATCATACTAGTGGGGACAAGGTAGTCCATAAGTACATCCTTCAAGGTCTCTAGTCGTGGGTGTATCGAGATGGGGCATCAATATACCAGTATAGACTAGCGTCTACGCTTCTCGACCCATGAGATGGGCGATGGATGATCCCATATCCATTGGTGTTTGACATCAGAGATGGTATACGGGTGCTCAGTGGAGACTGGGTACACTGGACAGACTCGCCGACAACTCCCAGATGGTATTATACCTCACGTCAGATGGCAGTTCTCAGGTGACACTGGTGCAGGTTAGTCTGTAGACCCGAGATCGTCATAGAGTCTTGTGTGATTCCCACTGTGCTTTGATTTCCACCTTACGACGTCCATAAGGGTGTGCAAAACGGTGGTTTTTTGGGTACAGTCCCGAGTCACATGGAGGCAATGAGCGATAGGAGGGGTTTCGTCTCTCCCGGTATTGGGGGTTGATGTTGCGCTGTGCTCGATTGGCCGTAACAGGGAAGTCCCTGGCCAGGGCCGATTCAGAGATTTGCTGGTAAGTGTTACCAGTAGTTTCTCGACCCGTTATGAGCCTCACATCGGCACGACTTATCGGTTATTGGGGTCTGACGTTTACCACCCCTAGACTTTATATGCGACATATCAGACGAGGAGACCGGACTGTACGGGAAGTGTT
Organism: Agapanthus africanus; assembly: GCA_030015575.1. NCBI lineage: Eukaryota > Viridiplantae > Streptophyta > Magnoliopsida > Asparagales > Amaryllidaceae > Agapanthus > Agapanthus africanus. The sequence continues at coordinate 519,480,918 of CM057343.1, forward strand.
GCCCGTTGGCTCGACGGGAGTTGTAGCAGGTTCGCTTGTTTTCTTCTGATCGATCAAAACCCGGGAGGCCGTTACGTTTAGCTGACCGCTTGCGGCTTGGGGGTTCTTGATATGATCATCACCCACTGCCGGCGTATTGACGAGTCTTAGAGTCCCACAAAGGAGTTACCTAGTCCAGGCAAAACGTTGTGGTGCGCGTATGCGATATGCGCATGGACCCGATTAAAATGCGCGTATGAGATACCGTACATTAATCGGGCGGCTTGCTTTTGGTTGGGTCGTATGTGATATGGCCGGATTGATAAATCAAGTGTTGATTTATCATTTAACCATAAGATTCTCACTAGAAATCCTTTCTTGTATTTTTGGATGTATGCATGCATGTATGCATTCTTTCTTGATTCATGCACATATGGATGTGCATGCACACATACATACATACATCATCCTTTATGGTTGCATATACAAAGAAAATGGTGGCAATATAAGACTCACACCATGGTTATATTTATATGAATTATTATTGCATTTGATTTAAAACAAAAAGAAAAAGGAAAGGATAATTCATGGTTTCTTTCTACACTCTTCTTTGGCCTAACCATGCCCACCCACTATTTAACCATGGATTAACTTTCCTTTTGGGTTTTAACTCAAGTTCAATAATATATTTATTGTTTAACCATGGTTTGAGATGAGAGAAGAAAAATATATATAGATATATTTTTATTTTTCTCAAAAAGGGTTTTTTCTTTTCACTCTTGTTCAAAAGCCATCATCTTCTTCCTCCTTCACCTTTTGCTCTCTAGATTTTTGTAGTGAGCAAAATACTCATCAAGTTAGGATTTTGAAGTGAGAAAAGCCACCACAACATTATTTTACACAAGTCTTGCCCACTTGTTTAGAGTGTTAGCTTCCTTTTTCATTCTTGATCTTGTGAAGTTGCAAGCTTGGACAAAGCGGACTCCGGGTGGATCATCGTGGACCTAGAAGAGTTCAAGCGGACCTTTTCCAAACTCCAAGTAGCCGAAGAGTCTAGCGTAGGGAGCTACAAAGGTTGTACTCTCAAAACCCTAGATTTTCATACTTGAGATGAAGTGCAAAGTATTGAAACCCTAATTTTCTAGGAACGATTCATTGTATGTTTGCTTAGCACCCTATTAATTCAATCTTTGGTACATGTGATGCTTCCAAACCCTTCATGAGGTGCTAGGTAAACCCTTCATTGGTATCAAAGCCGACCTAGAACATTAGGAGACACTTTTACGAAGTAAAAACTCTGATCGAACCAAAATACGTATTCTTTGCACCCTCTCTGGACATTTTTCCAAAACTGCTTATTTTCAGAATTTAAAATATGTAAAAAAATACAGCAGGGAATTCTAAGACACACTGTAAAAAAACGAAACCCTAATACCAAAATTCCACCGCGGAACCGCGGCCTAAGCTTGCTTGGGCCGCGGCTCCGCGGCCGTACAGAGCCATTAAGGCTTCATTTTTGTACAGTGTACTTCTTGTCTGCATGTAGATATTTTTAGGTATTTTTAATCTGAATTTAGTACTGTATATTCTGGAGATGGTTTTGGACTCGACGATTCGATCAGAATTTTGATTTCGTGTTTCTTTCCGGGTAAATTAAAAAGTATTGAAGTGTTCGAACGAGTATCATTTGCTCACTTTTCAAGGGGTTTAAATATTTTGGAGATACGTGCAAGTTTTGTGGTGGACTCTCTAGAAGACAACAAACCTTAACTCAATTATGTGACCGTCTTGAACTGCCTTTTGAACCTTATGGTTTGGGGCAGTACGGCGTGCCACATGTAAGGCGTTGGCTTGACCCTTCTACGGCTGGACCGCTACCACTGTGTCACACTCCGGGTTTTTGAACTCCGTTCAAGTGTTGAGCTTTAGCGAATCTAGGGTATTTGATCGTTCATTCGAAAACTTTAATACCGTCTATTTATCTGGAATGTGATGCAATATGTGGAATCATATAGTTAAACATGAAATACGAAGTATGTGATATTTCGCATTTACGATGTCTAAAGAGAATGTGGATTCCAAATATTGCAGTTTTACACTTTCTTTTCTGTGACCGTAAGTGTAGTATGTCGGTATCGCCGGTTTCGTTGCTATACATCAACGACAATTGGGGCATGCATACTTACTTACGTTGATGATATATGATATTATGTGTTGCTGAGATATGATGTGCAGGATTGTCACGATTGAATAGCCGGGGGGTTTTATGTGAGATGGGAGTTTTATATTTTCATTCATGTAAATTCAAATGTAATGTAATATTCTTTTATTTGGGGCACTTCTGGGTTGAGGTCGATGCCACCTTTGTTGTATATTATTTACTTATCCGCATTAGGCTGGACCCAAGGAGGGGAGCACAGGTGACTGGGTTCTCGGGTTCAGTGGGAAGCCATCTCGAGAAGTCGAGACCGGGTCTCCTAAACTCCATAATTGGTAGGGTCGCTTGCCGCTCTCGTAGAGGTCCAGGGTGTGGGCTTGGCTATTCATCGCGGCTGTGGAATCCGTATTTTCTATTGTTGGCTAAATACTAAATACGGACGTCCTAGTATATCCTACATTATATCTATGTTTCTGCTGCGATATCTGTGATGTGATCATTTGATATATTCTAATGGATACAGTATATAGTATATATGATATATTATATAGACGTTACTTATGTTTTACACCCGCACTAGCCCTGCCCTGCTCTGTCGTTAGTTACCTAACCTAACGGTGCACGAGGGGACATCGAGGCGAATGCAGATGGCATAAGTGTACGTCGTATTTATCTGTGATGTTTAGGTGACTTAAATGATGGGACTTCATTAATGTGATTAATGAAAGAAAAGAAACCTAAAAGATGTTGTAGAATCAAATTTTAATAAAAAGGGGTAGCTACAGTTTTGCTTTGCATAGCGGTATATATGATATACCCTGCACCTTATTCGATGGGGAAACAGCCGAGATCCCTTCACCGGGAGTGACCTCTTTAGCAAAACTAGCAGATGCTACAACACTCGGTTTGACTTTTGACTGCTTTTGGAGTTTTGCTTTGCACAGTGATATATATGATATATCCCGCACCTTATTCGATGAGGAAAGAAAAGAGATCCCTTCACCGGGAGTGAGCTCTTTAGCAAAACTAATAAAAGCCTCAAAGTCACTCCATTTCAAAATTCACATGATTCTAAAATGATATCAAGTTCATTAAGCAATAGGTTTTCAGAAAAACCTTTCGTAGCCCTCCGTCATTTCAGATAAGTTGTATATAGTATTCGTGCTATATTTGTTGGCTTTCGTCAAGGTGTAGTGAGCGATAGCTATATGCTGCTTATCTGCTGCATATGATGCGACTGGATTAGGGTAGTCGTACAGCTTTGTTGTCTTTCGTCAAGGGTCGTACGGGTGGGTTTAATTCAGTCAAGAAATGTACGGGTTGAACTTGACTAGCGGGCTATGGTTTGTTGGCTTTCGTCAAGGTCATAGCGCGTTAGGGGCAAAATATTATCGGGAATTTCAAGTGTTGAAATTTGCAATGAGATTGCATACATTCTATGAGATAGTTGGATCCCGATACCCACTGCGAGTAATTGTTACTCCCGGGAGAGTTTTACACAGGACAATTAGCCGATCAAGTAGGTGTCTAGAAAGGTGTCAACGGGGTTACGCCTCTGTGAAAACGAGGTTTACTTTAATTAGGTCCGTGCGAAAGCACGGGGAAACTCCCTCAAAGTACCGACACTGGCCTGGCTGAAAGATCGGCGAAGTTGTAGGGTGTAATTAATCCCGACTAGTCTTTCCTTTTAGGGTTTGAAGGAAGATTTGATAAAAACAGTGGGAGCCATCCTGATTAGATAAGATAATAACCAATTTGATCTTGCAAGAGCATACGCTAAACTGTTTTCTTCTCTCTCTCTCCTGGTAGCGACCATGTCATGCCTTAATAAAGATAATAATATGGATGTATTGACTGAACCCACATGTTATACTGTGCTGGGGAACGTTGGTTCCATTCTTTCTTGTAAGAGTTATAGGATTAAACATGACATAGGGGAATACCAGGATTCCCATGCCACCCGAATGAAGAAAGTACATGATGATGCATTTTCTTCGGGTGTGTTCGTTACAGAGAACTGTTTCTCCATTTGCCCTACGTCCTGGGTATTAGATACCGGGTCAGGATCCCATATATGTAATCAGTTACATGGGCTTAAGAAAGGTAGAGAACTTGGAGAAGGTGATAAAGACATAAGGGTTGAAAATGGTGCAATTGTTGCAGCTAAAACCGTCGGGGAATATCACCTTGTATTGCCAACTGGTAATACATTGATTCTGAACGAATGCTATTACATGCCGAACCTGATATGCAACATTATATCGGTTTCTTTATTGAGTAAAGAGGGATATAATTTTGTATTACAGGATAATGTTATGAACATTTTCCGTAACCAAAAGTTGGTTGGATCAGGCACGTTGTGCAATGGCATTTATGTTCTAAATCAATCAACAGTTCTGAGCATAACAAACACACACAAGAGGAAAAGTTCAGAACTGAAGGAATCCTTCTTGTGGCATTGTAGACTATGTCACATCAATGTGACACGACTAGCTAAGTTTCATAAGGATGGATATTTGAAACCGATCGAATTTTCATCTTATGACACTTGCCAGTCATGTCTCAAAGGGAAGATGACCAAAACTTCGTTTACGGGACACGGAGAAAGAGTTACTAAACTCTTGGGACTGATACATAGTGATGTATGCGGTCCCATGTCTACACATGCCAGGGATGGTTCTTCGTACTTCATTACATTCACTGACGATCTCTCAAGATACGGACATGTGTTCTTAATAAGACACAAGTTTGAAGCTTTTGAGAAATTTAGAGAATATAAACAAGAAGTCAAGAACCAAACCGGAAAAAGAATTAAAATCCTACGATCTGATCGAGGAGGTGAATACTTGAGCAATGAATTCCTGGACTTCCTAAAATAGAATGGGATTCCCTCTCAGCTGACTCCTCCATATAGACCACAGCACAACGGTGTATCGGAACGGAGGAACCGCACCCTATTAGATATGGTGCGCTCTATGATGAGCACAGCTGAGTTACCTATTTCCTTCTGGGGGTATCCGCTAGAGACAGCCATACATCTACTGAATATGGTCCCCACCAAATCTGTGCCTGCCACTCCATATGAGATATGGAAAGGGAAGAAACCATGTCTTAACTATGTTAAGATATGGGGTTGTCCAACCTATGTCAAACGACAAAATCCAGACAAACTCGAGGCACGGTCTGTTCTATGCAAATTTGTAGGATATCCCAAGAATTCACAAGGGTATATCTTTTACCACACTGAGGAACAAAGAGTATTTGTTTCTCGGCATGCCACCTTTTTAGAAAAGGAATTTCTTGCAAAAAAGATTAGTGGACATGAGGTAGAACTGGAAGAGGTTCTAGCTACAAAAGCTGCAACAGAAGATCTGGTGGAACCAGAGGATTCCATAGTTCCCGATGAACCCCAACCACTCCGCCGATCTAGTAGGGTTTCTCGCCCACCTGAGAGATACTACGGTTTTCTCATGGATGGTGGGAGCGAGGATTGCATCATGGAGGATGATGACCCAACTAGCTTCGAGCAGGCCATCACGAGTGGGGACTCAGTGAAATGGCTGGATGCAATGCGGTCCGAGATGGAATCCATGTACACCAACAAAGTATGGACTTTGGAAGTTGCTCCTGAAAGGGTAAAACCCATTGGGAGCAAGTGGATCTACAAGAAAAAACTTGGTGTAGATGGGAAAGTGGAGACTTTCAAAGCTAGAATTGTAGCAAAGGGTTTTCGTCAAAGACCAAGTGTGGACTATGACGAGACCTTTTCTCCAGTGGCTATGCTTAAATCCATCCAGATCATGCTTGCCATCGCTGCATATCATGATTACGAAATCTGGCAAATGGATGTTAAGAACGCCTTTCTAAACGGTGATTTAGAAGAGTGTGTGTACATGACTCAGCCAGAGGGCTTCGTAGATAGTGGGAGCAGCGAGAAGGTGTGCAAGCTGCTTAAATCCATTTATGAATTAAAGCAAGCATCACGAAGTTGGAACATCTGCTTTGACGTCGTTATCAAAGAGTTTGATTTCGTCAAAAACGTAGATGAACCTTGTATCTACAAGAAGGTGGCAGAGAGTAAGGTTGTCTTCCTCGTATTGTACGTGGATGACATACTCTTGATAGGAAATGACATTCCTATGCTGCAATCGGTCAAGCTCTTCTTATCACAAAGATTCTCAATGAAAAATCTTGGTGATGCCTCCTGCATATTGGGAATTAGGATCTATAGAGATAGATCCAAACGGATATTGGGATTGTTCCCATCCTGGTACATTAACACCATACTAAAGAGATTTAGTATAGAAGAATACAAGCATGGGAACTTATCCACAATCTCTGGAGTCACTCTCTCCAAAGAGATGTCTCCCAAGACTGATTTGGAGAGAGCTCGCATGCAAGGGATACCCTATCCTTCGGCTGTAGGCTCTATCATGTACGCGATGCTATGTACCAGACCCGAGTAGCATACTCGCTAAGTGTAGTGAGCAGGTATCAAGCTGATCCTGGAAAGAGTCACTGGACAGCTGTGAAGAGCATTCTCAAGTACTTACGAAGGAGTAAAGAGATGCTCTTGGTGTATGGTAACGGAGAACTCCAAGTGGATTCCTTTACCGATTCGAGCTTTCAGAGTGATAAGGACGACTCTAAGTCTTAGTCGGGATTTGTCTTTACCCTTTACGGAGGGGCGGTTAGCTGGAAGAGTTCCAAGATGGAAACCGTGGCAGACTCGACGATGGAGGCTGAATACATCGCTGCCAACGATGCTGCCAAAGAAGCTGTCTGGATCAAGAAGTTCATTAATGAACTTGGAGTGGTTCCATCCATTGAGAATCCAATACCTTTGTATTGCGATAACAATGGAGCGGTGGCTTTGGCCAAGGAACCCAGGTCCCATCAGCGATCCAGGCACATTCTGAGGCGGTATCACCTGATCCGGGAGATAGTTGATCGCCGGGAGATCGAGGTCAGGAGAGTTGACACGAAGAATAACACAGCGGATTCACTCACGAAGGCCATTCCCCAGATACAGTCTGAGAGACTCTTCGGGATGCTCGGTATGCGATACTACAGCAGCTGGCCCTAGTGCAACTGGGAGATTGTTAGTTGTATGTATGCCCTAGAGTCCAATATTGTACAAATGATGTATATTATATTGGATGCTTGGACATATATAGAGATGACTTTCTTGCTCGAAATGATAGTATGCTATCTGGTTGCTCTTTATCTTAACACGTATACTTGTCTCTTTATACTGTCTTATAGTTACATGTTGGTAAAGCCCTTAGGATGTGTACTTGACTACCTGGACTATGATGCGGATCATACTACTGGGGACAAGGTAGTCCATAAGTACATCCTTCAAGGTCCCTAGTCGTGGGTTTATCGAGACGGGGCATCGATATACCAGTGTAGACTAGCGTATACGCTTCTCGACCCATGAGATGGGCGATGTATGATCCCATATCCATTGGTGTTTGACATCAGAGATGGTATACAGGTGCTCAGTGGAGACTGGGTACACTGGACGGACTCGCCGAGAACTCCCAGATGGTATTATACCTCACGTCAGAAGGCAGTTCTCAGGTGACACTGGTGCAGGTTAGTCTGTAGACCCGAGATCGTCATAGAGTCTTGTGTGATTCCCACTGTGCTTTGATTTCCACCTTACCACATCCATAAGGGCGTGCAAAACGGCGGTTTTTAGGTACAGTCCCGAGTCATATGGAGGCAATGAGCGATAGGAGGGGTTTCGTCTCTCCCGGTATTGGGGGTTGATGTTGCGCTGTGCTCGATTGGCCGTAACAGGGAAGTCCCTGGCCAGGGCCGATTCAGAGATTTGCTGGTAAGTGTTACCAGTAGTTTCTCGACCCTTTATGAGCCTCACATCGGCATGACTTATCGGTTATTGGGGTCTGACGTTTACCACCCCTAGACTTTATATGCGACATATCAGACGAGGAGACCGGACTGTACGGGAAGTGTTGCCCGTTGGCTCGACGGGAGTTGTAGCAGGTTCACTTGTTTTCTTCTGATCGCTCAAAACCCGGGAGGCTGTTACGTTTAGCTGACCGCTTGCGGCTTGGGGGTGCTTGATATGATCATCACCCACTGCCAGCGTATTGACGGGTCTTAGAGTCCCACAAAGGAGTTACCTAGTCCAGGCGAAATGTTGTGGTGCGCGTATGCGATATGCGCATGGACCCGATTAAAATGCGCGTATGAGATACCGTACATTAATCGGGCGGCTTTCTTTTGGTTGGGTCGTATGTGATATGGACGAATTGATAAATCAAGTGTTGATTTATCATTTAACCATAAGATTCTCACTAGAAATCATTTCTTGTATTTTTGGATGTATGCATGCATGTAAGCATTCTTTCTTGATTCCTGCACATATGGATGTGCATGCATACATATATACATACATCATCCTTCATAGTTGCATATACAAAGAAAATGGTGGCAATATAAGACTCACACCATGGTTATATATATATATATGAATTATTATTGCATTTGATTTAAAACAAAAAGAAAAGGAAAGGATAATTCATGGTTTCTTTCTACACTCTTCTTTGACCTAACCATGCTCACCCCCCATTTAACCATGGATTAACTTTCCTTTTGGGTTTTAACTCAAGTTCAATAATATATTTATTGTTTAACCATTGTTTGAGATGAGAGAAGAAAAATATATATAGATATATTTTTATTTTTCTCAAAAAGGGTTTTTTCTTTTCACTCTTGTTCAAAAGCCATCATCTTCTTCCTTCTTCACCTTTTGCTCTCTAGATTTTTGTAGTGAGCAAAATATTCATCAAGTTAGGATTTTTAAGTGAGAAAAGCCACCACGACATCATTCTACACAAGTCTTGCCCACTTGTTTAGAGTGTTAGCTTCCTTTTTCATTCTTGATCTTGTGAAGTTGCAAGCTTGGACAAAACGGACTCCGGGTGGATCATCGTGGACCTAGATGAGTTCAAGCGGACCTTTTCCAAACCCCAAGTAGCCGAGGAGTCTAGCGTAGGGAGCTACAAAGGTTGTACTCTCAAAACCCTAGATTTTCATACTTGAGATGATGTGCAAAGTATTGAAACCCTAATTTTCTAGGAACGATTCATTGTATGTTTACTTAGCACCCTATTAATTCAATATTTGGTACATGTGATGCTTCCAAACCCTTCATGAGGTGCTAGGTAAACCCTTCACTTTTGGCCTAGTAAGTGCAACCATGGCTGTCAGCATCTCTTGGAGCTTTCGTTGTTGTTGCTCTTGGGCCTTAGTTACTGACCGCGTGAGTGGTCGATGGCCCGTAAAGATTCGGCTATCCTTTTTCCCAGAAACCATGTAAATAGTGTGCACCACCATGCCTCCAGACTTGGGGCGTTTGGATTTAGTGCCTCTGAGCTTTGCTGTGGACACGGGGATTTTCTCCGACCTTCTTCTTTTGTGGGCGGTCGAAGTCGAGGGCGCCGTTGCAGCGAGCACCCAAGAAGATGATACCTTCTGTGGTACGAAAGGGTGGTCCTTCTCTTGCTGAACCTTCATTTTCTTTGGTTGTCAGGAATAGTCTTTGTTAATCACAGAGTCTTAGACCCTTCGCCAGACCCTATGGATTTTAGAGGACAGCCGCTGAGGGGGTTGCTCCGGCTTTTCCTTTATGATCTTTTCAGCAGGCGGAGGAGACTTTTTCAACACGACAGTTGGAGAATTCCTGTGCACCCTATTAAGTGGTTCAAAGTTGTTCCTAATTGGAACAGCAGTATCAACTTCCATCGTTGGAGCTGGTGGGGTAAGTCCAGAAGGGTAACTGCCCCCAGCTTTCCTCACTCAGCGCCAGTGGCGACATCAAGCATGTCGAGTGGCCGGGACCACCTCTGCTGTTGGGGTAGCTGCATCATGATTCATGCTTTGATGAGAGTCTGCTGTTGGTGTCAGCCTGTCAAAAACTGGCGTCCGTTGAGAGGGGATAGTCAACCTGTCGAAGGAAGACTTTCGAACAGGGGTAGCGGCTTTAGTGACTTCGCCTGGAGTGGGATTTGGCATGGCCAGTCTTGTGAAGACCGACCCCTTAGCAGGAAAACCCTCTCCGACGATTTCATTTACTAGAACAGGGATGGCTATACGTTTCGGGATAACCCCCTCAGGTATCACGGGCTTCTTTACGAGCCCATTGGAGTTTTGTCCCAGTCTGTAAAAGGCTGAGGCGTTGGATTTGGGCGACCCGTTGAGAGGGGCCGCAGTTGTTGCAAGCCGATCAAAGACCGACTTCTTCGGAGCTTCTTGCGATGGCAGTGGGGCGCTGAAGCTTCTTGGTGGGAGCATGGTCCCAAAGAATAGTCCAGTCGTGGCCTGAGTCACCTGTTCCACCGACATTGCGAAAATGGAGGCCTCTTGGGGCCCATAGGTCACTTCTCCGGCGAGGACGGAGTGGGAGTTATTGTTGCAGCTGGTGCAGTTGGAAGCAATTTTCTCTTCTGCACGGAGCAAGACACCAAATCTTAGTACCTCAAATCCACAGGCAACCATAGTAGACCGCGATTTGTTCACGAAACACGACACACGAAGTGTGGAGTGGAAAGAGGAAAAGGTCCCACTGGGCATGCCAGAATCTGTTCTCCGCCGAAAGACGCGACCGGGACGTTGGGACGTCTGGCCTGAATTTTAGGGGCAGATGCTATTTGGTTTTATCCGTCCAATTCTCCGAAGATGCCAAGTTTATTTATGGCACCGTGTATCGAAGGTTTAGACGGATGCGGCCGTTGTAGCAGATTTCGTCAGATTCCCCCTCATTTGAGAGGTTTTTGATTGTGGGGACGCTCTTCCCAGCAGGCGCAAGCACCTGCAGTTAATTATGCTACCGCGTCACGGTAACAAGTTTCTCCTTCTCCAGATGGCCACTTCATATCGTGTGTGTTTATTTTATTTTTGGTTCCCCGTTGATTGTATACGGAGACTAATTTATGTTGTCGCCCATAGGGCGTGGATTAGTCCAAATCCGTATTTTCTTAGATTTGGATTTGATTTGGGTTTAAGGATCGTTAATCCCATTGAGATTAAGATCAACTTAAATGTTTGTTGAGGATACGTTAGTCTAATTTTAGACTAAGATCTACTTAACAGGATTTTGGGATCATTTAGATCCAACGAAAGAGTATTTGGACTCTATCGTTTTAGTTTAGGGACATTGCAGTCCATAAGTTTAAGGACATCATAGTTCATGGAGTTTAAGGACGTCATAGTCCATAAAGTTTAAGGACATCATAGTCCATAAAGTTTAAGGACCTCATAGTCCAGTTTAAAGTTATCATGGTCTAGTTTAAAGACCTCATAGTCTGTAAAGTTTAAGGACATCATAGTCCATGAGTTTAAGGAGCTCATAGTCCATAAAGTTTAAGGACATCATAGTCGATGAGTTTAAGGACCTCATAGTCTATTTTAAAGACATCATAGTCTGTGGGGTTTAGTTTAGGGACGTTGCGGTCCATAAATTTAAGGACATCATAGTACATAGAGTTTAGTTTAGGGACGTTGCGGTCTATAAAGTGTTTGGTTGTCGGGACCCGCCACCTCTCTGAAGACGTTGAAGAATTACAACGACACATATCAGATGTGTGAAGAGATGTATCCTTGAACTAATGTTGGTTGGGGGATCTATAGTCAGGTTTGGTGTAAGTCCACGTTGCGACCCCCGGTTCTTACGGGGAGGCGGAAACGGTATAAAATCAAAATTTTAACACAAGAGGCAACATGGACTAAGCTAGGTCGGGATCTTTACCTAAACTAAAACTAGCATACTAAGCTAAAGATATTTAGCTACTCGGATAGAGATGGTTATACCTAGCTTGTCTTGAACTCCTTCGTCTTCAAGCTCCGGTGGTGGTCCGATGGCTCCTTCTCGTCGTCTCCGTACGCCGAAGATAGATCCACTTGAAAGCTCCAACCTTTAGCTCCTTCTTCGTTCTTTGAAGAAACTAGCTCACTTGGTTTGCTAAACCTAGTGAACTAGAATGAGTAGAGAAGAAATAGAATGGGATTTTATCTATGGTTCTTGATTCTCAACTCATGAGACAAGAGAACCATAGATCAAGAGAGGGAGGAAGAGGTTGAGGGTGAGAGCAAGAACAAGAGAGAGAATGAGCAAGAAAGAATGAGGCTCTCTTTTTCCTTTCACCCTCTCATAATCCAAAGTGATCATAACTCATCATATCAAAAAAGTCTTTGGTGATGGTTAGAAGCAACCATAAGGTTATCATATCATGCACTCATTTTACTCAAAAAAGCAAGCAAGAAAAAAGTCTTTGGCATGAAATGATAACCATGGTTATCATGATGGTCAACTAGTCAAGCCTAGTCAACCGGTCAACAAGTCAACAAAGTCAACAAGTCAACAAAAGTCAACAAGTCAACAACCATATCACCATAATACTTAATTAATATAATAGTTAATCACAAATCATATTCTCATTAGGGTTGAGCAAAAAGTCAAAAGTCAACGGTCAACTGTCAACAACCGTAATGAGAATCCGCTGCCTCTGCCTCCCTGTCAACTGTGCATACACACCCGCATCCGCGTTCCGAGGAACACGAATGCAAACTGGATAAATCCAATCCCATAAGGTACACTAGGATCTGGCTTAAACCAAAGCCCGCTAGTGTAAACTGTCCGGACACTGTACGTGCACAAGTGCACGGATGTGACCGAACCCTGTCGCAAAACCATGCGACCTGTCGCAATACCATGCGACCTCTACTCTTTTGCCTAAAGGCGAAAAACTTTCTGTGTGGGACTCTAAAGACTCGACACTACGCTGGCAGTGGGTTTAACCACAGACCGCAAGCGGCACTAGCTGTGCATAACGGTCCCCAGGTAATGCCGACAAGAAGACCGACGAGGCGAAACCCATCTGAACTCCTACTGAGCCTGAGTGTGACATTCTCCGTACAGTCCGGTCTGTTCGTCTGATACATCGCATGGCGGGCCTAGGGGGTGGTAAACGTCAGTCCCCCAATAGCGGTACAAGTCGTGCCGGAGCGAAGCCCAAAACACCCTGAGATAACACTGGAAACCTACCAGTATATCTCGTTTGCCCTGGCCAGGGACTACTCGTGTAATGGCTCTCCTAGACACAGCGCGATGTCAACCCCCAATACCGGGAGAGACGAATCCTGTCTAACCGTCACTGCCTCCAAGTGCTTCGGGACTGCACCCAACCACCACCTGTTTGCACGACTCCTTTGAGCCGTGGTAGGGTAGTGATCAAAGTACAGTGGGAACACACCCGAGGCGAAGTGACAGTGTCAAGTCAGCGGACTAAGCTGTACTCATGTCACCGGGGAACTGATAACTGACGATAGGTATAATACCAACTAGTCAGTTCCCGACGAGTCCTGTCCAGTGTACCCGTAACCTAACGAGCACCCGCATACTATCTCAAGTACGACGTACTGACGGCTGTGGGACAGACCGTCTCCCACACTGGGATGAGAAGCGCATGCGCTGGTCTACTCCGGAGTATCGATGCCCTGTCTCGATAGTCCTGCGACCAGGGACCTGAATAAGGATGTGCTTATAGATTACCCAGCCCCCACTAGTGTGACTGCCATCACAACGCTGGTAATCAAGCAAAGATCCTAAGGGCTCCACTAATGCGTATAAGTGATATACTGAAATAAACACAAGTACACATTGAAGTAGAAACAAACCAAGTAGCATACTACTATTTTGAGCAAGATTGTATATACAAGGTGAATATCCCAAGCATCCATTAAGTAATATACAAACTAGTATGATACAGTAATGGCCTCTAGGGCATATACACTAACAATCTCCCACTTGCACTAAGGCCATGTACTGGCGTATCGAAGACCTATCATCTCGATCAGCCGCTCGAACTGAGTCTGGGGCAGGGCCTTGGTGAATGGATCAGCAGTGTTATCTTCTGAAGCGACTCTCCGAACCTCGATCTCCTGGCGATCTACGATCTCCCTGATCAGGTGATACCGCCTCAAGATGTGCCTGGATCTCTGATGGGACCTGGGTTCCTTCGCTAATGCTATAGCCCCGTTGTTGTCGCAATACAGAGGTATTGGATCAACAATGGACGGAACCACCTGAAGTTCTTTCAAGAACTTCCTCATCCAGACAGCTTCTTTTGCGGCATCAGATGCAGCGATGTATTCCGCTTCCATCGTCGAGTCTGAAACGGTTTCCTGTTTGGAACTCTTCCAACACACCGCCCCTCCATTGAGGGTAAAGACAAAACCCGACATGGACTTGGAATCATCCTTGTCACTCTGGAAGCTGGAGTCAGCAAAGGCCTCGATCTGGAGGTCTTTTCCGCCATACACCAAGAACATCTCCTTAGTCCTCCTCAGGTACTTGAGAATGTTCTTTACCGCTATCCAGTGTTTCTCCCCAGGGTTTGACTGATACCGGCTTACCACACTCAGTGCATAAGCTACATCCGGTCTGGTACACAACATCGCATACATTATAGAGCCTACCGCAGAAGCGTAGGGTATAATAGACATGCGATCCCTCTCCAAATCAGTCTTGGGAGACATCTCTTTAGAGAGGGTGATCCCGTAACAAGCCGGTAGGTTACCGCGCTTGGAATCTTCCATACTGAACCTCTTCAGTATGGTGTCGATGTACCTGGACTGTGAAAGTCCTAATATCCTCTTGGATCTGTCACGGTAGATCCGGATACCCAGAATGTATGAGGCATCACCCAGGTCTTTCATGGAGAACCTGTGTGACAAGAACCCCTTGACAGATTGTAGCATAGGAATGTCATTTCCTATTAAGAGAATGTCATCCACGTATAAAACGAGGAATACCACAGTTCTCGCTACAAATCTACTATAGATGCATGGTTCATCTGGATTTTTGATAAAGCCAAATTCTTTGACCGTCTCATCAAAGCAGATGTTCCAACTCCGCGATGCCTGCTTTAGTCCATAGATGGACTTAAGCAACTTGCACACCTTTCCGCTGCTCCCACTCTGAATGAAACCCTCTGGCTGGTCCATATAGACACACTCCTCTAAATTTCCATTTAGAAAAGCTGTCTTTACGTCCATTTGCCAGATCTCATAATCGTGGAAGGCAGCAATGGCAAGAAGGATCCGAATGGATTTCAGCATGGCTACTGGAGAAAAGGTTTCGTCGTAGTCCAAGCCAGGTCGTTGACGAAAACCCTTTGCTACCAGCCTAGCTTTATAGGTCTCAACCTGTCCATCTACACCAATCTTCCTTTTGAAGATCCACTTGCATCCTACGGGTTTTACCCCGTCTGGAGCAATGTCCAACGTCCATACCTTGTTGGTGTACATGGACTCCATTTCGGTCCGCATTGCATCCAGCCATTTCACTGAGTCAACGCTCTGAACGGCCTGCTGGAAGCTAGTAGGCTCATCATAATCTATGATGCAATCCTCTCTATCCCCGTCTATGAGAAAACCGTAGTATCTCTCGGGCGGATGAGACTGCCTACTACTCCTGCGGAGTGGCGCAGGAATGTCCTGTTCTGTTGAACCCTCTGGTTCCACTAAGCTTTCAGTAACAGTCTGTGGTTCTGGAACTTCTTCCAGTTCTATTGTGCTCCCACTTATCTGGGTTTCCAAAAACTCAGTTTCCAAGAAGCGGGCATGCTGAGAAACAAAAACCTTTTGTTCATCAGCGGAATAGAAAAGATACCCCCTGGAGTTCCTTGGGTATCCCACAAACTTACACTGTACTGAACGTGCCTCAAGCTTGTCCGCATGCTGATTCTTTACAAAAGCTGGACATCCCCATACCTTGAGATACTTTAGACAGGGTTTCTTCCCAGTCCACATCTCATATGGGGTGGTAGGCACAGTCTTGGTGGGAGCCTTGTTCAAGAGATACGCAGCTGCTTCTAGTGCATATCCCCAGAATGATCGCGGTAACTCAGCGTTACTCATCATGGACCGAACCATATCCAATAGGGTTCGGTTCCGTCTCTCCGATACACCATTATGTTGCGGAGTGTATGGAGGAGTAAGCTGAGAGAGAATACCATTCTCTTTTAAGTAATTCAGGAATTCGGCACTTAAGTATTCTCCACCTCGATCCGATCTTAGAATCTTAATACTTTTGCCGGTCTGTTTCTCTACTTCATTCTTATACTCCTGGAATTTTCCAAAGGCCTCGGACTTATGTTTCATTAAGAAGACATAACCGTACCTTGAGAAGTCATCCGTAAAAGTAATGAAGTAAGAATGTCCGCTTCGGGCATGTGTAGACATTGGACCGCACACGTCACTGTGTACGAGTCCCAAGAGCTCGCTCGCTCTTACTCCTTGTCCAGTAAACGGAGTCTTTGTCATCTTTCCTTTGAGACAAGATTGACAAGTGGCATACGATTGATATTCGAACGCATTCAAATATCCTTCTGTATGTAACTTAGTCAACCTTCTCTCATTGATGTGACCCAATCTACAATGCCATAAGAAAGTCTGATTTAGTTCTGGAGACTTTCTTTTGTGTGTATTCTGGACGTTGAAAATTTGTGGTTGGTTTAACACGTATATACCATTACTCAATGTACCTGACCCAATCAGAACTTGATTAAGGTGAATGTTTACAACATTACTTACAAACGCAAATTCATAACCTTCTTTAGAAACTAAAGATACAGAAATGATATTACAAGTTGCGTTGGGTACAAAAAAGCAATTACGCAAAACCAAAACATGTCCATCTGACATTCCCAGGTGATAGTCCCCCACGGCTTTAGCATCCATGCTAGCTCCGTTCGCAACTCTGAGGGTCATGTCACCTGCCTTCAAAACCCTACGGTTTCTCAACGCCTGCAAAGAATTACAGATATGAGATCCTGATCCGGTATCCAATACCCAGGAAGTAGAGTTTATTGAAAGACAATTTTCAATAACATACACACCTGAAGCTGAAGCTGCAACCTGCTTCAATTCCTGTGTTCTGGCTTTCCAGGCCCTGCAATCATTCTTCCAGTGTCCTTTCTTATGACAATAGAAGCATTCTTTCTTATCCACAAGCTTCCCCGCTATCTTTGTTGCTTTACCTTTTCCCTTCGTATCCACTTTACTAACACCGCCCCTTGGTTTGGCGGGGGCCTTCTTTTTCTTTCCCTTGGCTTTCGCCTTGGACCTAGAAGAAGATGATCCTCCTACAAACAAAGTGGATGTTTCCCTACCTTTCTGTAGGGTGCCCTCTGCGCTCCTCAGCATGTTGAGGAGCTCTGATAGTTCAACCTCTTTTTCTTGTAGGTTGAAGTTCAGTATAAACTGGGCGTAAGTGGAAGGAAGGGACTGGAGAACTATATCCGTATATAGCTCACTCTCCAATGTGATCCCTAGGTCAGCGAGCTCCTCAATGTAGCCGATCATCTTTAGCACGTGCTCGGCTACTGATGATCCGACGGCCATTCTTGTCGAAAATAACTTTTTCGACGCTTCGTATCTTGCGATACGTGATTGCTCTCCATACAGTTCTTTTGTATGGAGCAATATGGACTCCATGTCCATATTCTCATGCCTCCTCTGATGTTCGTTGTCCATCGAGGCAAGCAGGAGGCATTTGGCCTTCGCGCTATCAATCTCCCAAGTCTTACGGATTTCCTTATCCGCGACGCTGGAAGTTGGACCAAGGACAGGGGGAGCTTTGGTGGTAAGAAGATACCCCAGCTTGTCATAAGTGATTGCTATCTTGACATTCCTGAGCCAATCTTTGTAGTTTGGCCCTGTCAGTTTGTTTTTATCTAGGAGTAACTTAAGTCCAGTCATGTTGATTGGTCGCTGCAATTAGGAGAGAGAAGAAGAAACACTCAGCATGATGCTCTTGCAAGTTTAGAGTGGTTTTTAGTTTGTCTAAACAGGATGGCTCCCACTGTTTCTCGAATCCCTCCTCAAACCATAAAGGAAGAATTAGTCAGGATCAATCCCACCGTACAATACTTGCTTAACCGTTCAGCCAGGCCGGTGTCGGTACTTCGAGGGAGGTTTTCCAACGCTTTCGCGAAGTTCCTTAATTAAAGAACCTCTTTTCCCTGGGGGCGTAGCCCCGCTAACGCCTTTCTAGGCACCTACTAGGTTTATAGCATTGATCATTAAGTGAGAAATTTCCCGAGGAGTAGCATATACTCACAGTAGGATCGGGATCCAAATATCATTGCGTGACGAAACTGAAGGAATCCTACCAGAATCATCACACTCCAAATGGTATGCAAATCTAGCAAGTTTCAGTACTTATGAAACTCCCGATGTGGATTTTTGCCCCATGCTCTTATGACCTTGACGAAGGTCAACAAATCATAAGTCACATGTCAAGTTCTGCCCGTCATTATCCAGGTTAATTTGAATCCATCCGTATATACCCTTGACGAAGGTCAACAAGGTAATGCGAATGTCCCAAACCAACGCATCTATCTATGCTACATATGAATACCCAATAGCTACCAATCACTATGCCTTAACGAAGGTCAACAAACACAGCTTGAATACTATTGAATATTCATACGAAACGACGGAGGGCTACGAATGGTTTTGGCAAAACCGTGAACGTAGTGAACTTGATTTGGTCGATGGAACGAGATAGCTTTTAAAAGGAGTGGCTCAAGCTCCGCATTTAAAAGTTGTTTTTTGAAAAGAACCGAGTGGTTTTTCGAAAGTGTTCCAACGACTTTAACTTGGTTTATTATCTTGCATTAGTTCTTTTAATGCGTGATATTCTTGCATTAGTTCTTTTAATGCGTCCCATCATTTAGTCCTACCATTGCAGAAAACAACCAAAATATGACGTACGCTTATGCCATTCGCATTCGCCACGGGGCCCCGTCATTACCCGTTAGGTTACTTAACTAACGACAGAGCGGGGGCTGGGCTAGCGCGTCTGTAAAACATAAGCAACGCCTAAATAATATCATATATAGATATACTGCAATGATAAACATTTCAGATCACAGATAAATACATTGGATATACTAGGAATCTGTAATTTGTACGAGCCTGTAACAAAAAACAGATTACACGGTCGCGGTGAATAGCCAAAACCCCACCCAAGACCCCTACGGGTGCGGCAAACCACCCGCCAAGTACCCGAAGCGTAGCAACCTCCCTCATCTCCATGAGTAGGCCACTCGACACTTCGGCATACCCGGTAGTTTGTGCACCCCTCCATGGGTCTATCCTAGGAGCAAAAACAGTAAAAAGAAATTATACAATGACGGCTACAACCCCGACCCGGTTGTGCGGCCATACAAATAATTATTACATCAATTTACAAATTTACATGAATTGCAAGAAAAGAAAACTCTCGTCTCACAACCCCCGGCTATTCACCCGCGACAATCCAACATATTTATATACACATTCCAGCACATTACAGATCATGTATAACCCCGACCAATCGACTTATAGCGATTGGCCGACGTTCAATACATGCAAACATCACAGATATAACCATCATAGTCAAAGTGCAGTGAAGTTCGGAAAAATACGGAATTATAGGACCCCAAAAGGAAATTTCTTTTCTGGAAAATCTGGGCACATATAATATATATCAAAAATCCCAAAACCAACACAGACACACACTGCACGAAAAACGATGCACAGAGGACTACAACTCGCGGCGCTTCCGCGGCGGATACCGGGATCACGCGACGGATGGGCGGCGGATTGGAGGAATTACTGCATCGTTTTTCTTGGGTGTTCACAAAAAACCCTGAGCCGAATTTAGGAGTATAAAGTTTTTTATTTTGACCAGAAAAAATTTCAACAGAAACTCAGATTTTGTAAAAGTTTGGTTTTTGGATTTTTTCGGTTCCGAACTTCGTTACACTTCACTACCAAGCTAGTTTAAGTTTAGTTAGGCTCTGATACCACTGTAAGTCCACGTTGCGACCCCCGGTTCTTACGGGGAGGCGGAAACGGTATAAAATCAAAATTTTAACACAAGAGGCAACATGGACTAAGCTAGGTCGGGATCTTTACCTAAACTAAAACTAGCATACTAAGCTAAAGATATTTAGCTACTCGGATAGAGATGGTTATACCTAGCTTGTCTTGAACTCCTTCGTCTTCAAGCTCCGGTGGTGGTCCGATGGCTCCTTCTCGTCGTCTCCGTACGCCGAAGATAGATCCACTTGAAAGCTCCAACCTTTAGCTCCTTCTTCGTTCTTTGAAGAAACTAGCTCACTTGGTTTGCTAAACCTAGTGAACTAGAATGAGTAGAGAAGAAATAGAATGGGATTTTATCTATGGTTCTTGATTCTCAACTCATGAGACAAGAGAACCATAGATCAAGAGAGGGAGGAAGAGGTTGAGGGTGAGAGCAAGAACAAGAGAGAGAATGAGCAAGAAAGAATGAGGCTCTCTTTTTCCTTTCACCCTCTCATAATCCAAAGTGATCATAACTCATCATATCAAAAAAGTCTTTGGTGATGGTTAGAAGCAACCATAAGGTTATCATATCATGCACTCATTTTACTCAAAAAAGCAAGCAAGAAAAAAGTCTTTGGCATGAAATGATAACCATGGTTATCATGATGGTCAACTAGTCAAGCCTAGTCAACCGGTCAACAAGTCAACAAAAGTCAACAAGTCAACAAAGTCAACAAGTCAACAAAAGTCAACAAGTCAACAACCATATCACCATAATACTTAATTAATATAATAGTTAATCACAAATCATATTCTCATTAGGGTTGAGCAAAAAGTCAAAAGTCAACGGTCAACTGTCAACAACCCTAATGAGAATCCGCTGCCTCTGCCTCCCTGTCAACTGTGCATACACACCCGCATCCGCGTTCCGAGGAACACGAATGCAAACTGGATAAATCCAATCCCATAAGGTACACTAGGATCTGGCTTAAACCAAAGCCCGCTAGTGTAAACTGTCCGGACACTGTACGTGCACAAGTGCACGGATGTGACCGAACCCTGTCGCAAAACCATGCGACCTGTCGCAATACCATGCGACCTCTACTCTTTTGCCTAAAGGCGAAAAACTTTCTGTGTGGGACTCTAAAGACTCGACACTACGCTGGCAGTGGGTTTAACCACAGACCGCAAGCGGCACTAGCTGTGCGTAACGGTCCCCAGGTAATGCCGACAAGAAGACCGACGAGGCGAAACCCATCTGAACTCCTACTGAGCCTGAGTGTGACATTCTCCGTACAGTCCGGTCTGTTCGTCTGATACATCGCATGGCGGGCCTAGGGGGTGGTAAAAGTCAGTCCCCCAATAGCGGTACAAGTCGTGCCGGAGCGAAGCCCAAAACACCCTGAGATAACACTGGAAACCTACCAGTATATCTCGTTTGCCCTGGCCAGGGACTACTCGTGTAATGGCTCTCCTAGACACAGCGCGATGTCAACCCCCAATACCGGGAGAGACGAATCCTGTCTAACCGTCACTGCCTCCAAGTGCTTCGGGACTGCACCCAACCACCACCTGTTTGCACGACTCCTTTGAGCCGTGGTAGGGTAGTGATCAAAGTACAGTGGGAACACACCCGAGGCGAAGTGACAGTGTCAAGTCAGCGGACTAAGCTGTACTCATGTCACCTGGGAACTGATAACTGACGATAGGTATAATACCAACTAGTCAGTTCCCGACGAGTCCTGTCCAGTGTACCCGTAACCTAACGAGCACCCGCATACTATCTCAAGTACGACGTACTGACGGCTGTGGGACAGACCGTCTCCCACACTGGGATGAGAAGCGCATGCGCTGGTCTACTCCGGAGTATCGATGCCCTGTCTCGATAGTCCTGCGACCAGGGACCTGAATAAGGATGTGCTTATAGATTACCCAGCCCCCACTAGTGTGACTGCCATCACAACGCTGGTAATCAAGCAAAGATCCTAAGGGCTCCACTAATGCGTATAAGTGATATACTGAAATAAACACAAGTACACATTGAAGTAGAAACAAACCAAGTAGCATACTACTATTTTGAGCAAGATTGTATATACAAGGTGAATATCCCAAGCATCCATTAAGTAATATACAAACTAGTATGATACAGTAATGGCCTCTAGGGCATATACACTAACATTTGGGACTAAGACCAATTAAAAATATTGGGAGCACATGGGCTCAGTTGATCTGAATTGGGGGATTTATGGCCTAATTGGGCTCAGCCCATTCAGTTAAAGTGTTTTAACACTTATTTTGACTCATTCCATTCATTTTTGAACAAAATGTTAACATTTGTTTGGGCTCAGGTCCTTTTGTTCAATAATGCAGAGCATTAATTTTGGGTTCTAACACCCTTTCTTTTTTTCTTTTTGTTGAGTGTAGGACACTCTTTATTATGGCACTGGATCCTGTATGATAAGTGTAGAACACTCTATGTCAATAAACGCCCACATGAGGAGCACGTAGCGCGCTTGCCGCTGAGCGCCAGATAATGAGCGCAGAGCTCTCTTATAAAATAGCGCTTGGAGCGCTGGACACTGAGCGCCAGACTCGGAGCGCTGGAGCGCTGAAGCGCTTCTTTTGAAGTAGCGCTCACGTGAGGCGCACGTGGAGCGCTTGGTGCTGAGCGCCAGGCTTGGAGCGCTTCTTTTTAAAATTGGAGCGCTAAGGCTCTTCTTTAATAGATCTGATTAGTTCTGAGTTTTGTGCTCCGAGAATTAAATTCTCTGTTTATAAGAGACTTTGTCTCATGGATCTACGAACTGTGTTCTTCTCTTTTTGTTGAGATTCTATGATCTCTTCATTTCTGTGAAAGACTTTATCTTGTAGATCTGTGATCTATAAAGAGAACTAAGTTCTTATGATGTGAGAGTTAAAACTCTCAAATGTTAAGGAGATGTTATGATCGCTCTTCTTTTTTTTTGTTTACCTTGAAGAAATTTTCTTCTTCTGAGAGATTGCTCTTCTCTTTTTCCTTTTTTAAGAACATAAAACTGATGGGGGTTTCTTCCCTCTACGACTTGAAATCTTTGGTCCTTTATATAAGGGAGGCTGATTTGTTGAATCGGTTAAGAAAATCTTTTCTCTGATTGATTTGGAGATGTTTCCCACCGTTGGATCTTTGATCCAAGAGCTTCTGTTTTACAGAAGGCAATTTTTTTATTTTTAATAAGATTGGGAAAATATTTTCCCATACAGAACTTATTCTGTATCTTGGTGATTTTTAATCACCATTAGATTTTTGATCCAACAGTACTCTGATTTTCAGAGGACAATCTTTCCTGTTTAGAAAGATTAGAGAAGTATTCCTCAAAAGAACTTTCTTTCTGGTAATTTGATAATTTTTAATCATCTTTATTGGATCTTTGATCCGAGGGTGGGGAACATTTAGTTCCAACGCTAGCGCTCTCATGCTTTGCATGTGAGCGTTGCATCAGAGTTTTTGACTTTTAGCGTTAGCGCACTTATCGCTAGCGCTCTCGTGCTATGCACGTGAGCACTGCATCAGAGTCTTTGACTCCTAGCGCTGGCGCTTTTGGCGTGAGCGCTCTTGTGCTTTGCACGTGAGCGCTGCATCAGAGTCTTTGACTCCTAGCGCTGGCGCTCTTGGCGCGAGCGCTCTCGTGCTTTGCACGTGAGCGCTGCCTATCGTTAGCGTTTTTATGAGGCGCTGCCTCATTTTAAACTTCAAATGTTGAAATTTCAAATAGAGCTTTGCTCTCTGATTGGGGGAAACAGGCATTTTAGTGTAATTAGTAAAAATTAACAAATTTATAGCATTTAGGAAAATTGAGCAAATTTTAAGGTATCGTATCCCATATCCGAATACATACTACTTAGCATACATATACTCCTAAACTAAATCGTCAATTGAAATTAAACTTAACAAATTCGTCAATTAAACACTAATACTAAAACCATATATACACATAAACTAAATCGCCAATTTTACACCTAAGTGAAAACACACACATACACACGCAAAGCACACACATACAACATGCACACACAATACATACATAGTAACAACTCTACATCTAAGAGAAATCATAAATTAAAATTTGGATAATTTATCAAACTAAATTATACGTCGTAGTCCATGTCTATCGGTTAATATACTGCAATAACTCTGTTTTTACTATAATATTTTTTAATAAATAAAACTAGATTGTTTGAAATGATTCATTTTGTAAAAATAAAAGGTTTTGAAAGATTATTTCAAAATATTTATTTTGATTTTTTTAATATAAAGAATTTATTCGATTTTCTTTTGAAAGGAAAATTTTGAAAAGAGAATTTGTTGAAATAAAAAAAATAGTTTAAGAAAATGATTTATTCCGTTTATTTTTTAAATTATTCTCTTTTGAAACTTTGTATATATTTGTTTCTTTTTATTTATATTCAATGGTAGGCTTTTATCACATTAGTTAAGTCATTGTATTGTTGGTCTATAAGTTATAGGTTTGAAACTTGAGTTTTACGGTTATTTTTATCAATTTTTTTTATACCCTTCTCATAACCTACAAATGACCTTTCATTTTCTCTTCATTTAAACTCTCAAAATCAATTAGATGGTTATGAATTATAATTAGGTAGAATTTTTATAACCATAAACCATTCTTTTATTTATGCTCTCACTCCTCCTTTCTCCTTAAACTTCACAAACTCAAAAAAAAAAAACTTTTTTCTTTTTGCTTTTCCTCTCTCTCGCGTCGGGAATGTGCCGAAATTTCTTGCTGCCATTAGGATATAGGAAACGGTGAGCCGGTTGTTATACCGACTCACACTGCAAGTAAGTCCCATTTCTTTCTCTCTCTTGTCTTGTCTCCTCCATTAGTTCGCTTTTCTCGTCCCGCCATAGTACCTAATAGAACAAATAATGTTTATTTACATGACACATCAATTATTGTGTCATCATTACTGTATTCTTAATATACATTCATATATATATATATCTATTAGTTCAATATATCATGCTCGCCCTACACTATTTATTTTATCTTACAACAAAGATAAAACTTGTCGCACTATGATAAAATTACTGATACTCACATAATGAATATAAAATGTACTTTTAACTTCATATCATAATAATCACCAATCTAAACATTGCTTCTGTTGTATATATTAATGCATTTGTATTATGAAGTACTAATATGTGTTGGTAAGTATAAACACCATCCCTGTTTCTCCCTCACCATTCTTTCCCTTCTTTGTCATGATCATAGTCACAAATTCATCGTTCGGGAATAATTCGGCGAGCTCAAAAATTCGGATTCGGAGAATTATTCGAAAAAAATCGGCAGATATTCGGGAAAAATTCGGTAAGTGTTCGGGAAATGTTCGGAAAGTATTTCGAGCAATAAATTAATATATGAGATGCTAGGTTTTGATTTTGTGAATTATTTGCTGTTTTTTGAATTATTCGCTATTTTTTCACATAATTTGGGAATAATTCATGAATTATTCGTGAATAATTCACGATTTATTCGGCCAGTTCGGCAATGGCGATTAATTCGGAGGATCAAAAATTCGCGAATTATTCGCGAATGCGGCGAATAATTCACGAATTATGTGACTATGGTCATGATACCAGTCTATAGTATTTTATGAAATTACCAGAAAATTTGTTAAACATTAATCATAAATAAAAATAATGCACGGGGTAATGACCTACCCCACACTCACTTTTGAATCATAATCCGCTAAAATCTTTGTAGCAAATCTGAAAAATTAGCCTTACACAAAAATAACATTGAGTTTCCTACGAGCTAATTTTACATTAAAAACTATGTATCTTTCAAAAGTTGAATTTATCTATAAAACCCATCGACTTTACAAAACAAAATTTTAACATAAAATATCAATAATTAATCCAACATAGATTTTCAAACAATCAACATTATTTTTACCATAATTATTTTTTTACTAAAATACCCTTAACTTTCAAAAAGTAAATTTTATTAAAACACCCTTAAATTCTAAAAGTTAGGATTTTATCAAAACACCCTCGATATTTTAAATAGGATATTTTACATAAAACCCCCTCGAGACTTAAATGGCGTATTTTTACATAAATACCCTGAAGTTTTCAAATGCCATATTTTTCACATAAATACCTAGGATCTATAAAGTTTTTAAGAAATTAGGTAACAGATATATTTAAGTGACATCTTCTCTCTTGAGCCTCGGTGAGCCGGAGACAATGAGTGCTTTCACTTACCTATATCTCTATTTAAACACAATTAGTTCGTACCGTCTCAAACTATTAGGAAAATGGACATGATATTTAACTTGAATCGATTCTGATATTATGCTTGTTCCATCTCATTCTATGTACCGCTCTGTATCTACATGATTTACATGAATAAACCTATTTAACATGCTTGACTTGACTTAACTCGAACCATAAATACAACTTGATACGAATACTTAAATATTACACGAACTTGACACGAATTCATGCAATTGATATGAACTCAACTTGAAAGCTAAACTTACACTCTCTCATTTGTATTCATGGATTCAGGCAAAACTTTTGACATTATCTATAATTTAGAATACGTGGAGTGTTGGGGTAGTTCGAGTTGTGAGTCCAACAGAATCTCAGAAGTCCCATACTAACGTCATGAATACTAACACTCTCATGAAGGCCCGTGTTTCCTTGCCTCTGGGGTCCTATCTTTGGGTTTGAGAATACTTTTGAGATTGGTTGACACTCACATCTTGAACTGAAGTTAGATTAGCTTACCTTTGTAGAGACCTTTTAAGATACATTGCTATTTACTTCATGTTCAGCACTTTTATTTATCATATACCCATGTTCACTGACACTATACCTATACAACATTGCCATGTTATATAGAACTGCCATATTACATAGAATTTTCATACTTATATTAATTGACATGTTTTAATTACCATATCGCACTCGTTCACTGCTTCAAGATTTCCATTTCCACTTATACAACTTATCATTATACACTTATGTCATAATCTCACCTTTCTTAGGGACTTATCGAACGCAAGTTCGCCGACAGACATTCCACCATGTTTCTTTCTTTCCTTGGAATATTCGTCAGGCGGTTTAAAGATAGAGGAGGTGGAACTGAAGGGAGAGAAGTATTGTTAGGTTATGCCAGCATTCTGGCCATCTACCGTGACTATTTGTGAAACAAATTTTTTATAAACTAGCGCTAGAACGACCCTATAACCCGGATCGACCATAAACGTAAAGCTAGCAAACTAAAGAGGAGTTTAGAATGGTTATACCGAATGATCCGAGTTCTTCGGTCTTCTACCATCTTCCTAAGCTCCTAGAGCCCACCATGATCAAGCTTGATCGCCGGTCTCCCTCCATCGAAGATGATCCACTTGAGAATTTGTAGTTCGAGCTCCAACCTCATAGCCAAGGTAATTAGGATATCTAGTTCGCTAAACCAGATACCCTAGAGAATGTAGAGTCTAATGATAAATTAATTTGTCTCCAAACACCCTAAATTTCTCAACAAATGAGACATTTAGGATGGAGGTAGAAGAAGCTTGAGAAGATGAGAGTGTAGTGAGCATGAAGTAACCAAAGAAAAAATGGCTAAGTGTTGTGAACAAAAAATAAATTAAGCCTCACAAAATATCTTACAACACCAAATAAATATCAAGCATGCCACAATAGTGAACCATGAGTCACCCCATGAGTCACCACAAAGCCATACTTCATATAAAGCCAAAGAACACCTCATCCATCCACCTCATTAACCATTTAAACAAAAATGAGGTGGTATCTTCTAGAAGCACCTTATAATAAATTACAAGAATACCTCTCATCCGTATATACATACCCGTATCCATATTCTGAAAAATACGAATACAAAGAGACAAAAATAATCCAATAATATATTACTAGGATCCAGCTTAAACCAAAGCCCACTAGTATTATTCGTCCGAATCATGATACGTGCACAAGTGCATGTATATGATCGAACCCTGCCGTAAAACTATATGGCTTCTACATCATTTCGCCCGAAACAGGGAAACCCTTTGTGTGGTAAAGACTCGTCAATATGATGGCAGTGGGTTTAACCACGAGTATGTCAGCGGCACTAGCTGTACGTAACAACTATCCTGGTATTGAGCGAAAGGAAAGCCGACAAGCAAGCTCATCTGAACCCCTACCGAGCCTATCTATGACAATCTCCGTACAGTCCGGTCTATTCGTCTAAAAGTATCGCATATCGAGTCTATGGTGGTGGATAAAGTCAGACCCATAATAACGCGATATTTCATGTCAGTATGAATGCCATCACCAACTGAGAAACTACTGATCTAAATCAGTAATTCTCGACTAGCTTGGCCAAGAATTTTTGGTGATGGCCACCCGTGCACCTCGCGACATCAACCCTCAATACCGGAAGAGACAAATCCCCGACGATCTGCTCACTACCTCCATGTGGCTCGGGATTGTACCCAACTAATACCTATTTGCACGACTCCTTTGAGCCGTGGTAGGGTAGTAATCAAAGTACAGTGGGAACTCACACGAGACAAATGACGATATCAGGTCGACAGACTAATCTGTACACATGTCACCTTAGAACTGCTATATGAGAATAGGTATAATACCAACCAGCACGTTCCCGGTGAGTCCATCCAGTATACTCATAACCTAATGAGCACCTGCATACTATCTTAGTTGACAAACCGATACCAATGGCTTGTGAGACCGGCCACCGCCCCTCATCGGGGTCTCGATAAGTACACACTAATCTACTCTGGAGTATT
Organism: Agapanthus africanus; assembly: GCA_030015575.1. Taxonomy (NCBI): domain Eukaryota; kingdom Viridiplantae; phylum Streptophyta; class Magnoliopsida; order Asparagales; family Amaryllidaceae; genus Agapanthus; species Agapanthus africanus. Next base: position 519,509,764 of record CM057343.1, read on the forward strand.
GATACCCAGTCTCGATACTCCCACAATTAGGAAAATTTAAGGATGTGCTTATAGACCACCCAGCTCTCACGTATATGATCACCATCATAATGCTGGTAGTCAAGTAAGAATCCTATGGGCTCTATCAACATGTAATAGTGATCTGTAATACCACATAATGCATGTACATGATGATAAAGACAAACCAGATAGCATACTATCATTTTGAGTAAGATTGTTCTATCTGTATAGGTCCTCCCTCAATCATCATAATCACCTACTTGCGACTACAATAATTGCCTTGAGGGCAATATAGCCAACAAGTATAACCAGCTATCATCGCAAGCCGACTATTAGTTTCATTCAGTTTTTCCTTTCAGTATACCTCTTGTTTAAGACTTTCTTATTATTTTATTTTTTATTTTAAGATATCTTGTATCAGTTTGAAACTCTATGAAAATTTGAATGTTATATATAGTAGTTGGATTTTATTTCACTTGTTATTTCTTGTCACTTTATTTTGCTTATAAATACTTAGCATATTTTTTGCGAGAAATGATCTTCTCGAAATAAATACGTCGCGGACCTCGTCACGTTTCATTGCCGTTATTTTGGAAAGCGGGGCACGACACATACGTTCGATGTTTGTCATGACATAAAACTACACGAAATTTGTTAAAAATCGAACTGTATTGTTCGGTACTAATAACCGTCGTGTAGTCTATGTAATGAGAAAATTCAATCATATGATAACTGATAGATTAATCCAGTGCAGACAAGTTAGGAATGTATAAAATAAACACCTGCATTCACATGTATTTTTATTCGATTCGAATTATTTCATCGGTACCGCAGGTTGTTTTTCGTCACCCCATTGAGATGGGAATACGCACGCGCTTGCCAGGCCTACTATGAATTCCCCCTGCCTAGGGTAGATGGGGGTTTATTGATTGTGGTGATCCGAATCTCCGGCAGCCGCGGACTAAGCTGCCGTTAATTACCCCTCGCTTTTGGAGCGAGAGAACCTCCGATTGACGGGTCGAACTGGTCATGCGAACTCAATGTGCAGTGTGCATATGTATGTCTTGAGGTGTTTTTGGATACATCGGGAGCCTCGCAGAGTTTACGGGGGTCCCGCTACCCAGATAGCAGGCTGGGGGTCAAGGTGGCTAGCAGCCCCCTTACGAGGTGCGGGGTATAGGGCAGCGCCCTGTTAGAAAATTTTTCCAACGGGGGATGTGTTTTGGGTATGGAGTGCATGGAAAATGAGGGGTGAGGAACATCTTAAAAGACGTGAGCATGGCGTATAGGCGCTTGGCGCCCACGGGTCACATTCCAGGCATGTGGGCGCTGGGCGCCTGCGCGTCACATGCCCTGCACGTGACCATTGGGTGCCCATGAGTCACGTGCCCTGCACGCTACTGCTGAGCGGTAAGCGCCCGCGGATCCCGTGAGGCGCATGTGGACGCTGAGCACCCGCGGATCACGTGCCCTGCACGCGACCTCTGGGCATCCGCGGGTCACGTGCACGGCACGTGACCGCTGGGCCTCCGCGGGTCGCGTGCGCGACCGCTGGAAGCACCGGTGGAAAAGGGGCTTAACCCCTCGGTTGGGAGTTGAACTCCTAAGGGATTATGTATAGATTTGGTGTTAAACACCTAAAAAGGTTTTGTTCATGGAATTAAACTCCAACGGATCTTGAATGGAGTTAAACTCCTAGAAATCTTTGAAGATGATCAGAGGGGACTCCTTTCTTCTCTCCTTTAGCCCTAGATCTTCTTTTGAACCTTGGATCTTCCCGAAATGGGATTTTTGGAAAAGGGCCTCCTTCTTCCTCCTCTCCGTCGGCTGGATCTTGAAGAAAAAGAGGAGTGAAACTCAAAAATCTCCCTTTTGGGGATTTGATGAAAGATCTGAGTTCCCCTTTAATGGTTTTATGATGAAAAACAATTTCTTTTTGGAAAAAGAGAGATTGAACTCTTAATTTAATTCAAAAGAAAGAATGTTTAGAACCTTGAGGAAGGAGGCACAAACCCTGGGATTTGAGAGGATGAAAAGTTGTCTTTGATTTTTGTTGGAGATAGTGCCCTCAGAGTCAATTATTGGATCACAGGCACGTGATTGCAATGATTGAGGGAGGACCTATTCCGGTAGGACAGTCTTACTCAAGATGATAGTATGCTATCTGGTTTATCTTTATCATCGTGTACTGCTTTACGTGACCTTACAGGTCGCTATTACACGTTGATAGAGCCCCTAGGATTCTTGCTTGACTGCCAGCAGTATGAGGGCGATCATATCCGTGAGAGTTGGTAGTCTATAAGTACATCCTTAAAAGGTCCCTAGTCGTGTGAGTTTCGAGATAGGGTATGGATACTCCAGAGTAGACTAGTGTATACAGTCGAGATCACGACGAGGGGCGGTGTCCGGTCTCACAAGCCACTGGTGTCAGTTGGTTCACCTAAGATGTATACAGGTGCTCATTGGGTTATGAGTACACCGGACAGGACTCACCGGGAATATGCTGGTTGGTCTTATACCTGACGTCAGATAGAAGTTCCCTGGTGACATGTGTACATGTTAGTTCATCGACCTGAGATCGTCATTTGTCTCGTGTGAGTTCCCACTGTGCTTTGATTACTACCCTACCACGCTCAAAGGAGACATACAAACAGGTTTTAGTTGGGTACAGTCCCGAGCCACATGGAGGCAGTGAGCGGATCTGCAGGAGTTCGTCTCTCCCGGTATTGGGGGTGAGGTCGCGCTGTGTCTAGGAGAGCCATTACACGAAGTCCTTGGCCAAGGCAGAAGATTTACTGGTAGGTATTCCAGTAGTATCTCAAGGTGTTCTGGGCTACACTCCGACACGACTTGTACCGCTTTTGGGGGTCTGAGTTTTACTAACCTCCTAGGCCCGACATGCGATGCTCATAGACGAACGGACCGGACTGTATGGATATTGTCACTGACAGGCTCAGTAGGGTGTCAGGATGAGTTCACTCATCGATGTCCCTTTTGGTCAATAGCTGGCAGCCCGTTACGTATGGCTAATACCTCTGACGTTCTGGTAGTTAAATCCACAGCCAAAGTATTAACGAGTCTTTAGAGTCCCCCACAGACAGTTTCTCAAGTTTCGGGCGAAACGCTGTAGAGACCGTATGGAGATATGGCAGGGTTCGATCATATACGTGCGGTATTGCACGGATCATGATCGGACGGATAATACTAGCGGGCTTTGGTTTAAGCCGGATCCTAGTATTGTATAGTGTAGATTTTGTCTCATTGCATTTGTATTCGGTCGCAATACAAATGCGGGTATGTATATACAGTCGTGGGGTTTTTCCTGTAATTTATTATGGGATCGTTTTTCTGAAGTTGCCAGTTTGCTTTCCGTTTCGGCCATTTTCCTTTGTTTCTTTCATTGGCTGAAAATTATGGTGGAGGGGGTTATTTGCAAATGTGCAATTTATTATGATGAAGGCTTTTGGGTGGCACATGATGTATCATGATGGTTCTTGTTTGAGGTTGACTCTTGCTTCATCATTACTCTCTTTATATGATGGGTTATTGATTGGACTTTTTGGTGAGGATATTTCATCATCATCACTCTTTCTCCCTCTTGCATGATGATTGCCCATTCCCTCCTCCTCTCTCTTGCTTGGGTCGGCCACATCTAAGGGGGGTGTCACAATTTTGGGTGTGGCATTTTGTTTCTCATTTTTTCTTGTAAAGGCTCTCTAGTTCATCTCCAAAAAGTCTATTCTTCACCTCCACCAAAATGGCAACTTTACAACCTTTTGAGACAAAGTAAACTACACTTAGCCTACAGCATTCTTGGACACGTCGACTCACCAACTTCATGCCCGAGTTGCCTCGGTCCAGAGGTGGGAACCCGTAAAAGAACCCGGCGATGTGGTGCCCTCCGACGAGGAGACGAAGACCGGAGATTCCGCGGGGAGATGGGACGACGACGAGAAGACCGAAGGACATGGATCACTCGGTATATCTCTCTGCTCCTTCTCTAGTTTGCTAAGAGTAGGTTAATAGCCCGATCCAGGATTTTAGTGCGCGGTGGTGCCGGTTTATAAGTTTCGTAAAAGTATCGTTTCCGCATTTTGGCCTCGGATTGACGGCCGGGGCACCGCCGTGCACTTACACCGGTATCAGAGCCACGCCATTAACCTAGTCTAGTTTGCTCTAACGTGTTTACAAGTTCGATCGGACGAATTTCCAAAAACCACATTTTCCATGCATCAGTTTCTGTCGAATTTTTCCAGTCTTCAAAAAATTATTTGGTACATTGGAAAATTACGTCCAAGGTTTTTTGAGAATTCTGTGAAAATTTGGTCGGCTGATATTACTATAGCGCGGCGAATCAGCGGCCAAAACCATGTTTGGAAAGTGGATCCGCCGCCTTTTTGTGTCCAAAGTGCACCAAATTTTTACAGTGGGCTTCTGACATGGAAATAGGGTTTCTGGTATATTCTTTTTGGGCCCAGATGTTTTTGAGTGCTACAGTGGTGCTTGGGGCCCACTTCGGGAAATTTAGTCGATCGAAAATTTTAAACATGTTAGTTCTCAGTATTTACATTATATCTGCGACCGTGAATGTCATTTGATCGGTAAATCCTGTCTAACTGCTATAGCCCTTTTAGACGGATTTGCGAACGTGACATTCACGTTGATGTTCTGTGTTGTGTTGTGATGTTGCGGATTGTCGTGGTGGATAGTCTGGATTCAATGGTAGTACAGTTTTATTGCATATGTACATTTGATATTTCGGGGCGAGCGTCCGACATGTGGACTGCCGTCACTGCCTGTTTGTATATTATTTTTTTGGGGCACGACCGGGCTGAGGTCGATATTCCCGTTGTATGTATATTTTACTTTCTGTACTAAGATTACCCCATGGTGGGGTGCACGGATAGCCGGATTTTAGAGGGCAACGGGCCCGCATCTCATGGCTTTGAGACGGAGGGGCTTTACTCTAGAATTGGCGGGCTATTCGCCGCACTCGTAGGGGGTACAGGTTGACCCAAGGAGGGGTGCCCAAGTTACCAGATTCCGTGAAGTGCTGGGTGGTCCATTCACGTTGCTAAAGGGGGCTGCCTCGCTTCAGGTTTTGGCGGGTAACTTGCCGCGCCCGTAGGGGTCTAGGATTTCATTGCACAGGCTATCTACACGACTAGGGGAACGTCTGGTTTCAGTAGCGGCTCTATGAAACCCGGGGATCCCAGATATCTGTATTATTCTATGATGCTTATTACATTTCTGTGATGTTGCATTTTATCACGCCTTGAGCGAATATTATATATTGATATATATACTAGTAGATGTTGTATATGTTTTGCATCCGCGCTAGTCCAGTCCCCGCTCTGTCATTAGTTAAGTAACCTAACGGGTAATGACGGGACCCAGTGGCGAATGCGGATGGCATATACGTATATCATTATTTTCGTTCTTTATTGGTGTGATCAATTGATGGGACTGCGTTGATTCGGATCAATGCAAGCTAAACAAACCTATTCTGATGTTGTTGGAACATTTTTCAAAAAGCTGTTATTATAAGGACGTTCTCTTTTTTGTTTTGCACCGTGGTATTCGGTTATGAATATCCAGCACCTCAGTCGACGAGGCAAGGGCCGAGATCCCTTCACCGGGAGTGACCCCTTGGACAGAAGTTTGCGTCAGGGCAATAACTTCACTATAGTCGATTACTTTTGCTGTGCACTGTGGTATTCAGTTAGAATATCCTGCACCTCATTCTACGGGGAAAGAGCCGAGATCCCTTCGCCGGGAGTGACCTCTTTAGCAAAGGTTTTCGCCACTATATTTTTATAAAGCTATCCAGTTCCTTCAACGATATCAAGTTCATTACGTTAAAGGTTTTCGCCAGAAACCATTCATGGCCCTCCATCATTTCGGTTAAATATTCGGTAGTATTCAAGCTATGTATTTTAACCTCACGCCAAGGCATAGTGATTGGTAGCTGCCGGATATTTATCTGTTGCATAGATAGAATGCGTTGGTTTGAGACAGTCGTACTACCATTTTGGCCAACGTCCAGGGTAGGTACGGGTGGGTTCAAATTAACCTGGATAATGATGGGTAGAACTTGATATGTGACTTATGGCATTTTGACCTCACGCCAAGGTCATAAGAGCATGGGGCAAAAATCACATCGGGAGTTTCTAAAGAAACTGAAACTTGCCAGATATGCGCATACCTTCTGGAGTGTGATAACGTGAGCGGATTCCGTCACGTTATCATGCGATGATAGTTGGATCTCGATTCCCACTGATGAGTTGGTTTACTCCTCGGGTGATCCCGACTAATTCTTCTTTCAGGTTTGGGGAAGAATTTGACGTTACAGTGGGAGGTTTCCTGATTAGATAAATTGATAACCATTCTGATCTAGGTTAGAGTGCACGCTGAGCGTTTCTTTTCTCTCTCTCTCTTTGGCAGCGACCATGACCCGACCCTTGACTATGACTCAGTGACCAAAATTAACCGAACCTTCTTAAACACTGGCTTTTGGATTGTCAGAGTTGCAAACCTTATTGCCACTCCTACTTTTACCTTTTTTCTCCAGGACACCCCGTATTACTACGAACGTCCACTTCCATTGGATAAAACTATCGTATGGTTATATACGAACTCAAAGGAATTTATTCGAGGATGGTTTCCGATTCTGGAGAAAACGAATAGGACTATTCAGTTGTCTTTTCCTTTTACCTTCTCTCAGGTTGCAAGTACTCCTTGGTTTAGGAGATAGTACACCTATTATGCAAATTGGATAGTCTTCTTCCAAACCTTAGGCCGGTGCCGAACGGTAGGGAATGAAGAAAACCAATTAGCCTAAACGGTGTACAAAAGGTATTAAGTTAAGACAAATAAAGGGATTAGAAGGAGGGCAAAGTAAACTGCGACTGCTATTCACGACCAAGCCAAGTATTTCATTACCACTCCCACTTAACCTTTGTATTTCTCCAGGACACTCCGTATCACTATGAAGATCCACAGTTATTTGGATACTCCATCGTATGGTTATATACGAACTCGAAAGGAACTTGTTCCAGTTCGGGGATGGATTCTGGTTTAGGAGAAATAGGAATAAGGTTTATTCGGTTGTCTTTTATCTTCACCTTCTCTGGCATTGCGAGTGCTCCTAGGATTACGACAGTACACCCATTATGCTTATTGGATAGTCTTCTTCCAAACCATAGGCTGGTGCCGAATGGTAGGGAAGGAAGAAAACCATTTTGCCTAAAGGGGTGTGCAGAAGGTAATGACTAAAGACATATGAAGGGATTTGGAGAGATGGAAAAGAAATATACAGTTACAGTTGTGAATCTGGATAATGGTAGAGGCATTACTAGGAATACCCGGATACCCCTACGAAACATTTCAATGTTTCAGTTTCACTGTGTACTGTAAAAAGAAAACTGATTTCCCAATGAGCCCTTGCTCAAGGGTATGTATTTACCAGGTATGATTCTCACATCTGTATGGTTTTACAGATGATGAGTGGAAGTAAGTTATTGGGAATTAGGTGATCATCCTCATTATATCGAAATTCGTTGTAATTGGTGATATTTGAGGAAGTCACCTGGGTTGTTTGCCGGACGGCAAATATTTGGTTTTGAATATCCGTTGTTATACACCAATTTCAAATTGATATATCTATACGTCTATTTTTATAGAGTGAGATATACCTTTTTGAAATTATGTCTATGAAATTTACCTATATCAGTTGATGATTAGGTAAGGAGCATTAAGCAGCGGTGTAATTCTTCTTAACCATAAGTACAGTTTTCAACCTACGACACATAGGGATTGAGTTATCAGACTCAAGGGACTTATACAGAGTATTGTATGTTGTCCAGTGTCCATTAGGACAGAGGGGTTGGTCCTCGTACTATATTCGGTTTACTTATGACTTCTCTAGTTCTTAGATAAGTGTTTCGTAGAAACACAAGGTCTGAGTTTTGAGAAGTTATAGGTATATGAATAAAGTAGAGAACCAGGTATTGCAAGTATCAGGATTGTTCAAGATGATCGAAGATGTAGATACTTGTGTATGGTATTCAGTTGATAGTAATGATTAAGAGAACTTGCTTATCTTTCAGGTTACTCATAATTGGAAGCATTCCTAAGTTGAGTAACGCTGATCGGCCTCCTTCCATTTAGTTGACATGCACTGGAGACAGTTGCATGATTTGAATCTGGTTCAATTAAATCAATGCCTCTGTTTCTGTATTGGATATAGAACATTTCATATCTTAACATTATTAAGGTACGGGGAGTCGTCCGGCTTATGATTAAAACCAGACTCTGGATAACTCAAGGCACGTTTCTGTAATGGCTGTTTATGAGTTGACCCAGGCTATGACGAGGGTTGACTTTCTACCATCTGGAAGATCAATAGTGATGTTGTTCTAAACTCGCCACAGTTTTAAGTAAAATATATTTTTTCAGAAAACAGTAGTGGGAGCATGGTAGAACTGGAAGTGATTCCAGAACCGCAAACGATTACTGAAGATTTGAAAAGAACCTAAAGATTCAATCTGATTTGACATTCCATTGGCCACTCTGCAGACATGATGGGTAACCTCAGGCACCCGAGAGGTACATCGGTAGCCTCAAGGACGGTGGCAGGGAGGTTCTTGTTTACCCATACTTGCCATTGCTGTTGTTCCAAACTATGAGACCCGGCAGGAGGATGAGTATAGCGTCGTTCTAAACTGGCTTTAGAAGTGTACATCTATATGACTCTGTCAAAAGGTTGTCGTAGTCAGTGGGAGCAGTGGAAGCATTGGTGGACAAGTAGCTTATGTCTATCAACCAAAGCAGATATAACGGAGATAGATCATCTATTTCTGATGTGACTGTCACAGGTTTGACTTCATTAGAATAGGGGATGGATCTGTTGAGAAGGTAGTAGGGTGTGATGTCCTGGTATTTGGATGATATACACAGAGTAGGAAGTGATATTTCTATACTACGATCGGTTATACTTTGGTTGTCACACAGTGGTTTCTCCACATAGGAATTGGGTATTATATCAGACATTCTGGTTGCTAGATCTATGGTTTTAGATCTAGATTTGGGAAGTGTCCCAATCAGGGTACTTAGACAACATTCTAAACGTATTTAGAATGGACGACTCCTGGCATGGTGGTGTACCTGCAGATGATGGAGTCACCCTCTCTAAAGGTGTCTTACAGACTAAAGGGGAGAGGGATATGCACGATTGGAAGATCACTTGCTTAGGCAATTAAGTCGATCATGAGTACCACACCAGATGTTGTTTTTGCAGTAGATGCAATAAGTTGATATTGATCCAATCCTGGAGAAACGGTCGGAAGCAGTTTTAGAACATAAGTGGATGTTCTAGGGATTAGATAACGACATCCTCCTTCGGGAGACAGTTATCATTCCAGGCTTCCAAGGTGACATGGATGACAGAGAGGTTGTCAGAGTTATAGTTTTCCTTCTGACGAGGGGCAGTATTTTGGACAGGTGGTCCAAGGGGATACTGAGGGAGGCATGACGCAGGATACTGATAGGGTTCAGTTGACGATACAGTCTAAGAAGTTTGGATTTGGAGTTCATTTATGAGCTAGGTCCTATCAGATATCCAGACACATTCTAAGACAGGTATTGCTCATTTCGGGAGATGGGTTTCTCCGCGAACTTGAGATAAAGAGAGACATAGAAAGAAACATCAGAACGGATCCACTCACTGAGGCTATTCCTCGAACGCAATAGTTTCGCAAACGAGTTTTGTGAGACTGACTAGTAGAGGAATTGGGTGTTAGGTATCACACGGGCTGTGAGTATGCGACATCGCAATAATTAGCCCTGAGTGCAAGTGGGAGATTGTTGGAGATAGTACCCTCAGAGTCAATTATTGGATCACAGGTGTAGGGAGTTTTTCGTCACCCCATTGAGATGGGAATACGTGCGCGCTTGCCAGGCATACTACAGATTCCCCCTGCCTAGGGTAGACCGGGGTTTAATGATTGTGGGGATCCGAATCTCCGGCAGCCGTGGACTAAGCTGCCGTTAATTACCCCTCGCCTTTGGAGCGAGGGAACCTTCGATTGACGGGTTAAACTGGTCATGCGAACTCAATGTGCAGTGTGCGTGTGTGTTGTTTTGGAGGGGGTGTTTGAATATATCGGGAGCCACGCAGAGTTTTTACGGGGTCCCGCTACCCGGATAGCGGGCTGGGGGTCAAGGGGGCTAGCAGCCCCCTTGCGGGGTGCGGGCCAGTGTCGTGGAGTATGTGTATGTGTACATTTGTATACATATGTATATATATAAATGTATATATAAATAAAGGGGAAAAAGACATCCAAAGGATGCGTGGGGCCAGCGCCTAGGCGATTGAGCGCAAGCGCGCCACGTGTCGGTACATGGGCGCTTTGCGCTCGAGCACAGAGTGCTGGAGCGCAACGCGCCACGTGTCGGCACGTGGGCGCTTTGCGCTCGGACGCTGGACGCTTGAGCGCAAGCATGCCACGTGTTGGCACGTGGGCGCTTTGCGCTCGAGCGCAAAGTGCTGGAGCGCAACGCGCCACGTGTCGGCACGTGGGCGCTTTGCGCTCGGACGCTGAGCGCTTGAGCGCAAGCGCGCCACGTGTCGGCACGTGGGCCACTTGCGCTCGAGCGCTTGCGCTGGAGCGCAAGAGCGCCACGTGTCGGCACGGGGGCGACTTGCGCTCGAGCGCTTGCGCTGGAGCGCAAGTGCGCCACGTGTCGGCACGGGGGCGACTTGCGCTCGAGCGCCACGTGTCGGCACAGGGGCGACTTGCGCTCGAGCGCTTGCACTGGAGCGCAATCGCGCCACGTGTCGGCACCAGGGGCGACTTGCACTCGAGCGCTTGCGCTGGAGCGCAAGAGCGCCACGTGTCGGCATGGGGCAACTTCCGCTGGAGCGCTTGCGCTGGAGCGCAAGCGTGCCACGTGTCGGCACGTGGGCACTTTGCGCTCGAGCGCGAGCACTTGAGCGCAAGCGCGCCACGTGTCGGCACGTGGGCGCTCTGCGCTTGAGCTCCGGTAAGAAAAAGAGGCTTTTAGCCTAAAAGATTTCTCTGAAGAGAAATCAGAGAGGAGTTGGACTCCTGAGTGTATTCTTCTTCTTTTTTTTTTGGGTTAAGTGAAAGGGGTTCTTCTTCTTCCTCCTCTGTTAGCTGGATCTTAAAGATCAATAGATGTGAGATCTCAAAATCTCTCCTTTTAGGGATCTGAAGACAGATCCAAGTTCCCCTTTATGGGTTTTGTGGTGAAAAACTATTTCGTTTTTGAAAAGGGAGAGTAAAACTCTTGATTTAATTCGAAAGAAAGAAGAAGGTTTTGGAACCTTGAAGAAGGAAGAAAGATCTCAGATCTGAAACTTTTTTGGAGAGAGGAAAGTTGTTAGATATTTCATTATCTTTGCCTTTATAGGCCATACACTTTACACATAGCCCCTTGGGCTTCACAAAATGGCATTTTGCCTATCTCATGGCTCATGTGCCATTTCTTTTTGCACATAAGCCATGGGCTTTACAAAAATTTGGTTTTATGCCTATTCTTCTTACATTTATCCATAAAATAAAAATAAAAGAAATACAACAAAAATTTTTATTACAAAATTTTTATCTTGGCGTGGTGGGAGGCCGGCCGCTTCATGTTCGGGCTCGACCCGGGTGTGGGCCCACTGGATCTGGGCTTGGGCCCACTTGGCTTGGGGTTGACTTTGATTTTGACTTGGTCAACCAGGGTGTAAATTTTTACCCCAACAAATTGCCCCCCATCAATAAATGCATACCCCATATGTGGGTCGTGTGCATGAAATTGATGGATCTTCTTTCACGTGGAGGCAACTTGATTCGGTTCCCACCTTTTGGGAAGCTGGCACTGCCATTTTTACGACATAGACGGTCGATGATTGACATGTCTCCGAGACGGAGTGTCCGTGATAGACGTTTCCCTGGCCCGGAGTGATCTGGTTCCCGCTTTGTAGGAATCCTGCGCTGCCCTTTTTACGACTTGGACGGTCGATGCTGCCCTTTTTGCGACTTGGACGGTCGATTCTGCCTTTTTTACGAATTGGACGGTCGATTCTGCCCTTTTTGCGACTTGGACGGTCGATGCTGCCCTTTTTGCGACTTGGACGGTCGATGCTGCCCTTTTTGCGACGTGGACGGTCCGTGCTGCCATTTTAGCGACGTGGACGGTCAGTACTGCCCTTTTTGCGACTTGGACGGTCGATGCTGCCCTTTTTTCGACGTGGACGGTCGATGCTGCCATTTTAGCGACTTGGACGGTCGGTTCTGCCATTTTAGCGACGTGGACGGTCGGTTCTGCCCTTTTCGCGACTTGGACAGTCGATTCTGCCCTTTTTGCGACGTGGACGGTCGGTGCTGCCATTTTAGCGACTTGGACGGTCGGTGCTGCCATTTTAGCGACTTGGACGGTCGATGCTGCCATTTTAGCGACTTGGACGGTCGGTGCTGCCATTTTAGCGACGTGGATGGTCGATGCTGCCCTTTTTGCGACTTGGACGGTCGATGCTGCCATTTTAGCGACTTGGATGGTCGGTTCTGGATTTGACTTGCCCCGCTTCTTGCGGCGTCAGGGATGAAGTTGACTTGTTTTCGTGGTGGAATTTGGTTCTGCCAGGGAGGTCATTGGTTGTTTTGCCGACCTGATGTGATTTGGGTTGACATCAGTATCGCTACGCTGGAATATGGTACCAGGAGCGAATCATCATTTGTCATGACAGGGTTTGGGAATTGGTTTTTGCTTGGCATCTGCATTACTGCGCTGGAATAATGCCAGGAGCAACTCATCATTTGCCCCGAGAGGATTTGGATTTGGTTTGTTTTTTTTTTTGTTTGGCATCCGCATTGCTGCACTGGAATAATGCCAGGAGCAACTCATCATGTGTCCCGAGAGGATTTGGATTTGGTTGCTTAGGAGACAGGTTTAGATCCCTGTCACCTAAGACTTTTCCATTTTGTGAGCCGTAAGGGTCTCACAAATCATTTTCTCCCTACGGGTCATAAGGATCCCGTAAGTGTATTTTCTCCTCAGGGGTCGTGGGGACTCCTAAGTGTGATCTCACGCGGGAATTTTCTCCTCACAAAGTCGAGAGGACTTTGCGAGTGCATTTCATTTCTTTTTTCACGAGTTTGCGCCCTTTCGGGTTTTCACAAACTCGCCGGCAGTCCTGCTGTTTTTACTCACGGAGCCCTTTCGGGTTTTCATCCGTGCCCCTCTTGCTTGTGGACATACCATCCTTTTTATTAATTTTTTTTTATTTTTGGTGGGACTTTGAATGTGGTCTCACCGGTAGGACATGAGAGAGATTGGGGTTGTTTTACGCCCGTGGATTGTATACGATTTTGCAGGATGTATAATCCAGACCGTAAGGCCAAAAGCATTTTGGGTCTTTATTGGCGTCTGCATCGCTGCACTGGAATATGGGACCAGGAGCGACTCATCATTCGCCGTTGGGGTATGGGATTTGGAATTTGGTTGGCGTCTGCATCGCTGCACTGGGATATGGTACCAGGAGCGACTCATCATTCGCCACTTGGGGATTGGGGAGCGATGGCTTAGGAGACAGGTTTAGATCCCTATCACCTAAGGCTTTTCAATTTTATGGGCCGTGAGGGTCCCATAAAAGCATTTTCTCCCTACGAGTCGTGAGGATCCCGTAGGTGTATTTTCTCCTTGGGAGTCGTGAGGACCCCCAAGTGTGTTTTTCCTTGGTGATTCGTAAGGATCCCACGAAGATTTGTTCTCCTCATGCATCGTGAGGACACATGAGTGGGTCTTCTCAATGGAGCATAATTCCAAAGGCAGAGACCAGCCGCATAACTGGTGATTGTGGTGGGGCATGGGTATGACGAGAATTATTTGAGCCCGTGGATTGTATACGGTAGTCAATTTGGGGACTAACCGTAGGGCCGGGAGAATTTTGAGAAATTGGATTTTGGTTGGCGTCTGCATCGCTGCACTAGAATGTGGTACCAGGAGCGACTCATCATTCGCCGTTTGGGACTTGGAATTTGGATATTGTTTGGCATCAGCATTGCTGCACTAGAATAACGCCAGGAGCAACTCATCATTTGCCTTGGGACGACTTGGGATTTGGGTTTTTGGTCGGCATTAGCGCCGCTAACACTGAAGCGAAATGCCAGGAGCGACTCATCATTTGCCGTTGCCCGTTGGGGAACGATGGCTTAGGAGACAGGTTTGGGTCCCTATCACCTAAGGCTTTTCAATTTTATGGGCCGTGAGGGTCTCATAAAAGCATTTTCTCCCTACGAGTCGTAAGGATCCCGCAGGTGTATTTTCTCCTTAGGAATCGTGAGGATTCCTAAGTGTGTTGCTCCTTTATGAGTCGTAAGGATCTCACGCAGGGGTTTTCTCCTCACAAGGTCGAGAGGACTTTGTGAGTGTATTTCATCTCTTTTCACGAGTTTGCGCCATTTCGGGTTTTCACAGACTGGCTGGTAGTCCTGCTGTTTTTACTCACGGAGCCCTTTCGGGTTTTCATCCGTGCCCATTTTGCTTGAGGACATACCGTTTATTTCTTGTTCTTCTTTTTTTCTTTTTCTTTCTTTTCCCTTTTTTTTTCTTTCTTTTTTCCCGCTGGTGAGACTTTAAAAGTAGTCTCACTGGCAGGATTTGGGAGAAATAGGGGTCATTTACGCCCGTGGATTGTATACGGTTTTGCAGGATGTCTGATCCAGACCGTAGGGCTGATGTGCTCAATTCGCCTGCGACTTGGAGCATTCACGTGTAGTATTTTTTGAGATATCGGCCATTGATGGGTGGCATGGGCCTTTCTCTCTCGGCGCTTATTAGTTGGTAGGATCCTTCGTCAAACACTTTCTCGATGACGTATGGTCCTTCCCAGTTCGGCTCGAATTTTCCCTTGGCATGTCGATTGGGGATAATCGGTCTTTTGAGGACCGACACCAATTCACCTTTCTTGAAAGCGCGGAGACGGGCTATCTTGTCATAGGCTCGTGACATTTGGGCTCGGTATAGCTCCAGATTTTGCTGCATCGCGACTTTTGTTCGAGGGCATCGAGTTCTTCAAGTCGAAGAAGCACGTTTTCCTCCTCCGTCAACTCATGTTGGATGGCCATTCTTAAACTTGGAACCTCAATTTCGAGGGGGAGAATCGCCTCCACTCCGTAGAACAATGAGTATGGAATGGACTGAGTTGGAGTACGGTGCGTGGTACGATATGCCCACAATGTCTCGTGAAGCTTGAGATTCCAGTCTCTCTTGTTGGCTGAAGCATTTTTCCTCAGGAGCTTGCATAAAGTCTTATTGAAGGCTTCGGCTAGCCCATTGGATCTTGGATTATAGATGGAGGAATATCTCCAGTCTATCTTGTGCTGAGTAGCGAACTTTGAGACATTGAAGCTCTTGAAAGAAGGCCCGTTGTCAGAAATGATTCTTCTTGGTGTACCGAAGCGGTATAGAATATTATGCTGGAAGAATGTCAGAATATCTTTTGACTTCTTTTAGCGGGACAGCTTCAGCCCATTTGGAGAAGTAGTCTGTGGCGGCCAGTATAAACCGATGGCCTTTGGATGACGGAGGATCATTGGGCTAACAATGTCGGTGCCCCAGACTTCGAAGGGCCACGACGCCACCGTAGGATGCAATGGATTGGGACGCTTGTGAATAAAATCACCGTGAATTTGGCAGATATAACATTTCTTTGCATGCTCTCCGCAATCCCGTATCATGGTGGGCCAGTAATACCCAAGCCGTTTGATTTGAAGTCGCATCTTGGGGCCAGATTGGTGAGCACCGCAAACGCCCGAGTGAACATCTTTCATGACCTTTTGGGCTTCGGCCAATGACAAACACCTGAGCCAGAGTTGGTCATATGACCTGCGGTATAACGTGTCATTTACAAACATGTATCGGAGAGCTCTTTTCTTCAGCTGAATCCTCGCAGATTTTTCTTCGGGCAGCTTGTCGTATCGGAGGTACTCTATGAAGGGTTCTCTCCAATCGGGCTCGTCTTGGATGATTGAAGCTTCTTCAGCGGGACTGCTCTTCTGTTCCGCGCTTTCCTCTTCTCGTAGAGAGACTGGGGGTAGAATTTGCCGGCTCCTGACTGTGATCAGAATTTCGTCAATGTCAGGATTAGCCAGCTCCTTGGCTAAGCGAGCGAGTACATCAGCCTTTCCGTTCAACGCTCTAGGGATTCTCGTTAGTTCAATATGAGTGAACCGTTTCATGAGTTCCACCACTCGACATCTATACCGTGCTCACTCGGGTTTGTATATCTTATAGTCGCCGCTTACTTGGTTGACGACAAGCTGGGAGTCACCGTAGACTCGTAGTCGACGTATTTCCATTTCTACGGCGAGCTCCAAACCAGCTATCAGAGCTTCATACTCAGCTTCATTGTTTGTCTGAGACTCGGTGAGAGCGAAAGAACGCCGTAGGGTTCCCATTGATGGCGTGGTGAACACCAATCCTATCCCTGCTTTTACCTACGGGACGCTTGATTTACTGGAGGTCCTTATTGACAAGGCTCCATCGAAGTAGAGCTCCCAAGATGGCTCATCTTCCTCGAGGTGCAGCACTTGTTCATCGGGTAACTCACAATTTAGCAGCGACCCTTCTGGTATGGGATGAACAGCGAGAAAGTCTGCAAGAGCTTTCCCTTTTACTGCTTTCTAAGGAGTGTAAACTATGTCAAACTCAAGTAGCATAACAGCCAATCTTGCCATTCTGCCAGCTAGGCTCGCTTTGGTCATCAAGTGTTTGAGCGGGTCGACCTTGGAGATCAGCATAACCCGATGAGCGAGCAAATAGTGCCTCGGCTTCTTGACAGCAAATATCAGATCCAGGCATTGCTTTTCGATTGAGGAGTAGTTGTGTTCCGCCCCGACTAGAGTTCGGCTGAGGTAGTAAAGGGCATTTTCTTTTCCATCCTCGTTATTCTGGGCAAGGAGCGCACCGAGTGACTCGTCCAGCGCGGCAGTGTAGAGAATCAGCGGTTTATTTGGAATGGGAGCGGCCAGCACTGGAGGGTGCAACAAGTATTGTTTGATGCTTTCGAACGCTTCTTGACATTCGGCATCCCAGATAAAAGGAGCTCCTTTCTTCATGAGCTTTGAGAAGGGCCTACATCTCCCCGATAAATTTGAAATAAACCTCCGTATATAAGCAAGCTTGCCTTGAAAATATCTTAGCTGCGTCAGACTCTTCGGAGGAGGCATCTCCATGATGGCCTTTATCTTTGATGGATCAACTTCGATCCCTCGATGTCGGACTATGAAGCCCAGGAATTTTCCCGATGACACGCCAAAAGCGCATTTCAGAGGATTCATCTTCAGGTCAAATTCCCTCAGTCTGGTGAGAACGGTCCTGAGATCTTGGATATGATCGGCCTTGGCTTTAGTCTTGATGACCAGATCATCAACATAGCATTCGACGACTTTATGGATTAGGTCATCAAAGATATTAGTCATTGCCCTTTGATATGTAGCACCTGCGTTCTTCAATCCGAACGGCATCACCTTGTAGCAATATATTCCGATCGGGGTTCGAAATGCTGTGTGCTTCTCATCCTCAGGCGACATCTTGATCTGATTGTATCCAGACGAGCCGTCCATAAAGGTGAACAGCTTATAATTTGAGGTGTCATCGACCATCATTTCCATGACCGGTAGCGGGAAGTCGTCTTTAGGACATGCCTTGTTGAGGTCCCTGAAATCGACACAAACTCGGATCTGACCATTTTTCTTCTTCACTGGGACTATGCATGCGATCCAGTCCGCATATTTCTCTTCCCTGATGAAGCCGGCATCGATGAGCTTCATAGTTTCCTCGATGACCTTTTCTTCTAGTTCCCTTCTCATTCTTCGAGGAGCTTGTTTGACTGGCTTAGCATCAGGAGATATAGCCAATTTATGTACGGCCACTTTAGGGGAAAGGCCAGGCATTTCTTTGTATGTCCACACGAAGCAGTCGACGAACTCATGCAGCAGGGCAATTATCTGCGCTTTCATTTCCTCTGACAAGAGCGAGCTGATGTAGGTCGGCCTTGGATTATCGGGCGTTCCTAAGTCAATCTCGGTTAGCTCGTCAAAGGTTGCTTGTCCGCCATCTTCGAGCTCTTGAGGAGATTCTTCTGGCTCGGCTATCTCGTCATCATCATTTGATCTTTCGCTGGCCTCACCAACATGGGTCATGTAGCACGCTTTGGAATCAGGTGGAATGTAGCCTATGCCCCGTCTATCTGGAATTCGTCCATCGATAAGTGCTCGGACCTGGGGCGGATACTATAGTCCTTCGTAAAACTTTGCTTCGGACTCCGTTTGATATAACCGGCATCCGCACTTCTTAAAGTATTCCCGCATCTCGGGCGCATAGTATCTGGGATTGAGGACGGCTCTTATGCCTCTCTCATAGGGAAGGAACGCGACAGAAAGATCGTCCGGGTGCACAACGGGGTTTGACCTGTAAAACAGGATGCCCTTCTGTCCACTTTTCTCCCGGGAACGTAGAAAGTTTTCAGCTGGTCTACGGTGGAGACTGACAACGCATCGAGCTCTTTGCGCATCTACTCCGGTACCCTTATGACGGCTAGGAACCCTTCTGCGACTTCGAAGGTCTCTCGTAGTTTCGCTTGCTGCATGGGGGGCCAGTCTGCACAGCTGTCGCACGGCAGGTCCTCTTCTTCTGACTCTTCAGTGTCACTACCAAGACGAGGGCGGGCTTTGCTGCTAGATCGGCCTTCAGTAACAGATTCGTCCGTATCGTTGCCGAAATGAGGGCGAGTTTTGCGGAAGGACGGGCTTCCAGCGTCGGACTCATCAGTGTCGCTGCCGAAATGCGGGCGCACTTGGGTATTTTTGCTTTTGAAAGTGATAGCCGGCGTAGATTTGCTTTTGAGTCTTGGGGCCGGTCTATCCTCAGTCAGTTGTGGCTTAGCATTTTGGTGGTTCATAAAGTACCGAGAATCTTCATATCGGACTTCATGCACACCGAACGGCTGGATGTCTCAGTCAATGCGTCTTTCTTCGCCGTTTTTAGTATACTTCATGCATTGATGAAGAGTTGACAGAATGATGCCGTAATCGTGGAGCCACGGCCGCCCCAAGAGAATCTTATAAGACGTGTCGGCGTCGATCACGTATATCTTAGCTTCAGTTTGCAGCTCCCCGAATTTGATTGGCAAAGCTATAGACCCCAGAACTTGCTGGCAATTTTGGTTGAAGCCTTGAATGACAATCATTTCCCTTGACAGGTGTCGGATGTCCATTGACAAACTTTTCAGAGTTCGCAAGTTCATGATGTTCACTGAGGACCCCGGATCAATCAATAGACGATTAATTCGATCTCCGTCGCTGTACCCGGTCACGTAAAGTGGCCGATTATGCTCAACCGTTCCCAGCAGCAGGTCTTCATCCTTAAATGTGACTGCGGCGGCATGCAGAGCATGCTGGGCTTCTTTCATATTAATTTCCGCAAAGTGAGCCTGATACCGCTCGGGGTTTTGTAGAGCGTGAATGAGAACATCTCTAAGCTCCTTAGATAGGACCAAGGCGTCGTAGATGCTCAGGAGAGACGGAAGCTTCCGGAGATGTGCCAAGACATTATAGTCCACCGAGGAAGGATTTATGTTTTCATCAGTCGGTTCTCTGCCATCTTCTTCATTAGCGACTTGTTTTTCCTTCCCTTTTGGAGCGTTGCCCTGATTTGGCGGTAGAGCCCTGCCGTTTCTGAGCTAGATTTGATTGGCCTTTGTGGTGAGCTCCTCGTCGTCTTCGGGAAAACAGAGCTCATCCTCGGAGTCGCTGCCAAGATGGATGGCGTAGTAGGTTACTACTGGGATTTCTTCATTGGAGTCTTCTTCTAACTCCTCCAGAATTTCAGCCGCTTGTACAGGGAAGAACTCCTTTAATTGAATCAATGTTCTTTCCTTTTGTTTATATTCTTCGAGGGAATCGATATATTTTTGAATGGTCGATCTCCCTGTAGACTCTTTTTCGCGCCGAGCTGCATTTTTCTTCTTCTTGAGCTTCTTGGATTTTGAGCTTGATGGAGCCGCATTGGCAGCTGGACTGGTAGGCTTCTTCTGCCCTTCCCATTCCGTCCTGGGTTCTTTCCGAAGTAGCTTTATCATTTTCTTCGTCTTATTAGATATGTGCGTACTCCACGGAGGCCGCGATGAGTCCGTTTCATTTCTCAGGGCAGCGGGTTCGGCTGTCTGCTCCCAGAAGGCTTCAGCTTCTGTCTGTATAAAGTTGGCGGTTGCAACTTGATTGTTTACCAACACGCTTTTGGATAGCTCGATCTCTCCAGCCTTGTACTGCTTCTCGACCCAGTCCTTGAAGATATAGCAATCCTCGATCGCATGGCTCACTACTCGGTGGTACGGGCAATACAGGGGATTGTCGGTCATTTTTGCTTCTTGGGGTCTTTTCGACTCCGGCAATTGTAGGCCGTTGATCAAGGCATCTTTAAATATCTTACGGACCTTATCCCTTCTGAAAGAGTAAACCTTGTTCTTTTTCTCCTCTAGGGAAGGCCCATCTCCTCCCAGTAATGGCTTTCGAGACCGGTTGGTTTTGGATTCGCCCGCCCTTCGCTTTTCTTCATTTTCGGACGCATTGAAGACATTGGTACTGCTGGAATCCCGCTTCTACGGTTGTCGTCCCGCTTGCTTTTCCAGGTTTTGTCTCTCTGAGAGTCCGGCGGGGACTCTTGCTTCGAGCGTTCCAGCATTTGGACTTTCTTGGTTAGCTCCTGAAATGTCTTGAGGCCCGCTGTACACAAGAATGGGACCATCCAATTGCTGAGGTTTCCAATGAGAAGGCTGACGGACTGGTCCTACTCCAGCGGCGGTTCGCACTTGACTGTGAGATTACGCCATTGGGGCGATAAAGTCGGTGTTGCTTTCATTCTTTCCCCGCTTGGTCCTCACAAGGTCGGCAATGGAGATTTTATCACTGACACTCATGAACCTTTGCCGAAACAGGGACTCCATTTGGGAAAAGGTAATGACGGACCCGTCCGGTATACTCGCATACCAGTCGAAGGCGACGCCGGTCAGGCTGTTGACAAACTGACGAAGAAGGAGCGCGTCATTGCCCCCTGTATTTCCGCACGATGCTTTGAAGTGGGCGACGTGCTGGTTTGCATTCCCCGTTCCATCAAATCTTCCGAACTTAGGAATGACGTAGCCGCTTGGGAACTCAATCAGATCGTACTGCGCGGGATATGGCCGCCCACTACTGCCGATTTCTTTCTGAGCTTCAGCTTCGGCCACCAATGTTTTAACCTTGCTGGTGACCAAATCCATTATCCGATCCTGTGTTAGCGGGATAGTGCTATCTGGGGCCAAGGCGTCCCCAGAAGCAGAATATGGCCGGCTTTCATTCAGCTCGACCAGTCTTGGTCCTAAAGGAACAGGTATTGGCTACCTCGGATTGTCATCACCCGGCTGATTAGTAGTGGCTTGTGTCTGATTGGGAGGCGCTCGAGCAATTTGAGCTGTAAGCTGCATCACCACGTTCGTTAAGTCGTCAATCTTCGAATAGAGCTTGGCCATCTCTTTATCTTTGCTCCTGAGTTGTTTTCGAAGCTCTTGAAGCAGCTCTTGCTCCGCAGTCCTGGGGCGGAAAGTCGGCTCTTCCTCGCTGTCCGAGCTTGATTCTGCATGGACCGAAGGGCCCTTCTGCCTATCATCCTTATCGAGAGGGTTTTCTTCATCCAGCGGGGGCGGCTGTTCTTGTGCAGTGGCAACCACATTCAGGCTAGATTGGGCTTGGGATGTGGTGGCCCCATCCTTGCTTTTGCTACGAAGGTTGTCGCTGGGGCGCCCGCCCGCCATATAGACCGTATGTATGATATATCCGGCCATCTTTCTATCATTGGCAGCTGATTTCACGGATCGCTGTCTTGACCCCCTTGTTTCGGTAGCTGGTAGTCGATTGAAGGCGGCTGGCCTAACCAGGTTCTTGAATGGTGCTGGCGCTTCTATTCTGGATTTGCCTCGCTGCTTTCGTGCGGCACAGAGCGCCTGATAGACCCTTGAAGAGACAGTTTCATACTTTTTCTGTTGGGGCCGGGACACGTCTCTTTGTAGCACTGTTCGGACCGCTGTCTTCTTGATTCTGGCGGTCATGGCGTTTTTCTGAACCCACTTCAGAGGCTCGAAGGAATTGCTGATTCTTACGTCCGACTCATCCGTCGTCGCAGGGCAATCCTGTACTTGGAACTTCACACGATTCTATTTGGCTGAAGCCCTGGCCCACTTGTTGGCTCGATACCTGAGCCGCTTCTGCCTTAACTTTTCTGTTCTAAGCACCTGGCAGACTTCGGCTCTTTGGGAAGACGCCGCAGACCGGTTGATGGAGGGCCTTGGAGATACGCCCGATTGTATATTTGTTGGAGTCATCGCCTGAGCTCGTCCGCAACATTTGATGTTGCCCTTTGTACCGAAGTTCTTGCCCCCCGCTGGAGCACCAGGGAGTCGTTCAGACACCATCTTAAGTTTCGGTTGTGGAGCCTTGGCGATCACGACATTCGGCCTCTTACCCCTTGAGACCGGCTTGGCCACCTGTTCCGCCGGGATCTCCGCCATATGAGCGCTTCCGGCAGGGTAGATGATGACGGAGCCAAACTGGCGGGGCGGTTCCTCCCACTGTCGACTGATGCTTGCGGGGAGAACCACACGAGCGTTGATCTTGACCACGTACGGAATCGGGTCACGTTGGAAGGTGAATTCGTCTGGGGAGACATTGTCGTTGAAAGTTGATTGCTGCACGAAAAGAAAACATCATTTCAGTATAGGCAATCAATACGTATATTGATTGAGTTCGCATGAACGTTTAACCCGAAATATGGGAGGAGAGATTTGTCCCACCGGGCGTGCCAGAATCTGTAGGGTGTTTTTCATCACCCCATTGAGATGGGAATACGCGCGCGCTTGCCAGGCGTACTACAGATTCCCCCTGCCTAGGGTAGGCCGGGGTTTAATGATTGTAGGGATCTGAATCTCCGGCAGCCGCGGACTAAGCTGCCGTTAATTACCCCTCACCTTTGGAGCGAGGGAACCTCCGATTGAAGGGTTAAACTGGTCATGCGAACTCAATGTGCAGTGTGCGTGTGTGTTGTTTTGGAGGGGGTGTTTGAATATATCGGGAGCCACGTAGAGTTTTTACGGGGGGCCCGCTACCCGGATAGCGGGCTGGGCGTCAAGGGGGCTAGCAGCCCCCTTGCGGGGTGCGGGGCAGTGTCGTGGAGTATGTGTATGTGTACATTTGTATACATATGTATATATATACATGTATATATAAATAAAGGGGAAAAAGACATCTAAAGGATGCGTGGGGCCAGCGTCTAGGCGCTTGAGCACAAGCGTGCCACGTGTCGGCACGTGGGCGCTTTGCGCTCAAGCGCAGAGTGCTGGAGTGCAACGCGCCACGTGTCGGCACGTGGGCGCTTTGCGCTCGGACGCTGGACGCTTGAGCGCAAGCGTGCCACGTGTCGGCACGTGGGCGCTTTGCGCTCGAGCGCAGAGTGCTGGAGCGCAACGCGCCACGTGTCAGCACGTGGGCGCTTTGCGCTCGGACGCTGAGCGCTTGAGCGCAAGCGTGCCACGTGTCGGCACGTGGGCGACTTGCGCTCGAGCGCTTGCGCTGGAGTGCAAGAGCGCCACGTGACGGCAGAGGGGTGACTTGCGCTCGAGCGCTTGCGCTCGAGCACAAGCGCGCCACGTGTCGGCACCGGGGTGACTTGCGCTCGAGCACTTGTGTTGGAGCGCAAGAGCGCCACGTGTCGGCACGGAGGCGACTTGCGCTGGAGCGCAAGAGCGCCACGTGTCGGCACGTGGGTGCTGTGCGCTCGAGCGCGAGCGCTTGAGTGCAAGCGTACCACGTGTCGGCACGTGGGCGCTCTGCGCTTGAGCTCCGGCAAGAAAAAGAGGCTTTTAGCCTAAAAGATTTCTCTGAAGAGAAATCAGAGAGGAGTTGGACTCCTGAGTGTATTCTTCTTCTTTTTTTTGGGTTAAGTGAAAAGGGTTCTTCTCCTTCCTCCTATGTTAGCTGGATCTTGAAGATCAATAGATGTGAGATCTCAAAATCTCTCCTTTTAGGGATCTGAAGACAGATCCAAGTTCCCCTTTGTGGGTTTTGTGGTGAAAAACTATTTCGTTTTTGAAAAGGGAGAGTAAAACTCTTGATTTAATTCGAAAGAAAGAAGAAGGTTTTGGAACCTTGAAGAAGGAAGAAAGATCTCAGATCTGAAACTTTTTTGGAGAGAGGAAAGTTGTTAGATATTTTCATTATCTTTGCCTTTATAGGCCATACACTTTATACATAGCCCCTTGGGCTTCACAAAATGGCATTTTGCCTATCCCATGGCTCATGTGCCATTTCTTTTTGCACATAAGCCATGGGCTTTACAAAAATTTGGCTTTATGCCTATTCTTCTTACATTTGTCCAGAAAATAAAAATAAAAGAAATACAACAAAAATGTTTATTACAAAAATTTTATCTTGGCATGGTGGGAGGCCGGCCGCTTCATGTTCGGGCTCGACCCGGGCGTGGGCCCACTGGATCTGGGCTTGGGCCCACTTGGCTTGGGGTTGACTTTGATTTTGACTTGGTCAACCGGGGTGTAAATTTTTACCCCAACAACAGGCACGTGATTGCAATGATTGAGGGAGGACCTATTCCAGTAGGATAGTCTTACTCAAGATGATAGTATGCTATTTGGTTTATCTTTATCATCGTGTACTGCTTTAGGTGACCTTACAGGTCACTATTACACGTTGATAGAGCCCCTAGGATTCTTGCTTGACTGCCAGCAGTATGAGGGAGATCATATATGTGAGAGCTGGTAGTCTATAAGCACATCCTTAAAAGGTCCCTGGTCATGGGAGTTTCGAGATAGGGCATCGATACTCCAGAGTAGACTAGTGTATACAGTCGAGACCCCGACGAGGGGCGGTGGCCGGTCTCACAAGCCACTAGTGTCAGTTGGTTCACCTAAGATGTATACAGGTGCTCATTGGGTTATGAGTACACCGGACAGGACTCGCCGGGAACATGCTAGTTGGTCTTATACCTGACGTCAGATAGCAGTTCCCTGGTGACATGTGTATAGATTAGTCCATCGACCTGAGATCGTCATTTGTCTCGTGTGAGTTCCCACTGTGCTTTGATTACTACCCTACCATGCTCAAAGAAGACGTGCAAACAGGTTTTAGTTAGGTATAGTCCCGAGCCACATGGAGGCAGTGAGCGGATCTGCAAGGGTTCGTCTCTCCCGGTATTGGGGGTGAGGTCACGCTGTGTCTAGGAGAGCCATTACACGAAGTCCTTGGCCAAGGCAGAAGATTTACTGGTAGGTATTCCAGTAGTATCTCAGGGTGTTTTGGGCTACACTCCGACACGACTTGTACCGCTTTTGGGGGTCTGACTTTTACCAACCCTCTAGGCCCGCCATGCGATGCTCATAGACGAATGGATCGGACTATACGGATATTGTCACTGACAGGATCAGTACGGTGTCAGGATGAGTTCGCTCATCGACGTCTCTTTTGGTCAATAGCTGGTAGCCCGTTACGTATGGCTAATACCTCTGACGTGCTAGTGGTTAAATCCACGGCCAAAGTATTGACGAGTCTTTAGAGTCCCCCACAGACAGTTTCTCAAGTTTCGGGCGAAACGGTGTAGAGGCCGTATGGAGATATGGCAGGGTTCGATCATATACGTGCGGTATTGCACAGATCATGATCGGACGGATAATACTAGCGGGCTTTGGTTTAAGCCGGATCCTAGTATTGTACAGTGTAGATTTTGTCTCATTGCATTTGTATTCGGTCGCAATATAAATGCGGGTATATATACAGTCGCGGGGTTTTTCCTGTAATTTATTACGGGATCGTTTTTCTGAGGTTGGCAGTTTGCTTTCCGTTTCGGCCATTTTCCTTTGTTTCTTTCATTTGCTGAAAATTGTTGTGGAGGGGGTTATCTGCAAATGTGCAATTTATTATGATGAAGACTTTTGGGTGGCACATGATGTATCATGATGGTTCTTGTTTGAGGTTGACTCTTACTTCATCATTACTCTCTTTATATGATGGGTTATTGATTGGACTTTGTAGTGAGGATATTTCATCATCATCACTTTTTCTCTCTCTTGCATGATAATTGCCCATTCCCTCCTCCTCTCTTTCTTGGGCCGGCCACATCTAGGGGGGTGTCACAATTTTGGGTGTGGCATTTTGTTTCTCATTTTTGCTTGTAAAGGCTCTCTAGTTCGTCTCCAAAAAGTCTATTCTTCACCTCCACCAAAATGGTAACTTCACAACCTTTTGAGACAAAGAAATCCACACTTAGCCTACAGCATTTTTAGACACGTCGACTCGCCAACTTCGTGCCCGAGTTGCCTCGGTCCAGAGGTGGGAGCCCGTAAAAGAATCCGGCGATGTGGTGCCCTTCCGACGAGGTGATGAAGACTGGAGATTCCGCGGGAAGATCGGGACGACGACGAGAAGACCGAAGGACACGGATCGCTCGGTATATCTCTCTACCCCTTCTCTAGTTTGCTAAGAGTAGGTTAATGGCCCGATCCAGGATTTTAGTGCGCGGTGGTGCCGGTTTACAAGTTTCGTAAAAGTATCGTTTCCGCATTTTGGCCTCGGATTGACGGCAGGTGCGCCGCCGTGCACTTACAATTTTTTCATCATGTTTGTCTTTGTAGGCTACACACTTTACGTATAGCCCCTTGAGCTTTGCCAAATAGCACTTGTGCTACCCATGACTTATGTGCTTATCTCTTTTTGCACTTAAGCCATGGGGTTTACATAATTTTAGCTTTTTGCCTATTTTATAAACATTTATTTCTATATATATATATATATATTATATATATATATATATATATATATAAAGAATTACATTTAACCAATTTATGGCTTCATTTCTTTTGTCATGGGGCCGGTCCCTTCCATGCTCGGTCTTGACCTGGGCTTGAGCCCAGTTGGCTTGGGGTTGACTTTAATTTTGACTTGGTCAACCGGGATGTAATTTTTGACCCCAACAAAGTGCCCCCATCATTAAATGCACACCGCGTATGTGGGTTGTGTGCATGAAATTGATGGATCTTATTCTATATTGAACTTGATTTAATTGGGTTCCATTTTGACGACGTGGAGGGTCAATGCTTCCTTTTTAGCGACTTGGACGGTCGATACTGCCCTTTTTGGGACTTAGACGGTCGGCGCTGCCATTTTTGCGACTTGGACGGTCGGCGCTGCCCTTTCAGCGACATGGACGGTCGGTGCTGCCCTTTCAGCGACTTGGACGGTCGGTGCTGCCCTTTTAGCGACTTGGACGGTCGGTGCTGCCCTTTTAGCGACTTGGACGGTCGGCGCTGGCCTTTTTGCGACTTGGATGTTCAGCGTTGTCCTTTTTGCGACTTGGACGGTCGGCGCTGGCCTTTTTGCGACTTGGATGTTCAGCGCTGCCCTTTTTGCAATTTGGACGGTCGATACTTCCCTTTTTGCAACTTAGACGGTCGATGATTTGATTTGACTTGCTCCGCTTTCTACGGTGTCAGGATTGATTTGTTTGATTTGATTTATTTTTGGAGTTCCCTACCCGTCCAACGGGACTTTTGAGCTTGGAAGCGCTACCGGGTGGGACATCAATTTGATCTGTTTGACTTCTGCCTTATTTGGCAAGACTTTTGAAATTGAGAGCAACTTGGAATTTGGATTTTGTTTGGCATCAGTATTGCTGCACTGGAATAATGTCAGGAGCAACTTATCATTTGCCCTGGAAAGACTTGGGATTCGGGTTTTTGGGTCGGCATCAGCGTTACTATCACTAGAGCACAAGTGCTAGGAGCAATTCATCATTTGCCTTTTCCTGTTGGGGAGCGATGGCTTAGGAGACAGGTTTAGGTCCCTATCACTTAAGGCTTTTCAATTTTATGAGCCGTAAAGATCTCATAAAAGGATTTTCTCCCTACGAGTCGAAAAGATCTTGTAGGTGTACTTTCTCCTTAGGAGTCGTGGGAGCTCCTAAGTGTGTTGCTCCTTTGTGCGTCGTAAGGATCTCACGCGGGAATTTTCTCCTCACAAAGTCGAGAGGACTTTTGCGAGTGCATTTCATCACTTTTTCATGAGTTTGCGCCCTTTTGGGTTTTCACAAATTCGCCGGGGGTCCTGCTGTTTTTACTTACGGAGCCCTTTCGGGTTTTCATCCGTGCCCGTTTTGCTTGTAGACATACCTTTTTTTGGCGGATCTTCATTGCTGGTGGAACTTTAAATGTAGTCTCGCCGGTAAGACTTAGGAGAGATTGGGATCGTTTTACACCTGTGGATTGTATATGGTTTTGCATAATGTATGATCCAGACCGTAGGACCGGGAGAATTTTGGGACTTTGTTGGCGTCTACATCGCTGTACTGGAATATGGTACCAAGAGCGACTCATCATTCGCCGTTGGAATATGGGATTTGGAATTTGGTTGGCGTCTGCATCGCTACACTGGAATATGGTACCAGGAGCGACTCATCATTCATCGTTTGGGGATTTAGATTTTGGTTGGTGTCTGCATCGCTGCGCTGGAATATGGTACCAGGAGCGACTCATCATTCGCCATTTGGGGATTTGGATTTTGGTTCATATCTGCATCACTGCACTGGAATATGGTACCAGGAGCGACTCATCATTCGCCTTTTTTTTTTACCGCGATTGCTCTATCATTTCAGCTCTTCTTATCGCGAAGGTCGTGATTGCCTTATCATTTTGGCTATTTATTCGCGGTTGCCACATCATTTCAGCATTATTTTTCATCTATATTTTACTCGTTGATTTTTATTGTGAGTTGCCCCATCATTTCGGCTTTTTTCTTTTATTTACACTTTTTATATTTACACACATTTTTTTCACACTCCCAGTTTAACGACTTGTGGGTTATATGTTCCCAGTTTATCGATATGGTGGTCAACTGTTCCCAGTTTAATGACGTGGTGGTCAACTGTTCCCAGTTTAATGACGTGGTGGTCAACGGTTGGAGCGTGGGCTTGATTCTGCAGGGACCACGGGCTCCTTTGGACTGATTTCATAAGCGGGCTCTTCGTCGTCTAGATCGAGACGGTGTTGGATGGCAACAACCACGTCATCATCATGGCTATAATGTGTAGGAAGACTTGTTCCTCTGGGCTCCATCATGTAGACCGTATGAGCTATATACCCATCTACCGCTTCTTCATTGGCAATATTGCTCGTTTGGCTCTTAGCTTGTTGCCTTAGTCCGCTCTTTTCAAGGAAAAGCAGATGTCTGAGAGAATCAGATTCTCAAAAGACTTCGGTCTCCGTTTCTATAAAATTAGCGGTCGCAACTTGATTGTTTGGTAACACGTCTGTAGACAGTTCTATCTCTCCTGCCTTGTATTTCTTTTCGACCTAATCTTTGAAGATGAAGCAGTCCTCAATGGTATGACCTATCACTCTGTGATAGGAGCAATATTTGGGGTTGTCGGTCATATTCGCTTCTTGCGGTCTCTTTGATTCTGGCAGTTGTAGACCATTTCTTAGGGCGTCCTTGAATATCTTGTGGAGTTTTTCCCTTCTGAAATAATATACCTTATCCAGTTTCTCTTTCAGAGGTGATTCCCCTCCCCCTCCCAACACCGGTTTTCTTGGTTTTTTGGTATTAGGTTCGCCTGCTTTCTGCTTACGATGTTCGGTGTATGTATCGGAGGGACTGGAGGCTGATCATATCCGTTTTTCGCGATGGCGCTCCGCTCTTGAGCTGAAGGGGGTATCAGTTGGCTGCCTCCGGGTATCAATCCCTGGCTCATGAACCAAAATTTAATTTTGATGTAATTGCAATCGGGCAGCTTGAGTCATGAGGTCTGCCGCGACGTTTGCCAGTTCATCAACCTTAGACGGGACCTTGGCTAACTTCTCATTCCTGTCCTGAAGCTTCCTTTGAAGCCATCGGAATAATGCTTGTTCTATAGATCCAGATATGACAATTGGGTCATCCGTATTTCCTGGGTTCAATTCCGCAGGAACTACGAGCTCCTTTAGCTTATCGGCCTGAGCAGGCTCTTCATCATTTAGACCGAGCCGATGCTGGGTAGCATCAACCATATCATCACCATGGCTGTGAAGCATAGGAGGGTTCATTTCTTCATGTCCGACCATGTAGACAGTGTGGACCACATATCTAACCATCTCTTTATCTTTGGCGGCTGATTTTTCAGACCATCATCGCAGACCTTCCTTCTTCTGGAAAGGACAGGCGACTGAAGACGGTTGGCCCGGCTGGGTCCTTAGACGGTGCTGTCCAGATCGTAGCTTTCTTGACCCTCACGATCATGGAATTCTTCTGAACCAATTTCAGCGGTTCAAAAGAGTTAGTGAGATTTACAGCCGTTTCAGCTGTCGTTGCTGGGTAACCTCGTTCTTGGAACTCTACGACGTTCAAATCAGCGGGAGCCCTAGCCCTTTTGTTGGCTCTATATCTGAGCCTTTTCTATCTTGCCTTCTCGATTTTGAGGTCTTGACGGGCATCCGTCATCCAAGAAACCATCATGAGTCAATTACCGGGGAGCTTAGAGAAGATATCCGATTGAGCAGTTGTCAGGGGCACCGCTGGAGGTTGGCCGAGATACCTTATTGCTTTATTGGTGTTGATGGCCTTGCCCCCAGCTGGGGCCAAGGAATGTCATTCAAACACCGACTTGCATTTGGACAGTGGTGCCCTCAAGATCACCACATTTGGCCTCCTGCCTTTCAATGCCGGTCTATCTGTTGCTGGAGCTTGAGGAGCAAAGATGGCGCTAGCTGACAGGAAAAGAATAGAGCCAAATGGTAGAAGCGGCTCCTCCCACTGTCGCCCGAGACTGGCTGGGAGGACCGTCCTTGTGTCCATCTCCATCGTGTAGGAGTTGGGAGCTGTGTCGAGAGCTGAGCTTGTCCTTGGAGACATTTTTGCTGCGTCTAAATATTGCAATTGGAAACTGTTAACCTACACAAAGAAGCATAATTTTAGTACAGGCAATTGATATGTATATTAATTGAGTTTGCATGAACGTTTAACCCGAAATATGGGAGGAGAGACAGGTCCCACCGGGAGTGCCAGAATCTGTAGGCTGTTTTTCGTCACCCCATTGAAATGGGAATACGCACGCGCTTGTCAGGCGTACTACAGATTCCCCCTGCCTAAGGTAGGCGGGGGTTTATTGATTGCAGGGATCCGAATCTCCGGCAGCCGCGGACTAAACTGCCGTTAATTACCCCTCACTTTTGGAGCGAGGGAACCTCCGATTGATGGGTCGAACTGGTCATGCGAACTCAATGTGCAGTGTGCGTATGTATGTCTTGAGGGATTTTGGGATACATCGGGGGCCTCGCAGAGTTTATGGGGGTCCCTCTACCCGGATAGCGGGTTAGGAGTCAAGGGGGCTAGCAACCCTCTTACGGGATGTGGGGCATCGCCTGTTAGAAAAATTTTCCAACGAGGGACATGTTTTGGGTGTGGAGAGCATGGAAAATGAGGGGTGAGGAGCGTCTTAAAAGAAGCGTGCATGGCGCATGGGCGCTTGGCGTCCGTAGGTCACATGCCAAGCACGAGGGAGCTTGGGGCCCGCGGGTCATGTGCCAAGCGCTTGGCACCCACGGGTCAAGTGCCAGGCGTGTGGGCACTAGGCGCCTGTGGGTCACATGCCATGCACGCGACCGTTGAACGCCAGCAGGTCGCGTGCGTGGTACACGACCGCTGGGCGCTCACGGGTCATGCGCCTTACACGTGACCGCTGAGCGCTGAGCGCTCGCAGATCCCGTAAGGCGCACGTGGGCGCTGAGCACCCGCGGGCCACGTACCCTACACGCAACCGATGGGCACCCGCGGGTCGCGTACATGGCACGCAACCGCTGGGCACCCGTGCGTCGCGTGCATAGCACGCGACCGTTGGAAGCACCAGAGGAAAAGGGGCTTAGCCCGTGGGCTAGGAGTTGAACTCCCAAGAGATTATGTATAGATTTGGAGTTAAACTCCTAAAAGGATATTGTTTATAGAGTTAAACTCCAACAGAACTTGAATGGAGTTAAACTCCTAGAAATCTTTGAAGATGATCGGAGGGGACCCCTTTCTTCTCCCCTTTAGCCCTAGATCTTCTTTTGAGCCTTGGATCTTCCCGGAATGGGATTTTTGGAAAAGAGTCTCATTCTTCCTCCTCTCCGTCGGCTGGATCTTGAAGAAGAAGAGGGGCGAAACTCAAAAATCTCCTATTTAGGGATTTGATGAAAGATCTGAGTTCCCCTTTAATGCTTTTATGGTGAAAAACAGTTTCTTTTTGGAAAAAGAGGGATTGAACTCTTGAATTAATTCAAAAGAAAGAAGGTTTAGAACCTTAAGAAAGGAGGCACAAACCCTAGAATTTGATAGGATAAAAAGTTGTCTTTGATTTTTTCATCATGTTTGCCTTTATAGGCTACACACTTTACATATATCCCCTTTAGCTTTGCCAAATGATACTTGTGACACCCCATGCCTTATGTGCATATCTCTTTTTGCATATAAGCCATGGGGTTTACAAAATTTTGGCTTTTTGCCTATTTTACATACATTTATTTATATATATATAAAGAATTATATCAAACCAATTTATGGCTTCATTTCTTTTGTCATGGGGCCGGTCCCTTCCATACTCAGTCTTGACCTGGGCTTGGGCCCACTTGGTTTGGGTTGACTTTGATTTTGACTTGGTCAATCGGGGTGTAATTTTTGACCCCAACAAGTACCTTTCGGCTGGTTCTCCATGTACAAAGATAGATTAGATATTCATTTCAATATTGTTTCACAGCATTGAAATGATTATCTATTCTATTACAGTATACTTGAAGAACAGTAGGGAGGTGCTGCTGAAATTTTCTCAAAATGGATGAAAGTACAAGCAAATGGATGTCTGCTCTATACATTCTTAATGGGATAGAAACCTTACCTCCGACAGTCATTACCGTCAACATCCAATATAGAGCCGTTAATATCATCATCATCTTTTTTGGAAGAAAAATCCAGCTTCCGAACTATGAGCATTTGCTCCTGGTCCCTGATAATCTTCATAACCATCGAGAATGGTCTCTGAATATCTTAAACCGTGTGATATTGTTAAGAACGAAAAGCTCTTCAAATTGCATACTTTATTTAGTTTATTATCAATGAAGAAGGATGAATATGTATAACAATGTAGGGACATATAATAGGGTTTAAATCATATGAACAACTCATAGTTGAGATCGATAATCTTATACACGCGCGCGTGCATGTGCTTTTAGGATCGGTTAACGAGACATTGTTGTCATTCTCGTTCTTTGTCAATAAACATCTCGTTCTTAACTTTCTCAATATTTTCACCATCAAAAACTAACTTTCTCTTCCCTTTTGTTTCATACCTCGACCTCTCTAGCCCCAAAGTCTCTGATTCAAGCACCGATTCCATAATTTCATTACTTTTTCTATTTATGAAACTTATAATTTATATGTTATACAGTCTAATATGGCCCATGAGTACATCAAAGTTAAGGACTGAATGTACGTGGATCGGCAACAACACACAAACCCTAAGTTCATCGTAGGAGTTGCTGCTTTCATTGAATTTTCATGCGAACATCATAAGGTCGTGTTAGGAAAGATATTTTGTTCGTGCGACAGGTGTAGGAATAAGATGTACCAGAAGATAGGGAAGGTAGAGCTTCACATCATTAAATATGATTTTACTAGATTTTATACAACTTGGTTATATCATGGGGAAAAGAAGAAGACGATAATGCGGCGGAAGAAGAAGAAAAAGATAAATTCTTTTAAGGAGAGAAAATGGAGGATATGATAGATACTGCTCTCGGTGATATTAATCCTACTGAAGAAGACCTTCCTTCCACAGCGTGTGGATAAGTATGAGAAGTACATGAATGATGCTAAGAGACCAATTTATGAGAATGCAAAATATTTTACACTATCATGGTTTGTCCATCTTTTCCAGATTAAGTGTCTAAATAGATGGAGCAACAAATTATTCACGATACTTCTCAAGCTCCTAAAAAATTCTATGCCCTCAGAAAATAACGTGTCTAAGAGCTGGTACGAAGTCCAAAAGATGATGTCTAATTTAGGTCTGAAATGTGAGAAAATTTATGCATGTCTTAAAGATTGTGCACTATACCGGAAAGAGAATTCAAATTGAAAGAGTGTCCCACCTGCGAAAAGGACTGGTAAAGCCGAAAGTATCTGATTAAAAGGTAGATATACTTGTCAAGGTAGCACGATATTTTTCCATAACACAGAGACTGCGAAGGCTATTCAAGTGTAAGAAGACAGCGGAGGCAATGATTTGACATCACCGTGCTTCTCTAAATGAATATGAAAGAATGAATCATCCAAGAGATTCGCCGGCATAGAAGGATTTCGATAGAAGGCACCCAATATTCAACAGTGATTCTCGCAATATCAAGCTCGGACTGGCAAGTGATGGATTCTGCCCATTCAGTTATATGGGTGGTAATCACAGCACATGGCCCGATATAATGATGGTTTATAATCTATCTGTAAGTCCACGTTACCCATCCCGGTGCTTACGGGGAGGCGGAACAGGTAACAAACATATTTTTAACACAAGGTAACATGGACTAAAAATGGAGGATTGTAACGTTTTAAAAATAATTAAATAAATAATTAAATGAATAAAAGTGTTTAAGTGAATTTTAGGATTTTCGGTAAAGTAAAACGTATTTTTCGTAAAACCAAACCGTGATTTTTTTTCATTATAAATTCAAAAGTACCTATTTGTTTATGTAATTACTAGTAAATAGTGTTTATTTAGCCACTTATAAATTTTTGGTTTAATTAAAAAAATTTCCTAAATTAATTATTTTAAATATTAACATAAGCTTTATTTTTACACTAAATTAGTGTAAATTACAAATTTAAATGGTTTTAATTTGTAAAAATGAACCATGGCATATTAGAATTTAGTGTGTATCATGCAAAAATTATTTGCAAATTTTTCCTAATTTCTAGAGCTTTCTTGAGTTGCTATAGTAAATAAATAAATAAATAATTAATTAAACCATGAAAAGACTTTAAATGATGATTCTTTCTTGAAACTTCCACACTTTTCTTCACTCTTTTCTCTTTCTCCCTCCCCATGGCCGGCCACAACTCATCCATGGCAGCCCCCCCCATTTTCCACCTCATTTTTATTCAAAAATCATCAAAAATACATCAAAAATTCAATTAAAATTCCACAAAATCATATATATTTTCATACCCTTTATTCTCTACTCTTCTTTACATGGAATTTGGAGTGGGAAAGCATGTATTTTTTAGGCTTATTTTCAAGTTTGGACATGAGGTTGTGGAGGTACCCCTCACGTGGACTGCGGGCGATGAAGAGGAGGATGGCGACACTGTCTTCGGCAGACATGGACCAGGTGAGTAGATGTATATCTACGGGGGGAAGTCGGGTGGATGGCGTTTAGCACCCCCGCAACGTAGAATAGGAATAGTACTCAGTGACATTAGGAAACCCGATGTGACCCTAAATTCTTACCGAGCAGGACCCTAGTAATGACCCTAGGCGGGACTAGACTGATTTAGGAAAACCATACCTGAGGATGAATACTTTGGGAAAGGTTCGTAGGTTTCTGATAGAAACATACACGAACACACTAAAACTTGACTTGGCGTATACGTATATGTGTGTATATATAAAACTAGGTATAGGTGTATATATATACACCACACGTATATGGGATTCATTGATGTGATATGATATCCGAGGTATGATGAAACAGTATAACTGGGCTTGATGCCGTGATTCTTGACTATACAGTCGTAATATAGTGTTAGCGGATCATTAGAGAATGAGATAATGAACATGCATATATAAATTATAAAGAGTGGTGGTGATATTGATGTACATGGGACGCTAGAATAGTACCCGGACTGTAACTGGTGATTGATCACAATATGATATATGTATAACTTGATTTCGACATTATATTGGTGTGACCTGATGCCGATATCATATGAGTATGACTTAATCACAATATGATACATATGACATTATACGAATGAGGAGACACCTAGGAGATACTTGACCGTACCCCGACATTGGGATGCCGTACGATGGATTTTACCGTACGAGGCTTAGATTTGATGATTGATCCGCACTCTTGATTCGAGGAAGCCGTACTACGTACGTGACGCTGTTGAGGCGGGATCGCCGACTATTAGAGATATTGATTCAGACCTTAGGTAGACTCAAGTTTCTTACTGACTAGTCTATTAGGTTTAGTTCCTTAGGATGTTAGATGGACACTGGTTTAGGTTCGACTCACATAGTGGTAGTTGTACTCGTATCTCGCAGAGGAGCGGATAATGCACGTCTGTATTTACATTCATACTGTAATCATCATGGTGCATGTCTTTTATATGTTGCTATAATCAGTATAACCTTTACCTGTTAGGACACCAGCACCATTACCGATAATGCGCATATTCCACGCACACTTATTTGCCGGCTCACACACATCATCATCGGTAATTGCTATGTCACGTACACTTTAGATCATATTATCTTTTATTGATAGAATCAGTTAACAATTAAACCGATGTAATATTGTGATCACTCTCTGATGTTAAGTATAAGACATGACATTCATTACTTAGACATTCATGCATTCATATTTTCGTGTTATCATGCAGTATTATGGGCATATGCCGACACTTGTCATATAGTTACTCATGATTTTGAGATTTGGATTTCTATGAGATTTCTGGATTTTTTGGGAAAACCGCAAAAATATATAAAAACTTCTTTCTCTCTCCTCTTCTCTTTTTTTTAAATAAGATGCGGTTTTCTCGTGATGTATGAGTCGTCCACCATGAGTATTTCATGTTTTCTGTTGGATTTCGAGACCCGATTCGAGGAGTGGATGAACCGTCTCGGGTACATGGTGGGCCCGGTATGGTACCCCGGGACAAGAAGATCGAGTTGTAGACGATGAGCCTGTCAGGGGAAGGCTACCTACCGGTGATGTCTGGCGCGGCGGATATCCGGAGGATACCGACCGTTGTCGTGAGATTTGATGATATGGGCCGATCCGGACTGACAGAGCCCGAGATAATGAGACTTGAGATTACATGTGTTGTGTCGATGTTTGACACGGATTTCCATGGGTTTCATTATTGAGATTTCAGATTCTTATACACATTCTACTATGATAATAGCTAAAGATTTCTTATACATATATATCTGGATTTCAGGATTTGTTACTTTACCTTCATGGTGCATTCATTTCATTCATATGACATAGTATTATATGAGGCACTGACATGACACGGAGTATTTGCACTTACACGTAGTATTACCCTGCTATTACTAGATGATTGGGATATTATAGTGTATTATTATTATGACCTAGGATAGCGTCGTGCATTCGATTTCTTTTCGTAGATGTCTTCTACTCACGAGTTGGCAACTCACCCCCGTTGTGCCAAATTCTTTACAGGTTCGATGTACAGGTTTCCGTGGCAGCTTGTTGGCACATCTTTTCTTCAGGGTGATTTGCACGGTAGGTTGGTTCACTTGTATCCGAACCACCATTGTACTTTTATTCATTCATTTGTATCTAGTAAGCTCCATCAACCATATTTGTATTACTTGATAAGTTATTGGACCAGTCTTTTACTTAGACCTTAGAGTCGCGCCT
The DNA here is from genome assembly GCA_030015575.1 of Agapanthus africanus. Taxonomy (NCBI): domain Eukaryota; kingdom Viridiplantae; phylum Streptophyta; class Magnoliopsida; order Asparagales; family Amaryllidaceae; genus Agapanthus; species Agapanthus africanus. The sequence continues at coordinate 519,547,532 of CM057343.1, forward strand.
GTATTATTCTGATCTGGTGGTTTTGTTTTCTTTTGAGTTTGAGCCTTGCCTACTGGCGTTGTATATTATTGTGCTTGTTGTGGTTGTTTCCGCCTGTTGGCGTTGATGCTAGCACCCGTTTGGGGATGCTTTTTATTGTTTATTCATATTATACTTGTTGTACCCGTTTGGGGGCCAGTTTTTACAGAGAAGACTCTGCCGAAATTTTTGGTAAAATTTGCTGATGTTTTTTTTTACTTGTTTTCTTTTCTTTTCTTCTTTTTCTTCTTTTATGGTTTAGATCTCTGGGCTTCGGCTTACTTAGGTCATGTGGCGCCTCTAGACGCTTCGTAATCTAAGTGCCGGTCACGTTTCGTACTTTCGGGTCGTGACAAAGTTGGTATCAGAGCGCTAGGTTTAACCCTGTATAAGTCTAGGTGACCCTTGGTTGATGGAGTAGGCGATTTAGGTAGAGTAACGTACCGTGGGTATGGTCCGCGGCATACTTACGATACGCTACTCTGCTTAAGGAGCCTTAGGATGTACATTGTTTGCACCGTATTTCATTCGTTCCTTTGATCTATCTTCATCGATGTCGGATGGTGGTTTCTGTTACCACGGGCAGAGGGAGCTGCGGCTCGAATGCGATAACCATTAGAGTATTGGTTATTCTTGAGGATTGAAGCATTGCTTAGCGTGCGGATGAAGGGTATTCACATGCTGTCCGGATGAAGTTAAAGGGTTCGAACGATTATCAGAAAACCATTTTCCTAAGTTTAAAGTATTCGGAAGAACATGCAGGTATTTCGATGGACCCTCTAGAAGAATGAAACCCTAACTCGACATAATGACCACGAGAACGCCCTTGAACCTTAGGGTTTACGGCAGTTCCGCTGTGCCATTAGTGAGGCTTGGGTTTGCCCTTCTACAGCTGGATCATCGATGCTGGGGTATGTACCGGATATTTTTAAACTGTACTTGAGTGTTGAGCTCTCGGGGAATTATGGGATTTTGATGGATCGATCGAAAAGTTTAATGTAGTCCGGATATCAGGTGAAGGGATCGATTACATGGGAGACTCTAGATATGAGTGTTGCCGTTGGTAGCGCAGTCTGCATAGCTACGAAGAGGCGAGTTTAAAGCAGCCGACATCAGAGGAAAGAGGCGCACATTGACGATAGTGTTTACGATTATGATTTAGTGATTTGAATTTCATATTTTCATTGATTGGATTTTGGTATTTTGAGGACTTTGTTCTACGATTGGTATTTCATGTGTGTACCTTCATTCTATTTGTGTTTCATATATCAGTTGTATTGATATTGTTTAGTACACAACCAGTACACTTGATTTGGTTTTATATATTTGGGATTTTTGATTTGATTTCGTGCATAGGGGTTACACGTGATTTTGACATATGTTTCGACCTAGTTTTCATGCATTTTTGTGCTGTGATTTCGATTTTGATATTCGATGTATGTTTTCGTGCACCATGTGCACCTGATTAGGATTCTTGCGCATACTTGGCGCACTTGATGCGATTTTGTGCACACCAGATGCATTAAATCGGGGTTTTGTGCAGATTAGATGCACCTGATATTGTGTCGTGCACGCCCGTTGCACTTGACAGATATTTTTGGTGCACACCTGTTGCACTTAGTTTTGTTTTGTAGGTATTCATGGTATCTGTAATTGGTTTCGATTTCAGTGCGCACCGGACGCACATGACATTTTATTGATGTGATTGGGATTGATTTTAGTTTGAGCAGTATGTTTTCCTAATTATTATTATTGATTTAGTAACCAGGCGGGACGTGTATATTAAATAAACGATATATATATATATATATAGTTATTTTTTTTAAAATAAACGTCCGCTACTTATGCCGTGACACGTGCATCACACGGCAATTTTCAAAAGGGTTTTTTGTATATTTCCTTATCCAGATATTTGTACAGTTTCACTATGATGCACACTATATATAAGTTGTAGATTGATGTATATTATGTTGGTTTTCATATTGGGTTTTGATATTTTATTCTCGCCATAACTCCGATGATTTCGTTATGCTTGACGGAGTTGATTTTTGTTATGTATTGATGATTTCGGAGCCCCGATGATTTGAGTGTTTTGCTAAATGTTTTAGTATTTGGAGGGGGAGTTTTAATTTAAATTCGGGGACCGAATTTCTTAAAGGGGGGAAGATTGTAACGTTTTAAAAATAATTAAATAAATAATTAAATGAATAAAAGTGTTTAAGTGAATTTTAGGATTTTCGGTAAAGTAAAACGTATTTTTCGTAAAACCAAACCGTGATTTTTTTTCATTATAAATTCAAAAGTACCTATTTGTTTATGTAATTACTAGTAAATAGTGTTTATTTAGCCACTTATAAATTTTTGGTTTAATTAAAAAATTTTCCTAAATTAATTATTTTAAATATTAACATAAGCTTTATTTTTACACTAAATTAGTGTAAATTACAAATTTAAATGGTTTTAATTTGTAAAAATGAACCATGGCATATTAGAATTTAGTGTGTATCATGCAAAAATTATTTGCAAATTTTTCCTAATTTCTAGAGCTTTCTTGAGTTGCTATAGTAAATAAATAAATAAATAATTAATTAAACCATGAAAAGACTTTAAATGATGATTCTTTCTTGAAACTTCCACACTTTTCTTCACTCTTTTCTCTTTCTCCCTCCCCATGGCCGGCCACAACTCATCCATGGCAGCCCCCCCCATTTTCCACCTCATTTTTATTCAAAAATCATCAAAAATACATCAAAAATTCAATTAAAATTCCACAAAATCATATATATTTTCATACCCTTTATTCTCTACTTTTCTTTACATGGAATTTGGAGTGGGAAAGCATGTATTTTTTAGGCTCATTTTCAAGTTTGGACATGAGGTTGTGGAGGTACCCCTCACGTGGACTGCGGGCGATGAAGAGGAGGATGGCGACACTGTCTTCGGCAGACATGGACCAGGTGAGTAGATGTATATCTACGGGAGGAAGTCGGGTGGATGGCGTTTAGCACCCCCGCAACGTAGAATAGGAATAGTACTCAGTGACATTAGGAAACCCGATGTGACCCTAAATTCTTACCGAGCAGGACCCTAGTAATGACCCTAGGCGGGACTAGACTGATTTAGGAAAACCATACCTGAGGATGAATACTTTGGGAAAGGTTCGTAGGTTTCTGATAGAAACATACACGAACACACTAAAACTTGACTTGGCGTATACGTATATGTGTGTATATGTGCGTATATGTGTGTATATATAAAACTAGGTATAGGTGTATATATATACACCACACGTATATGGGATTCATTGATGTGATATGATATCCGAGGTATGATGAAACAGTATAACTGGGCTTGATGCCGTGATTCTTGACTATACAGTCGTAATATAGTGTTAGCGGATCATTAGAGAATGAGATAATGAACATGCATATATAAATTATAAAGAGTGGTGGTGATATTGATGTACATGGGACGCTAGAATAGTACCCGGACTGTAACTGGTGATTGATCACAATATGATATATGTATAACTTGATTTCGACATTATATTGGTGTGACCTGATGCCGATATCATATGAGTATGACTTAATCACAATATGATACATATGACATTATACGAATGAGGAGACACCTAGGAGATACTTGACCGTACCCCGACATTGGGATGCCGTACGATGGATTTTACCGTACGAGGCTTAGATTTGATGATTGATCCGCACTCTTGATTCGAGGAAGCCGTACTACGTACGTGACGCTGTTGAGGCGGGATCGCCGACTATTAGAGATATTGATTCAGACCTTAGGTAGACTCAAGTTTCTTACTGACTAGTCTATTAGGTTTAGTTCCTTAGGATGTTAGATGGACACTGGTTTAGGTTCGACTCACATAGTGGTAGTTGTACTCGTATCTCGCAGAGGAGCGGATAATGCACGTCTGTATTTACATTCATACTGTAATCATCATGGTGCATGTCTTTTATATGTTGCTATAATCAGTATAACCTTTACCTGTTAGGACACCAGCACCATTACCGATAATGCGCATATTCCACGCACACTTATTTGCCGGCTCACACACATCATCATCGGTAATTGCTATGTCACGTACACTTTAGATCATATTATCTTTTATTGATAGAATCAGTTAACAATTAAACCGATGTAATATTGTGATCACTCTCTGATGTTAAGTATAAGACATGACATTCATTACTTAGACATTCATGCATTCATATTTTCGTGTTATCATGCAGTATTATGGGCATATGCCGACACTTGTCATATAGTTACTCATGATTTTGAGATTTGGATTTCTATGAGATTTCTGGATTTTTGGGGAAAACCGCAAAAATATATAAAAACTTCTTTCTCTCTCCTCTTCTCTTTTTTTTAAATAAGATGCGGTTTTCTCGTGATGTATGAGTCGTCCACCATGAGTATTTCATGTTTTCTGTTGGATTTCGAGACCCGATTCGAGGAGTGGATGAACCGTCTCGGGTACATGGTGGGCCCGGTATGGTACCCCGGGACAAGAAGATCGAGTTGTAGACGATGAGCCTGTCAGGGGAAGGCTACCTACCGGTGATGTCTGGCGCGGCGGATATCCGGAGGATACCGACCGTTGTCGTGAGATTTGATGATATGGGCCGATCCGGACTGACGGAGCCCGAGATATTGAGACTTGAGATTACATGTGTTGTGTCGATGTTTGACACGGATTTCCATGGGTTTCATTATTGAGATTTCAGATTCTTATACACATTCTACTATGATAATAGCTAAAGATTTCTTATACATATATATCTGGATTTCAGGATTTGTTACTTTACCTTCATGGTGCATTCATTTCATTCATATGACATAGTATTATATGAGGCACTGACATGACACGGAGTATTTGCACTTACACGTAGTATTACCCTGCTATTACTAGATGATTGGGATATTATAGTGTATTATTATTATGACCTAGGATAGCGTCGTGCATTCGATTTCTTTTCGTAGATGTCTTCTACTCACGAGTTGGCAACTCACCCCCGTTGTGCCAAATTCTTTACAGGTTCGATGTACAGGTTTCCGTGGCAGCTTGTTGGTACATCTTTTCTTCAGGGTGATTTGCACGGTAGGTTGGTTCACTTGTATCCGAACCACCATTGTACTTTTATTCATTCATTTGTATCTAGTAAGCTCCATCAACCATATTTGTATTACTTGATAAGTTATTGGACCAGTCTTTTACTTAGACCTTAGAGTCGCGCCTGTATTATTCTGATCTGGTGGTTTTGTTTTCTTTTGAGTTTGAGCCTTGCCTACTGGCGTTGTATATTATTGTGCTTGTTGTGGTTGTTTCCGCCTGTTGGCGTTGATGCTAGCACCCGTTTGGGGATGCTTTTTATTGTTTATTCATATTATACTTGTTGTACCCGTTTGGGGGCCAGTTTTTACAGAGGAGACTCTGCCGAAATTTTTGGTAAAATTTGCTGATGTTTTTTTTTACTTGTTTTCTTTTCTTTTCTTCTTTTTCTTCTTTTATGGTTTAGATCTCTGGGCTTCGGCTTACTTAGGTCATGTGGCGCCTCTAGACGCTTCGTAATCTAAGTGCCGGTCACGTTTCGTACTTTCGGGTCGTGACAAGGATCTTTGCTAAAAAAAAACTAACAAAGTAACTACAAGCTCTAGCTACTATGTAAGATGGTAATACATAGATCTTGAACTCCTTCTCTTCTTGTTGTGGTCCTCCTTCTTGCTTGATCCTTGGAGTGGTTTAGACGGCTCCTCCTCGTTGTCTTCTCTTTGCCGAAGAAAGATCCACCCGAAAGCCTCTACCTTGAGCTCCTACCTCAACCAAGAGGTAACTAGAGTGCTTGGCTTGCTAGGCTAAGAACCCTAAAATGAGTAGAGAGATGTCTTGATGGTTTTATCTCACAAAGCTCATGGTTTTCAACACATGAAAGAAGAGAGCTTTGAGAGACGAAGAGGGAGAGCTTAGCATGAGAGAGAAAGTGCATGAGAGAATGAGCAAGAATAATACAACCATGCTCTCATATGAGAATAATAATAATAATAATAATAATAATAATAATAACTAAAAGAAAATTGTGATAGTTAGTTGAAATGACCATTATCAATTCACATTTAATGCAATTTGCAAGAATCAAGAAGTATCTTGCAAAAGAAATGATCATGGTCAAATGGTCAACAAAAGTCAAATGGCCAACCAAAGTCAAATGGTCAACCAAAGTCAAACGGTCAACCTAACCATGGCACAATTATCCTTAATTAATATTATTAATCATATTTCTCATTCTCATTAGGGTTTAGAAAAAGTCAACTGTCAAAAACCCTAATGAGATTCCTCTGCCTCTGTCAATTGTGCATACACACCCGCATCCGTGTTCTGAGGAACACGAATACAATGAGACAAAACCAATCCCAAAACAAATATTAAAATCTGGCTTAAACCAAAGCCCGCTAGTAATAACTGCCCGGACACCAAAAGTGCACAAGTGCGCGGATGTGAACGAGCCCCGTCGCAAAACCATGCGACCTCTACTCTGTTTTGCCCAAAAGCGAACAAACCTCTGTGTGGGACTCTAAAGACTCGACACTACGCTGGCAGTGGGTTTAACCACAGGCTGCAAGCGGTACTAGCTGTATGTAACGGTCTCCAGGTAGATGCCGATAAGAAGACCGATGAGGTGAACCCATCTGAACTCTTACTGAGCCTGAATGTGACAATCTCCGTACAGTCCGGTCTGTTCGTCTGAGAGTATCGCATGTCGGGCCTAAGGGGCGGTAAACGTCAGACCCCTAATAGCAGTACAAGTCATGCCGGAGTATAGCCCAGAACACCCTGAGAAACTACTGGAAACACTACCAGCAAATCTCGCTTGCCCTGGCCAGGGACTTTGTGTAATGGCTCTCCTAGACACAGCGCGATATCAACCCCCAATACCGGGAGAGACGAATCATATCTAACCGCTACTGCCTCCAAGTGCTTCGGGACTGCACCCAACTACTACCTGTTTGCACGACTCCTTTGAGCCGTGGTAGGATAGTAATCAAAGTACAGTGGGAACACACTCGAGGCAAAGTAGCAGTGTCAAGTCGACGGACTAAGCTGTACTCCTGTCACCTGGGAACTGTTATCTGACGATAGGTATAGTACCAACCAACAGTTCCAAGCGAGTCCTGTCCAGTGTACTCGTAACCTAACAAGCACCCGTATACTATCTCCAGTACGACGTACTAATGGCTGTGGGACAGACCATCTCCCCTGCTAGGATGAGAAATGCATACGCTGGTCTACTCTGGAGTATCGATGCCCGTCTCGATAATCCTATGACTAGGAACCCGTATAAGGATGTGCTTGTAGATTACCCAGCCCCCACTAGTGTGACTGCCATCACAATGCTGGTAATCAAGCAAAGATCCTAAGGGCTCCACTAATATGTATAGGAGATATGCTAAAAGAAACGCATGCACATATTAAAGTAGAAACAAACCAAGTAGCATACTACCATTTTGAGCAAGATTGTCTATACAACTGTGAATATTCCAAGCTTCCATTAAGTAATATACAAACTAGCATGATACAGTAATGGCCTCTAGGGCATATACACCAACACTATCGTCGTAGTTGGTTATGGATCGGTCCTATTTTATGATATCTCTTCTTATTGACAAACCGAACCAGAAAACAATATCGATGTCTAACTCCGACCTCTGATCGAAAAGTTAAAATCATTATTCATTGATGGTGTGGAGACTTACGATGCAAACACAGATACAACCGTCAAGATTCATACAGGTTTAATGTGGACAATTAATGACTTTACTGCATATGAAATGCTATCAGGTCGGTCTGTTACAAAGTATGCTCTTACTGCCACAAAGATACAATTTCGAGACGGTTGAATTTTAGCCAAAAGGTTTGTTATTGCGGTCATCGATATTTCCTGCCACTAAATCATCCCTACAGGTTTGATGGTATTCACTTTGATAGTAATCAGGAGCATCATGGGTCTCCATCCCTATTATCCATAGAGGACGTGATTGCTTAGTGGAATGATTACATTAATTTTAACCATCGGGATAGATCCAACAAGACAAGACACTCTACCCAGCTAGAACAAGTTAAGCATTTTCTACGAGCTACCGTACTAGACAACAAATTTAGCGCGTCATTACCTAGACGTCATGCATATTGAGAAGAGAGCATCCGAGTACGTACTTAATTTGTTTCTTTGTCTGGACCAGCAAGGGGCACCAGAGGCAGTGGCAGAGACAGCTCCATGGGCAGGCTAAAGCGATTTTTCCCAGGGAGCTGCATAGGAAGCATCTCCTACAGCAGAGGTGTGGTTTTTCACCCCCGTCTATGGCAGAGGCCATTCCCATATCCAGAGCAGAGGATGTTTCCATACCTGCTGGTACATCTGTATATTATATATTGCACACATATTTATTTTGAACGATATATTATAAATATACACGCATATTCATTTTGAAGTTACTTATATAGTCATTTTTTATTGTCTAGTTGGAGGGAATGCCTCCACATTTGGGACACAGACCGCTCTCGCACAATCCGTATCCTCTGAGCACTCTGCAGTTTAGTATTTTTTACTATATAATATGTCAAATTGTTTATGTATTACTTTATTCAGAATTTACTTATGTAGTCATTGTTTTTATTATTTAGTTGGAGGGGGTGCATCCACGTCCGGGACACCGACTATTCCTCGTCTGAGGAACTATCATGCCACTCGAGCTGCTGCCCAGGCGCAAGTTCGTGGTGATGTTGCTGGAAGTATATACTGCACTCCAATTTTCGTTAATTCTTGCATTCTAAATAGTGTTTTGTCTTGATATTGCATGTATATCTATATATTTTATAGATGCAGGGCAGCCACGCCCTGTCCAGGAGACTCGAGGGCCGAATCAGTCACACAAGCTAAAGCCCGATCCCGATAAGGGGTAGCGAGCATTCCCCCTCATCTTTACTAGAGACGGCCGCTACACTGGTGCAAATGCCTAGTATTGGGGAGATAAGAGTCGTCACCCCAAGAAGTATCCTCTTTATGTTGATTGGGGCGAGCAACACGACCGCTCCTTTGACGCGTTCTGGGAGGAGGCTCGGGTATTATTATATATTATTATTTGATTTATTAAATAAATTTACTATCATTTGGCACTTATAATTTAAAGACATTAATTTCTTGTATCTGCAAGTAGATTACGCCTTTCTTGCAGTCGATCCTGATACCCCTGATGATGAAAAGGATATAGTGCTCGATATGCGTGCTATTTACCGGCGCCTCAAGAACAACATGCAGACTATGGTCCGGTACAATAGGAATAAGCTGAAGTCAGATTGCTATTGCTTATGGCTGGCGACCCCTAAGGAGGAGAGAGGGGCTCTCCTACAGTCTCCGGCTTTTAGCTAGGTCGATTTGGAGACATGGCTTCTCATGTACTAGTTTTGGACGTCTGAGCGTAAGCAGGTTTGTAATTTAAATGTAATTCGGTATTTAGTATATAATTTATTTTTTATTACTGAATTAGAAAACTAAATCTGATTGTATTGTGCAGAATCAGACCGAAGAGAACAAGGAGAATCGGAAGTCCCAGAAGATGGGTTGAGCTACCTACTCGGATGGCTTGAAGAACATAACTCATGCCACGGAGGCAGCGGTAAATTATAATATTTTCCTTTTAATATAATACAGTATGGAAAGTTATATTATATATGTGTGTTTTTGGTGAATTGCAGAGAGCTCGGACCCAGGCTCAGGGTGGTACACCGAGCGTATTGCAGGATTATCTATTTATCCATGCTACATTGACAGATCCGTCCATGGGTATACTTAGATATCCCGACGCTACTACAGAGGAGTATTGCGTAAATGTTAATATTTGTTCTAATTTGAATGAAATTTTATTTTCATAAGCTTAAATTTAAATGGTTTAGTTACATTTGAATACTTTACATAAGTGTAAGCGCGGATGGTGGAGCAGACAAACGTATCGGTGTTGGGTTACAATAGTGTCCTGGCCAACAGCCGTGGCCGGTGCGGAACAAAAACTGACGTTTAAAAACTTGGCGCTAACGAAACTGTTCAAGAATCGGACCATAAACCTTTACTAGCAATCTACAAAGAAGCACTAGCTACTACTTCGATCTTCTACTACCTTCCCAAGCTCCTTGAGGCGTCCCCGACTGAACTTGGTCGCTAGTCTTCCTCCATCGAAGATGATCCACCCGAGAGATGTAGCTCTTAGCTATAACTCCACACCATAAACAAATGAAGCAACTAGGGACTCTAGGTTGCTAATCTAGAGTACCTAGGATGTGGTGAATGGATCTATATATTTATCTATCTCACCTCCTCTCTTGATTCTCAACTCATGAGATTGTAGAGATGAGGTTGATGTTGAAGATGGAGGAGCTCATGGAAACACTAGAGAGGGAGTGAAGCACGATGGTGAGAAAGCAAGTTCAAAAAAAAAATGAACCATCCATGGAGAGAGAAAATGAGAAGATAGGTTTTGTAAAACATATTCTTTCAATATAATATCAAGCCCATACTTGAATAGTTTGCACAAATGAATTAATAATTCATTTGTTCAACACTATGCAAGCATGGCTCTCACCATACTCCTCTCATTCCTTTTCCACCTCATTTCTATTTATGAATAAATGGATAAAAACTTAATGAAGTGTCCACCTTCTAGAATGTTATCTGTAAAAAAAATACGGATTGCATTCTACTGTATATACATACCTGTATTCGTACCGAAATACGAATATTCGAAGAGATATAATAAAACAAAAAACATAATACTAGAATATACATATCGAAATACATATAGGTAAATTATTAAATCAATACCCGGTTTAATAATCCGGCTCAAACCCGAGCCGGCTAGTATTATCAACCGTCCGATCGAAAGTCCGGGCAACTAGTATACTCATTCGATTGGAACCATGGACGTATCCAATATGACTACTAAATTGTTAGTTATATGTATGCCCTAGAGGCCATTACTGTACATTGGATGTATATTGTAGTGGATGCTGGGACATATATAGAGAGGACTTTCTTGCTCGACATGATAGTATGCTATCTGGTTGCTCTTTACCTTAACGTGTATACTGATTGTCTCTCTGTTACATGTTGGTAAAGCCCTTAGGATGTGTACTTGACTACCTGGACTATGATGCGGATCATACTAGTGGGGACAGGTAGTCCATAAGTACATCCTTCAAAGTCCCTAGTCGTGGGTGTATCGAGACGGGGCATCGATATACCAGAGTAGACTAGCGTATACCTTCTCGACCCATACAGATGGGCGATGGATGATCCCATATCCATTGGTGTTTGACATCAGAGATGATATACGAGTGCTCAGTAGAGACTGGGTACACTGGACGGACTCACCGAGAACTCCCAGATGGTATTATACCTCACGTCAGATGGCAGTTCTCTGGTGACACTGGTACAGAGTAGTCTGTTGACCCGAGATCGTCATAGAGTCTTGTGGGGTTCCCACTGTGCTTTGATTTCCATCTTACCACGTCCAAGAGGGCGTGCAAAACGGTGGTTTTTGGGTACAGTCCCGAGTCACATGGAGGCAATGAGTGATAGGAGGGGATTCGTCTCTCCCGGTATAGGGGGTTGATGTTGCGCTGTGTTCGATTGGCTATAACAGGAAATCCCTGGCCAGAGTTGCTGAGATTTACTGGTAAGTGTTACCAGTAGTTTCTCGAATTGTTATAGACCTCATATCGACACGACTTATCGAGCTATTGGGGTCTGACGTTTACCACCCCTAGGCGAGATATGCGACATATCAGACGGACAGACCGGACTGTACGGTAAGTGTTACTGGTTGGATTCACAGGAGTGTGAGCGGGCTTGCTCGTCGATCTTCTGATCGCTCAATACCCGGGTGGCCGTTACGTTTAGCAGACCGCTTGCGGCTTGTGGGTGTTTGATATGATCATCACCTGCTGCCGGCGTATTGACGAGTCTTTAGAGTCCTACACAGAGGTTTCCTGGCTCAAGCGAAACGAAATAGGAGCGCATATGAGATATGTGCGGGACCGAGAATAATACGAGTATGTGATACTGTATTCGATTCTCGCGATGTGACATTGATCGATTATATGCGATGTAGCTGGGTTATCGGATCAAGTGTTGATTCGATAAGATGTTACTAATGATACCAGTCGGTTATGTGCGTCATGACCGGATCATTAAATCAAGTGTTGATTTAATGATTTAATGCATAATTATATATTTGATATATTACTTTGCATTAACTAGTATCGGTTCACTTTAAATGGATTTTCTCGCTCGGTTGTGCGCATTGCATATGCGATATGATTTTGTGCACTTGTTTGTATCATATTTGATGATACATGCAAATTAGGGTTTGTGTAAAGAATTAAACCTTGGTTAAAGAAATGGTTAGGGTTTTTATTTGATTATTCATTTATTCATTTGTTTTTATTTTTGGAAAATAAATTGCATAAAATAGAATGGTGGCTTTCTTTTGTTTTCTTTCATGAAGCTTCATGAACTTTTGACTTAGTCACCATTTTGTCTCATGCTTAACCCTAACCAATTCAATTAACTCAAGTTAATTCTCTACACCTAACCATGGTGAGAATTATGATAAGAATGGATTTTTATTTATTCTTTAATGCTTATCATAAACTTATCATATTCTACTTCATCTTCTTCTTCACTTCAACACAAGAAGATAACCTAGTTCATCAATGGTGATTGATGAATATGAGTGAGAATCCAATTCTAAAGTGAACCCACTTCCTATTTCTTCATCCTCTACCTCTTGCCAAGTAGTATAGGGTGTTTCCTTCACAAGTTTTCATGGCAAGGTGAAGGTGGAGCTTGATCTAGCGATGCCTCGACGTAGATCATCTTCGGCATGGACATCGACGACCCAGCTCGCTTATTCTTTGACGAAGCCGACGCTAGAGCCCGGGAATTCACTTGGACAGCGAGGAGACTTCGTTGCGGAGCTATGGAGGTGGAGCACCGGATCTACAAAGGTTGTATTTCCGTTTCCTTGTAGTTAAGTTGTTAACTAGATTGCTTTTTCGCCTAGATTTCTAGCCAACGATCCGTAGTCGGGTTTCTCGGCACCGTTAATTTTTGAAATTAGCATGGTTGATGCCTTGTGAGACCTCACTAGTATGCCTAGGAACCCTACAGTGGTATCAGAGCCTAGCTAGAGCCTTAGGCGAAGTCTAGACGGAGTTTGAAGTCCGAACGAAACCGAAACCCCAAAATTTCCATGCTCTCTGTCCTTTTTCTAAAATCTGGGATTTTTCAACATTAAAAATATGCAGAAAAATCAGCAGGCGATTTTAAGAGTTACTGTGAAGTTCGAGTGTGTAACTCCATCAACCTGCCGCGGATTCGCGGCACGAGCATGGCTCGTGCGGCAGTTCCGCGGCCGTACGGCCTCTTTGTTGAGTGAATCTTACACAGTAACTCCTAATTAATTATGCTGGATTTTCTGGGAATTTTTAATATTAATTCAAGAGTTGAATTTTCTGGGTTGTTTTGGGGATTCGAATGTTCGATCGGATTATCAGATTTTGTCTATGTGGCTTTCCGGATAAATTTTTTGAATATGTTAAAAAGTTCGACCGGATATAAATACCCAATTTTTCTCCTGTCGGGAAATTTTCAAGTGTTGGATTTTTCCGTATTTTAACGACGTTCTAAGTAGTGCAAGTAACGCGATGGACCCTCTAGAAGACAACAAACCTTAACTCGATTATGTGACCGTCTTGAACAGCCCTTTGAACCTTCGGGTTTGGGGCAGTACGGCGTGCCACATGTGAGGCATTGGCTTGACCCTTCTACGGCTGGACCGTTGGTACTGAGGCACGAACTGAATGTTGTTAGACTTATTTCATGTGTTGATATGTATCGGGAAAACTTGGGTGTTCGATTGTTCGATCGGAAAGTTTGACATTTTCTATTTATCCGGAATGTGATACAATAATTGGAATTCACAATGAGTTATGAGATAACTGAATAAATGTTATAAACATAGCACTTTAGTCTCACTTGATCGGTTGCCACGGAATTTTGATGTGATCAAAAGTCCGTCGCAATCACGTAGCGTACGCGGATACTCGCCGGGTAAACTTAATAGACAGCCTCACTCCATAGCCTCGACCAAGTGACTGTAGGAGAACCCCGTCGCCGAAAGCATCCGTTCGGGTGCTCGCGGAAGCGGTGTTCCGCCTTAGTGCACTTCGTCGACAGCATCGGGGGTGCGGCCGCCTACTAAAGTTTGCGACGAGCATTCGATCGGGATGTCGGGAATCCTGTTGAATTGCCCGACTTGATATTGAAAAGAGTTTTCGATAACGAGACTAAAATGCGGGGTTTATAATTGTTAGGCATGCGATGTCTAAAGAATTCATTTGGTCAGGCATGCGATGTCTGAAGAGATTGCGGATTCCAACTGTTGTAATTTTACACTTTCTTTTCTGTGACCGTAAGTGTAATATGTGATATCGCCGGTTTCGTTGCTATATGTCAACGACAATTGGGATGCGCATATTTACTTACGTTGATGACATGTGATGTTATGTGTTGCTGGATATGTTATATTGGATCGTCATGTTTGAATAGCCGGGGGTTTTTATGTGAGATGAGTGTTTTTCATTTTCATTCATGTAAAAACTTGTATGTAATATTCTTTTATTGGGGCACTTCCAGCTTGCGGAAGTTATCACCTTTTGTATATTATTTACTTTTCCGCACTAGGATAGACCCAAGGAGGGGAGCACAAGTAACCTGGTTCTGGAGTCCAGTGGGAGACCAACTCGAGGAGTCGAGTCCGGGTCTCCTAACTCTAGAATTGGTAGGGTTGCTTGCCGCTCTCGTAGGGGTCTAGGGGTGTGGGTTTGGCTATTCATCACGACCGTGGAATCCGTGTTTTATACTGGCTCGTATTGAAAACACGGACGTCCTAGTATATCCAATATTTCATATGATTCTTCTGCTGCGATATCTGTGATGACATCATGTGATGTTCTGTGATAGATACAGTATATAGTATATATGATATATTATATAGACGTTACTTATGTTTTACACCCGCGCTAGCCCTGCCCCGCTCTGCCGTTAGTTACCTAACCTAACGGTGCACGAGGGGACATCGAGGCGAATGCGGATGGCATAAGTGTACGTCGTATTTATCTGTGATGTTTAGGTACTTAAATGATGAGACTTCATTAATATGATTAATGAAATAAAAGAAACCTAAGATGTTGTAGAATCGAATTTCAAAATAAAACAGGTAGCTACAGTTCTTGCTTTGCACAGCAGTATATATGATATATCCTGCACCTTATTCGATGAGGAAAGGACCGAGATCCCTTCACCGGGAGTGACTCCTTTAGCAATAACTGGCAGATGCTACACACTCGGTTTGTCTTTTGATTGCTTTTAAGAGTTCTGCTTTGCACAGTGATATATATGATATATCCCGCACCTCATTCGACGAGGAAAGGACCGACGATCCCTTCACCGGGAGTGACTCCTTTAGCAGAACTAGAAAAGCCTAAAAAACACTCCATTTCAAAATTCATTCGATCCTACAACGATATCAAGTTCATTACGCAATAGGTTTTCAGAAAAACCTGTCGTAGCCCTCCGACATTTCAGATACGTACTAGTTAGTATTCGTGCTGCGGTTGTTTGGCCTCCGTCAAGGCGTAGTGTACGGTAGCTAACTAGTGCTTATCTGCTAGCATATGATGCGATTGGATTAGGGTATTCGTACGGCGTTGTTTGGCCTCCGTCAAGGGTCGTGCGGGTGGGTTTAATTCAATCAGGAAATGACGGGTTGAACTTGACTAGCACTTATGATTTGTTGACTATGTTAAGGTCATATAGCTGCTAGGGGCAAAATATTATCGGGAATTTCAAGTGTTGAAATTTGCAATGAGATTGCATACCTTCTATGAGATAGTTGGATCCCGATACCCGCTGCGAGTAAGTGTTACTCTTGGGAAAGTTTTATACATTACAATTAGCTGATCAAGTAGGTGTCTAGAAAGGTGTCAATGGGGTTACACCTCTGGGAAAATGAGGTTTACATTAATTAGGTTCGTGTGAAAGCACGGGGGACCTCCCTCAAAGTACCGACACTGGCCTGGCTGAAAGATTGGCGAACTTGTAGTGTGTAATTAATCCCGGCTAGTCTTTCCTTTTAGGGTTTGAAGGAAGATTTGATAAAAAGCAGTGGGAGCCATCCTGATTAGATAAAATAATAACCAATCTATTCTTGACAGAGCGCACGCTGAGTGTTTTCTTCTCTCTCTCTCTAGGTAGCGACCATATCACGCCTTAATCAAGATAATAATACGGAATATTGACCGAACCCGCTTGTTATACTGAGCTGGGGAACGTTGGTCCCGCTCCAACTTATAATTGTTATAAGACAGAGCAGGAAATTGGGGATTACCATAATTCCCGTGCCGCCCAAACGAAGAGAGTGCATGCTGATGCATCATCTTCGGGTGTGTTCATTACAGAGAACTGTTTCTCAGTATCCTTTACGTCCTGGGTATGTAATACCAGATCAGGATCCCAGATATGTAATCTGTTACATAGGGCTGCAGAAAGGTAGAGAACTGAGAACGGATGATAAGTTTCATGAGGCAGAAAATGGGGCAAGTGTTGCAGCCAAGTCTGTTGGTCATTGTCACCCTGTATTACAAATACATTGATTCTGAACGAATGTTATTAGATACCGAACCTGTTATGCAAAATCATATCTGTCTCTTTATTAGTAAAGAAACGATAAAATTTTGTATTGTTGGACAATGTTTTGAACATTTCCTATATCAAAAGTTGATCGGTTCAGGCACGTTATCTAAAAACATTAATGTTCTAAATCAAACTACAGTTCTTAGTATACGGAACACACACAAGAGGATAAGTTCAGAAATGAACGGATCCTTCTTAAGGTATTGTAGACTAGGTCAGATCAATGTGACCCGACTAGCTAGAGTTACATAAAGATGCATATTTAAATTAGTTTGAACTTACATCTTGTGAAACTCGCCAGTCATGTCACAAAGATAAGATGACCATAGCTCCGTTTACTGGAAACAGAGAAAGAGTTAATGAACTCTTGGGATGATACATGTTGATGTATGTAGGTCCCCTGTCTACACATGCCAAGACCGGTTCTTTATACTTCATTATATTCTCTGATAATCTTTCGAGTTTCAGACCTATGTTCCTGTTGAAACACAAGTCCGAACCTTTTGAGATATTCACAGAATATAAGTTAGAAGTAGAGAACCGAAATACGGGTATAAGTATTATGTCCTTTGATGTGATCAAGGAGGAGAATACTTGAGCACGGAATTCCTGGATTATTCTAAAGGAGAATGAGATTCTCTCTCAGCATTACTCCTCCGTATACACCATAGTATGATGGTATATCGGGACGGAGCAATCACACCCTATATGATATGGTGTGCTCTATGATGAGTACTACTGAGCTACCTAATTCCTTTAGGGAGTTATGCACTTGAGAAGTTGCATACCTATTGAATAGGGTTCAAATCAAATCAGTTGCCTACCATTCCATATGAGATATGGAAAGGGAAGAGCCCATGTCTTAAGCTAGTTAAGATTTGGGGTTGTCCGGCCTATGTCTAAAAGCAAAATCCGGACAAGCTCGAGGCAAGGTCTGTTATGTAGAACTGGAAGTGTTCTAGCTATACAAACTACAGCAGATGATTTGGTACAACCAAAGGATTCAGTAGATTCCAACGAACCTCAGCCTCTCCGCCGATCTAGTAGGGTTCCTCACCCACCTGAGAGATACTTCGGTTTCTCTATGACAGTGGGAGCGAGGATTGCATCATGAGATGATGACCCAACTAGTTCCGAGCTGGCCATCAGGAGTGTGACTCTGTAACAATGGCTGGATGCTTAGTGATCTGAGATGGAATCCATGTACACCAACAAAGTATGGACTTTGGTTGCTATATCTGAAGGGTTAAACCCCCATCAGGAGCAAGTATATCTTGAGAAGATTACTTGGTGTAGATGGAAAAGTTGAGACTTTCAAAGCTAGACTTGATAAAGGTTTTCGTCATCGACCAGGCATGGATAATGATGAAACCTTTTCCAGTACCTATGCTTAAGTCCATCCAGATACTACTTGCCACGGCTACATACCATGACTACGATATCTGGTGGTTGGGTGTCTTGACTGCTTTTCTAAATGATGTTTTAAAAGAGTGCGTCTATAAGTACACAGCCAGAGGGCTTCGTAGACAGTGGGAGCAGCGGAAACGTGTGCAAGATGCTTTATAGGATTAATGCAGGTATCGCGGAGTTGGAACATCTGTTTTGATGGATTAGTCAAAGAAGTTGACATCATCAAAATGGTAGATGAACCTTGTATAAACAAAAAGGTAGTAGGGAGTATGGTGACGATCCTCGTAGAGTACGTGGATGACATACTCTTGATAAGAAAGGAGTTTCTTATGCTACGCTCGATCAATCTCCGCTTATCACAATGATTCTCCATATAGAATCAAAGTGATACCTCCTAAATCCTGGGTTTTGGATCTATGGGATAGATCTAATTGGATGTTAGGATTCTCACTAGTTGTAGTGAGATGGTATCAATTGATCCTGGGCAGAATCGCTGGAAGGGTTACAGGGTGATAAAGACGACTGAATGTCAGTCGCAGGCATTGTCTTTACCCTCAGTACAGGGACGGTATGTTGGAAGAGTTCCAAGCTAGATGCCGTGACATACTAGACGATAAAGGCAGGATACATCGCTACTTAAGATGCTACCAAAGAGGCTGTTTGGGTGTATATTGGTTCATGAGATGAACCATGTTCCTACCATTGTGTGACAATGGAGTTGTGGCTTATGCCAAGGAACATCCGTCCCATAAGTGATCCAGACAAATTCTAAGACAGTGTCACCTGATCATGGAGATGATTGATCTCCAAGGGATCGAGGTTTGGAGAGTAGACTCAGAGGACAACACAGCGGATCCACTCACAAAGGCCTGTTCCCAAAGAGAGACCTTTATGGGATGGTTGAGTATGAGATACTACAACCACTGCTACAGATGGCCCTAGTGCAAGTGGGAGATTGTTAGTTATATGTATGCCCTAGAGGCCATTACTGTACATTGGATGTATATTGTAGTGGATGCTGGGACATATATAGGGAGGACTTTCTTGCTCGACATGATAGTATGCTATCTGGTTGCTCTTTACCTTAACGTGTATACTGATTGTCTCTCTGTTACATGTTGGTAAAGCCCTTAGGATGTGTACTTGACTACCTGGACTATGATGCGGATCATACTAGTGGGGACATGGTAGTCCATAAGTACATCCTTCAAAGTCCCTAGTCGTGGGTGTATCGAGACGGGGCATCGATATACTAGAGTAGACTAGCGTATACCTTCTCGACCCATACAGATGGGCGATGGATGATCCCATATCTATTGGTGTTTGACATCAGAGATGATATACGGGTGCTCAGTAGAGACTGGGTACACTGGACGGACTCGCCGAGAACTCCCAGATGGTATTATACCTCACGTCAGATGGCAGTTCTCTGGTGATACTGGTACAGAGTAGTCGGTTGACCCGAGATCGTCATAGAGTCTTGTGGGGTTCCCACTGTGCTTTGATTTCCATCTTACCACGTCCAAGAGGGCGTGCAAAACGGTGGTTTTTGGGTACAGTCCCGAGTCACATGGAGGCAATGAGCGATAAGAGGGGATTCGTCTCTCCCGGTATAGGGGGTTGATGTTGCGCTGTGTTCGATTGGCTATAACAGGAAATCCCTGGCCAGGGTTGCTGAGATTTACTGGTAAGTGTTACCAGTAGTTTCTCAAATTGTTATAGACCTCATATCGACACGACTTATCGAGCTATTGGGGTCTGATGTTTACCACCCCTTGGCGAGATATGCGACATATCAGACGGACAGACTGGACTGTACGGTAAGTGTTACTGGTTGGATTCACAGGAGTGTGAGCGGGCTTGCTCGTCGATCTTCTGATCGCTCAATACCCGGGTGGCCGTTACGTTTAGCAGACCGCTTGCGGCTTGTGGGTATTTGATATGATCATCACCTGCTGCCGGCGTATTGACGAGTCTTTAGAGTCCTACACAGAGGTTTCCTGGCTCAAGCGAAACGAAATAGGTGCGCATATGAGATATGTGCGGGACCAAGAATAATACGAGTATGTGATACTGTATTCGATTCTCGCGATGTGACATTGATCGGTTATATGCGATATAGCCGGGTTATCGGATCAAGTGTTGATTCGATAAGATGTTACTAATGATACCAGTCGGTTATGTGCGTCATGATCGGATCGTTAAATCAAGTGTTGATTTAATGATTTAATGCATAATTATATGTTTAATATATTACTTTGCATTAACTAGTATCGGTTCACTTTAAATGGATTTTCTCGCTCGGTTGTGCGCATTGCATATGCGATATGATTTTGTGCACTTGTTTGTATCATATTTGATGATACATGCAAATTAGGGTTTGTGTAAAGAATTAAACCTTGGTTAAAGAAATGGTTAGGGTTTTTATTTGATTATTCATTTATTCATTTGTTTTTATTTTTGGAAAATAAATTGCATAAAATAGAATGGTGGTTTTCTTTTGTTTTCTTTCATGAAGCTTCATGAACTTTTGACTTAGTCACCATTTTGTCTCATGCTTAATCCTAACCAATTCAATTAACTCAAGTTAATTCTCTACACCTAACCATGGTGAGAATTATGATAAGAATGGATTTTTATTTATTCTTTAATGCTTATCATAAACTTATCATATTCTACTTCATCTTCTTCTTCACTTCAACACAAGAAGATAACCTAGTTCATCAATGGTGATTGATGAATATGAGTGAGAAATCCAATTCTAAAGTGAACCCACTTCCTATTTCTTCATCCTCTACCTCTTGCCAAGTAGTATAGGGTGTTTCCTTCACAAGTTTTCATGGCAAGGTGAAGGTGGAGCTTGATCTAGCGATGCCTCGACATAGATCATCTTCGGCATGGACATCGACGACCCAGCTCGCTTATTCTTCAACGAAGCCGACGCTAGAGCCCGGGAATTCACTTGGACAGCGAGGAGACTTCGTTGCGGAGCTATGGAGGTGGAGCACCGGATCTACAAAGGTTGTATTTCCGTTTCCTTGTAGTTAATTTGTTAACTAGATTGCTTTTTCGCCTAGATTTCTAGCCAACGATCCGTAATCGGGTTTCTCGGCACCGTTAATTTTTGAATTTGGCATGGTTGATGCCTTGTGAGACCTCACTAGTGTGCCTAGGAACCCTACATAAATCATTTCGCTAGAACCAGGGAAATCCGCTGTGTGGGACTCTAGAAACTCATCAATACAGTGGCAGTGAGTCCACAAGCACATCAGCAACACTAGCTATACGTAACGGCCACCCAAGTATTAAGCGAAAGGAAGGCCGACGAGCAAAGTCATCCGAACCCCTACTGAGCCAGTCAGTGACAATCTCCGTACAGTCCGGTCTGTTCGTATAAGAGTATCGCATATTGAGTCCAGCGGGTGGATAATGTTAGACCCCTAATAACGCGATATTTCGTGTCGGTATGAAACCCATCACCCACTGAGAAACTATAGATCCAAATCAGTAATTCCCGTCTATTTTGGCCAAGGATTTCTGGTGATGGACACCCGTGCACCGCGCGACATCAACCCCCAATACCGGGAGAGACGAATCCCCGACAATCTGCTCACTACCTCCATGTGGCTCGGGACTATACCCAACTAAAACATGTTTGCACGACTCTTTTGAGCCGTGGTAGGGTAGTAATCAAAGCACAGTGGGAATTCACACAAGACAAATGACGATCTCAGGTCGACGGACTAACCTGTACACATGTCACCTGGAAACTACTATCTGACAATAGGTATAATACCAACTAGCATGTTCCCAGTGAGTCCGTCCAGTGTACTCATAACCCAATGAGCACCTGTATACTATCTTAGGTGACTGACTAACACCAATGGTTTGCGATACCGGCCACCGCTCTCATCGAGGTCTCGATAAATATACACTAGTCTACTCCGGATTATCGATGTCCAATCTCGATACTCTCTCAATTAGGGACATTTAAGGATTGGCTTATAGACCACCCAGCTCGAGCGTATATGATCGCCGTCATAATGCCGGTAGTCAAGCAAGAATCCTATGAGCTCTATCAATATGTAATAATGATCTGTAATACCACATAATGCATGTACATGATGATAAAGGAAAACCTGATAGCATACTATTATTTTGAGTAAGACTATTCTACCCGTATAGGTCGTCCCTCAATCATCACTATTACGTGCCTACAATTACAATAATTGACTTGAGGGCACTATAGCCAACAATCAGGAGTTGATTTCAGCGGAGAGACCGATCCGATCATGTTGATCCCTATCCTAAACGTCATATACGGAGGGAACCACGGTGGCTACGAGAGAGGACGGGGACTTGGTTCCAGCAGGGCCCATCTTAGGTTGTCCTCCACTCCGACGGCTACTTTTTCTACCCCCCGCAAGTGACGTCTGGAGAAGAAGATGGACATATTGAAGTCCACCGTCGAGGAGTTGAAGGAGATGTTGGTATGTATGTTGCTTTTGTTTATGTATATGTATATCTTGATGGTTCTAATCTACTTAGCACAGATTCGAATACGGATCTGAGTAGGATTCGTGGATTCGCAAGAATCCGATATTGATACGAATCTGATACGAATCCTATAGATCAGTAACACATCATTTCAATTCGCAAGACTTGATTTCTAGATTTAGGATTTCACAACAAAACATATAAATTAAATCCAGTGCACAGTTCCTTATTCTTTAATTACAAAAAATTAAAATTTTTACAGCTTCGGCGGGCCACTCCTTTGGATGTGGCAACACAAGCCACTCCTCCAGCTTCTTCTGCTCCAGCTCAAGATATTACTGCATCATCATTTCTGAAGCATTTGAGGCTCCAGGACTGCAGCAGGGATCAGATGCTCCAGATTTGCCAGATACTTGGAGATCAAGCACCTGGACCGAACCAACAGTGATTTTTTTAAATATTTTTTAGCTTTTTATATGATGTCTATATTAGATTTGCGACATTTTATATATTTTGGATATCTGTTGTTGTATATGATGATTATGATCCTCATTATACAGTGATTTTGTATTGTGTTTGTATATTTCGTTATATATTATGTGTTGTAAGTTATTGATATAAATTTCTATATTTGGGTATATCATATAGTGTGTGATATATTTTTATGTACAGGGTGGGAGAAAACGGAAGGAGGAATTTTTTTTATAAAACATTTCACTGTTTTCCCCTACCGGATTCCATCGTAGGAACAAAATGTCAGAAAAACCTGATACTTTGCCCTATGGTGCTAACCGTAGGTGCAAGATATTTTTATTTTTTATTTAAAAATTAAAAAAAAACTTGATAGTTTGCCCTACGGTTGAATCTGTAGAGATAGAGATATGCACCTACAGTGCTAACCGTAAGGACAAGATATTATTATTAATTTTTTTAAAAAAATCTAAAACCTGATACATTGCTTCTACGGTTTACATCGTAGGGACATAGATATGCCACTACGGTGCTAACCGTATGGGAAAAATATTGTTATTATTATTATTTTAAAAAGTTAATTGCCTTGGAAAACAGAGGGGCAGAGACCCCTTTGGTTTTCTCCGTATGGGAAAATTTATATCCATAGGGATATTTA
Organism: Agapanthus africanus; assembly: GCA_030015575.1. NCBI lineage: Eukaryota > Viridiplantae > Streptophyta > Magnoliopsida > Asparagales > Amaryllidaceae > Agapanthus > Agapanthus africanus. Next base: position 519,571,412 of record CM057343.1, read on the forward strand.
TGTACCCCTACGTAGGCTGTAGGGGTATTTATCTACTCCTATGGAAGTTGTCCCTATCTGTCAAATTTTTGTCTCTACAGTGCCTACCATAGAGACGTCGGTTTGTCCCAACGGTTCCAACCATAAGGGCAAGCCTTATTCGTAGTAGTGGTAAAAGATATCACCGAACAATCGGTTTAGATCAAAGTTCCATCATCCAAAAGGATGGGAAGATCGAAAGTGATATCGATCAGAGTATGCAGATCGATTGGTTGAAATGGAGAAGCACGAAGGGATTTTGTACGCTCGTAACTTCCCGTTAATGTTGAAAGGAAAACTTTATTGAAGCGCTATTAGGCCTGCATTATTATATGGTATAAGATGTTGATCTCCTAAGAAACATCATGCACATAAGATGAATGTAGCAGAGATGCAGATACTTCATTGAATATGTGATAATACTAGAAAAGATAAAGTGTGAAATGAGAACATTGGTGCAAAGATTGGTGTAACACTTGTGGTGGAGAGTATACGAGAAAACTACCTAAAGATAGTTTGGTCATGTGCGACGTAAACCTACGGAAGTACCGGTTCGACAAATGAATATTCTTGATCTAAGCCAAGTTAAATATATGAAAAGGAGACCGAAGAAAACGTGGATGGAAGCGATACGAATATATATGGAAGCCAAAGACCTTAATAAAAATATATCGTTTGATAGGAGTGAGGGGAGACGGAGGATTCATGTATCGACCCGGCGTGATTTTCATGTTGATTCATGTAGCCTATCCCATGCTCAGTTCTTGTTTGGTTGTTATATACTAATTATCTTTTTTCTGACATAAACGGTGTTTCCATCACTGCTTTATTAAAAAGATGATAATGAAACTGAATACTAATTACTTGAGGTACCTAAATCTTAACTTATCCACTTGTTTCGATCGGTAAATATGTCAAATATGTCGACCAAAAATAAATCATTAAAAAGACACCCCAAATCTAAGCACTCCATACTTTTCATTAAAAAGAAGAAAGAAAAAGGAACCAGGCTGCTTTCTCAAAATTTCTTTGATCAAAAGCAAGGGGCCATACATATGCAATGGGCATTAGGCCCTAATGAAAACAGAAGATGGCGTCGTTGTAAAGATAACTAACGCTAACTAGAAAAGTTGTCCTTAGCACGATCGAGTCAAGCACTACAACAAATAATTATTAATTTAATTTTCTTAATTAAGAAAAGCTAGCTAGCCACAAAGTGTATCATGAATATATATAAATATAAGCCCCTCTCTTCATTCATTAAAACGGCATGGACAAGGCAAAGGCTTCAACTTCATCACCAAACTCTCATCTAAGTAAAGAAAGGAATTGTAGGCAAGAGAGAAGAGGCCTAGTCCTTCTCTTCAATATATTCTTCTCTCTCTCCACATATTCTAACTTATTCCTCCTTTAAATTCTCCCTTTCCCCTCTTATTCTCTCTCGCCCTCTCTCTCTCTCTCTCTCTCTCTCTCTCTCTCTCATGGCTTCCTTTATGATCATCTTCTTGAGATCAAGGGTTGTGTCTACTCTTCTTGTGCTCATCCTTTTCTCCTCAGGTGTGCTCCCTTTTCCATTTATCTTTGATTATTTCTTATAACACAATTAATAGCCGAAGTATAATAATGTTTTGTCAAAGTTAGAACTTGTTAGAAGGCCAAATTGAATATACGCTTTTACTTTTCCATGTGTGTTGAACTTTAAGAACATGCACTTCACACTGTAAAGTTACATGCATGCATTAGCAATTCCATTAATTTGGTCATTTTTTATCTTAAAATACCACTTCATCAAATTACTATATATGAAATGTCAGTATAGTTTGAAGAACAGAAAAAGAAAAATGAAAGAAACAGAATTTCTAAATTAATGATAATAAAATTGGTGATCTATTTTTAGATAGTTTATATATATATATATATATATATATATATATATATATACACGCGCGCGCGCGCGTCTCGGCTTAGCTGAAAGTGAAAGTTATTAATTACTCGCAATTTAGCCAATTTATGATAAAGGGTTTACTTATGGGGTAACATAATTTTGCCATTTGCCTTAACTCAATTATACATTTTTCCCGTTTATTAATTTTGCAGAATTTGGTTTTATTCAACAAGGCTCAACCCTAGGCATCAACTATGGCCAAGTAGCCAACAACCTCCCTTCCCCTCAAGAAGTCCTCCTCCTCCTCTCCTCTCTCAAGATCAGTAAAACACGAATTTATGATGCAAACCCTCAAATCCTCACCGCCTTCGCCAACTCCGGCATTGAGCTCATCATCACCGTCCCCAACGAGCTCCTCCCTCAGCTCTCAAACCCTAACCAAGCTCTCATCTGGGTCACCAACAACATCAAACCCTACATCCCTTCAACAAAAATCACTGGAATCTCGGTAGGAAATGAAATCTACAACACCGATGACGAAACTCTAATTTCAAGTCTTGTGCCCGCCATGCAAAGCCTCCACCAAGCCCTTGTTAGCCTCAATCTCGACTCATCAATCCACATTTCGAGCGCAAACTCACTCGCGGTGCTACAAAACTCGTATCCTCCCTCTCTTGGCTCGTTCAAGCCCGAACTTGTTGCGATCATGTCGTCTTTTATAAAATTTCTCGAGGAGACTAACTCACCATTTTGGATCAATGCGTACCCATACTTTGCATACAAAGATAACCCAAGTCAAGTTCCATTAGAATATGTGCTTGGGAACCCTAATGTTGGCTTCGTAGACCCTTACACGAAATTGCACTACGACAACATGTTGTGTGCCCAGGTCGATGCGGTAGTGTTCGCATTGGCTCGACTCGGGTTCGGTGGGGTCGAGGTTAGGGTTTCTGAAACGGGGTGGCCGTCGAAGGGGGATGAGAATGAGCACGGGGCGAATATGGAGAATGCTATGGCGTATAATAGGAACTTGTTGTTGATGCAATTGCAAGGGCAAGGGACGCCGGTGAGGCCAAAGGAGAGGTTGGAGGTTTACTTGTTTGCTTTGTTCAATGAGGACATGAAGCCCGGCCCCACGTCGGAGAGGAACTACGGGTTGTATGAGCCTGATGGGACCATGGCTTATAATGTGGGGCTGGCTACCATTACCACTTCTACGGCTTCGGTGTCATCACTCACCTCTTCTCATTCTAAGGTATATATATATATATGATTACCTGCTAATAGATACTTCTTTTTCTGCCTTTAATATTGTCCTTGTAGGATGCATGCTGCGAATAAAAAATATATGTGACCTGTTTTAATTAATTGGATATTATAAAAGAGAATACTATGGTTAATTTTATGATCCAGTAACTTTCAGAATAATAAAAGTAATGTCAGAACATCACTCCTGCTGACTTTAAGATCCAGTAACTTTCAGAATATAAGAATCATCGACACAGTCTAAAGGATAATTAATTAAAATGCCTTTAGGTTGATAGAAATTAATATGATGGTTAATTTTATGGATGTGTTGGCTTAATTTTATTAAATTATAGGGTGTATTGGCTTAATTAGTTTTATTAAATTAAATCTTATGCCTTTTTTGTTAAACTGTTTTAGACTTGCTTAATTTCTTTTACTTTTTGCACAAATTAAATTCTTCTTTTTATATTCAATATAATGTCCTTGTAGCGGAATAAAATATTTTTGAAACATAAACAATGGATTGTGAATAATAAAAGGGAAGTCTAGAATGGTGGCATACCTTCGTCTGAATGGTGGTATATAGAATGAATTTAAGCCCTGCTTTTTCCTTTCTTTCTATTCTTTTTTTTTTCCTTTCTTTTTTGTTTGAGGAAAAGGTCGAAAGAAAGTACCCACCTAAAAATTCTTCAATTTCTGTGTCAGTTAAAATTAAAAATAACCCAAGTTACAAGAGACTAGGAATCCAAACTAGCAGACAATCAAAGTTGGGAAAGCCATTATACAACAAAAATGAAATTAGATTATAAAGCAGCGAATCTGATTATATCCTTCTGATGTCGCTAAACCAGTCATCCAGGCAAAATTAACCTTTTATATATAGAGGGCTTTTTCCTTAGGTGGCATCAAAAATCTATACCCTCCATCATTCTTTTCGACTATCGGCATTCTTCCTTTTTATCATCTAAGATTTGGATAAAACAAATTTCACCTGATTCTACCATTTTTTCACCACTGAATTAGCAATGTAAAAAGTTCTATTGTCGGTAAACTGTTAATTTTGCACCCACTAAATCAACAGTAAAAAAGTGATAGAACAACATGAAATTTAGTGTATCAATATCTTAGATGATAAAGATGAGGTGATAGATGCCGATGATAAAAAAATCATGAAGGATGTATTTTTTCCATGCTTCAGGAGAAAATTCCCTTACACCATTTTCTTTTATATATAGAGAGAGTGTGTGTGTGTGTAGAGAGAGAGAGAGAGTAATGAAGAAAAGAGGGGCTTTTACGTTGGGTGGCGTCAAAAATCTATATGCTCCATAATCTTTTTGATGATCGGCATTCATCAACTTCATCGTTACCATCTAAGATGAGGATACACCAAATTTCACGTGATTCTATTATTTTTTCACCGTTGAATTAGCAATATAAAAGTTCTATTGTCGGTAAACCGTTAATTTTGCACCCACTAAATCAACGGTGGAAAAGTGATACAACCATATGAAATTTGGTGTATACACATCTTAGATGATAAAAATGAAGGTGAAGATGCCGATCTAGAAAAATCCATGAAGGGTGTATTTTTTCTATGGCATATTGCTCCTTTACACACGCACACTCCATGCACCAAGAAAGGTACAATTTAAAAATTCTTAAGAAATTTTGAGCTAATTAAGACCAAGTCACACTCAATCAAGTATTCAACATTCCTCACTAAAATCTAAAAGGAAAATGCAACTTTATACGATTGATGTTGCACTATATATATATATATATCAGCTTAAGCTAGTTGCATAACATGCATCTTTAAAGAGAATGAGTATGCACCACTCAATTGAAGAACCTATGAATAGTTTACTTCAACCTTTTTTAAATCCTTTTTCACATTACTTTTAGACAAGATAAGATCTTTTCCAATTATCTTCATAAACTAATGGCATAATATTTGATATATGAACCAGGGACACAAGGAGGAGCTTAAGAGCTTGTGGTTCTGGATTTTAATCCTATTTTCATTGGCTTTTCAAGCTTTAATGACAAGGGCAATTTAATCTTATAAGGGGAACATTGGATTTCATGTGTTTGGTTTGTTTCCATTATAATTTCTTTGCTTTCTTTCATTTCTTTTCTCTTGGCAAAGGAAAATTGGCAACACATGAACCACTCTTTTTAAGGTTCCTTACCCTTGGAAAGGACTTGAAAAAGCTTCCTACCCCAATGTCACTGCATCAATTCAGGTATGGGACCTTTTGATAAAGCAACAATCTAAGATAACAAGGGACTTTACGGCAAAAAAGAAATTACTATATTTTCGAAGAAATGTCGGGATAAAAAATATGGGAGAGAGTTTCTCTTGTTGTATCGTTCATCATGATCTCTATGGACTAAAGTATATTTACATCAACTTTCATGTGACTTCTATATTTATTGACCATTAATTTGGTTATAAGTAATGTTCTTTATCAGTTTAACATTAAATTTGCGATCCTCTCATGCAAATGCAAGAAAAATCAAAATCGCACAGCTTTATATATGTGAGTACTTTAAAATATTTTGATCAAGATCAATGGTGATTAAGTGCATAGGAGAGAAAAGGTCAACAAATCAACAATCTATCAAACTTATTTAATGAACTCAAATCTTGCTCAAATAAGGTTTCTGTAGAATTCTCATTTAAAAAAAAATCGTAAAAGAGCTTATTCATGTTTATGGTGTGATACACAAACGGTTGACATTTAACAAAATAAAAATCAAAAATGATAGCCTTGAAAATAAGAGTATGTTTTTCTTTCGATTTCAACAGTCCGTGTATCACACCATGGAAATGGATAAGCCGTTTCTACGATTTTCCTTTAAATGAGGATTCTACAATAATGTTATCCTGCTCTTATTCCCCATATTTCTCATATTTTGGTGTATTGTCTTTTTTTTCTTTACATGCTAGCTAGCTTCTCATCACTTTTCCTATCAACAAGATTTATAATATTTCAATTTTCATGTAGACCAGACAAAAGAAGGTCTTTTTAAAATTTTGATGCGATATGTAATTTATGGTTTGTTATTCCAAACGTTGCAGAAGGAAGCAATGAAAAGGGAGCCACCCTTTAGGAAGTGGAACGCACTAGAGGGAGGGGCCTACTGTACAAATAGGAATTTCACTTTTTACCTTTCTTTTACAAGGAAATTAAAAAATTGTTATTCTGGTCTTTGTTTTTTCCCATTTGTATTTAATTTAGAGATGCTAATATTGGGGAAATGAGGAGATAATTGGATATTTTAATGTAAAAAAGGAGAGCTTGGCTTGGATTTGGATTGGACCCATGTGAGATTGACATGTCATCAGACCTTTTTGTATATATAATGACATGATATATTTGTTATTTATCTGAAAATAGTAGATTATGTAAGCAAGCAAGGAAAATGTTGGATTTTGAATTTTGATTTGAGTTGTTTTCATATTATAGTTACTGATAATTTTGCAAGTGCGCAGTTTGAAAATAAAGTATAAATGATACAGTTGTATTAGAATGTGTGAGAGATAATTTCAAATAATTAAGTAATAAAAATTTCTTAATTTTAAAATTGTTTGGATATGAAATAAACAATTCACTGGCCGGACAATAAAAGACGGTTCGGCCTACCAAGCATTGGCCGATCCAATCTAAGACTGAGCCATATATTGAGACAAGGTTTAACAGAAACTTGAGTCCCAAGCAAACATTGGTTATAAAAGACCATTGATGAGCATTGGAAAGGGATCGATAAAATATCAACCTCAAAACCCCAGACTAATTAGCCTAGCTCAGACATAAACCTAGGTCTAGTTCTTCTACGGCTCCTATAGCGGTTGAATATTAGTAGGTAGCTGATCTCCGATCATCGCCACCATCGAGGCCATGTTACAGATCGAGAAGTCCAGCCATCCTCGACAAGTAATGCCTCTTTCATCCCTGATTTATCACCAGCAACATTAAATGAGATGACCCTCGGCCTCAGTGCTGGCGTACAGCCTCATCGATCGTGGCTGCTTGCGCCGGCGTAAGCAGAGCCGATGAGCCCAACGAGCAAGTCCAGAGCAGGTTCATCATCAAGGATGACCCAGATGTCCAGTCATGCGTCCTTAATTCGATGGATCTGATTTGGATCTCGCTAAGAGCGAGATAAGCGGCACATGCTCGGCCTCTCAAAGCATCAACGACCGATTCAGGGTCTCAATTCCTGAGGTAGGACGAGTGACCACAGATCCTGTCCTGCACTCAAAGTACTCGAGGTCAGGCCGAGTATGGAGCCGTAGACCGAGTTTTCATCTATGTATCGTATCTCCCGTAAGTCAGATGTCCAGTCCTGGACAGGCATGCAGTCTATAGACAATATCTTGGTCGGCTGCTGGGGTAGTGCATGAATAAAAGAAAAACACAAAGCTCGGTATCTATAAAACCTTCAAATGAAGGCCGAACGACCTCAAAATAATGAGGTAGAAGAATGTTCGGCCGAAGAATATCCTAGCATTATTTACTTTTTGTAGAATGCTTGATTGCTTGTAACATCCGACTGTTCTAGAGCCGATGAATATGATTATTGCTTGTAATAGATAAGCTATCCCTTCAATTTCAAGATAATTGTCATATCAGGCAGATCTGGCCTTTGAGCCGATTCTGAGAATCCAATGTATACGTTTAAAGTTTCTATTAAAGTGAAAAGGAACGACCAATTGGGTCGAAGCCTATTTTTTCTGTCCTTTTGAGTATCTAACACTAGTACAAAGATGGATTACCTCTATAGATCATAAAATCCGTAGGGGCAATTTTATGTTGTCTATGTGGATTTCTCCGTAGGGACAACCAATTCTCCTACGGATTAAACCGTAGGGGCACATATAAATAAAAATTTGTTAAAATTTAACATATGCAGTTGCTCCTACGGTGCCGCAAGATAAGACCCTATGGTTATATCCGTAGGGTCAGAATTGTAGATTTTAAAAAAATAAAAACAAAAAAATTTCCCTTCCCGTTCCCCCAGTACCCTAATTCCCCAACTAATTTCCCCGCTCTCATCACCTCCTCCTTCGTCGCCTCCTCTCTCGCCATCTTCTCTGGCGCCATCATCGCCTCTTCCCTCATCGTCACCTTCGACCTCCTATGACCTCCAACGCCGTCTCCATCACCTCCAGCGCCTTCTCGATCGATCGTCATCTTGATCGTGCCCTCCTCATCAACGTTGATCGCCGTCCTCTTCATCAACGTCAAGCTCCTCTTTGAATTTCTCGTCACTGTCGAAATACTCAACCGCTTAGTTAATTTATTCAATTTAAAATTTTATTTTCAAAATTGAATTTGGTGGATAGAGCTTTAATTTGGGGATTTTTGATTGTGATGGTGGTCGGTGGTGGGTAGTGGCGGCTGTGGTGGGGGTTGTGCTTCAATTTGGGGTTGTTTGGGGATGTGAGTGGCGGTGGTGGCTGTGGTGGGTGGTGGTGGCCGTGGTGGTGGGGAAAGGGGTCGGGGAAGGTTGACTGGAACTGAATAGGTCAGGTGAGGGGCTAGAAAAAATAATTTTAAACGAGATTGGTGGTGATGGTGAGGGGAAGAAAAAGAAGAAAATTGGTTGTGGGTTAGAATTTGGTTTGGTTTGGTTAAGATTATGATTAGAGTTTGGGCTAATGGTTAAGGGTAGATTTAGGATTAAGGTTAGCATCAGGGTTAGGTTTTGGGTTTAGTGGAAAAAAAAATCGCTAAGGATAGTTCAATGAAGAATTTATAGGGGGCTAGGGTTTGTAGGGTGTTTTCGTCACCCCATTGAGATGGAAATACGCGCATGCTTGTCAAGCGCATTACAGATTCGCTCTGCCTAGGGTAGGCTGGGGTTTATTGATTTTGGGGATCCGAATCTCCGGCAGCCGCAGACTAAGCTTCCATTAATTACCCTTCGCCTTTGGAGCGAGAGAACCTCCGATTGACGGGTTAAACAAGACATGCGAACTCAATGTGCAGTGTGCATACGTGTTTTGAAGGGGTTTTGGATATATCGGGGGCCCCGCAGAGTTTTTACGGGGGTCCTGCCATCAAGATAGCTGGCTGGGGGTTAAAGGGGCTAGCATCCCCCATACGGGGTACGGGACAGCGCCCCATTAGAAATTTTTTCTAACGGGAGAGATATTTTTAGTGTGGAGTGTGTGTAAAATGAGGGGAAAATGGCGTCCAAAGGACGCATGAGCGCCAGCGCCTCACGTGCCTAGCACGCTGGCACTGAGCACTGATGCTAGTGCCTCACGTGCCCGGCACATGGGCGGCTGAGCGCTGGAAGCATGGGCGCTGGACGCCAGAGCGCCAGCGCCCCATGTGCTTGGCACGTGGGCGCTGGGCGCCAGCAGCAAAGGAAACTTGGTCCCTACACCAGGAGCTATGCTCCTGAAAGGAAATATTTATTATTTTGTATGTGTGTGTGTGTGTGTGCGCGCGTGTGTGTGTAATTTTGGAGTTGAACTCCTAAGATATTTTGGAGCTGATGAAAGGGGCTTCGCCCTTGAGCCCTGGATCTTCCCCAAAGTGGGGTTCTTGGAAGTGAGTCTCTTGCTTCCTCCTCTGTTGGCCGAATCTTGAAGAACAAGAGATATGAGATTTTAAAAATCTCTCATTTTTGAGATTTGATTGGAGATCTGAGTTCCTCTTTGTGGGTTTTGTGTGAAAAACTATTTATTTTTTAGAAAATAATAGTAAAACTCTTGATTTAATTCAAAAAAAAGAAGAAGATTTAGAACCTTAAGGAAGAAGAAGGAGGCACAAAAAACCTAATATTTTTGAGAGGAATGAAAAGTGTATGCTTTATTCATCATCATGTTGCTTTATATAGATTTACACATTTACATATAGCCCCTTGGGCTTTACAAAATGATATTTTGCTCATCCAATACTTCCTGTGCTCATTTCTTTTGCATATAAGCCATGGGCTTTACAAAAAATTGACTTTATGCCCATTTTGCTTACATTCATGCATAAAAAATTACATCAAAATTATTTATTACATAATTTTTTATTTCGGCATGCAGGAGGATCGGCCGTTTCATGTTCGGACTCGACTTGGGCATGGGCCCACTTAATCTGTGCTTGGGCATACTTAGCTTGGGGTTGATCTTGACTTTGACTTGGTCAACCGGGATGCAATTTTCGACCCCAACAAAGTGCCCCCCATCAATAAATACACACCACATTTGTGGGTCGTGTGCATGAAATTGATGGATCTTCTTTCGCGTGGAGGCGACTTACTTTGGTTCCCACTTTTTGGGATGCACTGCCATTTTTATGACTTGGACGGTCGACACTTGACGCGTCTCCGAGACGGAATGTCTGTGGTGGACTTTTTCCTAGCCCGGAGCGATTTGGTTCCCGCTTTGTAGGAAGCCTGCACTGCCCTTTTTACGACATGGACGGTCGACACTTGACGCGTCTCCAAGGCGGAGTGTCCGTGGCAGAATTTTCGTTGGCCCAGAGCGATTTGGTTCCTGATTTGTGGGAAGCATGTACTGCCCTTTTTACAATATGGACGGTCGACGCCTGACGCGTCTCCGAGGCAGAGTGTCCGTGGCAGACTTTTCCTTGGCCCGGAGCGATTTGGTTTCCGATTTGTGGGAAGCCTGTACTACCCTTTTTACGATATGGACGGTCGACGCTTGATGCGTCTCCACGACGGAGTGTCCGTGGTAGACTTTTCCCTGGCCCGGAACGATTTGGTTCCCGATTTGTGGGAAGCCTGCACAGCCCTTTTTACGACATGGACGGTCGATGCTTGACGCCTCTCCGAGACGGAGTGTCCGCGATAGACTTTTTCCTGGCCCGGAGGGATTTGGTTCCCGCTTTGTAGGAAGCCTGCACTGCCCTTTTTACGATATGGACAGTCGACGCTTGACGCGTCTCCAAGACGGAGTGTCCGTGATAGACTTTTCCCTGCCCGGAGTGATTCGGTTCCCGCTTTGTAGGAAGCCTTCACTGCCCTTTTTATGACATGGACGGTCGACGCTTGACGCGTCTCTGAGACGGAGTGTTCGTGGTAGACTTTTCCTTAGCCCGGAGTGATTCGGTTCCCGCTTTGTAGGAAGCATGCACTGCCCTTTTTAAGATATGGACGGTCGACGCTTGACGCGTCTCCGAGACGGAGTGTCCGTGGTAGAATTTTCCCTGGCCCGGAGTGATTTGGTTCCCGCTTTGTAGGAAGCCTGCACTACCTTTTTTTACAACATGGACGGTCGACGCTTGATGCGTCTCCGAGATGGAGTGTCCGTGGTAGACTTTTCCTTGGCCCGGAGTGATTTGGTTCCCGCTTTGTAGGAAGCCTGCACCGCACTTTTTACGACATGGACGGTCGATACTACCCTTTTAGCGACGTGGACGGTCGATGCTTTGATTTAACTTGCTCCGCTTTCTGCGGTGTCGGGATTTGACTTGTTTCCGAGGTAGAGTATGATTCCGCCAGGGAGGTTGTTGGTTGTCTTGCTGACTTAATATTATTTGGGTTGACATCAACACCGATACACTAGAATATGGTACCAGTGAGCGAATCATCATCGGCCATGATAGGATTTAGGGATTTTGGTTTTGGTTTGGCATCAGCATCAGCATCACTGCATTGGAATATGGTACCAGGAGTGAATCATCATTTGTCATGAGAAGATTTCCATCGTTCCCAGTTTAACAACTTAGGGGTCATCTGTTCCCAGTTTAACGACTTAGAGGCCATATATTCCCAGTTTAAAGACTTAGGGGTCTATTGGATTGGAGTTTGGAATTTTGGGGTTAGGATAGGCATTAGCGTTGCTAACACTGAAGCACATGTGCCAGTAGCAATTCATTATTTTCCTTTACCCGTTGGGGAGCGATGGCTTAGGAGACATGTTTGAGTCCCTATCACATAAGACTTTTTAATTTCATGGGCCGTAAGGGTCCCATAAAAGCATTTTCTCCCTACAGGTCGTAAGGATCCCGTAGGTGTATTTTCTCCTTAGGAGTCGTGAGGACTCCCAAGTGTGTTTTTCCTTTGTGAGTCGTAAGGATCCCACGAAGGTTTGTTCTCTTCATGCATCGTGAGGAAATATGAGTGGATCTTCCCAATGGAGCATAATTCCAAGGGCGGAGACCGACCGCTGGACTGGTGATTGCGGTGGGGTATGTATATGATGAGAATTATTTGAGCCCTTAGATTGTATACAGTAGTCAACTTGGGGACCGACCGTAGGTCTGGGAGAATTTCGGGAGATTGGATTTTGGTTGGCGTCTGCATCGCTGCACTAGAATATGGTACCAGGAGCGACTCATCATTCGCCGTTTTGGGATTTGGAATTTGGTTGGCGTCTGCATCGCTGCACTGGAATATGGTACCAGGAGCGACTCATCATTCGCCGTTGGGATTTGGAATTTGGTTGGCGTCTGGATCGCTACACTAGAATATAGTACCAGGAGCGACTCATCATTCGCCATTGGGACATTCAGAAATTTGAAATTTTGGTTGACGTCTGCATCGCTGCTCTGGAATATGGTACCAGAAGCGACTCATCATTCGCCGTTTTTTTTTATCGCGATTGCTCTATCATTTCAGCTTTTCTTATCGCGAAGGTCGCGATTACCCTATCATTTTGGCTATTTATTCGCGGTTGCCCCATCATTTCGGCTGTTTATTTTTATTTTTATTTTACTCGCTGATTTTTATTACGAGTTGCTCCATCATTTCAACTTTTCTTTTTTTTCTTTTATTTACACTTTTTTTATTTACACACTTTTTTTTACATTCCCAGTTTAACGACTTAGAGGTCGAATGTGCTTGCTTATCCTAGCTCTTCGAATTTTGATCTTGGCGGAGCTGTGTTGATGACCGTAGCTCTGTGGCTTGCCGATACATCCGAGGACCGTGAGGTTTTTCCAAGCTTGTATTGGTCCTCTGCCCAATATTTAAACACGCAGCAGTCTTCGATGGTATGACTTACCACTCTATTATATAGGCAGTACAGTGGATTGTCGATCATGTTTGCTTCATGTGACCTCTTTGGAATAGGCAATTGCAGATCGTTGTTCAAGACGTCCTCGAATATATTGCGGACCTCATCCCTCCTGAAGGAGTACACCTTCTTCTTTCTCTCCATTAGAGTAGGTGCCCTTACTGATGCTGGTCTTTGAGGCCGATCAGTCTTTGGTTCTCCTGCTGCCCGCTTAGCCCCTTCAATGTACGTATCGGAGAGACTGGAAGCTGATCGCGGCCGTTTTTCATGAAGGCGCTCTTCTCTTGGGCTGGAGGGAGTATTGGTTGGCTGCTTTCGGATATCAATCCCTGGCTCGTGAACCAAAATTTGATTTTGCTGTAATAGCAGTCGGACGACTTGGGTCGTGAGATCTGCCACGACGTCTGCCAATGCGTCGAATTTGGAATGGACCTTGGCCATCTTCTCGTCCCTATCCAGAAGCTGCTTTTGAAGCCATTGGAATAATGCTTGATCTACAATTCTGAGTACGGCAACGGGGTCATCCCTACTGCCTGAGCTTGATTCAGCAAGAACCACGGGTTCCTTTGGCTCAAGGGTCTGAGCGGGCTCTTCATCATTTGGATCGAGTTGGTGTTGGATGGCAACAACCGCGTCATTATCATGACTATAAGGCGTAGGAGGACTCGTTCCTCTGAGCTCCATCATGTAAACCGTATGGGTTGTGTACCTGTCTATTGCTTCTTCATCGGAAATGTTGCTCGCTTGGCTCTTAGCTTGGTGCCTTGGTCCGCTCCATTCATGGAAAGGAAGATGTCTGAGAGAAACAGGTTCCCGAAGGACTTCGGTCTCCGTTCCTATAAAATTGGTGGTCGCAGCTTGACTGTTTTCTAACACGCCTTTAGACAGTTCTATCTCTCCTGCCTTGTATTGCTCTTCGATCCAATCTTTGAAGACGAAACTGTCTTCAATGGCATGACATATCACTCTGTGATAGGGGCAATATTTGGGGTCGTCGGTCATATTCGCTTCTTGTAGTCTTTTTGATTCTGGCAATTGTAGACCGTTTCTCAGCGCGTCCTTGAATATCTTGTGGACTTTTTCCCTTCTGAAGGAATAGACCTTATCCAGTTTCCCTTTCAGAGGCGATTCCCCTCCCCTTCCCAACACCGGTTTTCGAGGTTGGTCAGTATTAGGTTCTCCTGATGTCCGCTTACGATGTTCGGTGTATGTATCGGAGGGACCGGAGGCTGATTGCGGCCGTTTTTCACGAAGGCGCTCCGCTCTTAAGCTAAAAGGGGTATCAGTTTGGCTGCCTCCGGGCGTCAATCCCTGGCTCATGAATCAAAATTTTATTCTGATGTAATTGCAATCGGGCGATTTGGGTGGTGAGGTCTACCGCGACATTTTCCAGTTCGTCGACCTTAGACTGGACCTTAGCTAACTTCTCATCCCTGTCCTGAAGCTTCCTTTGAAGCCATCGGAATAATACTTGATCTATAGTTCCGGATATGACAACCGGGTCATCCTTATTGCCTGAGCTCAATTCAGCAGGAACTATGGGCTTCTTTGGCTTATCGGCCTGAGCGGGCTCTTCCTCATTTAGACCGAGCCGATGCTGGGTAGCGTCAACCATATCATCACCATGGCTGTGAAGCATAGAAGGGTTCGTTTCTTCATGTCCGGCCATGTAGACGGTGTGGACCACATATTCAGCCACCTCTTTATCTTTGGCGGCTGATTTTGAAGAGCGGTCCGGGCTTTGGAAATTCACAAATTTTACCATGGCCAAAGCCCTAGCCCTTTTGTTGGCTCTGTATCTGAGCCTTTTTTGTCTTAGCTTCTCGATTTTGAAGGCTTGGCGGGCATTCGTCATCCAGTAAGCCATCGTGAGCCGATTAACGGGGGTCTTAGAGAAGATACCCAATTGAGCAGTTGTCAAGGGCGCCGCTGGAGCTTGCCCGAGATGCCTTGTTGTTTTGTTGGTGTTGATGGCCTTGCCCTCAGCTGGGGCTAAGGAAAGTCGTTCAAATACCGACTTGCGTTTGGGTAGCGGTGCCCTCGAGATCACCATATTTGGCCTCTTGCCTTTCGATGCCGGTTTGTCTGTTTCCGGAGCTTGAGGAGCTGGGACGGCGTTAGCTGACACCAATATAATAAAGCCAAATGGTAGTGGCGGCTCCTCCCATTATCGTCCGAGACTGGCCGGGAGGACCGTCCTAGCATCCATCTTCATCGTATAGGAGATGGAAGCTGTGTCGAGAGCTGAGCCAATCCTTAGAGACATTTTGTTGCGTCCGGAGATTGCAATTTGAAATTTGTTAACCTGCACAAAGAAGCATGATTTTAGTACAGGCAATCAATGTATATGTTGATTGAGTTTGCGTGAATATTTAACCCGAAATATGGGAGGAGAGATTGGTCCCACCTAGCGTGCCAGAATCTGTAGGGTGTTTTTCGTCACCCTAGTGAGATGGGAATACGCGCATGCTTGTCAGGCGCATTACAGATTCCCTCTGCCTAGGGTAGGCTGGGGTTTATTGATTGTGGGGATCCGAATCTCCGGCAGCCGCGGACTAAGCTGCCGTTAATTACCCTTCGCCTTTGGAATGAGGAAACCTCCGATTGACGGGTCAAACAAGGCATGCGAACTCAATGTGCAGTGTGTGTACGTGTTTTGAAAGGGTTTTGGTCATATCGGGGGCCCCGCAGAGTTTTTATGGGGGTCCCGCTATCCAGATAGTGGGCTGGGGGTCAAGAGGGCTAGCAGCCCCCTTGCGTGGTGCGGGGCAGCGCCCCGTTAGAAATTTTTTCTAATGAGGGAGATATTTTTAGTGTAGAGTGTGTGTAAAATGAGGGAAAATGGCATCCAAAGGACGTGTGAGTGCCAGCGCCTCACGTGCCTAGCACCCTGGCACTGTGCGATAACGCTAGTGCCTCACGTGCCCGGCATGTGGGCGCCTGGGTGCTGGGCGCCAGAGCACCTGCACCCCACGTAGTTGGCACGCGGGCGCTGGGCGCCAATAGCAAAAGGGACTTGGTCCCTACACTGGGAGCTGTGCTCCTGAAAGGAAATATTTATTATTTTGTATGTATGTATGTGTGTGTGTGTGTGTGTGTGTGTGTATTCTGAGGAGTTGAACTCCTAAGATATTTTGGAGCTGATGAAAGGGGTTTCTCCCTTAAGCCCTGGATCTTCCCCAAAGTGGGGTTCTTGGAAATGAGTTTCCTTCTTCCTCCTCCGTTGGCCGGATCTTGAAGAACAAGAAGTATGTGATTTTAAAAATCTCTCATTTTTGAGATCTGATGGGAGATCTGAGTTCCCCTTTATGGGTTTTGTGGTGAAAAACTATTTATTTTTTAGAAAGGAAGTGTTAAACTCTTGATTTAATTCAATAAAAGAAGAAGATTTAGAACCTTGAGGAAGGAGAAGGAGGCACAAAAATCCTAACCTTTTTTAGAGGAATGAAAAGTGTATGCTTTATTCATCATCATGTTGCCTTATATAGGCTTACATATTTACATATAGCCCCTTGGGCTTTACAAAATGGCATTTTGCCCATCCCATGCCTCATGTGCTCATTTTTTTTGCACATAAGCCATGGGTTTTACAAAAATTTGGCTTTATGCCCATTTTGCTTACATTCATGCATAAAAAATTACATCAAAATTATTTATTACATAATTTTTTTATTTCGGCATGGAGGGAGGTCGGCCGTTTCATGTTCGGACTCGACTTGGGCATGGGCCCACTAGATCTGGGCTTGGGCCCACTTAGCTTTGGGTTGACCTTGACTTTGACTTGGACAACCGTGGTGTAATTTTCGACCCCAACAGGGTTAATTAGGTCTAGGGTTAGGATTAAGATAATTAGGGTTAAGTTAAGGGTGGGGGTTATACTTAAGGTATTTTAGTGTTAGTGTAAGTGTGTGTGTTCATGATATATATGATGATATGTATGTGTGTGTGTGTGTGTGTGTGTGTATGTGATAATGTTGATGATGATGATGATGTGTGTGTGTGTGTGTGTGTGTGTGTGTGTGTGTGTGTTTATTATAATGATGACGATGATCTCTCATATTAAATAAGGTCAAACCCTAATTTTAAACTTAACACCCGAACTAAACCCAAAATCTTAAACTTAATACCAAAACCAAATCTAAAATCTTAAACTTGATTAAGAAAACCCTTAATTTTAAAAACCTTTGTTCCTTGATTAAAAATCAGGGATTTCCTCAAACGAGGCACCACGTGTTCACACGTGACCAAAGGTCACGTGTTGACACGTGATCTATTTACAGAGTTAAAGTTTTAAGCAAGTAAAACAAGTGGCTGAAGAAAGACCCCAAAGGGGGGTCACGTGCTCGCATGTGACCAAGGGTCACATGCAGACACGTGATGGTCTTTAGCCCAGCAGAAATACAGAGTTTAATTCTATCAAGGTATCAGGGCCTCAATGAGGCATCACGTGTTCACACGTGACCAAGGGTCACGTGTTGACACGTGATCTATTTACAGAATTAAAAATCCTAAGCAATTGGAAGTAAAGCAAGTGGCTGAAGAAAGACCCCAAATGGGGGGTCACGTGCTCTCACATGACCAGAGGCCACGTGCTCCACGTGACTAGAGGTCACGTGTTGACACGTGATGACCCTTCAGCCCAATTAAAATACAAAATTAAAACTCTGAAGGAGGAGCGGTCACGTGCCAGCACGTGATAGGTTTTGAAAGCTTTATAAATTAACAGAATTAAATTCTAAATTCTTCTAAATCTTTCCAAATGGGAAAGGGTTAGAGAGAACCATTGGATTAAAAATCCAAAGGTGATTAAAAATCACCAATTTATGGAAAGATTTTAGACAAGGAAAGATTTCCCTAAAAATCTCACCAGAAATAACAAACAGAATATCTTTGGATTTAAAATCCAACGGTGAATAAAATTCACTGTGTGATCTAAAGGATCATATTAATTATGAAAGCAAACAAAATCTTTCAATGAAAGATTTACTAAACAAAGCGATTCTTTTCCTTCTCCTATAAATAGGACCCAAGAGGAGAAGAAACGGGAAAGAGAATTTTGATATAGAGTTTTGGAATCTTGAAATTTCAGAGAGAAAAGAAAGGAGAATTTAATTCTCAACAAAGAAAACCCTATGTGAGAAAAGAAAAAGGATCAAAACTTAAAACAGAGAATTTAATTCTCAAAATCTAAAAGTTTAACTCTTCTACAAAAGAACTTAGTTCTTCCTCTGGTTGAAGATCTGCAAGAGCACATCTCCCCATAAGTTGAGAATTTAATTCTCATCGGGTTGAGATTCTGCCATGCAGATCCAAAACTTAGAGGGGGAATTGAGTTTAGAGAATTTAATTCTCCCAAAACAAAATAAGGGTTTAACCCTATATGATAATTTAATTCTCCCAAACTTACAGGAATTTAATTCCTTCAAGATGAAACCAGGGTTTAACCCTATATGAGAATTCAATTCTCCTAAAGAAAAAATTATAGGAATTTAATTCCTTCAAGATGGACAGAACTAGGGTTTAACCCTAATTGAGAATTTAATTATCTCAAATTCACAGGAATTTAATTCCTCTTAAAAATGAAATTAGGGTTTCACCCTATACAAGAATTTAATTCTTTCACAATAGGAATTTAATTCCGCCAAAATCATGATCAGGGTTAACCCTACAGAGAATCTAATTCTCAAAATAAAATAAGGAGACTTAAAAGATCTCTATGCATGCAAAGAACTAAGGTCGCGTGTTCCCACGTGACCCCTTAAAAGGTCCCCAAAAAAGAGAAGGAAAAAGTTCTGAGGCAACGCCTCACGTGCTCTCACGTGACCTCTAAAAACACAGAAGAAAAGAAGCTTTGGGCGCTCTCATGTGTCCCCATGTGACCCCTCAGCAAGTGCTTTAATTATCGATGCATAAATCCCCATCACGTGTCAACACGTGATGCTCAAAATAAAATACAAAATAAGTGTTTAACACTTATGTGCAAAGCAAAGTAAAAGGGGATCTGGTCCCACCTTTGTGTGCCCTCACGTGGCCCCACGTGACCCATTCCTATTTAGTGTTTAACACTAATTTAAAGAACTTATACCCAGTGTTTAACACTGATTATCTTTTAGTGTTTAACACTAATTTGAAAATCTTATTTCCAGTGTTTGACACTGTTATTCTCTAGTGTTTAACATTAATTTGGGATTCTATATTTCCAGTGTTTAACACTGCTGGTCTTTTAATGTTCTGTCTCCAAAGTTTAACACTGTTGTTCTTTAGTGTTTAACACTACTTTTAGCCAAATTGGCTAATTTTCCAGAGCCAAAAGTCCCTCCTCCAAATGAATCTCAAAATTGAGGAAACCAAAGATGAAAATGTTTAGCATTGCCGAATAATGTGGACTTGAACACAGACAAGTGTTAATGGTCCAACAAAGGGCCAATTCTTCAAACTTAATTGTACTTAGCCCAAGTTGGCCATAAGTCCTCAACTCAGACTCAACTGAGCCAATGCGCTCATAATATAATTAATTGATCTTAGTTCCAAATCAGACTACAGATCATTTAATCCATCTTGGTTCAAGGGTACATCTCTTCATTCCCTTGATATTTGTCGTTGTAATTTCTCAACGTCTTCAAAGAGGTGACGAGTCCCGACAGCCATACATTTCATGGACTGTGGGGTACTTAAACTCATGGACTATGATGTCCTTAATCTCGACCGTGATGTCTTAAAACTAACAACGGACTGTGGGGTCCTTAAACTCATGGACTATGATGTCCTTAACCTCGACCGTGATGTCTTAAAACTAACAACGGACTGTGGGGTCCTTAAACTCATGGACTATGATGTCCTTAACCTCAACCGTGATGTATTAAAACTAACAACAGACTGTGGGGTCCTTAAACTCATGGACTATGATGTCCTTAACCTCGACCGTGATGTCTTAAAACTAACAACGGACTGTGGGGTCCTTAAACTCATGGACTATGATGTCCTTAACCTCTACCGTGATGTCTTAAAACTAACAACGGACTGTGGGGTCCTTAAACCCATGGACTATGATGTCCTTAACCTTGACCGTGATGTCTTAAAACTAACATTGGACTGTGAGGTCCTTAAACCCATGGACTATGATGTCCTTAACCTCGACCGTGATGTCTTAAAACTAATAATGGACTGTGGAGTCCTTAAATCCACGGACTATGATGTCCTTAACCTCGACCGCGATGTCTTTAAACTAACATTGGACCGAGATGTCCTTAAACTAATTATCGACCACAATGTCACTAAACTAAACAATAGAGCCCAATTGCTCTCTTGTCGGATCTAAACGATCCCGTTAAGTTGATCTTGGTCTAAAATTAGACCAACGTATCCTTAACTAACGTTTAAGTTGATCTTAGTCTCAAATAAGGCTAACGTATCTTTAAACCCAACCCCCAAACCTAAATCTAAGAAAGATACGGATTTGGACTAGTCCATGCCCTACGGGCGACAACATAACTTAGTCTCCGTATACAATCCACAGGCAACCACAAACAAAACAAACACACACGACATGAAGTGGTTACCGCGATGCGGTAGCATAATTAACTGCAGGGGCTTGCGCCTGCAGGGAAGAGCGTCCCCACAGTCAAAAACCCCTCAAATGAGGGGGAATCTGACGAAGTCTGCTACATCGGCCGCATCCGTTTAAACCTTCGATACACGGTGCCATAAATCAACTTGGCATCTTCGGAGAGGTGGACGGATAGCACCAAATAGCATCTTCACCTAGATTCAGGCAAGACAGTCCGTCTTCCCGGCTTCCGGCGGTAAACAGATTCTGGCACGCCCGGTGGGACCTTTTCCTCTTTCCACTCCACACTTCATGTGTCGTGTTCGCGAACTAATCGCGGTTTGCTAATGGTTGCCCTTAGGTTTCGAGGTACTAAGATTTGGCGTTTTTCTTGGTGCAGAAAGCAAAGATCAATGGCGTTCACCTGCTCGAAATGTTCCACATGCAACTGCAACCCACGTTCTGCCTCAACTGGGGGCATATCTTATGGGCCTCAAGCAGCCTCCCTATTCACAATGCCGGTGGAACATGTTACTCAGGCCACCACAGGATTGTTCTTCGGGACCATGCTCCCGCCAACGAGCTTCAGCTCTCCTATGCCAGCACCGGAAGCTCCCAAGAAGTCGGTCTTCGATCGGCTTGCTACTACCACGGCCCCTCTCAATGGGTCGTCCAGCTCCAACTCCTCGGCCTTCGCCAGACTGAGCCTGAGCTCCGATGGGCCTGCCAAGAAGCCCATGACACCTGAAGTGGACATCCCAAAGAAGATAGCCATCTCTGCTCCAGAAGTCGTCAAGGCGGCTTCTCCGTCCAAAGAGTCGGTCTTTACAAGACTGACTATTCTGGCTCCTATTCTTGCTCGAAGGTCTGTCTTTGACAGATTGGATACCGCTACTCAAAAGACGTCAGTCTTCAAGAGGCTGGTACCAGCGGTGCCTCATCTGGACAGGGGGCAAGACAAAGCCATCCCCATCGCCAAACCAGCCCCAACAGCTCGACATGCTCGACGTTGCCACTGGCGCCGAGTAAGGAAGGCCGGGGGCAACTCCCCCTCTGGGTTAACTCCACCGGCTCCAACGGTGGAAATTAATGCTGCTGTTCCAACCGGGAACAGCTTTGAGCTGCTGAACAAGGTGCGCAGGAATTCGCCTACCGCCGTATTAAAAAGATCTCCGCCACCGGTGGAGACTGTCACAGAAATAAAGCCGGAGCAGTCCCCCCAACGGCTGTCTTCCAAAGTTTACAAAATCTGGTGACAAGTCCGAGAGTCAGTGGTGGATCAAGGCTATCCCCGCCGTCAAAAGAAGCTGAAGGTCCAACAGGAAGAAAACCATCCTGTTAAGCCACAAAAGACGACAACCACTTGGGTGCCTGCTACAACGGCCCCCTCCGCGTCGACTACTCAAAAGAAAAGGAGGCCAGAGAAAGCCCCTGTAAACGTGGCAGACCACAAAAACACCGAGCCCAAACGCCCTAAGTCTGGGGGCATGGTGGTACATACTGTTTACATGGCTTCTGGAAAAGAGGAAAGCCACACATCGACGGGCCACCGACCGCTCACCCGATCAATAACAAGGGCTCAGGAATAACAACAGCAGAAGCTTCAAGAGATGCTGATTGCAATGGCCGCACTTAGAGGGCCAAAAGAAAGCCCGGAGGCGTCATCGGAACAATGTCACGAACACGAGACTGATGCTGAATTCCTTCGGAGAATGCTCGAAAAGAAGAACAACGAGGCTGCGGAACAAGCGGCCAATATAAAGCAAATGACCCTTTTATTCCAGGATATGGTGGGCATGATGATCCAGCCGGATCCCCCAGCCGAAGATCTTCCAGTAATAATTGAAGATGACAGAGGAGAAACATCAAACCCTCTGCCGGCTTTGTCGACAGCCAAAGAAGAGACAATCTCCAAAGCTGCACTGGATGACTATATTGCTAAGCAAATAAGAGTTCACCAGGCAAATGAGGCGGCTGGACAAATTGTTAAAACTGGGCGACCGTATCCAGGCTAGTATGATCAGATAAAGTACCTGCCGGGCTACACGATACCTAAATTCCATGTGTACAAGGGGACAGGCAATCCCCATCAACATGTCGCCCAGTTCAGGGCTCTTTGTGGCAACACCGACGGCGATGATAAGCTTTTGCTCTGTCAATTCGTCGGCAGCTTGTCGGAGACGGCGTTTGAGTGGTACTCCGAACTTCCAAACGACTCCGTCAAAACTTTCACAGAAATGGAGTTATTGTTCACCCAGCAATTCGCGAGCGCTAGTGAACGCACCCCAATAACGGCATTGATCAATGCCAGGGTGAAGCCGGGCGAGACGTGGGTTCAGTACGCAATCCGATGGCGGAATCTGTGGTCAAAGTGCGAACAGCGGTGGGCATGTCGTGGGCACCCTAGACCCTCATGCAACTATTTCACAGTTCATGATGTTCTTCAAACTGACCAATTCCAGGCTTTACTCGACAAGCTAGCCCAAATGGATCAGATGGGTCATAGACCGTCTCCTCCGAAGCCGGAGCCGCGGAATGAAAAGGGTAAAGGGAAGGCGACCTTCGTTGCAAATACCCAACAACAGCCCAGTGCTCCAAAACTAACAGATCAACTGGAAGAGAGGCGGCGCTATTAAAATGAGAGAATGAAGCGTCCTTACTCATTCCCGTGGGATAAAACGAAGAGGCTGTTCGAGCTAGCAATGTGCAACATGCTTATCAATTTGCCGAATCCAAAGCGACCATTGCAAACTGGCGAAGTCAATAATCCCAATTATTGCCCTTACCACCGAACGGTAAGCCATCCAATTGAAGATTGCTTCGTCTTTAAGGGATGGATCGAGGATTAGTACCAATAAGGCAAGTTTGTGCTGTCTGAGAAATGGAAAGTAAGCCCACCACGACCGCACACTCCTAAGAAGACGGGCACACCAGGAGCAACGTGCTCTTTTGTTGAGGAAGCTCCATGGGAGGTGGCTCTTTCGACCAAAACCAAAAGGATGCTGAATGATCTCCAGACATGCCCGGCGGTCAGGTGGAAGAATTCGCTAGAACCCCAAATCATCAAAGGAATGTCAAAACCACGCCCAGCTCTAAAAATTAGTGGTGATAGCCAAAGCGTTCACACCCAGCCGTCAAAATCTTCAAAGAAGAAGAAGAAATTCAGGTAGCCCGTGAAGCCTTGCGACAAGCGCACGGACCTGCAAAAACATATTGACGCGCTGGAAGAATATAATCAGAAGGCACGGATTCCAATCACGCTCCAAGAGTTCCTTGGCCACGTCCTCGAGGACGAAGATGATGGAGAAGACTCGTCAGATGAATCTGAAGATTGCGTGGCAAGTTGCCATGTGATCTCTCACTCATTGATAGATAATGAGGAACCACCTTACGCCAAGAGACTGGGGGCAGGTCCTGAACCGGAACTTCTAGGGCCGTTAGGCAAAATGATCGATGCATTCCTGAACGAAGCTCTTCTAAAAAGCAAAGCTGATCGGGAACGTGAGATGGCTATACTTGAAAAGGCCAAACGCCGGCGACTGGACGAAAGAGTCGAGACATTCCCGCTGAATCAGAAGATATCTAGTCAGAGGTACCGGGACTGGAAGGATCGACGCGACGGGTCACCTGCGTGTCGTGGATAAAACAAGTTCAAGACGAGGAAGAGGTTTGCGAAAGCCATATAAGTGGGAATGAAGTTACCACCCTCCGAAGGAAGCGCTCTTGGTGAAGCAGAAATGCATCCTAGCTACTGCTTATATCATCGAAAGATCACACACCCCACCGAAGAGTGCAACGCTTTTAAAAGATGGTGGCAGGGATATGTTGCTCAACGACAACATTTTAAGCGGATGAAACGCAAAACTCGTCGGGAACGAAGAAATACAACCGAGGAGCGTAAAAGAACTACCGGCTACTGTCACATGGTCGAAACTGGGGGATCGCAAGTTCTCATCTTCGGAAGTGACTCCGACGAAGAGATGAATCTTTGCCCTCTTTTCAAAGAATCTACTTCGGGGAAAGAGGAAGAATCGAAGACCTGTGAAAATATCCAGCTGGCAATCGTACGCTTCCCGAAAAGAATCTCGGACCCACGAACAGAAAAGATAAGAGAAAAGAGAAGGTCTCTGAAGATATCGCCCTAGATGACCAAGTCATGAAAGAGCTGACCGCCAAGGACCCGCCAAAGAAAAGTAAGGTGGACTACAACGTTCTGGCGCACTTGAGGAAGTTACCCTCACAGCTCAGCATTCTCGACGCCGTTTTACTATCAAAAGAAGCAAGAGATTCATTGATCAAGGAGCTACAAGAGCCAGAGCAATTCCAGGCTTTCCTCGCCGAAGAAAGGATGAAGGACGAGCTAGAAGAAGTGCACACAGCCGATATCACCTTCGGCGACGAAGATCTCCTCCTTGGGACGTACGAGCACAACCGTCCCTTATATGTCTCAGGATACTACCACAATATAAAGATAGGCAAAATCCTGGTCGACAATGGATCTTCCGTCAATCTCCTCGACGTGCGAGCGTTGAAGGAAATCTGCATGAGCGTTCAACACCTCGCTCGTGATAAGATCACCATTTTCGGGTTCGACTCCCAGTCATCACGGACCCTCGGGTCTGTAATACTGACGCTACGCTTCAGGCTGCTTGTCACAGACATTAAATTTCACGTCATTGACGCCAAGACATGCTACAATGCTTTGCTCGGCCGTCCCTGGCTACACGAGTACAATATCATCCCTTCTACACAACATCAGTGCATGAAATACTTTAAGGATGGTCTCGAGTACACCGTAACAGGGGAGTTGAATCCATTCTCCGTAAACGATGTCCGAAAATACGAAGATGCGAAATACTTGTTACCAGATTTCGAGGACACGGAGAGGTGTCACAAACCAAAGGACAAAGTTATCACCACTATTCCAGTATTCGGGAGTGATACCGAGGAGGAGCAAGAGATAGTTTATTCGGGGCCGCCTCAACGCAACAACCTAGGACCGTCCGCCCCCATGTTAATCTTCGGCAGTGACTCGGAAGACGAGGTTAATACTGTATTCTCCGCTCGGCCGTCAATACAAGCTTTCGTTGGCGATAATCAGAGTCTGCAAATTATCATGGTTCCGTGGAAGCATTACAAAGAGCTCGATGCACTTAAAGCTTATAGTGTGCAAGAACTGAAGATATTTTATGTCCCTCCCAGGCGAAAGGGTGAAAAGGCGATCCTATTCTACCGATCTGGGGAAACCAAAGTGGAGAAAGAAATTTGGCATGGCGCCGATTCTACGCTCGACAGACTCCAGCCCATTCGTCTGCCTAGATAATACTCGGAAGGCTTGAGAAGGCTTTTGAAGCGCCAAGGGGTACCTTTCAAACAGACCATTCGACAAGCTCGGTTCTACAACAGGATTTGAGACGTCCCCGGAACTCAGCGCAAGTTGCCCAACGGGAGAATGGAAACGCTCGGGCTTGGATATGTGAAATCCGGGAAACGGGAACGAATCCATGGTAGCTACGTCATATATGACTTCGATGAAGAAGAGGACGCCCTGTCAAAAAACGCTGACCCTGAACCAAAACGAGATACGGCCATCAAAATGCCGAGTCCGTCATTTGAAGAATGAATGGAAGAGCTTATCAGGGAAGCGGGTCAAAAGATCCGAGATGACCATAACTGTGAAATGGCCATTTACGAGAAAGTCAGGACGCAGCGCCTCCTTCAACATGCGACAGAGACTGACAATGCTCTTCCTTATCAACCCGTCATACAAAAGGCCTGACGCAAAGGCAAAAATAAATCAAAAAGCGGGAAAGGTGTTCAACAGCAGCCAAGCGGGTCTGAGAAGCCATGCGAGCAAGACGCAAGCAATCCGGATTCGTCCCTTATAAAGAAGATGAGTCGAGCATACTCTTTTCCTCAGAACAAAACACGGAAAATACTTGATCTCGCTATAAGACATCAAATGATTACGCTTCCGGAGTCTAAACACCCCGAGCAAGCCAATGAAGTCTCTCACCCAGACTATTGCTCTTATCACCGAGCGATAGGACATCCTCTCAAAGACTACTTCACCTTCAAGAATTGGGTGGAAGACCAATATCAGCTCGGCAAATTCGCTCTATCCAGCAGCTGGAGGATAACTCCGCTGCAGAAGCATGAACTAAAAGCCGCGCATACAGCGAGAATAGAACCAGATCGACATCGGTCTTGGAAGCTGGCTCGTACCTGTCACGTGATAACGCTGTCAGAAGAAGAGCCCGAGAATATGGATGACCTCTCCTGGTGCTTCGAAAAAAATGATGGCGAGGTAATCTCAGAATTTCCACCGGCGGCGAAAGAGCTGGAAGATGGAATACATACCACTGCAGATAACCTCAAGAAAATTGATTTAGGGACGGCAAGTGACCCGCAGCCGATATTCGTTAGTGAGTTGCTGTCTGAAGAACGGGTGGCCACATTAAAAGACATGCTTATGCAGCATAAAGATTGCTTCGCATGGAACTATTTCGAGATGCCTGGACTAGATCCAGAGGTTGCTGTCCACAAATTGGCAATATCCCCATATGTCAAGCCAATCAAACAAGCGCCAAGAAGAATGTGGCTCGAGCTTGAGATGAGCATCAACGCAGAGGTCAAGAAGCTGATCGACTCTGGCTTCATCCAAGAGGTCCAGTATCCTGACTGGATCGCCAACATAGTCCCGGTGATGAAGAAAAATGGGACAGTGCGCATATGTGTGGACTTTCAGGATCTCAATAAAGGCTGCCCGAAAGACAACTTCCCAGTACCGGTCACCGAGCTAATGATAGACAATACGTCCACCCACGAAGTCTTCTCCTTCATGGACGGCTCGTCTGGATACAATCAGATAAAGATGCATCCCGAGGACCAGATGCACACCGCGTTCCGGACCCCTTTGGGCATATTTTGCTACAAGGTAATGCCTTTCGGTCTAAAGAACGCCGGTACCACCTATCAGAGGGCCATGACGAAGATCTTCGATGACCTCATACATGAAATCGTTGAATGCTATATCGACGACCTCGTAGTTAAAAGCAAATCATATGAGGAACATCTAGAGCATCTGAAGACCGTATTTCAACGCCTTCGGCAATACAACTTGAAGATGAACCCTCTCAAATGCGCGTTCGGAGTTTCCTCAGGCAAATTCCTGGGGTTCGTTGTCCGACACCGAGGCATCGAGATAGATCCGTCGAAGATCAAGACGATCATGGAAATGCCTCCACCAAGGACTCTTAAGCAACTATGGTCTCTCCAAGGAAAGCTCGCGTACATCCGGCGATTTATAGCCAATCTCTCAGGCAAGTGTCGTCCTTACAGCCACCTAATGAAGAAGGGAACCCCTTTCGTCTGGGATCACAAATGCCAAAACGCGCTGGACAAGATCAAGCAATACCTACAGAATCCGCCAGTACTGGCTGCTCCGGTCAAGGGAAAGCCTCTCATTCTTTATACAACAGCCCTTGAAGGTTCCTTAGGCGCATTATGGGCACAAGAGAACGACCAGGGGAAGAAAAGAGCCCTCTACTATTTGAGTCGAGTTCTGCTGGGGGCAGAAAGCAATTATTCTCCCATTGAAAAACACTGCCTGGCATTAATCTTCGCAATGATGAAGCTCAGGCACTATGCGTTAGCGCATGAAGTCCGTCTCATATCGAAGGTGGATCCCCTCAAGTATCTGATGTCAAAGGCCATATTGACAGGGCGACTCGCTAAGTGGGCCTTACTCTTAATGGAGTTCTCAATAACTTATCAGCCCCTTAAGGCGGTGAAAGGCCAGGCCATCGCCGACTTCCTCGCTGGTCATCCAATACCTGCCGATTCTCCTTTGAATTGCGAACTGCCAGACGAACACGCATTTAACACGATCGACGGAAGTGATACCCGGTGGGAACTTTACTTCGATGGAGCATCTTTGATGAAGAAGCGCAAACAAAGCATGCCCATAATCAAATCAAGGGTAGGCCTCATCTTCGTAACTCCACAAGGAGGGATAATGCGCTTTGCCTTCTCCTTAACAGAGCCGAGGACAAACAATGAAACCGAATACGAAGCTTTGATAGCAGGTCTCGAGATCCCCATCGACATGGGGATTGAGAACCTCCTCATATACGGAGATTCCCAACTGGTCGTTAGCCAAGTAATTAGCGATTACCAAACGTGCAAACCAGAATTGGTGAAGTACGGCGAGAGGGTACAGCAACTGCTAACCCAAATACCTTCCTACGCCTTAGAAAGCATACCGCGCGCGGAAAATACCAAAGCGGATGCATTGGCCAAGCTTGCTAAAGAATTGGCCGATGAGAACCTCGATGATGTAAGAATCGTGGTGCAAAGCCGTCGGGTCCTCGCACCGGCAGAAGTATCTCCGGAGTCGTCCGAAGGAAAGGGAACGACCGAGCAAATGGCTCTGCAAATAAAAGACCAAGAAACGGTCGAGGATTGGAGAGAAGTCTTTATAGATTACTTCAAATCCCGTCGAACACCTGAAGACGCATCCTCTAAACATCAGCTCATGAAGCGAGCTCTATCTTTTGCCTTCGTCAATGATACTCTGTACAAGAGATCATTTGATTCTTTGTGGTTAAGATGCTTGGGACCTAAATAAGCAAAAAGAGTCGTCCAAGAAGTTCACGACGGACTCTGCGGTTCTCACCAAGCTGGCCCGAAGATGAAGCTGAAGATCAAAAGGATGGGTTACTATTGGCCTACGATGATCCAAGACTGCCTTGAGTATGCAAAGCAATGCCACTCGTGCCAGATCCACGGGGACTTTATCCATCAGCATCCAAATCCACTACATTCAACGGTGACTAGCTGGCCATTCGAAATATGGGGAACTGACATAATCGGCCCCTTCGAACCAGTATCGTCCAGAGGACATCGATTCATTTTGGCGACGACTGATTATTTCTCCAAATGGGCAGAAGCAGTACCGCTAAGGGAAGTGAAGACGGAGAATATCCTCCATTTCTTTAAGACATACGTCATTTATCGGTTTGAAACTCCACGACGGATTATCTCCGATAACGGGCCAGCCTACAGAAGCCACAAGATCAGCCGCTTCGCACAACAGCATAACATAGACTGGAGATATTCATCGGTCTATAATCCCCGAGCTAACGGTCTAGCTGAGGCTTTCAACAAGACCTTGACGAAGATCGTGAAAAAAACGGTGTCACGAAATAAGAAAGACTGGCATGAGAGACTGCATGAAGCTCTCTGGGCATATCGAACTACGTTCAAAACGGCCACGAACACAACGCCGTACGCATTGGTATTTGTTACAGAGGCGGTACTCCTTCTCGAGATAGAGTTACCCTCTCTACGAGTGGCAGTTCATTACGAGCAAACAGACGAAGAGAACGCTCACCTTCGCCTCGAGGAGCTCGATGCCCTTGATGAAACCCGGCTCTTGGCGCAGCAAAATCTGGAAGCTTATAAAGCGAAGATGACGCGCTCATATGAAAGATTGACCAGGCCGAGGACATTCCGTCAAGGCGAACTCGTGCTAATAGTTAAAAGACCTATGATCCCCAATCGCGCCAAGCGGGGGAAATTCGAACCGAACTATGAAGGCCTGTACATCATAGACAAGATCTACCAGGGTAGGGCCTATCTACTTGTGGACATGCATGGTGAAAGACCTTTTAGGCCAATAAACGGTCGCTTCCTGAAGAAATACTACGCTTGATGAGTCATAGCCCAGGTCAATGATAGACGACGACGATTATGTCCACTCGCTATCTTCCTAAGCCTAAACTCCATAGGTAATAACCGGCTTCCTTTACAGCGGACCGAAACGTCCTTAAACTAACAACGGACCACTTTGTCCTAAAACTAGCCGTTGACCGAGATATCGATAAACTGCGGTGGATTGCAGCATTCCAAAGCTGACACAAAAAAAAGAATAAAAAAAGGGAAACGGTATGTCCAAAAGTAAAATGGGCACGGATGAAAACCTGAAAGGGCTCCGTGAGTAAAAACAGCAGGGCTACCGGCGAGTCTTGTGAAAACCCGAAAGGGCGCAACTTCGTTCGAATAAAAAAAGAGAAAAAAGAAAAAAAAACAGTATGTCCATAAGCAAAAAAGGGCACGGATGAAAACCCGAAAGGGCTCCGTGAGTAAAAACAGCAGGGCTACCGGCGAGTGTTTGTGAAAACCCGAAAGGGCGCAACCTCGTTAAAAGACACTTGCAGGGTCCTCTCGACTTTGTAAGGAGAAACCACCTGCGTGAGATCCTTACGACTCACAAGGGAGCAACACACTCAGGGATCCCCACGATCCCTAAGGAGAAATCACACTTGCGAGATCCTCATGACTCGTAAGGAGAACCCTCTTATGAGAACCTCACGGCTCATAAGATTTGAAAGTCTTAAGCTACAGGGATCTGAACCTGTTCTTAAGCATCCCCCCCACAACCACCGGTACTGCCCTACAAGCGGCTCAATGCTGACCCTTGTATACAATCCATGGGCGCGAATAAACATTTCCCTAACAAAGTCCTACCCGTGACTAGGAATATGTTCGCACGGTGAAAAACCCTTATAAGTCCTCTCGACTTATAAGGAGAAAACACACTTGTAAGATCCTTACGACTTATAAGTGGACATACACTTAGGAGTCCTCATGATTCCTAAGGAGAAAACACACCTACGAGATCCTTACGACTTGCAGGAAGAAATCCTTTTATGAGACACTTACAGCTCATGAATTCAAAAGCCTTAGTCGACAGGATCTTAACCATGTTTGCTAAGCCACCTTTGTTCGACATCGACAGAGGCAAATGATGATTCGCTCCTGGTAATATTCCAGTTGTAGCGGTGCTGATGCCAAAATCGGTGTCTAATCCCAAGCTTGCAGTAAAAAGCCAGTAAGCCACACATGCATACGAAATAGCCGAAATGATGGGGCAACTTGCAACAGAAGCAGCAAGTAAAAAAAAGTATGCATGCAAAATAGCCGAAATGATTGGGCAACTCGCAATAAAAAACAGCGAGTAAAAATAAAACAAATAGCCGAAATGATTAGGCACCGCGAAAAATAGCCGAAATGATGGGGCAATCGCGACCTTCGTGATATAAAAAGCTGAAATGATAGAGCATCGCGAAAAGAAATGAAATAAAAAAAATGAATGAATGAAATTTATGCCCTACGGGTGATATCACATCAATCCCTGTATACAATCCAGGGACGCAAACAAAGAAGGAATCACACTCCTCCTCCCTAGGTTTCATTAGAAGAAGAAGCCAAATCTCGACAGTTCACAGATAGCCTGGAGATCATCTCAACATTCGTCTCATTACAACAGACATAACATCAACAAAAGTGGAACAGCGGCAACTCCCAGTTCCAGGACTCGACGGTGCTCAGATGACCGAGAGTCAAACCCCGACTCCGTGAAATGCGGATAAAGTCAACCCTTCTTGGTTACGTGGAACGCGGCAGTGACCCCGTAGGAAACGTCCAGAGCGTAGCCTGGTCCTCGTCGAACACGGCAGTGAACCCGTGGGAAGCATCCAGAGCAAAATTCCTGGCTACGTGGAACGCGGATTATGTCACTCCTGACCCCGTGAAAAACGTCCAGAGCGGATCCTGGTCCTCGTAGAGCACGACAGTGAACCCGTGTGAAGAATCCAGAGCAGAGCCTAGTCCTCGCCGAACATGGTAGTGAACCCGTGGGAAGCATCTAGAGAAAAATTCCTGGCTGCGTGGAACGCGGATTATGTCACTCCTGACCCCATGGAAAACGTCCAGAGCGGATCCTGGTCCTCGCAGAGCACGGCAGTAAACCCGTGTGAAGCATCCAGAGTGGATCCTGGTCCTCGCAGAGCACGGCAGTGAACCCGTGTGAAGCATCCAGAGCGGAGCCTGGTCCTCGCCGAACACGGCAGTGAACCCGTGGGAAGCATCTAGAGCAAAATTTCTGGTTACGTGGAGCACGGCAGTGAACCCGTGTAAAGCATCCAGAGCGGATCCTGGTCCTCGCAGAGCAAGGCAGTGAACCCATGTGAAGCATCCAGAGCGGAGCCTGGTCCTTGCCGAACACGGCAGTGAACCCGTGGGAAGCATCCAGAGCAAAATTCCTGGTTACGTGGAACGCGGCAATGACCCCGTGGGAAACATCCAGAGCGGATCCTAGTCCTCGCAGAGCACGGCAGTGAACCCGTGTGAAGCATCCAGAGCGGAGCCTGGTCCTCGCCGAACACGGCAGTGAACCCGTAGGAAGCATCCAGAGCAAAAATTGGACTGTGAGGTCCTTAAACTCACGGACTATGATGTCCTTAACCTCGACCGTGATGTCTTAAAACTAACAACGAAATGTGGAGTCCATAAATCCACGGGCTATGATGTCCTTAATCTCGACCGTAATGTCTTAAAACTAACAACGGACTATGGAGTCCTTAAATCCACGGACTACAATGTCCTTAACCTTGATCGCGATGTCTTTAAACTACGATATCCTGGAAAGCCTCCGGAGCGGAGCCTGGTCCTCGCCACACATAGCAGTGAACCCGTGGGAAGCATCCAGAGCAACCCCTGACCCCGTGAAATGCGGATAAGGGCAACTTCACCCATTACTTGCGGGTCCTCATGACTCGTAAGGGAGCGAATTCTCTTGTGAGATCCTTACAACTTTCAAGAGAAAACACACTTAGGAATCCTCACGATTCTTAAAGAGAAATTACACCTACGGGATCCTCTCGACTGGTAGGGAGAAAATTCTTTATGAGACCCTCACGGCTCATAAAGTTGAAAAGTCTTAGGAGGTAGATCTTAACCCTGAATCCTAAGCCATCGTTGTCCCGCAAAGACATCAAGATAGACTATCCACAGAATACATTCAATAAAAAGGGACACATAATTGAGAAGAAAAATATGTCTTTTATTCATGAACCAAAATGGATACAAAGTATAATTCGTGAACGAACAAAAAATATACTCTCATTCAGGAGTATGTCCAAAGGAAAAATAAAAAAAACATATACAAGTCTTCAAGTCGGCGGGCGATTTAGCAGATTGGTCAGCTCATCCCTCTTTCACTAGGCCACGCCTTCGTGATTCAATATCGTCAGAAGACGGGCCTCCGCCTGAGCTTACTGGGCCTGATATGAGGCGAGCCGACCTTCAAGCTCTTTCTCAGTGGCCTTGTGAGCCTCAACCCTTTCACGAGTGAACACGGCGGCTTTGTCGATGGCCACCACCTACTTGATGGCCTCTTGAAGCATTCGCCAGAGTTCATACATTTTGTTGACTTTTGCCGTAAGGTTGGCTTGGAGCTCGTTCAGCGCTTTCGAAGCCAGCTCCCTCTCTGAGAATTTGCGGCCGAGTCTCTTCTCACATGACACCATGTTTGCCGCACATCGCTCAATCAGACCCCGCAAGCCCGCTTTCGCAGCTACAACCTCCAAAGAAAGGCGGGTACACTCGAGCACGTGCAGACAAACCTCCACATGCCGGCAAAACTCAATCCAGACCCCCACTACTGCCTCGCTATGATAAGTGGCAAGAAAGGGAAGAGAGTCGTTGGCTTCAGCAGCAAATGCTTCGGCCGTAATTACGCTACCCGCATGAAGTTCCTCGATCAAAGATGATAGAGAAGCGAGGCTTAGATTGGCCATCCGTTCTGAGGCTCGCAAAGCATAAGGGCCGGACGGCATGGCGATGCGCGACTCCAGCGCTGTGAGAACTGGCAGGGCTGTTCAGATTTATAAACGGTCAGTGAAACTTCTAAGCAAAAGAACAAGCGGGACGATATTTAGACTTCACTTACCCACAGTCATGCAAGAAGGAGCTGAAGGCTCCCCTGGCCCTTCGAGAACCTCAACCGCATCGTCGGCTTCCAGAACTGTAAAGGACATCAATGTCATTTTGCGAAATAACAACAATACTATGAAAAGATGGCGAACAACACTAACCCTGCCCAGACGAGAGGACGATGCGTTGAGAAGATATCGCTTGTGGAGCAGCCTTCTCCAACAGGCGCAGAAAAGACTACTTGGGAGACAAGTCGGCAATCGAAGCCGCCAATCCGCGCAACTTTAAAAAGACAGAAGAGTTCAGATAATGGGAAGGATACTAATTCAAAATGCAGAAGGTTACCTTCGATGCTCCTCCCATTTTGAATAGGAGGGATAGCAGCTTCAACGGCCTCCGCCGTGACCTCGGGCTCCAACAAAAGGGGGTAGCCTCAACTACCTCCATCCTAGCCTCTGGGCCACCCCTAGGGAGATCCGTTGGGACGGAGACCACCAAGGGTGCCTCTCCCAAGGGAGCAAGTGCTTCAGGAGCAAGAACCACCGCAGGAGGCTCTATCGCGAGAGGGACAGTTTCATCAACCCCCTCCACACTGAGCAGTGTTTCACTAGGGGTATCAGCAGGCTCTACAGTCAGCAAACCCGTGGGAACCTCCCCCATCGCCGAGGTATCTGCACAGTTCACACAAGAATAAGAATACATATATACAAGTGCAGACAATATGAAGTATTACAAAGAAATACAGGAACATACCGATGCGTAAGGAAGCTTTCAATATGGCTTTGTTTCCCCCAATCAGAGCAAAACTCTGTTTGAATTTCAAAATTCAAATTTTGAAGCAATGCTTCAAATTCCGTGCGCTGCGCGCAACGCACCACGTGTCAGAAGCTGATACGTCAGCGCAGCGCCCAAAGCGGTGCGCCAAATCAGAGCAAAGCTCTATTAAAAAACAAAATTAAAGAAGCAAAGCTTCAGTTGCGCAAGCGCTGCGCTGCGCGACATGTGTCAGCGCAGTCGCTTTTGCGCAAGCGCTGCGCTGCGTGACACGTGTCAGCGCAGTTGCGCTGCGCTGTGCGCTGCGCGACACGTGTCAATACAGTTGCGCAAGAGCAGTTGCGCTGCGCTGTGCGCTGCGCGACACGTGTCAGCGCAGTTGCGCAGCGCTGTGCGCTGCGCGACACGTGTCAGCGCAGTTGCGCTGCGCTGTGCGCTGCGCGACACGTGTCACGCGCTGGGGCATTT
Organism: Agapanthus africanus; assembly: GCA_030015575.1. Lineage (NCBI taxonomy): Eukaryota > Viridiplantae > Streptophyta > Magnoliopsida > Asparagales > Amaryllidaceae > Agapanthus > Agapanthus africanus. Next base: position 519,607,118 of record CM057343.1, read on the forward strand.
GCGCCAAACAGAATTAAGATTTTAAAAAAATCTTTCTGTTTTTGTTAAAACAAGAAGATTTTCTTCTGTAAAACAGAAGCCCTTGGATCAAAGATCCAACGGTAAGGAAAATTCCCCAAATCACTCAGAGAAAGATCTCTTTACCAAATTTAATTAATTTATGGGCACTATATAAAGGACCCTAGACCTCAATTCAAAAGGATCAAGATCATCATTGAGATATCTGAAGAATTGGAGAGAATTCCTCAAGAACAAAAAAGGTAAAAACCTTTAGAAAAAAGAGAAAATTCTCTTATGAATAGATCACTGATCTGACAAGAAGATCAATGATCTTCAATAAAAAGAAAAATAAATAATAATAGTGCTTTGCACTTTGCTTATGAACCATTGGTTCTTTAAAAACAAGAAAAACTTGTTTTGTTTGATTTAAAATCGATCAAAAGATAAAACAGTGCTTTGCACTTGAAAAATTGCACTGTTGTGCTCCTGTGTTAGCACAAACCACCACGGAGCGCCACGTGTCAGCAGCGCAACAGCGCAGCGCACTGACACAGCGCACTGCGCTGTTGCGCTTGCGCTCCCCAGATCATGACACGTCTCACCACCATATGAGTTTGCGCCTTGCGCTCCTCAATTGGCGCAAAGCGCCTGACAAGCCACGTGGACACTCTGTCACACTAGTTAATGCGTTGCATTATCAAGGGCAGAGCCCAATAAAGAAAGGTCTATCAGACCAAAAAGAAGATGTGTTGTGCACTGCTAAAAGGGACAGAGCCCAATTAAAAGGCCTAACAGGCCTAATAAGAAGAATGCAATGCATTGTTAAAGGGAAGAGCCCAATTGAGAGGTCCAATGGACCAAAACAAATGCTCTGCATTATAATAAAAAGGGCAGAGCCCAGTCAAAAAAGGTATAAATGGCCTGAAATAATGCCATGCATTATTTTAAACATGGGCAAAGCCCTAGCACAGGCTTAATAGGCCAAGGACAAATAAGATGTTAAACATTTCTAAACTGAACTTAGCCTAATCGTGGCCGTAAGTTCTCAAATTAAATTGACTGAGTAAAATTGCTCTCCTAAATCAATTTACCTCCGGTTCGAGGGTACATCTCCGAACTCCTCTGACACATATCGTTGTAATCCTTCAACGTCGTCAGAGAGGTGACGGGTCCCGACAACCACATATGTATACAAACTGCGGGGTCCTTAAACTCGTAGACCGAAACGTCCTTAAACTAATGATAGATCGAAACGTCCTTAAACTAATGATGGACCAAAACGTCCTTAAACTAATGATGGACCGAAACGTCTTTAAACTAATGATGGACCACCACGTCCCTAAACTGGAACATGGACCACTACATCCCTAAACTGGAACAATAGAGCCTCCAAATGCTCTTTTGCCGGATCTAAACGATCCCGTTTAAGTTGATCTTAGTCCCAAAAACGGCTAACGTATCCTTAAACATTTAAATGGACTATAAAACTCCAAATCGACTTTGGTTCAAGGGTACATCTCTGAACTCCTCTGACACCTATCGTTATAATCCTTCAACGACGTCAGAGAGGTGATGAGTCCTGACGGCCATGTATTAAATGGATCACCACGTTAAGTTGATCTTAGACTCAAACAGGACCAACGTATCCTTAACGAATGTTTAAGTTGATCTTAGCCTCAATACGGCTAACGTATCCTTAAACTAAAAACACCAAACCCAAATCTAAGTAAATACGGATTTGGACTAATCCACGTCCTACGGGCGACGGCATTACTCAGTCTCCGTATACAATCCACGGGAAACCACAAACAAAACAAACACACACGACACGAAATGAAATTCTGGAGAAGGAGAAAGTGGTTACCGCGATGCGGTAGCGTAATTAACTGCAGGGGCTTGCGCCTGCAGGGAAGAGCGTCCCCACAATCAAAAACCCCTCCAGCGAGGGGGAATCTGACGAAGTCTGCTACATCGGCCGCATCCGTCTAAACCTCCGATACACGGTGCCATAAATCAACTTGGCATCTTCGGAGAGGTAGATGGATAAAACCATATAGCATCTGCCCCGAATCTCAGGCAAGACGTCCTCACGTTTCGGCCGCCGTTCGGAGGGGAACAGATTCTGGCACGCCCGGTGGGACATCTTCCTTTTTCCACTCCACACTTCGTGTGTCGCCTTCGCGAACGAATCGCGGTTTGTTAATGGTTGCCTTTGGATTTCAAATTACTAAGATTTGGTCTTTTGCCTGGCGCAGAACTCAAGCATCAATGGCCTCTAACTGCTCGAACTGCTCGAAGTGTCAATGCTGCCGACGCTCCACCTCACCTGAAGGTGTAGTATATGGAGCGGCCTCCTTCCTCGCTCTACCGGTAGAACAGGTGACCCAGGCCACCACCGGCCTGTTTTTCGGGACCATGGTCCTACCTGCAAGCTTCTCTATGCCAATACCTGCACCAGAAGCGAACAAGAAGTCGGTCTTTGACCGGCTCACTGCTACGACGACCCCTTTCAACGGGTCATCCACAACCAAACCAACAGCCTCTGTCTTCACCAGGCTAGATCAGAACTCTGAGGGGCCCGCTAGGAAGCCCATGAACTCTAAAATGGTTGTCCCAAGGAAGGCAACAGCCGCTGCTTCGAAAGTCGTTAAGGCAGCTTCTCCTATCAAAGAATCAGTCTTTTCAAGGCTGACTATCCCTGCTCCTGCCCCTGCTCGAGGATCTGTCTTTGACAGGTTGAAGATCACCCCTCAAAGGACAACCTCAGTCTTTAAGAGTTTAACGCCAGCGGCGCCTCATCCGGACAGGAGGCAAAAAGAAGCTGTTTCTATCGCCGAGCCAGTCCCAACGGCTCGTCATGCTCGACGTCGCTATTGGCGACGAGTAAGAAAGGCAGAGGGCAACTCCCCCTCAGGGCTAACTCCACCTGCTCCAGTGGTGGAAGTCAACGCTGCTGTTCCAATGGGGAACAGCTTTGAACTGTTGAAGAAGGTACGTAAGAACTCTCCAACCGCTACATTGAAAAGATCTCCTCTACCTACGAAGAGAGTTCCGGAAATGAAACAGGAGAAGCACCCTCAACGGCTGTCGTAAAAAATATACAAGGTTTGGCGGAGGGTTTAAGACTCCGTAATTGACCCAGAGCATTCTCGTCAACAGAAAAAGGCGAAGGTGCAAGAAGAAAAGAAACGCCCGGACAAACAGCAGAGGACGACCACCGCCTGGGTGCCCACTACAACGGCCCTTTCAACTTCGACGGCCCACAAAAGAAGAAGGCCGGAGAAAACACCCATACCCGCGGCAAATGCCAAAGGTGGTGAACCCAAACGCCCTAGATCTGGGGGAATAGTAGTTCATACCGTCTATATGGCGTCTGGTAAAGAGAACAGCCGCATATCAACAGGTCATAGACCGCTCACGCGATCGATGACCAAAGCGCAGGAGCAGCAGCAGAAGCTCCAAGAGATGATAAACGCTATGGCCGCACTTACTGGGCCAAAAGAAAACCCTGAAACGTCCTCGGATGAACGCCAGGAGCAAGAAACCGACGCCGAATTCCTTCGTCGAATATTGGAGAAGAAGGATAAAGAGGCTGCTCAACAAGCAGCCAACATAAAGCGTATGGGCCTCCTGTTCCAAGACATGGTGGGGATGATGATCCAACAAGATCCTCCGGCCGAAGATCCCCCGATCGTTCTTGAAGATGATAGGGGAGAAACGTCAAATCCTCCACCAGCTCCATCAACAGCTAAGGAGGATACAATCTCCAAAGCTGATTTGGACGAGTACATAGCCCAATAAATACGGGTTCATCACGTGACTGAAGCAGCCGGCCAGGTCGTAAAAACAGGACGGCCGTATCCGAGTTGGTACGACCAGATCAAGTACCCGCCGGGCTACACAATTCCCAAGTTCCATGTCTACAAGGGGACGGGCAATCCTCACCAGCATGTTGCCCAGTTCAGGGCACTCTGCGGCAACACCGGCGGTGATGACAAGCTGTTGCTTCGCCAGTTTTGGAAGCTTGTCAGATACAGCGTTCGAGTGGTATTCTGAACTCCCGAACGACTCTATCAAGACCTTTGCAGAAATGGAACTGTTGTTTACCCAGCGTTTCGCGAGTGCCAGCGAGCGTACCCCGATAACGGCATTGATTAATGCCAGGGTGAAGCCGGGCGAGACATGGGTCCAATATGCTATACGGTGGTGGAACTTATGGTCAAAATGTGAGCAACGCATTGAAGAAGCTCCTGCAGTGGGTATGTTTGTGGGAACCCTCGATCCGCAAGCAACCATCTCGCAATTTATGATGTTCTTGAAGCCGACCACCTTCCAGGCCTTGATTGACAAGCTAGCGCAAATGGATCAAATGGGCCATAAGCCCCCTCTTCCAAAGCTGGACTCCCGAAATGACAAGGGGAAGGGAAAAGCGATCGTTGTCGCTAATACTCAAAAACAGCCGAGTAACTCAAAAACGGTTGTTCGTCAAAATAATATGCGCCCGTACGTAGCCCTTGAGGAGAGGCTAAGACATCCTTACTCGTTTACCCGAGATAAAACCAGAAGGTTATTCGAGCCGGCATTGCACAACCGACTGATAAATCTGCCGGATCCAAAACGTCCGTCGCAACCAAATGATGTCAATGAGCCCAACTACTGTCCTTATCATCGAGTACTGGGTTATCCGATCGAGGATTGCTACGTCTTCAAAAATTGGCTTGAAGACCAGTACCGACAGGGCAAGTTCGCATTGTCCGACAAATGGAAGGTGAATCCACCGCAGCCCCACACCTCTAAGGGAATGAATACGCTGGGGCCAACATGCTCTGTCGTTGAAGAAACTCCTTGGGAGGTTGTTTTATCAGCCAAGACAAAGAGGATGCTAAATGATCTTCAAACATGCCCAGCGATCAAGTGGAAGAACCCACTGGAACCGCGGGTCATTGAAAGAATGTTGAAGCCGCGTCCAACACAAATGATCGATGGGGGTGGCCTAAGCACTTATAACCAGTCGTAAAAATCTTTAAAGAAGAAGAAAAAGAAATCCAAGAAGCCCGTGAAGCCTGGCAACAAGCGCACAGACTTAAAAAACCAAATTGACGCGCTGGAGGAATACAACCAGAAGGCACGGATTCCTATTACACTCCAAGAATTCCTCAACCACGTATTTCAAGAGGATGATGAGGGAGATAGTTCGTCGGATGAATCTGAAGAATACGTGGCGAGCTGTCATGTGATTTCCCATTCGTTTACGGACGATGAGGAGACTCCCTGCACTGAAAAGCTGGGGGCAGATCCTGAACCAAAAATTCTGGGGCCATCGGATGAAGTAATTGACGCATTCCTCAATGAAGCTCTCTTAAAAAGCAAAGCTGATCGGGAGCGCGAGGCGGTCATATTCGAAATTGCCAAGCGCCAGCGCCTTGACGAAAGAATCGAGATACTCCCGCTGGAGCAAAGTACACCTACTGCGGATAAAATCAAATTCAAGATGAGGAAAAGGTTCGCTAAAGCTGTGTCAATGGGTATGAAGCTACCATCCTCTGAGGGAAGCATTACTGGTAAAGCGGAAATGCTCCCCTCCTATTGCTTGTATCATCGGAAGATTTCGCACCCTACTGAAGAGTGCAAAGCTTTCGATAGATGGTGGCAAGGATATGTTGCTCACCGGCAGCATTTTAAGCAGGAAAAACGCAAGACCCGCCGAGAGCAGAACAGTACGACTGAAGGGCTTAACAGAACTACCAGCAATTGTCGCATGGTCAATGCCGGAGGATCACAAGTGCTCCCATTTGGGAGCGATTCCGACGAGGAGCTGGCTCTTAGCCCCCTCTTTAAAGAGTCTACTTCGGGAAAAGAAGAAGAACCGAAGATTTGTGAGAATATCCGGCTGCGTAATCGCACGCTGCCCGAAAAGAATCTCGGACCCCCAAACAAAAAAGATAAAGGGAAAGAAAAGGTCTCTAAGGACATCGCCCTAGATGACCAAGTCATGGAAGAGCTAGCTGCCAAAGACCCGCCGAAGAAAAATAAGGTGGATTACAACGTCTTAGCGCATCTGAGGAAGCTACCCTCGCAGCTCAGCATTCTTGACGCCCTTTTACTATCAAGCGAGGCGAGAGATTCGTTGATTAAGACACTATAGGACCCGGAGTAGTTCCAAGCTTTCCTGGCCGAAGAAAAGATGAAAGATGAATTGGAGGAAGCGCACACGGCCGATGTCACTTTTGGTGATGAGGACCTTCTCCTTGGGACGTGCGAACACAATCGCCCCCTCTACGTCTCAGGATACTGCCATGATATAAAGATAGGCAAAATCCTGATCGATAACGGATCTTCTGTTAATCTCCTTAACGTGCGGGTGTTGAAGGAAATCTGCATGAGCATCCAGCACCTTGCTCGGGATAAGATCACCATCTCCGGGTTTGACTCCCAATCATCAAAGACTCTTGGATCTGTGATACTGACGCTACGCTTTGGGCTACTCGTCACGGACATTAAATTCCACGTCATAGATGCCAAGACATGCTACAACGCTCTGCTCGGCCGACTATGGTTACACGAGTACAACATCATCCCTTCTACACAACATCAGTGTATGAAATATTTTAGGGATGGTCTCGAGTATACCGTGACGGAAGAACTGAATCCGTTTTCCATAAACGAAGTCCGTAAATATGAAGATGCCAAATACTTCTTACTGAGTTTCGAAGACACGGAAAGGTGTCACAAGCCGGAGAATAAAACTAATGCTACCATCCCTGTCTTCGGCAGTGATACCGAGGATGAAGAGGGGATAGTTTATTCGGGTCCGCCCTAATATACCAAGCCGGGACCATCCGTTCCTACGTTGATCTTTGGTAGTGATTCGGAGGATGAGGTCCATGCTGTATTCTCTGCTCGACCTTCAATACGAGCTCCCGCTGACGAAGAGCAAAGTCTGCAAGTCGCCAAGGTGCCGCTTAAACATTATAAAGAACTGGATGCGCTCGATACTGACAGTGTAGAGGAGCTGCAGACGTTCTATATCCCTCCCAGACGAGAAGGCGAGAAGGCAATTCTATTCTACCGCTCTGAAGAAAACAAAGTGGAGAAAGAAATCTGGCACGGGGCGGATCCTACGCTGGACAGGCTTCAGCCCATCCGTCTACCCAGATATTATACGGAAGGCTTGAAGAGGCTGTTGAAGCGCCAAGGGATACCCTTCAAACAGACCGTTAGAAAGGCCAAATTCTATGACAGGGTCTGGAGCGTCCCCGGAACTCAGCACAAGCTACCTAGTGGGAGGATGGAGACAATCGGGCTCGGATACATTCGCTCCAAGAAACGAGAGCTGCTCCGCGACTGTTACGTCGTGCACGACTTCAATGAAGAAGCAGATGCTCAACGGGAGGACACTAATCCTGAACCAGTAAAAGTTCCTGATGCAAAAATGCCCAGTCCGTCGTTTGAAGAACAAATGGACAAGCTTATAAGGAAAGCTGGTCAAAAAGTCCGAGACGATCACAACCGCGAAATGGCCATCTACGAGAAAACCAAAACGCAACGCCTCCTTCAACAGGCCGTCAAAGATGAAAGTGCCGCCCCCTGTCAACCTGTTATAAAAAAGGCTCGACGCAGAGGCAGAAACAAGTCGAAAGTCCAAAAAAGCGCTCAACAGCAACAAAGTGAGGCTAAGAAGCCACGCAAGCGGGAAATGAGCGGTTCCGATCTATCCCTCATGAAGAAAATGGGTCGAGCATACTCGTTTCCTCGGGACAAGACAAAGAAGATACTTGATCTTGCTCTAAAACATCAAATGCTTACACTGCCGAAGTCCAAGAACCCCGAATAAGCAGGCGAAGTCTCTGACCCAAATTATTGCTCTTACCATCAAGTAATAGGGCATCCTCTCGAAGACTGCTTCACCTTCAAGAATTGGGTCGAAGATCAGTATCAGCTTGGCAAATTCGCTCTGTCTGACAACTGGAGGATAACGCCGTCACAGAAGCACGAACCCAAAGCCATGAGAACAGAACCAACTCCACATTGGGATTGGAAGCGGATTCACACTTGTCACATGATAACAATAGTAAAAGAAGAGCCCGAGAACATGGATAACCTTCCCTGGTGCTTCGAAAATGGTAATGATGAGGTGATCTCAGAACTTCCACCAGCTCCGAAAGAACTGAAAGATGGAATACATACTACTGCAGATAACCTCAAGAAAACTGAGTTGGGGACGGTGAACGACCCGCGACCGACATTTGTCAGCGAGCTGCTATCTGAAGAAAGGGTGGCTGCGTTAAAAGACGTCCTTGTACAGCATAGAGATTGCTTCGCATGGAACTATTCCGAAATGCCGGGACTAGATCCAGAAGTTGCTGTGCACAAATTGGCGATATCCCCAGACGTCAAGCCAATCAAACAGGCGCCGAGGAGAATGCGACTCGAGCTTGAGATGAGAATCAATGCCGAGGTTAAGAAGTTAATCGACTCTGGCTTTATCCAGGAGGTTCAATATCCTGAATGGATCGCCAACATCGTCCCGGTGATGAAGAAAAATGGGACGGTGTGCATATGCGTGGATTTACGGGATCTCAATAAAGCCTGCCCGAAGGATGATTTTCCAGTGCCAGTCACCGAACTGAGGATAGACAATACGTCCACTCATGAGGTTTTCTCCTTCATGGACGGCTCATCAGGGTATAATCAAATAAAGATGCATCCCGAAGACCAGAAGTATACCGCTTTCCAGACCCCTTTGGGAATATTTTGTTACAAGGTAATGCCCTTCGGTCTAAAGAACGCCGGCGCAACCTATCAGAGGGCCAAGACGAAGATCTTCGATGACCTCATACATGAAATCGTCGAATGTTATATCGACGACCTCGTGGTCAAGAGCAAATCATACGAGGAACATCTCGAGCATCTAAAGAATGTATTTCGACGCCTTCGACAGTACAACTTGAAGATGAACCCTCTCAAGTGTGCATTCGGAGTTTCTTCGGGCAAATTCCTGGGATTCATCGTCCGACACCGAGGTATCAAAAAAGATCCGTCTAAGATCAAGGCGATCATGGAAATGCCTCCGCCGAGAACCCTCAAACAGTTGCGGTCTCTCCAAGGGAAGCTCGCATACATACGGTGATTTATAGCCAATCTTTCAGGCAAGTGCCGTCCTTACAGCCACCTGATGAAGAAGGGAACTCCATTCCTCTGGGATCAAAAATGCCAGGGCGTGCTGGACGAGATTAAACAGTACCTGCAGAACCCGCCAGTGTTGGCTGCTCCGGTCAAGGGAAAGCCCTTCATTCTTTATACAACCGCCCTCGAAGGTTCTTTAGGCGCATTATGGGCACAAGAGAATGACCAAGGGAAAGAAAGAGCACTCTACTATTTAAGTCGAGTTCTTCTGGGGGCAGAAAGCAACTACTCTCCCATTGAAAAACACTGCCTGGCGTTGATCTTTGCGATAACAAAGCTCAGGCACTATGCATTGGCACATGAAGTCTGTCTCATCTCGAAGGTGGACCCTCTTAAATATTTAATGTCGAAGGCTATATTGATAGGTCGACTCGCTAAATGGGCTCTGCTCTTGATGGAGTTCTCGATAACGTATCAACCTCTCAAGGCCGTGAAAGGCCAGGCCATCGCCGACTTTCTTACTGAGCAGCCGATACCAGCCGATTCTCCTTTGAATTGCGAGTTGCCAGACGAACATGCGTTTGACGCTATCGATTGGAACGATACCCGATGGGAACTCTATTTTGATGGAGTGTCTTCCATGAAGAAGCGCAAACAAAGTACGCCAATGATCAAATCGGGGGTAGGCCTCATCTTCGTGACCCCACGAGGAGGAATAATGCGCTTTGCTTTCTCCTTAACAGAGCCGAGGACGAATAACGAAGCCGAATATGAAGCCTTGATAGCAGGTCACGAGATCGCTATCGACATGGGAATTGAAAACCTCCTCATATACGGAGATTCTAACTGGTCATTAGTCAGGTAAACGGCGACTACCAAACGTGCAAACTAGAGTTGGTGAAGTACGGTGAAAAGGTGCAACAACTGTTGACCCAAATTCCTTCCTACACTTTGGAAAGCATACCACGCACGGAAAACAGCAAAGCAGACGCGTTGGCCAAGCTTGCTAAAGAACTGGCTGACGAGAACCTCGATGATGTTAGAATCGTGGTACAAAGCCGTCGGGTGCTTGCCCTAGCAGAAATATCTCCGGAATCACCCGAAGAAAAGGGAGTGACTGAGCAGACGACCTTGTAAATAAAAGACCGGGAAAAGGCTGAGGATTGGAGAGAAGTCTTTAAAGACTACTTCAAATACCGTCAAACGCCCGAAGATGCGTCCTCAAGACATCAGCTCACGAAACGAGCTCTGTCTTTCGCCTTCTTCAATGATACTTTGTACAAGAGGTCGTTTGATTCTCTGTGGCTGAGATGCCTGGGACCTGATGAAGCGAAAAGAGCCGTTCAGGAAGTTCATGACGGAATCTGTGGTTCTTACCAAGCGGGCCCGAAGATGAAGTTGAAGATCAAACGGATAGGCTACTACTAGCCCACGATGATTCAAGATTGCCTCGAATTTGCGAAGCAATGCCACTCATGTCAAATTCATGGGTGTTAGTTATGTATACGCCCTAGAGGCCATTGTTGTACATATGATGTATATTATAATGGATGCTTGGATATATATAGAGAGGACTTTCTTGCTCGTCATGATAGTATGCTATTTGGTTTCACTTTATCTTAACATGTTGACTTATATTGGTTTACTGTTTTTCTCTCACATGTTGATAAAGCCCTTAAGATCTGTACTGGACTACTGGGACTATGATGAGATCATACTAGTGGGGCCATGGTAGTCGATGAGTACATCCTATAACTGTTCCTAGTGGAGGGTATATCGAGACAGGGCATCGATACACCAGAGTAGACTAGCGTATACGCATCTTGACCAATATGATGGGCGATGGATGATCCCATATCCATCGGTGTTAGACATCAAGGATGGTGTACGGGTGCTCAGTGGAGACTGGGTACACTGGACGGACTCGCCGAGAACTCCCAGATGGTGATATACCACACGTCAGATGGCAGTTCTCTGGTGACACTGGTACAGGGTAGTCTGTAGACCCGAGATCGTCATAGTGTCTTGTGTGATTCCCACTGTGCTTTGATTTCCACCTTACTACGTCCAAGAGGGCGTGCAAAACGGTGGCTTTTGGGTACAGTCCCGAATCACATGGAGGCAATGAGCGATAGGAGGGGATTCGTCTCTCCCAGTATAGGGAGTTGATGTTGTGCTGTGTTCGATTGGCTATAACTGGAAGTCCCTGGCCAGGGCTGATATAGAGATTTACTGGTAAGTGTTACTAGTAGTTTCTCGACCCGTTATGAGCCACACATCGACACGACTTATCGGTTACTGGGGTCTGACGTTTACCACCCCTGGACTTGATATGCGACATATCAGACGAACAGACCGGACTGTACGGGAGTGTTACTGATTGGATTCACAGGAGAACGCACAGGCTAGCTTGTTGATCTTTTGATCGCTCAATACCTGGGTGGCTGTTACGTTTAGCTGACCGCTTGCAGCTTGTGGGTGTTTGATATGATCATCACCTGCTACTGGCGTATTGACGATTCTTTAGAGTCCTACACAGAGGTTTCTTGGCTCAGGCGAAACGGAGTAGAGACACATATGTGATATGTGCAGGACCGAGAATAATGCGTTATGAGATACCGTATTATATTCTCGCGATATTTAGATATGAACCGGGTCATCGGATCAAGTGTTGATTCGATGAATCGGTACATGATATATTAGTCGGTAATATTCGATATAGCCGGATCGTCGGATCAAGTGTTGATTCGATGATTTAATGTATAATAATATATATCATATATTGTATTACATTATCTAATATTGGCTCGCTTTATTATTTCATTTTCTCACTGGATGATACATTGATATATATGCGATATATGTTAATTGTATTATTTTCTTTTGTTGCAAATATATAATATATATGTGATATATATTATTGTGACATGATATGATTTATTATTAAACATGTTTAAGGATGATTAAAAGGGATTAGGGTTTGATTAGGGTTAGCTTCTTCTTGCACCTTCTAGAAACTTTGTTTTTGTCATGCTTAAGATATTATGGTTGATATTTTTACATGACTCATAACTTAACCTAACCAAACCCTAACTCTAGTTTATTCTCTACAAACTCTTAGCCACTCATCCTTGACCATGGTTCAATATCAATCATATAGTTTTCTTTTCTATTCATCACAAAAGGAATTATCGTTTTTCCATTATCATCTTCTTCTCTCTTGATTTTGAGCTCACTAGAAATTCCATTTGTGATGATAAATTGTGAGAAAGTGAATTAAAAAGAAAGCATAAATACTACTCCCTCATCCTCATCTCATCTAACCCATGAGATTAGGGTGATCATCTCTTTAGAGTGAGAAAGCTTGGGTTATTGCAACTTCGACGTAGATCATCGGAGATTCGGAATACTTCAAGCTAGCATGGATCGTTCGAGTCGTGGAGCCTCTCTTGAGTCCAGGAGATCATGGATTGCGGTGAAGGGACTTCTACTCGGAGCTTGTGAAGCGAAGGAGCGGACTACAAAGGTTGTAATCCCTCACACTTAGATAAAAAGATGTTATCTTGCATGCTAAACCCTAATAATCTAGCAAAGATCCCGGCTTTGGGTTGTTCGGAACGTCTAAATTTTTATCCGGGCATGTTTGATGCCTTATGAACCTTCATAAGAGTGCCGAGGAACCCTACAGTGGTATCAGAGCCTAGCTAGAGCATTAGGCGACGTGTTTACGAAGTTAAAACTCCGATCGAACCCGAACCGACGAAAATAACCCCCTCTCTGGAAATTTTTCAAAATCTGGGATTTTTCAGAATTAAAAATACCTAAAAAAAAATCAGCAGGGAATTCTAAGAATTACCATGAAACACGGGCCCAAAAATCCACTAAACCGCGGCGGAACCACGGCGGGAACCTGCTTCCCGCGGCGGTTCCGCGGCCGAATTTTGGAATTGTGACACGTGGCTTCATGATAATATCCGTAGGTACTTGTTTATGCTTCTGGGTATTTTTAAAGTGACTCAAGTGTTGAATATTCTGGGGTTTGTTTTGTAATCATTGATTCGATCGGAATATTTAAATTCGTTTTTATTTCCGGATATGTAGAAACTGTTAAACTATTTGAACGGATATCATTAACTCACGTTTTCCTGGCACGGCAAACTTTCAAGTGTTCAATTTTTATCGGGTTTAAATCTTTCGGAAAAATTGTACAAGTTAAGCGGTGGACCCTCTAGAAGACAACAAAGCTTAACTCGATTATGTGACCGTCTTGAACTGCCTCTAAACTTTAGGGTTTGGGGCAGTACGGCATGCCACATGTGAGGGGTTGGCTTGACCCTTCTACGGCTGGATCACTGGTACTATGACATATTCTGGGATTATTTGAACTCCGCTTAAGTGTTGAGCACTTTGGGAAATTTTGGGTATTTGATTATCTGTTCGAAAATTTTAATACTGTCTATTTATCTGGAATGTGATACAATATGTGGAATTCATAAAGTTAGGCATGAAATGCGGAGTATGTGATATTTCGGATTTACGATGTCTAAAGTGATTGTGGATTCCAAATGTTGTAGTTTTACACTTTCTTTTCTGTGACCGTAAGTGTAATATGTGACATCGCCGGTTTCGTTGCTATATGTCAACGACAATTGGGATGCGCATATTTACTTACGTTGATGGTATGTGATATTATGTGTTGCTGTGATATGTTATATTGGATCGTCGTGTTCTGAATAGCCGGGGGTTTTATGTGAGATGAGGGTTTTTATTTTCATTCATGTAAAATTCAAATGTAATGTAATATTCTTTTATTTGGGGCACTTCTAGGTTGAGGTTGATGTCACCCTTGTATATTATTTACTTTTTCCGCATTAGGTAGACCCAAGGTGGGGAGCACAAGTAACCGGGTTCTAGGGTCCAGTGGGAGGCCATCTCGAGGAGTCGAGACCGGGTCTCCTATCCCTAGAATTGGTTGTGTTACTTGCCGCTCTCGTAGGGGTCTTGGGATGTGGGTTTGGCTATTCGTCGCGACCGTGGAATCCGTGTTTTATACTGGCTCGTATTGAAAACACGGACATCCTAGTATATCCAATATTTCATATATGTTCTTCTGCTGCAATGTTCTGTGATGAGATCATATTACTGCCTGAGACGAATGCTTATACTATATATATATGCTGATATATAAATATTACTGCTTTCGTTTCTTCTGTGATGCTTAGGAAGCATAAGCTGATGGGATTTTATTAATGAGATTAATAAAAAGAAAAGAAAGCTAAAGATGTTGTAGAATCAAAACTTTATAAAAAGGGTAGCTACAGTTTTGCTTTGCACAGTGATATATATGATATGTCCTGCACCTTATTCGATGAGAAAAGAGCTGAGATCCCTTCACCGGGAGTGACCTCTTCAGCGAAACAGGCAGATGCTATAAAACACGGTTTGTCTTTTGATTGCTTTTAGAGTTTTTGCTTTGCACAGCGGTATATATGATATATCCTGCACCTTATTCGATGAGGAAAGGGCCGACGATCCCTTCACCGGGAGTGACCCCTTTAGCGAAACTAAGAAAAGTCTCAAAAACACTCCTTTTCAAAAACACTTGATTCTACGACGATATCAAGTTCATTACGCAATAGGTTTTCAGAAAAACCTGTCGTAGCCCTCCGTCATTTCAGATAAAGACTATTTAGTATTCGTGCTACGTTTGTTGACCTCTGTCAAGGCGTAGTGTGCGGTAGCTAACTAGTAATTATCTGTAAAGCATGTGATGTGATTGAATTAGGGTAGTCGTACGACCTTGTTGACCTCTGTCAAGGGTCGTGCGAGTGGGTTTGATTCAATCAAGAAATGACGGGTGGTACTTGACTAGTGCACTATGGTTTGTTGACCTCTGTCAAGGTCATGGCACACTAGGGGCAAAATATTATCGGGAATTTCAAGTGTTGAAATTTGCAATGAGATTGCATACCTCCTATGAGATAGTTGGATCCCGATACCCACTGCGAGTAAGAGTTACTCCTGGGAGAGTTTTACACAGGACAATTAGCCGATCAAGTAGGTGTCTAGAAAAGTGTTAACAGGGTTACGCCTCTAGGAAAACGAGGTTTACTTTAATTAGGTCCGTACGAAAGCACGGGGAACCTCCCTCAAAGTACCGACACTGATCTGGCTGAAAGATTGACGAAATTGTATGGTGTAATTAATCCCGGCTAATCTTACCTTTTAGGGTTTGAAGGTAGATTTGATAAAAATAGTGGGAGACATCCTGATTAGATAAGATAATAACCAATCTAATCTTGCAAGAGCATACGCTAAAAGTGTTTTCTTCTCTCTCTCTCTCCAGGTAGCGACCATGTCAGGCCATAATCAAGATAATAATATGGATGTATTGACTGAACCCGATTATTGAACTGAGCAAGGGAACGTTGGACCCGTTTTTTCTTATAAGAGTTATAAGACTGAACAGAAAACAGAAGAATATCTGGATTCTCAAGCCGCCCAAAAGAACATGCATGTTGATGCATCTTCTTCGGGTGTGTTAGTTATTGAGAACTGTTTCTCAGTTCACCCTACGTCCTGGGTATTAGAAACCGGATCAGGATCCCACATATGTAAATTGTTACATGGGCTACGAAAAGGTAGAGAACTGGGAAAAGGTGATCATTCCGTCCAAGTAGGGAACGGTGCAAATCTTGTAGCCAAAGCAGTTGGCGAATATCACCTTGTATTACCAAGTCGTAATACACTGATTCTGAATGAGTGTTATTATATACCGAACATGATGTGCAATATTATATCAGTTTCTTTATTAAGTAAAGAAGGATATAATTTTGTAGTAAAGGATAATGTTATGAACATATTCCTAGATCAAAAGTTGATTACATCAGGCTCGTTACATAATGGCATATTCATTCTAAATCAGAATACAGTCCTGAATATACAAAACACACACAAAAGGAAAAGTTCAGATATGAACGAATCCTACTTGTGGCATTGTAGACTTGGTCATAGCAATGCGACATGACTGGCTAAGTTACATAAGGATGGTTATTTGAATCCGTTCGAATTATCATCTTATGATACTTGCCATTTATGTCTCAAAGGAAAAATGACCAAAGCTCCGTTTAGTGGACACGGAGAAAGAGTTACTGAACTCTTAGGACTAATACATAGTGATGTATGCGGTCCCATGTCTACGCATGCCAGGAATGGTTCTTCCTACTTCATTACATTCACTGACGATCTCTCTAGATTCGGACATGTGTTCCTGATGAAACACAAGTCTGAAGCTTTTGAGAAATTCAGAGAATATAAGCACGAAGTAGAGAATCAAAGGGGCAAAAGTATTAAGATTCTTCGATCTGATCGAGGAGGTGATGACTTAAGCAATGAGTTCCTAGATTATCTAAAAGAGAATGGGATTCTCTCTCAGCTTACTCCTCCTTATACACCACAGCACAACGGTGTATCGGAGCGGAGGAATCGCACCCTATTAGATATGGTGCGCTCTATGATGAGTACAGCTGAGTTACCTATTTCCTTCTGGGGGTATGCGCTTGAGACAGCAGCATACCTATTGAATCAAGTTCCAACTAAATCTGTACCTACCACACCATATGAGATATGGAGTGGGAAGAGACCATGTCTTAAACGAGTTAAGATATGGGGTTGTCCGGCCTATGTAAAAAGACAAAATCCGGACAAACTTGAGGCACGGTCAGTTCTATGCAAATTTGTGAGATATCCTAAACATTCAAATGGATATTTTTTCTACCACAGTGAACAACAAAAGGTGTTTATTGCTCAACATGCCACCTTTTTAGAAAAGGAATTTCTTGAAAAAAATTAGTGGCTTTGAGGTAGAACTGGAAGAAGTTCCAGCAACACAAACTGCAGTAGTACCCGACGAACCCCGGCCTCTCCGCCGATCTAGTAGGGTTTCTCGTCTACCTGAGAGATACTACGGTTTTCTCATTGATGGTGGAAGCGAGGATTGCATCATGGAAGATGATGACCCGACTAGTTTCGAACAGGCCATCACGAGTGGTGACTCTATGAAATGGCTGGATGCAATGCGATCTGAGATGGAATCCATGTACACCAATAAAGTATGGATTTTAGAAAATGCTCCTGAAGGGGTAAAACCCATTGGGAACAAGTGGATTTTTAAAAGGAAATTTGGTGTAGATGGAAAAGTTGAGACTTTCAAAGATAGACTTGTAGCAAAGGGTTTTCGTCAACGACCAGGTGTGGATTATGACGAAACCTTTTCTCCAGTGGCTATGCTTAAGTCCATCCGGATCTTACTTGCCATTGCTGCATACCATGACTACGAAATCTGGCAAATGGATGTTAAGACCGCCTTTCTAAACGGTGATTTAGAAGAGAGCGTGTACATGACTCAGCCAAAGGGCTTTGTAGATAGTGAGAGCAGCGGAAAGGTGTGCAAGCTGCTTAAATCCATTTATGGGTTAAAACAAGCATCACGGAGTTGGAACATCTGTTTTGATGTTGTAGTCAAAGAGTTTGACTTCATCAAAAATATAGATGAACCTTGTATCTATAAGAAGATAGCAGAGGGTAAGGTTGTCTTCCTCGTATTGTACGTGGATGACATACTCTTGATAGGAAATGGCATTCCTATGCTGCAATCAGTCAAGCTCTTCTTATCACAGAGATTCTCAATGAAAGATCTAGGTGATGCCTCCTGCATATTGGGAATCATGATCTATAGAGATAGATCTAAAAGGATACTGGGATTGTCCCAATCCAGGTACATTGACACCATACTAAAGAGGTTTAGTATGGAAGAATCCAAGCGTGGGAACCAACCCACGATCTCTGGACTCACTCTCTCCAAAGAGATGTCTCCCAAGACTGATTTGGAGAGAGCTCGCATGCAAGGGATGCCCTATGCTTTGGCAGTAGGCTCTATCATGTATGTGATGCTATGTACCAAACCAGATGTAGCATACTCACTAAGTGTAGTGAGTCGGTATCAAGCAGATCCTGGAGAGAGTCACTGGACAGCTGTGAAGAACATTCTTAAGTACTTGCGAAGGACTAAGGAGATGTTCTTAGTGTATGGTAACGGAGAACTCCAGGTGGGGTCCTTTACCGATTCCAGCTTCCAAAGTGATAAGGACGACTCTAAGTCGCACTCGGGTTTTGTCTTTACCCTCAATGGAGGGGCGGTATGTTGGAAGAGTTCCAAACAGGATACCGTTGCAGACTCGACGATGGAGGCTGAATACATCGCTGCCAAGGAGGCTGTCTGGATAAAGAAGTTCATTAGTGAACTTGGTGTGGTTCCATCCATTGAGCATCCAATACCTCTGTATTGCGATAACAATGGAGCTGTGGCTTTGGCCAAGGAACCCAGATCCCATCAAAAGTCCAGACATATTCTGAGGCGGTATCACCTGATCAGGGAGATAGTTGATCGCCGGGAGATCGAGATCAGGAGAGTAGATACGAAGGACAACACTGCGGATCCATTCACGAAGGCTATTCCCCAGATACAGTTTGAGAGATTATTCGGGATGCTAGGTATGAGATACTACAGCAGATGGCCTTAGTGCAAGTGGGAGATTGTTAGTTATGTATATGCCCTAGAGGCCATTGTTGTACATATGATGTATATTATAATGGATGCTTGGATATATATAGAGAGGACTTTCTTGCTCGTCATGATAGTATGCTATTTGGTTTCACTTTATCTTAACATGTTGACTTATATTGGTTTACTGTTTTTCTCTCACATGTTGATAAAGCCCTTAGGATCTGTACTCGACTACTGGGACTATGATGAGATCATACTAGTGGGGCCATGGTAGTCGATGAGTACATCCTATAACTGTTCCTAGTGGAGGGTATATCGAGACAGGGCATCGATACACCAGAGTAGACTAGCGTATACGCATCTTGACCCATATGATGGGCGATGGATGATCCCATATCCATCGGTGTTGGACATCAAGGATGGTGTACGGGTGCTCAGTGGAGACTGGGTACACTGGACGGACTCGTCGAGAACTCCCAGATGGTGATATACCACACGTCAGATGGCAGTTCTCTGGTGACACTGGTACAGGGTAGTCTGTAGACCCGAGATCGTCATAGTGTCTTGTGTGATTCCCACTGTGCTTTGATTTCCACCTTACCACGTCCAAGAGGGCATGCAAAACGGTGGATTTTGGGTACAGTCCCGAATCACATGGAGGCAATGAGCGATAGGAGGGGATTCGTCTCTCCCAGTATAGGGAGTTGATGTTGTGCTGTGTTCGATTGGCTATAACTGGAAGTCCCTGGCCAGGGCTGATATAGAGATTTACTGGTAAGTGTTACTAGTAGTTTCTCGACCCGTTATGAGCCACACATCGACACGACTTATCGGTTACTGGGGTCTGACGTTTACCACCCCTGGACTTGATATGCGACATATCAGACAAACGGACCGGACTGTACGGGAGTGTTACTGATTGGATTCACAGGAGAACGCACAGGCTAGCTTGTTGATCTTCTGATCGCTCAATACCTGGGTGGCTGTTACGTTTAGCGGACCGCTTGCAGCTTGTGGGTGTTTGATATGATCATCACCTGCTACCGGCGTATTGACGATTCTTTAGAGTCCTACACAGAGGTTTCTTGGCTCAGGCGAAACGGAGTAGAGACACATATGTGATATGTGCAGGACCGAGAATAATGCGTTATGAGATACCGTATTATATTCTCGCGATATTTAGATATGAACCGGGTCATCGGATCAAGTGTTGATTCGATGAATCGGTACATGATATATTAGTCGGTAATATTCGATATAGCCGGATCGTCGGATCAAGTGTTGATTCGATGATTTAATGTATAATAATATATATGATATATTGTATTACATTATCTAATATTGGCTCGCTTTATTATTTCATTTTCACATTGGATGATACATTGATATATATGCGATATATGTTAATTGTATTATTTTCTTTTGTTGCAAATATATAATATATATGTGATATATATTATTGTGACATGATGTGATTTATTATTAAACATGTTTAAGGATGATTAAAAGGGATTAGGGTTTGATTAGGGTTATCTTCTTCTTGCACCTTCTAGAAGCTTTGTTTTTGTCATGCTTAAGATATTATGGTTGATATTTTTACATGACTCATAACTTAACCTAACCAAACCCTAACTCTAGTTTATTCTCTACAAACTCTTAGCCACTCATCCTTGACCCTGGTTCAATATCAATCATATAGTTTTCTTTTCTATTCATCACAAAAGGAATTATCATTTTTCCATTATCATCTTCTTCTCTCTTGATTTTGAGCTCACTAGAAATTCCATTTGTGATGATAAATTGTGAGAAAGTGAATTAAAAAAAAGCATAAATACTACTCCCTCATCCTCATCTCATCTAGCCCATGAGATTAGGGTGTTCATCTCTTTAGAGTGAGAAAGCTTGGGTTATTGCAACTTCGACGTAGATCATCGGAGATTCAGAACACTTCAAGCTAGCATGGATCGTTCGAGTCGTGGAGCCTCTCTTGAGTCCAGGAGATCATGGATCGCAGCGAAGGGACTTCTACCCGGAGCTTGTGAAGCGAAGGAGCGGACTACAAAGGTTGTAATCCCTCACACTTAGAGAAAAAGATGTTATCTTGCATGCTAAACCCTAATAATCTAGCAAAGATCCCGGCTTTGGGTTGTTCGGCACGTCTAAATTTTTATCCGGGCATGTTTGATGCCTTATGAACCTTCACAAGAGTGCCGAGGAACCCTACAATGTGGACTTCGTCCACCAACATCCAAATCCATTACATCCAATGGTGGCTAGCTGGCCGTTCGAGATGTGGGGAACTGACATAGTCGGCCCCATCGAACCAGCATCGTCCAGAGGACATCGTTTCATCCTGGCGACGACCGATTACTTCTCCAAATGGGCAGAAGCGGTACTACTGAGAGAAGTGAAGACGGAGAATATCCTCCATTTCTTCAAAACGCAAGTCATTTACCTGTTTGGAACGCCGAGACGGATCATTTCCGATAACGGTCTAGCCTACAGAAGCCACAAGATCAGTCGCTTCGCGTAGCAGCATAATATAGACTGGAGATATTCCTCGATTTATAATCCGCGAGCTAACGGTCTAGCTGAGGCCTTCAACAAAACCTTGATGAAGGTCATGAAAAAGACGGTGTCCCGAAATAAGAAGGACTGGCATGAGAGACTGCAAGAGGCACTTTGGGCGTATCGAACTACGTTCAAGACGGCCACGAACACAACACCATATGCGTTGGTATTCGGGACAGAAGCAGTACTCCCCCTCGAGATAGAGTTACCCTCTCTGCGAGTGGCAGTCCACTACGAGTTGACGAACGAAGAAAATGCTAACCTTCGGCTTCAGGAGCTTGATGCCCTTGAAGAAACATGGCTCATAGCGCAACAAAATCTGGAAGCTTATAAAGCAAAGATGACACGCTCATATGAAAGATTGATCCGACCGAGGACATTCCGCCAAGGCGAACTCGTGCTAGTGGTCAAAAGGCCTATGATCCCCAATCGCACCAAGCGGGGAAAATTCGAGCCCAACTATGAAGGCCCGTACATCATAGATAAGGTCTACCAGGGTGGGGCCTATCTACTCATGGACATGCATGGTGAAAGGCCTTTCAGGCCGATAAACGGTCGCTTCCTAAAGAAATACTATGCTTAATGAGCCACAACCTAGGTCAATGATAGATGACGATGACCGTGTCAGCTCGCTATCGTCCTAAGCTCAAGCTTTATAAGCAGTAGCCAGCCTTCTCAATGACGGACCGAAACGTCCTTAAACTAATAGCGGACCGAAACGTCCTTAAACTAATACCGCAGCATCCGTAGGCTGACGAAAAAAAGAAGAAAAATATAATAAATAATAACGGTATGTCCATAAGCAAAAAGGGTACGGATGAAAACCCGGAAGGGCTCCGTGAGTAAAAACAGCAGGGCTACCGACGAATGTTCGTGAAAACCCGAAAGGGCGCGACCTCGTAAAAAAAATATATATAAAAATAAAAAGAATAAAAAAAAGGGGTATGTCCATAAGCAAAATGGGCACGGATGAAAACCCGAAAGGGCTCCGTGAGTAAAAACAGCAGGACTACCGACGAGTTTTTGTGAAAACTTGAAAGGTCGCAACCTCGTTAAAGGACTCTTACAGGGTCCTCTCGACCTTGTAAGGAGAAACCACCCACGTGAGATCCTTACGACTCACAAGGGAGCAACACACTTAGGGATCCCCACGATTCCTAAGGAGAAAATACACTTGCGAGATCCTCATGACTCGTAAGGAGAACTCTCTTATGGGACCCTCACGGCTCATAAGATTTGAAAGTCTTAAGTTACAGAGACCTAAACCCGTGCTTAAGCAAACCCCCTACAACTTCTGATATTACCCTACAAGTGGTCCGATACTGGCCCTTGTATACAATCCACGGGCGCGAATAAACATTTCCCTGACCAAGTCCCATCCGTGACTGGGGATATGTACGTATGGTGAACAACCCTTGTAAATCCTCTCGATTTACAAGGAGAAAACCCTCCTGTAGGATCCTTACGACTTACAGAGGAACATACACTTAGGAATCCTCACGATTCTTAAGGAGAAAATATACCTACAAGATCCTCACGACTTGTAGGCAGAAATACCTTTGTGATACCCTTACGGCTCATGAAGTCAAAAGCCTTAGTCGACAGGACCTTAACCTTGTTCGCTAAGCCACCCTTGTTCGACATCGACAGAGGCAAATGATGATTCGCTCCTGGCAATATCCCAGTTGTAGCGATCTTGATGCCTAAATCGGTATCAAATTCCAAGTCCTTTCATGGCAGATGATGATTCGCTCCTGGCAATATTCCGATTGTAGCGATGCTGATGCTGAGATTGGCACCAGATTCCAAGTTCTACACTCGCGATAAAAATTAGTGAGCTGAAAATGCGTACTAAATAGCCGAAATGATGGAGCAACTTGCAATAAAAAGCAGCAAGAAAAAAAGTATGCACATGAAATAGCCGAAAAGATTGGGCAACTCGCAATAAAAAGCAGCGAGTAAAAATAAAATAAACAGCCGAAATGATTGGGTACCGCGAAAGATAGCCGAAATGATTGGGCAATTGCGATCTTCGCGATATAAAAGCTGAAATGATAGAGCATCGCGGAAATAAAAAAATGATGATAAAACTTTAGCCCTACAGTTGAGATCACATCGATCCATGTATACAATCCAAGGGCGCAAACGAAGAAGGAACCATACTTTCCCAACAGGCTCCGCCAGAAAATGAAGCCAAATCTCGATGGTTCAACCCAACCCCGAAGAAACCAGTGTAATCGGCAAAATCCTTTGACTCGAGGAAACAAGTGTCCTTGACGAAGAAAATCCTGATTCGCGTCAACTCGCAGAGCAACCAGTGTCTCCGTGGGAAATTCTCGATTTGTTTCAACACCAGGGAAACAAATAATCCTTGGCAAATACCTCAATTCAAGGAAACTAGCGTCCTTGATGAGAGCCTCCTGATTCGTGTCGACTCGCAGAGCAACCAGTGTCTCCGTAGGAAATTCTCGATTCATTTCAACACCAGGGAAACAAATAATCCCTGGCAAATACCTCAATTCAAGAAAACTAGCGTCCTTGATGAGAGCCTCCTGATTCGCGTCAACTCGCAGAGCAACCAATGTCTCCGTGGGAAATTCTCGATTCGTTTCAACACCAGGGAAACAAATCATCCTTGGCAAATACCTCAATTCAAGGAAACAATCGTCCTTGATGAGAGCCTCCTGATCCGCGTCGACTCGCAGAGCAACCTGTGTCTCCGTGGGAAATTCTCGATTCGTTTCAACACCAGGGAAACAAATAATCCTTGGCAAATACCTCAATTCAAGGAAACTAGCGTCCTTGATGAGAGCCTCCTGATTCTCGTTGACTCGCAGAGCAACCAGTGTCTCCGTGGAAAATTCTCGATTCGTTTCAACACCAGGGAAACAAATAATCCTTGGCAAATACCTCAATTCAAGGAAACTAGCGTCCTTGATGAGAGCCTCCT
The DNA here is from genome assembly GCA_030015575.1 of Agapanthus africanus. Lineage (NCBI taxonomy): Eukaryota > Viridiplantae > Streptophyta > Magnoliopsida > Asparagales > Amaryllidaceae > Agapanthus > Agapanthus africanus. The sequence continues at coordinate 519,631,330 of CM057343.1, forward strand.
GATTCGCGTCGACTCGCAGAGCAACCAGTGTCTCCATGGGAAATTCTCAATTCGTTTCAACACCAGGGAAACAAATAATTCTTGGCAAATACCTCAATTCAAGGAAACTAACGTCCTTGATGAGAGCCTCCTGATTCGCGTCGACTCGTAGAGCAACCAGCGTCTCCGTGGGAAATTCTCGATTCGTTTCAACACCAGGGAAACAAATAATCCTTGGCAAATACCTCAATTCAAGGAAACTAGCGTCCTTGATGAGAGCCTCCTGATTCGCGTCGACTCGCAGAGCAACCAGTGTCTCCGTGGGAAATTCTCGATTCGTTTCAACACCAGGGAAACAAATAATCCTTGGCAAATACCTCAATTCAAGGAAACTAGCGTCCTTGATGAGAGCCTCCTGATTCGCGTCGGCTCGCAGAGCAACCAGTGTCTCCGTGGGAAATTCTCGATTCGTTTCAACACCAGGGAAACAAATAATCCTTGGCAAATACCTCAATTCAAGAAAACTAGCATCCTTGATGAGAGCCTCCTGATTCGCGTCGACTCGCAGAGCAACCAGTGTCTCCGTGGGAAATTCTCGATTTGTTTAAACACCAGAGAAACAAATAATCCTTGGCAAATACCTCAATTCAGGGAAACTAGCGTCCTTGATGAGAGCTTCCTGATTCGCGTCGACTCGCAGGGAAACCAGTATCTCCGCGGGAAATTTCCGATTCGTCTCAACTTGCAAGATGAAGCCTCAGGAAACAGGGATTAAAAAACTTGTTTCCTAAACAATGGGACCCTGCAAGTTGGTCTAAAACGGTCTCTTGCATACTATCCACGGGTTTCACTCTCCAAAGTCGAGTTTCGACAAGGAGGGAAACAACCGCTTACGGGTCCTCTCGACTCGTAGGAGGGAAAATTCTCTTATAGGATCCTTACGACTTATAAGAGGAAACGCACTTGGGAATCCTCATGATTCCCAAGGAGAAAATCCACCTATGAGATCCTCTCGATCCGTAGGGAGAAAAGTCTCTATGAGACCCTCACGGCTCATAGAGTTGAAAAGTCTTAGGCGGCAGATCTGAACCTGCGGCCTAAGCCATCGCTATTTCTTGAGGAAATCAAGATACGTGCTCTATTATCTGTCAACCATATTTACTAAGGTGGCATGCTGATAATAAAAGAAAGAAAATGTGAAGAAGTGACACAAGACATTACAAAGAATGTGTATCTTTTATTCATAAACTTGATTGAGTACAAGATACATTGTGTTAAAGAATAAAAAATATATATACATTTTTTACAAGTACAAATGATACAAAAAGGGATAGCTACTGAGTAGGAAGTGCCTTTAACAAATCCGCAAGCTGCTCTCGCACTTCCTTCAGCGCCTCCTCCTGAATGGCTGCCGCGGCCACTTCCGCTTCCACCTGGGCCCGCTGCTGCAAAAAGGATGAAAGTTGCTCCTCCGCCGCCTTCTGGGCTGCTTCCTGGTTAGGTGCATCCCACTCAATAACGTCAAGCTGTTGCCTCAGTGATAACCCTTCGGAGAGGCATTGCAGAAGGCCCTCAAAGATAACCTTCAGCCGTGCAGCGTTGGCCTCCACCCGAGCATGCAGTTGGGTAGATTTGCTCGAAGTCTCACCACGCTCCTTACGTCTTGAAGTAACTTCTTGTTCGAGATGGAGGAAGTAAGAAGCACTCTGCTCAATCCACGCTGCTCTTTGATTGCTGGCGGCTAAGGTCTCAGGAACGGGACGCATCGACTCCAGCTGATGCAGGCGAGCCTCGATCTCCCTGCAATGGTTAACCCAAGACGTGATGATGCCCTCGTCATGGAAGTTCACGAGTATCACCAGCATCGGGTTAACCGCCGTAGCGAAGTCTGCAGCAGATGTAGGAGTCTTGACGTCGAGTTCCTCAACGTAATCGCTCAACATGCGCAGTATATTCGCGGCGCCTTTCGAAGATGGACGTCTCAGATAAGGACCTGCCGGCATTGTGATGCGAGGCTCGAAGGGCGCCGAGACCGGAACGACAGCTGAAAAGAAACAAGATGTGATCAGATAACAGTTCAAGAAATAAAAAGGGGGGAGTTATCAATGCGATAGTCGCTGTACCAGCTGAGGCAGGTGGCAAGGCCGGAAAGGCCGATGGCGCAGCCGATCTTTCATCCCCTCCTTCAATTTGAAGCACTGCAGTCGGGACGAGAAAAAAGTTAGAAGTAATTCCATTAATGAAAAAGAAAGATATTAATGGAAATCATACTCACCAGCGCCACCAGAGGAAGAAGCGAGTTCAGATGGGAAGGAGAAGTGTGGGAGCAACATCTGATAAAGATGGTCAAAAAGCACTCCTGAAAGGCACAACAGTATGACTTTAGTACACAAATTATACATCTGAAAGATAAGATTAATAAGTTGCAAACCCATACCTTCCAACATCTTCGATTGTATGGGAGAGGGCTGAGAGGTGACCACCGCCAAGGCAGTAGTTGAAGGCGCTCCCTCGAGCAATGGGGCATCGGCACTGGCTGCACCTGCGTTACCAACAAATGTGAACTTGTCAGAAAGGATTGTAAGATAAAGAGGACGGCAATCCGAAATTTACCTGATGAGCCTCCAGCCGAGACGGAGGCGTCTCCCTCCTCCATCGACATAAGACCACCACCCGTGGCCTCATCCCCAGACTCCACAGGGGCCGTTGTCATGCTCGCGAGGCCGGGAGACGGCGGGGGACCATAGACGGGGAGGGCTATGACCGGAGCATTGATAGATTCCTGAGAAAGAGCGGTTGGCTCGTTGTTCATACCAGAATATTGTATTTTATACCGCCCAATCTTACGCTCGTTTGTTTATAGGCAGGTGCTTTTGATCAGTGTTTGCTACATATTTGCAGAATACTGGTTCTCAGCTCGAAACAGTGAAATCCATGGAAGAGTACGACAAATTCCGGATTACTGCCAACAACAGATAAAACACGGGTCTCCGCTCTCTATCCGTGTGTTGCCACATACCAGTTTAAGGGACAAAATGGCAAATCGATTGTCATTTTCATGCACAAAGCTCAATGTCAACACAAGATCCAAGAAATCTACGCGGAGCTCGAGGAAATCATGGCAAAAGATCCACATCACATCACCTTTTGATCTACTGAAATTCTGGAAGAATTGTGAAGAGTTTCTGAGAAAAGTCATATACCACACAGAAGAGAACCACAAAACATGGGATACGACAAAAGATGAAGGCACAAGCTCTTTAAATGGCCGCGGTTCCGCGGCATAAGCGCGCTTAGGCCGCGGAACCGCGGCCGTACAGGCTCTTCAGAGGGTGATTTTTCATGGGCTGTTTGGTAATTTTATGTGGAGCCCGATTCTTGCCCTAGGTTTCCAGTTCCCTGCCTATAAATACCCCAGTTCTGAGCCAAGCAAAGGAGTTCATTCTTAAGCCTCTTTTTTGTTAGTTTTTAGTCTTCTTCTTCTTCATTCTTTCCTCCATGAAAATGTAGTGAGAGCATTGAGTGGATGTTAAATGAAGATGAGGGTTTTGTATCATTCTTTTGTTTAGTTTCCCCTTGAGATCCTTGCTTTCTCTTGATCTTTCAACCTCTTCATTGAGCTTGAAAGTTTAAGGATTGGTTATTGATCTCAAGGGTTGTATCATTTTGTTCTCTCTTTTGTGCTTCATTCTCCATGAGTTCTTTGCCTTTTCTTGATCTTGCAACCTCTTAAGTGAGCTTGCAAGTTTAAGATTTGGTTATTGAACCCATGTCTTGTATTTGGTTCTATGGTTCCTAGTTTTATTTTCTTGCTTATTTCTTTCTTGCTTTTTATTACCTTGCTTTACTTTCAAGCACTTAAATTCCATGCACTTTTAATTACTTGCTTGTAATCTTTTCTTTTCTTTGTTTATCTTTTCTTTTGCTCTTTTTGGTTTGTTTTGTGAATGGTTGTAATTATCGTTGTTAAGAATAAATACGGTATTGTAAGTTAATCTTTTTTTGCTCATTTCCTTTTCCCGTTATTTTCCATTGAACTCCGCCCAAACGTTACGCAAGCGCTCCGTTAGGCACCCTACCCTACCAAGGTAACGGTGATTCCTAACCGCGACCGGTTGCGTTCGGTTTGGCCGGAGGCGAAAGCAAGAGACAAGAACGGAAGGACAAGGGTAAATAAGCCGGATTCCATGAATACCGTGCTTAAATCCCCTAATCCACGTTGTTGCCAATTGCTCTAACTTCAATTGGTCAAGACTCGGCTCAAAGGTTTTGAGTGCGGATTTCTTTAGCTTGCACTTTCGTATCTTTTTCTTAACAACTTTATACTTGCATATAAAACACTTAGGATAGAATTGAACAAACATATACACATTCTGTATTGACTCGTCTAAAACTCGAACGGACATACAACCATCTCCCTGTGGATCGACCCGTGCTCAACCGGCTAGCTGCATAGCGACACCGTCCTGATCGCGGTAAACTTTAGAACTTTGAACATCCGACACGCCAAAAGCGAGCGATCAAATGGCGCCGTTGCCGGGGAGACGGTAACGTATTTTCTTTCTTGTTATTCGGGTTAATATTCTTTTTGTATATATTTATAAAAAAAATCTTTTTATTTTTTTATTTTTGATAATTTTTGTGAGCAAGTCTGCAGATTTTTGCGGATTTGCAAACGGCGATTGTGGGGAGCAAAGTGTACGTTCAAGGCTAAGGTGATTGCAAAGTACAGTGCCAAAGATCCGGGTAGTTTGACCCGCGCAAGCGAACTTCTCAAGCTTACCGGATTCGATTCAACGGGGGTTTTCTAAACCCAAAAACTTAACGGTACGTACTTTACTAACACCTTCTTCTCAAATCCGACGCATCCAATATACTATTCTTTGCAGGATTCTTTGCAAGTTCGCTAGCAAACGCTAAAAATTGACTAACCCGTATTTGTTGCAGTGCCGTGCTTAAACTAAAAAAAAACGATTGTTTGATTCTTTATAGAATTTTTATTGAATTGCGCATTGCATATATTAATACGGACTTAAAGGAAAGCGAACCCCATAATATACGGTAAAGGATTTCATCACCTTTTCCGTGGCCCACAAATCACGAACTTGAGCATAACATTTACCCGCACAAATTTTAAAAGAAATTAGACTTTAAGCCTTATGGACTTCGCGCTCATTAGGAGAAGTTAACCGTATTTAGAACATCGCTTAACGGTACATTGTTTACGGGGTGTCTAGGAAAGTGTTAACGGCGAAACCGCCAAAAAAGAAAGGGTTATTTAATTAAGGAACTTCGCGAAAGCGTTGGAAAACCTCCCCTTATCTCTGCACTTACCTGGTCTCGTGATCAGTGTATCTTGAGCCCGTTTCTCGACATAGTTTTACTTCGACAATCAAGTTCTGGAGCAGGTCTAGTTGACCTAGGTGAACCCTAGAACGATTAGGTGTGTGGTATTTTTGTGTCGTGATTATTTTTGTCCAGATTCTTTTTATGTTTATATTTCATTCTTTTGTTAATAACTACCTAAAAAAAATCACATTCTTTTTCCCCTCCTTTTCTCTGCCTTTCTTTCTTTCTCTCTTCATATCATGGGTACACCACCTCGCAAAACTCTTGCCGAACTTTGGTACCCACAACCAGACATTACTTCTTACGGTTCTTGCTTTGGCCGAACGTCGAACGATCCCTCCATGCCCAAAATCTCTTTGAAAGATCGGATAGACGCGTCTAGGACAAACACTTGCCCTCCGCAATCCACTTTGTATCAACCTTTTCAACCTCCCCCACCCTCTTATGTTGATACCCCTTTTGCAAGTTGTCCTTTGTCCATTGCTGAACATATTGAACAATTCTATAGCCGATCTTTCACTCCTTTCACCACTACAGATTCTTGGGATCAACAATTCCATTCACCTTCTTATCCAAATGTTGATCCTGCTCCTGTCCATCCATTCAATTCCTACCAGGCCTACCCGACTTTTGCACCTTCCCTAGATATTGCTTCTGAACCGTCATTTGGGAGTTTTTAGTATCCAAACAACTTTGAATCTTTTACTGAAACCCCTTCACAACCCATGTCTAGTCTGGAACAGTCTTTGGAAGACTTTAAGGTAGCGTCGTACCAACAGATGATGGATTTGAATGCGTCCATGTCCGCCCTCATACAACCTAGTGACCCGGTAGCTAGTTTTCAACTAGCTCCAAATTTTCTAATGTATGAAGAGGCGGTAGGACCGGTTGAGAATTTGAGTGGGGAGAGTGAGCTGTACCCCCTTCCGAATCAAGCCTACCCATTTCAACTTGAATCCCACAACTCAGGTTTTGAATGTCTATCTAGTGTTTCGAACGATTCATTGATTAAAGATAGAACAGATAATGAGTTGTATGACTTTGTAGTGTTTGATTTGCCTGATTGTGAAGGGTCCCTTTTGAGTGAAACCACACCCAATCCTTTTGACCTCTACACCTCCATCTTAGAACCAGAATCGATTGAAATCCATGCTTTTGATGAGGTGTCTGAGAATATTGATTTTCACTTGATTGAGGATATTGACGCTGGGAATATTTTGGATGATGAACCCATAGATTTGGCTGAGTTTTTCTCTTCAACTCATCATCCCGAATCATTAAATGTTTTTCCCAAACCCCATATGCGTCTGGATTTTGAGGATAAATGCATGGATGTGCTTAACTTTGAGGAGAATTTTGAGGATATTTTTGAGGATGAAACAGTTCTTGTTGATGAGTCGGATTTTCCAATTCATCCTATCCCTTTCATTGACTGTGTACACCCTCATGAACCTTTAACCGATAACCTTCCTCAATCACTTACCTCCATCCTTCCCATCGTTCCGACCTGGCAAGACACCGTATCATTTTCACTTCCTGTGTCTGGTTTACCGAGTTCGGCTTACCCATGGTTTCTCACGAATCTTGAGGGATTTGACCCCATTTCTCGCCATATTGATAGATTAGTACAATCCATCTTTTCACATCGATCATTGCAGATTGTACTAATTTATTCAATCCATTTCCACCCTCAAGTTCGTATTCCACTTCTTTCTCCCTTCCGCCATTCTTCTTCTCATATACCGAGACCGTATCCCGCTTCTTCCTCCTTACGGTTTCGCGTAGTCTCCATTTCTTACCTCTCCGCATTCTTTCACCAACCAGCACATTATAACGATAAAATCTTTGAATGGTTGGTGTTAACTTTTGGTCTGTGTAAGGCCTTGTATAGATTGATACTATTCTCTTTCCCTCCTGATCCTGAACTATAACGCTTAACAGTGGGAACACTGTTTTACTTAAGTTTGGGGGGAACCTTTTTTGTATATATTTTTTGTTTTCCTTTTTGTTTTGTATATAATTTGTTTTTAGGGAGAGCGCCGACAATTTTGACCCTCTTGGTGTAGCCTGACAGTGATGGCACTGTCAAGTTTAAGTTTGGGGGTGTCCTTGGTAAGCTTTCTTCCTTCGCATTCATTTGTATATTTTGCATTTACATACCTTATTAAAAATCCCACAAAAATCGAAAATTTTCCAAAAAATATAAAAACTTTGTCAAGTTAGCTAGTGGGAGAACTCAGATTCAACATTTCGACGGTTTTGTTTGATAAGATAAGAATAACTAAATCTTATTTTTAGATTTTGAAAACCTGAAAGATAACTCTCCTTTGAAGTTTACTATAGCTGATATACGTCTTTACATCACACTACACGTGTCGTGAGTTTTGGAAATTAGATGACAAGTCTTTTATGTCTAAAACATTTTAAATGGATAAATGATTTTCTGAGGATCAAATAGGTTTGTTCTGAAATAAGTAATATCAAGAATAGTTTATGAAGTGAAGTGAATATGAAGGGATATTATTGATACCTTAATTGGAACTAATTCTGAAAAATAACCCATCTGGAACTTGATTGGAATGATTACACACCGAACCCACTAAACACGTCTTTTATCCAAAAAAAAATAATAATTGAACTGCCGGTTATATCTCCGTTCGTATTGAATCATCATGATTTTCACGCCAAATTGTCTTTTGTTTTTGGACCTAGGTAACTTGAGTAATTAAGTCCGCTGGGGTGTTTCTACACCTAATACCCTAAAGCCAACTGGTTTGGGTGCATTGGCCCAAAGCTCGTTAAGAAGCCTAAAATTCCAGTTTAAAACAAAGTCAAGCAAGTGTTCTCTCCGAGTTAAAATTCCTAACAGTTCTTTGTGTGAGAATAATCTTGACAAAAGACAGGTTTGATAAAAAATATTTCTAGCGGAGATATGAAGGTTTTATTCTATGATAAAAACTATTGCACGTTCACAGAGGTGTGTATGAAATGAAAACAAGAAAAAGGTGGAGTGAAAAATAAGACCTAGTTTCCTGTTAGGGAAGATAGAAATTTTGAAGTTGAAACTTTACTGGAAAACGAAACTTGAAAAATACTTAACTCTTTATAAAACTTATGTGATCCTTTTAAAATTTTTATTTGGGCTTTATTGTGTGACATGATGACTTTAATCGATCCTTCTGGAACTTAACAACACTATTTGCACTGCACGTAAAGACATATAAAATCTTAAGTTAAATAAGAAGCGAGATGTGAAAAATAAAGGTTCGATAGTCTAGACTTAGGATAATAGAATTGTTATTTTCTGAAACAAAACTTTAGGGTTTGAATCATAGTAATTTTGCAAAACTAGCTTGACCGGATTTTGTGGGTAGTATTCGCTGAAAACCCTCAGGAGACAACACTCCTCCTACTAGGGACACCTAGAGGTTTAACGGCTTGTTGCACGTGCTCAGTGCAATCGCGTTCCCTGCGAAAATGCGGTTAGGAATTTTTTTGTGAATAATTGGTTTTGCTCGGGACGAGTAAAAATTAAGTTTGGGGGTATTTGTTCATACCAGAATATAGCATTTTATACCGCCCAATCTTACGCTCGTTTGTTTATAGGCAGGTGCTTTAGATCAGTGTTTGCTACATATTTGCAGAATACTGATTCTTAGCTCGAAACAGTGAAATCCATGGAAGAGTACGACAAATTCCGGATTACTGCCAACAACAGATAAAACACGGGTCTCCGCTCTCTATCCGTGTGTTGCCACATACCAGTTTAAGGGACAAAATGGCAAATCGATTGTCATTTTCATGCACAAAGCTCAATGTCAATACAAGATCCAAGAAATCTACGCGGAGCTCGAGGAAATCATGGCAAAAGATCCACATCACATCACCTTTTGATCTACTGAAATTCTGAAAGAATTGTGAAGAGTTTCTGAGAAAAGTCATATACCACACAGAAGAGAACCACAAAACATGGGATACGACAAAAGATGAAGGCACAAGATCTCTAAATGGCCGCGGTTCCGCGGCATAAGCGCGCTTAGGCCGCGGAACCGCGGCCGTACAGGCTCTTCAGAGGGTGATTTTTCATGGGTTGTTTGGTAATTTTATGTGGAGCCCGATTCTTGCCCTAGGTTTCCAGTTCCCTGCCTATAAATACCCCAGTTCTGAGCCAAGCAAAGGAGTTCATTCTTAAGCCTCTTTTTTGTTAGTTTTTAGTCTTCTTCTTCTTCATTCTTTCCTCCATGAAAATGTAGTGAGAGCATTGAGTGGATGTTAAATGAAGATGAGGGTTTTGTATCATTCTTTTGTTTAGTTTCCCCTTGAGATCCTTGCTTTCTCTTGATCTTTCAACCTCTTCATTGAGCTTGAAAGTTTAAGGGTTGGTTATTGATCTCAAGGGTTGTATCATTTTGTTCTCTCTTTTGTGCTTCATTCTCCATGAGTTCTTTGCCTTTTCTTGATCTTGCAACCTCTTAAGTGAGCTTGCAAGTTTAAGATTTGGTTATTGAACCCATGTCTTGTATTTGGTTCTATGGTTCCTAGTTTTATTTTCTTGCTTATTTCTTTCTTGCTTTTTATTACCTTGCTTTCTTTCATGCACTTAAATTCCATGCACTTTTAATTACTTGCTTGTAATCTTTTCTTTTCTTTGTTTATCTTTTCTTTTGCTCTTTTTGGTTTGTTTTGTGAATGGTTGTAATTATTGTTGTTAAGAATAAATACGATATTGTAAGCTAATGTTTCTTTGCTCATTTCCTTTTCCCGTTATTTTCCTTTAAACTCCGCCCAAACGTTACGCAAGCGCTCCATTAGGCACCCTACCCTACTAAGGTAACGGTGATTCCTAACCGCGACCGGTTGCATTCGGTTTGGCTGGAGGCGAAAGCAAGAGACAAGAACGGAAGGACAAGGGTAAATAAGCCGGATTTCATGAATACCGTGCTTAAATCCCCTAATCCACGTTGTTGCCAATTGCTCTAGCTTCAATTGGTCAAGACTCGGCTCAATGGTTACCAATTTATCTAATCAGGAAACCTCCCACTGTACCTCAAATTCTCCTTCAAACCTGAAAGAAGAATTAGTCGGGGTCACCCGAAGAGTAAAGCAACTCATCAGTGGGAATCGGGATCCAACTATCATCGCATGATAACGTGACGGAATCCGCTCACGCTATCACACTCCAGAAGGTATGCGCATATCTGGCAAGTTTCAGTTCTTTTGAAACTCCCGATGTGATTTTTGCCCCATGCTCTTATGACCTTGACTAAGGCCAACAAATCATAAGTCACATGTCAAGTTCTACCCGTCATTGTCCAGGTTGATTTGAACCCACCCGTACAAGCCCTTGACTAGGGCCAACAAGGCTATACGACTGTCCCAAACCAACGCTTCTATCTATGCAGCATATGAATACCCAATAGCTACCAAACACTGTGCCTTGACTATGGCCAACAAACACAGCTTGAATACTATTGACTACCCATCTGAAACAACGGAGGGCTACGAATGATTTCTGGCGAAAACCTTTAACGTAATGAACTTGATATCGTTGAAGGAACGGATAGCTTTTTAGAAAATATAGTGACGAAAACCTTTACTAAAGAGGTCACTCCCGGTGAAGGGATCTCGGCTCTTTCCCCGTAGAATGGGGTGCAGGATATTCCAAATGAATACCACGATGCAAAGTAAAAGTAATCGGCTATAGTGAAGTTAATGCCCTGACGCAAACTTCTGTCCAAGGGGTCACTCCCGGTGAAGGGATCTCGGCCCTTGCCTCGTCAACTGAGGAGCAGGATATTCCAAATGAATACCACGATGCAAAACAAAAGTGAACGTCCTTGCAATAACAGCTTTTTGAAAAGTGTTCCAACAACATCAGATTAGGTTTGTTTAACTTGCATTGATCCGAATCAATGCAGTCCCATCAATTGATCACACCATAAAAAACGAAAATATACTGACGTACGTATATGCCATCCGCATTCGCCACTGGGTCCCGTCATCACCCGTTAGGTTAGCTAACTAACGGCAGAGCGGGGACTGGACTAGCGCGGATGAAAAACATATACAACATCTACTAATATATATACCAATATATTATATTCGCTCAAGGCGTGATAAAAGTGCAACATCGCAGAAATGTACATCATCACAGAACAATACAGATATCTGGGATCCCCGGGTTTCACAGAGCCACTACTGAAAAACCCGACATTCCCCTGGTCGTGTGGATAGCCTGTGTAATGAAATCCTATACCCCCTACGAGTGCGGCGAATAGCCAGCCAATCCTGGAGTGAAGCCCCCTCCGTCCCAATGCCATGAGATGCGGGCTTGTTGCCTTCTAGAACCCGGCTATCCGTGCACCTCTCCGCGGGGTAAACCTAGTACAGAAAGTAAAATATACATACAACGGGTACATCGACCGCAACCAGGTCGTGCCCCAAAAGAATAATACAAACAGGCAGTGACAGCAGTCCACATGTCGGATGCTCGTCCCGTAACAACAAATGTACATAATACAACAAAACTGTACTAGCATTGCATCCAGGGTACCCCCACGACCGATCCGCAACATCACAGCAAAACACAGAACATCAACGTGAAAGTCACGTTCGCAAATCTGTCTAACCGGGCTATAGCAGTTAGACCGGATTTACCGATTGAGTGACATTCACGGTCGCAGATATAATGTAAATACTGTGAAATAATGTGTTTAAAATATCCAATCGATCAAAAATTAACAAGTGGGCCCCCAAGCAATACTGTAGCACTCACAGAAAATCTGGGCCCAATTTTAATATTCCAAAACCCCTATTTTTAGCCCACAAGCCCACTGCAAAAAAATGATGACATGATCCCTCATTCATGCGGCGGATCCGCGGCCTCCAGAGTGGTAATGGCCGCGGTTCCGCGGTCGTATGGAGGGATCATGTTGTCGAATTTTTCCAGTATTCTTATAACTCCCTGCACATCATTCTGAGACAACCTGAAAATTTTTTCGAGACCAAAAAATTTCAACAGAAAACTGATGTGAACAAAAATGCAAGTTTTGGAATTTTGGTCGATCGGAAATGTAAAACACATCAAACAAAGCTAGACGAAGTTAATGGCGAGGCTCTGATACCACTGTAAGTGCACGGCGGCGCCCCGGTCGTCAATCCGACGGCCAAATGCGGAAACGGTGATAAACTTTAGTTTTGCGAACTTTGCAAACCGGCACCACCGCGCACTAAACCCCGGATCGGGCCATTAAACTAGTTCTAGCAAAGTAACAAGATAGGGAAGAGATATACCGAGTGATCCGAGTCCTCCGGTCTTCTCGTCATCGTCCCGATCTCTTGCGGAAACTCCGGTCGTCGCCTCCTTACCGGAAGGGCACCACATCGCCTGTTTCTTTTACGGGCTCCCGCCTCTATACCGAGGCAACTCGGGCATGAAGCTGGCAAGTCGACATGCCCAAGATATGCTGTAGAATATAGTGTAGAGTGCATGTCTCACTTTGGGGTATTGGTTGCCATGGATGTGGAGGAATGAAGGTATGAAAAATGGTGCTTTCATTTTTCATTACATGAGAATGAGATGAAGGAAATATGCCACAAGCTCACAAAAATCAAAACTCTCTCATTCATCCTCTCCTAAAGAAGTGGCCGGCCCTCTCATAAGAGAATGGTGGAGGAATCCAAACTTTATCAAAATACAAGAGGGAGGTGATGGTAGGAGATGAGAAGAGGTGACCATAAACAAACATCAACCATAACAAAAGCACATCAAACCCTTACCCTTTCCAATCACAATTAATGCAAGTAATGGTGCATTAAAAGAAAAGAAGGAAAAGGAATCTAAAGAAGCTATCATAATCTCTCATCTCACAAATAAATCCTCCACAAAATGTTATTTGCAAAATTGCAAATAACCCCCCTCCATCGGAAAAGTCCGGCCGGGAAAGAACAAAGGAAAACCGGCCGGAACGGAATGCAAACTGGCAACTCCAGAAAACTGGTCCCGTAATAAATTACAGGAAAACCCCGATACTGTGCATACACACCCGCATCAGTATTCCGACCGGATACAAATGCAATGAGACAAATCTGCACTGTACTATACTAGGATCCGGCTTAAACCAAAGCCGGCTAGTAATATCCGTCCGATCCTGATCCGTGCAATACCGCACGTATCTGATCGAACCCTGCCATATATCCATACGGCCTTTAGTACAAAACCGTCCGATCCTGATGCGTGCAATACCGCACGTATCTGATCGGACCCTGCCATATCTCCATACGGCCCTACAGCGTTTCGCCCGAAAGCTGAGTAACTGAAAGTGTGGTGGACTCTAAAGACTCGTCAATACTATGGCTGTGGATTTAACCACTAGCACGTCAGAGGTATAAGCCAATACGTGACGGGCCACCAGCTATTGATCAAAAGGGACGTCGATGAGCGAACTCATCCTGATACCCTACTGAGCCTGTCAGTGACAATATCCGTACAGTCCGGTCCATTCGTTTATGAGCATCGCATGTCGGGCCTAGGGTGTTGGTAAAAGTCAGACCCCCAAAAGCGGTACAAGTCGTGTCGGAGTGTAGCCCAGAACACCCTGAGATACTACTGGAATACCTACCAGTAAATCTCCTGCCTTGGCCAAGGTCTTCGTGTAATGGCTCTCCTAGACACAGCGCGACCTCACCCCCAATACCGGGAGATACGAACCCCTGAAGATCCGCTCACTGCCTCCATATGGCTCGGGACTGTACCCAACTAAAACCTGTTTGCACGACTCCTTTGAGCCGTGGTAGGGTAGTAATCAAAGCACAGTGGGAACTCACACGAGACAAATGACGATCCCCAGGTCGATGAACTAACCTGTACACATGTCACCTGAGAACTGCTATCTGACGTCAGGTATAAGACCAACTAGCATGTTCCCGGCGAGTCCTGTCCGGTGTACTCATAACCCAATGAGCACCTGTATACATCTTAGGTGAACCAACTGACACCAGTGGCTTGTGAGACCGGCCACCGCCCCTCGTCGGGGTCTCGACTGTATACACTAGTCTACTCTGGAGAATCGATGCCCTGTCTCGAAACTCCCACGACTAGGGACCTTTTAAGGATGTGCTTATAGACCCCAGCTCCCACTTATATGATCGCCCTCATACTGCTGGTGGTCAAGCAAGAATCCTAGGGGCTCTACCAACGTGTAATAGCGACTTGTCAGGTCACCTAAAGCAGTACACGATGATAAAGGTAAACCAGATAGCATACTATCATATCGAGTAAGACTGTCGTCCCAGGATAGGTCCTCCCTCAATCATTGCAATCACGTGCCTGTGATCCAATAATTGACTCTGAGGGCACTATCTCCAACAATCTCCCACTTGCACTCAAGGCTAATTATTGCGATGTCGCATACTCACAGCCCGTGTGATACCGAACACCCAACTCCTCTACTAGTCAGTCTCACAAAACCTGTTTGCGAAACTATTGCGTTCGAAGAATAGTCTCAGTGAGTGGATCCGCTCTGGTGTTTCTTTCTATGTCTCTCTAAATCTCAAGTTCGCGGAGAAAGCCATCTCCCGAAATGAGCAATACCTGCCTTAGAATGTCTGGATGTCTGATGGGACCTAGCTCATAAATGAACTCCAAATCCAAACTTCTTAGACTGTATCGACAACTGAACTTAATCAGTGTCCTGCTCTATGCCACCCTCAGTATTGCCTTGGACCACCTGTCCAAAATACTGTCCTACATCAGAAGGAAAACTGTAACTCTGACAACATCCTTGTCGTCCATGTCACCTTGGAAGCCTGAATGATAACCGTCTCCTTAAAGGAGGCTGTCGTTATCATATCCATAGAACATCCACTTATGTTCTAAAACTGCTTCCAACTGTTTCTCCAGGATTGGATCAATGTCAACTTGTTGCATCTAGTGCAAGAACAACATCTGGTGTGG
Source organism: Agapanthus africanus (assembly GCA_030015575.1). Classification (NCBI taxonomy): domain Eukaryota; kingdom Viridiplantae; phylum Streptophyta; class Magnoliopsida; order Asparagales; family Amaryllidaceae; genus Agapanthus; species Agapanthus africanus. The sequence continues at coordinate 519,646,613 of CM057343.1, forward strand.
TACTTGACATCTTATGATTGACCCAAGTGCCTAAGCAAGTGATCTGTCAATCATGCACATCCCTCTCTACTTTAGTCTATAAGACACCTTTAGAGAGGGTGACTCCATCACCTGCAGGTATACTACCGTGCCAGGAGTCAACCATTCTAAATACTCATAGAATGCTGTCTAAGTACCCTGATTGGGAAACCACCCAAATCTAGATCTAAAACCATAGATCTAGTAACCAGTATGTCTGATATAACGTCCAAGTCCCTTGTGGAGAAACCACTGTGTGACGACCAAAGTATAACCGATCGTAGTATAGGAATGTCACTTCCTACTTTGTGTATGTCATCCAAATACCAGGATATCACACCCTACTACCTTCTTAACAGATCCATCCCCTATTCTGATGACGTCAAACCTATGACTGTCACATCAGAAATAGATGATCTATCTCCGCTATATCTGCTTTAGTCTATAAATAGACATAAGCCTGATGTCCACCAATGCTTCCGCTGCTCCCACTGACTACGACAACCCTCTGGCAGAGTCATATAGACGTGCACTTCTAAAGCTAGTTTAGAACGACTCTATACTCATCCTCCTGCCGGGTCTCGCAGCCTGGAACAACAACAATGGCAAGTGTGGGTAAACAAGAACTTCCCTGTCACCGTCCTTGAGGCTACCGGAGTACCTCTCGGGTGCCTGAAGTTACCCACCGTATCTGCGGAGTGGCCAATGGAATGTCAAATCAGATTGAATCTTTAGGTTCCTTATCAAATCTTCAGTAATCGTTTGCGGTTCTGGAATCACTTCCAGTTCTACCATACTCCCACTACTGTTTTTGTAAAAATCCATTTTTAATAAAATTGTGGCGAGTCTAGAACAATATTTCTATTGATCTGCCAGATGGTAGAAAATCAACCCTCGTCATAGCCTGGGTCAACCCACAAACAACCATTACAGAAACGTGCCTTGAGTTATCCAGAGTCTGGTTTTAATCATAAGCCGGACAACTCCCCGTACCTTAACAATGTTAAGATATGAACTGTATTATATCCAATATAGAACCAGAGGCACTGATTTAATTGAACCAGATTCAAATCATGCAGCTGTCTCCAGTGCATGTCAACTAAATGGAGAGAGGCCGATCAGCGTTACTCAACTTAGGAATGCTTCCAATTATGAGTAACCTGAAAGAGAAGCAATTTCTCTTTATCATTACTATCAACTGAATACCATACACAAGTATCTATATCTTCGATCACTTTGAAGAATCCCGATACTTGCTACACCTGGTTCTCTACTCTATTCAAATACCTATAACTACTCAAAACTTAGACCCTGTGTTTCTACGAAACACATGTCTAAGAACTAGAGAAGTTAAAAGTAAACAGAATATAGTATGAGGACCAACCCCTCTGTCCTAATGGACACTGGACAACATACAATACTCTGTATAAGTCCGCCGAGTCTAACAACTCTTTCACTGTGTGTCGTAGGTTGAAAACTGTACTTATGGTTAAGAAGAATTACACCGCTGTTTAATGCTCCTTACCTAACCATCCACTGATATAGGTAAATGTCATCGACATAATATCAAAAGGTATATCTCACTCTATGAAAATAGACGTACAGATATATCAATTTGAAATTGGTGCACAATAGTGGATATTCAAAACCAAACATTTGCCGTCCGGCAAACAACCCAGGTGATTTCCTCAAATATCACTGATTACAACGAATCCTGATATAATGAGGATGATCACCTAATTCCCAATAACTTACTCCCACTCATCATCTGTAAAACCATACAGATGTGAGAAACATACCTGGTAAATACATACCCTGGAGTAAGTGTCTAAATGGGAAATCAGTTTTCTTTTAACAGTATATAGTTGAACTGAAACATTGAAATGTTTCGATGGGGTATCCTGGTATTCCTAGTAATGCCTCTACCATTATCCAGATTCACAACTATAACCGTATAATTCTTTGCCACCTCTCCAAATCCCTTTATATGTCTTTAGTCATTACCTTCTGCACACCCCTTTAGGCCAAATGGTTTTCTTCCTTCCCTACCGTTCGGCACCAGCCTATGGTTTGGAAGAAGACTATCCAATAAGCATAAAGGGTGTACTGTCCTAATCCTAGGAGCACTCGCAATGCGAGAAAAGGTGAAGATAAAAGACAACCGAATAAACCTTATTCCTATTTCTCCTGAACCAGAATCCATCCCCAAACTGGAACAAGTTCTTTTCGAGTTCGTATATAACCATACGATGGAGTATCCAATAAACTGTGGATCTTCGTAGTGATACGGAGTGTCCTGGAGAAATACAAAGGTGATTTAGGATTGGCGAAGAAATACTTGGTTTGGTCGTGAATATCAGTCGCAATTTACTTTGCCCTCTTACTAATCCCTTGCTTTGTCTTAATCTTAATACCTTCTGCACACCGTTTAGGCTAATTGGTTTTCTTCATTCCACACTGTTCGGCACCAGCCTAAAGTTTGGAAGAAGACTATCCAATTTGCGTAATAGGTGTACTATCTCCTAAACTAAGGAGTACTCGCAACCTGAGAGAAGGTAAAAAGGAAAAGACAACTGAATAATACTATCCGTTTTCTCCAGAACCGGAAACCATCCTCGAATTCCTTCGAGTTCATATCTAACCATACGATGGTTTTGTCCAATGGAAGTGGACGTTCGTAGTAATACGGGGTGTCCTGGAGAAAAGGGTAAAAGTAGGAGTGGTAATGAGGTCTGCAACTCTGACAATCCAAAAGTCAGTGTAAAGAAGGTTCGGTTAACTTGGTCTCTGAGTCATAGTCTTAGGGTCGGGTCAATGGTCGCTGCCAGAGAGAGAGAAAAGAAACACTCAGCGTGCACTCTAACCAAGATCAGAATGGTTACCAATTTATCTAATCAGGAAACCTCCCACTGTACCTCAAATTCTCCTTCAAACCTGAAAGAAGAATTAGTCGGGGTCACCCGAAGAGTAAACCAACTCATCAGTGGGAATCGGGATCCAACTATCATCGCATGATAACGTGACGGAATCCGCTCACGCTATCACACTCCAGAAGGTATGCGCATATCTGGCAAGTTTCAGTTCTTTTGAAACTCCCGATGTGATTTTTGCCCCATTCTCTTATGACCTTGACTAAGGCCAACAAATCATAAGTCACATGTCAAGTTCTACCAGTCATTGTCCAGGTTGATTTGAACCCACCCGTACAAGCCCTTGACTAGGGCCAACAAGGCTATACGACTGTCCCAAACCAACGCATCTATCTATGCAGCATATGAATACCCAATAGCTACCAAACACTGTGCCTTGACTATGGCCAACAAACACAGCTTGAATACTATTGACTACCCATCTGAAACGACGGAGGGCTACGAATGGTTTCTGGCGAAAACCTTTAACGTAATGAACTTGATATCGTTGAAGGAACGGATAGCTTTTTAGAAAATATAGTGACGAAAACCTTTACTAAAGAGGTCACTCCCGGTGAAGGGATCTCGGCTCTTTCCCCGTAGAATGGGGTGCAGGATATTCCAAATGAATACCACGATGCAAAGCAAAAGTAATCGGCTATAGTGAAGTGAATGCCCTGACGCAAACTTCTGTCCAAGGGGTCACTCCCGGTGAAGGGATCTCGGCCCTTGCCTCGTCAACTGAGGAGCAGGATATTCCAAATGAATACCACGATGCAAAACAAAAGTGAACGTCCTTGCAATAACAGCTTTTTGAAAAGTGTTCCAACAACATCAGATTAGGTTTGTTTAACTTGCATTGATCCGAATCAATGCAGTCCCATCAATTGATCACACCACAAAGAACGAAAATATACTGACGTACGTATATGCCATCCGCATTCGCCACTGGGTCCCGTCATCACCCGTTAGGTTAGCTAACTAACGGCAGAGCAGGGACTGGACTAGCGCGGATGAAAAACATATACAACATCTACTAATATATATACCAATATATTATATTCGCTCAAGGCGTGATAAAAGTGCAACATCACAGAAATGTACATCATCACAGAACAATACAGATATCTGGGATCCCCGGGTTTCACAGAGCCACTACTGAAAAACCCGACGTTCCCCTGGTCGTGTGGATAGCCTGTGCAATGAAATCCTATACCCCCTACGAGTGCGGCGAATAGCCAGCCAATCCTGGAGTGAAGCCCCCTCCGTCCCAATGCCATGAGATGCGGGCTTGTTGCCTTCTAGAACCCGGCTATCCGTGCACCTCTCCGCGGGGTAAACCTAGTACAGAAAGTAAAATATACATACAACGGGTACATCGACCGCAACCAGGTCGTGCCCCAAAAGAATAATACAAACAGGCAGTGACGGCAGTCCACATGTCGGATGCTCGCCCCGTAACAACAAATGTACATAATACAACAAAACTGTACTAGCATTGCATCCAGGGTACCCCCACGACCGATCCGCAACATCACAGCAAAATACAGAACATCAACGTGAAAGTCACGTTCGCAAATCCGTCTAACCGGGCTATAGCAGTTAGACCGGATTTACCGATTGAGTGACATTCACGGTCGCAGATATAATGTAAATACTGTGAAATAATGTGTTTAAAATATCCAATCGATCAAAAATTAACAAGTGGGCCCCCAAGCAATACTGTAGCACTCACAGAAAATCTGGGCCCAATTTTAATATTCCAAAACCCCTATTTTTAGCCCACAAGCCCACTGCAAAAAAATGATGACATGATCCCTCATTCATGCGGTGGATCCGCGGCCTCCAGAGTGGTAATGGCCGCGGTTCCGCGGTCGTATGGAGGGATCATGTTGTCGAATTTTTCCAGTGTTCTTAGAACTCCCTGCACATCATTCTGAGACAACCTGAAAATTTTTTCGAGACCAAAAAATTTCAACAGAAAACTGATGTGAACAAAAATGCAAGTTTTGGAATTTTGGTCGATCGGAAATGTAAAACACATCAAACAAAGCTAGACGAAGTTAATGGCGAGGCTCTGATACCACTGTAAGTGCACGGCGGCGCCCCGGTCGTCAATCCGACGGCCAAATGCGGAAACGGTGATAAACTTTAGTTTTGCGAACTTTGCAAACCGGCACCACCGCGCACTAAACCCCGGATCGGGCCATTAAACTAGTTCTAGCAAAGTAACAAGATAGGGAAGAGATATACCGAGTGATCCGAGTCCTCCGGTCTTCACGTCATCGTCCCGATCTCTTGCGGAAACTCCGGTCGTCGCCTCCTTGCCGGAAGGGCACCACATCGCCTGTTTCTTTTACGGGCTCCCGCCTCTATACCGAGGCAACTCGGGCATGAAGCTGGCAAGTCGACATGCCCAAGATATGCTGTAGAATATAGTGTAGAGTGCTTGTCTCACTTTGGGGTATTGGTTGCCATGGATGTGGAGGAATGAAGGTATGAAAAATGGTGCTTTCATTTTTCATTACATGAGAATGAGATGAAGGAAATATGCCACAAGCTCACAAAAATCAAAACTCTCTCATTCATCCTCTCCTAAAGAAGTGACCGGCCCTCTCATAAGAGAATGGTGGAGGAATCCAAACTTTATCAAAATACAAGAGGGAGGTGATGGTAGGAGATGAGAAGAGGTGACCATAAACAAACATCAACCATAACAAAAGCACATCAAACCCTTACCCTTTCCAATCACAATTAATGCAAGTAATGGTGCATTAAAAGAAAAGAAGGAAAAGGAATCTAAAGAAGCTATCATAATCTCTCATCTCACAAATAAACCCTCCACAAAATGTTATTTGCAAAATTGCAAATAACCCCCCTCCATCGGAAAAGTCCGGCCGGAAAAGAACAAAGGAAAACCGGCCGGAACGGAATGCAAACTGGCAACTCCAGAAAACTGGTCCCGTAATAAATTACAGGAAAACCCCGATACTGTGCATACACACCCGCATCTGTATTCCGACCGGATACAAATGCAATGAGACAAATCTGCACTGTACTATACTAGGATCCGGCTTAAACCAAAGCCGGCTAGTAATATCCGTCCGATCCTGATCCGTGCAATACCGCACGTATCTGATCGAACCCTGCCATATATCCATACGGCCTTTAGTACAAAACCGTCCGATCCTGATGCGTGCAATACCGCACGTATCTGATCGGACCCTGCCATATCTCCATACGGCCTCTACAGCGTTTCGCCCGAAAGCTGAGTAACTGAAAGTGTGGTGGACTCTAAAGACTCGTCAATACTATGGCTGTGGATTTAACCACTAGCACGTCAGAGGTATAAGCCAATACGTGACGGGCCACCAGCTATTGATCAAAAGGGACGTCGATGAGCGAACTCATCCTGATACCCTACTGAGCCTGTCAGTGACAATATCCGTACAGTCCGGTCCGTTCGTTTATGAGCATCGCATGTCGGGCCTAGGGGGTTGGTAAAAGTCAGACCCCCAAAAGCGGTACAAGTCGTGTCGGAGTGTAGCCCAGAACACCCTGAGATACTACTGGAATACCTACCAGTAAATCTCCTGCCTTGGCCAAGGTCTTCGTGTAATGGCTCTCCTAGACACAGCGCGACCTCACCCCCAATACCGGGAGATACGAACCCCTGAAGATCCGCTCACTGCCTCCATGTGGCTCGGGACTGTACCCAACTAAAACCTGTTTGCACGACTCCTTTGAGCCGTGGTAGGGTAGTAATCAAAGCACAGTGGGAACTCACACGAGACAAATGACGATCCCCAGGTCGATGAACTAACCTGTACACATGTTACCTGGGAACTGCTATCTGACGTCAGGTATAAGACCAACTAGCATGTTCCCGGCGAGTCCTGTCCGGTGTACTCATAACCCAATGAGCACCTGTATACATCTTAGGTGAACCAACTGACACCAGTGGCTTGTGAGACCGGCCACCGCCCCTCGTCGGGGTCTCGACTGTATACACTAGTCTACTCTGGAGAATCGATGCCCTGTCTCGAAACTCCCACGACTAGGGACCTTTAAGGATGTGCTTATAGACCCCAGCTCCCACTTATATGATCGCCCTCATACTGCTGGTGGTCAAGCAAGAATCCTAGGGGCTCTACCAACGTGTAATAGCGACTTGTCAGGTCACCTGAAGCAGTACACGATGATAAAGGTAAACCAGATAGCATACTATCATATCGAGTAAGACTGTCGTCCCGGGATAGGTCCTCCCTCAATCATTGCAATCATGTGCCTGTGATCCAATAATTGACTCTGAGGGCACTATCTCCAACAATGACCAGTTCGTCAGCCACTATCTCGGGCCCAGCAATCCCAGCTGTGTCATCCGCCACCGGCTCGGGCTCGACCAATGCCTCTTCCCTTAGCCTCTCAGGTTCGACAGTCTCCGCCTCCCCCTCGGTTGGGCTTGGCCCTGCAGGATGGAACGTATAAGAACCGACAGCTTTATAATTCTTACAATAAAAATTCTGAAAGAAGTATTACCTGAGGTGGACTTCTCGTTAGCCTCCCTATTGGCGCGAATCGCCTGTCTATGAGCTGTAGACAGGGCGACCGGGAACTCTTCTGACGGGGTATCGGCATGAGGAACGGTGCTTGGGCCCGCTCCAATGGCCAAGACAGCTCTACATGCCTTTGCTTCGCGCCTCGACCGCTTCCTTTCCTCTCGGGCTGTCGCGATGGACCTCTTCGACGCTTCCTTCATTAAGGCGTCGTCGTCCTCGTTCAGAGATGCCTCCAGAGCCTTTAAGGCATCTCTCATCGGCTCTTCAAGACGGACCTCCCGTGGTAGCCCTGAGGAAGCAGGAACATTGGCAGCTGGTAGAACATCTGCGTCGCTTGGCGGGAACGGCATTGAGGTTCCTGCGATAAAAAGGGAGAGGTTAGATCGACCATAAGACAAGGAAAATGAAAACTTGATGAATTGAAACTTACTAAGGCCTAGAGACGCTCTAAGGCATTCCTCCTCTTGGAAAGTCTTGAGGGAAGCGGCAATGGCTTCTTTGGTGGTGATGCCTGTTGGAAGAAAAGAAGGAAAAATGTTATTCAGAGTCAATAATAAAGATACGATGCAGTGAAAGCGTAACTAGTGATTACCTGATTCCGCAAGCTTAGCCAGCCACGCGCCGCGCCTCGCTAACTGTGCTGAAGCTTCGAGGGCGGCCTTTAAGTCTGTGTCATCCAGCGTCATGACCAATCCCTCGTTAGACCTATATTCACTCAGTCCCTCACCATAGGGAGCGTGGGGTTCCTGACCGAATATGACGTCAGCGGCGAAGAGTGACTTCTTGTTCTTCTTCTGCCCACCAGCTCTAGCTGCACCAGGGATCGACTTACGCTTGGCAGCCACCTTGGGGCGGCGGGTCCCGATGTCCGCACCCACACCAGACTCCGGCGAGGCTACAACCACTGTCTCCACTGGAGCACAGGGCGCTGGTGGTGCATCTGCGAGATCGGGAAGCGGCAATCCGTGCGGAGGACTTTGCGCACGAGGTGGCCCGACTCTAGCATCTTTCAGAGGGGCAACTACTGAGGTCCTTGGCACTAAAGGAGCGTTGCGGTCGCTACCTGGAGGCGCACCCTTACGGTCGACCAGCAATCGCCTTTCCTCCTTTATAACGGCTCCCGTTGCATGATTGTACCATTTTTTATATACATTGAGGAGTCGTGGAGCGCAAGCCGGTGCACTGATAAAAAAGTGTGAACCTGTATTCAGGCGCATGAAATGATGCAGCGCGTTCTTCATCCCTTCTTCGGTGGCAGCGGGTTCCAGTAGGAAAGCTTCCAAGGGTACCCCTTGATCGTAGCTCAGTTGCTGGGCGAAACGATGCGGGTTATATCTCATGAAAATCGCCGCACTTTTCTGTCGGAACACCAAGAAACCCGGTCTGATAGAATATAAGTGGAGGGTCTCCCGGGCTGTTAAAACCGAGGCTCCATCTTTAAAAGTGTCCTGCAGTGGCCGCACTGCAGTGGTAGACGCCTTTCCAATAGTCAACACCTTGTCGACGAAAGACACACCGGCTCCAACGGTGTGGGGGCGAAGGAGCAAACCCCTGGCATTCCTTGGCGATGGAGTCACAATTGATGCGCCAATCAGCTGTATGATGCGAGGGAAGCTGCACCTGTCGTAGAACGATCGCCTTTTATGCATGCCGAAGACACCCGACGTGTGTATCTCGAGCCACGATATGAAGTAGTGCATCGGGAAGATCACGTGCAGTACCCCAGGCTCATTAGCATCCGCCGCTCGACTGAGGCCGTGGTACGAATGTGCCAAGCCGGCTATCCCAACGGCTACCTTTACCCCGATGGTCATCCGGTGAGCCGGGTAAAAGACAGAGGGCCGCATATGGCGAGAATGTATCGGGAGCGCAAACCAACTCAGCCATAGTCCTAGAAATCCTAAAAAGAAGGCCTCCTCGTCCATCCCAGGAGCTGCAACTTCCGCGAAAGACATAGCCGGAGAGTTAGGAAGGAAAAAACCCTTTTGGTCTTTTTCCTTCGCCGGTAGGTTATCCAAACCTCGGCCAAAAGGGTCCTCGAGGGTGGCATACTTGGCAGCTTCTGCCGAGAGAACACTTGGGTGAAGGAACCGGGCGATGAAATCCTCAAAACTTACTCCACGACTCCCATGTTCGATGAAAAGGGCCTCATAGATGTTCAACACTTTGATCAAACTTGGGAATTGGTGTTGAACAGCATTCTCCGGCGTGATGCCCCTTACCACCGGCTTGGCACCGAAGACATACTCGTCTGTCGGAAGCAATTCCTCATAGTGCTCCCCTATAACTGGTAAACCGGAGACCTCCATGAACTCCTCCAGAGAAATTGACACTTCCCGATCCATTGCGAGGAAAATGTGGGTAGGAATGTTCCACTGCTCCAAGAAAGCCATGAACGACCAGGTAGGAAGCATGGGATACTGGAAGAGGGAGACGTAAACCGCAGTATACAATCCTAACCTTATCAACTGCGACTTCTTCGTCGACAGGATATACCGAGCCCACGGCAGATAGCCGATCGGGTGGCGGGGGATCAGACCTATGTTATATGATTGCCCCCAAGGTCGCGCCTCGCCTTGACAGATACGCGTCCTAGGATATCCAAAACCATAGGACGCTAGACCGGGATTGCATCTATGGCAGGATGAAGAAAGCCCTTCGAAGTCCAATCAACCATATCCACGGCATACTGCACCGGGGGTGGGCTGGCGTAATGAATCGCCGTGATGGGTTCTGACGGTACTGCGCATGTGAAGCTCCGTCGACCCATGATAATTTGATTGTACCACAACCCCCAAAGGTGGAGACTTTTATACTCCGGGTCGTGGTCCCTAATCATGGCTAGAACTTCACAGTCCAAGGGCGCTTCGGGAAACCCTTCCTCCGAGTGAGCGAACGGGAATGAAGTATCGAGAGACATGGTTGCTGCAAGGAAACAAAAAAAAATATAGCCGTTAGTGTTGCAATTCCAACGCTTGGCGTTTAAAAATTTTTAATCAACTGAATTTAAAAATTTTATTAAATTAAAATTAATCACACCACACTGCAGCGCAGTGGGTAGGGGACCAGATGGGGACCCACAAAATCTGGATGACAGTGCCTCATGTAATAAGACAGCCCCTTCATTGAGTGAGACTGTCAATTAATGAAAAGATCCCCAAGAGAATATTCTCATTAGTGGGAAATCCCTAGAGACAAGGAGAAAATCTCCTCTTTCAGAGCAAAAGCTCTGTCACAGAATGACACTTGTCAAATTCTGGTCTCAAAGGAATAAAATTCCTTAAAAAGAGCTTAGCTCTGTAATAGTGATAAAAAAACAAAATCCATCAAAAAGAAAATTTTAATTTTAAAAAAGAAATTGAAAATTGAAAATTTTGGGATCTTGAAAATCCAAGAAAAACTCTTAAGAGTTCATCATCAGAAGATCAAGAGATCAATGTCAATGAGCAAAGCTCTGTTCATGGGTTAAGAAACCCTAAAACAAATTCTTGAGAGCAAAGCTCTGTTTATGAAACCCCAAAAGGGATTTCTTTAGATCAAAAGTTCTATGAGAGCAAAGCTCTTTTGGTTAAGATTGATTTGAATTAATTTAATTTAAATTAATTTTACCCAAAGTTTTCTAACTTTGGAAACAAGAGCAAAGCTCTAGAATTTCTCAAGCAAGAGCAAAGCTCTGGAAATTAAAATCTTGAAAATGGTGAAGATTTTCTAAGGGCCAGGGGTCCTATTTATAAGGCGCTTGCGCCCCTTCAGCTCACCCATTGATCCAACGGCCAGGATCTTGCCACCACTGCATTCACGTGCGCGCCACGTGAGTGCAATGGTGGGGGGGGCATTTGTTTCCCCCAATCAGAGCAAAGGTCTGTTTGAATTTCAAAATTCAAATTTTGAAGCAACGCTTCAAATCCCGTGCGTTGCGCGAAATGCGTCACGTGTCAGAAGCTGATACGTCAGCGCAGCGCCCAAAGCGGTGCGCCCAATCAGAGCAAAGCTCTATTAAAAAACAAAATTAAAGAAGCAAAGCTTCAGTTGCGCAAGCGCTGCGCTGCGCGACACGTGTCAGCGCAGTCGCTTTTGCACAAGCACTGCGCCGCGCGACACGTGTCAGCGCAGTTGCGCTGCGCGACACGCGTCAGCGCAGTTGCGCAAGCGCAGTTGCGCTGCGCTGTGCGCTGCGTGACACACGCTGGGGAATTTGCGCCAAACAGAATTAAGATTTTATAGAAATTTTTCTGTTCTTGTTAAAACAAGAAAATTTTCTTCTGTAAAACAGAAGCCCTTGGATCAAAGATCCAACGGTAGGGAAAATTCCCCAAATCACTCAGAGAAAGATCTCTTTAACAAATTTAATAATTTATAGGCACTATATAAAGGACCCTAGACCTTAATTCAAAAGGATCAAGATCATCATTGAGAACTCTGAAGAATTGGAGAGAATTCCTCAAGAACAAAAAAGGTAAAAACCTATAGAAAAAAGAGAAAATTCTCTTATGAATAGATCATTGATCTGACAAGAAGATCAATGATCTTCAATAAAAAGAAAAATAAATAATAATAGTGCTTTGCACTTTGCTTATGAACCATTGGTTCTTTAAAAACAAGAAAAACTTGTTTTCTTTGATTTAAAATCGATCAAAAGATAAAACAGTGCTTTGCACTTGAAAAATTGCACTGTTGCGCTCCTGTGTTGGCGCAAACCACCAGGGAGCGCCACGTGTCAGTAGCGCAACAGCGCAGCGCACTGACACAGCGCACTGCGCTGTTGCGCTTGCGCTCCCTAGATCATGACACGTGTCACCACCATATAAGTTTGCGCCTTGCGCTCCTCAATTGGAGCACAGCGCCTGACAAGCCACGCGAACACTCTGTCAGACTAGTTAATGCGGTGGATTATCAAGGGCAGTACCCAATAAAGAAAGGTCTATCAGACCAAAAAGAAGATGTGCTGTGCACTGCTAAAAGGGACAGAGCCCAATTAAAAGGCCTAACAGGCATAATAAGAAGAATGCAATGCATTGTTAAAGGGCAGAGCCCAATTGAGAGGTCTAATTAACCAAAACAAATGCTCTGCATTATAATAAAAAGGGCAGAGCCCAGTCAAAAAAGGTATAAATGGCCTGAAATAATACCATGCATTATTTTAAACAGGGGAAAAGCCCTAGCATAGGCCTAATAGGCCAAAGACAAATAAGATGTTAAACATTTCTAAACTGGACTTAGCCCAATCGTGGTCGTAAGTCCTCAAATTAAATTGACTGAGCAAAATTGCTCTCCTAAATCAATTTACCTCCGGTTCGAAGGTACATCTCCGAACTCCTTTGACACATATCGTTGTAATCCTTCAACGTCGTCAGAGAGGTGACGGGTCCCGACAACCAAATATGTATACTGACTGCGGGGTCCTTAAACTCGTGGACCGAAACGTCCTTAAACTAATGATGGACCGAAACGTCCTTAAACTAATGATGGACCACCACGTCCCTAAACTGGAACATGGACCACTACGTCCCTAAACTGGATCAATAGAGCCTCCAAATGCTCTTTTGCCGGATCTAAACGATCCCGTTTAAGTTGATCTTAGTCCCAAACACGGCTAACGTATCCTTAAACATTTAAATGGACTATAAAACTCCAAATCGACTTTGGTTCAAGGGTACATCTCTGAACTCCTCTGACACCTATCGTTGTAATCCTTCAACGACGTCAGAGAGGTGATGAGTCCTGACGGCCATGTATTAAATGAATCACCACGTTAAGTTGATCTTAGTCTCAAACAGGACTAACGTATCCTTAACGAATGTTTAAGTTGATCTTATCCTCAATACGGCTAACGTATCCTTAACCTAAAAACACCAAACCCAAATCTAAGTAAATACGGATTTTGACTAATCCACGTCCTACGTGCGACGGCATTACTCAGTCTCCATATACAATCCACGGGCAGCCACAAACAAAACAAACACACACGACACGAAGTGAAATTCTGGAGAAGGAGAAAGTGGTTACCGCGATGCGGTAGCGTAATTAACTGCAGGGGCTTGCGCCTGCAGGGAAGAGCGTCCCCACAATCAAAAACCCCTCCAGTGAGGGGGAATCTGATGAAGTCTGCTACATCGGCCGCATCCGTCTAAACCTCCGATACACGGTGCCATAAATCAACTTGGCATCTTCGGAGAGGTAGACGGATAAAACCATATAGAATCTGCCCCGAATCTCAGGCAAGACGTCCTCACGTCTCGGCCGCCGTTCGGAGAGGAACAGGCTTGTTCAAGCCGATGCTCCTTCTCGAGGAGGTGTGCTTGCCGAGGTTCAAGGGTGGACTCGTGGCTGCCAGTTCACAATGAAAGCGCATCCGCAGCGTCCTCCGAAGCAGCCTGTTTAAGGGCCCTTTCGCCTCATTCCTCCAAAGGGCCGATGAAACGCCGCCGGATCAACGAAGGGTCTTCATAAAAGATTACGGCGGGATATGGGTTCTTCGGAACCATCACGTTCTGAGACTCATCTTTAGAACGTCTTATAGCCTCAGCCAATTGTGCGGCTTCCTCGGCAGTTGAACTTGGAAAAAGTAAGCCAGCGTCCGACTCTTGCATGGCCAACAGTTCATCCTGAAGAATGGGCTCAGACTCTACTAAAGAGTCGAGCAGATTGGGAGCCACCTTCCTCTGCCGTTTGGATCCAGAACCGACCACCGAGGATGACTGTTTCCTCCCCCGTGGAGCCTTGGCACGACGCCGACCGACCTCACCTTCAACACCCTCGTTACCGGCACCCTCGCTTGGCGGTGCTACCGAGGACGACACGGCCATTGTCGACGCCGCCGGTGGTGGTACTGCTACGGGCGCCCTTTTACCCCTTGACTAAGCCCGGGTATCCAATGGCATACCAACTGTGGGAGTAAGGTCCATCTCTGATTCCCCCGGAATGAGCACAACACTGGTGTCCCTCAAGGGAAAGCGGACCGGTGCGTGCGGCCGCGGCGGAACTCCCGTGGCTTGAACCGGAGCAGGAGCGCCATAGCCAAGAAGCAACCTCTTCTCCTCAGCAATAATTGGGCTGACCCGATGAAGATACCAGCCCGTAAAGGACCCCACGCATCGGGGAATATGATCGGCTTCAGGGATCATGAAGTAAGAACCAGTGTTCAGCCTCACGAAGTGATGAGCAGCATCACGAACAGCTTCGGGTGAAGGGACCGGCGCAATTGTAAAAGCCTCAAAGGGAACGTCCTGATCATATCCAAGCTGCCAGGCGAAGCGATGCGGATTGTACCGCATAAAAAGAGCCGTACTGTTCTGACGGAATACCAGATAACCTGGTCTGATCGTGTACAAGTGCGTGGCCTCCCGGGGCTTCAGAGAAGGCACCTCACCTTTCGACTGGTCGTAGAGTTGTTGAATCGGACCTGAAGGAGCAGATAGAACCCGATCAACAAATACCAGTCCGCCCGCACTAGCATAGGGAGCAATCAACACGCGAATAGCCCCGCACTGAGTCGGGTCAGGAGCAGAAACGTCCACCAGCCGCATGAGTCGCGGAAAAGTGTAGGCATCATAAAATGCGGGTCTCTGATGTGCAGCAAAAACCCCAACACGTGCATCTCAATCCAGGATGTGAAGTAATGAAGGAAGAAGTTTACTACATCCACACCGGGAGTTGAGGTATTGGCCGCGACGCTTAATCAATGATAGAGATAGGCTAGCGCCGGGATGCCTACGGCCAACCGCGTCCCCTCAGCGATACGATGAGCCGGATAGATAACCGAAACTCTCATGAAGCGGCGATGCATGTGGATGATGAACCAGCTAAGCCAGACACTAATAAAACCCACAAAGAATGTCTCCTCATCTATGCCGGGAGCTGCAATCGATTCGAAAGATATCGGCGATATAATGGGAATATAATATTGCGGTAAATCCGATTCCTTAGTCGGTCGCCTGTTCAAACCAAACCCAAAGGGGTCATTGATATTCACAATATTTGGAGCCGTCTTCGATAGGACGCCCCCGCGAAGGAAGCAAGCGATGAAGCTCTTAAAGGTGACGCCCTGTTACTCTGACTCTGTGAACAGTTTGTCAAAGATGCCCAGGGCCTTGATCAAACTCGGGCGCTTGTAGCGGACGGCATTCTCAGTGGACAAGCCGTCGAGTATTGCAGGCTCATTCTCAAAGACGTACTCGTCAGAAGGCAGCAATTCCTCATAAAATGTCCTTCTGATTGGCAGCCCCGAGATCTCGCGGAATTCTTCCAAGGAAATCAAAACTTTGCGGTCCCCTAGGAGGAAAGTGTTGGTGGGGAGATTCCACTGGTTCAGGAAAGCCTTAACCCACCAGACGTAAGGAGACGGGTAGTGGAAGAGGGACGTATAGATCGCCTGATAAATCCCAACCTTCTGCAGTCGCGCGCGATGGGCGGACATGATGTAGCGAGCCCAAAGAAGGTAGCCCGTGGGGTGTCGAGGGGTGAGCCCTATTTTGTAGATCCGCCCCCACGGTTGGGCCTGGCCCTGGAAAATACGGCGTCCCAGAATATCTATGGCTGAGACAGGATGATTCAGGATGCCCGTCGTCGAAGGCTCAAGTCGTCCCATCGGAGTCCAATTAGGCATCTCCACAGCAAAGACAGTCCCTGGAGGATCCATCGGCAAGAACGAAAAGGTAGGCTCTGTCGGTATTTCGCAAAGAAAACTCCGGCGGCCCCGGATGATATGACTGTACCAGGTCCCCCACAGAAGTAGATTGGTGCGATTCGGGTCGTGAGCCCTGATCATTTCCATCACCTCCTCGTCAGAAGACGATTGGGGAAAAGCGGCTTCCGAGCGGGTGAAAGGGAAATACGGAACATACGTCATTGTACCTGAAATAAAATAAGGGAAAACTGTTAAAGCGAAGCCAACAGTGATTATATATATACACACACACACACACACAAAGAAAAGACAGCGACAGAGGACTCATTTTATGGGACCATTGGTTACAAAACACATGGGTCCCATAAAATCAAGATGGCGGCTGGCTAATGATGAGGCAAAGCAATTATAATGAGACAAAAGGGAAGATTCTCATTAAATAGACAGTGGATTTCAAATGACCCTACACATTCCCCTAAAAGAAATCCATCTTGGACTCTGTGACAAATCAAACAGAATCAAAGGAATTAAATTCGTAGAAAGAAACATTGCAAACTTCTTCTTCTTGGTTGTGAAGAAGACAACTCAGGGCAAGAAAACTCAAGGAGTTCTATGGGAAGAACTGAGTTCTTCATAAGAATTAAAATTCCTTGTTAAAAAAGAGGAATTAAATTCCCAGAGACATTTTTCAGAGCCAAAGCTTTTGAGATGGAATTAAATTCCGTGGAAAAGACAACCGCCACCATTAGCCCCCTGAAAATCAGAGAAACCCTAAAGGGTCTGTTGATGAAAGATTGAATGGTTTTCTCTTTATTTTAAAGAACTTAAAAATGGGTTCTTGTTAAAAGGGAAAACCCTTGGTGTGGATTTAAAATCCAGTGGTGATTTCTGTGAAAGTTCTTCGTTCGTTCAAGATTATTACCAGAGGAAAAGGAATCTGTCAACAGAGTTAAACTCTGGAAAATTCTTGAAACAGAGAACTAAGCTCTAAGAACGAGAATTAAATTCTCAAAAGAAAAGTTTGCAAGAAGGAAGATGAAAGAGTGGAGGCGCTTCTGAAGAGACCCCTTCATTTATAGGATGTGATGGGAAACGCTTCATCTATCCTATTCCCTAGACAGATCCAACGGTCACAAAAGTGACAGCGTTGCACTCATGTGCAGACACGTGAGAGCAACGCTGTGGGGGCATTTGTTCCCTGATTAAAAATCAGGTATTTCCTCAAACGAGGCATCACGTGTTCACATGTGACCAAGGGTCACGTGTTGACACGTGATCTATTTACAGAGTTAAAGTTTTAAGCAAGTAAAACATGTAGCTGAAAAAGGACCCCAAAGGAGGGTCACGTGCTTGCACGTGACCAAGGGTCACGTGACGACACGTGTTGGTCTTTAGCCCAGCAGAAATACAGAGTTTAATTCTATCAAGGTATCAGGGCCTCATTGAGGCATCACGTGTTGACACGCGACCAAGGGTCACTTGTTGACACGTGATCTATTTACAGAATTAAAAATCCTCAGCAATCGAAAGTAAAGCAAGTGGCTGAAGAAAGACCCCAAAGGGGGGGTCACGTGCTCTCACGTGACCAGAGGCCATGTGCTCTCACGTGACCAGAGGTCACGTGATGACCCTTCAGCCCAATTAAAGTACAGAATTAAAACTCTGAAGGAGGAGCGGTCACGTGCCAGCACGTGATAGGCTTTGAAAGCTTTATAAATTAACAGAATTAAATTCTAAATTCTTCTAAATCTTTCCAAATGGGAAAGGGTTACGGAGAACCGTTGGATTAAAAATCCAAGGGTGATTAAAAATCACCAATTTATGGAAAGATTTTAGACAAGGAAAGATTTCCCTAAAAATCTCACCAGAAATAACAAACAAAATATCTTTGGATTTAAAATCCAACGGTGAATAAAATTCACTGTGTGATCTAAAGGATCATATTAATTATGAAAATAAACAAAATCTTTCAATGAAAGATTTACTAAACAGAGTGATTCTTTTCCTTCTCCTATAAATAGGAGCCAAGAGGAGAAGAAACGGGAGAGAGAATTTTGATATAGAGTTTTGGAATCTTGAAATTTCACAGAGAAAAGAAAGAAGAATTTAATTCTCAACAAAAAAACCCTAGGTGAGAAAAGAAAGGGGATCAAAACTTCAAATAGAAAATTTAATTCTCAAAATCTAAGAGTTTAACTCTTCTGCAAAAGAACTTAGTTCTTCTTCTGGTTGAAGATCTGCAAGAGCACATCTCCCCATAAGTTGAGAATTTAATTCTCATCGGGTTGAGATCCTGCCATGCAGATCCAAAACTTAGTGGGGGAATTGAGTTTAGGGAATTTAATTCTCCCAAAACAAAATTAGGGTTTAACCCTATATGAGAATTTAATTCTCCCAAATTCACAGGAATTTAATTCCTTCAAGATGAAACCAGGGTTTAACCCTATATGAGAATTCAATTCTCCTAAAGAAAAAATTACAGGAATTTAATTCCTTCAAGATGGACAGAACTAGGGTTTAACCCTAATTGAGAATTTAATTCTCTCAAATTCACAGGAATTTAATTCCTCTTAAAAATGAAATTAGGGTTTCACCCTATACAAGAATTTAATTCTTTCACAATAGGAATTTAATTCCTCCAAAATCATGATCAGGGTTAACCCTACAGAGAATCTAATTCTCAAAATAAAATAAGGAGACTTAAAAGATCTCCATGAATGCAAAGAACTAAGGTCGCGTGTCCCCACGTGACCCCTGAAAAGGTCCCTAAAAATGAGAAGGAAAAAGTTCTGAGGCAACGCCTCACATGCTCCCACGTGACCTCTAAAAACACAGAAGAAAAGAAGCTTTGGGCGCTCTCACGTATCCCCACGTGACCCCTCAGTAAGTGCTTTAATTATCGATGCATAAATCCCCATCACGTGTCAACACGTGATGCTCAAAATAAAATACAAAATAAGTGTTTAACACTTATGTGCAAAGCAAAGTAAAAGGGGATCTGGTCCCTGATTGAGAGATTTTATTTAGCTTATGCACATTTAAAAGATGAATCAAAAATATTTCTAAACTGCAATCAAGAACGGCGTCGCTTGGTAGCTAGCCAGTGAGTACGGGTCGGTCCACAGGGATTTTGTGAATTTCCTAATCGTTCTTACGAGTTAATTCCGATGGGTGTCGGATCTTATTGATTAAATCTAAAAACTAAATCTATCTAGATCTAAATCTTGCTAGGGTTAGGTTTAGGGTAGGTTTGGAAATGTAAATAAATCTCACCGCTTTCTATACCCAAATTAAGATTTATGAGGTGTTATGGTAATTATTAATAAAGGGGATTAGAACAATTCGGGAAGATGTTTCTTTCTCTAGGTTCTTGTCCTTCCTTTATCAATCCTTACCCTAACCTCCATGGAAAACACACTCAACCGGGCCTTTATACTACGGTATCACCACTACCTCGAGGGATAGGGTGCCGTAGGGAGCGGTGTGTGCATGTATGCATGGAGTCCTATTAAAAAAGTGTGATGGGTAAGAAAGGGATGAGAGATCTCATCTCTCAAAAGCCTTCCCCAAAGCTAACCCTAACAAGTGAGGAGACTACTCGCTCATTAGGGAATTGAAGAACATTCTATCTATCTAACTAGGGCAAGAAATTAAAATCTATACTACGGCAATTAAATAAAACTACTTACTTGATGGCTCTCTCCAAACATTTACATAAGACTTGTCAGATCTGAATAGATGAAATGAAAAGAGGCATCCATGCTCTCCAAAAGAAATCTGAATTTTATTAATGAAAGGAGGCATAACCTAATACAAGATTTAGGGTTCCTATTTATAGAGGATAGAAACCCTAGGGTTACAATTGACTCGCATATCTGCTTTAACAAAATTACCCCCTGAGAAAAAGACCTAGTCAACGCTCCACGCACCGCCAATCTTTTGGAAATTTTTCTGCCACTGTTTTGCTGTAATGCTTCTGGATGACTTTTACTTCCTTCTTCTTCAGTTGGTTTCTCAGGTTGTCTTCTAGGTTTATTCCAGATTCCACAGTGAATAATTGTAGTGGACTTTTACCGTTGCTTCGTGACGAAGTCTTGAACCTTGCGCTGCCTTGTATTTTGTGAACTGATCTTCGTGTAGGCTTTATCAAGATTCTCTGTTTATTGGTCGAATTCTCACTTTTGTATCGTCTTTTGTCTTTTTCACTGTTTTTATTCCAAGAACCTGTAACCTGCAATTATGTAGCGACATGGGTCAAAAGCATCTGTTTATTTGTAAAATAACTAGGACTGGGGAATATAATAATGTAATATTATGATATGAACAAATACCCCTGAACTTATCTTTTTCTCGTCCTCGAGCAATCCTAGTTTTATTCTCAACAAAAACCTAACCTCACTTTCACAGGGAAACGCGATTGCACTGAGCTCGTGCAACAAGCCGTTAAACCTCTAGGTGTCCCTAGTAGAAGGAGTGTTTCTCCTAAGGGTTTTCAGCGGATACTACCCACAAAATCCTATCAATCAGGCCCATTGACTTTTATTCTCCAATTAGGTTTTCCAAACAAGGAATTCTATTGTCTCGACTCATAAATTATCCACCCGTATTCTTCATGCTTCCTTATCATTTAACTTAAGATTATATATGTTCTGTAGACTTACTTAGCTTTTAGCACCTTTTAAGTTTTCCTTCTAGGGTTCTATCTCAACTTAGGAATTTTTATCATCTCTATTAAAGATATAAGTCATATTCTTCATTCCTATCTCTTATCTAAATCCCAATCACATACCCCTACATGTGTGTATATATCACCCCTACACTTGGAAATTCAAATCAAGCAAGCATACTCTTGTCCGTTGTCCAAAGTACTTCTTAATTGGTGAATTTTTAGATGAAATTTGCTCGCACATCCTTCATGCGACCGTTAATACTTCTTGAGGTACCAACAACCGATTACAAGATGTGTTTGCACATTAAAGCATAATTCCTAATCTTGCAACACCTAAGGCTATAGCAGTGACTCCCAAACCAGTTGGTCTAAGGCACTAGGTGATGAAGCACCCTCGCTAATTATTTTTTTCATTAATGCAGCCTTAAGTAATTACAAAAACCAGTGTTCATTTTTTTTATCTCTTTATTCACACTTGTATTTTTATTTTAACTTTTTTTTCGTACTAAGGACTTTAGACAAGAGCATTTCAAGGTCTTCTCTACTATTCCAAGTTTCAAGGTGTGTGTTTGTGCAATTTGTAGGGTATATATTTTCAGAATTTAGACTTAATCTAGGAATTATTTTTCAAACTTATACTTTAATAAAAATATCAATACTCTTCCTTTGTTTTAACTTCGCCTAAGAACTGAACTCAAAATTTGCCTATTTCTAAATAAACTACAAAGACATATACTTTCTACCGTTAAACTTTAAGAAAAGTTATTTTTAGGGTTTTTAATTTACTAAGTCTAAGATCTAGTTGTTCCTAGTTAGTAAACCTATTTGTCAAACTCAAGTCAAATAAGGCCAAAATTGAATACTTTAATTTTTATAATTTTTGAAATTTTTCAATTTTTTATGGGTTTTAAAAATAAGTATGCAAATGCAAAATATACACATGAATGCGAAGGAAGAAGGCTTACAGAGCATACCCCCAAACTTAACCTTGACAGTGTCCTCACTGTCATGCTACACCAAGAGGGTAAAAATGTCGGCACTCCCCTGTTTATTTATTTATAAATTTTTTTAATTTTTTAATTTTTTTTTATTGTTAAAAGAAAAAACAAAATAATATACAACAAAGTTCCCCCCAAACTAAGCAAGGCCTTACACAGGCCAAAGGTTAGCACCAACCATTCAAAAATTCTATCGTGGTAATGGTAGGGTTGGTGAAAGAATGGAGTGTAAAGAAAAGAAATGAGACGCACACGAGACCGTGTGGAGATAGAAATGGTATACGGTCTCGGTGGAGGAGGAGAATGGCGGAAGAGAGAAAGAAGTGTGGTACGATCTTAAGCGTGTAAATCGAGTGAAAAAATTAGCGCAATTTATGATGACTGATGTGTTAAAAGCGATTATGCTAATCTATCAACTCGTCGAGAAATGGGGTCAAATCCCTCAAGATTTGCAAGAAAACATGGGTACGTCGAACTTGGTAAACCATCCATTGAAAATGGAAACACGAAGGATTCTTGCGTAGTCGAAACGATAGGAAGGACGAAAGGGAGTGATTGAGGGATAGTCTTAATCTCACCTAAGTAATCTGTCTCGAACTTGAAGGATTCCATCAATGGTTCGAAATGACTGTAACCAACCGAGTCTGATGGTTCAACTAACTCATCTGAAAATGTAAAGGACTCAAACTCGGGAGGTGAGTTTTCAACATCTTCCGAAAAAGTGAAACACTCGTAATCATTATCGTCTATGAGAACTGTGTCAGATTCAAAGAGAAATTTTTCAAGCTCACAGTCTTCAAGCGTGATATTTTGCGTGATCGGAACGATAGAAAGGAAGGATGGTGATTTAGGAAATATAACAGTTAAAGGTTCAGGAGGATGAATTGGAAAATCAGACACATCAAACAAAAATGGTTCATTCTCAATATTATCCTCAATACTCTCCTCAATACTATTATCATAATTCTCCTCAAAATTTATCCTATCCATGCCATTATCATCAAAATCAAGACGCATATGAGGTTCGAGAGAAACAATTAATGACTCGGGATGATGAATTGGAGATAAAATTTCAGTCAAATTTACAGGTTCATCATCCAAAATATTCCCGGCGTTTATATCCTCAATCAAGTGAAAATCTATTTTTTCGGACACCTCATCAAAAGCATGGATATTTATCAATTGAGGTTCTCGATTGGAGGTGTAAAGTTTAAAAGGATTGGTGACAGTTTCACTCGAAAGGGGCTCTTCACAATCTGGCAAATCAAGCACTACAAAGTCGTACAACTCATTAAATGTGTTATTTTCAACTGATGAATCATTTGTGACACTTGTTTGCAAACTGGAGTTGTGGAATTCACTTAGGTATGGGTAGGTTTGATTTGGAAAGGTGTAGAACTCACTCTCTCCTCTCAAATTCTCACTCTGTCCAACCGCCTCCTCATACATTGGAATTTTTGGAGCTAGTTGGAAACTAGCTACCGGTTCACTAGGTTGCATAAGGGCGACCATGGACGCATCCACATTCCTCATCATTTTGTTTGTTGCTAAAATATAAGCTTCCAACAACTGTTCCAAACTAGACATGAGTTGTAAAGGGGTTTCGGTAAAAGATTCAAAATTGTTTGGATACGTGAAACTCCCAAATGGCTGTGTAGAAGCAATGTCTAGTGAAGGTGGGAAAGTCGGGTAGGACTGGTAGGAATTGGATGGTTTGACAGGAGTAGGATCAATATTTGGATAAAAATGTGAATGGAATTGTTAATCCCTAGAACTGGATGTGTGGAGAGGAGTGAAAGATCGGCTACGAGATTGTTCAATATGCTCAGTAATAGACATGGGTTTAGGAGTTACAACAGGAATCGAAAAAGTGGTATCAACGTACGAAGGTGGTGAAGGTTGACATGGTTGATACATAGTGGATTGTGGAGTCCAACTATTTCTCCTAGATGCTTCTATTCGATCTTTCAAAAAAAATTTGGGCATGGAGGGGTCGTCCGTAAATCGACCGAAACAATTCGCGTAAGAGGCAAAATTTGGTTCAGGGTACCAAAGTTCGACAAGAGATTTGTGAGGTGGGGTACCCATGATGTAAAAAGGATAAGAAAAAGAAGGTGGGCGGTGCAAGGAGTTCTTAGCGACAAAATTTTGCAAGTTTTTATAAAAAAAATTCCTCTTTTTTTTTATTTGGATCTTTTTGCAAAAAAAAAAAATTTCGATAAAGGGCTTAAGCACACTTTCAATCACCACAAATGCACAATCAGGCCTAAATTTAGGGTCACCTAGGTTAGCTAGACAGCTCCTAACTGTTCCAAAGGGCTAGAAATAGGACCTCAAACCGTCTCTTCACCGCCAATTGCGTCCAGGTAAGTGCCAGGTGAGTGGGAGGCTCTCCACTACAAGTAGTAGCCCTAATTAAGTAACCACTCGCCTTAGACACACTTGCCTAGACACCGCAAAGTCAGGTTAGGATCAACGGCCGATGCCTATAACTAGTCCTTTGTCCTATTGAGCGCGATGTCCTTAGGGCTGAGTCTAATCTTTTTTAATTAAGAGATGGTGAATGCATATGCCTTATGTGATTTCTGGGATCCTGTGAAGGGTGCTGAAATCCCCACCCAATCTGGATTGGCCTCAAGCCCCTTAAAGTCCGATTAAAAATATGCAAAACAGTAACAACCACTTGCAATCAATTTTTTTATTTAAGCGTGGCACAAAGAATCCTACACAAGATTTGTTATTGGAAGGGGGAAGATTTTTTAAGCACAAAGAATCCTGCAGGCAAATTTACAGAAGATATATCGGGATTTGCATAGGAGAGAGAAAGAAAACTTACAGTGATTTTTTTTTCCGCTGCGCTTCTGCCGCCAAAGTGGTGCTACCGCCGCGGTTCCGCGGCCGTTTTTTTTCCAAGCCCTGAATCGACCAGGGCGCGGCGGTTCTGCGGTCAGAAGGTGCTCCACGCGGCGGTTCCGCGGTCCCCTATTCTGTTCGAGTCCCGAGATTTTTTCTACTTCTCTGTTTTGATTTCCCCCTATTTTTCAGATCTTCAGTTTTCTGTTTTTATTTCTGGATTTTTCCAGATCTGAATTTGATTGTAGATCCTGCAAAATTCAAACAAGAATACCCTTCACAAAATACAAAATGATAAATTTTTATATTTATTTTTTTTAATTTTTTAGTTTTTTATGATTTTTCAATTTTAGATTAACCCGAAATTACAAAAAGGAAATTTTATGCCATCCCCGGCAACGGCGCCATTTGATTGAGAGATTTTATTTAGCTTATGCGCTTTTAAAAGATGAATCAAAAATATTTCTAAACCGCAATCAAGAACGGCGTCGCTTGGTAGCTAGCCGGTAAGTACGGGTCGGTCCACAGGGATTTTATGAATTTCCTAATCGCACTTACGAGTTAATTCCGATGGGTGTCGAATCTTATTAATTAAATCTAAAAACTAAATCTATCTAGATCTAAATCTTGCTAGGGTTAGGTTTAGGATAGATTTGGAAATGTAAATAAATCTCACAGGTTTCTATACCCAAATTAAGATCTATGAGGTTTTATGGTAATTATTAATAATGGGGATTAGAACCATTCGGGAAGATGTTTCTTCCTCTAGGTTCTTGTCCTTCCTTTATCAATCCTTATCCTAACCTCCATGGAAAACACGCTTAACCAGGCCTTTATACTACGGTATCACCGCTACCTCGAGGGATAGGGTGCCGTAGGGAGCGGTGTGTGCATGTATGCATGGAGTCCTATTAAAAAAGTGTGATAGGCAAGAAAGGGATGAGAGATCTCATCTCTCAAAATCCTTCCCCAAAGCTAACCCTAACAAGCGAGGAGACTACTCGCTCATTAGGGAATTGAAGAACATTCTATCTATCTAACTAGGGCAAGGAATTAAAATCTATACTACGGCAATTAAATAAAACTACTTACTTGATGGCTCTCTCCAAACATTTACACAAGACTTGTCAGATCTGAATAGATGAAATGAAAAGAGGCATCGATGCTCTCCAAAAGAAATCTGAATTTTATTAATGAAAGGAGGCATAACCTAATACAAGATTTAGGGTTCCTATTTATAGAGGATAGAAACCCTAGGGTTACAATTGACTCCCATATCTGCTTTTACAAAAATACCCCCTGAGAAAAAGACCTAGTCAACGCTCCGCGCACCGCCAATCTTTTAGAAATTTTTCTGCCACTGTTTTGCTGTAATGCTTCTGGTTGACTTTTACTTCCTTTTTCTTCAGTTGGTTCCTCCGGTTTGCTTCTAGGTTTATTCCAGATTCCACAATGAATAATTGTAGTGGACTTTTACCGTTGCTTCGTGACGAAGTCTTGAACCTTGCGCTGCCTTGTATTTTGTGAACTGATTTTCGTGTAGGCTTTATCAAGATTCTCTGTTTATTAGTCGAAATCTCACTTTTGTATCGTCTTTTGTCTTTTTCACTGTTTTTATTCCAAGAACCTGTAACCTGCAACTATGTAGCAGACATGGGTCAAAAGCACCTGTTTATTTGTAAAATAACTAGGACTGGGGAATATAATAATGCAATATTATGATATGAACAGTCCCACCTCTGTGTGCCCTCACGTGGCCCCACGTGACCTATTCCTATTTAGTGTTTAACACTAATTTAAAGAACTTATACCCAGTGTTTAATACTGATTATCTTTTAGTGTTTAACACTAATTTGAAAATCTTATTTCCAGTGTTTGACACTGTTATTCTCTTGTGTTTAACATTAATTTGGGATTCTATATTTCCAGTGTTTAACACTGCTGGTCTTTTAATGTTCTCCCTCCAAAGTTTAACACTGTTGTTCTTTAGTGTTTAACACTACTTTTAACCAAATTGGCTAATTTTCCAGAGGCAAAAGTCCCTCCTCCAAATGAATCTCAAAATTGAGGAAACCAAAGATGAAAATGTTTAGCATTGCTGAATAATGTGGGCTTGAACCCAGACAAGTGTTAATGGTCCAACAAAGGGCCAATTCTTCAAACTTAATTGGACTTAGCCCAAGTTGGCCATAAGTCCTCAACTCAGACTCAACTGAGCCAATGCGCTCATAATATAATTAATTAATCTTAGTTCCAAATCGGACTACAGATCATTTAATCCATCTTGGATCAAGGATACATCTCTTCATTCCTTTGATATTTGCGTTGTAATTCCTCAACGTCTTCAAAGAGGTGACGGGTCCCGACAGCCACACATTTCACGGATTGTGGGGTCCTTAAACTCATGGACTATGATGTCCTTAACCTCGACCGTGATGTCTTAAAACTAATAACGGACTATGGGGTCCTTAAACTCATGGACTATGATGTCCTTAACCTTGACCGTGATGTCTTAAAACTAACAACGGACTGTGGGGTCCTTAAACTCATGGACTATAATGTCCTTAATCTCGACCGTGATGTCTTAAAACTAACAACGGACTGCGGGGTCCTTAAACTCATGGACTATGATGTCCTTAACCTCGCCCGTGATGTCTTACAACTAACAACGGACTGTGGGGTTCTTAAACCCATGGACTACGATTTCCTTAACCTTGACCGTGATATCTTAAAACTAACATTGAACTGTGGGGTCCTTAAACCCATGGACTATGATGTCCTTAACCTCGACCGTGATGTCTTAAAACTAACAATGGACGGTGGAGTCCTTAAATCCACGGACTATGATGTCCTTAACCTCGACCGCGATGTCTTTAAACTAACATTGGACCGAGATGTCCTTAAACTAATTATCGACCGCAATGTCACTAAACTAAACAATAGAGCCAAATTGCTCTCTTGTCGGATCTAAACGATCCCGTTAAGTTGATCTTGGTGTAAAATTAGACCAACGTATCCTTAACTAACGTTTAAGTTGATCTTAGTCTCAAATGAGGCTAACGTATCCTTAAACCCAACCACCCAGACCCAAATCTAAGAAAGATACGGATTTGGACTAGTCCACGCCTTACGGGCGACAACATAACTTAGTCTCCGTATACAATCCACGGGCAACCACAAACAAAACAAACACCCACGACAAGAAGTGACCATCTGGAGAAGGAGAAAGTGGTTACCACGATGCGGTAGCGTAATTAACTGCAGGGGCTTGCGCCTGCAGGGAAGAGCGTCCCCACAATAAAAAACCCCTCAAATGAGGGGGAATCTGACGAAATCTGCTACATCAGCCGCATCCATTTAAACCTTCGATACACGGTTCCATAAATCAACTTGGCATTTTCGGAGAGGTGGATGGATAGAACCAAATAGCATCTGTCCCCAGATTCATGCAAGACAGTCCGTCTTCCCGGCTTCCGGCGGTAAACAACCTTTACTATAAACTAAAAACTTCAAACCCTTGAAATTAAAATGTAAACGTAAAACCAATTCAAGTTAAATCTTATAATAAGTGTATATATGATAATCGATAATAATAGTCATATGTGAAAATCAAAGCGCGCCTTAGTCCCCATCTATCGGTTAACATACGTTCAATGTTCGTCGTGACATAAAACTATGTGAAGGTTATTAAATATCAGATGGTATCGTTCGTTGCTAACAACTGTCGTGTAGTCTATGTGACGAGAAGATTCAATCATATGATAACCGATAAATTTGTCCAGTTTGGACAAATTAGGAATGTATAAGGCAAACACTTGCATTCACTTGTATTTTCATTCGTTTTGAATTATTTCGTCGATACTTTTCCGCCGGTTCTCTGTGTACAAAGATAGATTAGATGTGCATTTCAATGTTGTTTCATAGCATTCAAATGATTATCTATTCTATTACAGTGTACTCGGAGAACAGCGGAGAGGTGCTGCCGAAATTTTCTCGAAACGGATGAAAGCACAAGCGAATAGATGTCTACTCTATACGTTCTTAATGGGATAGAAGCCTAACCCCCGATAGCTAGAACACACGCATACAACACGAATACACAACTCACACATACACAAAGCACTTACACACTAACAACCCTACACCTAAACGAAATCATAAATTGAAACACACATACATATAATACAACTCATACTTGAGTATCTTCAACATAAATTTGTTAATCGATAATTTATCTTTTTCAACGACAAACTTGCCCCTCCCATTTTCTTCTTTGTCAATAATTATCTCATTCTTAGATTTCTCAATATAGTCACCATAAAAACCCAATTTTCTTAACTTACAATTTATATGTTATACAGTCTAATATGGCCTACGAGTACATCAGAGTTAAGGACTAGATATACGTGGATTAGTAACAACACATGAAATCTAAATTTATTTCAAGAGTTGCTGTTTTTATTGAATTTGCACGCGCACATAATAAGAACGTGTTAGAAAAGATTTTCTGTCCGTGCGATAGGTGTGTGAATAAGTTCTGCCATACGGTAGAAATCGTAGAGCTTCATATCGTTAAATATAATTTTACTAGATTTTATACAACTTGTCTATATCATGGTGAAGGGGAAGAAGAAGACGGTAATGCGGCGGAAAAAGAAGAAGACGATAACTTCTTTCCATGAGAAGAAATGGAGGATATGGTAGAGACTGCCTTCGACGATAGTAATCCTACCGATAAGACATTCCTTCCGGTCAAGGACTACGTGCAGATAAGTATGGAAATTTCATAAATGATACTAGAAGACCAATTTACGAGAATGCAAAGTAGTCCACCTTATTTTGGTTCGTCAAACTTTTCCAGATTAAATGCCTAAATATATGGAGAACAAGTCATTCACGATACTTCTGAAGTTCTTGAAAGATTCTATACCCCCGAGAAATAACGTGCACGAGAGCTGGTACGAAGCCCAGAAAATAATGTCTGATTTAGGTCTGAACTGTGAGAAGATTCATGCATATTCCAAAGATTGCGTATTGTACCGGAAAGAGAATTCAGATTTGAAAGAGTGTCCAACATGCGGAGAGACAAGATATAAGCCGAACGTATCTGATAATAAGCCAGATATACTTATTAAGATAGCACGATACTTTCTGATAACACATAGACTACAAAGGCTATTCAGGTGCAAGAAGACAGCCAAGACAATAATTTGGCATCACCGTGCTGCTCCAAGCGAAAATGGAAAAATGAGGTGTTTCCCCCAATCAGAGCAAAGCTCTGTTTAAAATTCAAATTTTTGAAATGAAGCAACGCTTCAGATGCAGTGCCAAGTGCGCTGCGCCCTAAGCAGCGCACCACGTGCAAAGCACGTGGGCGCTAGCTCCAGGTGCGCTGCGCTCTAAATAGCACGACATGTGTGCGCTAGCGCTAGGTGCGCTGCACTCCAAGCGGCGCACTACGTGTCAAACACAGGTGCGCTGGTGCAATGTGCGCTGCCCTTCAAGCAGCGCACCACGTGCAGAGCACGGATGCGCTAGCGCTGGAACTAAAAGCTCCCCACCGCTAGATCAAAGATCTAATAATAATGATAAAACCATTAATTAATCAGAGTTAAATTCTGTTAAGGAAAGATTTTCCAATCTTGTTAAAAACAAGAAGATTGGCTTCTGTAAAACAGAAGCTCTAGGATCAAAGATCCAATGGTGGGGAAACATCCCCAAATCAATTAGAGAAAGATCTCTTTAACTGATTCATCAGATCAGCCTACCCTATAAAAAGACCCCTAGACTTCAAGTCTGAGTGATAGAAAAAAGAGAGAGAAACCTCCCCCAAAACCTTTGAGAAAATTCAAAGAGCAAGCTCTTGCAAGAAGATCTTTCTTCATGGTAAAAATGATGATGATGAACATAGAGATGAAATCATCTCATAAAAAGGAATTCATTTCTTTAAAAAGATCATAGATCTACAAAGACAAAAAGTCTTTCACAAAGAGATCAAAAGATCTCATCATGAAATAAAAGAAGAACTTACTTCTCACAGATCATAGATCTATAAGACTAAAGTCTTTCTCAAAGAGATCATGAACATCTCATTATAAAAAGTAGAATAATTCAATTCTCTTAAGGATCATAGACCCATAAAGGCAAAGCCTTTCATCAATATAAGAGATTGAAACAAAATAAGAACGGTTGTTCTTAGATCTTGAGACAAAGTCTCTTTTAAAAAGCTTAGATCATAAAATTGATCAAATGCGCTTTGCGCTCTTGAGCTGCGCTTCTGCGCTCTCTGGACTGGCGCTCAGCGCCAAATGCGCCACGTGTCAATCACGTATGCGCCAATTAACCACTAGAGCTTTGCGCTCTTGAAATAGCGTACTGCGCTCATGGGCTGGCGTTCAGCGCCAAGCGCACTACGTGTCACTCACGTGTATGCCACTAAGCTGAAAGCGCAATGCGCTCATGGATTAGCGCTCATCACTCATAAACTGGCATCATGCGCTCATCATCTGGCGCCTAGCGCCAAGTGCGACACGTCTCCCTTACATGTGCGCCACATGGCAGAAGCGCACTGCGCTTTTGACTGGCGCAAAGCGTCTAGCGCGCCACGTGTTGCGCTGACAGAAAATAAATTGTTCTTTAATAAGCCCAGAGCTCTGATGAATGCTCAACATTCAATAAAAGATAAAAACATTGTCAAGATATAAATCAATGCTCAGCATTGTTAAAAGGGCCAAGCCTAAATAAAGGCTCAACAGCCCAAAATAAAATGTTAAACATTTATTGGACTTAGTCCAAGATTGGCTATAAGTTCTCAACTCATATTAATTGAGCTCATCTGCTCATAAATATGTTAACAGATCTTAGCCCCAAATTGGACTACAGTGTTGGATATGTATGCCCTAGAGGCCATTATTGTATAGTACTAGTATGTATAATACATTTTGGAAGCTTGGGATATATACACGGGTTTACGACAGTCTTGCTCGATATAGCAGTATTCTACTTGGTTTGTATCTATCTTAATATGTGTATATGTTTCTTTTAACATATCACTAGAAACAAATTGATAGAGCCCTTAGGATCTTTACTTGACTGCCGGCGTTGTGATGGCGATCACACTAGCGGTGGCTGGGTAGTCTATAAGCACATCCTTATTTTGGTCCCTGGTCGTAGGATTATCGAGACAGGGCATCGATACTCCAGAGTAGACTAGTGCATACGCTTCTCGTCCCAGCAGGGGAGATGGTCTGTCCCACAGCCATCAGTACGTCGTATTGGAGATAGTATGCAGGTGCTCGTTAGGTTACGAGTACACTGGACAGGACTGGTCGGGAACTGTTGGTTGGTATTATACCTATCGTCGGTTAACAGTTCCCAGGTGACATGAGTACAGCTATAGTCCGTTGACTTAACACTGTCACTTTGCCTCAAGTGTGTTCCCACTGTTCTTATATTACTACCCTACCACAGCTCTATTGAGTCATGCAAACAGGCAGTAGTTGGGTGCAGTCCCGAAGCACTTGGAGGCAGTGACGGTTAGACAGGATTCGCCTCTCCCGGTATTGGGAGTTGATATCGTGATGTGTCTAGGAGAGCCATTACACATAGTCGTCCCTGGCCAGGGCAAGCGAGATTTGCTTGTAGTGTTACCAGTAGTTTCTCAGGGTGTTCTGGGCTACACTCCGACACGACTTCTACCGCAATTAGGGGTCTGAAGTTTGCCACCCCCTAGGCCCGACATGCGATACTCTTAGACGAACAGACCGGACTGTACGGAGATTGTCACATTCAGGCTCAGTAGGAGTTCGGATGGGTTCACCTCATCAGTCTTCTTGTTGGCATCTACCTGGAGACCATTACGTACAGCTAGTACCCTTGCGGCCTATGGTTAAACCCACTGCCAGCATAGTGTCGAGCCTTTAGAGTCCCATACAGAGGGTTACTCGCCTTTGGGAAAAACAGAGAAGAGGTCGCATGGTTTTGCGACGGGGTTCGTTCACATCCGCGCACTAGTGCACGTTTAGTGTCCGGGCAGTTATTACTAGCGGGCTTTGGTTTAAGCCAGATCCTAGTATTTATTTTGGGATTGGTTTTGTCTCAGTGTATTCGTGTTCCTCGGAATACGGATGCGGGTGTGTATGCACAGTTGACAGAGGCAGAGGCAGAGGATTCTCATTAGGGTTGTTGACCATTTGACTTTGGTTGATTTGTTGACCGTTGACTTTTTCCAAACCCTAATGAGAATGAGGAATATGGTTAATAATATTAATTAAGGATAATTGTGCTATGGTTAGGGTTGTTGACAATTTGATTTTTGTTGACTTGTTGACCTTGTTGACCGGTTGACCATTGTGGTCTTGTTGACCATCATCATTTCATTTCAATGATGCTTCTTGTTCTTTGCAAAATGCATTAAATGAAGGTAATGATAGTGGTCATTCATAAACTAGCCATCACAATTCTTAATGATTATTATTATTATCATTATTCCAAAATATGTGAGCATGGTTGCATTATGGGAGCTCATTCTATCATATTCTTTCTCTCTCTTGAAAGAAAGCTCTCCTTCTTCCTCTCAAAAGTTTAAGTGTTCCATGAGTTGGAAATCATAAACTTTTGAGACAAAACCACCATAACTCTTCTCTACTCATTCTAAGGTTCTAGGTTTAGCAAACCAAGCACCTTAGTTATCTCTAGGTTGAGATAGGAGCTCAAGTTCGAGGCCCTCGGATGGATCCATCTACGGCAAAGAGGAGACGACGAGGAGGAGCCGCTCAAACCACTACAAGGAGCAAGGAAGGAGGAGAACTACAAAAAGAAGAGAAGGAGTTCAAGACCTTGGTATAACCATTCTACATAGTAGCTAAAAGTTGTAGTTTATTTGTTAGTTTTTGTTTAGCAAAGATCTTTCATGAATGGTCCATGTTACCTAGTTAGAAAATTTTGATTTTTACCTATTCCGCCTCCCCGAAAGAACCGGGGTAGGTAACGTGGACCTAACAGTGGTATCAGAGCCTAGCTAAACAACAACTAACTGTTAGCAAAGTGTTTAGAACTTCGATCCGGAAAAAATCCCGAAAACATGCCAAAAACCATACTTTCTGCCGATTTTTAAAACTGCTCTAAAAATTATCCCACATGCCTTAAAAATCGGTGCAGGGTTTTATAGGAACAGGCAAGAAATTTGAGCCCACGACTCGGCAAACTCGCCGCGGAACCGCGGCGAAACCATGCGTTTCGCCGCGTATCCGCGGCCGAGTTGACTCGGCCGCGACTCCGATTTCTTGCAGTTTTCTCTGTTTGGTATTTTGGGATTTTTAAGATGTCTCGTTTCTGCCCAAATTTTCCAGAGAACAATGTTATGTTTGGGGTAGTTACAAATTGGTATTTTGATCGATGTTCTATAAACTTTAGCTATTTGGTTATATCTGTAATGTGATATATGCACTGAACGTCGGCTAATCGCTATACGTCGATTAGTGGGGGTTGTGTGTATCTGTGATCTGTAATGTTGTTGGATTGTGTATATGAACTTGTTGGATTGTCGCGGATGAATAGCCGGGGTTTTGTGAGATGAGAGTTTCTTTATCTTTCATTTGATGTAATATGTAAATTGATGTAATATTATTTTTATGGCCGCACATCCGAGATGAGGTTGTAGCCGCCATTGTATATTATTTCTTTTACTGTTTTTGCTCCTAGGATAGACCCAAGGTGGAGTGCACAAACTACCGGGTACGTTGAAGTGCTGAGTGGCCTACTCACATTGTTGAGGGAGGCTGCTTCACTTCGGGTATTTGGCGGGTAGTTTGCCGCACCCGTAGGGGTCTAGGGTAGGGTTTAGCTATTCATCGCGACCGTGTAATCCGTCTTTCGTTGCAGGCTTGAACGAAACGCGGGTTCCTAGCATATCCAATGTGTTCATCTGTGATCTGGAATGGCTATCATTGCATCTGACGAATGTATATATCTATATATGATATCTAGTAGGCATTGTTTATGTTTTGCATCCGCGCTAGTCCAGCCCCCGCTCTGTCGTTAGTTAAGTAATCTAACGGGTAATGACGGGGCCCCGTGATGAATGTGGATGGCATAAGCGTACGTCATATTTTCGTTGTTTTCTGCAATGGTAGGATTAATTGATAGGACACATTATATTAATGCAAAGAAAAAATCAAACCTAAAAGACGTTGTTGGAACAATTTTCAAAAAACTGTTATTGCAAGGATGTTCTCTTTTGTTTTGTACAGAGGTATTCGGTTATGAATGCCCAGCACCTCATTCGGCGAGGCAAGGGCCGAGATCCCTTCATCAGGAGTGACCCCTTGGACAAAAGTTTGCGTCAGGGTAATAACTTCACTATAGTCGATTATTCTTGCTTTGCATCGAGATATTCAGTTTGGAATATCCTGCACCTCATTCGACGAGGAAAGTGCCTAGATCCCTTCATAGGGAGTGACATCTTTAGCAAAAGTTATCGTCACTATAATTTTAAAAATGTTATCAGGTTCCTTCAACGATATCAAGTTCATTACGTTAACGGGTTTTTCGCCAAAAACCCAGCCGTAGCCCTCTGTCGTTTCAGATAATTAATACTTAGTATTCGTGTTGCGTTTGTTGATTATTCGTCAAGGCACAGTGAACGGTAGCTAAGTAATAATTCTCTGTTGTACTGATAGATGCGATTGGTTAGGACGGTCACATGATTTTGTTGATTATTCGTCAAGGAACATGCGGGCGGGTCTAATGCAATCCTGGATAACGACGGGTTGAACTTGACTAGGTCCTTTTGATTTGTTGATTATTCGTCAAAGTCACTCGGGTCCTAGGGGCAAAAATCCACATCGGGAGTTTCTAAAGAAACTGAAACTTGCAGATTTAGCATACCTTCTGGAGTGTGGTGACTAGAATGGATTCTATCTAGTTCATCACACAATGATAGTTGGATCACGATCCCACTGATGAGTTGGATTACTCTCGGGAGAATATTTCACTCAACAATCAATGCTATAAACCAAGTAGGTGTCTAGAACAGTGTTAGCGGGGCTATGCCTCCAGGGAAAAGAGGTTATTTAATTAAGGAACTTCGCGAAAGCATTGGAAAACCTCCCTCGAAGTACCAACACTAGCCTGGCTGAAAGGTTAAGCAAGTATTGTGACGTGCGATTAATCCTGACTAGTTCTTCTTTTAGGGTTTGAAGAAGAATTTGAGGAAACAGTGGGAGCCATCCTGGTTAGATAAATCAATAAACCAATCTAATCTTGCAAGAGCATACGCTGAGTGTTTCTTTTCTCTCCTCTCCAGGTAGCAACCATTTCACGCCCTAATCAAGATAATAAAATGTATCGCTTGACCGATCTGAATTCTTATTCGGGGTTGGGGAACGTTGGTTCAGCTCTAACTTACGACAATAGTCATAAGTATGAACAAGGGAAAGAGAATTGTATGGCTTCCAAGGATACCCAGTTGAAAAAGAAGCATAGTTTTGCATCTACTTCAGGTGTTCTTGTAGTTGAGAACTGCTTTACGGTCAGCCCTACCTCCTGGGTACTTGATACCGGATCAGGATCTCATATCTGTAATTTATTGCAGGGACTGAGAAAAAGTAGGAGAGTTGCACCTGGTGATATGTTGCTCAAGGTAGCGAACGGAGCACAAGTTAATGCTGCAGCCGTCGGTGAATATCACCTAGTGTTGCCAAATGGCAATACTATGATTTTGAACGATTGCTACTATGTACCTTCCATGGTTTGCAACATCATATCAGTTTCTTTACTCGATAAAGATGGCTATAACTTTGTTCTTGATAGAAATATCATGAACATTTACCTTCATAAGGTACTGGTTGCAGAAGGTACACTGTGTAATGGTATCTACGTTCTAAATCAGAATACAGTTCTTAATATACAAAACACACGCAAGAGGAAGAATTCAGATACGAATGAATCCTACTTGTGGCATTGTAGACTTGGTCATATCGGAGAGAAAAGACTAAGTAAGTTGCATAAAGATGGACTCTTGAATACGTTCGAGTTTTCATCTTATGAAACTTGTCAGTCTTGTCTTAAAGGAAAGATGACCAAATCTCTGTTCACCGGACATGGAGAAAGAGTAACAGAGCTCTTGGGACTCATACACAGTGATTTATGTGGTCCAATGTCTATACATGCAAGGGGTGGGTTCTCGTACTTCATCACATTCACTGACGATCTCTCTAGATTAGGATATGTGTATCTTATGAAACATAAATCTGAAGCTTTTGAGAAATTCAAGGAATTCAGAAACGAAGTAGAGAATCAGACTGGCAAAAGTATCAAGATCCTCCGATCGGATAGAGGAGGGGAGTACTTAAGCATGGAATTCCTAGATTACTTACAAGAGAATGGTATTCTCTCTCAGCTCACTCCCCCTTATACACCACATCACAATGGTGTATCAGAGCGGAAGAATCGTACCCTATTGGATATGGTTCTCTCCATG
Organism: Agapanthus africanus; assembly: GCA_030015575.1. Lineage (NCBI taxonomy): Eukaryota > Viridiplantae > Streptophyta > Magnoliopsida > Asparagales > Amaryllidaceae > Agapanthus > Agapanthus africanus. Next base: position 519,683,726 of record CM057343.1, read on the forward strand.
ATGAGTAGTGCTGAGTTGCCTCTTTCATTCTGGGGACATGCGCTTCAGACAGCGGCATACCTTTTGAATCAAGTTCCGTCCAAATCTGTGCCTAAAACTCCTTATGAAATATGGAGCAGTAAGAAACCATGTCTTAAATTTATTAAGATATGGGGTTGTCCGGCATATGTGAAAACACAGAAACCGGACAAACTAGAGGCACGGTCAGTTCTATGTAAATTTGTGAGATATCCTAAAAATTCACTAGGATATCTGTTCTACCACACTGAGGAACAGAAGGTGTTTGTATCTTGCCATGCTACCTTTTTAGAAAAAGAGTTTCTTGCAAAAGAAACTAGTGGGAGTTCGGTAGAACTGGAAGAAATTCAGCGACCACAAAATGAAACTGAAGATTTGACAGAACCTCAGGATTCAATAACCCCGAACGAACCTCAGCCACTCTGCAGATCTGGTAGGATTTCTCATCCGCTCGAGAGATACTATGGTTTTCTCATAGACGGGGATCGAGAGGATTGCATCTTGGAAGAAGATGACCCTACCAGTTTCAGGCAGGCTATTATCAGTAGGAACTGTTAAGTGGCTGGATGCAATGCAATCCGAAATGGAGTCCATGTACACCAATAAAGTGTGGACCTTGGATATTGCTCCACCTGGGGTAAAACCCGATGGATGCAAATGGATCTACAAAAGGAAAATTGGTGTAGATGGGCAGGTGGAAACCTATAAGGCAAGACTCGTTGCAAAAGGTTTTCGTCAAAGACCTGGTGTGGACTATGAAGAAACTTTTTCTCTAGTGGCTATGCTCAAATCCATTCGGATCCTACTTGCCATTGCTGCCTTCCATGACTATAAAATCTGGCAGATGGACGTAAAAACGGCTTTTCTAAACAGCTGTTTGGATGAGTGCGTTTACATTGATCAGCTGGAAGGTTTCGTGGACAGTGGGAGCAGCGGGTGTAAGTGCACGGCGGCGCCCCGGCCGTCGATCCGATGCCGGAAACGCGGAAACGAAAAAACTTTGCAAACTAGCAAACCGGCACCACCGCGCACTTTTTTCCCGGATCGGGCCATTAACCTAGCTACTAGCAAACTAAAAGAGAGTAGAGAAGCTATACCAAGCGATCTGTGTCCTTCGGTCTTCGTCTCCACTCCGATCTCCCGCGGAATCTCCGTCCGTCACGTCCTCGTCGGAAAGGGCACCACGTAGCCGGATTCTTTTACGGGCTCCCACCTCTGGACCGAAGCAACTCGGGCGCGAAGTTGGCTAGCCGACGCGTCCAAGATTTGCTGTAGACTAGTGTAGAAACCATTGTCTCATTTGGGGTGAAGTTGCCTTTTGTGGAGGAGAAGAAAATGATCTTTGAAAAAGATTGGAGCTCTCATTTTTCAAGCATAGAATGATATGAAGATTTTTCCCTCATCAAAATGTGAAGCCTCTCTCTTCCCACAAAAATTGTGGCCGGCCCCTCTCATAATGAAATGGTGGAGGAAAAAGAATAATAACATGAAGGGAGGTAAGTGTAGGAAACGAAGAGAGGTGACCACATCCAAAGCAAACCTCACATCATTTCTAATCCATTCTAATCTCAATTAATGCAAGCAAAGTGATGGAAAAAGAATATAATGATGATAGTCATATCATAATCCCTCAAATGCAAGAAACCCCTCCACAAATGTAATTTGCACAAATGTAATTTGCACAAATGCAAATAACCCCATCCATCGGAAAAGTCCGGCCGGGAAGGAACAAAGGAAAACTGGCCGGAACGGAATGCAAACTAGCAACTTCAGAAAACTGATCCCGTAATAAATTACAGGAAAACCCCGCGACTGCATATACATGCCCGCATTTGTATTCCCACTGAATATAAATACAAAGAGACAAAACTACACTGTCTAATACTAGGATCCGGCTTAAGCCAAAGCCGGCTAGTAAAAACCGTCCGATCACGATCAGTGCAATACAGCACGTATCTGATCGAACCCTGCCATATCTCCATACGGCCTCTACAGCGTTTCGCCCGAAACTTGAGTAACTGTGTGTGTGGTGGACTCTAAAGACTCGTCAATACTATGGCTGTGGATTTAACCACTAGCACGTCAGAGGTATTAGCCATACGTGATGGGCTACCAGCTATTGACCGAAAGGGACGTCGATGAGCGAACTCATCCTGACACCCTACTGAGCCTGTCAGTGACAATATCCGTACATTCCGGTCCGTTCGTCAATGAGCATCGCATGGCGGGCCTAGGGGGTTGGTAAAAGTCAGACCCCCAAAAGCGGTACAAGTCGTGTCGGAGATCAGCCCAGAACACCCTGAGATACTACTGGAATACCTACCGGTAAATCTCCTTCCTTGGCTAAGGACTTTTCATGTACTGGCTCTCCTAGACACAGCGCGACCTCACCCCCAATACCGGGAGAGACGAACCCCTGCAGATCCGCTCACTGCCTCCATGTGGCTCGGGACTGTACCCAACTAAAACTTGTTTGCACGTCTCCTTTGAGCGTGGTAGGGTAGTAATCAAAGCACAGTGGGAACTCACACGAGACAAATGACGATCTCAGGTCGATGAACTAACCTGTACACATGTCACCAGGGAACTGCTATCTGACGTCAGGTATAATACCAACTAGCAGGTTCCCGGCGAGTCCTGTCCGGTGTACTCATAACCCAATGAGGACCTGTATACATCTTAGGTGAACCAACTGACACCAGTGGCTTGTGAGACCGGCCACCGCCCCTCGTCGGGGTCTCGACTGTATACACTAGTCTACTCTGGAGTATCGATGCCCTGTCTCGGAACTCCCACGACCAGGGACCTTTTAAGGATGTGCTTATAGACTCCAGCTCTCACGTATATGATCGCCCTCATACTGCTGGTAGTCAAGCAAGAATCCTAGGGGCTCTATCAACGTGTAATAGCGACTCGTAAGGTCACCTAAAGCAGTACACGATGATAAAGATAAACCAGATAGCATACTATCATCTTGAGTAAGACTGTCCTACTGGGACAGGTCCTCCCTCAATCATTGCAATCACGTGCCTGTGATCCAATAATTGACTCTGAGGGCACTATCTCCAACAATCTCCCACTTGCACTCAAGGCTAATTGTTGCAATGTCGCATACTCACTGCCCATGTGATACCGAACACCCAACTCCTCTACTAGTCAGTCTCACAAAGCTCGTTTGCGAAACTATCGCGTTCGAGGAATAGCCTCAGTGAGTGGATCCGCTCTGATGTTTCTTTCTATGTCTCTCTCTATCTCAAGTTCGCGGAGAAAGCCATCTCCCAAACTGAGTAATACCTATCTCAGAATGTGTCTGGATATCTGATGGGACCTAGCTCATAAGTGAACTCCAAATCCAAACTTCTTAGACTGTATCGCCAACTGAACTTAATCAGTATCCTGCGCCATACCTTCCCTCAGTATCCACCTGGACCACCTGTCCAAAATACTGCCCCTTCGTCAGAGGGAAAACTATAACTCTGACAGCCACTCTGCCATCCAGGTCACCTTGGAAGCCTGGAATGATAACTGTCTCCCGAAGGAGAATGCTGTTATCATATCCCTAGAACATCTACTTATGTTCTAAAACTGCTTCCGAATGTTTCCCTAGGATTGGATCAATATCAACTTATTGCATCCACTGCAAGAACAACATCTGGTGTGGTACTTGACATCTCATGATTAACTCAATTGCCTAAGCAAGTGATCTGCCAATCATGCGTATCCCTCTCCCCTTTAGTCTGTAAGACACCTTTAGAGAGGGTGACTCCATCACCTGCAAATATACTACCATGCCAGGAGTCGTCCATTCTAAATACTCATAGAATGTTGTCAAAGTACCCAGATTGGAAAACCACCCAAATCTAGATCTAAAACCATAGATCTAGTAACCAGAATGTCTGATATAATATCCAAGTCCTATGTGGAGAAACTACTGTGTGACGACCAAAGTATAACCGATCGTAGTATAGGAATATCACTTCCTACTCTGTGTATGTCATCAAATACCAGGACAACACACCCTACTACCTTCTTAACAGATCCATCCCCTATTCTGATGAAGTCAAACCTATGACTGTCACATCAGAAATAGATGATCTATCTCCGCTATATCTGCTTTAGTCTATAAATAGACATAAGCCACTTGTCCACCATGCTTCCGCTGTTCCCACTGACTACGACAACCCTCTGGCAGAGTCATATAGACGTACACTTCTAAAGCCAGTTTAGAACGACGCTATACTCATCCTCCTGCTGGGTCTCACAGTCTGGAACAACAGCAATGGCAAGTCTGGGTAAACAAGAACCTCCCTGCCACCGTCCTTGAGCATACCGAAGTACCTCTCGAGCGCCTGAGGTTACCCACCATATCTGCGGAGTGGCTTATGGAATGTCAAACTAGATTGAATCTTTAGGTTCTTATCAAATCTTCGGTAATCGTTTGCGGTTCTGGAATCACTTCCAGTTCTACCATACTCCCACTACTGTTTTCTGGAAAAAAAAATCCATTTTTATTAAAACTGTGGCGAGTCAAGAACAATATTACTATTGATCTTCCAGATGGTAGAAAGTCAACCCTCGTCATAGCCCGGGTCAACCCACAAACAGCCATTACAGAAACGTGCCTTGAGTTGTCCAGAGTCTGGTTTTAAGCATAAGCTGGACAACTCCCCGTACCTTAACAATGTCAAGATATGAACTGTTCTATATCCAATACAGAAACAGAGGCACTAATTTAATAGAACCAGATTCAAATCATGCAGCTGTCACCAGTGCATGTCAACTAAATGGAAGGAGGCCGATCAGCGTTACTCAACTTAGGAGTACTTCCAATTATGAGTAACCTGAAAGAGAAACAAGTTCTCTTAAAAATTACTATCAATTGAATACCATTCACAAGTATCTACATCTTCGATCACCTTGAAGAATCCCGATACTTGCAACACTTGGTTCTCTACTTTATCCACATATCTATAACTTCTCAAAACTTGGACCCTGTGTTTCTACGAAACACCTGTCTAAGAACTAGAGAAGTCATAAGTAAACAGAATATAGTACGAGGACCAACCCCTCTGTCCTAATGGACACTGGACAATATACAATACTCTGTATAAGTCCCTTGAGTCTAATAACTCATTCACTGTGTGTCGTAGGTTGAAAACTGTACTTATGGTTAAGAAGAATTACACCGCTGTTCAATGCTCCTTACCTAACCATCCACTGATATAGGTAAATGTCATAGACATAATTTCAAAAAGGTATATCTCACTCTATAAAAATAGACGTACAGATATATCAATTTGAAATTAGTGCATAACAATGGATATTCAAAACCAAATATTTGCCGTCCGGCAAACTACCCAGGTGACTTCCTCAAATATCACCAATTACAACGAATTCCGATATAATGAGGATGATCACCTAATTCCCAATAACTTACTCCCACTCATCATCTGTAAAACCATACAGATGTGAGAATCATACCTGGTAAATACATACCCTGGAGCAAGGGATAATTGGGAAATCATTTTTCTTTTAACAGTACACAGTGAAACTGAAACATTGAAATGTTTCGATGGGGTATCCTGGTATTCCTAGTAATGCCTCTTCTATTATCCAGATTCACAACTGTAACCGTATAATTCTTTGCCGTCTCTCCAAATCCCTTTATATGTCTTTAGTCATTACCTTCTGCACACCCCTTTAGGCCTAATGGTTTTCTTCCTTCCCTACCGTTCGGCACCAGCCTATGGTTCGGAAGAAGACTATCCAATAAGCATAATGGGTGTACTGTCCTAATCCTAGGTGCACTCGCAATGCGAGAGAAGGTGAAGATAAAAGACAACCGAATAAACCTTATTCCTATTTCTCCTGAACCAGAATCCATCCCCGAACTGGAACAAGTTCCTTTCGAGTTCGTATATAACCATACGATAGAGTATCCAATAAACTGTGGATCTTCGTAGTGATACGGAGTGTCCTGAAGAAATACAAAGGTGATTTAGGATTGGCGAAGAAATACTTGGTTCGGTCGTGAATAGCAATCGCAATTTACTTTGCCTTCTTGCTAATCCCTTTCTTTGTCTTAACTTAATACCTTCTGTACACCGTTTAGGCTAATTGGCTTTCTTCATTCCCTACCGTTCAGCACCAGCCTAAGGTTTGGAAGAAGACTATCCAATTTGCGTAATAGGTGTACTATCTCCTAAACCAAAGAGTACTCGCAACCTGAGAGAAGGTAAAAGGAAAAGACAACTGAATAGTCTTATTCGTTTTCTCCAGAACCGGAAACCGTCCTCGAATTCCTTCGAGTTCGTATATAACCATACGATGGTTTTGTCCAATGGAAGTGGACGTTCGTAGTAATACGGGGTGTCCTGGAGAAAAGGGTAAAAGTAGGAGTGGCAAAGAGGTTTGCAACTCTGACAATCCAAAAGCCAGTGTTTAAGAAGGTTCGGTTAATCTTGGTCACTGAGTCATAGTCTAGGGTCGGGTCATGGTCGCTGCCAAAGAGAGAGAGAGAAAAGAAACACTCAGCGTGCACTCTAACTTAGATCAGAATGGTTATCACTTTATCTAATCTGGAAACCTCCCACTGTAACGTCAAATTCTTCCCCAAACCTGAAAGAAGAATTAGCCGGGATCACCCGAGGAGTAAACCAACTCATCAGTGGGAATCAGGATCCAACTATCATCGCATGATAACGTGACGGAATCCGCTCACGGTATCACACTCCAGAAGGTATGCGCATATCTGGCAAGTTTCAGTTTCTTTAGAAACTCCCGATGTGATTTTTGCCCCATGCTCTTATGACTTTGACGAAGGCCAACATATCATAAGTCACATGTCAAGTTCTACCCGTCATTATCCAGGTTAATTTGAACCCACCCGTACATACCCTTGACGAAGGCCAAAATAGTAGTACGACTGTCCCAAACCAACGCATCTATCTATGCTGCAGAAAAGTAACAAATAGCTACCATACACTATGCCTTGACGAAGGCCAACATACATAGCATGAATACTAAGTGCTACCGTTCTGAAATGACGGAGGGCTACGAATGGTTTCTGGCGAAAACCTTTAACGTAATGAACTTGATATCGTTGAAGGAACCGGATAGCTTTGTAAAAATATAGTGACGAAAACCTTTGCTAAAGAGGTCACTCCCGGTGAAGGGATCTCGGCTCTTTCCCCGTAGAATGAGGTGCAGGATATTCCAACTGAATACCACGATGCAAAGCAAAAGTAATCGGCTATAGTGAAGTTATTGCCCTGACGCAAACTTTTGTCCAAGGGGTCACTCCCGGTCAAAGGATCTCGGCCCTTGCCTCGTCGACTGAGGAGCAGGATATTCCAACTGAATACCACTGTGCAAAACAAAAGTGAACGCCCTTGCAATAACAGCTTTTTGAAAAATGTTCCAACAACATTAGAATAGGTTTGTTTAGCTTGCATTGATCCGAATCAACGCAGTCCCATCAATTGATCACACCAATAAAGAACGAAAATAATGATGTACGTATATGCTATCCGCATTCGCCACTGGATCCCGTCATCACCCGTTAGGTTACTTAACTAACGACAGAGCGGGGACTGGATTAGCGCAGATGCAAAACATATACAACATCTACTAGTATATATATCCATATATAATATTTCGCTCAAGGCGTGATAAAATGCAACATCACAGAAATGCACAGTATCACAGAACAATACAGATATCTGGGATCCCCGGGTTTCATAGAGCCGCTACTGAAACCCGACGTTCCCCTGGTCGTGTGGATAGCCTGTGCAATGAAATCCTAGACCCCTACGGGCGCAGAAAGTCACCCGCCAAAACCTGAAGCGAGGCAGCCCCCTTCAGCGACGTGAATGGACCACCCAGCACTTCACGGAATTCGATAACTTGGGCACCCTTCCTGGGTCAACCTATACCCCCTACGAGTACGGCGAATAGCCCGCCAATTCTAGAGTAAAGCCCCCTCCGTCTCAATGCCATGAGAAGCGGGCTCGTTGCCCTCTAGAACCCGGCTATCCGTGCATCCCTCCGCGGGGTAATCCTAGTACAGAAAGTAAAATATACATACAACGGGTATATCGACCTCGACCCGGTCGTGCCCCAAAAGAATAATATACAAACAGGCAGTGACGGCAATCCACATGTCGGACGCTCTTCCCGCAATATCAAATGTACATATAAAATAAAACTGTACTAACATTGCATCCAGGCTATCCCCCACGACCAATCCGCAACATCACAGCACAAACACAGAAGATCAACGTGAATGTCACGTTCGCAAATCCGTCTAACCGAGCTATAGCAGTTAGACAGGATTTACCGATCAAGTGGCATTCACGGTTGCAGATATAATGTAAATACTGTGAACTAATGTGTTTAAAATTTTCGATCGATCAAATTTTACCAAGTGGGCCCCAAGCATTACTGTAGCACTTAAAGAAATTCTGGGCCCAAATAGAATGTTCCAAAAACTTTATTTCCATGTCAGAAGCCCACTGGAAAAAACTGATGAGATGAAGCTATATTACTACGGCGGAACCGCGGCCAAAGTGGGGTTACGGCCGCGGTTCCGCGGCTATATTGAGGGATTAGGTCACCAAATTTTTACAGTGTTCTTATAATTCTGTGCACATGTTTCTGCAACACCCTGAGAAATTTTTGGAGCTAAAAAAATTTCGACAGAAACCTGTGCTTTTGAAAATACGGTTTTTGGGACTTTTTGTTCGATCGAGTTCTAAACACGTTAGAAAGCTAGACTAGGTTAATGGCGTGGCTCTGATACCAATGTAAGTGCACGGCGGTGCCCCGGCCGTCGATCCGACGCCGGAAACGCGGAAACGAAAAAAACTTTGCAAACTAGCAAACCGGCACCACCACGCACTTTTATCCCGGATCGGGCCATTAAACTAGCTACTACCAAACTAAAAGAGAGTAGAGAAGCTATACCAAGCGATCCGTGTCCTTCGGTCTTCGTCTTCACTCCGATCTCCCGCGGAATCTCCGTCCGTCACGTCCTCGTCGGAAAGGGCACCACGTAGCCGGATTCTTTTACGGGCTCCCACCTCTGGACCGAGGCAACTCGGGCGCGAAGTTGGCTAGCCGACGCGTCCAAGATTTGCTGTAGACTAGTGTACAAACCATTGTCTCATTTGGGGTGAAGTTGCCTTTTGTGGAGGTGAAGAAAATGATCTTTGAAAAAGATTGGAGCTCTCATTTTTCAAGCATAGAATGATATGAAGATTTTTCCCTCATCAAAATGTGAAGCCTCTCTCTTCCTACAAAAATTGTGGCCGGCCCCTCTCATAATGAAATGGTGGAGGAAAAAGAATAATAACATGAAGGGATGTAAGTGTAGGAAACTAAAAGAGGTGACCACATCCAGAGCAAACCTCACATCATTTATAATCCATTCTAATCTCAATTAATGCAAGCAAAGTGATGGAAAAAAAATATAATGATGATATTCATATCATAATCCTTCAAATGCAAGAAACCCCTCCAAAAATGTAATTTGCACAAATGCAAATAACCCCCTCCATCGGAAAAGTCCGGCCGGGAAGGAACAAAGGAAAACTGGCCGGAACGGAATGCAAACTGACAACTTCAGAAAACTGATCCCGTAATAAATTACAGGAAAACCCCGCGACTGCATATACATGCCCGCATTTGTATTCCCACTGAATATAAATGCAAAGAGACAAAACTATACTGTCTAATACTAGGATTCGGCTTAAGCCAAAGCCGGCTAGTAAAAACCGTCCGATCACGATCCGTGCAATACCGCACGTATCTGATTGAACCCTACCATATCTCCATACGGCCTCTACAGCGTTTCGCCCGAAACTTGAGTAACTGTGTGTGTGGTGGACTCTAAATACTCGTCAACACTATGGCTGTGGATTTAACCACTAGCACGTCAGAGGTATTAGCCATACGTGACGGGCTACCAGCTATTGACCAAAAGGGACGTCGATGAGCGAACTTATCCTGACACCCTACTGAGCCTGTCAGTGACAATATCCGTACAGTCCGGTCCGTTCGTCTATGAGCATCGCATGGCGGGCCTAGGGGGTTGGTAAAAGTCAGACCCCCAAAAGCGGTACAAGTCGTGTCGGAGATCAGCCCAGAACACCCTGAGATACTACTGGAATACCTACGAGTAAATATCCTGCTTTGGCCAAGGACTTTTCATGTACTGTCTCTCTTAGACACAGCGCGACCTCACCCCCAATACCGGGAGAGACGAACCCCTGCAGATCCGCTCACTGCCTCCATGTGGCTCGGACTGTACCCAACTAAAACCTGTTTGCACGTTCCTTTGAGCGTGGTAGGGTAGTAATCAAAGCACAGTGGGAACTCACACGAGACAAATGACGATCTCAGGTCGATGAACTAACCTGTACACATGTCACCAGGGAACTGCTATCTGACGTCAGGTATAATACCAACTAGCAGGTTCCCGGCGAGTCCTGTCCGGTGTACTCATAACCCAATGAGCACCTGTATACATCTTAGGTGAACCAACTGACACCAGTGGCTTGTGAGACCGGCCACCGCCCCTCGTCGGGGTCTCGAATGTATACACTAGTCTACTCTGGAGTATCGATGCCCTGTCTCGAAACTCCCACGACTAGGGACCTTTTAAGGATGTGCTTATAGACTCCAGCTCTCACGTATATGATCGCCCTCATACTGCTGGTAGTCAAGCAAGAATCCTAGGGCCTCTATCAACGTGTAATAGCGACTCGTAAAGTCACCTAAAGAAGTACATGATGATAAAGATAAACCAGATAGCATACTATCATCTTGAGTAAGACTGTCCTACTGGGACAGGTCCTCTCTCAATCATTGCTATCACGTGCCTGTGATCCAATAATTGACTCTGAGGGCACTATGTCCAACAGCGGGAAGGTGTGTAAGTTACTTAAATCTATTTATGGATTAAAACAGGCATCGCGGAGCTGGAACATCTGTTTTGATGAGGCAATCAAGGAATTTGATTTCATCAAGAATGAAGATGAACCTTGTATCTATAAGAAGATTGTAGGACGAACTATCGTGTTCCTAGTCTTGTACGTGGATGACATTCTTTTGATAGGAAATGACATTCCTATGCTACAATCGGTCAAGCTATTCTTGTTACAACGGTTCTCCATGAAGGACCTGGGTGATGCCTCGTACATTCTGGGGATCAAGATCTACAGAGATAGATCCAAGAGACTACTGGGACTTTCGCAGTCCAGGTACATAGAGACCGTACTAAAGAGATTTAGTATGGAATATTCCAAGCGCGGTAATATACCCGCATTGCACGGAATCACCCTCTCCAAGAAGATGTCTCATAAGACTGACGAGGAGAGGGTTCGTATGAGCACTATACCCTACGCTTTGGCGGTAGGATCTATAATATATGTGATGCTATGTACAAGACCGGATGTAGCTTACGCGCTAAGCGTGGTGAGCCGGTATCAGTTAGACCTAGGTGAGGACCACTGGACGGCAGTGAAGAACATTCTCAAGTACCTGAGAAGGACTAAGGAGATGTTCCTAGTTTACGGTAATGGAGACCTCAAGGTCGAGTCCTTTACCGATTCAAGCTTTCAGAGTGACAAAGATGACAGCAAGTCTGTTTCGGGTTTTGTGTTTACCCTCAACGGAGGGGCGGTGTGTTGGAAGAGTTCCAAACAGGATACCGTCGCAGACTCGACGATGGAGGCTGAATACATTGCTGCAAGCGATGCCGCAAAAAAGGTGGTCTGGATGAAGAAGTTCATTAGTGAACTTTAGGTGGTTCCGTCCATTGTTGACCCAATACTTTTGTATTGCGATAACAATGGGGCTATAGCTTTAGCGAAGGAACCAAGGTCCCATCAGAAATCCAGACATATCTTAAGGTGGTATCACCTGATCAGGGAGATCATTGATCGCCAGGAGATCGAGGTACGGAGAGTGGACACAAAAGACAACACGGCAGATCCATTCACAAAGGCCCTCCTTCAAACACAGTTCGAATGACTCTTGAGCTATTGTGTATGCGGTACGCCAGCAGCTGGCCATAGAGAAGACGTTGGGTATGCGGTACACCAATTACTGGCCTTTAGTGCAAGTGTGAGATTGTTGGATATGTATGCCCTAGAGACCATTATTGTATAGTACTAGTATGTATAATATATTTTGGAAGCTTGGGATATATACACGGGTTTACGACAGTCTTTCTCGATATAGTAGTATGCTACTTGGTTTGTATCTATCTTAATATGTGTATATGTTTCTTTTAACATATCGCTAAAAACATATTGATAGAGCCCTTAGGATCTTTGCTTGACTACCGGTGTTGTGATGGCGATCACACTAGTGGGGCTGGGTAGTCTATAAGCACATCCTTATTTTGGTCCCTGGTCGTAGGATTATCGAGACATGGCATCGATACTCCAGAGTAGACTGGTGCATACGCTTCTCTTCCCAGCAGGGGAGATAGTCTGTCCCACAGCCATCAGTACGTCGTACTGGAGATAGTATGCAGGTGCTCCTTAGGTTACGAGTACGCTGGACAGGACTCGTCGAGAACTGTTGGTTGGTATTATACCTATCGTCAGTTAACAGTTCCCAGGTGACATGAGTACAGCTGTAGTCCGTTGACTTGACACTGTCACTTCGCCTCAAGTGTGTTCCCACTGTTCTTAGATTACTACCCTACCACAGCTCTATTGAGTCGTGCAAACAGGCAGTAGTTGGGTGCAGTCCCAAAGCAGTTGGAAGCAGTAACGGTTATACAGGATTCGTCTCTCCCGGTATTGGGAGTTGATATCGCGCTGTGTCTAGGAGAGCCATTACACATAGTCGTCCCTGGCCAGGGCAAGCGAGATTTGCTAGTAGTGTTACCAGTAGTTTCTCAGGGTGTTCTGGGATACACTCCGACACGACTTGTACCGCTATTAGGGGTCTAACGTTTGCCACCCCCTAGGCCCGACATGCGATACTCTTAGACGAACAGACCGGACTGTACGGAGATTGTTACATTCAGGCTCAGTAGGAGTTCAGATGGGTTCACCTCATCAGTCTTCTTGTCGGCATCTACCTGGGGACCGTTACGTACAGCTAGTACCGCTTGCGGCCTATGGTTAAACCCACTGCCAGCATAGTGTCGAGCCTTTAGAGTCCCACACAGAGGGTTACTCGCCTTTGGGCAAACCAGAGTAGAGGTCGCATGGTTTTGTTCACATCCGCGCACTTGTGCACGTTTGGTGTCTGGGCAGTTATTACTAGCTGGCTTTGGTTTAAGCCAGATCCTAGTATTTGTTTTGGGATTGGTTTTGTCTCAGTGTATTCGTGTTCCTCGGAACACGGATGCGGGTGTGTATGCACAGTTGACAGAGGCAGAGGCAGAGGATTCTTATTAGGGTTGTTGACCATTTGACTTTGGTTGACTTGTTGACCGTTGACTTTTTCCAAACCCTAATGAGAATGAGGAATATAGTTAATAATATTAATTAAGGATAATTGTGCTATGGTTAAGGTTGTTGACAATTTGACTTTTGTTGACTTGTTGACCTTGTTGATCGGTTGACCATTGTGGTCATGTTGACCATCATCATTTCATTTCAATGATGCTTCTTGTTCTTTGCAAAATGCATTAAATGAAGGTAATGATAGTAGTCTTTCATAAACTAACCATCACAATTCTTAATGATTATTATTATTATCATTATTCCAAAATATGTGAGCATGGTTATATTATGAGAGCTCATTCTATCATATTCTTTCTCTCTCTTGAAAGAAAGCTCTCCCTCTTCCGCTCAAAAGTTTAAGTGTGCCATGAGTTGGAAATCATAAACTTTTGAGACAAAACCACCATAACTCTTCTCTACTCATTCTAAGGTTCTAGGTTTAGCAAACCAAGCACCTTAGTTATCTCTAGGTTGAGATAGGAGCTCAAGTTCGAGGCCCTCGGGTGGATCCATCTACGGCAAAGAGGAGACGACGAGGAGGAGCCGCTCAAACCACTACAAGGAGCAAGCAAGGAGGAGAACCATAAAAAGAAGAGAAGGAGTTCAAGACCTTGGTATAACCATTCTACATAGTAGCTAAAACTTGTAGTTTATTTGTTAGTTTTTGTTTAGCAAATATCCTTCATGGAAGGTCCATGTTACCTAGTTAAAAAAATTTGATTTTTACCTATTCCGCCTTCCCGAAAGAACCGGGGTAGGTAACGTGGACCTAACATACAGATCTTTCAACTAACTCAAGTCGGTTCGAGGGCACATCTCTTTACTCCTCTGATATTTGTCGTTGTAATCCTTCAACGTCTTCAGAGAGGTGACGGGTCCCAACAACCAAACATTCTACGGACTGTGGGGTCCTTTAAAACCTATGGACTAATGATGTCCTTAACCTTGACTGTGAGGTCTTTAAACTCACGGACTATGATGTCCTTAACCTTGACTGTGAGGTCTTTAAACTCACGGACTATGATGTCCTTAACCTCGGACTGTAGGGTCTTTTAAAACCCATGGACTATGACGTCCTTAACCTAGGACCGAGATGTCCTTAAACTAACATTAGACCGTAATGTCCTTAAACTAATTGACCGCAATGTCCCTAAACTAAACAATAGAGTCCAAATGCTCTTTTGTCGGATCTAAACGATCCCGTTAAGTTGATCTTAGTCTAAATTAGACTAACGTATCGTTAACATACGTTTAAGTTGATCTTAGTCTCAAATGAGACTAACGTATTCTTAAACCCAACCCCCAGACCCAAATCTAAGAAGATACGGATTTGGACTAATCCACGCCCTATGGGTGACAACACAAATTATTCTCCGTATACAATCCTCGGGCAACCAAAAACAAAACAAACACCCACGACACGAAGTGACCATCTGGAGAAGGAGAAAGTTGGTACCGCGATACTGTAGCGTAATTAACTGCAGGGGCTTGCGCGTGCAGGGAAGAGCGTCCCCACAATCAAAAACCCCTCAAATGAGGGGGAATCTGACGAAGTCTGCTATATCGGCCGCATCCGTTTAAACCTCCGATATACGGTGTCATAAATCAACTTGGCATCTTCGGAGAAGTGGAAGTATAGCACCAATTAGCATCTGCCCCGAAATTCTGGCAAGACAGACCCGCGCGGTCGCGTCTCCGTGTTTTCGGCGGGGAACAGATTCTGGCACGTCCGGTGGGACCTTTTTTTCTTTCCACTCCACACTTCGTGTGTCGTGTTCGCGAACGAATCGCGGTTTGATATGGTTGCCCTTGGATTCGAGGTACTAAGATTTGGTGTCTTGCTCTGTGCAGAAGACGAAGAATCAATGGCTTCTACCTGCACAAAATGCTCCAGCTGCAACTGCAACTCCCGTTCCGCCTCATCTGGAGGTGTAACTTACGGGCCCCATGCAGCCTCCTTGTTCACAATGCCGGTAGATCAACTCAGGCCACCACTAGGCTGTTCTTTGGGACTATGATCCCACCCATGAGCTTCAATGCCCCGATGCTGCCGCAAAAAGCCCCAAAGAAGTCGGTCTTTGATCGACTTACCACTACCGCGGCCCCTCTCAACGGGTCGCCCAACTCTACTGCCTCAGTTTTCAGTAGACTGGGCCAGAACGCTAACAAGCCCGTGATACCTGAAGTAGCTATCCCTAAGCGGATAGCCATCCCGGTTCAAGCGGACGAAATCATCGTAGAAGCTTCTTCTGCCAAGAAGTCAGTCTTCACAAGGTTGGCCATTCTGGCTCCTACTCCAGGTGAAGTCCCCAAAGCTGCTTCCCCTGCCCAGAGGTCTGTCTTTGACAGATTGGACGTTGCTTCTAAACGGGCATCGGTCTTTAAGAGGCTGACGCCGGCTGCAAACCTTCGCCAACACAGGGGGCATGACGAAGTCACCCCTACAGCTGAGACAATCCTACCCGCACGACATGCTCGACGTCGCCACTGGCGCCGTGTAAGGAAGGCCAGGGGCAACTCCCCCTCTGGGCTAACTCCGCCAACTCCGATGGTGGAAATCAATGTTGTTGTTCCAACTGGGAACAGCTTTGAACCGCTTAGGAGGGTTCACAAGAACTCTCCGACTGCCGTGCTGAAGAGATCTCCTCCACCTGTGGAGATTACTACAGAAAAGAAGACGGAGCAGCCCCCTCAGCGGTTGTCTTCCAAAATTTATAAAGTCTGGCGACAAGTCCAGGAATCGGTGATTAATCAGGACTACTCTCGTCGGCCAAAGAAGCTCAAAGATCAGCAAGAAAAGAGCCATCTCGTGGTACCACAGAAGACGTCATCCGTATAGGTGCCCGCTGCAACGGCCCTCTCGACTTCGACTGCTCATAAGAGAAGGAGGCCAGAGAAAGCCTCCATGAATGCGGCAAACCACAAGGACGTCGAATCTAAACGCCCTAAGTCCGGGGGCATGGTAATACATACCGTTTATATGGCTTCCGAAAAAGAAAAAAGCCGTGCTTCCACGGGTCATCGACCGCTTACCCGATCGATAACGAAGGCTCAGGAACAACAGCAGCAGAAACTTCAGGAGATGCTGACTGCAATGGCCGCGCTCACTGGGCCAAAACAAAATCCAGAAACCTCGGAGCAACATCGGGAACAAGAAACTGATACTGAATTCCTCCGAAGAATGCTCGAGAGGAAAGAAAAAGAGGTCGTGGAACAGGCAGCCAACATAAAACGAATGGCTCTTTTGTTCCAAGACATGGCCGGGATGATGTTACAGCCGGAACCACCAGCTAAAAACCCCCCGATTATCATTGAAGATAACAAAGAGGAGACATCAAACCCTTCTCCGGCTCTTTCAGCAGCCAAAGAGGAGACCATCTCCAAAGCTGCCCTGGATGATTACATCGCTCAGCAAATACGAGATCACCAGGCGAATGAAGCGGCCAGCCAAATTGTTAAAACTGGGCGACCATATCCAGGCTGGTATGACCAAATAAGGTACCCGCCGGGATATACGATCCCTAAATTTCACGTATATAAAGGGACGAGAAATCCGCATCAGCACGTCGCTCAATTCAGAGCCTTGTGCGGCAACACCGGGGGTGATGATAAACTTTTGCTCCGCCAGTTTGTTGGTAGCTTGTCGGAGACGGCATTCGAGTGGTATTCTGAACTTCCAAACGACTCTGTCAAGACTTTTGCAGAGATGGAGCTATTATTCACCCAGCGTTTCGCGGGTGCTAGTGAACGCACCGTAATAACGGCACTGATCAATGCCAGGGTGAAGCCAGGTGAAACGTGGGTGCAATACATAATACGATGGCGAAACTTATGGTCAAAATGTGAGCAGCGCATCGAGGAAGCGCCGGCAGTGGGCATGTTCGTGGGCACTCTTGACCCTCAAGCGACCATCTCGCAATTTATGATGTTCTTTAAGCCGACCACGTTCCAGACCTTGATTGACAAACTGGCCCAGATGACCAGATGGGTCATAGACCGTCTCCAACAAAGCCGGAGTCGCGAAACGAAAAAGGTAAAGGGAAGGCGACATTCGTTGTGAATATTCAACAGCAGCCCAGTGGTCCAAAATTAACGGATCGCCTAGAGGAAAGACGGTGATACTATAATGAGAAGATGAAGCGCCCTTATTCGTTCCCCCGGGACAAGACGAAAAGATTGTTCGAGCAAGCGGTGTGCAACAGGCTCATCAATCTTCCGAATTCAAAATGACCGTTGCAACCCGGCGAGGCTAATAGTCCCAATTATTGCCCCTACCATCAAACAGTAAGCCATACAATTGAAAATTGCTTCGTCTTCAAGGGCTGGATTGAAGACCAGTATCAACAGGGCAAATTTGCCCTGTCCGAGAACTGGAAAGTGAACCCACCACAGCCACACGCTCCCAAGAAGACGGATACACCGGGGGAATCATGCTCTTTCATATAAGAAGCTCCATGGGTGGTCGTTCTTTCAGCCAAGACTAAAAGAATGCTAAATGATCTCCAAACATGACCAACAATCAGGTGGAAGAATCCACTGGAACCCGAGATCATCGAGGGAATGCTAAAGTCACGCCCAACTCCAAAAATTAGTGGTGATAGCCAAAGCGCTTACACCCACCCGTCAAAGTCTTCGAAAAAGAAGAAGAAGACCAAAAAGCCCATGAAGCACGGTGACAGCGCACGGACCTGCAAAAACAAATTGACGCGCTGGAAGAATATAATAAGAAGGCGCGGACCCCAGTCACACTCCAAGAATTTCTCAGCCACATCCTTGAGGACGGAGATGATGACAATGGAGAAGACTCGTCGGACGAATCTGAAGGTTATGTAGCAAGCTGCCATGTGATCTCTCACTCATCGATAGACAATGAAAAAGCTCCTTACACAGAGAAACTGGGGGCAGATCCTGAGCCGGAACTTCTAGGGCCATCAGACGAAATGATTGATGCATTCCTGGACGAAACTCTTCTTAAAAGCAAAGCTGCTCGAGAGCGTGAGATGGCCATATTTGAAAAAGCCAAATGCCGACGACTGGACGAAAGGATTGAAACACCCCCGCCAGATCGAAGTACGTCCACTGCAAATAAAAGCAGGTTCAAGATGAGGAAGAGGTTCGCCAAAGCCATATCGGTGGGAATGAAGCTGCCACCCTCCGAAGCGAACGCTCTTGGTGAAGCGGAAATACATCCTAGCTACTGCTTATATCACTGAAGGATCGCGCACCCTACTGAAGAGTGCAACACCTTTAAAAACTGGTGGCAGGGATATGTTGCTCACCGACAACATTTCAAGCGGATGAAACGCAAAATTCGTCGGGAGCAAAGAAATACGACCGAGGAGCATAAAAGAATTACCAGCAACTGTCGCATGGTCAACGCTGGGGGATCGCAAGTCCTCATCTTCGGGAGCCACTCTGACGAAGAAATGACTCTTGGCCCTCTCTTCAAAGAGTCCACGTCGGGAAAATAGGAAGAACCGAAGAACTGCGAGAACATTCAGCTGCGCAATCGTATGCTGCCCGAAAAGAATCTTGGGCCCTCAAACAGTGGGTCAAATATAAAAGATAAGGGCAAAGAAAAGGTCCCTGAGGATATCATCCTTGATGACCAAGCCGTCGAAGAGCTGATCGCCAAGGACCCGCCAAAGAAAAGTAAGGTGGACTACAATGTTCTAGCACACTTGAGGAAGATACCCTCACAGCTCATCATTCTCGATGCCCTTCTGCTATCAAAAGAAGCAAGAGATTCTTTGGTCAAGGCACTGCAAAAGCCTGATAGCACGCTTTTGGCGTGTCGGATGTTCAAAGTTCTAAAGTTATAACCGCGATCAGGACGGTGTCGCTATGCAGCTAGCCGGTTGAGCACGGGTCGATCCACAGGGAGATGCTTGTATGTCCGTTCGAGTTTTAGACGAGTCAATAAAAAATGTGTATATGTTTGTTCAATTCTAACCTATGTGTTTTATATGCAAGTATAAAGTTGTTAAGAAAAAGATACGAAAGTGTAAGCTAAAGAAATCCGCACTCAAAACCTTTGAGCTGAGTCTTGACCAATAGAAGCTAGAGCAATCGGCAACAACGTAGATTAGGGGATTTAAGCGCGGTATTCGTGGAATCCGGCTTATTTACCCTTGTCCTTCCATTCTTGTCTCTTGCTTTCACCTCCGGCCAAACCGAACGCCACCGGTCGCGGTTAGGAATCACTGTTACCTTGGTAGGGTAGGGTTCCTAACGGAGCGCTTGCGTAACGTTTGGGCGGAGCTCAAAGGAAAATAACGGGAAAAGGAAATGAGGAAAGAAACCATAACTTACAATATTGTATTTATTCTTAACTACAACATATTACAACCATTCACAAAACGAACCAAAAAGAGCAAAAGAAAAGATAAATAAAGAAAAGAAAAGATTACAAGCAAGTAATTAAAAATGCATGGAATTTAAGTACATGAAAGTAAATGAGCAAGAAATGAAACTAGGAACAATAGAACCCAAAACAAGACATGGGTTCAATAACCAAATCTTAAACTTGCAAGCTCACTTAAGAAGTTGCAAGATCAAGAAAAGGTAAAGAACTCATGGAGAATGAAGCACAAAAGAGAGAACAAAATGATACAACCCCTTGAGATCAATGACCAAAGCTTAAACTTGCAAGCTCACTTAAAAGGTTGCAAGATCAAGTTAAGGTAGAGAGGTCAAGGGGGAAGCTAAGCAAAAAGAATGATACAAAATAACCCTCATCTTCATTTAACATCCACTCAAAAGCTCTCACAACAATTTCATGGAGGAAAGAATGAAGAAGAAGAAGAAGAAGACTAAAAACTAACAAAAAGAGGCATAAGCATCCACTCCTTGGCTTGGCTCAGAACTGGAGTATTTATAGGAGGAGAGTTGAAACCCTAGGGCATCATTCTGACTCAAAATGAATGTACCAATATGCCCCCAGAAAACGACACAGAGAGGAGCCCACATGGCTGAGGTTCCGCGGCCTAAGCCTGCTTATGCCGCGGAACCGCGGCTATAGTAGGGAATTGGGCCGTCTTTTTTTGTGGGGATCCCTGGTTTGATGTTTTCTGCTGTGTGGTATATGACTTTTCTCAGAAACTCTTCACAATTCTTCCAGAATTTCAGTAGATCAAAAGGTGATGTGATGTGGATCTTTTGACATGATTTCCTCGAGTTCCGCGTAGATATGTTGGATCTTGTGTTGACATTGAGCTTTGTGCACGAAAATGACATCGATTTGCCATTTTGTCCCTTAAACTGGTGTGTGGCAACACACGGATAGAGAGCGGAGACCATGTTTTATCTGTTGTTGGCATTAATCCGGAATTTGACGTACGTTTCCATGAATTTCACTGTTTAGAGCTGAGAACTAGTATCCTGTAAATATGTAGAAAACACTGATTAAAAGCACCTGCTTATAAACAAACGAGCGTAAGAATGGGCGGTATAGAATGCAATATTCTGGTATGAACAAATACCCGCAAACTTAACTTTTGCTCGTCCCGAGCAAAACCAATTATTCACAAAAAATTCCTAACCGCACTTTCGCAGGGAACGCAATTGCACTGAGCGTGTGCAACAAGCCGTTAAACCTCTAGGTGTCCCTAGTAGGAGGAGTATTGTCTCCTGAAGGTTTTCAGCGGATACTACCCACAAAATCCCGTCAAGCTAGTTTATAAGTTAACGTTGATTCTACTCCTATAGTTTAGTATCTACGTTGGAAATTCTATCATCCTAACTTAGAAACATCCAACCCTAATGCTTCACACCTCCTTTCTATTTAACCTTAAGTCCTATACGTTCCAAAAAAAAGTTTAGAATGATGTTGGTTCTCCTGAGTTTTCCTTCTAAAGTACGGCCTCAAATCAGGGATTTTTATCAACTTTACAGAAAACATAAGTCTTATCTTTTATTTCTATCTTTTATCAGAACATCGATTGTATACCCCTACGTTTGTGTATATTTTCACCTCTACACTCAAGAATTCAATTCAAGCTATAGTACCCTTACCCTAATACCTAATACTACTTCTTTTCATTAAGGATGGACGGATTTGCTCACACACCTTTCATGCGACTATTAATGCTTCTTGAGGCACTAACGGCTGATTACTGAATGTGTGAGCTTAAAGCGTAAATAGCAGTTTCTAGGTCTTGATTTTATTTATTTATTTTTATTTTCTTTTTTTTTTTCCTTTTTCAAGACCGGATATATTTTTCAATGATGCTCTTTTGGTGTTTAGCTTTAAATACCGTTTTTTCTTTCATACCAGGCTTTCAGGCAAGAGTATTTCTAGGTATTCTCTACTATCCCAAGTTTTAAGGTGCGTGTAAGTGCAGTTTGTAGGGTATATACTTTCTAAATTTGAACTCAAGAAAAGAAACTGTTTTTCAGACTTATCCTTCAGTAAAGCTTCAATACTTTCCCTTCATCTTGACTTAACTCAAGAACTGAACTCAAGATTACCTATTTCTCAAAAAAAAACTGTAAGGACGTATACTTACCAAAGTTAGACAGAATGAGGGTTATTTTTAGGATTTTCAATTCCTAAGCCTAGAATTTAGTTATTTCTAATATATCAACTAAACTTTCAGAATAAAAATCTAAGTTACCCTATTAGCTAACTTGACGACAAAGTTTTTATAATTTTTTTTGGAAAATTTTCGATTTTTGTGGGTTTTTACTAAGGTATGCAAATGCAGAATATACAAATGAATGCGAAGGAAGAAAGCTTACCGAACACACCCCTAAACTTAAACTTGACAGTGCCCTCACTGTCAGGCTACACCAAGAGGGTTAAAATTGTCGGCGCTCTCCAAAAGAAAATTTTATACAAAATAAAATAAAAAAAGAAAAACAAAAATATATATACAAAAAGGTTCCCCCCAAACTTAAGTGAAATAGTGTTTCCACTATTAAGCGTTGAAGTTCAGGATCAGGGGGAAAGAACAGTTTCAAGCTATACAAGGCCTTACACAGGCCAAAAGTGAGCACCAACCATTCAAAGATCTTATCATTATAAATCGGCGATTGGTGAAAGAATGCGTAGAGAAAAGAGATGGAGATTGCGCGAGACCGTATGGAGATAGAAGCGGGAGACGGTCTCGGTATATGAGAAGAAGAATGGCGGAAGGGAGAAAGAAGTGGAATACGAACTTGAGTGTGAAAATGAAGTGAATAGATTAGCACAATATGTGATGAGTGATGTGTAAAGAGTGATTGTGCTAATCTATCAACCCGTCGAGAAATGGGGTCAAATCCCTCAAGATTCGTGAGAAACCATGGGTACGCCGAACTTGGTAAACCAGACATATGAAATGAAAGTGAGACGGTTTCTTGCAAGGTCGGAATGATGGAAAGGATGGAGGTAGGTGATTGAGGAACGTTATCGGTTAAAGGTTCAGGAGGGTGTACACAGTTAATGAAAGGAACAGGATGAATTGGAAAATCCGACTCATCAATTAAAACTGGTTCATCCTCAAAAATATCCTCAAAAGTTTCCTCAAAATTCAGCTTATCCATGCAAATTTCATCAAAATCAAGACGCATATGGGGTTCGGGAAAAACAGTTAATGACTCGGTATGATGAATTGGAGAGAAAAACTCTGCCAAATCTACAGGTTCATCATCCAAAATGTTCCCGGCGTCAATATCCTCAATCAAGTGAAAATCATTATTCTCAGACACCTCAACAAAAGCATGGATATTAATCAATTCAGGTTCTAGAGTGGAGGTGTAGAGGTCAAAAGGATTGGGTGTGGTTTCACTCAAAAAGGACCCTTCACAATCGGGCAAATCAAACACTACAAGGTCACACAACTCATTATCAGTTCTATCTTTAATCAATGAATCGTTTGGAACACTAGATAGACATTCAAAACTGGAGTTGTGGGATTCAAATTGAAACGGGTAGGCTTGATTCGGAAGGGGGTACATCTCACTTTCTCCACTCAAATTCTCAACCTGTCCTACCGCCTCTTCATACATTGGAAAATTTGGAGCTAGTTGAAAACTAGCTACCGGGTCACTAAGTTGTATGAGGGCGGCCATGGACGCATTCAAATCCATCATCTGTTGGTACGACGCTACCCTAAAATCTTCCAAAGACTGTTCCAGACTAGACATGGGTTGTGAAGGGGTTTCAGTAAAAGATTCAAAGTTGTTTGGATACTGAAAACTCCCAAATGGCGGTTCAGAAGCAATGTCTAGGGAAGGTGCAAAAGTCGGGTAGGACTGATAGGAATTGAATGGCTGGACAGGAACAGGATCAACATTTGGATAAGAAGGTGAATGGAATTGTTGATCCCAAGAATCTATAGTGGTGAAAGGAGTGAAAGATCGGCTACAGGATTGTTCAATATGTTCAGCGATGGACAAAGGACGACTTGCAAAAGGGGTATCAACATAAGAGGGTGGGGGAGGTTGAAAAGTTTGATACAAAGTGGATTGCGGAGGGCAAGTGTTTGTCCTAGATGCGTCTATCCGATCTTTCAAAGAGATTTTAGGCATGGAGGGATCGTTCGACGTTCGGCCAAAGCAAGAACCGTAAGAAGTAATGTCTGGTTGTGGGTACCAAAGTTCTGCAAGAGTTTTTCTAGGTGGAGTACCCATGATATGAAGAGAGAAAGAAAGAAAGGAAGAGAAAAGGAGGGGAAAAAGAATGTGATTTTTTTTAGTAAGATATTGACAAAAGAATGAAATATACAAACAAAAAGAATCTGGACAAAAAAAAACAATCACGGCACAAAAATACCGCACACTTAATCGTTCTAGGGTTCACCTAGGTCAACTAGACCTGCTCCAGAACTTGATTGTCGAAGTAAAACTGTGTCGAGAAACGGGCTCAAGATACACTGATCACGAGGCCAGGTAAGTGCAGAGATAAGGGGAGGTTTTCCGACGCTTTCGCGAAGGTCCTTAATTAAATAACCCTTTCTCTTTTGGCGGTTTCGCCGTTAACACTTTTCTAGACACCCCGTAAACAATATACCGTTAAGCGAGATTCTAAACACAGTTAACTTCTCCTAGTGAGCGCGAAGTCCTTAAGGCTTAAAGTCTAATTTCTTTTAAAGTTTGTGCGGGTAAACGTTATGCTCAAGTTCGTGATTTGTGGGCCACGGAAAAGGTGATGAAATCCTTTACCGTGTGTTGTGGGGTTCGCTTGCCCTTAAGTCCGTATTAATGAATGCAATGCGTAATTCAATAAAAATTCTATAAAGAATCAAACAATCGTTTTTTTAGTTTAAGCACGGCACTGCAACAAATACGGGTTAGTCAATTTTTTAGCGTTTGCTAGCGAACTTGCAAAGAATACTGCAAAGAATAGTATATTGGATGCGTCGGATTTAAGAAGAAGGTGTTAGTAAAGTACGTACCGTTAAGTTTTTGGGTTAGGAAACCCCCGTTGAATCAATTCCGGGAAGCTTGAAAAGTTCGCTTGCGCGGGTCAAACTACTCGTATCTTTGGCACTGTACTTCGTAATCACCTTAACCTTGAATGTACACTTTGCCCCCACAATCGCAGTTCGCAAATCCGCAAAAAAATAATCTGCAGAAAATACAGTATAGTGGAATTCACAGAGACGATAAAAGAAAAGAAAAAAGGGTGGAGAAAAAATTGGGCACAGAGGCCTCAATGGGACCGCGGAACCGCCGCACAAGGCACCTTTTAACCGCGGTTCCACGGTCAAAATGTGGACTTGGGGATTTGTCTTTGGTCAACGAACTCCACTTCTTCTCTTCTCCAAAATAAAAACCTCTGTTTTCTTTTTGGATTACTGTACTTGCTCCAGATTAGCCTGCACACTTGCTCACAAAAATTATCAAAAATAACAAAAAGATTTTATTTTATTTTTTTATTTATAAATATATACAAAAAGAATATTAACCCGAATAACAAGAAAGAAAATACGTTACCGTCATCCCCGGCAACGGCGCCATTTAATCGCACGCTTTTGGCGTGTCGAATGTTCAAAGTTCTAAAGTTATAACCGCGATCAGGACGGTGTCGCTATGCAGCTAGCCGGTTGAGCACGGGTCAATCCACAGGGAGATGGTTTTATGTCCGTTCGAGTTTTAGACGAGTCAATAAAGAATGTGTATATGTTTGTTCAATTCTAACCTATGTGTTTTATATGCAAGTATAAAGTTGTTAAGAAAAAGATACGAAAGTGTAAGCTAAAGAAATCCGCACTCAAAACCTTTGAGCCGAGTCTTGACCAATTGAAACTAGAGCAATCGGCAACAACATGGATTAGGGGATTTAAGCGCGGTATTCTTGGAATCCGGCTTATTTACCCTTGTCCTTCCGTTCTTGTCTCTTGCTTTCGCCTCCGGCCAAACCGAACGCAACCGGTCGCGGTTAGGAATCACCGTTACCTTGGTAGGGTAGGGTGCCTAACGGAGCGCTTGCATAACGTTTGGGCGGAGTTCAAAGGAAAATAACGGGAAAAGGAAATGAGGAAAGAAACCATAACTTACAATATTGTATTTATTCTTTACTACAACATATTACAACCATTCATAAAACGAACCAAAAAGAGCAAAAGAAAAGATAAACAAAGAAAAGAAAAGATTACAAGTAAGTAATTAAAAGTGCATGGAATTTAAGTGCATGAAAGTAAATGAGCAAGAAATGAAACTAGGAACCATAGAACCCAAAACAAGACATGGGTTCAATAACCAAATCTTAAACTTGCAAGCTCACTTAAGAAATTGCAAGATCAAGAAAATGCAAAGAACTCATGGAGAATGAAGCACAAAAGAGAGAACAAAATGATACAACCCCTTGAGATCAATGACCAAAGCTTAAACTTGCAAGCTCACTTAAGAGGTTGCAAGATCAAGTTAAGATAGAGAGCTCAAGGGGGAAGCTAAGCAAAAAGAATGATACAAAATAACCCTCATCTTCATTTCACATCCACTCAAAAGCTCTCACAACAATTTCATGGAGGAAAGAATGAAGAAGAAGAAGAAGAAGAAGACTAAAAACTAACAAAAAAGAGGCATAAGCATCCACTCCTTGGCTTGGCTCAGAACTGGGGTATTTATAGGAGGAGAGTTGAAAACCTAGGGCATCATTCTGACTCAAAATGAATGTACCAATATGCCCCCAGAAAACGACACAGAGAGGAGCCCACATGGCTGCGGTTCCGCGGCCTAAGCCTGCTTATGCCGCGGAACCGCGGCTATAGTAGGGAATTTGGCCGTCGTTTTTTGTGGCGATCCCTGGTTTGATGTTTTCTGCTGTGTGGTATATGAATTTTCTCAGAAACTCTTCACAATTCTTTCAGAATTTCAGTAGATCAAAAGGTGATGTGATGTGGATCTTTTGCCATGATTTCCTCGAGCTCCTCATAGATATGTTGGTTCTTGTGTTGACATTGAGCTTTGTGCACGAAAATGACATCGATTTGCCATTTTGTCCCTTAAACTGGTGTGTGGCAACACACGGATAGAGAGCGGAGACCGTGTTTTATCTGTTGTTGGCATTAATCCGGAATTTGACGTACTTTTCCATGAATTTCACTGTTTAGAGCTGAGAACCAGTATCCTGTAAATATGTAGCAAACACTGATTAAAAGCACCTGCCTATAAACAAACGAGCGTAAGAATGGGCGGTATAGAATGCAATATTCTGGTATGAACAAAGCCCGACCAATTTCAATCTTTCCTCGCCGAAGAAAAGATGAAGGACGAGCTGGAAAAAGTGCCCACGGCCGATATCACATTTGGCGATGAAGATCTCCTCCCCGGGACGTGCGAGCATAATCGTCCCCTTTATGTCTCCGGATACTGTCATGATATCAAGATAGGCAAAATCCTGGTTGATAATGGATCTTCCGTCAATCTCCTCAACGTGAGAGTGTTGAAGAAAATCTGCATGAGCGTTCAGCATCTCACTCGCGATAAAATCACCATCTCCGGATTTGACTCCCAATCATCACGGACACTTGGGTCTGTAATATTGACGCTGCGCTTTGGGCTGCTAGTCACTGACATTAAATTTCATGTCATTGACGCCAAAACATGCTACAATGCTTTGCTCGGTAGACCTTGGTTACACGAGTACAACATTATCCCTTCTACACAATATCAATGTATGAAGTATTTCAAGGATGGTCTCGAGTATACCGTAACAGGGGAGTTGAACCCATTTTCCATGAACGAAGTCCGAAAGTACGAAGATGCAAAATACTTCTTACCAGATTTTGAGGACACGGAAAGATGTCACAAACCAAAGAACAAAGCTATCACCACTATTCCGGTCTTCGGGAGTGATACCGAGGAGGAAGAAGAGATGGTTTATTCAGGGCCACCCCAATGCAACAACCCGGGACCGTCCACCCCTATGTTGATCTTTGGCAGCGACTCGGAAGATGAGGTCAATGCTATATTTCCGCTCGGCCGTCAATACAAGCCTTCGCTGGCGATAATCAGAGTTTGAAAATTACCATAGTTCCACAAGAACATTACAATGATCTCGACGCACTTGAAACTTATAGTGTGCAGGAACTGCAAACATTCTACGTCACTCCCAGGCGAACAGATGAAAAGACGATCATATTCTATCGATCCACGGAAACCAAAGTGGAGAAAGAAATTTGGTATGGTGCGGATTCTACACTTGACAGGCTCCAGCCCATCCGTCTGCCCAGATATTACACGGAAAGCTTGAAAAGGCTATTGAAGCGCCAAGGGGTGCCCTTCAGACAGACTACTCGACAAGCTCGATTCTACAACAGGATTTGGGACGTCCCCGAAACTCAGCGAAAGTTGCCCAACGGGAAAATGGAAACGGTCGGCCTTGGATATGTCCAATCCAAGAAACGGGAACGAGTCCATGGTAGCTACGTCATACATGACTTTGATGAAGAAGGAGACGCCCTGTTAGAAGACGCTGACCTTGAACCAAAACGAGATCCTACCATCAAAATGCCGAGTCTGTCGTTTGAAGAACAGATGGACAAGCTAATAAGGGAAGCGGGGCAAAAGGTCCGAGATGACCATAACCGTGAAATGGACATCTACGATAAAGCCAGGATGCAGCGCCTCCTTCAATAGGCCGTGGAGAATGACAATGCTACTCGTTGCCAGCCCGTCATACAAAAGACCCGGCGCAGAGGAAAAAATAAACCAAAGAACGGAAAAAACGTTCGACAGCAGCCAAGCGGGTCTAAGAAGCCACGCGAGAAAGAGTCGAGCAGCCGGGATCCATGCCTTATAAAGAAGATGGGTCGGGAATATTCTTTTCCCCAAGATAAGACAAAGAAGATATTCAATCTCGTCGTAAAGCATCAAATGATGACACTCCCGGAGTCTAAGAACCCCGAGAAAGCGAACGAGGTCTCTCACCCAGACTATTGCTCCTATCACCGGGCAATAAGGTATCCACTCGAAGACTGCTTCACCTTCAAGAACTGGGTCGAAGACCAATATCAACAAGGCAGGTTCGCTCTATCCAGCAGTTGGAGGGTAAGCCCGCCACAGAAGCATGAACCGAAAGCGACGCGTATAACGAGAGTAGAACCATATCAACATCAATCTTGGAAATGATCTTGTATCTGCCACGTGATAACACTGTCAGAAGAAGAGCCTAAGAATACGGATGACCTCCCCTGGTGCTTCGAAAACGATGATGACGAGGTAATCTCAGAGTTTCCACCGGCGCCAAAAGAGCTGGAAGATGGAATACATACTACTGCAGATAACCTAAAGAAAATTGATTTGGGGACGGCAAGTGACCCGCGGCCGATGTTCGTCAGTGAGCTGTTGTCTGAAGAAAGGGCGGCTATGCTAAAGGACGTGCTCATGAAGCATAGAGATTTCTTTGCATGGAACTATTCAGAGATGCCGGGACTTGATCCAGAGATTGCTGTCCACAGATTGGCGATTTCTCCAGACGTCAAACCGATCAAACAAGCACCGAGAAGAATGCGGCTCGAGCTTGAGATGAGCATCAACGCCGAGGTCAAGAAGATAATCGACTCTAGCTTCATCCAAGAGGTTCGGTATCCTGACTGGATCGCCAACATCGTCCCGGTGATGACGAAAAATAGGACGGTGCGCATATGTGTGGACTTTCGGGATCTTAATAAAGCCTGTGTGAAGGACGACTTCCCAGTACCGGTTACCGAGCTGATGATAGATAACACATCCACTCGCGAAGTCTTCTCCTTCATGGACGGATCATCAGGATACAATCAGATAAAGATGCATCCTGAGGACCAGAAGTATACTGCTTTTCGAACCCCTTTGGGCATATTTTGCTATAAGGTGATGCCTTTCGGTCTAAAGAGCGCCGGTGCCACCTATCAGAGGGCCATGACGAAAATTTTCGATGACCACATACATGAAATCGTCGAATGCTATATCGACGACCTCGTAGTTAAATGTAACACCCGAGCCCAATACTACTATTTTTCTGTTACTGGTTGAGCGTTAGATATTACTCATTTCATTTAGCTTGCCTGTTTGACACTTGCCGTGAAATTTTATCTGGCTAAGTCATTTCTGCATATAACAAATTTTAGCACCTAAAGTAAAATAAAAAAATATCTATCTTGGCCTACTCGTCGCCCCTAGCCGCGTGGTAGCGTCCGTGCATCGAGTTCTCGTCCCGTTCGGTGAAACGGGCGAGTTTGGACGACTACGCGCGCGTACAGGTGGCCGACTTGGGGGTTTGCTTTTTAATCATAAAACATTTCATTTTAAAATTTGGAACCCGCTTAAAATCCTATTATTTAAATTTCAAATTTTTGGACCCAACCCGGGCGCGATTTGGAAATGTTTCATTTAGCGCCAAAATCCCAAATTAATAAAATATTCGAAACTATATATATATATTCATAATCTTATTCACTGTTACGTTAATAATCTTTTAAATCTTTTTAACCATTTAACATCTTTCCCTGGCCAATTAGAGTGGGTTTAAACCCCCCGTGGGCCCCTCCATTATCCCTCTCTCTCTATCTCTCGTATCTATCTCTCTCTCTCTACCTTTCTCTATCTCTCTCTCTCTCTCTAACCCTCTCTTTATCTTCCCTATATAAATACTCCTCCCCCTTCATATTTTCCGAGAACAGAAGCTAAACCCCATCGTGAGAACCCAACGACCTAACCCTAGCCGCCTCGTCACCGTCGCCGCCGCAGCCCCGACGCCGGTGCCAACGCCACCGTCGCCCTCGCCTCCGCCTCCTCTTCCCAACCTCAACATCTTCTCCTTCTCCCCCGTGCGCCCTGTGCAGCCGCGATCGCTGCAGTTCCCTGCAGCAACCTCCTCATCGTCGCCTTCCGTGCTGCCGACCAGCACCTCGCCGTGGTTCCCTCACCACCACTCTCCTCCTCCCGGTGCACCCCCTGACCAGAATAGCGACCCCGGCTACCCCCGCGATTTTCCCTGTGCTGCCTGAGACGTCGCCGGCGACCCCTGCGCCGCCCCTGGCCGTCACCGACGAGCCCCAACCACCTCTAGACACCTTGTAGGTATGCCCCTCCACCTTTCCTTTCCTCTAATCTTCTTTAAGAACTGTAAACAGCCGCTAGAATTTTGCAGATCGCCGGAGACGCCGTCCTCGCCATCGTCGCAAATACCCTCTGGACCAGTGAGTATTTTCCCCCATCATCTTCTTCTCTGGTCTTTTCCTTATTTCCAAGTCTATGCCCGCTTGAAACCCTGTTTACTGTTTTGTGCTCGCCGGAATCCGGCCGTACCGGCGACGTGTTCCGACGATCCAGCGGAGTGCTCTGACCCGTGAGGTCCCTTGGTTCGTCGTTTGGGTTCAATCCGTGAACCGTGCGTCCGTCGCGTGTTTCCCGCCGACGTTACGTTCCGTTTTTCCCGGTTCGCGACCCGTCGAGGCAAGTATCACTTGCTACATGCTATACTATACATTTATATATGTTTTAACTCATTAAACCTGCAAAACTTAACTTGGTATAGTCATTTCTCATTTGGTTGCAATATGACATATATCATTTTACAGTTAACAGAACATTTACAGTTTGCCAATTTAACACTGATAACTAAGTTTACATGTTAATCACATTTTACTGTTTAATAGATGATAGCCCTTACACATGTAGTTCTATTATATTCGGACATTCGTATTCAAAGGCTTGATATAACTGTATTGCATTATCATTGACTATTGCACCGCTAAGGGTGCTCAAAACCGTTAATATAATAAAACGGCTGCACTGTATTACTGCACTCTTGTGATTGAATGAAACTATCGATTGTTGTTTAACTCATTGCTTATTTCCTACTGTTATTACCCTGTTCGATTATATATCTGTTTGTGAGCACACCCACGATATTGTTACATCTTGACTTGACATTGTTACACATTGTATATATTGATATACCTGACATGTACCGTATACTGTTGACTTGACCTGTTGTACCATGACCCGACCCGTTACCTGTTCTTGTGTCTAATGCCAACAAACCTGACATGTAGTCCTCATGGACCATTCCTGTTGTCTATCCAGACAAACCTGCTTTTACCTGATCCTGTGTTGGCATTAGTTCTTGATTACTGAATACCTGACCTGACATACATAACTTGGGGGTATGGGGAAACCAAAGGTGAAACCGACTTGTAACTCAACAGTTCGATACCTGTTCTGATCAGTCTTACGGGCTCGGCCAGCCCCGGAGGGATGATGCTGACATCACTCGCCCATCCTGCTACTTGTTACTGCCTAGCGGCACGTCTCGGATTCAGCCCCGAGAATCTTGACCGTGGTCCCGGGCACGCACGGGATACTATTGAGTTACATCGACGATTCATCAAATTGATTTCAAAGACTTTAGACTAGGAAACCCGATAGAACAGTTTAGTTACCCACTGCACATTACCCTGCATCGCTTGTTTCATATTACTGCTTTATTCATGTTTAGTTCTGCATTCCCTGCTACACTGTTCATATTTTATTACTTGATGACATAACGCGCTGACGTCTGGGTTTTGCATGGCCCAGATTCCGTACCGCTGTTGCAGTCCGAGCAGGAGTACTTCAGCCAGCAGGCTGAGCTGTGAGTTCAGTAGTAGTTAGTTTTATTTCCTGCATTTATTTCCGGATGTGAGCCCGCATTATGGGACACACTTTTCAGTTATTTGTATTAGATCATTGCTTCCGCATTTATTTATTATTGACTCCTGTTATTCTGGATTATGGACATGTTTTTAGATAGTTTTATGTTGTTCTTGATATCTCTACAGCCGTAATGTGACTGTGGATGGATACTTCCTACCCATAGGTAGCATGGTTGGCTATGTCACGTGCCCAATCTAGCGTACTCTGGGAAGCGGGGCGTGACATGGTTCTTTTGGTATCAGAGCCATAGGTTAGTTGGGTTGATTCTTTTGTAGTTGGGTATTGTACCCAATACACGAATCAGAATACCCGTGTTTAGGAAACATGTCCTGCCACTTTGCCATTTACCATTCTTGAATCACATTCTTCCTGATTATATCTTTTACGACGTGCAAACTTACTTTGCATGTCGACTCGAAAACCTAATTTCTTGTTATCCCTAGGACTTAGGCGACTCGGGTGGAGTTAAGTAATTGTGGCTATGATACCGCGGCATAGTTACAATGCGGTACTCTATTCAAGTATCTTGGAGTTCTAGTCTTGATCTATATTCAAAATCTATCATCATGCTAATGTTGGGTATTTTGAGTTTAGGATTATGGCCGGTAAGAAATTGAAGACATACCAGAGGCGTGTGGACGAAGCCGCCATGCTTGGAGTAATAAGAGGAATGCTGGAAAATCAGAAGAGGCATACTGAGCTGATCCAGCAGCAAGCAGATTCATTTCAGGAAGGTTTGCAGATCGTTCGGCAGTCTGTAAACAACGATGGAGCTAAACCAGTTGACCGAGTAGGGACCGTGGCAGATTTCAGACGTTTGGGTCCGACTACATTCACTGGTTTGGAGGAGCCGTTGCCAGCCGAGCAGTGGCTTGTCGACACGGAGAATTTGCTGATTGCAGCACAGATTCCAGAGGACAAAAGAGTTGATGTGGTGCGCATTCAGCTAGTGGATTACGCTCGAGAGTGGTGGCTTGTGGAAGAGACCCGCTTGCCCAAGCCGATCAGTTGGGCAGAGTTTTCTAAGAGTTTCCTGGAGAAGTTCTTCCCGCGGACTGCACGAGAGGAAATGGAAGAGAAATTTATTGGGCTGAGGAAGAATGGAGCACCCATGGACGTGCATATAGCAGAGTAGACGAGACTCAGTAGATTCGTTGGACCTTTAGCTGCCAACGATGCAGACAGCAGTTGCGGTAAGGAAGCAGTTCTGTCGGGCCAGTCAAGTTTAGGGCTAGGCCGACAAACAATAATCTTGCAGCAATGGAAGTTGTTAGTGGTGAAGAGCCGGCGGTTGTTCGCGATTTTATGGACGTATTTGAAGTTACACCGGGTTTACCGCCGAAGCGAGATGTGGAGTTCGCAATTGACCTTATTACTGGTGCAGCGCCAGTATCTAAAGCGTATTATCCAATGGCGCCAGTGGAATTGGAAGAAGTTAAGAAGCAGGTTGTTGAATTGCTTGAGAAGGGTTGGATCCGAAGCAGTAACTCGCCTTGGGGAGCTCCAGTTCTTCTAGTAAAGAAGAAGGATGGCACCAGAAGGATGTGCATCGATTATCGAGAACTAAACCGGGTAACTATTAAGAAAAAGTACCCGATCCCTCGCATTGGAGAACTTTTTGAGCAGCTTAGTGGCGCGAGGGTATTCTCGAAACTGGATTTGCGATCCGGATATCATCAGGTCCGAGTGAAAGCAGAAGATATTTGCAAGACGGCGTTTCGAACTCGGTATGGACATTACGAGTACCTAGTGATGCCCTTCGGAGTAACGAATGCGTCGGCAGTATTTATGGACTTGATGAACCGAATCTTTTCACCGTTCTTGGACCAGTTTATTGTGGTATTCATTGACGATATTCTGGTTTACTCGAAGAGTTTTGAGGAGCATGCTGAACATTTGAAGATCGCACTGCAGATATTGAGACAGGAGAAATTGTATGCGAAGATGAGTAAGTGCGAATTTTGGCTGGAGGAAGTGAAGTTTCTGGGGCATGTTGTGTCGGGCGATGGAATCGCCGTCGATCCCGAAAAGATTGCAGCAGTTCAAGATTGGCTGATTCCAAAGAATATAGCTAAGATAAGAAGTTTCCTTGGTTAGCCGGATATTACAGGAGATTTGTGGAGAACTTCGCTCGTCTGGCAGAACCGTTGACCAAGCTTACGCGCAAGGAGGTACCTTTTGTATGGACGGATAAGTGTGCGTTAGCTTTTGAGACGTTGAAGCAGAAGTTGATAACCGCCCCGATTCTGACCGTGCCAGACAATTCCGGAGGATTGGTGATTCACAGCGACGCATCTGGAAAAGGATTGGGATGTGTTTTGATGCAGCATGGGAAGGTCGTAGCATACGCATCAAGACAACTGAAGACCCATGAGAAGAATTATCCAACTCATGACTTGGAACTTGCGGCTGTGATCTTCGCTTTGAAGATTTGGAGACACTACCTTTTGGGCGAGAGAGTCGAAGTTTTTATAGATCACAAGAGTTTGAAGTATGTGTTCACTCAGAAGGAGTTGAATATGAGGCAGCGTAGATGATTGGAGCTGATGGCCGACTACGACCTTGATCTTAAGTACCATCCGGGAAAGGTTAACGTCGTGCCGGATGCGCTTAGTCGGTTACCAGCAATTCAGGTGTTAACTACGCAGAGGGAGATCATTACAGATTTTCGAAGATTTGACTTGGAAGTTGTGCTACCGCGTTCTACGGGACAGTTGATGCAATTGCAAGTACAGTCGTCTTTGATTGAGAAAATTAAAGCAGCACAATCGCAGGATCCTAGACTGCAAAGGTTTCGAGAGCAGGTTGAAGCCGGACTACGAACAGATTTACTGGTCCACGAAGATGGTTCGTTGAGGTATGGTAGCCGTTTGTGTGTGCCAAAGGGAGATTTTCGTGAAGAGCTTATGAAGGAGGCACACAGTTCAGCTTATTTTGTACATCCAGGAGGCACCAAGATGTACCGAGATATTCGACAGCATTTCTGGTGGGAAGGCATGAAACGGGAGATTGCTCGCTTTGTGGCTAAGTGCTTGGTGTGTCAGCAAGTTAAGGCTGAACATCAAAGGGTTGCTGGTTTATTACAACCACTTCCGATTCCTCAGTGAAAGTAGGAACATATAACCATGGATTTCGTGACGGCTTTACCGCGGAGTCCAAAGGGCAACAATGCAGTATGGGTAATTGTCGATCGGTTGACCAAGCTGCTCACTTTATTCCTTTCCGGGTTGGTCAATCAACAGAGACGTTGGCAGAGCGGTACATGTAGGAGATTGTAAGATTGCATGGTGTACCGGTGAGCATCGTGTCCGATCGGGACACTCGGTTCTTATCACACTTCTGGAGGAGTTTACAGGAAAGTTTGGGGACTCGATTGAAGTTTAGCACAGCTTATCATCCTCAAACTGATGGTCAGTCGGAGAGAACGATCCAAACTCTTGAAGACATGTTGAGAGCAAGCATGTTGGACTTCAAGGGTTCGTGGGAGGATCACCTACACTTGGTGGAGTTTTCTTACAACAACAGTTTCCAAGCAACTATTCAGATGGCTCCGTTTGAAGCTCTGTATGGTCGTAAGTGCCGTTCACCTGTTTGTTGGGATGATGTTGGTGAACGAAGATTATTGGGACCAGATTTGGTGGTACAGACGGTTGAGAAGGTTAACACAATCAGAAAGTTTATAAAGGCAGCTCAAGACAGACAGAAGAGTTGGGCTGACACGTCAAGAAGACCTCTAGAGTTCGCCGTGGGTGAGTTGGTATTCTTGAAGATATCACCGACTAGAGGGGTGATTCATTTTGGGAGTCAAGGAAAGCTTAGTCCTCGATTCGTTGGACCCTTCGAGATATTGGAGCGCATTGGAGAGGTAGCGTACCGTTTGGCGTTACCGCAATCCTTGGCGGGTATGCGATGTGTTTCATGTATCTCAACTACGAAGGTATGCTCGAGATGAAACACACGTCTCGGATCATTCGGAGTTAACAGTACGGGAAGACCTAACTTTTGAGGAGCGACCGGTTGAAATCATGGATCGAAAGGAAAAAGGTTCTTAAGAACAAAGTTATTCCCCTTGTGCTCGTTTCTTGGGGTAATCGATCGCATGGAGAGTTCACTTGGGAGCGAGAAGATGAGATCCGGCAGAAGTTTCCTCACCTTTTCCTGTAGTTTTCTATCTTGTATTCTTGGAATTTCGAGCACGAAATTCTTTTTGTAGTTGGGTATAATGTAACACCCGAGCCCAATACTACTATTTTTCTATTACTGGTTGAGCGTTAGATATTACTCATTTCATTTAGCTTGCCTGTTTGACACTTGCCGTGAAATTTTATCTGGCTAAGTCATTTCTGCATATAACAAATTTTAGCACCTAAAGTAAAATAAAAAAATATCTATCTTGGCCTACTCGTCGCCCCTAGCCGCGTGGTAGCTTCCGTGCATCGAGTTCTCGTCCCGTTCGATGAAACGGGCGAGTTTGGACGACTACGCGCGCGTACAGGTGGCCGACTTGGGGGTATGCTTTTTAATCATAAAACATTTCATTTTAAAATTTGGAACCCGCTTAAAATCCTATTATTTAAATTTCAAATTTTTGGACCCAACCCGGGCGCGATTTGGAAATGTTTCATTCAGCGCCAAAATCCCAAATTAATAAAATATTTGAAACTATATATATATATTCATAATCTTATTCACTGTTATGTTAATAATCTTTTAAATCTTTTTAACCATTTAAAATCTTTCCCTGGCCAATTAGAGTGGGTTTAAACCCCCCGTGGGCCCCTCCATTATCCCTCTATCTCTCTATCTCTCGTATCTATCTCTCTCTCTCTACCTTTCTCTATCTCTCTCTCTCTCTAACCCTCTCTCTCTCTTCCCTATATAAATACTCCTCCCCTTTCATATTTTCCGAGAACAGAAGCTAAAACCCATCCCGAGAACCCAACGACCTAACCCTAGCCGCCTCGTCACCGTCGCCGCCGCAGCCCCGACGCCGGTGCCAACGCCACCGTCGCCCTCGCCTCCGCCTCCTCTTCCCAACCTCAACATCTTCTCCTTCTCCCCCGTGCGCCCTGTGCAGCCGCGATCGCTGCAGTTCCCTGCAGCAACCTCCTCGTCGTCGCCTTCCGTGCTGCCGACCAGCACCTCGCCGTGGTTCCCTCACCACCACTCTCCTCCTTCCGGTGCACCCCCTAACCAGAACAGCGACCCCGGCTACCCCCGCGATTTTCCCTGTGCTGCCTGAGACGTCGCCGGCGACCCCTGCGCCGCCCGTGGCCGTCGCCGACGAGCCCCAACCACCTCTAGACACCTTGTAGGTATGCCCCTCCACCTTTCCTTTCCTCTTATCTTCTTCAAGAACTGTAAACAGCCGCTAGAGTTTTGCAGATCGCCGGAGACGCCGTCCTCGCCGCCATCGATCTCGCCGTCGTCGCAAATACCCTCTGGACCAGTGAGTATTTTCCCCCATCATCTTCTTCTCTGGTCTTTTCCTTATTTCCAAGTCTATGCCCGCTTGAAACCCTGTTTACTGTTTTGTGCTCGCCGGAATCCGACCGTGCCGGCGACGTGTTCCGACGATCCAGCGGAGTGCTCTGACCCGTGAGGTCCCTTGGTTCGTCGTTTGGGTTCAATCCGTGAACCGTGCGTCCGTCGCGTGTTTCCCGCCGACGTTACGTTCCGTTTTTCCCGGTTCGCGACCCGTCGAGGCAAGTATCACTTGCTACATGCTATACTATACATTTATATATGTTTTAACTCATTAAACCTGCAAAACTTAACTTGGTATAGTCGTTTCTCATTTGGTTGCAATATGACATATATCATTTTACAGTTAACAGAACATTTACAGTTTGCCAATTTAACACTGATAACTAAGTTTACCTGTTAATCACATTTTACTGTTTAATAGATGATAGCCCTTACACATGTAGTTCTATTATATTCGGACATTCGTATTCAAAGGCTTGATATAACTGTATTGCATCATCATTGACTATTGCAACGCTAAGGGTGCTCAAAACCGTTAATATAATAAAACGGCTGCACTGTATTACTGCACTCTTGTGATTGAATGAAACTGTCGATTGTTGTTTAACTCATTGCTTATTTCCTACTGTTATTACCCTGTTCGATTATATATCTGTTTATGAGCACACCCACGATATTGTTACATCTTGACTTGACATTATTACACATTGTATATATTGATATACCTGACATGGTACCGTATACTGTTGACTTGACCTGTTGTACCATGACCCGACCCGTTACCTGTTCTTGTGTCTAATGCCAACAAACCTGACATGTAGTCCTCATGGACCATTCCTGTTGTCTATCCAGACAAACCTGCTTTTACCTGATCCTGTGTTGGGATTAGTTCTTAATTACTGAATACCTGACCTGACATACATAACTTGGGGGTATGGGGAAACCAAAGGTGAAACCGACTTGTAACTCAATAGTTCGATACCTGTTCTGATCAGTCTTACGGGCTCGGCCAGCCCCGGAGGGATGATGCTGACATCACTCGCCCATCCTGCTACTTGTTACTGCCTAGCGGCACGTCTCGGATTCAGCCCCGAGAACCTTGACCGTGGTCCCGGGCACGCACGGGATACTATTGAGTTACATCGACGATTCATCAAATTGATTTCAAAGACTTTAGACTAGGAAACCCGATAGAACAGTTTAGTTACCCACTGCACATTACCCTGCACCGCATGTTTCATATTACTGCTTTATTCATGTTTAGTTCTGCATTGCCTGCTACACTGTTCATATTGTATTACTTGATGACATGACGCGCTGACGTCTGGGTTTTGTATGGCCCAGATTCCGTACCGCTGTTGCAGTCCGAGCAGGAGTACTTCAGCCAGCAGGCTGAGCTGTGAGTTCAGTAGTAGTTAGTTTTATTTCCTGCATTTATTTCCGGATGTGAGCCCGCATTATGGGACACACTTTTCAGTTATTTGTATTGGATCATTGCTTCCGCATTTATTTATTATTGACTCCTGTTATTCTGGATTATGGACATCTTTTTAGATAGTTTTATGTTGTTCTTGATATCTCTACAGCCGTAATGTGACTGTGGATGGATACTTCCTACCCACAGGTAGCATGGTTGGCTATGTCACGTGCCTAATCTAGCGTACTCTGGGAAGCGGGGCGTGACATTAAAAGCAAATCATACGAGGAACATTTAGAGCATCTGAAGATCGTGTTTCAGCGCCTTCGGAAGTACAACTTGAAGATGAACCCTCTCAAATGCGCGTTCGGAGTTTCCTCGCGCAAGTTCCTGAGATTCGTTGTCCGACACCGAGGCATCGAAATAGACCCGTCGAAGATCAAAGCGATCATGGAAATGCCACCGCCAAGGACTCTCAAGCAACTACGGTCTCTCCAAGGAAAGCTCGCGTATATCCGGCGGTTCATAGCTAACATCTCCGGAAAATACCGTCCCTATAGTCACCTAGTGAAGAAGGGAACTCTGTTCGTTTGGGATCGCAAATGCCAAAGCGCACTAGACGAAATCAAGCAATATCTGCAGAATCCACCTGTATTGGCTGCTCCCGTTAAAGGAAAACCTCTCGTCTTATATACGACCGCCCTCGAAGGTTCCTTAGACGCGCTGTGGGCACAAGAGAACGATCAAGGGAAAGAGAGAGCCCTTTATTATCTGAGTCGAGTTCTCCTGGGGGCAGAAAGCAATTACTCTCCCATTGAAAAAAACTGCCTGGCGTTGATCTTCACGATAACGAAGCTCAGACACTATGCATTGGCACATGAGGTCCATCTCATATCAAAGGTAGATCCTCTCAAGTATTTGATGTCAAAGGCCATATTAACGGGACGGCTCGCTAAATGGGCCCTGCTCTTGATGGAGTTCTCGATAACTTATCGACCCCTCAAGGCAGTGAAAGGCTAGGCCATCGCCGACTTCCTCGCTAAACATCCGATACCTACCGACTCTCTCCTGAACTGCGAATTGCCGGACGAACATGCATTTGACACGATCGACGGGGAAAGAAGAGAGAATGGTACCCGGTGGGAACTCTATTTTGACGGAGCATCTTCTATGAAGAAGCGCAAACAAAGCACCCCTATAATCAAATCAGGGGTAGGCCTCATCTTTGTGACTCCACAAGGAGGGTTAATGCGCTTTTCCTTCTCCTTAACAGAGCCGAGGACGAACAATGAAGCCGAATATGAAGCTTTGATAGCAGGTCTCGAGATCGCTATCGACATGGGAATTGAAAACCTCCTCATATACGGAGACTCCTAACTGATCGTTAGTCAAGTAAACGGCGACTATCAAACGTGCAAACCAGAGTTGGTAAAGTACGGTGAGAAAGTAAAGCAACTGCTGACTTAAATTCCTTCCTACACCTTGGAAAGCATACCGCGTGCGGAAAATAGCAAAGCGGATGCGTTATCCAAACTCGCTAAAGAACTGGCTAACGAAAACCTCGATGACGTGAGGATCATTGTGCAGAGCCGTCGGGTTCTTACACTGGCGGAAATATCTCCGGAGTCGTCCGAAGAAAAGGGAGCGACCGAGCAAATAGCTCTGCAAATGAAAGACCAGGAAAAGGCTGATGATTGGAGAGAAGTCTTTATAGACTACTTCAAATCCCGTCGAACACCCGAAGATGCATCCTCGAGACATCAGCTCACGAAACGAGCTCTTTCTTTTGCCTTCGTCAATGATACTCTGTACAAGAGGTCATTTGATTCTCTGTGGTTAAGATGCCTGGGACCTGAAGAAGCAAAAAGAGTCGTTCAAGAAACTCAAGACAGACTTTGCGGTTCTCACCAAGCTGGCCCGAAGATGAAGCTGAAGATCAAACGGATGGGCTACTATTGGCCCACGATGATCCAAGACTGCCTCGAATATGCGAAGCAGTGCCACTCGTGCCAGATTCACGGGGACTTTATCCACCAGCATCCAAATCCGCTACACCCAACGGTGGCTAGCTGGCCATTTGAGATGTGGGGAACTGACATAATCGGCCCCATCGAACCAGTATCGT
This sequence comes from Agapanthus africanus, assembly GCA_030015575.1. NCBI lineage: Eukaryota > Viridiplantae > Streptophyta > Magnoliopsida > Asparagales > Amaryllidaceae > Agapanthus > Agapanthus africanus. The sequence goes on from CM057343.1 coordinate 519,725,343, forward strand.
CCAGAGGACATCGATTCATTTTGGCGATAACTGATTACTTCTCCAAGTGGGCAGAAGAAGTACCGCTGAGGGAAGTGAAGACGGAGAATATCCTCCATTTCTTCAAGACGCACGTCATTTATTGGTTTGGCACTCCGCGACGGATTATCTCCGATAACGGGCCAGCCTATAGAAGCCACAAGATCAGCCGCTTCGCAAAACAACATAACATAGACTAGAAATATTCATCGGTCTATAATCCCTAAGCTAATGGTCTAGCTGAGGCTTTTAACAAGACCTTGACGAAGATCGTGAAAAATACGGTGTCTCGAAATAAGAGGGGCTGGCACGAGAGACTGCATGAAGCTTTCTGGGCGTATCGAACTACGTTCAAAACGGCCACGAACACAATGCCATATGCATTGGTATTCGGCACAGAAGCGGTACTCCCCTTCGAGATAGAGTTAACCTCTCTACGAGTGGCAGTTTACTACGAGCTAACAGACGAAGAAAATGCTCACCTTTGGCTTGAGGAGCTCGATGCCCTTGATGAAACCCGGCTCATGGCGCAACAAAATCCGGAGGCTTATAAACCAAAGATAACGCGCTCATATGAGAGATTGACTAGGCCGAGAACATTCTGCCAGGGCGAACTCATGCTAGTGGTCAAAAGACCTATGATCCCTAATCGTGCCAAACGGAGGAAATTCGAGCCGAACTATGAAAGCCCGTATATCAAAGACAAAGTTTACCAGGGTAGAGCATATCTACTTATAGACATGCATGGTGAAAGACCTTTCAGGACAATAAACGGTCGCTTCCTAAAAAAATACTACGCCTGACGAGTCATGGCCTAGGTCAATGATAGATGACGACGCCTATGTCCGCTCGCTATCTTCCTAAGCCTAAACTCTGTAAGTAGTAGCCGGCTTCCTTTTCTTGGACCGAAACGTCCTTAAACTAACAATGGACCACTATGTCGTAAAACTGGCGACGGAACGAAACGTCCTTAAACTAACATTAGACCACTATGTCCTAAAACTGGCTGTTGACCGAGACGTCGATAAACTACTGTGGACCGCAGCATCCCAAGGCTGACAAAAAAAATATAAAATAAAAAAAAAAAGAAAAAGGTATGTCCATAAGCAAAATGGGCACGGATGAAAACCCAAAAGGGCTCCGTGAGTAAAAACAGCAGGGCTACTGGCGAGTTTTGTGAAAACCCGAAAGGGCGCAATCTCGTGAAAAGACACTTGCAAGGTCCTCTCAACCTTGTGAGGAGAAACCACCTGCGTGAGATCCTTACGACTCACAAGGGAGCAACACACTTAGGGATCTCCACGATTCCTAAGGAGAAACTACACTTGTGAGATCGTCACGACTCATAAGAAGAACCCTCCTATGAGACCCTCACGGCTCATAAAATTCAAAAGTCTTAAGCTACAGGGATCTGGACCTGTTCTTAAGCCATCACAACCTCCAATTTTGCCCTACAAATGGTTCAATATTGACCCTTGTATACAATCCACGGGCGCGAATAAACATTTCCCTAACAAATTCCCATCCGTGACTAGGGATATGTTTGTACAGTGAACAGCCCTCGTAAGTCCTCTCGACTTATAAGGAGAAAGCATTCTTGTAAGATCCTTACAACTTATAAGAGACCACACACTTAAGAATCCTCACAATTCTTAAGGAGAAAACGCACCTACGAGATCCTCACGACTTGTAGGGAGAAATACCTTTATGAGGCCCTTACGGCTCATGAAGTCAAAAGCCTTAGTCGACAGGATCTTAACCCTGTTTGCTAAGCCACCTTTGTTCGACATCGACAGAGACAAATAATGATTCGCTCCTAGCAATGTCCCAGTTGCAGCGGTGCTGATGCCGAAATTGGTGTCTAATTCCAAGCTTGCTGGGAAAAGCCAGCGAACCACACATGCATACGAAATAGCCGAAATGATGGGGCAACTTGCAACAAAATCAGCAAGTAAAAATGTATGCATGCGAAATAGCCGAAATGATTGGGCAACTCGCAATAAAAAGCAGCGAGTAAAAATAAAACAAATAGCCGAAATGATTGGGCACAGCGAAAAATAGCCGAAATGATTGGGCAATCGCAACCTTCGTGATATAAAAGCTGAAATGATAAAGCATCGCGGAAAGAAAAAATATATAAAATGAAACCTTTTGCCCTACAGGCGATATCACATCAATCCCTGTATACAATCCAGGGGCACAAACAAAGAAGGAATCACACCTTCCCTCCCCAGGCTCCATCAGAAGAAGAAGCAAAATCTCAATGGTTCACAGACAGTCTGGAAATCATCTCAATATCCGTCTCATTTCAACAGACACGACATCAACAAATCGGAGCTGCGGCAAAATTCCCAGTTCCATGACTCGACGATGCACAAACAACCGAGAGTCAACCTTTCCTGGTCACGTGGAACATGGCCTATGTCAATCCTGACCCCGTGGAAAACGTCCAGAGCGGATCCTGGTCCTCGCAGAACACGGCTATGTCAATCAGACCCCATGGGAAGCATCCAGAGCAAATTCCTGGTTATGTGGAACACGGCCTATGTCAATCCTGACCCCGTGGGAAACATCCAGTGCGGATCCTGGTCCTCGCAGAACACGGCTATGACCCCATGGGAACCATCCAGAGCAAATTCCTGGTCACGTGGAACGTGGCTTATATCAATCCTAACCCCGTGGGAAACGTCCAGAGAGGAGCCTAGTCCTTGCAGAACACGGCTATGACCCCGTGGGAAGCATCCAGAGCAAATTTCTGGTCATGTGGAATACGGCCTATATCAATCAGACCCCATGGGAAGCATCCAGAGCAAATTCCTGGTCATGTAGAACACGGCCTATATCAATCCTGACCCCGTGGGAAACGTCCAGAGCGGATCCTTGTCCTCGCAGAACACGGCTACGACCCCGTAGGAAGCATCCAGAGCAAATTCCTGGTCACGTGGAACGCGGCTTATGTCAATCCTGACCTGTGGGAAACGTCCAGAGCGGAGCCTGGTCCTCGCAGAACACGGCTATGACCCCGTGGGAAGCATCCAGAGCAAATTCCTGGTCACGTGGAACGCGGCTTTTGTCAATCCTGACCCCGTGAGAAATGTCCAGAGCGGAGCCTGGTCCTCGCAGAACACGGCTATGACCCCGTGAGAAGCATCCAGAGAAAATTCCTGGTCACGTGGAACACGGCCTATGTCAATCCTGACCCTGTGAAAAACGTCCAGAGCGGAGCCTGGTCCTCGCAGAACACGGCTATGACCCCGTAGGAAGCATCCAGAGCAAATTCCTGGTCATGTGGAATACGGATTATGTCAATCCTGACCCCGTGGGAAACGTCCAGAGCGAATCCTGGTCCTCACAGAACACGGCTATGCCAATCAGACCCCGTGGGAAGCATCCAGAGCAAATTCCTGGTCACGTGGAACACGACCTATGTCAATCCTAACCCCGTGGGAAACGTCCAGAGAGGATCCTGGTCTTTACAGAACACGGCTACGACCCCATGGGAAGCATCCAGAGAAAATTCCTGGTCACGTGGAACATGGCTTATGTCAATCCTGACCCCGTGGGAAACGTCCAGAGCAGAGCCTGGTCCTCGCAGAACACGGCTATGACCCCGTGGGAAGCATCCAGAGCAAATTCCTGGTCACGTGGAACGCGGCTTATATCAATCCTGACCCCGTGGGAAATGTCCAGAGCGGAGCCTAGTCCTCGCAGAACACGGCTATGTCAATCAGACCCCATGGGAAGCATCCAGAGCAAATTCCTGGTCACGTGGAACGCGGCTTATGTCAATCCTGACCCCATGGGAAACGTCCAGAGTAGAGCCTGGTCCTCGCAGAACACGGTTATGACCCCGTGGGAAGTATCCAGAGCAAATTCCTGGTCACGTGGAACACGGCTTATGTCAATCCTGACCCCGTGGGAAACGTCTAGAGCGGAGCCTGGTCCTCGCTGAACACGGCTATGACCCCGTGGGAAGCATCCAGAGAAAAATTTCTGATCACGTGGAACACGGTCTATGTCAATCCTGACCTCGTGGGAAACGTCCAGAGCGGAGCCTGGTCCTCGCAGAACACGGCTATGTTAATCAGACCCCGTGGGAAGCATCCAGAGAAAAATTTCTGATCACGTGGAACACGACCTATGTTAACCCTGACCCCATGGGAAACGTCCAGAGCGGATCCTGGTCCTTGCAGAACATGGCTATGTCAATCCTGACCCCGTGAGAAGCGTCCAGAGTAAATCCTGGTCCCGTGGAACATAGTTAAAGTCAATTTTGACCCCGTGGGAAATGCCCAGAGCAACTCCTGACTCTGCGAAGTGCGGATAATGGCAACATTATCAATCACTTACAGGTCCACTCGACCCGTAAGGAAGAAAACTCTCTTGTAAGATCCTTACGACTTATAAGAGAAAACGCACTTAGGAATCCTCACGATTCCTAAGGAGAAAATACACCTACGAGATCCTCTCGACTCGTAGGGAGAAAAGTCTTTATGAGACCCTCATGGCTCATGAAGTTGAAAAGTCTTAGGTAGCAGATCTGAACTTGCTTTCTAAGCCATCACTATCTCTCGAATAATTCAAAACGGAACGCTCTCTCTATCATCTGCAGGCTATGCTTACTAGAGTGACGTGCTAATAACAAAAAAAAGAGAAGAAAGTCAAGAGATGACACAAGACATTGCGAAAGAAATGTATCTTTTATTCATAAATTCAATTGGATACAAAATACGTCTTATGAAAGAACAAAAAAAAAGTGGATACATTTTATTCAAAATTACAAATGGTACAAAAACAATTATTGAAAGGGAAGCGTTTTCAATAGACCGATCAGCCGCTTGCGCACTCCCCTCAGCCCCTTTTCTTGGGCAGCTGCCGCGGCCAACTCTACTTCGACCTGGGCTCGTTGCTGCAAGTAGGATGAAAGTTGCTCTTCGACGACCTGCTGAGCTGCCCCACGGTTCTGTGCATCTCGCTCGATGAGGTCAAGCTTTTGCCTCAGCGTGAGCCCGTCAGAAACACATCGTAGAAGGCTTTCGAAGATAATTTTCAACTGTACAGCGTTTGCATCAATTTAAGCATGCAATCGAGCAGATTCACTTAAAGTCTCCTCGCGCTCCTTACGCCTCAAATCCGCTTTTTGTTCAAGATGGCGGAAGTAAGGGGTGCTCTCCTCGACCCATGCAGCCCGCTGGGAGTTCACAGCCAAGACCTCGGGGGCAGGATGTCTAAACTCAAGCTCATGCAGACAAGCCTCGATTTTCTGCAATGATTAACCCAAGACTCGACGATGCCTTCATTATGAAAGTGCACGAGCGTCGCCAGCATGGGATTAACCTCAACAGCGAAATCTGCACCAAGGACAGGAGTCTCCGCATCAAGCTCCTCGAGATGATCGATCAACGTGCGCAGGCTATTCACAGCACCTTTGGAAGAGGGGCGTCGAGAGAAGGGGCCTGCTGGCATTATGACTTGAGACTCAAACGGGGCTGAAGTCGGTGTCACAGCTATAAAGCAAATCACAGTCAAATAATGGTTCAAGAAATAAAGGAGGTTCATGAACAACGGAGTTTACTATACCGGTTGCAGCAGGTGGCAAGACCGGGAGTACCGGTAGCACAACTGTTCTTTCGTCTTCTCCTTCGATCTGTAAGGCTGCAATTAAAATAAAGAAGAATTAGGAACGATTCGAGTGCCCGTAAAAGAAAAGAAGAGACGTTAGCTAAAGGCTGTACTCACCAGCTCCGCTAGAAGAGGCAATCTCCGACTTAAAGGAGAAGTGTGGGTGTAGCACCTGATACAGGTGATCGAAAAGGACTCCTGCAAGGATGTAATAATGCAATGTCAGTACACAAAGTATACTGCCTACAATGAACCTAATGGTTCACAAATCCACATCTTCTAGCATTTGAGAAGGTGCGAGAGAAGGTAAAAGAGCAGTCGCCGTCAAAGCAGCAACCGGAGATACTTCTTCGGGTGGCACAACCTTGACTCTCATCGCACCTGCATTAGAAATAAGAGAAACGCTGTCAAAAGAGATTGAAAGGGTTTGCAAAATAAAGGGGAGAGTAATGACCCAAAATCTACCTGGCGAGTCGCCGGTCGAGATCGCGACAAGGGCGTCACTGGATACAGCGTATGCTTCACCCTCCTCCATCGGAACGGTCTCGCTACCCGTAGCCTCATCCCCCGACTCCACGAGAATCGTCGTAACACTCGCAGCGTCCGGTAACGGCAAGGAGCCGCAGGGGGAAAGAGTGACGATTGGAGCAGTGCCCGACTCTTGAGAAAGAGTGGCTACCTTGGGCTCGGCGATTGTAGCCATCTCACCTACCGCTACCTCAGGCTCCGTGGTTGCCGCTACGTCACCCGCCACTTCCTCGGCAAAACTCGGTCCTGCAAGATAGGATATATGAGAACCTGAGAACTAAAACTTTGACAAAAGAACCCAATGTTACGTTACCTTGGGTCGGTTTTTCGATTGCCTCCCGAGCCGTATGAGCTTCCTGTCTGTGGGCGATGGACAAGGCAGCTGAAGTATCCTCTGAAGGAGTGAGGGCAGGAGTAACAGCGCTCGGACCTGCACCCACCGCCAAGGTAGCGTTACGCTCCCTTGCTGCACGCACTCTACGCTTCCTTTCCGCTCGGGCCGTGAGAGCGGATCTTCTAGAAGCCTCCATCAATAGGACGTCATCATCCGCGCCAAGGGTTAGCTCTGGAGCCATTATGGCATCCGTCATCGATTGCTTAAGTGAAGCTTCTTTTGGCAATACGGCGGAGCTCAGACTTCGATAGCTGACCCGGGAAGCATCTCCGCACCGCCCTGTGAAGCCGGTGCCATGCCTGGAACAACCTGAGTAGAGGTAGTCCCAGTAATAAGATGAAAAAAAGGGGTCAGATTACCCATAAGAAACGGGAGCGGAGACGCGGTGAACCGAAATATACCAATGCCTAAGGATGCTCGAAGTCTTTCCTCTTCCTCAAAAGTCTTGAGAGAAGCTGCGAGAGCTTCTTCGGTGGAAATGCCTGTTAAAAAAAAGGGAAAAGGGAAAAAAGTGTCAGTCAAAACATGATGATAAAAATATGATGCAATGGACCAAAGATACAGCTGAAGGTTACCTGATTGCGCGAGGATAGCCAGTCCCGCTTCGTGGCTTGCCAACTGCTCAGAAGCTGCAATGGCAGCCGCCAGATCAGTATCATCTGGCGGCATGAATAGACCCTCGTTTGTCCCATACTCGCTCAGGCCCTCTCCATAAGGAGCGTGAGGCGCCTGGCCGAGTACAACGTCGACAGAAAGGATCGACTTTTTCTTCCTCTTCTGCGAGCGAGCTCCGGTCGCAGCTAGCACAAGCTTACGCTTGGTAGGAACTTTAGGGCGACGAATCCCTATATCTGAACCCACGCCAGAATCGGGGGAAGCTACAGTCACCGTTTCTACAGGAGCCCGGGGTATCGGTAGCTCGGGCCTGTCATGCGGGACTTCGATCACGGCAGCTTCTCTTAAGGGAGGTGGGACAATGGTCCGTCGCTTCAGAGGGACGTTTCGATCACCAGCAGGGGGTTCACCTTTGCGATCGAGCAGCAGTCACTTCTCCTCTCTGATGACGGCGCCTATTGAATGCTGGTACCACGCCACATACACACTAAGGGCCTTCGGGACACAGCTCGGTTCACTGATAAAGAAGTTGGACCCCATGTTCATGCACATGAAATGATACAGCGCATTTCGCATTCCCTCTTTAGTGACAGCAGGTTCTAACAAAAAAGCCTCAAGCGGGACTCCCTGATTATAGCTCAGCTGCTGAGCGAAACGGTGCGGGTTGTATCTCATGAATAACGCCGCATCATTTTGCCTAAACACTAGAAATCCCATTCTGATGGAATATAAATGAAGGATTTCCCGAGCTTTCAAAACAGAGGCTCCATCTTTAAAAATGTCCCGCAATGGCTGCACCGTTGTCGCGGACTCTTTGCCGATAGTCAGGATCTTGTCGGTGAAAGTCATGTCATCTCCAACCGTGCGAGAACGAAGGAGCAAACCTCTAGCTTCCCGCGGTGATGAATTTACAATAGATGCGTCGACTAATCGCATAATCCGGGGGGAGCCACACCTGTCGTAGAAGGACGGCCTTTTATGGATACCGAAAACGCCAAGTGCATGTAGCTCGAGCCATGACATGAAGTAATGCATCGAGAAGTTCTCATGCTGCACTCCGGGTTCAGTAGTATCCGCTGCTTGGCTGAGGCCGTAATACAGATGAGCTAACCCGGCAACCCCGACAGCCACTTTCACCCCAATAATCATTCGGTGAGCCAGATAGAAGACAGACAGACTCATACGGCGAAAGTGCATCGGGAGCGCAAACCAGCTCAGCCATAGCCCAAGAAACCCCAAAAAGAACGTTTCCTCATCAATCCCAGGGACTGCGACCTCCGCGAAAGAAACAACCGGAGTGTTGGGAAGAAAGAAACTCTTTTGATCTGCCTCCGCCGTTGGGAAGTTGTTTAAGCCTAAACCGAAAGGGTCGTCAAGTTTGGCGAATTTAGGAGCATCCTTCGAGAGGACTTCCGGATGGAGAAAACGAGCAATGAAATCCTCGAAATTAACCCCGCGGCTCCCAGATTCAAGAAAAAGGCCCTCATAAATATTCAACGCTTTATTTAAACTAGGGAACTGGTGTTGAATGGCGTTCTCCGAAGTAAGGCCTGTTATCACTGGCTTGGCACCAAAAATGTATTCATCTGTAGGAAGCAGTTCCTCGTAATGCTCCCCCATAACCGGCAAGCCAGAAACTTCTGCAAATTCCTCTAAAGAAATTGATACTTCTCGGTCTAGCGAAAGGAAGGTGTGAGTAGGAATATTCCACTGCTCCAGAAAGACCTTAACCCACTAGGCGGGAAGCATAGAATACTGAAAGAGAGAAGCATAAATGGTGGGATACAACCCAAGCCTCATCAACTGTGACTTCTTCGCTGACAGAATGTAGCGGGCCCATTGCAGATAGCCAACTGGATGACGAGGAATTAGGCCAATCATATATGGTTGTCCCCACGGTCGCGCCTCACCTTGACAAATACGTCGCCCCAGGGTATCCAAAGCTATTGGAGGCTGAATGGGTATCGAAGCCATAGCAGGCTGCAGAAGACCTCCCGAAGTCCAGTTGACTTCTTCCAAGGTATAGTTCACCGGAGGTGGGTCGGCATAATGGATTGCCATGATGGGCTCTGAGGGTACCGCGCATGAAAAGCTCTGCCGACCCGTAATAATCTGATTATACCATATCCCCCAGAGGTGAAGATTTTTATGTTCTGGGTCATGATCTTTGATCAATGCTAAGACTTCCCGGTCCACATGCGCTCCAGGGAATCCTCCCTCTGAACGAACAAACGGGGAAAAGGGATCGAAAGACATGTCGCCTGCGTGAAAAAGGACAAAAGTCAACTGTCAGTGCGATAATTTAATTTAAATTCTGACACTTGGTACTTTAGAATTTGTACCACACTGCAATGCAGTGAAGAGGGACCAAAAAGGGCCCACAAAATCTAGATGACATTTCATCATTAATAAAACAGCCTCATCATTTTAATAAGGCTGTCATTAAATGAGGAAATTCTCATTAAATGAGAGATCCCTCGGGCAGAGGAGTAAATCTCCCTTTGAGAGCGGTGCTCTGTGACAGAGTGACACTTGTCAAACTCTAATCATGAAGGAATAAAAATTCCTCAAGAGTCTTGCTCTGGAAAAAATGATGATGGAATAATCCATCATAAAAATTGAAATCATTTTTTTATGAATTAAAAGTTCTGAGATCTTCAAGATCCATAAACGAACACTTAAGAGTTCTTCATTAGAAATTAACAAATCTACTTGTTTTCAAAAGAGCAAAGCTCTGTTGATGGGTTAAGAAACCCTGAAGAAGATCTCTTTAGATCTATGATTCCATGAGAGCAAAGCTCTGTTAATGAAACCCTAAAATGGTTTTCTTTAGATCAAAGATCTATGAAGAGTAAGGCTCTGTTAATATGTAAAACCCTAGATTATTAAAACATTTAATCTTTACCTAAATTTTGACAGAGTTTTTGCCCTTATGAAAATTCTTAAGTTGGAGAGCTATGCTCTGTGAGAGAATAAAAATTCTCAGAAAAATAAGGAAGAAGATGAACAGAAATCATCCTAAGGACCAAAGGTCCTATTTATAGGCACTGAGTGCCGTTTCAACTTCTGAGTTGATCCAAGGGCACAGATACTGCCACCGCTGTACTCACATGTGGGCCATGTGAGCGCAACGGTGGGGGGGCATTTGTTTCCCCTAATCAGAGCAAAGGTCTGTTTAAAATTCAAATTTTTGAAATGAAGCAACACTTCAGATACAGCGCCAAGTGCACTGCGCCCTAAGCAGCGCACTACGTGCAAAGCATATGGGCGCTAGCGCCAGGTGCACTGCGCTCTAAGTAGCATGCCACGTGTGCGCTAGCGCTAGGTGCGCTGCGCTCCAAGCGGCGCACTACGTGTCAAACACAGGTGCGCTAACGCAATGTGCGCTGCCCTTCAAGCAGCACACCACGTGCATAGCACGGGTGCGCTAGCGCTGGAACTAAAAGATGCCCACCGTTAGATCAAAGATCTAATAATAATGATAAACCATTAATTAATCAGAGTTAAATTCTGTTAAGAAAAGATTTTCCAATCTTGTTAAAAACAAGAAAATTGACTTCTGTAAAACAGAAGCCCTAGGATCAAAGATCCAATGGTGGGGACATATTCCCAAATCAATTAGAGAAAGATCTCTTTAACTGATTCAATAGATCAGCCTACCCTATAAAAAGGCCTATAGACTTCAAGTCTGGGAGATAGAAAAGAGAGAGAGAAACCTCCCTAAAACCTATGAGAAAATTCAAAGAGCAAGCTCCTGCAAGAAGATCTTTCTTCAAGGTAAAAATGATGATGATGAACATAGAGATGAAATCATCTCATAAAAAGAGGAATTCATTTCTTTAAAAAGATCATAGATCTACAAAGACAAAAAGTCTTTCACAAAGAGATCAAAATATCTCATCATGAAATAAAAGAAGAACTTACTTCTCACATATCATAGATCTATAAGACTAAAGTCTTTCTCAAAGAGATCATAAACATCTCATTATAAAAAGTAGAATAATTCAATTCTCTTAAGGATCATAGATCCATAAAGGCAAAGCCTTTCATCAATATAAAAGATTGAAACAAAATAAGAAAGGTTGTTCTTAGATCTTAAGACAAAGTCTCTTTTAAAAAGCTCAGATCATAAAATTGATCAAATGCGCTTTGCGCTCTTAAACTGCGCCTCTGCGCTCTCTGGACTGGCGCTCAGCGCCAAATACGCCACGTGTCAATCACGTATGTGCCAATTAACCACTAGCGCTTTGTGCTCTTGAAATAGCGCACTGCGCTCATGGGCTGGCGCTCAGCGCCAACCGCACCACGTGTCACTCACGTGTGCGTCACTAAACTGAAAGCGCAATGCGCTCCTGGATTAGCGCTCAGCGGTCATAAACTGGCATCATGCGCTCATCATTTGACGTCTAGCGCCAAGTGCGACACGTGTCCCTTACATGTGTGCCATGTGGTAGAAGCGCACTGCGCTTTTGACTGGAGCAAAGCGCCTAGCGCGCCACGTGTTGCGCTGACAGAACATAAATTGTTCTTTAATAAGCCCAGAGCTCTGATGAATGCTCAACATTCAATAAAAGACAGAAACATTGTCAAGATATAAATCAATGCTCAGCATTGTTAAAAGGGCTAAGCCCAAATAAAGGCTCAACAGCCCAAAATAAAATGTTAAAAATTTATTGGACTTAGTCCAAGATTGGCCATAAGTTCTCAACTCATATTAATTGAGCTCATCTGCTCATAAATATGTTAATAGATCTTAGCCCCAAATTGGACTACAGATCTTTCAACCAACTCAAGTCGGTTCGAGGGCACATCCCTTTACTCCTCTGATATTTGTCGTTGTAATCTTTCAACGTCTTCAGAGAGGTGACGGGTCCCGACAACCAAACATTCTACGGACCGTGGGGCCCTTTAAAACCCATGGACTATGATGTCCTTAACCTTGACTGTGGGGTCTTTAAACTCACGGACTATGATGTTCTTAAGCTTAACTGTGAGGTCTTTAAACTCACGGACTATGATGTCCTTAACCTCGGACTGTGGTGTCCTTTAAAACATTGGACCATGACGTCCTTAAACTTGGACCGAGATGTCCTTAAACTAATATTGGATCGTAATGTTCTTAAACTAATTGACCGCAATGTCCCTAAACTAAATAATAGAGTCCAAATGCTCTTTTGTTGGATCTAAACGATCCCGTTAAGTTGATCTTAGTCTAAATTAGACTGACGTATCCTTAACATACGTTTAAGTTGATCTTAGTCTCAAATAAGACTAACGTATTCCTAAACCCAACCCCTAAACCCAAATCTAAGAAGATACGGATTTGGACTTATCCACGCCCTACGGGCGACAACATAAATTAGTCTCCATATACAATCCACGGGCAACCAAAAACAAAACAAACACCCATGACACGAAGTGACCATCTGGAGAAGGAGAAAGTTGTTACCGCGATGCGGTAGCGTAATTAACTGTAGGGGCTTGTGCCTGCAGGGAAGAGCGTCCCTACAATCAAAAACCCCTCAAATGAGGGGGAATCTGACGAAATCTGCTATATCGGCTGTATCCGTTTAAAGCTCCGATATACGGTGTCATAAATAAACTTGGCATTTTCGGAGAGGTGGACGGATAGCACCAATTAGCATCTGCCTCGAAATTCAGGCAAGACGGACCCGCGCGGTCGCGTCTCCGTGTTTTCGGCGGGTAACATAAGGTATCCAAGAGATTCACTGGCATGGAAGGATTTTAATAGGAGGCATCAAACATTCGGTAGTGATCCTCTCAATGTAAGGCTCGGACAGGCCAGTGATGGTTTCTGCCCATTTAACTATATGGCTAGAATCCACAGCACATGACCCGTTGTAATGATGGTTTATAATCTGTCATCTTTGTTACCTATGGATCAATCCTACTTTATGATGACTCTTCTTATTGATAGACTAAATTCACTGGGAAACAATATCAACGTCTATCTCCGACCTCTGTTCGATGAGTTAAAATCTTTATTCATTGATGGTGTAGAGACATACGATGCAAACACAGATACAACCTTCACGATGCGTGCGGGTTTAATATGGACAATTAATGACTTTCTTGCATATAGAATGCTATTAGGTTGGTCCGTACATGGTCACAAAGCATGCCCTTACTGCCATCAAGATACAACATCGAAATTGTTGAATTTTAGCAGGAATGTTTGTTATTGCGATCATCGGCGTTTCCTGCCACTAAACCATCCCTACAGGTTAAACGATGCTCACTTTAATGGTCATCAGGAGATTCTTGGGCCTCCAGTCTCATTATCCGGAGAGGACATGATTGCTCAGTGGGATGGTTACAATAACGTGACTTTCGAGATAGATCCGGCAAAACAGGACAAACCACCATACTGTAACAAGTTAAGCATTTTCTACGAGCTTCCGTACTGATCAATAAATTTAGTGCGTCATTGTCTGGACGTCATGCACATAGAGAAGGGAGTATCCGAGCACGTACTTAACTAACTTTTTTGTAAAGACAGAAAATCGAAAGAAACCCCCCGTGCTCTGATGGATCTTCAAGACCGGAAAATTAGAAGTGAATTGCATTCTAAACCGATAGTGGGTAAATCAGGCAAGTTTGTACTTCTCAATGCCCCATATCATATGTCACAACCAGAGAAGAAAAAATTCCTGCAGTTGTTGCATGATTTGAAAGTTCCCACAGATTTCTCAGTATCATTTAATAAGAAGATAAAAATTGTGAAAGGGAAGATCGATGGGCTGAAAAGTCATCATCACCATGTTATTATGGAGCACCTTCTCCCATTAGCCCTCGGGACTTCCCTTCCAGAGTCAGTTGGTCTAGTAATTAATGACCTTTGTTCGTTTTTTAGGGAATTGTGCGCTAAAACCTTGGATATTGTGACGCTAAAGAATCTACAAAGTTCTATTTCCTTGATACTATGAATGCTTGAATGTATTTTCCCGCCGTTATTCTTCAATATCATAATACTACTGACGGTTCATCTTGCAACAAGCCTAAATTTGCCGGATCGGTACAATATCGATGGATATATCCCGTCGAAAGATATGTTGAATTTTTCGTTTCACGTATTTTGTAAAATTATTGTTGTCTTATATGTCCATATTTGTTTATTTAATATATTTTTCTTTAGATTCCTCTACATTCTAAAAAGTATATACGCAATAGAAATCAATCAGAGGGTTCTATCATGTAAGATTATCTTCTAGATGAAGTATCCACATTTTGTTCCCGCTATCTGGACGAAAACATTAAGACGAAACTTAACCGGCCTCAGAGAATTCAGGACGGGCCATATGGTAAAGCTGATTATAAAAATCAGACCCCATGTTTATCAACAAGATATATCGGTTTATCCTCCTCAAAAGCGTATGTTTTGAAGAAATTAAAGAGTAAGTTTTTTGGATTAATTGTTATATTTGTGTGTGTGTGTATAATGCCGATGTCATAATTTATTGTTGAGAATAGAATTCATATCGATGTGGTACGTGAGGGGCATCCTGATTGGAATGATGAACGATTAAAAAAATATCATCAGGATAATTTTTGCGATTGGGTTGTAGATCATATAAGTTATTCGAATAACATATTATTGTCACCAGTGTTAATCTTAACCCATATCATTATGTATTTGCCGTAAAATTTGTTTTGTCAGATCCACGATCCGAATTTGTATGCATCATCAGAGAGAGACTCAAGATGTTTAGCTCAGTTTGCTAGCATGGAGGTTGCATACTATAAAGAATTTGGTGTCCTTGGATACAAATTTGAAATTAAGAACATACAAACATCTCGAACCACCCAGAATAGTGGGATTGCGACCGTAGGATTGGATGGTGTAATTTATTATGGATAGTTAAACTGCATGCTTGGTATCCAATATCCCGGATGATCAGAACTGTTTTAGATATTTTAGTGTATTTGCTACGATACATGAACCGATAAGGATAAGTGGAGAAACATTCTCGGGACTTAGAAAAATGAATATAGATTGACTAGTGTGAATACACTTCGATTTTACGGTCAGGACGATGCATTTATCTTTTCACAACAAGCATTTCAAGTATACTACTCAAAGTACTTGAAGCATCCAGGATGGAGTGTCGTATGCCGTTAGAAACACATGGATGTTTACGATATCCCAGAATTTGAGGATCGTATGGAGGATACCGATGAGGATGAAGAAAAGAGAAGACTTAGAGTGGTTCGACTGTCTGTCTCCAAAGATGGGTTGTTTTCGGCTGATCGTGAAATTATGTGGGTTAGAAATGATATCGATGATGAAATGCAAGTAGATATTTCTAATGCTTCTACGAAACAAAAAAGGTTATCGGTAATATTATATTATTACTTCACATTTTCTACGATCTATACATATATTGCATGCATATGTAATGATTGTACTTTTATCTAGGTCTGATGACGACGCCGGGAGTAGCGAAGGGCGGTAGGAGCACCAGCCAGGGCAGCGGCAGAGGTAAAACTGTTCTGCCGCCCGAGAAGCTGCGTAGGGAGCTCCAGAGGGCTGGTCTTGCTCCCCTATCCGTATTCCCTTCGGAAGACTCCTTCCGTGTGGACTTTGCCATACCTCTACGTATATTTCACGCATATTCATTTCGAATATAATATTATAGATATACATGCATATTCATTTTAAAGTTATTTATATAGTCAATTTTTAATTGTCTAGTTATAGATGGTGCGTGCATATCTGAGACAGAGGGCACTATTGCACATACATATATGTTTATATATCCTATACTGCATGTATATTAATTTACAATGTTATATTATAGATATACACACATTATTTTTGCAATTATTTATATAATCAATTTTTGATTGTCTAATTGTAGGTGGTGCCTCCACATCTCGGGCAGAGGCTACTCCGGCACCTGCAAGTATATTTATATATCGTATATTGCATGCATATTGATTTAGAATATTATATTATAGATATACACTGAGTGTGTTGATTGTGTATCTGATCGTCCACGACACCTCGACAGATCCCGCCATGGACGAGTTTCGATTCCTCGACACTGCTACTCAGGAATATTGCGTAAGTGTTAATATTTATTTTAATTCGAATACAATTTTTGTTTTGCTAAGTTTAAATTTAAATGATATACTTATATTTTAATGATTAACGTGGGTGTAGGAGCGAGTGGTGGAGCGGTCAGATGCATCGGGAATTGATTTCAGTGGACAGACCGATCCGATCATACTGACCCTAGTCCTAGACGTCGCACATGAAAGGTACCATGGAGGTTGGAAGAGAGGCCGGGGACTTGGTCCTAACAGGGCCCATATGAAGTTGGTCCCCATTCCGGCGGTTACTTTCCCTACCCCCGTGAGCACGTTTGGAGCTTGATGTTGCTGGATTAAGACCACCGTCGAAGAGTTGAAAGAGATGTCGGTACATATACTACTTCTTAGAAAATTATTATATCACATTAT
The DNA here is from genome assembly GCA_030015575.1 of Agapanthus africanus. NCBI lineage: Eukaryota > Viridiplantae > Streptophyta > Magnoliopsida > Asparagales > Amaryllidaceae > Agapanthus > Agapanthus africanus. The sequence continues at coordinate 519,742,003 of CM057343.1, forward strand.
AAATAGCAGCATATGCTATATTAGTAGCCTTAGCTTATTTGGTTTTAGACTTAAATTTGATTAATTAGATTTATTTAAAACTATCTAAACTGAATTTTATAATCTTAACCATTCCACATCTTTCTTCATTTTGGAGTTTAAAATGTTATGATTATCCAAACTCAAAACTTGAGAAGAAAATATTACTTTGTAAATTAGATAATTCCAAAACTAAGTATCCAATCAAAACTAAACAATTAAGCAAAGATATGGGCTTACAAGTTAGAGTAAGAATCATTTCTACCTCCACCTAAAATAAACTGCGGTTTTCCAAATTAGATATTCAAACTAGGCCTAAGTCCCTAAGTATTCTTAGATTGGGGGGAAAAAGTATGGTCCTGAATGTGTGGAATTTCAACATGTATAAATTCTAATACATAACATATGAATTTCAACAGAACATATGGAATCTCAACAAAGCATATATAAATTCACGGTTCCACAATAATCTGATATTGATATGAATTCGACTAAAATCTAATACACCGTTCTTACTTGTTTATTACACAAACACAAAATTTTATAGATTCGGCAGGCTACTTTGGCTGCGGCTCCACATGGCTCTCCTTTGGCAGTGGTTCCGCAAGCCACTACCTCGGCTGTGGCTGTGTAGGCCATTCATATAGCTCCGCAGCCCACTCAGACTCCTGCGCAAACCACTCAGACTCTTACACACACCGTTCCTTCATTAGTCGAGTTTTTGTCGACCGAGGGCTGCACCAAGGAGCAAATGCGCCAGATTACAGCGTTTATTAGAGGTGGAGGAGCTGGACCGATTCAAGATAGGTTTATATATATATTTGAGTATGGATATACTTATTTGATACATATTGTATGTTTTGGACGATATCGGTGATTGTTTGGGTGTTTTCGATAATTTTAGATTGATTTCGTATTCTGTTTGTTTATTTCTTTTATATATTATGGCTGAGATGTTGTCTATGAATATTTCTGTATTTGGCTATATGATATATATTATTGTGCACAGGACGGGAAAAACAGGAAGCTCCTTTTTAAATAAAAATCCTGATATAATGTCTCCACGGATTAATCCGTAGGGGCAACTATTGCACCTACGGATTAATCCGTAGAGACATTTGTAAGGCCGTACTAACTCCATAAGTACAACTATCTTATTTTTTTAACAGAAAAATTTAAAAAAATATTATGTTCGGGTAATTCGTAGGGATAAATGCCGATACCATTTAAACCGTAAAGACAAATTTTACTCCGTAGGGGCATATTCAGAACAAAAACTTACATCTGCGACCTTTGGACCTATAGAGATATTTTAGGTCTCTATGGATAAATCCGTAGGGGCTACTATTGCCCTTACGGCTAAATTCGTAGGGGCATGTGGATATTATAGTAGTGCAAATTTGCCTATTATTGGATCGAGTTCTTTATTAGGAAGACGGTTCTTTTCTTACACTATAAAAGAAAAATAAGATCAATCATTTAGCGACAAGTAGTTGCTGAACCAGGTCATTTCGGTTTAATACGGGCCATTAATAGAAGACTGGTAAAAACATGCAACAAAAATGAAATTACTTTTAAGGATAAAGATAATTGCCAATAAAGGTAGAGGTAGTTTCATCACGGAGAATTTAGTTATAATTTTTTTTTTCTTTTTTTAAGATCTAATTTGATAGTTTAATAATATTTTGACAGTTAAGCAAATGTTTATGGCATAAAATTGAAGTCTCAATTTAATAGAAGTAACTAAGGCTTTTCATTATAATATAATAGTAGAGATTGTTAGCCTAGCACAAATGACATTTGCCAACCCTTTTTATTTTTTATTTTTTGGTTCCTTGCAATTTCAGCTTCAAAATGACATGAAAATCAGTGTTCCCTAATGTTGTTCCTGACCCTTTTACGGATGTAATTAAATACAAATTATAGCTTCTGAATAAAGTTATACATATAAAAGGAAAAGAATTACTTGGTTACAATAATTACCTGCTTAGGGCAATAACTAATTCAAATGAAAGCAAAATCAGTGCATTGAGCAATAATTACGTGATCCGAAAATTTTGTGCAAAATATACGTGACTTAGAAAGGAAAATTGTGAAGGGAAGTGTGGACACATGCCCATACCTCCCTTCCATCAGGCAGCGAGCATGCGGCGGCACGACCCGGTAACAAGAGGCGATAACCAACGAAAGGCAACGAAGAGGATGGATGTGTTCGTTATATATACTGTCTCACACAAGAGAGTTTACTCACTTCAAGCCAACCCTTTTGGAGATGCCCGCGGTTTCCGGTTACAGCGTCTGTTTTCTCACGTCACCAAACTCGGATCGGCCACCGTGTAGCGACGTGCAACAACAACGACATCATGTGACTGGCGGCGGCCGCAACGTGTACATGTGGCAATTGGGGCAGAAGTGGCGGCAGGCGACAAACTGCGATGGTGGCAACCAAAGGCACAGAGCGACGATAGCGGCAGCGATGGAGGGTGGAGGATATGACAGACGACAAGAGAGGGCGGCAGCTTGCAACAAAGGCGGAGGCTGGTGACCTCGTAGGTGACCACTAGGCAGCGTGCAACAACAGTCATAATACCGGTTGTGTTATTAGGTGGTAATATATATATATATATATATATATATATATATGTATATATGCACAATTAAGAACCATTTTCCAAATTAATAAACTAATAAGCCTTGCCCCGAAAACATTAATTTTGTGTCCATTATAGAAGTTTTTGGGGTTTGAATCCCACACTCTTGAGAAGTGCCCATATAGACCAGCTGAGCTAACACTCATTAGTAAACTAATAAGAGTAAATACTTTATGACGTGACCCTTTAAATCCAAGATGGCAAGTTTTTTAGGCTGATTTCATGCCTTTGTGTTAGCAAAAGGCTAAATATTCAATACTAATTATAAACCTACAAGTTGATATGTTAAATCATCTTAATCTATTGCTAAAATTTTGAGAATGTTGCATGCACTTTCACCATCCAATGTGATCGAAATTTAAAAAAAAATACTAAATACTAAAATGCAGTTAATGCAGAACATGAAGAAGTATTTGAAGCAGAACTAAATACAACCTAAATGCATTCACTCATAAGATTGGATCAACTAGTATATATGCTTTTTTCCAACGAAAATTTTCTTGGCTTCCATCTGCGCGCAACATGACATTCACTCTCTTTATGCATATGTTTTTCTTCAACCTTTTTCTCTCAAATATCTAATTTAATCTTTTTTCCTTTCAGTCAAGAAAATTGGGAATCCAACAAGGAGTACTTTAGCAATTCGCATCGATTTTTGGTTAGTTTGTATCATCTTCATTTTTCTAAGAGTAATATACATCTTTATTTTTCATGGTTTGTCCCGCATAATTTATCATTTATAATGTAATAGATTATGTATTTTCTTAATAAATTAAGGTACAGTCATTTACATGAAACTTTCAAATAATTAATTCTAATGTTACTACGTCCATCTCTACGACTACCTTCCTTTCACCGGTTCTCTTCTTCTCACTCAGGCTAGTCCTCAAGATAGAATTTCTTTTTTCTATGTTCTCATATTTTATGTGCTTTCATTTTAATATCGGTGCTTTATTTTTCTTAAGAGATTTTGGTTTGACGGAATAACATGAAAAAGGGATGGCTTTTTAATTAATTGGTTCTCTTCTTCTCACTCAGGCTAGTTCTCATATATAATAGTAAAACTCATTTATACTAAAAGTTTTTGGCTCCAAAGCAATGAAGGGAAGAGAAGCAAGGGATCCATATAAAGAATCTCAACGCGTGTGATTTATAAATTATTTATCACTTTCTACATGGCCAATCTTATCTTAAATCAACTTTATCATTTGGTTAAAACTATATTTTCGAGAATGTTCCTTGATGGGGCCGGGCTGAATTGAGTCGATTTGTAAATCAATTATTTATTCAAGAGGGAGAAGATCGAATATAAGGTTGGTGGTTAATAAATAAGCTATATTACAAAAATATAAATATTCAATCTTAACCTGTTAGGATATTATTCTTTCTTTTCATCTTTTGTATTCTCTTTTTCCTTTATTCATCTTGTTGTAGGATCGCCGTCGTTTTGTTCTTACTTAGTGTAAACTTGGTAAAAAAAATTGCAGCTATTAATAAAATTTATGGGACGGGATCCATTTTTAAAACCCTGCTCTTCTATTAAGAAAAAAACCAGTTTGGTTAATATTTAAAAAAACTCAAACAATTTGGGGATACGTGGGAAATATCGAAGAGTAAGAGTAACGGGAGTATAGCAATATATATCATAGAGATAATAATATTTTTTTAATTAATTAGTTATTAAATTGGCTTCATATCCAATTAAAATAATCATATTAATATTTATTTTAATATGTTATACTTTTTATATTTTAACTTATTATAAATTCCATTGTTTTTAAAGTTTCAATCCCAATTAATTATTCTGTGGATGATTCTCAATCGGACCACGAGCTCCCATGGTAAATGACAAGTTTTTACCATAAAAAAAGCAACTTATAACAAGGATACGTCGCTAGTAGAAAAAACTGCAGCGGGTCGGGTCAACAAACAGGTATCATGCGTCAGGTCAATCCGGTGATACTTCTAAACGTGTGGAACAGATGCGGGTAATTTAAACAGGTTGTAAAATTTTGACCCATAATCAGTGTTTTATATTTTAACAGCCCCACAGATCGAAGCACCGATAGGAATCGAACCTTGATTGATCTGAAACCATATGAAAAGCCGTTTCTACTGTACAAAAATTTTAAAGTTATATGATGATGGTTGAATGAATATATTTTATATTTTAACGGGCATCCAGCATATAAATAGCAAAAGAAATAAAAGAAAACAACTCATGTGATTAATTGTGCAAGAGAGAGAATTATGGATAAATACATGCTTTAGCTGTGTCCTATTTAATGTGTAATCATAAACATGAACATACATATTATTTGTTTTTGTTTTTTAACCATATGATAAAAATGCAATCCAAACTATCCAAATCATGTGCATATGATTCCATATGTCGAATTATATATACCGCAAAAATTCATTAAATTTTTTTCCTTATATATGTAGAAAAATTTAAGACACGCAGGTTTCTTTCTTATTAAATGTAATTGTCTTATTAGTCTTTCTATGTTGAAGTTGTACCAGCAAATCTTAGGATTATAATCTTGATATATGGTCATGCAGAAGGTACTGTCTTTTTCTATTCTTTTTGAGATAAAACTAGCAGGTCCCTACGCAAGTGCATGGCCACTGGAGTTTTCATCCGTATATTGGAAGCAAAATGAATAATGCATTAAGCGACGTTTTCCTAATATAACTGCAATAAAATGGTTGACGCAAGCTAAAAATTTTCCACGACAAAACTGAGATGTATCAATCGAATTTATTTATGAAATTTTGAAAATAATGGTCTTCCATGTAATTTCCTGCTATATGCCAAAAAAAGCCATGAAAAATTGAAGTTTCAGTATCTATATTTGAAAGCGAAATGAATAGTGCATTAAGCAACGATTTCTCAATATAACTACAGTAAGATTGCAGCCACAGATTAAAAAATTTGTATGACGAAGTTAAAGTGTAATTTTATATGACGAAGTTAAAGTTTATTATTAAAGTTTATTTATGAAATTTTAAAAGCATGGCAAAATTTTGAAATTGGTACATAACTTTCTATAGAATACATACAAGCAAGAAAATTGAGGAAGTTAGTTTTATACATAGATATGTAACATGTGAAAAATGGGGGGCCTTTCTATAATTTTCCTTTAAAGGACTGAAATTGATATGTAGCTTTCTGTAAAGTATATACAAACAAGTGCCCCACAAACATGCTTGAAGTGAATGAAAAATTTTCGAAAATGTAGGGGGCAAAATGAAATTTCCTCAAAAATTAGAGAGATGGAGAAAGGGCCAATGCAAATTTACATGGAATCTGGGAGGGCAGAGTCAAAATTTTCAGGGATTTTTACCAAGTGTATTATAAGTTGGAAAGGCCAAATGCAAACTATCTTAAAACGTGGAGGGCGGTCAATGCCAAAAAATAGGCTGAAGAATTCCCATGTACGGTTTTAGTAATATGTATATGATAGAATAGAATACAATAGAATTGCAGTATGGATCCCATCATTAAAGTAATGAAACATTTCATTTCATACATCATAATACATCTAAAAGGGCCAAGGGAGGCACATCTCTTGGAAAGCTTAACTGAGGAGGAAAATAGAATTCAAATATCGTCCCTCTATTCCAAACATTTTATCAAATGCCGGTCAATATGACCGATATAGCATAGATATGACAAAACCGATATAATTTTGCCGATATGACTAAATCAACCTTACATGATAGCAGAAACACTTATCGACCGATAGGATATCAATATTTAAATCTTAATTAAAACACAAAAAAAAGGGAAAAGGGATCCTTGTTGCTTGTACTTTACAGTAACAACTAATTGGTTAACTTGGTTGGTCTGTAGGAGCAAATTCTTGGAATGTCTTAATGTAAACTTTTACTATAATATATATTAAATTAATAGCTTAATATGCAACTTCCTCTAACATTTCAAACTTTTCATATGTCATGATGTAAAATTTTTGAAAAATATTTATTTTGTTAAACAAAAAGGAAAAACTCAAGATATTCATGAAACATTATTTGATAAAACTCGTATGTTATAATAAGTTGTCTGTGATAATATTTATAACTTGAAATATTTTTCAATCATGAAGACTTCATGAGACCCATCAAAATAGTGCTTCCTCGGCCACATCAATTTCAGTTCCCCTCAAACATACCGGATTTTTGCAAGTGATTATAGATGGGATCCCTAAACTTTATATAGAGCAATTATGAATAAATCCTGAATCAAACTTTAGTCCCGAATTACTTTACCTTACTTTAGAAAATCCACACACACACACACACACAGAGAGAGAGAGAGAGATCAGTTAAGCCGAGCAATACAAAAGAAAATTATAGTCCGATGGAGGTTGTGATCTCCCTCAGATGTCCTCCGTCGATCTGGGAGCGAGCGGTTTTAAGCGGTCGAGATTAGTTTTGGGGGTTGTTAAGCGTGTGGAGCTCAATGGGTTGTTGGAAGTTGCTGAGGCCAAGCTACCTGCAAAGGAAGTCCCGGAATGGGAAACCACCGTAGGACCCTCCGACGATCAAGTTAGTGCCGTGGAATTAGAGCAGTGTAGCGGCCTATTGGAATGAGTTTGAGTTACCTGAGTCGTCTGAAAGAGGGGTTTATATAGTGGTCGCATGGAGCAAGCCGGCGTGAGATCCTCGCCATCAGTTACGCCCCCGTGTTATCCCCGCATTAATGACGGGATATGCCCATTAATGGGGGACGCGCTAGCGTGGGACGCGGAACTGGGACGGCGGATATCTCGTCTTGGCGAGATACGCGGAGACGTTGCAGAGGCGCTTGGGCTCCACGCTCTCGGTTGATCAGAGAAGCCGTGGAAGCTTGGCTTGTCAGGAGGCTCGGAGATGAGCCGGGAGGCCTAGGTAGCTCGGCCTGTCAGATGGATCGGAGGCGAGCCGGGAGGCCAGGGAAGCTCGGTTGTAGCATTGCTCAAAAGTGAGCTGATGGCTATTTGCTAGGTGAGTATGGAAGGTACTCAAGGAGGTCTCCGAAAGATCGAAAGCATCCTCGGAGACGAAGTCCGAGGAACATCCCCAATGCATCTTATTTATTCCACCTCCATAGCCCTCGGGACACGTCATCCGCCACATGTCGTAATTTGAGGACTTTCTACTTATGAGTATCATCATTAGCCTCCCACTCTCGTTCCGACCTATTTACGGGTCGGATCGAGAGTGGCCTGCTAGATTTTCTATGCTCGGCTTGGTGCCGAAAATTCTTCGTGGTGGATTGTCCGGGAACTACATGGCGTTTGGCGGTTGCGTCGTTTCGATCTTTGAGTCCACGTGGCGTCTCACCGTTCGCCTAAGTTTTCACGCGTATCTCTGATGACGTCAGCGGATCGGTGAAATGATTGCGCTTTAAAGAGAGGGCGTCGTTTCACTCGATCTCCAGTTAGGCTACGGGCCACGTTTCCGACGTCGGTTGGCAGGCGCGACAGGCTGCATATGACTCCTGCAACGAAGAGACGTTCCCAATGATAGACCGTCATGTGGAGCCTTGACGGCCGCTAGGCGCGACGCTTCGTTTTGGCGGGAATCGATCTGGGCCGTAGGATGCTCTCTTTGGGGGGTATAAATAGGAGGGGACCATCCAACGGCCAATACTTTGCTTTAATTCTCTTTCGTTGTTTGAAGATAGCTCAACGCACCTCCGCTTAGATCGGATCTTCTGTTGAATTTTTCTCGGTGAGCCCCTTTCTTTGAATCCGGTTACATTTCTTCCTCCGAGGTGTCTGTGATATTGTAGGGGTAGAGTCGGGCGATGAGGCTCCAGTTGGTGGGGCCGAGTCCAGTGGGTTGCTTCCCCCAATAAAAGAGCAAAACTTTGTTCAAAACTCAAGAAGCAGCACCTCACGTGCCTTCCACAAGGGCATCAGCGCCAAAATTAAAAACTTTTATATGAGCAGCGTCTGTGTGCAAAGCACACAAAACTCAAGAGGCAGCGCCTCACGTGCCTTCCACAAGGGCGCCGCACGTGCTCCTCATATGGACGCCAATGTGCAAAGCACATGAAAGAATTAAAACCTTAATAAGCGCCCATGTGCACAACACATGAGCACCGGCGCCTTGTAGAATTAAATTCTACTCTCTGTTAAACAGAGCCGTTGGATCAAAGATCCAACGTTTGATCCAACGGAGATGATAAATCATCATGATGTAGAATTAAATTCTGTTGAGAGGAAATATTTCACAAATCTTTCTAAACAAGAAAGATTGCCCTCTGTAAAATAGAGTACCGTTGAATTAAAATTCCAATGGTGATAAAAAAATCACCAATCTACAGAATAAATTCTGTATGGGAAAATATTTCCCTAATCTCGTTAAAAACAAGAAAATACTTTCTGTAAAACAGAAGTCCTTGGATCAAAAATCCAATGGTGGGTAAGATCCCTAAAATCAATTAGGATCTCTCAATGAGAGATTTCTTCAACTAATCAACAGACTTGTCTCTACTATATAAATGAACCTAAGACTTCAAGTCTAACACGAAGGAACCCCACCATAAGCTTCGGAAAAAAACAAAGCAGAAAGCTTCAAAAAGGAAGAAAGAAAAAGATCTCCCTTCTCAGAGAAAAAACTCTAGGTAAATAAAAAAAAAGAGATCAAACCATCTCGTTTACCTATTGAAGGGTTTAACCCTTTTAAAAAGAAGAACTTAATTCTTTCTCTTGATCTAAGATCTATAAGACAAGTCTCCCACAAGTTGAGAATTTAATTCTCATCGGGACGAACTTGTTCTTAGAGATCAAAAATTCAGAAAAGAACAAGAAAATTGAACTCCTCAGAACAAAATATACAAGGAAAAACCAGCGCCCAGCGCCTCACGTGCCCCTCACGTGGGCGCTACAAAATAATAAGTGCTTAGCACTCAGTGGCTGGCGCTCAGCGCCCAGTGCCTCACGTGCCCCTCACGTGGGCGCTACAAAATAAGGAGTGCTTAGCACTCGGTGCTGGCACTCAGCACCCAGCGCCTCACGTGCCCCTCACGTGGGCGCTACAAATTAATGAGTGCTCAGCACTCAGTGGTGCGGCGCCCGGCGCCTCACGTGGGCGCCACAAGACATAAAAAGTGTTTAACACTCACCAGGAAGCGCCTAGCGTCTATCGCCTCGCGTGCTTCGCATGTGGGCGCCATAAAGAGTGCTCAGCACTCCATAAAGAGACAAAAATAATAGAGTAAAGTGTGAGCGTCGGAATTTACATAAGTGCTCAGCACTTTTTGCACACAAAAAAGGGAGAATGAGCCCAAACCAGTACTTAGCATTTCTTTTCGAAACAAAAAGAAAACTGAGTGGACCAAGCCCAAGTTGGCTAGCTCCCTAATTTAGATTAACCGAGCCCATGTGCTCACTACTTTCCAAATCGATCTTAGTCCCAAAAATGACTATCGATCTTTCAAGTGATGATATCCCAAGACGATATTCATCCCACATTCTCCCGAGGAAATCTTAGTCTCAAAATACGACTAATGATTTCTGGGTTGCCCACCAACTTCATTTTCCCTCAAATAGGGGAATTGGTTTAAGGGTATATCTCTCCATACTTCTGATACATGTCGTTGTAATTCCCCAACGTCTTCAGAGAGGTGACGGGTCCCGACAACCAACTGCTTTTGGGCGCACTTTCCAAGCTAACGTGCACACCTTAATGGTGATCTACAGACTGAAATGTCCTCAAACTACAACTTCACCTCCAAAACGGCGATAAGGGACCGAAATGTCCTTAAACTAAAATAATATAGTCCAAATGCTCTCTTGTTGGATCTGAAACAAAAACGATTATAACACCCTGTTAAGTAGATCTTAGTCTCAAATTGGACTAACGTATCCTAAACAAAAAACCAATCGAGCCCCAACTGCTCACAAATATTTAAGTCGATATTGATCTCAAAACAGATCAATGATCCTTAAATCAAATCAAACCCAAATCTAAGATATACGGATTTGGACTAATCTACGCCCTACGGGCGACAATATAAATTAGTCTCCGTATACAATCCACGGGCAACCTAAACAAATAAAAACACACACGACACGAAGTGAACTTCTGGAGAAGGAGAAAGTAGTTATCGCGATGCGGTAACGTAATTAACTGCAGGGGTTTACGCCTGCAGGGTAGAGTGTCCCCACAATCAAAAACCCCTAACAAACGAAGAAGAATCTGATGAAGTCTGCTACAACGGCCGCATCCGTCCAAACCTCCGATACACAGTGCCATAAATCAACTTGGCATCTTCGAAGAGGTGGACGGATAAATCCAAATAGCATCTACCCCTAAATTTAGGCAAGACGACCAATACGGTTTCGTCTCTGTTTTCGGCGGTAAACAGATTCTGACCTTCACTGGAGCTGATCAGAGTTTACAAATTACCATGGTTCCGCAACGGCATTATAGGGAACTTGACGCGCTCGATACATACGGCGTTCAAGAGCTGCAGACCTTCTACGTTCCTTCCAGGCGAAGAGGTGAAAAGGCGATCCTCTTCTATCAGTCTATGGAGACCAAAATGGAAAAAGAAGTCTGGCATAGTGCCGAGCTTGCGCTTGACAGACTTGAACCAATCCGTCTATCCAGATATTACATAGAGGGATTGAAAAATCTATTAAGATGCCAAGGCGTACCCTTCAAACAAACCTTTCGACAAGCCCAGTTCTACAAAAAGATTTGAGACGTCCCCGGGGCTCAGCGAAAGATGCCCAATGGGAGAATGGAAACGATTGGGCTCGGATACGTTCGGTCAAATAAACGAGAGCGATTCCACAATTGCAGTATCGTAAATGGCTTCGGTAAAGAAGGGAACGTTTTTCCAAATGGTCATAACATTGAACCAGAGCGAGATCCCACCATAAGAATGTCAAGTACATCGTTCGAAGAGCAGGTTGCTACGCTAATAAGGGAAAGCCCCTCATCCTGTACACAACAACCCTTGAGGTTTCTTTAGGCGCGCTATGGGCACAGGAGAACGATCAGGGAAAGGAGAGAGCTCTCTACTATTTGAGTCATGTTCTTCTGGGGGTAGAAAGCAACTACTCCCCCATTGAAAAGTATTGCCTGGCACTGATCTTTGCGATAACGAAGCTTCGACATTATGCCTTGGCATATGAGGTCCATCTCATATCAAAGGTGGATCCTTTGAAATATATGATGTCAAGGGCAATACTAACAGGGAGACTTGCCAAATGGGCCCTCATCTTGATGGAATTGTCGATAACATATCGACCCCTCAAGGCAGTGAAAGGCCAGGCCATCGCCGACTTTCTAGCTGAGCATCCGATACCAGCCGATTCTCCCTTAAATTGTGAATTGCCAAACGAACACGCGTTCGACACAACGAAGGGAAGAAAGAGGAAAATAATGTCCAATGGGAACTCTACTTCGACGGAGCGTCTTCCTTGAAGAAACGAAAGCAAAGCGCCCCTATAATCAAAGCTGGGGTGGGCCTTATCTTCGTAACTCCGCAAGGAGGGATAATGCGTTTCACCCTTTCCTTAACAGAGCTAAGGACAAATAATGAGGCTGAGTACGAAGCTTTGATAGCGGGTCTTGAGATTGTTGTTGACATGGGCATCGAAAACCTCCTCATATATGGAGACTCCCAGCTAGTCGTTAGCCAAGTAAATTGCGACTATCAGACGTGTAAACCGGAGTTGGTAAAATATGGTGAAAGAGTGCATCAACTGCTGACTCAAATTCCCTCCTACATCCTGGAAAGCATACCGTGGGCGGAAAATAGCAAGACGGATGCGTTAGCCAAACTCGCTAAAGAACTGGCCGACGAAAACCTCGATGACGTAAGGATCATTGTGCAAAGCCGCCGGATTCTCGCGCCAGCAGATATACTGTCGGTGTCGTCTGAAAGAAAGGAAGCGACCAAACAAGCATCCTTCCAATTAGAAGATGAAGAAAAGGCTAAGGATTGGAGAGAAGTCTTCATAGACTACTTCAAATCCCATCGAACGCCTGAAAACGCATCTTCAAGACATCAGCTCATGAAACGGGCTCTATCTTTTTCCTTCGTCAATGATACTCTATATAAGATATTGTTCGACAATTTGTGGCTAAGGTGCCTGGGACCAGAAGAAGTAAGGAGAGTCGTCCAAGAAACCCACGACGGAATCTGCGGTTCTCATCAAGCCGGGCCAAAGATGAAGCTGAAGATCAAGAGAATGGGTTACTACTGTCCCACGATGATCCAGGACTGCCTCGAATATGCGAAGCAGTGTCACTCGTGCCAAATTCACGGGGACTTCATCCACCAACATCCAAATCCGCTCCACCCAACAGTAGCTAGCTGGCCAGTCGAAATGTAGGGAACCGATATAATCGGCCCCATTGAACCAGCGTCATCCAAAGGACATCGGTTCATACTGGCAACGACCGATTACTTCTCTAAGTGGGCAAAGGTAGTACCGCTAAAGGAAGTGATGACGGAGAACATCCTCCATTTCTTCAGGACACATGTCATCTACCGGATCGACACTCTGCGACGGATCATCTCGGATAATGTGTCGGCCTACAGAAGCCATAAGATCAGCTGCTTCGCACAGCAGCATAATATAGATTGGAAATACTCTTCAGTCTATAATCCTCAAGCCAACGGTCTAGCTAAGGCTTTCAACAAGACCTTGACGAAGATCATAAAGAAAACGGTGTCCAGAAAAAAAAAGTACTGGCATGAGAGACTGCATGAAGCTCTCTGGGCGTAACGAACCATGTTCAAAACGGCCACGAATGCAACGCCATTCACGTTGGTATTCGGCACGGAAGTGGTACTTCCCTTGGAGATAGAGGTACCCACTCTACGAGTGGCAGTTCGATATGAGCCGACGGATGAAGAAAATTCCCATCTTCGTCTTGAGGAGCTCGACGCCCTCGATGAAACTCGTCTCATGGTGCAGCAAAACCTGGAAGCTTACAAAGCAAGGATGACGCGCTCATACGAAAGACTAACCAGACCAAGAACATTCCACCAAGGCAAACTCGTGCTAGTCGTAAAAAGACCTATGATCCCCAACCGTGCAAAGCGAGTCGAACTATGAAGGCCCGTACATCATAGACAAGGTCTACCAAGGTGGGGCCTACTTGCTTATGGATATGCATGGAGAAAGACCCTTCTGGCCAATAAACGGCCGGTTCCTTAAAATATACTACGCTTAACAAGTCATTACTCAGGTTAATGATAGATGACGATGCTCGTGTCTGCTCGCTATCTTTCTGAGTCAAAACTCTAAAAGTAGTATCCAACAAAATTTCCGTCCCAGACATGGCGACATAACGGACCGAAATGTCCTTAAACTAATCATCGCTTCCAAACACGGTGGCAACGGGCCGAAATGTCCTTAAACTACCGAAATGTCCTTAAACTAACCATCGCCTCCAAACACGGCGGCAACGGACCGAAATGTCCTTAAACTAACCATCGCCTCCAAACACGGTGACAATGGATCGAAATGTCCCTAAACTAGTACTCGCCTTAAACATGGTGCATCGCCCCAAATACGGCGATATCTTCTCTTGGGATCTATGTTGCAATCAAAACTCCAACGGCAAAGACTGCAACTCAAGTTAAAAAAAGGGTATGTCCACAAGCGAAAAGGCACCGATGAAAACCCGAAAGGGCGCCATGAGTAAAAACGGCAGGGCTACCGGCGAGCTTGTGAAAACCCGAAAGGGCGCAATCTTGTGAAATTTTCACTTATGAGATCCTCTCGACTCGTAAGGAGAACTCCCCCTATGAGACCCTCATGGCTCACAGGATTCAAAACCTTAAGCTACAGGGACCTGAACCCGTTCTTAAGCCGTCGTATTCCTCAAGTGCCCTACAGGAGATACAATGCTGGCCCTTGTATACAATCCACAGGCACAAATAAACGATTTCCCCCACCAAGTTCCACCAATCACGTGGAATATCCTCATATGGTGATCGACACTTATAAGTCCACTCGACATATAAGGAGAAAATACTCTTATGAGATCCTTACGACTTATAAGAGAGAACACCACTTAAAAGTCCTCATGATTTCTAAGGAGAGCATACATCTACGAAATCCTCACGACTCGTAGGGAGAAATACCTTTATGGGACCCTTACGGCTCGTAAAGTCAAAAAACCTTAGTCGACAAGATCCTAACCCTGTTTGCTAAGCCACTTTTGTTCAAATCGACAAAGGCAAATGATGATTCGCTCCTGGCAATATCCCAGTTGTAGCAATGCTAATACCTAAATCGGTATCAAATCCCAAGTCTTTTCACGACAAATGATGATTCGCTCCAGGCAATATTCCAGTCGCAGCGGTGCTGATGCCAAGATTGGTATCAGATCTCAAGTTCCATACTCGCAATAAAAATCAGTGAGCAAAAAATGCATATGAAGTAGCCGAAATGATGGGGCAACTCGCAATAAAAATCAGCGAGCAAAATATATGCATATAAAAATAGCCGAAATGTTTGGGCAACCCGCAATAAAAAGTAGCGAGTAAAAAGAAAAAAATAACCAAAATGATTGGGCACCACGATAAAAAGGCGAAATGATTAGGAAATCGCGACTTTCACGATATAAAAAGCTCAAATGATGGAGCATCGCGGAAACAAAAAAAATGATGAAACTTTTGCCCTGCAGGTGGTACAATGCTGACCCCTGTATACAATCCATGGCCATAAACGAAAAGGGAACCATATTTTCACACCAGGCTCCGTCAAAGGGAGAGCCAAGTCTCGACGGTTCACAGACAACCTAGAGACCACCTCGACACTCGTCTCGTTACAGCAAACGCAGTATCAACAACGGCGTTTCTTCTCACTTCAGCAGGATGCAGACGCAACGTCAACAAACGACCCCGGGGTCAAAACAAAACAGAGCCATGGCAAAGTCCCTAGTTCCAAGTTTTGATAGTTCACAAACAAGCTAGAGACCACCTCGATACTCGTCTCGTTACAGCAGACGCGGTGTCAACAACGACGTTTCTTCTCACTCTAGTAGGATGCAGACGCGACGTCAACAAATGACCCTAGGGTCAAAGCAAAACGGAGCATGGCAAAGTCCCTAGTTCCAAGTCTCGACGGTCCGCCTCGACACTCGTCTCGTTACAGCAGACACGGTGTCAACAACGGTGTTTCTTCTTACTCTAGCAGGATGCAGACGCAACGTCAACAAACGACCCCAGGGTCAAAACAAAATGGAGCCATGGCAAAGTCCCTATTCTAAGTCTTGACGGTTCAAAAACAACCTAGAGACCACCTTGACACTCGTCTCGTTACAGCAGACGCAGTGTCAACAACGGCGTTTCTTCTCACTCCAGCAGGATGCAGACGCAACGTCGACAAACGACCCCATGGCTAAAACAAAACGGAGCCATGGCAAAGTCTTGACGGTTCACAAACAACCTAGAGACCACCTTGACACTCGTCTCGTTACAACAGACGTAGTGTCGACAAAGGAAGCGAAGGCCAAATTCCTAGCTTCAAGGTCTTGACGGCAACTCAAATAAAACCTGAAAGACTATCGGAGATCATCCCACACCAATGCGGAGTCGTTATGACTCATCGGGGCTCCCAAACTGAGCCTAACCTCAAATAAAAAGTGGCATGGCAAAACTCCTACCGCTTTCTCTCTCGACAGTAATATGACCTAAGGAGATTACATGAAGACGTCTTGTCCAGCCCCCGAAGGGATCAGAGACACGACAGTCGCGGGGCTACTCGAACAGCAGCGTAAAGTCTGCATATCAGGGATTGCATCAGCCAACGCGATGGTACGACGGGCAAAAACCCTAGTACCATAGACCCTAATGGACATCTGTCGTAAGGAGCAGGGGTTAACTGTAACGTTAGGACAAGTTTGCCTACAAGCCCAAGTGAGTTAAACTAAACAAACTCCGAAATGAGTTCATAAACTAGAGATTCTGGAATGAGTGAATAAATTACAAGCTTCGAAATGAGTTCATAAACTAGAGACTTCGGAATGAGTGAATAAACTACAAGCTCCGAAATAAGTTCGTAAACTAGAGACTCCAGAATGAGTGAATAAACTACAAACTCCGAAATGAGTACGCAAACTACTTCACGTCAAGTCAAGACAGAAAGGCGCAACCCATGAGCACCAATCATGTACTATGCAAGGCAGTAAGGAGAGTATTTGATTCACACCCGACTAAGCGTTCATTCACAACTGCATACGTACTTAAAAGGAAACAGTGTTCAAAGCGTGCAGATTTACGTATGTGTGAGAAGGATTAGTGCATGACACAACAATGGCGCTCGCACTTAGCAAAAATTTCCATGGGTAAAGTATAAAGCTCATGCACAGAGACGAGATACACGTACGAATATATGATGAAGAGGAAGCATTCAACGGTCAATAATAAAAGAAATACATTGAAATAACCATACTACTCTACAAAGAAGAGATCGCCAAATATGGAATCAGAGATACAGGGGTTAACAAAACAATAAACAAAGTTCTCCAATTCCCTCTCTGCCCTCTCCACCATGTCAAAGCGGCGGCCTTCGCGATGAGTTGCTCCCCATCGATTAGCGCCGTGCTCATCGGCGAAGGTAGACATGATAACCCGCTGAGCCCGTATCCGGCTTAGCAACTAAACCGAACGGTCCCTCAAAGACTGGGTAATCAAACGTGCCTCGTGAAAGCACTCGATCTTGTCCTCCGCCGCATCGAGAATTGCCGGAGTCATCTCTGACGGATGAGAGGGGATGTCGGCAAGCATGGATAGGAAAATCATCCGGAGCCAAATGGAGCCCATAGGGAGAGGAGAGCCCCTACGAGTCAGGAGCTCATACATCACCGCGTCACAATGAGCGTCGGTAAGAAGGGGATCCACTAGCCGCGCAGCAAAACGAGGAATAGTCTCCTCGATGGGCACCTCACATGGTTGCCGATAAGCGTGAGGACGATCGCAAGCCATATCTCTTGGTTTATTCCTTTGGAAAATGGTTACCTTGAGTTCTGTTAATAGAAATGGGTTTCTCTCTGTGAAGAAGGAGGAAGACATAGCTTCGGGATATAAAGAGAAGCATTCAAATCTAGACACAGAAAATTCTGTGCATGGTGGAACTATTTCCAAGACCGGGAAAAAGGGCATGGGGAAAGAAGATGGTTGACCCATAGGAATCAGAACAAGAAGGTGAACCGATTCTAACACTTCACGAACAATACAAAAGATGCCACCGCTGTACTCATATGTGAGCCACGTGAGCGTAATGGTAGGGGGGTATTTGTTTCCTCCAATAAAAGAGCAAAGCTCTGTTCAAAACTCAAGAGGCAGCGCCTCACGTGCCTTCCACGAGGGCACCAGCGCCAGAATTAAAAACTCTTATATGAGCAGCGCCTGTGTGCAAAGTACACAAAACTCAAAAGGCAGCGCCTCACGTGACTTCCACAAGGGCGCCAACGCCAGAGTCATTGGCGCCGCACGTGCTTCTCACATGGGCGCCAATGTGCAAAGTACATGAAAGAATTAAAACCTTAATAAGCGCCCGCATGCACAGCACATGAGCGCCAGCGTCTTGTAGAATTAAATCATACTCTCTATTTAACAGAACCGTTGGATCAAAGATCCAACGGAGATGATAAATCATCAGGATGCAGAATTAAATTTTGTTGAGAGGAAATATTCTTCAAATCTTTCTAAACAAGAAAGATTGCCCTCTATAAAATAGAGTACCATTGGATTAAAAACCCAATGGTGATCAAAGAATCACCAATTTACAAAATAAATTCTGTATGGGAAAATATTTATCTAATCTCGTTAAAAATAAGAAAATACTTTCTGTAAAACAGAAGTCCTTGGATGAAAAATCCAACGGTAGGTAAGATCCCCAAAATCAATTAGGATCTCTCAATGAGAAATTTCTTCAACTAATCAACAAACTTGCCTCTACTATATAAAGGACCCAAGACTTCAAGTCTAACACAGAGGACCCCCCCCATAAGCTTCGAAAAAAACAAAGCAGAAAGCTTCAAAAAGGAAGAAAGAAGAAGATCTCCCTTTTCAGAGAAAAAACTCTAGGTAAATAAAAAAGAAGAGAGATCAAAACATCTCGTTTACCTATTGAAGGGTTTAACCCTTTTAAGAAGAAGAACTTAGTTCTTTCTCTAGATCTAAGATCCACAAGACAAGTCTCCCACAAGTTGAGAATTTAATTCTCATCGGGATGCAATTGTTCTTGGAGATCAAAGATTCAGAAAAGAATAAGGAAATTGAACTCCTCGGAACAAAATATACAAGGAAAAATCAGTGCCCAGCGCCTCACGTGTCCCTCACGTGGGCGCTACAAAATAAGGAGTCCTTAGCACTCAGTGGCTGGCGCCCAGCACCTCATGTGCCCTTCACGTGGGCGCTACAAAATAAGGAGTGCTTAGCACTCAATGGCTGGCGCTCAGCACCCAGCGCCTCACGTGCTCCTCACGTGGACGCTATAAAATAAGGAGTGCTTAGCACTCAGTGGTGCGGCGCCCGGCGCCCGGTACCTCACGTGTCCCTCACGTGGGCGCCATAGAACATAAAAAGTGTTTGACACTCACCAGGCAGCACCTAGCGTCTAGCGCCCCACGTGCTTCGCACATGAGCGCCATAAAGAGTGCTCGGCACTCCATAAAGAGACAAAAAAAAAAGTAAAGTGTGAGCGTCAGAATTTACATAAGTGCTCAGCACTTTTTGCACAAAAAAGGAGACTGAGCCCAAACCAGTGCTTAGCACTTCTTTTCAAAAAAAGAAAAAGAAAACTGAGTGGACCAAGACCAAGTTGGCCAGGTCCCTAATTCAGATTAACCGAGCTCATGTGCTTACTACTTTCCAAATCGATCTTAGTCCCAAAAACGACTATCGATCATTCAACTGATGATATCCCAAGACGATATTCATCCCATATTCCCCCAAGGAATTCTTACTCTCAAAATATGACTAATGATTTCTGGTTTGACCACCAACTTCATTTTCCCTCAAATAGGGGAATTGGTTCAAGGGTACATCTCTCCATACCTCTGATATATATCGTTGTAATTCCTCAACGTCTTCAGACAGGTGGCGAGTCCCGTGAACTAACTGCTTTTGGGTGCACATCCCAAGCTGACGTGCACACCTTAAACTAAAGCCTCACCTCAAAAATGGTGACCTACAGACCGAAATGTCCTTAAACTAAACATTTCATGGAGAACCATGCATTTATAGTAAGATTGTAGCAAGAATCGTGGAATTCCTCGTTGAGTATGTGGATGACATTCTCTTGATAGGAAATGACATTCCTACGCTATAATCAGTCAAAGGATTCTTGTCACAGAGGTTCTCCATGAAGGACCTGGGTGATACCTCCTACATTCTGGGGATCCAGATCTATCGTGATAGATCTAAACGGATAGTGGGACTTTCACAGTCAAGGTACATCGACACCATACTGAAAAGATTCAGTATGGAAGATTCAAAGCGCGGTAATCTACCAGCTTGTCACAGAATCACCCTCTCCAAAGAGATGTCTCCAAAGTCTGATTTAGAAAGGGCTCGCATGTGAACTATACCCTACGCATCTGCAATAGGCTCTATAATGTATGCGATATTGTGTACCAGACCAGATGTAGCATACGCATTGAGCGTTGTAAGCCGGTATCAGTCAAACCCAGGGGAGAAGCACTGGAAAGCAGTAAAGAACATTCTTAAGTACCTGAGAAGAACTAAGGAGATGTTCTTGGTGTATGGCGGAAAAGGACCTCCAGATCGAGGCCTTTGCTAACTCCAGCTTCCAGAATGATAAGAATGATTCCAAGTCCATATTGGGTTATGGATTTTGCAGGGTTCCCTAGGGCGGCAACAAGGTTTCGGGAGGTATCGCCCATGCCAATTTCATAAATTTGCCGTGCTAAAGAACCCTAACCTAGAATCTTAACTAGAGAATCGGACGAACAAGCATGTAAATATCTTTACATCTAAGTGAGCAAGGAATACAACATTTGTAGACCGGTCC
The DNA here is from genome assembly GCA_030015575.1 of Agapanthus africanus. Lineage (NCBI taxonomy): Eukaryota > Viridiplantae > Streptophyta > Magnoliopsida > Asparagales > Amaryllidaceae > Agapanthus > Agapanthus africanus. The sequence continues at coordinate 519,762,677 of CM057343.1, forward strand.
TTCACTTCAATAGCTCCGTGTAGTAGTCCTTTCGCTCCAAGTAGCGAACACCCGGACTCTAGAAAAGCTCCACAAGATGAACGGAACAAGCTTGCTTGAAGTCTTCGAGGCCGAAGATGATCTACGTCGATGAGACACCAACTCAAGCTGCCTCTGCACTAATGTGGAATTAGTGAAGCAAACACCATAAACTAAATGGCTAATATAGTAGGAATTTTGCTCACTTTAGATTTATTTTTCTCACAATATTTCTTCACCTTTTGAAAAGCTAGAAAGCTTTCTCATGAGGAAGAAGATGAAGTGGAGATGAGAATGAAACTCATGAGGTGAGAATAGCAACCATGGGTGTGTTTGTATCATATACTAACTCATGTAGAGACTAAAATTATGGCTAAGGATAATAGTTAGGTTAATAAATATCTTAAGTAAAACAAATTTGTGGACTTAGTCAATGGTTCCACAAGCTTCTCCAAGTTTCAACTATTAAACCAATTTCCATCTAATTTGGATTAACTTTAAATAAATAAAAACCCTTCATTATATCAAGTATGGTGTGAGTCTCATAAACCCATGTTGCTTGTGGTATCTAGCATGACACAAAATAATGTACATTAATATATATCACATATATACTAAGTGCACACAAGTGAGAAAAAGAAATGCTTAAGTGAGCTAATATTAGTTAATGTAATTCAATATATCAAATATATAATTATACATTAAATTATCAAATCAACACTTGATTTAATAATCCGGCTATATCACATACAACCGGCTAATATCAAATGTAACAACTTATCGAATCAACACTTGATCGGATAACCCGGCTATATCACATATAACCGACCGATATCATATATCACGAGAATAGAATGCGGTATCATATACGCGCATTAATTTCGGTCCCGCACATATCACATATGTGCTCCTACTTCGTTTCGCTTGAGTCAGAAAACCTCTGTGTAGGACTTCAAAGACTCGTCAATACGCCGGCAGTAGGTGGCGATCATATCAGTCACCCACAAGCCGCAAGCGGTCTGCTAAACATAACGGCCACCCGGGTATTGAGCGATCAGAAGATCAACAGCAAGCCTGCTCATACTCCTGCGAATCCAATCAGTAACATTACCGTACAGTCCGGTCTCTTCGTCAAATATGTCGCATATCACTGCCTAAGGTGGTATAATGTCAGACCCCAATAGCCTGATAAGTCATGCCGATGCAAGGTCCATAACGGTTCGAGAAACTACTGATAACACTTACCAATAGATCTCAGCAACTCTGGCCCGGGATTTCCTGTTATGGCCAATCGAGCATAGCGCAACATCAACCCCCAATATCAGGAGAGACGAAATCCCCTCCTATCGCTCATTTCCTCTATGTGTCTCAGGACTGTACCCAAAAACCACCGTTTTGCACGATCTCTTGAACGTGGTAAGGTGGAAATCAAAGCATGGCGGGAATCACACAAGACTCTATGACGATCTCAGGTCGACAGACTAACTTGTACCAGTGTCAGCAGAGAACTACTATCTGACGATAGGTATAATACCATCTAGGAGTTTTCGGCGAGTCCGTCTAGTGTACCCAGTCTCCACCGAACACCCGTATACCATCTTTGATGTCAAACACCAATGGATATGGGATCATCCATCGCCCATCACATGTGTCGAGAAGCGTACACGCTAGTCTACTCTGGAATATCGATGCCCCATCTCGATACTCCCAAGACTAGGAACAGTTGAAGGATGTACTTACCGACTACCTCTGCCCCACTAGTGTGATCTACATCATAATCCTGGTAGTCAAATACTCATCCTAAGGGCTTTATCAACATGTTAAGATAAAGAGCAACTAAATAGCATACTATCATGTCGAGCAAGAAAGTGCTCCCTATTTATGTCCAAGCATCCACTATAATATACATCACATGTATAATAATGGCCTCTAGGGCATACATATAACTAACAATCTCCCACTTGCACTAAGGCCATTTGTTGTAGTATCTCATACCCAACGCCCCATAAAAGACTCTCCAGGGAAAGGCCTCCGTGAGTGGATCCGCCATGTTATCCTTCGCGTCAACTCTCCTTACCTCGATCCCCTGGAGATCAACCATCTCCCTGATCTGGTGATACTATCCTCAGAATATATCTGGATCGCTGGTAGGACCTGCGTTCCTAGGCCAAAGCTACAACTCCATTGTTGTCACAATACTAATTATTGGACGCTCAATGGTAGGAACCATGTTCATCTCATGAACAAGAATTATCCAGGCATCCACTTTGGTAGCATCGTTAGTATCGATGTATTCAGCCTTTATCGTCTAGTTTGTCACGGTATCCAGGTTGGAACTCTTCCAACATACCGTCCCTCCGCTGATGGTAAAGACAAAGCCCGTGACTGACTTTCAGTCGACCTTATCACTCTGGGAGCTGGAATTGGTAAATGACTCCCACTGAAGTTCACCGTTACCAAACCCTAAGGACATTTCTTTAGTGCTTCTCAAGTACTTAAGAATGTCCTACACAACTGTCTGGTGATTCTCCCAAGATCCTATTTATTCCTGATTACTACACCTAGTGAGTCAGCTACATCTGGTCTGGTACAGAACATCGGATGCTTGATAGAGCCTACTGCCGAAGTATAGGGTATCCCTTGCACGCGAGCTCTCTCCAAATCAGTCTTGGGAGATATCTTTTGGGGAGAGTGATTCATGAGTAAGTGGGCGAACCACTACGCTTAGAATCCTCCATAGTAAACCCCTTTAATATGGTGTTTATGTACCTGGATTTGGGACACTCCAACCATCCAGTTAGATCTATCACCATAGATCATAATCCACAAGATATAGTAGGTATCATCCAGATCTTCCATGGAGAATCCTCGTGATAAGAGGAGCTTGACCGAGTGTAGCATAGGAAACCATTTCCTATCAAGAGTATGTCTTCTACGTACAATACGAGGAAGACAACCTTATTCTCTACAACCTTCTTGTATATACAAGGTTCATCTACCTTTTGATGAAGTCAAACTCTTTGACTGCCACATCAAAACAGATGTTCCAACTCCGCGATGCATGTTTTAATCCTGATGGACTTAAGCATAGACACTGGAGAAAGGGTTTCATCATAATCCACACTTAGTTCCATGACGAGAACCATTTACTACAAGTCTAGCTTTGAAAGTCTTAACTTTTCCATCTACACCAAGAATCTTCTCAAGATCCATTTTCTCCTAGTGGGTTTTACCCTTTCAGGTGCAACATCCAAAATCATACTTTGTTGGTGTACATGGATTCCATCTTTGATAGCATAGCATCCATCCATCTCACAAAGTCCCCACTCGTGATGGCCAACCTGAACCTAGTTGGGTCATTATCTACCATGATGCAAATCTCGCTCCCACCGTCATCGAGAAAACCGTAGTATCTCTTAGGTGGATTGAGGAAACTTACCAGATTCGCGGAGAGGCTAAGGTTCGTCGGAGACTATTGAATCCTTTGGTTTCACCAAATCATCAGCTGTTAGCTTTTCCAGCTGGAACTCCTTCCAGTTCTACCTTATGACCACTAATTTCTTCATAAGAAATTCCTTTTCCAAAAAGGTGGCATCCTGAGAAACAAAACACCTTTTGCTCCTCAGTGTGGTAGAAGATATACCCTCGCGAATGTTCGGGATATCCAACAAACTTACAAAATTGATCTTGCTTCGAGCTTGTCCGGATTTTTCTTTTGAACATAGGCTGGACAACCCCATATCTTAACTCGTTTAAGACATTGTCTCTTCCCATTCCATATCTCATATGGAGTGGTAGGCACTTGATTTGGTTGGAACCCCATTCAATAGGTATGCAGCTTCTCAAGTGCATAACCCCTAAAAGGAAATAGGTAACTCAGCAATACTCATCATAGAGCGCACCTTATCTTATAGGGCGTGATACCTCCACTCCAATAAACCGTTGTGATGTGGTATATACGAAGGAGTAAGCTGAGAGAGAATCCTATTATCTGTTTAGAAAATCCAGGAAATCCATGCCCAAGTATTCGCCTCCTCGATTACATCGTAGGACTTTAATACTTCTACCCGTCTGGTTCTCAAGTTCAAGCTTATATTCCTTGAATTTCTCAAAAGTTTCAGACTCGTGTTTCAACAGGAACACAGGTCCGAATCTTAAGAAACCGTCGATGAATGTAATGAAGTAGAAAGAACCAACCCTGGCATGTGTAGACATAGGACCGTATACATCATCATGTATCCGTCCCAAGAGTTCAGTAACTCTTTCTCTGTTTCCAGTAAACGGAGTATTGGTCATTTTACCTTTGAGACAAGACTGGCAAGTATCATAAGATGAAAATTTGAACAGATTCTCATATTCATCGTTATCTAACTTAGTTGGTCGTGTCGCATTGATATGACCTAATCTACAATACCGCAAGGAGGATTCGTTCATTTCTGAACTACTCCTCTTGTGTGTGTTCTATATACTTTGAACCGTGGTTTGATTTAGAACGTATATGCCATTACATAACGTGCCTGATCCAATCAACTCTTGATTCAGGAAAATGTTCACAACATTATCCTCCAATACATAATTATATCCTTCTTTAACTTAATAAAGAATCTGATGTAATGTTGTATATCAGGTTCGGTATCTAATAGCATTCGTTCAGAATCAATGTATTTACCACTTGGTAATACAAGGTGATATTTGCCAACTGATTTGGCTGCAACAATTGCACCATTCTCTAACATTTAGAGACATACACCCATTCTCAGTTTTCTGCATTTCTGTAGCCCATGTAACAGATTACATATGTGGGATCCTGATCCGGTATCTCATACCTAGGACATAGAGGATACTGAGAAACAGTTCTCGGTAATGAACACACCTGAAGAATATGCATCAACATGCTTATTCCTCGTTGGGTGGCATGGGAATCTGAATATTCCCCTATTTCCTGCTCGGACTTATAACAATTATAAGATAAAACGGAACCAACATTCCCCAGCTCAGTATAATAAGTAGGTTCGGTCAATGCATCCATATTATTATCTTGATTAAAGCATGACATGGTCGCTACTAGGAGAGAGAGAGAGAAGAAAACACTCTGCGTATGCTCTTACAAGATCAGATTGGTTATTATTTTATCTAATCAGGATGGCTTCCACTGTTTTTATCAAATCTTCCTTCAAACCCTAAAAGGTAAGACTAGCCCGGACTAATTACACCTTACAGGTTCGCCAATCTTTCGGCCAGGCCAGTGTCGGTGCTTTGAGGGAGGTTTCCCGTGCTTTCGCACGGACCTAATTAAAATAAACCTCGTTTTCCCAGGGGCGTAACCCCATTAACACCTTTCTAGACACCTACTTGATCGGCTAATTGTAATGTGTAAAACTCTCTCAGGAGTAACTCTTACTCGCAGTAGGTATCGGGATCCAACTATCTCATAGAAGGTATGCAGTCTCATTGCAAATTTCAACACTTGAAATTCCCAATAATATTTTACCCCTAGCGTCCTATGACCTTGACGGAGGTCAATAAACCATATGCTGCTAGTCAAGTTCAACCCGTACATTTCATGATTGAATTAAACCCACCCGCACAACCCTTGATGGAGGCCAAACAACGCCGTATGAATACCCTAATCCAATCATATCTCATGCTGTAGATAAGTACTAATCAGCTACCGTACACTACGCCTTGACGGAGGCCAAACTACCGTAGCATGAATACTAAAATAGCACTTATCTGAAATGACGGAGGGCTATGACAGGTTTTTAAGAAAACCTTTTGCGTAATGAACTTGATATCGTTGTAGAATTGAGTGATTTGAAAAAGGAGTGTTTTTTATGCTTTTGCTAGTTTTGCTAAAGAGGACACTCCCGGTGAAGGGATCTCGGCTCTTTCCTTATCGAATAAGGTGCTGGATATTCTACAAGGAATACCACTATGCAAAGCATGAACTAAAAAAGCAATCAAAAAACAAAACCGAGTGGGTTGTAGCATCTGCTAGTTTCGCTAAAGAGATCACTCCCGGTGAGGGGATCTCGGCTCTTTCCTTATCGAATAAGATGCTGGATATTCTACAAGGAATACCGCTATGCAAAGAAAGAACTAGAGCTACCAGTTTTTAAAACAAGTTTCTACAACATCTTTAGGTTTCTTTTCTTTCATTAATCTCATTAATGAAGTCCCATCAATTATATGCTTCCTAAGTATCATAGAAGAAACGAAAGCTGCAATATTTATTATATATCATATATATAATATAAGCATTCGTCTCAACATATCAAGTGATCACATCACAGAATATCAGCAGCAGAAGAACACATATGAAATATTGTATATACTAGGAATTCCGTATTCTAAATTAAGCCAGTAAAAAACGCGGATTCCACGGTCGTGATGAATAGCCAAATCCACATCCCTAGACCCCTACAAGAGCGGAAAGCAACCCTACCAATTCTAGAGTTAGGAGACCCGGTCTTGACTCCTCGAGATGGTCTCCCACTGGACCCTAGAACCCGGTTACTTGTGCTCTCCTCCTTGGGTCTATCCTAATGCAGAAAAGTAAATAATATACATCAATGGTGACATCATCCTCAACCCGGAAGTGACCCAATAAAAGAATATTACATTCAAGATTTTACATGAATCAAAATGAAAAACTCGCATCTCACATAAAACCCCCGGCTATTCAAAACACGACGATCCAATATAATATATCACAGCAACAAATAACATCACATGTCATCAACGTAAGAAAATATGCGTATCCCAATTGTCGTTGACGTATAGCAATAAAACCGGCGATACACCACATATTACACTTACGGTCGCAGAAAAGAAAGTGAAAAACTATAACAATTGGGATCTGCAACCACCTTAGACATTATAAACCCAATGTATCACATACTTTGGATTTCATGCCTAACCAAATGAATTCCTTAGACATCACATCCCTAACTATTATAAACCCCACATTTTAGTCTCGATATTGAAAACACTTTTCAATAACCTGTCAGGTAATTCAACAAGATTCCCGACAACCTGATTGAATGCTCATCGGAAACTTTAGTAGACGGCCGCACCCCCGATGCCATCGACAAAGTGCAGTAAGGCGGAATACCGCGGCCGCGAGCACCCGAACGGATTCTTTTGGCACGGGGTTCTCCTACAGTCACTTGGTCGAGGCTTTGGGGTGTGGTTATCTAGTAAAGTTACCCGGCGAGTATCCGCGTACGCTAAGGGATTGCGACGGACTTTTGATCCACATCAAAATTCCATGGCAACCGATCAAATGAGACTAAATTGCTAGATTTATAAAATTCAAACTAGTTATCACATAACTAATTATTGTGGATTACAAGCGTTGTATCACAATCACAGATAGCTAAACGATATAAAACTTTTCGATTGAATAAACAAACACCTAAAATTTCCCAAAGAGCTCAACACTTGAGCGGAGTTTAAAAAGTACCCAGAATATGCCACAACACCTATGGACCAACCATAGAAGGGTCAACCCTTGCCTCACCTATGGCGCCGCGGAACTACCACAAACCCTAGGGTTTGGTGGCGGTTCCGACGGCCACAGAATCGAGTTAAGGTTTCGTTCTTCTAGATGGTCCACAGAATCACCTGCATGATTTTCTGAAGACCATAAACTTGGAAAAATCCAACACTTGGAAAATTTCCAGCGAGGGAAAAAATGGGTTATTGATATCCGTTCGAACTTTTTAACGTCGTCTAAAATAACCCGAAATGATGTTAGAATTACGACTACGAAACACTCCGAATTGCCTTTGCACTAAGTTAACATCACATGCAATTTTAGAAAAAACAAGCAACACCTAAAACACCAAAACCCAGAGACTAGAACACTAAAAAAATTTGAAGCCCAGAACTCATTAAGAAACCGGCCAGGCCGGATTTTGGAGCAATGTGGCCGGCTATTTTCCGGTGAGAGGGGTTCAATTTTCTTCTGTGCTCATGTCACATCACATGTAACATTCTGCAGTTGCTTAAAAAATTTTTAGAGGCAATTTAAAAATCGACAGAAACTAGGTTTTAGTGTTGCATGTTTCGGAGTAGTTTCGGTTTCGGAATCTAACAAATATCGTCTAATTCTCTAGCATGGCTCTGATACCACTGACAGATTCCCTAGGGCGGCAGCAAGGTTTCGGGAGGCATCGTCCATGCCAATTTCAAAAATTTGCCATGCTAAAGAACCCTAACCTAGAATCTTAACTAGAGAATCGAACGAACAAGCATGTAAATATCTTTACATCTAAGTGAACAAGGAATACAACCTTTGTAGACCGGTCCTTCACTTCAATAGCTCCGTGTAGTAGTCCCTTCACTCCAAGTAGCGAACTCCCGGACTCTAGAAAGGCTCCATAAGATAAACGGAACAAGCTTGCTTGAAGTCTTCAAGGCCGAAGATGATCTACGTCGAGAAGACACCAACTCAAGCTATCTCTTCACTAACATAGAATTAGTGAAACAAACACCCTAAACTAAAAGGCTAGTATAGTAGAGGATGATGAAGTAGGAATTTTGCTCACTTTAGATTTATTTTTCTCACAATATTTCTTCACCTTTTGAAAAGCTAGAAAGCTTTCTCATGAGGAAGAAGATGAAGTGGAGATGAGAATAAAACTCATGAGGTGAGAATAGCAACCATGGGTGAGTTTGTATCATATACTAACTAATGTTGAGACTAAAACTATGGCTAAGGATAACGATTAGGTTAATAAATTTCTTAAGTAAAACAAATTAGTAGACTTAGTCAATGGTTCCACAAGCTTCTCCAAGCTTCAAACATTAAACCAATTTCCATCTAATTTGGATTAACTTTAAATAAATAAAAACCCTTCATTATATCAAGCATGGTGTGAGTCTCATACACCTATGTTGCTTGTGGCATCTAGCATGACATAAAATAATGTACATTAATATATATCACATATATACTAAGTGCACACAAGTGAGAAAAAGAAATGCTTAAGTGAGCTAATATTAATTAATGTAATTCAATATATCAAATATATAATTATATATTAAATTATTAAATCAACACTTGATTTAATAATTCGGCTATATCACATACAACCGGCTAATATCAAATGTAACAACTTATCGAATCAACACTTGATCCGATAACCCGGCTATATCATATATAACCGACCGATATCACATATCGCGAGAATAAAATGCGGTATCACATACGCGCATTAATCTCGGTCCCGCACATATCACATATGTGCTCCTACTTTGTTTTGCTTGAGCGAGGAAACCTCTGTGTAGGACTCTAAAGACTCGTTGATACGCCGGCAGTAGGTGGCGATCATATCAGTCACCCACAAGCCGCAAGCGGTCTGCTAAACGTAACGGCCACCCGGGTATTGAGCGATCAGAAGATCAACAGCAAGCCTGCTCATACTCCTGTGAATTCAATCAGTAACACTACCGTACAGTCCGGTCTCTTCGTCAGATATGTCGCATATCACTGCCTGGGGTGGTATAACGTCAGACCCCAATAGCCTGATAAGTCCTGCCGATGCAAGGTCCATAACTATTCGAGAAACTAATGATAACACTTACCAATAGATCTCAACAACCCTGGCCAGGGATTTCCTGTTATGGCCAATCGAGCATAGCGCAACATCAACCCCCAATACCGGGAGAGACGAAATCCCCTCCTATCGCTTATTGCCTCTATGTGACTCGGGACTGTACCCAAAAACCAACGTTTTGCATGATCTCTTGAACGTGGTAAGGTGGAAATCAAAGCACAGTGGGAATCACACAAGACTCTATGACGATCTCGGATTGACAGACTAAACTTTACCAGTGTCACCAGGGAACTGCTATCTGACGATAGGTATAATACCATCTACGAGTTCTCGGCGAGTCCGTCCAGTGTACCCAGTCTCCACTGAGCACCCGTATATCATCTCTAATGTAAAACACCAATGGATATGGGATCATCCATCGCCCATCAAATGGGTCGAGAAGCGTACACGCTAGTCTACTTTAGAATATCGATGCCCCATCTCGATACTCCTACGACTAGGAACAGTTGAAGGATGTACTTACCGACTACCTCTGCCCCACTAGTATGATCTGCATCATAATCCTGGTAGTCAAGTACTCATCCTAAGCGCTTTATCAACATGTAATAGAGAGACAAAAAGTGTACATGTTAAGATAAAGAGCAACTAGATAGCATACTATCATGTCGAGCAAGAAAGTCCTCCCTATATATGTCCAACCATCCACAATAATATACATCACATGTATAATAATGGCCTTTAGGGCATACATATAACCAACAGCTTTACCCTCAGTGGACGGGCGGTCTGTTGGAAGAGCTCTAAGCAGGACGCTGTTGCAAAACTCGATGATGGAAATGGAGTAGTTCGCTGCATGAGACACCGCAAAAGAGGCAGTCTGGATATGGAAGTTCTTAACTGAACTTCAGGCGGTTCCTTCCATTTGTTGGTCCAATACTTTTGTATTGTGACAACATACGGCGCTATAGCTTTAGGGAAGGATCCCAAGTCCCATCAGAGATCCAGACATATCTTGAGGCGGTACCACCTGATCAGGGAGATCGTTGATCCCCAGGAGATCGAGGTGAGGAGAGTAGATACGGAGAACAACATTGTAGATCCACTCACAGAGGCCATTCCTCAGACAGTGTTCGAGAGGCTATTCGAGATCTTCGGTCTACGATATGCCAGTATATGGCCTTAGTGCAAGTGCGAGATTGTTAGTGATATATGCCCTAGAGGCCATTATTATATCATACTGGATTGTATATTATTTAATAGGAGCTTGGGATATACATGGATATAGTGACAGTCTTGCTCAAAATGGTAGTATGCTACTTGATTTGTTTCTACTTCAATATGTGCATGTATTTCTTTTAGCATACGCTTATACATATTAGTAGAGCTCTTAGGATCTCTACTTGATTACAAGCGTTGTGATGGTAGTCACACTAGTGGGGCTGGGTAATCTATAAGCACATTCTTATACGGGTCCCTAGTCATAGGATTATCGAGATGGGGCATCGATACTCCGGCGTAAACTAGTGTATACGCTTCTCATCCCAGCAGGGGAGATAGTATGTCCCACAGCCATTAGTACGTCGTACTGGAGATAGTATGCAGGTGCTCATCAGGTTATGAGTACACTGGACAGGACTCGTCGGGAACTGTTGGTGGGTATTATACCTATCGTCGGGTAGCAGTTCCCAGGTGACATGAGTACAACTTAGTCCGTCGACTTGACACTGCTACTTCGCCTCGAGTGTGTTCCCACTGTACTTCGATTACTACCATACCACGGCTCAAAGTAGTCGTGCAAACAGGTAGTAGTTGGGTGTAGTCCCGAAACACTTGGAGGCAGTGGCGGTTAGATAGGATTCGTCTCTCCCAGTATTGGGGGTTGATATCGTGCTGTGTTCGGAGAGCCATTATACAAAGTCCCTGGTCAGGGAAAGCGAGATTTACTGGTAGGTATTCCAGTAGTTTCTCAGGGTGTTTTGGGCTACACTCCGGCACAGCCTATTACGATATTAGGGGTCTGACGATTACCGCCGCCTAGGCCCGATATGAGATACTCTTAGACGAACAGACCGGACTGTAAAGAGATTGTCACATTCAGGCTCAGTAGGAGTTCGGATGGGTTTCCTCATCGGCCTTCTTATCGACAGATACCTAGGTAGCCGTTACGTGCAGCTAGTACCGCTTGCGACTTATGGTTAAACCCACTGCAAGCGTACTTTCGAGTCTTTAGAGTCCCACACAAAGAGTTTCCCTGCATCGGGCGAAATATGTAGAGGCCGTATGGTTTTACGGCAGGGCTTCGATCACGTATATGCATTTGTGCACGTATGATGTTCGGACGGATAATACTAGTGGGCTTTGGTTTAATCCGGATCTTAGTATTATATTGATGGATTAGTTTCGTCTATTTGTATTTGTGTTTCTCAGAACACGGATGCGGGTATGTATATACGGATGAAAGGGGCATAGAAGGAGACACCTCATTAGGGTTTTGACCATTGACTTGATTAAAACTATTATGAGGTGGAGGAAAGTATTTGTTATTTTTATAAATGATAATTGTGGCATGGCTATTTGTTTTGACTACTTGACTTTATTTGACCACTTGACTTGGTTTGACTCTTTGACTTAGATATTTCTTGTGAGATATTTTGAGGCACTAGATATTTTGGGTGAGATATTTTCCTGCCATGCTTGTAGTCTTATCAAGTGAGCCATCTCTTTTTGAATTATCATTATCAAAAAACCATTTCTCTTTCCTCAAGTAAGCTCTCTTCTTCTTCCTCTCAACTTTCAACCCTTAAGGTCTCATGAGTTGAGTAAACTAAGGTTCCAAGAGATAAATAAATCCATCTTCATTCTCTACATCACCTAGGCCATCAAGTTTAGCAAGCTTGTTGCCCTAGTTACCTTGGATTTGAGGTTGGAGCTCGGACTATAGACTCTCGGGTGGATTGTCTTTGACTCGAGGAAGCTACGATCCGGATCGATCCTCGGAGCCTACGATGACAAGGATGACAGCGGAGAAGACCCGAAGGACTTGTATCATGAGGTATAACACTCTTTCCGAGTAGTTAATCTCATGTAGTTTGCTAGCTAGGGTTTATGGTCGATCCTTGGTTCTAGTTGGTGTTGCGAAGCCCGTAAAAATCATTTTTTTGCAAATTCCGCCTCTCCGCGAACACGTGGGGTGCGCGACATATACTTTCAATATCCTTAACAAAAAACCAATCAAGCCCCAACTGCTCACAAATATTTAACTCGATCTTGATCTCAAAACAGATCAAAGATCCTTAAATCAAACCAAACCCAAATCTAAGATATACAGATTTGAACTAATCTATGCCCTACGAGCGACAACATAAATTAGTCTTCATATAAAATCCATGGGCAACCTAAACAAATAAAAACACACACGACACGAAGTGAACTTCTGGAGCAGGAGAAAGTGGTTATCAAGATGCGGTAACGTAATTAACTGCAGGGGCTTACGCCTGCAGGGAAGAGCATCCCCACAATCAAAAAACCCTCACAGATGAGGGGGATCTGATGAAGTCTGCTACAACGTCCGCATCTGTCCAAACCTCCGATACACAGTGCCATAAATCAACTTGGCATATTCTGAGAGGTGGACGGATAAATCCAAAAAGCATCTGCCCCCATATTCAGGCAAGATGACCTACGCGGTTTAGTCTCTGTTTTCGGCGGTAAACATGGGTCTTCTTCCTCTTCGGCTTCAGATAGCCGAGAGGGCTCTTCTTCTACCGCGTCTTCTGTGTCGGGCTCGACCCCTAGAGTCAGGTCTGCCCTAGTCACTCGCCGTCGGGCGGCAATAAGGGCTCCTAAGGTGCACATTGGGAATACCCTCTATGCGCCCACCGTTTTAAATAGCATGGTCGAGCTTTCCGATATCCGGACTCGATTCCATGTTCCCTCTAACTATTTACTCCGTTTAGCCAGAGAGGGTGAGCAGGAAGACCAGGTGCGTGGCAAGGAGATTGCTCTGTATCTGGAAGCATTCCGAGCACGAATGCGTCTGCCGTTCTCACCCGAGATTCGTGCGGTACTTTATTGCTTCCATCTTGCCCCGGGCCAGCTAGCGCCAAACTCGTGGAGGATCCTCTTCGAGTTTCTGGTCTGGTTAAAATTTGATCGGATCCCCTTCAGTTTGACCCTCCTCTTGTCTTTTCTTTGTTATAAAAATCACCTCGATACCAGTTAGCAAGAGCCGAGCTGGGTGTACTTTTTGTTTAAAAAATGTAAGGGTAGGACGGCCGGGTCGGGGGGTAGTGGTCGTCCTTTCTTCTATCCATGAATGGAAGGAGAATTACGTCTTCGTCGGGCCACCGGAGGGAGAGGATTGGCTTGTACCTACACAGTGGCACAGGGCCGTCTTCCCGAGGGCGAAGCAGTCGACCTCCCCCGAGACGAAGGTGGTGTCCCGGTAGGAACCGATCCAGCGGGCTGATGTCCTGCTTTCCGAGCACTACTGAGCTGGGCTGTGCTCAATCCTGCGCATTTTTTTGGGTAAGTTAGGGTTTTTGACGATCTGCTTAGACTTTGCTAAATTTTCTTTGTCGTTTCAACTTCGCTGATCTTTTCTCCTGTGTGTTCTTTTTTTTGGGTAGAGCCCATGGACTGATCAAAAATCATAGCTGCCATGGCCGCCAAGGCCCAAGGAAGAAAGACCAGTGGTGCAAGCTCGTCCCGACCCGGTCCAAGCACGGTGCCGAGGCAAACTCCTCTGGCCAAGCCTTCCGCAGCACCCCCAGTCCCGGAAGAGCGCCGCAGGCGGAGGAGGAGGTCAGAAGCACGTACGGGACCTGACGCCCCGGGCAAGGGAGGAGGGGTCTCCCCCACCGAGGAAATCCCCTCAAGAGACAGAAGCGGGTGGTCTCTCGGCCACCCCCTACCGGGATCCAAATGCAAAAAGGAGACTTCTGCATTAAGGTGACCTCGGGGCTATCTGTGGCTAACAGCTTGCTGGTGGACATGGTGAAGGCTTCTGGGCACAAGATTCCCCGGGGCACCATGAAGGCCCAGGTGGCCGCAATAGCGCAGGAGGCGGTTCAAATCGGTATCTAGCTTTTTTCGAAAATTCCTTAAGTTTTATTTTCTCTGTTTTAGATTTTTAACATGCTAGTTGTTTTCCTCAGGTCCTTCAGCACTTCGCTCTCCTCGTTGCTATGGAGTCCGAGGAAATAGCCCCGGCGATGAAAAAGGCGGGCGAATTCTCCTCACGGGAAGAAGAGCCTCGCCTTCAATTGCAGTAAGAGAAGGAGAAGGCGGCCTTCCTTGACTCGAGATTGGTCGCCGAGAGGCTGACGATCTCAAAACTGAAGGAGTCCCATCGGCTTCTAAACGAGTCCAACCAGGATATCCAAGCCAAGATGGATGAGTCGAACGGCTTCTACAACGCTATAAAAAGTTTGAGGGACGCCATCAAGAAGGATGCTCAGACGGCTTTAAACGCAGCGACTCTTGCTGAGAGCCGGGCGACGAAGGCCGTGGAGGAATACAAGACGTCTGATTAGTTTTATCTTGATCTCGCTGAATCCACGGCCGTCGGGTGGCATAATGCCTTCGACGCCGTCAAGGAATCTATGCCGGAGTTCATCGACGGCGAGCTCCGCGCTAAGTTACCCCTCATCGAGGAAGCGCCGCAGGGGGAGGCGTCGAGCTGGCTGTAGGGGAGAGGCTGTCGGCGGAAGCGCTGACCCTGAGGTCGCCGTTTTAGCCCCTGATGGTGCATCGAGCAGGGTGAGATCTCGACCGAGCGGGCGGTCTGAGCTATCCCCCCTCCACGATTTTTTTCTTCCTTTTTTTTTGAATTTTGTAAGCCTCCGGGCATTTTTATAAGGTTGAGGAGCCCATAATACCTTTGTACATAATTTTGATCATAAATAAAGTATATATTTTCCTTTGATCAAATGTATGATCATCCTGCAAGCACTTTAGCTCATAAGTGTTTTCATCTTGCAAGTACTTTTAGCTCATAAGTCTCTTTATTTTGCTAGTGTTAGGCCAGTGTCCACCCTTTCTAGGTGATGATCGTTCATTGAGTATGAGTCGAATGATAGCTAAGTGTAGGAAGGTTGGTATCCTCTCCTTCCCCAGAGTCGAGGTGGCGATTGCGCATCTAGTATGAGTCAAACAATAGCCAAGTGTAGGAAGGTCAGTATCCTTCCTTTCTCTGGAGTCGAAGGTGATCGCGCATCGAGTATGAATCGAACGATATCCAAGTTTGAACAGTTTGTTGACCAGGCGTTGATATGTGGCCCCAGCGTTCTTAGGTCCGAAGGGCATCACTTTGTAGCAGTATACCCCCTGATCCATGGTGAAGGCGAAGCTACCCGCTGCGGATAGGACCGAATAGGAATCTGCTCGGCAGCCTCATGAGGAGAGCTTTGGATCCACAGCGTTTGTCGGGCAGGATGGATGAGCCGAGCAGGAAGCTACCCGATCGCCTCGTGATGAGGGCTTTGGATCCACAGTGTTTGTTGGGAAGGAAGCTAACCGCTCGTGGATGAGCCGAGCAGGAAGATACCCGGTCTCCTCATGATGAGGGCTTTGGATCCACAACGTTTGTTGGGCAGAATGCTACCCACTGCAGATGGGCCGAGTAGGAATCTTCTCGGCGGCCTCATGATGAGGGCTTTAGATCCACAGCGTTTTTTGGGTAGGAAGCTACCTGCTTGTGGATGAGCCGAGCTGGAAGCTACCCGGTCTCCTCATGATGAAGGCTTTGGATCCATGGTGTTTATTGGACAGGAAGCTACCCGCTTGTGGATGAGCCGACCAGGAAGCTACCCGGTCGCCTCGTGATGAGGGCTTTAGATCCATAACATTTGTTGTGCAGGAAGCTACCCGCCGTGGATGGGTCCGAGCATGAATCTGCTCAGCGGCCTCATGAGGAGGGCTTTAGATCCACAGTGTTGGTCGGGCAGGAAGCTACCCACTTATGGATGAGCCGAGTAGGAAGCTACCCGGTCGCCTCATGATGAGGGCTTTGGTTCCACAGCTTTTGTTGGGCAGGAAGCTACCCACTGCAGATGGGGCCGAGTAGGAATCTGCTCAGCGGCCTCATGAGGAGGGATTTGGATCCACAGCGTTTGTCGGGCAGGAAGCTGCCCGCTTATGGATGAGCCGAGCAGGAAGCTACCCGGTCGCCTCATGATGAGGGCTTTTGATCCACAGCGTTAGTTGGGCAGGAAGCTACCCGCTGCAGATGGGGCCGAGCAGGAATCTGATCAGTGGCCTCACGAGGAGGGCTTTGGATTCACAACGTTTGTCGGGCAGGAAGCTACCCGCTTGTGGATGAACCGAGCAGGAAGCTACCCGGTCGCCTCGTGATGAGGGCTTTGGATCCACAGCATTTGTTGGGCAGGGAGCTACCCGTTGCGGATGGGTCGAGCAGGAATCTGCTCGGCGGCCTCGTGAGGAGGGCTTTATTATCTCTCTAGTATCTCCTTGGGGCGTCGTTCAACCTTCCGTGACCCATATAGGCGGGAATGGCGACCGTCACGGATGACATGTGGCAGCACCATATCCGGAAAGTGTGATATTCCGTGATTTGCGTTATTGTGCGAGTAAATCTCGGCCGTTGGAAGATTTTGTTGAGACTATAAATACCGAAGGCATATTGGTTTTTTCCTAGTCTTGCATTCCCTGAAGATGACCGGCCGCGTGTATACCATCAGGGAGATCGTTTCTCATGACGATGTATACTTTTATAACCTCGATCGTTCCAAAGAGACGTACGAGACGGTGATAGGCCGCCTAGAGGGTCACTATGGGCGCCTGCTTCCCCGACAATCTTCTCTCCTTCAGGTGCTAATTTATGCGATATGGAGGACTTCCCCGGGTCTGTACAACACCCTATCTCCGCAGTTGATGGACGTAGCATTCGAAAAAAT
Organism: Agapanthus africanus; assembly: GCA_030015575.1. NCBI lineage: Eukaryota > Viridiplantae > Streptophyta > Magnoliopsida > Asparagales > Amaryllidaceae > Agapanthus > Agapanthus africanus. The sequence goes on from CM057343.1 coordinate 519,780,174, forward strand.
GCGCACTATCCACGGGCTTGGTCTGATCTCAAAGAGTAGGCGAGATCGCTCGGTGGACATCCTTCTTAAGAGTTTCCAGCAAAGGTTGGTCATCGCATCTTACTCGACGGACGGGGTCTCCGGCGAGTCCGTAGATTCTAGGGTATACGGGTACCGTCAGAGGGAGTGGGCCGAGGTTGCTTGGGCTCAGCTGGAGGAGATTTCTTCTGAGTATTACCGGCAATGTGTTTTTAATCCTTGCCCTCCTCTACTGTAAACATTGTAAGGCTGGGGAGCCCCTAATACCTTTGAAATAAATAAACTTGTCTTTGGTTGTAGTGTACCATCTCTTTTCCTCTCCTTGATATAAATTTTATGTTTTTCTTAAAAAAAACTTCGGATTCTTGGAGCCGAGAAAAGAAACAAAGGGCTGGAGCCCTACGGTGGTACAAAAAGTCTCTTCCGTGAGAGGACCTAGCTTAGAAGACTTAGTTTAATGCTAAAAGGAATTACATTCATTTAAAAGAGGGTACACGTTTATTTATACAACTTGAGATTTTCTGCATTATAAGGCCAAAGAAAATTACGCCCTCCGGTGTCCTGCAAACGGTATGCTCCACTGGGCAACGCTTCAGTTACGAGGAACGGTCCGTCCCACTTCGTAGAGAACTTATGTAGTCTCCCTTGGTCTACAAACTCATTTCTTCGTAAGACCAGGTCTCCCGTCTTGAAGGCCCGATGTTTAACTCGGGTATTGTAGTTTTCTGATTTGCGCTCGATCCCGCTTTTCCAACAAGATGTCCAAGTTGCTTCGGAGCGCCGAGGTGTTGGCTTCATTGTCAAAGTGTTCGACCCTATAACTGGGCAGTCCAATTTCTGTAAGGACCATTGCCTCGGTACCTTAGCAGAAGCTGAATGGGGTTTCTCCCGTGGCTGTTTTCTTTGATGTTCGCAACTCCCATAGCACCCGTGGCAGTTCTTCGATCCAGCCGCCTTGCCTTCCTTCTAAACGGGCTCTAAGACCGTGGATGACACCTCAGTTCGCTACCTTGGCCTGCCCGTTGCATTGAGAATGTGCGACCGTGGCAAACTTCATCAATATATAGTAGTCGCTGCAAAACTCTTTGACATTATCATTTTCGAAGTTGGTCCAATGGTCAGTAACTATGCACCTAGGGATCCCAAATCGAGAAATTATGTTGTTCTGCAGGAACTTTATCGTAGAGGTGGCGTCTGGTTTCCTGATGGGTACGACCTCCATCTATTTCGTGAAGTAGTCCACAGCGACAAGGATGTATCTGTGCCCGCCCGTGCCAGTGGAGAGTTGGCCCACCATATCTATCCCCAATTGTGCAAACAGCCAAGAGGAACTGAGTGGAGTTAGTTCGGTGGCGGGGAGACGAGGTATGCTGCCAAAGAGTTGGCAGTTCTTGCATCTTCTGACCATCTTCTCGGCATCCTGGTATATACTCGGCCAATATTACCTTTGCAGTAGTGCCTTTTGGACCAAGGTTCGGGCCCCTTGATGTGCTCCCCCGACCCCTTCATGTATCTCTTGCAGAATGTAGTCAGCCTCGTGGGGTTCGATACACCGGAGCAGATGCTGAGTGTATGATTTCTTGTACAGGTTTCCATTTCTCCAGACGAAATAGCGTGCTTTGGCCCGAAGCTGGCGAGTTTCTCCTCGGTCTTTAGGAAGTACATCATTCTTTAGGAACTCGACGACGGGCTTTCTCCAATCCCGGCCTTCTTCCTGAGTTGTGTAGATCTAGAATGTTACCTCTTCGTCTTCCACGTTGGGCCGTGGCAAGACTTCAAAGAGAATATTTCTTTTATGGTTGGCCGAATAGGAAGAAGCGATCTTGCTCAAGGCATCGGCTTAGGAGTTCAAGTTCCTGGGAATCTGCTCCACTTAGACTTCGTCAAAATTTTTTCGAGGCCTTTTTACTTCGGTTGGGTATTTTATCATGAGTGGCTCCCGGGCTTCGAAACACTCAGTTACTTGACCGACGACCAGTGCGGAGTCACTGCGAACTCTAATGATCTTCAGCCTTACCCCGGAGGCAATTCGCAGTCCTACCAACAAAGCTTCGTATTCCGCAGCGTTGTTCGACGCTCTGAACCCGAGCTTTAAAGAGTATTCCATTTCCGCTTCGTCCGGGCCGCGGATGATCAGGCCAGCCTTGCTCCCTTCCTTGGTAGGGGATCCGTCCACATAGAGCACCCAGTCCGAGATGGGGTCGGGTACCTTTTCGACCGAGGGACGTGGTTTGGGGCCTTATGCCGTCGTTCCTTCTTTAGCGGGAATAGTGCATTCGACAACGAAATCTGCTAAGCCATGTGCTTTGATGGCTTGTCTGGGGAGGTATTTGATATCGAATTGGGACAATTCCCACCTCCATTTCTCCAGAAGACCTGACGACTCGAGGGAGGCGAGAATAGACCCTAAAGGTTGCTCGGTGAGGACGAGGATTGTGTGCGCTTGGAAATACTGTCGAAGTTTTCTGGAGGCAACGACAAGTGCCATGACCATTTTCTCTATGGACGGGTATCTTGTCTCTGCATCCTTGAAAACATGGCTCACATAGTAGACCGGCCTCTGTATGCCTTCGCATTTTCTGAAAAGCACAGAGCATGTAGCTTGGTCGGAGATGGCTAGATATAATAATAGCTCGTCTCCCTCAACCGGTCGGGTGAGTAGCGGAGGAGTCACTAGGTGCGCCTTGAGTTGTTCGAAAGCATTCTGTCATTCCTTAGACCATTCGAACTTAAGAATTTTCCTTAGGGTCTTGAAGAACGGGAGGCATATCTTTCCGGATCTGGACATAAAGCGACTCAGGGCAGCCACCTTCACCGTAAGGCGCATGATGTCGACATTGCTCTTGGGCGTTGCCATATTGAGGATGGCGCTGATCTTTTCTGGGTTTGCTTCGATTGCTCGATAGGTAACCATGAACCCGAGGAACTTCCTACTGGTGACTCCGAATGCACACTTAGCTGGGTTCAGCTTCATTTTATACTTGCGCAGGACGTCGAATGTCTCGCCGAGGTCTTTAGTGTGCCCAGATGAGTAGACGGATTTTACGAGCATGTCGACGTAGACTTCCATGTTTCTCCCAATCTGTGGTTTGAATAGTTTGTTGACCAGGCGTTGATACATAGCCCCAGCATTCTTGAGTCCGAAGGACATCACTTTGTAGCAGTATACCCCCCGATCCGTAGTGAAGGCGGTAAGTTCTTCGTCGGCCGGGTTCATTCGGATCTGATTGTAACCAGAGAAAGCGTCCATGAAGCTCATAAATTCATGGCCGGCAGAACTGTCCACTAGCTGGTCTATTTGAGAAAGTGGATAGTTGTCTTTGGTGCAGGCCTTGTTCAAGTCCGTGAAATCGACACACATGCGCCATTTCCCATTCGCCTTCTTGACCATGACCATGTTCGCTAGCCAATCTGAGTACTCCAGGTTCCTGATGAAGTTGGCTGCGAGCAATCGATCCACCTTGGCCTCTATAGCCTTTTGTTTAACCGGCGCAAAGTTTCTCTTCTTTTGTTGGACGAGTCGAGCTTTCGAGTCAACCCCGAGCTTGTAGGAGATCACTTTTGGGTCGATCCCAGGCATGTCCGCTGGCGTCCAAGCGAATACGTCCGAGTTTTCTCGGAGAAAACGGATCAATTCTTCGCGGTGGTTCCCTGTCAAGAGAGAGCCGATCTGAACTGTCCGGCCATCGACTCTTTCTACGAGGGGGACATCCGTCAATGCTTCCACCGGGGCGCCTCGAATTTGCTTTTGGTCGTCGCGTGTGTCTAAGGACCCCTGGAAATCATGCGCATCCTCAATATCGTCGCCATGCTCTCCGGCGGGGGACATCGAGGCGAGGAAAGTCTTGGCGGTTTGCTGGTTCCCTGATTGTTACGTTTTTCTATGCGTATTTTTAATTACCACAATCAAGACGGTTTCGCTTGATAGCTAGCCGGTTGAGTACGGGTCGATCCACAGGGAGATGGAATCTTTTTCTTTATGTTTTAACGAGTTAATCCGATTAAGTCGGGTTTTGTTTTAAGATCTACGAATGAGATAAAAGGTGATAAAATACTTGCTAGGGTTAGGATTAGGTTAGTTCGAGTTTTAGGAATTCCTCACTTCTTTCAATGCCTTAGTTATTAATATTGGTGTTAAAGTAATCGGCAACAACGGGGATTAGCACGACTAGGAAGAAACTTACAAGTATAAGCTAGGCTTTCCATGCTTAGTTTCTTCCTTTTGGTCCTTGTCCGTCCGTTCTTGGCTCTTAGCCTTAACCTCCAGTTAATTCAACCACAACCGGTCTAACTAGGGAATCACCGCTATCATATAGGATAGGGTGCCGTAATGAGCGGATTATGGTTCAATTAAAGGGAGTCCGAATTTAATGTGTCGGGCAAAGAAAAGAGTGAGAGAGATTTCCTTCTCTCAAACCTTCCTTCTCCTGCCCTAACAAGTGAGGAATTACTCACTCATTAAAAAGATAAAAATAAAACAAAAGGGATGGTAGAAAGAATTTAGGTTTAAGAAGAATTTTACAACTAGCTATTTGAGACCTCACCTAGGCAAGGATCTTACTCAAGCATCATCGTTGTTAAAAAGAAATATAAAAGAATAAAAGACAAGAAAAACACTAATTTAATTCTACGTCTAAGTTGACAAATGAAAATTGCAGATAAAAAAGTGCAATAAGAAAATGCGAGATAAACAAAAATAAAGACTTACCTTTTATTGATAACCTCTCAATGATCTCTACAATTTTTGAATTGATAAAGAACAAAATTAAAATTCTAGATCTAAAAATAAAAAGAGGCATACTAATTTGGCTTTGAACCCTCCTATTTATAGATAGGAAAACCCTATGTTTACATTCTGATCCATACAAGAAATTACAGAACTATCCCAAGAGAGCCGAGTCAATGCACCGACACGTGCATTGCACGGCCGCGGAACCACAGCAGAAGTGCCTGTTTGGCCACGGTTCCGCGGCCATATGGTGGAATCTTGGGTCCATCTTTTCAGGTCTTCTACCAGTTGCTTTTATCTTCTGTTTGGTACACATGGTTTCTCAAAATCTCTTCTGTTCTCTTCCAGATATTGAGCAGTGGACTTTTGCTTTAAACTCTGCTTGAACTGGTATGCGGCATCATGCAGATCAGTATTCATCTGTTATTGGTCATAGTCCTACATTTGTTGCGGATTTTCATGAATCTCACTGTAAAGAGCTGAGAAACTGTAACCTGCAACTATTTAGCAGACATGGATCAAAAGCACCGATTTATATGCAATGTGATTAAGCATGGGCGATATAACAATGCAAAAATCTGATATGAACAAATACCCCCAAACTTATCTTTTGCTCGTCCCGAGCAAAGCCAATTTTATTCTCAAAAAAATCCTAACCTCATTTTCGCAGGGAACGCGATTGCACTGAGCTCGTGCAACAAGCCATTAAATCTCTAGGAGTCCCTAGTAGAAGGAGTGTTGTCTCTTGAGGGTTTTCAGCAGATTGCACCCACAAAATCCTATAATAAAAAGAAGACTGTGAAAGTTACATATAAAGATAAGAATTATAAAAGAAAAACTTTGAGAATTAGAGTTTCCAACTACACTAGTTTTTTGGTTGTCATGAGCCCTATCTTAATAGTCATGAAAAAATGTGAGAAATCACATCATCTCTCAATAAAACATCGTCTTTATTCTTTATTCTTACCTTTCTTCCAAACACTAATCAATATACCCCTACGTGTGTAAAGAACATCCCTACACTCAGAGAATTCAATTCAAGCTATCATACTCTTGTCCATCTACCTTAGTACTTTGTAATTAATGAATATTTAGATGGAATTGCTCACACATTTTTCATGCAACCGTTAATACTTCTTGAGGTACTAACCGACCAATTACTCATGTGCTTGCTTATTAGGTGTATTTAGTATTTTCCTCGTCTTGCAACATATAAGGCTTAGCAGTGACTCCGAAACCAGTTGGTCTAAGGCATTAGGTGATGAAGCACCCTCGCTATATTTTTTTTATTGCTGCCTTGGTGATTACAAAACCAGTGTTCATTTTTCTACACCATTTTATCTTTTATACTCCATTTATAATTTCCTTCATACTTTAGCTTTTAGACAAGAGCATTTCAAGATATCCTCTACTATGCCGAGTTTCAAGACGTGTGTAAGTGCGTATAGTAGGGTATCAGTATTCAAATGTTTGGCATCCAGAATAAGAACTATTTTTCAAACTTATTTTTATCCGCAGATTAGTGACTTCTTTTATCTTATTAACCCTTAGGACAACGGCTCATAACTACTTATTACTAATTTTGTTTAAGAAAACATCTAACTTTCTAAGTTTTCTTAAAATTTTATAATCTTTGGATGTAGTTTTTCACTTTCTAATCTTTTATTATATAAGAAAATTTTTGAAATTTTTTATGCTATGCAAAGTATACTTATGCAAAGTATGATGCAAATTGATGCGTAAATAAGCACAAACCTCCCCTAAACTTGTTTACAACAGTGTCCTCACTGTTGTTATCTGTTAAATCTTAGAAACCTGTAAACTTGGAAGGAAAAATTTATTAACGGGGACATGAAATATGATTGTGAAAATCTCCCCAAACTTATTTTGGCTCACCACTTTGAGTAAAAAAAAATTTATTTTCAAGAGCCAAATTATACCCCCCCAAACTTGAGTTAAACAAATTTAAAATTTTAAAGAGTGGGGTCAAAGTTACTGGTCAATGCCAAGCTTTGCAAAGACCAAAAGTCAACACTAACCATTCGAAGAATTTATCAATGAAACGCACCGGTTGGTGGAAGAATATGTTGTACGGAGCCAAGAAGAAGTGGGGAAAAGATAAGTGGTAGAAAAGAAAGGGTTTGCATCTCAATTTGTAGAGACGACACAGTGATTGTGATGATGGATTACTCGCATTTTTATGATTGTCAAGAAAAAGGGTGGAGGTTCAATTTCTTTTTGGAGTTGATTCATCTCAACACCCGTGTTTGCTAAAAATGCGAGCTCATCAGTGAAAATTTCCTCAAAGCTTTCATCGATACCCCGATGAATAATGTCATCAGAAAGAGCGAGATGATCTTTAGACTCCATTAAAGATTCATTATCAGTGTTAGATGTTGACCCGGACAACTCAATGGAAGAGTCTGTATGTGTATAATATATAGTTGGGTCAAACAACAACATATGAAAAGAGTCTAGATCAGTATCGTGAAGCTGATCAAATTCGCTGCTGTCGACATCTATTAATTCGACAGAACATGCATGAGCAGAAGGTTCGGAGGGTTGACTTCCTAACTTGTAGATATTAAGCTCAATTGTCATCTTCCCGAAAGATAGAGTCATAGAGCCGTTATGGCAGTTGATTACAGCATTGGAAGTGGCCAAAAAGGGTCGACCGTGAATCACTGAAATTTGGTTCCGTGGGTTTGCTGCAGGTTATGTATCTAGAACAATAAAATCAACAAGAAATATGAAGTCCCTTACCTTTATTAACACATCCTCTAGCTCACCCCTAGGATGGGTGATAGATCGGTCGGCCATTTGGAGAGTACAGTGTGTGGGTTTCATCTCTCCTACACCAAGTTGCTCATATACCGAATATGGCAGCAGGTTAACACTGGCACCAAGATCCAAAAGTGCGCGGTTGATGTATTTATCCCCAACGGTTATTGAAATCGCAGGACAACCAGAGTCCTTCCGTTTTTTAGGTAAATCTTGGGTAAGAGCATCACTCACGGCACTAGCTAAGAAAACCTTCTTGGGTACCTGAGATTTCCTTTTCTCAGTGCACAAGTCCTTCAAGATTTTTGCGTAGGAAGGGACTTGTTGGATTACATCCAAGAGAGGAATATTAATGTTAACCTGTTTAAATAACTCCAAAATCTTCTCCCTTTGTGGATTTTGTTTATTGGATCTCAACCGGTTTGGAAATGGAACATTTTGAAAATTGGTTGAGTCCAATGTTTGTGGAGGAGATTGTGGAGCAGGAATGGACCCCAGAACTGGTGTTTTCGTGGAGTGAGAAGTGGGTCCATTCAGAATAGCAGAAGAAGTAGAGCCTTTTGAAGAATGGAGAACAGGCTCAGAAGACGAAAAAGAAGAAGAAGAAGAAGAAGCGGCCAGGGTGCCATCATCTATGCCAACGTTGTTGTACAGTATCCTTCCAGATCTCAACGTTGTTACGGTACTCACATTATGGTTTTGTTGTTCAAGAGCAACATGTGCATTCTGTGGGTGACCAGGATTTAGAAGTGGTTGAGATGGAAGCTTTCCCTTCTCTCTCTCGCTTAAAACTGCATTCAGTTGTGCAATCTGGGCTTCAATGGTTTTGATGCTTTGCCCGTGTGCAGTGGTGTGTTGCACCAAAGACTGAATGGAAAACTGGATGTTGGCGAAGGATTGAGTTGATTGTTTTAAAAACGCCTTCAGACTTTGTTCTAGCGAGAAAACTTTATCGTTATTTGGCGGAACAAAATTGTTTTAAGGAAAAGAATTGTTGGGTGCAAAATTGTTCGGTGGATTTTGGTAAGATTAGGGTTGGAAAGGCTGCTGATATTGATGCTGAATTTGTGGATGTGCTTGTTGTTGAGGAAGAGGAGGCCTTTGGAAATTGTTGTTGCCTTGGAATTGTTGCTGATTTTGATTCCAGGCCAAATTGGGGTGGTTCCTCCAACCAAGATTGTAAGTTGAAGAGTATGGATCATTTCTTTGTCTTTGCTGAAATGCAGCAATGACTTGATCCTGTCCTTGAGCAGGTGGGTTGTAAGAATACTCTTCGGTTAAATGTGATGGATCCGAATAACAAGCGCAGATGGTACGAGGGGTAGGAGAAGGCGATGAGAATTTGCTTTCAATTGCTTCTAGCTTTAGCGTGATCGCAGCCATTTCGGCCTTCATTGCAATCGAGAGATCAAGTTGATGAACGCCTGCCCTAGATAGACCGGAAGAAATAGATGAAGAGTTCGGTCTAGTGCTTTCCCCTGAAGCGTTTGTGCCGCGAGATCGTCGAGAAATTACCAAGCCTCCTCGTCAGATTTGGATAGGAAGTGGCCTTGGCAAATGGTCTCCAACAACTGCTTAGTTGCTGGGTTCAGTCCTTCGTATAAGGTCTGGCAAATTTTCTATCTCTCAATACCGTGATGAGGGAACTGAATAAGAAGATCTTTGTATCGGTCAAAGCACTTCCAAAAAGGTTCGGCAGGAGCTGGGAAAATTGGTTAATTTCATTTCGTATTCTCGCTGTCTTGTGATTTGGGTAGAATTTTTTTAGAAATGCTTTTACAAACTCTTCCCAACTGTTTATGAAATGCGATGCGGTGCTATACAGCCACTTTTCAGCTAGGTCACACAAGGTGAAAGGAATGACTCATAGCCATATAGCATCGTCGGATAGTTGGGTGGTCTTCATCATTGCACAAACATTCTGGAACTTGTTAATGAAGATATAGGCATCTTCGGATTCCAGCCCGTGAAATTTGGGCAACATGATGATGAAGTGGGGATTAATTTCGAAATTATTCCTATTAGCCGGCGGAAATGAAAGACAGGTAGGAAGTGCGGAGCGGGTGGGATAGAAACGATCCTGGAGCGCGATTTGCTATGGCACTTCAACAGGAAGTGGTTGCGGGTTATTCGCACCCAGTTGAGATGGAATCAGTCCCGAGGTAGGTAAAGGGTTGTTAGGATTGAATCCTGACATCTCAGAAGATGAAGATGAAGGTGAAGATGTACGAACAGAATTCCGGTCAACGTCGGAATTGGCCGGTAAAGGTAAAGGTGAAAGAGGTGTGAAAGGAGTTTCGACGTCGGAGTCGATCGCATAGTCGATAGCGACTAACGAAACACGGACTAGTCGGGCGTTGTTGTCCTAAGTCCAACCGGACATACACTAAACGAGTTTAGTATAGTCAAGGTGTAGAATGTGAGGGTAAGAAAATGTCAATGAAGAAAATGCGGAGGAAAGGTGAGTGGAATGGGATTCTAGCGACAAAAGGGTAAGTTTTTATAAAAGTTTTTGTTCTGTTTTGTTTTTTTAATATTTTTTATAGAAAGAGTTTTTGCAAGAATGTGTACGGACTTATTTCAAACAATCACAGTTTAAAACATGCACAATCAAAGCTAGAGCTAGGGTCTTCTAAGTCCACTAGACTGCTCCAAACTGTTCCAAACTGACAAGTTGTGAGATAACCCTCAAATCATCTCTTCACTGCCAATTGTGACCAGGTAAGTACAAATGAAGAAAGAGGGTTCCACTCACGAATCACCGTGAGACGGGCCTTTTAAAATTACCTTTCTCACTTGTCTAGCCTAGACACCACAAAGTCAAGTTTAGATAAACGATTGAATGCCTGCAACCTTCCTCTGTCCTAATGGGAACGACAGTCCTTAGTTGGCCGAGTCTAGATATTTTTTAATTAACTCAAGGGTGATGCATATGCTTTTAGTGATTTTTGGGGTCTTAGGAAAGGTGATGAAATCCCCACCCAATCTGAGTTGGTGTTATAGCCCCTCAAATTCCGTATTAATTATGCAAAGCAGTAACATACAAAAAATCTAAAACACTTGCAAAAATTTTTATTTGGCAGCGCGAAGAATCCTGCACAAAAAACAATTTATTGGATAGGGGGAAAGAGAATCTGTGCAAAGAATCCTGCAGGAAAAATATTTCAGTAGAGTTCAGAGGAAATGAGAGGAGAAAAGAAATACTTACAGAGAAAATTGGGTGCTGACGTCACCAGTTGACCGCGGTTCCGCGGTCAAACCTTTGATTCTGCCGCAGTTCCGCGGTTGATTAGTTGGTTTAGATCTTCTGACTTTTTCCCTGTGCTGAGTTGGTTCTCCTCTTTCTGTTTAGATCCCCTGATTCTGGATTTGTTCACTGAGTTTGCTCCAGATCTGAATCAGGCACTTCTTCCAATCCTGCACACTTGCACAAAGATGTTTCAAAAATAACAAGATGGTTTTTTTGTTTTGTAAAAAATTTAATATTTTTAAAATTTTAATTAACCTAAAATTACACAAAGAAAGAAATTACCGTCTACCCGGCAACGGCGCCATTTGATTGTTATGTTTTTCTATGCATATTTTTAATTACCGCAATCAAGACGGTTTCGCTTGGTAGCTAGCCGGTTAAGTACGGGTCAATCCACAGGGAGATGGAATCTTTTTCTTTATGTTTTAACGAGTTAATCCGATTAAGTCGGGTTTTGTTTTAAGATCTACGAATGAGATAAAAAGTGATAAAATACTTGCTAGGGTTACGATTAGGTTAGTTCGAGTTTTAGGAATTCCTCACTTCTTTCAATGCCTTAGTTATTAATATTGGTGTTTAGGTAATCGGCAACAACGGGGATTAGCATGACTAGGAAGAAACTTACAAGTATAAGCTAGGCTTTCCATACTTAGTTTCTTCCTTTTGGTCCTTGTCCGTCCGTTCTTGGCTCTTAGCCCTAACCTCCAGTTAATTCAACCACAACCGGTCTAACTAGGGAATCACCGCTATCATGTAGGATAGGTGCCGTAGTGAGCGGATTTTGGTTCAATTAAAGGGGGTCCGAATTTAATGTGTCGGGAAAATAAAGGAGCGAGAGAGATTTCCTTCTCTCAAACCTTCCTTCTCCTGCCCTAACAAGTGAGGAATTACTCACTCATTAAAAAGATAAAAATAAAACAAAAGGGATGATAGAAAGAATTTAGGTTTATGAAGAATTTTACAACTAGCTATTTGAGACCTCACCTAGGCAAGAATCTTACTCAAGCATCATCGTTGTTAAAAAGAAATATAAAAGAATAAAAGATAAGAAAAACACTAATTTAATTCTACGTCTAAGTTGACAAATGAAAATTGCAGATAAAAAATGCGATAAGAAAATGCGAGACAGATAAAAATAAAGACTTACTTTTTATTGATAACCTCTTAATGATCTCTACAATTTTTGAATTGATAAAGAACAAAATTAAAATTCTAGATCTAAAAATAAAAAGAGGCATACTAATTTGGCTTTGAACCCTCTTATTTATAGATAGGAAACCCTAGCTTTACATTCTGATCCATACAAGAAATTACAGAACTAACCCAAAGAGAGCTGAGTCAATGCACCGACACTGCCACCGACACGTGCATTGCACGGCCGCGGAACCGCGGCAGAAGTGCCTGTTTGGCCACGGTTCCGCGGCCATATGGTGGAATCTTGGGTCCATCTTTTCAGGTCTTCTCCCAGTTGCTTTTATCTTCTGTTTGGTAAACTTGGTTTCTCAAAATCTCTTCTGTTCTCTTCCAGATATTCAGCAGTGGACTTTTGCCTTGAACTCCGCTTGAACTGGTATGCGGCATCATGTGGATCGGTATTCATATGTTATTAGTCATAGTCCTACATTTGTTGCGACTTTTCATGAATCTCACTGTAAAGAGCTGAGAACCTGTAACCTGCAACTATTTAGCAGTCATGGATCAAAAGCACCGATTTATATGCAATGTGATTAAGAATGGGCGATATAACAATGCAAAAATCTGATATGAACATTCCCATAGGCCCGGCCTATCCCCTTTGATCCAAAGGGAATTTGATCGCAAGGTGATAGGTCGAAATTTGAGACCAGAGGGCGTTCAAGGTAGGGTCTCCCAGGAGAATGTTATAGGATGAAAGGACCTTAGCGACGAGGAAGTTCATCGGTATAGTTCGCGTATTTCCTGCTTCCCCAATGTTGAGGAGGAGGGTGACCAACCCCTCAGCCGAGATGGAGTGGTTTGTAAACCCAGATAGGACATGGGAGGTCGGCCGAAGGTCAGATGGTTCTAGCCCCATACGCTGGAAACATTCATGGAATAGGATATCCGCCGAGCTCTCTGAATCGACCAAAATTCTCTGGACCTCGTAATGGTGGACCCGGGCCGTTATCACGAGAGGGTCATTGTGGGGAAGCGATATGCCGTGGAGGTCTTCATCGGTGAAGATGATCGGTTCGTCCTTTATGCACCTCTTACGGGGTGGATCGCTTACACCTTCGACTCGGAGGAGGCGGTGGTTCTCCCCGTTTTTCTGAGCTTGATCCGAGGTAACGACCATGATTTGCCCAATCGTTAATTCCCCGGGAGGAGTTTGGTCCTTTTGCTCCCGCTCCGCCTGCCGCTTGTCCCGTAAGTATTTCGCCAGGTGGCCGGAGCGGATCAACTCCTAGATATAGTCACGGAGTTGTTTGCAGTTCTCAGTCGGGTGACCCTGCGACCTGTTTAAGGCACAGTACGAGCCGTGGAGATGCTTGCCCGCTCTTTGGGTAACTAACGGGAGCTTAAAGAACCTCTCACCCTTGGCTTCCTCCAGCAGCTCGATCTGGGAAATGTTTAGAGGAGTGTACTCCTGGAACCTCAGGGAGTAAGGTTTCGGACGGTCGACTTTCTTTTTCTCCCCCTGTCCTTTTTCTTTTGGTCTGATTGGTCGACTTGGGGCAGATTTGAGTTCACCTCCGACTCAAGTTGGATCTCTCGCTTGGTCCAGGCTTTCACTTCGGCCATGGTCTTAGGTTGCGCTAATGCAAAAGAGAGAAGCCACTCTTTGTGATAAGACCCGACCTCAGCGCAGTGATAACTGTTTCATCAAGGTGCTCGGGAACCTCCAGGAGGGCGTTGTAGAAGTGGGTGACATACCTTTTGAAGGATTCCTTGTCTCCGCTCTTGACAGTGAACAGGTAGTTGACCGTCCTTTTCTGTCGTCGGTTTCCGACGAAATGACCGAGGAATTGGATAGCCAGCTCGTTGAAGGTCGAGATAGAGCGCGGCGTGAGCCCTCGGAACCAGTCCCGGCTAGCCCGGATTAGGGTAGTGGGGAAAGCTCGACATTGAGCCGTGTCCGAGTTATCTTGGAAGCTCATGCCTACTGTAAATGCGTCTAAGTAGTCCTTCAGGTCGGACTTCCCGTCAAAGAGGGCTACTTTGGGCGGCTTGTTTCTGGATGAAACTGCATGGGTACCCATTATATGCCCACACGTGATGTCCATGAAGATTAAGTGTTTAACACTTACTTACATATTCTGAGAATAAAATAAAGGAAGTTTGGCCCAACACTCAGGCGCCTCACGTGACCCACGTGAGCGCTTCTTTTTTTTAGTGTTTAACACTATTTTCTGCGTTTCATCCTTAGTGTTTAAAGCTATTTTAAGCGCATCACGTAGGAGCACGTGATAGACGAGTGTACTCTATTGGGGTAAAAATTTGCACCCCGGTTGACCGAGTCAAAGTCGAGGTCAACCCCCAAGCTAGGTGGGCCCAAGCCCAGGTCAAGCGAGCCCATGCCCAAGTCGAGCCCGCGGCCAGCCTCCCCATGCCAACAACAAAATCATGTAATAAATAATTTTTATGTAATTTTTTATATACATGAACGTATGCAAAATGGGCATAAAGCCAATATTTTGTAAGCCCATGGCTTATGTGCAAAAATGAAATGGCACATGAGCCATGGGATAGGCAAAATGCCATTTTGTAAAGCCCAAAGGGCTATATGTAAACATGTAAGCCTATAAAAGGCAACATGATGATGAATAAAGGAATACTTTCCATTCCCCCAAAAACTAGGGTTCTTTTGTGCCTCATGTTCCTTCTCCAAGGTTCTAAACCTTCTCATTTCTTTTGAATTAAATCAAGAGTTTTACTCTTTCTTTTTAAAAAACTAAGTAGTTTTCCATCACAAAACCCACAAAGGGGAACTCAGATCTGCCATCAGATCTCAGAAAGGAGAGATTTTTAAATCTCACATCTCTTGAGCTTCAAGATCCTAACAACAGAGGAGGAAGGAGGAGACCCATCTCCAAAAAAATCTCATCTGGGGGAGATCCAGAGCAAAAGGGAGAAACAAAGCAGCACCCTTTTGATCACTTCTAAAACCTTTTAGGAGTTTAACTCTACAAATCGGGAGCACAGCTCCCAGTGCAAGGACCGAAGTCCCCTTTCTGTTTGACGCCTAGCGCCCAGCGCCTAGGGTGCTTGCCCCCACGTGCCGACACGTGGTGCGCTGGCGCCCAGGGCGCTTGCGCCTACGTGTCGACACATGGTGCGCCCAGCTCCCAGTGCACTTGCGCTCACGTGCTGAGCACGTGGTGCGCCCAGCGCCCAGTGCGCTTGCGCCCACATGCCGACACTTGGTGCGCCCAGCGCCCAGTGCGCTTGCGCCCATGTGCCGAGCACGTGGTGCGCCCAGCGCCTAGTGCGCTTGCGCCCATGTGCCGACACGTGGTGCGCCCAGCGCCCATGTGCCGAGCACGTGGTGCACCCAGCGCCCAGTGCGCTTGCGCCCACGTGCCGACACGTGGTGCGCCCAGTGCGCTTACGCCCACGTGCCGAGCACGTGGTGCGCTAGCTCCCAGTGCGCTTGCGCCCACGTGCCGACACATGGTGCGCCCAGCGCCTAGAGCGCTCGCGCCCAGCGCCTAGCGCCTGCGTGCCATGCACGCGAGGCATTGGCCCCCACACATCCTTTGGATGCCCTTTCCCTTATATATATATATATATATATATATATATATATACACACACACACACATATATATATAGTTATATACACACACACACACACACACAAATACTCTTCAACACTATCCCTGTTCCCCTCCGAAAGACGGCGCACAAGACTGCGATGTCTTGGCACTGAGATTCGGGGCAGATGCTAATTGGTGCTATCCGTCCACCTCTCCGAAGATGCCAAGTTGATTTATGGCACTGTGTATCGAAGGTTTGGACGGATGCGTCCGATGTAGCAGACTTCGTCAGATTCCCCCTCGTTTGAGGGTTTTTTTTTATTGTGGGGACGCACTTCCCTGCAGGCGCAAGCCCCTGCAGTTAATTACGCTACCGCATTGCGGTAACAACTTTCTCCTTCTCCAGATGGTCACTTCGTGTCGTGGATGTTTGTTTTGTGTTTTGTTGCCCGTGGATTGTTTACGGAGACTAAGTTATGTCGTCGCCCGTAGGGCGTGGACTAGTCCAAATCCGTATTATCTTAGATTTGGGTTTGGGGGTTTGGTTTGAGGATACGTCAGCCATACTTGAGGCTAAGATCAACTCAAACATTTGTTAAGGATACGTTAGTCTAACTTTGAGACTAAGATCAACTTAACGGGATCGTTTAGATCCGACAAAGGAGCTTTTGGCTCCATTGTTCCAGTTTAGGGACATAGTGGTCCATCGTACGTATGGCCGTCGGGACCCATCACCTCTCTGACGACGTTGAAGGATTACAACGACGGATGTCAGAGGAGTTCAGAGATGTACCCTCGAGCCAGAGTTGATTGGGGGGATTCATAGTCCAGTCTGTTTGAAGGTTTAAGGATACGTTAGCCATCTTTGAGGCTAAGATCAACTTAAACGGGACCGTTTAGATCAGACAAAAGAGTATACGGGGCTCTATTGTTCTAGTTTAAGGACGTTGCGGTCCATGGGTAGTTTAAGGACATTGCGGTCCATGGGTAGTTTAAGGACATTGCGGTCCATGGGTAGTTTTAAGACATCTCGGTCAAGGTTAAGGACGTCGTAGTCCATGGGTTTAAGGACCCCACAGTCCATTGTTAGTTTTAAGACATCTCGGTCAAGGTTAAGGACGTCGTAGTCCATGGGTTTAAGGACCCCACAGTCCGGTATGTGCTCTGGATGCTTCACACGGGTTTACTGCCGTGCTCTGCGAGGACCTAGCTCCGCTCTGGACGTTTTCCATGGGGTCAAAGAGTGACATTATCCGCGTTCCACGTAACCAGGAATTTTGCGTTAAACACGGGTTTAAGGACCCCACAGTCCGTATTGATGTGTGGTCGTCGGGACCCATCACCTCTTTGAAGACATTGAGGGATTACAATGCCAAGTATCAAAGGAGTGAAGAGATGTACCCTAGAACCGGAGTGGATTAAATAGTCCTTAGCCCAATTTGGGGTCAAGACGAATTAATTATGTTATGAGTCCATTGGCCCAGTTAATCACAAATTGAAGACTTATGGCCATCTTGGGCTAAGTCCAATCAGAAGAGGCTTTGCCTCTATCCATTCAGGCCAATTGGGCCAAAGCCTAGTGTTAAACACTACAGAGCAGTCAGTGTTGAACACTGGGAATGAGGTTGACAAGTTAGTGTTTAACACTAAGAGATAATTGTAGTTTAACACCAGCAACAAGGCTTTTCAAATTAGTGTTAAACACTAAACAGATCAGTGTTGAACACTGCAAATAAAGCTTTTTAATTAGTGTTGAACACTAAGGCCCAACAGTGTTTTAACACTGGGTTCGAGAGTTTTAACTTAGTGTTAAACACTAAGGCAAGAGGGGTCACGTGGCAACACGTGAGAGCGCCCTCCCTTCACTTGTTCTGCCGAGACTACTGCGTCTTTCAGAGCGTCACGTGCCATCACGTGATGGGCATTCAAATGCCTATGTATTAGAGCTTCTGCCGAGGGTCACGTGGGTCATGTGGGGTGCTGCCTCAAAGGGGCTTCCTGTAGATCTCTTAGGGGGGTCACGTGGTAACACGTGACCCTGCCTCTATGTATTTTGTTTAGAGGCTTTGTTAATCTTTTTTCAGGAATTAAATTCCTCGAGCTTTAAATTTCAGAGGAATTAAATTCCTACTTCCTTTTGAAGGTTTATATTCTGAATAGAGTTGGACTCTGAATCTTCCGTAGGAATTAAATTCCTCGTATATGTGAAGGACTGAATAGGGTTAAACCCTAATAAAAGCTTTTAAGGAATTGAATTCCCATTCCCTGTTAAATGATGATTAAGGGAATTAAATTCCCGTTGTTTCGACAGAACTAAGTTCTTAATTAGGGTTAAACCCTGTTTCTTTTTGTTCTGAAGGAATTAAATTCCCATGATACAGGGCCAAGCCCTAATTTCATTTGAAAGGAATTAAATTCCTATAGTTCTGTGAGAATTAAATTCTCATGCTTGCATTCCCTCTCTATGTTTCGGATCTGCATGGCAGGATCTCAACCCATTGAGAATTAAATTCTCAACCTAAAGGGGAGATGTGCACTTTGCAGATCCTCTATCAAAGAGAGAAGAAATATATTCTTCTGTTTTTATGTATCAGAGTTAAACTCTGTTGAGAATTAAATTCTCTTCTTCTTTCAAGGAGCTTTTCCCTTTCTTACCTAGGGTTTTTGCAGAAGATCCAAGTTTCTCCAAGTATCGAAGCTCTCTTCTTTTTTCTTTTCCTCTCCCTGTCTCTGTATATATATCTCTTTTTTTGTATCTCTTGGCTCCTATTTATAGGAGAAGCAGCCGAGTCAATTAGTTTTTTGACGAATCTTCCTTGAGAGATTTGATTTGCATCCATCATTCATTTTGGACCTTTGGATTATTAGGTGAATTTTATTCACCATTGGATTTCAAATCCAGGGATTCTCCTTTGTTGTTTCGGTTAGATTTAAAGGGGAAATCTTTCCAAACCCGAGATTTTCCCATAGATAAATGATATTTCATCACCTCCGAATCTTTAATTCGATTGGTTCCAGATAGCTGCTTTCTTTTGGAAAGATTTGAATTTCTTTCAGAATTTAATTCTGTTGACAAAATGGGCTTTGAAAGCCGGTCACGTGTGACCACGTGACCCATGGTCACGTGTGGGCACGTGACCCCCTTGGAACGAGGCTTCCTCTTTCTTTTGCGCTCTGTCTTCTGATCGTTGCTTAAACGTCACGTGCCACCACGTGACCCCTGGTCACGTGTGAGCACGTGACCCTTGTCTGGAGTCTCTTTCCTTGGTTCAACTGGAGAACGAGTCTGCTGCTTTGAACGTCACGTGCCAACACGTGACCCTGGTCACGTGGGAGCACGTGACCTCTTCTGAAGCCTTTTCCTTGACTTGATCAGGGAACCGGTTTGCCTTTGACACTTGCATTTAAATGTCACGTGTCGCCACGTGACCCTGGTCACGTGGGAGCACGTGACTCTTTCTGAAGCCCCTTTTCTTCATCGTAATCAGGAAGCTGAACTTGCCCTGATGATGTGCTTAGGTATCACGTGCCAACACGTGACCGCTAGTCACGTGTAAGCACGTGACCCTCTTCTGAAGCTTTTCCCATAAGCTTTCCTGATTTTAAATCAGGAAACAAATGCCCCCACAGCGTTGTTCTCACGTGTCAGCACGTGAGTGCAACGCTGTCACCTCTTGTGACCGTTGGATTCCTCTAGGGATCTGGGGAGATGAAACGTTTTCATTGCCTTCTATAAATACCTCTGTCTCTTCATAGGGGCCTTCACTTTGCTCATCTTCTTCTTTTGAGAATTCTTTCCTTGAGAATTTAATTCTCGCTTCTTCCAGAGCTTAGTTCTCTGTCTTAAAATATTTTCAGAGTTTAACTCTGTTTTAAAGGGATTCTTCCTCTTCAGGTAATGGTAATCGAAGCACCTTCGTTTTGACAAAACTCTCTGGATTTTAAATCCCGATCAAGAGTTTCACAAAGAACCCATTTTTCTTCAAATACTTTAACCAAAATATGAGACCACTTAACTTCCCACAGTAGATCGCTTAGGGTTCAGATGATCCCTTAGGGAGATGATGATGGCGGTTCAGATCCATGGAATTTAATTCCATTCAAAAATGTTTCTGGGAATTTAATTCCCTTTTCTTAATAAGGAATTTTAATTCCAATGAAGAACTCGCTTTCTTCACACAGAAGCTTCCTGGGGTCTCTTGGCCCGAGGTTGTTCTTCCTGCAATTAATGCAATGGGAGTTTTCTAATGAATCTCATGACCTTTATTTCAGGTATCATGGATGCCCATCTGTATGGTCTTGACGAGATCATTTCCTATGGGAATATTCGTGCACTGGGCCGCAGTCAGAACCAGGAGTTCACCGATGCTCAATGTGCCGAGATCATGAGCCGTTTTGATGAGTACGACCATCGGCTACTCCCCCGTCGCTCTTCTCTTCTGAGGCTGATCGTGCTGGCGATCAGGGAGGCTCTCCCTCTATTCTGTGCTGGTGTGCCGCTTGGGGCATTGGACGCCGCCGAGGATAAAGTACACTCGGTGTATCTGATGCACTTGATCTCAAAGAGAAGGCGGGATAATCTCATTGATCTCCTGCATCAGATGTTCCAGCAGTCGGCCATACTTGCCGCCTATCGGAGGGTGGAGGACATTCGTGAGGACCCCGATGCTTGTGATCGTGAGAAGAAGCATACTCGGGAGGTTCGAAATGCTTGGAAAATCTTGGATAAAGTTAATTTTGAGTTTCTTAACCCATGTCCCGCATCTGAAGTTTTACCGTTGTAAATGTGTCCTCTGTGTTTTGTATGAACCTCTTGAAGTATGAGTGACAATTGTTATTATGTCTTTCTATGTTTGCATGTCTTTTCTCTGGGATTTTATCATTTTGCCACTGTTGTTGTTGGTGCTTTCAATATGCAGGGTGCTACTCCATTTTTTTTTTTTTTAGTGTACATCAGGTTTGGTCCTCACGTAGCCTGCACGTGGGGTCCCTTGATGTGGCTGTTCACAAAATCTTCTCATGCCCTATTTTCAGCGCACAATATTGGACGCAGAAAAAAGGGTCTTGGAAATAGTTCCATCTCCTTGATTTTCGATGCCTTTCCTTTTTCGGGCCTTGGAAATAGTTTCACCATGCAAGATTTTCCGCGCACAGCACTTAATGCACTTCTTTATATATGAGGCTATAGCTTTCTTTTCCCTTCACAAAGAGATTTATATTATATATATATATTTTTTTATTTTATTTTATTTTTTTTAATCTTGGTGTAACTTGTCTTGAGAAACAAACGAGCGCCATGGCCTGCAATCGCCCTCATGCTCGTCGACAGCCATGGGAAATTCCCATTGAGGAGATGATCCCCCGCTTTGCTGCTCGGTTGGTGGATCCCCTCCTTACCGACAACGAATGCGACTCAGCCATGCATGAGCTCTCGATCCGTAGGGGGTCCCCCCTCCCGATGGGTTCCCTCTGGCTCCGGATGATTCTTAAGGCCGTGCTTGCCGACATCCCTCCTCACCCGGCGGAGATGACCCTGGCGATGCTCGACGCGGCAGAAAAAAAACTCGAGGGTTTTCATGAAGCGTGCCTGATTACTCAGGCTTTGAAGGATTGCTCAATTTATCTGCTGAGCCAGATCAAGGCCCGGCGAGCTATTATGTCTGCTTTCGCGGACGAACACGGCGCCAATCGATGGGGAGCGACTCCTCGTGAGAACCGTCGCTTTGACGTGCTGGAGAAAGCAGAGAGAGAGATGGAGAATTTTGTCCTCTGTTTCATTAACCCTTGTGCCGTTGATCCCATGTTTGGTGACCTTTTCCGTTAGCGTAGAACATTTTTAAATTAATCCCTCCTTTTTTTTTATGCCGAGATTCCGTGTAGGCTTGGTGCTAGTATGTATGTTTCCGCTTGCATAAATAAACTTTGTATTCTTCTCATGAGAACTTTCTTTAATTGCAAGTGCTACCCTCACTTTCCTGGGCATCAGGCCATTTTGGGTATTATGGACGTTCATGCGATTGCAAACGCTATTATTATTATTATTCCCTTTTTGAATACTCATATGATTGCGAGCGTATGCTTGAAATATGTCGGAAACTTTTCTTGTTGCCTTTCACATCAGGCGATGTGAGCGCGTTTGCTGTGGTTACGAAAGCGAGCTTACGTGGCCTGATAGAGCGATACGTAGCGAACATAAGGTTGTGGCTTTCGATAAAGCTGCCACGTTCACTTGTGAGAGGGTCGAGGCTCATAAGGCCATTGAGAAAGAGCTTGAGGCCCGGCTTGCTTCATATCAGGCCCAACAAGCTCAGGCGGGGGCTCGTCTTTTGGAGATCTTGCGTCATGAAGCCGTGGTCCAGCAAAAGCAGGATGAGCTGACCAAGCTGCTGAATCGCCCGCCGGCTTGAAACATTTGTATCTTTTCCTTCCTTTTTGTACGTACTCATAGATAAGAGTATTTTCTTTTTGTTTCTTTCATGAATTGTACTTTGTACCCATTTTGGTTTATGAATAAAAGATACATTTTTCCTTCTCAATGGTGTGTCTCCTTTTCATTGAATGTATTCTGCGGATATTTTATCTTGATCTCCTTGCAGGACAGCAATGGCTCAGGACTCAGGGTTAAGATCTGCTTCCCAAGACTTTCGCATTTTATGAGCCACGAGGGTTTCATAAAGAGTTTTTCTCCGTATAGGTCGAGAGGATCCCATAGGTATAAGTTCTTCTTAAGAATCGTGAGGATCCTTAAGCGGGTTTTCCCTTGAGAGTCGTAAGGATCTCACAAGAGAGTTTTTCTTCCTTACAGGTCGTGAGGGTCTGCAAGTGCCGGATGTGATCATCCTTATCCGCATTTCACGGAGTCAGGGATCTATCACGGTCAAGGTTAAGGACCTCATAGTCCGTGGATTTAAGGACTCCACAGTTCGCTGTTAGTTTTAAGACATCACGGTCAAGGTTAAGGACCTCATAGTCCGTGGATTTAAGGACTCCACAGTCCGGTGTTTGGTTGCAGGGACCCGTCACCTCTTTGAAGACGTTGAGGAATTACAACGCCGGGCATCAAAGGAGTGAAGAGATGTACCCTTAGACCAAGGCAGAATCCGTAGGGAATCGGGGTGGTTGATCGTTAGTTTTAAGACATCACGGTCGAGGTTAAGGACATCATAGTCCGTGGATTTTAAGGACTCCACAGTCCAGTATTTGCTCTGGATGCTTCACACTGGTTCACTGCCGTGCTTGGCGAGGACCGGGCTCCGCTCTGGATGCTTCATACGGGTTCACTGCCGTGCTCTGCGAGGACCAGGATCCGCTCTGGACGTTTTCCACGGGGTCAAAGAGTGACATTATCCGCGTTCCACGTGACCAGGAATTTTGCACTAGATGCTTCACACGGGTTCACTGCCGCGTTAGGCGAGGACTAGGCTCCGCTCTGGATGCTTCGCACGGGTTCACTGCCATGCTCTGCGAGGACCAGGATCCGCTCTGGACGTTTTCCAGGGGGTCAAAGAGTGACATTATCCGCGTTCCACGTAACCAGGAATTTTGCACTAGATGCTTCACACGGGTTCACTGCCGCGTTAGGCGAGGACTAGGCTCCGCTCTGGATGCTTTGCACGGGTTCACTGCCATGCTCTGCGAGGACCAGGAACCGCTCTGGACGTTTTCCACGGGGTCAAAGAGTGACATTATCCGCGTTCCACGTAACCAGGAATTTTGCACTAGATGCTTCACACGAGTTCACTGCCGCGTTAGGCGAGGACTAGGCTCCGCTCTGGATGCTTTGCACGGGTTCACTGCCATGCTCTGCGAGGACCAGGATCCGCTCTGGACGTTTTCCACGGG
Organism: Agapanthus africanus; assembly: GCA_030015575.1. Taxonomy (NCBI): domain Eukaryota; kingdom Viridiplantae; phylum Streptophyta; class Magnoliopsida; order Asparagales; family Amaryllidaceae; genus Agapanthus; species Agapanthus africanus. Next base: position 519,803,509 of record CM057343.1, read on the forward strand.
GTCAAAGAGTGACATTATCCGCGTTCCACGTAACCAGGAATTTTGCACTAGATGCTTCACACGGGTTCACTGCCGCGTTAGGCGAGGACTAGGCTCCGCTCTGGATGCTTTGCACGGGTTCACTGCCATGCTCTGCGAGGACCAGGATCCGCTCTGGACGTTTTCCACGGGGTCAAAGAGTGACATTATCGGCGTTCCACGTAACCAGGAATTTTGCACTAGATACTTCACACGGATTCACTGCCGCGTTAGGCGAGGACTAGGCTCCGCTCTGGATGCTTTGCACGGGTTCACTGCCATGCTCTGCGAGGACCAGGATCCGCTCTGGACGTTTTCCACGGGGTCAAAGAGTGACATTATCCGCGTTCCACGTGACCAGGAATTTTGCTGAATATATCCGCATTTCACGGAATGGAGGTTTGACTCTTGGTGATATGTATATCGCCGAGCCAAGGAACTGGGGGTTGCCGCTGTTCCGTTTCGCTTGATGTTGTGTCTGCTGTTACGAAACGAGTGCTGGGATGATCTCTAGGCCGCTTGTGGCCCGTCGAGATTTAGCTTCGTTCTTTGGTGAAACCTGGGGGAGGGAGGTACGTTCCCTTCTTTGTTTGCGCCCCTGGATTGTATACAGGGATAGATGTAACATTACCTGTAGGGCGAAGATTTCATTCTTTCATCATTTTTTTTATTCTTTCCGCGATGCTCTATCATTTCAGCTTTTTATATCGCGAAAATCGCGATTGCCCAATCATTTCGGCTATTTTTCGCGGTGCCCAATCATTTCGGCTATTTATTTTATTTTTACTCGCTGCTTTTTATTGCGAGCTGCCCAATCATTTCGGCTGTTTTTTATGCCTTCATTCTCACTTGCTGCTTTTTATTGCAAGTTGCCCCATCATTTCGGCTATTTTGTAGGCATGTGTGGCTTGCTAGCTTTTTCGCCGCAAGCTCGGATTTTGGACACCGATTTCGGCGTCAGCATCGCTGCAACTGGTATGTTGCCAGGAGCGAATCATCATTTGCCTCTGTCGATGTTGAACAAAGGTGGCTTAGCGAACAGGGTTAGGATCCTGTCGGCTAAGCCTTTTGACTTCATGAGCCGTAAGGGTCTCACAAAGGTATTTCTCCCTACAAGTCGTGAGGATCTTGCAGGTGTATTTTCTCCTTAGGGATCGTGAGGATTCCTAAGTGTATGTCCCTCTGTAAGTCGTAAGGATCCTACAAGAGGGTTTTCTCCTTATGGGTCGTGAGGACCTACAAGGGTTGGACTTTGCTGGGGAAATGTTTATTCGCGCCCGTGGATTGTATACAAGGGTCAGTATTGAGCCTCTTGTAGGGCAGTATCGAAGGTTGTGGCTTAAGAACAGGTTTAGGTTTCTGTAACTTAAGACTTTCAAATCTCATGAGCCGTGAGGGTCCCACAAGAGAATTCTCCTTACGAGTCGTAAGGATCTCGCAAGTGTATTTTCTCCTTAGGAATCGTGAGGATCCCTAAGTGTGTTGCTCCTTTGTGAGTCGTAAGGATCTCACGCCGGTGGTTTCTCCTTACAAGGTCGAGAGGACCCTACAAGTGTCTTTTAACGAGGTTGCGCCCTTTCGGGTTTTCACAAACACTCGCCGGTAGTCCTGCTGTTTTTACTCACAGAGCCCTTTCGGGTTTTCATCCGTGCCCGTTTTGCTTATGGACATACCTTTTTTTTTCTTTTTTTTTTTCTTTTTCACTTTTTTTTTTACAAGGTCGCGCCCTTTCGGGTTTTCACTAACACTTGCCGGCAGCCCTGCTGTTTTTACTCACGGAGCCCTTTCGGGTTTTCATCCATGCCCATTTTGCTTATGGACATACCGTTTTTTTTTATTCTTTTTCATATATATATATATATATATATATATTTTTTTTTTCTTTTCTTTTTTTCTTTTTTCTTTTTTATCTCGTCAGCCTAAAGATTCTGCGGTAGTAGTTTTAGGGACGTTTCGGTCCGTCGTTAGTTTAAGGACGTTTCGGTCCGTCGATAGTTTAAGGACGTTTCGGTCCGTCGATAGTTTAAGGACGTTTCGGTCCGTCGATATGGGAAGGCTGGCTGCTGCTTGTAAAGTCTGAGCCTAGGAAGATAGCGAGCGGACATAGTCGTCGTCATCTATCATTGACCCCGGCTGTGGCTCATTAAGCATAGTACTTCTTTAAGAAGCGGCCGTTTATTGGCCTGAAAGGCCTTTCACCGTGCATGTCCATGAGTAGATAGGCTCCACCCTGGTAGACCTTGTCTATGATGTACGGGCCTTCATAGTTCGGCTCAAATTTTCCTCGCTTGGCGCGATTAGGGATCATAGGTCTTTTGACCACTAGTACGAGTTCGCCTTGGCGGAATATCCTCGGCCTGGTCAATCTTTCGTATGAGCGCGTCATCTTTGCTTTGTAGGCCTCTAGATGTTGTTGCGCTATGAGCCGGGTTTCGTCGAGGGCATCAAGCTCCTCAAGCCGAAGGTGAGCATTTTCTTCGTCCGTCAGCTCATGGTGGACTGCCACTCGTAGAGAGGGTAACTCTATCTCGAGGGGGAGCACTGCTTCCGTCCCAAATACCAACGCGTACGGCGTTGTGTTCGTGGCCGTCTTGAATGTAGTTCGATAAGCCCAAAGGGCTTCTTGCAGCCTTTCGTGCCAGTCTCTCTTATTCCTGGAAACGGTCTTTTTTATGATCTTCGTCAAGGTCTTATTGAAGGCCTCGGCCAGGCCGTAAGCTCGTGGATTGTAAACCGAAGAATATCTCCAGTCTATATTGTGCTGCTGTGCGAAGCGGCTAATCTTATGGCTTCGGTAGGCCGGCCCATTATCGGAGATAATCCGCCGTGGAGTCCCGAACCGATAGATGACGTGCGTCTTGAAGAAATGGAGGATATTCTCCGTCTTCACTTCCTTCAGTGGTACTGCTTCTGCCCATTTGGAGAAGTAATCAGTTGTTCCCAGGATAAAACGGTGTCCCCGGGATGATGCTGGCTCAATGGGGCCGACTATGTCAGTCCCCCACATTTCGAATGGCCAACTAGCCAGCGTCGGGTGCAGTGGATTCGGATGTTGGTGGATGAAGTCTCCGTGAATCTGGCATGAGTGGCATTGCTTCGCATACTCGAGGCAGTCCTGGATCATCGTGGGCCAGTAATAACCCATCCGTTTAATTTTTAACTTCATCTTTGGGCCTGCTTGGTGAGAACCGCAAAGTCCATCATGAACTTCCTGAATGACTCTTTCTGCTTCGTCAGGTCCTAAGCATCTCAGCCATAGAGAATCAAACGATCTCTTGTATAGAATATCGTTGACAAAAGCGAAAGATAAAGCTCGTTTCATGAGCTGATGTCTTGAGGACGCTTCTTCGGGCATTCGGTGGGACTTAAAGTAGTCTATGAAGACTTCCCTCCAGTCTTCGGCCTTCTCATGGTCTTTTATTTGTAGGGTCGTCTGCTCAGTCGTTCCCTTTTCTTTGCATGATTCCGGAGATATTTCTGCCGGGGCGAGCACTCGGCGGCTTTGTACCACGATTCTGACGTCGTCGAGGTTCTCGTCAGCCAGTTCTTTAGCAAGTTTAGCCAACGCGTCTGCTTTGCTGTTTTCCGCGCGCGGTATGTTCTCCAAGGTATAGGAGGGAATTTGGGTCAATAGTTGTTGCACCCTTTCGCCGTACTTCACCAACTCCGGCTTGCACGTTTGGTAGTCACCATTTACTTGACTAACGACCAGCTGAGAATCCCCGTATATAAGGAGGTCTTCAATTCCCATGTCGATGGCGATCTCGAGGCCTGCTATCAGAGCTTCGTATTCGGCTTCATTGTTTGTCCTCGGCTCTGTTAAGGAGAAGGCGAAACGCATTATCCCTCCTTGTGGAGTTGCAAAGATGAGGCCTATCCCTGATTTGATCATTGGGATACCTTGTTTCTGTTTCTTTATGGAGGACGCTCCATCGAAATAGAGTTCCCATCGGGTGCTTCCGCCGCTAATCGCATCAAATGCATGCTTGTCCGGCAAATCACAGTCCAGAGGAGAATCGGCCGGTATCGGGTGCTCGGCGAGGAAGTCGGCAATGGCCTGGCCTTTCACTGCCTTGAGAGGTTGATACGTTATCGAGAACTCCATCAAGAGCAGGGCCCACTTAGCGAGTCGTCCCGTCAATATGGCTTTCGACATCAGATATTTGAGAGGGTCCACCTTCGAAATAAGACGGACTTCATGTGCTAATGCGTAATGTCTAAGCTTTGTTATTGCGAAGATCAACGCCAGGCAGTGCTTTTCAATGGGGGAATAGTTGCTTTCTGCCCCCAGCAGCACTCGACTTAAGTAGTAAAGTGCTCTTTCTTTCCCCTGATCGTTCTCTTGTGCCCATAATGCGCCCAAAGAACCTTCGAGGGCGGCCGTGTAAAGAATGAGAGGCTTTCCCTTCACTGGAGCAGCCAACACTGGAGGGTTCTGCAGGTACTGCTTGATCTCGTCTAGTGCACCTTGACATTTGTGATCCCAAACGAATGGAGTTCCCTTTTTCATCAGGTGGCTGTAAGGACGGCATTTGCCCGAAAGATTAGCGATAAACCGCCGGATGTATGCGAGCCTCCCTTGGAGAGACCGCAACTGCTTGAGGGTTCTTGGCGGAGGCATTTCCATGATCGCCTTAATCTTTGACGGATCTATTTCAATACCTCGGTGTCGAACGATGAATCCCAGAAATTTGCCCGAGGAGATTCCAAACGCGCATTTGAGGGGATTCATTTTCAAATTATATTGCCGAAGGCGTTGAAATACAGTCTCCAGATGCTTTAAATGCTCCTCGTATGACATGCTCTTTATTACGAGGTCATCGATATAGCACTCGACGATGTCATGTATGAGGTCATCGAAGATTTTTGTCATGGCCCTTTGATAGGTAGCGCCAGCGTTCTTTAGCCCAAAGGGCATAACCCTATAGCAGAATATACCCAAAGGGGTCCGGAAAGCGGTGTGCTTCTGGTCTTCGGGATGCATTTTTATCTGATTGTATCCTGATGAACCGTCCATAAAGGAGAAAACCTCGTGAGTGGACGTGTTATCTATCATTAGCTCGGTTACCGGCACCGGGAAATCATCCTTTGGACAGGCTTTATTGAGATCCCTGAAATCCACGCATATGCGTACCGTCCCATTCTTCTTCATTACCGGGACGATATTGGCGATCCAGTCGGGGTATTGGACTTCTTGGATAAATCTAGAATCGATCAACTTCTTGACTTCGGCGTTGATGCTCATCTCAAGCTCGAGTCGCATCCTCCTTGGCGCCTGCTTGACTGGCTTGATATCTGGGGATATTGCTAATCTATGCACAGCAATCTCCGGATCCAATCCTGGCATCTCGGAGTAGTTCCATGCGAAGCAATCTTTATGCCGTAGAAGCACGTTCTTTAACGCAGCCACCTTTTCTTCGGATAACAGCTCGCTGACAAATGTCGATCGCGGGTCGTCTGCCGATCCCAACTCAATCTTCTTGAGGTTATCTACAGTAGTATGTATACCATCTTCCAGTTCTTTCGGAGCGGGCGGAAATTCCGAGATCACCTCATCATCGCTGTTTTCAAAGCACCGGGGAAGGTCATCTACGTTCTCGGGCTCTTCTCCTAATATCGTAATCGTATAGCAAGTGCGAACCCGCTCCCCGGACTGAGGTGGACCCGGTTCTGCTCTTGCGGCTTTGGGCTCATGCTTCTGTGGCGGCGTTACCTTCCAGCCGTCGGATAAAGCGAATCTGCCCCGTCGATACTGGTCCTCGACCCAGTTCTTGAAGGTGAAGCAGTCTTCGGTAGGATGTCCTATGGCTTGGTGATAAGAGCAATAACTCGGATGAGAAGCCTTGCTAGCTTGCTCAGGATGTCTAGACTCTGGAAGCGTGATCATTTGATGTTTTATGGCGAGGTTAAGTAACCTCCCCGTCTTGTCTCGGGGGAAGGAGTACGCTCGACTCATCTTCTTCATGAGGGACAAACCCGAGCCGTTTCTTGATTTATTTCCGTCTCTGCGTCGGGCCTCTCGTACAACGGATTGACGAGGATAAGCGTCTTTTTCTTTTGCAACACGTTGAGATAGACGTTGCGTCCTGGCCTTCTCGTAGATGGCCATTTCGCGGTTGTGGTCTTCCCGAGCTTTCTGACCCATTTTCCTGATAGGCTTGCCCATTCGTTCTTCAAACGACGGACTCGGCGCTTTAATCGCGGGGTCTAGTTTTGATGGGGGGTTGGCATCTCCTGACTGGGCGTCCTCCTCTTCATCAAAGGTATATATAGCGTAGCTACTGTGAGCCCGTTCCCGTTTTCCGGCTCTTGCGTGTCCAAGCCCGAGTGTTTCCATCCTCCCGTTGGGCAATTTGCGTTGAGTCCCGGGGACATCCCAAATCCTGTTGTAGAACCGCGCCTGCCGAACGGTCTGTTCTAAAGGTACTCCTTGGCGCTTCAATAGCTTCTTTAATCCATTTGTATAGTATCTGGGCAGATGGATGGGTTGAAGCCTGTCAAGTGTAGCATCCGTGCCATGCCAGATCTCTTTCTCTATTTTCGACTCTGAGGATCGGTAGAATAGGATCACCTTCTCACCCCTTCGCCTGGGAGGGACGTAAAATTTTTGCAGGTCCTGCACATTGTGAGCCTGAAGCGCGTCGAGATCCTTGTAGTGTTCTCGCGGTACCATGGTGATTTGCAAACTATGGTCATCGCCAGGGGGTGCTTGTATTGACAGCCGATTGGAGAACACAGCATTAACTTCATCTTCTGAGTCACTTCCGAAGACCAATACGGGGGCGGGCGTCCCCAGGTTGTTGCGTTGAGATGGCCCTGTATAAACTATCTCTTCCTCTTCTTCGGTATCGCTCCCGAAAACAGGGATGGTGGCGACGGTTTTGTTCTCCGGATTGCGACACCTTTCCGTATCCTCGAAATCTGGCAAAAAGTACTTCGCATCTTCGTATTTGCGGACTTCGTTCATGGAAAATGGGTTTAACTCACCTGTTACGGTATACTCGAAACCATCCTTAAAGTACTTCATACACTGATGTTGTGTAGAAGGGATGATATTGTACTCGTGTAGCCAAGGACGACCGAGCAAGGCGTTGTAGCAGGTCTTGGCGTCAATGACATGGAATTTGATGTCTGTGACGAGAAGTCCAAAGCGTAATGTTAGTATCACAGATCCGAGAGTCCGTGACGATTGTGAATCGAAACCGGAGATAGTGATTTTGTCACGAGCGAGGTGTTGCACGCTCATGCAGATTTCCTTCAACACCCGAACATTAAGGAGGTTGACGGAGGATCCATTATCCACCAGGATCTTGCCTATCTTGATATCATGGCAGTATCCGGAGACATATAGGGGACGGTTGTGGTCGCACGTCCCGAGAAGGAGGTCTTCATCACCGAAAGTGATGTCGGCTGTATGCACTTCCTCCAGTTCATCCTTCATCTTTTCAGTGGCGAGGAAGGCTTGGAATTGCTCAGGTTCTTGTAACGCCTTAATTAGTGAGTCTCGCGCTTCTTTTGATAATAGGAGGGCATCGAGAATGCTAAGCTGAGAAGGTAGCTTCCTTAGGTGCGCGAGGATGTTATAGTCCACTGTACTCTTTCTAGGAGGGTCTTTGGCAGACAGCTCTCTCATGACTTGGTCATCTAAAGTGATATCTTCAGTGACCTTTTCCTTTCCCTTATCCTTTCTATTCCCGGGCCCGAGATTCTTTTCTGGGAGTGTGCGATTGCGCAGCTGAATGTTCTCGCAGGCCTCCGATTCCTCCTCTTTCCCCAAAAAAAATTCTTTAAAGAGAGGGCCCAAAGCCATTTCTTCATCAGAGTCGCTCCCAAAGGTGAGAACTTGTGACCCCCTGGCGTTAACCATATAACAGTTGCCAGTCGTTCTGTTGTGCCCATCGACAGTACTTCTTCGCTCCCGACGGATCTTGCGTTTCATGCGCTTAACATGTTGCCGACGAGCGACATATCCTTGCCACCATATCTTAAAGGTGTCACACTCCTCCGTGGGGTGTGATATTTTCCGGTGATATGCGCAATAATTAGGGTGCCTCTCCGCCCCATCGTGTGCGTTTCCTTCCGAGGGCGGTAGCTTCATTCCCATTGACATGGCTTTGGCAAACCTTTTCCTCGTCTTGAATATCTCCTTGTCTACTTCGGATGCCTTTCGCTCTGGTAGGGGTAGTTCAACTCTTTCGTTCAGTCGCCCGCATTTGGCTTTTTCCGACGTGGTCATCTCACGCTCCTGGTCCACTTTACATTTTAGACGAATCTCGTCTAGAAAAGCGTCGATCATTTTGTCTGTTGGCCATGCACGCTCTGGTTCAGGCTCTGCCCCCAGTTTCTTAGTGCCGGGAGTTTTCCCACCATCGGTAAACGAGTGGGAGATTACGTTACAACTCGCCACATATCCTTCGGATTCATCCGACGAGCTCTCTCCATCATCTCCCTCTTGAAAGATGTGGTTGAGGAACTCTTGCAGTGTGCCAGGAGTTCGCGCCTTCTGATTGTATTATTCCAACGCGTCGATTTGCTTCTGCAAGTTCGTGTGTTCGTTTTCAAGCTTCACGGGCCTCTTGGATTTCTTCTTCTTTTTCCTCGAAGATTTTGACGGTTGGGCGTGAGTATTTGGGCCCTTATCACGAATCTTCGTAATTGGGCGGGGCTTCAACATTCCTTTGATAATTTGAGGTTCAAGAGGGTCCTTCCATTCAATCGCAGGGCACGCATGAAGGTCTCTCAGCATTCTTTTGGTTTTAGTTGATAGCACGACCTCCCATGGAGCTTCTTCAATAAAAGAACATGTTGCCCCCGGTGTATCCGCTTTCCTGGGAGCATGCGGCTGTGGTGGGTTCACCTTCCACTTTTCGGACAGTACAAACTTCCCCTGGAGGTACTGGTCTTCAATCCATCCTTTGAAGACGAAGCAATCTTCAATCGGATGGCCTACCGTTTGATGGTAAGGGCAATAGTTAGGGTTATTCGCCTCGGTGGGTTGCGGCGGTCGCCTTGGATTTGGCAGGTTTATAAGTCTGTTGCGTATTGCCAGCTCGAATAACCGTTTCGTCTTGTCCCGTGGGAACGAGTAGGGATGCTTCATCTTCTCATTATGATACCGACGCCTTTCCTCGAGTTGATCTGCCGGTTTCGGGGCGTTAGGTTGCTGTTGGGCATTCGCAACAAAAGTTGCCCTCCCTTTACCCTTGTCATTTCGAGATTCCGACTTCGGGGGAGGCGGTCTATGACCCATCTGATCCATCTGAGCCAACTTGTCGATTAAAGCCTGGAATGTGGTTGGCTTAAAGAACATCATAAACTGGGAGATAGTTGCGTGAGGGTCTAGAGTTCCCACGAACATGCCCACCGCAGGTGCTTCCTCAATGCGTTGCTCACATCTCGACCACAAATTCCGCCAGCGTATAGCATACTGGACCCAGGTTTCGCCTGGTTTTACCCGGGCGTTAATTAGTGCAGTTATTGGAGTGCGTTCGCTGGCACTTGCGAATCGCTGAGTGAACAACAACTCCATTTCAGCGAACGTTTTGATAGAATCGTTCGGGAGTTCCGAATACCATTCGAACACAGTTTCTGATAAGCTGCCCACGAACTGGCGGAGCAACAGTTTATCATCACCGCCGGTGTTACCGCAGAGGGCCCGGAACTGGGCGACATGCTGATGGGGATTGCCGGTCCCCTTATACACGTGGAATTTTGGTATCGTATAGCCTTGCGGGTATTTGATTTGGTCGTACCAGCTCGGATACGGCCGCCCCGTTTTCACGACTTGACCAGCTGCCTCAGTCGCGTGATGAACCCGGATTTGCTGGGCTATGTAGTCAGCCAAGTCAGCCTTAAAGATTGCCTCCTCCTTGGCCGTTGAGAGGGCTGGTGGTGGATTTGACGTTTCTCCTCGGTCGTCTTCAAGAACGATTGGGGGATCCTCGGCGGGTAAGTCCTGCTGGATCATCATTCCTATCACATCTTGGAAGAGAAGGCCCATCCGTTGTATGTTGGCCGCTTGTTCAGCAGCCTCTTTGTCCCTTTTCTCCAGTGTCCGGCGAAGGAATTCAGCATCGGTTTCTTCCTCCCGGCGTGCGTCTGAGGACGTTTCTGGGTTTTCTTTTGGCCCGGTGAGCGCGGCCATAGTATTCATCATTTCTTGAAGCTTTTGTTGCTGCTCCTGAGCCTTCGTCACGGATCGGGTTAGCGGTCGGTGGCCCGTAGAAGTGCGGCTTTCCTCTTTTCCAGAGGCCATGTAAACAGTGTGCACCACCATGCCCCCAGACTTAGGGCGTCTGGGCTCAGTGCTTTTAGCCGTCGTTGCATGCTGTGGGGTTTTCTCTGGCCTTCTCCTTTTATAAGCCATGGAGGTTGAGGGGGCCGTTGAGGTGGGCGTCCAGACAGCCTTTTGGGGTTTAGCCTGGTGACCAGCTTCCGGTTGGATTTTCAGCTTCTTGTGCTGGCGGGAGAAGTTTGGATCGATGATCGAGTCCCGTGCCTGCCGCCAAACCTTATAGATTTTGGAAGACAGCCGTTGAGGAGATCGGGGTTGTTCGGGTTTTATTTCGACAACCTTTTTAAATGAGGGAGGAGACCTCTTCAGCACTGCCGTAGGAGAATTCCTTCGCACCTTATTTAGCATTTCAAAGCTGTTCCCAGTTGGAACAGCAGCATTAACCTCTGCCACCGGGGCCGATGGAGTCAACCCGGAGGGGGAGTTGCCCCCAGCTTTCCTTACTCGGCGCCAATGGCGACGTCGAGCGTGTCGGGCGGACGGTGTAGGGTCAGCGGTAAGAATGGTTTCGTTTTGCCCCCTGTCTGGGTGGGGGGTCGCAGTTGGTATTAGCCTGTCAAAGACCGATTTCCTTTGGGCAGCAGGAGCGGGAGCTGAAGCCGTCAATCTTGTAAAGACCGACCTTTTGGCCGGAGAAGCTGCCTTGACGACTTCGGGGGCAGGAGCGGGCACCTTCTTAGAAGCAGCCTTCTCTGAGATTGTAGGTCCCATGATGGGTTCGCAGGATTTCTGGCCCAATCTAGAGAAGACCGAGGCGTTGACGTTGGGCGACTCGTTGAGAGGAGCCGCGGCAGGGGTAAGACGATCAAAGACCGACTTCTTGAGAGCTTCCGTTGTGAGCGCTGGAGCGGTGAAGTTTGTCGGTGGGAGCATGGTCCCAAAGAACAATCCTGTGGTGGCGCGAGTGACCTGTTCCACGGGCATTGTGAATAGCGAAGCAGCTTGGGGTCCGTAGGCTATACCTCCTGGCGAGGCAGAGCGTTGGTTGCAATTGCAGTCTGAGCAGTTGGAGAATTTCATGGAAGTAGAAGCCATCGATCCTTTGCTTTCTGCAATAAGCAAGACGCCAATTCTTAGTATCTTGAAACCCAAGGGCCACCATTGGCGAACCGCGATTGGTTCGCGAGTCACGACATACGAAGTGTGGAGTGGAAAGAGGAAAAGGTCCCACCGGGCGTGCCAGAATCTGTTCCCCTCCGAAAGACGGCGCACAAGACTGCGATGTCTTGGCACTGAGATTCGGAGCAGATGCTAATTGGTGCTATCCGTCCACCTCTCCGAAGATGCCAAGTTGATTTATGGCACCGTGTATCGAAGGTTTGGACGGATGCGTCCGATGTAGCAGACTTTGTCAGATTCCCCCTCGTTTGAGGGGTTTTTTTGATTGTGGGGACGCTCTTCCCTGTAGGCGCAAGCCCTGCAGTTAAATACGCTACCGCATTGCGGTAACAACTTTCTCCTTCTCCAGATGGTCACTTCGTGTCGTGGATGTTTGTTTTGTGTTTTGTTGCCCGTGGATTGTTTACGGAGACTGAGTTATGTCGTCGCCCGTAGGGCGTGGACTAGTCCAAATCCGTATTATCTTAGATTTGGGTTTGGGGGTTTGGTTTGAGCATACGTCAGCCATACTTGAGGCTAAGATCAACTCAAACATTTGTTAAGGATACGTTAGTCTAACTTTGAGACTAAGATCAACTTAACGGGATCGTTTAGATCCGACAAAGGAGCTTTTGGCTCCATTGTTCCAGTTTAGGGACATAGTGGTCCATCGTATGTATGGCCGTCGGGACCCATCACCTCTCTGACGACGTTGAAGGATTACAACGACGGATGTCAGAGGAGTTCAGAGATGTACCCTCGAGCCAGAGTTGATTGGGGGGATTCATAGTCCAATCTGTTTGAAGGTTTAAGGATACGTTAGCCATCTTTGAGGCTAAGATCAACTTAAACGGGACCGTTTAGATCCGACAAAAGAGTATACGGGGCTCTATTGTTCTAGTTTAAGGACGTTGCGGTCCATGGGTAGTTTAAGGACATTGCGGTCCATGGGTAGTTTAAGGACATTGCGGTCCATGGGTAGTTTTAAGACATCTCGGTCAAGGTTAAGGACGTCGTAGTCCATGGGTTTAAGGACCCCACAGTCCATTGTTAGTTTTAATACATCTCGGTCAAGGTTAAGGACGTCGTAGTCCATGGGTTTAAGGACCCCACAGTCCGGTATGCGCTCTGGATGCTTCACACGGGTTCACTGCCGTGCTCTGCGAGGACCAGGCACCGCTCTGGACGTTTTCCACGGGGTCAAAGAGTGACATTATCCGCGTTCCACGTAACCAGGAATTTTGCGTTAAACACGGGTTTAAGGACCCCACAGTCCGTATTGATGTGTGGTCGTCGGGACCCGTCACCTCTTTGAAGACATTGAGGGATTACAATGCCAAGTATCAAAGGAGTGAAGAGATGTACCCTAGAACCGGAGTGGATTAAATAGTCCTTAGCCCAATTTGGGGTCAAGACGAATTAATTATGTTATGAGTCCATTGGCCCAGTTAATCACAAATTGAAGACTTATGGCCATCTTGGGCTAAGTCCAATCAGGAGAGGCTTTGCCTCTATCCATTCAGGCCAATTGGGCCAAAGCCTAGTGTTAAACACTACAGAGCAGTCAGTGTTGAACACTGGGAATGAGGTTGACAAGTTAGTGTTTAACACTAAGAGATAATTGGTGTTGAACACCAGCAACAAGGCTTTTCAAATTAGTGTTAAACACTGTCACGCCCCGCTTCCCAGAGTACGCAAGATTTGGGCACGTGACATAGCCAACCATGCTACCTATGGGTAGGAAGTATCCATCCACAGTCACATTACGGTTGTAAAGATATCAAGAACAGTAAAATAAACTAAACTAATACATGTCCAAATCCAATATAACAAGAATCAATGAACAATAAATGCGGAAGCTAATGATCCAATACAATGAATAAACAGTACGTCCCATAATGCGGGCTCACATCTGGAAATGAAATGACATAAATAAACTAAACTCTCAAGAACTCACAGTTCAGCCTGCTGGCTGAAGTACTCCTGCTCGGTCGACGTCAAAGGCACGGAATCTGGGCCATGCAAAACCCAGACGTCAGCGCGTCATGATATCAAGTATATAGCATAACATGGTAATAAACAATGCAAGCATGAATATGAATAAACAGTAATAATAAGTAACAAGCAGGGTAAAGTGCAAAGGTGATTAAACTGCCCTATCAGGTTTTCTACTCTACAGTCTTTGAAACCAATTAATGAATCGTCGATGTAACTTAATAGTATCCCGTGCGTGCCCGGGACCACGGTCATGATTCTCGGGGCTGAATCCGAGACGTGCCGCTAAGCAGTAAAAGGTAGTAGGATAGATGAGTGATGTCAGCATCAACACTCCGGAGCTGGCCAAGCCCGTAAGACTGATCAGAACAATGTGTCGAACTGTTGAGTTACAAGTCGGTTTCACCTTTGATTTCCCCATACCCCCAAGCTATGTATGTCAGGTCAGGTATTCAGTAGTCAAGGACTAATGCCAACACAAGTCAAGTAAAGGTAGGTCTGTCTGGATCGACAGCAGGAATGGTTAGGTTTGTCGGCATTAGGCATGAGATCAGGTAACAGGTCAGGTTACGTTCAACAGGTAGAGTCGATATGTACAGGGTGTTGTGTCCATTGTATCAGTACATGAGTCAGGTGTATCAAGATCGGTCAATATGGAATGCAATCAGGTATATGATGATGACAGGTATAGTAACAAATAATGAACAGTAGCAGGAAACAGTAAATAGCAAAATTATTCAGTGATGTTTGTATTTTCATAATAACCCGGTTCACGCACCTTTGAGGTGCAAGAGCCACAAGATGAAACAATATCGATAGTATACACAATGGAGTTATATGAATTTGAACTAAGCATAATATTTACCTCATGAGTGGCTTAACAAACGAAGTGAGGATGATCTAGCAATTTAGGCAAGGATGTGCCAAATTGGTTAATTAGTTAAGGTGTTGATTAAAAGCATACCGGTTAACTACAAGTAGCAACTACAATGGTTTAACATTACGGATGATTGTAATTGTCATCAAGTCGTGTGGTTATAACAAATAACATTATTATTAAGTTTGTAGCATGTTAAAGCAAGTATTCGGATACTTGCCTCGGCGGTTCCGCAAACCGAAACACGGATGCGGTGTTGGTAGAAACCACGATACGGAAGCACGGGCCACGGATCGAGTCCCAACAGAGGTCACTGGAATCACACGGACCAGGGGCTTCGCTGGAGCGTCGGGTTCGTCAAACGGCACGGTCGGGTTCCGGCAACAACCGAAAATCAAAGTTAGCAACAAGGATACGATACGCTAAAACGACCAGCGGGGTTGTACCAAAAAGAAAAGAGAAGGAATGCTTACAGAGGAGGAACAGGGGCAACTGTGATGAGGCCGACGGCGATGGATCGCCGGCGAAGCGACGGCGGCGGCTGCAGCAAGGATGGAGGCTTCGGGTGTGCGCGGAATAGGGTGCTGCGGCGAGTTGGAGAGGGGTGTGGTCGGCTAGGGTGGTCGAGGGGGAAAGGAGGTGGCGCGGGAGACGTCGACGAGGGTCGCCGGCGCGATTTCCGGCGACCTGGAGATGGTGCGGACGTTGGGTGAAGGGTCGGGTTCACTGTTCCGGCGAGGAAAGGAGGGGGTGACGGCGAGGTCTCGACGAGGAGGGTGCAAGGGGGTCGTGGGAGGCCTCGGCGGTCGGAGTCGACGTTAACGGCGAGGTCGCGAGGGACGGAGGCGTCGGGGAGATGGGTTGCAGGCGCTGGATCGTCGGAAGGACGGGGAAAAGAAGGTAGGTGGGTGCGGTGGAGGTCGTGGTGGTGAGGGCGGCGACGGCGAGGTCTCGAGGAGGCCGGCGGTGGGGTCTGCGGTGAGCTAGGGTTAGGGTTTCTCGCGATGGAAGGTGGGTCGAGGAGGCGGCTGCGTGCATGGGGTTATATAGATTAAGAGAGAGAAAGAGATTGGAGAGAGAGAGAGTTAATATTATGAAAGAGAGAGAGATTTGAGAGAGATTGAGAGAAGAGGAGAGAGGCAGAGAGAGAGATTGAAAGAGGGGGCCCACGAGCTCAATAGGAGCTCGTGATTGGCCGGGGGAAAAATTATGAGAAGGATTTATTAGGATTTTGAGGGATCAGCAGTTAGGAAATATAGATTAGGATGTATATTTTTATATTCGATACTAAATTTAAATGGGCCATTTTGGCGCGAAATGAAACATTTCCAAATCGAGCCCGGGTCGCGCCCAAAAGTTCCAAATTCAAATTATAAGATTTTAAGCGGGTTCCAAATTTTGAAAATAGGTGTTTAATGATTAAAATGCATGCCCCCAAGTCGGACACTTGCACGCGCGCGTAGTCGCCCAAACTTGCCTGTTTAGCCAAACGGAACGGAATCTCGATACGCGGACGCTACCACGCGACTAGTGGCGACGAGTAGGCTAACATGGACATCTTAAATTTCATTTTCGGAGTTAAAATTTGTTATCTGCCAAAATGACTTAACCGGGTAAAATTTAGCAATAAATACCAGAAAATCAGGAAAATTGGAACGAGCAATAAATAACCATTAACTAGTAATATACATAGTATAATTGGGCTCGGGTGTTACATCATACCCAACTACAAAAGAATTTCGTCCTCGAAATTCCAAGGATACAAGATAACTAACTACTGGAAAAGATAAGGGAATTTCTGCCGGATCTCGTCTTCTCGCTCCCAAGTAGATTCTCCATGCGATCGGTTACCCCAAGAAACTAGCACAAGAGGGATAACCTTGTTCTTAAGAACCTTTTCTCTTCGATCCGTGATCTCGACTGGTCGCTCCTCAAAAGTTAGGTCTTCTCGAACGGTCAACTCCGAGTGATCCAAAACATGGGTCTCATCACGAACATACCTCCGTAGTTGAGACACATGAAATACATCATGAACTCCTGCTAATGACGATGGTAACGCCAACCGGTACGATACCTCTCCGACACGCTCCAATATCTCGAAGGGTCCAACGAATCGGGGACTAAGCTTTCCCCGACTCCCAAATCGAATCACCCCTCTAGTCGGTGATATCTTCAGGAATACCAAATCGCCCACGGCGAACTCTAGAGGTCTTCTTGACGTGTCGGCCCAACTCTTCTGTCTGTCTTGAGCTGCCTTCATATGCTTCCTGATCGTATTCACTTTCTCAACTGTCTGTACCACCAAATCTGGCCCTAGTAACCTTCGTTCACCCACATCATCCCAACATACAGGTGAACGGCACTTACGACCATATAACGCTTCGAACGGGGCCATTTGAATAGTTGCTTGGAAGCTGTTGTTGTACGAAAACTCCACCAGGTGTAAATGATCTTCCCAAGAACCTTTGAAGTCTAACATGCAAGCCCTCAACATATCTTCAAGGGTCTGGATCGTTCTCTCTGATTGTCCATCAGTCTGGGGATGATAAGCTGTGCTGAACTTCAATCGAGTCCCCAAACTTTCTTGTAAACTCCTCCAAAAGTGTGACAAGAACCGAGTGTCCCGGTCGGACACGATGCTTACCGGTACTCCATGCAATCTGACAATCTCCTGCATGTACCGCTCTGCCAAAGTCTCTGTCGATTGACCAACCCGAAACGGAATAAAGTGAGCTGCCTTGGTTAACCGATCGACAATCACCCATACTGCATTGTTGCCCTTTGGACTCCGCGGTAAAGCTGTCACGAAATCCATGGTTATATGTTCCCACTTCCATTGAGGAATCGGAAGTGGTTGCAACAAACCAGCAACCCTTTGGTGTTCAGCCTTGACTTGCTGACACACCAAGCACTTAGCCACGAAGCGAGCGATTTCCCGTTTCATACCTTCCCACCAGAAATGCTGTCGAATATCTCGGTACATCTTGGTCCCTCCTGGATGTACAGAGTAAGCTGAACTGTGTGCCTCCTTCATAAGCTCTTCACGCACATCTCCTTTTGGCACACACACACGGCTACCATATCTCAACGAACCATCCTCATGGATCAGTAGATCGGTTCGTAGTCCGGCTCCAACCTGCTCTCGAAACTTTTGCAGTCTAGGATCCTGCGATTGCGCCGCTTTAATCTTCTCAACTAAGGACGATTGTACTTGTAACTGCATCAACTGTCCTGTAGCACGCGGTAGCACAACCTCCAAGTCAAATCTCCGAAACTCCTCAATGATCTCCCTCTGTGCAGTCAATAACTGAATTGCTGGTAACCGACTTAGCGCATCTGGCACGACGTTAACTTTTCCCGGATGGTACTTAAGATCAAGGTCGTAGTCGGCCATCAGCTCCAACCATCTGCGTTGCCTCATGTTCAACTCCTTCTGAGTGAACACATATTTCAAACTCTTGTGATCCGTAAAGACTTCAACTCTCTCGCCCAGAAGGTAGTGTCTCCAAATCTTCAGGGCGAAGATCACGGCTGCAAGCTCCAAGTCGTGAGTCGGATAATTCTGCTCATGAGTCTTCAGCTGTCTCGATGCGTAAGCGACGACTTTCCCATTCTGCATCAAAACACATCCCAATCCCTTTCCAGATGCGTCGCTGTGAATCACCAGTCCTCCTGAATCATCCGGTACGGTTAGGATAGGGGCGGTTATCAGCTTCTGCTTCAACGTCTCGAAGGCCAATGCACATCCATCTGTCCAAACAAACGGTACCTCCTTACGCGTAAGCTTGGTTAACGGCTCGGCTAAACGAGCGAAGTTTTCCACAAATCTTCTGTAGTAACCGGCGAGTCCGAGAAAACTTCTTATCTCCGCAACATTCTTCGGAATAGGCCAATCTCTAACTGCTGCAATCTTCTCGGGATCAACGGCGATTCCATCGCCCGACACGACATGCCCCAAAAACTTCACTTCTTCCAACCAGAATTCGCACTTACTCATCTTCGCAAATAATTTCTCCTGTCTCAGCGTTTGCAGTGCGATCCTTAAGTGTTCAGCATGCTCCTCCGGACTCTTCGAGTACACCAGAATATCGTCAATGAATACCACAATAAACTGGTCCAAGAACGGTGAAAAGATCCTGTTCATCAAGTCCATAAATATTGCCGGCGCATTAGTCACTCCGAAGGGCATCACTAAATACTCAAAATGCCCATACCGAGTTCGAAACGCCGTCTTGCAAATGTCTTCTGCCTTCACTCGGACCTGATGATATCCTGATCGTAAGTCCAGTTTCGAGAATACCCTCGCGCCACTAAGCTGCTCGAAAAGTTCTCCAATGCGAGGGATCGGGTACTTGTTCTTAATAGTCACCCGGTTTAATTCTCGGTAATCGATGCACATTCTTCTCGTGCCATCTTTCTTCTTTACTAAAAGAACTGGAGCTCCCCAAGGTGAGTTGCTGCTTCGAATCCATCCCTTCTCGAGTAATTCACCCACTTGTTTCTTAACTTCTTCCAATTCCACCGGTGCCATCGGATAATAAGATTTTGATACTGGCGCTGCACCAGGAATAAGGTCGATCGCAAACTCCACATCTCGCTTCGGCGGTAGGCCTGAAATATCTTCAAACACATCCATAAAGTCGCGAACAACTGCCGGCTCTTCATTACTATCCACAACCATAGCCGCAAGAACATTGTTCGTCGGTCTAGCCCTAAACTCGACGGGCCCGACAGAACTGTTTCCTCCGATGAAAGTAAACTCAGGGTGTCCGGGAATCTGGAAAATTACTTTCCTTGCCCTACAATCAATATGTGCGTGGAAAGTGCCGAGAAAATCCATTCCCAAGACTACTTCATAACTGCCCGTATCAATCACCAAGAAATCCGCAAAAAGCTCCCGTCCACAAACAACAACAGTACAATCTCTACACTCCTTACTAGCTATGATTTTCCCATTTCCAGTGTGTATGTCCCAAAAACTAGACAGGGTCGTGCAGGTGATCGAGTGTGTAGTTATAAACTTTGATGACATAAAACAGTGGGATGCTCCGGAATCAAATAATGCCAAAGCAGGAAAACCACGAACGAGTACAGTACCTGAAACCACTTCTCCTGATGCCTTGGCTTCCTCAGCTGTCAAAGTGAAAGCTCGACCCTGGTTGGGTCCTTGTGTCAGCTGCTTCTGCCCTTGGAACGGTCTCTGTGGAGGCTTCCGTATATCATCTCTCGTGCGAAGCTTCGACGGACAAGTACCAACTGCGTGATCGGCTGCCCCACAAACCAGACAAAGTCCTAATCTCCTTCGACAGTCCTTCTGCACGTGCCCAGGTAATCGGCAGTAATCACAAATCACGCTCTTCCTTCGATCAACGATCACAGGCTTCTTCATTGGCGCTACACCTCGACGGTCCACTGGAATACCTCTGCGCCCATGATCTCGGTTAGGTACAAATGCAGGCTTCCTGGCCGCAACTGCTGTCTGGTGAAGGTTCCCTTTCGATCCTGATAGACTCTGCTGCTCTCTGGCTGCCGTAAGAACCTGCGAGAAAGTGGTCAAACCCAGGGAGACAATCTGCCTCTGGATGTCCACATCCAAACTGCGCAAGAACCTTCGCGCCCTGTCTGCCTCCTTGGCGACTAAGGGTCCAGCGAAACGGCTAAGTCTCGTCCACTCCGCTGCATGCACATCCACAGCTGCTCCATTTTGTTTCAGCCCAATAAATCTCTCCTCCATTTCCTCCCGTGCAGTTCGTGGGAAGAACTTTTCCAAGAAACTTTTGGAGAAATCCGCCCAACTGATTGGCTTAGACAGGCGGGTCTCCTCCACAAGCCACCACTCTCGGGCGTAATCCACCAACTGAATGCGCACCACATCAACTCTCTTGTCTTCTGGGATCTGCGCCGCAATCAATAGATTCTCTGTGTCCACGAGCCACTGCTCGGCTGGCAACGGCTCCTCCAAGCCAGTAAAAGTAGTAGGACCCAACCGTCTGAAATCTGCCACGGTCCCTACTCGGTCGACTGGCTTCGCTACGGCGGTGTTTACAGACTGCTGCATAGCCTGCAAACCCTCCTGAAATGAATCGGCTTGCTGCTGGATCAGCTCAGTTTGCCTCTTCTGATTTTCCAACATCCCACGTATCACTCCTAGCATGGCGGCTTCGTCCACACGCCTCTGATACGTCTTGAAATTCTTATCTGCCATGGTCCTGAAATCAAAACAAACAACATTAGCATGATGATAGATTCAATATATAAATCAAGGCTAGAACTCCAAGATACTTAAATAGAGTACTGTATTGTAGCTATGCCGCGGTATCATAGCCGCAATTACTTAACTCCACCCAAGTCGCCTAAGTCCTAGAGATAACAAGAATTTTAGGTTTTCGAGTTAACAGTGCAAAGTAAGTTTGCATGTCGACATGATCTGGAAGAATGATTCAAGAACGGTAAAACGGTCAAGTGGCAGGACATGTTTCCTAATTACGGGTATTATAATTCGTGTATCGGGTGCAATACCCAACTACAAGAATCAACCCAATTAACCTATGGCTCTGATACCATAAAACCATGTCACGCCCCGCTTCCCAGAGTACGCAAGATTTGGGCACGTGACATAGCCAACCATGATACCTATGGGTAGGAAGTATCTATCCACAGTCACATTACGGTTGTAAAGATATCAAGAACAGTAAAATAAACTAAACTAATACATGTCCAAATCCAATATAACAAGAATCAATGAACAATAAATGCGGAAGCTAATGATCCAATACAATGAATAAACAGTACGTCCCATAATGCGGGCTCACATCTGGAAATGAAATGACATAAATAAACTAAACTCTCAAGAACTCACAGTTCAGCCTGCTGGCTGAAGTACTCCTGCTCGGTCGACGTCAAAGGCACGGAATCTGGGCCATGCAAAACCCAGACGTCAGCGCGTCATGATATCAAGTATATAGCATAACATGGTAATAAACAATGCAAGCATGAATATGAATAAACAGTAATAATAAGTAACAAGCAGGGTAAAGTGCAAAGGTGATTAAACTGCCCTATCAGGTTTTCTACTCTACAGTCTTTGAAACCAATTAATGAATCGTCGATGTAACTCAATAGTATCCCGTGCGTGCCCGGGACCACGGTCATGATTCTCGGGGCTGAATCCGAGACGTGCCGCTAAGCAGTAAAAGGTAGTAGGATAGATGAGTGATGTCAGCATCAACACTCCGGAGCTGGCCAAGCCCGTAAGACTGATCAGAACAATGTATCGAACTGTTGAGTTACAAGTCGGTTTCACCTTTGATTTCCCCATACCCCCAAGCTATGTATGTCAGGTCAGGTATTCAGTAGTCAAGGACTAATGCCAACACAAGTCAAGTAAAGGTAGGTCTGTCTGGATCGACAGCAGGAATGGTTAGGTTTGTCGGCATTAGGCATGAGATCAGGTAACAGGTCAGGTTACGTTCAACAGGTAGAGTCGATATGTACAGGGTGTTGTATCCATTGTATCAGTACATGAGTCAGGTGTATCAAGATCGGTCAATATGGAATGCAATCAGGTATATGATGATGACAGGTATAGTAACAAATAATGAACAGTAGCAGGAAACAGTAAATAGCAAAATTATTCAGTGATGTTTGTATTTTCATAATAACCCGGTTCACGCACCTTTGAGGTGCAAGAGCCACAAGATGAAACAATATCGATAGTATACACAATGGAGTTATATGAATTTGAACTAAGCATAATATTTACCTCATGAGTGGCTTAACAAACGAAGTGAGGATGATCTAGCAATTTAGGCAAGGATGTGCCAAATTGGTTAATTAGTTAAGGTGTTGATTAAAAGCATACCGGTTAACTACAAGTAGCAACTACAATGGTTTAACATTACGGATGATTGTAATTGTCATCAAGTCGTGTGGTTATAACAAATAACATTATTATTAAGTTTGTAGCATGTTAAAGCAAGTATTCGGATACTTGCCTCGGCGGTTCCGCAAACCGAAACACGGATGCGGTGTTGGTAGAAACCACGATACGGAAGCACGGGCCACGGATCGAGTCCCAACAGAGGTCACTGGAATCACACGGACCAGGGGCTTCGCTGGAGCGTCGGGTTCGTCAAACGGCACGGTCGGGTTCCGGCAACAACCGAAAATCAAAGTTAGCAACAAGGATACGATACGCTAAAACGACCAGCGGGGTTGTACCAAAAAGAAAAGAGAAGGAATGCTTACAGAGGAGGAACAGGGGCAACTGTGATGAGGCCGACGGCGATGGATCGCCGGCGAAGCGACGGCGGCGGCTGCAGCAAGGATGGAGGCTTCGGGTGTGCGCGGAATAGGGTGCTGCGGCGAGTTGGAGAGGGGTGTGGTCGGCTAGGGTGGTCGAGGGGGAAAGGAGGTGGCGCGGGAGACGTCGACGAGGGTCGCCGGCGCGATTTCCGGCGACCTGGAGATGGTGCGGACGTTGGGTGAAGGGTCGGGTTCACTGTTCCGGCGAGGAAAGGAGGGGGTGACGGCGAGGTCTCGACGAGGAGGGTGCAAGGGGGTCGTGGGAGGCCTCGGCGGTCGGAGTCGACGTTAACGGCGAGGTCGCGAGGGACGGAGGCGTCGGGGAGATGGGTTGCAGGCGCTGGATCGTCGGAAGGACGGGGAAAAGAAGGTAGGTGGGTGCGGTGGAGGTCGTGGTGGTGAGGGCGGCGACGACGAGGTCTCGAGGAGGCCGGCGGTGGGGTCTGCGGTGAGCTAGGGTTAGGGTTTCTCGCGATGGAAGGTGGGTCGAGGAGGCGGCTGCGTGCATGGGGTTATATAGATTAAGAGAGAGAAAGAGATTGGAGAGAGAGAGAGTTAATATTATGAGAGAGAGAGAGATTTGAGAGAGATTGAGAGAAGAGGAGAGAGGCAGAGAGAGAGATTGAAAGAGGGGGCCCACGAGCTCAATAGGAGCTCGTGATTGGCCGGGGGAAAAATTATGAGAAGGATTTATTAGGATTTTGAGGGATCAGCAGTTAGGAAATATAGATTAGGATGTATATTTTTATATTCGATACTAAATTTAAATGGGCCATTTTGGCGCGAAATGAAACATTTCCAAATCGAGCCCGGGTCGCGCCCAAAAGTTCCAAATTCAAATTATAAGATTTTAAGCGGGTTCCAAATTTTGAAAATAGGTGTTTAACGATTAAAATGCATGCCCCCAAGTCGGACACTTGCACGCGCGCGTAGTCGCCCAAACTTGCCTGTTTAGCCAAACGGAACGGAATCTCGATACGCGGACGCTACCACGCGACTAGTGGCGACGAGTAGGCTAACATGGACATCTTAAATTTCATTTTCGGAGTTAAAATTTGTTATGTGCCAAAATGACTTAACCGGGTAAAATTTAGCAATAAATACCAGAAAATCAGGAAAATTGGAACGAGCAATAAATAACCATTAACTAGTAATATACATAGTATAATTGGGCTCGGGTGTTACAAACACTAAACAGATCAGTGTTGAACACTGCAAATAAAGCTTTTTAATTAGTGTTGA
Source organism: Agapanthus africanus (assembly GCA_030015575.1). Lineage (NCBI taxonomy): Eukaryota > Viridiplantae > Streptophyta > Magnoliopsida > Asparagales > Amaryllidaceae > Agapanthus > Agapanthus africanus. The sequence goes on from CM057343.1 coordinate 519,827,337, forward strand.
ACACTAAGGCCCAACAGTGTTTTAACACTGGGTTCGAGAGTTTTAACTTAGTGTTAAACACTAAGGCAAGAGGGGTCATGTGGCAACACGTGAGAGCGCCCTCCCTTCACTTGTTCTGCCGAGACTACTGCGTCTTTCAGAGCGTCACGTGCCATCACGTGATGGGCATTCAAATGCCTATGTATTAGAGCTTCTGCCGAGGGTCACGTGGGTCACGTGGGGTGCTGCCTCAAAGGGGCTTCCTGTAGATCTCTTGGGGGGGTCACGTGGTAACACGTGACCCTGCCTCTATGTATTTTGTTTAGAGGCTTTGTTAATCTTTTTTCAGGAATTAAATTCCTCGAGCTTTAAATTTCAGAGGAATTAAATTCCTACTTCCTTTTGAAGGTTTATATTCTGAATAGAGTTGGACTCTGAATCTTCCGTAGGAATTAAATTCCTCGTATATGTGAAGGACTGAATAGGGTTAAACCCTAATAAAAGCTTTTAAGGAATTGAATTCCCATTCCCTGTTAAATGATGATTAAGGGAATTAAATTCCCGTTGTTTCGACAGAACTAAGTTCTTAATTAGGGTTAAACCCTGTTTCTTTTTGTTCTGAAGGAATTAAATTCCCATGATACAGGGTCAAGCCCTAATTTTATTTGAAAGGAATTAAATTCCTATAGTTCTGTGAGAATTAAATTCTCGTGCTTGCATTCCCTCTCTATGTTTCGGATCTGTATGGCAGGATCTCAACCCATTGAGAATTAAATTCTCAACCTAAAGGGGAGATGTGCACTTTGCAGATCCTCTATCAAAGAGAGAAGAAATATATTCTTCTGTTTTTATGTATCAGAGTTAAACTCTGTTGAGAATTAAATTCTCTTCTTCTTTCAAGGAGCTTTTCCCTTTCTTACCAAGGGTTTTTGCAGAAGATCCAAGTTTCTCCAAGTATCGAAGCTCTCTTCTTTTTTCTTTTTCTCTCCCTATCTCTGTATATATATCTCTTTTTTTGTATCTCTTGGCTCCTATTTATAGGAGAAGCAGCCGAGTCAATTAGTTTTTTGACGAATCTTCCTTGAGAGATTTGATTTGCATCCATCATTCGTTTTGGACCTTTGGATTATTAGGTGAATTTTATTCACCATTGGATTTCAAATCCAGGGATTCTCCTTTGTTGTTTCGGTTAGATTTAAAGGGGAAATCTTTCCAAACCCGAGATTTTCCCATAGATAAATGATATTTCATCACCTCCGAATCTTTAATTCGATTGGTTCCAGATAGCTGCTTTCTTTTGGAAAGATTTGAATTTCTTTCAGAATTTAATTCTGTTGACAAAATGGGCTTTGAAAGCCGGTCACGTGTGACCACGTGACCCATGGTCACGTGTGGGCACGTGACCCCCTTGGAACGAGGCTTCCTCTTTCTTTTGCGCTCTGTCTTCTGATCGTTGCTTAAACGTCACGTGCCACCACGTGACCCCTGGTCACGTGTGAGCACGTGACCCTTGTCTGGAGCCTCTTTCCTTGGTTCAACTGGAGAACGAGTCTGCTGCTTTGAACGTCACGTGCCAACACGTGACCCTGGTCACGTGGGAGCACGTGACCTCTTCTGAAGCCTTTTCCTTGACTTGATCAGGGAACCGGTTTGCCTTTGACACTTGCATTTAAATGTCACGTGTCGCCACGTGACCCTGGTCACGTGGGAGCACGTGACTCTTTCTGAAGCCCCTTTTCTTCATCGTAATCAGGAAGCTGAACTTGCCCTGATGATGTGCTTAGGTATCACGTGCCAACACGTGACCGCTAGTCACGTGTAAGCACGTGACCCTCTTCAGAAGCTTTCCTGATTTTAAATCAGGAAACAATCCCTCCTAAAAAATTTTGGGCCGGGGCGCTGCCCCGCACCCCGTAAGGGGGCTGCTAGCCCCCTTGACCTCCAGCCCGCTATCCGGGTAGCGGGACCCCGTAAAAAACTCTGCGTGGCTCCCGATATATCCATACCCCTTTTCAAAATACAACACACATACACTGCACGTTGAGTTCGCATGACCAGTTTAACCCGTCAATCGGAGGTTTCCTCGCTCCAAAGGCGAGGGGTAATTAATGGCAGCTTTGTCCTTGGCTGCCGGAGATTCGGATCCCCACGATCAATAAACCCCAGCCTACCCTAGGCAGGGGGAATCTATAATGCGCCTGACAAGCGCGCGCGTATTCCCATCTCAATGGGGTGACGAAAAACACCCTACAGATTCTGGCACGCCCGGTGGGACCGATCTCTCCTCCCATATTTCGGGTTAAACGTTCATACAAACTCAATCAATATACATATCTATATTTATACTAAAATAATGCTCTTTCATACAGGATTTTCAAGCAATCACCTTTCAACAATGTCTCCAAAGATGAACTCGGCTTCTGTCTCCTACACGATGAAGATAGACTCCAGGACGGTCCTTCCGGCCAGTCTCGGGCGACAATGGGAGGAGCCGCCACTACCATTTGGCTTTATTATGTTCGTGTCAGCTAACGCTGTCCCAGCTCCTCAAGCTCCGGTGACAGACAAACCGGTTTCGAAAGGCAAGAGGCCAAATGTGGTGGTCTCGAAGATGCCTCAACTCAAACGCAGGTCGGTGTTTGAACGACTTTCCTTGGCCCCAGCTGGGGGCAAGGTCACCAACACCAGCAAAGCAACAAGGCATCTCGAGCAAACTCCAGCAGCGCCTCTGACAACTGCTCGATTGGGTGTCTCCTCAAGCCTCCCCATCACTCAGCCTATGGTGGCTTTCCGAAGAGCAGAAGCCTACCAAGCGCTCAAGGCAGAAAAGCTGAGGCAGAAGCGGCTCAGATACAGAGCCAACAAAAGGGCTAAGGCTCTAGCCATGTTAAAATTTATGAAGTTCCAAAGCCCGAACTGCTCCGCGAAATCAGCTGCCAAAGATAAAGAGATGGCTGGGTATGTGGTCCACACTGTCTACATGGTGGGCATGTGCAGCAAGAGCAAGGATGGGGCCACCGCATCTCAAATCCAATCTGGCTTGAATGTGGTTGCCGCTTCCCAAGAACAGCCGTCTCCGCTGGGTGATGAAAACCTTCTCGATGAGGATGCTAGGAGGAAATGCTCTTCGGTTCATGAGGAGTCGGGCTCAGAAAGCGAAGATGAGCCAATCTTCCATCCCAAGAACGCAGAGCAGCAACTTCTCCAAGAGCTCCGAAAACAGCTCAGAAGTAAAGACAAGGAGATGGCCAAGCTCTACTCAAAGATCGACGACTTGACAAACGTCGTCTTACAGCTCACAGCCCAACTTGCCTCTCAGCCGCCCAATCAGGCGCAGGGCTCTCATGAACCAGGAAATGGTGTCCCGAAACAGCCGACGCCCGTTCCCTCAAATCTAAAAGTGGGCGGACCGCATGAAAATCAGTCGCATCCTATCTCGGGAAATGTCTTGGCTACCGATGACAATAGCCCGCTAACTCAAGATCAGATCATGGATTTGGTTGCCAACAAAGTCAAAACATTGGTAGCCGAAGCCGAAGTGCAAAAGGATATCAGCAGCAGTGGGAGACCATATCCTGCTCAGTATGATCTGGTAGAATTTCCTAGTGGCTATGTCATCCCTAAATTCGGAAGATTTGATGGTACGGGAAATGCGAATCAGCACATCGCCCACTTCAAAGCCTCATGCGGGAATACTGGGAGCAATGATGCGCTTCTCCTCCGCCAGTTCGTTAATAGCTTGACTGATGTTGCTTTCGAATGGTACGCGAGCATACCGGATGGCTCCGTTACTACTTTCGTCCAAATGGAATCTTTGTTTCGGCAAAGGTTCATGAGCGTCAGCGATAAGATCACCATTGCCGAGCTCGTAAGGACCAAGCCCAAGAACAATGAAAGCAGCACGGATTTTATAACCCGATGGCGCAATATCTCCGTCAAAAGTGAACCGCCGATAGAGCGGGACCAATCTGTCAGTCTCCTTGTCGGAAATCTCAACAATTGGATGGCCCTATTTCTATGCACCGCGGGCTTTAAAACATTCCAAGAGCTGACCAAAAAGGTCCAAACGTTGGAACGCTCAGAGCCCGAGTCTGCTCAGGATCTTCAGTTCACAAACAGACCGAAACCTTGGAGGGACGACAACCGAAAAGGCGAAAGTTCCAACAGCACCGATTCTCTAAATAAGCAGAGAGCGGGCGGAGCAAAAACTAACCAGTCTCGAGAGCCAACTTTGGAGGAAAGAAGAAATAAGGTCTACTCATTCCGAAGGGACAAGGTCCACAAAATTTTTAAAGATGCTCTGATGAATGGCCTGCGGCTACCAGAACCAAAAAGGCTAAGTGAAGCGAACAAGACTGATCATCCTAACTTTTGCCCATACCACCGATTGCTGGGGCACACTATTGAAGACTGTTGCATCTTCAAGGATTAGGTCGAGAAACAATATAAGACGGGAGAAATATCATTGTCCCCTGGCGTGTTAACAAACGATCAAGCTGCGACCGCCAATTTCATACAAACGGAGACCGAAGTTCTTCGTGAAACTGATTCTCTCGGACATCTGCCTTTCTCTGAAAACAGTTGACCACCATGTCATTAAACTGGGAATAATCGACCTCTAAGTCGTTAAACTGGGAATGTAAAAAAAATTAATAAATATAAAAAAATGTGTGTATATAAACAAAAAATGTGTAAATAAAAGAAAAATAAAGAAAAGCCGAAATGATAGGGCAACTCGCAATAAAAATCAGTGAGTAAAAATGAAAATGAAAATAAAGCCGAAAGGATGGGGCAACCACGAGTAAATAGCCGAAATGATAGGGCAATCGCGACCTTCGAGATAAGAAAAGCTGAAATGATAGAGCAATCGCGGTAAAACAAAAACAAAAAAATACAAACAAAACAACGATAAATGATGAATCGCTCCTGGTGCCATATTCCAGTGTAGCGATGCAGACGCCAACCAAAATCCATTTTTTCAAAATTCTCCCAGACCTACGGTTAGTTCCCAAATTGACTACCGTATACAATCCACGGGCTCAAATAATTCTCATCACCCTCATGCCCCACCGTAATCACCAGTTACGCGGCTGGTCTCCGCCTTTGGAATTATGCTCCATTGAGAAGACCCATTCATGTGTCCTCACGATACATGAGGAGAACAAACCTTTATGGGGTCCTTACGACTCACGAAGGAAAAACACACTTAGGAGTCCCCACGACTCCTAAGGAGAAAATAAACCTGCGAGATCCTTACGACTCGCAGGGAGAAAATGCTTTTATGGGACCCTCACGGGCCATAAAATTAAAAAGTCTTAGGTGGTAGGGATCTAAACCTGTCTCCTAAGCCATCGCTCCCCAACCCCCAATGGCGAATGATGAGTCGCTCCTGGTACCATATTCCAGTGCAGCGATACAGACGCCAGCCAAATTCCAAATCCAAATCCCCAAGCGGCGAATGATGAGTCGCTCCTGGTACCATATTCCAGTGCAGCGATGCAGACGCCAACAAAGTCCTGAAATGTTTCCGGCCCTACGGTCTGGATCATACATCCTGCAAAATCGTATACAATCCACGGGCGTAAAACAATCCCAATCTCTCCCAAGTCCTACCGGTGGACCACATTCAAAGTCCCACCAAAAAAAATGGTATGTCCACAAGAAAAATGGGCACGGATGAAAACCCGAAAGGGCTCCGTGAGTAAAAACAGCAGGACAGCCAGCGAGTTTGTGAAAACCCGAAAGGGCGCAAACTCATGAAAAAGAGATGAAATACACTCACAAAGTCCTTTCGACTTTGTGAGGAGAAAATCCCCGCGTGAGATCCTTACGACTCACAAAGGAGCAAAACACTTAGGAGTCCCCACGACTCCTAAGGAGAAAATACACATACGGGATCCTTATGACCCATAGGGAGAAAATGCTTTGTGAGACCCTTACGGCTCACAAAATTGAAAAGTCTTATGTGATAGGGACCTAAAACCTGTCTCCTAAGCCATCGCTTCCTGATAGACAAGCGCAAATGATGATTCGCTCCTGGTACCATATTCCAGTGTAGCGATACTGATGCCAAGCAAAGACCAATTCCCAAATCCTCTCGGGGCAAATGATGAGTTGCTCCTGGCATTATTCCAGTGCAGCAATGCAGATGCCAAACAAAAAAAAAACCAATCCCCAAATCCTTTCATGACAGATGATGATTCGCTCCTGGTACCATATTCCAGTATAGCGATACTGATGTCAACTCAAATCAAACAAATCAAACCAACCAATTCCAACATCGACCTTTGCGTCAAACAGCGACACTCCGCGCCGGGGAGACGTCAAGCAGACACTTCGCCGGGGACACGTCAACCAGCCAATACTCCGTCTCGGGGAAACGTCAAGCAGACACTCCGTGCCGAGGGCACATCGACAACAGACACTCCGTCTCGGGGACACGTCAGCCAGCCGATACTCCGCGCCGGGGAGACGTCAAGCAGACACTCCGTGCCGGGGGCACATCGACAATAGACACTCTATCTCGGGGACACGTCAGCCAGCCGATACTCCGCCTCGGGGAGATGTCAAGAAGACACTCCGTGCCGGGGGCACATCGACAACAGACACTACGCCTCGGGGACACGTCAGCCAGCCGATACTCCGCCTCGGGGAAACGTCAAGCAGACACTCCGTGCCGGGGGCACATCGTTAACAGACACTCCGTCTCGGGGACACGTCAACCAGCCGATACTCCGCGCCGGGGAGACGTCAAGCAGACACTCCGCCGGGGACACGTCAACCAGCCGATACTCAGCCTCGGGGAAACGTCAAGCAGACACTCCGTGCTAGGGGCACATCGACAACAGACACTCCGTCTCGGGGACACGTCAGCCAGCCGATACTCCGCCTCGGGGAAACGTCAAGCAGACACTCCGTGCCGGGGTCACATCGACAACAGACACTCCGTCTCGGGGACACGTCAGCCAGCCGATACTCCGTCTCGGGGAAACGTCAAGCAGACACTCCGTGCCGGGGGCACATCGACAACAGACACTCCATCTCGGGGACACGTCAACCGGACGATACTCCGCGCCGGGGGCACATCGACAACAGACACTCCGTCTCGGGGACACATCAACCAGCCGACACTCCGCCTCAGGGAAACATCGACCAGCGACACTCCGTACCGGGGAAACGCCCAACGCAGACACTCCATGCTGGGGACAGGTCAGCCAGCAGACACTACGTCTTGGGGACACGTCAGCCAGCAGACACTCCGTCTCGGGGACACGTCAACCAGCCGACACTCCGCCTCAGGGAAACGTCGACCAGCGACACTCCGTAACGGGGAAACGTCCAATGCAGACACTCCATACTGGGGAAACGTCCACCGGCGACACTCCGCACCAGGGAAACGTCCAACACAGACACTCCGTGCCGGGGACACGTCAGCCAGCAGACACTCCATCTCGGGGACACGTCAGCCAGCAGACACTCCGCCCCGGGAAAACGTCGACCAGCGACACTCCGTGCCGGGGGCACATCTACCAAATCACTCCGAGCCAGGGAAACGTCTACCACGGACACTCCGTCTCGGAGACGCGTCAAGCGTCGACCGTCCACGTCATAAAAAGGGCAATGCATCCCAAAGAGGGGGAAGCAAAGCAAGCCGCCTCCTCGTGGAAGAAAATCCATCAATTTCATGCACACGACCCAAATATGTGGTGTGCATTTATTGATGAGGGGCACTTTGTTGGGGTAAAAATTTGCACCCCGGTTGACCGAGTCAAAGTCGAGGTCAACCCCCAAGCTAGGTGGGCCCAAGCCCAGGTCAAGCGAGCCCATGCCCAAGTCGAGCCCGCGGCCAGCCTCCCCATGCCAACAACAAAATCGTGTAATAAATAATTTTTATGTAATTTTTTATATACATGAACGTATGCAAAATGGGCATAAAGCCAATATTTTGTAAGCCCATGGCTTATGTGCAAAAATGAAATGGCACATGAGCCATGGGATAGGCAAAATGCCATTTTGTAAAGCCCAAAGGGCTATATGTAAACATGTAAGCCTATAAAAGGCAACATGATGATGAATAAAGGAATACTTTCCATTCCCCCAAAAACAAGGGTTCTTTTGTGCCTCATGCTCCTTCTCCAAGGTTCTAAACCTTCTCATTTCTATTGAATTAAATCAAGAATTTTACTCTTTCTTTTTAAAAAACTAAGTAGTTTTCCACCACAAAACCCACAAAGGGGAACTCAGATCTGCCATCAGATCTCAGAAAGGAGAGATTTTTAAATCTCACATCTCTTGATCTTCAAGATCCTAACAACAGAGGAGGAAGGAGGAGACCCATCTCCAAAAAATCTCATCTGGGGGAGATCCAGAGCAAAAGGGAGAAACAAAGCAGCACCCTTTTGATCACTTCTAAAACCTTTTAGGAGTTTAACTCCACAAATCGGGAGCACAGCTCCCAGTGCAAGGACCGAAGTCCCCTTTCTGTTTGGCGCCTAGCACCCAGCGCCCAGGGCGCTTGCGCCCACGTGCCGACACGTGGTGCGCCCAGCGCCCAGGTCGGTTGCGCCCACATGCCGGCACGTGATGCGCCCAGCGCCCAGTGCGCTTGCGCTCACGTGCCGAGCACGTAGTGCGCCCAGCGCCCAGTGCGTTTGCGCCCACGTACCGACACGTGGTGCGCCCAGCGCCCAGTACGCCCAGCGCCCAGTGCGCTTGCGCCCACATGCCGACACGTGGTGTGCCCAGCGCCCAGTGCGCTTGTGCCCACGTGCCGAGTACGTGGTGCGCGAGCGCCCAGTGCGCTTGCGCCCACGTGCCGACACGTGGTGCGCCCAGCGCCCAGTGCGCTTGCGCCCACGTGCCGAGCACGTGGTACGCCCAGCGCCCAGGGCGCTTGCGCCCATGTGCCGATACGTGGTGTGCCCAGGGCACTTGCACCCACGTGCCGACACGTGGTGCGCCCAGCGCCTAGAGTGCTCGCGCCCAGCGCCTAGCGCCTGCGTGCCATGCACGCGAGGCACTGGCCCCCACGCATCCTTTGGATGCCCTTTCCTTTTTATGTATATATATACATATATATATAGTTATATATATATACACACATACATACTCTTCAACACTATCTCTCCCAAAAAAATTTGGGCCGGGACGCTGCCCCGCACCCCGCAAGGGAGCTGCTAGCCCCCTTGACCCCAGCCCGCTATCCGGGTAGTGGGACCCCCGTAAAAAACTCTGCGTGACTCCCGATATATCCATACCCCTTTTCAAAACACAACACACGTACACTGCACGTTGAGTTCGCATGACCAGTTTAATTCGTCAATCGGAGGTTCCCTCGCTCCAAAGGCGAGGGGTAATTAACGGCAGCTTAGTCCGCGGCTGCCGGAGATTCGGATCCCCATGATCAATAAACCCCAGCCTACCCTAGGCAGGGGGAATCTGTAATGCGCCTGACAAGCGCGCGCGTATTTCCATCTCAATGGGGTGACGAAAAACACCCTACATACTCTAGTGTTTAACACTATATGCGAGCCAATCTTAGCCCAAATTAGCTAAGTCTTCCAGAGGCAGGACCCTCCCTTTTGACTGAACCTCAAATACGCTCTTGTCTTCCAAAATTGATCATCTCATATGACATTCAAAGCAAAACCCAGAGCCTTTCAATCAACTTTGGTTCGAGAGTACATCTCTTCACACCTTTGATACATGTCGATGTAATTCTTCAACGTTTTCAGAGAGGTGGTGGGTCCCAATGACCAATAACTATCTGGTGCGTTTCTAAACCCATGTTTGCATCTGAACTTGGACTGCAATATCCCTAAACTAAACAATAGAGCCAAAATGCTCTTTTATTGGATCTAAATGATCCTGTTAAGTAGATCTTAGTCTAAAATTAGACTAACGTATCCTTAACAAACGTTAATTTGATCTTAGTCTCTAACGAGATTAACGATCCTTAAATCAATCCAATTACAGATCCCTCAACCAATATTAGTTCAAGGGTACATCTCTTCACTCCTCTAATATTTGTCGTTGCAATCCTTCAACATCTTCAGAGAGGTGACGGGTCCCGACAACCAGACATTCCACGGACTGTGGGGTCCTTAAACTCATGGACTATGATGTTCTTAAACTTTACGGACTGTGGGGTCCTTAAACTCATGGACTGTGAGGTCCTTAAACTCATAGACTATGATGTCTTTTAACTTTACAGACTATGACATCTTTAAACTATGGACTATGATGTCCTTAAACTCCATGGACCGCAATGTCCCTAAACTAAACAATAGAGCCCAAATGCTCTTTTGTTGGATCTAAATGATCAGATCTTAGTCTAAAATTAGACTAACGTATCCTTAACAAACGTTTAAGTTAATCTTAATCTCAAATGAGATTAAAAATCCTTAAACCCAACCCAAAACCCAAATCTAAGAAAATACAGATTTGGACTAATCCACGCCCTACAGGAGACAACATAAATTAGTCTCCGTATACAATCCACGGGCAACCAAAAACAAAACAAACACACATGACACGAAGTGACCATCTGGAGAAGGAGAAGGTGGTTACCGTGATGCGGTAGTGTAATTAACTAAAGAGGCTTGCGCCTGCAGGGAAGAGCGTCCCCACAATCAAAAACCGCTCAACGAGAGGGAATCTGATGAAGTCTGCTACATCGGCCGCATCCGTCTAAACCTTCGATACATGGTGTCATAAATCAACTTGGCACCTTCGGAGAGGTGGACGGATAGCACCAAATAGCATCTGCCCTCAAAATTCAGGCCAGACGTCCCAACGTCCCGGTTCCGGCTTTCGGCGGAGAACAGATTCTGGCACGCTCGGTGGGACCTTTTCCTCTTTCCACTCCACACTTCGTGTGTCGTATTCCCAAACGAATCGCGGTTTGATATGGTTGCCCTTGGGTTCGAGGTACTAAGATTTGGTTTTGCTCTCGCGCAGAAAAAAGAACATCAATGGCTTCTAACTGCTCCGGCTACAACAACAACTCCCGTTCCACCTCATCTGGAGGAGTAACCTACGGGCCCCAAGCGGCCTCCCTTTTTACAATGCCGGTGGAACAAGTGACCCAAGCCACCACTGGGCTATTCTTCGGCACCATGATCCTACCAACGAGCTTCAGCGTTCAGATGCCGTCACAGGAAGTTGCGAAGAAGTCGGTCTTTGATCGGCTTGTAACCACCACGGCCCCTCTCAGCGGGTCGTCTAACTCCAATGCCTCAGTCTTCGACAGGCTAGGTCAAAGCTCAAGTGGGCCCGCAAGGAGGCTCGCAATACCAGAGAAGGACACTCCAACTCCTGCTGCAGTTGAGGTCATCCAAGCTACTCTCCCTACTCGAAGGTCGGCTTTCGACAGGTTGATCATTCCCTCTCAGCGGACGTCTGTCTTTGACAGGCTGGCGCCAACAACAGACTCTCATCAGAACAGGAGGCATGAAAAAGCTGATTCAACAATGGAGGTGATCCCGGTCGCACGACATGCTCGACGTCGCCACTGGCGGCGAGTGAGGAAAGCTGGGGGCAGCTCTCCCTCTGGACTGACTCCGCCAGCTCCGATGGTGGAAATTGATACTGCTGTTCCAACTGGGAATAGCTTTGAACCACTCAGGAGGGTCCGCAAGAACTCTCCGACTGCTGTGCTGAAAAGGTTTCCTCTACCTGTAGAGAATGCCACAAAGGCGAAGCTCGAACAGCCCCCTCAGCAGCTGTCCTCTAAAATTTACAAGGTCTGGCGTCAAGTCAAAGACTCGGTGATTAATCAAGATTACTCCCGCCGACCGAAGAAGATGAAAATCCGGCAGGAGAAGGACCACCCTGTCATGCCACAGGAGGTGTCGTCTACCTGGGCGCCCACTGCAACGGCCCCCTCAACTTCACCAGCCCACAAGCAGAGAAGGCTGGAGAAAATCCCCGTGTCTACGACAAATGTTAAGGGCACTGAGCCTAAACACGCTAAGTCTGGGGGCATGGTGGTGCATACCGTCTATATGGCATCCGGAAAAGAGGATAGCCGTATCTCCATAGGTCATCGATCACTTACGCGATCAGTGACTAAGTCTCAGGAGCAGCAACAACAAAAGCTCCAAGAGATGCTAACAGCCATGGCCGCACTCACGGGACCAAAAGCAAGCCCAGAGACGTCCTCAGAACAGCGTCATGAGCAGGAAACTGATTCCGAATTCTTTCGGAGAATGCTTGAGAAAAAGGACAAAGAGGCCGCAGAACAAGCGCCAACATAAAACAAATAGCCCTTCTATTCCAAGATATGGTGGGCATGATGATCCAGCCGGACCCTCCAGCCGAAGATTCTCCAGTAATAATTTAAGATGATAGAGGAGAGACATCAAATCCTCTGCCGGCTCTGTCAGCAGCCAAGGAGGAGACCATCTCGAAAGCCACTCTCGATGGTTATATAGCTCAACAAATATGAGCTCATCAAGCGAATGAAGCGGTTGGCCAAGTCGTCAAAACTGGACGGCCCTATCCGGGTTGGTATGATCAAATAAAGTATCCACCAGGATACATGATTCCTAAATTCCATGTGTACAAGGGGACAAGCAATCCTCATCAACATGTCGCTCAGTTCAAGGCTCTCTGCAGCAACACTGGAGGGGATGATAAGCTACTGCTTTGCCAATTCGTCGTCAGCTTGGCAGAGACGGCGTTCGAATGTATAAGTCCACGTTACCCGTCCCCGGTTCTTTGGGGTTGCGGAAATGGTGAAAAACGATTTTTCTTTGGGGGTAACATGGACTCTAGAAACGGATCTTTGTTAAACAACTATCTAACAACCTAACTAGGAGTTTTACCTACTCGGTTAGGGGTTATACCTTAACTTGAACTCCTTCTCTTCGACTCCTTGTGGTGGTCGGATGGTTCTCTCCTTGTCGTCTCCTTGTGCCGAAGATGGATCCACCCGAAAGCTTCTATCTTTGGCTTCAACCTCAAACTAGAGGAAACTAGAACACTTGGCTTGCTAGACCTTGTATACTAGGATGAGTAGAGAAGTGTTTTGGGTTTTATCTCTATGGTTCTTACTTCTCAACACATGAGACAATAGAACCATGAACTAGAGAGAGAGCAAGAGGAAGAGGGAGAGCTTGAGGATGAGAGAAAGCTTTCATGAGAGAGAAAGCAAATGATAGAATGAGCAAGACTTTTCTCACCCTTGCTCTCATAATCCAAAATAATCATAACCAATAATAATAATTGAGTATTATGTGATGCTTCAAGTCAAATGGCAATATCATTTCATGCACTCATTCTGTAAAGAATAACAAGCAAGCAAAAAGTCTTTGCCATGAAATGATAGCCATTGTAATGATGATGGTCAACAAGTCCAACCTAGTCAACCGGTCAAAGTCAACATTTCAACCCAACCATGGCACAATAATACTTAATTAATATTATCATTAATCATATTTCTTATTCTCATTAGGGTTTAGCAAAAGTCAACAGTCAACAACCCTAATGAGAATCCTCTGCCTCTGTCTCTGTCAACCGTGCATACACACCCGCATCCGCGTTCCGAGGAACACGAATACAAACGAGATAAAACCAATCCCAAAACGTACACTAGGATCTGGCTTAAACCAAAGCCCGCTAGTGATAACTGCCCGGACACTAAACGTGCACAAGTGCACGGATGTGATCGAACCCTGTCGCAAAACCATGCGACCTCTACTCTTTTCCCTAAAGGCGAATAGCTCTCTGTGTGGGACTCTAAAGACTCGACACTACGCTGGCAGTGGGTTTAACCACAGACCGCAAGTGGCACTAGCTGTGCGTAACGGCCCCCAGGTAGATGCCGATAAGAAGACGAACGAGGTGAAACCCATCTGAACTCCTACTGAGCCTTAATATGACAGTCTCCGTACAGTCCAGTCTGTTCGTCTGATCATATCTCATGGAGGGCCTAGGGGGCGGTAAACGTCAGTCCCCTAATAGCGGTACAAGTCATATCGGAGTGTAGCCCAGAACACCCTGAGATAACACTGGAAACCTACCAGTATATCTCGCTTGCCCTGGCCAGGGACTTTGTGTAATGGCTCTCCTAAACACAGCGCGATATCAACCCCCAATACCGGGAGAGACGAATCCTGTCTAACCGTCACTGCCTCCAAGTGCTTCGGGACTGCACCCAACTACTACCTATTTGCACGACTCCTTTGAGCCGTGGTAGGGTAGTAATCAAAGTACAGTGGGAACACACTCGAGGCGAAGTGACAGTGTCAGGTCAGCGGACTAAGCTGTACTCATGTCACTTGGGAACTGATAACTGACGATAGGTATAGTACCAACCAACAGTTCCCGACGAGTCCTGTCCAGTGTACTCGTAACCTAACGAGCACCCGCATACTATCTCAAGTACGACGTACTGATGGCTGTGGGACAGACCGTCTCCCCAGCTGGGATGAGAAGCGCATACACTAGTCTACTCCGGAGTATCGATGCCCTATCTCGATAGTCCTACGACTAGGGACCTGTATAAGGATGTGCTTATGGATTATCCAGCCCCCACGAGTGTGACTGCCATCACAACGCTGGTAATCAAGCAAAGATCCTAAGGGCTCCACTAATGTATATAGGTGATATACTAAAAGAAACACAAGTACACATTAAAGTAGAAATAAACCAAGTAGCATACTACCATTTTGAGCAAGATTGTCTATACAACTGTGAATATCCCAAGCTTCCATTAAGTAATATACATACTAGTATGATACAGTAATGGCCTCTAGGGCATATACACTAACAATCTCCCACTTGCACTAAGGCCATGTACTGGCATATCGAAGACCTATCATCTCGATCAGCCGCTCGAACTGAGTCTGGGGTAAGGCCTTCGTGAGTGGATCAGCAGTGTTATCTTCCGTAGCAACTCTCCGAACCTCGATCTCCTGGCGACCTACGATCTCCCTGATCAGGTGATACCGCCTCAAGATGTATCTGGACCTCTGATGGGACCTGGGTTCCTTCGCTAAAGCTATAGCCCTGTTGTTGTCGCAATACGGAGGTACTGGATCAACAATGGACGAAACCACCTGAAGTTCTGTCAAGAACTTTCTCATCCAGACGGCTTCTTTTGCGGCATCAGCAGCAGCGATATATTCCGCTTCCATCGTCGAGTCAGCAGCGGTTTCCTGTTTTGAACTCTTCCAACACACCGCCCCTCCATTGAGGGTAAAGACATAACCCGACATGGACTTGGAATCATCCTTGTCACTTTGGAAGCTGGAGTCAGCAAAGGCCTCGATCTGGAGGTCTTTTCCGCCATACACCAAGAACATCTCCTTAGTCCTTCTCAGGTACTTGAGAATGTTCTTTACCGCTATCCAGTGCTTCTCCCTAGGGTTTGACTGATACCGGCTTACCACACTCAGTGCATAAGCTACATCTGGTCTGGTACACATCACATACATTATAGAGCCTACCGCAGAAGCGTAGGGTATAATAGACATGCGATCCCTTTCCAAATCAGTCTTGGGAGACATCTCTTTGGAGAGGGTGATCCCGTGACAAGCCGGTAGATTATCGCGCTTGGAATCTTCCATACTGAATCTTTTCAGTCTGGTGTCGATGTACCTGGACTGTGAAAGTCCTAATATCCTCTTGGATCTGTCACGATAGATCCGGATCGCTAGAATGTAAGAGGCATCACCCAGGTCTTTCATGGAGAACCTGTGTGACAAGAACCCTTTGACAGATTGTAGCATAGGAATGTCATTTCCTATTAAGAGAATGTCATCTACGTATAAAACGAGGAATACGACAGTTCTTGCTACAAATCTACTATAGATACATGGTTCATCTGGATTTTTGATAAAGCCAAATTCTTTGACCGTCTCATCAAAACAGATGTTCCAACTCCGCGATGCCTTCTTTAGTCCATAGATGGACTTAAGCAACTTGCACACATTTCCGCTGCTCCCACTCTGAATGAAATCCTCTGGCTGGTCCATATAGACACACTCCTCTAAATTTCCATTTAGAAAAGCGATCTTTACGTCCATCTGCCAAATCTCATAATCGTGGAAGGCAGCAATGGCAAGAAGGATCCGAATGGATTTCAGCATAGCCACTGGAGAAAAGGTTTCGTCATAGTCCAAACCAGGTCTTTGACGAAAACCCTTTGCAATAAGTCTAGCCTTATAGGTCTCAACCTGTCCATCTACACCAATCTTCCTTTTGAAGATCCACTTGCATCCTACGGGTTTTACCCCATCTGGAGCAATGTCCAACGTCCATACTTTGTTGGTGTACATGGACTCCATTTCGGTTCGCATTGCATCCAGCCATTTTACCGAGTCAATGCTCTGAATGGCCTGCTGGAAGCTAGTCGGGTCATCATAATCAATGATGCAATCATCTCTATCCCCGTCTACGAGAAAACCGTAGTATCTCTCGGGCGGATGAGACTGCCTACTACTCCTGCGGAGCGGCGCAGGAATGTCCCGATCTTTCGAACCCTCTGGTTCTACTAAGCTTTAAGTAATAGCTCGTGGTTCTGGAATTTCTTCCAGTTCTATTGCGCTCCCACTTATCTGATTTTCCAAAACCTCAGTTTCCAAGAAGTGGGCATGACGAGAAACAAAAACCTTTTGTTCCTCTTCGCAATAGAAGAAATATCCCTTGGAGTTCTTTGGATATCCCACAAACTTGCACTGTACTGAGCGTGCCTCGAGTTTGTCCGCATGCTGATTTTTGACAAAAGCTGGACATCCCCATGTCTTAATGTGCTTAAGATAGGGTTTCTTCCCACACCACATCTGATATGGTGTGGTAGGCACAGTCTTAGTTGGAACTCGGTTCAAAAGGTATGCAGCTGATTCTAGTGCATATCCCAAGAATGATCGCGGTAACTCAGCGTTACTCATCATGGAACGTACCATATCCAATAGGGCCCGGTTCCGTCTCTCCGATACACCGTTATGTTGCGGAGTGTATGGAGGAGTAAGCTGAGAGAGAATTCCATTCTCTTTTAGGTAATCCAGGAACTCGGCACTCAAGTATTCACCAACTCGATCAGATCTCAGTGTCTTGATACTTTTGCCGGTTTGTTTTTCTACTTCATTCTTATATTTCTGGAATTTTCCAAAGGGTTCGGATTTATGTTTCATTAAGAAAATATATTCGTACCTTGAAAAGTCATCCGTAAAAGTAATGAAGTAAGAATAACCGCTTCGCGCATGTGTAGACATTGGACCGCACACATCGCTGTGTACGAGTCCTAAGAGCTCGCTCGCTCTTACTCCGTGTCCGGTAAACGGAGTCTTTATCATCTTTCCTTTGAAACAGGATTGACAAGTTGCATATGATTGATATTCGAACGGATCCAAATATCCTTCTGTATGTAACTTCGTCAACCTTCTCTCATTGATGTGACCCAGTCTACAATGCCATAAGAAAGCCTGATTTATTTCCGGAGACTTTATTTTGTGTGTATTCTGGACATTGAAAATCTGTGGTTGGTTTAATACGTATATACCATTGCTTAATGTACCTGACCCAATCAAAACTTGATTAAGGTGAATGTTTACAACATTGCTTACAAATGCAGATTCATAACCTTTTTTAGATAATAAAGATACAGATATGATATTACAAGTTGCATTGGGTACAAAATAACAATTACGCAAAACCAAAACGTGTCCATCTGACAATCCCAGGTGATAGTCCCCCACGGACTCAGCATCCATGCCAGCTCCGTATGCAACTCTGAGGGTCATATCACCTGCCTTCAAAACCCTACGCTTTCTCAGTGCCTTCAAAACCCTACCGATGATCCGACGGCCAATCTCGCCGAAAACAGCTTTTTCGACACTTCGTATCTGGCGATACGGGATTGCTCTCCATACAGTTCTTTTGTATGGAGAAATATGGATTCAAGGTCCATATTCTCATGCCTCCTCTGATGTTCATTGTCCATAGAGGCAAGCACGAGGCACTTGGCCTTTGCGCAATCGATCTCCCAAGTCTTACGGATTTCCTTATCCGCGACGCTGGAGGTGGGACCTGGGATAGGGGGAGCTTTGGTGGTAAGGAGATACCCCAACTTGTCATAAGTGATTGCCATTTTGACATTCCTGAGCCAATCTTTGTAGTTTGGCCCTGTCAGTATGTTTTTATCTAGTAGTAACTTAAGTCCAGTCATGATGATTGGTCGCTGCAATTAGGAGAGAGAGAAGAAACACTCAGCATGATGCTCTTGCAAGTTTAGAGTGGTTTTTAGTTTGTCTAAACAGGATGGCTCCCACTGTCTCTCGAATCCCTCCTCAAACCAAAAAGGAAGAATTAGTCGGGATCAATCTCACCGTACAATACTTGCTTAACCGTTCAGCCAGGCCAGTGTTGGTAGATCGAGAGAGGTTTTCCAATACTTTCGCGAAGTTCCTTAATTAAATAACCTCTTTTCCCTGTGGGCGTAGCCCCGCTAACACCTTTCTAGACACCTACTTGGTTTACAGCATTGATCGTTAAGTGAGAAAGTTCTGGAGGAGTAGCATATACTCACAGTAGGATCGGGATCCAAATATCATCGTGTGACAAAACTGAAGGAATCCTACCAGAATAATCACACTCCAAATGGTATGCAGCGCTAGCAAGTTTCAGTTTCTTTAGAAACTCCCGATGTGGATTTTTTCCCCATGCTCTTATGACCTTGACTTTGGCCAACAAATCATAAGTCACATGTCAAGTTCTACCCGTCATTCTCCAGGTTAATTTGAACCCACCCATACCTACCCTTGACTTTGGCCAACAAGGCAGTACTACTGTCCAAAACCAACGCATCCATCTATGCTGCCCATGAATACCCAATAGCTACCAATCACTATGCCTTGACTTTGGCCAACAAACATGGCTTGAATACTATTGACTATCCATGTGAAACGACGGAGGGCTACGAATGGTTTTGGCGAAACCGTGAACGTAGTGAACTTGATATAATCGATGGAACGAGATAGCTTTTAAAAGGAGTGGCTTAAGCTCCGCGTTTAAAAGTTATTTTTGAAAAGAAAGTGAGTGGTTTTGAAAGTGTTCCAACGACTCTACTTTGGTTTATTTTCTTGCATTAATTTAATGCGTCCCATCATTTAATCCTACCATTGCAGAAAACAACGAAAATATGACGTACGCTTATGCTATCCGCATTCGCCACGGGGCCCCGTCATTACCCGTTAGGTTACTTAACTAACGACAGAGTGGGGGCTGGACTAGCGCGGATGCAAAACATAAGCAACGCCTAAATAGATATCATATAAAGATATACACATTCGTCACATGCAATGATAGCCATTCCAGATCACAGATGAACACATTGGATATACTAGGAATCCGCATTCCGTACGAGCCTGTAACGAAGAGCGGATTATACGGTCGTGATGAATAGCCAATACCCCACCCTAGACCCCTACGGGTGCGGCAAACTACCCGCCAAATACCCGAAGTGAAGCAACCTCCCTCAACAACGTGAGTAGGCCACTCGGCACTTCGAGGTACCCGGTAGTTTGTGCACCCCCTCCATGGGTCTATCCTAGAAGCAAAAACAGTAAAAAGAAATTATACAATGACGGCTACAACCTCATCCCGGTTGTGCGGCCAAATAAATAATATTATATCAATTTACATATTATGTCACGCCCCGCTTCCCAGAGTACGCTAAAAATGGGCACGTGACATAGCCAACCATGCTACCTGTGGGTAGGAAGCATCCATCCACAGTCACATTACGGCTGTAGAGATATCAAGAACAAAATAAAACTATCTAAACATGTCCATAATCCAAGATAACAGGAGTCAATAATAAATAAATGCGGAAGCAAATGATCCAATACAAACAACTGAAATGTATGTCCCATAATGCGGGCTCACATCAGGAAATAAATGCAGGAAATAAAACTAACTACTACTGACACCTCACAGCTCAGCCTGCTGGCTGAAATACTCCTGCTCGGACTGCAACAGCGATACGGAATCTGGGCCATGCAAAACCCAGACGTCAGCGCGTCATGACAACAAGTAATATAATATGAACAATGTAGCAGGCAATGCAATATAAACATGAATAAAACGAGAGTAGCAATAATGTGAATCAAGCAGTGCAGGGTAGTGTGCAGTGGGTAAACTAAACTGTTCTATCAGTTTTCTATTCTAAAGTCATTGAAATCAATTGATGAATCGTCGATGTAACTCAATAGTATCACGTGCATGCCCGGGACCACGGTCAAGGACTCTCGGGCTGAAACCGAGACGTGCCGCTAGGCAGTAATAGGTAGCAGGATGAGCGAGTGATGTCAGCATCATCACTCCGGGGCTGGCCTAGCCCGTAAAACTGATCAGAACAGGTATCGAACTGTTGAGTTACAAATCAGGTTTCACTTTTGATTTCCCCATACCCCCAAGTTATGTATGTCAAGTCAGGTATTCAGTAATCAAGAATTAATGCCAACACAAGATTAGGTAAAAGCAGGTTTGTCTGGATAGACAACAGGAATGGTCCATGAGGACTACATGTCAGGTTTGTTGGCATTAGACACAAGATCAGGTAACGGGTCAGGTCATGGTACATCAGGTCAAGTCAACAGTGTACGGTACCATGTCAGGTATATCAATATATATTTAGCAAGTCAGATCAAGATGTAAACAATATCGTGGGTGTGCTCACAATCAGATATATAATCAAGCATGGTTATCAACAACATGATATAAGCAATGAATTAAGTAATAGGCAGTTTCATTCAATTTGCAATACAGTTATCAAATTTGTCACAGAGATGATTACAAGAGTGCAGTAAGACAAGTATAGCCGTTTAGTCGTGTTAATAGGTTTAAGAACCCTTAGAGGTGCAATGATCTATGTAACGGTTCAGTACAGCTATTTCAGGTTAAAAGCATACGAGTGTCCGAATGGAACAGAACTATAGGGATAAATGCCATAAGCTACGTTAACATTAAAAATGTGATTAAACAGGTAAATATGGTTATTAGGTTCAATTTGCAACTGTAGGTTCCAAGTTTAACGGTAAAATGATATAATGCAATATCGTACCGAATATGAGAAATGATCGTACCAAGTTAAATTTACAGGTTTAGGGTGTCATAATATATATATAAATATTGTATAGCATGTAGCAAGGGGTACTTGCCTCGACGGGTCGTGAATCGGAAAAAACGGAACGTAAATGTCGGCGGGGAAACTCACGACGTGTGCACGGTTCACGGATTGAACCCAAACAACGAACAATGGAACCATGCGGGTCAGGGTACCTTGCTGGAACGTCGGGTCACATCGTCGGCATCGCCGGATTCCGGCTGAAAAGTGAACAGTGAACGGTCAAGACTTGCAATCAAGAAAAGAAAAGAAACAAGGAAGGAGCGAAGGCTTACAAAGGTTCTGTTCTGTAATCACAGAGAGGAGACGTGAGAACGACGACGAGGTCGACGGCTCCGGCAGTGGCCTACAGTGACCGCGGGGGATCTGCCGATGCAAGAAATACTTTAGCAGAGAAGGGAAAGAAGGAAAGGAAGGAGGAAGAGAGGGAGAGAAGGCATACAGAGGCGTTCACAGGTGGTCCGGTGATCGTCGGCGACGACCAGGGGCGGCGCAGACGCGTGCAGGGGTGGTCGCTGGTGGCCGCAGAGAAGCTGCAGGGTGCTGGAAAGAAGGGAAGAAGGAGGGTGCGGGCGAGGCGAGGCAGAGGAGGCGAGGGTGCTGGCAACGGCGTCGTCGGCGTTGGGGCTGCGGCGGCGAGGATACGGCTAGGGTTCAGGCGGTCGCGTGTCTGGTCGGGGTGCACCGGGAGAAGGGAGGAGGAAATGGGCCTGTTGTTGGGACGAGGAAGATGAGGCGAGGGTTCTGGTGCTGGTGTAGTCGGAGATGGGGTTGCGGCGGCGACGGGGGCGAGGCGGCTGCGCAGCGCACGATGGGTTCTCTGGGTTTTCTCGTGAGAAAAAAAAGGAGAGGAGGGAACAGAGGTTTAAATAAAGGAGAGAGAGAAAGAGATTTGAGGGAGAGAGAGAGAGAGATATGAGAGAGAGAGAGAGAGATAGAGAGAGACGCAGAGGGTAGGAGAGAGAGAGAATGGGAATGGGGCCCACGCTTTACAAGAGAATGATTGGCTGTAGAAAGAAATTGTAAAAGATTTATAAAGATTAAGAGGGAACGGTAATATATATAGGTTAAGAAAAAATATTCGAAGGTTATAAAAATATTAAAATTTGGGATTTTGGCACCAAATAAAACATTTCCAAATCGCGCCCGGGTCGGGTCCAAAAATTTGAAATTGAAATAATAGGATTTTAAGCGGGATCCAAATTTTAAAATTAAGCGTCTTATGATAAAAAGCATACCCCCAAAACGGACACATGTACGCGCGCGTAGCCGTCCAAACTCGCCCGTTTCACTGAACGGGACGAGAACACGATGCACGGACGCTACAACGGGGTTAGGGATGCCAAGTAGGCCAAGATGAATATTTTTAATTTTATTTTAGATGCCAAAAATTGTTATATGCAGAAATGAATTTACCGGGTAAAATTTTACAGTAAGCAACAAACAAGCAAGATAAATGAAATAAGGGTCACACTTCATTCATAAAGTAATAGAAATTAGTAGTATTGGGCTCGGGTGTTACATCATACCCAACTACAAAATGAATTTCGTTCTCGAAATTCCAAGAATACAAAGATGGATAACTACAAGAAAAGGTGAGGAAACTTCTGCCGGATTTCATCTTCTCGTTCCCAAGTGGACTCTCCATGCAAGCGATTACCCCAAGAAACAAGCACAAGGGGGATAACCTTGTTCTTAAGAACCTTTTCCCTTCGATCCACAATTTCAATCGGTCGCTCCTCAAAAGTCAAGTCTTCTCGTACTGTTAGCTCCAAATGATCCAATACATGCGTTTCATCATGAACATACTTACGGAGTTGGGATACGTGAAACACATCGTGCACGTTTGCCAAGGACTACGGTAACTCCAAACGATACGCTACCTCACCAACAAGCTCCAAGATCTCGAAGGGTCCAACGAATCGTGGACTAAGCTTTCCTCGACTTCCAAAACGAATCACCCCTCTAGTCGGTGATATCTTCAAAAATACCAAATCACCCACAGCGAACTCTAGAGGTCTTCTTGACGTGTCTGCCCAACTCTTCTGTCGGTCTTGTGCTGCCTTCATATGATTTTTGATAGTGTTAACCTTCTCAACTGTCTGCACAACCAAATCTGGTCCCAATAATCTTCATTCACCGACATCATCCCAACACACAGGTGAATGGCATTTACGACTATACAAAGCTTCAAACGGAGCCATCTGGATAGTTGCCTGAAAACTGTTGTTGTAAGAAAACTCCACCAAATGTAGATGATCCTCCCATGAACCCTTAAAGTCCAACATGCATGCCCTCAACATATCTTCAAGAGTTTGGATCGTTCTCTCCGACTGACCATCAGTTTGAGGATGATAAGCTGTGCTAAACTTCAATCGAGTCCCCAAACTTTCCTGTAAAATCCTCCAGAAGTGTGATAAGAACCGAGTGTCCCGATCGGACACGATGCTCACCGGTACTCCATGCAATCTTACAATCTCCTGCATGTACCGCTCTGCCAAAGTCTCTGTTGATTGACCAACCCGAAAAGGAATAAAGTGAGCTGCCTTGGTCAACCGATCAACAATCACCCATACTGTATTGTTGCCTTTTAGACTCCGCGGTAAAGCCGTCACGAAATCCATGGTTATATGTTCCCACTTCCACTGAGAAATCGGAAGTGGTTGCAATAAACCAGCAACCCTTTGATGTTCAGCTTTAACTTGCTGACACACCAAGCACTTAGCCACAAAGCGAGCAATCTCCCATTTCATGCCTTCCTACCAGAAATGTTGTCGAATATCTCGGTACATCTTTGTGCCTCCTGGATGTACAGAATAAGCTGAACTGTGTGCCTCCTTCAAAAGCGCTTCACGAATATCTCCCTTTGGTACACACAAACGGCTACCGTACCTCAACGAACCATCTTCGTGGATCAGTAAATCTGTTCGTAGTCCGGTTTCAACCTGCTCTCGAAACTTTTGCAGTCTAGGATCCTGCGATTGAGCTGCTTTAATATTCTCGATCAATGACGAATGTACTTGCAGCTACATCAACTGTCTCGTAGAACGCGGTAGCACAACCGCCAAGTCAAATCTTCGAAAATCTGCAACGATCTCCTTCTACGTAGTTAACACCTGAATTGCTGGTAACCGACTAAGCGCATCCGGCATAATATTAACCTTCCCCGGATGGTACTTAAGATCAAGATCGTAGTCAGCCATCAGCTCCAACCATCTACGCTGCCTCATGTTAAGCTCCTTCTATGTGAACACATACTTCAAGCTCTTATGATATGTAAAAACTTCGACTCTTTCGCCCAAAAGGTAGTGTCTCCAAATCTTCAAAGCGAAAATCACAGCCGCAAGCTCCAAGTCATGAGTTGGATAATTCTTCTCATGGGTCTTCAATTGTCTCGATGCGTACGCTACAACCTTACCGTGCTGCATCAAAACACATCCCAATCCTTTCCCAGATGCGTCGCTGTGAATCACCAATCCTCCAGAATTGTCTGGCACGATCAGAATAGGGGCGGTTATCAACTTCTGCTTCAACGTCTCAAAAGCTAACGCACACTTATCCGTCCATACAAAAGGTACCTCCTTCCGCGTAAGCTTGGTTAACGGCTCTGCCAGACGAGCAAAGTTCTCCACAAATCTTCTGTAGTATCCGGCGAGTCCAATAAAGCTTCTTATCTCCGCAACATTCTTTGGAATTGGCCAATCACGAACCACTGCAATCTTTTCTGGATCAACGGCAATTCCATCGCTAGATACAACATGCCCCAAAAACTTCACTTCCTCCAGCCAAAACTCGCACGTACTCATCTTCGCATAAAGCTTCTCCTGTCTCAACGTCTGCAGTGCGATCTTCAAATGCTCAGCATGCTCCTCAAAACTCTTCGAGTATACCAGAATATCGTCAATGAATACCACAATGAACTGATCCAAGAATGGTGAAAAGATTTGGTTCATCAAGTCCATGAATACTGCCGGCGCATTCGTTACTCCAAAGGGCATCACTAAATACTCGTAATGTCCATACCGAGTTCGGAACATCGTCTTGCAAATATCTTCTGTTTTCACTCGGACCTGGTGATATCCGGATCGCAAATCCAGCTTCGAGAATACCCTCGCTCCACTAAGCTGCTCAAAGAGTTCTCCAATGCGAGGGATAGGGTACTTGTTCTTAATAGTCACCCGGTTTAATTCTCGATAGTCGATGCACATCCTTCTTGTGCCATCCTTCTTCTTTACTAGAAGAACTGGAGCTCCTCAAGGCGAGTTACTGCTTCGAATCCAACCCTTCTCAAGCAATTCAGCAACCTGTTTCTTGACTTCTTCCAACTCTACTGGTGCCATTGGATAATACGCTTTAGATACTGGCGCTGCACCAGGAATAAGATCAATTGCGAACTCCACGTCTCGCTTCGGCGGTAAACCCGATATATCTTCAAACACGTCCATAAAATCACGAACAACAGCCGGCTCTTCACTTTCATCAACTTCCATTGCTGCAAGAATATTGTTTGTCGGCCTAGCCCTAAACTCGACTGGCCCGACAGAACTGCTTCCTCCTGTGAAGGTAAACTCGGGATGTCCGGGAATCTGGAAAATTACTTTCTTTGCCCTACAATCAATGTGAGCGTGGAAAGTGCCAAGAAAATTCATTCCCAAGACGACTTCATAGCTGCCCATATCAATCACCAAGAAATCTGCAAAAAACTCCCATCCGCACACAACAACTGTACAATCTTTACATTCCCTACTGGATATGATTTTCCCATTCCCAGTGTGTATGTCCCAGAAACTAGACAGGGTCGTGCAGGCAATCGAGTGTGTAGTTATAAACTTGGATGACATAAAACAATGGGATGCACCAGAATCAAATAATGCCAATGCGGGAAAACCATGAACGAGTAGAATACCTGAAACGACTTCTCCTGACGCCTTAGCTTCCTTTGCTGTCAAGGTAAAAGCTCGAGCCTGATTAGGTCCTTGAGTCAGCTGCTTCTGCCCTTGGAACGGTTTTTGCGAAGGCTTCTGAATATCATCCCTCGTACGAAGCTTCGACGGACAAGCACCAACTGCGTGATCAGCCGCTCCACAAACCAAACAAAGTCCCAGCCTCCTTCGACACTCCTTCTGCATGTGCCCAGGTAAACGGCAGTAGTCACACATCACGCTCTTTCTTCGATCAACGATCACAGGCTTCTTCATGGGTGCTACACCTCGACGGTCCACTGGAATACCTCTGCGACCATGAGCTCGGTTAGGTACAAGTGCGGGCTTCCTTGCTGCAATTGCTGTCTGCTGCAAACTCCCTTTCATCCCAGATAAACGCTGCTATTCCCGAGCTGCCGTAAGAACCTGTGAGAAAGTGGTCAAACCCAGGGAGACAATCTGCCTCTGGATGTCCACATCCAAGCTGCGCATGAACCTCCGTGCCCTGTCTGCATCGTTAGCGACTAAAGGTCCAGCGAATCTGCTGAGTCTCGTCCATTCTGCTGCATGCACATCCACGGGTGCTCCATTCTGTCTTAGCCCAATAAACTTCTCTTCCATTTCCTCCCGTGCAGTCCGCGGGAAGAACTTCTCCAGGAAACTCTTAGAAAAATCCGCCCACTTGATCGGCTTGGGCAAGCGGGTCTCCTCCACAAGCCACCATTCTCGGGCGTAGTCCACTAACTGAATGCATACCATATCAACTCTTTTGTCATCTGGAATCTGTGCCGCAATCAGCAAATTCTCCGTGTCAACTAGCCACGGCTCGGCTGGCAACGGCTTCTCCAAACCAGTAAATGTAGACGGACCCAAATGCCTGAAATCTGCCACGGTCCCTACTCGGTCGACTGGTTTAGCTTCAACCTTGTCTACGGACTGCTGAACGGTCCGCAAACCTTCCTGGAATGATTCCGCTTGTTGCTGGATTAGCTCGGTCTGTCTCTTTTGATTTTCCAGCATTCCTCTTATCACTCCAAGCATGGCGGCTTCGTCCACACGTCTCTGGTACGTCTTCAAATTCTTATCTGCCATATTGCTGAAATCAAAACACCCAACATTAGCATGATGATATATTCAATATATAGATCAAGCCTAGAACTCCAAGATACTTAAACAGAGTACCGCAATGTAACTATGCCATGGTATCATAGCCACAATTACTTAACTCCACCCAAGTCGCCTAAGTCCTAGAGATAACAAGAAATCATGTTTTTCGAGTCGGTATGCAAAGGAAGTTTGCACATCGTAAAAGATATAATCAGGAAGAATGTGATTCAAGAATGGTAAACGGAAAAGTGGCAGGACATGTTTCCTAAACACGGGCATTCTGATTCGTGTATTGGGTACAATACCCAACTACAAAAGAATCAACCCAACTAACTTATGGCTCTAATACCAAAAGAACCATGTCACGCCCCGCTTCCCAGAGTACGCTAAAAATGGGCACGTGACATAGCCAACCATGCTACCTGTGGGTAGGAAGCATCCATCCACAGTCACATTACGGCTGTAGAGATATCAAGAACAAAATAAAACTATCTAAACATGTCCATAATCCAAGATAACAGGAGTCAATAATAAATAAATGCGGAAGCAAATGATCCAATACAAACAACTAAAATGTATGTCCCATAATGCGGGCTAACATCAGGAAATAAATGCAGGAAATAAAACTAACTACTACTAACACCTCACAGCTCAGCCTGCTGGCTGAAGTACTCCTGCTCGGACTGCAACAGCGGTACGGAATCTGGGCCATGCAAAACCAAGACGTCAGCACGTCATGACAACAAGTAATATAATATGAACAGTGTAGCAGGCAATGCAATATAAACATGAATAAAACGAGAGTAGCAATAATGTGAATCAAGCAGTGCAGGGTAGTGTGCAGTGGGTAAACTAAACTGTTCTATCAGGTTTTCTATTCTAAAGTCTTTGAAATCAATTGATGAATCGTCGATGTAACTCAATAGTATCCCGTGCATGCCCGGGACCACGGTCAAGGACTCTCGGGCTGAAAATGAGACGTGCCGCTAGGCAGTAACAGGTAGCAGGATGGGCGAGTGATGTCAGCATCATCACTCCGGGGATGGCCTAGCCCATAAGACTGATCAGAACAGGTATCGAACTGTTGAGTTACAAGTCAGGTTTCACCTTTGATTTCCCCATACCCCCAAGTTATGTATGTCAAGTCAGGTATTCAGTAATCAAGAACTAATGCTAACACAGGATCAGGTAAATGCAGGTTTGTCTGGATAGACAACAGGAACGGTCCATGAGAACTACATGTCAGGTTTATTGGCATTAGACACAAGATTAGGTAATGGGTCAGGTCATGGTACATCAGGTCAAGTCAACAGTGTATGGTACCATGTCAGGTATATCAATATATATATATATAGCAAGTCAGGTCAAGATGTAAACAATATCGTGGGTGTGCTCACAATCAGATATATAATCAAGCATGGTTATCAACAACATGATATAAGCAATGAATTAAGTAATAGGCAGTTTCATTCAATTTGCAATACAGTTATCAAATTTGTCACAGAGATGATTACAAGAGTGCAGTAAGACAAGTATAGCCGTTTAGTCATGTTAACAGGTTTAAGAACCCTTAGAGGTGCAATGATCTATGTAACGGTTCAGTACAGCTATTTCAGGTTAAAAGCATACAAGTGTCCGAATGGAATAGAACTACAGGGATAAATGCCATAAGCTACGTTAACATTAAAAATGTGATTAAACAGGTAAATATGGTTATTAGGTTCAATTTGCAACTGTAGGTTCCAAGTTTAACGGTAAAATGATATAATGCAATATCGTACCGAATATGAGAAATGATCGTACCAAGTTAAATTTACAGGTTTAGGGTGTCATAATATATATGTAAATATTATATAGCATGTAGCAAGGGGTACTTGCCTCGACGGGTCGCGAATCGGGAAAAACGGAACGTAAATGTCGGCGGGGAAACTCGCGACGTGTGCACGGTTCACGGATTGAACCCAAACAACGAACAATGGAACCACGCGGGTCGGGGTACCTCGCTGGAACGTCGGGTCACGTCGTCGGCATCACCGGATTCCGGCCGAAAAGTAAACAGTGAACGGTCAAGACTTGCAATCAAGAAAAGAAAAGAAACAAGGAAGGAGCGAAAGCTTACAAAGGTTTTGTTCTGTAATCACAGAGAGGAGACGTGAGAACGACGACGAGGTCGACGGCTCCAGCGGTGGCCTACAGTGACCGCGGGGAATCTTCCGATGCAAGAAATACTTTAGCAGAGAAGGGAAAGAAGGAAAGGAAGGAGGAGGAGAGGGAGAGAAGGCTTACAGAGGCGTTCACAGGTGGTCCGGTGATCATCGGCGACGACCAGGGGCGGCGCAGACGCCTGCAGGGGTGGTCGCTGGTGGCCGCAGAGAAGCTGCAGGGTGCTGGAAAGAAGGAAAGAAGGGGGTGCGGGCTAGGTGAGGCAGAGGAGGCGAGGGTGCTCGCGACGGCGTCGTCGGCGTTGGGGCTGCGGCGGCGAGGATACGGCTAGGGTTCAGGTGGTCGCGTGTCTGGTCGGGGTGCACCGGGAGAAGGGAGGAGGAAATGGGCCTGTGGTTGGGATAAGGAAGATGAGGCGAGGGTGCTGGTGCTGGTGTCGTCGGAGATGGGGTTGCGGCGGCGACGGGGGCGAGGCGGCTGCGCAACGCACGATGGGTTCTCTGGGTTTTCTCGTGAGAAAAAAAAAGGTGAGGAGGGAACAGAGGTTTAAATAAAGGAGAGAGAGAAAAAGATTTGAGGGAGAGAGAGAGAGATATGATAGAGAGAGAGAGATAGAGAGAGACGCAGAGGGTAGAAGAGAGAGAGAGAGAATGGGAATGGGGCCCACGCTTTACAAGAGAATGATTGGCTGCAGAAGGAAATTGTAAAAGATTTATAAAGATTAAGGGGGAACAGTAATATATATAGGTTAAGAAAAAATATTCGAAGGTTATAAAATATTAAAATTTGGGATTTTGGCGCCAAATAAAATATTTCCAAATCGCGCCCGGGTCGGGTCTAAAATTTTGAAATTGAAATAATACGATTTTAAGCGGGATCCAAATTTTAAAATTAAGCGTCTTATGATAAAAAGCATACCCCAAAAACGTACACATGTACGCGCGCGTAGCCGTCCAAACTCGCCCGTTTCACTGAACGGGACGAGAACACGATGCACGGACGCTACAACGAGGTTAGGGGTGCCAAGTTGACCAAGATGAATATTTTTAATTTTATTTTAGATGCCAAAAATTGTTATATGCAGAAATGAATTTACCGGGTAAAATTTTACAGTAAGCAACAAACAAGCAAGATAAATGAAATAAGGGTCACACTTCATTCATAAAGTAACAGAAATTAGTAGTATTGGGCTCGGGTGTTACATATTATATGAATTGAAAGATAAAGAAAACTCTCATCTCACAACCCCCCGGCTATTCATCCGCGACAATCCATCGAATTCATATACACATACCATCAACATTACAGATCACAGATATGTATAACCCCCACTAATCGACGTATAGCGATTAGCAGACGTTCAATACATATATCACATCACAGATATAACCCGTTAACTTAAGTCTTTAGAAATTCGATCAAATTACGGATTTTTAAACCCCAAAAGCAAATTTTGCTTTCTGTAAAATCTGGACAGAAAAAACATATTGTAAAAATCCGAAAACACCCCCAGGAAAACACTGCAGGAAAACACTGCAGGAAAATTGTGCCACGACCGAGTCAACTCGGCTGCGGATCCGCGGCGGGAGCATGCTCCCGCCGCGGTTCCGCGGCGCTTTGACCGAGTTAGTGGACCATTTTTCTTGCTTGTTCTTTAAAAACCCTGAGCCGATTTTTAGTACATGATTTATTGGATTTTCAACAGAGAAAAAAATCGGCAGAAAGCTTGAATTCCGGGCATGTTTCGTGACTTTTTCTCCGATCGAACTTCTAGTTACTTTGCTAACATGTTAGATAGTGTTTAACTAGGCTCCGATACCACTGTAAGTCCACGTTACCCATCCCCGGTTCTTTAGGGTTGCGGAAATGGTGAAAAACGATTTTTCTTTGAGGGTAACATGGACTCTAGAAACGGATCTTTGTTAAACAACTTTCTAACAACCTAACTAGGAGTTTTACCTACTCGGTTAGGGGGTTATACCTTAACTTGAACTCCTTCTCTTCGACTCCTTGTGGTGGTCGGATGGTTCTCTCCTCGTCGTCTCTTTGTGCCGAAGATGGATCCACCCGAAAGCTTCTACCTTTAGCTTCAACCTCAAACTAGAGCAAACTAGAACACTTGGATTGCTAGACCTTATATACTAGGATGAGTAGAGAAGTGTTTTGGGTTTTATCTCCATGGTTCTTGCTTCTCAACACATGAGACAATAGAACCATGAACTAGAGAGAGAGCAAGAGGAAGAGGGAGAGCTTGAGGATGAGAAAAGCTTTCATGAGAGAGAAAGCAAATGATAGAATGAGCAAGACTTTTCTCACCCTTGCTCTCATAATCAAAAATAATCATAACTAATAATAATAATTGAGTATTATGTGATGGTTCAAGTCAAATGGCAATATCATTTCATGCACTCATTTTGTAAAGAATAACAAGCAAGCAAAAAGTCTTTGCCATGAAATGATAGCCATTGTAATGATGATGGTCAACAAGTCCAACCTAGTCAACGGGTCAACAAAGTCAACAAGTCAACAAAGTCAACATTTCAACCCAACCATGGCACAATAATACTTAATTAATATTATCATTAATCATATTTCTTATTCTCATTAGGGTTTAGCAAAAGTCAACGGTCAACAACCCTAATGAGAATCCTCTGCCTCTGTCTCTGTCAACCGTGCATACACACCCGCATCCGCGTTCCGAGGAACACGAATACAAACGAGATAAAACCAATTCCAAAACGTACAGTAGGATCTGGCTTAAACCAAAGCCCGCTAGTGATAACTGCCCGGACACTAAACGTGCACAAGTGCACGGATGTGACCAAACCCTGTCGCAAAACCATGCGACCTCTACTCTTTTGCCAAAAGGCGAATAGCTCTCTGTGTGAGACTCTAAAGACTCGACACTACGCTGGCAGTGGGTTTAACCACAGACTGTAAGCGGCACTAGCTGTGCGTAACGGCCCCCAGGTAGATGCCGATAAGAAGACGGACGAGGTGAAACCCATCTGAACTCCTACTGAGCCTGAATGTGACAGTCTCCGTACAGTCCGGTCTGTTCGTCTGATCATATCGCATGGCGGGCCTAGGGGGCGGTAAACGTCAGTCCCCTACTAGCGGTACAAGTCGTGTCGGAGTGTAGCCCAGAACACCCTGAGATAACACTGGAAACCCACCAGTATATCTCGCTTGCCCTGGCCAGGGACTTTGTGTAATGGCTCTCCTAGACACAGCGCGATATCAACCCCCAATACCGGGAGAGACGAATCCTGTCTAACCGTGACTGCATCTAAGTGCTTCGGGACTGCACCCAACTACTACCTGTTTGCACGACTCTTTTGAGCCGTGGTAGGGTAGTAATCAAAGTACAGTGGGAACACACTCGAGGCGAAGTGACAGTGTCAAGTCAGTGGACTAAGCTGTACTCATGTCACCTGGGAACTGATAACTGACGATAGGTATAGTACCAACCAGCAGTTCCCGACGAGTCCTGTCCAGTGTACTCGTAACCTAACGAGCACCCGCATACTATCTCAAGTACGAAGTATTGACGGCTGTGGGACAGACCGTCTCCCCTGCTGGGATGAGAAGCGCATACGCTAGTCTATTCCGGAGTATCAATGCCCTGTCTCGATAGTCCTACGACTAGGGACCTGTATAAGGATGTGCTTATGGATTACCCAGCCCCCACGAATGTGACTGCCATCACAACGCTGGTAATCAAGCAAAGATCCTAAGGGCTCCACTAATATATATAGGTGATGTACTAAAAGAAACACATGTACACATTAAAGTAGAAACAAACCAAGTAGCATACTACCATTTTGAGCAAGATTTTCTATACAACTGTGAATATCCCAAGCTTCCATTAAGTAATATACAAACTAGTTTGATACAGTAATGGCCTCTAGGGCATATACACTAACAGAATGGTACTCAGAGCTTCCCAACTACTCCGTCAAAACTTTTACGGAGATGGAATCGCTGTTCACCCAACATTTCGCAAGCGCTAGCGAAGGCACCCCAATTACAGCATTAATTAACACCAAAGTAAAGCCAGGCGAAACATGGGTGCAGTACGCGATACAGTGGCGGAATCTATGGTCGAAGTGTGAGCAGCGCATCGAAGAAGCACCTGCGGTAGGCATGTTCGTGGGTACTCTCGATCCGCAGGAGACCATTTCCCAATTCATGATGTTCTTTAAGCCTACCACTTTCCAGGCTTTGATTGACAAGCTGGCCCAAATGGATCAGATGGGTCATAGACTGTCTTCTTCGAAGTTGGAATCGCAGAATGAAAAAGAGAAAGATAAAGCGACCTTCATCGCCAATGCTCAGCAACAGCCGACTGGTCCAAAACCAGCTGATCGCCAAAGCGATAGACAGCGATTCCTTAACGAAAAGTTAAGACGTCCTTACTCGTTTCCGCGGGAGAAAACAAAGAGACTGTTCGAACTGGCGATACGCAACAGGCTCATCAATCTGCCAGATCCGAGACGTCCATCGCAGCCCGGTGATGTCAGCAATCCCAATTATTGCCCCTATCACTGAGTAGTTGGCCATCCAATTGAAGATTGCTTCGTCTTCAAAGGTTGGATTGAAGACCAATACCAACAGAGCAAATTCGCGCTGTCCGAGAATTGGAAGGTGAGCCCGCCCCAGCCACACGCCACTAAAAAGATGGACACACCGGGGGCATCATACTCTTTTATAGAAGAAGCTCCGTGGGAGGTCGCTCTTTCAGCCAAAATGAAAAGAATGCTGAAAGATCTTCAAACATGCCCGGCGATCAGGTGGAAAAATCTGCTGGAACCCGAGGTCATTGAAGGAATGCTGAAGCCGCGCCCGACACCAAGAATTAATAGCGATGGGCAAAATGCTCAGGCCCAGCAGTCAAAGTCTTCGAAGAAGAAGAAGAAGACCAAAAAGCATGTGAAGTATGGTGACAAGCGCACGGACCTGCAAAAACATATTGACGCGTTAGAAGAATATAACCAGAAGGCGCGAACCCCAGTCACGCTTCAAGAGTTTCTCAACCACATCCTTGAAGACGGAGATAGTGACAAAGATGAGGGAGAAGAATCGTCAGATGAACCTGAGGATTATGTGGCAAGTTGCCACATGATCTCTCATTCGGCGTTAACTAATGAAGAAGCTCACTCGGCGATAGAAGACTACATAAAGGAGCTGGGGGCAGGATCGAAGCCAAAACTCTTGAAGCCGTCTGACGAGATAATCGACTTGCTGCTGAACGAAGCTCGTCAGAAAAGCAAAGCCAATTGAGAGCGCAAACTGGCTATATTTGAAAAGGCTAAACGCCGGCGACTCAATGAAAAGGTTGAGGCATTCCAACCAGATCGAAACACATCCACCGCAAATAAAAGCAGGTTCAAGACAAGGAAAAGGTTCGCCAAAGCCATATCGATGGGAATGAAGCTGCCACCCTCCGAAGGAAACACTCCTGATAGGATACACCTTAACGGAAAGGATGTACATCCTAATTTCTGCTTATATCATCAGAAGATTGCACACCCTACTGAAGAATGCAACGTCTTTAAAAATTGGTAGCAAGGGTATGTCGCTCACAGGCAACACTTCAAGAGGATGAAGCGTGAAGCTCGTCGACAGCGGGAAAATGCGACAGACGAACGAGGAAGAGCTGCCGGCAACTGTCACATGGTTGATAGCAAGGGGTCGCAAGTTCTTACCTTCGGGAGCGATTCTGAAGAAGAAATGGCTCTCGGCCCTCTCTTCAAAGAATCCACCTCAGGAAAAGAGAAGAAACGAAGACCTACGAGAACATTCAGCTGCGCAATCGCACGCTACCTGAAAAGAATCACGAACCCACAAACAAGGGATCAAACAAAAGGGATAAGAGGAAAAAAAAAGGTCACTGAAGATATCACCCTCGATGACCGAGTCGTCTAAGAGCTCGCAGCCAAGGGCCCGCCCAAGAAAAATAAAATGGATTACAACGTTCTGGCGCATCTGAGGAAGATACCCTCGCAGCTAAGCATTCTCGATGCCCTTCTGCTATCCAAAGAGGTGAGAGATTCTCTGATTAAGGCACTATAAGAGCCTGAGCAGTTCTAAGCTTTCCTCGCCGAAGAAAAGATGAAGGACGAGCTGGAAGAAGTGCACACGGCCGATATCACTTTCGGCGATGAAGATCTCCTCCTCGGGACGTGCGAGCATAACCGTCCCCTTTATGTCTCCGGATACTGTCATGATATCAAGATAGGCAAAATCCTCGTTGTCAATGGGTCCTCCGTCAACCTCCTCAATATAAAAGTGTTGAAGAAAATCTGCATGAGCGTTCAGCACCTCGCTCGTGATAAAATCACCATCTCCGTGTTTGACTCCCAGTCATCACGTACACTCGGGTCTGTGATACTAACGTTACGCTTTGGGCTGCTCGTCACTGACATCAAGTTTCACGTCATTGACGCCAAGACTTTCTACAACGCTTTGTTCGACAACCTTGGTTACACGAGTACAACATTATCCCTTCTACACAACATCAGTGTATGAAGTATTTTAAGGATGGTCTCGAGTATACCGTAACAGGGGAGCTGAACCCATTCTCCATGAATGAAGTCCGCAAGTACGAGGACGCAAAATACTTTCTACCAGACTTTGAAGACATGGAAAGATGCCATAAACCTGAGGATAAGCAAAAAGCTATCACCACCATTCCGGTCTTCGGGAGCGATACAGAGGAGGAAGAAGAGATAGTCTATTCAGGGCCTCCCCGATACAACAAACCGGGACCGTCTACCCCTATTCTGGTCTTTGGCAGTGACTCTGAAGACGAGGTCAACGCAGTATTCTCGGCTCGTCCATCAGTGCAAGTCTTCATTGGAGATAATCAGAGTTTGCGGATCGCTATGGTTCCGGAAGAGCATTACAAAGAGCTCGACGCACTTGATACCCACAGTGTGCAAGAACTGCAGACGTTCTACGTCCCTGTTTACCGCCGGAAATCGGGAAGACGAACGTCTTGCCGGAAATTCGGGGGAAGATGCTATTTGGTGCTATCCGTCCACCTCTCCGAAGATGCCAACTTGATTTATAGCACCGTGTATCGAAGGTTTAAACGGATGCGACCGATGTAGCAGACTTCGTCAGATTCCCCCTCGTTTGAGGGGTTTTTGATTGTGGGGACGCTCTTCCCTGCGGGTGCAAGCCCCTGCAGTTAATTACGCTACCGCATCGCGGTAACAACTTTCTCCTTCTCCAGATGGTCACTTCGTGTCGTGTGTGTTTGTTTTGTTTGTGGTTGCTCGTGGATTATATACGGAGACTAATTTGTGTTGTCGCCCGTAGGGTGTGGATTAGTCCAAATCTGTATCTTCTTAGATTTGGGTTTTGGGTTTGGGTTTAAGGATACGTTAGTCTCATTTGAGACTAAGATCAACTTAAACGTTTGTTAAGGACACATTAGTCTAATTTTAGACTAAGATCAACTTAACAGGATCATTTAGATCCAATAAAAGAGCATTTGAACTCTATTGTTTAGTTTAGGGACATTGCGGTCGATTACCAGTTTAAGGACGTGGTGGTCCATTGTTAGTTTAAGGACATCTCGGTCCATTGTTAGTTTAAAGACATCGCGGTCGAGGTTAAGGACATCATAGTCCATGGGTTTAAGGACCCCACAGTCTAATGTTAGTTTAAAGACATCACGGTCGAGGTTAAGGACATCATAGTCCATGAGTTTAAGGACCCCACAGTCCAATGTTAGTATAAAGACATCACGGTCAAGGTTAAGGACATCATAGTCCAAGAGTTTAAGGACCCCACAGTCCATAGAAATGTGTGGTCGCCGGGACCCATCACCTCTCTAAAAACGTTGAAGGATTACAACGATAAATATCAGAGGAGTAACGAGATGTACCCCCGAACCAGTGTGGATTGTTTGAAAGATCTGTAGCCCAGTCTGGGACTAAGATCTGTTGAATATTTGTGAGCAGATGTGCTCAGTTCAATATAAGTCGAGGACTTATGGCCAGAATTGGGCTAAGTCCAATTAAAAATGTTTAACATTTTTATTCTTGCTCTGGCTATTAAGCCTTTATTTGGGCTCGGCCCTTTTAATAATGCTAAGCATTGGGTTCTGACATCTTTTGTCTTCATCAGAACAATGTGTGTTCTAACAATGCGCCACGTGGCGCGCCAGGCGCTTTGCGCCACTTAAAGAGTGCATTGCGCTTCTGTCAGGGAGCGCACACGAAGAGGTCACGTGTCGCGCTTAGCGCTAAGCGCTAGCTCATTAGCGCATTGCGCTTTTCATTTATGAGCGTGTTGCGCTAGTTTGTTGGCGTGCCAGTGACTGACACGTGGCGCGCTTGGTGCTGAGTGCCAGTCCATGAGCGCAGTGCGCTGTTTTAGAAGCGCAAAGCACAGATTGTGTCTTTGGTTGACACGTGGCATGTTTTGGCGCTGAGCGCCGGTCCAAGAAGCGCAAAAGCGCAATTCATGAGTGCAAGGCACTGTTCAGTAGCGCAAAGCGCACTTGATCAAATTAACGATCAGAGAACAAGTTTATGTTCTTCTTGAAGGAGGCTTTGCCTCAAGGTTCAAGAACAAAAGTTCTTGTTTATAAAAAAAGGGTACTTCCTTTATAAATCAAAGATCTATGAATGAAGTAAAATACTTCTTTTAATTTTTTATGATTAGATCTTTTGATCTTTTTCTTTTTATCAAAGACCTTGGTCTTTTGTAGATCTATGATCTTTTTAGAAGATGGTTCTTCTTTTTACGAGATGGTTTCATCTCTGTGGTTCAAGAACTAGTTCGTTACCTTGAAGATAAAGAAATGTTCTTTTTTCTAAGAGCTTGCTCTTCTTTCTCTTTGAGTTTTTCTCAAATTTTGCAGAGGGTTTTTTTTATGAGACTTGAAGTCTTGGGGCCTTTATATAAGGCCAATTGATTTGTTAAATCAGTTTTAAGAGATCTTTCTCTGATCGATTTGGGAATATTTCCCACCGTTGGATCTTTGATCCTAGGGCTTCTGCTTTGCAGAAGATAATCTTCTTGTTTTAATAAGATTGGAAAGATCTTTCCATAACAGAATTTTAATTCTGATTAATTAATAATTTATTATTATTAGATCTTTTGATCTAACGGTGGGTAATTTTTAATTCCAGCGCTGGCACACCTAAGTTCGACACGTGGCGCGCAGCGCAGAGCGCAGCGCAACTACGCTAGCGCACCCATTTTTTGACACGTGACGCGCAGCGCAGCGCAACTGCGCTAGCGCACCCGTATTTGACACGTGGCGCGCAGCGCGCCTGGCGCTGGATTTGAAGCGTTGCTTCAATTTAAATTTTGAATTTTGAAACAGAGTTTTGCTCTGATTGGGGGAAACAAATGCCCCCACACCGTTGCGCTCACGTGGCGCACACGTGAGTGCAGCGGTGGCAACATCTGGGCCCTTGGATCAAGTCAAAAGTTGAAGAGGCGGTTCAGTGCCTATAAATAGGACCTTTGGTCCCTTAGATGATTTCCATCTTCTTCTTGAGAATTTTCACTCAGAGCCTTGCTCTCTTTTTTAAGAAAGTTAAGAGTTAAAACTCTGTCAGATTTTTCTAGGTAAAGATTAATCTTTAAAGGGATTAATAATCTGGAGTTTCACTCATTATCAGAGCCTTTTGCTCTACTTAGATCATAGATCTTCAAGAAAACCTTTTTAGGGTTTCTTAACAGGGCTTTGCCCTTGTTTGATCTTAGATCCTAAGAGATCTTTTAAGCATTTTGATAGGTTATTCCATTATCTTTACAGAGGATGGCTCTTTAGAATTCTCGGGGTATTTTTAAATTCCCCTCATAATTAACTTTGACAGGTGTCACTCCTGTTTGCAGAGCATTGCTCTAGAGGAGTTTGACTCCTTGCCCCGAAGGGTCGCTTATTAAATGAGATTCCTTTTTTAGGATTTCTCGAAAATTCAAATTTGTTAGTTGTCATGATTAGAATTTGTTTTCTCCATGGGGACATCAAGATTTGTGTAAATCCCGTATTTGTTTCAATAAGCTTTTCCAATCAATCTGTCTACTAACTCTCACTGATTTTCTTTTTCAGACGTTATGGCTGCTTATTTGTATGACTTGATGAGATTATCTCTTACGGAGTCATCCGCTCGCTTGGTCGTTCTCAAAACCAGGAGTTTACAAATGCTCAATGTGCCGAAATCATGGGTCGCTTTGGTGCATACAATGGTCGACTTCTTCCTCGACGTTCCTCTCTCTTGAAGCTTATCGTAGGAGCAATCTGGGGAGCACTTCCCCTTTTCTGTGCCGGCATGCCGCTTAAGGCATTGGATGATGCCGAAGACAAGGTGCACTCGGTGTATCAGATGGGCCTAATCTCAAAGAGCAGGCGAGATAATCTCGTTGATCTTCTGCATCAGGCTTTTCAACAGGCAGCAATACTTGCTGCCTATCGGAGGGTGGAGGACATCAGGGAGGATCCCGATGCTTGTGATCGCGAAAGAAAGCATACTAGGATGGTTCGAAAGGCCTGGGACATTTTAGATGACCTTACTTTTTAGTTTCTTAATCCATGCCCTGGATTTGATGTCGTGCCTTTGTAAACATTCCAGTTATATTTTTTATTTGTTGTTTCCCTCGATGTAGGCATTTTCCGAAGTATGAATAGCAAGCCCTTTCGTTCCTATGTGTTTATTTCATACATCAAACTTCTTTTGCACATGCATGAATGGATATGTCTTGAACGTTCGACTGAATGTGAATAAAATGTTCTCCTTGTTGCTTTCTTCTCTTTTCTGTGTTGTTGGTATGTTACTCTGGCAAGTGTGGCCTGTAAATGATAGAGAGCATTCTGTCTTGAACTCTCCGAGTGGTAGTGATGGCTTAGGAAGCAGGTTCAGATCTATTGCCTAAGACTTTTCAATTTTATGAGCCGTGAGGGTCTCATAAAGATTTTTCTCCCTGCGAGTCGTGAGGATCTCGTAGGTGTATTTTCTCCTTAGGAATCGTAAGGATTCCTAAGTGCGTTTTCCCTTGTAAGTCGTAAGAATCCCACAAGAGAATTTTTCCTCTTACAAGTCGAGAGGACCCGTAAGCGGTTGTTTCCCTCCTTGTTGAGATTCGACTTCGGAGAGTGTGACCCGTGAATGGTATGCAAGAGTCCATTTTGGACCGACTTGCAGGGCCCCAGTGCTTAGGAAACCGGCTCTTATCCCGATTGCCTAAGGCTTTTCCCTACGAGTCGAGACGAATCGAGCATTTCTCGCAAGGATATCCTAACGTCATAATTAACCTCTGCTCTTTACGACAAAGGTCCGTTAAGGTCTGTGGTACTAAGGTTTTTTCCGTCGTACCGTCGCGTTGGCTGATGTATTTCTCGATAGGCAATCTTGCTGTTCGAGTAGCCTTGCGATTGTCGTGTCTCTGATCCCTTCGGGGGCTGGACAAGACGTCTTCAAGCAATCCTCCTAGGCAGTTTGACCGTCGGAAGAGTAAGCGTTAGGAATTTTGCCATGCCGCTTTTTACTTGAGGTTAGGCTCATTTTGGAGATCCCCGATGAGTCATAACCACTCCGCGCTGGTGTGGGATGATCTCCGATAGTCTTTCAGGTTTTATATGAGTTGTCGTCAAGACCCTGAAGTTAGGAATTTGGCCTTTGCTTCGTTTGCTGGCATTGCGTCTGCTGTATCGAGACGAATGTCGCGGTTTTCTCTAGGTTGCTGGTGAACCGTCGAGGTTTTGAACTAGGTATTTTACCATGGCTCCGTTGTTTGATTGGCGTGTCTGAATCCTGCTGGAGGAAGAACGCTGTGGCGACATCTCGTCTACTGTGTCGAGACGAACATCGAGGTGGTGACCACTCCGCGCTGGTGTGGGATGATCTCCGATAGTCTTTCAGGTTTTATATGAGTTGCTATCAAGACCCTGAAACTAGGAATTTGGCCTTCGCTTCATTTGCTTTGGCGTGTCCGAATCCGGTTGGAGGAAGGACGCTGTGGTGACATTTCGTCTGCTATATCGAGACGGACATCGAGGTGGTGACCACTCCAAGCTGGTGTGGGATGATCTCCGATAGTCTTTCAGGTTTTATATGAGTTGCCGTCAAGACCCTGAAGATAGGAATATTGCCTTCGCTTTGTTTGCTTTGGTGTGTCCGAATCCTGTTGGAGGAAGGACACTGTGGTGACATCTCGTCTGCTGTATCAAGACGAACGTCGAGGTGGTGACCACTCCGCACTGGTATGGGATGATCTCCGATAGTCTTTCAGGTTTTATATGAGTTACCGTCAAGACCCTGAAGCTAGGAATTTGGCCTTCGCTTCGTTTGCTTTGGTGTGTCCGAATCCTGTTGAAGGAGGACGCTGTGGTGACATCTCGTCTGCTGTATCGAGACGAACGTCGAGGTGGTGACCACTCCGCGCTGGGGTGGGATGATCTCCGATAGTCTTTCAGGTTTTATATGAGTTGTCGTCAAGACCCTAAAGGTAGGAATTTGGTCTTTACTTCGTTTGCTGGCATTGCGTCTGCTGTATCGAGACGAATGTCGCGGTTGTCTCTAGGTTGCTAGTGAACCGTCGAGATTTGGAACTAAGGATTTTTCCGTGGCTCCGTTTGGTGATGTGGCATCTGAGTCCTGCTGGAATGAAGAGGAACGCTGTTGTGGGTCTCTAGGCTGTAGATGTGGCCGTTGGGACTTGGAACTAGGTACTTTCTCCATGGCTCCGTTGTTTTGACCGTGAGGTCTCTCTCTCTCTTTTTTCTTTTTGTTTGACGTTGTACCTGCATCATGCTGGACTGCGAAGGAACGTCGTTGTTGACATTGCGTCTGCTGTAGCGAGACGAATGCTGAGATGGAGTTGAGATTTTGCCGTCACTCCGCTTTGTTTTGACCGTGAGGTCTTTCGTTGACGTTGCATCTGCATCCTGCTGGACTGAGAAGGAACGTCGTTGTTGACATTGCGTCTACTGTAGCGAGACGAATGCTGAGATGGAGTTGAGATTTTGCCGTCACTCCGCTTTATTTTGACCATGAGGTCTTTCGTTGACGTTGCATCTGCATCTTGCTGGACTGAGAAGGAACGTCGTTGTTGACATTGCGTCTAGTGTAACGAGACGATTGCTGGGATGGAGTTGGGATTTCGCCATCACTCTGCCTTGCTGACGTTACGTCTGCTGTAACGAGACGAATGTCGAGGTGGTCTCTAGGCTGTCTGGGAACCATCGAGATTTGGAGTAGAGGCTTTGCCGTAGCTCCAGGGTTGATTACAGCATCTGAATCCTGCTGGAATGGGGAGGAACGTTGTTGATGATCTCTATGCTATCCCTGAACCGTCGAGATTTGGCTTCGTTTTCTAATGAAGCCTGGGGAGGGAAGGTGTGATTCCTTCTTTGTTTGCGCCCCTGAATTGTATACAGGGATTGATGTGATATCACCTGTAAGGAAAAAAGTTTTACTTTCTTCATTTTCTTTTTATTTCTTTCCGTGATGCTTTATCATTTCAGCTTTTATATCGCGAAGGTTGCGATTGCCCAATCATTTCAGCTATTTTTCACGGTGCCCAATAATTTCAGCTATTTGTTTTATTTTTACTCCCTGCTTTTTATTGCGAGTTGCCCAATCATTTCGGCTATTTTGCATGCATATATTTTTACTAGCTGATTTTGTTTGCAAGTTGCCCCATCATTTCGGCTATTTCGTATGCATGTGTGGCTTGCCAGCTTTTTGCCGCAAGCTTGGATTTAGACACCGATTTTCGGCATCAGCACCGCTACGACTGGGATATTGCCAGGAGCGAATCATCATTTGCCTACGTCGATATCGAACAAAGGTGGCTTAGCAAACAGGGTTAAGATCCTGTCGACTAAGGCTTTTGTCTTCATGAGCCGTAAGGGTTTCATAAAGGTGTTTCTCCCTACGAGTCGTGAGGATCTCGTAGGTGAGATTTCTCCTTAACAGTCGTGAGGATTCCTAAGTGCATGTTCTCCTATAAGTCGTAAGGATCTTACAAGAGGGT
Source organism: Agapanthus africanus (assembly GCA_030015575.1). Classification (NCBI taxonomy): domain Eukaryota; kingdom Viridiplantae; phylum Streptophyta; class Magnoliopsida; order Asparagales; family Amaryllidaceae; genus Agapanthus; species Agapanthus africanus. Next base: position 519,870,642 of record CM057343.1, read on the forward strand.
TTTCTCCTTATAAGTCGAGAGGACTTACAAGGGTTGTTAGCCATGTAGACATATCCCTAGTCACGGATGGGACTTTGTTAGAGAAATGTTTATTCGCGCTCGTGGATTGTATACAAGGGTCAGCATTGAGCCGCTTGTAGGGCAGTGTTGGAGGTTGTGGTGGCCGCTTAAGAACAGGTTCAGATCCCTGTAGCTTAAGATTTTGGAATCTTATGAGCCGTGAGGGTCTCATAAGAGGGTTCTCCTTATGAGTCGTGAGGATCTCGCAAGTGTAATTTCTCCCTAGGGATCATAGGGATCCCTAAGTGTGTTGCTCCCTTGTGAGTCATAAAGATCTCACGCAGGTGGTTTCTCCTTACAAAGTCGAGAGGACCTTGCAAGCGTCTTTTAACAAGATTGCGCCCTTTCGGGTTTTCACAAAACTCGCCGGTAGCCCTGCTGTTTTTTACTCACGGAGCCCTTTCGGGTTTTCATCCGTGCCCATTTTGCTTATGGACATACCGTTTTCTTTTTTTTTTATTCTAACGAGGTTACGCCCTTTCGGGTTTTCACAAAACTCGCCGGTAGCCCTGCTGTTTTTACTCACGGAGCCCTTTCGGGTTTTCATCCGTGCCCATTTTGCTTATGGACAAACCATTTTCTTTTTTCTCTCTTTTGTTATTGCCTCTTTTTTGTATCAGCCTTGGGATGGTGCGGTCTGTAGTAGTTTATCGACGTCTCGGTCAATATCCAGTTTTAAGACATAGCGGTCCATTGTTAGTTTAACGACGTTTCAGTCTTTCGCCAATTTTAGGACATAGTGGTCCACCGTCGCCGTATTTGAGGCGAATCTCTAGTTTACTGACTTTTCGGTCTATAGGGCTTTCCCAAAGAATGAGCACGATGCCCCCGGCATGTCCACCTTTTTAGGGGCATGAGGTTGTGGCGGGCTCACCTTCCAGTTTTCCGATAATGCGAACTTTCCTTGTTGGTATTGGTCTTCAATCCAGTTTTTAAAGACGTAGCAGTCTTCGATCGGATGGCCTAATACTCGGTGGTAGGGGCAGTAATTGGGATTGTTGACATCACCTGGCTGCAATGGACGTTTTGGATCCGGCAAATTTATGAGCCTGTTGCGCACTGCCAGCTCGAACAGTCTCCTCGTTTTATCTTGGGAAAACGAGTAAAGACGTCCCAGTCTTTCCTCGAGGGATGGGCACGGACGCACGTTGTTTTGGCGAACAACCGGCTTTAAGTTGCTCGGCTGTTGTTGAGTAGTGGAAATGAAAGTTGCTTTTCCTTTCCCCTTTTCATTCCGAGGACCCGTCTTTGAAGGAGATGGTCTATGACCCATCTGGTCCATTTGGGCCAACTTGTCAATCAAGGCCTGGAACGTGGTCGGCTTGAAGAACATCATGAACTGGGAGATGGTCGCCTGCAGATCAAGAGTACCCACGAACATGCCTACCACGGGAGCTTCTTCGATGCGCTGCTCGCATTTCGACCATAAATTCCGCTACCGTATCGCGTATTGTACCCACATTTCGCCTGGCTTTAACCTGGCGTTGATCAATGCGGTGATCGGGGTGCGCTCGCTAGCACTTGCAAATCTCTGTGTAAACAACAGCTCCATCTCTGCAAATGTTTTGATAGAGTCGTTGGGCAGTTCCGAATACCATTCAAAGGTTGTTTCCGCCAAGATGCCGACCAACTAACGGAGTAACAATTTGTCGTCACCTCCGGTATTGCTGCAAAGAGCTCTGAACTGGGCGATATGCTGGTGAGGGTTGCCTATCCCCTTGTACACATGGAATTTGGGGATCGTATATCCCGGCAGGTAACTTATTTGGTTATACCAGCCTGGATATGGTCGCCCAGTTTTAACAACTTGGCCGGCCGCTTCATTCTCCTGGTGAGCTCGTATTTGCTGAGCAATATAGTCATCCAGAGCGGCCTTGGAAATAGTTTCCTCTTTGGCTGCTGAAAGAGCCGGAGGAGGGTTCGATGTCTCTCCTCTGTCGTCTTCAATAATGATCGGAGGGTCTTCAGCTGGAGGTTCTGGCTGTAACATCATCCCGACCATATCTTGGAAGAGAAGCGCCATTCGTTTTATGTTGGCAGCTTGTTCCGCTGCCTCTTTGTCCTTCTTTTTGAGGAATCTGCGGAGAAAGTCAGCATCGGTTTCTTGTTCGTGACGCTGCTCTGATGATACCTCCGGGCTTTCTTTTGGCCCGGTGAGTGCGGCCATTTGCGTTAGCATTTCCTGAAGCTTCTGTTGCTGCTCCTGGGCTTTTGTCACGGATCGGGTGAGCGGTCGATGACCTGTAGAAGCGCGGCTTTCCTCTTTTCCGGAAGCCATATAAACAGTATGGACCGTTATGCCCCCAGACTTGGGGCGTTTGGGCTCAGCGTCTTTGTGGTCTGCCGCAGTCATAGGGGCTTTTTCTGGCCTCCTTTTCTTTTGAGCAGTTGAAGTCGAGGGGGCCGTTGCAGCGGGAACCCAAGTAGCTTTTGCCTTTTGTGGCTTGGCAAGACGGTTCTCTTCCTGCTGAACTTTCACTTTCTTTTGTCACCGAGGGTAATCTTGATCGATTACTGAGTCCTGAACCCGTTGCCAGACTTTGTAAATTTTGGAAGAAAGCCGATGAGGGGGTTGTTCTGGCCTCGCTTTCGGTGCATTCTCCACAGGTGGAGGAGATCTCTTTAGCACTGCAGTAGGAGAGTTCCTGCGCACCTTATTAAGCAATACAAAGCTGTTCCCGGTTGGAACAACAGCATCGATCTCTACCATTGGAGCTGGTGGAGTGAATCCAGACGGAGAGCTGCCCCCAGCCTTCCGTACTCGGCGCCAGTGACGACGGCGAGCATGTCATGCAGATGGTGTTGGTTCAGCTATGGGGATGGCTTTGTCATGCCCTCTGTTTTGAGGAGAGGCTGTTATTGGCGCTAGCCGGTCGAAGACTGACGTCCGTTGAGAGGGGATAGTCAATCTTGCAAAGGCCGACTTTCGAACAGGGGAAGCAGCCTTCGTGACTTCGCATGGAGTAGGAGCTGAAACGGACAGTCTTGTGATGACCGACCCTTTAGCAGGGGAAGCTGCCTTGACGACTTTAGGAGTATGAATGGCTATCCGCTTCGGGATGGCTGCTTCAGGTATCGCGGGCTTCATGACGGGCCCATTTGAGCTTCGGCTCAGCCTATCAAGGACTGAGGTATTGGACTTGGGTGACCCGTTGAGAGGGGTCGCAGTAGGGGTAAGTTGATCAAAGACCGACTTCTTTGGGGCTTCTTGCGACAACATCAGGGCATTGAAACTCACGGGTGGGATCATAGTCCCAAGAATAATCCAGTGGTGGCCTGAGTCACCTGTTCCATTGGCATAGCGAAGATGGAGGCCGCTTGGGGCCCATAAGTCACTCCTCCGGACGGGATGGAGCGAGAGTTGCAGTTGCAGTTAGTGCAATTTGAAGCCATTAATCTTCTATTTTCTGCACGGAGCAAGAAACCAAATCTAAGTACCTCGAATCCATAGGCAACCATAGCAAATGGCAATTCGTTCGCGGACACGACACACGAAGTGTGGAGTGGAAAGAGGAAAAGGTCCCACCGGGCGTGCCAGAATCTGTTTACCGCCGGAAACCGGGAAGACGAACATCTTGCCTGAAATTCGTTTGGTGCTATCCGTCCACCTCTCCGAAGATGCCAAGTTGATTTATGGCACCGTGTATCGAAGGTTTAAACGGATGCGGCCGATGTAGCAGACTTCATCAGATTCCCCCTCGTTTGAGGGGTTTTTGATTGTGGGGACGCTCTTTCCTGCAGGCGCAAGCCCCTGCAGTTAATTACGCTACCGCATCGCGGTAACAACTTTCTCCTTCTCCAGATGGTCACTTCGTGTCGTGTGTGTTTGTTTTGTTTGTGGTTGCCCGTGGATTATATACAGAGACTAATTTGTGTTGTCGCCCGTAGGGTGTGGATTAGTCCAAATCTGTATCTTCTTAGATTTGAGGTTTGAGATTTGGGTTTAAGGATACGTTAGTCTCATTTGAGACTAAGATCAACTTAAACATTTGTTAAGGACACATTAGTCTAATTTTAGACTAAGATCAACTTAACAGGATCATTTAGATCCAACAAAAGAGCATTTGAACTCTATTGTTTAGTTTAGGGACATTGCGGTCGATTAACAGTTTAAAGACGTGGTGGTCCATTGTTAGTTTAAGGACATCTCGGTCCATTGTTAGTTTAAAGACATCGCGGTCGAGATTAAGGACATCATAGTCCATGGGTTTAAGGACCCCACAGTCCAATGTTAGTTTAAAGACATCACAGTCGAAGTTAAGGACATCATAGTCCATGAGTTTAAGGACTCCCACAGTCCAATATTAGTTTAAAGACATCACGGTCGAGGTTAAGGACATCACAGTCCATGAGTTTAAGGACCCCACAGTCCAATGTTAGTTTAAAAACATTACGGTCAAGGTTAAGGACATCATAGTCCATGAGTTTAAGGACCCCACAGTTCATAGAAATGTGTGGTCGCCGGGACCCGTCACCTCTCTAAAAACGTTAAAGGATTACAACGATAAATATCAGAGGAGTAACGAGATTTACCCTCGAACCAGTGTGAATTGTTTGAAAGATCTGTAGCCCAGTTTGGGACTAAGATCTGTTGAATATTTGTGAGCAGATGTGCTCAGTTCAATATAGGTCGAGGACTTATGGCCAGAATTGGGCTAAGTCCAATTAAAAATGTTTAACATTTTTATTCTTGCTCTGGCTATTAAGCCTTTATTTGGGCTCGGCCCTTTTAATAATGCTAAGCATTGGGTTCTGACATCTTTTGTTTTCATTAGAACAAAGTGTGTTCTGACAATGCGCCACGTGGCGCTCCAGGCACTTTGCGCCAGTTAAAGAGCGCATTGCGCTTCTGTCAGGTAGTGCACACGAAGAGTACACGTGTCGCGCTTAGCGCTAAGCGCTAGCTCATTAGCGCATTGCGCTTTTAATTTATGAGCGCGTTGCGCTAGTTTGTTGGCGCGCCAGTTAGTGATACGTGGCACGCTTGGCGCTGAGCGCCAGTCCATGAGCGCAGTGCGCTGTTTTAGAAGCGCAAAGCACAGATTGTGTCTTTGGTTGACACGTGGCATGTTTTGGCGCTGAGCGCTGATCTAAGAAGCGCGAAAGCGCAATTCATGAGTGCAAGGAACTGTTCAGTAGCGCAAAGCGCACTTGATCAAATTAACGATCAGAGAACAAGTTTATGTTCTTCTTGAAGGAGGCTTTGCTTCAAGGTTCAAGAACAAAAGTTCTTGTTTATAAAAAAAGGGCACTGCCTTTATAAATCAAAGATCTATGAATGAAGTAAAATACTTCTTTTAATTTTTTATGATTAGATCTTTTGATCTTTTTCTTTTTATCAAAGGCCTTGATCTTTTGTAGATCTATGATCTTTTTAGAAGATGGTTCTTCTTTTTACGAGATGGTTTCATCTCTGTGGTTCAAGAACTAATTCTTTACCTTGAAAATGAAGAAATGATCTTCTTTCTTCTAAGAGCTTGCTCTTCTTTCCCTTTGAGTTTTTCTCAAAGTTTGCAAAGGTTTTTTTTATGAGACTTGAAGTCTTAGGGCCTTTATATAGGTCCAATTGATTTGTTAAATCAGTTTTAAGAGATCTTTCTCTGATCGATTTGGGAATATTTCCCACCGTTGGATCTTTGATCCTAGGGCTTCTGCTTTGCAGAAGATAATCTTCTTCTTTTAATAAGATTGGAAAGATCTTTTCATAACTGAATTTTAATTCTGATTAATTAATAATTTATTATTATTAGATCTTTTGATCTAACGGTGGGGAATTTTTAATTCCAGCGCTGGCACACCTTGCGCTGGCGCACCTACGTTCGACACGTGGCGCGCAGCGCAGAGCGCAACGCAACTGCGTTAGCGCACCCGTTTTTCTGACACGTGGCGCTCAGCGCAGCGCAACTGCGCTAACGCATGCGTGTTTGACACGTGGCGCGCAGCGCAGCGCAACTGCGCTAGCGCACCCGTGTTTGACACGTGGCGCACAGCGTGCCTAGCGCTGGATTTGAAGCGTTGCTTCAATTTAAATTTTGAATTTTGAAACAGAGTTTTGCTCTGATTGGGGGAAACAGTCCCTCCCAGGCGAAGAGATGAAAAGGCGATCTCTTTTATCGATCCACGGAAACCAAAGTGGAGAAAGAGATCTGGCATGGTGCTGATTCTACGCTTAACAGGCTTCAGCCCATTCGTTTGCCCAGATACTATACAGAAGGATTAAAAATGATGTTAAGGCGCCAAGGCGTACCCTTCAAACAGACTGCTCGACAAGCTCAGTTCTACAACAGGATCTGGAATATCCCCGGAACTCAGCGAAAATTGCCCGACGGGAGAATGAAAACGATCGGGCTTGGATATGTCCAATCCAAGAAACGAGAACGATTCCATGGCTGCTACGTTATACATGATTTCGATGAAGAAGAGGATGCTCTTTTAAAAGACGCTAACCCTGAACCAAAACAAGGTCTTGCCATGAAAGTGCCAAGTCCGCCGTTCGAAGAACAGATGGATAAGCTAATAAGGGAAGCAGGTCAAAAGGTCCGGAATGACCATAGCCGCGAAATGGCCATCTATGAAAAAGCCAGGACGCAGCACCTCCTTCAGCAGGATACGAAAAATGACGATGCCCTTCGTCGTCAGCCCGTCATACGGAAGACTCGACGCAGAGGTAGAAACAAGCTAAAGAACGGAAAAAACGTTCAACAACAGCAAAGCGGGTTCAAAAAGCCACGCGATCGAAAATTGAGCAGCCGGGATCCGTCTCTTGTAAAGAAGATGGGTCGAGCATATTCTTTTCCCCAAGACAAGACAAGGAAGATATTCAATATTGTCATTAAACATCAAATGATTACCCTCCCGGAGTCCAAGAACCCCGAACAAGCAAACGAGGTCCATCACCCAGATTATTGCTCCTATCACCGAGTGATAGGACATCCTCTCGAAGACTGCTTCACATTCAAAGACTGAGTAGAAGACCAGTATCAGCAAGACAGGTTCATTTTATCCAGCAGTTGGAGGGTAACCCCACCACAGAAACATGAACCAAAAGCCACGTGTGCAGCGATAGTAAATCCGGATCAACATCGGTCTTGGAAGCGATCTCGTACCTGTCACGCGACTTGTCACGCGATAACGCTGTCAGGAGAAGGCATACGCGAGGGTATGGATGACCTCCCCTGGTGCTTCGAAAATGATGATGACGAAGTGATCTCAGAATTTCTACCGGCACCAAAAGAGTTGGAAGATAGGATACATTCCACTGCGAACAACCTAAGGAAAATCGACTTGGGAACGGCAAACGATCCATGGCTGATGTTCGTCAGTGAGCTGTTGTCTGAATAGCAGGTGACTACGCTCAAAGATGTGCTCATGCATTATAAATACCGCTTCGCATGGAACTACTCTGAGATGCCGGGATTAGATCCAGAAATAGCCTTCCATAAGTTGGCGATATCTCCGGACGTCAAGCCAATCAAACAAGCACCAAGGAGGATGCGGCTCGAGCTTAAAATGAGCATCAACGCCGAAGTCAAGAAGCTAATCGGCTCCGGCTTCATCCAGGAAGTTCAGTACCCTGACTGGATTGCCAACATCGTCCCAGTGATGAAGAAAAATGGGACAGTGCGTATCTGCGTGGACTTTCGAGACCTCAACAAAGCTTGCCCAAAAGATGACTTTCCCGTACCGGCTACTGAGCTGATAATAGACAACACGTCCACTCACGAAGTTTTCTCCTTCATGGATGGCTCATCAGGGTACAATCAAATAAAGATGCACCCCGAAGACCAGAAACATACCGCTTTCCGGACCCCTTTGGGCATATTCTACTACAAACCGATGCCTTTCGGTCTGAAGAACGTAGGCGCCACCTATCAGAGGGCCATGACGAAGATTTTCGATGACCTTATATATGAAGTCATCGAATGCTATATCGACGACCTTGTGGTGAAAAGCAAATCGCACGAGGAACATTGGGAGCATCTGAAGATAGTGTTCCAACGTCTTCAGAAATACAACCTCAAGATGAACCCTCTGAAATGCACGTTCGGAGTTTCCTCGGGCAAATTCCTAGGATTCATCGTACGACACCGAGGCATCGAAATAGACCCATCAAAGATCAAGGCGATTATGGAAATGCCTCCGCCAAGAACTCTCAAGCAACTGCGGTCCCTCCAAGGAAAGCTCGCATATATCCGGCGGTTCATAGCTAACCTCTCTGGTAAATACCGCCCCTACAATCATCTAATGAAGAAGGGAACCCCGTTCATTTGGGATCACAAATGCCAAAGCGCACTGGAAGAAATCAACCAATATCTACAGAATCCTTCAGTGCTAATTGCTCTGGTCAAAGGAAAGCCTCTCATTCTGTACACAATAGCCCTTGAAGGTTCTTTAGGCGCACTATGGACACAAGAAAACGACCAAGGGAAGGAAAGAGCCCTCTACTATTTGAGTCGAGTTCTCTTGGGGGAAGAAAACAATTACTCCCCCATTGAAAAACACTGCCTGGCGTTAATCTTTGCGATAACGAAGCTCCGGCACTATGCGTTGGCGCATGAGGTCCACCTCATCTCAAAAGTGGATCCTCTCAAGTATTTGATGTCAAGAGCCATACTAACAGGACGAATCGCTAAATAGGCCATGCTCTTAATGGAGTTCTCGATAACTTATCGTCCCCTCAAGGCAGTGAAAGGCCAGGCCATCGCCGACTTCTTCGCTGAGCATCCTATACCTACCGATTCACCCCTAAATTGCGAATTTCCAGACGAGCACGCGTTTGACACGATCGACGGGGAGAAATAAGGGAGTGATACCCGATGGGAACTCTACTTCGACGGAGTATCTTCTATGAAGAAGCGAAAGCATAACTCCCCCATAATCAAATCTGGGGTGGGCCTCATCTTCGTGACTCCACAAGGAGGGATAATGTGCTTTGCCTTCTCCTTAACAGAGCCGAGGATAAACAATGAAGCTGAATATGAAGCTTTGATAGCAGGTCTTGAGATCGTTGTTGACATGGGAATCGAAGACCTCCTTATATACGGAGACTCCCAGCTGGTCGTTAGTCAAGTAAACGGCGACTATCAAACGTGCAAACCAGAATTGGTGAAGTATGGCAAAAGAGTGCAACAGTTGCTAACTCAAGTTCCCTCCTACATTTTGGAAAGCATACCGCACGCAGAAAATAGCAAAGCGAACGCATTATCCAAGCTCACTAAAGAACTGGCCAACGAGAACCTCGATGACGTAAGGATCATTGTGCAAAGCCGTCGAGTTCTTGCACCGGCAGAAATATCTCCGGAGTCATCCGGAGAAAAGGGAGCGACCGAGCAAACAACCCTGCAAATAGAGGACCAGGAAAAGGTCAAGGATTGGAGAGAAGTCTTTATAGACTACTTCAAAGCCTGTCGAACACCCGAAGATGCGTCCTCAAGACATCAGCTCATTAAACGAGCTCTGTCTTTCGCCTTCGTCAATGATACGCTATATAAGATATCGTTCGACTCTCTATGGCTGAGATGCCTAGGACCGGAAGAAGCAAGGAGAGTCGTCCAAGAAACTCACGATGGACTCTGCGGTTCTCATCAAGCCGGGCCAAAGATGAAGCTGAAGATCAAAATGATGGGCTATTATTGGCCCACAATGATCCAAGACTGCCTCAAATACGCGAAGCAGTGCCACTCGTGCCAGATTCACGGGGACTTTATCCATCAGCATCCAAATCTGCTACATTCAACGGTGGCTAGTTGGCCGTTCGAAATGTGGGGAACTGACATAATCGGGCCCATTGAACAGCATTGTCCAGAGGACATCGGTTCATACTGGTGACAACCGATTACTTCTCCAAGTGGGCAGAAGCAGTACCGATAAGAGAAGTGAAGACGGAGAGCATTCTCCATTTCTTCAAGACACACGTCATCTATCGGTTCGGCATTCCGCGACGGATTATCTCCGATAACGGGCCAGCCTACAGAAGCCATAAGATCAGCCGCTTCGCACAGCAGTATATTATAGAATGGAGATACTCTTTGGTCTAACCCTTGAGCTAACGGTCTGGCTAAGGCTTTCAACAAGACCCTAACGAAAATCATGAAAAAGACGGTGTCTCGAAATAAGAAGGACTGGCATGAGAGGCTGCATGAAGCTCTCTGGGCGTATCGAACCACGTTCAAAACGGCCACAAACACAACGCCGTATGCATTGGTATTCGGCGCTGAAGCAGTACTTTCCTTGGAGATAGAGTTACCTTCTCTACGAGTAGCGGTCCATTGTGAGCTAACAGACGAAGAGAATTCTCATCTTCGGCTGGAGGAACTTGATGCCCTCAACGAAACCCGGCTCATGGCGCAACAAAACTTAGAAGCTTACAAAGCAAAAATGACGCGCTCATACGAGAGATTGACTAGGCCAAGAACATTCCGCCAAGACGAACTCGTGCTAGTAGTCAAATGACCTATGATCCCCAATCATGCCAAACGGGGGAAGTTCGATCCAAATTACGAGGGCCCATACATCATAGACAAAGTCTACCAGGGTGGGGCTTACTTGCTCATGGATATATATGGCGAAAGACCCTTCAGGCCGATAAACGGTCGGTTCCTAAAGAAATACTACGCCTGACGAGTCACGGCACAGGGTAATGATAGATGGCGACGCCTATGTCCACTCGCTATCTTCCCAAGCCCAAACTCTAGAAGTGGTGGCCAACGAAACCGTTGCAACAACGGACCGAGATGTCCTAAAACTAACAATGGACCGAAACGTCCCTAGACTAACAACTGACCGAGACGTCTATAAACTACTACGGACCGCAGCATCCCAAGGCTGACAAAAAAAACGGTATGTCCATAAGCGAGATGGGCACGGATGAAAACCCGAAAGGGCTCCGTGAGTAAAAACAGCAGGACTACCGGCGAGTTTGTGAAAACCCGAAAGGGCGCAATCTCGTTAAAATACACTTGCAAGGTCTTGTCGACCCTGTAAGAAGAAAATACCTGCGTGAGATCCTTACGACTCACAAGGGAGCAACACACTTAGAAATCCCTACGATTCCTAAGGAGAAAACACACTTACGAGATCCTCACGACTCGTAAGGAGAATTCCCACTTTGAGACCTTCACGGTTCATAGGATTCAAAAGCCTTAAGCTACAGAGATCTGAACCTGTTCTTAAGCCATCACAATCCCCAGATTGTCCTACAAGCGGTTCAATACTGACCCTTGTATACAATCCACGGGCAAAAATAAACGTTTCCCCAACAGAGTCCCACCACTGACGAGGGATATCTTCATATGGCGAACGACACTTGTAAGTCTTCTCGACTTATAAAGAGAAAACACTCTTGTAAGATCCTTACGACTTATAAGAGAACACACACTTAGGAACCCTCACGATTCCTAAGGAGAAGATGTGCCTGCGAGATCCTCACGACTCGTAGGGAGAAATACCTTTATGAGACCCTTACGGCTCGTAAAGTCAAAAAGCCTTAGTCAACAGGATCCTAACCCTGTTTGCTAAGCCACCTTTGTTCGACATCGATAGAGGCAAATGATGATTCGCTCCTGGCAATGTCTCAATTGTAGCGATGCTGATGCCTGAATCGGAATCAAATGCCAGGTCCTTTCACGGCAAATGATGATTCGCTCCTGGCAATATTCCAGTCGCAGCGATGCTAATGCTAAGATTGGCACCAGAATCCAAGTTCTACACTTGCGATGAAAAATCAGCGAGCCAAAAATGCATATGAAATAGCCGAAATGATAAGGCAACTTGCAACAAAATCAGCAAGTAAAAATATATGCATACAAAATAGCCGAAATGATTGAGCAACTCGCAATAAAAAGCAGCGAGCAAAAACAAAAATAGCCAAAATGATTGGGCACCGTGAAAAATAGGCGAAATGATTGGGCAATCGCGACTTTCACGATACAAAAGCTGAAATGATAGAGCATCGCGGAAAGAAAACAAAAATACATATGAAATAAAAATTTTGCCCTACAGGTGAGATCACATCGATCCCTGTATAAAATCCAGGGGCGCAAACAAAGAGGGAACCATATTATCCCACCAGGCTCCGTTAGAAAGAGAGCCAAGTCTCGACGGCCACATCTACAGCCTGGAGACCCACAACAGCGTTCCTCCTCATTCCAATAGGATTCAAATGCAACAATCAAGCGGAGCCATGGCAAAGCCCCTAGTTCCAAATATTGAAGGTTCACAGAAAGCCTAGAGACTATCTCGAAGCCATGGCAGAATCCCTAGTTCCAAGTCTCGATGGCCACATCTACAGCCTGGAGACCACCTCGACATTCGTCTCATTATAGCAGACACAACATCATCAACTGACCCTATCGCGGAAATACATCAGCACATGACCCCGTCGCGGAAATACGTCAGCCAATGACCCCGTCGCGGAAATACGTCAGCAAATGACCCGTCGTGGAAATACGTCAGCCAATGACCCCGTCGCGGAAATATGTCAGCACATGACCCCGTCGCGGAAATACGTCAGTCAATGACCCCGTCATGGAAACACGTCAGCAAATGACCCGTCGCGGAAACATGTCAGCACATTACCCCGTCACGGAAATACGTCAGCAAATGACCCCGTCGCGGAAATACGTCAGCAAATGACCCCGTCACGGAAATACGTCAGCACATGACCCCATAGTGGAAATACGTCAGCCAATGACCTCGTCGCGGAAATACGTCAGCACATGACCCCATCGCGGAAACACGTCAGCCAATGACCCCGTCGCGGAAACATGTCAGCACATGACCCATCGCGGAAATACGTCAGAACATGACCCCATCGCGGAAATACGTCATCAAATGACCTCGTCGCGAAAATACGTCAGCACATGACCCCGTCGCGGAAATACGTCAGCACATGACCCCGTCTCGGAAATACGTCAGCACATGACCCCGTCTCGGAAATACGTCAGCACATGACCCCGTCACGGAAATACGTCATCCAATGACCCTGTCGCGGAAACACATCAACCAATGACCTCGTCGCGGAAATACGTCATACAATGACCCCGTCGCGGAAATACGTCATCAACTGATCCCATATGGATAAAGTCAATCCTGACCCCATATGGCCAAAGTCAACCCTCGACCTCCCCATCAAAGCAATGATTTGATTTCGGAGCAGGTCAACTCATCAATCACTTACGAGTCCTCTCGATTTGTAAGGAAGAAAATTTTCTTGGGAGATCCTTACGACTCTCAAGAGAAAAAACACACTTATGAATCCTCACGATCCCTAAGGAGAAAATACTGTAAGTCCACGGTAGCGCCCCGGCCGTCTAACAAACGCCAAATGCGGAACAAAAACTTTTTACAACTGGCTCTATCGTGTACCGTAACCCGGATCTGCCATTAAAACTAAACTAACAAACTACAAAGTGGGTAGAAACGTTATACCGAATGATCCGAGTCCTTCGGTCTTCAAACATCATCCCACGCTTTGTTGCGGCTGCTCCGATCTCCTCGATCTCCAGTCTTGTCGTCCAGGTGGCACCACGTCGACGGATCTTTAAACGGGCTCCCGCCTCTGAACCGAGGCAACTCGATCATCAAGTTTGCCAAAAGAGACGACCAAGATGATGTAGAGAATGAGTAGAACACTTTGTCTCATTACGTCCAAGGCTGTGGACGAACGGTTAATGAAGTTGCCAATTGGAATCGGGTAAATGGAAATTGGGCTATGAAATTTCCATACACTCAATTATCATAATCTTTTCTCTCAAAACCAAATGAACAACCATGAACCTCCACAATGAAGGGCCGGCCACATATATGTTGGAGGGAGGTGAGTGTAGGAGAGAGGGGGTGAGTGTAAGCAAAGCTTATGAAGAAAATATCTAAGCACAAAAAAAATGCATTAATGCAAATAGTGACTCATAAACCTTAGTCACCATTTCATTAAATGCTACCAATGAACAAAGAACACCTCACAAACCCTAGAAGCTTCTACACACATCACCCTCATGACTCACCCAAGAGAAGAAAAGATAAATCCGCATTTAACCGAATGTCAAAATACGGCTGATAGAAAACTGGAAACTGGCAACTTCGAAAAGTGATCCTGAAACGAATTTCAGGATAACCCCGTATCTGCATAAATATACCCGCATTTGTATTACGACCGAATACAAATGCATCTGAGACAAAGATATTATATCTACACAGCATAATACTCGGATCCGGCTTAAACCAAAGCCGACCAGTATTATCTGCCGAAAAAACGACACGTGCGAAAACGCACGTGCTTTTTCCGAACCCTGCCATAAACCCATACGGCCTCTACAACGTTTCGCCCGAACTTGGGAAAGTGTCTGTGGGGGACTCTAATGACTCATCAATACACTGGCACTGGGTATAACCCCTAGCACGTCAGAGGTACAAGCTGTACGTAACGGTTTGCCTATGTATTGATTGAAAGGGAAGCTGACGAGCGAACTCATCCATAAACCCTACTGAGCCTAACAGTGACAATGTATATACAGTCCGGTCCATTCTTCTAAAGAGTATCGCATATCGAGTCTAGGGGGGTGGATAAAGTCAGACCCCCTAATAACGCGATAAATCATGTCGGCATGAAGCCCATCACCACCTGAGAAACTACTGATCCAAATCAGTAATTCTCCACTATCTTGGCCGAGGATTCCTAGTGATGGCCACCCGTGCACTGCGCGACATCAACCCCCAATACCGGGAGAGACGAATCCCCGACGATCCGCTCACTTGCCTCCAATGTGGCTCGGGACTGTACCCAACTAAAACATGTTTGCACAACTCCTTTGAGCGTGGTAGGGTAGTAATCTAAGCACAGTGGGAACTCACATGAGACAAATGACGATCTCAGGTCAATGAACTAACCTGTACACATGTCACCAGGGAACTGCTATCTGACAATATGTATAATACCAACTAGCAGGTTCCCGGCAAGTCCTGTCCAGTGTACTCATAACCTAATGAGCACCTGTATACATCTTAGGTGATCCAACTGACACCGGTGGCTTGTGAGACCGGCCACCGCCCCTCGTCGGGTTCTCGACTGTATACACTAGTCTACTCTGGAGTATCGATGCCCTGTCTCGAAACTCCCACGACTATGGACACTTTTAAGGATATGCTTACAGACCCCAGCTCCCACGTATATGATCGCCATCATACTGCTGGTCGTCAAGCAAGAATCCTATGGGCTCTATCATCATGCAATAGTGAACTAAAGCATATATACGATGATAAAGACAAACCAGATAGCAAACTATCATCATGAGCAAGACTGTCATATCGGTATAGGTCCTGCCCCAATCATTGCAATCACGTACCTGCGATCTAATAATTGACTTTGAGGGCACTATCTCCAACAAATACACCTACGAGATCCTCTCGACTCGTAGGGAGAAAAATATTTATGAGACCTTCATGGCTCATAAAGTTGGAAAGCCTTAGGAGGCAGACCTGTACCTGACTCCTAAGCCATCGCTGTCCTACAAAGAGATCAAAAAAGATTATCCACAAGACGCATTTGCTAAAAGGGACACGCCACCATGAAATAAAGTATGTCTTTTATTCATGAATCAAAATGAATACAAAGTACAATCTATAGAAGAATCAAAAAATCCTCTCATTCAAGAGCATATATGTCGGGACCCGGTTGTTGCTCACGGAGCAAAGTGCCACACGGAACAAAATGCCACGTCAAGTGTCTTGTTAAGTGGGTGGGGGCCACCTCTTGAATTCATGGGGGCCACCTCTTGAGTCCGTAGAACCCACTGTGGAACAATGGGGACTCTTCGAAATACATTCCGAAAGGGGGCAGATCTGTTCTATAAATGGAATGATACCACTCTTCAATACAGAGGCGCCTTTTAAGTGAACTGGCACTACAGGAGCTTGAGAACTCCGTAGTTAAGCGTGCTCGAGCCAGGGAAGTTCTGGGATGGGTGACCTCCTGGGAAGTGGCCCCTGGTCAGGTCCGGTTAGCCCCGAAGGACAAAACCGTGCGGTTTCGGCCAGAGCGGACAATACTCTCTGTATTGGGAGTAGGGCGTGACAGAATGGTATCAGAGCTGGTCCCTCAATAGTAGGTCTGTGGTTCGAGGACGAACCATTGTTCAAAGGTGGGGAGAATGTCGGGACCCGGTTCTTGCTCACGGAGTAAAGTGTCACACGGAACAAAGTGCCACGCCAAGTGTCGTGTTAAGTGGGCGGGGGCCACCTCTTAAATTCGCGGGGGGCCGCCTCTTGAGTCCGTGGGACCCACTGTAGAACAATGGGGACTCTTCGGAATACATTCTAAAAGGGGGCAGATCTTTACTATAAATGGAATTATACCACTCTTCAATACAGAGGCGCCTTTTAAGTGAACTGACACTACAGGAGCTTGAGAACTCCGTAGTTAAGCGTGCTCAAGCCAGGGAAGTTCTGGGATGGGTGACCTCCTAGGAAGTGGCCCCTGGTCGGGTCCGGTTCGTCCCGAAGGACAAAACCGTGCGGTTTCGGCCAGAGCGGACAATACTCTCTGTATTGAGGGTGGGGCGTGACAATGTACAAAAAAAAACATATACATTGTCTTCAAGCCGGCGGACGATTTAATAGATTCGTCAGTTCATCCTTCTTCCGCTGGGTCTCGGTCTCATAATTTGTTATTGCGATAAGACGGGCCTCCGCCTGAGACTGTTGGGCCTGGTACGAGGCGAGCCGACTTTCAAGCTCCTGTTCGGTAATTTTGTGGGCTTCAACCATTTCGCGAGTAAAAATGACGGCTTTATCAATAGCTACCATCTCCCTGATAGCTTCTTGAAGCACCCGCCAGAGTTAATATGCATGAGTGGTCTTGGCCGTAAGTTCAGCTTGAAGTTCCCCCAGCGCATTTGAAGCCAGCTCCCTCTCCGAAACCTTTCGGTTGAGTCTCTTCTCACATGATTGCATATTTGCGGCGCACCGTTCGACCAGCCCTCGCAAGCTTGCCTTTACAGCCACGACCTCTGAAGGAAGGCGCGTGCACTCAAGACTATGTAAGCAAGCCTCCACCCGACGAAAAAACCCAACCCAAACACGCACCAATGTTTCATCATGGTAAGCAGCGAGAAAGGGAAGAGAACGGTTGGCTTCGGCAGCAAATTCTTCGGCTGTGAGCGAGCTACCAGCACGAAGATTTTCGATGAAAGCTAACAAAGAATGAAGACTTAGCTTTGCTATTCGTTCAGATGTGCGTAGAGCATAAGGGCCGGATGGCATAATAATGCGAGATTCCAGTGGGATAGAAACAGGCAAAGCTGTGAAGATTCATAAAAAAATCAGCGAGATTCGCAAACAAAGAGCGGATGGAACAGCGTTGAAACCATACTTACTTGCAGTCATGTAAGAAGGGTCTAAAAGATCTCTAGGCCCGTCAAGGATTTCAACTTCGTCGTCAGCTTCCAGAACTACAGAAGGCATCAGCATCATTATACGAAATAATAATAATGCCATCAGGATGACAAATAACACTAACCTTGCCCAGAAGAGAGGACGATGAGTTGAGAGGATATTGCCTGCGGAGCGGCCATCTCAAGCAAACCCTGGAAAGACTTTCTGGGGGATAAATCCGCGATAGACGCCTCCAATCCGCGTAATTCTGAAAATACAGAAGGATTCAGATAATGAAAAGATCATTAAAACAAAAGATAGAAGAATACCTTCGATGCTCCTCCCGCTTTGAACTGGAGGGATAGTAGCTTCGGCAGCCTCCTCCATGCCCTCAGACACATCATCGGGGACATGGGCCGGTATAACAGCTTCCAGTTGTGGAGCAGCGGCCACCGCTTCAGGCTCCAATGAAAGGACGGCGGCCTCGACTACCTGTCCCACAATCTCTGGGTCGTCACCAGAAAGATCCATTGAATCTGCGGCCAATGAAGATGCCTCTTCCGGGAGAGCAAGCACCGGGAGAACGGAAGCCACCAATGGAAGCTCTGCCACAGGAGTAGCAACTGTAGCGACCCCCTCCACACCTACCGGTGTCTCATCGGGGATATTTACAGAGTCCACGGTCAAGGCGCTACTCGAGCTCAGATTCTCTGCCACGGCCGAAGTTCGTGCAAAAGTTTTACGAAGACATAAAAAGCGAAAAAAATTACTTGCCAAAGGAAAAATACAGAAATCATGCATAACGATACGCCAGGATGCCTCTAATATGGCTTTTTCAAGCCGACGTTCCTTCCTAAGGAGGTATGCTCGTCGGGGTTCAAATGTGGATTCATGGTCGCCGGTCCACAATGACAACTCATCTTTGGAGGAGGCTGAGATAGGTTGTTTAAGGTCTATCTCGCCTCTCTCTTCTAAAGGACCTATAAATATTCGCCGTATTGATGGTGGATCTTCATAGAATATGACGGCAGGATAAGGACTCTTCGGGACGTGCACGTTCTCAGTCTCGTCCTGAGAACGCCTTATAGCCTCAGCCAGTTGTACAGCTTCCTCGGAGGATGAACCTGGAAAAAGAAGACCGTCATCCGGCTCTTGCATAGATATTGGTTCATCTTGAATGATAGGCTCGGACTCCGTTAAAAAGTTAAGTAGACCGATGATTGTCTTCTTCCTCCGCTTCAACCCGGAACTAGCACTGGAAGATGATCGCTTTCTTCCCTTCAGCGCTTTGGGATGACGTTGATCCACTTCGCCTTCAGTATCCTCTCTCGGCGGAGCTACCGATGATGACACTGCCATTCCTGAAGCCGCAGCTAATGAAACTGCTACTGGCGCTTTATCAGAAGCCCTTGCCTGAGCTCTAGTGCGCATCGGCATGCCAACTGTCGGAGGAGTCAGGCCCGCGTCCACCGCATCTGGAATAAGTAAGGCGCCAATATCCCTCAAGGGAGGGCGAACCGTTGTCCGCGGTCGCGGCGGGACTCCCATAGCTTGGAGCAGGGCCGGAGCTCTGTGTCCAAAAAGTATCCTCCTCTCCTCAGCAATAATGGGACTAACTTGGTGGCGGTACCAACCCGTGAAATCCCCCACACACCTTGGAATGTAGTCGGCCTCGGGTATCATGAAGTGAGAACCGGTGTTCAGCCGCATGAAATGGTGGGTGGCATCACGAACAGCTTCCAAAGAAGAGCTAGGCTCCACCATGAATGTCTCAAAGGGAACACCCTGGTCATAACCCAATTGCCGGGCAAAGCGGTGTGGATTATACCGCATAAAAAGAACCGCATCATTTCGGCTCAACACCAAATAACCCGGCCTGATCGAGTACAGGTGCATGGCTTCCCTGAGCTTCAAGGATGGTGCTCCCTCTTTCGATGAATCAAACAGCTGCTGAACAGGTCCCGAAGGAGCAGAGAGGATTCGGTCGTTAAATACCATCCTGCCTTCGTTGGCATAAGGATTAAGCAGCACACGAAGAGCCCCTAACTGAGTCGGGTCAGGAGCAGAAGCGTCCACCAACCTCATGAGCCGCGGGAAGGTAAAAGCATCGTAAAAGCCAGGTCTCTGGTGCGCAGCGAACGTCCCTAATACGTGCATCTCAATCCACGACGTAAAATAATGAAAAGAGAAACTCACCACATTCACACCCGGGGTTGAGGTATTGGGTGCAGTGCTCAGCCCGTGGTACAAGTGCGATAACCCTGCAATGCCCACGGCTAGTCGCGTGCTTTCGGCAATGCGATGAGCAGGGTAAATGACTGAGGCTCTCATAAAGCGACGATGCGTTGGAACGACAAACTAACTAAGCCAAACGCTGATAAAACCGACGAAGAAAGTTTCTTCATCCACGCCGGGAGCTACAATCGACTCAAAAGGTACAGCCGACAAGATTGGAATGTAAAACTGCGACAAATCTTCTTTTTTGGCCGGTAGCTTATTTAACTCAAACCCAAAGGGGTCGTTGATATTCGTGAACTTCGAAGCCTCCTTTGATAGGACGTCTCCACGAAGGAAGAAGGCGATAAAGCTCTTAAAAGTGACACCCTATTCCTCTGACTCGGTGAACAGCCTAGGCTCCGCATGCTCGGTTGATCGGAGAAGCCGAGGAAGCTCGGCCTGTCAAGAGGCTCGGAGACGAGCCGAGAGGCCGAGGAAGCTCGGCCTGTCAGATGGCTCGGAGGCAAGCCGAGAGGCCGAGGAAGCTCGGTTATAGTATTACTCGAAGGTGAGCTGATAGCTGTTTGCTAGGTGAGTATGGAAGGTACTCAAGGAGGTCTCCGAAAGGTCGGATGCATCCTCGGAGACGAAGTCCCGAGAAACATCTCCAATACATCTTATTTATTCTACCTCCGTAGCCCTCGAGACACGTCATCCGCCACGTGTCATAATCTGAGGAATTTCTACTTATGAGTATCATCATAGTACATTAGGACCGTTACTTAATTACCATGGCAACAAAATTAAGACACGGTACATACACACCAAACATTGCGAGCACAAAAAAGAATGAGTAATTTTTTTTCACTTTTTAACAAAAGGAAGAAATTAACACGATACGAAATGTTGTTGGATTAGGGTTTTACCAGCTTTTGTTTTACGGACATGTTTGGTTATCAGAAAAAACCAAATTGCATCTTGCTTTCATGCAACAAATGTTGCATACATCATTTGTTGAAAAAAAATGGCTCAAACCATTGTTTGGTTATCTTCAAGTTTTGTAATTGGATTTCCAAATCCAAATCATTTTTTGTGTTTAATTGGTTGAACAAAATACTAAAGAAAATACAACATTTGTTGAAAATTTGCATAGATGGCATATATGAAACTTATGTGACATCCATAATAATTCGATCTGCAAATGAATTTAGGGCTCCTCTCTCTCTCTCTCTAGCAATCGTGGGTATCTCCAGCAATCTTGGGTATTCTAGATTCTACAATTGAATTTGAATTTGAATTTGATTTTTTTTAAACAGGCTTAATAGTAAAGGTTAATGATGGAGGCCTAAATTCATTTGCAGATTTGCATATAACTAATTGATTGGTGAGAGGATGCTGATGTTGAGCATGGCTGTGGTTCATCACACAAGTATATGAATGTTTGGGTTTATATGTAACATTTCCGAAATTCATTGTGTTTTCTTACTAGTTTTGCATGATGTTAAACTTAGGTTATAAAACTTAATTTTGTTAGCTCCTTTTTCAACTTGTTTCGATGCATCAGAGGAATATAAGCATGGTAAGTCTTGCTAAGTAGAGTTTTTTCTTCTTCTGACATATGAATGCAAGCGTTTTGTTATATGTTATTTAAACTTGTAACCATATAGAGAAGCCAATTAGTAAGGTAGATCGCTCTTTTAAAAAAAACGAGAATATATGTTTTGTAAGGGTCTTCTGTTAAATGCTATTCGAATAAGAATATGGTATTGTGTTCTTGGTAGTTTAGCCTGATCAATTGGATTTTGTGCGCTCCACAATTGACACAACATTGAAAAAGCTCTTGTTGAAATAGATAAAAATTGGTGTGCGTATGAACTCTTTGCCATATGCTTCTCAAAAGTGTGTTACCCAATTTTATTTGCGGCTTAGTAAATACTGTGTTATGATCAGCCTGCAATTCCCTATGCCTCAAACGCTCCATTGCCCTCTCAAACCGCATATAGAACTCCACCAAACTATTTCTTTGATTAACAAAATGGCCGGAAAAAAATTCATACTTCCAGAGCGTTGTGTTGTCGTCATTCCAGCAAAAAATGTGTCCTTGAAAAAATGCAGGTATTCATTTCTCACGATTTTTATACATTAGTGAGATCCAGGTATTCTTCTCTAACCCATATTTATCGATAATTTCTCGCCATTGGATTTCAAATTTTTTAGGAGTATCTGAGGACCAAACACGAGGAAAATTTGTCAGCGAAAACAGTATTTGAAGCTAAACTAGCTCCTACCTTCTCTGAAACCTTCTTGAGTATATGCCACATGCAAAACCTAGGTCGAGCCTTCTCCAAGCTTTGTCTTATCGCATTTTCAACAGACGGATCTTGATCTATAATTATAGCGCATGGTCTCTTTCCATCCATTGCTTCCAAAAAATTTCCAAACAACCAAACAAATGACTCGATCTTCTCATTTGCTAAAAAAGCTGCTCCGAAATTCACTGACTGTCTGTGATGGTTAGCACATGTAAACAGTGTAAAAATCATGGAATACTAATTTGTTTCTGTTAGATATGTATGCCCTAGAGACCATTATTGTATGATATAGTTGATACTTGGAAATATATATATATATATAGAGAGAGAGAGAGAGAGAGAGAGAAGAGAGAGAGAGAGAGACACACACACACACAGGACAATCTTGCTCGATATGATAGTATGCTATTTGATTTGTCTTTATCATTCATGTGTTTAGTTTCTACTTGTTATTACTATCACTAATACATATTGATAAAACCCATAGGATCTTAGCTTGACTACAAAGATTATGATAGAGATCGTACAATTGGGATCTGGGTATTACATAAGCACATGCTTAAATATTCCTAGTCGTGTGAGTATCGAGACAGGGTATCGATACTCCAGAATAGACTAGTGTATACGTTTCTTGACCCTGACCGGGGCAATGACTGTTCTCATAACCATTGGTGTTTGACACCAAAGATTGTATACAGATACTCATTAAAGAATGAGTTTCACCGAACGGACTCACTAAAAACTCCTGTATGGAATTATATCTATCGTCAGATAGCAGTTCTCTGGTGACATGAATACAGGGTAGTCTTTAGACCTGAGATCCTCATAGTGTCTTATGTGTTTCCCACCGTGCTTTGATTACTACCCTACCACGGTTTTAATGAGCCATGCAAACAGCTTTTAGTTGGGTATAGTTCCGAACCGTATGGAGGCAGTGAGCGATCGTAAGGGTTTCGTGTCTCCCGGTATGAGGAGTTGATATCGTGCTTTGCCTGATCGACTGTAACCATAAGTCCATGGTCATGGAGGATGAGATAAACTGATAAGTATTATCGGTTGTATCTATAGTGGTTATAGGTCACTAAGCGGCACAACTTATCAAGTTATTGGGGGTCTGAAGGATTCCACCCTCCAGACTTGATATGCGAAACTATAAGACGAAGAGACCGGACTATATAGAGATTGCCACTTTCTGGCTTTGTAGGATTTCGGATGAATTTGCTTATCGATCTTCCTTATCGATCAATACTTGGATAGCCGATACGTGCAGCTAGAACCGCTGACGTGTGTGTGGGTTATGGATATGATCCTAACCTACTGCAGTGTATTGTCGAGTTTTTAGAGTCTCGCACAGAGATTTCCCAGCACAAGTGAAATAATATAGGACATGTATAGGGATACGTGCAGGAGTTCGATTAAATATGTATATTTGATACACATATTTTAATCGAGCGTTTTATAATATTAGACGGTATATATATTGATATAACTGAATTTGTAGGGTTCCTAGGCACTCTTGTGAAGGTTCATAAGGCATCAAACATGCCCGGATAAAAATTTAGACGTGCCGAACAACCCAAAGCCGGGATCTTTGCTAGATTATTAGGGTTTAACATGCAAGATGATAACTTTTTATCTAAGTGTGAGGGATTACAACCTTTGTAGTCCGCTCCTTCACTTCACAAGCTCCGAGTAGAAGTCCCTTTGCCGCGATCCACGATCTCCCGGACTCATGAGAGGCTCCACGACTCGAACGATCCATGCTAGCTCGAAGTATTCCAAAACTCCGATGATCTACCTTGAAGTTGCTACGACTCAAGCTTTCTCACTCAAAAGAGAAGAACACACTAATCCCATGGGCTAGATGAGATGAGGATGAGAGAGTAGTAATTTTGCTTTCTTTTTAAATCATTTTCTCATTTTATTTCATCACTTAAAGAAAAACTAGCAAGGTTTCTTGAAGAAGGAAGAAGATGATAATGAAAAGATAATGATATATTTTTCTTTTGTGATGAATAGAATATAAACCATATGATTGAATTGTAAACCATGGTCAAGGATGAGTGGTCAAGATTTTGTAGAGAAATAACTAGAGTTAGGGTTTGGTTGAGTTAAAGAAAGTGTCATCCAAAAAATCCTAAGAATGACAAAAGGAAAAGCTTTTAGAAGATGCATGAAACATCTAACCCAAATCAAACCCTAATCTCAATTAATCATCCTTAAACATGTTTAACAATTAATCATAATATGTCACAATAATATATATCACATATATATTATATATTTGCAACAAAAGAAAATAATACAATTAACATATATCGCATATATATCAATGTATCATCCACTGAGAAAATGAAATAATAAAGCGAGCCTATATTAGATAATGTACTACAATATATCATATATATTATTATACATTAAATCATCGAATCAACACTTGAATCGATGATCCGGCTATATCGAATATTACCGACTAATATATCATGTACCGATTCATCGAATCAACACTTGATCCGATGACCCGGTTCATATCTAAATATCCTGAGAATATAATACGGTATCCCATATCGCATTATTCTCGTTCCTGCGCATATCACATATGTGCCACTACTCCGTTTCGCCTGAGCCAAGAAACCTCTGTGTAGGACTCTAAAGAATCGTCAATACGCCGGTAGCAGGTGATGATCATATCAAACACCCACAAGCTGCAAGCGGTCAGCTAAACGTAACAGCCACCCAGGTATTGAGCGATCAGAAGATCAACAAGCTAGCCTGTGCGTTCTCCTGTGAATCCAACCAGTAACACTCCCGTATAGTCCGGTCTGTTCGTCTGATATGTCGCATATCAAGTCTAGGGGTGGTATACGTCAGACCCCAGTAACCGATAAGTCGTGTCGATGTATGGCTCATAACGGGTCGAGAAACTACTAGTAACACTTACCAGTAAATCTCTATATCAGCCCTGGCCAGGGACTTCCAGTTATAGCCAATCGAACACAGCACAACATCAACTCCCTATACCGGGAGAGACGAATCCCCTCCTATCGCTCATTGCCTCCATGTGATTCGGGACTGTACCCAAAAGCCACCGTTTTGCACGCCCTCTTGGACGTGGTAAGGTGGAAATCAAAGCACAGTGGGTATCACACAAGACTCTATGACGATCTCGGGTCTACAGACTACCCTGTACCAGTGTCACCGGAGAACTGCCATCTGACGTGTGGTATATCACCATCTGGGAGTTCTCGGCGAGTCCGTCCAGTGTACCCAGTCTCCACTGAGCACCCGTACACCATCTCTGATGTCTAACACAGATGGATATGGGATCATCCATCGCCCATCATATGGGTCAAGATGTGTATACGCTAGTCTACTCTGGTGTATCGATGCCCTGTCTCGATATACCCTCGACTAGGAACAGTTATAGGATGTACTCATCGACTACCGCGGCCCCACTAGTATGATCTTATCATAGTCCCAGTAGTCGAGTACAGATCCTAAGGGCTTTATCAACATGTGAGAGTAAAACAGTAAACCAATACAAGTCAACATGTTAAGATAAAGTAAAACCAAATAGCATACTATCATGACGAGCAAGAAAGTCATCTCTATATATATCCAAGTATCCATTATAATATACATCATATGTACAACAATGGCCTCTAGGGCATATACATAACTAACAGAATTATTAAAATCAAGTGTTCATTTAATAATTGAATGTTTGATTATATATTGATATAAATGTACATTAACTAATATCATACTTACTTATTTTTCCTTCTCTTTTATTATATTTATATATGATATAAATATAATATATTATGTAGGTTGATACATAAAAGATGGATGTATAAGACTCGCATAAGGGTTTAGATGAGAATGAAACATTTATTTATTTATTTAAAGAAGGAAATGAGTCATTCTTTTGAGAATGAAGTAGAATTCTCAAGAATTCTCAAGAATTTTCCTTTGAGATAAATATGCTTTGTTTCATTCTCATCTCAATCTTTAGCCTCTCATATTCATCCTCATCTCTCCTCTCTCTCTCTCTCTCTCTCTCTCTTGAGTTTTATTTTTGAGAAAAAGAAAAAGGAAAGAGAAGAAATAAGCAATATTCCTATTTCATCTCTTAGCACTCTTTTGGAAAACTAGAGCTATTAGTTTATCCACATACATCTAGTTTGACGTTTTGAAATTTGTGATGGAGAAATTTCAAGGTGGATCATCTTCGACCAAGAAGATCGATTTCGAGCTCAATCCCAGAAGCTAGGAGCATCACCGGAGTCCAAGGAGAGAAGGCTATCACGCTACAAAGGTTGTAACTACGACTTCTTTAGCATAGGTCTCTCTTTTAGTGTCAGGTTAGTGTCTTTGGTAAAGATCCTACGGTTTGCAAGCTTTTGTTTCATAAATTTTATAATTTGTCACTTTCGCTCGCTTTATAACCTTCACATGAGATCATAAGATGCTTACAGTATTATCATAGCCGAACCAAAGACATTAACTTTTTTTAACTATACGATAAAGTTGTAATAGAAACTTAACCGGATTAGTTTCTGTTATTCAAGTCACTGCTGGCACCATTATGTGACTCTGAAAATTTTTTAGAGTATATATTTGAACTCCTGATGATACACCGTCTCCCCGGAGGCCAGAGCTTTAGCTCTAACCGCCCATTTATTCCTTATGGCCATAAATAGCGGCCAGAAGAATCCCAATTCCCCTCGTGTTCATGTGGTGGCTTTATACTTCAGAAACTAAGGCTTTAGTATACTTTCTTTTTGCTCAAGTGTTGACTTGTGTTCTCTGTGATTCTAAAGTTATCCGGGAAAGTTTTAAATTAAAGTTATCACATTATTTTTATTTCATATCTATAGAAATGTGTTGGTAAATGTCGCTAATTGCTATACATTCTATCAGTCGAAATTGCACATTAGATATTTGTGATCTTCTTATGTCGTGATGTGATCTTTGTTGTTGTGATGGAATTAATGGATCGTCACGATGAATAGCCCTGTCTGATATTAGAATTTACTTTTGATGTATATTCATGTATTTATTGTGAGGATGAATTCATATTCTTTTATTGGGGCACGACTTGGTTGCAGTCGTAGTCATCGTTTGTATATATTTTCATTCTTGCTTTAGGTTTGACCCATGGAGGAGTGCACAAGTTACCGGGTTCTAAAATTCAACGAGTGGCCATCTTAAGGAGTTAAGACCTGGGTCACCCAATTCTATGATTGGCGAGTAGCTTGTCATGCTCATAAGGGTCTAGGATTATCATATATGGATTATTCTCACGACCGTGGAAGTTTGTATTTTCATTGGCAGATAAAACGAAATGCGCCTAGTATATCCATTTATTTCCATATTCTGTGACGTTGCTATTTATCATACCTGAGATGTATATATATATATATATAATGTTTTGCATTCGTACTAGCCCTGCTCCGTCCTACCGTAAGTTAAGTAACCTTACGGTGAAGACCCGGGGTCCCGAAACGAATGCAGACGACATATATGTGCGTTCTATTTTGGTTATTTCCGGTGTGACTATGAACTTAAATAATGGAACTGCATTAATTTGGATTAATACATAGAAATAAACTTAAAATGATATTGTTGGAACCAATTTCAAAACCATTCGGTTTTCTTCAAAACCTTTCGTTTTAAAACCGGAACCTAAGCTATTCCTTTTCAAACCCACTCGGTTCCTTCAACGATTTCAAGTTCATTACATTGATGGTTTTCATCAAAACTAGTCGTAACCCTCCGTCATTTTAGATATTTAGAGTACTTAATATTCGTGTTTCGTTTGTTGACTATGTTAAGACGTGGTGTACGGTATCTAAGTGATGATTTTCTGCCGCACGTGATGTGATTGGTTAGGACAGTCGTACTACTTTGTTGACTATGTTAAGAGTAGTGCGGATGGATCTAAATCAATCATGAAATGACGAGTTGAACTTGACTTGCATCTTATAATTTGTTGACTATGTTAATGTCATAGGCTGCATGGGGTAAAAACGAAATCGGGAGTTTCAAGTGCCGAAATTTATAATGAGATTACATGCCTTCTATGTGATAGTTGGATCCCGATTCCCACTGTGAGTAAGAGTTTCTTCCGAGAGAATTTTTCACTTTACAATTAGTTAATTAAGTAGGTATCTATAAAGGTGGTAACGGGGCAAAGCTTTTGCAGAAACGGTGTTTAATTTAATTAGTTCCGTGCGAAAGCACGGAGAACGTCCCTCGGAATACCAACACTGTCCTGGCAGAACGGTTAGCGAACTTGTAGTGTGCAATTAATCCTGGCTAATTTTCCTTCTAAGGTTTGAAGAAGGATTCGATACAACGATGGGATCCATCCCGGTTATATAAATTAATAAACCAATCTAATCTTACAAGAGTGCACGCTAAGTGTTTCTTTTCTCTTTCTCTCTCCAAGTAACAACCATATCACGTCTTAATCAAGATAATAAAATGTATGACTTGACTGAACCCTCTTATTATACTAGTGTAACACCCGAGCCCAATACTACTAATTTCTGTTACTGTTTGAGCATTAAGTAGTACTCATTTCTTTTATCTTGCTTGTTTGGGTCTTACTGTAAAATTTTATCTGGAAAAGTCATTTCTGCATATAACAAATTTTAGCATCTAAAATGAAATTAAAAATATCTATCTTGGCCTACTCGACACCTCTAGCCTTGTGGTAGCGTTCGTGTATCGTGTTCTCATCCCGTTCGGTGAAACGGACGAGTTTGGACGGCTACGCGCGCGTACAGGTGTCCATCTTGGGGGTATGCTTTTTAATCATAAAACACCTCATTTTAAAATTTGGAACCCGCTTAAAATCCTATTATTTAAATTTCGAATTTTTGGACCCAACCCGGGCGCGTTTTGGAAATATTTTGTTTAGCGCCAAAATCCCAAATTAATATATATATTAAAACCATCGCATAATCTAATATTAACCAATCTAATACTCTTAACAGAATAAAAATTTCTGAACTGTTAATCTTCTAAATCTTTTAAATTTTTCTTTTTAAAACCTTTGCAATCTTTTGCCCCAGCCAATCAGGGAAAGTTTAATCCCCGTGGGCCCCTCCTTTAACCTCTCTCTCTGTTTCTAACCTCTATCTATCTTTCCCTATCTCTCTCTCACACATCTCTTTCTCTCTCTCTCTATCGTTCTATATCTCTCTCTCTCTCTAGCTTTCTCTCTCTCCTATATATTTATAATTCCCTCCCCTCTCGTCACGAGCAGAAACCCACCGAGAGCCTAACCCTAGCCGCCTTCACCGTCGCCGCCGCAGCCCCGACGCCGGCGCCAACGTCACCGTCGCCCTCGCCTCCGCCTCCTCTCAACCTCGACCCTGTCTTCTCCCCGCGCATCCTGCACGACAGCGGCCACCGGCAGACTTCCCTGCAGTCGCCTGAGACGTCACTGCGACCCCCTGCGCCGCACCTGGCCGTCGCCGACGAACCCCAACCACCTCTAAACACCATGTAAGTGTCTCTCCACCCTTCCTTTCCTCTTCTCTTTTTCCAGAACTGAAAACAGTTGGCTGAGAGTCTCTGCAGATCGCCGGAGACGCCGTCCTCGCCGCCGTCGATCTCGCCGTCGTCGCTAGTGCCCTCTGGACCAGTGAGTATTCCCCCATCATCTTCTTCTCTGGTCATTTCCTTCTTTCCAAGATCTATACCCGTTCGAAACCCTATTTACTGTTTTTGCGCTCGCCGGAATCCGGCCGTGCCGGCGACGTGTCCCGACAATCCAGCAGAGTACTCTGACCCGTGTGGTTCCTTGGTTCGTTGTTTGGGTTCAATCCGTGAACCGTGCGTCCGTCGCATGTTTCACCGCCGACGTTACGTTCCGTTTTTTCCCGGTTCGCGACCCGTCGAGGCAATACCCCTTGCTACATGCTATACAGTATATTTATATATGTATTGACACCCTAAACTTATAAAACTTAACTTGGTATAGTCGTTCCCATTTGGTTACAATATGTCATTATATCATTTTACTGTTAACATGGAATTTACAATTTAAACCTACTAATCAAATCTACCTGTTTAATCACATTTTATTGTTTAAGAGATGATATCACTTACCCATGTAGTTCTGTTACATTCAAACACTCGTATGAATTTAACCTGATATAACTATATTGAACCGTCACCTAAATTATTGCACCGCTAAAGGAGCTCAAACCTGTTAATATAATAACACAGCTGCACTGTATTACTGCACTCTTGTGATTGAATGAAACATGCTTATTATTTAATCCTTTGCTTATTTCATGTTGTTAAATACCCTGTTCGATTATATATCTGTTTGTGAGCACACCCACGATATTGTTACATCTGGACTTGACATTGTCACACATGGTATATATTGATACACCTGACATGGTACCGTATGCTGTTGACTTGACCCGATGTACCATGACCCGACCTGTTACCTGATCTTGTGTCTAATGCCAACAAACCTGTCCTGTAGTCCTCATGGACCGTTCCTGTTGTCTATCCAGACAAACCTGCTTCTACCTGATCCTGTGTTGGCATTAGTTCTTGATTACTGAATACCTGACTTGACTTGCACATATAACTTAGGGGTATGGGGAAATCAAAGGTGAAACCTGACTTGTAACTCGACAGTTCACTACCTGTCCTGAGTGTACACATTCCTGTTTTGTGCCTAGCGGCATGTCTCGGTTTTCAGCCGAGAATATTGTGGCCGTGGTCCCGGGTATGTACGGGATACTATCGAGTGTACACATTCCTGTTTTGTGCCTAGCGGCATGTCTCGGCTGCAGCCGAGAATATTGTGGCCGTGGTCCCGGGTATGTACGGGATACTATTGAGTTATATCGACGATTCATCAATTGATTTCAAAGACTTTAGACTAGAAAACCTGATAGAACAGTTTAGTTACCCACTGCACGCTACCCTGCACTGCTTGTTTCACATTATTACTTTATTCATGTTTTATTTTGCATTGCCTGTTACACTATTCATATTATATTACTGGTTGACATGACGCGCTGACGTTTGGGTTTTGCATGGCCCAGATCCTGTACCACTGTCGCAGTCCGAGCAGGAGTACTTCAGCCAGCAGGCTGAGTTGTAAGTCCTGTAGTGGTTAGTTTTATTTCCTGCATTTATTTTCTGATGTGAGCCCGCATTATGGGACATACCTTTCAGATATTGTATTGGATCATTTGCTTCCGCATTTATTTATCATTGACTCTTGTTATTCTGGATTATGGACATGTTTTTAGATAGTTTTATCTTATTCTTGATATCTCTACAGCCGTAATGTGACTGTGGATGGATACTTCCTATCCATAGGTAGCATGATTGGCTATGTCACGTGCCCAAACTAGCGTACTCTGGGAAGAGGGGCGTGACATGGTTCTTTTGGTATCAGAGCCATAGGTTAGTTGGGTTGATTCTTTTGTAGTTGGGTATTGTACCCAATACACGAATCAGAATACCCGTGTTAGGAAACATGTCCTGCCACTTTGCCATTTACCATTCTTGAATCACATTCTTCCTGATTATATCTTTACGATGTGCAAACTTCCTTTGCATATCGACTCGAAAACCTGATTCCTTGTTATCTCTAGGACTTAGGCGACTTGGGTGGAGTTAAGTAATTGTGGCTATGATACCGCGGCATAGTTACAATGCGGTACTCTATTTAAGTATCTTGGAGTTTTAGTCTTGATCTATATTCAGAATCTATCATCATGCTAATGTTAGGTGTTTTGAGTTCAGGAATATGGCCGGTAAGAATTTGAAGACATACCAAGGCGTGTGGACGAAGCCGCCATGCTTGGAGTGATAAAGGGAATGCTGGAGAATCAAAAGAAACAGACCGAGCTGATCCAGCAGCAAGCGGACTCGTTTTAGGTAGGTTTGCAGATCGTTCAGCAGTCTGTGAACAATGTTGGAGCTAAGCCAGTTGACCGAGTAGGGACAGTAGCAGATTTCAGACGTTTGGGTCCGTATACATTTACTGGATTGGAGGAGCCGTTGCCAACAGAGCAGTGGCTAGTTGACACAGAGAACTTGCTTTTTGCGGCACAGATTCCAGATGACAAAAAAGTTGTTGTGGTACGCTTTCAGCTAGTGGACTACGCCCGAGAATGGTGGCTTGTTGAGGAGACCCGCTTGCCCAAGCCGATCAAGTGGGCAGATTTTTCTAAGAGTTTCCTGGAGAAGTTCTTCCCGCGGACTTCACGGGAGAAAATGGAAGAGAAGTTCATCAGACTAAAGCAGAAGGGAGCACCCGTAGATGTGCATGTAGCAGAATGGACGAGACTCAGTAGTTTCGCTGGACCTTTAGTTGCCAACGATGCAGACAGGGCACGGAGGTTCATGCGCAGACTGGACGTGGACATCCAGAGGCAGATTGTCTCTCTGGGTTTGATCACTTTCTCACAAGTACTTGCGGCAGCCGAGAGCAGCAGAGTTTATCTGGGATGAAGGGGAGTTTTCTGTCGGGCCAGTCGAGTTTAGGGCTAGGCCGACAAACAATATTCTTGCAGAAAAATGGAAGTTGATAATAGTGAAGAGCCGGCTGTTGTTCGTGATTTTATGGATGTGTTTGAAGATATATCGGGATTACCGCCGAAGCGAGACGTGGAGTTCGCAATTGATTTTATTCCTGGTGCAGCGCCAGTATCCAAAGCGTATTATCCAATGGCACCAGTAGAGTTGGAAGAAGTTAAGAAACAAGTTGCTGAATTGCTTGAGAAGGGTTGGATCCGCAGCAGTAACTCGCCTTGGGGAGCTCCATTTCTTCTAGTAAAGAAGAAGGATGGCACAAGAAGAATGTGCATCGGCTATCGAGAATTAAACCGGGTGACTATTAAAAACAAGTACCCGATCCCTCGCATTAGAGAACTTTTTGAGCAGCTTAGTGGCGCGAGGGTATTCTCGAAGCTGGATTTGCGATCCGAATATCATCAGGTCCGAGTGAAAGCAGAAGATATTTGCAAGACGGCGTTTCGAACTCGGTATGGACATTACTGTTTCCTGATTTAAAATCATGAAAGCCCACGGAAGAGGCTTCAGAAAAGGGTCACGTGCTTACACGTGACCAGCAGTCACGTGTTGGCACGTGACATCTAAAAGTATCGGCAAGGCAAATTCAGCTTCCCGACTACATCAAAGAAAAGGGCTTCAGAAAGGGTCACGTGCTCCCACGTGATCTGGGTCACGTGTTGGCACGTGACAATTAAAAGCGGCTTCAAAGGCAAACCGGTTCCCTGATCAAATCAAAGAAAAGGCTTCAGAAGAGGTCACGTGCTCCCACGTGACCAGGGTCACGTGTTAGCACGTGATACTCAAAAGCAGCAGACTTGTTCTCCGGTTAAATCAAGAAAAAGAGTCCAGACGAGGGTCACGTGCTCACACGTGACCAGGGGTCACGTGATGGCACGTGACGATTAAGCAGCAACCAGAAGACAGAGCGCAAAAAGAAAGAAGAAGGCTCGTTCCAAGGGGGTCACGTGCCCACACGTGACCAAGGGTCACGTGGCCACACGTGACCGACTTCAAAGCCCATTTGTTAACAGAATTAAATTCTGAGAAAAGACCTCTCAAATCTTTCCAAAAGCAACCGATTGAATTAAAGATGATTAAATATCATCTATCTATGGGAAAATCTCAAATTTGGAAAGATTTCCCCGTAAAATCTAACCAAAATAACAGAGGAGAATCTCTGGATTTAAAATCCAATGGTGAGTAAAATTCACCTAATAATCCAAAGGTCCAAAACGAATGATGGATACAAATCAAATCTCCTAATGAAAGA
This sequence comes from Agapanthus africanus, assembly GCA_030015575.1. Classification (NCBI taxonomy): domain Eukaryota; kingdom Viridiplantae; phylum Streptophyta; class Magnoliopsida; order Asparagales; family Amaryllidaceae; genus Agapanthus; species Agapanthus africanus. The sequence continues at coordinate 519,904,434 of CM057343.1, forward strand.
TCCACCAAAACTAATTGACTCGGCTGCTTCTCCTATAAATAGGAGCCAAGAGACACACAAGAAAAAGATATATGCAGAGGGAAGAAAAGAGAGAGAACCTTGATACTTTAGAGGAATTTGGATCTTCTGCAAAAGAAAACCCTAGGTAAGAAAGGGAAGGTTTCATTGAAAGAAAAGAGAATTTAATTCTCAACAGAGTTTAACTCTGATATAAAACAGAAGGACATATTTCTTCTCTCTTTGATGGAGGATCTGTAAAGTGCACATCTCCCCTTGAGTTGAGAATTTAATTCTCAATGGGTTGAGATCCTGCCATGCAGATCCAAAGCATAGAGAGGGAATGGAAGCACGAGAATTTAATTCTCACAGAACTATAGGAATTTAATTCCTTCAAAATAAAATTAGGGTTTGACCCTGTGTTATGGGAATTTAATTCCTTCAGAATGAAAAGAATCAGGGTTTAACCCTAGTTAAGAACTTAGTTCTGTTAAAACAACAAGAATTTAATTCCCTTAATCTTATTCCCCAGAATAATTCTCTAACAGAGAGTGGGGGTTTAATTCCTTAAAGCTTTTATTAGGGTTTAACCCTATTCAGTTCTTCACATATATGAGGAATTTAATTCCTACAGAAAATTCAGATTTCAACTCTTCAAAAGGAACTAGGAATTTAATTCCTCTGAAATTATTGTTAGGGTTCAACCCTACGAGGAATTTGATTCCTGGAAGGGATTAACAGATCTTCTAAGCAACTACAGAAAAGCAGGGTCACGTGTCACCACGTGACCCCCCCAAAAGATCTACAGAAAGCCCTTTGAGGCAGTGCATCACGTGCTCCACGTGACCCCCGAAACACAGAAAGAAAAAGAAAAAGAAATAAAGGCCTTGGACGCTCTCACGTGCTCCCACGTGACCCCTTGGCTGATGCTTTAACAATCAGCGCACTAATCCTCCTCACGTGGCGGCACGTGATGCTCCAAAGAAAACATAAAAAGTGTTTAAACGCTTATTTACAGAACGAAGAAAAGGAGATCTGGCTCCACATTTAGGGCGCCCTCACGTGTCACCACGTGACCCCTAATGAGCATTCTAACAGACAAGAGCGAGGGCCTTCATCACGTGCTCACACGTGATGGCCGCCAGAATTAAAAGAGTTAAACACTGATCTGCAGAATAAAATAAAGGGAATCAGGGCGCTCTCACGTGTCCACACGTGACCCCTCTCCTTAGTGTTTAACACTAATCTGAAGACTTTGTCCTCGGTGTTTAACACTGATTTTCTTAGTGTTTAACACTAATTTGGAAAACTCTATTGGCAGTGTTTAACACTGATTTGCTTAGTGTTTAACACTAATTTGGAAACTCCGTTCCCAGTGTTTAACACTGATTATCTTTTAGTGTTTAACACTAACTTGCTAATCTTATTCCTAGTGTTCAACACTGTTGGTCTTTAGTGTTTAACACTAGCTTTAGCCCAATTGGCTAAGTTTGTAGAGGCAAAGCCTCTCCTTCAATGGACCAACAGAGGGTCAATATTTCAAACATAATTGGACTTAGCCCAAACTGGCCATAAGTCCTCAAATCATCTTGAACTGAGCACATCTGCTTTTTCAACCAACTTATTGGTTTAGGGTACATCTCTGAACTCCTCTGATATTTGTCGTTGTAATCCTTCAACGTCTTCAGAGAGGTGACGGGTCCCGACAACCATACATCAACACGGACTGTGGGGTCCTTAAACTCATGGACTTATGCGTCCCTAAACTAAGATACGGACTGTGGGGTCCTTAAACCCGCGGACTTATGCGTCCTTAAACTAACGGACTAATGCGTCCTTAAACACGCCCATATGGACTGTGGGGTCCTTAAACCCATGGACTTATGCGTCCTTAAACTACCAATGGACCACCATGTCCCTAAACTGGTATTGGACCACCATGTCCCTAAACTGGAACAATAGAGCCCCAAATGCTCTTTTGTCGGATCTAAACGATCTTGTTTAAGTTGATCTTAGCCTCAAATATGGCTAACGTATCCTGAAACCTTCAAACAGACTTTAGTCCCAAATTGGACTCTAGATCCCCCAATCAACTTTGGCTCAAGGGTACATCTCTGAACTCCTCTGACATTTGTCGTTGTAATCCTTCAACGTCGTCAGAGAGGTGATGGGTCCCGACGGCCATACATTTAATGGACCACCGTGTCCCTAAACTGGAACAATCGAGCCTCCAAACACTCTTTTGTCGGATCTAAACGATCCCGTTAAGTTGATCTTAGTCTCAAATTGGACTAACGTATCCTTAACAAACGTTTGAGTTGATCTTAGCCTCAAATATGGCTAACGTATCCTCAAACCAAAACCCCAAACCCAAATCTAAGAAAATACGGATTTGGACTAATCCACGTCCTACGGGCGACGACATAAATCAGTCTCCATATACAATCCACGGACAACCACAAAGAAAACAAACACCCACGACACGAAGTGACCAGCTGGAGAAGGAGAAAGTTGTTGCCGCGATGCGGTAGCGTAATTAACTGCAGGGGCTTGCGCCTGTAGGGAAGAGCGTCCCCACAATCAGAAACCCCTCAAGCGAGGGGGAATCTGACGAAGTCTGCTACATCGGACGCATCCGTTTAAACCTTTGATACATGGTGCCATAAATCAACTTGGTATCTTCGGAGAGGTAGACGGATAGCACCAATTAGCATCTGCCCCGAACCTCAGGCGAGACCGTCCCGCGTCTCGGCCGCCGTTCGGAGGGGAACAGATTCTGGCACGCCCGGTGGGACCTCTTCCTCTTTCCACTCCACACTTCGTGTGTCGTGATTCGCGAACCAATCGCGGTTCGCTAATGGTTGCCCTTGGGTTTCGAGATACTAAGACTTGGCGTCTTGCTCATTGCAGAAAGCAAAGGATCGATGGCTTCTACTTCTGCGAAATGCTCCAACTGCTCGGACTGCAATTGCGACCAACGCTCTGCCTCGCCAGGAGGTATAGCCTACGGACCCCAAGCCGCTTCGTTATTCACAATATCGGTGGACCAGGTGACTCATGCCACTACCGGATTGTTCTTTGGGACTATGCTCCCACCGACAAGCTTTACGGCGCCGGTGCTGACAAAGGAAGCTCCCAAGAAGTCGGTCTTTGATCGTCTTACCCCTGCTGCGGCTCCTCTCAATGGGTCGCCCAACATCAGCGCCTCGGTCTTCTCTAGATTGGGCCAGAAATCCTGTGGACCCATCGTGGGGCCTACAATCCCAGAGAAGGCCGCTTCTAAGAAAGTGACCGGTCCTGCTCCTGAAGTTGCCAAGGCGGCTTCCCCGGCCAAAAAGTCGGTCTTTACAAGATTGACGGCTTCAGCTCCCGCTCCTGCTACCCAAAGGACATCGGTCTTTAACAGGCTAACACCAGCAACGACCCCCCACCTACACAGGGGGCAAGACGAAGCCATTCTCACCGCTGAACCAACGCCGTCCGCTCGACACGCTCGACGTCGCCATTGGCGCCGAGTAAGGAAGGCTGGGGGCAACTCCCCCTCTGGGCTAACTCCATCAGCCCCGATGGCGGAAGTTAATTCTGCTGTTCCAACGGGGAACAGCTTCGAGATGCTAAATAAGGTGCGAAGGAATTCTCCTACTGTGGTGCTAAAGAGGTCTCCTCCCCCACTAAAAAAGGTTGTGGAGATAAAGTCAGAGCAGCCCCGATCCTCTCAACGGCTGTCTTCCAAAATCTATAAGGTTTGGCGGCAGGCCCAAGATTCGATGATCGATCCAAACTTCTCCCGCCAGCACAAGAAGCTGAAAATCCAATCGGAAGCCGGTCACCAGGCTAAACCACGAAAGGCTGTCTGGACACCCACCTCAATGGCCCCCTCAACCTCCACTGCTCATAAAAGGAGGAAACCAGAGAAGATCCCCCAGCCTGCAACGACAGCCAAAGGCACTAAGCCCAGACGCCCTAAGTCTGAGGGCATGATGGTCCACACCGTATACATGGCGTCAGGAAAAGAAGACAGCCGTGCGTCTACAGGTCATAGACCGCTCACACGGTCAGTGACCAAAGCTCAGGAGCAACAGCAAAAGCTCCAGGAAATGATGAATGCTATGGCCGCACTTACCGGGCCAAAAGAAAACCCAGAAACGTCTTCGGACGAACGCCAGGAGGAAGAAACCGACGCCGAATTCCTTCGCCGAATATTGGAGAAGAAGGACAAAGAGGCTGCTGAACAAGCAGCCAACATACAGCGTATGGGCCTCCTCTTCCAAGATATGATAGGAATGATGATCCAACAGGATCCACCCGCTGAGGATCCCCCGATCGTCCTTGAAGACGACAGGGGAGAAACGTCAAATCCACCACCGGCCCTCTCAACGGCCAAGGAGGAGACAATCTCTAAGGCTGACTTGGTCGACTATATAGCCCAGCAAATCCGGGTTCATCATGCGACTGAGGTAGCTGGTCAAGTCGTAAAAACGGGGCGGCCATATCCAAGCTGGTATGACCAAATCAAGTACCCGCCGGGTTACACAATTCCCAAGTTCCATGTTTACAAGGGGACCGGCAATCCCCACCAACATGTCGCCCAGTTCAAGGCCCTTTGCGGTAACACCGGCGGAGATGATAAACTGTTGCTTCGCCAGTTAGTGGGCAGCTTATCAGAAACAGCGTTCGAATGGTATTCGGAACTCCCGAACGATTCTATCAAGACGTTCGCTGAAATGGAGTTGCTATTCACTCAGCGATTCGCAAGCGCCAGCGAACGCACTCCAATAATGGCACTAATTAACGCCAGGGTAAAACCAGGCGAAACTTGGGTCCAGTATGCTATACGATGGCGGAATTTGTGGTCGAAATGCGAGCAACGCATTGAGGAAGCGCCCGCGGTGGGCATGTTCGTGGGAACCCTAGACCCTCACGCCACTATCTCCCAGTTTATGATGTTCTTTAAGCCAACCACATTCCAGGCTTTAATCGACAAGTTGGCTCAGATGGACCAAATGGGTCATAGACCGTCTCCCCCGAAGCCAGAACCTCGGAATGACAAGGTTAAAGGAAAGGCCACCTTCGTCACGAATGCCCAGCAGCAACCCAATGCCCCAAAGCTGACGGATCAACTGGAAGAAAGACGCCGGTATTATAATGAGAAGATGAAGCGTACCTACTCGTTCCCACGGGACAAAACGAAACGGCTATTCGAGCTGGCAGTACGCAACAGACTTATAAACCTGCCAAATCCAAGGCGACCGCCATAACCCACTGAAGTGAACAACCCCAACTATTGCCCTTACCATCAAACGGTAAGCCATCCGATTGAGGATTGCTTCGTCTTCAAAGGATGGATTGAAGATCAATACCTCCAGGGAAAGTTTCCGCTGTCCGAAAAGTGGAAGGTGAACCCGCCACAGCCGCATACTCCTAAGAAGACGGACGCACCGGGGGCGACTTGTTCCTTTATTGAAGAAGCTCCATGGGAAATCGTGCTATCAGCTAAAACCAAAAGGATGCTGAGTGACCTTCATGCGTGCCCAGCGGTTGAATGGAAGAACCCGCTTGAACCTCAAATCATCGAAGGGATGTTGAAGCCGCGCCCAACTACAAAGATTCGTGGTGATGGCCCAAGTACTCACACCCAACCGTCAAAATCTTCAAAGAAAAAGAAGAGGAAATCCAAAAGGCCCGTGAAGCCTGGAAACAAGCGCACGGATTTGCAGAAACAGATTGACGCGCTGGAGGAGTACAATCAAAAGGCACGGACTCCCGTCACACTACAATAGTTCCTCAACCACGTCTTTCAGAAGGAAGATGAGGAAGAGAGCTCATCGGATGAATCCGAGGGACATGTGGCGAGTTGTCATGTGATTTCCCACTCGGAAGATGAGAAAACTCCTGGCACCGAGAAACTGGGAGCACACCCTGAGCCAGGACTTGTGTGGCCAACAGATGAAATGATCGACGCCTTTCTGGACGAGATTCGTCTAAAGAGTAAAGCAGATCAGGAGCGTGAGATGGCCGCATCGGAAGGAGCCGAACGCAGGAGACTAAATGAAAGAGTTGAAGTACTCCCGCCAGATCGAAAGGCATCCGAGGCAGACAAGAAGATATTCAAAACGAGGAAACGGTTTGCCAAAGCCATGTCGATAGGAATGAAGCTACCACCCTCGAAAGAAAACACGCTCAATGGGGTGGAGAGGCACCCTGATTATTGCGCATATCATCGGAAAATTTCACACCCCACGGAGGAGTGTGACGCCTTTAAGATATGGTGGCAAGGATATGTTGCTCATCGGCAACATTTTAAGCGCATGAAACGCAAGACTCGTCGAGAACAAAGAAGTACTGCCGACGAGCACAACAGGACCACTAGAAACTGTTACATGGTTAACGCCGGAGGGTTACAAGTTCTCACCTTTGGGAGCGACTACGATGAAGAAATGGCTCTGGGCCCTCTCTTTAAAGAATCCGTTTTAGGGAAAGAGGAGAAATCGGAGGCCTGCGAGAACATTCAGCTGCGCAATCGCACACTCCCAGAAAAGAATCTCGGGCCCGCGAGTAGAAAAGATAAGGGAAAGGAAAAGGTCACTGAAGATATCACTTTAGATGACCAAGTCATGAAAGAGCTGGCTGCCAAAGACCCTCCTAGGAAGGGTAAGGTGGACTATAATATCCTAGCGCACCTAAGGAAGCTACCTTCTCAGCTTAGCATTCTCGATGCCCTCCTATTATCAAAATAAGCGCGAGACTCACTAATCAAGGTGTTACAAGAACCTGAGCAATTCCAAGCCTTCCTCGCCACTGAAAGGATGAAGGATGAATTGGAGGAAGTGCATACGGCCGACATCACTTTCGGTGACAAAGACCTCCTTCTCGGGACGTGCGACCACAACCGTCCCCTATATGTCTCTGGATACTGCCTTGATATCAAGATAGGCAAGATCCTGGTGGATAATGGATCCTCCGTCAATCTCCTTAATGTTCGGGTGTTGAAGGAAATCTGCATGAGTGTGCAACACCTCGCTCGTGACAAAATTACTATCTCTGGTTTCGATTCACAATCGTCACGGACTCTCGGATCCGTGATACTAACATTACGCTTTGGACCCCTCGTCACAGACATCAAATTCCATGTCATTGACGCCAAGACCTGCTACAACGCCTTGCTCGGTCGTCCTTGGCTACACGAGTACAACATCATCCCTTCTACACAACATCAGTGTATAAAGTACTTTAAGGATGGTTTCGAGTATACCGTAACAGGTGAGTTGAACCCATTTTCCATGAACGAAGTCCGCAAATACGAAGATGCGAAGTACTTTTTGCCAGATTTCGAGGATACAGAAAGGTGCCGCAAGCCGGAGAACAAAGCCGCCGCCGCCATCCCTGTTTTCGGGAGCGATACCGAAGAAGAAGAAGAGATAGTTTATGCTGGGCCATCTCAACGCAATAACCCGGGGACGCCCGCCCCCATGTTGGTCTTCGGAAGTGACTCGGAAGATGAGGTTAATGCCGTGTTCTCCAATCGGCTGTCAATACAAGCACCCCCTAGCGATGATCAGAGTTTGCAAATCACCATGGTGCCGCGGGAACACTACAAGGATCTCGACACACTTCAAGCTCACAATGTGCAGGACCTGTAAACATTCTACGTCCCTCCCAGGCAAAGGGGTGAGAAGTTAATTCTATTCTACCGATCCTCAGAGTCGAAAATAGAGAAAGAGATCTGGCATGGCACGGATGTTACACTCGACAGGCTCCAACCTATCCGTTTGCCCAGATACTACACAAATGGACTAAAGAGGCTATTGAAGCGCCAAGGAGTACCCTTAAAACAGACTGTTCGACAAGCTCGGTTCTACAACAGGATTTGGGATGTCCCTGGGACCCAACGCAAATTGCCCAACGGGAAAATGGAAACACTTGGGCTTGGATACGCGAGAACCGGAAAACGGGAACGGGCCCACAGTAGCTACGCCACATATACTTTTGATGAAGAAGAGGACGCCCCGTCAGGAAATGCCAACCCCTCATCAAAACTAGATCCCGCGATTGAAATGCCGAGTCCGTCGTTTGAAGAACGAATGGACAAGCCTATCAGGAAAGTGGGTCAAAAAGCTCGGGAAGACCACAACCGCGAGATGGCCATCTATGAGAAGGCCAGGACGCAACGTCTATTTCAACGGGCTGCAAAAGACAAAGATGTTCATCCTTGTCAACCCGTTGTACGAAAGGCCCGACGCAGAGACGGAAATAAATCAAGAAGCGGAGAAAGGAGCCGACAACAACGACGCAGGATTAGAGAGTCACGTGAGCGGGCATTGCGCGGTCCGGATTTGTCCCTCGCGAAGAAGATGAGTCGAGCGTATTCCTTCCCTCGAGACAAGACGAAGAAGTTACTCGAGCTCACTATAAAACATCAAATGATCGCGCTTCCAGAGTCTAGACACCCTGAGCAAGCTAACAGGGCTTCTCATCTGAGCTATTGCTCTTATCACCGAGCCATAGGACATCCTACCGAAGACTGCTTCACCTTCAAGAACTGGGTCGAGGACCAGTACCAACAGGGCAGATTCGCTTTATCCAACGGCTGGAGGGTAACGCCGCCACAAAAGCACGAACCCAAAGCCGCAAGAGCAGAACCGGATCCACCTCAGTCCTGGAAGCGGATTCGCACCTGTTATACGATTACGATATTAAAAGAAGAGCCCGAGAACATGGATGACCTTTCCTGGTGCTTTGAGAACAGCGATGATGAGGTGGTCTCAGAATTTCCGCCAGCTCCGAAAGAACTGGAAGATGGCATACATACTACTGCAGATAACCTCAAGAAGATTGAGCTGGGATCGGCAGATGATCCGCGACCGACATTCGTCAGCGAGCTGCTATCTGAAGAAAGGGTGGCCGCATTAAAGAACGTGCTTCTACAGCATAAAGACTGCTTCGCGTGGAACTATTCCGAGATGCCAGGATTAGATCCGGAGATTGCTATGCATAAATTAGCGATATCCCCAGATATCAAGCCAGTCAAGAAGGCGCCAAGAAGGATGCGACTCGAGCTTGAAATGAGCATCAACGCCGAAGTCAAGAAGCTGATCGATTCTGGATTTATCCAAGAAGTCCAGTATCCCGACTGGATCGCCAATATCGTCCCGGTAATGAAGAAGAATGGGACGGTACGCATATGCGTGGATTTCAGGGATCTCAATAAAGCCTGTCCAAAGGACGATTTCCCAGTACCAGTAACCGAGCTAATGATAGATAACACGTCCACTCACGAGGTTTTCTCCTTTATGGATGGTTCGTCAGGATACAATCAGATAAAGATGCATCCCGAAGACCAGAAGCATACCGCTTTCCGGACCCCTTTGGGTATATTCTGCTACAGGGTTATGCCCTTTGGTCTAAAGAACGCCGGCGCTACCTATCAAAGGGCCATGACAAAAATCTTCGACGACCTCATACATGACATCGTCGAGTGCTATATCGATGACCTTGTAATAAAGAGCATGTCATACGAAGAGCATTTAAAGCATCTGGAGACTGTATTTCAACGCCTTCGGCAATATAATTTGAAGATGAATCCCCTCAAATGCGTGTTTGGAGTCTCCTCGGGTAAATTCCTGGGATTCATCATCCGACATCGAGGTATCGAAATAGATCCATCTAAGATCAAGGCGATCATGGAAATGCCTCCGCCAAGAACCCTCAAACAGTTGCGGTCTCTCCAAGGGAAGGTCGCATACATCCGGCGATTTATCGCCAATCTTTCAGGCAAATGCCGTCCTTACAGCGACCTGATGAAGAAGGGAACTCCATTCGTTTGGGATCACAAATGCCAAGGTGCACTAGACGAGATCAAGCAGTACCTACAGAACCCTCCGGTGTTGGCTGCGCCGGTCAAGGGAAAACCCCTCATTCTTTATACAACCGCCCTCGAAGGTTCCTTAGGCGCATTATGGGCACAAGAGAACGATCAAGGGAAAGAGAGAGCACTCTACTACTTAAGTCGAGTTCTGCTGGGGGCAGAAAACAACTACTCGCCCATTGAAAAACACTGCTTGGCGTTAATCTTCGCGATAACAAAACTCAGACACTATGCGTTGGCGCACAAAGTCCGTCTCATCTCGAAGGTGGACCCTCTTAAATATTTGATGTCGAAGGCTATACTGACGGGTCGACTCGCTAAATGGGCTCTACTCCTGATGGAGTTCTCAATAACGTATCGACCTCTTAAGGCAGTGAAAGGCCAGGCCATTGCCGACTTCCTCGCTGAGCATCCAGTACCTGCCGGTTCTCCTCTGAACTGCGATTTGCCGGACGAACATGCATTCGACGCGATCGGCGGCGGTGATAACCGATGGGAACTCTATTTTGACGGGGCATCTTCCATGAAGAAGCGCAAACAATGTACCCCCATAATCAAATCGGGAGTAGGCCTCATCTTCGTAACCCCACAAGGAGGGATAATGCGCTTTGCTTTCTCCTTAACGGAATCGAGGACGAACAATGAAGCCGAATACGAAGCTTTGATAGTGGACCTCGAGATCGCTATTAACATGGGAATTGAAGACCTCTCTATATACGGGGATTCTCAATTGGTTGTTAGTCAAGTAAATGGTGACTACCAAACGTGCAAACCGGAGTTGGTGAAATACGGCGAAAAGGTGCAACAACTATTGACCCAAATTCCCTCCTACACTTTGGAAAGTATACCACGTGCGGAAAATAGCAAAGCAGACACGTTAGCTAAGCTCGCTAAAGAACTGGCTGATGAGAACCTCGATGACGTCAGAATTGTGGTACAAAGCCGTCGAGTGCTCGCCCCGGCAGAAATATCTCCGGAATTATACGAAGAAAAGGGGGCGACTGAGCAGACGACCCTACAAATAAAAGACCATGAGAAGGCCAAGGACTGGAGGGAAGTCTTCATAGACTACTTTAAGTCCCACCGAATGCCCGAAGAAACGTCCTCAAGACATCAGCTCATGAAACGAGCTCTATTTTTTGCTTTTGTCAACGACACTCTATACAAGAGATCGTTTGATCTCTGTGGCTGAGATGCTTAGGACCTGACGAAGCAGAAAGAGTCGTTCAGGAAGTTCATGACGGACTCTGCGGTTCTCACCAGGCAGGCCCGAAAATGAAATTGAAGATCAAACGGATGGGCTATTATTAGCCCACGATGGTCCAAGACTGCCTCGAGTATGCGAAGCAATGCCACTCGTGCCAGATTCATGGAGACTTTATCCACCAACATCCGAATCCACTACACCCAACGGTGGCTAGCTGGCCATTCGAAATGTGGGGGACTGACATAGTCGGCCCCATCGAGCCAGCATCGTCCCGGGGACATCGTTTCATCCTGGCGACAACTGATTACTTCTCCAAATGGGCAGAAGCAGTACCGCTAAGGGAAGTGAAGACGGAGAATATCATCCACTTCTTCAAGATGCACGTCATCTATCGGTTTGGAACCCCACGGCGGATTATCTCCGATAATGGGTCAGCCTACAGAAGCCATAAGGTTAGCCGCTTCGCGCAGCAGCACAATATAGACTGGAGGTATTCTTCAGTTTACAATCCACGAGCTAACGGTCTGGCCGAGGCCTTCAATAAGAGCTTGACGAAGATCATAAAAAAGACGGTGTCCCGAAATAAGAAAGACTGGCACGAGAGGCTGCAAGAGGCCCTTTGGGCCTATCGAACTACATTCAAGACGGCCACGAACACAACGCCGTACGCGTTGGTATTTGGGATGGAAGCAGTGCTCCCCCTCGAGATAGAGTTACCCTCTCTACGAGTGGCAGTCCACTACGAGCTGACAGACGAAGAAAATGCTCACCTTCGGCTTGAGGAGCTCGATGCCCTCGACGAAACCCGGCTCATAGCGCAACAAAATCTGGAAGCTTATAAAGCAAAGATGACGCGCTCATATGAAAGATTGACCCGACCGAGGACATTCCGCCAAGGCGAACTCGTGTTAGTGGTCAAAAGGCTTATGATCCCCAATCGAGCCAAGCGGGGAAAATTCGAGCCAAACTATGAAGGCCCATACATCATAGATAAGGTCTACCAGGGTGGGGCCTATCTACTCATGGACATGCACGGTGAAAGGACTTTCAGACCAATAAACGGTCGCTTCCTAAAGAGATACTACGCTTAATGAGCCACGGCCTAGGTCAATGATAGATGACGACGACTATGTCCGCTCGCTATCTTCCTAAGCTCGAGCTTTATAAGCGGTAGCCAGCCTTCTCCATGTCGGACCGAAATGTCCTTAAACTAACGACGGACCGAAATGTCCTTAAACTAACGACGGACCGAAACGTCCTTAAACTAACGACGGACCGAAACGTCCTTAAACTACTACCGCAGCATTCTTAGGCTGACAAAAAAAAAAGGAGAAAAAAAAATGAAAAAAAAAACGGTATGTCCATAAGCAAAATGGGCACGGATGAAAACCCGAAAGGGCTCTGTGAGTAAAAACAGCAGGGCTACCGGCGAGTGTTCGTGAAAACCCGAAAGGGCGCGACCTTGTAAAAAAAAGAGAGAAAAAGAATATAAAAAAAAACGGTATGTCCATAAGCAAAATGGGCACGGGCGAAAACCCGAAAGGGCTCCGTGAGTAAAAACAGCAGGGCTACCGGCGAGTGTTTGTGAAAACCCGAAAGGGCGCAACCTCGTTAAGAGACACTTATAGGGTCCTCTCGACCTTGTAAGGAGAAAACACCCGCGTGAGATCCTTACGACTCACAAAGGAGCAACACACTTAGGGATCCCCACGATTCCTAAGGAGAAAATACACTTGCGAGATCCTCATGACTCGTAAGGAGAATTCTCTTATGGGACCCTCACGGCTCATGAGATTTGAAAGTCTTAAGTTACAGAAACCTAAACCTGTTCTTAAGCAAATCCCACACAACCTTCGATACTGCCCTACAAGCGGCTCAATACTGGCCTTTGTATACAATCCACGGGCGCGAATAAACATTTCCCTAACAAAGTCCCACCCGTGACTGGGGATATGTCCATATGGTAAACAACCATTGTAAGTCCTCTCGACTTATAAGGAGAAAATCCTTTTGTAAGATCCTTACGACTTACAGGGGAACATACACTTAGGAATCCTCATGATCCCTAAGGAGAAAACACACCTACGAGATCCTCACGACTTGTAGGGAGAAATACCTTTGTGAGACCCTTACGGCTCATGAAGTCAAAAGCCTTAGTCGACAGGATCCTAACCCTGTTTACTAAGCCACCTTTGTTCAACATCGACAGAGGCAAATGATGATTCGCTCCTGGCAATATCCCAGTTGTAGCGATGCTGATGCCTAAATCGGTATCAAATTCCAAGTCCTTTCATGGCAAATGATGATTCGCTCCTGGCAATATTCCAGTCGTAGCGATGCTGATGCTAAGATTGGCATCAGATTCCAAGTTCCACACTCGCAATATAAAAAAAAATCAGCGAGCCAAAAATGCATATGAAATAGCCGAAATGATGGGGCAACTTGCAACGAAATTAGCAAGTAAAAATGTATGCATATAAAAACAGCCGAAATGATTGGGCAACTCGCAATAAAAAAAAAGCAGCGAGTAAAAATGAAATAAATAGCCGAAATGATTGGGCACCGCGAAAAATAGCCGAAATGATAGGGCAATCGTGACCTTCGCGATATAAAAGCTGAAATGATAGAGCATCACGGGAAAAGAAATAAAATAAAAATAAAATTTATGCCCTACATGTGATGTTACATCAACCCCTGTATACAATCCAGGGACGTAAACAAAAAAGGGAACATACCTCCCCCCAGGTTTCACCAAAGAAAGAAGCTAAATCTCGACGGGTCACAAGCGACCTAGAGATCATCCCAACACTCGTCTCGTAACGACAGACACAACTTCAAGCTAAGCGGAACAGCGGCAACTCCCAGTTCTATGGCTCGGTGGTATACATATCGCCAGCAGTCAAACCTCCATCCCGTGAAATACGGATACAATCAGCGAAATTCCTGGTTACGTGGAACGCGGATAACGTCACTCTTTGACCCCATGGAAAACGTCTAGAGCGGATCCTGGTCCTCGCAGAGCACGGCAGTGAACCCGTGTGAAGCATCCAGAGCGGAGCCTAGTCCTCGCCGAGCACGGCAGTGAACCCGTGTGAAGCATCTAGTGCAAAATTCCTAGTTACGTGGAACGCGGATAACGTCACTCTTTGACCCCGTGGAAAACGTCCAGAGCGGATCCTGGTCCTCACAGAGCACGGCAGTGAACCCGTGTGAAGCATCCAGAGCGGAGCCTAGTCCTCGCCGAGCACGGCAGTGAACCCGTGTGAAGCATCTAGTGCAAAATTCCTGGTTACGTGGAACGCAGATAACGTCACTCTTTGACCCCGTGGAAAACGTCCAGAGCGGATCCTGGTCCTTGCAGAGCACGGCAGTGAACCCGTGTGAAGCATCCAGAGCGGAGCCTAGTCCTCGCCGAGCACGGCAGTGAACCCATGTGAAGCATCTAGTGCAAAATTCCTGGTTACGTGGAACGCAGATAACGTCACTCTTTGACCCTGCGGAAAACGCCCAGAGCGGAGCCTGGTCCTCGCCAAGCACGGCAGTGAACCCGTGTGAAGCATCCAGAGCAAACACCGGAATGTAGAGTCCTTAAAATCCACGGACTATGATGTCCTTAACCTCGACCGTGATGTCTTAAAACTAACGATCAACCACCCCGATTCCCTACGGATTCTGCCTTGGTTTAAAGGTACATCTCTTCACTCCTTTGAAACGTGGCGTTGTAATTCCTCAACGTCTTCAAAGAGGTGACGGGTCCCTGCAACCAAACATCGGACTGTGGAGTCCCTAAATCCACGGACTATGAGGTCCTTAACCTTGACCGCGATGTCTTTAAACTACGATGCCTTGGGAAACCCCTGACTCCGTGAAACACGGACGAGGGCGACCACATCCAGCACTTGCAGGTCCTCACGACCTGTAAGGAAGAAAAACTCTCTTGTGAAGTCCTTATGACTCTCAAGGGACAACCCGCTTAAGAATCCTCACGATTCTTAAGAAGAACTTACACCTATGGGATTCTCTCAACCCATGGGGAGAAAAAACACTTTATGAGACCCTCGTGGCTCATAAAGTGCAAAAGTCTTAGGAAGCAGATCTTAACCCTGAATCCTAAGCTATCGCTGCCCTGCAAGGAGATCAAGATAAACTGTCCGCAAACGCATTCAATGAAAGGGGACACACCATTGAGAAGAAAAATGTATCTTTTATTCATAAACCAAAATGGATATAAATTACAATTCATGAAAGAAACAAAAAAGAAAGATACTCTCATTCATGAGTATGTACAAAAAAAAAAGGGAGAAAAGATACAAGTCCTCAAGCCGGCGGGCGGTGCAATAATTTTACCAGCTCATCGTTTTGTTGCTGAGCCACGGCTTCATGACGCAAGATCTCCAAAAGACGAGCCTCCGCCTGAGCTTGCTGAGCCTGATACGAAGCAAGCCGAGCCTCGAGCTCTTTCTCGGTGGCTTTATGAGCCTCGACCCTCTCACGAGTAAACGTGGCAGCTTTATCGAGAGCCACCACCTCTTTTATGGACCCCTGAAGCACCCGCCAGAGTTCATACGCTTTGTTGGCCTTGGCAGTAAGACTCGCCTGAAGCTCGCTCAGCGCTTTAGAAGCCAGTTCTCTCTCCGAGAATTTACGGCCGAGCCCTTTTTCTCGCACAACAATATGTGCACCACGGGTCGCCCTATCAGGCCATGTAAGCTCACTTTCGTGACCACAGCCTTGGAAATGGGACATACACGCTCAAGATCACATAAATGGGCTTCCGGTCGACAGCAATAATCGAGCTAAAACGCTCTCACATCACCTGGTATGAAAAGCGACGAGAAAATTTCCGATGTTTATCCTATCGAGCATGTGTTCGCAATCATATGAACATCCGAAAAAGAAATAAAATTCGAGGCTTTAATGTGCATGCGACATGATGACAATGTCGATAATTAGAGGAAGTTTTCGTAAAAAGAACACAAAGTTTATTCATGCAAGCGAAAACATACATACGAGTACCAAGCCTACATGGAGGTTCAGCATAAAGCATACAAAAAAAAGGACTAATTTAAATATTCTACGCTAGCGGGAAAAGGTCACCAAACACAGGATCAGTAGCACAAGGGTTAACGAAGCAAAGAACAAAATTCTCCATCTCTCTCTCCGCTCTCTCCAGCACATCGAAGCGACGATTCTCGCGAGGAGTCGCTCCCCATCGATTGGTGCCATGTTCGTCCGCGAAAGCAAACATAATAGCTCGCCGGGCCCTTATTTGGCTCAGCAGGTGAATTGAACGGTCCTTCAAAGCCTGAGTAATTAGGCACGCTTCGTGAAAACCCTCGAGCTTCTCTTCAGCCGCATCAAGCATCGCCAAGGTCATCTCTGCCGGGTGAGGAGGAATGTCCGCAAGCACGGCCGTGAGGATCATCCGGAGCCAGAGGGAACCCATTGGGAGGGGAGACCCCCTACGGATCGAGAGTTCATACATTGCCGAGTCGCATTCATCATCGGTAAGGAGTGGATCCACCAACCGGGCGGCAAAGCGGGGGAGCATCTCCTCGATAGGAACTTCCCATGGCTGTCGACGAGCGTGCGGACGGTTGCAGGCCATGGCACTTAGTTGTCCTCGAATTAAATCGCGTTAAAATGGGAATAAAAGTTCTCTGTGAAGAGAAAAGGAAAGCCATTGCCTCAGATATAAAGGGGTGCATTAAGTGCTGTGCGCGGAAAATCTTGCATGATGAAGCTATTTTCAAGGCCCAAAAAAGGAAAGGCGTCGAAAATCAGGGAGATGGAACTATTTCCAAGGCCCATTTTCTGCATCTGATATTGTGCACTGAAAATATGGCACGGGAAAATTTTATGAACAGCCCCATCAAGGGACCCCACGTGCAGAACACATGAGGCCCAAACTTGATGTACACTAAAAAAAATGGAGTAGCACCCTGCATATTAAGAGCATCAACAACAACAGTAGCAAAATGATAAAATCCCAGAGAAAGGCATGCAAACATGGAAAAACATAATAAAATTTATCATTCATACTTTGAGAAGTTCATACAAAATATAGAGGACACAATTACAACGGTAGAACCTCAGACGCGGGGCATGGATTGAGGAACTCGAACGTAGCTTTGTCCAAGATCTTCCATGCATTTCGAACCGCCCTAGTATGTTTTCTCTCACGATCATAAGCGTCGGGGTCCTCGCGGATGTCCTCTACCCTCCGGTAGGCGGCAAGTATGGCTGATTGCTGAAAAATCTGATGCAGCAGATCAATAAGATTGTCTCGCCTTCTCTTTGAGATCAAGTGCATCAGATACACCGAATGGACTTTATCCTCGGCGGCGTCCAATGTCCTAAGTGGTACACCAGTACAAAATAAAGGGAGTGCTTCCCTGATCGCCAGCACGATTAGCCTCAAAAGAGAAGAGCGACGGGGGAGTAATTGGCCATTATACTCGTAGAAGCGGCCCATGATCTCGGCACACTGAGCGTCAGTGAATTCCTGGTTCTGGCTGCGACCCAACGCGCAAATGTTTCCGTAAGAAATGATCTCGTCAAGATCATACCAATGGTCAGCCATAGTATCTGAAATAAAAAAAATCATGAGGATATAGTGGACAAGCCAATCAAAAAGAACGCTTGTCTAGATGGATAGTGGACTATGGACATTCCCTAGGGGAAAATATCATAACAAGCTTCTTCTTTACTGATTGACTACAGAATGACAACCTAGGGGTAAAGAGACCCTAAGGAGCCTCCATGCGAAGAAACTGAGTTCATCATAGGAATTAAATTCCTTATTAAGATAAGGGAATTAAATACCCAAAAGCATTTTTTCTGTAAACGGAGTTAAACTCCATGGATCATCGTCTAAGCTCTAAGAGATCTACTTTTGAAGGCTAAAATGGTTTCATACTTTGGTTAAAAAGCTCGAAGAAAAATGGGTTCTTTGTTAAAAAATGGGTAAAAACCCTTGTTTTGGATTTAAAATCCAGAGGAACGTGAAAGTTCACTGTTTGTCCAAGAACATTACCTGAGGAAAAGGGTCACTTGAACAGAGTTAAACTCTGAAGATGATTTCAAGACAGAGAACTAAGCTCTGGAAGAAGAGAATTAAATTCTCAAGGGAAAAAAGTTCTCAAAAGAAGGAGATGAGCAAAGTGAAGGCTCTTCGGAAGGGACATGAACATTTATAGGAGGTGATGGAAACGTTTCATCTCCCCAAATCCCTAGAGAAATCCAACGGTCACAAAAGGTGACAGCATTGCACTCACGAGCGAACACGTGAGAACAACGCTGTGGGGGCATTTGTTTCCTGATTTAAAATCAGGAAAGCCCACGGAAGAGGCTTCAGAAAAGGGTCACGTGCTTACAAGTGACCAACAGTCACGTGTTGGCACGTGACATCTAAAAGCATCAGCAAGGCAAATTCAGCTTCCCGACTACATCAAAGAAAAGGGCTTCAGAAAGGGTCACGTGCTCCCACGTGATCTGGGTCACGTGTTGGCACGTGACAATTAAAAGCGGCTTCAAAGGCAAACCGGTTCCCTGATCAAATCAAAGAAAAGGCTTCAGAAGAGGTCACGTGCTCACACGTGACCAGGGGTCACGTGATGGCACGTGACGGTTAAGCAGCAACCAGAAGACAGAGCGCAAAAAGAAAGAAGAAGGCTCGTTCCAAGGGGGTCATGTGCCCACACGTGACCAAGGGTCACGTGGCCACACGTGACCAAGGGTCACGTGGCCACACGTGACCGACTTCAAAGCCCATTTGTTAACAGAATTAAATTCTGAGAAAAGACCTCTCAAATCTTTCCAAAAGCAACCTATTGAATTAAAGATGATTAAATATCATCTATCTATGGGAAAATCTCAAATTTAGAAAGATTTCCTCGTAAAATCTAACCAAAATAACAGAGGAGAATCTCTGGATTTAAAATCCAATGGTGAGTAAAATTCACCTAATAATCCAAAGGTCCAAAACGAATGATGGATACAAATCAAATCTCCTAATGAAAGATCCACCAAAACTAATTGACTCGGCTGCTTCTCCTATAAATAGGAGCCAAGAGACACACAAAAAGATATATGCAGAGGGAAGAAAAGAGAGAGAGCCTTGATACTTTAAAGGAATTTGGATCTTCTGCAAAAGAAAACCCTAGGTAAGAAAGGGAAGGTTTCATTGAAAGAAAAGAGAATTTAATTCTCAACAGAGTTTAACTCTGATATAAAACAGAAGGACATATTTCTTCTCTCTTTGATGGAGGATCTGTAAAGTGCACATCTCCCCTTGAGTTGAGAATTTAATTCTCAATGGGTTGAGATCCTGCCATGCAGATCCAAAGCATAGAGAGGGAATGGAAGCACGAGAATTTAATTCTCACAGAACTATAGGAATTTAATTCCTTCAAAATAAAATTAGGGTTTGACCTTGTGTTATGGGAATTTAATTCCTTCAGAATGAAAAGAATCAGGGTTTAACCCTAGTTAAGAACTTAGTTCTGTTAAAACAACAAGAATTTAATTCCCTTAATCTTATTCCCCAGAATAATTCTCTAACAGAGAGTGGGGGTTTAATTCCTTAAAGCTTTTATTAGGGTTTAACCCTATTCAGTTCTTCACATATATGAGGAATTTAATTCCTACAGAAAATTCGGATTTAAACTCTTCAAAAGGAACTAGGAATTTAATTCCTCTGAAATTATTGTTAGGGTTCAACCCTACGAGGAATTTGATTCCTGGAAGGGATTAACAGATCTTCTAAGCAACTACAGAAAAGCAGGGTCATGTGTCACCACGTGACCCCCCCAAAAGATCTACAGAAAGCCCTTTGAGGCAGTGCATCACGTGCTCCATGTGACCCCCGAAACACAGAAAGAAAAAGAAAAAGAAATAAAGGCCTTGGGCGCTCTCACGTGCTCCCACGTGACCCCTTGGCTGATGCTTTAACAATCAGCGCACTAATCCTCCTCACGTGGCGGCACGTGATGCTCCAAAGAAAATATAAAAAGTGTTTTAACGCTTATTTACAGAACGAAGAAAAGGAGATCTGGCTCCACATTTAGGGCGCCCTCACGTGTCACCACGTGACCCCTAATGAGCATTCTAACAGACAAGAGCGAGGGCCTTCATCACGTGCTCACACGTGATGGCCGCCAGAATTAAAAGAGTTAAACACTGATCTGCAGAATAAAATAAAAGGAATCAGGGCGCTGTCACGTGTCCACACGTGACCCCTCTCTCCTTAGTGTTTAACACTAATCTGAAGACTTTGTCCTCGGTGTTTAACACTGATTTTCTTAGTGTTTAACACTAATTTGGAAAACTCTATTGGCAGTGTTTAACACTGATTTGCTTAGTGTTTAACACTAATTTGGAAACTCTGTTCCCAGTGTTTAACACTGATTATCTTTTAGTGTTTAACACTAACTTGCTAATCTTATTCCTAGTGTTCAACACTGTTGGTCTTTAGTGTTTAACACTAGCTTTAGCCCAATTGGCCAAGTTTGTAAAGGCAAAGACTCTCCTTCAATGGACCAACAGAGGGTCAATATTTCAAACATAATTGGACTTAGCCCAAACTGGCCATAAGTCCTCAAATCATCTTGAACTGAGCACATCTGCTTTTTCAACCAACTCATTGGTTTAGGGTACATCTCTGAACTCCTCTGATATTTGTCGTTGTAATCCTTCAACGTCTTCAGAGAGGTGACGGGTCCCGACAACCACACATCAACACGGACTGTGGGGTCCTTAAACTCATGTACTTATGCGTCCCTAAACCAAGATACGGACTGTGGGGTCCTTAAACCCGCGGACTTATGCGTCCTTAAACTAACGGACTAATGCGTCCTTAAACACGCCCATATGGACTGTGGGGTCCTTAAACCCATGGACTTATGCGTCCTTAAACTACCAATGGACCACCATGTCCCTAAACTGGTATTGGACCACCATGTCCCTAAACTGGAACAATAGAGCCCCAAATGCTCTTTTGTCGGATCTAAACGATCCTGTTTAAGTTGATCTTAGCCTCAAATATGGCTAACGTATCCTTAAACCTTCAGACAGACTTTAGTCCCAAATTGGACTCTAGATCCCCCAATCAACTTTAGCTCAAGGGTACATCTCTGAACTCCTCTGACATTTGTCGTTGTAATCCTTCAACGACGTCAGAGAGGTGATGGGTCCCGACGGCCATACATTTAATGGACCACCATGTCCCTAAACTGGAACAATCGAGCCTCCAAACGCTCTTTTGTCGGATCTAAACGATCCCGTTAAGTTGATCTTAGTCTCAAATTGGACTATCGTATCCTTAACAATCGTTTGAGTTGATCTTAGCCTCAAATATGGCTAACGTATCCTCAAACCAAAACCCCAAACCCAAATCTAAGAAAATACGGATTTGGACTAATCCACGTCCTACGGGCGACGACATAAATCAGTCTCCGTATATAATCCACGGGCAACCACAAACAAAACAAACACCCACAACACGAAGTGACCAGCTGGAGAAGGAGAAAGTTGTTACCGCGATGCGGTAGCGTAATTAACTGCAGGGGCTTGCGCCTGCAGGGAAGAGCGTCTCCACAATCAAAAACCCCTCAAGCGAGGGGGAATCTGACGAAGTCTGCTACATCGGACGCATCCGTTTAAATCTTCGATACATGGTGCCATAAATCAACTTGGCATCTTCGGAGAGGTAGACGGATAGCACCAATTAGCATCTGCCCCGAACCTCAGGCGAGACCGTTCCATGTCTCGGCCGCCGTTCGGAGGGGAACAATTACGAGTACTTAGTGATGCCCTTCGGAGTAACGAATGCGCCGGCAATATTCATGGACTTAATGAACCGAATTTTCTCACCGTTCTTGGACCAGTTTATCGTGGTATTCATTGACGATATTCTGGTTTACTCGAGGAGTTTTGAGGAGCATGCTGAGCATTTGAAGATCGCACTGCAGACGTTGAGACAGGAGAAATTGTATGCGAAGATGAGTAAGTGAAGTTTCTGGGGCATGTTGTGTCGGGCGATGGAATCGCCGTCGATCCCGAAAAGAGTGCAGCGGTTCGAGATTGGCCGATTCCAAGGAATGTTGCTGAGATAAGAAGTTTCCTTGGATTAGCCGGATACTACAGGAGATTTGTAGAGAACTTCGCTCGTCTGGCAGAGCCGTTGACCAAGCTTACGCGTAAGGAGGTACCTTTTGTATGGACGGATAAGTGTGCGTTAGCTTTTGAGACGTTGAAGCGGAAGTTGATAACGGCCCCTATTCTGACCGTGCCAGACAATTCCGGAGGATTGGTGATTCACAGCGACGCATCTGGGAAAGGATTAGAATGTGTTTTGATGCAGCATGGGAAGGTTGTAGCATACGCATCGAGACAATTGAAGACCCATGAGAAGAATTATCCGACTCATGACTTGGAGCTTGCGGCTGTAATCTTCGCTTTGAAGATTTGGAGACACTACCTTTTGGGCAAAAGAGTCGAAGTTTTTACAGATCACAAGAGTTTGAAGTATGTGTTCACTCAGAAGGAGTTGAATATGAGGCAGCGTAGATGGTTGGAGCTGATGGCCGACTACGATCTTGATCTTAAGTACCATCCCGGGAAGGTTAACGTCGTGCCGGATGTGCTTAGTCGGTTACCAGCAATTCAGGTGTTAACTACGCAGAGGGAGATCATTGCAGATTTTCGAAGATTTGACTTGGAGGTTGTGCTACCGTGTTCTACGGGACAGTTGATGCAGTTGCAAGTACAGTCGTCTTTAATTGAGAAAATTAAAGCAGCACAATCGCAGGATCCTAGACTGCAAAAGTTTCGGGAGCAAGTTGAAGCCAGACTATGAACAGATTTATTGATCCACGAAGATGGTTCGTTGAGGTACGGTAGCTGTTTATGTGTGCCAAAGGGTGATGTTCGTGAAGAGCTTATGAAGTAGGCACACAGTTCAGCTTACTCTGTACATCCAGGAGGCACAAAGATGTACCGTGATATTCGACAGCATTTCTGGTGGGAAGGCATGAAACGGGAGATTGCTCGCTTTGTGGCTAAGTGCTTAGTGTGTCAGCAAGTTAAGGCTGAACATCAAAGGGTTGCTGGTTTATTGCAACCACTTCCGATTCCTCAGTGGAAGTAGGAACATATAACCATGGATTTCGTGACGGCTTTACCGCGGAGTCCAAAGGGCAACAATGCAGTATGGGTGATTGTTGATCGGTTGACCAAGGCTGCTCACTTTATTCCTTTCCGGGTTGGTCAATCAACGGAGACTTTGGCAGAGCGGTACATGCAGGAGATTGTAAGATTGCATGGAGTACCGGTGAGCATCGTGTCCGATCGGGACACTCGGTTCTTATCACACTTCTGGAGGAGTTTACAGGTAAGTTTGGGGACTCGATTGAAGTTTAGCACAGCTTATCATCCTCAAACTGATGGTCAGTCGGAGAGAACGATCCAAACTCTTGAAGACATGTTGAGAACATGCATGTTGGACTTCAAGGGTTCGTGGGAGGATCATCTACACTTGGTGGAGTTTTCTTACAACAACAGTTTTCAGACAACTATCCAGATGGCTCCGTTTGAAGCTTTGTATAGTCGTAAATGCCGTTCACCTGTTTGTTAGGATGATGTCGGTGAACGAAGATTATTGGGACCAGATTTGGTTGTACAGACAGTCGAGAAGGTTAACACTATCAGAAAGCATATGAAGGCAGCAAGACCGACAGAAAAGTTGGGCTGACACGTCAAAAAGACCTCTAGAGTTCGTCGTGGGTGATATGGTATTCTTGAAGATATCACCGACTAGAGGGGTGATTCGCTTTGGGAGTCGAGGAAAGCTTAGTCCTCGATTTATTTGACCCTTTGAGGTATTGGAGCGTGTTGGAGAGGTAGCGTACCGGTTGGCGTTACCGCAGTCCTTGGCAGGTGTGCACGATGTGTTTCACGTATCTCAACTACGAAGGTATGTTCGAGATGAAACACACGTCTTGGATCATTCGGAGTTAACGGTACGGGAAGATTTTACTTTTGAGGAGCGACCGATTGGAATCGTGGATCGAAGGAAAAAGGTTCTTAAGTTAAGAACCAGGTTATCCCCCTTATGCTTGTTTCTTGGGATAATCGCTCGCATGGAGAGTCCACTTGGAAACGAGAAGATGAGATCCGGCAGAAGTTTCCTCACCTTTTCCTGTAGTTTTCTATCCTTGTATTCTTGGAATTTCGAGGACGAAATTCTTTTTGTAGTTGGGTATAATTTAACACCCGAACCCAATACTACTAATTTCTGTTACTGTTTGAGCATTAAGTAGTACTCATTTCTTTTATCTTGCTTGTTTGGG
Organism: Agapanthus africanus; assembly: GCA_030015575.1. Classification (NCBI taxonomy): domain Eukaryota; kingdom Viridiplantae; phylum Streptophyta; class Magnoliopsida; order Asparagales; family Amaryllidaceae; genus Agapanthus; species Agapanthus africanus. Next base: position 519,928,852 of record CM057343.1, read on the forward strand.
TCTTACTGTAAAATTTTATCTAGAAAAATCATTTCTGCATATAACAAATTTTAGCATCTAAAATGAAATTAAAAATATCTATCTTGGCCTACTCGACACCCCTAGCCTTGTGGTAGCGTCCGTGCATCGTGTTCTCATCCCGTTCGGTGAAACGGGCGAGTTTGGACAGCTACGCGCGCGTACAGGTGTCCGTCTTGGGGGTATGCTTTTTAATCATAAAACACCTCATTTTAAAATTTGGAACCCGCTTAAAATCATATTATTTAAATTTCAAATTTTTGGACCCAACCCAGACGCATTTAGGAAATGTTTTGTTTAGCGCCAAAATCCCAAATTAATATATATATTAAAACCATCGCATAATCTAATATTAACCAATCTAATACTCTTAACAGAATAAAAATTTCTGAACTGTTAATCTTCTAAATCTTTTAAATTTTTCTTTTTAAAACCTTTGCAATCTTTTGCCCCAGCCAATCAGGGAAAGTTTAATCCCCGTGGGCCCCTCCTTTAACCTCTCTCTCTCTGTTTCTAACCTCTCTCTATCTTTCCCTATCTCTCTCTCTCACATCTCTTTCTCTCTCTCTCTCTCTATCGTTCTATGTCTCTCTCTCTCTCTAGCTTTCTCTCTCTCCTATATATTTATAATTCCCTCCCCTCTCGTCACAAGCAGAAACCCACCGAGAGCCTAACCCTAGCCGCCTTCACCGTCGCCGCCGCAGCCCCGACGCCGGCGCCAATGTCACTGTCGCCCTCGCCTCCTCTCAACCTCGACCCTGTCTTCTCCCCGCGCACCCTGCACGACAGCGGCCACCGGCAGACTTCCCTGCAGTCGCCTGAGACGTCACCGCGACCCCCTGCGCCGCACCTGGCCGTCGCCGACGAACCCCAACCACCTCTAAACACCATGTAAGTGTCTCTCCACCCTTCCTTTCCTCTTCTCTTTTTCCAAAACTGAAAACAGTTGGCTGGGAGTCTCTGCAGATCGCCGGAGACGCCGTCCTCGCCGCCGTCGATCTCGCCGTCGTCGCTAGTGCCCTCTGGACCAGTGAGTATTCCCCCATCATCTTCTTCTCTGGTCATTTCCTTCTTTCCAAGATCTATACCCGTTCGAAACCCTATTTACTGTTTTTGCGCTCGCCGGAATCCGGCCGTGCCGGCGACGTGTCCCGACAATCCAGCAGAGTACTCTGACCCGTGTGGTTCCTTAGTTCGTTGTTTGGGTTCAATCCGTGAACCGTGCGTCCGTCGCGTGTTTCCCCGCCGACGTGACGTTCCGTTTTTTCCCGGTTCGCGACCCGTCGAGGCAAGTACCCCTTGCTACATGCTATACAGTATATTTATATGTGTATTGACACCCTAAACTTATAAAACTTAACTTGGTATAGTCGTTCCCATTTGGTTACAATATGTCATTATATCATTTTACTGTTAACATGGAATTTACAATTTAAACCTACTAATCAAATCTACCTGTTTAATCACATTTTACTGTTTAAGAGATGATAGCACTTACCCATGTAGTTCTGTTACATTCAGACACTCGTATGCATTTAACCTGATATAACTATATTGAACCGTCACCTAAATTATTGCACCGCTAAAGGTGCTCAAACCTGTTAATATAATAACACGGCTGCACTGTATTACTGCACTCTTGTGATTGAATGAAACATGCTTATTATTTAATCCATTGCTTATTTCATGTTGTTAAATACCCTGTTCGATTATATATCTGTTTGTGAGCACACCCACGATATTGTTACATCTGGACTTGACATTGTCACACATGGTATATATTGATACACCTGACATGGTACCGTATGCTGTTGACTTGACCCGATATACCATGACCCGACCTGTTACCTGATCTTGTGTCTAATGCCAACAAACCTGTCCTGTAGTCCTCATGGACCGTTCCTGTTGTCTATCCAGACAAACCTGCTTTTACCTGATCCTGTATTGGCATTAGTTCTTGATTACTGAATACTTGACTTGACTTACACATATAACTTGGGGGTATGGGGAAATCAAAGGTGAAACCTGACTTGTAACTCGACAGTTCACTACCTGTCCTGAGTGTACACATTCCTGTTTTGTGCCTAGCGGCATGTCTCGGTTTTCAGCCGAGAATATTGTGGCCGTGGTCCTGGGTATGTACGGGATACTATCGAGTGTACACATTCCTGTTTTGTGCCTAGCGGCATGTCTCGGCTGCAGCCGAGAATATTATGGCCGTGGTCCCGGGTATGTACGGGATACTATTGAGTTACATCGACGATTCATCAATTGATTTCAAAGACTTTAGACTAAAAAACCTGATAGAACAGTTTGGTACCCACTGCACACTACCCTGCACTGCTTGTTTCACATTATTACTTTATTCATGTTTTATTTTGCATTGCCTGTTACACTGTTCATATTATATTACTGGTTGACATGACGCGCTGACGTCTGAGTTTTGCATGGCCCAGATCCTGTACCACTGTCGCAGTCCGAGCAGGAGTACTTCAGCCAGCAGGCTGAGTTGTGAGTCCTGTGGTGGTTAGTTTTATTTCCTGCATTTATTTTCTGATGTGAGCCCGCATTATGGGACATACCTTTCAGATATTGTATTGGATCATTTGCTTCCGCATTTATTTATCATTGACTCTTGTTATTCTGGATTATGGACATGTTTTTAGATAGTTTTATCTTGTTCTTGATATCTCTACAGCCGTAATGTGACTGTGGATGGATACTTCCTACCCATAGGTAGCATGGTTGGCTATGTCACGTGCCCAAACTAGCGTACTCTGGGAAGCGGGGCGTGACATGGTTCTTTTGGTATCAGAGCCATAGGTTAGTTGGGTTGATTCTTTTGTAGTTGGGTATTGTACCCAATACACGAATCAGAATACCCGTGTTAGGAAACATGTCCTGCCACTTTGCCATTTACCATTCTTGAATCACATTCTTCCTGATTATATCTTTACGATGTGCAAACTTCCTTTGCATATCGACTCGAAAACCTGATTCAAAGAGTTTGACTTCATAAAAAATATAGATGAACATTGCGTTTATAATAAGGTTGTAGGGAGTTGCTCATATTGTACATGGATGATAGTCTTCTGATAGGAAACGATATTCTTATGCTACAATCGATCAAATCTTTCTTGTCACGAAAGTCCTCAATGAAAAACCTGGGTGATAGCTCCTATATTCTGGGAATTAAAATGTATAGAGATAAATCTAAAAGGATGTTGGGATTATCCCGGTATAGGTACAAAGACACCAAACTAAAGAGATTTAGTATGGAAAATTCTAAGCGCGGTAATTTACCTGTTTGTCACGGAATCACCCTCTCCAAAAAGATGTCTTCTACGACTGATGAGGAGAGGGCCCGCATGAATGATATACCCTACGCTTCGGCGGTTGGATCCATCATGTATGCAATGTTGTGTACCAGGCTAGATGTAGATTACGCACTTAGTGTGGTAACTAGGTATCAATCATGAAAGTTCATAGTGCTCTCGCCGCGGCAGCCGTGGCCGATGCCGAACTGAAAAACAAAAATTATCAAGAGAGCACTAGAACCAAATCCCTGGCAATCTTTCCAAACACCAAAACTAGCAAACTAACATACAAGGTTTAGGGAATACGACTTTTGACGCGTGTCCACCCAATCGTGAAAGACCCTTCCAAGCTTCTCGTAGGCCATCGAGAACAAGCTTGAATGGCGACCGCCCTTACCGAAAATGATCCACCCGAAGGAACTGTTCCAAGCTCCAGCTTCACCCAGTGAAACAACCGACGCTCCAAACTCGTTAGAAATGGAGAGTGGGGATGTAGGAATTTTCCACTATAATTTTCTATCTAATTTGAAGCTCAAGTGAGCATACAAAATGAAGGAGGAGGAAGAGGAAGAAACTAGCCATAACAAGAATGTGCTAAGTGTTAGCATGAATGATGAATCTAGAATAGAATGTAGAAACAATAGCTTCATTATTTTTTTACCATACATATAAAATATCATAGCAATTTTGTAATAAATAAATGAAAACCCATTCCACTCTACATGTCTTCAACCATGCTCAAAACCAACTCACCCTCCACCTCATTTCACGAATATTCAAAAATGAATATCCACAAATGAGGTGTCCTCCTTCTCGAAGATATTCCGTAGAAAAACGGAATACAACCCGGTATACGTATCGAAATATATATACGCGTATCCATATAAAAATACAAATAACCAAGAGAGAGAAAATGAATAATGAACAATAATACTAGAAAACATATATTAAATATATATATAAATTATTAAATCAAAACTTGATTTAATAATCCGGCTTAATCCTAAACCGTTAATATTATCAACCGTCCGATTAAAATCCATGTAGCATGTACAGATATTTAATCGGACACCTATATGTACCAACATACGTCATCTAAATCATATCGCATGAACCGGAAAAACTCTCTATATGGGACTCTAAAGACTCGACAATACGCTAGCAGTGATTACTAGAAGGACACCATAATGAAGTTATATCAACTTTCCATCCATACAATATTTTACTTCTGTTGATTATAGCCGTTTAAGGGTATGTAAAAATTAAAATGCCGCTATAATAGGTATACTTAAAGGTTTAAAGGGTCTTCGTCTCTCTCTCTCTCTCTCTCTCTCTCAAACTCTCCCTGCTCTCCTCTCTCATGTGTTCGTCTCCCTCCGCCGCCGACCCTACCGAGCTCCTTCGATTCTTTCTCCTCTCCCCTTTCCCTGCCCTCAACACCTCCCCACCTTCTCCTCCTCTCCTCCTCTATCCTTTCCCTCTTCTCTCACCATCGCCGCCGCCACGATGACGCCACCTTTGCTTCCTCACTCATCCCAAATAACTGCAACCTAACATAAAATGTCCTTTTTAGATCACGGTAAAAAAGTTTGTGATGTTTTTAGAAATATGAAGTAGTTGGTGGGTTTTTTTGAAAATATGAAAGAAATTAATGGCCAAAATCAAAAAAGCCGAAAAAAACTTACTAGCGCTCATTGTCAGCTGATTCCGCTTACAGAAAAAAACTACTATACAAGGGCTTGTATGGTGCAAGCCCTTGTATAGCCCTTGTATGGTGCAAACCCTTCTAGAGTAGTTTTTTCCTCGCTTACACGCTCATTAGTTCTTAAGGTCAAAGGTCTTCATGCTAAACTTCTAAAATAAAACATGACTAGTAATTTCATACATATCACATGGTTGCATCTAAAAATAAAAAAATACATATTTGTAAGGTTTCTTTTTTAGGTAAATTGGAAAAAACACCCGGCCCGTTTTAATCTTGTTTAAAAACCCTAGAGTTTTTGCTCTCGTTAAAAAACCTTTAGGCTGAATCAAAACCCCCTTTAAATCAGTTGTCGGTAATATCTGTCCAGTTGCATGTAATATCTAAGCGGTTGCTGCATGTAATATCTAAGCAGTTGCTGCTTGTAATAGCTAAACAGTTGCAGTTGTCTGTAATATCAAAGCAGTTGTCTGTAATATCAAATCAGTTGGGAGAATACAATGCCTAAATGAAACGCATCCCAACAATTTCAAAAGATTATAGGTTTTTAGACAATTCCCGAGCGGTCCTTTTTTTGGTAAGTGGTCAAAAAGCCCCCGGCCCGCTTTAAACTTTTGTAAGAACATCCGGGCCTTTTGCTCTTGTTAAAAAACCCTGGGCCAAATTAAAGCCCCCTTTATATTGGTTGCATGCATCGGTTCTTTTTACCGAATCAAAAAAAAGTGGGATGTTGTATTTCCAGGATTGGATTTCATACTCGAATAAACCTCGTAACGGTAAGAAAGTATCTAAAAAGTTGCTTGTAATATCTAAAATGCTGTCTGTAATATCTAAACGGTTGTCTATAATATCTAAGTAGTTGGAGGGTACGGCCCATGGTTTTTTAACAAAGATTTTGAGTAGTAGTCACTCCTCAACAATTTTTAAAATATCATGGGGTTTAAGACAACCCGGGTGGGCCATGGGCTTTTTTGACAATTTACCCTTTTTTAGTTTTACTTTATCATTGGACCCAGCTAGTCCATAAAAGCCGATGAAGCTTTACATATATTTTTATATTTGCAAGGCTTAGAAACATGCTAAAAAGGCAAAAAATATGCTTGGAGCTTGCTTGCATAAAAAAGAGTGTACTTGAATTTTCCATTGAATACTTCCATTTGCCATCATCTCCAATCCATTGAATTCATTATCAAAGCAAGTTTGTAGTCTGAAAATTAGGCAATTTTCCAACATAACCTTGATAAATCTTGTCATAAAATTATATCACGATCATATAAAAACTCTTTAATGCAATGAAAACTAAAAGCGCCTAACCCACTCACAAAGTCAAATTGAAGCCACCTAAAGAGAGAAAGAATCCAAAATTTCCAAGATTTTCCAAAGTAACGTATATGTGAGAAACGCAGTCGCTCACCATTCTCCTCGCGTTTTCCCTCCCTTTGTTTCTTCTAAAAATCCCCCACTTCCCTCAAAACATTTTTCTCATATTCCTAAATGGCCCCAAATTCAACTAATTCTCGGCTCAAGAAAACTCCTTTCCCTTCTGCTCTCCTCTCTCTTCTCATCATCTCTCTAGGTACCATCTTGCTCCTCTTGCACTCGCCTCCCTCCACTTCCCCCTTACCTTTCCACACTTCCATCGCTTCCAAGCCATTTTCGGGTGATCTTCGTGGTGCCGAATTCTCGTGGAACTCGCTTTCCTTCCCGTCTGATGGTCCTCCGTCCGTTTCGCTTAAAATTGCTGTGTTTTCCCGTAAATGGCCCGTCTTTTCTGCTCCCGGCGGAATGGAACGTCACGCGTTGACTCTCCATTCTGCGTTGGCTCACCGTGGTCACAGGATTCATGTTTTCACTTCGGCTCCGCCTCCTAATGAAAATGTTGCTACTTTCGATGGTTACCCGAAACTCCACTTCCTAAAAGGCCTACCGGGTCATTGGCGATGCGATGATGCATGGGCATTGTATGAGACCGAGAACCGACGAGAGCCTTTCGATGTTGTCCACTCCGAGAGCGTCGCGCTTCATCATAGGTACAAAAATTTGTTTCAAATCAGAATTTCAATTACACCGATTGTAGAGGAAAGTTTTACCGCAAGATGCTCGTGATGTAATAGAAAGTAAAAATAAATAAATAAATAAAAACAAAAGATGGGACAAGTCATTTTGGGTGTATATTTATGACAGGTTTGCTAGCCAAGTCGCCAACTTGGTAGTCTCATGGCATGGAATTTCATTGGAAGCCCTTCACTCAACCATCTACCAAGACCTCATCCGAGCACCAAACGATCCAATCACACCCGCATTCAACCACACTCTCTCCACTGCCCTCTTCAAAGTCTTAAACGAGATCAGATTCTTCAGAAACTACGCACATCATGTCGCGATAAGCGATAGCACCGGAGAGATGCTGCGCGACGTGTATCAAATCCCAAAGGGGAGAGTTCATGTGATACTGAATGGCGTCGACGAGGAAGAGTTTGGTGTTGATCGGAAGCTCGGAGAAGGGTTTCGATCGGAGATCGGAGTGCCCGAGGACGCGGAGATCGTAATGGGCATCGCCGGACGTTTGGTCAAAGACAAAGGTATGTCCATATTAGCTAATTGTTTGCTCTTATTATCCTTCGATATTTATGACTTTTGCATTTTAGTACCATATATTTTTGTAGCACGTTAATATCCTAATGTATCTTTTTGGTCGGCGTTTTCTACCTCCTGTTTTACCACCATTTCTATATCTGTTTATTCGTAATATCATGTACACAAGCAATTACTGAAACAATTCTCTATGAATAAACCGATACAAAATAAATACGGTGGTAAAAAAACAGAAGATGGCAAAATGCTAAAATATACATTAGGATATCAAAGTGTTGAAAAAAACTATAAGGTATTAAAATGCAGAGGTGATGAAACCTTACAGAATTTTTAGAAAAATCTACCCCTAATTTTTATATCCTGACAAGCAGTCCATGAAAATTGTGTAACAGGACATCCTTTGCTTTTCGAAGCATTCTCCAAGCTAATTGTTGCACATCCTAAAGTTTACTTAGTCATAGCCGGAACAGGGCCTTGGGCACAAAGATACACCGATCTCGCCCCGAATGTGCTCGCACTAGGCGCACTACAGCCATCAAAACTAAAAGCATTCTACAATTCGATCGACATATTCGTGAATCCGACCCTAAGACCACAAGGATTGGATCTGACGCTGATGGAGGCCATGCAATGCGGAAAGCCAATTATGGCCACAAGGTTCCCAAGCATCAAAGGGACTATTGTCGTGGACAAAGAGTTCGGGTTCATGTTCGCACCGAATGTGGAGGAACTGACCGAGACGATGGAGATGGCGGTGGCAGAAGGGAGGAGGCGGTTAGCACAGAGGGGAAGTAAGTGCAGAGAGTATGCAAAAGCAATGTTTACAGCTAAAAGGATGGCATTGGCCTACGAGAGATTGTTCCTTTGTATTAAGAATGAAAGTTATTGTAGATACCCTTTAAGTTTTGATTAAATTCATTTTTGTAAGAATAAATGGATGAGATAAATTAAACTGGATGTTTTAAAGTTTAGACTTTTGGTGGATTACTGCTATAAGAAAGGGAAATGTGGGTAGTGGGGCCTAGATTCTGAGATTCTTGTTCTGCACCTAATCTATTATTCTATTTAATTTCATCTAATAACTTTTGTCTTTATTAGGAACGGTGCATAACATGCGTTAAAAGAATTTTCTTTTCAAAGTTAGCCGGTTCGATTCTGAAAGGAACTGTAATCCAAAGAAGAAAAAATTGACAGTTGGTATCAATTTCATTTCCAATGTGAGAGATCGCAAGTTGATTTCAAAAAAGAAGGAAAAATTGTCTATATTTTTTTATCTTAGTTTTCCTATAAATGGAATCCACATGAAGGCTTTAATACTACTGGATTTAAAATAAAGAATGTAGATATTATACCAAATTATAAAAAAAAACTTCAAAAAAAGGATCTAATACAACATATTATGCGCAACTTTAAACATGAAAAAAAATAAAGAGGAGAGGAAAATGCATTTTCATAAAAAGAATTAAAAACTTAATCTTCTCCGTTGGAGATGGCCGCTTCCATAACCAATTTCATGTTAAAAAAAACATTGTAATATTCAAGCAGTTGTCAGTTTAAAGATCACAGTGCCTAAATTATTGAAATACAACCCTAGGGGGTTTTCAAAATGATTTTGAACAATTGCCCCTTTTCAAAAACTTCAAAAATTATTTTTAGACAACTGCCGAATGGGCGAGAGGGTTTTTGACAATTTACAAATCTTTAACCTGCAATTTGCCTGGGCCCTAATAGGCCTCTCTGGGCCTTCAAAAAGGGCATTTAATATATACTTAGCCTGCATACTTACAGCATCACTGGTTTGATGCTCGCCGATCTTTCTGGTATGCATTTATCTTATCTTCACACACACACCCCCCACACACACACACGGATATCTATGCATATAACAACTAGGTCGATTTGAAGACTTTCATGTGCTGGATCGATGTTTCCGAAATGGATGATTTCTAAACACAAAAATAATTTCATGAATCGGGAACAATAATTCCAAACATGGATCACTTCAAAACAATCTAGTTTTTATGCACATAGATCGTTTCATGTGTAGACACATGGTGTATGGAACATGTCATTGATTCGATGGTTGGATTAGACCATTTTAGAGGAGAACTGATGCCTTCTACAGCGAGCATGAGTTGATAACCCGTTTCCTTACATATACTCAACTTTTCATCTTTTGGATGGTTGCTTAGTAACATTTATGTTGATATACATGATCTAAAACATATATAAAAAAAAATTAAAAAATAATCTCATCTCTTACATGGTTTTTTCGTTTAATCAATTGTTGGGAAAACTACCGATTTTCATAGAATATCATACACCTCCATATCCGCAAGCAAAGAGCTTGAAAATCACAACCACCAAAAAATAAATCTTTACTTACAATATTATTATGTCAATGGCGGAGTTAAAAGTGTGAAGTTAAATTTTGAGACGGCCCCGTGGTTTCCTATGAAGATTTAGATTATGTTTTCTCTTTCTTTATAAATGCTAAATAAATTGTATTTCAACTATTTAAGAAATATAAATCAAGCTTTCTTGTTCGAGGTTACTCACTTAGCCTTCAAATTTTCTTTTTATGAAAGGCAATTGGTGGCTTTTTTGGCCAACAATATACTGTACTCGTATAAGAAAAGAACTAACGAGAGGTCAAATTTGTCACCACATGAGCTAATAATAGCATGGGCTAATAGACGTTGCTCCCTTTTTATAGATGCCCCTGTATAAAGGGAATGGAATAAAGGAAAGCTGTATACAGCGGACCTGATAGATATCTAGGGGTTTGATGCAAGTATGATGATGCCCCCAGCTGTGCACAGCCCAAGCTTTTTGTCCTTAAATTTCATCATACACAGAAGAGAGTCAACAATGAGCTCTGTTGTTGATTAGGAGTCATTATCATCTCCCTGGCATATGATTGTGATGCATGGTATCAATGACAAATGTGGCGGGTCCGGGTTTCACTCAAGATATGGGTAGCGTATGGCAAATCTCCAATGAGTGTGAATGAAATTATCAGCCCTGGTAAAAGCATATATGTCTCCAACTCGATGATGTCTATGCATCCTTTCAGGTGTCTACATCGGCGCACCACACTTTCTGGTCTCATTAATTGCCATATGAAACCATGATCATAATGCTCTCGCACGCGCGTGGAACCACATCTTTGAAATAGAGACCCAAAAAATGTATGCAGAAGAAGAAAACGCAGTTAAGAAGCATGGTATTGAGCTTGAGGTGCTTTGTTCAGATGGTGGTTAGTACATTAGCCTGAACCATGCATGTTTTTAGAATCATACTCAAAATGTAAGGGAAAATGTAGGCGCTGAATGATGAGTTTTACCGTTGAATGTGTGCAGAGGAGACCTTTGGAGACCTCATAAACTTCTAACAAATATATATAGAGAGAGAGAGAGAATAATGGATGAAAGATGTCATAGGAGGGAATTCCCTCCTATGGCGTCAAAAAAATACCCCCTCTCTGGTTTTTTCCGACGATCGGCACCCATCATCTTCATCGTCATCATCTAAGATGTGGATACACCAAATTTCATGTGATTCTACAACATTTTCACCGTTGATTTAGCAATGTAAAAAGTTCTATTGTCGATAAACCGTTAATTTTGAACCCACTAAATCAACGGTGAAAAAGTTGTAGAATCACATGAAATTTGGTATACCCACATCTTAGATGATGACGATGAAGATGGTGGGTGCCGATCGTCGGAAAAAATTAGAGAGGGGGTGTTTTTTCGACGCCATAGGAGGAAATCCCCTCCTATGGCCTCTTTCCTCCATTAATCTCATATATATATATATATATATATATATATATATAAGCATGTGCAATACATGCGGATTCACATTCTCTTAAATACACTACATGACAAAAGTGCTCAAAAGTAACGGGGATTTGGTCACGGCTTAAACCGTGACCAATTTTGAGTAACGGCCTTAAACGAATTGGTCACGGTTTGAACCGTGACCAATTGCATTATGTGACAGGGCCCAATTCCCCTGGCACGATAAAACCCTCCCTCATCCCACATATTACTTCGATCCCCAAATCCCTTCCCCTAAATTTCCCTACCCCTGCCCCCAAAATTTCCATCCAACCCTAAATTTCTCCCGCCGCATGCCTCCCTCCTCGTCCTAGCCGCTGTCAAAGCTCCGTTGTCGAGGCCGTCCCCTCAAAACTCTCCTCCAACTCGTTGAAGCACACCTCCCTCTGCTCGCCGCTGATCGAAGCCCTCAACGGGTAAGTTTAATCTTTTAATTTAGGGTAATTTTAAATTTTTTGCTCCTAAAAATTATAGTTGGGGTTTGTTGTCCTTGTCTCTGCTGTTGTTCTTGTTTTTGTTGCTGTTGTGAATAGGTTAGAGTTTAGGTTTAGGTTAGCTTGGGGGTTAGGAGGCCGGGTTTAGCTAGGGCTAGGGTTAGGGTTGGGTTAGGGGGCCGGGTTAGGGTTAGGGGTAGCTAGAGTTAGTGTTAGGGTTACGGATAAGGTTAAGTGCTAGGGTTAGGGTTCAGGAAAATAGGATATTTTAGTGAAAAATAACAATAGTTAAGGGTATTTTAGTGAATAACAACAATAGTTAAGAGTATTTTAGTGAAATTTGTTGTAATTTAGTTTATTTATGAATATAAATCGTGTAGTTAAATTTTCAAGGTAGTTTAGTGAAAAAACAATATTTAAGGGTATTTTAGCGAAATTCTTAGTAATTTAGTTAATTTAAGGAAGTTTAGTGAAAAAACAAGAATAGTTAAAGGTATTTTAATGTAATTTAGTAATTGGAAGAAATAGATTGCTTAGAGGTGTGCGTGTATGCGTGTGCTTGTGTGCATACACACATATACACATACACACATACACACACAAGCATGCGCATGCACTCTCACACACACAAGCTCGCACGCGCGCACACAGACACACCCTAACCCCAAACCTAAATCCAAAATATTAAACTCGATTAAGAAAACCCTTGACTTTAAAAACTGTATTCTAAACCAAAAACTTTGAAACCTTGAAATTGAAACGTAAACGTAAAAATAATTCAAATTAAAACTTAAACCAAGTGTATGAAACTCGATGAAAATATGAAATTTTCATATTCTCATCGATAATTAATCATATGTGAAAATCAAAACACCACTTAGTTCCCGTCTATCGATTAAGATACGTGCGATATTCATTGTGACATAAAACTATATGAAGGTTGTTAAATATCGGACGGTATCGTTCGGTTTCTAATAACCGTCGCGTAGTTTATGTGACGAGAATTAATATTCAATTGAATGATAACCGATAAATTTGTCCCGTGTGTCAAATTAGGAATGTATAAAGCAGACACCTGCATTCACTTATATTTTTCATTTGTTTCGAGATATTTCGTAGGTATCTTTCCACTGGTTCTCCGTGTATAACGATATATTAGATGCTCATTTCAATATTGTTTGACAGCATTGAAACGATCGTCTTTTCTATTACAGTGTACTCGGAGAACAGCAGAGAGGTGCTGCCGAAATTTTCTTGAAACGGATGAAAACATAAGTGAATGGGTGTGTACTTTATACATTCATAATGGGATAAGTGTCTTACCCCCGACAGCCGCTACTCTCGACATCTAATATAGAACATTTAATATCATCATCTTTCTTGGAAGAAGTATCCAACTCCCTACTTATGAGTATGTACTCTCAGTCCTTGATAATTTTTATAGCTAAATCGTCAACTGAAACTTAAATTAACTAAGTCATCAATTAAACCTGTTATTAACGCTTCTTATTATCCCGTCTATCGCGTATCTGTCAAGAAATTTTAATCCGATGCGTTTTGTCTATAGAAACCTTACTTCGTCCGAGCAGTTCCAATATGGCATTCCCGTACCTCCACGAAAAGAGTTGGATGTACGTCGATACTCTCTCGAGAGTCAACCACTTTTTCATTGATGGTGTTAGTTTTTTCATCGATTTTGCTTATGCACGTCTTGGGTTACCGAAAGAGCACGAAATCTATTGTCCTTACTCTAAGTGTATGAATAAGCGATTGCACAAGAAGTCGAAAGTTGAGTTACACATCGTGAGATACGGTTTCATTGGAGATTACACCACGTGGGAATTTTACAAAGAAAAAGTTGTTGTAACGGGAGACGAGGCATAGGAGCAAGAAATGGAAAACGAATTTATCAAAACGGAAACTGCAGAGTGGCAAGGGATAGTAAAAGAAGAGGAGAAAGAGAAATAGCAGTTTAAAGAAGACGAATCGATCAAAGAAGATGATGTTGTATTCACGCCGATCGATGACATTGATGAGCTTATAAATACCACTGGACTTTCTTATGATACGGAAAGCATTGTACCTCTTTATAATACGGAACACGCCGGACCCTCGTTATTGGAGAAGTATAAGGCTGACTCTAGAATCCCGCTATATCCAAATTGCAAAGGGTTTTCAAAACTGTCTTTTTTCGTATGTATCTTCCAGATCAAATGCAAGAATAGATGGAGTGACCGGTCTTTCACCGATCTCCTAGAACCGCTGAAGGAAGTTTTTCCTGACGGAAATAAAGTGCCACCAAGCTGATACGAGACGCAAAAGATAATCACAAATATCAGCCTGAAGTATCATAAGATACATGCATGTGATAATAATTATGTTTTGTTCCGGAATGAACATTCCACACTCAGTAACTGTCCCGTGTGCGGGACCTGCCGGTTCAAGTCGAAGAAAGACCCTCAGTCCAATGATTTGCCCGTGAAAATTCTTTGTCATTTTCCATTGATACCGAGGCTGCAATGGTTATTTGTTTGTAAAGAGACGGTGTCCGAAATGCAGTGGCACCATAAAACGCCTCATGAAGAGGGAAAAATGTGTCATCCCAGAGATTCAATATCGTGGAAAGTTTTAGATGAAAAACATCTTTCATTCAGCGCAGATCCTCATAACGTGGGGCTGGAAATTGCGAGCGACGGTTTCAGTCTATATAGAATGGTTCGCGGTAGGCGTACTCACAGTACTTGGCCCGTTGTGGTGACCATATATAACCTGCCGCCATGGAGGGCTATGACGCAGTCTTATTTTACGTTGGCGCTTTTAATCAATGGTCCCTCGTCTCCTGAGAAAAATATCGACGTGTATCTTCAACCCTTGATCGATAAGTTAAAATTGCTGTGGGAACCTGGCGTAAGAATCTATGACGCAGATGGTAAATAATTTTTTTAGATGCGGGCTGTTTTGTTGTGGACTATTAATGATTTTCCTGCCTACGGTATGCTGTCGGGGTAGAAAACTCAAGGTAAGCTTACTTGCCCCAGTTGTCATATTCATACGAGCGTCGTTCGCTTGAAGTTTAGCGGGAAAGAGTCGTTTATGGGTCACCGACGTATCTTGCCTATAACTCATAGATCCAGAAAGAATAAAGAATTTTTCAACGACAATACGGAAACCAGTAGGCCTCCTAAATCATTGTCCGCTAATGACATATTGCAACAATGGAGTGGTTATCAGAATATCACATTCGGAAAGAAACAAAATAAAGATGCAATGCTATGCCCAACCGGTTGGAATAAGCTAAGTGGTTTATTTCAACATCCGTATTTGTAACAACCGAGTTCTATTATACCAATTTCAGTTACCGTATGTGTGTCTGTGGTATTTATTTCATTTATCATGTTTCGTTGCAAATGGTAATTTACTATATATTCGACCCGTTTACTTGGGCTCGTTGTTTCCTAATTATAGACTATAACATTTCATATCCTTGTATATAACCATTTAAGTTACTTAAAATAATTTAAAATACGTGTCATGGCCTGCTTGTTACCCCTAACCCTGTGGTAGCGTCCTTGCATCATGTTCTCGTCCCGTTCAGTGAAACGAACATGTTTGGACGACTACGCGCACGTACGTGCGTCCGTTCTTGAGGGTATGCTTTTCTGTTACAAAATCCTTCATTTCAATTTTTGGAACTTGCTAATAATTTTCATATTTCAAATTCAAATTTTTGGACCCGACCCGGGCGCAATTCTGAAATATTTTATATTCCGCCAAATCCTATTTATTTCAAATTTCTTAAAATCAGTTTAAAAATATTTTCCTACGGCTTACAATAAATTTTTTTCCCTAACAAAATTATTTTCTTAACCCAGTAAATCTTTTATATTTTTCCCTAATCTAAATTTTTTCACCTCCCCGAGCCAATCAGAACTCCCCATTCCTTGTCGCTGGGCCCCACACTCTCTCTCTCTCTCTCTCTCTCGCTTCTCTCCTTCTCTCTCTTTCTCGTTCTCTCTCACCTTTCTCTTTCTCTCTCTCTCTCCTCCCTATTCCCTGAGCTAAAATCCAATTTTATCTCTCCTTACTGTTACTCCCTCTCTCTCTCACTTCTCTCGCGCGTATCTCTCTCTCCTCTCGAATCTCTCTCTCTCTCTTCCGTATCTCTCTCTCTCCCCCCCCCCGTAATATATCTCTTCTCTATATTTCTTCAGCAAAAGAACCCATCCCCAGTTAACCCTAGCCGCCGTCTCCCCTCTCGCCGTTGCCCTAGCGTCGACGACGCCCGTGCAAACCTCGTCGCCTCCTCACCCTCGTCACCTCCGCCTCCACTCCCTTCTTCCCGATCACCCTGCACTTGCACCGTGCAGCCTGCGCACCCCTGCATGCATCTGCACCGCCGGGGATCGCCGCCGGTGACTTTTCCCGCGTTCCTGGCCCTTGTGCGACCCCAGGAGTGCCTCTGTTGATCGTCGGAACTCCGTCGATCTCGCCACTGTTGGTCTCGCCGCCACCGTTAGCACCCCCTCTGCAACTCAATCACCGGATTTGACCGCGGCGTCGACGATCCCGACGACCCAGCGAGGACATCTGACCCGTGTGATTCCACTGTTCGTCGTTTGGATTCATTCCGTGTACCGTGCGCGCGTCGCGACTTTTTTTGCCGACGCGTAACGTTCCGTTTACCTCTTCGCGATCCGTCGAGACAAGTTTACTTTTTACATGCTACTTAATTTAATATATATACATTTGATGGCACATTAAACCTGCAGTTTAACTTTAATACTATGATTTCCCTTTTACATGTTCGATGTCACGTTATATCACTTTAGTTTCAAAACTTGAAAACTACCCGTTGCATTTACTTTATTAAACCTATTAACCACGTTTATATTTTAATCATATAATAAATAATTACCTAGCTTATGGTACCCTTTCTATAGTTTACTCTATTGGACACCCGTGTGCACCCTTGACTTGTGTTAGTTATAATGGCATCTATTGAACCTATTATACATATCATTGCATCTCTAGATTATGTAATACATGTTAACATGATTCTAACGTCCATATTCGTATACTGTAGTTAAGTAATGATAACCGGGCCTCGATATAAATTATTCCGTACCTATTTGCATATCATGTTCCAGTTTATTGTTCTGATAGTACCAGTGCTTGTTTTTTTATAACCATGTTTATACTAGTTTGCTTTATGAGCACCCACGTAACATTTTATGCTTCCTGACATGACCTGTTGCACTTCCTACTTGATATGACATGGTACCGTACACTCTTGACATGACCTGACACCTAAATACACTACTTGACTTGACCTAATGTACCATGGCTTTACCCGTTACCTGATCTTGTGTCTAATGCCAACAAACATAACCTGTAGTCCTTACGGACCATTCCTGTTGTCTATCCAGACAAATCTGTGCTTGCCTGATCCTGTGTTAGCATTAGCTCCAGATTACTTGAATACCTGACTTGAACACATATAACTTGGGGGTATGAGGAAATCAATGATGAAACCTGACTTGTAACTCGACAGTTGCTTGCTTATACTGATCAGTTTTAGAGGCTAGGCCCGCCTCGGGATGATGCTACTGACATCATTCGTCTTTACCCTTTCCTTTTAGTGCCTAGCGGCACGTCTCGGTATCAGCCCGAGAGTCTTAGACCGTGGTCCCGGACATGCACGGGATACTATTGAGTTACATCGATGATTCATCAAATTGATTTCAAATACTTGAGACTATTCAACCCAATAGACCAGTTTAGATTACTCACCGTACACTGCCTTCACTGCCTTGATTTATATTGTTGTTACACTTGCTTTACCATTTACGATTATACTTGCTTGTCTTGTTACCTTGTTTATTTTTTATTGCTTGATGACATGACGCGCTGACGTCTGGGTTTGGCAAGGCCCAGATCCTGTACCTTTGCTGCAGTCCGAGCAGGAGTATTTCAGCCAGCAGGCTGAGCAGTGAGGGCTCGGTAGTAGTTAGTTCTTTTACTTTTCAGCATTTTATTCCTGATGTGAGCCCGCATTATGGGACATACATTCCAGTTATATTTTGTATTGGATCTTTTGCTTCCGCATTATTATTCTTGACTTATTTCATTTTGGCTTATGGACATGTATCAGATAGTTTTATTTTTGTTCTTGATATCTCTACAGCCGTAATGTGACTGTGGAAGGACAATTCCTATCCACAGGTAGCATGGTTGGCTATGTCACGTGCCTACTTAGCGTACTCTGGGAAGCGGGGCGTGACATGGTTCTTTTGGTATCAGAGCCATAGGTTAATCGGGTTGATTCTTTTGTAGTTGGGTATTGTACCCAATACACGAATCAGAATACTCGTGTTTAGGAAATATGTCCTACCACCTTGCCGTTTTACCGTTCTTGAATCTATCCTCCTCCTGATTATATCTTTTACGGTGTGCAAACTTCCTTTGCATATCGACTCGAAACCTGATTCCTTGTTATCTCTAGAACTTAGGCGACTTGGGTGGAGTTATGTAATTGTAGCTATGATACCGCGGCATGGTTACAATGCGATACTCTATTTAAGTAACTCGGAGTTCTAGCCTTGATCTACATTTTGAATCTGTTATCATGCTAATCCTTGGGTGTTTTGATTTCAGAAATATGGCAGACAAGAATCTGAAGACGAACCAAAGGCGTGTTGACGAAGCCGCTATGCTTGGAATAATACGTAGGATGTTGGAGAATCAAAAGAGACAGACCGAGCTGATCCAGCAGCAAACTGAATCTTTTCAGGAAGGTTTGCGGGCCGTTCAGCAGTCCGTAAACAATGTTGGGGTCAGACCAGTAGATCGTGTGGGAACCATAGAAGATTTCAGAAGACTGGGTCCGTCTGTCTTTACTGGTTTGGAGGAACCGTTGCCAGCGGAGCAGTGGCTGGTTGACACGGAAAATCTACTCATTGCAGCGCAGATCCCAGACGATAAGAGGGTGGATGTAGTACGCATCCAGTTGGTGGATTACGCCCATGAATGGTGGCTTGTGGAGGAGACCCGCTTGCCCAAACCGATCAAGTGGGCGGATTTTTCAAAGAGTTTCCTGGAGAAATTCTTCCCGCAGACGGCACGGGAGGAAATGGAAGAGAAGTTCATTAGTTTAAAGCAGAACGGTGCACCGGTAGATGTACATGCAGCGGAATGGACGCGGCTCAGTAGATTCGCTGGACCGTTGGTTGCCGATGATGCTGATAGGGCAAAGAGATTCATGCGCAGTTTGGATGTGGACATCCAGAGGCAGATTGTCTCTCTGGATTTGACCACTTTCTCACAGGTACTTACGGCAGCCCGAGAACAGCAGAGCTTATCTGGGAAGACTGGGAGTTCACAGCAGACAGCAGTTACAGTAAGGAAGCCGGCATTTGTGCCGAACCGAGCTCATGGACGCAGAGGTATTCCAGTGGACCGTCGTGGTGTAACACCGATGAAGAATCCTGTTGTTGTTGATCAGAGGAAGCCCGTGATTTGTAGCTATTGCCTTTTACCCGGACATTTGCAAAGGGAATGTTGCAGGATGCGGGGACTTTGTTTGGTTTATGGATCGACGGGTCATACTATTAACTCTTGTCCATCGAAGCTTCGCACAAGGGATGATGTTCAGAAGCCACAGCAGAAACCGTTTCCGGGACAAAAGCAGCTGACTCAAGGACCCAATCAGGCTCGAGCTTTTACCTTGACGGCTGAGGAAGCTAAGGCTTTGGGAGAAGTTGTTTCAGGTATTCTACTTGTTCATGGTTTCCCCGCATTAGCATTATTTGATTCTGGTGCATCCCATTGTTTTATGTCGTCCAAGTTTATTGCTACACACTCGATTGCTTGCATGACCCTGTCTAGTTACTGGGACATACACACTGGGAATGGGAAAATCATATCTAGTAGAGAATGTAAAGATTGTGCAGTTGTTGTTTGCGGATGGGAGCTTTTTGCAGATTTCTTGGTGATTGATACGGGCAGCTATGAAGTCGTCTTGGGAATGGATTTTCTCGGCACTTTCCATGTTCACATTGATTGTAGGGCAAAGAAAGTAATTTTCCAGATTCCCGGACATCCCGAGTTAATCTCTACTGGAGGAAGCAGTTCTGTCGGGTCAGTCGAGTTTAGGGCTAGGCCGACGGCTAATATTCTTGCATCAATGGAGGTTGCTCAAGATGAAACGCCAGCTGTTGTTCGAGATTTCATGGATGTGTTTGAAGACATATCAGGTTTGCCGCCGAGGCGAGACGTGGAGTTCGCGATTGATCTTGTTCCTGGTGCAGCGCCAGTTTCTAACGCGTATTATCCAATGGCACCAGTGGAGTTGGAAGAAGTCAAGAAGCAGGTTGCTGAATTACTCGAGAAGGGTTGGATTCGCAGCAGTAACTCTCCTTGGGAAGCTCCAGTTCTTCTAGTCAAGAAGAAAGATGGCACAAGAAGGATGCACATCGACTATCGAGAATTAAACCGGGTGACTATTAAGAACAAGTATCCGATCCCTCGCATTGGCGAATTATTTGAGCAGCTTAGTGGCGCGAGGGTATTCTCGAAGCTGGATTTGCGATCTGGATATCATCAGGTCCGAGTGAAAGCAGAGAATATTTGCAAGACGGCGTTCCGAACTCGGTATGGACATTACGAGTATTTGGTGATGCCCTTTGGAGTAACGAATGCACCGGCGATATTCATAGACTTGATGAACCGAATCTCTTCACCATTCTTGGACCAGTTTATTGTGGTGTTCATTGACGATATTCTGGTCTATTCGAAGAGTATTGAAGAGCATGCTGAACATTTGAAGATCGCACTGCAGACGCTGAGGCAAGAAAAATTATTTGCAAAGATGAGTAAGTGCGAGTTTTGGCTGGAAGACGTAAAGTTTTTGGGGCATGTCGTGTCTGGAAATGGAATCGCTGTTGATCCCGAAAAGATTACAGCAGTTCGAGATTGGCCGATTCCGAAGAATGTTGCGGAGATAAGAAGCTTTCTTGGACTCGCCGGGTATTATAGAAGATTTGTGGAGAACTTTACTCGTCTGGCGGAGCCGTTGACCAAGCTTACGCGCAAGGAGGTACCATTTGTATGGACGAATAATTGTGCGTCAGCTTTTGAGACGTTGAAGCAGAGATTGATAACCACTCCTATTCTGACCGTGCCAAACAGCTCCGAAGGATTGGTGATTCACAGCGACGCATCTGGGAAAGGATTGGGATGCGTTTTGATGCAGTATGGGAAGGTTATAGCATACGCATCGAGACAGTTGAAGACCCATGAGAAGAATTACCCAACTCATGACTTGGAGCATGCGGCTGTGATCTTCACTTTGAAGATTTGGAGACACTACCTTTTGGGCGAAAGGGTCGAGGTTTTCACTGATTATAAGAGCTTGAAGTATGTGTTCAGCCAGAAGGAGCTTAATATAAGGCAATGTAGGTGGTTGGAGCTAATGGCCGACTACGATCTTGATCTTAAGTACAATCCGGGGAAAGTTAATGTCGTGCCGGATGCGCTCAGTCGATTACCAGCAATTCAGATGTTGACTGCACGGAAAGAACTCATTGAAGACTTTCGAAGATTTGATTTGGAGATTGTGCTACCGCATTCTTCGGGACAGTTGATGCAGCTGCAGGTATGTTCGTCGTTAATCGAGAACATTAAAGCAACGCAATCGCAGGACCCTAGATTGCAAAAGTTTCGAGAACAGGTTGAAGCGAGATTTCGAACAGATTTACTGATCCATGAAGATGGTTCGTTGAGATATGGTAGCCGTTTGTGTGTGCCAAAAAGAGATATTCATGAAGAACTTATGAAAGGGGCGCACAGCTCAGTTTATTCCGTACATCCAGGAGGCATGAAGATGTACCGAGACATACGACAGTATTTCTGGTGGGAAGGAATGAAACGGGAAATTGCTCGATTTGTGGCAAACTGCTTGGTGTGTCAGAAAGTTAAGGCTGAACATCAAAGGGTTGCTGGTTTATTGCAACCACTTCCGATTCCTCAGTGGAAGTGGGAACATATAACTATGGATTTCGTAACAGCTCTACCACGGAGTCCAAAGGGCAACAATGCAGTTTGGGTGATTGTTGATCATTTGACCAAGGCAGCTCATTTCATTCCTTTTCGGGTTAGTCAATCAACAGAAACTTTGGCAGAGCGGTACATGCAGGAGATTGTAAGATTGCATGGAGTACCGGTGAGTATCGTGTCCGACCGTGACACGCGGTTCTTATCACACTTATGGAGGAGCTTACAAGAAAGTTTGGGGACTCGATTGAAGTTTATCACAGCTTATCATCCTCAAACAGATAGCCAGTCGAAGAGAACGATCCAAACTCTTGAAGATATGTTGAGAGCTTGCATGTTGGACTTCAAGGGTTCATGGGAGGACCATCTACATTTAGTGGAGTTTTCTTACAACAACAGTTTCCAGGCAACTATTCAGATGGCTCCATTCGAAGCTTTATATGGTCGCAAGTGTCGTTCCCCTGTTTGTTGGGACGATGTCGGTGAACAAAGATTGTTGGGACCAGATTTGGTTGTGCAGACAGTTGAGAAAGTTAATGCAATTCGGAATCATATAAAAGACAGACAGAAGAGTTGGGCAGATACGTCAAGAAGACCTCTAGAGTTCACCATGGGTGATTTGGTATTCTTGAAGATATCACCGACTAGAGGGGTGATTCGTTTCCGAAGTCGAGGAAAGCTCAGTCCTCGATTCGTTGGACCCTTTGAGATTTTGGAGCGTGTTGGTGAGGCAGCGTATCATTTGGCGTTACCCAGTCCTTGGAGAATGTGCATGACGTGTTTCACGTATCTCAACTCCGTAAGTATGTTCGAGATGAAACACATGTGTTGGATCATTCGGAGCTGACTGTACGAGAAGACTTGACTTTTGAGGAGCGACCGATTGCGATTGTGGATCGAAGGGAAAAGGTTCTTAAGAACAAAGTTATCCCTCTTGTACTTGTTTCTTGGGGTAGTCGCTCGCATGGAGAGTCAATTTGGGAACGAGAAGATGAAATCCGGCAGAAGTTTCCCCATCTTTTCTTATAGTTGATTGATTGTTTATCCTTTCTTGTTTTGGAATTTCGAGGACGAAATTCTTTTTGTAGTTGGGTATAATGTAACAACCGAGTTCTGTTATACCAATTTCAGTTACCGTATGTGTGTCTGTGGTATTTATTTCATTTATCATGTTTCGTTGCAAATGGTAATTTACTATATATCCGACCTGTTTACTTGGGCTCGTTGTTTCTTAATTATAGACTACACTAACATTTCATATCCTTGCATATAACCATTTAAGTTACTTAAAATAATTTAAAATACGTGTCATGGCCTTCTTGTTACCCCTAACTGTCACGACCCGCAGGGTACGGAACATGACCGGCACTTAAGTTACGAAACGTCTCAAGACATCCGTAAAATAAGTAAGCCAAAGCCCAGAAAACAAAACCAATTAAACCAAAGAGTGAAGAGAACCCAATCAATTGAAAGCGAGTTTATCAAATAAGTCATGTAAAACCCTTTTTAAAAACAATACCAATTTTTCCGAAAATTTCGGCAGAGTCTCCTTTGTAAATACTGGCCCCCAAAATGGGTACAACAAAATATATATGAATCCAACAAAATAGGGCATCCCCAAGTGGGAGCTAGCTCTTCGCCACAAAGCGGTCACAAATCCCACGCAATATAAAATGACAACAAGCAAAATAATCATAATGAAGCATAAGAAAAACAGCATGTCGACTCAAGTGAGCTCGACCCCAAAATACAGCATAAAAGTCTACAAATCTCACAGTCTCATCTCTAGGTCAATATACAATAATGCTGGTAGATACAGTAGATGGAGTGTACTAGATACAAAGAATATATAAGGTGGTACAAAAATAATGGTATAACCCACCTAGGAGCAAAACCTCGAGTCCAGGCAAAGGAGGCAAAAGAACAAGTGCGCCCCCGCTACTGTACTGACGGAGCGGACCTGCAAAAGGCTGTGGCACAACGGGGGTGAGTTGCCAACTCGTGAGTAATAAATAACATCTACAAAGGCTATCGTATGCATGCACACAAGCATCCTAGCATCTAAAATACAGGTATGACTGGATGCACTAGCAGGTGTGTATACAACATCAGTGTACTAATATGTATGCAACATGAATATCTGAGGTCTCAATAGGTATATATAAGAAACATCTTATCTCTTTTTGTTTTTGAAACTCTTTTAGAATGCCAGCATAATACTCAAAGAATCGACGAGAATCGGTGTCCAGCAACGACACCTAAAAGCTGTCTCAAATCTCATAAATCCATGTCATGGTGTCTCTGGCCTCAGCCATCAGGCTGACCCATCTCAATACCAATATCTCATCCTCTCGCGGCCCCGATCGGTATCCTCTGGATATCCGCCGTGCCCAATGAAGTCACCGGTAGGTAATCCGCCCCCTGCCAGGCTCATCGTCAGCACCACGAGCTTATTGCCCCGGGGTACCCTACCGGGCCCACCATGTACCCGAGACGGTTCATCTAACTCCTCGAAACGGGTCTCAAAAACCACAACAAACTCATGGTGGACGACACTTACATCACTAGAAAACCGCAATTTACATGTTTTAAAAATATAATAAGTTTAGAAATTTTGCGGCTTTCCCCCGAAATCCAGAAATATCATAAAATCTCAAGAAATCCTCATAAGTGCATATATCAATGATAATGAATGCATATGGTATCAATAATTAAGTTGCGATGTATGATTGATAGATTAGACATGAATAATTAATATGATGAAGTACATGCACATGAATAGCAATTCTACGATTTCATTTTAAGGAATTAAAGCAAATAGCGTACGTTTAAGTATCAATTCTAGTAAAAGGGTTCAATTTAAAGGTTATCTAGTGTGGTGGCATGGCAATTACCAGGGTGTGTGTGTGTAAGCATGAATAGTGCTCGTGCTGCATATAAAAACCCTGGCAATGGTGCAGGTGTCCTATAACATGGCTTCGTATATGTATGTCAATATAGGGAATGAATGTAGCAAATAATCATACAAGTGTTACACCCCTAATTACTAACATTGCTAAGAATCTTTTTAAGGTACTAAACTATCGGGTGACTTGCGCCATCCAACGATAGTCCCCCGTAGATGTTACATCTACTCACCGGAATCCCTGGCTAGCTGTGTCCAATCACCGCTTTCCCCTTTCGTGCCGCGTCTGACGTCTCCGCGACCGAACCTGGAATTTACATCAATACCAAACATAAGGTTACGTATCAAGAACGACGCAAAACCCAAACGAAACTACTAATGTTCACGAGCTAGGTACAACGTGCGCAGGGTGCGCGGAACATACGTGAAAATCGCAAAACTGCCAAAAAACGCCGATTTGGTCGCCCGGCAAAACTAAAACCCGACTACTCGAAAAACCGCACTCACGCATCCTAAACGTTATAGGAGATGCTAAAAATATCCCCAAGGTATCACAAATAATTCACCATTTAATTTTAATAAAAACCTAGTAAGCACAAAACTTGCAATTTTGGTGCATATATCGAAAATTAGCGATAAGGTTATCACAATCCAACACAAATATCCAACCACACAACTAGTTAGCCACAATCACATAAATTCAACTCATTTATCATGCTTCAAAACCCAAATTCCACAACCAACCCTTTCTTGATTTTTCTCAATAGCAATTGCAAATCAAAATCCATACTAGAAAAACTTAACTAACACTAATTTCAAATCCAATAGCAAGTTCACCCCTTAGATTTAGGTTAGCAAAACACTAGATAGCAAAGTAAATTAATTAACCTAATAATGGATTTCTAAACCCTAATTACAACTCAAGCCATGAACTATAAAAAAACTAGACTAGAATTTAGCACAAAATTAACACTTTCAAGTTCTAATTTAGCAAGTTTAGCTACAAATTAACAATTAGATTAGAATTTTCACCTCACATGTTTTGAACCTCTTGCCCTTAGCCTCCAAAGTTGCCACTTTTCTCCAAAGTTTAAACCAATTTGGGCTTGAGAAGGGATATAATAGGGTTTTGTGTTGAATTTGTGAAGAAATTGATGGATTTTTGTTGAATTTTGATGGAATTGTGATGAATTTGGAAGAAAAAAGAGAAAGGGAAATTGGGGACAGCGGTGGGAGGCTCTCGGCCAGAGGATAGGAATGGGAGAAAGTGAGGTGGTGTGGAAAAAATTTCAAAGTCAAACATCTCATATCAATCACCTAAAATCCAAACTCTAATTAATATATAATATTACATTCTTCACATTCATTCACATAGAAGAAGTCAAAAAGAAAAAAAAAAAGGGCTGAAAAACGTGGGCAGCAGCTGAGGTGGGGCCGGCCTAGGGAAGTGGGGGGTGAGTGGGAGTGGATACAAAAGGGTTTTATGCAAAAAGACCCCCCACAAGTTCATATTTGCAAGTTTTAGTTCAAAAAATATATATTTTTGTTTTCCATCATAAAAACTAGTTAAAACTTGAAATAAAATAATAAAAATTTATGTTACAACTAGATTTTAATTAACATGATTTTAAAGCTTAAATTTAGCCCATTTAAATTTGTATTTATCGCTAATTTAATGTATTTTCTTACCGGCTTAAAATAATATTAAAATTTGAAAAATTAGGGAAAATTTTTAAACGACCAGAATTTCATAAGTAACTCATTAGCTACTAAAAACTAAAAATTACCTATCCAAATTAGGTATAATTAGCCCTAAACTGCAAAATAACAAAAAATACGGTTTTCGGAAAAATACCGAATTTTCGCCGAATTTCAGGAAAACACCAAAACGACTTTTCAAGATGCTACAATCTTTCCCCCTTAAAGAAATTCGGTCCCCGAATTTAAAAATATAACTACGCGTACCTTCAAAGAGATGGGGATATTTCTTCCTCATCTCGCCCTCGGTCTCCCAGGTGACCTCCTCGCTGCTCGGGCTACGCCAAAGGACCTTGACGGTTGGTATAATCTTCGATCTCAACTTCTTCATCTACCGATCCAGGATGGCCACCGGCTGCTCTGCAAAAGAAAGGTCGCGCTCTAGCTGGACTGTCGGGTGTTGAATCGCATGCGAAGGGTCGGGAAGGTACTTACGGAGCATCGAAACATGGAAGACGGGGTGAACATCGGGAAAGCTGGGTGGAAGAGCCAAACGATAAGCAACAGCGCCGACACGCTCGAGGATCTCGAAGGGACCTACGAATCTAGGGCTAAGCTTCCCCTTTTGCCCAAAACGCATCACGCCCTTCATCGGAGAGACTTTCAGAAAAACATGGTCGCCAACTGCGAACTCTAATCTGCGACGGCGCCTGTCTGCATAGGATTTCTGTCTGCTCTGAGCTGCCCTCATCCGGTCTCGAATCAACTGTATCTTCGCTGTCGTCTCCTCAACAAGTTGCGGCCCCAAAATGCTGCTCTCGCTGAGCTCTGTCCAACAGACGGGCGATCTGCATCTCCTCCCATACAATGCCTCGAAAGGTGCCATCTGAATAGTATCCTGGAAGCTGTTGTTGTAGGAGAACTCCACTAGAGGTAAATGACGATCCCAGCTACCACCAAAGTCTAAAACGCATGCTCTGAGCATGTCCTCCAGAGTCTGAATGGTCCGCTCTGACTGTCCGTCGGTCTGCGGATGAAATGCTGTGCTGAAGCTCAAACGAGTGCCCAAAGCCTCCTGGAGTCTCTGCCATAGTCGGCTGGTAAACTGAGTGCCTCGATCTGACACGATACAAGTCGGTACGCCATGTAGTCGCACGATCCCGTCAATATAGAGCTGAGCATACTGAGCGAAGCTGAAAGTGGTCTTCACTGGTAGGAAGTGAGCCGCTTTCGTCAATCTATCCACGATTACCCAGATGGAGTCGTACCCTCGGCTGGTCCTGGGTAGACCCACAACGAAGTCCATCGAAATCTGCTCCCATTTCCACTCTGGAATGGGTAACGGCTGTAACTCTCCTGCGGGCCTCTGGTGCTCGGCCTTGACTTGCTGACAAGTCAGGCATCTCGAAACGAACTTCGCAATGTCCCTCTTCATCCCGTCCCACCAGTAGGTCTCTCTCATATCATGGTACATCTTGGTGGAACCGGGGTGGACACTATACACTGATCGGTGTGCCTCCTCAAGAATGTCGCGCCGCAATCCATCAGCATCTGGTACGCACAGTCTAGATCCATATCGTAAAATCCCCTGATCGTCAATCACGAACTCGGAAAATCTGCCATGTCCCATCTGTGCCATGATCTCTGAGCAACGGTCGTCACTGCGCTGTGCCTCATATATACGGTCAAGCAACTGTGGGCATGCACGAACATGCGCGAGCTGTCCCCCTGTCTGAGTGAACTCGAACTCAACTCGGCTGTCGCATAACATCTGCCAATCTGCTGACGACTGCCTCTGCACTGCGCGCAAAAAGGATAGACTACCCCCGGGCCTCCTACTCAACGCATCTGCCACCACATTCGCCTTGCCTAGGTGATAAGATCTCACAGTCGTAGTCTTTCACCAACTCCATCCAACGACGCTGTCTGAGGTTCAGGTCTCGCTGCTGAAATATGTACTTTAAGCTCTTGTGATCGGTGAATATCTGACACGACTCGCCGTATAGATAATGTCGCCAAATCTTCAGTGCAAAGACCACTGCAGCCATCTCCAAATCATGAGTGGGGTAGTTCTGTTCATGCTTCTTCAACTGCCAAGAAGCATAAGCGATCACCCGGCCATGCTGCATCAATACGCATCCTAATCCCACTCGCGAAGCATCACAGTAGACCATAAATCCGCCTGATCCCGAAGGCAAAGATAATACCGGCGCCGTAGTCAAACAAGTCCGTAGCTGCTGAAAACTGCGCTCGCACTCCTCCGTCCAGACGAAAGGAACTCCCTTCCGGGTCAAACCGGTCAAAGGTGCAGCTATACGGGAGAAGTCCTGAACAAAACGCCTGTAGTAGCCTGCCAGGCCTAGAAAACTACGGATCTCAGTAACCGATGTAGGTCGGGGCCACTGCTGAACAGCCTCAATCTTCTTCGGGTCCACACAAATGCCGTCTCTCGTAACCACGTGACCCAAGAATCCGACGCTGTCCAGCCAGAATGCACACTTAGAGAACTTTGCGAACAGCTGGTGCTCCCTCAGAGTCTGTAACGTAATCCGCAAGTGCTGCTCGTGCTCCTCTCTGCTCCGGGAGTACACCAAGATATCGTCGATAAACACAATGATGAACAACTCAAGATACGGCCTGAATGTACGGTTCATCAAATCCATGAATGCTGCTGGGGCGTTGGTGAGACCGAACGACATCACCAAAAACTCGTAGTGGCCATAGCGCGTGCGGAAAGCTGTCCTCGGTATATCCTCCTGTCGAACCCGCAGCTGATGGTATCCTGATCACAAGTCGATCCTCGAAAAATACCCCGCACCCTGAAGCTGGTCGAACAAATCATCAATGCGCGGCAACGGATACCTGTTCCGAACGGTAACTTTGTTCAGCTGGCGGTAGTCGATACATAAGCGCAAACTTCCATCCTTCTTCTTGACAAACAGGACCGGAGCACCCCATGGAGAAACACTAGGTCGAATAAGCCCCTTATCTAACAAATCCTGCAACTGATCCTTCAGCTCTCGAAGCTCTGCCGGGGCCATCCGATAAGGCGGTATAGAAATAGGCCCCGAGCCGGGAATCAAATCAATGCAGAACTCAACATCGCGCTCAGGCGGTAGCCCAGGTAGCTCATCAGGGAAACATCAGGGAACTCACAAACTACCGGGACCCGGTCCAACGGAACCTCTGCAGCTCGAGTATCACAAATACACGCTAAGAATCCCTGGCATCCCTTCCGCAAGAGCTGACCAGCGCGAAGAGACGAAATTAAGCTGGGAAGGGTGACACTGCGGTCTCCCCGAATAACAAGGACTGGCTCTCCCGGAAAGCTAAATATGACTGCCTTCTCACGGCAGTCCACCGAAGCATAACAAGTGGCTAACCAATCCATGCCCAGAAGCACATCAAAGTCCAACATATCGAGGAGAATCAAATCAACCGATGAATCCCTCTCCCCGATACGAACGGAACACAATCGAAACACAAAACGAGCGACAAACAACTCGCCTACCGGAGTAACAACAACAAGCGGATGATCTAACGACGACGACTCACGGCCCAACATCGGTGCAAAGTGTGTAGATACGTACGAATGTGTGGAACCTGGGTCGAATAATACCCGGGCGTCGAAAGAACAAACTGGCAAGGTACCTGTCACAACGGCATTGGATGCCTGCGCATCCTGCGGTGTCAAAGGAAATACTCGGGCCTGTCCTCCACCGATAGCGGGCTGACCTCGACCTCGGCCTCTGCCTCCTCGTCCTCTATGAACAGGACCGCCGCGTCCACGGCCTCTGGGTGCACCTAACTGGCGTGGAGCATCGCCGGTGGTAGGAAGTAGGGCTCTCTGAGGAGGGGGTGGTGATGGTGGTAGGATCACATGCGGAACTGTCGCTGCTCCCTGTCGTCTCGCCGGACAGTCTCTGACAAGATGGTGCAGACTCCCGCACCCAAAACACCCTGGCGACGGCTGCTGCCCCTGGGGATAAGAACCATATAACTGTCCCCACCCAAATCCTCTGCCAGGCCTATCTCTCGGAAAGAATCTGGCGCGCTGCCTCTGAGACGGTACATCGGTGCGAATCCTCTTCGGCACAGAAACGGCCGAAGTCTGTGATATGCGTGGCTCCATCCGCAATGCCGTATCCATAGCAGCTGAATAAGTGTCGTAGTGCTGGGCGCCAATGGCAAGATATAGCTGGGCATCAAGTCCCTGTACGAACCTCTTCACCATCTTCTCTTCGGTATCCACCAAATACTGAGCATATCGGGATAACTGTGTAAACTGGATGTCATACTCAGACACCGTCATCCCGGGTGTCTTGACTAAGGTCTCGAAGCTACGAGCTCTGGGGTCACGAACGCTCTCTGGAAGGAAACGGGCTAGAAAGACCGCTGTAAACTCGACCCAAGTCATAGGCGGCAGACCTGCAGCTCGACCTCTCAAGACTGACTCCCACCATGTCTGCGCGAGACCCTCTAGTCGGAAACTCGCAAGCTCTACCCATCGATCATCCGAACATCTCAGCGAACGGCAGATCCTGGCTAAACTGTCAAGGAACGTCTGTGGGTCCTCCGCTGCCTCGGTGCCGGTGAATACTGGAGGTCTCAGCCTCATGAAATCCTGTAGTGAAACCGGAATGGCCACGGTGGTAGTAGCAGGAGCAGGTATCATGGTCGTCTGTGATGTAGTAGGTACGTCATCCGGCCTCGGTGTACGACTGGCTGCAACTAGGGATCCTACCATCTGACGTAGCTCCTACATGCCTCCCATCATCTGTCGCAACTCCTCCATACCAGTCTCGAGCCTATCCATACGGCCTGGGGAAGGTGGATCGGTCTGTCCCTGCGGCGTAGGTATACCACCCTGCTCAGTCCTAGTCTCGGACGAGCCAGCTCGAATCTCGTCTCTGGCGGCAGCCCTCTGTGCCCTCGTAGCCTTCGGCGGCATAGTGGCTGTCACAGGAAAACGGATAGTAAGAACAGTGCAATAGAATCATAGGATACACGGAATTGAAGAAGGAATTTCAAGCAAGTATCCTAAAGTCACTTAGGCGGAGTACCGTATCGTAAGTATGCCGCGGACATACGCACGCTACGTTACCCTGCTTAAGTCACTTACTCCATCTACCAAGGGTCATCCTACACTCAAAAAGGTAAAATCTATCGCTCTGATACCAACTTTGTCACGACCCGCAGGGTACGGAACATGACCGGCACTTAAGTTACGAAACGTCTCAAGACATCCGTAAAATAAGTGTCACGCCCCGCTTCCCAGAGTACGCAAGATTGGGCACGTGACATAGCCAACCATGCTATCTGTGGGTAGGAAATATCCATCCACAGTTACATTACGGTTGTAGAGATATCAAGAACAAAATAATAAACTAATCTAATACATGTCCAAATCCATAATAACAAGAATCAATAAACAAAGAGTGCGGAAGCAAATGATCCAATACAATAAATAAACAGTACGTCCCATAATGCGGGCTCGCATCTGGAAATGAAATGAAAATAAATAAACTAAACCCTAAGGAACTCACAGTTCAGCCTGCTGGCTGAAGTACTCCTGCTCGGTCGTCGACAGTGGTACGGAATCTGGGCCATGCAAAACCCAGACGTCAGCGCGTCATGACAACAAGTATAGTATAAACATGGTAATAAACAATGCAGGTATGAACATGAATAAAGCAGTACTATGGATTAACAATGCAGAGTAATGTGCAGTGGTGGCTAAACTGTCCTATCAGGTTTCTACTCTATAGTCTTTGAAATCAATTGATGAATCGTCGATGTAACTCAATAGTATCCCGTGCGTGCCCGGGACCACGGTCAAGGTCCTCGGGGCTGAATCCGAGACGTGTCGCTAAGCAGTAATAGGTAGTAGGATGGATGAGTGATGTCAGCATCATCACTCCCGGACTGGCCAAGCCCGTAAGACTGATCAGAACAAGTATCGAACTGTTGAGTTACAAGTCGGTTTCACCTTTGATTTCCCCATACCCCCAAGTTATGTATGTCAGGTCAGGTATTCAATAGTCAAGGACTAATGCCAACACAAAATCAGGTGAAAATAGGTCTGTCTGGATAGACAGCAGGGATGGTCAGGTTTGTCGGCATTAGGCATGAAATCAGGTAACAGGTCAGGTCACGTTTTAACAGGTTGAGTCGATATGTATAGGGTGTCATGTCCGGTGTATCAGTACATGTGTCAGGTGTATCAAGATCGGTCAATATGTAGTGCAATCAAATGTATGCTGATAACAGGTATAGTAACGAATAAGGGACAACAGCAGGAACAGCAAATAACGATATTATTCCATGTAAACACAGTGATGCTTTGTACTCTCTTATTAACAGGTTCAAGCACCCTTGGGGTGCAATAATCACAGTGTAGCGCAATATTAATAACAGCAGGCAATAAATATATAAGTGTGCGACTATTATCCTCTAAATATTAAAATGATTAGCAGGTAGTTGTTATTAAGGTTACGGTGGCAAAATACGATTTAGGTGGCAGTATTATAATATACGTCATATTTCGTCCAATGAGATAAGTAGCAATACTAGTTAATATAGCAAGTTTGTGAGTCAAACATTTAATTAGTTTAACGTAGCATGTAGCAAGAAATCTTGCCTCGACGGTTTCGCAAACCGGAAAGCGCGGATGCAAAGTTAGCGGAAAACACGAGACGGGTGCACGGGCCACGGATCGAGTCCCAACAGCGAACAGCGGGACCACACGGACCAGGGTACTTCGCTGGAGCGTTGGGTCCAAACGACGGCACGGCCGGATTCCGGCAAAATTCATCGGCAACGAAGTTAGCAACATGATATACGTAACAAAGATCAGCGGGGGGGGATCTAGCACAAAAGGAAAGATAAGGATGCTTACATGGAAGAACCAGGGCAACCACTGTTAGTTATATGTATGCCCTAGAGGCCATTACTGTACATAGGATGTATATTGTAGTGGATGCTGGGACATATATAGGGAGGACTTTCTTGCTCGACATGATAGTATGCTATCTGGTTACCCTTTACCTTAACGTGTATGCTGATTGTCTCTCTGTTACATGTTGGTAAAGCCCTTAGGATCTGTACTTGACTACCTGGACTATGATGCGGATCATACTAGTGGGGACATGGTAGTCCATAAGTACATCCTTCAAAGTCCCTAGTCGTGGGTGTATCGAGACGGGGCATCGATATACCAGAGTAGACTAGCGTGTACCTTCTCGACCCATACAGATGGGCGATGGATGATCCCATATCCATTGGTGTTTGACATCAGAGATGATATACGGGTGCTCAGTAGAGACTGGGTACACTGGACGGACTCGCCGAGAACTCCTAGATGGTATTATACCTGACGTCAGATGGCAGTTCTCTGGTGACACTGGTACAGAGTAGTCTGTTGACCCGAGATCGTCATAGAGTCTTGTGTGGTTCCTACTGTGCTTTGATTTCCATCTTACCACGTCCAAGAGGGCGTGCAAAACGATGGTTTTTGGGTACAGTCCCGAGTCACATGGAGGCAATGAGCGATAGGAGGGGATTCGTCTCTCCCGGTATAGGGGGTTGATGTTGCGCTGTGTTCGATTGGCTATAACAGGAAATCCCTGGCCAGGGTTGCTGAGATTTACTGGTAAGTGTTACCAGTAGTTTCTCGAACAGTTATAGACCTCATATCGACACGTCTTATTGAGCTATTGGGGTCTGACGTTTACCACCCCTAGGCGAGATATGCGACATATCAGACGATCAGACCGGACTGTACGGTAGTGTTACTGGTCGGATTCACTGGAGTGTGAGCGGGCTTGCTCGTCGATCTTCAGATCGCTCAATACCCGGGTGGCCGTTACGTTTAGCAGACCGCTTGCGGCTTGTGGATGCTTGATATGATCATCATCTGCTGCCGGCGTATTGACGAGTCTTTAGAGTCCTACACAGAGGTTTCCTGGCTCAAGCGAAACGAAATAGGAGCGCATATGAGATATGTGCGGGACCGAGAATAATGCGTGTATGTGATACCGTATTCTATTCTCGCGATAAATATATCGAATGGTTGTATGCGATATAACCTAGTTATCGATTCAAGCGTTGATTCGATAAGCCGATATATTGTATACTAGTCGGTTGTGTGCGACATAACCGGGTCATTGGATCAAGTGTTGATTTAATGATTTAATGCATAATTATATATTTGATATGTTACTTTGCACTAACTAGTATTGGTTCACTTTAAACGGATTTTCTCACTTGGTTTGTGCACATTGTATATGTGATATACTTTTGTACACTTGATTGTATCATGTTTGATGATACATGTTTAACTATAGTTAAGTGTAATGAATTAAGCCATGGTTAATCTAATGATTAGGGTTTTCTTTTTATTACTTATTTATTTATTTATTTATTAAGATTAGATAAGAAAAGAATGGTTGCTAATTTTGGAGTTTAGTTGAAACTTCATGAAGCTTTGACTTTGTAACCATTCTTGTCTTTATCTTAAACCCTAACCATTAAACTAACCTTAGTTAATTCTCTACACTTGACCATGGTTCTAATATGATAAGTATTCATATTCTTTTCATTTTCTAATGAACTAATCTTATCATCTTTCTTCTTCTTCTTCCTTGAACTTGAAGAAGAAAGCTTACCTCATCAATGGTGATTGATGAATTAGAGTGAGAAATCCAATTCTAAAGTTAACCCAACTCCTATTTCTTCATCCTCTACCTCTTGCCAAGTAGTAGAGTGTGTTTACTTCACAAGTTTCATGACTTGGTGAAGTGAGAGCTTGATCTTGCGATGCTTCGACGTAGATCATCTTCGGCATGGACATCGACGACCTAGCTTGCCCATTCTCCGACGAAGCCGACTCTAGAGCCCGGATTTGATTTGGACAGCGGAGACGACCTCGTTGCAGAGCCGTGGAGGTGGAGGACCGGATCTACAAAGGTTGTATTTCCGTTAAACTTTTAGTTAAGTGTTAACTAGTTAGTTGTTCGCCTAGACATCTAGTTGTCGATCCGTAGTTTAGGGTTTGTAGGCACCATATTTTTTTTAAATTGCCATGGTTGATGGCTTGGGAGACCTCACTAGTGTGCCTAGGAACCCTACAGTGGTATCAGAGACTAGCTAGAGCCTTAGGCGATGCGGAGACGGAGTTTGAAGTCCGATCGAACCGAAACCCAAACCTTAGAATGCTTTCTGTACATTTTTGAAATTCGTGGATTTTTGCAAATTAAAAATATGCAGAAAAACAAGCAGGTAAATCTAAGAATTACGATGCAAAAATTACCTAATGATCCCTCAAAAGTGCGGCGGAACCGCGGCATTAGCGTGCTAATGCGGCCCTTCCGCCGCCGTTTTGTCTTATTAGACACTCAATTTTGCACAGTAACTCCTATTTTTCAGTGCTGGTTTTCCTGGGAATTTTTAATATGAAATAAAGAGTTGAGTATTTTGGGTTGTATTGGGAGTTCATACATTCGATCGGATTGTCAAACTTTGTCTATGTGTCGTTCCGGATAATTTTTTGAATATGTTAAAAAGTTCGACCGGATATAAATACCCAATTTTTCCCCTGTCGGGAAATTTCCAAGTGTTGGATTTTTCTGAAGTTTAACGACGTTCTAAGTAGTGCAAGTAACGCGATGGTCCCTCTAGAAGACACAAACCTTAACTCGATTATGTGACCGTCTTGAACTGCCCTTTGAACCTTCGGGTTTGGGGCAGTACGGCGTGCCACATGTGAGGCGTTGGCTTGACCCTTCTACGGCTGGACCGTTGGTACTGAGGTATGAACTGAATGTTGTTAGACTAGTTTCATGTGTTGATCTGTATCGGGAAAACTTGGGTGTTAGAATGTTCGATCGGAAAGTTTAACATTTTCTATTTATCTGGAATGGGATACAATAATTGGAATTCACAAAAGTTATGTGATAACTAAATGAATGTTATAAACGTAGCAGTTTAGTCTCACTTGATCGGTTGCCACGGAATTTTGATGTGATCAAAAGTCCGTTGCAATCACGTAGCGTACGCGGATACTCGCCGGGTAAACTTAATAGACAGCTTCACTCCATAGCCCCGACCAAGTGACTGTAGGAGAACTCCGTCGCCGAAAGCATCCGTTCGGGTGCTCGCGGTAGCGGTGTTCCGCCTTGGTGCACTTCGTCGACGGTATCGGGGGTGCAGCTGTCTACTGAAGTTTGCAACGAGCATTCGATCAAAATGTCGGGAATCTTGTTGAATTGCCCGACTTGATATTGAAAAGTGTTTTTGATAATGAGACTAAAATGCGGGGTTTATAATTGTTAGGCATGCGATGTCTAAGTAATTCATTTGGTCAGGCATGCGATGTCTGAGGTGGTTGCGGATTCCAACTGTTGTAGTTTTACACTTTCTTTTCTGTGACCGTAAGTGTAATATGTGATATCGCCGGTTTCGTTGCTATATGTCAACGACAATTGGGATGGACATATTTACTTACGTTGATGACATGTGATGTTATGTGTTGCTAGATATGTTATATTGGATCGTCGTGTTTGAATAGCCGGGGGTTTTTATGTGAGATGAGTGTTTTTCATTTTCATTCATGTAAAAACTTGTATGTAATATTCTTTTATTTGGGGCACTTCCAGGTTGCGGAAGTTGTCACCGTTTGTATATTATTTACTTTTCCGCACTAGGATAGACCCAAGGAGGGGAGCACAAGTAACCGGGTTCTGGAGTCCAGTGGGAGACCAACTCGAGGAGTCGAGTCCGGGTCTCCTAACTCCAAAATTGGTAGGGTTGCTTGCCGCTCTCGTAGGGGTCTAGGGGTGTGGGTTTGGCTATTCATCACGACCGTGGAATCCGTGTTTTATACTGGCTCGTATTGAAAACACGGACGTCCTAGTATATCCAATATTTCATATGTTTCTTCTGCTGCGTTATCTGTGATGTGATCATGTGATGTTCTGTGATAGATACAGTATATAGTACATATGATATATTATATAGGCATTACTTATGTTTTACACCCGCGCTAGCCCTGCCCTGCTCTGTCGTTAGTTACCTAACCTAACGGTGCACGAGGGGACATCGAGGCGAATGCGGATGGCATAAGTGT
Source organism: Agapanthus africanus (assembly GCA_030015575.1). Taxonomy (NCBI): domain Eukaryota; kingdom Viridiplantae; phylum Streptophyta; class Magnoliopsida; order Asparagales; family Amaryllidaceae; genus Agapanthus; species Agapanthus africanus. Next base: position 519,966,541 of record CM057343.1, read on the forward strand.
ACGTCATATCTATCTGTGATGTTTAGGTACTTAAATGATGGGACTTCATTAATGTGATTAATGAAATAAAAGAAACCTAAGATGTTATAGAATCGAATTTCAAAATAAAACAAGTAGCTATAGTTCTTGCTTTGCATAGCGGTATATGAGATATATCCTGCACCTTATTCGATGAGGAAAGGACCGAGATCCCTTCACCGGGAGTGACTCCTTTAGCAATAACTAGCAGATGCTACACACTCGGTTTGTCTTTTGATTGCTTTTAAGTGTTTTTGCTTTGCATAGCGGTATATAAGATATATCCTGCACCTCATTCGACGAGGAAAGGACCGACGATCCCTTCACCGGGAGTGACTCCTTTAGCAAAACTGGAAAAGCCTCAAAAGCACTCCATTTTAAAATCATTTGATTCTACAACGATATCAAGTTCATTACGCAATAGGTTTTCATAAAAACCTGTCGTAGCCCTCCGTCATTTCAGATAAGTGCTGTTTAGTATTCGTGCTACGTTTGTTGACCTCCGTCAAGGCGTAGTGTGCGGTAGCTAACTAGTATTTATCTGCTTATGCATATGATGCAGATTGGATTAGGGTAGTCGTGTGGCCTTGTTGACCTCCGTCAAGGGTCGTGCGGGTGGGTTTAATTCGATCAAGAAATGACGGGTTGAACTTGACTAGTAGCCTATGGTTTGTTGACCTCCGTCAAGGTCATAGGGTGCTAGGGGCAAAATATTATCGGGAATTTCAAGTGTTGAGATTTGCAATGAGATTGCATACCTTCTATGAGATAGTTGGATCCCGATACCCGCTGCGAGTAAGTGTTACTCCTGGGAGAGTTTTATACATTACAATTAGCCGATCAAGTAGGTGTCTAGAAAGGTGTCAACGGGGTTACGCCTCTGGGAAAACGAGGTTTACAGTAATTAGGTTCGTGCGAAAGCACGGGGGACCTCCCTCAAAGTACCGACACTGGCCTGGCTGAAAGATTGGCGAACTTGTAGTGTGTAATTAATCCCGGCTAGTCTTTCCTTTTAGGGTTTGAAGGAAGATTTGATAAAAAGCAGTGGGAGCCATCCTGATTAGATAAAATAATAACCAATCTATTCTTGCAGAGCGCACGCTGAGTGTTTTCTTCTCTCTCTCTCCAGGTAGCGACCATATCACGCCTTAATCAAGATAATAATACGGATTATTGACCGAACCCGCTTGTTATACTGAGCTGGGGAACGTTGGTCCCGCTCCAACTTATAAATGTTATAAGACAGAGCAGGAAATTGGGGAATACCAGATTTCCCGTGCCGCCCAAACGAAGAAAGTGCATGCTGATGCATCATCTTCGGGTGTGTTCATTATACAGAACTGTTTCTCAGTATCCTTTACGTCCTGAGTATATGATACCGGATCAGGATCCCAGATATGTAATCTGTTACATAGGGCTACAGAAAGGTAGAGAACTGAGAACGGGTGATAAGTTTCATGAGGCAGAAAACGGGGCAAGAGTTGCAGCCAAGTCTGTCGGTCACTGTCACCCTGTATTACCGATACATTGATTCTGAACGAATGTTGTTAGATACCGAACCTGATATACAAAATCATATCAGTCTCTTTATTAGTAAAGAAAGGATAAAATTTTGTATTGTTGGATAATACTTTGAACATTTCCTATATCAAAAGTTGATCGTTTCAGGCACGTTATCTAAAAGCATTAATGTTCTAAATCAAACCACAGTTTTTTTGTATACAGAACACACACAAGAGGAAGAGTTCAGAAATGAACGAATCCTTCTTGAGGTATTGTAGACTAGGTCAGATCAATGTGACCCGACTAGCTAGAGTTACATATAGATGCATATTTAAATCAGTTTGAATTTACATCTTGTGAAACTCGCCAGTCATGTCACAAAGATAAGATGACCATAGCTCTGTTTATTGGAAACAGAGAAAGAGTTAGTGAACTCTTGGGATGATACATGTTGATGTATGTAAAGGTCCCCTGTCTACACATGCCAGGACTGGTTCTTTGTACTTCATTACATTCTCTGATAATCTCTTTAGATTCAGACATATGTTCCTGTTGAAACACAAGTCCGAACCTTTTGAGATATTCACAGAATATAAGTTAGAAGTAGAGAACCAAAATACGGGTATAAGTATTATGTCCTTTGATGTGATCAAGGAGGAGAATACTTGAGCACGGAAATCCTGGACTATTCTAAAGGAGAATGAGATTCTCTCTCAGCATTACTCCTCCGTATACACCATAGCACGATGGTATATCGGGGCGGAGCAATCTCACCCTATATGATAAGGTGTGCTCTATGATGAGTACTACTGAGTTACCTATTTCCTTTTTGGGAGTTATGCACTTGAGAAGCTGCATACCTATTGAATAGGGTTCGAATCAAATCAGTTGCCTACCACTCCATATGAGATATGGAAAGGGAAGAGCCCATGTCTTAAGCTAGTTAAGATTTGGGATTGTCCGGCCTATGTCTGAAAGCAAAATCCGGACAAGCTCGAGGCAAGGTCTGTTATGTAAAACTGGAAGTGTTCCAGCTATACAAACTACAGCAGATGATTTGGTACGACCAGAGGATTCAGTAGCAACCAACGAACCTCAGCCTCTCCGCCAATCTAGTAGGGTTCCTCACCCACCTGAGAGCTACTTCGGTTTCTCTATGACAGTGGGAGCGATGATTACATCATGAGATGATGACCCAACTAGTTTCGAGAGGCCATCAGGAGTGAGACTCTGTGAGAATGGCTGGATGTTTAGCGATCTGAGATGGAATCCTTATACACCGACAAAGTATGGACTTTAGTTGCTATATCTGAAGGGTTAAATCCCCATCAGGAGCAAGTATATCTTGAGAAGATTACTTGGTGTACATGGAAAGGTTGAGACTTTCAAAGCTAGACTTGTTAAAAGTGTGCATCATTGACCAGGTGTGGATAATGATGAAACCTTTTTTCAAGTAGCTATGCTTAAGTCCATCCAGATCCTACTTGTCACGGCTACATACCATGACTACGATATCTGGTGGTTGGGTGTCATGACTGCTTTTCTAAATGATGTTTTAGAAGAGTGCGTCTATAAGTACACAGCCAGAGGGCTTCGTAAACAGTGGGAGCAGCGGAAACGTGTACAAGATGCTTTATATGATAAAGCAGGCATCGCGGAGTTGGAACATCTGTTTTGATGAATTAGTCAAAGAAGTTGACATCATCAAAATGGTAGATGAACCTTGTATAAACAAGAAGGTAGTAGGGAGTATGGTGACGATCCTCGTAGAGTACGTGGATGACATACTCTTGATAAGGAAAGAGTTTCCTATGCTACGCTCGGTCAATCTCCGCTTATCACTAGAATTCTCCATATAGGATCAAAGTGATACCTACTAAATCCTGGATTTTGGATCTATGAGATAGATTTAATTGGATGTTAGGATTCTCACTAGTTGTAGTGAGATGGTATCAATCGATCCTGGGGAGAATCACTGGAAGTGTTCCAGGGTGATAAAGACGACTGAATGTCAGTCACAGGCATTGTCTTTACCCTCAGTAAAGGGACGGTATGTTGGAAGAGTTCCAAGCTAGATACCGTGACATACTAGACGATAAAGGCAGGATACATTGCTACTTAAGATGCTACCAAAGAGGCTGTTTGGGTGTATATTGGTTCATGAGATGAACTATGTTCCTTCCATTGTGTGACAATGGAGTTGTGGCTTATGCCAAGGAACGTCGGTCCCATCAGTGATCCAGACATATTCTAAGGCAGTATCACTTGATCATGGAGATGGTTGATCTCCAGGGTGATCGAGGTTAGGAGAGTAGACTCAGAGGACAACACAGCGGATCCACTCACAAAGGCCTGTTCCCAGAGAGAGACACTTTTATGGGATGGTTGAGTATGAGATACTGCAACCACTGCTACAGATGGCCCTAGTGCAAGTGGGAGATTGTTAGTTATATGTATGCCCTAGAGGCCATTACTGTACATAGGATGTATATTGTAGTGGATGCTGGGACATATATAGGGAGGACTTTCTTGCTCGACATGATAGTATGCTATCTGGTTACCCTTTACCTTAACGTGTATGCTGATTGTCTCTCTGTTACATGTTGGTAAAGCCCTTAGGATCTATACTTGACTACCTGGACTATGATGCGGATCATACTAGTGGGGACATGGTAGTCCATAAGTACATCCTTCAAAGTCCCTAGTCGTGGGTGTATCGAGACGGGGCATCGATATACCAGAGTAGACTAGCGTGTACCTTCTCGACCCATACAGATGGGCGATGGATGATCCCATATCCATTGGTGTTTGACATCAGAGATGATATACGGGTGCTCAGTAGAGACTGGGTACACTGGACGGACTCGCCGAGAACTCCTAGATGGTATTATACCTGACGTCAGATGGCAGTTCTCTGGTGACACTGGTACAGAGTAGTCTGTTGACCCGAGATCGTCATAGAGTCTTGTGTGGTTCCCACTGTGCTTTGATTTCCATCTTACCACGTCCAAGAGGGCGTGCAAAACGGTGGTTTTTGGGTACAGTCCCGAGTCACATGGAGGCAATGAGCGATAGGAGGGGATTCGTCTCTCCCGGTATAGGGGGTTGATGTTGCGCTGTGTTCGATTGGCTATAACAGGAAATCCCTGGCCAGGGTTGCTGAGATTTACTGGTAAGTGTTACCAGTAGTTTCTCGAACAGTTATAGACCTCATATCGACACGTCTTATTGAGCTATTGGGGTCTGACGTTTACCACCCCTAGGCGAGATATGCGACATATCAGACGATCAGACCGGACAGTACGGTTGTGTTACTGGTCAGATTCACTGGAGTGTGAGCGGGCTTGCTCGTCGATCTTCAGATCGCTCAATACCCGGGTGGCCGTTACGTTTAGCAGACCGCTTGCGGCTTGTGGATGCTTGATATGATCATCATCTGCTGCCGGCGTATTGACGAGTCTTTAGAGTCCTACACAGAGGTTTCCTGGCTCAAGCGAAACGAAATAGGAGCGCATATGAGATATGTGCAGGACCGAGAATAATGCGTGTATGTGATACCGTATTCTATTCTCGCGATAAATATATCGAATGGTTGTATGCGATATAACCTAGTTATCGATTCAAGCGTTGATTCGATAAGCCGATATATTGTATACTAGTCGGTTGTGTGCGACATAACCGGGTCATTGGATCAAGTGTTGATTTAATGATTTAATGCATAATTATATATTTGATATGTTACTTTGCACTAACTAGTATTAGTTCACTTTAAACGGATTTTCTCACTTGGTTTGTGCACATTGTATATGTGATATACTTTTGTACACTTGATTGTATCATGTTTGATGATACATGTTTAACTATAGTTAAGTGTAATGAATTAAGCCATGGTTAATCTAATGATTAGGGTTTTCTTTTTATTACTTATTTATTTATTTATTTATTAAGATTAGATAAGAAAAGAATGGTTGCTAATTTTGGAGTTTAGTTGAAACTTCATGAAGCTTTGACTTTGTAACCATTCTTGTCTTTATCTTAAACCCTAACCATTAAACTAACCTTAGTTAATTCTCTACACTTGACCATGGTTCTAATATGATAAGTATTCATATTCTTTTCATTTTCTAATGAACTAATCTTATCATCTTTCTTCTTCTTCTTCCTTGAACTTGAAGAAGAAAGCTTACCTCATCAATGGTGATTGATGAATTAGAGTGAGAAATCCAATTCTAAAGTTAACCCAACTCCTATTTCTTCATCCTCTACCTCTTGCCAAGTAGTAGAGTGTGTTTACTTCACAAGTTTCATGACTTGGTGAAGTGAGAGCTTGATCTTGCGATGCTTCGACGTAGATCATCTTCGGCATGGACATCGACGACCTAGCTTGCCCATTCTCCGACGAAGCCGACTCTAGAGCCCGGATTTGATTTGGACAGCGGAGACGACCTCGTTGCAGAGCCGTGGAGGTGGAGGACCGGATCTACAAAGGTTGTATTTCCGTTAAACTTTTAGTTAAGTGTTAACTAGTTAGTTGTTCGCCTAGACATCTAGTTGTCGATCCGTAGTTTAGGGTTTGTAGGCACCATATTTTTTTTAAATTGCCATGGTTGATGGCTTGGGAGACCTCACTAGTGTGCCTAGGAACCCTACAACCACGACGGGCTCGACGGCGATGGGGCGCCGGCGGCGATGAACAGTGGGCGCGACAAGGGCTGACTTGGAGGGATCGGGTGATGCAGCGATGATGGGGAGGTACTGGCCTGGTCTGGGTTGCAGGAGGAAGAGGAGGTGGCTGTCGGTGTTCTTGCGACGACGAGGGGATCGACGGCGACCCTTTTCCGGCGAACCAGAGGGTAGGTGATGGGGTTTTGGGCTCGGGTTGTTGGTGGTCCGGCGAGGGGAGGAGGAAGACGACGACGAGGTCGGGACGAGGGTGAAGGGAGGAGGATTCGGGTGTCGTCGGCGATGGGAGGCTGCGGCGACGGCGAGGTCTGGGTGCAGGAGGTGGCGTCGGGGTTGGGTCGCGGGCTCTGTAGGAGGGAGGAGAGGAGGTAGGGAGGGTGCGGCTAAGCTGAGGATGCGAGTACGGTGATGGCGAGGTCGCGGGGAGGTCGACGGCGATGTCCGGAGGTGGCTAGGGTTAGGGTTTGGGGTTCTCGCGATGGGTTTCTCGTGGGGACGGGGACGAGGACGAGGCGGGATCTTTAAACAGATAGAGAGAGAGAGATTGTTAAGGAGAGAGAGAGGAAAAGATTTGATAGAGAGAGAGAGATTGTTGGATGAGAGAGAGAGAGAGAGAGACGGAGAGAGAGAGAGAGGGTGGATGGGGCCCACGAGGGATTTAAATCCCTCGTGATTGGCTGGAGGGTTAAATTTGTAGGTTAAAAGAAAATCTAAAGAAAGGTTTTAACGTTAAACAGTAACGGAATTATATATATTATAGTTTTAAATATATTTAATCAAACGGGTATCTTTGGCGCTAAATGAAACATTTCCAAATCGCGCCCGGATTGCGCCCAAATGTTCCAAATTCAAATTATAGGATTTTAAGCGGTTTCCAAATTTTGAAAAGAGGTGTTTAATGATTAAAATGCATGCCCCCAAGTCGGACACTTGCACGCGCGCGTAGCCGTCCAAACTTGCCCGTTTAACCAAACGGGAAGAAATCTCGACACGCGGACGCTACCACGCGACTAGTGGCGACGAGTAGGCCAACATGGACATTTTAAATTTCATTTTCGGTGTTAAAATTTGTTATGTGCCAAAATGACTTAACCGGTTAAAATTTAGCAATAAACACCAAACAATCAGGATAATTGGGATGAGCAATATATAACACTCAATAAGTAATAGAAATAGTATTATTGGGCTTGGGTGTTACATCATACCCAACTACAAAAGAATTTCGTCCTCGAAATTCCAAGAATACAAGATAGCTAACTATAGGAAAAGGTGAGGAAATTTCTGCCGGATCTCGTCTTCTCGCTCCCAAGTGGTTTCTCCATGCAATCGATTACCCCAAGAAACTAGCACAAGAGGGATAACCTTGTTCTTAAGAACCTTTTCTCTTCGATCCTTGATTTCAACTGGTCGCTCCTCAAAAGTTAGGTCCTCCCTTACAGTCAACTCCGAATGATCCAAGACAAGAGTCTCATTGCGAACATACCCCCGCAGTTGAGACACATGGAACACATCGTGCACTCCTGCCAATGACTGTGGTAACGCCAAACGGTACGCTACCTCTCCAACACGCTCCAATATCTCGAAGGGTCCAACGAATCGAGGGCTAAGCTTTCCCCGACTCCCAAAGCGAATCACCCCTCTAGTCGGTGATATCTTCAGGAATACCAAATCACCCACGGCGAACTCTAGAGGTCTTCTTGACGTGTCGGCCCAACTTTTCTGTCTGTCCTGAGCTGCCTTCATATGCTTCCTGATTGTATTCACCCTCTCGACTGTCTGTACCACCAAATCTGGTCCTAGTAACCTTCGTTCACCAACATCATCCCAACAAACCGGTGAACGGCACTTACGACCATACAACGCTTCAAACGGAGCCATCTGAATAGTCGCTTGGAAGCTATTGTTGTACGAAAACTCCACCAGGTGTAGATGATCCTCCCAAGAACCTTTGAAGTCCAACATGCAAGCTCTCAACATATCTTCAAGGGTCTGGATCGTTCTCTCCGATTGTCCATCAGTCTGAGGATGATAAGCTGTGCTAAACTTCAATCGAGTCCCCAAACTTTCTTGTAAACTCCTCCAGAAGTGCGACAAGAACCGAGTGTCCCGATCGGACACGACGCTAACCGGCACTCCGTGCAATCTGACAATTTCCTGCATGTATCGCTCTGCCAAAGTCTCTGTCGATTGACCAACCCGAAAAGGAATAAAGTGAGCTGACTTGGTCAACCGATCGACAATCACCCATACTGCATTGTTGCCCTTTGGACTCCGCAGTAAAGCCGTCACGAAATCCATGGTTATATGTTCCCACTTCCACTGAGGAATCGGAAGTGGTTGCAACAAGCCAGCAACCCTCTGGTGTTCAGCCTTGACTTGCTGACACACCAAGCACTTAGCCACGAAGCGAGCAATTTCTCGTTTCATACCTTCCCACCAGAAGTGCTGTCGAATATCTCGGTACATCTTTGTCCCTCCTGGATGTACAGAGTAAGCTGAACTGTGTGCCTCCTTCATAAGTTCTTCACGCACATCTCCTTTTGGCACACACACACGGCTACCATATCTCAACGAACCGTCTTCATGGATCAGTAAATCGGTTCGCAGTCCGGCTTCAACCTGCTCTCGAAACTTTTGCAGTCTAGGATCCTGCGATTGTGCCGCTTTAATCTTCTCAACTAAGGACGACTGTACTTGCAACTGCATCAACTGTCCCGTAGCTTGTGGTAGCACAACCTCCAAGTCAAATCTCCGAAAATCCGCAATGATCTCCCTTTGTGCGGTCAATACCTGAATTGCTGGTAATCGACTTAGCGCATCTGGCACGACGTTAACTTTTCCCGGATGGTACTTAAGATCAAGGTCATAGTCGGCCATCAGCTCCAACCATCTGCGTTGCCTCATGTTCAACTCCTTCTGAGTGAACACATACTTCAAACTCTTATGATCTGTAAAGACTTCGACTCTCTCGCCCAAAAGGTAGTGTCTCCAAATCTTCAGGGCAAAGATCACGGCTGCAAGCTCCAAGTCGTGAGTCGGATAATTCTTCTCATGAGTCTTCAGTTGTCTCGATGCGTAAGCGACAACTTTCCCATTCTGCATCAAAACACATCCCAATCCCTTTCCGGATGCGTCGCTGTGAATCACCAGTCCTCCTGAATTATCCGGTACAGTTAGGATAGGGGCGGTTATCAACTTCTGTTTCAACGTCTCGAAGTCCAATGCACATCCATCCGTCCAAACAAAAGGTACCTCCTTGCGCGTGAGCTTGGTTAACGGCTCAGCTAAACGAGCGAAGTTCTCCACAAATCTTCTGTAGTATCCGGCGAGTCCAAGAAAACTTCTTATCTCCGCAACATTCTTTGGAATAGGCCAATCTCGAACTGCTGCAATCTTTTCGGGATCAACGGCGATTCCATCGCCCGACACGACATGCCCCAGAAACTTCACTTCTTCCAGCCAGAATTCGCACTTACTCATCTTCGCGAATAATTTCTCTTGTCTCAGCGTCTGCAGTGCGATCCTTAAGTGCTCAGCATGCTCCTCCGGACTCTTCGAGTATACCAGAATATCGTCAATGAATACCACAATAAACTGGTCTAAGAACGGTGAAAAGACCCGGTTCATCAAATCCATGAATATTGCTGGCGCATTAGTCACTCCGAAGGGCATTACCAAATACTCGAAATGTCCATATCGAGTTCGAAACGCCGTCTTGCAAATGTCTTCTGCTTTTACTCAGACCTGGTGATATCCTGATCGCAAATCCAATTTCGAGAATACCCTCGCGCCACTAAGCTGCTCAAAAAGTTCTCCAATGCGAGGGATCGGGTACTTGTTCTTAATAGTCACCCGATTCAATTCTCGATAATCAATGCACATCCTTCTCGTGCCATCCTTCTTCTTTACTAAAAGAACTGGAGCTCCCCAAGGTGAGTTGCTGCTTCGAATCCATCCCTTCTCGAGTAATTCACCAACTTGTTTCTTAACTTCTTCCAATTCCACCGGTGCCATCGGATAATAAGATTTTGATACTGGCGCTGCACCAGGAATAAGGTCGATCGCAAACTCCACATCTCGCTCCGGCGGTAAGCCTGATATATCTTCAATTACGTCCATAAAATCGCGAACAACTGCCGGCTCTTCATTACTATCAACCTCCATAGCTGCAAGAACACTGTTTGTCGGCCTAGCTCTAAACTCGATTGGCCCGACGGAACTGCTTCCTTACCGCAACTGCTGTCTGCATCATTGGCCGCGAAAGGTCCAGCGAGCCTACTGAGTCTCGTCCACTCCGCTACATGCACGTCCACGGTTGCTACCCGGTCAACTGGTCTAATTCCAACCTCGTTCACAGACTGCTGAACGATCTGCAAACCTTCTTGAAATGAGTCCGCTTGCTGCTGGATCAGCTTGGCTGCTTCTTTGACTTCCAGCATTCTTCTTATCACTCCAAGCATGGCGGCTTCGTTCACACGCCTCTGGTACGTCTTCAACTTCTTACCTGTCATAATCCTGAACTCAAAACACCCAATATTAGCATGATGATAGATTCTGAATATGGATCGAGGCTAGAACTCCAAGATACTTAAATAGAGTACTGCATTGTAGCTATGCCGCGGTATCATAACCGCAATTACTTAACTCCACCCAAGTCACCTAAGTCCTAGAGATAACAAGAAGTTAGGTTTTTGAGTTGACAAATGCAAAGTAAGTTTGCATGTCGACATGATCCGGACGAGTGATTCAAGGATGGTAAAACGGTCAAGGTGGCAGGACATGTTTCCTAGTCACGGGTATTATGATTCGTGTATCGGGTGCAATACCCAACTACAAAGAATCAACCCAATTAACCTAGGCCCTGATACCAAAAGAACCATGTCACGCCCCGCTTCCCAGAGTACGCAAGATTGGGCACGTGACATAACCAACCATGCTACCTGTGGGTAGGAAATATCCATCCACAGTCACATTACGGTTGTAGAGATATCAAGAACAAAATAATAAACTAATCTAATACATGTCCAAATCCATAATAACAAGAATCAATAAACAAAGAGTGCGGAAGCAAATGATCCAATACAATAAATAAACAGTACGTCCCATAATGCGGGCTCACATCTGGAAATGAAATGAAAATAAATAAACTAAACCCTAAGGAACTCACAGTTCAGCCTGCTGGCTGAAGTACTCCTGCTCGGTCGTCGACAGTGGTACGGAATCTGGGCCATGCAAAACCCAGACGTCAGCGCGTCATGACAACAAGTATAGTATAAACATGGTAATAAACAATGCAGGTATGAACATGAATAAAGCAGTACTATGGATTAACAATGCAGAGTAATGTGCAGTGGTGGCTAAACTGTCCTATCAGGTTTCTACTCTATAGTCTTTGAAATCAATTGATGAATCGTCGATGTAACTCAATAGTATCCCGTGCGTGCCCGGGACCACGGTCAAGGTCCTCGGGGCTGAATCCGAGACGTGCCGCTAAGCAGTAATAGGTAGTAGGATGGATGAGTGATGTCAGCATCATCACACCAGGACTGGCCAAGCCCGTAAGACTGATCAGAACAAGTATCGAACTGTTGAGTTACAAGTCGGTTTCACCTTTGATTTCCCCATACCCCCAAGTTATGTATGTCAGGTCAGGTATTCAATAGTCAAGGACTAATGCCAACACAAAATCAGGTGAAAATAGGTCTGTCTGGATAGACAGCAGGGATGGTCAGGTTTGTCGGCATTAGGCATGAAATCAGGTAACAGGTCAGGTCACGTTTTAACAGGTTGAGTCGATATGTATAGGGTGTCATGTCCGGTGTATCAGTACATGTGTCAGGTGTATCAAGATCGGTCAATATGTAGTGCAATCAAATGTATGCTGATAACAGGTATAGTAACGAATAAGGGACAACAGCAGGAACAGCAAATAACGATATTATTCCATGTAAACACAGTGATGCTTTGTACTCTCTTATTAACAGGTTCAAACACCCTTGGGGTGCAATAATCACAGTGTAGCGCAATATTAATAACAGCAGGCAATAAATATATAAGTGTGCGACTATTATCCTCTAAATATTAAAATGATTAGCAGGTAGTTGTTATTAAGGTTACGGTGGCAAAATACGATTTAGGTGGCAGTATTATAATATACATCATATTTCGTCCAATGAGATAAGTAGCAATACTAGTTAATATAGCAAGTTTGTGAGTCAAACATTTAATTAGTTTAACGTAGCATGTAGTAAGAAATCTTGCCTCGACGGTTTCGCAAACCGGAAAGCACGGATGCAAAGTCGGCGGAAAACACGAGACGGGTGCACGGGCCACGGATCGAGTCCCAACAGCGAACAGCGGGACCACACGGACCAGGGTACTTCGCTGGAGCGTCGGGTCCAAACGACGGCACGGCCGGATTCCGGCAAAATTCATCGGCAACGAAGTTAGCAACATGATATACGTAACAAAGATCAGCGGGGGGGGGGGGATCTAGCACAAAAGGAAAGATAAGGATGCTTACATGGAAGAACCAGGGCAACCACGACGGGCTCGACGGCGATGGGGCGCCGGCGGCGATGAACAGTGGGCGCGACAAGGGCTGACTTGGAGGGATCGGGTGATGCAGCGATGATGGGGAGGTACTGGCCTGGTCTGGGTTGCAGGAGGAAGAGGAGGTGGCTGTCGGTGTTCTTGCGACGACGAGGGGATCGACGGCGACCCTTTTCCGGCGAACCAGAGGGTAGGTGATGGGGTTTTGGGCTCGGGTTGGTGGTGGTCCGGCGAGGGGAGGAGGAAGACGACGACGAGGTCGGGACGAGGGTGAAGGGAGGAGGATTCGGGTGTCGTCGGCGATGGGAGGCTGCGGCGACGGCGAGGTCTGGGTGCAGGAGGTGGCGTCGGGGTTGGGTCGCGGGCTCTGTAGGAGGGAGGAGAGGAGGTAGGGAGGGTGCGGCTAGGCTGAGGAGGCGAGTACGGTGATGGCGAGGTCGCGGGGAGGTCGACGGCGATGTCCGGAGGTGGCTAGGGTTAGGGTTCGGGGTTCTCGCGATGGGTTTCTCGTGGAGACGGGGACGGGGACGAGGCGGGATCTTTAAACAGATAGAGAGAGAGAGATTGTTAAGGAGAGAGAGAGGAAAAGATTTGATAGAGAGAGAGAGATTGTTGGATGAGAGAGAGAGAGAGAGACGGAGAGAGAGAGAGAGAGAGAGGGTGGATGGGGCCCACGAGGGATTTAAATCCCTCGTGATTGGCTGGAGGGTTAAATTTGTAGGTTAAAAGAAAATCTAAAGAAAGGTTTTAACGTTAAACAGTAACGGAATTATATATATTATAGTTTTAAATATATTTAATCAAACGGGCATCTTTGGCGCTAAATGAAACATTTCCAAATCGCGCCCGGATTGCGCCCAAATGTTCCAAATTCAAATTATAGGATTTTAAGCGGTTTCCAAATTTTGAAAAGAGGTGTTTAATGATTAAAATGCATGCCCCCAAGTCGGACACTTGCACGCGCACGTAGCCGTCCAAACTTGCCCGTTTAACCAAACGGGAAGAAATCTCGACACGCGGACGCTACCACGCGACTAGTGGCGACGAGTAGGCCAACATGGACATTTTAAATTTCATTTTCGGTGTTAAAATTTGTTATGTGCCAAAATGACTTAACCGGTTAAAATTTAGCAATAAACACCAAACAATCAGGATAATTGGGATGAGCAATATATAACACTCAATTAGTAATAGAAATAGTATTATTGGGCTCGGGTGTTACAATAAGTAAGCCAAAGCCCAGAAAACAAAACCAATTAAGCAAAAGAGTGAAGAGAACCCAATCAATTGAAAGCGAGTTTATCAAATAAGTCATGTAAAACCCTTTTTAAAAACAATACCAATTTTTCCGAAAATTTAGGCAGAGTCTCCTTTGTAAATACTGGCCCCCAAAATGGGTACAACAAAATATATATGAATCCAACAAAATAGGGCATCCCCAAGCGGGAGCTAGCTCTTCGCCACAAGGCGGTCACAAATCCCACGCAATATAAAATGACAACAAGCAAAATAATCATAATGAAGCATAAGAAAAACAGCATGTCGACTCAAGTGAGCTCGACCCCAAAATACAGCATAAAAGTCTACAAATCTCACAGTCTCATCTCTAGGTCAATATACAATAATACTGGTAGATACAGTAGATGGAGTGTACTAGATACAAAGAATATACAAGGTGGTACAAAAATAATGGTATAACCCACCTAGGAGCAAAACCTCGAGTCCAGGCAAAGGAGGCAAAAGAACAAGTGCGCCCGCCGCTACTGTACTGACGAAGCGGACCTGCAAAAGGATGTGGCACAACGGGGGTGAGTTGCCAACTCGTGAGTAATAAATAACATCTACAAAGGCTATCGTATGCATGCACACAAGTATCCTAGCATCTAAAATACAGGTATGACTGGATGCACTAGCAGGTGTGTATACAACATCAGTGTACTAATATGTATGCAACATGAATATCTGAGGTCTCAATAGGTATATATAAGAAACATCTTATCTCTTTTTGTTTTTGAAACTCTTTTAGAATGCCAGCATAATACTCAAAGAATCGACGAGAATCGGTGTCCAACAACGACACCTAAAAGCTGTCTCAAATCTCATAAATCCATGTCATGGTGTCTCTGGCCTCAGCCATCCGGCTGACCCATCTCAATACCAATATCTCATCCTCTCGCGGCCCCGATCGGTATCCTCTGGATATCCGCCGTGCCCAATGAAGTCACCGGTAGGTAATCCGCCCCCTGCCAGGCTCATCGTCAGCACCACGAGCTTCTTGTCCCGGGGTACCCTACCGGGCCCACCATGTACCCGAGACGGTTCATCCAACTCCTCGAAACGGGTCTCAAAAACCACAACAAACTCATGGTGGACGACACTTACATCACTAGAAAACCGCAATTTACATGTTTTAAAAATATAATAAGTTTAGAAATTTTGCGGCTTTCCCCCGAAATCCAGAAATATCATAAAATCTCAAGAAATCCTCATAAGTGCATATATCAATGATAATGAATGCATATGGTATCAATAATTAAGTTGCGATGTATGATTGATAGATTAGACATGAACAATTAATATGATGAAGTACATGCACATGAATAGCAATTCTACGATTTCATTTTAAGGAATTAAAGCAATAGCGTACGTTTAAGTATCAATTCTAGTAAAAGGGTTCAATTTAAAGGTTATCTAGTGTGGTGGCATGGCAATTACCAGGGTGTGTGTGTAAGCATGAATAGTGCTCGTGCTGCATATAAAAACCCTGGCAATGGTGCAGGTGTCGTATAACATGGCTTCCTATATGTATGTCGATATAGGGAATGAATGTAGCAAATAATCATACAAGTGTTACATCCCCAATTACTAACATTGCTAAGAATCTTTTTAAGGTACTAAAACTATCGGGCGACTTGCGCCATCCAACGATAGTCCCCCGTAGATGTTATATCTACTCACCGGAATCCCTGGCTAGCTGTGTCCAATCACCGCTTTCCCCTTTCGTGCCGCGTCTGACGTCTCCGCGACCGAACCTGGAATTTACATCAATACCAAACATAAGGTTACGTATCAAGAACGACGCAAAACCCAAACGAAACTACTAATGTTCACGAGCTAGGTACAACGTGCGCAGGGTGCGCGGAACATACGTGAAAATCGCAAAACTGCCAAAAAACGCCGATTTGGTCGCCCGGCAAAACTAAAACCCGACTACTCGAAAAAACCGCACTCACGCATCCTAAACGTCATAGGAGATGCTAAAAATATCCCCAAGGTATCACAAATAATTCACCATTTAATTTTAATAAAAACCTAGTAAGCACAAAACTTGCAATTTTGGTGCAAATATCGAAAATTAGCGATAAGGTTATCACAATCCAACACAAATATCCAACCACACAACTAGTTAGCCACAATCACATAAATTCAACTCATTTATCATGCTTCAAAACCCAAATTCCACAACCAACCCTTTCTTGATTTTTCTCAATAGCAATTGCAAATCAAAATCCATACTAGAAAAACTTAACTAACACTAATTTCAAATCCAATAGCAAGTTCACCTCTTAGATTTAGGTTAGCAAAACACTAGATAGCAAAGTAAATTAATTAACCTAATAATGGATTTCTAAACCCTAATTACAACTCAAGCCATGAACTATAAAAAAACTAGACTAGAATTTAGCACAAAATTAACACTTTCAAGTTCTAATTTAGCAAGTTTAGCTACAAATTAACAATTAGATTAGAATTTTCACCTCACATGTTTTGAACCTCTTGCCCTTAGCCTCCAAAGTTGCCACTTTTCTCCAAAGTTTAAACCAATTTGGGCTTGAGAAGGGATATAATAGGGTTTTGTGTTGAATTTGTGAAGAAATTGATGGATTTTTGTTGAATTTTGATGGAATTGTGATGAATTTGGAAGAAAAAAGAGAAAGGGAAATTGGGGACAGCAGTGGGAGGCTCTCGGCCAGAGGATAGGAATGGGAGAAAGTGAGGTGGTGTGGAAAAAATTTCAAAGTCAAACATCTCATATCAATCACCTAAAATCCAAACTCTAATTAATATATAATAATACATTCTTCACATTCATTCACATAGAAGAAGTCAAAAAGAAAAAAAAAAGGGCTGAAAAACGTGGGCAGCAGCTGAGGTGGGGCCGGCCTAGGGAAGTAGGGGGTGAGTGGGAGTGGATACAAAAGGGTTTTATGCAAAAAGACCCCCACAAGTTCATATTTGCAAGTTTTAGTTCAAAAAATATATATTTTTGTTTTCCATCATAAAAACTAGTTAAAACTTGAAATAAAATAATAAAAATTTATGTTACAACTAGATTTTAATTAACATGATTTTAAAGCTTAAATTTAGCCCATTTAAATTTATATTTATCGCTAATTTAATGTATTTTCTTACCGGCTTAAAATAATATTAAAATTTGAAAAATTAGGGAAAATTTTTAAACGACCAGAATTTCATAAGTAACTCATTAGCTACTAAAAACTAGAAATTACCTATCCAAATTAGGTATAATTAGCCCTAAACTGCAAAATAACAAAAAATACGGTTTTCGGAAAAATACCGAATTTTCGCCGAATTTCAGGAAAATACCAAAACGACTTTTCAAGACACTACACTAACCCTGTGGTAGCGTCCTTGCATCGTGTTCTCGTCCCGTTCAGTGAAACGGGCGTGTTTGGACGACTACGCGCACGTACGTGCGTCCGTTCTTGGGGGTATGCTTTTCTGTTACAAAATCCTTCATTTCAATTTTTGGAACTTGCTAATAATTTTCATATTTCAAATTCAAATTTTTGGACCCGACCCGGGCGCAATTCTGAAATATTTTATATTCCGCCAAATCCTATTTATTTCAAATTTCTTAAAATCGGTTTAAAAATATTTTTCTACGACTTACAATAAATTTTTTCCCATAGCAAAATTATTTCCTTAACCCAGTAAATCTTTTATATTTTTCCCTAATCTAAATTTTTTCACCTCCCCGAGCCAATCAGAACACCCCATTCCTCGTCGCTGGGCCCCACACTCTCTCTCTCTCGCTTCTCTCCTCTCTCTTCCTCGTTCTCTCTCACCTTTCTCTTTCTCTCTCTTTCTCCTCCCTATTCCCTGCGCTAAAATCCAATTTTATCTCTCCTTACTGTTACTCTCTCTCTCTCTCACTCCTCTCGCGCGTATCTCTCTCTCCTCTCGAATCTCTCTCTCTCTCTTCCGTATCTCTCTCTCTCCCCCCGTTATATATCTCTTCTCTATATTTCTTCAGCAAAAGAACCCATCCCCAGTTAACCCTAGCCGCCGTCTCCCCTCTCGCCGTTGCCCTAGCGCCGACGACGCCCGTGCAAACCTCGTCGCCTTCTCACCCTCGTCACCTCCGCCTCCACTCCCTTCTTCCCGATCACCCTGCACTTGCACCGTGCAGCCCGCACACCCCTGCACGCATCTGCACCGCCGGGGGATCGCCGCCGGTGACTTGTCCCGCGTTCCTGGCCCTTGTGCGACCCCAGGAGTGCCTCTGTTGATCGTCGGAACTCCGTCGATCTCGCCACTGTTGGTCTCGCTGCCACCATTAGCACCCCCTCTGCAACCCAATCACCGGATTTGACCGTGACGTCGACGATCCCGACGACCCAGGGAGGACCTCTGACCCGTGTGATTCCACTGTTCGTCGTTTGGATTCATTCCGTGTACCGTGCGTTCGTCGCGACTTTTTCCGCCGACGCGTAACGTTCCGTTTACCGCTTCGCGATCCGTCGAGACAAGTTTACCTTGCTACATGCTACTTAATTTAGTATATATACATTTGATGGCACATTAAACCTGCAGTTTAATTTTAATACTATGATTTCCCTTTTACATGTTCGATGTCACGTTATATCACTTTAGTTTCAAAACTTGAAAACTACCCGTTGCATTTACTTTATTAAACCTATTAACCACGTTTATATTTTAATCATATAATAAATAATTATCTAGCTTATGGTACCCTTTCTATAGTTTACCCTATTGGACACCCGTGTGCACCCTTGACTTGTTTTAGTTATAATGGCATCTATTGAACCTATTATACATATCATTGCATCTCTAGATTATGTAATACATGTTAACATGATTCTAGCGTCCATATTCGTATACTGTAGTTAAGTAATGATAACCGGGCCTCGATATAAATTATTCTGTACCTATTTGCATATCATATTCCAGTTTATTGTTCTGATAGTACCCGTGCTTGTTTATTTATAACCATGTTTATACTAGTTTGCTTTATGAGCACCCACGTAACATTTTGTGCTTCCTGACATGACCTGTTGCACTTCCTACTTGATATGACATGGTACCGTATACTCTTGACATGACCTGACACCTATATACACTACTTTACTTGACCTGATGTACCATGGCTTTACCCGTTACCTGATCTTGTGTCTAATGCCAACAAACATAACCTGTAGTCCTTACGGACCATTCCTGTTGTCTATCCAGACAAATCTGTGCTTGCCTGATCCTGTGTTGGCATTAGCTCCAGATTACTTGAATACCTGACTTGAACACATATAACTTGGGGGTATGAGGAAATCAATGATGAAACCTGACTTGTAACTCGACAGTTGCTTGCTTATACTGATCAGTTTTAGAGGCTAGGCCCGCCTCGGGATGATGCTACTGACATCATTCGTCTTTACCCTTTCCTTTTAGTGCCTAGCGGCACGTCTCGGTATCAGCCCGAGAGTCTTAGACCGTGGTCCCGGACATGCATGGGATACTATTGAGTTACATCGATGATTCATCAAATTGATTTCAAATACTTGAGACTATTCAACCCAATAGACCAGTTTAGATTACTCACCGTACACTGCCTTCACTGCCTTGATTTATATTGTTGTTACACTTGCTTTACCATTTACGATTATACTTGCTTGTCTTGTTACCTTGTTTATTTTTTATTGCTTGATGACATGACGCGCTGACGTCTGGGTTTGGCAAGGCCCAGATCCTGTACCTTTGCTGCAGTCCGAGCAGGAGTATTTCAGCCAGCAGGCTGAGCAGTGAGGACTCGGTAGTAGTTAGTTCTTTTACTTTTCAGCATTTTATTCCTGATGTGAGCCCGCATTATGGGATATACATTCCAGTTATATTTTGTATTGGATCTTTTGCTTCCGCATTATTATTCTTGACTCATTTCATTATAGCTTATGGACATGTATTAGATAGTTTTATTTTTGTTCTTGATATCTCCACAGCCGTAATGTGACTGTGGAAGGACAATTCCTATCCACAGGTAGCATGGTTGGCTATGTCGCGTGCCTACTTAGCGTACTCTGGGAAGCGGGGCGTGACAGTATTGCTCCGATAAACCGCTCCGCTACAATTTATATATTATGCATATCGAGAAGGGTGTCTTTGAACACATCATCAATCTTCTACTTTGTAAGGATAGAAAAACGAAGGACGGTCTCAACCTTCGCCGTGATTTGACGGATTTGGATGGTTTGTCCATTAAAGAAGAATCGCATTCTCGGCCTGTGGCTGGTAAACCAAATTATTATGAGATCCCACCGGCAATTTACAACCTGAACAAAAAGAAGAAGCGGTGGTTCTTCCGGGTGTTGAAACAATTGAAAGTCCACGATGGTTTCTCGTCAAATATTTCCAAACAGGCACAAGTAAAAAATGGAAAAATCACAGGACTCAAAATCCACGACTACCATATATTGATGCAATATTTTCTTCATTTATGCCTGAGAGCATCGATAAATCCGAAATTGATCTCGTTCTTAATGACTTTTGCACGTACTTTCGACAACCGTGTTCCAAAAACATGGAAGTCAATGAGATAGCATAACTCGAAAAAGATATTCCTATAATCCTCTGCAAATTTGAAACTATCTTTCCACCTTCCTTTTTCGACATTATTGTTCACATGTTCATCCATTTGGCAACCGAGATCAAGATTAGCGGTCCGGTGCATTACCGTTGCATGTATCTCATCGAGAGGTAAGAAAATGTTTATTATTTATAATTTAAATTACAAAACATTATCGTGGATTATTAATATTTATTATTTTCAATAGATATCTATTAACTTTAAAGAAATATATCCGCAATAAGTATCGTCCTGGAGGTTCGATTATGGAAGGTTATCTCTTGGAAGAAGTGACGTCTTTCTGTGCTTGTTTCCTGAACGACAATATCAGGACAAAACTGAACAAATCGCCACGTGTTCCTGATGGTCCAATAGGAGCAGTAAGGCTACAAAACACGTCTTACGAACTCATTGGCGGTTTACATGCGTTCATCTTGCTAAACAGCGAACGTTTTGCTAAATATGCAGAGTAAATTTTTCTGATTTCATCCATTTAAACCGTTTGAAATAGAGTATAATCTAACCGATATAATTGTAAATTAACGAACAAAGCGTACAAAACTATGCTCAAGAGATCAAATCTTAGGACGTGGTCGGATGACAAAATCGAAGAAGAACAAAGACGCACTTTCGTCGCTTAATGTAGAGAAAAAGTCGACAAACAAATGAATCGTGGTGAGCAGATTGATAGAGAAGTCCAGGACCTTTTAATTGGTCCATCGATTGCAGCTATGTTTTACAACAGGTACGGGGTTTCCGGCTACAAATTTGAGATCGAAAGGACGGAAAGCATTAGTGTTACGCAAAATAGCGACGTCACAACCTCTGACGACAGAGGAAATTCCTATTACGGTGTTCTTGAGCAGATTATAGCGGTCTCATAAATTCATAAGGCTGCCCCTTTTTTATATTCCAATACAGATGGTACGATACCAAAAGTCTGAATGAGATATGAAGGTCGATGAATACAAACTCACTTTGGTAAACACCAAACAGACAGCCTATGGATACGATGACTTTATCTTTCTATCGATGGCAACACAAATATATTATTCTCGGGACCTAAAGAAGGCTGACTGGAGTGTTGTTTGTCGTTGGAAACCAAGAGATTATTATAATGTGCCGACGTAGAGTGACTCTAAAAATGAGAGTGACGAGAAAGAGGCGATAACACGTCTCGGTCATTCTATTGAACGTACTAACAATCCAAACTATTTTGTGTCGTCCATCAATGCGTTAGTAAGACGTGACAAAGACCGAGTGATTGTCATATATCAAGATTTCGATAATCCAGGCAACAAATTTTCAGCTAATGCACCGAACAAATGTGCTAGGTAATGAAATTGAACTAAATTTTTTAAATTGTATAATAATTATAAGTAAATTTTTAATATTTGAATAAATATGTAGGGTCTAATGAAAAGCTGTGGTTCCGGCTCTAGACGTCATAGGAAACGACGTCTAGACGAAATTGGCGGGACGTCAGTAGCGAAGGCGGCGGCGATAGCGCCTACCCTTACCCACACCCCACCTACCTGTGACCCTCCTACCGCCCCTCCTACCATGGCCCCTCCTACTAGCGCCCCTACTACAGACCCCCACACACCCATCAGCCGCAGTGCCACTTGACCCGCTGCCTACCCCTATTAGCGGAATAGCAGATCATCCTACCCCGGTCACTCCTCCTGCATATGGTATATAGTTATTTATTCATTTTTAGTTTTCTATTAAAATAATTCTATCGAATATCTAACAGTTTATTGTTTGTAGTCATGCATGGTACTGACGGGACAAGATCTGGTGTCGGTTCAAGCGCCACGCCGGAGACGTTAGGTATAATCATTATTGCTTAAATCTTTTAAATAACGATTGTAATTTAAATTTATCAAATGTTATATACATACTCTGAATATTATAATATTGTGTCTGTATATCTATCTTTTTTCAGGCTCCACCAGTGTTAGGACGAGAGGTCCTACTGGGCCTTGTTGGGATCAAAATTTACACCCTAGTTGACCGGGTCAAAGTCAAGGTCAACCCCAAGTAAGCGAGCCCAAGCCCAAGCAAATGGGCCCATGCCCAAGTCGAGCCCCGCGGCCGGCCTCCCCCATGCTGAAATAAAAAATCATGTAATAAATAATTTTGATGTATTTTTTTATGCATGAATTCAAGAAAATGGGCATAAAGCCAAATTTCTGTAAAGCCCATGGCTTACGTGCAAAAGAAATGAGCACATGAGACATGAGATGGGAAAAATGCCATTTTGTAAAGCCCAAGGGGCTATATGTAAATGTGTAAGCCTATATAAGGCAACATGATGATGAATGGAGAAAAGAACTTTTCATTCCCCTCAAAATCTAGGGTTCTTTGTGCCTCCTCCTTTCTCAAGGTTCTAAAACCTTCTTCCCCTTTTGAATTAAATCAAGAGTTTTACTCTTCTTTTTCCAAAAATAAATAGTTTTTCACTACAAAACCCATAAAGGGGGCTCAGATCTTCCATTAAATCTCAAAAGGGGAAGATTTTAAATCTCACCCCCCTTCTCCAAGATCCGGCCAACCGAGAGGAAGAAGAAGAAGACTCATCTCCAGAAATCCCATCTTAGGAAGATCCAGGACCAAAGGGGAAAGAAACAAGTGGCCCCCTTTGATCATTTCTAAAAATTTCTAGGAGTTTAACTCCATTCAAGATCTGTTGGAGTTCAACTTCATAAATTAATCTCTTTTTAGGACTTTAACTCCATAAGTCAAATCGGGAGCACAGCTCCCAGTGCAGAGACCAAGTCCCTTTTCTTGCTGACGCCCAACGCCCGTGTACCATGCACGTGGGGCGCCCAGTGCCCTGCACCCGCGTGCCAAGCACGTGAGGCGCTGGCCCCTACGCGTCCTTTGGACACTTTTTCCCCTTTATATATATATATATATATATATATATAGACACACACACTCCACGACACTGTCTCTGTTACAAAAAAAATTTAACGGAGCGCTGCCCCGCATCCCGCAAGGGGGCTGCTAGCCCCCTTGACCCCTAGCCCGCTATTTGGGTAGCGGGACCTCCATAAAAACTATGCGGGGCCCCCAATATATCCAATTCCCCTTCAAAACACAACACTGCACATTGAGTTCGCATGACCTATTTGACCCGCCAATCGGAGGTTCTCTCACTCCAAACACAAGGGGTAATTAACGGCAGCTTAGTCCGCGGCAGCCGGAGATTCGGATCCCCACAATCAATAAACCCCAGCCTACCCTAGGCAGGGGGAATCTGCAATGCGCCCGACAAGCACGCGCGTATTCCCATCTCAATGGAGTGACGAAAAACACCCTACATGCCTTCTTCCTCTAGCCCAGCCCCAGACGCTGCTCCATGGACGCTGGAGTGGACCGCATCAGGTGTACAGGGACACGGCCGAGTACATGATAAGTTTCATATAATCAGGCTGATACTAAGTTAACACGTTTATATATATATATATATATATATATATATATATATATATATATATATATATATATATTCCAGGAGAGGACGGACGCCTTAGGACTTGGCCTCGACCACTCGATTATCGTCATTATCACTGTTCTGGATTCAATATCCGGTGGACATCACAGTGGCTATGAGTACGGGATTAGTCTCGGGGCCCACCGACACTTTGCCAGGCGTTCATCAATCCACGAGTATGCTGTGGTCCAGACACGGACAGATGTGACGCTGCGTCACAGGAGGAGATTCGTCGGCTCCAAGATCGGATGGAGCAGCAGAATATGCGGGTTGATACGCTTGAGTCACAGATCGAGGAGATAAAGCGGTCGAACGTGGAGGCCATGAGACAGGCTATACAAGACAAGTTTGAGAGTATGTTCAGGTCACGGGACGATAGAGTTGGATCGTCCAACGACCATAGATTATTGATTTTTTGAAATAAACATTTGTTTTATTGATTTATTGATTATACTGTTTGATGTATATATTTTGTTTATAATTGTGTTTGATTCTAATCATATTACTTCTTGATTGTTATAATTGAGTGAGACTTGATCATATTATTATTATCTATTGCTGATTGTAATTGAAAGTAGCGTGCGTAGGACGTACAGATTTCTATTTTAAAAAAATTGATAATATATTTAGTCACGGTTTTAACCGTGACCAAATAATATTGTTGGAGATAGTGCCCTCAGAGTCAATTATTGGGTCACAGGCACGTGATTGCAATGATTGAGGGGAGGACCTATCCCGGTAGGACAGTCTTACTCGAGATGATAGTATGCTATCTGGTTTATCTTTATCATCGTGTACTGCTTTAAGTGACCTGACAAGTCGCTATTACACGTTGATAGAGCCCCTAGGATTCTTGCTTGACTTCCAGCAGTATGAGGGCGATCATATAAGTGGGAGCTGGGGTCTATAAGCACATCCTTAAATGGTCCCTAGTCGAGGGAGTTTCGAGACAGGGCATCGATTCTCCAGAGTAGACTAGTGTATACAGTCGAGACCCCGACGAGGGGCGGTGGCCGGTCTCACAAGCCACTGGTGTCAGTTGGTTCACCTAAGATGTATACAGGTGCTCATTGGGTTATGAGTACACCGGACAGGACTCGCCGGGAACCTGCTAGTTGGGATATACCAGACGTCAGATAGCAGTTCCCAGGTGACATGTGTACAGGTTAGTTCATCGACCTGGGATCGTCATTTGTCTCGTGTGAGTTCCCACTGTACTTTGATTACTACCCTACCACGGCTCAAAGGAGTCGTGCAAACAGGTTTTAGTTGGGTACAGTCCCGAGCCACATGGAGGCAGTGAGCGGATCTGCAGGGGTTCGTCTCTCCCGGTATTGGGGGTGAGGTCGTGCTGTGTCTAGGAGAGCCAGAACATGAAAAGTCATTGGCCAAGGCAGGAGATTTGCTGGTAGGTATTCCAGTAGTATCTCAGGGTGTTCTGGGCTACACTCCGACACGACTTGTACCGCTTTTGGGGGTCTGACTTATACCAACCCCCTAGGCCCGCCATGCGATGCTCATAGACGAACGGACCGGACTGTACGGATATTGTCACTGACAGGCTCAGTAGGGTGTCAGGATGAGTTCGCTCATCGACGTCCCTTTTGGTCAATACCTGGTGGCCCGTCACGTATTGGCTTATACCTCTGACGTGCTAGTGGTTAAATCCACAGCCACAGTATTGACGAGTCTTTAGAGTCCACCACACAGACAGTTACTCAAGTTTCGGGCGAAACGCTGTAGAGGCCGTATGGAGATATGGCAGGGTTCGATCAGATACGTGCGGTATTGCACGGATCGTGATCGGACAGATTTTACTAGTCGGCTTTGGCTTAAGCCGGATACTAGTATTAGATAGTGTAGTTTTGTCTCTTTGCATTTGTGTTCAGTGGGAATACAAATGCGGGCATGTATTTGCAGTAGTGGGGTTTTCCTGTAATTTATTACGGGATCGGTTTTCTGAAGTTGCCAGTTTGCATTCCGTTCCGACCGGTTTTCCTTCATTCCTTCTCGGTCGGACTTTCTTAGTGGAAGGTGTTAATTGCAAGTTTGCAATTAACACTTAGTGGAGGGGCTTTCTTGCTTATTTGTGGCATGATGAGACTTGCTTCATCATGAGATTCCTTATTGGTCTCTTCTTGGCTTTTCTTTTGATGGATTGATAAGGAAATGGTTGTGACCATTTTCTTTTGATTTGGTTTTTCCATTCTATTATGATATATTCTTTCTTGATTTTTTCTCTCTCCAATCTATTTTCATCTAAAGAGGGGCCGGCCACTTTGGCTAGAGGGAGAGAGAGGGTGGATCATTTTCCTTTTGTGTGAGAAAAATGCTTCATATCCTTTTCCATGCTACCAAGTTCACAAGCACATTTTTGAGTTGCTTTCTTCACCTCCACCATATCATGGCAACCTCATAAACCCCAAGAGACAACTCACTACACTATTCTATAGCAAGCCTTGGACGCGTCGGCTAGCCAACTTCGCGCCCGAGTTGCCTCGGTCAAGAGGCGGGAGCCCGTAAAAGATTCCGGCTACGTGGTGCCCTTTCCGACGAGCGAGGAGGTGACGGAGATTCCGCAGGAGATCGGAGCGGAGACGAAGACTGAAGGACACGGATCGTTTGGTATAGCATCTCTACTCTTTTCTTTTTGCTAGCTAGCTAGGTTAATGGCCCGATCCGGGTAAAAAGTCCGCGGTGGTGCCGGTTGCAAAGTTCGCAAAGTTTTTGTTTTCCGCGTTTTCCGGCGTCGGATCGACGGCCGGGGCGCCCCCGCGGGCTTACAATGGTATCAGAGCCACGCCGTTAACCTACCCTAGCTTGCTCTAGTATGTTTAGTGCTCGATCGAACGAAAATCCCCAAAAACCGTATTTTGTGCACATGTGTTCTCTGTTAAAATTTTTTGAGCTCCTAAAATTTTTCTGGTGATTGCAGAGACATGTACAACCAATTTTAAGAAATCTGGGAAAATACGATCCACCAATTCCTCAGTTCCACCGCGGAAGCGCGGCCAAAACCCTGGTTTGGCCGCGCTTGCGCGGCGGATAAGAGGAATTGTGGCACCAAATTTTCCCAGTAAGCTTGTGGTATAGAAATAGGGCTTTTGGGATATTTTATTTGGGCCCAGATTTTCTGTAAGTGCTACAGTAGTGTGTGGGGCCCACTTTGATAAATTTGTTCGATCGGATATTTTAAACATGCCAGTTCACAGTTTTTACATTATATCTGCGACCGTGAATGTCACTCGATCGGTAAATCCGGTCTAACTGCTATAGCCCGGTTAGACGGATTTGCGAACGTGACTTTCACGTTGATGTTCTGTGTTTGTACTGTGTTGTTGCGGATCGGTCGTGGGGGATAGCCTGGTTGCAGTGGTAGTACAGTTTTGTTGTATTATGTACATTTGATATTGCGGGGCGAGCGTCCGACATGTGGACTGCCGTCACTGTCTGTTTGTATTATTATTTTGGGGCACGACCTGGTTGCGGTCGATGTACCCGTTGTATGTATATTTTACTTTCTGTACTAGGATTACCCCGCGGAGGGGTGCACGGGTAGCCGGGTTCTGGAGGGCAACAAGCCCGCATCTCATGGCGTTGAGACGGAGGGGGCTTCACTCTAGAATTGGCGGGCTATTCGCCGCACTCGTAGGGGGTATAGGGTTGACCCAGGAGGGGTGCCCAAGTTACCGGATTCCGTGAAGTGCTGGGTGGTCCATTCACGTTGCTGAAAGGGGCTGCCTCGCTTCAGGTTTTGGCGGGTAACTTGCCGCGCCCGTAGGGGTCTAGGATTTCATTGCACAGGCTATCCACACGACCAGGGGAACGTCGGGTTTCAGCGGCTCTGTGAAACCCGGGGATCCCAGATATCTGTATTGATCTGTGTTGCTATACATTTCTGTGTTGCTTCTATTCACGCCTTGAGCGAAATACTATATATTGGTATATATATTAGTAGATGTTGTATATGTTTTTCATCCGCGCTAGTCCAGTCCCCGCTCTGTCGTTAGTTAGCTAACCTAACGGGTGATGACGGGACCCAGTGGCGAATGCGGATGGCATATACGTACGTCAGTATATTTTCGTTCTTTGTGGTGTGATCAATTGATGGGACTGCATTGATTCGGATCAATGCAAGATAAACAAACCTATTCTGATGTTGTTGGAACACTTTTTCAAAAAGCTGTTATTGCAAGGGCGTTCACTTTTGTTTTGCACAGTGGTATTCAGTTGGAATATCCTGCTCCTCAGTCGACGAGGCAAGGGCCGAGATCCCTTCACCGGGAGTGACCCCTTGGACAAAAGTTTGCGTCAGGGCATTAACTTCACTATAGCCGATTGCTTTTGCTTTGCACCGTGGTATTCATTTGGAATATCCTGCACCTCATTCTACGGGGAAAGAGCCGAGATCCCTTCACCGGGAGTGACCTCTTTAGCAAAGGTTGTCGTCACTATATTTTTTTAAAGCTATCAGTTCCTTCAACGATATCAAGTTCGTTACGTTAAAGGTTTTCGCCAGAAACCATTCGTAGCCCTCCGTCATTTCAGTTAAATATTTGGTAGTATTCAAGCTATGTATTTTGACCTCACGCCAAGGCATAGTGTTTGGTAGCTGCCGGGTATTTATCTGTTGCATAGATAGATGCGTTAGTTTGGGACAGTCGTACTACTATTTTGGCCTACGTCAAGGGTATGTACGGGTGGGTTCAAATTAACCAGGATAATGACGGGTAGAACTTGACATGTGACTTATGATATTTTGACCTCACGCCAAGGTCATAAGAGCATGGGGTAAAAATCCACATCGGGAGTTTCAAAAGTACTGAAACTTGCCAGATATGCGCATACCTTCTGGAGTGTGATAACGTGAGCGGATTCCGTCACGTTATCATGCGATGATAGTTGGATCCCGATTCCCACTGATGAGTTGGTTTACTCCTCGGGTGATCCCGGCTAATTCTTCTTTCAGGTTTGGGGAAGAATTTGACGTTACAGTGGGAGGTTTCCAGATTAGATAAATTGGTAACCATTCTGATCTAGGTTAGAGTGCACGCTGAGTGTTTCTTTTCTCTCTCTTTGGCAGCGACCATTGACCCGACCCTAGACTATGACTCAGTGACCAAGTTGTCCGAACCTTCTTAACACTGGCTTTTGGATTGTCAGAGTTGCAGACCTCTTTGCCACTCCTACTTTTACCCTTTTCTCCGGGACACCCCGTATTACTACGAACGTCCACTTCCATTGGACAAAACCATCGTATGGTTATATACGAACTCGAAGGACTTCGAGGATGGTTTCAGGTTCTGGAGAAAACGAATAGGACTATTCAGTTGTCTTTACCTTTTACCTTCTCTCAGGTTGTGAGTACTCCTTGGTTTAGGAGATAGTACACCTATTACGCAAATTGGATAGTCTTCTTCCAAACCTTAGGCTGGTGCCGAACGGTGGGGAATGAAGAAGCCAATTAGCCTAAACGGTGTACAGAAGGTATTAAGTTCAGACAAAGCAAGGGATTAGTAAGAGGGCAAAGTAAATTGCGACTGCTATTCACGACCAAACCATGTACTTCTTTGTCAATCCTAAATCACCTATGAATTAAGTACATTCGGTTGTCTTTTATCCTCACCTTCTCTCGCATTGCGAGTACTCCTCGGATTAGGACAGTACACCCATTATGCTTTTTGGATAGTCTTCTTCCAAACCATAGGCTGGTGCCGAACGGTAGGGAAGGAAGAAAACCATTTGGCCTAAAGGGGTGTACAGAAGGTAATGACTAAAGACATATAAAGGGATTTGGAGAGGTGGCAAAGAATTATGCGGTTATAGTTGTGAATCTGGATAATGGAAGAGGCATTACTAAGAATACCAGGATACCCCATCGAAACATCTCAATGTTTCAGTTTCACTGTGTACTGTTAAATGAAAACTGATTTCCCAATTAGGCACTTGCTCCAGGGTATGTATTTACCAGGTATGATTCTCACATCTGTATGGTTTTACAGACGATGAGTGGGAGTAAGTTATTGGGAATTAGGTGACCATCCTCATTATATCGGGATTCGTTGTAATCGGTGATATTTGAGGAAGTCACCAGGGTTGTTTGCCGGTCGGCAAATAATTGGTTTTGAATATCCGTTGTTGTGCACCAATTTCAAATTGATATATCTGTACGTCTATTTTTATAGAGTGAGACATATCTCTTTGAAATTATGTCTATGACATTTACCTATACCAGTGGATGGTTAGGTAAGGAGCATTGAACGGCGGTGTAATTCTTCTTAACCAAAAGTACAGTTTTCAACCTACGACACACAGTGAATGAGTCACTAGACTCAGGGGACTTATACAGAGTATTGTATATTGTCCAGTGTCCATTAGGACAGAGGGGTTGGTCCTCGTACTATATTCTGTTTACTTTTAACTTCTCTAGTTCTTAGACATGTGTTTCGTAGAAACACAGGGTCTAAGTTTTGAGGAGTTATAGGTATAAGAATACAGTAGAGAACCAGGTATCGCAAGTATCGGGATTCTTCAAGGTGATCGAAGATGTAGATACTTGTGTATGGTATTCAGTTGATAGTAATGATTAAGAGAACTTGATTCTTTTTCAGGTTACTCATAATTGGAAGTACTCCTAAGTTGAGTAACGCTGATCGGCCTCTCTTCCATTTACTTGACATGCACTGGAGACAGCTGCATGATTTGAATCTGGTTCAATTAAATCAGTGCCTCTGTTTCTTGGATATAGAACAGTTCATATCTTGACATTGTTAAGATACGGGGAGTTGTCCGGCTTATGCTTGAAACCAGACTCTGGACAACTCAAGGCACGTTTCAGTAGTGGCTGTTTGTGGGTTGACCCGGGCTATGACGAGGGTTGATTTTCTACCATCTGGAAGATCAATAGTGATATTGTTCTTGACTCGCCACAGTTTTATCAAAAATGTCTTTTTTTTCAGAAAACAGTAGTGGGAGTATGGTAGAACTGGAAGTGATTCCAGAACCGCAAACGATTACTGAAGATTTGATAAGAAACCTAATGATTCAATCTGGTTTGACATTCCATTGGCCACTCCGTAGATATAGTGGGTAACCTCAAGCACTCGAGAGGTACTTCGGTATGCTCAAGGACGGTGGCAGGGAGGTTCTTGTTTACCCACACTTGCCATTGCTGTTGTTCCAGGCTGCGAGACCCGGCGGGAGGATGAGTATAGCGTCGTTCTAAACTTGTTTTAGAAGCGTACGTGTATATGACTCTGCCAGAGGGTTGTCGTAGTCAGTGGGAGCAGCGGAAGCATTGGTGGACATCAGGCTTATGTCTATTTATAGACTAAAGCAGATATAGCGGAGATAGATCATCTATTTCTGATGTGACAGTCATAGGTTTGACTTCATCAGAATAGGGGATGGATCTGTTAAGAAGGTAGTAGGGTGTGATGTCCTGGTATTTGATGACATACACAGAGTAGGAAGTAATATTCCTATATATATACTACGATCGGTTATACTTTGGTCGTCACACAGTACTTTCTCCACATAGGACTTGGATATAATATCAGACATTCTGGTTACTAGATCTATGGTTTTAGATCTAGATTTGGGTGGTTTCCTAATCTGGGTACTTTGACAGCATTCTATAAGTATTTAGAATGGACGACTCCTGGCACGGTAGTGTACCTGCAGGTAATGGAGTCACCCTCTCTAAAGGTGTCTTACAGACTAAAGGGGAGAGGGATATGCATGATTGGCAGATCACTTGCTTAGGCAATTGAGTCAATCATGAGATGTCAAGTACCACACCAGATGTTGTTCTTGCAGTAGGTGCAATAAGTTGATATTAATCCAATCTTGGAGAAACAGTCGGAAGCAGTTTTAGAACATAAGTTGATGTTCTAAGGAATTGATAACGGCAGCCTCCTTTAGGAGACGGTTATCATTCCAGGCTTCCAAGGTGACCTGGATGGCAGAGTGGCTGTCAGAGTTATAGTTTTTCCTCTAACGAGGGGCAGTATTTTGGACAGGTGGTCCAGGTGGAAACTGAGGGAAGGTATGGCGCAGGATACTGATTAAGTTCAGTTGACGATACAGTCTAAGAAGTTTGGATTTGGAGTTCATTTATGAGCTAGGTCCCATCAGACATCCAGACATTCTAAGACAGGTATTGCTCATTTCGGGAGATAGTTTTCTCTGCGAACATGAGATATAGAGAGACATAGAAAGAAACATCAAAGCGGATCCACTCACTGAGGCTATTCCTCGAACGCAATAGTTTCGCAAACGAGCTTTGTGAGACTGACCAGTAGAGGAGTTGGGTGTTCGGTATCACACGGGCTGTGAGTATGCGACATCGCAATAATTAGCCTCGAGTGCAAGTGGGAGATTGTTGGAGATAGTGCCCTCAGAGTCAATTATTGGGTCACAGGCACGTGATTGCAATGATTGAGGGGAGGACCTATCCCGGTAGGACAGTCTTACTCGAGATGATAGTATGCTATCTGGTTTATCTTTATCATCGTGTACTGCTTTAAGTGACCTGACAAGTCGCTATTACACGTTGATAGAGCCCCTAGGATTCTTGCTTGACTTCCAGCAGTATGAGGGCGATCATATAAGTGGGAGCTGGGGTCTATAAGCACATCCTTAAATGGTCCCTAGTCGAGGGAGTTTCGAGACAGGGCATCGATTCTCCAGAGTAGACTAGTGTATACAGTCGAGACCCCGACGAGGGGCGGTGGCCGGTCTCACAAGCCACTGGTGTCAGTTGGTTCACCTAAGATGTATACAGGTGCTCATTGGGTTATGAGTACACCGGACAGGACTCGCCGGGAACCTGCTAGTTGGGATATACCAGACGTCAGATAGCAGTTCCCAGGTGACATGTGTACAGGTTAGTTCATCGACCTGGGATCGTCATTTGTCTCGTGTGAGTTCCCACTGTACTTTGATTACTACCCTACCACGGCTCAAAGGAGTCGTGCAAACAGGTTTTAGTTGGGTACAGTCCCGAGCCACATGGAGGCAGTGAGCGGATCTGCAGGGGTTCGTCTCTCCCGGTATTGGGGGTGAGGTCGTGCTGTGTCTAGGAGAGCCAGAACATGAAAAGTCATTGGCCAAGGCAGGAGATTTGCTGGTAGGTATTCCAGTAGTATCTCAGGGTGTTCTGGGCTACACTCCGACACGACTTGTACCGCTTTTGGGGGTCTGACTTATACCAACCCCTTAGGCCCGCCATGCGATGCTCATAGACGAACGGACCGGACTGTACGGATATTGTCACTGACAGGCTCAGTAGGGTGTCAGGATGAGTTCGCTCATCGACGTCCCTTTTGGTCAATACCTGGTGGCCCGTCACGTATTGGCTTATACCTCTGACGTGCTAGTGGTTAAATCCACAGCCACAGTATTGACGAGTCTTTAGAGTCCACCACACAGACAGTTACTCAAGTTTCGGGCGAAACGCTGTAGAGGCCGTATGGAGATATGGCAGGGTTCGATCAGATACGTGCGGTATTGCACGGATCGTGATCGGACAGATTTTACTAGTCGGCTTTGGCTTAAGCCGGATACTAGTATTAGATAGTGTAGTTTTGTCTCTTTGCATTTGTGTTCAGTGGGAATACAAATGCGGGCATGTATTTGCAGTAGTGGGGTTTTCCTGTAATTTATTACGGGATCGGTTTTCTGAAGTTGCCAGTTTGCATTCCGTTCCGACCGGTTTTCCTTCATTCCTTCTCGGTCGGACTTTCTTAGTGGAAGGTGTTAATTGCAAGTTTGCAATTAACACTTAGGGGAGGGGCTTTCTTGCTTATTTGTGGCATGATGAGACTTGCTTCATCATGAGATTCCTTATTGGTCTCTTCTTGGCTTTTCTTTTGATGGATTGATAAGGAAATGGTTGTGACCATTTTCTTTTGATTTGGTTTTTCCATTCTATTATGATATATTCTTTCTTGATTTTTTCTCTCTCCAATCTATTTTCATCTAAAGAGGGGCCGGCCACTTTGGCTAGAGGGAGAGAGAGGGTGGATCATTTTCCTTTTGTGTGAGAAAAATGCTTCATATCCTTTTCCATGCTACCAAGTTCACAAGCACATTTTTGAGTTGCTTTCTTCACCTCCACCATATCATGGCAACCTCATAAACTCCAAGAGACAACTCACTACACTATTCTATAGCAAGCCTTGGACGCGTCGGCTAGCCAACTTCGCGCCCGAGTTGCCTCGGTCAAGAGGCGGGAGCCCGTAAAAGATTCCGGCTACGTGGTGCCCTTTCCGACGAGCGAGGAGGTGACGGAGATTCCGCAGGAGATCGGAGCGGAGACGAAGACCGAAGGACACGGATCGTTTGGTATAGCATCTCTACTCTTTTCTTTTTGCTAGCTAGCTAGGTTAATGGCCCGATCCGGGTAAAAAGTCCGCGGTGGTGCCGGTTGCAAAGTTCGCAAAGTTTTTGTTTTCCGCGTTTTCCGGCGTCGGATCGACGGCCGGGGCGCCCCCGCGGGCTTACAAATATATGGTCACGGTTTTAACCATGACCATAGGATATAGTGACAGTTACCTGTTACTAGCAGGTAATCTTCACTATGGTTTCCTTTTATGGTCACGGTTTAAACCGTGACTA
Organism: Agapanthus africanus; assembly: GCA_030015575.1. NCBI lineage: Eukaryota > Viridiplantae > Streptophyta > Magnoliopsida > Asparagales > Amaryllidaceae > Agapanthus > Agapanthus africanus. The sequence continues at coordinate 520,001,295 of CM057343.1, forward strand.
TAGGGTCTATATAGTCACGGTTACCTGCTATAGTAGATAACCTATATTACGGATTAACTTTTGGTCATGGTTTAAACCGTGACCATATATCTCCTACGGTCACGGTTTAAAGCGTGACCATAAATTGGTCATTATTATAACCGTGACCATATATATGGACCCCACACAGATTTTATTTAGTTGTTTGAACCGTTTTTTGTAACGCCACGTATATGGTCACGGTCCTAACCGTTACTAAATAATATGGTCACGGTTAAAAACGTGACTAGGTTTCTGGTGATGGGGTTTTAGACGATAGGTGTGTCACGGTTTTAACCGTGACCAAACACTTTTGGTCATAGTTGAAACCGTGGCCAAATCCATACTCTGTAGTAGTGATAAATAGATAGAATTAATCATCTCTCTAAGCAGATTTCTTGATCTTAACTTGAACTGGCTTTTAAGTCTAAACAATGAGATTCTTGAAGAGCTGAGGTAGAACATCATAGCTAGAGGAACCGGCCTCTACTCCTATGCTGTCTTGAATAAGACCTTTTCTGAAAATGATAAGAGAAGCTTTCCCTGAAAATAGTAAAAGATGACAGAGAAATTATCTCAAGAATCAAGTGTCACCTCTATTCTAGTTATATGTTTGGTAGCAAAAAAACAAACTTATAACTTCTCATATTTGTGCCTTTTCCTTGAATCAATGTCCCCTTGGCTATCTAAATAATGGAATGTGATTGCCGGACTTTCTTACTTTCTTCTCTATCCCCTAACAGAAAACTGTGATTTGTTAGGGAACATAATTGAGCTCAACTCCAAAAGAGCATGACATTACTTATCAGCATGAATGGGGGAAAAAAAGGAAAGATGAGGTTGTAGAGTTTGATTCCAATTACTCCCTAAAGAGAATTAAGGCAAACTCACACAACAAAAGATATGTGGTTCTCATTAAAGAAAATCTTATTAAAAGAAGACATCCATTTTTAAACTTAGTTTTCTAGTACAAGGATGCTTAAAAAAAAGTAGTATATGTGTTAGATTATGAGATATTTAAATATAGCTGTATTAGATATTATAGTTATCATAAATCAGATAAGTTCTGATTTATCTTTATTGAGAATATGGATAACATTTAACCTCAAATTTGAAAAATCTATGGAATGCATATGGGTATATGATATAAGTTGGGATAAACCTTCATAAGGTTTGAATCTTTTGATGAAATCTCACTATATTAAAAACCCATGTACATCCATGTAGGCCCATGTGTTGTGAGCCCAAACTGATTTTTATATGGTATCAGAGCTCGGGTGTTTGTTTGTCCACGTTGCACATGAGATTTAAGCTCTTGCACGTAAAGTTCCCGTTGTACGTGAGGGGGTGTTGAGAATGTGGTTAACATTTAGACCCACATTGGAAAATCTATTGGGACACATATGGGTATATGATATAAGTTGGATAAACCTTCATAAGGCTTGAGTTTTTTGGATGGAGTCGCACTATATTAAAAACCCATGTGCATCCATGTGAGCCCATGTGTTGTGGGCCCAAATCGAGTTTTACATTGCTATTGAGATTATAATTAGTGTGTTAAATTATTAGGATTACTAGTTATCAGTTAGTCATATTATGAGGTGTATAAATTGAGATAATTTATCTCTTAATAAAATTGATCGAGTTTATTGCTTTCTTATCATGGTATAAGGGCCAATGGCTCGATCCAAAATTTATCTTCACTTGTATTTTTAGTTTATTATTCTAAAATAAAAAAAGTTGCGTCAATAATATCTAATTCAGAAATAAGTTCTCTCGGTTTGATCATAAGCAGTTGTCTATATCAATATCAAATCCAAACAGCTAGACTTTTTTTATGATGTCTTCTAACAACATGATCTTCTTTTGTCCAAACAGCTATTCTTTTCTTATGATATTTTCTAGCTGCACGATCTTCTTCCTTGAGTATTTTCAGTGAAAGAGACTGCAGGTTATTCGGTCAACACCAGTACAAAGATGGCTTACCCCTACGGATGGGAAAATCCATTCCGTAGGGGCAATTTTAGGTTGCCCCTACGATTCCCATTGTAGGAACAACTAATGCCCCTACAGTTTAGACCACAGGAGTATATATACATAAAAATATGTAAAAAAAAGAATTAATATATGTAGTTGCCCCTACGGTGCCACAAAAGAAGGCCCTGCGGTTATAACCGTAGGGGCAAAGTCAGACATTTAAAAAAAATAAAAACCAAAATTTTCTCCTCCCCGTTCCCACAGTACCCTCATTCCCCAAATATATTTCCCCCCAAAATTTTCCTGCCCTCGAGTCATCTCCTCCCTCGTCATCTCCGACCTCCAGCGCCGTCGTCACCTCCTCCGACCTCTAGCGCCATCATCGTCTCTTCCGACCCCGTCGCCTTCTCCCTCGTCGTCTCCTCCTCCGACCTCTAGCGCCGCCTCGATCGATCGTTGTCTCGATTGCGGCCTCCTCGTCAACGTCGATCGCCACTCTCCTCATTAACGTCGAGCTCCTCCCCAGCTTCCTCGTCAACGTCGAAATTCTCAACCGGTTAGTTAATTTATTCAAATTAAAATTTTATTTTCCTAAATTGAATTTGGTGGGTAGGCCTTTAATTTGTGTGTATGTTAATTTGGGGAGTTTGGATTGTGGTGGTGGTCGGTGGTGGATGGTGATGGCTGTTATTGGTGGTGGTGGCTGTGGTAGTGGCTGGTCTTTAATGTAGGGTTATTTAGGGATGTGGATGGTGGCGGTGGTTTTGGTGGTAGCTGTGATGGGTGGCGGCGGCGGCGGCTGTGGTGGTAGGGAAAGTGGTCGAGGAAGATCGACGGGGATAGGATAGGTCGGATGAAGGGCCGGAAAAAGAAAGTTTAGATGAGATTAGTGGTAGTGGTGAGGGAAAGAAGAAGAAAATTGGTTGTAGGTTAGGCTTTGGTTTGGTTAGGGTTAATGGTTAGGGTTAGGGTTAATGGTTAGGGTTAGGATCGGGGTTAGGATTTTAGTTAGGTTTAGGGTTTAGTGAAAAAAATAACTAAGGGTGGTTCAGTGAAGAATTTTAGGGTATTTTATAGCAATTCAAATGTGTGTGTATGTGTGTGTGTGTGATAATGACGATGATCTCATAGATCAAACAAGATCAAACCTTAATTCATCATAATCATTATCCTCTATATTGAACTCTTGTCAAACTGATCCTAACCCTAACCCTAAATCTTCATCTCCTATTTCATTACTTTATTTCATTATCTGACCTAAATCTAAAAATTTAAACTTGATTAAGAAAACCTTAAACGTTAAAAACTTTACCCTAAGCGATAAATCATGTAATTGAAATATAAATGGTAAAACCAATTCAAGTCAAATTTTACGCTAAGTGTATATTGTTTCCCCAATATATTTAACCTAATAAAAGAACAAAGCTCTATTGAATTCAATGAGGCAGCACCTTACGTGCTCTCCATGAGGGCACGAGTGCCAGAGCCAATCTTATAGGATTAAATCATATAGTGGCGCCTCACGTGCTCCTCACGCGGGCGCCAATATGCAAAGCACAGAAAAGTTCATAAGAGTTAAACTCTTAAATGGCGCCGCACGTGCTCCTCACACGGGTACCAATGTGCAAAGCACAGAAGAGTTCATTACATAAGAGTTAAACTCTTAGAGGACGCCGCACGTGCTCCTCACGCGGGCGCCAATGTGCAAAGCACATAAATACCCATTATAAGAGTTAAATTCTTAAATAATGCCCACGTGCATAACACGTGAGCGCCGGCATCTAGATAGAATTAAAATTCTACAAAACTCCCTGTTAAACAGAGCCGTTGGATCAAAAATCCAACGGAGATGATAAATCATCAAATCACAGAATTAAATTCTGTTAGGAGAAAACATTTCCCAAATCTTTCTAAAATAAGATACTCTTGGTTGGATCAAAAATCCAATTACAGAATAAAATTCTATTTTGGAATATATTCCCTCAATTTTTCTAAATAAGAAAGATTGCTCTCTGTAAAAAAGAGAACCCTTGGATTAAAAATCCAATGGTGATTAAAAAATCACAGTTTTACAGAATAAATTATGTATAGGGAAAAATATTTTCCCAATCTCGTTAAAAACAAAAATCATATTCTGTAAAAACAGTAGTCCTTGGATCAAAAATCCAATGGTGGGTAAAATTCCCCAAATCAATTAGAATCTCTCAATGAGAGATTTTCTCAAAATCAATTAACAATTTGCCTTCACTATATAAACGACCCGAGACTTCAAGTCTCAGCAGCAACAGAGAAGACCACAACACACAGAGAGACGGAAGGAGATAGAGAAAAACCCCTATAAGCTTCTGCAAAAAATACAGGGAGCTCTCAAAAGAACAGAGAATTTAATTCTCAAAGAAGAAGACATTCCTTCTCAAAACCCTAGGTAAAAAAAAAGATATCAAAATATCTCTATCATATCTAAGAGTTTAACCCTTTTTAAACAATTTAGTTCTTTCTCTATATCTGAGATCCACAAGACAAGTCTTCCATAAGTTGATAATTTAATTCTCATCGGGATGATCTTGTTCTTGAGAATCAAAGATTCAGAAAAGAACTAGGTCCAAAAGAAAAAACAAAAGGAGAAAGGAACCTATAAAAGAACTTAGTTTTTAAAGAAAAAACCGATCCCAGATCTTCAAAAAACGAAGATCTTGGTGATCATTAATGGTCAAAATGTCATTAACAGAGATTTAATCTCTAAAAAAAGAAGGGGAAATAATACTAGCGTCTCACGTGCTCCTCACATGGGCGCCCCCTTTTAACAGCGCCTAGCGCCTCACGTGAAAACACGTGGGCGCCCAAAACAGAAAGCCAGCGCCTCACGTTAAACACACGTGAGCGCTGAATAAAAGTGCTCGGCACTCCCTATGCAGCCGAAGACAGCTAAGTGATTAGTACTGATTGGACAGCGCCCAGCGCCGCACGTGCTCCTCACGTGGGCGCTATGCAAAAAGTGCTTAGCACTTCATATGCGGCCAAAACGGCTGAGTACTTAGTACTGATTAGGCAGCGCCCAGCACCTCACGTGTACCTCAGGTGGACGCCATAAAAAGTGCTTAGCACTTCACATTTAGTCAAAATGACTAAAAGTGTTCACCATTTATTGGGCAGGGCCCATGAATGAATGCTTCACATGACATACATGTGAGCGTCAGAGCTCAAATAAGTGCCTAGCACTTTTACATAAAAAAAAATGGCTGAACAAACAGAGCCCAAATAAGTGCTTAGAACTTTTGAAAAGAAAAATGCCAAGTAGACTTGGTCCAAATTGGCCAAATCTCTGAAATTTTCTTGCAGCTGAAACCAAATGCTCTTTTGCTGGATCTTAAATAAAAATGATCCTTAAAATTTTGCTAAGTTGATTTTAGTCTCAAATTAAACTAATGCATCCTTAGTAAGAACAAATTGAGCCCAGATGCTCACACATTTAAGTTGATATTAATCTCAAACCAGATTAACAACCCTTAAATAAATGTAAGCCCAAATCTAAAATATACGGATTTGGACTAATCAACGCCCTACGGGCGACGACATAAACTAGTTCACATACAATCCACGGGTAATCAAAACAAACAAAAACACACACGACACGAAGTGAACTTCCGGAGCAGGAGAAAATGGTTATCGCAATGCGGTAACATAATTAACTACAGGGATGTGTGCCTGCAGAGAAGAGCGTCCCCACAATAAAAAAAACCCTCATAAAATGAAGGGGATCTGATAAAATCTACTACAACGGTCGCATCTATCCAAACCTCCGATATACGGTGCCATAAATCAACTTGGTATTTTCAGAGATGTAGACGGATAAATCCAAATTACATCTGCCCCCAAAATTCAGGCCAGACGTCCCAACGTCTCGGTCCGTCTTCCGGCGGTGAACAAATTCTGACACGCCCGGTGGGACTTTTTCCTTTTTCCACTCCACACTTCGTGTGTCGTGTTTTCGCAAACAAAATCGCGGTTCGCTATGGTTGCCTTTGGATCTGAAGTACTAAAATTTGGTGACTTGCTTCTTTGCAGAAGAAGAGAAATCGATGGCTTCCTAATGCACTTCTTGCAACAGTAACACTCGCTCCATCCCAGCTGGAGGAGTAACCAACGGGCCCAGCGCGGCCTCTATCTTTTCAATACCGGTGGGGCAAGTAACGCAAGCCACTACTGGACTATTCTTCGGGACCATGTTCCCACCAGTGGGTGTCGGTGCCTCAGCGCCGCAGGAAGAAGCTCCCAAGAAGTCAGTCTTCGATTAACTGGCGACCACAACACGTCTTAGTCTTCAACAGAATGGACAAAAACCCAAAAGGGCCCGCAAAGAGGCTCGTGATACCTAAAAGGGCTGCCCCAAAACAGATAGCCCTCCCAACTACCGCTACGGGTGAAGTCATCAAAGGAGCTTCCCCTACCAGAAAGTCGGTCTTCGAAAGATTGGTCGGCCCTCCCCAAACTTCAATCAGGACGTCAGTCTTCAACAGGTTGACGCCAACAGCGGCCCCTCAGCAAAGCCAGGGGCACAAAGAAGCCACTTCCAAATCTGAGGCGGCCCCGTCTGCAAGACACACTCGACGTCGTCACTGGCGTCGAGTGAGGAAAGCTGTGGGAAACTCCCCCTCTGGACTTACCCCACCAGTTCCAATGGTGGAAGTTGACGCTTTTTTTCCAACCGGGAACAGATTTGATCTACTCAGGAGGGTACGCAAGAACTCTCTAACGGCGGTGCTAAAGAAATCGCCCCCGCCTGCAGAAACCACAGTGCAGGCAAAGACGGAGCACCCCCATCAACGGCTCTCCTCGCAAATTCATAGGGTCTAGCGAAAAGTCCAGGACTACGCGATTGATCAAAACTACTCTCGTCGACCGAAGAAATCGAAGGCTCAGCAAGAGAAAGACTGTCCCTCCGTCATACAGCGAGGGACTTCTTCTGTACAGGTGCATGTTACAACGGCTCCATCAACTTCGACCTCCCACAAAAGGATGAGGCCAAAGAAAATCCTACCGCCGACGGCAAATCCCAAAGGTGATGGACCCAAACGCCCTAAGTCTGGGGGCATGATCATACATATGGTCTACATGGATTCCGGGAAAAAAGAAAGCCATGCTTCCGTAGGTCACCGGCCGCAAACTACGTCGTTAACAAAAGCTTAGGAGTAACAACAAAAGCTCCAGGAATTGCTAACCAAAATGGCAGCACTTACCGGGCAGAAAGAAAGCCCGGACATAATAGCCGAACACCGCCAGGAGCAGGAGACCGATACAGAGTTCCTGTGAAGGGTGCTTGAAAGAAAGGACAAAGAAGCTACTGAGCAGGCTGCTAACATAAAGCAGATGGCTCTCTTGTTCCAAGACATGGTTGGGATGATGATCCAGCTTGAACCCCCGGCCGAGAATCCGCTGATAATCATCGAGGATGACAGAAGGGAAACATCAAATCCTCTTCGGCCTTATCGGCGGCCAAGAAGGAAACAATCTCCAAGGCTGCTCTTGATGATTATATCGCTCAACAAATACGAGCTCATCAAGCTAATGAAGCCGCACACCAAATCGTCAGAACTGGGTGACCGTATCCAGGATGGTATGACCAAATTAAATACCTGCCAGGATATACGATCCCCAAGTTCCATGTGTACAAGGGGACATACAACCCACATCAGCATGTCGCGCAGTTCAGAGCTCTGTGCAGCAACACTATGTAAGGTTCCTAGGCACCTATAGTGGTCTCACAAGGCATCGAACATGCCAATTTAAAATTTTTGGTGCCGAGAAACCCTAAACTACGGATCTTAAACTAGAAGTTTAGGCAAAATAGAAAGCTAGTTAACACTTAACTACTAGGATACGGAAATTACAACCTTTGTAGATCCGGATATCCACCTCCACGGCTCCGCAACGAAGTCTTCTCGCTGTCCATGTCGAACCCCGGGCTCAAGCGTCGGCTTCGTCGGAGAAACGGGTGAGCTAGGTCGCCGGCTTCGTGTCAAAGACGATCTACGTCGAGGCATCGCAAGTTCAAGCTCCGACTTCACAAACTTGTGAAACTTGTGAAGTAAACACCCAAAACAACTTGGCAAGAGGTAGAGGGTGAAGAAATAGGAGGTGGGTTCACTTTAGATTTGGATTTAACTCACTAGATCTCAAGTTGCCATTGTTGTAGCAAGCTTGAAGAAGAAGAAGAAGATGAGCTCAAGAAAAGAATATTATCATAAGTTATGATAAAATGAAAATAAACTCAATATTTATCATAACTTAACTAAGGTTAAGTGTAGAGAATTAACCATGGTGATTAGAGTGGGTTAAGGTTAAGCAAAATGACAAGAATGGTTGCATAAAGTCAAATGTTCATGAAGCATCTCATAAGAAACAAAACTTGCCACCATTATCATTTATACTTATCCAAAAGAATAAATGAACAAATAAATGAATAAATAAATAAGCAAAACCCTAATTATCATAATAACCATGGTTTAATCCTATTCACTTAACCATATGATCAAGTATCATCAAACATGATACAAAAAGCATATCACATATACTATGTGCAATCCAAGTGAGAAAAATCCGTTTAAAGTGAACCAATACTAGTTAATGCAAAGTAATATATCAAATATATAATTATACATTAAATCATTAAATCAACACTTGATTCAATGATCCGGTCATGTCGCACATAACCGACTAGTATTCAATGCATCGATTTATCGAATCAATGATTCTATAACTAGGTCATATCGAATATAACCATTCGAAACATATATCGCGAGAATGAAATGCGGTATCACATACACGCATTATTCTCGGTCCTGCACATATCTCATATGCGCTCCTATTTCGTTTCGCTTGAGCCAGGAAACCTCTGTGTAGGACTCTAAAGACTCGTCAATACGCCGGTAGCAGATGATGATCATATCAAGCACCCACAAGCCGCAAGCGGTCTGCTAAACGTAACGGCCACCCGGGTATTGAGCGATCAGAAGATCGACGAGCTAGCCCGCTCACACTCCTGTGAATCCGACCAGTAACACTTACCATACAGTCCGGTCTCTTCGTCTGATACGTCGCATATCAAGTCTAGGGGTGGTATACGTCAGACCCCAATAACCCGATAAGTCGTGCTGATGTGAGGCTCGTAACGGGTCGAGAAACTACTGGTAACACTTACCAGCAAATCTATGATCAGCCCTGGCCAGGGACTTCCCTGTTACGGCCAATCGAGCACTGCGCAACATCAACCCCCAATACCGGGAGAGACGAAACCCCTCCTATCGCTCATTGCCTCCATGTGACTCGGGACTGTACCCAAAGACCACCGTTTTGCACGCCCTCATGGACGTGGTAAGGTGGAGATCAAAGCACAGTGGGAATCACACAAGACTCTATGACGATCTCGGGTCTACAGACTAACCTGTACAAGTGTCACCTGAGAACTGCCATCTGACGTGAGGTATAATACCATCTGGGAGTTCTCGGCGAGTCCGTCCAGTGTACCCAGTCTCCACTGAGCACCCGTATACCATCTCTGATGTCATACACCAATGGATATGGGATCATCCATCGCCCATCACATGGGTCGAGAAGCGTATACGCTAGTCTACTCTGGTATATCGATGCCCCGTCTCGATACACCCACGACTAGGGACCTTGAAGGATGTACTTATGGACTACCATATCCCCACTAGTATGATCTGCATCATAGTCCAGGTAGTCAAGTACAAATCCTAAGGGCTTTACCAACATGTAACTATAAGACAGTATAAAGAGACTAGTGTACATGTTAAGATAAAGAGCAACCAGATAGCATACTATCATGTCGAGCAAGAAAGTCATCTCTATATATGTCCAAGCATCCAATATAATATACATAATCTATACAATACTGGCCTCTAGGGCATACATACAACTAACAATCTCCCACTTGCACTAGGGCCAGCTGCTGTAGTATCTCATACCGAGCATCCCGAAGAATCTCTCAAACTGTATCTAGGGAATGGCCTTCGTGAGTGGATCCGCCGTGTTGTTCTTCGTGTCAACTCTCCTGACCTCGATCTCCCGGCGATCAACTATCTCCCGGATCAGGTGATACCGCCTCAGAATATGCCTGGACCGCTGATGGGACCTGGGTTCCTTGGCCAAAGCCACCGCTCCATTGTTATCGCAATACAAAGGTATTGGACGCTCAATGGATGGAACCACTCCAAGTTCAGTAATGAACTTCTTGATCCAGACAGCTTCTTTAGCAGCATCGTTGGCAGCGATGTATTCAGCCTCCATCGTCGAGTCTGCCACGGTTTCCTGCTTGGAACTCTTCCAGCTAACCGCCCCTCCGTAAAGGGTAAAGACAAAGCCCGACTGCGACTTAGAGTCGTCCTTATCACTCTGGAAGCTCGAATCGGTAAAGGACTCCACTTGGAGTTCTCCGTTACCATACACCAAGAACATATCTCTAGTCCTTCGCGAGTACTTGAGAATGCTCTTCACAGCTGTCCAGTGACTCTCTCCAGGATCAGCTTGATACCTGCTCACTACACTTAGTGAGTATGCTACATCGGGTCTGGTACATAGCATCGCATACATGATAGAGCCTACTGCCGAAGCATAGGGTATCCCTTGCATGCGAGCTCTCTCCAAATCAGTCTTGGGAGACATCTCTTTGGAGAGAGTGACTCCAGAGATCGTGGGCATGTTCCCACGCTTGGACTCTTCCATACTAAACCTCTTTAGTATGGTGTCAATGTACCTGGATTGGGACAATCCCAAAATCCTTTTGGATCTATCTCTATAGATCCTAATTCCCAATATGCAGGAGGCATCACCAAGATCTTTCATTGAGAATCTTTGTGATAAGAAGAGCTTGACCGATTGCAGCATAGGAATATCATTTCCTATCAAGAGTATGTCATCCACGTACAATACGAGGAAGACAACCTTACTCTCTGCCACCTTCTTGTAGATACAAGGTTCATCTGGATTTTTGACGAAATCAAACTCTTTGATAACGACGTCAAAGCAGATGTTCCAACTCCGCGATGCTTGCTTTAATCCATAAATGGATTTAAGCAGCTTGCACACCTTCCCGCTGCTCCCACTGTCTACGAAGCCCTCTGGCTGAGTCATGTACACGCACTCTTCTAAATCACCATTTAGAAAAGCGGTCTTAACATCCATTTGCCAGATTTCGTAGTCATGAAAGGCAGCAATGGCAAGCATGATTCGGATGGATTTAAGCATAGCCACTGGAGAAAAGGTCTCGTCATAGTCCACACCTGGTCTTTGACGAAAACCCTTTGCTACAAGTCTAGCTTTGAAAGTCTCCACTTTCCCATCTACACCAAGTTTCTTCTTAAAGATCCACTTGCTCCCAATGGGTTTTACCCCTTCAGGAGCAACTTCCAAAGTCCATACTTTGTTGGTGTACATGGAATCCATCTCGGACCGCATAGCATCCAGCCATTTCACTGAGTCCCCACTCGTGATGGCTTGCTCGAAGCTAGTTGGGTCATCATCCTCCATGATGAAATCCTCACTACCACCATCAATGAGAAAACCATAGTATCTCTCAGGTGAACGAGAAACCCTACTAGATCGGCGGAGAGGCTGGGGTACGTCGGGCACCACTGAATCCTCTGGTTCTACTAAATTGTCAGTTGCAGTTTGTGGTGCTGGAACCTCTTCCAGTTCTACCTCTTTGCCATTAATTTCTTTTGCAAGAAATTCCCTTTCCAAAAAGGTGGCATGTTGAGCAACAAACACTCTTTGTTCCTCAGCTTGGTAGAAAAAATATCCTTGAGAATTCTTAGGATATCCCACAAACTTGCAAAGGACTGATCGTGCCTCGAGTTTGTCCGGATTTTGCTTTTTGACATAGGCCGGACAACCCCATATCTTAATTCGCTTAAAATATGGTCTCTTCCCACTCCATATCTCATATGGTGTGGTAGGTACAGATTTAGACGGAACCAGATTCAATAGGTATATGGCTGTCTCAAGCGCATACCCCCAAAAGGAAATAGGTAACTCAGCATTACTCATCATTGAACGCACCATATCTAATAGGGTGCGATTCCTTCGTTCCGATACACCGTTGTGCTGTGGTGTATAAGGAGGAGTAAGCTGAGAGAGAATCCCATTCTCTTTTAGATAATCCAGGAATTCACTGCTTAAGTATTCACCTCCTCGATCAGATCGAAGAACCTTAATACTTTTGCCCGTTTGGTTCTCTACCTCGTGCTTATATTCTTTGAATTTCTCAAAAGCTTCAGACTTGTGTTTCAACAGGAACACATGCCCGTATCTAGAGAGATCGTCAGTGAATGTAATGAAGTAGGAAGAACCATTTCTGGCGTGTGTAGACATTGGACCGCATACATCACTATGCACCAGTCCCAAGAGTTCGGTAACTCTTTCTCCGTGTCCTTTAAACGGAGTTTTGGTCATTTTTCCTTTGAGACATGAATGGCAAGTGTCATAAGATGATAATTTGAATGAATTCAAATATCCGTTCTTGTGCAACTTAGCTAGTCGTGTCTCATTGATATGGCCAAGTCTACAGTGCCACAAGAAGGATTCGTTCATTTCTGAGCTTTTCCTTTTGTGTGTGTTTTGTATATTGAAGACTGTATTTTGATTGAGAATGAATATGCCATTATGTAGCGAGCCTGATGCAATCAACCTTTGATCTAGGAATATGTTCATAACATTATCCTTTACTACAAAATTATAACCTTCTTTACTTAGTAAAGAAACTGATATAATGTTGCACATCATGTTCGGTATATAATAGCATTCATTCAGGACTAGTGTATCACCATTTGGTAATACTAGGTGATATATGCCAACTGCTTTGGCTGCAACATTTGCCCCATTCCCTACATGAACGGAATGTTCACCTTTTCTCAGTTCTCTACCTTTTCGCAGCCCATGTAACATCTTACATATGTGGGATCCTGACCCGGTATCTAATACCCAGGACGTAGGGTGAACTGAGAAACAGTTCTCAATGACAAACACACCCGAAGATGATGCATCAACATGCATGTTCTCCGTTTGGGCAGTGTGAGAATCCAGATATTCTCCTGTTTCCTGTTCAGTCTTATAACACTTATAAGATAGAACGGATTCAACGTTCCCCTGCACAGTATAACATGCGGGTTCGGTCAATACATCCATATTATTATCTTTATTAGGGCATGAAATGGTCGCTACCTGGAGAGAGAGAGAAGAAAACACTTTAGCGTATGCTCGTGCAAGATCAGATTGGTTTTTATCTTATCTAATCAGGATGGCTCCCACTGCTTTTTATCAAATCTTCCTTCAAACCCTAAAAGGAAAGACTAGCCGGGATTAATTACACACTACAAGTTCGCCAATCTTTCAGCCAGACCAGTGTCGGTACTTTGAGGGAGGTCCCCCGTGCTTTCGCACGAACCTAATTAATGTAAACCTCGTTTTCCCAGAGGCGTAACCTCGCTAACACCTTTCTAGACACCTACTTGATCAGCTAATTGCAATGTGTAAAACTCTCCCAGGAGTAACTCTTACTCGCAGTGGGTATCGGGATCCAACTATCTCATAGAAGGTATGCAATCTCATTGCAAATTTCAACACTTGAAATTCCCGATAATGCTTTTGCCCCAGGCGATCTATGACCTTGACTGAGTCAACAAACCATAGACCGCAAGTAAAGTTCAACCCGTCATTTCCTGATTGAATTAAACCCACCCGCACGACCCTTGACTAAGTCAACAAGGCCGCACGACTACCCTAATCCAATCTGCATCATATGCATAAACAGATAAATAGTAATCAGCTACCGCACACTACGCCTTGACTGAGTCAACAAACGCAGCACGAATACTAACTATTACTTATCTGAAATGACGGAGGGCTACGTCAGGTTTTTAAGAAAACCCTTTGCGTAATGAACTTTATATCGTTGTAGAATCAAATGAAGTTTTGAAATGGAGCGATTTTGAGGCTTTTCCAGTTTTGCTAAAGGGGTCACTCCCGGTGAAGGGATCGTCGGCCCTTTCCTCGTCGAATGAGGTGCGGGATATATCATATATATCACTGTGCAAAGCAAAAACTCTTAAAAGCAATCAAAGCCAAACCGAGTGTGTAGCATCTGCCAGTTATTGCTAAAGGAGTCACTCCCGGTGAAGGGATCTCGGTCCTTTCCTCGTCGAATGAGGTGCGGGGTATATCATATATACCGCTATGCAAAGCAAGAACTGTAGCTACCTGTTTTATTTAAAATCTGATTCTACAACATCTTAGGTTTCTTTCCTTTCATTAATCACATTAATGAAGTCCCATCATTTAAATACCTAAACATCACAGATAGATATGACGTACACTTATGCCATCCGCATTCGCCTCGATGTCCCCTTATGCACCGTTAGGTTAGGTAACTAACGACAGAGCAGGGCAGGGCTAGCGCGGGTGTAAAACATAAGTAACGTCTATATAATATATCATATATACTATATACTATATCCATCACAGAGTCACAACACAGATATCGCAGCAGAATAAATATATGAAATATTGGATATACTAGGACGTCCGTGTTTTCAATACGAGCCAGTATAAAACACGGATTCCACGGTCGTGATGAATAGCCAATCCCACACCCTTAGACCCCTACGAGAGCGGCAAGCAACCCTGCCAATTCTAGGGTTAGGAGACCGGGACTCGACTCCTCGAGTTGGTCTCCCACTGGACCCCAGAACCCGGTTACTTGTGCTTCCCTCCTTGGGTCTATCCTAATGCGGAAAAGTAAATAATATACAAAGGGTGACAACTTCCGCTACCTGGAAGTGCCCCAAATAAAAGAATATTACATACAAGTTTTTACATGAATGAAAATGAAAAACACTCATCTCACATAAAAACCCCCGGCTATTCGAATACGACGATCCAATATAACATATCCAGCAACACATAACATCACATGTCATCAACGTAAGTAAGTATGCATACCCCAATTGTCGTTGACGTATAGCAACGAAACCGGCGATATGAACATACTACACTTACGGTCACAGAAAAGAAAGTGTAAAACTACAACAATTGGAATCCGCAACTTCTTTAGACATCGCATGCCTAACAGATATAAATCCTGCATTTTAGTCTCATTATCGAAAACTCTTTTCAATATCATATGGGACTAAATTGCTAGATTTATAACATTCATTCAGTTATCACATAACTGTTTGTGAATTCCAATTATTGTATCCAATTCCGGATAAATAGAATATATCAAACTTTCCGATCGAACATTCGAACACCCAAGTTTTCCCGACACCGATCAACACATGAAATAGGTTCAAAGACATTCACTTCATACCTCAGTACCAACGGTCCAGCCGTAGAAGGGTCAAGCCAACGCCTCACATGTGGCACGCCATACTGCCCCAAACCCGAAGGTTCAAAGGGCAGTTCAAGACGGTCACATAATCGAGTTAAGGTTTGTTGTCTTCTAGAGGGACCATCGCGTTACTTGCACTACTTGGAACGTCTTTTAACCACAGAAAAGTCCAACACTTGGAATTTTTCGGCAGGGGAAAAGTTGGGTATTTGTATCCGGTCAAACTTTTTAACATATTCTACAGTTATCTGGAAAAACACAAAGACGAAATTTGATAATCCGGTCGAAACACTGATTCCCAATAGTACCCCAGAATACTCTTCTGTAAAGTCACAATAAAAATATCCCAGAAAACACAGCATTGAATTATATGAGTTACTGTGCAGAAAACATCACACATTGGAACAGTACGGCCGCGGAACCGCCGCACATGCCTAGCATGTGCCGCGCTTCCGCGGTGGAAAAGTTGATTGAGGTCCTCGTATTTCACAGTAATTCACATAACACCCTGCTTGATTTTCTACATATTTTTAATTGACAAAAATCCGAATTTTTAGAAAAAGTCCATAGAGCATTTTTAGGTTTTGGATTTCGGTTCGATCGGGTTTTAAACGTCGTCGGGACTTCGCCTAAGGCTCTAGCTAGGCTCTGATACCAGTGTAAGGTTCCTAGGCACCCTATAGTGGTCTCACAAGGCATCGAACATGCCAATTAAAAATTTTTGGTGCCGAGAAACCCTAAACTACGGATCTTAAACTAGAAGTTTAGGCAAAATAGAAAGCTAGTTAAAACTTAACTACTAGGATACGGAAATTACAACCTTTGTAGATCCGGATATCCACCTCCACGGCTCCGCAACGAAGTCTTCTCGCTGTCCATGTCGAACCCCGGCTCAAGCGTCGGCTTCGTCGGAGAAACGGGTGAGCTAGGTCGCCGGCTTCGTGTCAAAGACGATCTACGTCGAGGCATCGCAAGTTCAAGCTCCGACTTCACAAACTTGTGAAACTTGTGAAGTAAACACCCAAAACAACTTGGCAAGAGGTAGAGGGTGAAGAAATAGGAGGTGGGTTCACTTTAGATTTGGATTTAACTCACTAGATCTCAAGTTGCCATTGTTGTAGCAAGCTTGAAGAAGAAGAAGAAGATGAGCTCAAGAAAAGAATATTATCATAAGTTATGATAAAATGAAAATAAACTCAATATTTATCATAACTTAACTAAGGTTAAGTGTAGAGAATTAACCATGGTGATTAGAGTGGGTTAGGGTTAAGCAAAATGACAAGAATGGTTGCATAAAGTCAAATGTTCATGAAGCATCTCATAAGAAACAAAACTTGCCACCATTATCATTTATACTTATCCAAAAGAATAAATGAACAAATAAATGAATAAATAAATAAGCAAAACCCTAATTATCATAATAACCATGGTTTAATCCTATTCACTTAACCATATGATCAAGTATCATCAAACATGATACAAAAAGCATATCACATATACTATGTGCAATCCAAGTGAGAAAAATCCGTTTAAAGCGAACCAATACTAGTTAATGCAAAGTAATATATCAAATATATAATTATACATTAAATCATTAAATCAACACTTGATTCAATGATCCGGTCATGTCGCACATAACCGACTAGTATTCAATGCATTGATTTATCGAATCAATGATTCGATAACTAGGTCATATCGAATATAACCATTCGAAACATATATCGCGAGAATGAAATGCGGTATCACATACACGCATTATTCTCGGTCCTGCACATATCTCATATGCGCTCCTATTTCGTTTCGCTTGAGCCAGGAAACCTCTGTGTAGGACTCTAAAGACTCGTCAATACGCCGGTAGCAGATGATGATCATATCAAGCACCCACAAGCCGCAAGCGGTCTGCTAAACGTAACGGCCACCCGGGTATTGAGCGATCAGAAGATCGACGAGCTAGCCCGCTTACACTCCTGTGAATCCGACCAGTAACACTTACCATACAGTCCGGTCTCTTCGTCTGATACGTCGCATATCAAGTCTAGGGGTGGTATACGTCAGACCCCAATAACCCGATAAGTCGTGCTGATGTGAGGCTCGTAACGGGTCGAGAAACTACTGGTAACACTTACCAGCAAATCTCTGATCAGCCCTGGCCAGGGACTTCCCTGTTACGGCCAATCGAGCACTGCGCAACATCAACCCCCAATACCGGGAGAGACGAAACCCCTCCTATCGCTCATTGCCTCCATGTGACTCGGGACTGTACCCAAAGACCACCGTTTTGCACGCCCTCATGGACGTGGTAAGGTGGAGATCAAAGCACGGTGGGAATCACACAAGACTCTATGACGATCTCAGGTCTACAGACTAACCTGTACAAGTGTCACCTGAGAACTGCCATCTGACGTGAGGTATAATACCATCTGGGAGTTCTCGGCGAGTCCGTCCAGTGTACCCAGTCTCCACTGAGCACCCGTATACCATCTCTGATGTCATACACCAATGGATATGGGATCATCCATCGCCCATCACATGGGTCGAGAAGCGTATACGCTAGTCTACTCTGGTATATCGATGCCCCGTCTCGATACACCCACGACTAGGGACCTTGAAGGATGTACTTATGGACTACCATGTCCCCACTAGTATGATCTGCATCATAGTCCAGGTAGTCAAGTACAAATCCTAAGGGCTTTACCAACATGTAACTATAAGACAGTATAAAGAGACTAGTGTACATGTTAAGATAAAGAGCAACCAGATAGCATACTATCATGTCGAGCAAGAAAGTCATCTCTATATATGTCCAAGCATCCAATATAATATACATAATCTGTACAATACTGGCCTCTAGGGCATACATACAACTAACACACTAGAGGCGACGACAAACTGTTGCTTCGCCAGTTCGTTGGCAGCCTGTCAGAGACGGCCTTTGAATGGTATTCAGAGCTCACAAATGACTCCGTAAGAACATTCACAGATATGGAACTGTTGTTCACACAGCGGTTCGCCAGCGCACCCCGATCACGACATTAATCAATGCCAGGGTAAAGCCAGGAGAAACCTTGGTCCAATATGCGATCCGGTGGCGGAACCTATGGTCAAAGTGCGAACAACGCATCGAAAAATCCCCCGCCGTGAGCATGTTCATCGGGATGCTTGATCTTCAAACGACTGTGTCTCAGTTCATGACGTTCTTCAAACCAACAACCTTCCAGGCTCTGATCGATAAACTGGCCCAAATGGACCAGATGGGCCACGGGCCTTCCTCCTCAAATAAAGACCCTCGAAATACCAAGGGTAAATGGAAAGCGGCTTTCGTTGCCAACACTCAACAACAACCGAGTGGCCTAAAACCGGCTGCTCGCCAAAACAACGCACGTCCATGCCTATCCCTGGAAGAAAGGCTAGGACGCGCTTACTCGTTTCCCCGCGATAAGACGAGGAGACTATTTGAGTTGGTAATGCATAATAAACTCATCACATTGGTAGACCCATAGCGCCCATCGCAACCCGGCGACGTCAACAACCCCAACTACTGCTCCTATCACAGAATGGTGAGCCACCCAATTGAGGATTGCTACGTTTTCAAGAGCTGGGTCGAGGACCAGTATCAACAGGGGAAGTTCGCGATGTCTGAGAACTGGAGGGTGAACCCACCACAGAAGCACACTCCTAAAAAAGTGGATGCGCCGGGGGCATCATGCTCGCTCATGGAAGGAACTCCATAGGAAGTCGTTCTTTCAGCTAAAACCAAAAGAATACTGAAAGATCTACAGGCATATCCGGCAGTCAGGTGGAAAAGCCCACTTGAACACGAAATCATCGAAAAGATGCTGAAACCGCGTCCCGTACCGGAGATTGTTGACAAAAGGCAAAATCCCCAAGTCAAGCCTTCAAAGTCTTCAATGAAAAAGAAGAAGACTAAGAAGCCTGTGCAGCCTGCCGAGTATGACGACAAGCGTACGGACCTACAAAAGTACATCGACGCGCTGTAGGAATACAACCAAAAGGCGCGAACACCGGTCACGCTCGAAAAGTTCGTCAAGCATATTCTTGAGAACGAAGATAGTGACAACGATGAGGAAAATGACGCATCAAAAGAAACCGAAAACTATGTAGCAAGCTGCCACATGGTCTCTCATTCGTTGTTAAATGACGAAGAAACTCCCTCAGCGTCAGAAAACAACGCAGAGGAACTGGGGGCAGAATCGGCGGTAAAATCCCCGGAACTGCCAGAAGACCCGATCGATAGGCTGTTAAACGAAGCCTTTCGAAAAAGTAAAGCTGACCGAGAACGCGAAACAGCCATATATGAAAAGGCTAAGTATCAGTGTCAGGATGAAGAAGTCGCGGCAAAGAAGAGTCGTAAAGTACTCCAACCAAACCAAAACATACCTGCGAAAAATAAGAGCAGGTCAAGGCAGAGAAGCGGTTCGCCAAAGCCCTGTCAATGGGAATAAAGCCGCCACCTCTCGTAAGAAACACTCCCGGGGTCATATGCCTCGATGGAGAGGATTCACATCTAAATTACTGTCTATATCATCGGAGGGTTACTCACCTCACCGAGGAATGCAGTGCCTTCAAGAAGTGGTGGCAAGGATATATTGCCTATAAAAAAACACTTCAAGAGGGTGAAGCGCGAAGCTCTTCGACGGCAAAATATTGTGACAGATACGCATGAAAAAAAGACTGGCAATGGTCATATGGATGATATCAGTTCAGAAGTGGGAAAACCCCAAGTTTTTACTTTCGGGAGCGATTCTGAGAACGAAATACCCCTCAGCCCTCTCTTCAAAGACTCCACCTCCAAAAAAGAAGAGGATGAGGAGAACTGTGAGAACATTCAGATGCGTAACCACACACTGCCTGAGAAGAATCTCGGACCTACAAACAAAGGTTCGAGCAAAAAATACAAAGGGAAAGAAAAAATCCCTGAGGAAATTGCCCTTGACGATGGAGTTGTCAAAAAGCTCGCAGCCAGGAACCCGCCTAAGAAAAACAAAGTGGATTACAATGTCCTAACACATCTGAGAAAAATACCTTCACAACCGAGCATATTGGATGCTCTCCTCCTATCCAAAGAGGCACGAGATTCTCTGATCAAGGCATTACAAAAGCCTGATCAGTTCCAAGCTTTCCTCGCAGAAGAGTAGATGAAGGATGAGTTGGCAGAGGTCCACACGGCTGACATTATATTCAGCGATGAAGATCTCCTCCTCGGTACGTCCGAACATAATCGCCCGTTATACATCACCGGGGACTGCCACGATATCAGGATAGGGAAAATCCTTGTCGACAACGGATCCTTCGTCAACCTTCTCAACGTGAGAGTGCTGAAGGAGATTTGCATGAACGTTCAGCACCTGGCCCGAGACAAAATTACCATCTCCAGATTCGACTCACGGTCGTTACGGACGCTTGGGTCCGTAATACTGATGTTGCGCTTTGGGTTGCTCATCACTGACATCAAATTTCATGTTATTGACGCCAAGACTTTCTATAACGCTTTGCTCGGCAGGCCCTGGTTACATAGTACAACGTCATCCCTTCTACACAATATCAGTGTATGAAGTATTTCAAGGATGGCTTGGAATGCACCGTCACAAGGGAGCTAAATCCGTTCTCCGTAAACGAGGTCCGGAAATATGAAAACGCAAAGTACTTTCTACCAGACTTCGAAGATACAGAATGGTGTCATAAGCCGGAGGATAAACAAAAGTCCTCCGCCACTATCCCGATCTTTGGGAGCGATTCCGAGGAAGATGAAAAAATAGTCTACTCGGGGCAACCCCAGAAAGAAAACGACAGGCCCGGACCATCTACCCCTATTCTGGTCTTTGGCAGCGATTCTGAGGACGAGGGCAACGCAGTGTTCTCCATCCACCCGTCAGTGCAAACCCTCGTCGGAGCAGATCAGAGTCTGCAAATCACAATGGCTCTGCCTCGGTATTACAAGGAACTTGATGCGCTTGATACATACAGCGTAACAAGAACTACAGACTTTCTACGTCCCTCCCAGGCGAAGAGGTGAAAAGGCGATCCTCTTCTACTAATCTTCGGAGACCAAAGTAGAAAAAGACATCTGGTATGGTGCCGATTTTGCACTCGACAGGATTCAAACAATCCGTCTGCTAAGATACTACGCGGAGGGATTGAAAAAGCTGTTAAGATGCCAAGGTATACCCCTCGAACAAACTGTTCGGCAAGCCTAATTCTACAAAAAGATTTAGAATATCCCTGAAACCCAGTGAAAGATGCCCAACGGGAAGATGGAGACAACCGGGCTCAGATACATTCGGTCCAAGAAACGGGAGCAGTTCCACAGCTGCTCTGTCATAAACAGCTCCAGAGAAGAGGAAAATGCTCCTCCAAATAGTCGTGACGTTGAAACAGAGCGAAATCCCGCTCTAAGAACGTTAAGTCTGTCGCTCGAAGAACATATAGACAAGCGAATAAAAGAAGCCTGTCAAAAGAGCCGAGACAATCACAGCCGTGAAATGGCCATTTATGAAAAGGCCAGGACGCAGTGCCTCCATCAGCAATCTGCGGAGAAAGAAGACTACAACGCCCTTTATCCCCAGCCCGCTGTATGTCCTCGCAAAAGGGAAAAATCCCTAAATAGAGGCAAAAACATGACAAAGAGCGCAAACAACGTTCGCAAACAATAAGGCGGATCTAAGAAGCCGTGCTATCAAGAAACACTCGGTCGAAACCCTAACCCTAAAACACCTCTGCCTCCACTAACCCGACCTCGTCACCACCTCCATTTCCATTCTCTCCTCCTCCTCGTCATCTTCTTCCTCTCCTTCCTCCTTCCCGAGCACCAAAACCCTGCACATCAAGAACCCCGACAACCCATCACCCTGCACACCTCGTCGCCGGCGATCTCTCGACCTCGCCGTCACCACCACCATCTCCTCCTCTCCCTCTCCTCTTCCCTTCTCCCTCCTACACCAAGATCCCTGCACCCGAGCCCCAGCCTGCACCAACACACGAGCCCAAACCCTAACTCCTCAAAGCCAAACCCTAGCCTTGTCGCCGGAGCTCCGTTGATCTCGTCGCCACCATCTCATCTCCCTGACCCCAGTGCACAACCAAGTAAGCAATCCCCTCTCTCTTCTTCTTCCTCTTCTTCTTTCCTTTTTCTTTTCTTTATCTTTTCTTGAATCTTTTTTCCAGCGATCGCCGGAGTTGCGTCGACGCTGCCGATCCGACGATCCAGTGAACGTACATTGCTCGCATGAACACCCTCTCGCCTTGCCTAGACCCGTCCCGCGTGCCGCGTGTACGTTGCGACGATTTACCAACGTCGGACGTGCCGTGCGTATCAGTCGTGTGATCCGATCGAGGCAAGTTTATCTTGCTACATGCTATGATATATTTTACATCCATATTGATAATAATATTTAATGTTTAGTGTATTGTACATTCCCTGTTATCATTTTACTGTTTTATGACGTCCGTTTGCATCCGTACAATTATTTTCATATCTAGTTGCATGCAAGTTAATCTTGCTACATGCTATACTACAATATACTGCACCCATTTGAATAATAGTATTACATAATGTTTAGTTGTGCATCACACATTACCATTTTACAGTTTTACTGTTTTCGGATACTCGTTTGCATCCGTACAATTATTTTTATATCTAGTTGCATGCAAGTTAATCTTGCTACATGCTATACTACAATATACTGCACCCATTTGAATAATAGTATTACATAATGTTTAGTTGTGCATCACACATTACCATTTTACAGTTTTACTGTTTTCGGATACTCGTTTGCATCCATATCATATAAAATATATATATATAACTGCATCTATAGATCACATTAATTCATATTATTATTGTAGTAACACCCCATGCTTAATAATGTGCATCCCACTTAGTCTTGGAACTGTAAATATAACCATGATCGATGTTTATGCATCCATACCATTAATTATATATCTATTTGCATTCCATGTCACGTTATTTCATATTACTGCTACATTAACACCCCATGCTTGATAACGTGCATCCTACATAGTCATGATGTAATCCCTGATAAATATTTGTGCATCCATGCTTTTATTTGTGCACCCGTACTTGCTACAGTTTTATTACGAGTATCCGCTTGACATATGTGCACTACCTGTCATGCCCTGATACACCACTTAACTTGATACCTGATCTTTAACTAATGCTGACAATCTTGACCTGTTGTCCCTACGGACATATCCTGTTGTCTATTTAAACAAACATGTACCTGCTTGATCCTGTGTTAGCATTAACTCCAGATTATCAATACCTGACTTGAACACATAACCTTGGGAGTATGGGGAAATCAAAAGTGTAAACTAAAGTGTAACTTAAAAGGGTATTACTTGATCCGTGGTCCCGGGGGGTAACGGGACAGAGACATTCGTGACTCTTACATCTTGATCCGTGGTCCCGGAAGGGTAACGGGACAGAACCACTCTCGGTTCACATATTCCTGATCCGTGGTTCAGGGGGGTAACGGGACATATTCTTTGAGTTACATGGAGGATTACTCTAATTGATTTCAAACAAACTTTAGAATAGATAACCCGGTATTACAGCTTAAACTGACCACTGCACGTCACATATACTGATACACTTCACTGTTATACATTCCTGATGACTTGTTACTATTTATGATTCATGCCTGCATATCTCGTGTATCCTGTTCATTTATTATTGTTTGATATCATGACGCACTGACGTCTGGGTTTTGCATGGCCCAGATCCTCTATCTCTGTAGCAGGCAGTTCAGGAGTATTTTGACCAATAAGCTGAACAGTGAAGATCATGTTAGTAGCTAGTTAGTTTAGTTTTATTTCATATTTCCATTCCTGATGTGAGCCCGTATTATGGGACGTACTTTCCAGATTGTTATTGTTTATTGGATCTATTGCTTCCGCATATTATTTCTTGACTCGTTTATTCTGGCTCATGGACATGTACTAGATAGTTTATTTTATTTCTACTGTTCTTGATATCCCTAGACAGCCGTAATGTGACTGTGGAGGGATGTTTCCTATCCACAGGTAGCATGGTTGGCTCTGTCACGTGCCGATCTTAGCGCACTCTGGGAAGCGGGGCGTGACAGGTTTTAAGCATAAGCCGGACAACTCCATATACCTTAACATCGTTAAGATATGAACCATTCTATATACAATATAGAAACAGAGACACTAATTTAATTGGAACCAGATTCAAATCATGCAACTGTCTCCAGTGCACGTCAACTAAGTGGAATGAGGCCAAGCAGCTTTACTCATCTAGGAGTGCATCCACATATGAGTAATCTGAAAGAGAAACAAGTTCTCAAAACTATTACTATCAACGGAATACCTAGCACAAGTATCTACATCTTCGATCAGCTTGAAGAATCCTGATACTTGCAACATGTGGTTCTCTACTTTGTTCATATACCTATAACTTCTCAAAATTTGGACCTTCTATTTCAGTGAAACATATATCTAAAACTAGAGAAGTCATGAGTAAATGGAATATAGTACGAGTACCAGCCCCTTTGTCCTGATGGACACTGGATAACATACAATACTTTGTATAAGTCCCCTGAGTTTAATAACTTAAACCATGTGCGTCGTAGGTTGAAAACTATACTATGGTTAGGAAGGATTACACCGTTGTTGAATACACCTTACCATCAACTGATATAGGTAAATGTCATAGACATAATTTAAAAAAGTTATATCTCACTTTATAAAATAAACGTACAGATATATCAGTTTGAAACTGGTGCATAACTACGGATATTCAAAACCAAAAATTTGCCGCAGGCAATACCCAGGTGATTTCCTCAAATATCACCAATTACAACGAATTCTGATATAATGAGGATATAATCACTTAATTCCCAATATCTTACTCCCACTCACCATCTGTAACACTATATAGATGTGAGAAACGAAACTAGTAAAATCATACCCTGGAGTTAGAATCCAATTAGGAAAACAGTTTTCACTTAACATCGCACAGTGAAACTGAAACACGAAAATGTTTCGAAAGGGTAACCTGGTATTCCTAGTAATGGCTCTTCCACTATCCTGATTCATGACTGTAACCGTATAGTTCCATGCCCTCACTCCAATCCCTTTATTATGTCTTTACTTATTACCTTCTGTACACCACCTTTAGGCTAATTGGTTTTCTTCCTTCCCTACCCTTCGGCACCAGCCTAAGGTTTATAAGAAGACTATCCAATAAGCGTAATAGGTGTACTCTCCTTATACCAGGAGCCCGCGCAACCTGAGAGAAGGTAAAGGGAAAAGACAACTGAATAATCCTATTCTATTTCTCCTGAACAGGAAACAATCCTCGAATCTGGAATAAGTTCCTTCGAGTTCGTATGTAACTATACGATGGCTTATCCAATAAAAATGGATCTTCGTAGTGATACGGAATGTTACGGAGAAAAACAATGGTGAACTAGGAGTGGCAGGGGTATACGCGGTTTCGTCGTGAATGATAGTAGTCGCAATGTCCTTTGCCCTCAATGTAATCCCTTTATGTGTCTTCGCTTATTAACTTCTGTACACCACACTCACGCTAATTGGTTTTCTTCCTTCCCCGCCTTTCGGCACCAACCTAAGGTTTGGAAGAAGACTATCCAATAAGCGTAATGGGTGTACTCTCCTAATCCTAGGAGCCCTCGCAACCAGAGAGAAGGTAAAGAGAAAAGGCAACTGAATAATCCTATTCCATTTCTCCTGAACCGGAATCCATTCTCGAATCTGGAACAAGTTCTTTCGAGTTCGTATGTAACTATACGTGGAATATCTAAGAAATGTAGATCTTTGTAATGATACGGAGTGTTATGGACAAATGCAAAGGGAAAGAAAGAGCGACAATGATTTATGCAACTAAATGACAATCCAAAAGTCAAAGTGTTTTAAGAAAGTTCAGTTATCTTGGTTCATGAGTTTTAGTTTAGGGCCGGGCCATGGTCACTGCCAAAGAGAAAGAGAAAAGAAACACTCAGCGTGCACTCTAACCTAGATCAGAATGATTAATCACTTTATCTAATCAGGATGTCTCCCACTGTTTCCTCGAATTCTCCTCCAAATCCAAAAGGAGAATTAGTCGGGATCATCTAAAATCACCCGAGGAGTAATCCTACTCATCAGTAGGAATCGAGATCCAACTATCATCGCATGATAACTTGATGGAATCCACTCAAGTTACTACACTCTAGAAGGTATGCGCATGCCTGGCAAGTTTCTTGTTTGTTTGAAACTCCCGATGTGTGTTTTTACCCCTAATGGTTTATGACCTTGACTAGGTCAACAAACCATAAACCGCTAGTCAAGTTCAACCCGTCATTTTCTTGATTGCATTAAACTCACCCGCAGGTGCCCTTAACTAGGTCAATAAGGACGCACGACTGTCTTAACCAATCGCATTTACAATGCACAGAAAAGTACCACTTAGCTACCGTACACTACGCCTTGACTAGGTCAACAAACGCAGCACGAATACTAAATAATACTAATCTGAAATAACGGAGGGCTACGGCTGGTTTTTGGCGAAAAACCTTTAACGTAATGAACTTGATATCGTTGAATGAACTCAAGTGGTTTTACAAATATATAGTGGCGAAAACTTTTGCTAAAGAGGTCACTCCTGTGAAGGGGTCTTGGCTCTTTCCTCATTGAATGAGGTGCAGAATATTCCAAACTGAATACCACGATGCAAAGCAAAAGAATCGACTATAGTCAAATTATTACGCTGACGCAAACTTCTGCTCAAGGGGTCACTCCCGATGAAGGGATCTCGGCCCTTTCCTCGTCGAATGAGGTGCTGGATATTCATAACCGAATATCACTGTGCAAAGCAAAAGAGAACGTCTGTAATGTCAGTTTTTAAAAACTTGGTTCCAACAACATCATATATAGCTTTGTTTTATCCTTGCATTGATCAGAATCAACGCAATCCCATCAATTAACATATCATACCAGAAAAGAACGAAAAATATGATGTACGTATATGCCATCCGCATTCGCCACTGGGCTCCGTCATCACCCCTTAGGTTACTTAACTAACAACAGAGCGGGGGCTGGACTAGCGCGGGTGCAAAACATATACAACATATACTAGTATATATATAAATATATATAACAATCATCCCAGGCATGATATAAAGCAACATCACAGAATCTCAGCCAAGCAACATAGAGTGGTGGATAATCCCGAAGTCTCGGGTTTCACTTGAGCCGCAAATGAGACCCGACGTTTCCTATCATATGGGTAGCCTGTGCAATGAAAACCTAGACCCCTACGAATGCGGCGAATAGCCCGCCAATTCTAGAGTAAGGTCCCCTCCGTCTCAACGCCATGAGATGCGGACCCGCTGCCCTCTAGAACCCGGCTATTCGTGCACTCCACCGTGGGGTAATCGTAGTACAGAAAAGAAAATAATATGTACAAGGGTGACATCAACCTCAACCCGGTCGTGCCCTAAACAAATAATATACAAACTGGCAGTGACGACGGTCCACATGTCGGACGCTCGCCTCACAATATCAAATGTACAAATGAGTCTAAACTGTACTACCATTGCACCAAAGCTATCCACCACGACGATCCAACCACAATCATAGCACAACACAGAATATCAACGTGAATGTCACGTTCGCAAACTCGTCTAAAAGGATATATAGCAATTAGACGAGTTGTACCGCTCTAATGACATTCACGGTCGCAAATAGTAATTTATGCACTTAAACTTTTAAACGGTGTTAAAATATCGATTTCGAAGCACCCCGAATTGCCTCTTAACAAAAGATAACATAATATCCAAACTGGGCAAAACAAACAATACCACTAAACCAACATTCCAGAGACCAATACACACCAAAAATACAAAGTCCAAAGTCACTTAAAAAACCGGCGACGCCCGTTTTTTAAGCAATCTCACCGGGTCAAATCCGGTGGTTTGGGCTCGTCTTTGTGGTGTGTTCTAGTGATCACTCAAGTAGTCTTCTGCAATTGCTTAAAAAAATTTGAAGCCTCTGAAAAATCGACAGAGACTGGAATGTGCAGTGCACTGTTTCGGGGTTGTTTCGGTTTCGATACTTTAACATCGTCTAAACAAGCTAGCTAAGGGTTTAAGGGTTGGCTCTGATACCATGTTGGGTTACGGCAGCGCTCCGGCCATCAATCCGTGGCCAAATGCGAAACAAAAATTTCTAAACTGGCGTTACCACAAACCGATGCCCGGATCTTCCCTAAACCCTAAACTAGCAAGCAATATAAAGAGTTAGGAATGGTTATACCAAATGAACCAAGTCCTTCGGGTCTTCAATCATCATCCCAAGCTCCTAGTGGTCGTCTGGATCGAGTTTGGTTGCCGGTCTTCCTCCATCGATGATGATCCACCTGAGGGAAACGGCGCAAGCTTCAGCCTTGCCAAGCGAGACAACCGACGCTCCAAGGTTACTAGCAATGGAGAGTGGAGGTGTAGAATTATCTCACTATGATTTTCTCTCATCATAAATGCTCAAGGAGCAACTCAAGAAGATGAATGAGGAGGTGAGGAAACATGTGGCATGAGCAACTAAAGAAATGTGGCTAAGTGTTTTCTCCAAGTGAGAATGTGATCAAGTGAAGAGAGCAAGTCAAGAAAATCAAGAGCATTGCCTCACTAAAAGAAAGTGGCTGCCCCTCTCTCTCTCAACCATGCACACAAAAAATATCTCCACTCATTTTACAATAAAATAAAGCAAGGCCTATATCTCTCTACATGTCATTGCATTGTTCATGCCATGTCACCCCTCCACCTCATTTGTAAAACAAATGAATTTCCAAAAAGGAAAATCATACAAATGAGGTGTCCACTTCTAGAAGCTATTCCGTATAAATACGGAATACAACCCGGTACATGCATCGAAATACATATACGCGTATTCATACAAAAATACGAATAGCCAAGAGAGAAAATGAATAATAAACAATAATATTAGAATATATATATAAATACATATATAAATTATTAAATCAAAACCTGATTTAATAATCCGGCTTAGTCCTAAACCGCTGGTATTATCAACTGTCCGATTAAAATCTATGCAGCCTGTACACATATTTAATCGGACACCTGTATGTACCACCATACGACATCTACACCATATCACCTGAACCGTGAAAATACTCTGTGTGGGACTCTAAAGATTCGTCAATACGCTGGCAGTGGGTTTAACCACAAGCACGTCAGCGGCACTAGCTGTACGTAACGGCTACCCAGATATTGAGCGAAAGGAAGGCCGACGAGCAAACTCATCCGTATCCCTACTGAGCCTGACAATGACAATCTCCGTACAGTCCGGTCTGTTCGTCTAAGAGTATCGCATATCGAGTCTAAGGGGGTGGATGAAGTCAAACCCCTAATAACGCGATAATTCATGTCGGTATGAAACTCATCACCACCTAAGAAACTACTGATCCTAGATCAGTAATTCTCGACTACCTTGGCCAAGAATTGTTGGAGATAGTGCCCTCAGAGTCAATTATTGGATCACAGGCACGTGATTGCAATGATTGAGGGGAGGACCTGTCCCAGTAGGACAGTCTTACTCGAGATGATAGTATGCTATCTGGTTTACCTTTATCATCGTGTACTGCTTTAGGTGACCTTTCGAGTCGCTATTACACGTTGATAAAGCCCCTTGGATTCTTGCTTGACCACCAGCAGTATGAGGGCGATCATATAAGTGGGAGCTGGGGGTCTACAAGCACATCCTTAAAAGGTCCCTAGTCGTGGGAGATTCGAGACAGGGCATCGTTTCTCCAGAGTAGACTAGTGTATACAGTCGAGACCCCGACGAGGGGCGGTGGCCGGTCTCACAAGCCACTGGTGTCAGTTGGTTCACCTAAGATGTATACAGGTGCTCATTGGGTTATGAGTACACCGGACAGGACTCGCCGGGAACCTGCTAGTTGGGATTATATCAGACGTCAGATAGCAGTTCCCAGGTGACATGTGTACAGGTTAGTTCATCGACCTGGGATCGTCATTTGTCTCGTGTGAGTTCCCACTGTACTTTGATTACTACCCTACCACGGCTCAAAGGAGTCGTGCAAACAGGTTTTAGTTGGGTACAGTCCCGAGCCACATGGAGGCAGTGAGCGGATCTGCAGGGGTTCGTCTCTCCCGGTATTGGGGGTGAGGTCGTGCTGTGTCTAGGAGAGCCAGAACATGAAAAGTCCTTGGCCAAGGCAGGAGATTTGCTGGTAGGTATTCCAGTAGTATCTCAGGGTGTTCTGGGCTGCACTCCGACACGACTTGTACCGCTTTTGGGGGTCTGACTTTTACCAACTCTCTAGGCCCGCCATGCGATGCTCATAGACGAACGGACCGGACTGTACGGATATTGTCACTGACAGGCTCAGTAGGGTGTCAGGATGAGTTCGCTCATCGACGTCCCTTTTGGTCAATACCTGGTGGCCCGTCACGTATTGGCTTATACCTCTGACGTGCTAGTGGTTAAATCCACAGCCACAGTATTGACGAGTCTTTAGAGTCCACCACACAGACAGTTACTCAAGTTTCGGGCGAAACGCTGTAGAGGCCGTATGGAGATATGGCAGGGTTCGATCAGATACGTGCGGTATTGCACGGATCGTGATCGGACAGTTTTTACTAGCCGGCTTTGGCTTAAGCCGGATTCTAGTATTTGATAGTGTAGTTTTGTCTCTTTGCATTTGTGTTCAGTGGGAATACA
Source organism: Agapanthus africanus (assembly GCA_030015575.1). Classification (NCBI taxonomy): domain Eukaryota; kingdom Viridiplantae; phylum Streptophyta; class Magnoliopsida; order Asparagales; family Amaryllidaceae; genus Agapanthus; species Agapanthus africanus. The sequence continues at coordinate 520,032,451 of CM057343.1, forward strand.
AATGCGGGCATGTATTTGCAGTTGCGGGGTTTTCCTGTAATTTATTACGGGATCGGTTTTCTGGGGTTACCAGTTTGCATTCCGTTCCGGCCGGTTTTCTCTTTTTCCTTCACGGCCGGACTATCTGGTGGAGGGGGTTAATTGCTGTTGGCAATTAACTTTTGGTGGAGGGCTTCCTTGCATTTTTGTAGCCATTGTCATGATTATATTCCATTCTAATCACTTCTTTGCATTTATGAGAATGAGAAATTGATTTGATCATTTTAGTTTATCATTTCTTTTTCTCCATCATAATTTTGATTAATCCCTTTTTTCTCTCCACCATTCTAGAGTGGGGCCGGCCACTTCTGCTGTGAGGAGGGAGAGTTTTCTTTGTGTGGAAAATTTTTCCATGCATTTTTTGGTGGCCCCCACTTGGATGATTTGTTGGATTAATTTCCTTGGTTGCATGTGTGCTTATGTTTTTGGCTCAGGGGCTGATTTTTTTTTCCCCCAGAGAATTGATTTTCCATTTTAAGCCAATATCCCCACTTGCAACATTTTGACAGAGAACCTTTTTTGTTCTAGGCCGAGCTCATTTTTGCATGCTCCAATTGATTTTTCTTGCAAGCATCCATGAAAAATCCTTGTGCTAAAATTCCTCCATCATGGCAACTTCAAGAAACCCCAAAGAGATAACCTTCTACACTATTTCTATAGCCAGCCTTGGACGCGTCGGCTAGCCAACTTCGCGCCCGAGTTGCCTCGGTCAAGAGGCGGGAGCCCGTAAAAGATTCCGGCTACGTGGTGCCCTTTCCGACGAGCGAGGAGGTGACGGAGATTCCGCAAGAGATCGGAGTGGAGATGAAGACCGAAGGACACGGATCGCTTGGTATAACATCTCTTCTCTTTTCCTTTTTGCTAGCTAGCTAGGTTAATGGCCCGATCCGGGTAAAAAGTCCGCGGTGGTGCCGGTTGCAAAGTTCGTAAAGTTTTTGTTTTCCGCGTTTTCCGGCGTCGGATCGACGGCCGGGGCGCCCCCGCGGGCTTACAGTGGTATCAGAGCCACGCCATTAACCTTGCCTAGCTTGCTCTAGCGCGTTTAGAACCCGATCGAACAAAATCCCCAAAAACGTATTTTTGTGCACATGTGTTCTCTGTTGAAATTTTTTGAGCTCCTAAAATTTTTCAGGTTGTTTCAGAGGCATGTACAAGCAATTATAAGAAATCTGGGAAAATACGATCCACTCATTCCATACTTAGACCGCGGAAGCGCGGCCAAAACCCAGGTTTGGCCGCGCTTGCGCGGCGGAAATAGGGAATTGTGGCACCATATTTTCCCAGTAAGCTTATCAGTTGGAAATAGGACTTTTGGGATATTTTATTTGGGCCCAGTTTTTCTGTAAGTGCTACAGTAGTATTTAGGGCCCACTTTGATAAATTTGTTCGGTCGGATATTTTAAACATGCTAATTCACAGTTTTTACATTATATCTGCGACCGTGAATGTCACTTGATCGGTAAATCCCCTCTAACTGCTATAGCCCGGTTAGACGGATTTGCGAACGTGACTTTCACGTTGATGTTCTGTGATTGTACTGTGTTGTTGCGGATCGGTCGTGGGGGATAGCCTGGTTGCAGTGGTAGTACAGTTTTGTTTTATATGTACATTTGATATTGCGGGGCGAGCGTCCGACATGTGGACTGCCGTCACTGCCCGTTTGTATTATTATTTTGGGGCACGACCAGGATGCGGTCGATGTACCCGTTGTATGTATATTTTACTTTCTGTACTAGGTTTACCCCGCGGAGGGGTGCACGTGTAGCCGGGTTCTGGAGGGCAACAAGCCCGCATCTCATGGCGTTGAGACGGAGGGGGCTTCACTCTAGAATTGGCGGGCTATTCGCCGCACTCGTAGGGGGTATAGGGTTGACCCAGGAGGGGTGCCCAAGTTACCGGATTCCGTGAAGTGCTGGGTGGTCCATTCACGTTGCTGAAAGGGGCTGCCTCGCTTCAGGTTTTGGCGGGTAACTTGCCGCGCCCGTAGGGGTCTAGGATTTCATTGCACAGGCTATCCACACGACCAGGGGAACGTCGGGTTTCAGCGGCTCTGTGAAACCTGGGGATCCCAGATATCTGTATTGATCTGTGTTGCTATACATTTCTGTGTTGTTTATCATGCCTTGAGCGAAAATTATATATTATATATATATTAGTAGATGTTGTATATGTTTTGCATCCGCGCTAGTCCAGTCCCCGCTCTGTCGTTAGTTAGCTAACCTAACGGGTGATGACGGGACCCAGTGGCGAATGCGGATGGCATATACGTACGTCAGTATATTTTCGTTCTTTTTGGTGTGATCAATTGATGGGACTGCATTGATTCGGATCAATGCAAGATAAACAAACCTATTCTGATGTTGTTGGAACACATTTTCAAAAAGCTGTTATTGCAAGGACGTTCACTTTTGTTTTGCATCGTGGTATTCATTTGGAATATCCTGCTCCTCAGTCGACGAGGCAAGGGCCGAGATCCCTTCACCGGGAGTGACCCCTTGGACAAAAGTTTGCGTGAGGGCAATAACTTCACTATAGCCGATTACTTTTGCTTTGCATCGTGGTATTCAGTTGGAATATCCTGCACCTCATTCTACGGGGAAAGAGCCGAGATCCCTTCACCGGGAGTGACCTCTTTAGCAAAGGTTGTCGTCACTATATTTTTAAAAAGCTATCCGTTCCTTCAACGATATCAAGTTCATTACGTTAAAGGTTTTCGCCAGAAACCATTCGTAGCCCTCCGTCGTTTCATATGGATGGTCAATAGTATTCAAGCTGTGTATGTTGGCCAAAGTCAAGGCACAGTGTTTGGTAGCTGTTGGGTATTCATATGCAGCATAGATAGATGCGTTGGTTTGGGACAGTCGTACTGCCATTTTGGCCAAAGTCAAGGGTAGGTACGGGTGGGTTCAAATTAACCAGGAAAATGACGGGTAGAACTTGACATGTGACTTATGATATGTTGGCCAAAGTCAAGGTCATAAGAGCATGGGGCAGAAATCACATCGGGAGTTTCAAAAGTACTGAAACTTGCCAGATATGCGCATACCTTCTGGAGTGTGATAACGTGAGCGGATTCCGTCACGTTATCATGCGATGAGAGTTGGATCCCGATTCCCACTGATGAGTTGGTTTACTCCTCGGGTGATCCCGGCTAATTCTTCTTTCAGGTTTGGGGAAGAATTTGACGTTACAGTGGGAGGTTTCCAGATTAGATAAAGTGACAACCATTCTGATCTAGGTTAGAGTGCACGCTGAGTGTTTCTTTTCTCTCTCTCTCTGGCAGCGACCATTGACCCGACCCTAGACTATGACTCAGTGACCAAGTTGACCGAACCTTCTTAACACAGGCTTTTGGATTGTCAGAGTTGCAGACCTCTTTGCCACTCCTACTTTTACTCTTTTCTCCGGGACACCCCGTATTACTACGAACGTCCACTTCCATTGGACAAAACCATCGTATGGTTATATACGAACTCGAAGGAATTCGAGGATGGTTTCCGGTTCTGGAGAAAACGAATAGGACTATTCAGTTGTCTTTACCTTTTACCTTCTCTCAGGTTGCGAGTACTCCTTGGTTTAGGAGATAGTACACCTATTACGCAAATTGGATAGTCTTCTTCCAAACCTTAGGCTGGTGCCGAACGGTGGGGAATGAAGAAGCCAATTAGCCTAAACGGTGTACAGAAGGTATTAAGTTCAGACAAAGCAAGGGATTAGTAAGAGGGCAAAGTAAATTGCGACTGCTATTCACGACCAAACCATGTACTTCTTTGTCAATCCTAAATCACCTATGAATTAAGTACATTCGGTTGTCTTTTATCCTCACCTTCTCTCGCATTGCGAGTGCTCCTCGGATTCGGACAGTACACCCATTATGCTTTTTGGATAGTCTTCTTCCAAACCATAGGCTGGTGCCGAACGGTAGGGAAGGAAGAAAACCATTTGGCCTAAAGGGGTGTACAGAAGGTAATGACTAAAGACATATAAAGGGATTTGGAGAGGTGGCAAAGAACTATACAGTTATAGTTGTGAATCTGGATAATGGAAGAGGTATTGCTAAGAATACCAGGATACCCCATCGAAACATTTCAATGTTTCAGTTTCACTGTGTACTGTTAAATGAAAACTGATTTCCCAATTAGGCACTTGCTCCAGGGTATATATTTACCAGGTAGGATTCTCACATCTGTATGGTTTTACAGATGATGAGTGGGAGTAAGTTATTGGGAATTAGGTGACCCTCCTCATTATATCGGGATTCGTTGGAATTGGTGATATTTGAGAAAGCCACCTGGGTTGTTTGCCGGTCGGCAAATATTTGGTTTTGAATATCCGTTGTTGTGCACCAATTTCAAATTGATATATCTGTACGTCTATTTTTATAGAGTGAGATATACTTTTTGAAATTATGTCTATGACATTTACCTATATCAGTGGATGGTTAGGTAAGGAGCATTGAACAACGGTGTAATTCTTCTTAACCAAAAGTACAGTTTTCAACCTACGACACACAGTGAATGAGTCACTTGACTCAAAGGACTTGTACAGAGTATTGTATATTGTCCAGTGTCCATTAGGACAGAGGGGTTGGTCCTCGTACTATATTCTGTTTACTTTTGACTTCTCTAGTTCTTAGACATGTGTTCGTAGAAACACAGGGTCTAAGTTTTGAGGAGTTATAGGTATATGAATAAAGTAGAGAACCAAGTGTTGCAAGTATCGGGATTCTTCAAGGAGATCGAAGATGTAGATACTTGTGAATGGTATTCAGTTGATAGTAATGATTAAGAGAACTAGCTTCTTTTTCAGGTTACTCATAATTGGAAGTACTCCTAAGTTGAGTAACGCTGATCGGCCTCTCTTCCATTTACTTGACATGCACTGGAGACAGCTGCATGATTTGAATCTGGTTCAATTAAATCAGTGCCTCTGTTTCTTGGATATAGAACAGTTCATATCTTGACATTGTTAAGATACGGGGAGTTGTCCGGCTTATGCTTAAAACCAGACTCTGGACAACTCAAGGCACGTTTCAGTAATGGCTGTTTGTGGGTTGACCCGGGCTATGACGAGGGTTGACTTTCTACCATCTGGAAGATCAATAGTGATATTGTTCTTGACTCGCCACAGTTTTATTAAAAGTGGATTTTTTCAGAAAACAGAAGTGGGAGTATGGTAGAACTGGAAGTGATTCCAGAACCGCAAACGATTACTGAAGATTTGATAAGAACCTAAAGATTCAATCTGGTTTGACATTCCATTGGCCACTCCGCAGATATGGAGGGTAACCTCAGGCACTCGAGAGGTACTTCGGTATGCTCAAGGACGGTGGCAGGGAGGTTCTTGTTTACCCAGACTTGCCATTGCTGTTGTTCCAGGCTGCGAGACCCGGCGGGAGGATGAGTATAGCGTCGTTCTAAACTGGCTTTAGAAGTGCACGTCTATATGACTCTGCCAGAGGGTTGTCGTAGTCAGTGGGAGCAGCGGAAGCATTGGTGAATATCAGGCTTATGTCTATTTATAGACTAAAGCAGATATTATGGAGATAGATCATCTATTTCTGATGTGACAGTCATAGGTTTGACTTCATCAGAATAGGAGATGGATCTGTTGAGAAGGTAGTAGGGTGTGATGTCCTGGTATTTGATGACATACACGGAGTAGGAAGTAATATTCCTATACTACGATCGGTTATACTTTGGTCGTCACACAGTGGTTTCTCCACAGGAGACTTGGATATTATATCAGACATTCTGGTTACTAGATCTATGATTTTAGATCTAGATTTGGGTGGTTTCCTAATCTGGGTACTTTGACCGCATTCTATGAGTATTTAGAATGGACGACTCCTGGCACGGTAGTATACCTGCAGGTAATGGAGTCACCCTCTCTAAAGGTGTCTTACAGACTAAAGGGGAGAGGGACACGCATAATTGACAGATCACTTGCTTAGGCAACTGAGTCAATCATGAGATGTCAAGTACCACACCAGATATTGTTCTTGCAGTAGGTGCAATAAGTTGATATTAATCCAATCTTGGAGAAACAGTCGGAAGCAGTTTTAGAACATAAGTGAATGTTCTAGGAATTTGATAACGGCAGCCTCCTTTAGGAGACGGTTATCATTCCAGGCTTCCAAGGTGACCTGGATGGCAGAGTGGCTGTCAGAGTTATAGTTTTCCCTCTGACGAGGGGCAGTATTTTGGACAGATGATCCAAGTGGATACTGAGGGAAGGCATGGCGCAGGACACTGATTAAGTTCAGTTGTCGATACAGTCTAAGAAGTTTGGATTTGGAGTTCACTTATGAGCTAGGTCCCATCAGACATCCAGACATTCTAGGACAGGTATTGCTCATTTCGGGAGATAGTTTTCTCTGCGAACATGAGATATAGAGAGATATAGAAAGAAACATCAAAGCGGATCCACTCACTGAGGCTATTCCTCGAACGCAATAGTTTCGCAAACGAGCTTTGTGAGACTGACTAGTAGAGGAGTTGGGTGTTCGGTATCACACGGGCTGTGAGTATGCGACATCGCAATAATTAGCCTCGAGTGCAAGTGGGAGATTGTTGGAGATAGTGCCCTCAGAGTCAATTATTGGATCACAGGCACGTGATTGCAATGATTGAGGGGAGGACCTGTCCCAGTAGGACAGTCTTACTCGAGATGATAGTATGCTATCTGGTTTACCTTTATCATCGTGTACTGCTTTAGGTGACCTTTCGAGTCGCTATTACACGTTGATAAAGCCCCTTGGATTCTTGCTTGACCACCAGCAGTATGAGGGCGATCATATAAGTGGGAGCTGGGGGTCTACAAGCACATCCTTAAAAGGTCCCTAGTCGTGGGAGATTCGAGACAGGGCATCGTTTCTCCAGAGTAGACTAGTGTATACAGTCGAGACCCCGACGAAGGGCGGTGGCCGGTCTCACAAGCCACTGGTGTCAGTTGGTTCACCTAAGATGTATACAGGTGCTCATTGGGTTATGAGTACACCGGACAGGACTCGCCGGGAACCTGCTAGTTGGGATTATATCAGACGTCAGATAGCAGTTCCCAGGTGACATGTGTACAGGTTAGTTCATCGACCTGGGATCGTCATTTGTCTCGTGTGAGTTCCCACTGTACTTTGATTACTACCCTACCACGGCTCAAAGGAGTCGTGCAAACAGGTTTTAGTTGGGTACAGTCCCGAGCCACATGGAGGCAGTGAGCGGATCTGCAGGGGTTCGTCTCTCCCGGTATTGGGGGTGAGGTCGTGCTGTGTCTAGGAGAGCCAGAACATGAAAAGTCCTTGGCCAAGGCAGGAGATTTGCTGGTAGGTATTCCAGTAGTATCTCAGGGTGTTCTGGGCTGCACTCCGACACGACTTGTACCGCTTTTGGGGGTCTGACTTTTACCAACTCCCTAGGCCCGCCATGCGATGCTCATAGACGAACGGACCGGACTGTACGGATATTGTCACTGACAGGCTCAGTAGGGTGTCAGGATGAGTTCGCTCATCGACGTCCCTTTTGGTCAATACCTGGTGGCCCGTCACGTATTGGCTTATACCTCTGACGTGCTAGTGGTTAAATCCACAGCCACAGTATTGACGAGTCTTTAGAGTCCACCACACAGACAGTTACTCAAGTTTCGGGCGAAACGCTGTAGAGGCCGTATGGAGATATGGCAGGGTTCGATCAGATACGTGCGGTATTGCACGGATCGTGATCGGACAGTTTTTACTAGCCGGCTTTGGCTTAAGCCGGATTCTAGTATTTGATAGTGTAGTTTTGTCTCTTTGCATTTGTGTTCAGTGGGAATACAAATGCGGGCATGTATTTGCAGTTGCGGGGTTTTCCTGTAATTTATTACGGGATCGGTTTTCTGGGGTTACCAGTTTGCATTCCGTTCCGGCCGGTTTTCTCTTTTTCCTTCACGGCCGGACTATCTGGTGGAGGGGGTTAATTGCTGTTGGCAATTAACTTTTGGTGGAGGGCTTCCTTGCATTTTTGTAGCCATTGTCATGATTATATTCCATTCTAATCACTTCTTTGCATTTATGAGAATGAGAAATTGATTTGATCATTTTAGTTTATCATTTCTTTTTCTCCATCATAATTTTGATTAATCCCTTTTTTCTCTCCACCATTCTAGAGTGGGGCCGGCCACTTCTGCTGTGAGGAGGGAGAGTTTTCTTTGTGTGGAAAATTTTTCCATGCATTTTTTGGTGGCCCCCACTTGGATGATTTGTTGGATTAATTTCCTTGGTTGCATGTGTGCTTATGTTTTTGGCTCAGGGGCTGATTTTTTTTTCCCCCAGAGAATTGATTTTCCATTTTAAGCCAATATCCCCACTTGCAACATTTTGACAGAGAACCTTTTTTGTTCTAGGCCGAGCTCATTTTTGCATGCTCCAATTGATTTTTCTTGCAAGCATCCATGAAAAATCCTTGTCCTAAAATTCCTCCATCATGGCAACTTCAAGAAACCCCAAAGAGATAACCTTCTACACTATTTCTATAGCCAGCCTTGGACGCGTCGGCTAGCCAACTTCGCGCCCGAGTTGCCTCGGTCAAGAGGCGGGAGCCCGTAAAAGATTCCGGCTACGTGGTGCCCTTTCCGACGAGCGAGGAGGTGACGGAGATTCCGCAAGAGATCGGAGTGGAGATGAAGACCGAAGGACACGGATCGCTTGGTATAACATCTCTTCTCTTTTCCTTTTTGCTAGCTAGCTAGGTTAATGGCCCGATCCGGGTAAAAAGTCCGCGGTGGTGCCGGTTGCAAAGTTCGTAAAGTTTTTGTTTTCCGCGTTTTCCGGCGTCGGATCGACGGCCGGGGCGCCCCCGCGGGCTTACAAGAATTTCTGGTGATGGCCACCCGTACACTGCGCGACATCAACCCCCAATACCGGGAGAGACGAATCCCCGATGATCGGCTCACTGCCTCCATGTAGCTCGAGACTGTACCCAATTAAAACCTGTTTGCACGATTCCTTTGAACCGTGGTAGGGTAGTAATCAAAGCACAGTGGGAACTCACACGAGACAAATGACGATCTCAGGTCGATAGACTAACCTGCACATATGTCATCTGGGAACTGCTATCTGACAATAGATATAGTACCAACTAGCAAGTTCCCGACAAGTCCGTCCAGTGTACTCATAACCCAATGAGCACCTGTATACTATCTTAGGTGAACAAACTAACACCAATGGCTTGTGAAACCTGGCCACCGCCCCTCATTAGGGTCTCGATCACTATACACTAGTCTACTCTGGAGTATCGATACCCAGTCTCGAAACTCCCACGACCAGAGACATTTAAGAATGTGCCTATAGACCACCCAGCTCCCACGTATATGATCGCCATCATAATGCTGGTAGTCAAGCAAGAATCATATGGGCTCCATCAACATGTAATAGTGATTTGTAATACCACCTAATGCTGTACATGATGATAAAGAACCAGATAGTATACTATCATCTCAAGTAACACTGTTCTACCGGTATAGGTCCTCCCTCAATTATCACAATCGCGTGCCCGCGATTCAATAATTGACTTGAAGGCACTATAGTCAACAATAATATGTTACATGGGCTAAGGAAAGATAGAGAACTAGAAATAAGTGATCATTCTGTAAGAGTAGGGAATGGTGCAAATGTTGCAGCCAAAGCAGTTGGCGAATATCACCTTTTATTACCAAATGGTAATACATTGATTCTGAACCAATGCTATTACATACCGAACCTGATATGCAATATTATATCAGTTTCTTTATTAAGTAAAGAAGGATATAATTTTGTATTGCAGAATAATGTTATGAACATTTTTCTGAATCAAAAGTTGATTGGATCAGGCTCATTAAGTAATGGAATATACGTTCTAAATCAAACCACGGTTCTTAACGTACAGAACACACACAAAAGGAAAAGTTCAGAAATGAACGAGTCCTTCTTGTGGCATTGTAGACTAGGTCATATCAATACGACACGACTAGCTAAGTTACATAAGGATGGATATTTAAATCAATTTGAATTTACATCATATGAAACTTGCCAGTCATGTCTCAAAGGTAAAATGACCAAAACTCCGTTTACTGGACACGGAAAAAGAGCTATGGAACTCTTAAGGCTGATACATAGTGATGTATGCGGTCCTATATCTACACATGCCAGGGATGGTTGCTCGTACTTCATTACATTCACTGACGATCTCTTAAGATTCGGTTATGTGTTCCTATTGAAACACAAGTCTGAAACTTTTGAGAAATTCAAATAATATAAGCATGAAGTTGAGAACCAGACGGGTAAAAGTATTAAAATCCTATGATCTGATCAGGGAGGAGAATACTTGAGCATGGAATTCCGTGACTATTTAGAGAGAATGGGATTCTCTCTCAGCTTACTCCTCTGTATACCCCACATCACAATGGTATATCGGAGCGGAAGAATCGCACCCTATTAGATATGGTGCGCTCTATGATGAATACCGCTGAGTTGCATGTTTCTTTTTGGGGTTATGCGCTTGAGACAGCTGCATACCTATTGAATCAAGTTCCATCTAAATCAGTGCCTGACACACCATATGAGATATGGAGTGGAAAGAGACCATATCTTAAACGAGTTAAGATATGGGGTTGTCCGGCCTATGTCAAAAGGCAAAATCCGGACAAACTCGAGACACGATCAGTTCTTTGCAAGTTTGTGGGATATCCAAAAGAATTCATATGGATATTTTTTCTACCACGGTGAGGAACAAAAGGTAAACTTGCTCAACATGCCACCATTTTAGAAAAGGAATTTATTGTAAAAGAAATTAGTGGTAAAGAGGTAGAACTGGAAGAAGTTCCAGCTACACAGACTACAACTGAAGATTTTGTGGAACCAGAGAATTCGATAGTTCCCAACGAAGCTCAGCCTCTCCGCCGATCTAGTAGGGTTCCTCATCCACCTGAGAGATACTACGGTTTTCTCATTGATGGTGGGAGCGAGGATTGCATCATGGAAAATGATGACCCAACTAATTTCGAGCAGGCCATCACGTGTGGGGACCTCTATGAAATGGCTGGATGCAATGCAGTCTGAGATAGAATCCATGTACACCAACAAAGTATGGAATTTGGATGTTGCTCCCGAAGGGGTAAAACACATTGGGAGCAAATGGATCTTTAAGAAGAAACTTGGTGTAGATGGAAAAGTTGAGACTTTCAAAGCTAGACTTATAGCAAAAGGTTTTCGTCAATGACCAGGTGTGGATTATGATAAAACATTTTCTTCAGTGGCTATGCTTAAGTCCATCCGGATTCTACTTGCCATCGCTGCATACCATGACTATGAAATCTGGCAAATGGATGTTAAAACCGCATTTCTAAATGGTGATTTAGAAGAGAGCGTGTACATGACTCAGTCAGAGGGCTTTGTGGACAGTGGGAGCAGCGGAAAGGTGTGCAAGCTGCTTAAATCAATCTACGGGTTAAAGCAGGCATTGCGAAGTTGGAACATCTATTTTGATGTTGTAGTCAAAGAGTTTGACTTCGTAAAAAACATAGATGAACCTTTTGTATACAAGAAGGTGACAGAGAGTAAGGTCGTCTTCCTCGTATTGTACGTGGATGACATACTTTTGATAGGAAATGATGTTCCTATGCTGCACTCGGTCAAGCTCTTCTTATCACAAAGATTCTTCATGAAGGATCTGGGTGATACCTCCTACATCCTGGGGATTTAGATCTATAGAGATAGATCTAAACGGATGTTGGGATTGTCCCAATCCAGGTACATTGACACTATACTAAAGAGATTTAGTATGGAAGATTTCAAGCGTGGGAATTTACCCACGATCTCAGGAATCACTCTCTCCAAAGAGATGTCTGCCAAAACTGATTTGGAGAGAACTCGCATATAAGGGATACTCTATGCTTCGGCAATAGGCTCTATCATGTACGCGATGTTATGTACCAGACCCGATGTAGCATACTCACTAGGTGTAGTGAGTAGGTATCAATCAGATCCTGGGGAGAATCACTGGATAGCTGTGAAGAACATTCTTAAGTACTTGAGAAAGACTAAAGAAATGTTCTTTGTGTATGGTAACGGTGAACTCCAAGTGGAGTCCTTTACTGACTCGAGCTTCCAGAGTGATAAAGACGACTCTAAGTCGGTCTCGGGTTTTGTCTTCATCCTCATTGGAGGGACGGTTTGTTGGAAGAGTTCCAAGCAAGAAACCGTGGCAGACTCGACGATGGAGGCTGAATACATCGCTGCCAACGATACCGCCAAAGAGGCTGTCTAGATGAAGAAGTTCATAACCGAACTTGGTGTAGTTCCGTCCATCGAGCATCCAATACCTTTGTATTGTGATAACAATGGAGCAGTGGTTTTGGCCAAGGAACCCAGGTCCCATCAGCGATCCAGGCATATTCTGAGGCGGTATCACCTAATCCAGGAGATAGTTGATCGCCGGGAGATCGAGGTCAGGAGAGTTGACACGAAGAATAACACGGCGGATCCACTCACGAAGGCCATACCCCAGATACAATTTGAGAGACTCTTCGGGATGTTGGGTATGAGATACTAAAACAACTGACCTTAGTGCAAGTGAGAGATTGTTAGTTGTATGTATGCCCTAGAGGCCATTATTGTACATGATTGTATATTATAGTGGATGCTTGGACATATATAGAGAGGACTTTCTTGCTCGACATGATAGTATACTATCTGGTTGCTCTTTATCTTAACATGTAGACTTATATTGTGATACTGTCTTTATCTCACATATTGATAAAGCCCTTAGGATGTGTACTTGACTACCAGGACTATGATGGAGATCATACTAGTGGGGCCAGGGTAGTCCATAAGTTCGTCCTTTAATTGTTTCTTGTCGAGGGTGTATCGAGACAGGGTGATTTGTGTCAAAAATTGTAAGTTTACCGCAATCAGAAACGGCGTCGCTTCGCAGCTAGCCGGTGAGTACGGGTCGATCCACAGAGACAGGTAAATTTCTTTTATGTGTTTTAACGAGTTGATTCAAAATGTCGTTTTGGTTGGTTTATAAAAATCTATAAAAACTGATCTAATTAATCTAATTAAGAGTCTTGCTAGGGTGAGGCTTAGGGGAAGTTTTGGAGATTAACGTTTTTCCTCACCGCTTTCAATGCCTTCTTTTTTAGATCTATTAGATGTTAAGGTAATTATTAATAAAGTGGATCCAAATCTTTTGGGAAGATATTTCTTTCTCTAGATTTGTATCCTTCCTTTATTGATAATTGCCCTAACCCCCACGGAAAACGCGCGCAACCGGCCCTTTATACTACGGTTCATCGTTACCTCGAAGGGCAGGATGCCGCAGGGAGCGGTTGTGCTCGTATGCGTGGAGTTCTAATTCATTAGGTGAAAATGGCATTGAAAGGGGTGAGAGATCTCATCTCACAACCCTTTCCCTAAGGCTAACCCTAACAAGCGAGGAGATTACTCGCTCATTAGGGGATGAGAAAACATTTTAATTAAAAGAAACAGAAATAAAAATACCTTCCTAAGTTGACTGCTCCCTCCAAACAAGAAGAACAGATCTGAATTTATCTCTCAGAAATTCTGAAATTTATTGATTGAAAAGAGGCCTCCTTTTTACAGATCTGGGAGTATAATATATAGGAAAACAGAAAACCTAGGATTACAAACTCTCGCACATGTGAAAATACAGATTTGCCCACTGAAAATCCAAACCCCCGCACCGACGCACCGACCCACAGATTTTCCACCGACGCGGGCACTTATGGCCGCGGAACCGCGGCGCAAGCATGGGTTTGGCCGCGGTTCCGCGGCCAAACTGTGGAATTGGGCACTGTGATTTTGGGGCTTTTTCCTTGGCTTCTTGGGCTTTCTCTTTTTACACTTCTTTTCTCTGTTGGACTTCTAGGTCTTCTCCAGATCTCCAGTGAAGACTTGTAAGGATCTTTTGACCGTTCACTTGACATTTTGGACCTTGCACTGTTCTTAGGCTTGACTAGGATCCGTCTACTTGTTGGTCAAAAGTCCCTTTTCTGCATCAGCTTTCGTCTTTTTCACTGTATTTGCATCCAAGCCTTGTATCCTGTAATATGCAACAAAAGTGCGTCAAGAGTACATGTTTATTTATAAAATGGATAAGAATAGGGGAATGATAAATGTAATATTATGGTCTGAACACAGGGCATCGATATTCCAGAGTAGACTAGCGTGTACGCTTCTTGACCCATATGATGGGCAATGGATGATCCCATATCCATTGGTGTTTGACATCAAAAATAGTATACGGGTGCTCAATAGAGACTGGGTACACTAAACAGGACTCGCCGAGAACTCCTAGATGGTATTATACCTCACGTCAGATAGCAGTTCTCTGGTGACACTGGTACAGGTTAGTCTGTAGACCCGAGATCGTCATAGAGTCTTGTGTGATTCCCACTGTGCTTTGATTTCCACCTTACCACATTCAAGAGAACGTGCAAAACGGTGCTTTTGGGGTACTGTCCCGAGTCACATGGAGGCAATGAGCGATAAGAGGGGTTTCGTCTCTCCCGGTATTGAGGGTTGATATTGCACAGTGCTCGATTGGCTATAACAGGAAGTCCCTGGCCAGGGCTAATACAGAGATTTACTGGTAAGTGTTATCAGTAGTTTCTCGACCCGTTATGAACCTCACATCGGCACGACTTATCAAGTTACCGAGGTCTGACGTTTACCACCCCTAGACTAGATATGCGGCATATCAGACGAAAAGACCAGACTGTACGGTAGTGTTACTTATTGGATTCACAAGAGTATGAGCAGGCTTGCTTGTTGATCTTCTGATCGCTCAATACCCGGATAGCCGTTGCGTCCAGCTAGTACCGCTGACGGATTGTGGATGACTGATATGATCATCACCTACTGTCGGCGTATTGACGAGTCTTTAGAGTCCTACACAGAAGTTTCCTGGCTCAGGCGAAACGAAATAGGAGCACATATGTGATATGTGCGGGACCGAGATTAATACGCGTATGTGATACCGTATTCTATTCTCGCGATATGTGATATTGGTCGGTTATATGTGATATAGTCGGGTTATCGAATCAAGTGTTGATTCGATAAGTTGATATATATGATATTAGTCGGTTATATGTGATATAGCCGGATTATTAAATCAAGTGTTGATTTAATGATTTAATAATTTAATTTATAATTATATATTTGATATATTAATATACATTAACTAATATTAAGCTCGCTTAAGCATTTCTTTTTCTCACTTATGCATATAATATATATGTGATATATATTATTGTATTTGTTTTTATGTATCATGCTTGATGATACATTGTACATGAGTGTATAAGACTCACACCATACTTGAGATAATATGAGATTTTAATTATTAAGGCTAAATCAAAATTAGGTGGAAAATTGTCAAGGTTAATGAAGCTTGTGGAACCATTGACTTAGTCTACTAATTTTGTCTTACCTTCGATATTTTTTAACCTAACCATTATCTAAAGCCATGGTTAAGTCGCTATATGAGTTATATGAGATATTATCTCACCCATGGTTGCTATTCTCACTCAATTCATTCTATACTTCATCTTCTTCCTCATCTCTTTTGAGATTTCTAGCTTTTCTTGAGGTGAAGAAAATTAGTGAGAAAAATAATTCTAAAGTGAGCAAAAATCCCACTTCGTCAACCTACACTAGATTAGCCATTTAGTTTAGATTGTTTGCTTCACTAATTCCCAATTAGTGAAGAGATAGTTTGAGTTGGAGATTTCTCGACGTAAATCATCTTCGGTCTCGAAAACTTCAAGTAAGCTTGTTCCTTTCACCTAGCAGAGCCTAGCGAGAGTCCGGGAGACCACTACTTGGAGCGAAGGGACTACTACACAGAGCTTTTGAAGTGAAGGACCAGTCTGCAAAGGTTATATTCCTCATTCACTTAGTGTAATGTTTGATTACATGCATGCTTACCCTAATTCCTCTAGTTAGATCCATGGTTTGAGTTACCTAGCACGCTAAATTTTATAAAATGGCATGGTTGATACCTTCCGAAACCTTGTAGTCGTGCTAGAGAACCCTTCACATACACAATAACAACCCTACACCTAAGAACAATCAAAAATTGAAATCAACGACAAACTTGCCCTTCCCATTCTTTTCTTTTTCAATAACCATCCCGTTCTTAAATTTCTCAAATCACCATAAAAAATGAATTTCCATAACTTACAATTTATATGTCATACAGTCTAACATTACCCATAAGTACATCAGAGTTAAGAACTGGATGTACGTGGATTTGAATCAACGCATGAACCCTAAAGTTCATCGACGGAGTCGCTGCTTTCATCAAATTTGCATGCAAACATCATAAGGAAATCTTGGAGAAGATCCTTTATCCCTGCGACAGGTGTAGGAATAAGTATTGGCAAAATGTAAAAATGGTAGAGTTTCATATCGTTAAGCATGGTTTTACCATATTTTATTCGACTTGGTTATATCACGGGAAAGAAGAAGAAGAAGAAGATAAGTAGTTTCCAGAAGAGAAAATAGAGGATATGGTAGAGCCTGCTCTCGGTGATAGTAGTCCTCCTTCCGGCAAGATCCTCATGCGGATAAGTATGAGAAGTACATGAATGATATCAGGAGACCAATATATGAGAATGCAAAATACTCAGCACTGTCATGGTTCGTCCATCTTTTCCAGATTAAGTGCCTAAATAAATGGAGCAGCAAGTCATTCACAATACTTCTCAAGTTCCTAAAATATTCTATGCCCCTGGCAAATAACGTACCCGAGAGCTGGTACGAAACCTAGAAGATGATGTCTGAGTTGGGTCTGAACTGTGAGAAAATTCATGCGTGTCCCAATGATTGCGTGTTGTACCGGAACGAGAATTCAGATTCGATAGAGTGTCCCACCTGCGAAGAGGACAAGTATAAGCTGAAAGAATCTGATAAGAAGCAAGATATACCCGTCAAGATAACACGATACTTTCCCATAAAACAAAGGCGCTATTTAAGTGTAAGAAGACAGCGAAGGTAATGATTTGGCATCACCGTGCTGCTCCAAGCGAAAACGGAAAAATGAGTCATCCAAGAGATTTTCCAGAATGGAAGGATTTCAATAGGAGGCACCCAACATTCAGTAGTGATCCTCGTAATACAGGCTCGGCTAATGATTGATTCTGCTATTTCGACTATATGGGTGGAGGACACAGCACATGGCCCGTTATAATGATGGTTTATAATCTGTCACCGCTGTTGGTTATGGATCGGTCCACTTTATGTCGTCACTTCAAGAAGTATCCCCTTCACCTTGAATGGGACGATCAGCACAAGCGCTCATTTGACCTCTTCTTTGAATAGGCTAGGTATTATTAAATATTTTTATTTGATTTATCAAATAAATTTACTATCATTCGGCACTTATAATTTAACGACGTTAATTTGTTGTATTTGCATATTGATTATGACTTTTAGCCTTGATCCCGATGACCATCATAAAGAACTCGATCTTCAGGCTATTTATCGGGGCCTCACGATCAGCATGTCTGGTATAATAGGGGTAAGATGAAGTCTGATTGCTACAATATGTGGTTGGCGACCTCTGAAACGGAGAGGGCAGCTCTCCTACATTCTCCGGCCTTTGTAGACGTTAATTTAGAGACATGGCCTCTCTTGTGCGAGTTTTGGGCGTCGAAACGCAAGTTGAAACAGGCCGCGCAAAATAAGGAGAATCAGAAGTCGACGAAAAGGAGTCGACCAACTTACACCGACAGCTCGAGGAACATGAATTGGGCTATGGAGGCAAAGGTAAATTACAAGATATCTCTTTTGATATAATGCAATATGAAAATTTATGTTATATATCTGTGTATTTGGTGAATTGCAAAAAGCTCAGACCGTGGCTCAGGGTGGCTCTACAAACATGTTGACAGATTATCTGTCCGCCCACACTTCATCTAGAGATCCGATCACGGGCAAGCTTCGATATCCCGTGCTGGTACTCAGGAGTATTGCGTAAGTGTTAATATTTGTTATAATTCGAATGAAAATTTGTTTTGATAAGTTTAAATTTAAATGGTTTATTTGTATTTTAATTCTTTACATGATGTAGGCGTGGGTGGTGCAGAAGATGGAGTCATCAGGGATTGATTTCAGCACAGAGACCGATCCGGCCGTGCTGACCCATGTCCTAAACCGCATACATAGATGGCACTACGGTGGTTGGGAGAGAGACCATGGATCTGGTCTCAGCAGATCCCACCTAAAGTTGTCCTCCTCTCCGGCGGTTACTTTTAGTATCTGTTCAGACCATAATATTGCATTTTTCATTCCCCTATTCTTATCCGTTTTATAAGTAAACAGGTACTCTTGACGCACGTTTGTTGCATGTTACAGGATACAGGGCTTGGATGTGAATACAGTGAAAAAGACGAAAGCTGATACAGAAAAGGGATTTTTAACCAACAAGTAGACGGATCCTAGTCGAGCCTAGACGAAGAACAGTGCAAGGTCCAAAATATCAAGTGAACGGTTAAAAGATCGCTACAGGTATTCACTGAAACATCTGGAGGAGAATAAAAAGCCTAACAGAGAAAAATACATATGGAAATAGGAAGCCCAAGAAGCCAAGAAAAAGTCCAAAAATTACAGAGTCCCAAATCCTCAACTTGGCCGCGGAACCGCGGCCAAACCCAGCCTGGCGCCGCGGCTCCGCGGCCATATAGTGCGCATGTCGGTGGATTTTTGGCGTGTCGGTGCGACGGTGCGGGTGTTGGGGTTTTTCGAGGGCAAATCTGTAATTGCACATGTGCGAGAGTCTGTAACCCTAGTTTTCTGTTTTCCTATAAATTGTATTTCCAGATCTGTAAAAACCTATGCCTCTTTTCAATCAATAAAATTCAGAAGTTCTGGGAATTATATTCAGATCTGTTCTTCTTGCTTGGAGGGAGCCATCGAATTAGTAAGTAATTTTGTTTCCGTTCCTTTAATTAAAATGTTTCCTCATCCCCTAATGAGCGAGTAATCTCCTCGCTTGTTAGGGTTAGCCTTAGGGAAAGGGTTGAGAGATGAGATCTCTCACCCCTTTCAATGCCACATTCACTTAAGAGTTAGAACTCCATGCATGCACGCACAACCGCTCCCTACGGCATCTTACCCCTCGAGGTAACGATGAACCGTAGTATAAAGGGCCGGTTGCGCGTGTTTTCCATGGGGGTTAGGGTAATTATCAACAAAGGAAGGATGCGAATTTAGAGGAAGAAACATCTTCCCAAAAGATTCGGACCCACTTTATTGACAATTACCGTAACATCTAATAGATCTAAAAAAAGAAGGCATTGAAAGCGGTGAAGAAAAACGTTAATCTCTAAAACTTCCCCTAAGCCTAACCCTAGCAAGACTTTTAATTAGATTAATTAGATCCAGTTTTCTTAGATTTTTTTATAAACCAACCAAAACGACACTTTGAATCAACTCGTTAAAACACATAAAAGGAATTGACCCATCTCTGTGGATCGACCCGTACTCACCGGCTAGCTGCAAAGCGACGCCGTTTCTGATTGCGGTAAATACAAGTTTTCATATTAATCAAATGGCGCCGTTGCCGGGGATGGCGTAATTTTTCTTTTTGTGAATTTTCGGGTTGATATAAATTTTTAAAAATTATAAAAATCTGAAAATATAAAAAAAATACAAAAATTATCAACTTTGATCTGTTTGAAGGGTGTATCTTTTGAATCTTGCAGGAACAGCGAAGAATTGAGGATCTGAAAATTTACAGAGGGCAAAATAAAATAAATCATATCAGAACAGAGAGGGAAGATCACAACAGAGCCACATAATTTTTTCCAGACGCTGATCTCCTCTTTCCGCCGCGTTTCCGCCGCATAAGGGGGCCCAAGACCGCGTTTCCGCCGCGAGTTTGACACGTCAGCGCTCCCAATTTTGCTGGTTTGTTTTCTCCTTCTCGCCTCTGTCAACCACCATATATCTTTTGTGAAAATTTTCTGCACGATTTCTTTGCGCTAAAAAGTCTTTCTCTCCCTTCTAAATAACAGATTTTCTGCAGGTTTCTTTGCGCCGCGCTAAAAAATTGATTGCAAGTGAATTTTATTGTTTTGCATAATTTAACCGGACTTTAAGGGGCTAATTGACCAAACTCAGATTGGGTGGGGATTTTATCACCCTTCCCAGGACCCCAGAAAACACCTAAAGCATTTTGCATCGACCACAATTAAATAAAAAAGACTAGACTCAGACCTAAGGACATCGAGCTCAATAGGAAAAGGACTAGTATAGGTATCGGCCGTTTATCCTAACCGACATTGCGGTGTCTAGGCTAGTGGTTATTAATTAGGCCCACTGTAGTGGTGGTTCCTTCCCACTTACCTGGCCGTATTTGTCCGTGAAGAGGCGGTTTGAGGTCCTATTTCTAGCCCTAGTTAGGAGCTGTCTAGCAGACCTAGGCGACCCTAGATCTAGGCCTGATTATGCATGTGTGGTTGATACATTTGTGTCACGAGTCCCATTTCAAAAACCTCTTTGCAAAACTCACACAAAAATAAAAAAAATATATAATTCTTTTCAAAAACTTGCAACTTGCCGCTAAAAAAAACTTGCAACTCACTTTCACTCACTTCTTCTCATTGACGTTATCTTACCCCCACATTCTGTTTTTCTATTTTTTCTGACTACACTACTCCTTTAGTGTATGTCACTTTAGACTAGGGATACTAACGCCCGATTAGTCCGTGTTTCGTTGGTACCGACCGACGAACCCTTCAACGAACCCTTCGTCGACATTCCGTCCATTTCCTTACCTCCACCTTCAAATTCTTCTTTCGAAGGTATGTCGGGATTCAACCCCAATGATACCTCACCGACGGGAATGATTCCACCTCCGTTAGGTGCGAATAACCTGAATCTTCCGCCTATTGTAGCACCCGCACGAGTTACGCTCCAGGATCTCTTCTACCCCGTCCGCACTTCTTTACCCACATGTCTTTCACCCCCACCGGCAAATGGGGATAATTTTGAAATAAAACCACATTTTATCAATATGCTGCCAAAATTTCATGGTTTGGAATCGGAAGATGCATATATTTTTATCAATAAATTCCAAAACGTTTGTGCCATGATGAAAACTACCCAATTAAGTGATGACGCTATAAGGCTAAGGGTCATTCCTTTTACCTTATGTGACCTAGCCGAGAAATGGCTATACAGCACCGCATCACATTCCATTAGAAATTGGGACGAGTTTGTGAGAGCTTTTCTGAAAAAGTTCTATCCTCATCACAAAACTGCTAGAATCCGTAACGAAATTATACAATTTTCGCAGCTTCCTTCCGAACCATTTTGGAAGTGTTTCGAGAGATTTAAAGACCTACTTGTTCAATGCCCTCATCATGGGATCGAAAGTTGGCAACTTTGCCAAACATTATACGAGGGATTGAACGCAGCAACGAAGCAGTTGCTAGAAACAATATGTCAAGGTCATTTTCTCTCCAAGTCTAGTGACGAAGCATGGCAGTTTCTTGAGCATCTTAGTGATCAAACAATTCATTGGGAGAGTACCAAGACCACATCATCTTTTTCTATTGGTCAATCTAGGGCAGGCATACATCAAGTAGATATGTCGATTGCTATGAAGGCCGAGATGGCCTCACTTATGAAAAAGCTAGAAGCCATTGAGACCAAAATCTCATCGTCTTCTCCTGCCCCTACTCTACCCACACGAATTGTTTGTGCTTGTTGTGCAAATCCATCGCATCTAATCGAAGAGTGTCCTTATAATGCACCTATTCAAGGACAGGATCAAGTCAATGCTGCATTTCAGCAACGACAAAGAAATGATCCGTACTCTTCAACATACAATCCGGGGTGGAGGAGTCACCCGAATTTCGCTTGGAACCAAAATCAACAAGTCAAAGTTAATAATAATTTTCAAAGACCTCCTCCTCCACAACAACAAGCACCCTTACAAACTCAAAACCAGCAACCTTTCCAACAACAACCTTATACAAATCAAACGAACAATTTGGTGCAACCAAATGATGATAAGGTTATCTCGCTGGAGAAAAGTCTAGATGCATTTCTCAAGCAATCTACAGAATCCGCAGCAAGATTTGAAAGTTATGTTCAATCTTTAATGAATAACAATGCCTCACATGATCAAAGTATCAAATCTATTGAGGCACAAATTGCACAATTAACTGCTGCGGTGAGCGAGAGAGAAAAGGGAAAGCTTCCATCTCAGCCATTACCAAATCCCGGTCACCCACAAAACGCATATCACAATCACAATGTTAATGCGGTGACCACGTTGAGATCCGGAAGAGTGTTGCAAAATAATGTAGGAACTAATGATGACATCCCCGCCGGTGGTTCTTCTTCTTCTTCTTCTCCATCGTCACCTTCCCTTTCTTCATTTTCTTCACTTTCTTCTTCACCTTTTTCTTTAGAGCCTATTCTCCACCCTTCACATGGCTCTACTTCTTCTAGCTCTAACGGACCCATTTCTCACAACACGAACACATCTACACAGGGATCCGTTCCTAATCCACAGTCTGCTCCACAGACATTTGACTCAACTAATTTTCAAAATGCACCATTTCCAAACAGGTTGAGTCCCAATAAACCAACTGCACAAGTGGAGAAGATTGTGGAGATATTTAAGCAGGTTAGCATAAATATACCTCTCTTGGATGCAATCCAACAAGTCCCTTCATACGCGAAAATCTTAAAGGGCTTATGCACTTCAAAGAGAAAAGCATCTCAAGTACCCAAGAAAGTGCTAGTGGCTAGTGCAGTGAGCAATGCTATTAACCACCATCAAACCTTACCCAAAAAACGAAAGGACCCCGGCTGTCCTACGATTTCCATCACAATTGGGGATAAGAAAATTAATCGAGCACTTCTAGATCTTGGGTCTAGTGTTAACCTGATTCCCTACTCCGTGTACGAACAATTAGGGGTTGGAGAGTTGAAACCCACTCGTTGCACTCTCCAAATGGCTGATCGATCAATCACCTATCCAAGGGGTCAACTAGAGGATGTGTTGATCAAAGTCGGGGAGTTCATATTCCCCGTTGATTTTATCGTTATGGATACACAACCTGTTGCTAACCCAAGAAACCAAATTCCGGTGATTCTCGGTCGACCATTTTTGGCCACTTCCAATGCTGTGATAAACTGTCGCAATGGCTCCATGACTTTATCCTTTGGGAAAATGTCTAGTGAGTTCAATATTTATAAGATGGGAAGTCTGCCCCCCGTACCTAAAAGTAGTACACGAGAAGTTTGCTCTATTCACGAAATCACGCAGGAGGACTGCGAGCTTGAAAGATTCTTGTTTGATGAAAACAGTTTTGACGCCACTAGTGCGTCCCTCCTAGAGCCTACCACCGTTGACACAACCGATATTGATTATGAATGTTTTACTTTTTCGGATGATGACGACTCACAGCCCGAATATGAGGTTTTTGAATTTTTGGATGAGTTAGTCGAGCCATCCGAATCGGTTGTTTGCAGTGAACCTGTGTTGGAGTCCTTTGAGTTCGAAGTAGATTCCGAAATGATTCTTTCGCCTCCGAAACTCGAACTCACGCCCTTGCCGTCTCACCTTAGATATGCTTACATAGGTGAGAATGAGACCTTTCCCATTATCATATCGGCCTCTCTAGCCCTCGAGCAAGAGAACGCCCTCTTAATGGTCTTACAAGATAGGCGGCAAGTTTTCGGTTGGACTATGGCGGACATCGAGAAGATAAGTTCCCTCATAATTAAGTATCATATACAATTGATGGATGATGCCGAGTCAATAGAGGACCCACATGAACATCTTGAGGGTATTGTGGTGAGTCAATCTCTTCCTTTAGAAGTTGAAATACCCCCATTTCTTTTAATAAGCTACGAGAATGCCAACATTCCACTGATTCCTGATCATTTACATTCTCGTTTTGATACATCACCATCGCCTGTATATTTACCTCCACACCTCCCTTTCCACTACTTCTATCTTTCCCAATTCTTTGCGGATCGCTACAACTTATTCTTCCACCAACCAATACTCTTTACTGATAAATTTTTCAACTGGTTGGTATTGACGTTTGGTCTAGGCAAAGTTTGGCAGTAATGTCTAACATAGTTTAAATGAAGTTTGGGGGAGGGCCTTTTTGTATATATTTTTATTTTTTTTAACAATAAAAATTTCGTAAATAAATAAACAGGGAAGTGCCGGTATTTTGACCCTCTTGGTTTAGCATGACAGTGAGGACACTGTCAAGTTCAAGTTTGGGGGTATGCTCGGTACGTCTTCTTCCTTCGCATCCATTTGTATATATTTTTGCATTTGCATATTTATTTGAAAACCCATAAAAATTTGAAAAATTTCAAAATTATTGTATTCAATTTTGGCTAATTGACTTGAGTTTGACAAATAGGTTAAATAGCTAGGAACAACTAGATCTTAGACTTGGTGAATTAAAAACCCTAAAAATAACGTTCTTTAAAGTTTAACGGTAGAAAGTATATGCCTTGTAGTTTATTTAGAAATAGGCAAATTTTGGGTTCACTTCTTGGGCTAAGTCAAAACGAGGGAAGTGTATTGATGTTCTTATTAGAGTATAAGTTTGAAAAATAGTTCCTAGCTTAAGTCTAGATTCTGAAAATGTATACCCTACAATTTGCACAATCACGCACCTTGAAACTTGGAATAGTAGAAGAGACCTTGAAATGCTCTTGTCTAAAGTCCTTAGTACAATGAAAATAAAAGAAAAAAAAAGTGAATAAAGAAAAAAATGGACACTGGTTTTTGTGATTACTTAAGGCTGTAAAAAAATAGAAAAATATTTAGCAAGAGTGCCTTATCACCTAATGCCTTAGACCAACTGGTTTGGGAGTCACTGCTAAAGCCTTGGGTGTTGCAAAAACTAGGAAGTACGCTTTAAAGTGCTAACGCATCTTGTAATCGGTTGTTGGTACCTCAAGAAGTATTAACAGTCGCATGAAGGATGTGTAAGCGAAATTCAAAATTCACGAATTAATAAGTGCTTTGGACAATGGACGAGAATACGATTGCTTGATTTGAATTTCCAAGTGTAGGGGTGATATTTACACACATGTGGGGATATGTGATTAGAGTTTAGATGAGAGAAAGGAATGAAGAATAAAACTTGTATCTTTAGTAGGGTTGATAGAAATTCCTAAGTGGAGATGTAACCCTAGAAGGAAAACTTAGGAGATGCCGAAAGCTAAGTAGGTCTACATAACATATATAATCTTAAGTTAAATAATGAGGAAGTGTGAAGAATATGGATGGATAATTTGCGAGTCAAAAGATAAGAGAATTCCTTGTTAGAAAACCTTATTGGAGAACAAAAGTCAATAAGCCGAGTTGATAGGATTTTGTGGGTGTAATCCGCTGAAAACCCTCAGGAGACAACACTCCTCCTACTAGGGACACCTAGAAGTTTAACGGCGTGTTGCACGTGCTCAGTGCAATCGCGTTTCCCTGCGAAAATGCGGTTAGGATTTTAGTGAATAAAAAAATAAGTTTGCTCGAGGACGAGCAAAAGGTAAGTTTGGGGGTATTTGTTCAGACCATAATATTGCATTTTTCATTCCCCTATTCTTATCCGTTTTATAAGTAAACAGGTACTCTTGACGCACGTTTGTTGCATGTTACAGGATACAGGGCTTGGATGCGAATACAGTGAAAAAGACGAAAGCTGATACAGAAAAGGAATTTTTAACCAACAAGTAGACGGATCCTAGTCGAGCCTAGACGAAGAACAGTGCAAGGTCCAAAATGTCAAGTGAGCGGTTAAAAGATCGCTACAAGTATTCACTGAAACATCTGGAGGAGAATAAAAAGCCTAACAGAGAAAAATACATATGGAAATAAGAAGCCCAAGAAGCCAAGAAAAAGTCCAAAAATTACATAGTCCCAAATCCTCAACTTGGCCGCGAAACCGCGGCCAAACCCAGCCTGGCACCGCGGTTCCGCGGCCATATAGTGCGCATGTCGGTGGATTTTTGGCGTGTCGGTGCGACGGTGCGGGTGTTGGAATTTTTCGAGGGCAAATCTGTAATTACACATGTACGAGAGTCTGTAACCCTAGTTTTCTGTTTTCCTATAAATTGTATTTCCAGATCTGTAAAAACCTATGCCTCTTTTCAATCAATAAAATTCAGAAGTTCTGGGAATTATATTCAGATCTGTTCTTCTTGCTTGGAGGGAGCCATCGAATTAGTAAGTAATTTTGTTTCCGTTCCTTTAATTAAAATGTTTCCTCATCCCCTAATGAGCGAGTAATCTCCTCGCTTGTTAGGGTTAGCCTTAGGGAAAGGGTTGAGAGATGAGATCTCTCACCCCTTTCAATGCCACATTCACTTAAGAGTTAGAACTCCATGCATGCACGCACAACCGCTCCCTACGGCATCCTACCCCTCGAGGTAACGATGAACCGTAGTATAAAGGGCCGGTTGCGCGTGTTTTCCATAGGGGTTAGGGTAATTATCAACAAAGGAAGGATGCGAATCTAGAGGAAGAAACATCTTCCCAAAAGATTCGGACCCACTTTATTGACAATTACCGTAACATCTAATAGATCTAAAAAAAGAAGGCATTGAAAACGGTGAAGAAAAACGTTAATCTCCAAAACTTCCTCTAAGCCTAACCCTAACAAGACTTTTAATTAGATTAATTAGATCCAGTTTTCTTAGATTTTTTTATAAACCAACCAAAACGACACTTTGAATCAACTCGTTAAAACACATAAAAGGAATTGACCCATCTCTGTGGATCGACCCGTACTCACCGGCTAGCTGCAAAGCGACGCCGTTTCTGATTGCGGTAAATACAAGTTTTCATATTAATCAGTATCCCACGCGAGCGATGTCTGGAACAGCGGTTGGACGAGCTGACCACCGAATTCCGTGCTTTTCAGGAATCAATGGTACGTATACACACACACATACACACAGGCACGCGCACACACACATATACACACCTAAACACACACATACACAGGCGCGCGCGCGCACACACACAAGGCCAAACCGTAATTCATCATCATTCTCATCTACATTGAACTCTTGTTAAATCCAACCCTACCATATTATGATTTGATATGAATTTTAGAATATGTTAAACATAATTTAGATAATACCATACGGGGTAATGACCTACCCTACCCACCCCCCACCCCACCCCACACACACACACTAAGAAATTCTATATTGTTTGTGAAATCTATGGTTATGATTTTTATTTACAATTTGTTAATTAGGTACAAGTTAATTAGTTAAAAAAAACAAGATTTCCAAAATGAGATACTTAAGAAAAAAAAAACCTAAGCCTTAAGAAAATTCACTTGTTTCTAAGATTCGGCAGGTAGTGTAGTGAAAAGTAATAATAGTTAAGGGTATTTTAGTGGAAAAACAACAATAGTTAAGGGTATTTTAGTTTAAATAAATAAAATTGAACAAATGAGTTTTTTATTAAAAATTTTAATGATAGTTCAGTGAAAAACAACAATGGTTAAAGGTATTTTAGTGAAATTTATGGTAATTTAGTTAATTTTAGAAGAAGAATCATTTAGTTAAATTTCAAGATGTTTTAGCGAAAAACAACAATAGTTAGTGGCGTGTGTGTATGTGTATGTGTGTGTATGTATGTGTACACACACATACACACGCACACACATACACATACGCGCGCTCAGACATACACGGCACACACACAAACACGCATGCGCACACGCGCGCACACATACACGCACGCACACACATACACATAATCACAAACACACACACACACTCAGACACACATATAAACAAGTCCAAATCCTAACCCCAAACCCTAAATTACACAAACTTTTAAATTTTACAGGCTCGGCAGGCCACTGTTGCGGCTCCAGCTCCGCAAGCCACTACGTCGGCTCCGGCTTCGCAAGCCTCTATTTCAGCTGCGGCTGCGCAAGCTACTCTTTCGGCTCCGTAAGCCGCTCTTCGGCTCCGCATCCCACCAGTTCGGCACCGCAGCCCAACCCCGCTCCTGACGATCCAGTTTTCCATCTTTTGTCAGCTCGAGGCTACAACGAAAACCAGCTGTGCCGAATTTCCCAGATACATAGAATGGAGCACCTGGATCGAGCCAGTAGCAATGTATTTATATTTTTTCATTTTTGTGCGATGTACTATATTAGATATGTATCATATATCTTGGATTTTGTTTGTTGTATATTTTGATTTTTTATTCTTTTGCATTTTGTTTGGTTATTTCATTTTATATATATATATATATATATATGTGTGTGTGTGTGTGTGTGTGTGTGTGTGTGTGTTGGGGGGGGATGTTTTGGATAAATATTTTTGTATTCATATATGCTATATATATTATCCCGTACAGGACGAAAAGAAAACGGAAGAAGAATTTAATATAAAAAAAATTATATGCCCCTACGGTTATGAACGTGGGGCAAGTGATGCCCCTACGGTTATGACCGTAGGGGATAAATATCAGGTTTTTTGATATTTTATTCCCTACTTTTTCTGATATTTAGTCCCTACGGTTACAACCGTAGAGGCATTTACTTGCCTCCACGATTCTAACCGTAGGGATATTTTTTAAATAAATTAAAAAAAATTAAACTTAGCCTCTACAGGGGCACATATTTGCCCCTACGGACTGCACAATAAGGGCAACATATTATTATTTTTTCATATAATTTGGAAATAAAAAACGCCCCTACGGAATAAACCGTAGGGACAAATTTTCAACCGTGGGGGTATATACTTATCCCCTCGGATTTTGCCCACACGGTTACTAATGTAGTCTCTACAATTACCACTGTAGGGATAGTGACTTACCCCCACGATCATATCCGTATGGGCATCCCATCTTTATAGTAGTGACTTTGCAATCCGCGAAAATGATTAAATGGTATTAGTCCACCATGCTCAATGCTTTAAATCTGCTGTTTTTCTCCGTCGTTCTACAAATTATATATTTTGGTTCAAGATATTACCAAAACTCTCCATTATCCAG
Source organism: Agapanthus africanus (assembly GCA_030015575.1). Classification (NCBI taxonomy): domain Eukaryota; kingdom Viridiplantae; phylum Streptophyta; class Magnoliopsida; order Asparagales; family Amaryllidaceae; genus Agapanthus; species Agapanthus africanus. The sequence continues at coordinate 520,061,538 of CM057343.1, forward strand.
CATGAGTTTGAATATAAATGTATTAGATATTATGGTTATCATAAATCAGATAAGTTCTGATTTATGTTTTTGAAATTATGATCAATGTGTTTAAATTGTTAGGATTAATGGTTATCAATTAGTTATGTCATGAGGTGTATAAATTGAGATAATTTATCTCTTAACAAATTGATCGAGTTTATTGTTTTCTTATCAATATATGAAGTCATATAAGTGCCAATAATAAGTTCGTGAAGTCGCATATATATATATATATATATATATATATATATATATATATATATGCCCAAATAACTATATCAAGACATGGGTTTGTCATACTAGCGAGGTTCTCCTAATTCCTCAACAGCTAAAGTAATTTGTTTTTAGTGAAACGTTGAAGTAGATTTACCCTACCGATTTACTTAAAAAACTATATTATAGACGGTTATATTCAAAATCTAATGCAAAGATACATAGCACAAAAAGCTAAACACAGACTCATATGGTTCCAACTCACATTTGTCCCACACAACCATTAAAGGGTTCAAAGCCACGAGATCCCTGGGAGCATAGTGTATACCGTAAACCTCAAGTATCCCATAATATTTCTCCTCACAAAAGGAAGGGAAAAAGCATATATAATGTGTTCAATCAATGCAAAATATGAGTCACATCAACACCTTCACTTTGAGAGGGAGAGAGAGGAGGGGGGTGGGGGGGCGAAGCGGGGGGGGAGCCACATGGAAATCATGGAAACATAGCATAAAGAGATGACAAGAACCAGAAGCCAAAAGACTTGTGAGTGCATGTATGATTAGTACTTCGTACTTGTGCAAAACAAAGTATAATCTACTATTTTATGTACTTAACAAATCCAAGTTACCCTTCTTTTAATACACAGTGTCTCTTGTCTGTATATTGCAAGAGATAACAGCAAAAGAAAGCAATCAACAATTATTATATAGTCATCATCATCATCATCAAGTGGAAGATATAGGGATTGTTGAACTAATTGCAACAAGAACCAAATATAAAGTACTATTCAAAGGAAACTCAAATGGTGGCTGGCGGCATGACAAAATAAAATTGCTAAACTTTTTATTGATAAAATTGTAGAGCACAAGAACCAAAACAGCATCTCTAGAGAAACCAATCTCCTACTAATTTCTAATAATCTCCCAATGGCTTTCACTTTTAGCATATGGTATATATAATTATATGCATGTAAAACTCAGCCATCATCTCTCTCTCTCTCTCTCTCTCTCTCTCTCATACCAAATTGGAGTATACACTTGGAATTGAAAAGAAAGGGGTTGTCCTGAATAAAGGCCACCATATAATAAATGAACCAAATATTAATTTTGCAAGCTTACATACCATAATGCCTCACTGAAAACTCCAACATTTGATTTGTAGGACAAATCATCTCCTTCACTCTTGTACCATTCTTGTATATCTTAAATGTCGGCACCGCCTTCACATTTTCTGCCTTTGAAACAGCTGGGCTCTCATTCACATCAACCTTTAAACCCAAACACCAAAACTCAGTGTGAAGCTTGAAATATAGGCCCAAGACTTTTTCGTTAGGTGGCGCCAAAAATCTATATCCACCATGATTTTTTATGACGATCGACACTCATCATCATCATCATCTTTATCATGTAAGATGTGGATACACCAAATTTCATATGATTCAACCAATTTTCAACATTGAATTAGCAATGTAAAAAGTTCTATTGTAGGTAAACAACGGTGAAAAGTGATGAAATCAAAAGAAATTTGGTGTATCCACATCTTACATGATAAATATGATCATGATGGATGCCGATTGCCGAAAAAATCGTGGAGGGTGGTATTTTTTCGATGCCATCATAGAATATCCCCTCCTATGGCCTATTTCCTTCATGATATATATATATATATATATATATATATATATGAAGATTGATTACCTTGACAAATTGTTATTATATATTGAAAAAAAATTTGCACTACCCGTAAGACCTAACCTACAGCACACACATCACACCCACACACACACACTGCACCTACACACCCCCATCCCACACACCCAGGGAACCTACGACTTTGCCCCGAAAGCCTTAATTTATGGTCGCTTCCCCCTTTTGGAGTTCGAACCCCGCACTCTCCCCAAGAGGGGAAGTGCGCATACCAAATGACCTACTGCTCATCGGTTTTATATATTGAAAATTGTAATATGAAGATTAGGTACCTTGACAAAATTTACAGAAGGGTATCTGTTGCATAGCACATCCACAAAAGGGTTCATTTGGATGCAGTGCTGGTTTGATGCAACCATGAAATGAACCACCGAAACTCCTGAAACAAAAAATAAGATGCAAAAGAATCCCAAAGTTGTGAGGATTAAGCGATATATTTTATACGCAGTGTCGGTATGTTTTTCAAAATTAATCTACTTCAAATTTGATTGGGATTGAAACTAGATGGCTCTGGAGTTCCAGCAATTCCACCAAAACTGTGAAGCGTAGAAGTCATAACAATCACTGTAAAGAGTTACGGAAATAGATTTCAGGTTTTTCGATGTGTAGATCGATTTAATTAAGCAACCTAAAATTTATGGATGGGTATAGTTTAGACATCGTTCGGGTGAGCGGTGTGAAACCATGGTTTTGAAACCATAATTATGAAACCATAGTTTTGTAATCAAAACATATTTTGATATGTCTTTGAGGGAACAATGTGAAACCACGGTTTTGTAAATATGGGGTGTTTGGATAACCTAAAACCATGGTTTTTGTAACTGTGATTTTAGATGTAAATTACCAAAAAAAAATTTGACGTAGCCCTTGAATTTTAAAAATAAAAATAAAAAAAATTAGGGGAAGGGCCACCTGAGGTTCCCACCTCCGCTCACCGCACGGTGGGAAAAGCTGTCCTGGGTAGCTTTTCCCACCGCTCAAATCGAGCCGTGGGAACCGCCTCGGCTCTCCCCCGAACAGAGATCGGTCAAGCGTTGAGCAGCGAACGCCGCTCGATGCTCGCCGCGGCAGCCCTCGCCGCTTTTCCAAACGGGCCTTTAACACGCCGCTCAATGTCCGCCGCAGCGGCCCTCACCGCTCTCCCGAACCGGCCCTTAATGAGGGACATATCCATAATGGCAATTCATTTAAGGAACATAAATTGGTGGTTGTTCCATTAAATCGTACGAGGATTCAATAGTGAAATCGGTAATAAGAATAATCAAGCTAATTCATGAAAAAGTTGCGAAGTAGCATCAATAGTTACACAAGTATAGCTATAAATCATAAAACAAGTGGCAGAGTCTAAATCAATCATTTTTTAATACTGTTCTGCTTCTAGTTAATAAAATTAATGAAATTTCACTTGACTTCTTGTTTTATTTTACTATAAAGGGACAATTTACAAACTTTCATAAGATAATTTCGGAAAGCTCACCAGGTAAAGAGGTTGCTGCATTGAACTGCTCCAACCCGTTAACCACCGCAACCTGCCCTCCATATTTTAGATTAGAAATATCACCGCCTCGAGATCTCTTTAACGACACTTGAGCATTGTGAAGCGCTTCAGTAACATTAGCATCCCCTGGTAGTTCATTCTTCAGGACCTCATAATCTCTCACTGATTCAACCCATCGCTCAAGCTAAGGATCAAAACAAAAAAATTCTTTAGTAATTAACACACTCAATTTCTTGTTCAAAAATAAAGTGATAATAATTATGATTAATCCAAGCAATTTTAAGGGTTACAAAGATGTTTAGATAAAATTATAGTACAATTCCTTTAACTATTACTAAACTACCTTCAACCTTTTTTTATTTACAATGGACTCCCTTAAACTAAATTACCCTTAAATGTTACTCTTTATAGGATGTTCCCCCCCCCCACCCCACCCCCCACCCCCACCCCCCCAAAATACTTCTAAATGTAGCACTTTAAGGGAGGTGTTTTCATTTAAATACCTTAAACACGGGCACACTTTAAGGGAGCTTAATGTAATTAAAAAGTTCAAGGTAGATTAGTGGAAAAACAATGATAGGTAAGGGTATTTAAATATGATTTACCAAAGATATTTTACCTTGGCGTTAGATTCTGCTCGCCTTAGAAGAGCCTTGGTGTAGTTAGGTTTAATCCTAAGAGCCTCATTGCAATCATCAATCGATCTCTCCCATTGTCCGAGTTTTGATCTACAAGCCGCTCTATTGCAATAGAGGACAGAATTTGATGGATCATACATTAATCCTTCTCCATATGCTGTACAAGCCTCCACAAATTTGCCCGCATTGAAAAGCTCGTTCCCTTGGGCTCGAGCTCTCGCTACTAGTCTCACATTGTTCATAATCTTTATAATCTCAATGTTGTTATGATCAATCTGCTTGGCTTTCTCGGCAGCTGCAACTGAATTCTCGAATCTGTTAAATTTTCAACAATAATTCTCAGTCCGTACCAATAAGTTATAAGAAGTTGTAGTTACATTAGGCTAAATTATACTAAACTACCTTCAACTATGAGTGTTATTTGACTAAACTACCTAAAAAAAATTTAATTACAGTACACTAACTTGAGATTGCTTTTAAGAGAGTTTCGAATTGCACCTTACTCTAACAAAAAAATTAAGAAAATTAACCAAAACATTTGCTCATAGTCAAGATAGTTTACTGTAATTTAGCCTTCATGATATTGCAAAAGTATAAATCTTACCTTCCTAGTGCCATATCGATTTGAGCACGAACAATGTGCATGTAAGAATTGGAGAGCATACCAAAGAACTTGCTTATCGAGCATGAAGGAGACGAGGCCTCAAGCCTGATTGCATATGAAACAGCTGAATCAGCCTCATCAAGGTGATGGAGATGGAGGAGGGCTTCGGCTCTCGATGCAATTATCTGCAGGTTTCCAATTAAGGATTCCTATTAGTTTTCCATCTCGAAAAGGCTTTAATTTCACTACACTATCAAAAGCTATACTTGTTTTCGGTAGGCTAACAAAAAATTTGTAAATTACAAGAAACTGCCAAAAAGCTTCATACTATCTTTACCCTTTTTTTTTCTTAAATTCGAATTATACCATTATCTTACTAAACTTGCATTGGCATCAACCAAATTTGTTTAGCAATTATCTCTTCAAAGATAGAGATACTGCTGCAATCTAAAACCGTCTAGATTCAGGAACTTTACCAAAGGAGAAGAATCGGCTCCGGCGGCGATGGCCGCTTCGCTTTCTCTTAAAGCGCTTTTCCAATCCCCGATTCTCCGCACATCGGAGCACTTGGCCAGATGTTTTTCGACCGCCTGCAGTTTCTGCAATTCGGCGGCATCCAGCTTCTCTCCGACTAAGAAAATGTGCCTTACCGCGTTCTCTACTTGTCCTAACCTGCAACGAAACCAAAATCGATCGGTTTCTTTCAACCACTTGTATCTAACGTTTTGTTGACACATTTGATCAAAACTAAACTCGCCTAATGTAAATGGAAGCCAGCCTCTGATGAGGTCGCCCGATCCCGGGATCGATCCTCAAGGCCTGCTCGCACTCCAGCAGGGCCTCGCCGAACCTCTTCAGCCCCGTCAGCGCCGCGGCGCGGTTCGTGCGGTACGCGGCATTGTCCTTGGACATCGAGATGGCCCGGTCGTAGAACCGCAGGGCCTCGCCGAAATCCCCTCGCCTGTATTTCTCGTTGCCGACCCTCTTCACCTCCTCCGCGTCCATATTGTGGGCCCCGCCACCTCCCCCTCCGCCTACGCCCCTGACGACGCTGCCGTGGCCGTAGTTGCCGGAGCCGGAGCCGAGGACGCCGCCGCGGGGGTTGGAGACGCTGCGGCTGCGGCCGATCTTGCCGGAGGGGCAGATGTTGCCAGCTGGCAGGTGCTGGTTGGTTGCGGCGGGGGAGGAGGAGTGCGTCGGGTTAGAGTAGAAGATGGCGCCCGACCCGGATCGGCGGTGGCCGGGCTTGGAGGAGGCGGCATTGGATCGGGTGGGGCTGCCGCCTAAGGGGAGCTCGCTGGATTGGGTCCTGCGATCTGAGAGGTAAAAATTGGATCTTTGAGCTGCCGAGCCGGAGGAACTGGAGCTAGTGCTTGGGGTGATCGAAGGGGAATCAGCCTTGTTCTCCATTTGATCTGGGCGCTGCTCAGATCGAAGATCCAATGTTGATGATGGGTTTGTGCTAAGATTTTGTATTTTTATTTTTATCTTTTTACATATAATTTTATTTTTTGTGTGTGGAGGAAGAATGGAGAGCACGCTAGCGTCGCGTTCACACAGCTAAGAGCTGTGTATTTGGAGAGAGGAGAGGAGAGTGGGGGGTTTGAATGAAAGCTTTTGTGGGGTTTTAATGATGATTGGAGGAATGGAGAGAGGGTGAGGTGTATGTGCTACGACTCTCTCTCTCTAGAACTCGAATACTGTTTTGGTATGTGCAACGGTCACATGATTTTGAGACTTTGTATCTTACCTCTAAAATTATTTCTTTTCTTTTTTTAAGTTTTTTTTGTTTTTCGAGTATGTATGGTTCAAGAACAAATGTAAAATGATAGTAATGAAAGAAAAAAAAGGTAGAGTGGCTTTACTGAAAAATTATTCTTTTTAAGCAGTTGACACTCGAATTCGGGCCTTTGCAAGTTATTTGTATTTTACCGATGACAAACACGTGCAGCAAAATAACGGATTTCTCTTTTGACATTTGGAGAAAATATGGAATGGTATGCAGTCTCTTCATAATATCTAGGATTTGGATCAACTTGATAATAGCCGTTCTAGATTTAGCGCTAGTATCGCTAACAGAAAAATAGTCATTTTGAAGCCGTGTTCCTAGCGAATTGTAGAAAACTATAAATACCAAATTATTAATTTTGTAGGGGAAGAGAATGATCGATTTATTTTTTGAATATTGATATTATACTCTTTTTTTAATATGTAGCAAATGTTTTTTTTCAATTACAAAAGAATATATAAGCCAAGAGTTTTTAGTTTTGAAAACAAGTAAAAGGTAGGTACTTGCATGCTAAAAACCATCTTGTATGTAATTCTCTGCTTTTTTGGCTTTACAAAACAAAGCGTATGTCTCCGTAGATTCCATTTCCCCTCTCTTACGCAAGCAAAGTCCAAGTCAGATTTTAAATAATCATCCCAAATTTACCAACCTACCCTCATGTGCATGGCGAGAAATAAATAGAATCGTGCAGGGCCATTAATGAAGTAAAATAGATACTAAGAGGGTGATTTTGTAATTAAGGGGCATCGAGGCGACAGGGTGGCATTGGCCATGTGCAGGGGCGAGTGCCAGCTGGCCCCATTAGGATTCAGAGAACCCTATGCGGGCGCCAGCTAAGCACAGGTCACCACCGCAGTGCGGTGAGCTCACCGCGGCAGTGACCAGCACCATGGCGGGAAAGAAAATTTTGACAATATTTAATGAAATGTTAATTTCGCTAACCTACCCTGAATTTCGTTATTTTCCATTTAACTGCCTTGAACTTGATTTATCATTTTTAACTATCTTGAACTTTCATATAGTTTTTCAGAAAACTCCCCACTCTACCGTTGACTCTCCGTAAAAGATGTAGGAGTACGGTGCTAGGATCGCAACACTTGTGGACCGCGGCGGAAATATAGAACAAAAAATTCTAAAACATAGCACCGGACGCTATACCCAAAGTTATCCAAATTCTAATACTTGCAAAGGACAAGAGAGCAACATCAAAAGTTTAGAGGGCAGAGAGAATCTCTATAGCTATGGGTTTTCCGCTAGATAGTGAACACGTTACAAAAATTGTAGCCGACCGACTCGCCGAAGATGATCCTCGTTGAAAGCAAATCCATCCAAACTTCCACTTCACTCAACTACCTCTCATATATTGCTAGCATCAGAAGGTAGAAGATGATAATGGAGATTCTCTCTGTTCTCTCCCTTTTTTTTACTTTATTTTTTTGAAGAGAAAGAAGATCAAGAAGAAAGCTTTCCCCTTAGAAAATTTTCTTAAGGGAAAAATATGAAAAAAAATGAGAATAATATTCCCTGTTGCTTTTCTCTTCCTTTTTTGTTGTCATGGAAAGAGAGAGGTGGCCCCAAACTCTTCACATGGCATCATTTATCATTTAATTGCAAAAGTATTTATATCAAATACAAATACAATGTATGTATCCATATACATACATGTAAGAGAGAGAGGGTGAAAGCATGTGTATAATCATACATTAGCATCATATACTAATGAGAGATAGAGTGTATGTATCATATACACAATACTGCCAACCATATCGTATATATGGAGATTATGTCAACACTTGACTTAATAATCCGACTTATAAATAAACTGGCTAGTATTATCAAACGTCCGACTAATTTACGCGTATCATATACACGTGTTTAATCGAACTCCCACACGTATCTCCACACGCACGTCGCATCATCATTTCGTCTAGACAAACACCTTCGTTGTGTGACTCTAAAGACCGAACAACACGCCGGCAGTAGATTAAACATGATCATATCCGATTGAATATGAAACATTTTCAGATCAATCTCCTCACGGGTTAACCGATAAACACGTCAACGGTACTAGCTGCACGTAACGGCTACCCAGATATTGATCAAGAGGTAAGCCGACGAGCAAACTCATCTGAATTCAACAAAACGTATCAGTGGCAATTACCGTACAGCCTGGTATCTTCGTCAAAATGTATCACATACCGGGTCTGAGAGGTGGAAACTGCCCAACCCTCAATAACCCAATAGTCATGCGGACATCGAACTCATAACCATCCGAAATACAACTAATAACACCTATCAGTTTATCTCAACCACCCAGCACGAGGAATTTCTAGCTATAGTCGTGTCCAGCATAGTGCGACATCGACTCCTTATACCGGGAGAGACAAATCCTCTCGACCGCTCACTATATGCACGACTCTTTAAAGCTGTAGTTTGGTGATAATAAAAGTATAGTGGGAACACACACAAAATACTATGGCGATGTCAAGTCCAAAGACTATCATGTACAATTGTCGCCAGAGAACTGCTATCTGATAATGAGTATAATACCATCTAGGAGTTATCGGCGAGTCCGTTCGGTGTATCTATTCTCCAATGAGCACCTGTATACAATTTTTTTTGTCAAACACCGATACCTGTGGGACCGGCCATCGTCCCGATCAGGCTTAAGAAACGTATACACCAGTCTACTCTGGAGTACCGATGCACAGTCTTGATACTCTTACGACTACGAATATTTAAGGATGTGCTTATAGAATACATAGACTTCACTAGTATGATCCCATCATAATCCTGTTAGACAGGCAAAAATCCTGAGGTCTTTTTCAACATGTACCAGCGATACGCAATAACAAGTAAAATATATACACATGAATGATAAAGACATATTAGATAACATACTATCATGTCAAGTAAAAATGTTCTATCTATATACGTCCATATACAATTACAATAATTGTCTTCACGGCACCTATATCTAATAAAAGGTACTATTATGTGCAAAACGTGTATCTTTTTATGACTTAAATATTTTTGATATTAACCATTTTTTTTATAATAGTAATTCATTTTATGATAAATTATTTGCCGTTTATTATTTTTACTTTTTTGTCAAAGATATTGACAAATTTTCTATAGGGGTTTCTTGCAGACAAATTATTTTTCTATAAATGAATTATACAAAAAAGAAAATCTAAAAAAAAATACAAACGGTGTTTGTTGAAAATTCTCTGTTATGAAAAAAATAAATATATTGTTGCATTGTTAAAAAGAATTTTGGAGAGAGTTTCCAATGTAAATTACTTTAAAGGTTAAGTGGTTTTCTTATTATTATATATTCAAACTTCTAGGTGGTTTACTTAAAAAAATAATAATCTGAAAAAAGTATAGAAATTTGGGAACATTATAAAAATAACAGAATACATAAAATGAGATTTATATAAATAAAAAAACCTAATTTGATATTAGGTGGAATAAGGGCATTTATGCAATTTTTCTCAAAAAAGTATTTAAATCATAAAAAGATATGTTTTTTTGCACGTAATAGTTATCTTTAACACAAAGTTAACGGTGGGGCTTTTCCGAAAAACTATGAGATAGTTCAGGATAGTTAAGAATAATAAAGCAAGTTCATGGTAATCTAGTGGAAAACGGCGAAAGAATAGGGTAGTTTTGTGAAATTAACCCTTTAATGAATTAATAAATACATTGTTCATATTTTTATTTTCTTTCTTATTGACAAAGAATTGTACGTCTGGAACACGTTAATGTGGTGCCAGGGTTGCAGGATTCAGAAATGTGAAACAAGATATTTCTAGAATATTCAAAGTTGCTTAATATGGAAGAAGGTTTATTTTACTTCTAAAAAAGTTAAGTAATTAATAATAAAATTCATAAAATAAAAGTAATTATATGGGTCCCCAGTATAAATTATTTTAAAATTTTGGTTTAGTATCACTTTTTCCATTCTTTACATGGTTATAGTAAATTTTCTTAGTTCAATAGTTTCCTTCACCGATCACAAATTCTCTCTTTAGTTACGTGGATTCAATCCAGGTGCATTGGTGTATAAGTATAATAATTTGTAATACACATAGCTATTACACGTGTAAAATACTAGTCTCTGCTAAAGCCAAAGAAAATGGATGGAAATTTGCTCATAAATCAAGCCTCCAGTTTCATACCACATATATATATTTTGCGGCAAAAAATTACTTAACTACTCCAAGGAATAGAAACATACTCTATAAGAAAAAAATGCAATTGCGAGTGAAAATATTTGCGAGAGATAAATTTCCCTCCACAATGTGTATATTGCCAAATGAATTTTCACTCTAACTAATATTCTCTCGGCAATTATCTATTTATAAGGGTGAAAGAATAAACTACCGAAGGAAAGAATAAAAAGCGTAAATTTAATTGGGCCAAAATATAGCGAGGAAATATTGCCGAGAGATACATTCCTAGGTGATAGTCGCATTAGCGATAAAAGAAATGCCAGTGGAACATTGCTCCCTTGGCATTTCTTTTGTCGCTAATGCCACTATTGCCAAGGAATACATCCCTCGGGAATATTTCCCTCTCTATATTTTGGCCCAATTAAATTTACGCTTTTTATACTTTTTCTCGTTTATTTTTTTAAAACATTAAAAACAGATAATTGTCAAAAGAATATTAGCAAAAGCGAAAATTCACTTAATAGTGTACACATTGCCGATAGAAATTTGTCTCTCGTAAATGTTTTCCCCACCTATTGCATTTTTTCTACCAGTGAAACTAAAACACATTCAAACTCTCAATGATAAAAACCACCTCAAGATTTTATGGAAAGCTACCATTATCTTTACAGACAGATTTTTATTTTTGATTTCCAAATAAATGTCCAATAAATTATTTTAATTTTATTGACAACCACCAGAATATCAAAAAACCAATCTTTTTTTAAAATAAAAAGATTCCCACATTCTAATTTCTATGCTTGGTTTTAACTAGAAAAAAACTGCTAAATTTTCGATTTTGTCGGAAAAAATATCAAACAAAATTTAAGGGATAATAAGATTCCTAAAAGAAAAGTAATGCTTTAACTAATTTAAATTTTTGGTTTAGGATCACTTTTTCCTTACTTTTCTTCATTATATTAAATTTCCGTAGTTCAATGGTTTTGGATTCGATGCAGATGCTTGTATTTGATAATTATTAATACACATATACATGTATCGCACATGCAAAATACTACTTATTTTAATTCAAAAAGAAAAAGGGTGTCAAATTGAATTCTAATTTAATTTTCAAAAAAAATAAATGATGGGAGTATCAAATCGAATCCTAATTTAATTTTGAACATGACATGTGACAGAAATAATCTCATAATTATGGGGAAAAATGACTTTTCTGTATTCTATTATTTCTAACTTGCCAGTATGATTCGGGGTCTCTACTATTAATAATAGTGGAGAGACCACTCCTATACATTTCACCATCCATTCAATAATGCACGATAAGATGCATAGGAGTGGTCTCTCCACCATTATTAGCGGAGAAAACCCGGGTCCATGTTAGTATCCTCATATGTATAAGTGCATTGCATGAACAAAATACTGGTATAAAAAAATATAAGTAAACAATCATCTATCTATCTATAATTATATTTATACATCTTATAAGCAAATTGATTACATTTTTGGTTTACCAAATCTCAACTAATTTTTTATACCAATTAAAATTATTTTTTAAAAAATACTTTGCAGTATATATGAAACAATCATATATAATCTATCATATCAGCCATTTCAATTTAAAATTCAAAATCAAACCTAGTTTATTAAATTATAATTAGTTAGTTGAGATATCTAGGTTTATTAAATTATAATTAGTTAGTTGAGATATTTATCAGTCTCTTATTTTAAAAAGTCTATTTTTAATCTCATATTTTATATTTTATATTTCCTCATCAAATCAATTATATTTTTCATTTTTCTTCTTTTAAAATTCTCCATCCAAAAATTAATCCAATTTTATGTGAACCGACACTGCATTTTATCAAACTATTCTTATCAATCCATAAAATGCTAAAGAAAGATCTTAATCTATATCTACTAGCATTTTTGGTACATGCATTGCATCTAATTATAATTTTTTTTATTAATTTAACTAAGACACTTGTCAAATAATAATGATGTGGTAATTTAATTACGTACATTGCATTTGTAAAATAACAAATGAGGTGGAATTTAATTACGTGTATTGCACATAAAACAATGGTGCTTTTTGGTTGATTTCTTTAAAAACATAAGAAGCAACATAACCAATCAATTTCAAAACTAAATAACCCTCTCCCTTTTGTCATAAAAGGTTGGGTTTGGTATATGGAATGAAATATTACCGGGAATGCTCGCATTCCCGAGAATGAGATGACCGGGCATCTAATTCCAAGGAATCATGCATTAACGTGCCTGGTATACTTTAATCATTCTCGGTAATATATATATATATATATATATATATATATATATATATATATATATATATATATATATATATATATATATATATATTCATGCATTAACGTGCCTGGTATACTTTAATCATTCTCGGTAATATATATATATAACCGTCCACCGGAGGAGGACCAGTTGATAGCGGCGAGACCGGCGACAAACGGCCCATCGGTGATGAGCCGATGACGAACGACCTATAGGCGGCACGCTGATGAGAGATCGATAATGGGCGGCAGGGATAGCTAGCGACGAACTACGGAGGGCTGGCCGGTGAACGATGGGCTATTACTGGCTGCTGGCCGGCGACGAACGACTGGCTGATGGTCAATGACCAGTGGCCGGCCGGCAGCGAATGTTCGAACGACCGGTCGGTGAACGATGGTGATGACCGGAGGCGGGGCGGCTGCGAGTCGGCCAGCGAACAACCGACGATGGACAGGATGGCCAACCGGCCGGCGGGTGGCGAGAAAGGCCGGTGGCGGATGGTCATGGTTCGTTTCATGTTATACGGGAATATTTCGTGATAATTTAGGATAGACATATGTTTTTGGGGGAATAGGATTACCATGAAATAAGATCATTTGATTACCATGATGATCCTATATTCTCAGAAATATCTTTTACGCCTCAACAAGCGTGATAATATTTCATGGCAATACAAGATGACCACCTAAATTATCTCCTATCAAGCGCACCCTAACAATAGAGATAGAGATACCTATCTATTTATATCTATACTACTCTTATAAGTAAATTGATAAAATTTGAGTCTGTCATATCTCAATTAATTTTTTATCTCAATTAAGATTATTTTTTAAAGGATATTTTGCCGTTTATTTGAAATTATTATATGTAACCTATCATACAACACTTACCTGAACAGAAAGCAAATCTTTTCACAACCAACAATCATATGCAACCAAGTAGGTGTGTATGCTAAGGTCTATACATGGAACTATATCAATTTTATTTGTAAATCATAAAAGTGTTTATCAATTCTTCGCATGCCTGACACATACCAAAAACTAGTATATAATAATGTATATCTTTATCTCCAATATAACACTAACTCTAAGGTGGGATTCGGATCCTCCCTATTAGCTAGTGGCACTAGCTAATGAAGAGTTCGTTGGATGATATCTCATCGTCCATTTAGAATAAATGGCTATAAATGATTAGTCTATCTATTACTAATCTCATGGTTCATTAGGTATTGGTGTTTAAATTTGTTAAAGTATAAAAAAATCAAATAATTAGATTTTATGCAAAACTGTTTATATTGTTAAAATTTAAAGTTTATTTAAATTTGAGAGAGTGATGGGATTTTTGTAACACTCTAGTGCATTTATACTATATATATTTGGGGTATTTCAAATCTTGTGGTAAAATTCTTGATTATTGTTGATTTTGGGTTGCGGATAGTGTAATTGGTAGTTGTGGTTATTATCCGATCCGACCAGCATATTTGAAACCCATCATGCTTCAAGATTACATCAAATATTTGCTAATACAGTGTATCCATGCAAATCTAGATTTTATAAACATATATAATATATTTTCTTATCTAGCCTTACAAGTCATAGTACCCCATATCATGTGGTTGCTCCCATATATCATGATTCATGTCCTAATTGTTAAACAGACTAGTATTTGATCCCTACATAGATTCGTATTTGTGGTATATATTTTTATTACCGGATATCACATTATGATTTAAATTTTTACGTATATTCTCCATATTGAAAAACTAATTTTTTGATGGGACACGGGTAATATTCGGAGTAATCTGGTATTATCTGTAAAATCCCACAAAATATATATATATATATATATATATATATATATATATATATATATAATATAATATATTAATTAACTTTAATAATAATCTCTCTGTCTTTCTCTCTCCCACTCTCCGTCTCTCTCTCTATACAATATATATTATAATATAAAAAATCAGTATAAACAACATCTCTCTCCCTCTCCTCCCTCGTTTCTCTTCTTCCTGCAACCCTGACCCTCAACCCCCGTCATCGCAGCTTCTCGTCGTCGCCCCTCGTCGTTGTCCCCCTCTTCCACGTTTTCGCCTCCTCTTCCTCACCTCCATCACCCCATCTTCTCCTTCTCTCCTCTTCTCTTCCCCGATGACCCCGCGTCCTAACCCAAGAACTCAACACCCCCATCGTCGGCAACCCCTTGGCGCTGGAAAACCCATCACCACCGACCATCTCCATCACCTCCTTGTCTCTCCAGCAACCCTAGAATACCATACACCACCACAACCGACCCCTGCTCCATCCCCGATCACCAGAACCCACACCCACCTTGCCGTTGCTGACTTCCCCTCATCGCCATCACCTCATCGCCACCATATCTCCTCTGTCCTCGCCAAATCCCTAGAACTCCAGAAACCCCAACAACAACTCTTCTTCTTCTTCTTCTTCTTCTGTTCTTCTTCTTCTTCTTTCGTTTCTTTTCTTTTCCGGCCGTCTTGTCAGAGTTGCCCATGTCGCCGATGATCTAGACGACCCAGCCATCGTCGTCGTCTAGCCAGTTACCACATCACGCAGTTCCTCAGCCAGGTTAAGCCTGCGCAAGTAAGTTTTGCATTGTGACTTTATTTCGACGTCGAAACGTGACACCCGTATCTCGACGTGACATTCAATCAGGCAAGTTCTAAACTTGCAACATACTATTTTATTATATCAATATTTATTTGATAAATTATAATACATGTGTTTTACTATTCAGCAGAAATTACCGATTTATAGTTTTATAGCATCCGTTTGTATCCGTACTGATAATAGTTTATCTAGTTGCATGCCGGAAAATCACGATATTATCATACTACTATATCAGTTCAATATGTTATCTAGATTGCATCATATATGGTAATGGACGTATAACGGTTATTACAGATAAATACATATGCATACTAGCATTAATTGTGTTTCGATATTGATTACAGTTTTACATTGATATCTATTTTAGTTAGTATACATTACATGAAATGTTCACGACACACTACCAGACTTGTCACTTGGATTTTATTGCTAATGCCAAAAATCCTTATTGTTGTTTTGATGGACGTAATTTGTTGTTTACATAGACAAGACCTGTACCTGCTTGATCCTTTGTTGGCATTAGATTTATATCGTCAATACCTGACTTGAACACAGAACCTTGGGGGAAAAGGGGAAATTAAGAATGTAACCGAAACGTAATTCAAGAGGATATTATTATTGTTTGCTGTGATTCCGGGCGTGAACGGAATAACCATTGTTTATTGTACCGTGGTTTCATAGGGAATGAACGGGATATATTGTACTGTGGGGAATGAACGGGATATATTTTACCATGGCCCGTGGGGAATGAACGGGATATATTGTATCGTGGTTCCGTGGGGAATGAACGGCGTTCACCGCCGAAAATGGAGACGACTGGGATGGATCGTCTTGCCTGAATTCTGAGGGCAGATACTATTTGGATTTATCCGTCCACCTCTCCGAATTTGCCAAGTTGATTTATGGCACTGTATATCAGAGGTTTGGACGGATGCGGCCGTTGTAGCAGACTTCGTCAGATTCCCCCTCGTTTGCGAGGGTTTTTTGATTGTGGGGCCGCTTTTCCCTACAGGCGCAAGCCCCTGTAGTTAATTACGTTACCGCATCGCGATAACCAATTTCTCCTGCTCCGGAATTTCACTTCGTGTCGTGTGTGTTTTTGTTTGTTTGGGTTGCCCGTAGATTGTATACGGAGACTAATTTATGTCGTCGCCCGTAGGGCGTGGATTAGTTAAAATCCGTATATTTTTGATTTAGGTTTTTATTTAAGGATCGTTAATCTTATTTGAGATTAAGATCGACTTAAATGTATGTGAGTATTTGGGACTCGATTTGTTGCTGTTAAGGATACATTAGTCCAATTTGAGATTAAGATCCACTTAACAAATTTTAGGATCATTTTTATTTCAGATCCAACAAAAGAGCATTTAGGCTCTATTGTATTAGTTTAAAGACGTTTCAGTCCATTGTCACCATTTTGGAGGAGAATATTAGTTTAGAGACGTTTCGGACTGTTATCGCCATTTTGGAGGCGAATATTAGTTTAGGGACATTTCGGTCCACTGTTCAACTTGCGCGCACGCATATTTGTTACTTAACGAAGTGAACAATGGTGATATGGAATGTGCCCAATTTAGGGTACGATCCGATTTGAGGTGTGCACGTCAATTTGGAAATGCATTAATGTTGGATGAAAGGAGTTGTTGGTCGTTGAGACCTGCCTCCTCTTTGAAGACGTTGAAGAATTACAACGACATATATCAGAGATGTGAAGAGACGTACCCTTGAACCGAATCCCGTATTTGAGGGAGAAAGGTTATGGGGGCCTTAAGAATTTTTGTTAAGGATACGTTAGTCAAATTTGAGACTAAGACCCACTTAACAACATTTTAGGAGATTCCTTATTTAAGACCCAGCAATAGAGCATTTGGACTCAGTTGCAAGACTTTAGCAATTTAACCAATTTGGGATTTAGTCTGCTTAGTCTCCTTTTTTTTCTTTGAAAAAGTGCTGAGCACTGGTTTGGGCTCTGTTTAATCCGCCTCCCTTTTTTTATGTAAGCACTTATATGAGTTCTGACGCCTACATATGATCATGTGGAACTGTCAGTCATGGGGGTTGCCCAATAAGTGTTGAACACTTTACTCCTTTTGTCTTTATATGGAGTGTTAAGCACTCTTTATGGTGTCCACGTAGGGGACACGTGAGGCGCTGGGCGCTGCCCAATGAGTGCTAAGCACTCTCTTCTTCTGTGGTGCCCACATTAGAGACATGTGAGTCCAATGATTGCTAAGCACTCTCTTCTTCTGTAGCGCCCACGTGAGGGACACGTGAGGCGCTGGGCGCTGCCCTGAGAGTGCTAAGCACTCTTTTCTTCTGTAGCGCCCACGTGAGGGACACGTGAGGCGCTGGGCGCTGCCCAGTGAGTACTAAGCACTCTTTTCTTCTGTGGCGCCCACGTGAGGGACACGTGAAGCGCTGGGCGCTGCCAAGTGAGTGTTAAGCACTCTCTTCTTCTGTGGCGCCCACGTGAAGGACACGTGAGGCGCTGGGCGCTGCCTAATGAGTGCTAAGCACTCTCTTCTTTTGTGGCGCCCACGTGAGGGACACGTGAGGCACTGGGCGCTGCCCAATGAGTGCTAAGCACTCTTTTCTTCTGTGGCACCCATTGATGATCAAGCTTTCGTTTTTTTAAGAACCAAGTTCTTTTATGAGAACCGGGTTTCTCTTATATGGTTTGTTTCAAGGAATTCAATTCCTAATTCTTTTCTGAATTTTCGATTCTCAAGAACAAATTCTTCCCGATAAGAATTAAATTCTCAACTTATGAGAGACTTGTCTTATGGATCTCAGATCCAGAGAAAGAACTAAGTTCTTTTTTTAAAAGGGTTAAACCCTTAGATATGTAAACGAGATGTTTTGATTTCTGCTCTTTTTATTTACCTAGAGTTTTTGAGGAGGGAGATCTTCTTCTCTGTTCCCTTTTGAAGTTTTCTGCTTTAATTTTTAGAAGCTTATGGGTGGGGGGGGGTTCCTCTATATCAGACTTGAAGTCTTGGGTTCTTTATATAGTAGAGGCAATTAACTCTGAAGAAATCTCTCATTAGAGATCCCAATTGATTTGGGGATTTTTACCCAACATTGGATCTTTGATCCAAGAGTTTCTGTTTTACATAACATATTTTCTTGCTTCTAACAAGATTGGGGAAATATTTTTCCTTACACAGAATTTATTCTATAAAATGGTGAATTTTTAATCATCGTTGGATTTTTAATCCACTGGTTCTCTGTTTTACAGAGGGCAATCTTTCTTATTTAGAAAGATTGAGGGAATATAACCCAAAATAGAATTTTATTTTATAATCCAATTTGGGGGATGTTTTCTCCCGACAGAATTTAATTCTGTATTTTTGATAATTTATTATCTCCGTTGGATATTTGATCCAACGGCTCTATTTAACAGAGAGTATAATTTAATTCTACTTGGGCGCTGGCGCTCACGTGTTGTGCACGTAGGCGCTACATAAGCTTTTAATTCTTATAGTGGGTATTAATGTTCTTTGCACATTGGCGCCCGCGTTGCACATTGGTGCCCGTGTGAGGAGCACGTGAGACGCCATCCTAGGATTAGTTCCTATCA
Organism: Agapanthus africanus; assembly: GCA_030015575.1. Lineage (NCBI taxonomy): Eukaryota > Viridiplantae > Streptophyta > Magnoliopsida > Asparagales > Amaryllidaceae > Agapanthus > Agapanthus africanus. The sequence goes on from CM057343.1 coordinate 520,080,711, forward strand.
GATTGGTCTTGGCGTTGGCGCCCTCGTAGGAATCATGTGAGGCGCTGCCTTTTTTTTAACAGAGCTTTATGCTTTTATTGGGGAAACAAATGCCCCCCCATTGTTGCGCTCACGTGGCTCGCACGTGAGTACAGCGGTGTCATCTTTTCTACTGTTTGATCTCCTGAGAAGTTGAACCGTCTACTTGTATTTATAAGTAGGGCCTTTGGCCCTTGAGATGACCGTTCCCTGATTAAAAATCAGGAGAAGCCTCAGAGGAGGCATCACGTGCTCACACGTGACCAGTTGTCATGTGTTGGCACGTGACGCTTAAAGCAGCGGCAAAAAGCACATTCATCCCCTGATTAAAATCAAGAAAAAGCTCCAGAAGAGGCATCACGTGCTCACACGTGACCAGTGGTCACGTGCTGGCACGTGATGGTTAAGCAGCGGCCAGAGAACAGAGCACAGAAGAAGAGAAGCCCATTCCAGGGGTCACGTGCCTACACGTGACCAGGGGTCACGTGGCTACACGTGACCACGGGTCACGTGGCCACACGTGACCGGCTTTAAGAGCCTTATTCTTTAACAGAATTAAAATTCTGAGGATGAATCATTCAAATCTTTCCAAAATGGAGAAAGATTATTTGAAACTGTTGGATTAAAAATCTAAAGGTGATTAAACATCACCAATTTATGGAAAAATCTTGGACTTGGAAAGATTTTCCCCCTAAATCTAACCGAAATAACAAAGAGATATCTTTGGATTTAAAATCCAATGGTGAATAAAATGCACCTAACAATCTAAAGGCCCAGATTAATGATGAAGATAAATCAAATATCCCAATGAATAAATCAAATCTCTTAATGAGAGATTTACTAAGCAGATTGATTCTTTTCCTTCTCCTATAAATAGAGGCCAAGAAAAGAAGAGAGGGACCTCTACTTCTAGACTTTTTTTGAGACCTTTGGACCTTTTCTTTTGATACACAGAGAGAGAGATACAGAGCCTTTGATTCTCTGCAAAAGGAAAACCCTAGGTAAGAGAAAGAAAAGGAGGCTTAAAAAGAGAATTTAATTTTCAAAAGAGTTTAACTCTTATATAAAGAAAAGAACTTAGTTCTTTCTCTGATGGAGGATCTGTAAAGTGCACATCTCCCCATGAATTGAGAATTTTATTCTCATTGTGTTGAGATCCTGCCATGCAGATCTAAAACACAGAGGAGGAACTGAGTTTTGAGAATTTAATTCTCACAAAATGATAGGAATTCAATTCCTTCGAGATAAAATTAGGGTTTAACTCTATGTTATGGGAATTTAATTCCTCCAAAATAAACAGAACTAGGGTTTAACCCTAATTGAGAACACAATTCCCTCAAACTCACAGGAATTTAATTCCTTTAAGAAAAGAAATTAGGGTTTAACCCTATTAAGAATATAATTCTTCAGAAGAAAGCAGGAATTTAATTCCTCAAAAGTTTGTCGCTAGGGTTTAACCCTATTAATTCTTAAAAGATGAACAGATCTTTAAAACATGCAGAGTCACGTGCTACCACGTGACCCCTGCAAAGATCCATAGAAAGAATTCTGAAGTAAACACCTCACGTGTTACCACGTGACTCCTGCGAAGATCCATAAAAGAGAACTGTGAGGCAATGCCTCACGTGCCCCACGTGATCTCTAAAGCACACAAAAGAAAAAGAAACAGAAAAGAGCTCTAAGGCACCCTCACGTGTCGACACGTGACCCCTAATGAACATTCTAACAGATCAAAGCGCAGGCCCCCATCACGTGCCCACACGTGATGGCTTTCAGAATTAAAAGTGTTAAACACTTATCTGTAGAATAAAATAAAGGGAAGCAGGGCGCTCTCACGTGTTACTACGTGACCCCTCTTGCCTCAGTGTTTAACACTAAATTGGAATCTCTATTTCCAGTGTTTAACACTGATTTGCCTAGTGTTTAACACTAATTTGAAAACTCTGTTCCCAGTGTTCAACACTGATTATCTTTTAATGTTTAACACTAACTTGTCAATCTTATTCCCAGTGTTCAACACTGCTGGTCTCTAGTGTTTAACACTAGCTTTAGCCCAACTGGCTAAGTTTCCAGAGGCAAAGCCTCTCCTTTAATGAACCAACAGAGGGCCAATATCCCAAACATGATTGGACTTAGCCCAAGCTGGCCATAAGTTCTCAATTCAAACTTAACTGGGCCATTGGGCTCATAATATAATGATTGATCTTAGTTTCCAAATTGGACTACAGATCACTTAATCTACCTTGGTTCAAGGGTACATCTCTTCACTCCTTTGATACTTGTCGTTGTAATTCCTCAACGTCTTCAAAGAGGTGACAGGTCCCGATGACCACACATTGATACGGATTGTGGGGTCCTTAAACTCATGGACTATGAGGTCCTTAACCTTGACCGGAATGTCTTAAAACTAACAACGGACTATGACGTCCTTAACCTTTACCGTGATATCTTAAAACTAATATCGGACTGTGGATTCCTTAAATCCACGGACTACGACGTCCTTAACCTTGACCGCAATGTCTTAAAACTAACATTGGACCACAATGTCCTTAAACTACCTATTGACCGCAATGTCACTAAACTAAACAACAGGGCTCCCTTAAATTGCTCTCTTGTTGGATCTAAACGATCCCGTTAAGTCGATCTTAGTCTAAAACTAGACTAACGTATCCTTAACCAACGTTTAAGTCGATCTTAGTCTCAAATGAGGTTAACGTATCCTTAAACACAACCCCCAAACCCAAATCTAAGAAAGATACGGATTTGGACTAGTTGATTGGTAGAGTTTTTGCGTGCTTAGTTAATTACCGCAATCAAGACGGTTTCGCTTGTAGCTAGCCGGTTGAGTACGGGTCGTCAGCAGGGAGATGGGAATCTTTTTCTATGTGCTTTAACAAGTTAAGTCCAAATGTCCAGGTTTGTTTTGAGATTAACTATGTGCTAGAATGATATATAAAGAGAGCTTGTTAGGGTTAGGATTAGGTTAGTTTGAGTTAGGAGTCGCTCACTTCTTTCGTTGCCACTCTTAATATCGGTGTTACGGTAATCGGCAATAACGGGGATTAGCACGACTAGGAAGGAACTTGTGAGTATAAGCTAGGCTTTCCAACGCTTAAGTTCTTCCTTTTGGTGCTTGTCCATCCGTTCTTGGCTCTTAGCCTTAACCTCCGGTTAATTCAACCACAACCGGTCTCACTAAGGAATCACCGCTATCATGTAGGATAGGGTGCCGTAGGGAGCGGATTGTGGTTCAATTAACGGGAGTCCGAATTAAGATGTTGGGCAAGGAAAGAGTGTGAGAGATTTCCTTCTCTCAAACTTTCCTTATACTACCCTAACAAGTAAGAAAACTACTCACCCATTACAAGAAAAAGAAAATAACACAAAAGGAGGAGGATAGAAAGAAAGAGGTTAGGAGATTACAACTAGCTATTTGAGACCTCACCTTGGCAAGGATCAAGCTTAGCATCATTGTTGTAGTTAAAGTTAAAGTAAAAGAGAACAAGAAAGAAACAAAACACAAATAACAACTGTAGGGTTCCTAGGCACACTAAGGAGGTCTCACAAGGCATCAACCATGCCAATTTCAAAAAAAACGGTGCCGAGAAACCCTAGACTACGGATCGTTAGCTAGATGTCTAGGCGAAAATGAAACTAGTTAACAGCTTAACTAAAGTTTAAACGGAAATACAACCTTTGTAGATCCGGTGCTCCACCTCCAAAGCTCCGCAACGAAGTCCCCTCGATGTCCAAATGGATTCCCGGGCTTTAGCGTCAGCTTCGTCGGAGAAATGGCGAGCTAGGTCGTCGATGTCCATGCCGAAGATGATCTACGTCGAGGCATCGCTAGATCAAGCTCCAACTTCACCAAGTCAAGAAACTTGTGAAGAAAACACACTCTACTACTTGGCAAGAGGTAGAGGATGAAGAAATAGGAAGTGGGTAGACTTTAGAATTGGATTTCTCACTCATTCTCATCAATCACCATTGATGAAGAATGGTTTTCTTCATGAAGTGAAGAAGAAGAAGAAGATGAAGATAATATTATGATAAGTTATTAGAATAGAATAGAAAATCAAATACTTATCATAATTCTAACTATGGTTATGTGTAGAGAATTGACCAAGGTTAAAGCAATGGTTAGGGTTAAGGATGAGATAAGAATGGTGGACTAGGTCAAAGCATCATGAAGCTTCAACTAAACAACAAATAAAGCCACCATTCTTTTCTCTTTTCCATTTATTTTCCAAAATATATAAACAAATAAATAAATGAATAAATGAGTAATGGAAAAATAAAACCCTAATTATATGTTTAACCATGGTTTAATTCTTTACACTTAACCAAGTAAACATGTATCATCAAACATGATAGAATCATGTGTACAAAAGTATATCACATATACAATGTGCACAAACCGAGTGAGAAAATCCATCTAAAGTGAACCGATACTAGTTAATGCAAAGTAATATATCAAATATATAATTATGCATTAAATCATTAAATCAACACCTGATTTAACAATCCGGTCATATCGCATATCACCGACTAGTATCCAATGTATCGGCTTATCAAATCAATCCTTGAATCGATGACTAGGTTATATCTCATACAACCAATCGATACATTCATCGCGAGAATGGAATACGGTATCACATACACGCATTATTCTCGGTCCCGCACATATCTCATATGCGCTCCTATTTCGTTTCGCTTGAGCCAGGAAACCTCTGTGTAGAACTCTAAAGACTCGTCAATACGCCGGCAGCGGATGATGATCATATCAAACATCTACAAGCCGCAAGCGGTCTGCTAAACGTAATGGCCACCCGGGTATTGAGCGATCAGAAGATCGACGAGCAGGCCCGCTCACACTCCAGTGAATCCAACCAGTAACACTACCGTACAGTCCGGTCTGATCGTCTGATATGTCGCATATCTCGCCTAGGGGTGGTAAACGTCAGACCCCAATAGCTCGATAAGTCGTGTCGATATGAGGTCTATAACAATTCGAGAAACTACTGGTAACACTTACCAGTAAATCTCAGCAACCCTGGCCAGGGATTTCCTGTTATAGCCAATCGAACACAGCACAACATCAACTCCCTATACCGGGAGAGACGAATCCCCTCCTATCGCTCATTGCCTCCATGTGACTCGGGAATGTACCCAAAAACCACCGTTTTGCACGCCCTCTTGGACGTGGTAAGATGGAAATCAAAGCACAGTGGGAACCACACAAGACTCTATGACGATCTCGGGTCAACAGACTACTCTGTACCAGTGTCACCAGAGAACTGCCATCTGACATAAGGTATAATACCATCTGGGAGTTCTCGGTGAGTCCGTCCAGTGTACCCAGTCTCCACTGAGCACCCGTATATCATCTCTGATGTCAAACACCAATGGATATGGGATCATCCATCGCCCATCTGTATGGGTCGAGAAGGTATACGCTAGTCTACTCTGGTATATCGATGCCCCGTCTCGATATACCCACGACTAGGGACTGTGAAGGATGTACTTATGGACTACCGTGTCCCCACTAGTATGATCCGCATCATAGTCCAGGTAGTCAAGTACACATCCTAAGGGCTTTACCAACATGTAACAGAGAGACAATCAGTGTACACGTCAAGGTAAAGATCAACCAGATAGCATACTATCATGTCGAGCAAGAAAGTCCTCCCTATATATGTCCCAGCATTCACTACAATATACATCCTATGTATAGTAATGGCCTCTAGGGCATACATATAACTAACAATCTCCCACTTGCACTAAGGCCATCTGATAGCAGTGGCTGTAGTATCTCATACTCAACCATCCCATAAAAGTCTCTCTCTGGGAACAAGCCTTTGTGAGTGGATCCGCTGTGTTGTCCTCTGAGTCTACTCTCCAAACCTCGATCACCCTGGAGATCAACCATCTCCATGATCAAGTGATACTGCCTTAGAATATGTCTGGATCACTGATGGGACCTGCGTTCCTTGGCATAAGCCACAACTCCATTGTCTCACAATGGTAGGAACGTAGTTCATCTCATGAACCAATATACACCCAAACAGCCTCTTTGGTAGCATCTTAAGTAGCGATGTATCCTGCCTTTATCGTCTAGTATGTCACGGTATCTAGCTTGGAATTCTTCCAACATACCGTCCCTTTACTGAGGGTAAAGACAATGCCTGCGACTGACATTCAGTCGTCATTATCACCCTGGAACCCTTCCAGTGATTCTTCCCAGGATCGATTGATACCATCTCACTACAACTAGTGAGTTTCCTAACATCCAATTAGATCTATCTCATAGATCCAAATACCAGGATTTAGGAGGTATCACTTTGATCCTATATGGAGAATCTTTGTGATATGCGGAGATTGACCGAGCGTAGCATAGGAAACTCTTTCCTTATCAAGAGTATGTCATCCACGTACTCTACGAGGATCAGCACCATACTCCCTACTACCTTTTTGTTTATACAAGGTTCATCTACCATTTTGATGATGTCAAACTCTTTGACTAACTCATCAAAACAGACGTTCCAACTCCGCGATGCCTGCTTTATCCTATAAAGCATCTTGCACACGTTTCCGCTGCTCCCACTGTCTACGAAGCCCTCTGGCTGTGTACTTATAGACGCACTCTTCTAAAACATCATTTAGAAAAGCAGTCATGACACGCAACCACCAGATATCGTAGTCATGGTATGTAGCCGTGACAAGTAGGATCTGGGTGGACTTAAGCATCGGTAATGGAAAAGGTTTCATCATTATCCACGCCTGGTTGATGACGAAAACCTTTAACAAGTCTAGCTTTGAAAGTCTCAACTTTTCCATATACACCAAGTAATCTTCTCAAGATATACTTGCTCCTGATGGGGATTTAACCCTTCAGATATAGCAACCAAAGTCCATACTTTGTTGGTGTATAAGGATTCCATCTCAGATCGCTAAGCATCCAGCCATTCTTACAGAGTCTTACTCCTGATGGCCAGCTCGAAACTAGTTGGGTCATCATCTCATGATGCAATCCTCGCTCCCACTGTCATAGAGAAACCGAAGTATCTCTCAGGTGGGTGAGGAACCCTACTAGATCGGCGGAGAGGCTGAGGTTCGTTGGTATCTACTGAATCCTTTGGTTATACCAAATCATCTGCTGTAGTTTGTATAGCTGGAACCTTTCCAGCTTTACATTACAGACCTTGCCTCGAGCTTGTCCGGATTTTGCTTTTAAACATAGCCCGGACAACCCCAAATCTTAACTAACTTAAGACATGGGCTCTTCCCTTTCCATATCATATATGAAGTGGTAGGCAACTGATTTGATTCGAACCCTATTCAATAGGTATGCAGCTTCTCAAGCGCATAACTCCCAAAAGGAAAAAGGTAACTCAGTAGTACTCATCATAGAGCACACCTTATCATATAGGGTGTGATTGCTCCGCCCCGATATACCATCGTGCTATGGTATATACGGAGGAGTAATGCTGAGAGAGAATCTCATTCTCCTTTAGAATAATCCAGGATTTCCGTGCACAAGTATTCTCCTCCTTGATCTCATCAAAGGACATAATACTTATACCCTTATATTGGTTCTCTACTTCTAAATCATATTCTGTGAATATCTCAAAAGGTTCGGACTTGTGTTTCAACAGGAACATATGTCTGAATCTTGAGAGATTATCAGAGAATGTAACGAAGTACAAAGAACCAGTCCTGGCATGTGTAGACAGGGGACCTTACATACATCAACATGTATCAATCCCAAGAGTTCACTAACTCTTTCTCTGTTTCCATTAAACGGAGCTATGGTCATCTTATCTTTGTGACATGACTGGCAAGTTTCATAAGATGTAAATTCAAACAGATTTAAATATGCATCTAAATGTAACTTCAGCTAGTCAGGTCGCATTGATATGACCTAGTCTACAATGCCTCAAGAAGGATTCGTTCATTTCTGAATTCTTCCTCTTGTGTGTGTTCCGTATACTAAGAACTGTAGTTTGATTTAGAACATTAATGCTTTTAGATAACGTGCCTAAACCGATCAACTTTTGATATAGGAAATGTTCAAAACATTATCCAACAATACAAAATTTTATCATTTCTTTACTAATAAAGAGACTGATATGATTTTGTATATCAGGTTCGGTATCTAATAACATTCGTTCAGAATCAATGTATTTGTAATACAGGGTGACAGTGACCAACAGACTTGGCTGCAACACTTGCCCCGTTTTCTGCCTCATGAAACTTATCACCCGTTCTCAGTTCTTTACCTTTCTGTAGCCCTATGTAACAGATTACATATCTGGGATCCTGATCTGGTATCACATACCCAGGACGTAGAGGATACAGAGAAACAGTTCTTTGTAATGAACACACCCGAAGATGATGCATCAGCATGCACTCTCTTCGTTTGGGCGGCATGGGAATTCTGGTAATCCCCTATTTCCTGCTCGATCTTATAACAATTATAAGTTGGAGCGGGACCAACGTTCCCCAGCTCAGTATAACAAGCAGGTTCGGTCAATGTTCCGTATTATTATCTTGATTAAGGCGTGATATGGTCGCTACCAGGAGAGAGAGAGAAGAAAACACTCAGCGTGCGCTCTTGCAAGAATAGATTGATTATTATTTTATCTAATCAGGATGGCTCCCACTGCTTTTTATCAAATCTTCCTTCAAACCCTAAAAGGAAAGACTAGCCGGGATTAATTACGCACTACAAGTTTGCCAATCTTTCAGCCAGGCCAGTGTCGGTACTTTGAGGGAGGTCCCCCGTGCTTTCGCACGAACCTAATTACTGTAAACCTCGTTTTCCCAGAGGCGTAACCTAGTTAACACCTTTCTAGACACCTACTTGATCGGCTAATTGTAATGTATAAAACTCTCCCAGGAGTAACTCTTACTCGCAGCGGGTATTGGGATCCAACTATCTCATAGAAGGTATGCAATCTCATTGCAAATTTCAACACTTGAAATTCCCGATAATATTTTGCCCCTAACGTGCTATGACCTTGACGAAAGCCAACAAACCATAGCCCGCTAGTCAAGTTCAACCCGTACATTTCTTGATTGAATTAAACCCACCCGCACGACCCTTGACGAAAGCCAACAAAGCCGCACGACTACCCTAATCCAATCGCATCGTATGCTGGCAGATAAGCAGCATATAGCTACCGCACACTGCACCTTGACGAAAGCCAACAAATGCAGCACGAATACTATATATAACTTATCTGAAATGACGGAGGACTACGACAGGTTTTTCTGAAAACCTATTGCGTAATGAACTTGATATCGTTGTAGAATCAAATGATTTTGAAATGGAGTGTTTTTGATGCTTTTCTAGTTTTGCTAAAGGAGTCACTCCTGGTGAAGGGATCGTCGGTCCTTTCCTCGTCGAATGAGGTGCGGGATATATCACATATATCACTGTGCAAAGCAAAAACTCTTAAAAGCAATCAAAAGACAAACCGAGTGTGTAGCATCTGCCAGTTATTGCTAAAGGAGTCACTCCCGGTGAAGGGATCTCGGTCCTTTCCTTATCGAATAAGGTGCAGGATATATCATATATACCGCTGTGCAAAGCAAGAACTGTAGCTACCTGTTTTATTTTGAAATTCGATTCTACAACATCTTAGGTTTCTTTTATTTCATTAATCATATTAATGAAGTCCCATCATTTAATGTACCTAAACATCACAGATAAATACGACGTATACTTATGCCATCCGCATTCGCCTCGATGTCCCCTCGTGCACCGTTAGGTTAGGTAACTAACGGCAGAGCGGGGCAGGGCTAGCGCGGGTGTAAAACATAAGTAACGTCTATATAATATATCATATATACTATATACTGTATCCATCACAGAACATCACATGATCACATCACAGATATCGCAGCAGAAGAATCATATGAAATATTGGATATACTAGGACGTCCGTGTTTTCAATACGAGCCAGTATAAAACACGGATTCCACGGTCGCGATGAATAGCCAAACCCACACTCCTAGACCCCTACGAGAGCGGCAAGCAACCTTACCAATTCTAGAGTTAGGAGACCCGGTCTCGACTCCTCGAGTTGGTCTCCCACTGGACTCCAGAACCCGGTTACTTGTGCTCCCCTCCTTGGGTCTATCCTAGTGCGGAAAAGTAAATAATATACAAAGGGTGACATCTTCCGCAACCTGGAAGTGCCCCAATAAAAGAATATTACATACAAGTTTTTACATGAATGAAAATGAAAAACACTCATCTCACATAAAAACCCCCGGCTATTCAAACACGACGATCCAATATAACATATCCAGCAACACATAACATCACATGTCATCAACGTAAGTAAATATGCGCATCCCAATTGTCGTTGACATATAGCAACGAAATCGGCGATATCACATATTACACTTACGGTCACAGAAAAGAAAGTGTAAAACTACAACAGTTGGAATCCGCAATCTCCTTAGACATCGCATGCCTAAAACAATGAATTCCTTAGATATCGCATGCCTAACAATTATAAACCCCGCATTTTAGTCCCAAAATCGAAAACACTTTTCAATACCTAGTCGGGCAATTCAACAAGATTCCCGACATCCTGATCGAATGCTCGTCGCAAACTTCAGTAGACGGCTGCACCCCCGATACCGTCGACGAAGTGCATCAAGGCGGAACACCGCTGCCGCGAGCACCCGGACGGATGCTTTCGGCGACGGGGTTCTCCTACAGTCACTTGGTCGGGGCTATGGAGTGAGGCTATCTATTAAGTTTACCCGGCGAGTATCCGCGTACGCTACGTGATTGCGACGGACTTTTGATCACATCAAAATTCCGTGGCAACCGATCAAGTGAGACTAAACCGCTAGATTTATAACATTCATTCAGTTATCTCATAACAATTTGCGAATTCCGAGTATTGTATCACATTCCAGATAAAATAGAAAATGTTAAACTTTTCGATCGAACAATCGAACACCCAAGTTTTCCCGATAATGATCAACACATGAAATATGAGTCTAACAACATTCAGTTCGTGCCTCAGTACCAACGGTCCAGCCGTAGAAGGGTCAAGCCAACGCCTCACATGTGGCACGCCGTACTGCCCCAAACCCGAAGGTTCAAAGGGCAGTTCAAGACGGTCACATAATCGAGTTAAGGTTTGTTGTCTTCTAGAGGGTCCATCGCGTTACTTGCACTACTTAGAACGTCGTTAAACCACGGAAAAATCCAACACTTGGAAATTTCCCGACAGGGGAAAAGTTGGGTATTTATATCCGGTCGAACTTTTTAACATATCCAAAAATTATCCGGAAAGCCACATAGACAAAATTTGATACTCCGATCGAAACACCGAATCCCCAAAACAACCCCTGAAAATTCAACTCTTGAATAAAAAATTAAAAATTCCCAGAAAATCCAGCATTATCAATTAGGAGTTACTGTGTAAAATACATTAAATAAGGCGGCCGTACGGCCGCGGAACCGCCGCACGAGCCATACTCGTGCCGCGGAACCGCGGCAGTTTAATGGATTTAGGAACTCTAATTTCACAGAAACTCTTAAAATCACCTGCTGAATTTTCTACATATTTTTAATGTTGAAAAATCCCAGATTTTAGAAAAAGGACAGAGAGCATGTTTGGAATTGGGTTTCGGGTTCGTTCGGACTTCAAATTGCGTCTAGACTTCGCCTAAGGCTCTAGCTAGGCTCTGATACCACTGTAAGGTTCCTAGGCATACTAAGGAGGTCTCACAAGGCATCAACCATGCCAATTTCAAAAAAAACGGTGCCGAGAAACCCTAGACTACGGATCGTTAGCTAGATGTCTAGGCGAAAATGAAACTAGTTAACAGCTTAACTAAGGTTTAAACGGAAATACAACCTTTGTAGATCCGGTGCTCCACCTCCAAAGCTCCGCAACGAAGTCCCCTCGCTGTCCAAATGGATTCCCGGGCTCTAGCGTCGGCTTCGTCGGAGAAATGGCGAGCTAGGTCGTCGATGTCCATGCCGAAGATGATCTACGTCGAGGCATCGCTAGATCAAGCTCCAACTTCACCAAGTCAAGAAACTTGTGAAGACAACACACTTTACTACTTGGCAAGAGGTAGAGGATGAAGAAATAGGAAGTGGGCAGACTTTAGAATTGGATTTCTCACTCATTCTCATCAATCACCATTGATGAAGTGGTTTTCTTCATGAAGTGAAGAAGAAGAAGAAGATGAAGATAATATTATGATAAGTTATTAGAATAGAATAGAAAATCAAATACTTATCATAATTCTAACTATGGTTATGTGTAGAGAATTGACCAAGGTTAAAGCAATAGTTAGGGTTAAGGATGAGATAAGAATGGTGGACTAGGTCAAAGCATCATGAAGCTTCAACTAAACAACAAATAAAGCCACCATTCTTTTCTCTTTTTCATTTATTTTCCAAAATATATAAACAAATAAATAAATGAATAAATGAGTAATGGAAAAATAAAACCCTAATTATATGTTTAACCATGGTTTAATTCTTTACACTTAACCAAGTAAACATGTATCATCAAACATGATAGAATCATGTGTACAAAAGTATATCACATATACAATGTGCACAAACCGAGTGAGAAAATCCATCTAAAGTGAACCGATACTAGTTAATGCAAAGTAATATATCAAATATATAATTATGCATTAAATCATTAAATCAACACTTGATTTAACGATCCGGTCATATCGCATATCACCGACTAGTATCCAATGTATCGGTTTATCGAATCAATCCTTGAATCGATGACTAGGTTATATCGCATACAACCAATCGATACATTCATCGCGAGAATGGAATACGGTATCACATACACGCATTATTCTCGGTCCCGCACATATCTCATATGCGCTCCTATTTCGTTTCGCTTGAGCCAGGAAACCTCTGTGTAGGACTCTAAAGACTCGTCAATACGCCGGCAGCGGATGATGATCATATCAAACATCCACAAGCCGCAAGCGGTCTGCTAAACGTAACGGCCACCCGGGTATTGAGCGATCAGAAGATCGACGAGCAAGCCCGCTCACACTCCAGTGAATCCAACCAGGAACACTACCGTACAGTCCGGTCTGATCGTCTGATATGTCGCATATCTCGCCTAGGGGTGGTAAACGTCAGACCCCAATAGCTCGATAAGTCGTATCGATATGAGGTCTATAACAATTCGAGAAACTACTGGTAACACTTACCAGTAAATCTCAGCAACCCTGGCCAGGGATTTCCTGTTATAGCCAATCGAACACAGCACAACATCAACTCCCTATACCGGGAGAGACGAATCCCCTCCTATCGCTCATTGCCTCCATGTGACTCGGGACTATACCCAAAAACCACCGTTTTGCATGCCCTCTTGGACGTGGTAAGATGGAAATCAAAGCACAGTGGGAACCACACAAGACTCTATGACGATCTCGGGTCAACAGACTACTCTGTACCAGTGTCACCAGAGAACTGCCATCTGACGTAAGGTATAATACCATCTGGGAGTTCTTGGCGAGTCCGTCCAGTGTACCCAGTCTCCACTGAGCACCCGTATATCATCTCTGATGTCAAACACCAATGGATATGGGATCATCCATCGCCCATCTGTATGGGTCGAGAAGGTATACGCTAGTCTACTCTGGTATATCGATGCCCCGTCTCGATATACCCACGACTAGGGACTGTGAAGGATGTACTTATGGACTACCATGTCCCCACTAGTATGATCCGCATCATAGTCCAGGTAGTCAAGTACACATCCTAAGGGCTTTACCAACATGTAACAGAGAGACAATCAGTGTACACGTCAAGGTAAAGATCAACCAGATAGCATACTATCATGTCGAGCAAGAAAGTCCTCCCTATATATGTCCCAGCATCCACTACAATATACATCCTATGTATAGTAATGGCCTCTAGGGCATACATATAACTAACAACAACAACTAGATTAGCAAATGAAAAATACAAGCAATTATCATTAACAACATAAAAAGACAAGCATGGTAACAAAGAGAACTATTTTATTCATCCTTCACTCACAAAAGCTCACTACAAGGTTTTAACGGAGAAGAGATGAGAAGAGGAAGAAGAACAACAACATATATCCTAAAATCTAAATACAAGAATAATCACCCTTGGCTTGGCAATGTTCTGGGCTATTTATAGGCAGGGAACTGGAAACCTAGGGCAACAATCTGCCATAAAATAAAATTACCAAACTACCCCCAGAAGATGACCCACTGAAGAGTCAGCATGGCCGCAGTTCCGCGGCCTAAGCGCGCTTATGCCGCGGAACCGCGGCCATAATAGGGAGTTAGGTCTTCAATTTTTGTCGGTGTCCTTGGTTGTCTGTACTCTTCAGTGTGGTATATGTTGTTTCACATAATCTCTTCATAATTTTTCCAGAATTTCAGCAGATCAAAAGGTGATTTGATGTGGATCTTTTGCCATGATTTTTCTTGAGCTCCGCGTAAATATGTTGGATCTTGTGTTGACATTGAGCTTTGTGCATGAAAATAACATCGATTTGCCATTTTGTCCCTTAAACTGGTGTGCGGCAACATGCGGATAGAGAGCGGAGACCCGTGTTTTATCTGTGGTTGGCAGTAATCCGGAATTTGTCGTGCTTTCCATGAATTTCACTGTTTAGAGCTGAGAACCTGTATCCTGCAATTGACTAGCAAACACGGCTCAAGAGTACCTACCGATAAGCAATGTGATAAAAATTGGGCGGTATAAAAATGCAAAAATCTGATATGAACAAATACCCCCAAACTTATCATTTGCTCATCCCGAGCAAAACCAATTTATTCACAAAAAATCCTAACCTCACTTTCGCAGGGAACGCGATTGCACTGAGCATGTGCAACAAGCCGTTAAACCTCTAGGTGTCCCTAGGAGGAGGAGTGTTGTCTCCTGAGGGTTTTCAGCGGATACTACCCACAAAATCCGGTCAAGCTAGTTTTGCAAAATAACTATGATTCAAACCCTAAGGTTTTGTTTCAGAAAATAACAATTCTATTATCCTAAGTCTAGACTATCGAACCTTTATTTTTCACACCTCGCTTCTTATTTAACTTAAGATTTTATATGTCTTTACGTGCAGTGCAAATAGTGTCGTTAAGTTCCAGAAGGATCGATTAAAGTCATCATGTCACACAATAAAGCCCAGATAAAATTTTTAAAAGGATCACATAAGTTTTATAAAGAGTTAAGTATTTTTCAAGTTTCGTTTTCCAGTAAGATTTCAATTTCAGAATTTCTATCTTTCTTAACAGGAAACTAGGTCTTATTTTTCACTCCACCTTTTTCTTGTTTTCATTTCATACACACCTCTGTGAACGTGCAATAGTCTTTATCATAGAATAAAACCTTCATATCTCCGCTAGAAATATTTTTTTATAAAAACCTGTCTTTTGTCAAGATTATTCTCACACAAAGAACCATTAGGAATTTTAACTCGGAGATAACACTTGCTTGACTTTGTTTTAATCTGGACTTTCTAGGCTTCTTAATGAGCTTTGGGCCAATGCACCCAAACCAGTTGGCTTTAGGGCATTAGGTGTAGAGACACCCCAGCGGACTTAATTACTCAAGTTACCTAGGTCCAAAAACAAAAGACAATTTAGCGTGATGATTCAATACGAACGGAGATATAACCGGCATTTCAATTATTTTTTGGATAAAAAACGTGTTTAGTGGGTTAGGTGTGTAATCATTCCAATCAAGTTTCAGTTGGGTTATTTTTCAGAATTAGTTCCAATTAAGGCATCAATAACATTCCTTCATATTCGCTTCACTTCAGAAACTATTCTTGATATTACTTATTTCAGAACAAACCTATTTGATCCTCAGAAAATCATTTATCCATTTAAAAGTTTTTAGACATAATAGACTTGTCATCTAATTTCCAAAACTCACAATACGTGTAGTGTGATGTAAAGACGTATATCAGCTATAGTTAACTTCAAAGGAGAGTTATCTTTCAGGTTTTCAAAATCTAAAAAATAAGATTTAGTTATTCTTATCTTATCAAACAAAACTGTCGAAATGTTGAATCTGAGTTCTCCCACTAGCTAACTTGACAAAAAAGTTTTTATGTTTTTAGAATTTTTTTTTGATTTTTATGGATTTTATGGATTTTAGTATGCAGATGCAAAATATACATATGAATGCGAAGGTTAGAAATGCGTACCGAGCGTACCCCCAAACTTAAACTGGACAGTGTCCTCACTGTTATTGCATGAAGAGATCATTGAAGGGTCAAAATTGTCGGTTAGATATACACATTTTTTTGTTTTTGTTTTTAAAGAAAAGAAGAATAGTAAAAATGGAAAAGAATATCCACAAATATATACAAAAAAGGTATATACATACCCCCAAACTTATTTGGAACAGTGTCCACTGTTCGTGGCTGGATAATCGAAATTTGGTGGTAGGCAGAGGAAGATTATGTAGGGTAAACCGGCTCCTGTAAGACCAGGAGCTCCTCTGTTGGTTCGGCGCTAAGGTACGGTTTTAGTCTGTGTCTGTTTACTTTGAAAAATGAACCGTCCTTTGGATTCTCCAAATTCACAGCGCCATGCGGATACACATTCCGCACAAAATATGACCCTTTCCAGCGAGATCTGAGCTTACCTGGATGGAAATGTAGCCGGGTGTCGTAAAGCAGCACCTGTTGACCAGGTGCGAAAGTTTTGTGCAAAAGGTGTTTATCGTGAAACACCTTCATTCGGTTTTTAATGACAACCGCGTTATCGTAAGCCTCATCCCGAAGCTCGCTCAATTCGTTCAGCTGCAGCTTCCGATGGCTGCCCGCATCTTCGAGAGACAGATTCAGTTCTTTTATCGCCCAAAATGCATGATGCTCTATTTCGACTGGGAGGTGGCAAGCCTTTCCGTACACAAGCCGATAGGGAGACATGCTAAGATCGGTCTTATAAGCGGTTCGAAATGCCCAAAGGGCATCAGTGAGTTTCAGCGACCAATCCTTACGGTTCTTGGAAACCGTCTTCTCCAGTATCTGCTTGATTTGCTGATTTGAAACTTCGGCTTGCCCACAGGTTTGGGGGTGGTAGGGCATAGATAGCTTATGATTAATAGAATATTTCCGCATCAAGGCCTCAAAAGTCTTATTGCAGAAATGAGTTCCATTGTCGCTAATGATTGCTCGGGGGTGCCCAAACCGGGAGAAAATGTTTTCTTTAAGAAACCTAACGACAACCTTGTTGTCGTTAGTCCGGATGGGCACAGCCTCGACCCACTTAGAGACGTAATCAACAGCGAGAAGGATGTACAAGTTCCCAAAAGAGCTGGGAAACGGCCCCATGAAATCTATCCCCCAAACGTCGAAAATCTCCACAACCAAGATTGGTTGGAGCGGCATCTCGTTCCTCCTCGATATCCGGCCCAAGTGTTGGCACCGGAAGCAAGTCTTGCACTAGTCATGAGCGTCTTTGAAGAGTTGTGGCCAGTAGAAACCACACTGCAAGATCTTCTCAGCTGTCTTTCTGGGGCCAAAATGCCCACCACATGATTGATCGTGGCAAAATGACAGCACACTCTTGAATTCATCGTCAGGGACACACCGACGAATAATCTGGTCGGGACAGTACTTGAACAGATAGGGTTCGTCCCAGTAAAAGTGTTTTACTTGGGATAAGAATCGAAGTCTGTCCTGACTTGACCATTCAGTCGGTAGTAATCCTGTGGCCAAATAGTTCACAATATCTGCGAACCAGGGTTCGCAAGATACTGTCAAGAGCTGTTCATCCGGGAAAACATCGTTGATCAGAATTTGAAACGACGGCGAAGAAGGAAGTCGTGAGAGATGGTCGGCGACTACGTTTTCACATCCTCTTTTGTCCTTGATGACAAGGTCAAACTCTTGAAGCAAGAGGATCCAACGTATCGGCCGAGATTTTGCATCTTTCTTTACAAAAAGATGGCGCAGAGCAGAATGGTCTGTGTAGACAATAACTGGAGAGCCGATGAGGTAGGGCCTGAACTTTTCTAAAGCAAATACAACAGCCAAGAATTCCTTCTCAGTTGTTGTATAATTAAGTTGGGCGTCGTTCAGGGTTCGGCTAGCATAATAGATTACATGCGGCATCTTATTGATGTGTTGTCCAAGGACAACACCAATGGCAAAGTCGGATGCATCGCACATAATCTCAAATGGGTGCGTCCAGTCAGGCGAAGAAAGAACGGGAACAGAAGTGAGTGAGCTTTTTAATGACTCGAACGCAGTCACACAGCTCGAGTTGAAGTTGAATGGCGTGTCCTTGGCTAGCAAAAGAGTCATGGGCCTAGCAATCTTGCTAAAGTCCTTGATGAACCGTCTATAGAAACCGGCATGGCCAAGGAAGTCTTGGATGTCTCGGACACATCTGGGAGGAGAGAGATTGGAAATGACCTCAATCTTCGCTTTGTCAACCTCTATGCCATTTTGCGAAATGATATGTCCTAAGACAATACCTTCGCGTACCATGAAGTGGCACTTCTCCCAATTCAAAGTGAGGTTCTTGTCCTTACATCGGGTAAGGACAGCGTCAAGATGCAGCAAACACTCGTTAAAGGAATCGCCGAAGATGGAGAAATCGTCCATGAAGATCTCCAGGAATTTTTCCACCATGTCTGAGAAGATTCCCACCATACACCGCTGGAAGGTAGCGGGCGCATTGCATAACCCAAAGGGCATGCGACGATATGCAAACGCGCCGAAAGGACAAGTGAATGTGGTCTTGTCCTGGTCTTTTTCGGCGATGGGAATTTGATTATAGCCGGAGTAGCTATCAAGAAAGTAGCAGTACTCGTGTCCGGCCAATCGTTCAAGCATTTGGTCAATGAAATGTAGCGGAAAGTGGTCCTTCCGCGTTGCGGCATTGAGTTTTCTGTAATCGATGCATACTCGCCACCCAGTTTGGGTGCGAGTAGGGATTAACTCGTTCGCCTCGTTAGTGATGACCGTTATGCCTGATTTCTTGGGGACAACGTGAATGGGGCTAACCCACTGGCTATCAGAGATAGGGTAAATGATACCACTATCCAGACACTTTACGATTTCCTTTTTTACAGCCTCCTTCATGACTGGGTTGAGTCGCCTTTGTGGATCCCTAGCTGGTTTGGCATCATCCATCAGATGAATGTGATGTTCAACGATCAGGGGACTAATCCCCTTGATGTCTGCCATGGACCAGCCAAAAGCTTGCCTATTGCTGTGCAAGATCGCAAGAAGGGCTTTCTCTTGCTCTGGAGCTAGAGAAGCCGAGATGATAACAGGGAGGGTCTCGTTCTCACCCAAGTAAGCGTACTTAAGGTGAGACGGCAAAGGCTTGAGTTCGAGCGTTGGAGGTGAAACGATTGAAGGCAAGATTGGTGAAAAGGTCTCGAACTCAAAGGATTCCAGCAAAGGTTCAAAACGAGTGTAAGCGACCGAGTTGGATGGTTCAGGTAACTCATCTGGAAATTCGAAGGATTCAAACTCGGGTGGTGAGTGGCTAAGATCGTTCGAGAAAGTGAAACACTCATAGTCATTGTCGGGCGCAGAAACAGCAGCAGGTTCGAAGAGGAACGCACTAGTGGCGTTAAGGTTATCGTGATCGAACAAAAACCCTCGAATTCACACTCTTCCGGGGTGATCTCCTGGATTGAGCAAACGTCTAGTATATGAGCATTAGGTTCGGAGGGCTGATTCCCCAACCTAAAAATGTTGAGTTCAATTGTCATGTTTCCAAAAGATAGGTTCATCGAACCATTTCGACAATTGATTACAGCATTTGAGGTTGCAAGGAATGGGCGACCGAGTATCACCGGAATTTGATTCGGGGGGTTAGCTACAGGCTGTGTGTCTAAAACAATGAAGTCAATTGGGAATATGAAGTCCCCAACCTTGATTAACACATCCTCTAGCTCACCTTTAGGATGGGTGATCGATCGGTCGGCCATTTGGAGAGTGCAGTGTGTGGGTTTCAGCTCTCCTACACCTAGTTGCTCATATACTGAGTACGGAAGCAGGTTAACACCGGCACCAAGATCTAACAGTGCGCGGTTGATGTTCTTATCCCCAACGGTAATAGAAATCGTAGGACAGCCAGGGTCCTTCCTTTTTTGAGGTAAAGATTGGGTAAGAGCATCACTCACAGCACTAGCCAAGAAAACTTTCTTGGGTACCTGAGATTTCCTCTTTTTCGTGCACAAGTCCTTTAAGATTTTTGCGTAGGACGGGACTTGTTGGACAACATCTAAAAGGGGAATGTTGATGTTAACCTGCTTAAACAACTCCAGAATCTTCTCCATTTGTGGATTTTGTTTATTGGACCTCAATCGGTTTGGAAATGGAACGTTTTTAAAATTGGTTGAGTCCAATACTTGTGGAGGAGATTGTGGAGTTGGAACGGATCCCAGAGCTGGTGTTTTCGTGGAGTGAGAAGTGGGTCCGTTTAGAACAGAAGAAGAAGAAGAAGAAGAGCCTTTTGAAGAATGGAGAATAGGCTCAGAAGAAGAAGAAGAAGAAGAAGAAGAAGAAGAAGAAGCGGCCGGGGTGTCATTATCCTTAATTGTTGTGCCGATATTGTTGTGCAGCATCCTTCCCGATCTCAATGTAGTCACGGCACTCACATTATGATTCTGTTGTTCAAGAGCAACATGTACATTATGTGGGTGACCGGGATTTGGGAGTGGTTGAGATGGAAGCTTCCCCTTTTCTCGCTCGCTTAACGCCGCATTCAGCTGTGCAATCTGGGCTTCGATGGTCTTGATGCTTTGCCCTTGTGCAGCAGTGTGTTGCACCAAAGACTGAATAGACGACTGGATGTTGGCGGTGGATTGTGTCGATTGTTTAACGAACGCCTCCAGACTTCGTTCTAGCGAAGAAACCTTATCGTTGTTTGACGGAACAAAGTTATTTTGCGGAAAAGAATTGTTGGGTGCAAAGTTGTTCGTCTGATTTTGAAAAGGTTGGGGTTGGAAGGGCTGCTGAAACTGATGTTGAGTTTGTTGTTGCGCTTGTTGTTATGGAGGAGGGGGCCTCTGGAAATTGTTGCCTTGGAATTGATGCTGATTCTGATTCCAGGCGAAATTGGGGTGGTTCCTCCAACCGGGATTGTAGGTGGAAGAGTATGGATCATTTCTCGGTCTTTGCTGAAATGCAGCATTAACCTGATCCTGTCCTTGAGATGGTGGATTGTAAGGACACTCTTCGGTTAAGTGAAAAGGATCGGAACAACAAGCACAAATGGTACGAAGGGGAAGAACAGGGGCAGGAGCAGGAGATGAAAATTTGCTCTCTATCGCTTCAAGTTTTCTCGTTATTGCAGCCATTTCAGCTTTCATCGCAATAGAGACATCAAGTTGGTGAATTCCTACCCTAGACTGACCAGTAGAAGTGGAGGAAGAAGAAGAAGTAGTTGGTCTGGTGCTCTCCCATTGAAGCGTTTGTTCCGCAAGGTCGTCGAAGAATTGCCACGCTTCCTCGTCAGATTTCAATAGGAAGTGGCCCTGACAAATGGTTTCCAACAACTGCTTGGTTGCTGGGTTCAGGCCCTCGTATAAGGTTTGGCAAAGTTGCCATTTCTCGATACCATGGTGAGGGCACTGAACAAGAAGGTCTTTATACCGGTCAAAGCACTTCCAGAAGGGTTCAGTAGGAAGCTGGGAGAATTGGTTGATTTCGTTACGGATCCTTGCGGTTTTATGATTCGGATAGAATTTCTTGAGAAACGCTTTCACAAACTCGTCCCAACTGGTTATGGAGTGGGAAGCAGTGCTATACAACCACTTTTCAGCAAGATCGCACAAAGTGAACGGAATGACCCGTAGCCGTATAGCATCGTCCGACAGCTGGGTGGTTTTCATCATGGCACAAACATTTTGGAACTTGTTGATGAAGATATAGGCATTTTCAGATTCAAGCCCATGAAATTTCAGAAGCATGTTAATAAAGTGGGGCTTAATTTCAAAATTATCCCCATTGGCCGGTGGAAGGGAAAGACAGGTGGGAAGTGCAGAACGGGTGGGATAGAAACGATCCTGGAGCGCGATTCGCTGTGGCGCTACAACAGACGGTGGTGGTGGGTTATTCGCATTCATAGGAGGTGGAATCAATCCCGAGGGAGTTGTAGGGATGTTTGGATTAAATCCTGACATCGCGGAAGAAGAGGTTGGTGATGGTGAAGGTGAGGATGTATGAACAGAATTCCGGTCAACGTCGGAGTTGGCCGACAAAGGTAAGGGTGAAAGAGGCATGGACGGAGTTTCGACGTCTGAGTCGATCGCGTAGTTGGTAGCGACTAACGTAACGCGGACTAGGCGGGCGCTAGTGTCCCGAGTCCAAGCGGACATACACTAAACGAGTTTAGTATAGTCAAAGCGGAGAAGGTGAGGGTAAGAAAACGTCAATGGAGAAATATGATGGGTGGTGGGTGAAAAAATGGATTCTGGCGACAAAGGGCAAGTTTTTATAAAAGTTTTTGGTTTTGTGTTTATTTTTTAGAAAGAGCTTTACAGAAATAAGTACGGACTTACGGCTTCAAACAATCACAGACAAGATATGCACAATCACACCTAGATCTAGGGTCACCTAGGTCAGCTAGACAGTTCCTAACTGTTCCAAAGGGCTAGAAATAGGACCTCAAACCGCCTCTTCTCCGCCAATTGCGGCCAGGTAAGTGCCAGGTAAGTGGGAGGCTCCCCACTACATAAGTAGTGGTCCTAATTAAGTAACCACTTGCCTTGGACACACTTGCCTAGACACCGCAAAGTCAGGATAGGATAAACGGCCGATGCCTGTAACTAGTCCTCTGTCCTATTGAGCGCGAAGTCCTTAGGCCTGAGTCTAGTATTTTTTAATTAAACAATGGTCAATGCATATGCTTTTTGTGATTTCTGGGGTCCTGGGAAGGGTGATGAAATCCCCACCCAATCTGGATTGGTTTCAAGCCCCTTAAAGTCCGTATTAATATATGCAAAGCAGTAACAATCAACTGCAATCAATTTTTATTTTTTAGCGCGGCGCAAAGAATCCTGCACAAAAACAATTTATTGGAAGGGGGAAGAGAGTTTGCGCAAAGAATGCTGCAGAAAACACAGTTCAGTGGAGTTCAGAGGAGTTGGGAAGAGGAGAAAGATACTCACAGAAAATTTGGCACCCTGAAGGCACCAAACGGCCGCGGTTCCGCGGCCTAAGCTTGCTTATGCCGCGGTTCCGCGGCAATAAAATGGAATTGGGCCTCTGGATTTCTTGGGTGTGCTGCCTTGGATGTCCTCTTCTTGTCTGGAGCTCCTGAATCTTGATTTGCTCACTGTATATGCTCCAGAATTTTACAGTAGACCGTTTGCTTCGTCTTGATCCGTCGCGGTGTAGCCGCGAGATATGGGTCTAACTTCCCACGTCTTTGGCACTGAACTCGAACTTCTTTTTATCCTGCACACTTGCACAAAAACTAATCAAAAATAACAAGATGATTTTTTTACAATGTATATATATATATTTTTGTTTTGTTTTACGGTTAGATTTATATTCACAAATTAACCCGAAATTACACAAAGAAATAAACTACCGTCTCCCCGGCAACGGCGCCATTTGATTGGTAGAGTTTTTGCGTGCTTAGTTAATTACCGCAATCAAGATGGTTTCGCTTGTAGCTAGCCGGTTGAGTACGGGTCGTCCGCAGGGAGATGGGAATCTTTTTCTATGTACTTTAACGAGTTAAGTCCAAATGTCCAGGTTTGTTTTGAGATTAACTATGTGCTCGAATGATATATAAAGAGAGCTTGTTAGGGTTAGGATTAGGTTAGTTTGAGTTAGGAGTCGCTCACTTCTTTCGTTGCCACTCTTAATATCGGTGTTACGGTAATCGGCAACAACGGGGATTAGCACGACTAGGAAGGAACTTGCGAGTATAAGCTAGGCTTTCCAACGCTTAAGTTCTTCCTTTTGGTGCTTGTCCGTCCGTTCTTGGCTCTTAGCCTTAACCTCCGGTTAATTCAACCACAACCGGTCTCACTAAGGAATCACCGCTATCATATAGGATAGGGTGCCGTAGGGAGCGGATTGTGGTTCAATTAACGGGAGTCCGAATTAAGATATTGGGCAAGGAAAGAGTGAGAGAGATTTCCTTCTCTCAAACTTTCCTTATCCTACCCTAACAAGTAAGAAAACTACTCACCCATTGCAAGAAAAAGAAAATAACACAAAAGGAGGAAGATAGAAAGAAAGAGGCTAGGAGATTACAACTAGCTATTTGAGACCTCACCTTGGCAAGGATCAAGCTTAAGCATCATTGTTGTAGTTAAAGATAAAGAAAAAGAGAACAAGAAAGAAACAAAACACAAATAACAACAACTAGATTAGCAAATGAAAAATACAAGCAATTATCATTAACAACATAACAAGACAAGCATGGTAACAAAGAGAACTATTTTATTCATCCTTCACTCACAAAAGCTCACTACAAGGTTTTAACGGAGAAGAGATGAGAAGAGGAAGAAGAACAACAACATATATCCTAAAATCTAAATACAAGAATAATCACCCTTGGCTTGGCAATGTTCTGGGCTATTTATAGGCAGGGAACTGGAAACCTAGGGCAACAATCTGCCATAAAATAAAATTGCCAAACTACCCCCAGAAGACGACCCACTGAAGAGTCAGCATGGCCGCGGTTCCGCGGCCTAAGCGCACTTATGCCGCGGAACCGCGGCCATAATAGGGAGTTAGGTCTTCAATTTTTGTCGGTGTCCCTAGTTGTCTGTACTCTTCAGTGTGGTATATGTTGTTTCTCATAATCTCTTCACAATTTTTCCAGAATTTCAGCAGATCAAAAGCTGATTTGATGTGGATCTTTTGCCATGATTTTTCTTGAGCTCCGTGTAGATATGTTGGATCTTGTGTTGATATTGAGCTTTGTGTATGAAAATGACATCGATTTGCCATTTTGTCCCTTAAACTGGTGTGCGGCAACATGCGGATAGAGAGCGGAGACCCGTGTTTTATCCGTGGTTGGAAGTAATCCGGAATTTGTCGTGTTTTCCATGAATTTCACTGTTTAGAGCCGAGAACCTGTATCCTGCAATTTACAAGCAAACACGGCTCAAGAGTACCTACCGATAAACAATGTGATAAAAATTGGGCGGTATAAAAATGCAAAAATTTGATATGAACACTAGTTCACGCCCTACGGGCGACGACATAACTCAGTCTCCGTATACAATCCACGGGCAACCAAACACAAATCGAACACACACGACACGAAGTGACCATCTGGAGAAGGAGAAAGTTGTTACCGCAATACGGTAGCGTAATTAACTGCAGGGGCTTGCGCCTGTAGGGAAGAGCGTCCCCACAATCAAAAACCCCTCAAGCGAGAAGGAATCTGACGAAGTCTGCTACATCGGACGCATCCGTTTAAACCTTCGATACATGGTGCCATAAATCAACTTGGCATCTTCGGAGAGGACGGATAGCACCTATTAGCATCTGCCCCGAATTTCAGGCAAGACGTCCGTCACGCCGTCCTTTGGAGGGGAACAGATTCTGGCACGCCCGGTGGGGCCTTTTCCTCTTTCCACTCCACACTTCCTGTGTCGTGATTCGCGAACCAATCGCGGTTTGCTAATGGTTGCCCTCGGGTTTCGAAGTACTAAGACTTGGTGTTTCGTTTGCTACAGAAAGCAAAGGGATCAATGGCTGACAACTGCTCGAACTGCTCGAACTGCAAATGCAACCGACGCTCCGCCTCACCTGGAGGTGTAGCATATGGACCGCAGGCTGCTTCCCTATTCACTATGCCTGTGGAGCAAGTGACTCAAGCTACCACCGGTCTATTCTTTGGGTCCATGCTCCCGCCGGTAAACATTAACATCCCAATGCCCGTACCGGAAGCGTCAAAGAAATCGGTTTTTGATCGACTTGTTACTCCTACGACCCCTCTCAGCGGGTCATCCAACTCCTCGGTCTTCACTAGACTGAGCCTGAACTCCAAAGGGCCCGCCAAGAAGCCCGTGATACCTGAGAAGGCCATCCCAAAGAGGACAGCTGCTCCCAGAGTCGTCAAGGCGGCTTCTCCTCCCAGAGGGTCGGTCTTCGCGAGATTGACTACCCCCGTTCCTACTCTCGATCAGAGATCTGTAGCTTCTCAAAGAACGTCAGTCTTCGAAAGGTTGACACCAGCAGCAGCCCCTTCCCAGAATAGGGGGCAAGACGAAGCCGTCGCTGAATCAATCCCGACAACCCACCATGCCCGACGTCGCCATTGGCACCGGATAAGGAAGACTGGGGGAAACTCCCCCTCCGGACTAACTCCACCACCTCCAACGGTGGAAATTGAGGCTGTTGTTCCAACCGGGAACAGCTTCGAGCTGCTGAACAGGGTACGCAAAAATTCGCCAAGTGCGGTTCTCAAAAGATCCCCTTCACCTGCGGAGAATGTTATAGAAACAAAGCCGGAGCAGCCCCCTCAACGGCTGTCCTCCAAAATTTATAAGGTCTGGCGACGGGTTCAGGACTCGGTAATCATTCAAGATCACTCTCGCCGGCAGAAAAGGACGAAAGTGTAGAAAGAAAAAAACCGTCACGTCAAACACCAAAGGATGACAACCGCTTGGGTGCCCGCTGCAACGGCTCCCTCCATGTCGACTACACAAAAGAGAAGAAGGCCGGATAGAGTCCCCACTCCTGCAGCAAATGTCAAGGACAATAAGCCTAAATGCCCTAAGTCTGGGAGCATGACGGTGCATACGGTATACATGGCGCTGGGAAAAGAGGACAGCCGTGCATCCACGGGTCATAGGCCGCTTACACGGTCAGTAACCAAAGCTCAGGAGCAACAGCAGAAGCTCCAGGAAATGATGAACCCGATGGCCGCACTCACTGGGCCGAAAGAAAGCCCCGAAGCGTCATCTGATCAACGCCAGGAGCAAGAAACTGACGCTGAATTCCTTCGTAGGATATTGGAGAAGAAGGATAAAGAGGCTTCGGAACAAGCAGCCAATATACAACGAATGGCCTCCTGTTCCAGGACATGGTGGGGATGATGATCCAACAAGAGTCTCCTGTTGAAGACCCTCCAATCGTTCTTGAAGACGACAGGGGAGAAACGTCAAATCCTCCACCCGCTCTGTCAACAGCCAAAGAGGAAACAATCTCCAAGGCTGACCTGGACGAATACATAGCCCAAAAGATACGAGTTCACCAGGCGACTGAGGCGGCGGGTCAAGTTGTCAGAACAGGGTGACCATATCCGAGCTGGTATGATCAGATCAAGTACCCGCCGGGCTATACAATACCGAAATTTCATGTCTATAAGGGGACGGGCAATCCCCACCAGCACGTTGCCCAGTTTAGGGCGCTTTGCGGCAACACCGGCGGTGATGATAAATTGTTGCTTCGTCAGTTTGTCGGTAGCTTGTCAGAAACGGCGTTCGAGTGGTACTCTGAGCTCCCAAATGACTCTATTAAAACATTCGCGGAAATGGAGTTGCTATTTACTCAGCGATTCGCGAGCGCCAGCGAACGTACCCCGATAACGGCATTGATTAATGCCAGGGTGAAACCAGGCGAGACGTGGGTCCAGTACGCTATACGCTGGCGAAACTTGTGGTCGAAATGCGAATAACGCATTGAGGAGGCGCCCGCGGTGGGCATGTTCGTGGGTACCCTAGATCCTCATGCAACTATCTCACAGTTCATGATGTTTTTTAAGCCAATCACGTTTCAGGCTTTGATCGACAAGTTGGCCCAGATGGACCAGATGGGTCACATACCGTCTCCCCCGAAACCAGAACCTCGGAATGACAAGGGTAAAGGGAAGGCAACCTTCGTGGCGAACGCTCAGCAGCAACCCAGTGCCCCAAAGCTCGCTGATCAACTGGAAGAAAGACGACGGTATTACAATGAGAAAATGAAGCAACCCTACTCATTCCCGCGGGATAAGACGAAGAGGCTATTCGAGCTGGCAATGCGCAACAGGCTTATCAACTTGCCAAACCCAAGGCGACCACCGCAACCCAGTGTGGTGAATAACCCCAACTACTGCCCTTACCATCAAACGGTAAGCCATCCGATTGAGGATTGCTTCGTCTTCAAAGGATGGATTGAGGATCAATACCTACAGGGTAAGTTTGCGCTGTCCGAGAAGTGGAAGGTGAACCCGCCACGACCTCACACTGCTAAGAAGACGGACACACCGGGGGCAACTTGTTCTTTCATTGAAGAAGCTCCATGGGAAATCGTGCTTTCAGCAAAAACCAAGAGGATGCTGAACGATCTTAAAACATGCCAGGTGATCAGGTGGAAGAACCCGCTGGAGCCTCAAATCATTGAAGGGATGCTGAAGCCGCGCCTAACTCCGAAGATCAGTGGTGATGGCCCCAGTACTCACAACCAGCCGTCGAAATCTTCAAAGAAAAAGAAGAAGAAATCTAAGAAGCCCGTGAAGCCTGGCAACAAGCATACGGACTTGCAGAAACAGATTGACGCGCTGGAGGAATACAATCAGAAGGCGCGAACTCCCATCACACTCCAAGAGTTCCTCAACCACTTCTTTCAAGAGGAAGATAACGGAGAGAGCTCGTCGGATGAATCCGAGGAATATGTGACGAGTTGTCATGTGATCTCCCACTCGTTTACAAACGATGAAAAAACTCCTAGCACTGAGAAACTGGGGGCACAGCCTGAACCTGAACTTGTGTGGCCGACAGATGAAATGATCGACGCCTTTCTAGACGAGATTCGTTTGAAAAGTAAAGCCGATCGGGAGAGTGAGACGACCGCATCCGAAGGAGCCAAACGCGAGAAGCTAAGCGAAAAAGTCGAAGCACTTCCGCCAGATCGAAAGACACCCGACGCGGATAAAAACATATTCAAGACGAGGAAAAGGTTTGCCAAAGCCATGTCAATGGGGATGAAACTACCACCCTCGGAAGAAAACACGCTCGATGGGGCGGAGAGGCACCCTAATTACTGCTCATATCATCGGAAGATTTCACACCCCACTGAGGAGTGCGACGCTTTTAAGACATGGTGGCAGGGATATGTTGCTCATCGGCAACATTTTAAGCGCATGAAACGCAGAACTCGTCGGGAACAGGGAAGTACAACCGACAGGCACAAAAGAACTACCGGCAACTGTTACACGGTCAACGCCGGAGGATCATAAGTTCTCACCTTTGGGAGCGACTCTGATGAAGAAATGGCTCTGGACCCTCTCTTTAAAGAATCCGTCTTTGGGAAAGAGGAAGAACCGGAGGCTTGCGAGAACATCCAGCTGCGCAATCGCACGCTCCCGGAAAAGAATCTCGGGCCCGCAACTAGAAAAGATAAGGGAAAGGAAAAGGTCGCCGAGGATATCGCCTTAGATGGCCAAGTCATGAAAGAGTTGACTGCCAAGGACCCGCCCAAGAAGAGTAAGGTGGACTACAACATCCTAGCGCACTTGAGGAAGCTACCTTCGCAGCTCGGCATTCTCGACGTCCTCTTATTATCAAAAGAAGCGAGAGATTCATTAATCAAGGCACTACAAGAGCCCGAGCAATTCCAAGCCTTCCTTACCGAACAAAGAATGAAGGATGAACTGGAAGAAGTACACACGGCTGATGTCACTTTCGGTGACGAAGACTTCCTCCTCGGGACGTGCGACCACAACCGTCCCCTATATGTCTCTGGATACTGCCACGATATCAAGATAGGCAAAATCCTGGTGGATAATGGGTCCTCCATCAATCTCCTTAATGTACGGGTGTTGAAAGAAATCTGCATGAGCGTTCAGCACCTCGCTCGGGACAAAATTACCATCTCCGGTTTTGACTCCCAATCATCACGAACTCTTAGATCTGTGATATTGACGCTACACTTTGGGCTACTCGTCACGGACATTAAGTTTCACGTCATAGACGCCAAGACATGCTACAATGCTCTGCTCGGCCGACCTTGGTTACACGAGTACAACACCATCCCTTCTACGCAACATCAGTGTATGAAGTATTTCAAGGATGGTCTCGAGTACACCGTAACAGGAGAGCTGAACCCGTTCTCCATAAACGAAGTCCGCAAATACGAAGATGCAAAGTACTTTTTGCCAGATTTCGAGGATACAGAGAGGTGTTGAAAACCGGGGAACAAAGCTGCCGCTACCATTCCTGTTTTCGGGAGTGATACCGAAGAAGAAGAAGAAATAGTTTACGCTGGGCCGTCTCGACGCAACAACCCGGGAACCGTCCTCCCCTATATTGATCTTCGGAAGCGATTCGGAAGATGAGGTTAATGCTGTGTTCTCCAGTCGGCCGTCAGTACAAGAATTCCCTAGCGATGATCAGAGTTTGCAGATTACCATGGTTCCGCAGGAGCACTACAAAGATCTTGACGCACTTGAAGCTTACAATGTGCAAGATCTGCGGACGTTTTACGTCCCTCCTAGGCGAAAAGGTGAAAAGGCGATCCTGTTCTATCGATCCACGGAAACAAGAATGGAGAAAGAAATCTGGCATGGCGCGGATTCTACACTTGACAAGCTTCAACCCATCCGTTTGCCCAGATATTACATAAACGGATTGAAAAGGTTATTGAAGCGCCAAGGGGTACCCTTAATACAGACTATTCGACAAGCTCGATTCTATAACAGGATTTGGGATGTCCCCGGGACTCAGCGCAAGTTGCCCAACGGAAAAATGGAAACGTTTGGGCTTGGATATGTAAGAGCCGGGAAACGGGAACGAGTCCACGGTAGCTACGCCATATATAACTTCGATGAAGAAGAGGATGCCCTGTCGGAAAACGCCAACCCCTATCAAAACTAGATCCCGCGATCAAAGTGCCGAGTCCGTCATTTGAAGAGCGAATGGACAAGCTTATCAGGAGAGCGGGTCAAAAAGCTCGGGACGACCATAACCGCGAAATGGCCATCTACGAGAAAGCCAGGACCCAACGTCTTCTTCAACAGGCTGCCAAAGGCGAAAATACTCCTCCCTGTCAATCTGTTGTGCAAAAGGCCCGACGCAGAGGTAGAAACAAGTCAAAGAGCAGAAAAGGCGTTCGACGGCGACAAAGCGGGACCGAGAAGTCACGCGATCGGAAATCGAGCGGTCCAGAATTGTCCCTTATGAAGAAGATGAGTCAAGCGTATTCTTTCCCTCAAGACAAGACGAAGAAGATACTCGATCTCGCCATAAAACATCAAATGATCACACTTCCGGAGTCTAAGCACCCTGAGCAAACTAACGAGGTCTCTCATCCGGGCTATTGCTCTTATCATCGAGCCATAGGACACCCTATCGAAGATTGCTTCAGCTTCAAGAACTGGGTCGAAGACCAGTACCAGCAAGGCAGGTTTGCTCTATCCGACAGCTGGAGGGTAACGTCGCCATAAAAGCACGAACTCAAAGCCTCAAGAGCAGAACCAGATCCACATCGGTCTTGGAAGCGAGCTCATACCTGTTGTATGATAACGGTATCAAAAGAAGAGCCCGAGAGTATGGATGACTTTCCTTGGTGTTTCGAAAACAGCAATGACGAGGTAATCTCGGAATTTCCGCCAGCGCCGAAAGAACTGGAAGATGGCACACATACTACTGCAGATAACCTCAGGAAAATTGAGCTGGGAATGACGAACGACCCGCGACCGACATTCGTCAGTGAGTTGCTATCTGAAGAAAGGGTGGCCGCGTTAAAAGACGTGCTTATGCAGCATAAAGATTGCTTCGCATGGAACTATTCCGAAATGCCGGGACTAGATCCAGAAATTGCTGTGCATAAATTAGCGATATCCTCGGATGTAAAGCCAGTCAAACAGGCGCCGAGAAGAATGCGGCTCAAGCTTGAGATGAGCATCAACGCCGAAGTCAAGAAGCTGATCGATTCTGGGTTTATCCAAGAAGTTCAATATCCTGACTGGATCGCCAACATCGTCCCAGTAATGAAGAAAAATGGGACAGTGCGCATATGCGTGGACTTCCGGGATCTCAATAAAGCTTGCCCGAAGGACGATTTTCCAGTATCGGTAACCGAGCTGATGATAGATAACACGTCCACTCATGAGGTTTTCTCTTTCATGGACGGCTCATCAGGGTATAATCAGATAAAGATGCACCCGGAAGACCAGAAGCATACCGCTTTTCAGACCCCTCTGGGAATATTCTTCTACAAGGTGATGCCCTTCGGTCTAAAGAACGCCGGTGCCACCTATCAAAGGGCCATGACGAAGATCTTCGATGACCTCATACATGAAATCGTCGAATGCTATATCGACGACCTCGTCGTGAAAAGCAAATCATATGAGGAACATCTCGAGCATCTGAAGACCGTATTTCAACGCCTTCGGCAATACAACTTGAAAATGAACCCTCTCAAATATGCGTTCGGGGTGTCCTCAGGCAAATTCCTAGGATTCATTGTCCGGCACCGAGGCATTGAGATAGATCCGTCGAAAATCAAGGCGATCATGGAAATGCCACCGCCAAGGACTCTTAAACAATTGCGGTCCCTCCAAGGGAAACTCGCATATATCCGGCGATATATAGCCAACCTTTCAGGCAAGTGCCGCCCTTACAGTCACCTGATGAGGAAGGGAACCCCGTTCGTCTGGGATCACAAATGCCAAAGCGCGCTGGACGAAATTAAACAGTACCTGCAAAACCCGCCAGTGTTGGCTGCTCCGGTCAAGGGAAAACCCCTCATTCTTTATACAACCGCCCTCGAAGGTTCCTTAGGCGCATTATGGGCACAAAAGAACGATCAAGGGAAAGAAAGAGCACTCTACTATTTGAGTCGAGTTCTGCTGGGGGCAGAAAGCAACTACTCCCCTATCAAAAAACATTGCCTGGCGTTAATCTTTGCGATAACAAAGCTCAGGCATTATGCGTTGGCGCATGAAATCCGTCTCATTTCGAAGGTGGACCCCCTTAGATATTTAATGTCGAAGGCCATATTGACAGGTCGGCTCGCTAAATGGGCCCTGCTCTTGATGGAGTTCTCGATAACCTATCGACCTCTCAAGGCAGTGAAAGGCCAGGCCATCTCCGACTTCCTCGCTGAGCATCCGATGCCTGCTGATTCTTCTTTGAATTGTGAGCTGCCAGACGAACATGCGTTTGACGCGATCGACGGCGGTGATACCTGATGGGAACTTTATTTCGATGGAGCATTTTCCATGAAGAAGCGCAAACAAAGTACGCCCATAATCAAAGCGGGGGTAGGCCTCATCTTCGTAACTCCACAAGGAGGGATAATGCCCTTCGCTTTCTCCTTAACAGAACCGAGGACGAACAATGAAGCTGAATACGAAGCTTTGATAGCAGGCCTCGAAATCGCCATCGACATGGGAATTGAAAACCTCCTCATATATGGAGATTCCCAACTGGTCGTCAGTCAAGTAAATGGCGACTACCAAACGTGCAAACTAGAACTGGTAAAGTATAGCGAGAGAGTACAGCGACTGCTGACTCAAATCCCCTCCTACACCCTGAAAGGCATACCGCATGCCGAAAATAGCAAAGCGGATGCATTAGCCAAGCTTGCTAAAGAACTAGCCATCGAGAACCTCGATGAAGTAAGAATCGTGGTACAAAGCCGTCGGGTTCTTGCTCCGGCAGAAATATCTCCGGAATCATCCGAGGAAAAGGAAGCGACCGAGCAGACGGCCATGCAAATAAAAGACCAAGAAACGGTTGAGGATTGGAGAGAAGTTATTATAGACTACTTTAAATCCCGTCGAACGCCTGAAGATGCGTCCTCAAGACATCAGCTCATGAAACGAGCTCTGTCTTTCGCCTTCATCAACGATACTTTGTACAAGAGGTCATTCGATTCCCTGTGGTTGAGATGCCTGGGACCTGACGAAGCGAACAGTGTCGTTCAAGAAGTCCACGACGGACTCTGCGGTTCTCACCAAGCAGGCCCGAAGATGAAGTTGAAGATTAAACGGATGGGCTACTATTGGCCCACGATGATCCAAGACTGCCTCGAATATGCGAAGCAATGCCACTCGTGCCAGATCCATAGAGACTTCATCCACCAGCATCCAAATCCTCTACATCCAACGGTGGCTAGCTGGCCGTTCGAAATATGGGGGACTGACATAGTCGGCCCTATCGAACCAGCATCGTCCAGGGGACATCGTTTCATCCTGGCGACGACTGATTACTTCTCCAAATGGGCAGAAGCAGTACTGCTGAGGGAAGTGAAGACGGAGAATATCCTCCATTTCTTCAAGACGCACGTCATTTATCGGTTCGGAACTCCACGACGGATCCTCCGATAATGGGCCAGCCTACAGAAGCCACAAGATCAGTCGCTTTGCACAACAGCATAATATAGACTGGAGACATTCCTCAGTTTATAATCCCCAAGCTAACGGTCTGGCCGAGGCTTTCAACAAAACCTTGAAAAAGATCGTGAAGAAGACGGTGTCCCGAAACAAAAAGGACTGGCACGAGAGACCGCAAGAAGCTCTTTGGGCGTATCGAACTACGTTCAAGACGGCCACGAACACAACGCCGTACGCGTTGGTATTCGGTACGGAAGCAGTACTCCCCCTCGAGATAGAGCTACCCTCTCTACGAATGGCGGTCCACTACGAGCTGACGGACGAAGACAATGCTCATCTTCGGCTTGAGGAGCTTGATGCCCTTGATGAAACCCGGCTCATAGCGCAACAAAATCTGGAGGCTTATAAAGCAAAGATGACGCGCTCATATGAAAGATTGACCAGGCCGAGAGCATTTCGCCAAGGCGAACTCGTGCTAGTGGTCAAAAGACCTATGATCCCTAATCGCGCCAAGCGAGGAAAATTCGAGCCGAACTATGAAGGCCCGTACATCATAGACAAGGTCTACCACGGCGGAGCGTATCTATTCGTGGATATGCATGGTGAAAGACCTTTCAGGCCAATAAATGGTTGCTTCCTGAAGAAATACTACGCTTGACGGGTCAAGGCTTAGGTCAATGATAGATGACGACGACCATGTCCACTCGCTATCTTCCTAAGCCCGAACTCTAAGTAGTAACCAGCATCCTTTACAACGGACCGAAACGTCCTTAAACTAACAACGGACCGAAACGTCCTTAAACTAACAATGGACCACTATGTCCTAAAACTAGTTGTTGACCGAGACGTCGATAAACTACAGTGGATTGCAGTATCTCAAAACCGATATAAAAAAATATATAAAAATAAAAAGAATAATAATAAAAACGGTATGTCCATAAGCAAAATGGGCACGGATGAAAACCTGAAAGGGCTCCATGAGTAAAAACAGCAGGGCTACTGGTGAGTGTTTGTGAAAACCCGAAAGGGCGCAACCTCATTAAAGAACACTTGCAGGGTTCTCACGACCTTGTAAGGAGAAACCACCCGTGTGAGATCCTTACGACTCACAAAGGAGCAACACACTTAGGAGTCCCTACGACTCCTAAGGAGAAATTACACTTGCGAGATCCTCACGACTTGTAGGGAGAACTCTCTTATGGGACCTTCACGGCTCATAAGATTTGAAAGTCTTAAGTCACAGAGACCTAAACCTGTGCTTAAGCAACCCCCACAACCTTCAATTTATGCCCTACAAGTGGCTCAATACTGACCCTTGTATACAATCCACGGACGCGAATAAACATTTCCCTAACAAGGTCCCACCCGTGACTAGGGACATGTTCGCACGGTGAACAACCCTTGTGAGTCCTCTCGACGTATAAGGGGAAAACTGTCTTGTAAGATCCTTACAACTTACAAGAGGCCATACACTTAGGAGTCCTCACGATTCCTAAGGAGAAAACACACCTACGAGATCCTCACGACTTGTTGGGAGAAATCCCTTTGTGAGACCCTTACGGCTCATGAAGTCAAAAGCCTTAGTCGACAGGATCCTAACCCTGTTCGCGAAGCCACCTTTGTTCAATATCGACAGAGGCAAATGATGATTCGCTCCTGGCGACATCCCAGTTGTAGCGGTGCTGATGCCGAAATCGGTGTCTAAATCCAAGCTTGCAGCAAAAAGCCAACAAGCCGCACATGCATACGAAATAGCCGAAATGATGGGGGCAACTTGCAATAAAAATCAGCAAGTAAAAATGTATGCATGAAAACTAGCCGAAATGATTAGACAACTCGCAATAAAAAGCGGCGAGTAAAAAATAAAATAAATAGCCAAAATGATTGGGCACCGCGAAAAAAAAATAGCCGAAATGATGGGGCAATCGCGACCTTCGCGATATAAAAGCTGAAATGATAGAGCATCGCGGGAAAAGAAATAAAATAAAAATGAAATTCCTGCCCTACAGGTGATGTTACATCTATCCCTGTATACAATCTAAGGGCGCAAACAAAGAAGGGATCATACTCCTCCCCCAGGTTTCATCATAAGAAGAAGCCAAATCTCGACGGGCCGCAAGTGACCTAGAGATCGTCTCAACACTCGTCTCGTCACAACGAACACAACGTCAAGCGAAGTGGAACAGCGGCAACTCCAAGTTCCATGGCTCGGCGATATACAGATCACCAAGAGTCAAATCCCTACTCCGTGAAATGCGGATATAATCAACAAAATTCCTGGTCACGTGGAACGCGGATAACGTCACTCTTTGACCCCGTGGAAAACGTCTAGAGCGGATCCTGGTCCTCGCAGTGTGAAGCATCCAGAGCGGAGCCTAGTCCTTGCCGAGCACGGCAGTGAACCCGTGTGAAGCATCTAGTGCAAAATTCCTGGTCACGTGGAACGCGGATGACGTCACTCTTTGACTCCGTGGAAAACTTTCAGAGTGGATCCTGGTCCTCGCAGAACACGGCTGTGAACCCGTGTGAAGCATCCAGAGCGGAGCCTAGCCCTTGCCGAGCACGGCGGTGAACCCGTGTGAAGCATCTAGTGCAAAATTCCTGGTCACATGGAACGCGGATGACGCCACTCTTTGACCCCGTGGAAAACGTCCAGAGCGGATTCTGGTCCTCGCAGAACACGGCAGTGAACCCGTGTAAAGCATCCAGAGCGGAGCCTAGTCCTTGCCGAGCACGGCGGTGAACCCGTGTGAAGCATCTAGTGCAAAATTCCTGGTCAAGTGGAACGCGGATAACGTCACTCTTTGATCCCGTGGAAAACGTCTAGAGCGGATCTTGGTCCTCACAGAACACGGCAGTGAACCCGTGTGAAGCATCCAGAGCGGAGCCTAGTCCTTACCGAGCACGGCAGTGAACCCGTGTGAACCATCTAGTGCAAAATTCCTGGTCACGTGGAACGTGAATAATTTCACTCTTTGACCCCGTGGAAAACGTCCAGAGCGGATCCTGGTCCTCGCGGAGTACGGCAGTGAACCCGTGTGAAGCATCCAGAGTGGAGCCCAGTCCTCGCCGAACACGGCAGTGAACCCGTGTGAAGCATCTAGTGCAAAATTCCTGGTCACGTGGAACGCGGATAACGTCATTCTTTGACCCCGCGGAAAACCCCCAGAGCGGAGGCTGGTCCTCGCCAAGCACGGCAGTGAACCCGTGTGAAGCATCCAGAGCAAACACCGGACTGTGGAGTCCTTAAATCCACAGACTATGATGTCCTTAACCTCGACCGTAATGTCTTAAAACTAACAATCAACCATGATGATTCTAGACCGATTTTACCTTGGTTAAAGGGTACATCTCTTCACTCCTTTGATATTTGGCGTTGTAATTCCTCAACGTCTTCAAAGAGGTGACTGTTTACCCCAATCAGAGCAAAGCTCTGTTCAAATTCCGAGGCGGGAGATAAAGCAACGCTTCATCTTCCCTCAATCAGAGCAAAGCTCTGCTTTGAAAATTTAAAAATTTAATAAATGAAGCAACGCTTCAGATTATTTGCGCTGTGCAACACGCCACGTGTCATGCGCAGATGCATCAGCGCAGCGCCCAAGGCAGCGCACCCAATCAGAGCAAAGCTCTATTTTAAAGAAAAATTAAAGGAAGCAACGCTTCAGTTGCGCAGGCTGTACGCTGCGCGACACGCGTCAGCGCAGATGCGCTAGCACGGATGCGCTGCGCTGTGCGCTGCGCGACACGCGTCAGCGCAGATGCGCTAGCGCAGTTGCGCTTTGCGCTGCGCGACACGTGTCAGTGCAGTTGCGCTGCGCTTTGCGCTGCGCGACACGTGTCAGCGCAGTTGCGCTGCGCTGTGCGCTGCGCGACACGTGTCACGCGCTGGGGCATCTGCGCCGAACAGAATTAAATTTTAAGAAATCTTTTCTGTTCTTGTTAAAACAAGAAGATTTTCTTCTGCAAAGCAGAAGCTCTTGGATCAAAGATCCAACGGTGAGGAAAATTCCCCAAATCACTCAGAGAAAGATCTCTTTAACAAATTTAACTAATTTATGGGCACTATAAAAAGGATCCTAGGCCTCAATTAAAAGGCACGAACATCTTTCTAAAAAAAAAGGAAGGAGAGAAGAGAACTCTGAGAAACTCCTCAAAAAAAAAAAGGTAAAACCTTTAGAAAAAAGAGAAAGTTCTCTTAGGAACAGATCATAGATCTAAAAACAAGATCAATGATCTTTAATAAAAATAAAATAAAAACAGTGCTTTGCACTTTTCATGAACCTTTGGTTCTCTGAGATAAGAAAAACAAGAAAAGAAAAACTTATTTTTCTCTGATCTAAGTTAGATCAAGAAATCAAATAGTGCTTTGCACTTCTGTTCTTGAATATAAAAGATTCTTGGTGCTTTGCACTTGCAAACTGCGCTGTTGCACTCTTGGGAGAGCACCACGTGTCAGCAGCACAACAGCGCAGCGCACTAGCGCAGCGCACTGCACTGTTGCGCTTGCGCTCACCAGAGCGCGCCACGTGTCAGCAGCGCAACAGCGCAGCGCCCTAGCGCAGCGCACTGCACTGTTGCGCTTGCGCTCACCAGAGCATGACACGTGTCTTCACCACAAGCGCTTGCGCTCAGTGAGTGGCGCAAAGCGCCTAACAAATGCAATGCAGGGCCAAGCCCAATTAAAAGACCAAACATGCCTAATTAAATTGATGCTCTGCATCATTTATAAATGGGCAAAGCCCAAACAAAAATAATAAAATGCTATGCAGATGCTTTGCAGAGCCCAAAATAAATCGATGCTCTGCATCTTTTATGGGCATAGCCCAAACAAGAAAATAGAAGTAATGCAATGCATTATTCAAGTGTGGGCAAAGCCCTAGCACAGGTCTAATGGGCTAAAAATAAACAAAATGTTGAACATTTTCAATTGGACTTAGCCCAATTTTGGCCGTAAGTCCTTAAATTAAATTGACTGAGCACGACTGCTCTTTTAAATTAATTTATATCCGGTTCGAGGGTACATCTCCGAGCTCCTCTGACACTTATCGTTGTAATCCTTCAACGACGTCAGAGAGGTGACGGGTCCCGACGACCACATATGTCAATATGGACTGCGGGGTCCTTAAACTCGTGGACCGAAACGTCCTTAAACTAATATCGGACCGAAACGTCCCTAAACTAATATCGGACCGAAACGTCCTTAAACTAACGGTGGACCACTATGTCCTTAAACTGGTATTGGACCACCATGTCCCTAAACTGGCACAATAGAGCCCAAATGCTCTTTTGTCGGATCTAAATGATCCCGTTAAGTTGATCTTAGTCCCAAATTGGACTAACGTGTCCTTAACAAACGATTAAGTTGATCTTAGCCTCAAATATGGCTAACGTGTCCTTAAATCAAACCTTCAAAAAAACTTTAGTCCCAAATTGGACTATAGATCTCTCAACCAACTTTGGTTCAAGGGTACATTTCTGAACTCCTCTGATATTTGTCGTTGTAATCCTTGAACGTCGTCAGAGAGGTGACGGGTCCTGACAACCACACATTAATACGGACTGTAGGGTCCTTAAACTCATGAACTTATGCGTCCTTAAACCAATATTCGCCCCCAAAATGGGAATGTTGGACCACTATGTCCCTAAACTGGAACAATAGAGCCCAAACGCTCTTTTGTCGAATCTAAACGATCCCGTTAAGTTGATCTTAGTCTCAAACTGGACTAACGTATCCTTAACGAACGTTTAAGTTGATCTTAGCCGCAACGCGACTAACGTATCCTTAAACTAAAAAACATCAAACCCAAATCTAAGTAAATACGGATTTGGACTAATCCACGTCCTACGGGCGACGACATTACTCAGTCTCCGTATACAATCCACGGGCAACCACAAACAAAACAAACACACACGACACGAAGTGAAATTCTGGAGAAGGAGAAAGTGGCTACCGCGATGCGGTAGCGTAATTAACTGCAGGGGCTTGCGCCTGCAGGGAAGAGCGTCCCCATAATCAAAAACCCCTCAAGCGAGGGGGAATCTGACAAAGTCTGCTACATCGGCCGCATCCGTCTAAACCTTCGATACACGGTGCCATAAATCAACTTGGCATCTTCGGAAAGGTAGACGGATAAAACCAAATAGCATCTGTCCCGAATCTCAGGCACAGACGCCCTAACGTCTCGGCCGCCATTCGGAGGGGAACAGATTCTGGTACGCCCGGTGGGACCTTTTCCTCTTTCCACTCCACACTTCGTATGTCGTGTTCGCGAACGAATCGCGGTTTGCTGTGGTTGCCTGTGGATTCGAGGTACTAAGATTTGGTGTCTTGCTCCGTGCAGAAAACAGAAGATCAATGGCTTCAAACTGCACTACCTGCAACTGCAACTCTCGCTCCATCCCGTCCGGAGGAGTGACTTATGGGCCTCAGGCGGCCTCCATCTTCGCTATGCCGGTGGAACAGGTAACTCAGGCCACCACTGGGCTGTTCTTTGGGACCATGATCCCACCGATGAGCGTCAATGCCCTAATGACATCGCAAGAAGCTCCCAAGAAGTCGGCATTCGATCGGCTTGCTACTACTGCGACCCCTCTCAACGGGTCGTCCAATTCCACTGCCTCGGTTTTTATTAGGCTAGGTCAAAGCTCCAACGGGCCCATGCAAAAGCCCGCGATACCCGAAGTTGCCATCCCAAAGCGGATAGCCATCCCGGCTCAAGCGGACGAAATCATTGGAAATGCCCCTCCTTCCAAGAAGTCAGTTTTTACAAGGCTGTCCATTCCAGTTGCTGCTCCAGGCGAGATCCTCAAAGCTGCTTCCCCTGCCCAGAGGTCTGTCTTTGACAGATTAGACATTACTTCTCAACGGGTGTCAGCCTTCGATAGGCTAGCACCAATAACAGTCTCTCCTCAAAGCAGGGGGCACGACGAAGTCACCCTTGTAGTTGAAACAACTCCATCCGCAAGACACGCTCGACGTCGCCACTGGCGTCGAGTAAGGAAGGCTGGAGGCAACTCCCCCTCTGGGATAACTCCGTCAGCTCTGATGGTGAGGATCGATGCTGCTGTTCCAACCAAGAATAGTTTTGAACTGCTCAAAAAGGTGCGCAGAAACTCTCCTACTGCGATGTTGAAACGAACTCCTTCACCTGTGGAGAATACTCCAGAGAAGAAGCTAGAGCAGCCCCCTTAACGGCTGTCCTCTAAAATTTACAAAGTCTGGCGACAGGTCCAAGAGTCGGTGATCGATCAAGACTGCCTCCGACGACAGAAAAAGATGAAGGTTCGGCAGGGGAAGGATTACTCTGTCAAACCACAAAAAGCAAAAGCTACTTGGGTGCCCACTACAACGGCTCCCTTAACTCCAATCACTCAAAAAAGGAGGCCACAAAAAGCCCCTGTGAGCATGGCGAAGCATAAAAGCGCTGAACACAAACGCCCCAAATCTGGGGGCATGGTGGTGCACACTGTTTATATGGCTTCTGGAAAGGAGGAAAGCCGCATTTCTACGGGCCACCGACCGCTCACCCGATCCGTGACGAAAGCCCAGGAGCAACAACAAAAGCTTCAGGAAATGATGACTACAATGGCTGCACTCACTGAGCCAAAAGAAAGCTCTGAAACGTCTTCGGATGAGCGTCAGGAACAAGAAACCGACGCTGACTTTTTACGCAGAGTCCTCGAAAAGAGGGACAAAGAAGCTGCAGAGCAAGCGGCTAACATAAAACAGATGGCGCTCCTCTTCCAAGATATGGTAGGGATGATGTTACAGCCGGACCCTCCTGCTGAAGATCCTCCGATCGTCCTTGAAGACGACAGGGGAGAAACGACAAATCATCCGCCGGCTCTGTCAACAGCCAAGGAGGGGGCAATCTCCAAAGTTGACCTAGACGAATATATAGCTCAGCAGATCCGGGTTCATTAGGCGAATGAAGCGGCTGGGAAAATTGTTAGAACCGGACGACCGTATCCAGGCTGGTATGACCAAATCAGTTACCCGCCAGGATATACGATCCCTAAATTCCACGTATATAAAGGGACAGGGAATCCGCATCAGCATGTCTCTCAATTCAGGGCCTTATGCGGCAATACTGGAGGCGATGACAAATTGTTGCTACGTCAATTCGTCGGCAGCTTAGCAGAAACAGCCTTTGAATGGTATTCGGAGCTACCTAACGACTCTGTCAAAACATTTGCAGAGATGGAACTGCTGTTTACACAAAGATTCACGAGTGCTAGTGAACGCACCCCGATAACAGCACTAATAAATGCCAGGATAAGGCCAAGCGAAACGTGGGTTCAATACGCAACACGATGGCGGAACCTATGGTCGAAATGCGAACAACGCATAGAAGAGGCACCTGCGGTAGGCATGTTTGTGGTCATTCTCGATCCGCAGGCAACCATCTCACAATTCATGATGTTCTTCAGGCCGACCACCTTCCAGGCCTTGATTGACAAATTAGCCCAAATGGACCAGATGGGCCATAGACCGTCTCCTCCAAAATCAGATTCCCGAGATGAGAAAGGAAAAGGGAAAGCGATCGTCGTCGCCAATGCTCAACAACAGTCGAGCAACTCAAAGCCGGTCGTTCGCCCAAACAACGCGCGTTCACGTCCATCCCTCGAAGAGAGGCTAGGACGTCCTTACTCGTTTCCTCAGAATAAAACGAGGAGACTGTTTGAGCTGGCAGTGCGTAACAGATTCATCAATCTGCCGAGTCCAAAGCGTCTGTCGCAGCCAGGCGATCTTAATAATCCCAATTATTGCCCTTACCACCAAACGGTAAGTCACCCGATTGAGGATTGTTTCGT
Organism: Agapanthus africanus; assembly: GCA_030015575.1. Classification (NCBI taxonomy): domain Eukaryota; kingdom Viridiplantae; phylum Streptophyta; class Magnoliopsida; order Asparagales; family Amaryllidaceae; genus Agapanthus; species Agapanthus africanus. The sequence goes on from CM057343.1 coordinate 520,123,821, forward strand.
CTTTAAGGGATGGATCGAGGATCAATACCTGCAAGGCAAGTTCGCGCTGTCTGAAAGCCGGAAGGTAAACGCACCACAGCCGCACTCTCCAAAGAAGACGGACACGCCGGGGGCAGCTTGTTCTTTAGTCAAGGATGAAAACAATAGAGAAAACTCATCGGATGAATCCGAAGACAACGTAGCGACTTGTCATATGATTTCTCATTCACCGACGGATGATAAAGAGGCTCCTTGCGCTGAGAAACCAATGGCGAATCCTGAGCCGGAGATTCTACAGCCATCAGACGAGTTGATCGATGTCTTCCTAAGTGAAATTCGTCTGAAAGCAAAAGCCAATCAAGAGCGTAAAATGGCCATACTAGAAAGAACCAAGGTATTCCCGTCAAATCAAAAGCCATACACTGCGGGTAAAAACAAATTCAAGACGAGAAAACGGTTCGCCAAAGCTTTATCAGTAGGAATGAAGCTACCGCCCTCTGAAGAAAATTCTTTCTCTGAAGTAGAGATGCACCCTAACTTCTGTTTATATCATCAGAAGATCATACATCCTACCGAAGACTGCGAATCCTTTAACTGTTGGTGGCAAGGGTATGTCGCTCAAAAGCAACACTTCGACGGGACAAAGTGTGAAGCTTGTGGACATCGGAAAAATGCGATATATGAGCGCAAAAGAGTCGCCGACGATTGCCATATAGCCGACTTCAAGGGATCACAAATTACCACCTTTGGAAGTGACTCTGACGAAGAAGCTATCCCCAACTTTTCCCTCGGGGAATCTATTTCGAAAATAAAGGAATTGAGAAGCTGCGAGAACGTTCAGCCATGTAATCGCACGCTACTCGGAAAAAATCCCGGCCTCGCAAACAACGGAGCGAACAAAAAGGATAAAGGAAAAGAAAAAACGGCCTTCGTCGCCAGCGCTCAACAACAATTAAGTGACCCTAGACCGGTTGCTCGCCAAAGCAACAAGCGGCAACCCCTCCAGGTTAAGTTGAAACGTCCTTACTCGTTTCCGCAAGATAAAACAAGGGGACTGTTCGAGCTGGCAGTGTGCGACAGACTCATCAAACTGCCGAGTCCAAAACGTCCGTTGCGGCTAGGCGATGTTAATAATCCTAATTATTGCCCTTACCATCAAACGGTAGGTCATCTGATCGAGAATTGCTACGTCTTCAAGAACTGGGTTGAAGACCAATACCAACATGGCGAGTTTGCGCTGTCTGAAAACTGGAAGGTGAGTCCGCCACAACCGCACGCTCCGAAAAAGACGGATATGCCGGGGGCATCATGTTCATTCATGGGGAAGGAATCATAGACCGAAAAGTCAATAAACTAGATATTCGCCTCAAATACGGCGACGGTGGACCGAGATGTCCTTAAACTAATGATGGACCGCAATGTCCTAAAACTTGCAAATGACCGAAACGTCTTTAAACTAATACCGCAGCATCCTTAGGCTGACGAGATAAAAAAAAAATAATATAAAATAAAAAAACGGTATGTCCATAAGCAAAAAGGGCACGGATGAAAATCCGAAAGGGCTCCGTGAGTAAAAACAGCAGGACTATCGGCGAGTGTTCGTGAAAACCCGAAAGGGCGCGACCTCGTAAAAAAAAAAGAGAAGAAGAAGAAAATAAAAAGAATAAAAGAAAAAAAAACGGTATGTCCATAAGCAAAACGGGCACGGATGAAAACCCGGGAGGGCTCCGTGAGTAAAAACAGCAGGACTACCGGCGAGTGTTTGTGAAAACCCGAAAGGGCGCAACCTCGTTAAGAAACACTTATAGGGGCCTCCTGACCCTATAAGGAGAAACCACCTGCGTGAGATCCTTACGACTCACAAGGGAACAACACACTTAGGAATCCCCACGATTCCTAAGGAGAAAATACACTTGCGAAATCCTCACGACTCGTAAGGAGAACTCTCTTATGGGACCCTCACGGCTCATAAGATTTGAAAGTCTTAAGTTACAGAGACCTAAACCTGTGCTTAAGCAACCCCCACAACTTTCGTTATGGCCCTATAAGCGGCTCGATACTGATCCTTGTATACAATCCACGGACGCGAATAAACATTCCCTAACCAAGTCCCATCCGTGACTGGGGATATGTCCATACGGTGAACGACCCTTGCAAGTCCTCTCGACTTATGAGGAGAAAACCCTTTTGTAAGATCCTTACGACTTACAGAGGAACAATACACTTAGGAACCCTCACGATTCCTAAGGAGAAAATACACCTATAAGATCCTCACGACTTGTGGGGAGAAATAGCTTTGTGAGACCCTTACGGCTCATAAAGTCAAAAGCCTTAGTCGACAGGACCTTAACCCTAGTCGCTAAGCCTCCTTTGTTCGACAACGATAGAGGCAAATGATGATTCGCTCCTGGAAATATCCCAGTTGTAGCAGTGCTGATGCCAAAATCGGTGTTCAATTTCAGGTTTACGGCGAAAAGCCAGTAAGCCGCACATGCATATGAAATAGCCGAAATGATGGGGCAACTTGCAATAAAAAAAGCAGCAAGTAAAATGTATGCATACGAAATAGCCGAAATGATGGGGCAACTCGCAAAAGAAAAAAAAGCAGCGAGTAAAAATAAAATAAATAGCCGAAATGATTGGGCACCGCGAAAAATAGCCGAAATGATTGGGCAATCGCGACCTTCGCGATATAAAAGCTGAAATGATAGAGCATCGCGGAAAGAATAAAAAAAATGAAAGAATGAAACTTTTTGCCCTACAGGTGAAATCACATCGGTCCCTGTATACAATTCAGGGGCACAGATAAAGAGGGAACCATACCTTCCCAACAGGCTCCATCAGAAAGCGAAGCCAAATCTCGACGGTTCATAGACAACCTAGAGATCATCTCGACATTTGTCGCAATATTACAGACACGATGTCAACAAATGAAGCAAACGAAGATCTCGAGCTTCAGGGTCTCGACGTCAACATCGACAACTTAGAGATCACCAACGGTGTGCCTCCCCATTCCAGCAGGACACAGATATTACACCATCAAGCGGAGCGATGGCAAAATCCCAGTTTCACCTCAGCATTCGTCTCGATACAGTAGACGCAATGTCAACAACAGTGTTCCTCCACAGTCCAGCAGGACACAGATATTACACCATCAAGCGGAGCGATGGCAAAATCCCAGCTTCACCTCAGCATTCGTCTCGATACAGTAGACGCAATGTCAACAACAGCGTTCCTCCGCAGTCCAGCTGGAGGCAGATGCAACGTCAACAAAAGACCTCACGGTCGAAACAAAGCGGAGTAACGGCAAAATCCCAACTCCACCTTAGCATTCGTCTCGTTACAGCAGACGCAATGTCAACAACGGCGTTCCTTCGCAGTCCAGCAGGGTGTACATGCAAAGTTAACAAAAGACCTCACGGTCGAAACAAGCGGAGCGATGGCAAAATCCCAGCTTCACCTCAGCATTCGTCTCGATACAGTAGACGCAATGTCAATAACAGCGTTCCTCCGCAGTCCAGCTGGAGGCAGATGCAACGTCAACAAAAGACCTCACGGTCGAAACAAAGCGGAGTAACGGCAAAATCCCAACTCTACCTTAGCATTCGTCTCGTTACAGCAGACGCAATGTCAACAACGGCATTCCTTCGCAGCCCAGCAGGGTGTACATGCAAAGTTAACAAAAGACCCCATGGTTGAAACAAAGCGGAGTGATGGCAAAATCCCAGCTCCACCTCAGCATTCGTCTCAATACACTAGACGCAGTGTGAGCAAATGAAGCGAAGGCCAAATTCCTAGCTTCAAGATCTTAACGGCAAGTCATATAAGGCCTGAAAGACCACCGGAGATCATCTCACATGAAGTGGTCACCTCCTCGACGTTCGTTTCGATACAGCAGACGAGTTGTCACCCCAGCGTTCTTCCTCCAGCAGGGATTCGGACGTGACAAAGCAAACGAAGCGAAGGCCACATTCCTAGCTTCAACGTCTTTACGATAACTCACATAAAACCGGAAAGACAATCGGAGATCATCTCGCACCAGCACAGAGTGGTCACCACCTTGACGTTCGTCTCGATACAGCAGACGAAATGTCAACCCCAGCATTCTTCCTCCAACAGGGATTCGGATGTGACAAAGCAAACGAAGCGAAGGCCACATTCCTAGCTTCGACGTCTTGACGGTAACTCATATAAAACCGGAAAGACAATCGGAGATCATCTCGCACCAGCACAAAATGGTCACCACCTCGACGTCCGTCTCAATACAGCAGACGAGATGTCATCCCAATGTTCGTCTCGACATAGCAGACGCAACGTCATCAAACGAATGGAGCCACGGCAAAATCCCTAGATCCAAATCTCGACGGTTCACCAGCAACCTAGAGACAACCTCGACGTCCGTCTCAATACAGCAGACGAGATGTCACCCCAATGTTCGTCTCGACACAGCATACGCAACGTCATTAAACGAATGGAGCCACGGCAAAATCCCTAGTTCCAAACCTCGACGGTTCACCAGCAACCTAGAGACAACCTCGACGTCCGTCTCGATACAGTAGACGATATGTCACCCCAATGTTCGTCTCGACACAGCAGACGCAACGTCATTAAACGAATGGATCCACGGCAAAATCCCTAGTTCCAAACCTCGGCGGTTCACCAGCAACCTAGAGACAATCTCGACGTCCGTCTCGATACAGCAGACGAGATGTCACCCCAACGTTCGTCTCGACACAGCAGACGCAACGTCATCAAACAAACGGAGCCACGGCAAAATCCCTAGTTCCCACCGCAACATTCGTCTCGATACAGCAGACGCAATGCCAGCAAACGAAGCAAAGGCCAAATTCCTAGCTTCAGGGTCTTGACGGCAACTCACATAAAGCCCAAAAGACTATCGGAGATCATCCCCACACCAGCGCGGAGTGGTTATGACTCATCGGGGCTCACCAAAATAAGCCTAACCTCAAGTAAAAAGCGACATGGCAAATTCCTAACGCTTGCTCTTCCGACGGTCAAACTGCCAAGGAGGATTGCTTGAAGACGTCTTGTCCAGCCCCCGAAGGGATCAGAGACACGGCAGTCGCAGGGCTACTCGAACAGCACGATTGCCTATCGAGGACTATATCAGCTTATGCGACGGTATGATGGCCAAAACCCTAAGTACCACCAACCTTAACGGGCTTCTGTCGTAAAGAGCAGAGGTTAAATGCAACGTTACGATGTTCTTGCGAGAAACGTTTGATTCGTCTCGACTTGTGAAAAAATTGTCGAGGCGGCTCGACTCGTGAGATAAAGCCTTAGGCAGTGGGCATAAAAGAAGCCTGTTTCCTAAGCATTGGGACCCCGCAAGTTGGCCCAAAACGGTCTCTTGCATACCATCCACGGGTCTCACTCTCCAACGTCGAACTTTGACAAGGAGGGGAAAAACCGCTTACAAGTCCTCTCGACTCGTAAGAGGGAAAAATTCTCTTGTAGGATCCTTACGACTTACAAGAGAAAACCACACTTAGGAATCCTCACGATTCCTAAGGAGAAAAACCCACCTACGAGATCCTCTCGATCCGTAGGGAGAAAAGTTTTTATGAGACCCTCACGGCTCATAGAGTTGAAAAGTCTTAGGCAGCAGATCTGAACCTGCGGCCTAAGCCATCGCTATTTCTTAAGAAAGTCAAGATACTCATTCTAATCATCCGTCAACTATGTTTGCTAAGGTGATATGCTGATAATAAAAGAAAGGAAAGACGGAGAAAATAACAGAAAGAACATCCGATTTACATTTAATCGAGCATTCGAGACACACTCATTCATGCATGGGCAGAAGACTCAAGACGAGAAATAAGACAAGCCGAAATAAAAAGTTTCCATTCATATTACCAAAAAATCTTACAATCATAAAAAAACAGTGAACGAAAAATATTATTACAATGGAATAACTTCAGATCCAGGGCACGGATTGAGAAAGTCAAAAGTAAGGCCATCCAGAGTCCTTCTGGCCTTTCTGATTATTCTTATGCGCAGCCTTTCGCGCTCCTCTGTGTCAATATCATCGGCAAGCCCTCCCGGCTTCCGATAAGCAGCAACTATCGTCGTCTGCTGGAAGATTTGATGTAGGATGTCAATGAGGCTGTCCCGCCGTCTCTTCGAGATCAGCCCCGTCAGGTACACTGAATGCACCTTGTCCTCGGCATCATCCACCGCATTGAGCGGCAGGGCCTCGTGAAGACCCGGAAGTGCTCTCCATATTGCTCCCAGCACGACTTTTAAAAGAGCCGAACGACGGGGTAGCAGCCAACCACCGCTTGCGTTCAGACGACCCATAACCTCTGCACATTGAGCGTCTGTAAACTCCTGATTTTGTTGACGACCCTGTGCGCGGATATCGTCATAGGTGATGAACTCGTGCAAACTGTATAGATGCACCGCCATTATGCCTGGAGGAAATACCACAGGAAGATCAGCGATAGAAGAAAAATAATATACATAGAGGGCTAAATTCCTAGAGAGCAAAACTCTGTTCAGGGATTAAAACCCATGAACAAAAGCTTAATGAAACCCCAATGGGAATTTCTTTAGATCAAAAGATCTGTGAGAGCAAAGCTCTTTGACTGAGATTAATTTAAATTAATTTGATTTACATTAATTTTACCTAAAAAGTTTCTAACTTTGAAAATGAGCAAAGCTCTGCTAGTGAAACCCCAATGGGGATCTCTTTAGATCAAAAGATCTATGAGAGCAAAGCTCTGCTGGTTAAGATTAATTAAAATTAATTTAATCAAAGAATCAATTTTACCTAAAGTTTTTCTAAAAACTTTGGAAAGGAGAGCAAAGCTTTGGAGTTCTTGAAGGCAAGAGCAAAGCTCTGAAGTTTTTTGAAAATAAAAATCTGAAAGATGATAAGCATCTGTGGGGGACCAAAGGTCCTATTTATAGGCATCAAGTGCCTCTTCGACTTCCGAAAGTTGTCACGGCGGTTGGAATTCCGCCATCGTTGCGCTCACATTTGGGGCCACGTAAGCACAATGGTGGGGGGGCATTTGTTTACCCCAATCACAGCAAAGCTCTGTTCAAATTCCGAGGCGGGAGATAAAGCAACGCTTCATCTTCCCCCAATCAGAGCAAAGCTCTGCTTTGAAAATTTAAAAATTTAATAAATGAAGCAACGCTTCAGATTATTTGCGCTGTGCAACACGCCACGTGTCATGCGCAGATGCATCAGCGCAACGCCCAAGGCAGCGCACCCAATCAGAGCAAAGCTCTATTTTAAAGAAAAATTAAAGGAAGCAACGCTTCAGTTGCGCAGGCTGTGCCCTGCGCGACACGCGTCAGCGCAGATGCGCTGCACTGTGCGCTGCGCGACACGCGTCAGCGTAGATGCGCTAGCGCAGTTGCGCTTTGCGCTGCGCGACACGTGTCAGCGCAGTTGCGCTGCGCTGTGCGCTGCGCGACACGTGTCATGCGCTGGGGCATCTGCGCCAAACAGAATTAAATTTTAAGAAATCTTTTCTGTTCTTGTTAAAACAAGAAGATTTTCTTCTGCAAAGCAGAAGCCCTTGGATCAAAGATCCAACGGTGAGGAAAATTCCCCAAATCATTCAGAGAAAGATCTCTTTAACAAATTTAACTAATTTATGGGCACTATAAAAAGGATCCTAGGCCTCAATTAAAAGGCACGAACATCTTTCTAAAAAAAAAAGGAAGGAGAGAAGAGAACTCTGAGAAACTCCTCAAAAATAAAAAAAAGGTAAAAACCTTTAGAAAAAAGAGAAAGTTCTCTTAGGAACAGATCATAGATCTAAAAACAAGATCAATGATCTTTAATAAAAATAAAATAAAAACAGTGCTTTGCACTTTTCATGAACCTTTGGTTCTCTGAGATAAGAAAAACAAGAAAAGAAAAACTTATTTTTCTTTGATCTAAGTTAGATCAAGAAATCAAATAGTGCTTTGCACTTCTGTTCTTGAATATAAAAGATTCTTGGTGCTTTGCACTTGCAAACTGCGTTGTTGCGCTCTTGGGAGAGCGCCACGTGTCAGCAGCGCAACAGCGCAGCGCACTAGCGCAGCGCACTGCACTGTTGCGCTTGCGCTCACCAGAGCGCGCCACGTGTCAGCAGCGCAACAGCGCAGCGCACTAGCGCAGCGCACTGCACTGTTGCGCTTGTGCTCACCAGAGCGCGCCACGTATCAGCAGCGCAACAGCGCAGCGCACTAGCGCAGTGCACTGCACTGTTGCTCTTGCGCTCACCAGAGCATGACACGTGTCTTCACCACAAGCGCTTGCGCTCGGTGAGTGGCGCAAAGCGCCTAACAAATGCAATGCAGGGCCAAGCCCAATTAAAAGACCAAACAGGCCTAATTAAATTGATGCTCTGCATCATTTATAAATGGACAAAGCCCAAACAAAAATAATAAAATGCTATGCAGATGCTTTGCAGAGCCTAAAATAAATCGATGCTCTGCATCTTTTATGGGCATAGCCCAAACAAGAAAATAGAAGTAATGCAATGCATTATTCAAGTGTGGGCAAAGCCCTAGCACAGGTCTAATGGGCTAAAAATAAACAAAATGTTGAATATTTTCAATTGGACTTAGCCCAATTTTGGCCGTAAGTCCTTAAATTAAATTGACTGAGCACGACTGCTCTTTTAAATTAATTTATATCCGGTTTGAGGGTACATCTCCGAGCTCCTCTGACACTTATCGTTGTAATCCTTCAACGACGTCAGAGAGGTGACGGGTCCCGACGACCATATATGTCAATATGGACTGCAGGGTTCTTAAACTCGTCGACCAAAACGTCCTTAAACTAATATCGGACCGAAACGTCCCTAAACTAATATCGGACCGAAACGTCCTTAAACTAACGGTGGACCACTATGTCCTTAAACTGGTATTGGACCACCATGTCCCTAAACTGGCACAATAGAGCCCAAATGCTCTTTTGTCGGATCTAAACGATCCCGTTAAGTTGATCTTAGTCCCAAATTGGACTAACGTGTCCTTAACAAACGATTAAGTTGATCTTAGCCTCAAATATGGCTAACGTGTCCTCAAATCAAACCTTCAAACAAACTTTAGTCCCAAATTGGACTATAGATCTCTCAACCAACTTTGGTTCAAGGGTACATTTCTGAACTCCTCTGATATTTGTCGTTGTAATCCTTGAACGTCGTCAGAGAGGTGACGGGTCCTGACAACCACACATTAATACGGACTGTAGGGTCCTTAAACTCATGAACTTATGCGTCCTTAAACCAATATTCGCCCCCAAAATGGGAATGTTGGACCACTATGTCCCTAAACTGGAACAATAGAGCCCAAACGCTCTTTTGTCGAATCTAAACGATCCCGTTAAGTTGATCTTAGTCTCAAACTGGACTAACGTATCCTTAACGAACGTTTAAGTTGATCTTAGCCGCAACGCGACTAACGTATCCTTAAACTAAAAAACACCAAACCCAAATCTAAGTAAATACGGATTTGGACTAATCCACGTCCTACGGGCGACGGCATTACTCAGTCTCCGTATACAATCCACGGGAAACCACAAACAAAACAAACACACACGACACGAAGTGAAATTCTGGAGAAGGAGAAAGTGGCTACCGCGATGCGGTAGCGTAATTAACTGCAGGGGCTTGCGCCTGCAGGGAAGAGCGTCCCCATAATCAAAAACCTCTCAAGCGAGGGGGAATCTGACAAAGTCTGCTACATCGGCCGCATCTGTCTAAACCTTCGATACACGGTGCCATAAATCAACTTGGCATCTTCGGAAAGGTAGACGGATAAAACCAAATAGCATCTGCCCCGAATCTCAGGCACAGACGCCCTAACGTCTCGGCCGCCATTCGGAGGGGAACATTGACGGGTCCAGTAACCACACATTTCGTGAACTGTGGAGGAGAACGTCCCAAAGCAACCCCTAACCCCGTGAAATACGGATAAGGGCGACCGCACCCAACACTTGCGGGTCCTTACGACCCATAAGGAAGAAAACTCTCTTGTGAGATCCTTACGACTCCCAAGGGAAAACCCGCTTAAGAATCCTCACGATTCTTAAGAAGAACTCACACCTACGGGATCCCCTCGACCTGTAGAGAGAAAAACTCTTTATGAGACCCTCACGGCTCATAAAGCTAAAAAGTCTTAGGAGGCGGATCTTAACTCTGAATCCTAAGCCATCGCTACCCTGCAAGGAGGCCAAGATAAATTGCCCACAGAACAAGTTCAACCGAGAGAAACACGCCATTGAGAAAAAATATATGTCTTTATTCATGAAACAAAATAGGCACAAAGTACAATTCATGAAAGAACAAAAAATCCTCTTATTCAGGAGTATGTACAAAAAGAAAGGAAAAGATACAAGTCTTCAGGCCAGCGGGCGATTTAGTAATTTTGCTAGCTCGTCCTGCTTTTGCTGGGCCACGGCTTCATGATTCAGGATCGCCAGAAGACGGGCCTCCGCCTGAGCTTGCTGGGCCTGATATGAGGCAAGCCGGCCTTCGAGCTCCTTCTCGGTAGCTTTGTGGGCCTCAACTCTTTCGTGAGTAAAATCGGCGGCCTTGTCGATGGCCATTACCTCTTTGATAGACTCCTGAAGCACCCGCCAGAGTTCATACGCTTTGTTGGCCTTGGCAGTAAGATTAGCTTGAAGCTCGCTCAGCGCCTTAGAAGCCAGCTCCCTCTCCGAGAATTTGCGGCCGAGCCTCTTCTCGCATGAGGTCATGTTTGCCGTGCACCGTGCTATCAGCCCCCGCAACTCCGCCTTTGCAGCCACGGCCTTCGAGGAAAGGCGGGAACACTCAAGGGCATGCAAGCAAGCCTCCACCTGCCGACAGAACTCCACCCAGACTCGCACCACCTCTCCGCTATGGTAGGTGGCAAGAAAAGGAAGAGAACCGTTGGCTTCAGCGGCAAATGCTTCAGCTGTGGTTGCGCTGCCAGCGCGAAGCTCCTCGATCAAGGATGACAAGGAGACAAGGCTTAACTGGGCCAAGCGCTCTGAGGCTCGCAAAGCATAGGGACCGGGCGGTATAGCGATACGCGATTCCAGCACTATGGAGGCTGGCAGAGCCGTTCGGATTTGAAAAATGTCAGTAAAACTCTTAAGCAAAAGAACAAATGGGACTATATTGAAATGTCGCTTACCTACGGTCATGCAAGTGGGAGCTGAAGGTTCCCCTGGCCCTTCAACGACCTCCACCTCGTCATCGGCCTCCAAAACTGTAAGAGGCATCAATGTTATTTCGCAGAGTAGCGACAATGCCACAATAAAAAATGGTGAACGACGCTAACCTTGCTCAGAGGAAAGAACGATGCGCTAAGGAGAGATCGCCTGCGGAGCTGCCATCTCCAGCAGGCGATGAAATGATTGCCAGGGAGACAAATCAGCGATAGAAGCCGCCAGCCCGCGCAATTCTGAGAAAACAAAAGAGTTCAGACAACAGAAAGATTGCTAATTTAAAATATTGAAGGTTACCTTCAACACTCCTCCCATTCTGAGTCGGGGGGATGGCGGCTTCAACGGCCTCCGCAGTGATCTCCGGCTCCAGCAAAGGGAGAGTAGTCCCGGCTACCTCTCCTCCGGCCTCTGGGCCGCCCGCAGGAAGAGTCATTGGGGCGGCAACCCCTAAAGGAGCCTCTTCCAAAGGAACAAGCGCTCCGTGATCAGGGACCGCCACTGGAGGCTCTATGGCAAGAGGAACAGCCTCGTCAGCCCCTTCCACATCAAGTAAGACGACATCGGGAACGTCAACGGGCTTTAGCTTCAACAAGCCCGTAGGGACCTCCCCCATCGCCGAGGACTCTGCACAATCCGCACAAGAATAAGAATACATATATACGGGCATAAGCAATCTGAAAAATTGCAAAGAAGTATAAAAACATACCAATGAGCAGGGAAGCCCTCAATATGGCTTCTTCAAGCCGATGCTCCTTCTCAAGGAGGCGTGCTCGCCGGGGTTCGAGGGTGGATTCATGGTCGCCGGTCCATAAGGAGAGCGCGTCCACAGCATCCTCTGAAGATGCCTGTTTCAGCGCCCTTTCACCCCACTCCTCCAAAGGGCCAATGAACCACCGCCGGATCCATGAGGGGTCTTCATAGAAGATCACGGTAGGATAGGGCTTCTTTGGAACCCTTGCGTTCTGAGATTCGTCTTTAGAACGTCTTATGGCCTCAGCCATTTGTGCGGCTTCCTCGGCAGCCGAGCCCGGGAAGAGAAGACCAGCGTCCGATTCTTGCACGACCAATGGCTCATCTGGAAGTACGGGCTCAGACTCCGTTAAAGAATCAAGCAAGTTGGTGGCCACCCTCCTCTGCCTCTTAGATCCAGAACTGGCCGCCGAAGACGACCGTTTCTTTCCCCGTGGAGCCTTGGTGCGGCGGCGACCTACGTCGCCCTCAACACCCTCAACAACCTCGTCCTTGTCACCCCCACCTGGTACCACAACCGAGGATGACACCGCCATTGTCGATGCCGCAGGGGGCGGTACTGCCTCGGGTGGTGGCGCTGTTGCCGGAGCCCGTCTACCCCGCGACCGAGTACCCAAGGGCATACCAGCTGTTAGAGTAAGATCCACCCCGACTCCCCCGGAATAAGCGCGGTGCCGGTATCCCTCAGAGGAAAGCGGACCGAGGCGCGCGGTCACAGCATAGCTCCCATGGCCGGAACCTGAGCAGGGGCACCATGACCAAGAAGCACCCTTCTTTCCTCAAGAATAATTGGGTTGACTCGATGGAGATACCAACCCGTGAACGATCCCACGCATCGGGGCATGTACTCAGCTTCAGGGACCATGAAGTGGGAGCCGGTGTTCAACCTCACGAAATGATAAGCGGCATCGCGAACGGCATTAAGTGAAGGGACGGCGCAACTATGAAAGCCTCGAAGGGAAAGCCCTGGTCGTATCCAAGCTGTCGGGCGAAGTGATGCGGGTTGTACCGCATGAAAAGAGCTGCACTGTCCTGGCGAAATACCAAATAGCCTGGTCTAATTGCATACAAGTGCGCGGCCTCCCGAGGCCTCAAAGAAGGTATGTTGTCTTTTGACCGGTCTCAGAGTTGTTGAACTGGACCTGAGGGAGAAGATAAGACCCGATCATTAAAAACCAGCCCGCCAGCAGTAGCATAATGAGAAATCAACGCCCGAATAGCCCCGAATTGAGTCGGGTCAGCGGCAGAAGCATCCACCAATCTCATAAGTCGGGGGAAGGGGTAGGCGTCGTAAAATGCGGGCCTCTGATGCATAGCGAAAGCCCCCAACACGTGCATTTCAATCCAAGACGTGAAGTAATGAAGCGAAAAGTTTACTACATCCACGCCAGGAGTAGAGGTATTAGCTGCAGTGCCCAACCCGTGATAAAGATGCGCCAACGCCGGGATGCCGATGGCCAACCGCGTCCCCTCAGCGATACAATAAGCCGGGTAGATAACCGAGGTTCTCATAAAGCGGCGATGCATGGGGATGACAAACCAATTGAGCCAGACACTGACAAACCCCACGAAGAACGTCTCCTCATCCATGCCGGCAGCTGCAATGGATTCAAAAGACATCGGCGACATAATGGGGATGTAATACTGTGGTAGATCCGATTCAGTGGTCGGCAGCTTCTTCGGACCAAACCCAAAGGGGTCCTTGATGTTTGCGAACTTCGGAGCCGTCTTCGACAGGACATCCTCGCGAAGGAAGCAGGCAATGAAGCTCTTACAAGTAACGCCCTGCTCCTCAGACTCGGTGAACAATCGGTCGAAGATACCTAACGCATTGATCAAGCTGGGACGCTTGTGGCGGACGACATTCTCAGCAGACAAGCCGTCAACCGGTGCAGGCTCGGGCTTAAAGACGTACTCGTCAGGAGGCAGCAACTCCTCATACAGTGTACCCCTGATTGGAAATCCCGAGATTTCATAAAACTCTGCCAATGAGATCGAAACCTCTCTGTCCCCCAGGAGAAAAGTGTTGGTGGGGAGATTCCATTGATTCAAGAATGCCTTAACCCACCAGACATGCGGGGACTGATAATGGAAGAGCGACGCATATATCGCCTGGTAGAGTCCGACCTTCTGCAGCCGCGCACGATGGGTGGCAAGGATATAGCGAGCCCAGAGGAGGTAGCCCATGGGGTGTCGAGGAGTGAGCCCTATCTTATAAATCTGTCCCCATGGGTGGGCCTCACCTTGACAAATGCGTCGTCCCAAGATATCTATAGCAGGGATTGGGTGGTTCGGGATACCGGTTGTTGAAGGCTCGAGCCGTCCCGTTGGAGTCCAATTTGGCATTTCCACAGCGAAAACCGTCCTCGGAGGGTCCATCGGCAAGAACGGGAAAGTAGGCTCTGTCGGCATTTCGCAGAGGAAACTCCGGCGACCTCGGATGATATGACTATACCAAGTTCCCCATAGAAGTAAGCTGGTGAAGTTCGGGTCATGAGCCCGGATCATCGCCATCGCCTCCTCGTCGGATGGTGATTGAGGAAAAGCGGCCTCCGAACGAGTGAAGGGAAAGCACGGAACAGAAGCCATCACACCTAAAATCAAATAAGGGAAATCGTCAAAAGCGAAGCCTATGCTCATATATATATATGAGCATAACTATATATATATATGAAGACAGTTGAAGAAAGCGATATCAGACTCTTTTTATGGGGCAATTGGCTACAAAACACATGGGCCCCACAGAATCAGGTTGACGGCTCGTTAATAGTGAGGCCAAGCAATCATAATAAGACAAAGGGGATATCCTCATTAAATAGGCAGTGGGTTTCAAGTGGCCCTACACATCCCCCTAAAGGACAAATCTACCTTGGACTCTACAACAAATCAAACAAGATCAAGGGAATTAAATTCCCACAGAAGACATCATTGCAAGCTTCTTCTTCATTGATTACAGAAGGACAACCTAGGGTAAGAAAACCCTAAGAAGCCTCCATGGGAAGAACTGAGTTCTTCATGGGAATTAAATTCCTTATTAAGAGAAGGGAATTAAATTCCCAGAAACAATTTCGTTAAACGGAATTAAATTCCTTGGAAAGAGCAACGGATCTCATCATCCCCCTAAAGATCAAATGAGCTCTGAGAGACCTACTGATTCAAAGATTAAGTTGTTTTCTATTTTGTTTGTTGATGAATTTGAAGAAAATGGGTTCATATTAAAAGGGGTGAAATCCTTGCTATGGATTCAAAATCCAGAAGGGCATGAAAGTTCATCGATCGTTCAACATCATTACCTGAAGAAAAGAGTTCTTCTTGAACAGAGTTAAACTCTGAAAATTTTTCAAGGCAGAGAACTAAGCTCTGGAAACGAGAATTAAATTCTCAAGGAAAAAGTTGCAAGGAAGAAGACAAGTAAGAGTGGAGGTGCTTCTAAAGAGACCCCTATATTTATAGAATGTGATAAAAACGTTTCATCTACCGTACTCCCACAGCAGATCTGACGGTCACAAAAGTGACAGCGTTGTACTCACGTGCAGACACGTGAGAACAACGCTGTGGGGGCATTTGTTCCCTAATTAAAAATCAGGAGAAACCTCAGAGGAGGCATCACGTGCTCACACGTGACCAGTTGTCACGTGTTGGCACGTGACGCTTAAAGCAGCGGCAAAAAGTACATTCATTCCCTGATTAAAATCAAGAAAAAGCTCCAGAAGAGGCATCACGTGCTCACACATGACCAGTGGTCACGTGCTGGCACGTGATGGTTAAGCAGCGGCCAGAGAACAGAGCGCAGAAGGAGAGAAGCCCATTCCAGAGGTCACGTGTCTACACGTGACCAGGGGTCACGTGCCTATACGTGACCAGGGGTCACGTGGCCATACGTGACCGGCTTTAAGAGCCTTATTCTTTAACAGAATTAAAATTCTGAGGATGAATCATTCAAATCTTTCCAAAATGGAGAAAGATTATTTGAAACCGTTGGATTAAAAATCTAAAGGTGATTAAACATCACCAATTTATGGAAAAATCTTGGACTTGGAAAGATTTTCCCTCTAAATCTAATCGAAATAACAAAGAGATATCTTTGGATTTAAAATCCAATGGCGAATAAAATTCACCTAATAATCTAAAGGCCCAGATTAATGATGAAGATAAATCAAATCTCCCAATGAATAAATCAAATCTCTCAATGAGAGATTTACTAAGCAGATTGATTCTTTTCCTTCTCCTATAAATAGAGGCCAAGAAAAGAAGAGAGGGACCTCTACTTCTGGACTTTTTTTGAGACCTTTGGACCTTTTCTTTTGATACACACAGAGAGAGATATAGAGCCTTTGATTCTCTGCAAAAGGAAAACCCTAGGTAAGAGAAAGAAAGGGAGGCTTAAAAAGAGAATTTAATTCTCAAAAGAGTTTAACTCTTATATAAAGAAAAGAACTTAGTTCTTTCTCTGATGGAGGATCTGTAAAGTACACATCTCCCCATGAATTGAGAATTTAATTCTCATTGGGTTGAGATCCTGCCATGCAGATCTAAAACACAGAGGATGAACTGAGTTTTGAGAATTTAATTCTCACAAAATGATAGGAATTCAATTTCTTCGAGATAAAATTAGGGTTTAACCCTATGTTATGGGAATTTAATTCCTCCAAAATAAACAGAACTAGGGTTTAACCCTAATTGAGAACACAATTCCCTCAAACTCACAGGAATTTAATTCCCTTAAGAAAAGAAATTAGGGTTTAACCCTATTAAGAATATAATTCTTCAGAAGAAAGCAAGAATTTAATTCCTCTAAAGTTTTTCGCTAGGGTTTAACCCTATTAATTCTTAAAAGATGAACAGATCTTTAAAACATGCAGAGTCATGTGCTACCACGTGACCTCTGCAATGATCCATAGAAAGAACTCTGAAGTAAACACCTCACGTGTTACCACGTGACTCCTGCGAAGATCCATAAAAGAGAACTGTGAGGCAATGCCTCACGTGCCCCACGTGATCTCTAAAGCACACAAAAGAAAAAGAAACAGAAAAGAGCTCTAAGGCACCCTCACGTGTCGACACGTGACCCCTAATGAACATTCTAACAGATCAAAGCGCAGGCCCCCATCACGTGCCCACACGTGATGGCTTTCAGAATTAAAAGTGTTAAACATTTATCTTTAGAACAAAATAAAGGGAAGCAGGGCGCTCTCACGTGTTACCACGTGACCCCTCTTGCCTCAGTGTTTAACACTAAATTTGAATCTCTATTTCCAGTGTTTAACACTGATTTTCCTAGTGTTTAACACTAATTTGAAAACTCTGTTCCCAGTGTTCAACACCGATTATCTTTTAGTGTTTAACACTAACTTGTCAATCTTATTCCCAGTGTTCAACACTGCTGGTCTCTAGTGTTTAACACTAGCTTTAGCCCAATTGGCTAAGTTTCTAGAGGCAAAGCCTCTCTTTTAATGAACCAACATAGGGCCAATATCCCAAACATGATTGGACTTATCCCAAGCTGTCCATAAGTCTTCAATTCAAACTTAACTGGGCCAATGGGCTCATAATATAATGATTGATCTTAGTTTCCAAATTGGACTACAGATCACTTAATCTACCTTGGTTCAAGGGTACATCTCTTCACTCCTTTGATACTTGTCGTTGTAATTCCTCAACGTCTTCAAAGAGGTGACGGGTCCCGATGACCACACATTGATACGGACCGTGGGGTCCTTAAACTCATGGACTATGAGGTCCTTAACCTTGACCGGAATGTCTTAAAACTAACAACGGACTATGACGTCCTTAACCTTGACCGTGATGTCTTAAAACTAACATCGGACTGTGGAGTCCTTAAATCCACGGACTACGACGTCCTTAACCTTGACCGCAATGTCTTAAAACTAACATTGGACCGCAATGTCCTTAAACTACCTATTGACCGCAATGTCACTAAACTAAACAACATGGCTCCCTTAAATTGCTCTCTTGTTGGATCTAAACGATCCTGTTAAGTCGATCTTAGTCTAAAACTAGACTAACGTATCCTTAACCAACGTTTAAGTCGATCTTAGTCTCAAATGAGGTTAACGTATCCTTAAACACAACCCCCAAACCCAAATCTAAGAAAGATACGGATTTGGACTAGTCCACGCCCTACAGGCGACGACATAACTCAGTCTCCGTATACAATCCACGGGCAACCAAACACAAATCGAACACACACGACACGAAGTGACCATCTGGAGAAGGAGAAAGTTGTTACCGCAATGCGGTAGCGTAATTAACTGCAGGGGCTTGCGCCTGCAGGGAAGAGCGTCCCCACAATCAAAAACCCCTCAAGCGAGGGGGAATCTGACGAAGTCTGCTACATCGGACACATCCGTTTAAACCTTCGATACATGGTGCCATAAATCAACTTGGCATCTTCGGAGAGGTAGACGGATAGCACCTATTAGCATCTGCCCCGAATTTCAGGCAAGACGTCCGTCGCGCCGTCCTTCGGAGGGGAACAATGACTGCTGTTCATCTTCTTTAGTCTTCTTCCTTCTCTGAGAATTTAATTCTCTTTCCAGAGCTTAGATCTCTATCCAAAGAAACTTCCCCCAGAGTTAAAACTCTATCAGAAATTGGTAAGAATCATGCTCATGATTTAACTCCTGGAGAAATCTTTGTTGGAATCTCTTCCTGTTCTAGGGGTTTTAACCCATTAACAGAGCTTTGCTCTTTTTTTGTAATGGTCTCTTAGAGATCTAAAACTTTTACTTGAGTAGATCGTAGATCTTAAAGATCTTTAGGGTTTTACCCTGTTATTAACTGTGATTTTATTTGGCATTTAATTCCGTTTCTCGAGCGGAGTTCTGTAATGTTATCCCATTATTTTACAGAGCTTGACTCTGAAAAATTTCTTTTAAAGAAATTCTTTTGCGAATTTTATTGCCTTTCTTGTTTTCCTTGCAGATTCGAAATCTGTTTGCAGGACACATTTCTCGAGGGAGTTGGACTCCATAATATTTTCTCATTAAATAAGAATCCTTTTGGATTCTTTCAATGAGTGACTGTCCCATCATTGATGGGGTGTTACCTTGATTTTGTGGGGTCTCCTGTCCCTTTCTCTTAGAACCGCGGTGCAGTACAATTTTTAGGTGTAAAAGAATGTTAAAGTCTTGAATATCGTGTCGATGCTTAACCTCTCCCTTTTTGTGCAGGTACTATGGCTTTCGATTCCTCCTTTCCCTTCGTTCGCTCGGAGAGTGCTTTCGCCGACGCACCTACAGATCGGGAGGTCTTCACACTTATTCGGGACCATGACCTAGAGCAAAAGTCTCTTCATTTATGGGGGTCATGGTACAATTAAATTATTCGGGGTCGGTATAGTTTTACTTGCGCAGCGCCTTCGGAATCGATCCCGGCGATCCATTACGCCGATCCGCCGCCAGTGACCTACGTAGTAGAAGAGGTCAACTGGATCTCAGAAGGTCGTCTTCAGCCTTCCATTGCCTCAATACCAGTGCAGCCGCCGATGGCCTTGGACATTTTAGGACGACGCATATGCCAAGGAGAGTCGCGTCCTTGGGGGTAAGTTTACATGATAGGAATGACTCCCCGTCATTCGGCTGGCTATCTACAGTGGGCCCGATATATCATGTCGGCCCGGAAATCGCTGTTATTAAAGACTGGGTTGTATCCCGCGATCTACGCGTCCCTCTTTCACTACCATGCTCCTCATGTGTGGTGGATCAAATATTTTTTGGAATAATGGAACGTCCCGACCCACACCTTTCCTTTATCAGATCGGTAGGTTTCGATTTCATTGGAGGAGTTTGTGGAGATCTCCGGCTTACCTGTCAGAGGGGAGCATTATGAGGAGCTACTTCCCCCCGACGAGTATATCGTCGCCACCAAGTCAGTGGCAATGGGCCTTACTCCGAAGAATGCCGTTCAACATCAGTTCCCGAGCTTGATCAAGGTGTTGAACATGTACGAGAGTTTATTCCTGGAGTCTGGTGGGCACGAAGTTAGCTTCGCAGATTTCATCGCCCGCTTTCTTCATCCAGAGGCTCTGTTTAAACAAGCTGCGAAGTTTGCTAAACTCGACGATCCGTTCGGATTTTGTTTGGACAACTTACTGACTGCGGAGGTGAATTTAAAGAAATTTTTTATTCTAGATACTTCAGTCGTCCCCTTCACAGAGATTGCCGCCCCGGACGTTGACGAAGAGACGTTCTTTATAGGGTTTATCGGCTTGTGGTTGAGCTGGTTTGCGCTTCCGACTCACCCCTACTACATGAGACCATCTGTTTTTTATCCGGCTCATCGTATCACCATGGGGATGCGCGTGGCTGTTAGGGTCATGGGATTAGCTCATTTATATCATGGGCTGAGCTTAGCAGCCAACACCACTTAGCCAGGTTTGAAGCCCGTCAATCTCCCGTTGCATTATTTCACCTCATGGATTAAGGTGCATGTACTAGATTCCTTTGGTGTGCATAAACGACCCAAATTTTACGAAGGATACAATTTTCCTCGGGTCATGCACTTAGTCGACGCTTCTTCACCCGACCCGACATAACGGGAGGCTCGGCGACTGCTTCTTCGCCCACGCATGGTCGGGGATAGCATGACCTTCGTCGACAAAGTCCTGACTATTGGCAAAGAACCTTTAACAGCGGTCCATCCATTGCACGATGTTTTAAAGGACGGGGCTTCTGTGTTGAGGGCTCGGGAGGTTATCACCTGTATTCTATCAGGCCGGGTTTTCTAGTATTTAGACAGCATGCTTCGGTGCTATTTATGAGGTATAACCCGCATCGCTTCGCTAAACAGTTGGGTTACAACCAAGACGTTCCTCTCGAGGCATTCATCGTGGACCCCATCACTACCAAGGAAGGTATTCATAACGCGACGCATCACTTCATGCGTCTAAATACGGGGTCCCACTTCCTTGTCAGTGAGCCGGGTTATACTTCAAGGGCATCGAATGCTTACGTTGCTTGGTATCAACATGCAACGGGTGCTATCATTAGGGAGGAGAGGCGGTTGCTGCTCGACCATAAGAATATCGTTCTTGCTAGTAATCCGGCGGTCCCGCTGAAGCGGAGGATAATCGTTCGTCTTTCCTTAAGAGAGATCGCTACGGCTGTAGTTCCACGAGCTTTTCCTGATAAGATTCGGCCGGATATTCCTGCGACCGTGGTAGCCATGGCGTCCCCAGAGTCGGGTGTTGGTTCAGAGATTGGGACTCGCCGCCCGAAGAGACCTGTCAAGAGAAAACTTTTATCATTGGGTGTTGGTGCCAGCTCGCAGAAGAGAAAGAAATCCTTATTTTCTGCTGACGTCGTATTTGGCCAGGAGCCCCATGCTCCCTATAGTGAGGGCTTGTGTGAGTATGGAACTAATGTCGGTCTATT
Source organism: Agapanthus africanus (assembly GCA_030015575.1). Classification (NCBI taxonomy): domain Eukaryota; kingdom Viridiplantae; phylum Streptophyta; class Magnoliopsida; order Asparagales; family Amaryllidaceae; genus Agapanthus; species Agapanthus africanus. Next base: position 520,145,130 of record CM057343.1, read on the forward strand.
TGATGCGCTTGTGACTGATACCGATCTTCAGGCCGCCATTGAAGCGTCGAAACGACTGGCCCGTGAACAGGCGGCGTTAGCCTCTATTGCGGAGTCCGGTATACTTTATTTATACTCTCCTGTATATATCCCCTCCTTTTTTTTGAATTTATTATGTTTTACTAACGCTCTCTTACTTAATAGGTATTTCTACTGAAGAGGCTCTCTCGGCTTCCCTCAAGACGTTTGAGGAGGAGGAAAGGCTCCATGCCTCCTTGGGCCTTGGTATGCTTCACTTCACTACACCTTTATATTTTTAGTTCCTTTTATTTATGATCTGACCCTTTCCTTTATCCTATTACAAGAACCACCACAACCCAGGTTGTTCCGAATGTAATGCCAGCCCTGGGTGGTGATGTAGAAAAGCCTTCAGAGACAACGGTTAGGCTGAGGCCCTCCCAAGGCCACCGCAAGAGATGTTGCTGAAGCTGCCTATGATGGATGCCACAGCGGATCCGGAGGCCGAGCTCGGGTTGGATGACGACATCCCCCTGTCAGAAGTTTTAAGGAGGTCGGTTCATACAGCCCAGGCTGAAAGGAAGCACAGAAAGCATGCTGCGAGGGAACGTCAGGCTGTCTTGGCTGCGGGCACTGGTTCGACTGAAGTTCGACCTTTTGTCATTCCTATGGTGGGTGTCCCTTCTGACTTCTCTATTGCTCATAGGCGAGTTGCGCGTGCGGTTCGGGAAGAGGCCGAGCGGTTGCTTCAAGGTATAACAACTTGCAGTACTTTATTCTTAGTATCCGTTTTTCCTCGAATCATGACACATTTTTTTTTTGTTTTAAAGCAGGGCCAAGCTCTGGTGATGGCCTGGCAGGTGAAGTGCCGGCGACTAAAGAGCCTGAAGTGGCCAATCTTTCTCTGAAATCTGAGACCGCTCCAATTGTCTCCTCTTCTCCCTGTGGATCCTTGATATTGGCAGGGGATGCCAGCATTAAAACTGCCTTTATCGAATCAGGGGATGAAGATGGGGGTGCTGAATTCACTTTCCCAGTGGCAACCGAGGAAGCCGTCACAACTGGTGACACTTCGGGCACTGTCTCAGTTTCTGCTCTGTCAGGTACTCCTTGAGTTATTATCTTTGAGTTTTTAATCCCACTAGGCATATAATGATATCTCCTTTATCCTGAGTATAGGTGCAGTAGACCCTAATGCTGTATTGACTGAAGAATTGCCGCCGGTCATTGCTCTGACTACTACGGTTCCACTCCTTTCTTCTGTGTCTTTCCGAACTCTGGAAGGTGATGATTTCTCATTTCTTTGCTTTAGTATACATACTATTTTCCTGTATTGACCATATATTGTTGCAATCCAGCAGGAGTTCTCTTTGATCGCTTACACCAGGTGTTAAGCCCGCATTTTTCCTTCCAGTCGGAATTCGTTCCTCCTTCCGGCATGGGTTAGTATACTCCTTGCTTGGTGTTTCTTCTTTTCATTCTGTTGCTAAGCTTTCCTCATGTTGACCACAGTACCACGGCTCGAGGGAGGAAGTGAAGAGATAGCCGAGTCTCTTGTGCTCCCTGTCGTGCTACCTTCAATAGATGGTATGATAGATCTCGTCCATCAGCCGTCTTCTTTATTATTATTTTTAAATCAAAATATGACCCTCATTCGTGCGTGATTTATTTTGCAGCCACTACACCGGCTTCGGTTCCTTTTGAGTCTCGCATTCCCATGCCTACAGGGCTTTTTGCTAAGCGTCAATCTTCCAGGGGTAGACAACTAGCAAGCGGATGTTACGCGAATTTATCGAAGATCTTGATGCCGAGGCTCTCACCTTTGCTGCGGAGTTCGACGACAAAGTCAATCCTATGTTGGCAACGCTTGTGAACTTCCACAGCGAAGATTTTGTCGGATTTTGGGTCGACTTTGTAAGAGGATCGAGATTTGTCTGCATGAGATCGAGCTCAAGCGTATCGCTCCTGATGTATTGACCTTGAAGGCGCAGCGGGTCGCATGGATTAAGCAAAGTGCCAATTTCATTCAACATTTTGAACAGAAGTTGACCTTGAAGCGGAAAGAGCATGAGACGGCTTCTGGAAAATCCATCAAATTGTGCGCCTAGCTTGAAGCGAATGCCACGCAGCTGTAAGTGTCACGACCCAAAATTTAGCACGTGACCGGCACTTAAATCACGCAACGTCCAAAGGCGTAACGTAATTCAAGTATGCCGAAACCCAGAAAATCTAAATCTTTTTACGGAAAATAGTGGGGGTGCAGTTTTCAAATAAAGGTATAAAGAAATAAAGTTTATCTATAAATGCATAACTAATGATATAAGAAAACGCAAGTAGAGTGTACTAAAGTTGAGAACATTGTTCGTCTTTAAAAATTTAGGCAGCACCTCCCTTGTATATTTTGAACCGAAACCACATATACATGACAATAATAAAAGCATCCCCAAGTAGGAGCTAGCTCTTCGCAAAATGGCAGAATCACAACCACACAAGCAATGTATATGACGCCCAACGGCGAAGATCAACCCATAAGGAATAATAAGAATAAAGCAAGACATTAAATCCACACTGTTCCAACCAAAATTTTGGCTCAAAATCCGCTCCCTCATAAAATAATAACAATAAAATAAAAAAATAATAAAGGGAAAAAACTCCACATGCAAAAATGTAACAAATGCCTCAAAGCCAAGAGTTAAAACATTCTGAAGCAACGCTTCAGAAGCAGCGCACCACGTGCAAAGTACGTGTGCGTTGCGCTTTAAGCAGCGCACCACGTGCAAAGTACGGGTGCGCTAGCGCTAAGTGCGCTGCCCTCTAAGTAGCGTACCATGTGCAAAGCACGGGTACGCTAGCGCTGGAACTAAAAGCTCCCCACCGTCAGATCAAAGATCCAATAATAATGATAAATTATTAATTAATCAGAATTAAATTCTGTTAAGAAAAGATTCCTCAAAATCTTTCCAAACAACAAGATTGTGCTCTGTAAATCAGAGCACCGTTGGATCAATGATCCAATGGTGATTAAAAATCACCAAAATACAGAATAAATTCTGTATGAAAAGATTTCCCAATCTTGTTAAAAACAAGAAGATTGCCTTCTGTAAATCAGAAGCTCTTGGATCAAAGATCCAATCGTAGGGAATCCCCAAATCAATTGAAGAGAAGATCTCATTAACAGATTGAACAAATTAGCTCACCCTATATAAAGGCCTCAAGACTTCAAGTCTCATATACAAAAACATAGACAGAAAAAAGAGAGGAACCCCCCATAAGCTTTGAGAGATCTCAGAAAGAAGAGCCAAACTCTCAGAGAAAGAAGATTTTCTTCAAGGTAAAAAATGATGAACAGAGAGATGAAATCATCTCATAATTAAAAAGAAGAACTTACTTCTTTTTCTAAGATCATAGATCTACAAGACCAAGATTTTTCACAAAGAGATCAAAGGATCTCATCATAAAATAAATAGAAGAACATAATTCTTCTCATAGATCATAGATCTACATGACGAAAGTCTTTTATACAAAGAGATCATGAACATCTCATTATAAAGGGGGGGGGGAGAGAATAATTCAATTATCTTAAGGATCATAGATCCATAAAGGCAAAGCCTTTCATCAACATAAGAGATTGAAACATCTCCTAGAAAGTAAAAACTTTGTTCTTAAAACCTTGAGACAAAGTCTCTTATAAAATGAGAATTTAATTCTCAGTGCGCAAACCGATCTAAGTTGCATAAAAGAAGAGCCTCAGCGCTCAACATCTAGCGCAAAGCGCTGCAGAGCCTTGGCGCTCTTAATTTTGCAGAGCCTTAGCGCACCAAACATAGCACACTGCGCTCATTATCTGGCACTCAGCGCCAAGCGCGTCACATCCTCCTCATGTGTGCGCTACTTAAAAGAAACATCTCAGCGCTCCTGATCTGGCGCTCAGCGCCGAGTGCACCACGTGCTCCTCACGTGTGAGCCACTGAACTAATAGCGCTTTACGCTCATAAATCAGCACAATGCGCTCATAGACTGGCGCTCAGCGCCAAGCGTACCACGTGTCCTTCATGTGTGCGCTATTCGGCAGAAGCGCACTGCGCTTTTTGACTGGCGCAAAGCGCCAAGCGAACCATGTGCTGCGCTGATAGAACATAAATTGTTCTTTAATAAGCCCAGAGCTATGATGAATGCTCAGCATTCAATAAAAGACAAAAATATTGTCAGAATTCAAATCAATGCTCAGCATTGTTAAAAGGGCCAAGCCCAAATAAATGCTCAACAGCCCAAAATAAATGTTAAACATTTTAACTTGATTGGACTTAGCCCAAGATTGGCCATAAGTCCTCAATTCAGATTAACTGAGCCCATGTGCTCACAAATTAATTGATCTTAGTCCCAAATCGGACTACAGATCTCCCAACCCACATCGGTTCAAGGGTACATCTCTTCATTCCTCTGATATGTGTCGTTGTAATTCTTCAACGTCTTTAAAGAGGTGATGGGTCCCGACAACCAGCAAATCTTACAGAACATGATATCTTTAAACTGGACTGTGTGGTCCTTAAACTCATGGACCGTGATGTCCTTAACCTTATGGACCGTGATGTCCCTAAACTAAACCCTACAGACTATGATGTCTCTAAACTGGACTGTGAGGTCCTTAAGCTCATGGACTATGATGTCCTTAACCTTTACAGACTATGATGTCTCTAAACTGGACTGTGAGGTCCTTAAACTCATGGACTATGATGTCCTTAACCTTATGGACCGTGATGTCCCTAAACTAAAACCTACAGACTATGATGTCTCTAAACTGGACTGTGAGGTCCTTAAGCTCATGGACTATGATGTCCTTAACCTTTACAGACTATGATGCCTTTAAACTAGACCGAGATGTCCTTAAACTAATATTGGACCGTAATGTCCTTAAACTAACAATGGACCGCAATATCCCTAAACTAGAACAATAGAGCCCAAATGCTCTTTTGTTGGATCTAAATGATCCTATTAAGTAGATATTAGTCTAAAAGTAGACTAACGTATCCTTAACAAACGTTTAAGTTGATCTTAGTCTCAAATGAGATTAACGATCCTTAAACCCAACCCAAACCCAAATATAAGAACATACGGATTTGGATTAATCCACGCCCTACGGACGACAACATAAATTAGTCTCCGTATACAATCCACAGGCAACCAAAAATAAAACAAGCACACACACGACACGAAGTGACTATCTGGAGAAGGAGAAAGTGGTTACCGCGATGCGGTAGTGTAATTAATTGCAGGGGCTTGCGACTGCAGGGAAGAGCGTCCCCACAATAAAACCCCCCTCAACGAGGGGTAATCTGACGAAGTCTGCTACAGTGGCCGCACCCATTTAAACCTTTGATACATGGTGTCATAAATCAACTTGGCATCTTCGGAGAGGTAGACGGATAGCACTAAATAGCATCTGCCCCCAAAATCAGGCCGGATGTCCCAACGTCCCAGTCGCGTCTTTCGGCGGAGAACAGATTCTGGCACGCCCGGTGGGACCTTTTTCTCTTTCCACTCCACACTTCGTGTGTCGTGTTTTTCCCGTGATCAGATAATCGCGGTGTGTATGTTTGTGTTTGCCCTTAGGGGAGTGGATACTGAAGTCGGCGCTTAGTCTCTATGAAGAATGGCGTTTGTTCCCACCTTAGCAACACAGGCTCTGTCATATCTGGTGGAGTCAAGTACGGGCCACTTGCAGGCTCAAATATCTGCAATCCGGCTCTTTAAGAAATCAACGGGCTTCTCTTTGGGTCGATGCTCCCACCTCCCACCCTCGGTTCCTCAACGCCGATGGAGGAAGCCCAGAGGATGTCTGTCGTCCACAGGCGGGCTCCCAAGCAGCAGCTTTGCCGACGGAATCAGTCCTTAAACAACTGGCTCCTGCCGAAGACCAAGGTCGACGCGGGGGGCAGAATATTCAAGCTCTTAAAGGAAAAAGGGGGCAGGCTCAGCAAAACCCTTAAGCTAATCAAATCCCAGCCGTAAGAAACGGTCGACGTCGATATCGGCATCGTACAAAATGAGCTGGGGGCAGTTCTCCGTATGGTCCCGTTTCAACCCCAGTGGTGAATGTTGTTGTTCCAACTGGAAACAGCTTCAAACTGTTGCGAAGGGTCAGACAAAATTCTCTTACTGCAATACTAAAAAAGTCTTCGCAGCCCATGGAGATCCCACGAGAGCAGAAACGAGTTTGCTCCCTGAGACAACTTTCCTCATCTATATATAAGGTGTGGAAGCAGGTAAAGAGGAATCACCCCAAGACGGATCCTGATACAGCGGTTCCTCTCAAATCCAAAGCGTCTTTTCACAAAAAAGAGAGGCCTAATAAACCTCAAGTGCCCGAAGTGAACTCCAAAGGCCAAGACTCCAAACACCCCAAGCCCGGGGCATGGTAGTTCACATAGTCTATGTGTTGAATTCCAAAGACGAAGTTCGTGTTTATACTAGTCATCGACCTCAAACTCGGTCCGTGACAAAAGTTCAACTGCAACGTGAAAAGCTACAGGAGATGCTCGCTCAGGCGTCAGCAAACGCTAATCCAACACCTAAAGAAAATCGACTTGGGAACGGCAAACGACCCATGGCCGACGTTCGTCAGTGAGTTACCCACGGCCGACGTTCGTCAGTGAGCTGTTGTCTAAAGAAAAGGTGGCTACGCTCAAAGAAGTGCTCATGCAGTATAAACACTGCTTTGCATGGAACTATTCCGAGATGCCAGGATTAGATCCAGAAATAGCCGTCCAAAATTGGCGATTTCTCCGGACATTAAGCCAATCAAACAAGCGCCAAGAAGAATGCGGCTTGAACTTGAAATGAGTATCAATTCTGAAGTCAAAAAGCTAATCGTCACCGGTTTCATCCAAGAAGTTCAGTACCTTGACTGGATTGCCAACATTGTCCCAGTGATGAAGAAAAATGGGACGGTGCGCATCTGCGTAGACTTTCGGGATCTCAACAAAGAATGTCCTAAGGATGACTTTCCCGTACCGGTCACCGAGCTGATGATAGACAACACGTCCACTCACGAGGTCTTCTCCTTCATGGACGGCTCATCAGGGTATAATAAAAAAAAATGCATCCCGAAGACCAGAAGCATACCGTTTTTCGGACTCCGCTAGACATATTCTGCTACAAAGTGATGCCTTTCGATCTGAAGAACGCCGGCGCCACCTATCAGAGGGCCATGACGAAGATTTTTGATGACCTTATACACGAAATTATTGAATGTTATATCGACGACCTCGTGGTAAAAAGCAAATCGCACGAAGAGCATTGGGAGCATCTAAAAGTAGTGTTCCAACGCCTTTAGAAATACAATCTGAAGATGAACCCTCTCAAATGCGCATTCGGAGTCTCCTCAGGTAAATTCTAGGATTCATTGTATGACATCGAGGCATCGAAATCGACTAGTCAAAGATTAAGGCGATTATGGAAATGCCCTCCCCACGAACTCTAAAACAACTGCGGTCTCTCCAAGGAAAGCTCGCATATATCCGACGGTTCATAGCTAACCTCTCCGGCAAGTGTTGCCCCTACAGTCACTTGATGAAGAAGGGAACCCCGTTCGTTTGGAATCGCAAATGCCAAAGTGCATTGGATGAAATCAAGCAATACCAACAGAATCCTCCGGTGCCGACCGCTCCAGTCAAGGGAAAGCCCCTCATTCTGTATACAACTACCCTTTAAAGTTTCTTAGGCGCACTATGGGCACAAGAGAATGACCAAGGGAAAGCGAAAGCAACCTTCAACGCCAATACTCAACAATAGCCGAGCAACTTAAAGCCGGTTGTTCTCCAAAATAACGTGCGTCCATGCCCATCCCTCGAGGAGAGACTGGGATGCCCTTACTCATTTCCCCGGGATAAAACGAGGAGACTGTTCGAGCTGGTAGTACGCAACAGACTCATCAATCTGCCAGATCCAAAATGTCCGTTGCAGCCAGGCGATATTAACAATCCTAATTACTGCCCTTACCACCAAGTAGTAAGCCATCCAATCGAAGATTGTTTCGTCTTCAAAGGCTGGGTTGAGGACCAATACCAACTGGGCAAATTCGCGCTGTCTGAAAACTGGAAGATGAACCCGCCACAACCACATGATCCGAAAAAGATAGACATGCCAGGGGCATCGTGCTCATTCATAGAGAAATCCCCATGGACCGAAAAGTCCGTAAACTAGAAATTTGCCTCGAATACGGCGACCCTGGACCGAAACGTCCTTAAACTAATGATGGACCGTGATGTCCCTAAACTAAACCCTATAGACTATGATGTCTCTAAACTAGACTGTGAGGTCCTTAAGCTCATGGACTATGATGTCCTTAACCTTTACAGACTATGATGTCTCTAAATTGGACTGTGAGGTCCTTAAACTCATGGACTATGATGTCCTTAACCTTATGGACCGTGATGTGCCTAAACTAAAACCTACAGACTATAATGTCTCTAAACTGGACTGTGAGGTCCTTAAGCTCATGGACTATGATGCCCTTAACCTTTACAGTCTATGATGTCTTTAAACTAGACCGAGATGTCCTTAAACTAATATTGGACCGTAATGTCCTTAAACTAACAATGGACCGCAATATCCCTAAACTAAAACAATAGAGCCCAAATGCTCTTTTGTTGGATCTAAATGATCCTATTAAGTAGATCTTAGTCTAAAATTAGACTAACGTATCCTTAACAAACGTTTAAGTTGATCTTAGTCTCAAATGAGATTAACGATCCTTATACCCAACCCAAACCCAAATCTAAGAACATACGGATTTGGACTAATCCACGCCCTACGGGTGACAACATAAATTAGTCTCTGTATACAATCCACGAGCAACCAAAAACAAAACAAGCACACACGACACGAAGTGACTATCTGGAGAAGGAGAAAGTGGTTACAGTGATGCGGTAGCGTAATTAACTGCAGGGGCTTGCGCTTGCAGGGAAGAGCGTCCCCATAATCAAAAACCCCTCAACGAGGGGGAATTTGATGAAGTCTGATATATCGGCCGCACCCGTTTAAACCTTCGATACATGATATCATAAATCAACTTGGCATCTTCGGAGAGGTGGACGGATAGTACCAACTAGCATCTGCCCCCAAAAATCAGGCCGGACGTCCCAACTGCCCGGTCTCCGTTTTCGGCGGAGAACAGATTCTGTCATGCCCGGTGGGACCTTTTCCTCTTTCCACTCCACATTTCATGTGTCATGTTTCGCGAACAAGTCGCGGTTTGACATGGTTGCCTTTAGATGTGAAGTAATAAGATTTGGTATCTTGCTCCGTGCAGAAAAAAGAACATCAATGGCCTCTAATTGCTCTAGCTACAACTGCAACTCCAGTTCCACCTCATCTGGAGGTGTAACTTACGGGCCTTAAGCGGCCTCCCTGATCAAGATGCCAGTGGAGCAAGTAACTCAGGCAACCACTGGGCTGTTCTTTTGGACCATGATCCCACCGATGAGCTTCAATGCCCCTCTGCTATCGCAAGAAGCCCCAAAGAAGTCGGTCTTTGATCGACTTACCACTGCCGCGGCCCCTCTCAACGGGTCGTCCAAATCCAATGTCTCAGTTTTCAACAGACTGGGCCAGAACGCCAACAAGCCCGCGAAACCTGAAGCAGCCATCCCAAAGCGGATAGCCATCCTGGTTCAAGCGGACGAAATCATCAGAGAGGCTTTTTCTGCCAAGAAGTCAGTCTTCACAAGGCTGGCCATTCCGGCTCCCGCTCCAGACGAAGTCCTCAAAGATGCTTCCCCTTCCCTGAGGTCTATCTTTGACAGATTGGATATTGCTTCTCAACGGACATCGATCTTTAAGAGGCTGACGTCGTCAACAACCCTTCGCCAAAACAGGGGGCATGATGAAGTCACCCCTACAGCTGAGACGATCCCATCCACACGACATGCTCGCCGTCGTCACTGGCACCGAGTAAGGAAGGCTGGGGGCAGCTCCCCTTCCGGACTGACTCCGCCAGCTCCTATGGTGGAAGTTGATGCTGCTTTTCCAACTGGGAACAGCTTTGAATTACTTAACAGGGTACGCAGGAATTCGCCAACTGCTGTGCTGAAAAGATCTCCTCCACCAATGGTGAACGCTACAAAGACGAAGCCGGAGCAGCCCCTTCAGCGGCTGTTCTCCAAAATTTACAAAGTCTGGAGACCGGTCCAGGAATCGGTGATTGATCAGGACTACTCTCTCCGACCAAAGAAGATTAAAGCTTAGCAAGAAAAGAGCCATCCCATGGAACCACAGAAGATGTCATCCGTCTAGGTGCCCACTGCAACGGCTCCCTCAACTTCAACCGCTCACAAGAGAAGGAGGCTGGAGAAAGCCCCTGTGACCGCGATGAACTGCAATGATGCTGAATCTAAACGCCCCAAGTCTGGAGGCATGGTAACACACACCATTTATATGGCATCTGGAAAAGAGGAAAGCCGTGCTTCTACGGGCCATCGACCGCTTATTCGATCGATAACAAAGGCTCAGGAGCAACAGCAGCAAAAACTTCAGGAAATGTTGACGCAGATGGCCGTACTCACAGGGCCAAAAGAAAGCCCAGAAACGTCATCGGAGCAGCGCGTGAGCAGGAAAATGATGCTGAATTCCTTCGGAGAATGCTTGAGAAGAAGGACAAAGAGGCTGCGGAACAAGCGGCCAATATAAAACAAATAGCCCATCTGTTCTAAGATATGGTGGGCATGGTGATCTAGCCGGACCCTCCAGCTGAAGATCCTCCAATAATAATTGAAGACGACAGAGGGAAGACATTGAACCATCTTCCGGCTCTTTCAGCAGCCAAGGAGGAGACCATCTCCAAGGTCGCCCTGGATGATTATATCGCTCAGCAGATACGAGTTCATCAGGCGAATGAAGCAGCTGGGCAAATTGTTAAAACTGGATTACCTTATCCGGGTTGGTATGACCAAATAATGTACCCGCTCGGATACACGATCCCCAAATTCCATGTATATAAGGGGACGGGAAATCCGCATCAGCACGTCGCTCAATTCAGAGCCTTGTGCGGCAACACTGAAGGCGACGAAAAACTGTTGCTTCGCCAATTCGTTGGTAGCTTGTCAGAAACAGTATTTGAGTGGTATTCGGAACTTCCCAGCGACTCCGTCAAAACATTTGCAGAGATGGAGCTACTATTCACCTAGCGTTTCGCGAGTGCTAGTGAACGCACCCTAATAACGACATTGATCAATGCCAGGGTGAAGCCTGGAGAGACATGGGTTCAATACACAATACGATGGCGGAATTTATGGTCGAAGTGCGAATAGCGCATCGAAGAAGTGCCTGCGATAGGCATGTTTGTGGGTACTCTTGATCCGCAGGCGACCATTTCGTAATTCATGATGTTCTTCAAGCCAACTACTTTCCAGGTCTTGATTGACAAGCTAGCCCAAATGGATCAGATGGGTCATAGACCATCTCCTTTGAAGCTGGAATCTCGAAATGAAAAGGGGAAAGGGAAAGCAACCTTCATCGCCAATACTCAACAACAGCTGAGCAACATAAAGCCGGTTGTTCGTCAAAACAACGTACGTCCACGCCTATCTCTCGAGGAGAGACGGGGACGTCCTTACTCGTTTCCCCGGGATAAAACGATGAGACTGTTCGAGCTGGCAGTGCGCAACAGACTCATCAATCTGCCGGACCCAAAACGTCCGTTGCAGTCAGGCGATGTCAACAATCCTAATTACTGCCCTTACCACCAAGCAGTAAGCCATCCAATCGAAGATTGCTTCATTTTCAAAGGCTGGATTGAAGATCAGTACCAACAAGGCTAATTCGCGCTGTCCGAAAACTGGAAGATGAACCCGCCACAACCATATGATCCGAAAAAGATGGACATGCCGGGGGCATCGTGCTCATTCATAGAGAAAGCCCCATGGACCGAAAAGTCCGTAAACTAGAAATTTGCCTCGAATACGGCGACCCTGGACCGAAACGTCCTTAAACTAACGACGGGCCGAGATGTTCTTAAACTAACGACGGACTGAGATGTCCTTAAACTAACGACGGACCGAAACTTCCTTAAACTAACGATGGACCACTATGTCCTAAAACTGGCTATTGACCGAGACGTCTATAAACTACTACTGACCGCGGCATCCCAAGGCAAAAAAAAAACGGTATGTCCATAAGCAAAATGGGCACGGATGAAAACCCGAAAGGGCTCCATGTGTAAAAACAGCAGGGCTACCGACGAGTTTTGTGAAAACCCGAAAGGGCGCAATGTCGTTAAAAGACACTTGCAAGGCCCTCTCGACCCTGTGAGGAGAAACCACCTGCGTGAGATCTTTACGACTCACAAGGGACCAATACACTTAGGGATCCCCACGATCCCTAAGGAGAAATTACACTTACGAGATCCTCACGACTCGTAAGGAGAATTCCTCTTTGAGACCCTCACGGCTTATAGGGTTCAAAAGCCTTAAGCTACAGGGATCTGAACCTGTTCTTAAGCCATCACATTCTCCAATTTTGCCCTACAAGTGGTTCAATATTGACCCTTGTATACAATCCATGGGCGCGAATAAACATTTCCCTAACAAAGTCCCATCCGCGACTAGGGATATGTTCACACAGTGGATGTCCCTTGTAAATTCTCTCGACTTATAAGGAGAAAACACTTTTGTAAGATCCTTACGACTTATAAGAGAACACGCACTTAGGAATCCTCATGATTCCTAAGGAGAAAACGCGCCTACGAGATCCTCACGACTCGTAGGGAGAAATACCTTTATGAGACCCTTACGGCTCGTAAAGTTAAAAGCCTTAGTCGACATGATCCTAACCCTGTTTACTAAGCTACCTTTGTTCGACATCGACAAAGGCAAATGATAATTCGCTTCTGGCAATATCCCAGTTGTAGCAATGCTGATGCCTAAATCGGTATCAAATCCCAAACTTGCAACAAAATCAGCAAGTAAAAATGTATGCATGCAAAATAGCTGAAATGATTAGGCAACTCGCAATAAAAAGCAGCGAGTAAATAAAATAAATAGCCGAAATGATTGGGCACCGCGAAAAATAGCCGAAATGATTGGGCAATCGCGACTTTCGCGATATAAAAGCTGAAATGATAGAGTATCGCGGAAAGAAAAATATATAAAATGAAACTTTTTGCTCTACAGGTGAGATCACATCGACCCCTGTATACAATCCAGGGGCGCAAACAAAGGGGGAACTATATTATCCCATCAGGCTCCATCAGAAAAAGAGCCAAGTCTCAACGGCCACATCTACAACTTGAAGACCCACAACAGCGTTCCTTCTCGCTCCAGCAGGACTCAGACACAACATCACCAAACGGAGCCACGACATAGTCCCTGGTTCCAAATCTCGATGGTTCACAGACAACCTAGAGAGCACCTCGACATTCGTCTCGTTACAGAAGACGCAACGTCAGCAAAGCGGAGTGACGGCAAAATCCCAGCTCCACCTCAACATTCGTCTCGTTACTGCAGACGCAATGTCAACAACGGTGTTCCTTCGCAGTCTAGCAGGATGCAGATGCAACGTCGACGAAAGACCCAATGGTTGAAACAAAAGCGGAGTGACGGCAAAATCCCAACTCCACATCAGCATTCGTCTCGTTACAACAGACGCAATGTCAACAACAGCATTCCTTCGCAGTTCAGCAGAATGCAGATGCAACGTCAACAAAAGACCTCACAGTCGAAACACAGTGGAGTGATGAAAAAATCCGAGCTCCACCTCGACGTTCGTCTCAATACAGTAGACGAGACGTCACCATAGCGTCCTTCCTCCAACAGCATTCGGACATGCCAAAGCAAACGAAGCGAAGGCCAAGTTCCTAGCTTTAGGGTCTTGACGGCAACTTATATAAAATCTGAAAGACTATCGGAGATCATCCCACACCAGCGCGGAGTGGTCACCACCTCGACATTCGTCTCGATACAGCAGACGCAATGCCAGCGAACGAAGCAAAGGGAAAATTCCTAGCTTCAGGGTCTTGACGGCAACTCATATAAAACCTGAAAGACTATCGGAGATCATCCCACACCAGCGCGGAGTGGTCACCACCTCGACATTCGTCTCGTTACAGCAGACGCAACGCCAAAGCAAATGAAGCGAAGGCCAAGTTCCTAACTTCAGGGTCTTGATGGCAACTCATATAAAACCTGAAAGACTATCGGAGATCATCCCACACCAGCACGGAGTGGTCACCACCTCGACATTCGTCTCGATACAGCAGACGCAATGCCATCAAATGAAGCAAAGGCCAAATTCCTAGCTTCAGGGTCTTGACGGCAACTCATATAAAATCTGAAAGACTATCGGTGATCATCCCACACCAGCGCGGAGTGGTCACCACCTCGACATTCGTCTCGATACAGCAGACGCAATGTCAGCAAATGAAGCAAAGGCCAAATTCCTAACTTCAGGGTCTTGACGGCAACTCATATAAAATCTGAAAGACTATCGGAGATCATCCCACACCAGCGCGGAGTGGTCACCACCTCGACGTTCGTCTCGATACAGCAGACGAGATGTTACCACAGCGTTCTTCCTCCAACAGGATTCGGACACGCCAAAGCAAACGAAGCGAAAGCCAAATTCCTAGCTTCAGGGTCTTGACGGCAACTCATATAAAACCTAAAAGACTATCGGAGATCATCCCACACCAGCGTGGAGTGGTTATGACTCATCGGGGCTCCCCAAAATGAGCCAAACCTCAAGTAAAAAGCGGCATGGCAAAATTCCTAACGCTTGCTCTTCCGACGGTCAAACTGCCTAGAAAGATTGCTTGAAGACATCTTGTCCAACCCCCGAAGGGATCAGAGACACGACATTCGCAAGGCTACTCGAACAGCAAGATTGCCTATCGAGGAATACATCAGCTAACGCAACGGTACGACAGGCAAAACCCTAGTACCACAGACCCTAACGGACCTCTGTCATAAAGAGCAGAGGTTAACTGTGACGTTAGGACATTCTTGCGAGAACTTCTCGACCCGTCTCGACTCGTGAGGAAATTAGTGTCTTTGCGAGAACTTCTCGATTTGTCTCGACTCGTAAGGAAAAGCCTTAGGCAATGGGATTAAAAAAAAACATATTTCCTAAGTACTGGGGCCCTGCAACTCGGTCCAAAATGGACTCTTGCATACTATTCACGGACCACACTCTCCAAAGTCGAATCTCGACAAGGAGGGAAACAACCACTTACGAGTCCTCTCGACTGGTAAGAGGAAAAATTCTCTTGTGAGATCCTTACGACTCTCAAGAGAAAGCACACTTAGGAATCCTCAAGATTCCTAAAGAGAAAATACACCTACGAGATCCTCTCGACTCACAGGGAGAAAAGTCTTTATGAGACCCTCATGGCTCATAAAGTTGGAAAGACTTAGGTGACAGATCCTAACCCTGTCTACTAAGCCACCGCTGCTCTATAAGGAGGTCAACATGGATTGTCTGTGGGCTACATTTACCAAAGCCACATTCGCCAATGAAATAAAGAAGCTACTTACTGGTCCTCACGATTCGTAAGGAAAAATACCCGAGTGAGATCCTTACGACACACGGTGGCGATGAACCCTTAGAGATCCTCACGATTTCTACGGAGAATTTACACCTACGAGATCCTCTCGACTCGTAGGGAGAAAAAACCTTCTTGAGACCTTTACGGCTCATGAAGATGAAAAAAGTATTAGGCTACAAGGACTCTAAACTTGTCCCTTAAGCCATCAATTCTATTACCATGCATAACTCTGCACTACTTTACCTACGTATATACTTACATGGGCAAAGTAGTGGGAGGCATTTATTCCCGCCAAAATTTTGGCTCAAAACCCGCACCCACATAAAATAATAACAAAAAAATAAAAAATAATAATAAAGGGAAAAAACTCCACATACAAAGAATGTAACAAATGCCTCAAAGCTAAGAGTTAAAACATTCTGAAGTAACGCTTCAGAAGTAGCGCACCACGTGCAAAGCACGAGTGCGCTAGCGCTAAGTGCGCTGCCCTCTAAGCAGCGCACCACGTGCAAAGCACGGGTGTACTAGCGCTGGAACTAAAAACTCCTCACCGTCAGATCAAAGATCCAATAATAATGATAAATCATGAATTAATCAGAATTAAATTCTGTTAAGGAAAGATTCCTCAAAATCTTTCCAAACAACAAGATTGTGCTCTGTAAATCAGAGCACCGTTGGATCAATGATCCAATGGTGATTAAAAATCACTAAAATACAGAATAAATTCTGTATGAAAAGATTTCCCAATCTTGTTAAAAACAAGAAGATTGCCTTCTGTAAATCAGAAGCTCTTGGATCAAAGATCCAATGGTGGGGAATCCCCAAATCAATTGGAGAGAAGATCTCCTTGACTGATTGAACAAATCAGCCCACCCTATATAAAGGGCTCAAGACTTCAAGTCTCATATACAAAAACATAGATAGAAAAAAAGAAAGGAACCCCCCATAAGCTTTGAAAGATCTCAAAAAGAAGAGCCAAGCTCTCAGAGAAAGAAGATTTTCTTCAAGGTAAAAAATGATGAACAGAGAGATGAAATCATCTCATAATTAAAAAGAAGAACTTACTTCTTTTTCTAAGATCATAGATCTACAAGACCAAGGTCTTTCACAAAGAGATCAAAGGATCTCATCATAAAATAAAATGAAGAACATAATTCTTCTCACAGATCATAGATCTACAAGACGAAAGTCGTTCATACAAAGAGATCATGAACATCTCATTATAAAAGGGGGGAGAATAATTCAATTCTCTTAAGAATCATAGATCCATAAAGGCAAACCCTTTCATCAACATAAGAGATTGAAACATCTCCTACAAAATAAGAACTTTGTTCTTAAAACCTTGAGACAAAGTCTCTTATAAAAGGAGAATTTAATTCTCAGTGCGCAAACCGATCTAAATTGCATAAAAGAAGAGTCTCAGTGCTCCACATCTAGCGCAAAGCGCTGCAGAGCCTTGGCGCTCTTAATTTTGCAGAGCCTTGTGCTCTAAACATAGTGCACTGCGCTTATTATCTGGCGCTCAGCGCCAAGCGCACCACGTGCTCCTCACGTGTGCGCTACTTAAATGAAGCATCTCAGCGCACCTGATTTGGCGCTCAGCGCCGAGCGCACCACGTGCTCCTCACGTGTACGCCACTGAACTAATAGCGCTTTGCGCTCATAAATCAGTGCAATGCGCTCATAGAGTGGCGCTCAGCGCCAAGCGTACTACGTGTCCTTCATGTGTGCGCTATTCGGCAGAAGCGCACTGCGCTCTTTGACTGGCGCAAAGCGCCAAGCGCACCATGTGCTTTGCTGATAGAACATAAATTGTTCTTTAATAAGCCCAGAGCTATGATGAATGCTCAGCATTCAATAAAAGACAAAAATATTGTCAGAATTCAAATCAATGCTCAGCATTGTTAAAAGGGCCAAGCCCAAATAAATGCTCAACAGCCCAAAATAAATGTTAAACATTTTAACTTGATTGGACTTAGCCCAAGATTGGCCATAAGTCCTCAATTCAGATTAACTGAGCCCATGTGCTCACAAATTAATTGATCTTAGTCCCAAATCGGACTACAGATCTCCCAACCCATATCGGTTCAAGGGTACATCTCTTCATTCCTCTGATATGTGTCGTTGTAATTCTTCAACGTCTTTAGAGAGGTGATGGGTCTCGACAACCAGCAAATCTTATAGACCATTATATCTTTAAACTGGACTGTGTGGTCCTTAAACTCATGGACTATGATGTCCTTAACCTTATGGACCGTGATGTCCCTAAACTAAACCCTACAGACTATGATGTCTCTAAATTGGACTGTGAGGTCCTTAAGCTCATGGACTATGATGTCCTTAACCTTTACTGACTATGATGTCTCTAAACTGGACTGTGAGGTCCTTAAACTCATGGACTATGATGTCCTTAACCTTATGGACCATGATGTCCCTAAACTAAAACCTACAGACTATGATGTCTCTAAACTGGACTGTGAGGTCCTTAAGCTCATGGACTATGATGTCCTTAATCTTTACAGACTATGATGTCTTTAAACTAGACCGAGATGTCTTTGGACCGTAATGTCCTTAAACTAACAATGGACCGCAATGTCCCTAAACTAAAACAATAGAGCCCAAATGCTCTTTTGTTGGATCTAAATGATCCTGTTAAGTAGATCTTAGTCTAAAATTAGACTAACGTATCCTTAAAAAACGTTTAAGTTGATCTTAGTCTCAAATGAGATTAACGATCCTTAAACCCAACCCAAACCCAAATCTAAGAACATACGGATTTGGACTAATCCACGCCCTACGGGCGACAACATAAATTAGTCTCCGTATACAATCCACGGGCAACCAAAAACAAAACAAACACACACGACACGAAGTGACTATCTGGAAAAGGAGAAAGTGGTTACTGCGATGCGGTAGCGTAATTAACTGCAGGGGCTTACGCCTGCAGGGAAGAGCGTCCTCATAATCAAATACCCCTCAACGAGGGGAAATCTGACGAAGTCTGCTACATTGGTCGCACCCGTTTAAACCTTCGATACATGGTGTCATAAATCAACTTGGTATCTTCGGAGAGGTGGACGGATAGCACCAAATAGCATCTGCCCCCAAAAATCAGGCCGGACGTCCCAACATCCCGGTCGCGTCTTTCGGCGGAGAACAGATTCTGGCACGCCCGGTGGGACCTTTTCCTCTTTCCACTCCACACTTCGTGTGTCGTGTTTTTCCCGTTATCAGATAATCACGGCGTGTATGTTTGTGGTTGCCTTTAGGGGAGTGGATACTGAAGTCGGCGCTTCGTCTCTATGAAGAATGACGTTTGTTCCCACCTTAGCAACACAGGCTCTGTCATATCTAGTGGAGTCAAGTACGAGCCACATGCAGGCTTAAATATCTGCAATCCGGCTCTTCAAGAAATCAACGGGTTTCTCTTTGGGTCGATGCTCCCACCTCCCACCCTCGGTGCCTCAATGCCGATGGAGGAAGCCCAGAGGAAGTCTGTCGTCCATAGGCGGGCTCTCCAAGCAGCAGCTTTGCAGACGGAATCAGTCCTCAAATAACTGGCTCCGCCGAAGACCAAGGTCGACACAGGGGGCAGAATATTCAAGCTCTTAAAGGAAAAAGGGGGCAGGCACAGCAAAACCCTGAAGCTAATCAAATCCCGGCCGTAAGAAACGGTCGATGTCGATATCGGCATCGTACAAAATGAGCTGGGGCAGTTCTCCGTATGGTCCCGTTTCAACCCCAGTGGTGAATGTTGTTGTTCCAACTGGAAACAGCTTCAAACTGTTGCGAAGGGTCAGACAAAATTCTCTTACTGCAATACTAAAAAAGTCTTCGCAGCCCATGGAGATCCCACGAGAGCAGAAACGAGTTTGCTCCCTGAGACAACTTTCCTCATCTATATATAAGGTGTGGAAGTAGGTAAAGAGGAATAACCCCAAGACGGATCCTGATACAGAGGTTCCTCTCAAATCCAAAGCGGCTTTTCACAAAAAAGTGAGGCCTAATAAAGCTCAAGTGCCCGAAGCGAACTCCATAGGCCAAGACTCCAAACACCCCAAGCCTGGGGACATGGTAGTTCACATAGTCCATGTGTTGAATTCTAAAGACGATGTTCGAGTTTATACTAGTCATCGACCTCAAACTCGGTCCGTGACAAAAGTTCAACTGCAATGTGAAAAGCTACAGGAGATGCTCGCTCAGGCGGCAGCAAACGCTAATCCATCACCTAAAGAAAATCGACTTGGGAACGGTAAACGACCCACGGCCGACGTTCGTCAGTGAGTTGTTGTCTAAAGAAAATGTGGCTATGCTCAAAGATGTGCTCATGCAGTATAAAGACTGCTTTGCATGGAACTATTCCGAGATGCCAGGATTAGATCCAGAAATAGCCGTCCAAAATTGGCTATTTCTCCGGACATCAAGCCAATCAAACAAGCGCCAAGAAGAATGCGACTTGAACTTGAAATGAGTATCAATGCCGAAGTCAAAAAGCTAATCGAATCCGGTTTCATCCAAGAAGTTCAGTACCTTGACTGGATTGCCAACATTTTCCCAGTGATGAAGAAGAATGGGACGGTGCGCATCTGCGTAGACTTTCGGGATCTCAACAAAGCCTATCCTAAGGATGACTTTTCCGTACCGGTCACCGAGCTGATGATAGACAACACGTCCACTCATGAGGTCTTCTCCTTCATGGACGGCTCATCAGGGTATAATCAAATAAAAATGCATTCCGAAGACCAAAAGCATACCGCTTTTCGGACTCCACTAGGCATATTCTACTACATAGTCTGGATCGGCCCATATCCATCTTACGACTTCGGTCGGTATCCTCCGGATAACCGCCGGGTCCAAACTATCACCGGTAGGTAGTAGTCCCTCTGCAAGGCTCATCGTCTACTGCATAGCATACCTTTCTTGCTCCGGGATACCATACCGGGTCTACCATACACCCGCAAACGGTTCATCCAGCTCCTTGAATCGGGTATCACATAGCTCATAATCGAGAAAACTCATGATGGACGCATCGAAATATCATATCAAGAGAAACCAGGTTTTTAAAACAATACATACTTTCCTTTGAAATACAACCACGGTTCTCAAATCCAGAATCTCATGAAAACAACATCTCAATGCGTATAATCGTAAAGCATGATGTATGCAAATATAGTATAGAAATGTGAGCATATCAGTATATCATGCAACATAGAATAGTGATATGAGCATATCAGTATATCATGCAAACGAGTCATGTGATAATACGAAACCATTAAGAGTAATAGCATGATATAGCAAGTTGACTGTGTAAGTGACATAGCAATTCCCGATGATGAAAGTGTGTGAGCCGGCAATTTGTGTAAGTGTAACATACACATTATCGATAATTGTGCAAGTGTACTAGCCGACGATATCATAACAATTAATGGAAGCACAGGTATACGTAATGCAATGAGAATATCGTAAACGTAGCAGAAGGTAAATCGTAAGCGCACTATTATAAGGTATACGTATCTAATCTAACATTTACATAAGGGCTAAACTAAATAGTGTAGACAGTGATTAATAATATCTATAATATATCTGAGTCGATGAATCTATCAATCGGCAGTCCAGCCTCACAGCATCACGTACGGTATAATCCATCGTACGACATTCTTGAGTCAAGAGTATGGATAAATCATCAGGTAAAACTCATCGCGTATAGTAATCCATCGTACGGCGGCATTAAACAAATAGGGATTCTATCAACCTATACAACAATGAGGGTACGGATCTAACGTCTCGTATGGTATATCACTCATTATTCTCATATATATATATATATATATATATATCTCAAGTCACATCTGTATCAATCTTATATCATGTCTTGGCAATAGTATCTATATTCACATACCGCCTCGCATCCGCATATTGACATATTAAGCCAAGTCATCTTATTTCATCATATTCTCTTTTCATCACATCAATATCTCACATCAATTAATCTTATATATATTTATCTTATTTTACCGATCTTATAACACATTCTATCTCAATCTTATCATATTCATCGATCTCATGTCATATCCTTATAACTTTCGTCTCATATCTCGATATAGGTATTCAATCATGTTAGTTATATGTATGCCCTAGAGGCCATTACTGTACATACGATGTATATTGTAGTGGATGCTAGGACATATATATAGGGAGGACTTTCTTGCTCGACATGATAGTATGCTATCTGGTTGTACTTTATCTTAACATGTACTCTGATTGTCTCTATATTACATGTTGATAAAGCCCTTAGGATATGTACTCGACTACTGGGACTATGATGAGATCATACTAGTGGGGCCACGGTAGTCGACGAGTACATCCTATAACTGTTCCTAGTCGAGGGTGTATCGAGACAGGGCATCGATGCACCAGAGTAGACTAGCGTATACGCATCTTGACCCATATGATAGGCGATGGATGATCCCATATCCATCGGTGTTTGACATCAAGGATGGTGTACGGGTGCTCAGTGGAGACTGGGTACACTGGACGGACTCGCCGAGAACTCCCAGATGGTATTATACCATACGTCAGATGGCAGTTCTCCGGTGACACTGGTACAGAGTAGTCTGTCGACCCGAGATCGTCATAGAGTCTTGTGTGATTCCCACTGTGCTTTGATTTCCATCATACCACGTCCAAGAGGGCGTGCAAAAGGTGGCTTTTGGGTACAGTCCCGAATCACATGGAGGCAATGAGCGATAGGAAGGGATTCGTCTCTCCCGGTATAGGGAGTTGATGTTGTGCTGTGTTCGATTGGCTATAACCGGAAATCCCTGGCCAGGGTTGCTGAGATTTACTGGTAAGTGTTATCAGTAGTTTCTCGAACTGTTATAGACCTCAAATCGACACGACTTATCAAGCTACTGGGGTCTGACGTTTACCACCCCTAGGCGAGATATGCAACATATCAGACGACGAGACCGGACTGTACGGGAGTGTTACTGTTTGGATTCACAGGAGAATGTGCAGGCTTGCTTGTTGATCTTCTGAGTGTTCAATACCTGGGTAGCTGTTACGTTTAGCTGACCGCTTGCAGCTTGTGGGTGTTTGATATGATCATCACCTACTGCCGGCGTATTGACGATTCTTTAGAGTCCTACACAGAGGTTTCTTGACTCAGGCAAAACGGAGTAGGGGCACATATGTGATATGTGCGGGACCGAGGATAATGCGATATGTGATACCGTATTCTATTCTCGCGATATTTGATATCAGCCGGGTCATCGGATCAAGTGTTGATTCGATGAATCGGTACGGATAAATATTAGCCGGTTATATGCGATATAGCCGGATTGTCGGATCAAGTGTTGATTCGATAATTTAATGTATAATAATATATATGATATATTAAATTGCATTAACTAATATTTGCTCACTAAAAGATTCTTTTTCTCACTCGGGTAATACATTGATATATATACGATATATGTTAAATGTATTATTTTGTTACGATAAATATTATTTATGCGATATATAATATTGTAACATGATATGATAACTAATGCAACTTGTTTAGTAGAGATTAAACATGGTTAGGGTTTGATTAGGGTTAAGGTTTTCTAGAAGTTTCTAGAAGCTTTCTTTCTTTGTCTTTGTTAAGATATTATGCTAGATATTTCCTTAACCTAACCAAACCTTTAACCTTAGTCAAATCTCTACAAGGGTTTGTTTGACCATGGTTACATTATTCATCATATCATTTCTTTTCCTATTCATCACAAAAGGATTCTATTATTGTTGATCATCTTCTTCCTTCTTCTTCTTTGCTTGAAATGGTTTCTTGCTTTGATTTTTGTGATGGATAAATATGAGAAAAAGATAAATAAAGAGAGCAAAAATCCTACTTCATCATCCTCATCTTCCCTTGCCATTTAGATGAGGGTGTTCACATCATTTCATGAGTGTTAGCTTGTGTTAAAGAAACTTCAAGGTAGATCATCTTAGTATCGAAGATCGGAAGCAAAGGTTGCGTCTTTCTCTTCGTGGAACCTCTCGAGAGTCCGGATCCTGATGATCGCAGCGAAGGAACCACAACACGGAGCATATGAAGTGAAGGATCGGATCTACAAAGGTTGTAATCCCTCTCACTTAGTGTTAAAGTGTTTAGCATGCTTGTTTTCGCCTAATCTCTAGTTTAAAGTTCCGTATTCGGTTTGTTCGGCACGGCTAAATTTTAAATCGGGCATGGTTGATGCCTCGTAGACCCTTATGCGCGTGCCTAGCAACCCTACAGTGGTATCAGAGCCAAGCTAGAGCTTTAGGCGAAGTTTAGACGAAGTTTAAAGTCCGATCGAACCCGGAAAACCCGATATAACCCCTTCTCTGGAAATTTTCTGAAACTTTGGATTTTTATGAATTAAAAATTGCCAAAAAATTCAGCAGGGAATTCTATGAGTTACTGTGAAGCACGTGATTCTAACTCGACAAAGGAGGCGCGGAACCGCGGCCCAACCCTGGGTTTCGCGGCGGTTCCGCGGCCACTTTGGTGAGTTACACCACGTGGCTTGCACAGTAATTCTTGTCTTCAAGTGCTGAGTCTTCTGGAATTTTTTTTTTTTATTCAACTGTTGAATTATCTGGGTTGTATTGGGGACATAAAGATTCGATCGGATATTTTAACTTTGTTTAGTTTTGTCCGGATAATTTTTAGAAACTGTTAAAAAGTTCGAACGGATATCAATAACTCACTTTTTCCCCTGTCGGAAATTTTTTCAAAAGTTGGATTTTTCCTCATGTTTAAGAACGTTCTAAGTCGTGCAAGTAACGCGGTGGACCCTCTAGAAGACAACAAACCTTAACTCGATTATGTGACCGTCTTGAACTGCCTTTTGAACCTTAGGGTTTGGGGCAGTACGGCGTGCCACATGTGAGGCGTTGGCTTGACCCTTCTACGGCTGGACCATTGCTACTGTGGCATGTAATGGATGTTTTTAAACTGATTTCAAGTGTTGAGATATATTGGGGAAATCTTGGGTGTTTGATGATTCGATCGGAAAGTTTAACTTTTTCTATTTATCTGGAATGTGATACAATATTTGGAATCCACAGGTAGTTATGAGATAACTAATTTGAATATTATAAACATAGCAGTTTAGTCTCAGATGATCGGTTGCCACGGAATTTTGATGTGATCAAAAGTCCGTCGCAATCACGTAGCGTACGCGGATACTCGCCGGGAAAACTTAATAGACAGCTACACCTCTTAGCCCCGACCAAGTGACTGTAGGAGAACCCCGTCGCCGAAAGCATCCGTTCGAGTGCTCGCGGTATCGGTGTTCCGCCTTAGTGCACTTCGTCAACGGCATCCAGGGGTGCAGCCGTCTACTAAAGTGTGCGACGAGCATTCGATCATGACGTCGGGAATCTTGTTGAATTGCCCGACTTGATATTGAAAAGAGTTTTCGATAAATGAGACTAAAATGCGGGGTTTATAATTGTTAGGCATGTGATGTCTAAGGAATTCATTTGGTTAGGCATGCGATATCTAAGGAAGTTGCGGATTCCAACTGTTGTAGTTTTACACTTTCTTTTCTGTGACCGTAAGCGTAGTATGTGGTGTATCGCCGGCTTCGTTGCTATACATCAACGACAATCGGGATACGCATACTTGCTTACGTTGATGATATGAGATATTATGTGTTGCTGTGATATATTATATTGGATCGTCGCGTTTGAATAGCCGGGGGTTTTATGTGAGATGAGAGTTTTTTCTTTTTCATTCATGTAAAATTCATTTGTATGTAATATTCTTTTATTGGGGCACTTCCAGGTAGCGGAAGATGTCACCGTTGTATATTATTTACTTTTCCGCATTAGGTAGACCCAAGGCGGGGAGCACAAGTAACCGGGTTCTAGGGTCCAGTGGGAGACCATCTCGAGGAGTCGAGACCGGGTCTCCTAACCCTAGAATTGGCAGTGTTACTTGCCGCTCTCGTAGGGGTCTAGGGATGTGGGTTTGGCTATTCATCGCGACCGTGGAATCCGTGTTTTATACAGGCTCGTATTGAAAACACGGACGTCCTAGTATATCCAATATTTCATATATGTTCTACTGCTGCAATGTTCTATGATGAGATCATATTACTGCCTGTGACGAATGTTTTTATTATATATATGAGATATATGTTATATTGCAGATTTCGTTTCAAAAGAGATGCTTGTGAAGCATAATAAAATGGGACTTCATTAATGAGATTAATGAAATAAAAGAAACCTAAGATGTTGTAGAAACTTGTTTTAAAAATTGGTAGCTACGGTTCTTGCTTTGCATCGCGGTGTTCCTTGTAGAACATCCAGCACCTTATTCGATAAGGAAAGGACCGAGATCCCTTCACCGGGAGTGACTCCTTTAGCAATAACTGGCAGATGCTACAAACTCGGTTTGTCTTTTGATTGTTTCTATAGTTTTTGCTTTGCATAGTGGTATTTGTGAAATATCCTGCATCTTATTCGATGAGGAAAGGGCCGACGATCCCTTCACCGGGAGTGACCCCTTTAGCAAAGCTAGAAAAGCCTCAAAAACACTCCATTTAAAATCACTCGATTCTACGACGATATCAAGTTCATTACGCAAAGGGTTTTCTGAAAAACCCGTCTTAGCCCTCCGTCATTTCAGATAAGTACTTCATAGTATTCGTGCTGCGTTTGTTGACCTTGTCAAGGCGTAGTGTGCGGTAGCTATTTATGCTTATCTGCATAAGCATATGATGCGATTGGATTAGGGTAGTCGTGCGACTTTGTTGACCTTGTCAAGGGTCGTGCGGGTGGGTTTAATTCAATCAGGAAATGACGGGTTGAACTTGACTTGCGGTCTATGGTTTGTTGACCTTGTCAAGGTCATAGATCGCTTGGGGCAAAATATTATTGGGAATTTCAAGTGTTGAAATTTGCAATGAGATTGCATACCTTCTATAAGATAGTTGGATCCCGATACCCGCTGCGAGTAAGAGTTACTCCTGGGAGAGTTTTACACATTACAATTAGCCGATCAAGTAGGTGTCTAGAAAGGTGTTAACGGGGTTACGCCTCTGGGAAAACGAGGTTTACTTTAATTAGGTTCGTGCGAAAGCACGGGGGACCTCCCTCAAAGTACCGACACTGGCCTGGCTGAAAGATTGGCGAACTTGTAGCATGTGATTAATCCCGGCTAGTCTTTCCTTTTCGGGTTTGAAGGACGATTTGATTAAAACAGTGGGAGACATCCTGATTAGATATATTATATAACCAATCTAATCTTGCAAGAGCATACGCTGAGTGTTTTCTTCTCTCTCTCTCCAGGTAGCGACCATATCACGCCTTAATCAAGATAATAAAACGGATATATTGACCGAACCCGCTTGTTATACTGAGCTGGGGAACGTTGGTCCCGCTCCAACTTATAATTGTTATAAGACAGAGCAGGAAATTGGGGAATACCAGATTTCCCGTGCCGCCCAAAACGAAGAAAGTGCATGTTGATGCATCATCTTCGGGTGTGTTCATTCACAGAACTGTTTCTCAGTATCCTTTACGTCCTGGGTATGTGATACCGGATCAGGATCCCGTATATGTAATCTGTTACATGGGCTACAGATAGGTAAAGAACTGAGAACGGGTGATAAGTTTCATGAGACAGAAAACGGTGCAAGTGTTGCAGCCAAGTCTGTTGGTCACTATCACCCTGTATTACCTGAATACATTGATTCTGAACAAATGTTATTAGATACCGAACCTAATATACAAAATCATATCAGTCTCTTTATTAGTAAAGAAATGATAAAATTTTGTATTGTTGGATAATGTTTTGAACATTTCCTAAATCAAGAGTTGATCGGTTCAGGCACGCTATCTAAAATCATTGACGTTCTAAATCAAACTACAGTTCTTAGTATACAGAACACACACAAGAGGAAGAGTTCAGAAATGAACAAATCCTTCTTTAGGCATTGTAGACTAGGTCATATCAATGCGACCCGACTGGCTGAAGTTACATTTAGATGCATATTTAAATTAGTTTGAATTTACATCTTATGAAACTTGCCAGTCATGTCACAAAGATAAGATGTCCATAGCTCTGTTTATTGGAAACAGAGAAAGAGTTAGTGAACTCTTGGGATTGATACATGTTGATGTATGTAAGGTCCACTGTCTACACATGCCAAGATCGGTTCTTTCTACTCCATTACATTCTCTGATAATCTCTCAAGATTCAGACATATGTTTCTGTTGAAACACAGGTCCGAACCTTTTGAGATATTCACAGAATATAAATTAGAAGTAGAGAACCAAAATACGGGTAAAAGTATTATGTCCTATGATGTGATCAAGGAGGAGAATACTTAAGCACGAAATTCCTGGACTATTCTAAAGGAGAATGAGATTCTCTCTCAGCATTACTCCTCCGTATACACCACAGCACGTCGGTGTATCGGGGTGGAGCCATAGCACCCTATGTGATATGGTGTGCTCTATGATGAGTACTACTGAGTTTCCTATTTCCTTTAGGGAGTTATGCACTTGAGAAGCTGCATACCTATTGAATAGGGTTCGAATCAAATCAGTTGCCTACCACTTCATATGTGATATGGAAAGGGAAGAGCCTGTATCTTAAGCTTGTTAAGATTTGGGGTTGTCCGGCCTATGTCTGAAAGCAAAATCCGGACAAGCTCGAGGCAAGATCTGTTATGTAGAACTGGAAAGGTTCCAGCTATACAAAATGCAGCTAATGATTTGGTAGAACCAAAGGATTCAATAGTTTCCAACGAACCTCAGCCTCTCCGCCGATCTAGCAGGGTTCCTCACCCACCTGAGAGATACTTCGGTTTCTCTATGACAGTGGGAGCGAGGATTGCATCATGAGATGATGACCCAACTAGTTTCGAGCTGGCCATCAGGAGTGGGACTCTGTAAGAATGGCTGGATGCTTATCGATCTGAGATGGAATCCTTATACACCAACAAAGTATGGACTTTGGTTGCTTTATCTGAAGGGTTAAATCTCCATCAGGAGCAAGTAAATCTTGAGAAGATTACTTGGTGTACATGGAAAGGTTGAGACTTTCAAAGCTAGACTTGTTAAAGGTTTGCTTCATAGACCAGGTATGGATTATGTTGAAACCTTTTCTAAGGATCTATGCTTAAGTCCATCCAGATCCTACTTGCCACGGCTACATACCATGACTACGATATCTGGTGGTTGGGTGTCATGACTGCTTTTCTAAATGATGTTTTAGAAGATAGCGTCTATAAGTACACAGCCAGAGGGCTTCGTAGACAGTGGGAGCAGCGGAAACGTGTGCAAGATGTTTTATATGATAAAACAGGTATCGCGGAGTTGGAACATTTGTTTTGATGTGGTAGTCAAAGAGTTTGACTTCATCAAAATGGTAGATGAACCTTGTATATATAAAAAGGTAGTAGGGAGTATGGTGGTGATCCTCGTAGAGTACGTGGATGACATACTCTTGATAGGGAAGGAGTTTCCCATACTACGCTCGGTCAATCTCCGCTTATCACAAGGATTCTCCATATAGGATCAAAGTGATACCTCCTAAATCCGGGGTTTTGGATCTATGAGATAGATCTAATTGGATGTTAGGATACTCTCTAGTTGTAGTGAGTTGGTATCAATCGATCCAGAGGAGAATCACTGGAAAGGTTCCAGGGTGATAAGGACGACTGAATGTCAGTCGTAGGCATTGTCTTTACCCTCAGTGGAGGGACGGTATGTTGGAAGAGTTCCAAGCTAGATACCGTGACATACTAGATGATTAAAGGCAAGATACATCGTTACCAAGGATGCTACCAAAAGAGGTAGTCTGGATATTTATAATTTCATAAGATGAACTTCGTTCCTACCATTGTGTGACAATGGAGTTGTGGCTTCAGCCAAGGAACTACCGTCCCATCAGAAATCCAGATATAATTCTTAGGCAGTATCACCTGATCATGGAGATGGTTGATCTCCAGGGAGATCGAGG
This sequence comes from Agapanthus africanus, assembly GCA_030015575.1. Taxonomy (NCBI): domain Eukaryota; kingdom Viridiplantae; phylum Streptophyta; class Magnoliopsida; order Asparagales; family Amaryllidaceae; genus Agapanthus; species Agapanthus africanus. Next base: position 520,174,667 of record CM057343.1, read on the forward strand.
TTAGGAGAGTAGACACAGAGGACAACAGCGCGGATCCACTCACAAAGGCCTTTTTCCCAGTAGAGACTTTTATAGGATGGTTGAGTATGAGATACTTCAACCGCAGCTAATTGTTGGGTATGCGATACCATAACAGATGGCCCTAGTGCAAGTGGGAGATTGTTAGTTATATGTATGCCCTAGAGGCCATTACTGTACATACGATGTATATTGTAGTGGATGCTAGGACATATATATAGGGAGGACTTTCTTGCTCGACATGATAGTATGCTATCTGGTTGTACTTTATCTTAACATGTACTCTGATTGTCTCTATATTACATGTTGATAAAGCCCTTAGGATATGTACTCGACTACTGGGACTATGATGAGATCATACTAGTGGGGCCACGGTAGTCGACGAGTACATCCTATAACTGTTCCTAGTCGAGGGTGTATCGAGACAGGGCATCGATGCACCAGAGTAGACTAGCGTATACGCATCTTGACCCATATGATGGGCGATGGATGATCCCATATCCATCGGTGTTTGACATCAAGGATGGTGTACGGGTGCTCAGTGGAGACTGGGTACACTAAACGGACTCGCCGAGAACTCCCAGATGGTATTATACCATACGTCAGATGGCAGTTCTCCGGTGACACTGGTACAGAGTAGTCTGTCGACCCGAGATCGTCATAGAGTCTTGTGTGATTCCCACTGTGCTTTGATTTCCATCATACCACGTCCAAGAGGGCATGCAAAAAGGTGGCTTTTAGGTACAGTCCCGAATCACATGGAGGCAATGAGCGATAGGAAGGGATTCGTCTCTCCCGGTATAGGGAGTTGATGTTGTGCTGTGTTCGATTGGCTACAACCGGAAATCCCTGGCCAGGGTTGCTGAGATTTACTGGTAAGTGTTATCAGTAGTTTCTCGAACTTTTATAGACCTCAAATCGACACAACTTATCAAGCTACTGGGGTCTGACGTTTACCACCCTTAGGCGAGATATGCAACATATCAGACGACGAGACCGGACTGTACGGGAGTGTTACTGTTTGGATTCACAGGAGAATGTGCAGGCTTGCTTGTTGATCTTCTGAGTGCTCAATACTTGGGTAGCTGTTACGTTTAGCTGACCGCTTGCAGCTTGTGGGTGTTTGATATGATCATCACCTACTGCCGGCGTATTGACGATTCTTTAGAGTCCTACACAGAGGTTTCTTGACTCAGGCAAAACGGAGTAGGGGCACATATGTGATATGTGCGGGACCGAGGATAATGCGATATGTGATACCGTATTCTATTCTCGCGATATTTGATATCAGCCGGGTCATCGGATCAAGTGTTGATTCGATGAATCGGTACGGATAAATATTAGCCGGTTATATGCGATATAGCCGGATTGTCGGATCAAGTGTTGATTCGATAATTTAATGTATAATAATATATATGATATATTAAATTGCATTAACTAATACTTGCTCACTAAAAGATTCTTTTTCTCACTCGGGTAATACATTGATATATATGCGATATATGTTAAATGTATTATTTTGTTACGATAAATATTATATATGTGATATATAATATTGTAACATGATATGATAACTAATGCAACTTGTTTAGTAGAGATTAAACATGGTTAGGGTTTGATTAGGGTTAAGGTTTTCTAGAAGTTTCTAGAAGCTTTCTTTCTTTGTCTTTGTTAAGATATTATGCTAGATATTTCCTTAACCTAACCAAACCTTTAACCTTAGTCAAATCTCTACAAGGGTTTGTTTGACCATGGTTACATTATTCATCATATCATTTCTTTTCCTATTCATCACAAAAGGATTCTATTATTGTTGATCATCTTCTTCCTTCTTCTTCTTTGCTTGAAATGGTTTCTTGCTTTGATTTTTGTGATGGATAAATATGAGAAAAAGATAAATAAAGTGAGCAAAAATCCTACTTCATCATCCTCATCTTCCCTTGCCATTTAGATGAGGGTGTTCACATCATTTCATGAGTGTTAGCTTGTGTTAAAGAAACTTCAAGGTAGATCATCTTAGTATCGAAGATCGGAAGCAAAGGTTGCGTCTTTCTCTTCGTGGAACCTCTCGAGAGTCCGGATCCCGATGATCGCAGCGAAGGGACCACAACACGGAGCATATGAAGTGAAGGACCGGATCTACAAAGGTTGTAATCCCTCTCACTTAGTGTTAAAGTGTTTAGCATGCTTGTTTTCGCCTAATCTCTAGTTTAAAGTTCTGTATTCGGGTTGTTCGGCATGGCTAAATTTTAAATCGGGCATGGTTGATGCCTCGTAGACCCTTGTGCGCGTGCCTAGCAACCCTACAAATCATTCATGTCATCTTCAATTAACTTTTTGATCATATCCATCGTTTCCTAGTATAGGTTTCTCTGACCATATTCTACATATCGGTCTCCATTTTATAATTGCGGTGGTGCTATACGCCATCCACCCGACTTCCCCCGTAGATATAAATCTACTCACCTGTAATTTCCTTGTTTAGCTGTAGTCGATGTGCTTCGTCGTCTCGAAATCCACGTGAAGGTACCTACAATCACAACACATCATAATGCTATTAAAATCAATGTCCGAAAAATCGAAACGGCACACGAAGTGCTCATAGGTTAGAACCTATAGCTTACGCATGCAGCAATAACCAAATAACCATCGCCGTTGACGTACAAACGTCCAACGACCAAATACAATATCAAATACCAAAATCCAAGTTCATAAATCACAAATAGCAAATTCAGCAACATAGGAAATTGCTCCCAAATTTCACCCTAGGACAAACTAGGGAATTTTGCATATAGGGTTAGTTAAGATATCTGATGAGGGAACCCTGGACCAAAAATCAACCAATTACACTACATTGTAGCCGCAATTTGCAGCCACCAAGAATAAATCTGCGGCCTGGGTTGGGTTGTAGGGACTCGGGTTTCAAGGGTAGGTTCCTAGCTGTCTCGTCTTACTGTCAAGGGAACTTATTTTATGGTGGTCTTGAGTCATCCCAGATTCCTACATACCATCAAAATCTGTCGTAGTTCCAATGTCGGGAAATTCTAAGTTCTTGTTTTAGGTTAAAGTCTCTGGTCTTGGCCAGTAAAAACACCACTAAAGTCTTGTAAACGCTCACTACATCTCAAATATCACTTCACAAGTCAATTCTTCCACTAAACATTAACTTGGAAAATTCTAAGATAACAATTCCACACTTGTTTAACTCTAAATTATAACGAGGATATATTAAATATAATAACTTAATTAAAGGAAAGGAATTTTATCTCATTTGGCAACTCAAGAAAAACCCTAGATTCCCAAAGTCTCCAAAATCCATACTTGAAAGGTCCATAGGGTTTAGGATGAGATGGGGATCATTTTTAATGAAGGTGGTGTGGGGTTTTTGGCAAGGTTTGAGGTGATCCATGGAGGAAGAGGAGGTGGAGGAGGGAGGTGAGGAAGATGAATATGGAGGAGTTAAAGTAACAAATGAGGGTGAGATGAAGGAAAGGTTAAGTGTGCCATACCATCCTCTCTCTCTCTCTCTCTCTTGAGCCCATGTCCCATGTCATAATGTGGTCCCCCCATTTCTCTCTCATCAATTATCCTCTCATGTCTTCTCTTTTCTTTTTCTTTTCTCTTTTAAAACCAATGTCAACAAATACAATAAAACAATATGTAACCAAATTGCAACATGACATGGTGCACTAGCCATGGTTAATCAAAAATACGGATTTGGCATAATCGTGATTAGTAGTGCACTAATCGAGTTTAATTTAAACTTGCGTATAATTAATTATAAAAATGCCCAAATCCGATAAATATATTTTTAAATGAATAAATCATTTTAATCTCCAATTATTTCCCAAATATTGTTATATATTTATACCATTTTGTGAAAACCCAAAATTCGCAAATCGAATATTTTTCGCGAAATATATTATTTTAATATTAAATTCCAAAAATAATATTTCATATTTCTGAAATATTACAATCTTCCCCCTTAAATAAATTCGGTCCCCGACTTTAAATTTAAACTCCTAAATACTAAAACATTTCAATAATCAGCTCCACTCAACGGGCCTCCGAAGTCACGGAAGATACAGAAATACCACAGCGCATCAAGTGCGCAAGAAAACGAGTATAAAACTCAAGGTCATACTCCGTCAAGCGTAATGCAATCATCGAAGTTACAATGGAGGTATAGATCTCGAAATCCACTACTGAAATCCAATATACTATTGTCAAAATCATAATACGTATATAGTACGCAACCCTTTAAATTCCTCTAAAAACTGGATAAAACACATGGAAATCTTTTCTGAATCGCCGTGCGATGCGTAGCTCACGGCACAAGTGGCGGACGCTCAATTGTAAAGTAATAAATATATTTATATATGTTTTGCTAAAAATATACGTTCCGCCATTATGAAATATCCCTGAGGTTTTACTTTGTAAAGATTCGTGTCTCTTACGGACACTCAAGAAATAGCGAGGCTATAGCTCATTTTTGAAAATCTCTTGGTAAACTTTTAATGCATGCAAAAGTACTCAGGCACTGTCCTCAGATCAGTCCTGCTCGGCTACTATATAATATAGTACTCAACATCAAAATATAATGCTCAAGAGCAAAAATCAGCCTCAAAAGGCGTATCCAATCACCACGTGTGGCTGGTGCGCATGGAAATCAAAACCCAATACAAGTAACACGAATGTGCACAAAAGCCAAACTAAGTGCAACGGGTGTGCATGAGAGCATCTGTCAAATGCAACTGGTGTGCATGACAACAACATCAAGTGCATCTAAAGTGCACGAAAATCTCAATCCAGCGCAACAACCATGCACAAACAAAGTCTCCCTCAAGTGCATTTGACATGCACGAATAAAATATAAATCAAGTGCATCTGACATGCACGAATAAAATCTCAATCAAGTGCATCCGACATGCACGAATAAATTTTTAATCAAGTGCATCCGGTGCACACAAAATCCCACACTATGCGCCTAATATGCGAAAAATCCAAACCAAGTGCGTTAGGTCCGTATAAAATATCTAGTGCAGTAACATCCACGATAACGAATGCCAAGTGCATACGCGCACGAAAATATCAATCCGGTGAAACAAATGCTCAAGACATAAATCCGGTGCAACAAATGCACGCAGTATAAATCTAGTGCAACCAATGCACGAAATACCAATCTGGTGTAACAAATGCACAAAATACCAACAATATCTCAAATGCGTATAAAAACAACACCGAGTGTACCAATGTGTATAAAATCATAAACGTGCGCAATTACATACACAAAATACGTATCAATGCACTTTAAGCACCTGTGAGCTATACCGAGTGCAAAATCAAATCGAGTGCATACCACATGCACAAAACCAAATCAACCGTATGAAATCCACGAAATCATAAACACGTGCAGTCAAGGCACAAAATCAATATCAAGTGTAACTGATATGCACAAATCGCAAACCTATGTAGCGGTGTATAAACATAAATCAAGTGCAATAACCGTGCACAAAAGAAAATATCTAATAGGTGCAACCATGGTGCACGAAAACATAAATCACGAAACCCAATCGTCGAAACTCAAATACAAGCGATAAAAGTGTGATACTCGGATTACAAAACACAAATTGCAATAAATGACATTGAGGTACACCTCCTTCAATGTCGAAAATATGCCGGTGTGCCCAAAGCTGGCAGAGAAAGATCATCTACTTGCCTCCTGCTCACAGTCTGGCGTCTTCAGTCTCTGGGTCCTCGTTTACTCTCTGAATTACCAATCTCGCAATCCTTCGGCTCATCGGCCATGTCAGGTGTACTAATAGAAACGATTCCGCTCTGGCACTCCTCTGATCACCGTTTGGCCAATCAACATGACCACTTGCAAATGGCATATTACTGACGGCGGCATTTGGCCCTCTGAATATGCACGATATAACTGATCCTGGATACAAGTCTTTATCACTGTGGTGTCCTGGAAAGGACCTGCTCATGGCTTCTTCCGATCTCACCTATACTGAGCTGTATGGAGGTTAGCACTCTTTACTAAATCCTTTTTCTCATAACCAGACGGCTGCGTCCTCAACACGGCTTCCCTCTAAATCGGCCATAACTAATGCCTTTGCACACATATCAATCCTCTGGCATCAACGGAGAGTAACAACCGCTCGCTAACATTACGCATGAACCTCTTGTCCCACTCGTCTTTATTATCGTCCACTTCGATGTCATCTCTTGTTTTTTGCATATTGCAATTCGTCCTCGGCTACGGTCAATCCGGAGTCTCTCATACGGACTCAAAATTACGAACTCGGTATCTTCATCACTCTGTAAAAGATATCTAGCCGAATACGTTCTTGGGAACTCGTCCAAATTATCAAAGGAATACACTTTATTCGTCCGTTATCGATCGACTCACAACGCATCTGGGTGAGGTCCTTCTATTCGAAGCTGGTCAACTTACTGATCTCCTATCGGAGCATCCAACGAACAACGTCTTCTCTGGATCGATCTACTCTAGCTCCGAGTAAGATTTCACACACTGGAAAGCTTCAACTCCACTGGGCCTGTGTCGGCGCATCAAATCAGACGAATCATCTTCGTCCCCTAACTCAAGATAGACTAGCTATCTTCTGTCATATCTCTGCTTGAGAGCTTCAGCGATCTCAGCTCATAACTTTGGAGGCGACGTCCCATCAATCTCAGCAACAGCTGGGTCATCCGTCTGCATAGTAGACAACATCACGATCTCTGAGGTAGGCTGTACATCAACAGTCCTCTCAATCTGGCAGCCTCAATCAATGGACCGATCATCCGGTGGAAAATCGAACACTCGCCTCAAACGAGAGGTCACGATACAAACATTATACCTACACGTTCCTATGTCACCAGAAAACATCATGGTTAGCCCTCGTCCGTGACGAGCTCGCTCTAACTGCAACACTGGCAGCAGCTCAATCTGCGCTCAAACCATGGTGACAGGAACCTCAAGCAGGTATCGATGAAGATAGATCAGAGGAACGAAAAAAATCAACAGATCCAAAATGGATACATGATCATAAGGAGGAATGGAATCAATAAGAGTATGATTATTGGAAGGAATAGAAACACGGATCTCAAGAATATACATCCTAAGGTCACTTAACTGGAGTATCGTGTTGTAAGTATGCCGCGGAACATACGCACGGTACGATACTCTACTTGAGTTACCTGCTCCATCAATCAGGGTCAACCTAAGTAACGAAAGTTCGGGTCTAATACCCCTCCGTCAAGTCTAAGTTCCGTAAAGTCAAGCTTAGGTTCCGAAATATATACGCCCAAGACTCCTATAGTCAAACCCAGACTCAACCAAAGTTAAACCTAACACTCTGATACCAAATTTGTCACGACCCAAAATTTAGCACATGACCAGCACTTAAATCACGCAACGTCCAAAGGCATAACGTAATTCAAGTAAGCCGAAGCCCAGAAAATCTAAACCTTTTTACGGAAAATAGTGGGGGTGCAGTTTTGAAATAAAGTTATAAAGAAATAAAGTTTATCTATAAATGCATAACTACTGATATAAGAAAACGCAAGTAGAGTGTACTAAAGTTGAGAACATTGTTCGTCTTTAAAAATTTGGGCAGCACCTCCTTGTATATTTTGAACCGAAACCACATATATATGACAATAATAAAAGGCATCCCCAAGCGGGAGCTAGCTCTTCACCAAATAGCGGAATCACAACCACGCAAGCAATGTATACGACGCCCAATGGCGAAGATCAACCCAGAATGAATAATATGAATAAAGCAAGACATTAAATCCACACATAGCGAACATATACCCATCGCTCTAAATCTCGCAACCACAAGCCCGTCTAAGTCTTACTAAATATACAAATACTAGTTTCTGATTGATGGAGTTTATCTAGATACAATAGGAAATAATAAATACAAGAGTGGGCACGATCCAATGTGTCCCATCTACCATAGCAAAACACCCGAATGCAAGCTGCGTGCCAGCAATACCTCTACTGATCCCGAGCGGTCAACCTGCAAGAACTGTGGCACAACAGGGTGAGTTACCAACTCATGAGTAGAAAACATCAACAGGTAGAAATCGAATAAACCAACGATTTCTTAGGTCACTATATCAAGAAGGCAATACTATGGTATCCAGGGTGACCATGTATATGTATATGACAACAATATAATCAATGCCAATGACATATACAATAAACATCTGAATCATATGCCTATATGCAGGTGGATATCATCCACGTGTCCATCAATGACACAATCAATATCATGGAACCTGAGTGTCCAATATCGACACTCGAAATATCATGAAAGCATAAGCATGTATATATGAGGATAACAACCAACGTGTGTCCATCAACGGCACATCAAAATCATGGAACCTGAGTGCCCAACACCGACACTCGAAACATCATGAAATCCGTGTCCATCATCGACATGTAAATCCTCATATCTCAGGCTCCGTCAGTCCGGATCGGCCCATGGGCTTCGTCAGTCCGGATCGGCCCGTATCCATCTCACGACTCCGGTCGGTATCCTCCGGATAACCACCGGGTCTAAACTATCACCGGTAGGTAGTAGTCTCTCTGCCAGGCTCATCATTTATTGCACAACATACCTTTCTTGCCCCAGGATACCATACCGGGTCCACCATATACCCGCAAACGGTTCATCCACCTCCTCGAATCGGGTATCACATAGCTCATAACCGAGAAAACTCATGGTGGACGCATCGAAATATCATATCAAGGGAAACCGGGTTTTTTAAACAATACATACTTTCCTTTGAAATACAACCATGGTTCTCAAATCCAGAATCCATAGTTTCCTAGTATAGGTTTCTCCGACTATATTCTACATATCGGTCTCCATTTTATAATTGCGGGGGTGCTATACGCCATCCACCCGACTTCTCCCGTAGATATAAATTTACTCACCTGTAATCTCCTTGTTTAGCTGTAGTCGATGTGCTTCGTCATCTCGAAATCCATGCGAAGGTGTCTACAATCACAACACATCGTAATGCTATTAAAATCAATGTCCGGAAAACCGATACGGCACACGAAGTGCTCATAGGTTAGAACCTATAGCTTACGCATGCAACAACAACCAAATAACTATCGTCGTTGACGTACAAACATCCAATGACTAAATACAATATCAAATACCAAAACTCAAGTTCATAAATCTCAAATACCAAATTCAGCAATATAGGAAATTGCTCCCATATTTCACCCTAGGCCAAACTAGAGAATTTTGCATATAGGGTTTGTTCCCCGCCGAAAATACGAAGATGCGACCGCGCAGGTTCGTCTCGCCTGAATTTCGGGGCAGATGCTAATTGGTGCTATCCGTCTACCTCTCCGAAGATGCCAAGTTGATTTATGGCACCATGTATCAAAGGTTCAAACGGCTGCGGCCGATGTAGCAGACTTCGTCAGATTCCTCCTCATTTGAGGGGTTTTTGATTGTGGGGACGCTCTTCCCTACAGGTGAAAGCCCCTGCAGTTAATTATGCTACCGTATCGCGGTAACCACTTTCTCCTTCTCCAGATGGCCACTTCGTGTCGCGGGTGTTTGTTTTGTTTTTGGTTGCCCATGGATTGTATACGGAGACTAATTTATGTTGTCGCCCATAGGGCGTGGATTAGTCCAAATCCATATCTTCTTAGATTTAGGTTTGGGGGTTGGGTTTAAGGATATGTTAGTCTCATTTGGGACTAAGATCAACTTAAACATTTGTTAAGGATACGTTAGTCTAATTTTAGACTAAGATCAACTCAACGGGATCGTTTAGATCCAACAAAAGAGCATTTGGACTCTATTGTTTAGTTTAGGGATATTGCGGTCAATTAGTTTAAGGACATTACGGTCCAATGTTAGTTTAAGGACATCTCGGTCCAGGTTAAGGACATCATAGTCCATGAATTTAAAGACCCCACAGTCAAGATTAAGGACGTCATAGTCCATGAGTTTAAGGACCCCATAGTCCAGTTTAAAGACGTCATAGTCTATGAAATGTATGTTTGTCGGGACCCATCACCTCTCTGAAGACGTTGAAGGATTACAACAACATATATCAGAGGGCTTCAGAGATGTTCCCTTGAACCAATTTTGATTGGTAGATCTGTAGTCCAATTTGGAACTAAGATCTGTTTAAAAGATTTATAAGCCTGTGGGCTCAATTAATCTGAATTTGAGGACTTATGGCCAATTTTAGGCTAAGTCCAATCAATTTAAAATGTTTTAACATTTATTTTGGGCTGTTGGAGCCTTTGTTTAGGCTTGGCCCTTTTAACAATGCTTGAATTCTGACAATATTTTGTCTTTTATTGAATACTGGGCTTTCATCATAGCTCTGTGGCTTATTAAAGAACGATTTATGTTCTATGAGCGCACATGTGAGTGACACGTGGTGCGCTTGGCGCTTTGCACCAGTCAAAAAACGCAGTGCGCTTCTGCCAAGTAGCGCACACGTGAAGGACACGTGTCGCGCTTGGCGCTAAGCGCCAGATGACGGACGCATTGCACCAGTTTATGAGCGCATTGCGCTAGTATTTTAGTAGCGCACATGTAATTGACACGTGGTGCGTCTGGCGCTGAGCGCCAGCCTATGAGCGCAGTGCGCCATTTCAAGAGCGCAAAGTGACACGTGTCGCGCTCGGCGCTGAGCGCCAGTCTAAGAGTGTAGAAGCGCAGTTCAAGAGCACAAAGCACAGTTCCAGAGCGCAAAGCGCATATGATCAATTTTGTGATCCAAAGAGAGACTTTGTCTCAAGATCTGAGAGCAACCATTTCAATCTCTTATATTGATGAAAGGACTTTGCCTTTATGGATCTATGATCCATAAGAGAATTGAATTATTCTCCTCTCCTTTCTATAATGAGACGTTCATAATCTCTTTGAGAAAGACTTTAGTCTTATAGATCTATGATCTGTGAGAAGTAAGTTCCTCTTTTATTTTATGATGAGATCTCTTGATTTCTTTGTGAAAGACCTTTTGTCTTTTTAGATCTATGATCTTTTTAAAGAAATGAATTCTTCTTTCTTAATCATGAGATGATTTCATCTCTGTGTTCATCATCATCATTTTTACCTTGAAAAAAGATCTTCTTGCAAGAGCTTGCTCTTTGAATTTTCTCAAAGTTTTTGGGGAGGTTTCTCTATCTTTTTTTATCTCTGAGACTTGAAGTCTAGGGGCCTTTTTATAGGGTAGGCTGATTTGTTGAATCAGTTAAAGAGATCTTTCTCTGATTCATTTGGGGATGTTTCCCCACAATTGGATCTTTGATCCTAGGGCTTCTGTTTTACAGAAAGCAATCTTCTTGTTTTTAACAAGATTGGAAAATCTTTCCATACAGAATTTATTCTGTCTTTTGGTAATTTTTATTTACCATTGGATCATTGATCCAACGGTGCTCTGATTTACAGAGCACAATCTTGTTATTTGGAAAGATTTTTTGAGGAATCTTTTCTTAACAGAATTTAATTCTGATTAATTAATGATTTATCATTATTATTAGATCTTTGATCTAACGGGGGGGTGGGAGTTTTTAATTCCAGCGCTAGCGCACCCGTGCTCTGCACGTGGTGCGCTGCTTGAAGAGCAGTGCACATTGCGCTAGCGCACCTGTGTTTGACACATAGTGCGCTGCTTGGAGCGCAGTGCACTTAGCGCTAGTGCAAACGTGGCATGCTGCTTAGAGCGCAGCGTACCTAGCGCTAGCGCCCACGTGCTTTACACGTGGTGCGCTGCTTAGGGCGCAGCGCACTTGGCGCTGCATCTGAAGCGTTGTTTCATTTCAAAAATTTGAATTTTAAACAGAGCTTTGCTCTGATTGGGGGAAACAAATGCCCCCCCACCGTTGCGCTCACATGGCCCACATGTGAGTGCAGCGGTGGCGGCATCTGCGTCCTTGGATCAACTCAGAAGTTGAAACGGCACTCAGTGCCTACAAATAGGACCTTTGGTCCTCAGGATGCTTTCTGTTCATCTTCTTCCTTGTTTTCTGAGAATTTTTATTCTCTCACAGAGCATAGCTCTCCATCTTAAGAATTTTCTTAAGGAAAAAAACTCTGTCAAAATTTAGGTAAAGATTAAATCTTTTAATAATCTAGGGTTTTACTCATTAACAGAGCCTTGCTCTTCATAGATCTTTGATCTAAAGAAAACCCTTTTAGGGTTTCATTAACAGAGCTTTGCTCTCTTCAAATCATGTATATTTATTAATCTCTTATGAAGAACTTTTAAGAGTTTGTTCATGGATCTTGAAGACCTCAGAAATTTTTTAATTCATGTATATAAAAAATTGATTTCAATTTTTCTGATGGATTATTCCATCATTTTCTTCCAGAGTAAAGCTCTTGAGGAATTTTTATTCCTTCATGATTAGAGCTTGACAGGTGTCACTCTGTCACAGAGTACTGCTCTCAAAGGGAGATTTACTCCTCTGCCCGAGGGATTTCTCATTTAATGAGAATTTCTTGAGGATTTCCTCATTACTAATCTTTTAATGATGTTTCATTTCAGGCACTATGGCTGTTCATTTATATAGTCTGAACGAGTTTATCTCTTATGAGGATATTCGCGTACAGGGTCGTCGCCAGAACCAAGAGTTTACAGATGTCCAATGTGCGGAGATTATGGCTTATCTATATGCACACAACGGTCGACTGCTTCCTTGTCGCTCCACTCTTTTGAAGATCGTAGTGGGAGCAATTTGGGGAGCACTTCCTGGGTTTTACGAATCCATGCCGCTGAATGCGCTGGATGATGCTGAAGACAAGGTGCACTCGGTGTACCTGTCTGGCCTGATCTCAAAGAAGCGTTGAGATAACCTCATTGATATTCTGCATCAAACTTTCCAGCAGACGACGATAATCGCTTCTTATCAAAGGGAGGAGGGCATTGGCGAGGATCTCGACACCCGTGATCGCGAGAGGATGCACACGAGAATGGTCAGAAAGGCCATAAAGATTCTAGATGGCCTTACTTTCGAATTCCTCAATCCATGCCCTGGATCTGAGGTTTTACCATTGTAAACATCTCGATGCATCTTTTGTTTATTGTCTTTATTGATGTAAGAATTTTCCGAAGTATGAATGACAAATCTTTCACTTCCCTTCCTTTATTTTCTGCTTTGTTGTTGATATATTACTTTAGTAAGCGTCGCCTGTAGATAATAGAGAGCATTACGTCTTGAATTCTTCGAAAGGTAGTGATGGCTTAAGAAGCAGGTTCAGATCTGTTGCCTAAGGCTTTTCAACTTCATGAGCCGTGAGGGTCTCATAAAGATTTTTCTCCCTACGAGTCGAGAGGATCTTGTAGGTGTATTTTCTCCTTAGGAATCATGAGGATTCCTAAGTGCGTTTTCTCTTATAAGTCGTAAGGATCTTATAAGAGAGTTTTCTTCCTTACGGGTCGAGAGGACCCGTAAGCGATTGGTAGTGTTGCCATTATCCGCATTTCACGGAGTTAGGAGTTGCTCTGGGCGTTTCCCACGGGGTCAAGATTGACTTTAGCCGTGTTCCACGAGACCAGGATTTTGCTCTGGATGCTTCCCACGGGGTCGGATTGACATAGACGTGTTCTGCGAGGACCAGGCTCCGCTCTGGATGCTTCCCACGGGGTCAGGATTGACATAGGCCGTGTTCAGTGAGGACCAGGATCCGCTCTGGACGTTTCCCACGGGGTCAGGATTGACATAGGCCGTGTTCCACGAAACCAGGATTTTGCTCTGGATGCTTCTTACGGGGTCTGATTGACATGGCCGTGTTCTGCGAGGACCAAGCTCCGCTCTGGATGCTTCCCAAGGGGTCAGGATTGACATAGGCCATGGTCAGCGAGGACCAGGATCCGCTCTGGAGGTTTCCCACGGGGTCAGGACTGACATAGGCCGTGTTCCACGTGACCAGGAATTTGCTCTGGATGCTTCCCACGGGGTCTAATTGACATAGCCGTGTTCTGCGAGGACCAGGCTCCACCCTGGACATTTCCCACCGGGTCAGGATTGACATAGGCCATGTTCTACGTGACCAGGAATTTGCTCTGGATGCTTCCCACGCGGTCTGATTGACATAGCCGTGTTCTGCGAGGACCAGGCTCCGCTCTGGACGTCTCCCACGGGGTCAGGATTGACATAGGCCGTGTTCCACGAAACCAGGATTTTGCTTTGGATGCTTCCCACGGAGTCTGATTGACATAGCCGTGTTCTGTGAGGACCAGGCTCTGCTCTGGACGTTTCCCATGGGGCCAGGATTGACATAGGCCATGTTCTACATGACCAGGAAGTTGCTCTGGATGCTTCCCACGGGGTCTGATTGACATAGCCGTGTTTTGCGAGGACCAGGCTCCGCTCTGGACGTTTCCCATGGGGTCAGGATTGACATAGGCCGTGTTCCAAGTGACCAGGAATTTGCTCTGGATGCTTCCCACGGGGTTTGATTGACATAGCCGTGTTCTGCAAGGACCAGGCTCCACTCTGTACGATTCCCACGGGGTCAGGATTGACATAGGTCGTGTTCCACGTGACCAGGAATTTGCTCTGGATGCTTCCCACGGGATCTGATTGATATAGCCGTGTTCTGTGAGGACCAGGCTCCGCTCTGGACGTCTCCCACGGGGTCAGGATTGACATAGGCTGTGTTCCACGAAACCAGGATTTTGCTTTAGATGCTTCCCACGGGGTCTGATTGACATAGCCGTGTTCTGCGAGGACCAGGCTCCGCTCTGGACGTTTCCTACGGGGTCAGGATTTACATAGGCCGTGTTCCACGTGACCAGGTATTTGCTCTGGATGCTTCCCACGGGGTCAGTTTGACATAGCCTTATTCTGCGAGGACCAGGCTCCGCTCTGGAAGTTTCCCACGGGGTCAGGATTGACATAGGCCATGTTCCACGTGACCAGGAATTTGCTCTGGATGCTTCCCACGGGATCTGATTGACATAGCCATGTTCTGCGAGGACCAGGCTCCGCTGTGGACGTTTCCCACGGGGTCAGGATTGACATAAGTCGCGTTCCATGAAACCAGGATTTTTCTCTGGATGCTTCCCACGGGGTCGGATAGACATAGCCGTATTCTGCGAGGACCAGGCTCCACTCTGGACGTTTCCCACGGGGTCAGGATTGAAATAGGCCGTGTTCCACGTGACCAGGTATTATCACTGGATGCTTCCCACGGGGTCATAGCCGTGTTCTGTGAGGACCAGGCTCCGCTCTGGACGTTTCCCACGGGGTCAGGATTGACATAGGCCGCGTTCCACGAAACTAGGAATTTTCTCTGGATGCTTCCCACGGGGTCTGATTGACATAGCCATGTTCTGCGAGGACCAGGATTTGCTTTGGATGTTTCCCACGGGGTCAGGATTGACATAGGCCGTGTTCCACGTGACCAGGAATTTGCTCTGGATGCTTCCCACGGTGTCTGATTGACATAGCCGTGTTCTGCGAGGACCAGGATCCGCTCTGGACGTTTCCCACGGGGTCAGGATTGACATAGGCCATGTTCCACGTGACCAGGAATTTTCTCTGGATGCTTCCCACGGGGTCTGATTGACATAGCCGTGTTCTGCGAAGACCAGGCTCCGCTCTGGACGTTTCCCACGGGGTCAGGATTGACATAGGCCGCATTCCACGAAACCAGGAATTTGCTCTGGATGCTTCCCACGGGGTCTGATTGACATAGCCGTGTTCTGCGAGGACCAGGCTCCGCTCTGGATGCTTCCGACGGGGTCAGGATTGACATAGGCCGTGTTCCACGAAACCAGGAAGGGTTGACTTTATCCCCATTTCATGGAGTCGGGGTTTGACTCTTGGTCATCTGTGCATTGCCGAGTCATAAAACTGGGAATTGCTGTGGTTCCGCTTTGCTTGATGTTGCGTCTGTTGTAATGAGACGATTGTTAAGATGATCTCCAGGCTATCTGTGAACCATTGAGATTTGGCTCTCTTTCGGATGGAGCCTGGGGAGGGAAGGTGTGATTCCTTCTTTGTTTGCGCCCCCGGATTGTATATAGGGATAGACGTGATATCACCTGTAGGGCAAAAAGTTTCATTTTATATATTTTTCTTTCCGCGATACTCTATCATTTCAGCTTTTTATATCGCGAAAGTCGCGATTGCCCAATCATTTCGGCTATTTGTTTTATTTTTACTTGCTGCTTTTTATTGCGAGTTGCCCAATCATTTCGGCTATTTTTTATGCATACATTTTTACTTGCTGATTTGCAAGTTGCCCCATCATTTCGGCTATTTCGTATGCATTTGTAATTCGCTGGCTTTTCGCTGCAAGCTTGGAATTAGACACTGATTTCGGCATCAACATCGCTACAACTGGGATATTAGCAGGAGCGAATCGTCATTTGCCTTCGTCGATGTCGAACAAAGGTGGCTTAGTAGACAGGGTTAGGATCCTGTTGACTAAGGCTTTTGAATTCATGAGCCGTAAGGGTTTCATGAAGGTATTTCTCCCTACGAGTCGTGAGGATTTCGTAAGTGCATTTTCTCCTTAAGAATCGTGAGGATTCCCAAGTGTATGGTCTCTTATAAGTCGTAAGGATCTTACAAGAGTATTTTCTCCTTATAAGTCGAGAGGACTTACAAGGAGTGTTTACTGTGCAAACATATCCCTAGTCCAGGATGGGACTTTGTTAGGGAAATGTTTATTCGCGCCCGTGGATTGTATACAAGGGTCAATACTGAACCGTTTGTAGGGCAAAATAGGGGGTATGACTACTTAAGAACAGGTTCAGATCCCTATAGCTTAAGGCTTTCGAATCCTATGAGCCGTGAAGGTCTCAAAGGGGAATTCTCTTTACGTGTCGTGAGGATCTCGTAAGTGTAATTTCTCCTTAGGAATCGTGGGGATCCCTAAGTGTGTTTCTCCCTTGTGAGTCGTAAGGATCTCACGCAGGTGGTTTCTCCTCACAAGGCTGAGAGGACTTTACAAGTGTCTTTTAACGAGATTGCGCCCTTTCGGGTTTTCACAAAACCCGTCGGTAGCCCTGCTGTTTTTACTCATGGAGCCCTTTTACGTTATCATCCGTGCCCCTTTTGCTTATAGACATACCGTTTTCTTCCTTTTTTTAATTTTTATTATTTTTTTTGTCAGCTTCGGGATGCTGCGGTCCGTAGTAGTTTATTGATGTTTCGGTCAACAGCTAGTTTTAGGACATAGTGGTCTATCGTTAGTTTAAGGACATTTCGGTCCGACATTATGAAGCCGGCTACTATTTACAGAGTTTAGGCTTAGGAAGATAGCAAGCGGACATAGGCGTCGTCATCTATCATTGACCTAGGCCATGACTCGTCAGGCGTAGTATTTTTTTAGGAAGCGACCGTTTATTGGCCTGAAAGGTCTTTCACCATGTATGTCCATGAGTAGATATGCTCCACCCTGGTAAACTTTGTCTATGATATACGGGCCTTCATAGTTCGTCTCAAATTTCCCCCGCTTGGCACGATTGGGGATCATAGGCCTTTTGACCACTAGCACGAGTTCGCCTTGGCGAAATGTTCCCGGCCTAGTCAATTTTTCATATGAGCGCGTCATCTTTGCTTTATAAGCCTCCGATTTTGGTGTGCCATGAGCCGGGTTTCATCAAGGGCATCGAGCTCCTCAAGCCGAAGGTGAGCATTTTCTTCGTCTGCTAGCTCGTAATGAACTGCCACTCGTAGAGAGGGTAGTTCTATCTCGAGAGGGAGTACTGCTTCCGTACCGAATACTAATGCATATGGCGTTGTGTTCGTGGCTGTTTTGAACGTAGTTCGATACGCCCAAAGAGCTTCATGCAGTCTCTCATGCCAGTCCTTCTTATTTCGAGACACCGTATTTTTCACGATCTTTTTCAAGGTCTTGTTGAAGGCCTCAACTAGACCGTTAGCTCGGGGATTGTAGACCGATGAATATCTCCAGTCTATGTTATGTTGTTGTGCTAAGCGACTGATTTTGTGGCTTCTGTAGGCTGGCCCGTTATCGGAGATGATCCGTCACGGAGTTCCAAATCGATAAATGACGTGCATCTTGAAGAAATGGAGGATATTCTCCGTCTTCACTTCCCTCAGCGGTACTGTTTCTGCCCACTTGGAGAAGTAATCAGTTGTCGCCAAAATGAATCGATGTCTTATGGACGATGCTGGTTCGATGGGGCCGATTATGTCAGTTCCCCACATTTTAAATGGCCAGCTAGCCACCATTGGATGTAGTGGATTTGGATGCTGATGGATATAGTTCCCGTGAATTTAGCACGAGTGGCATTGCTTCGCGTATTCGAGGCAGTCCTGGATCATTGTGGGCCAATAGTAGCCCATCCTTTTGATCTTCAGCTTCATCTTCGGGCCGGCTTGGTGAGAACCGCAGAGTCCGTCGTGAGTTTCTTGGACGACTCTCTCTGCCTCTTCAGGTCCCAAACATCTTAGCCACAGAGAATCAAATGATCTCCTATACAGAGTATTATTAATGAAGGCAAAAGATAGAGCTCGCTTCATGAGCTGATGCCTTGAGGATGCATCTTCAGGTGTTCGACGGGATTTGAAGTAGTCTATAAAGACTTCTCTCCAATCTTCAGCCTTTCCCTGGTCTTTTATCTGCAGAGCCATTTGCTTGGTCGCTCCCTTTTCTTCGGACGACTCCGGAGATATTTCTGCCGGTGCAAGAACCCGACGGTTTTGTACAATGATCCTCACGTCATCGAGGCTCTCGTCAGCTAGTTCTTTAGTGAGCTTAACTAATGCATCCGCCTTGCTATTTTCCGCACGCGGTATACTTTCCAAGGTGTAGGAAGGAATTTGAATTAGCAGTTGCTGTACTCTTTCTCCGTACTTCACCAGCTCTGGCTTGCACATTTGATAGTCGCCGTTTACTTGACTAACGACCAGTTGGGAGTCTCCGTATATGAGAAGGTTTTCAATTCCCATGTCGATAGAGATCTTGAGACCTGCTATCAAAACTTCATATTCGGCTTCATTTATTATCCTTAGCCCTGTTAAGGAGAAGGAAAAGCGCATTATCCCTCCTTGTGGAGTCACGAAGATGAGGCCTACCCCTGATTTGATTATGGGGGTGCTTTGTTTGCGCTTTTTCATGGAAGATGCTCCATCGAAGTAGAATTCTCATTGGGTATCATTCTCTCTTCTCTCCCCGTCGATTGTGTCAAACGCGTGTTTGTCTGGCAATTCGCAGTTCAAAAGAGAGTCGGCAGGTATCGGATGCTCAGCGAGGAAGTCGGCGATAGCCTGGAACTTCACTGCCTTAAGGGGACGATAAGTTATCGAGAACTCCATCAAGAGCAGTGCCCATTTAGCGAGCCGCCCTGTTAATATGGCTTTCGACATCAGGTATTTGAGAGGGTCCACTTTTGATATGAGATGGACCTCATGCACCAACGCGTAGTGTTTGAGCTTCGTTATCGCGAAGATCAATGCTAGGCAGTGTTTTTCGATGGGGGAGTAGTTGCTTTCTGCCCCCAGTAGAACTCGACTCAAGTAGTAGAGGGCTCTCTCTTTCCTTTGATCGTTCTCTTGTGCCCACAGCGCGCCTAAAGAACCTTCAAGGGCTGTCGTATACAGGAAGAGAGGTTTTCCTTTAACGGGAGCGGCCAGCACTGGCGGATTCTGCAGGTATTGCTTGATTTCGTCCAGTGCGCTTTGGCATTTGTGATCCCAGATGAACGGGGTTCGTTTCTTCATCAAGTGACTGTAGGGGCGGCACTTGCCTAAGAGATTGGCTATAAATCGCCGGATATACGCGAGCTTTCCTTGGAAAGACCGCAGTTGTTTGAGAGTCCTTGGCAGAGGCATTTCCATGATCGCCTTGATCTTCGACGGGTCTATTTCGATACCTCGGCGTCGGATGATGAATCCTAGGAATTTGCCTGAGGAAACTCCGAACGCGCATTTGAGAGGGTTCATCTTCAAGTTGTATTACCGAAGGCGCTGAAACACGATCTTCAGATGCTCTAAATGTTCCTCGTATGATTTGCTTTTAACTACGAGGTCGTCAATATAACATTCTGCGAGTTCATGTATGAGGTCATCGAAGATCTTCGTCATAGCCCTCTGATAGGTGGCACCGGCGTTCTTTAGACCGAAGGGCATTACCTTGTAGCAGAATATGCCCAAAGGGGTCCGGAAAGCGGTGTGCTTCTGGTCCTCGGGATGCATCTTTATCTGATTGTATCCTGATGATCCGTCCATGAAGGAGAAAACTTCGTGAGTGGACGTATTATCTATCATTAGCTCAGTGACTGGTACTGGGAAGTTGTCCTTCGGGCAGGCCTTATTGAGATCCCGAAAGTCCACACACATGCGCACCGTCCCATTTTTCTTCATGACCGGGACGATGTTAGCGATCCAATCAGGATATTGAACCTCTTGGATAAAACCATATTCGGTTAGCTTCTTGACTTCGGCATTGATGCTCATCTCAAGCTCGAGCCGCATTCTTCTCGGTGCTTGTTTGACCGGCTTAACGTCCGGAGATATCGCCAATCCGTGCACAGCTATTTCTGGATCTAGGCCCGGCATCTCGGAGTAGTTCCATGCAAATCAGTCTTTATGCTGCATGAGCACGTCTTTAAGCATAGCCACCTTTTCTTCAGACAACAGCTCACTGACGAATGTCGGTCGCGGGTCACTTGCCGTTCCTAAATCGATCTTTCTGAGGTTGTTTGCAGTAGTATGTATCCCATCTTCCAGCTCTTTTGGCGCCAGTGGAAACTCGGAGATCACCTCGTCATCGTCGTTTTCGAAGCACCAGGGGAGATCAGCCATATCCTCATGCATTTCTTCTGACAGCGTTATCACATGGCAGATACGAGATCGCTTCCAAGACTGACGTCGATCCGGCTCTGCTTTCGTGGCTTTTTGTTCATGCCTCTGGGGCGGGGTTACCCTCCAGCTGCTGGATAAAGCGAACTTGCCTTGCTGATAACAGTCTTCTACCTAGTTCTTGAGAGCGAAGCAGTTTTCGAGAGGATATCCTATTGCTCGGTGATAGGAGCAATAGTCTGGGTGATAGACCTTGTCTGCTTGCTTGGGGTGCTTGGACTCCGGGAGTGTCATCATCTGATGTTTTATGATAAGATCAAATATCTTCTTTGTCTTGTCTTGGGGAAAAGAATATGCTCGACCCATCTTCTTCATAAGAGACGGATCTCGGCTGCTCAATTCTTGATCGCGTGGCTTCTTAGACCCGCTTGGCCGCTGTCGAATGTTTTTTCGTTCTTTGATTTATTTTTGCTTCTACGCCGGGTCTTTTGTATGACAGACTGGTGATGAGGAGCTTTGGCATTCTCTACGGCCTGCTGAAGGAGGCGTTGCGTTCTGGCTTTCTCATAAATGGCCATTTCGCGGCTATGGTCGTCCCAGACCTTCTGACCCGCTTCCCTTATTAGCTTGTCCATCTGTTCTTCAAACGACAGACTTGGCATTTTGATGGCGGGACCTCGTTTTGGTTTAGGGTTGGCGTCTTTTAACAGAACATGTCCTTCTTCGTCAAAGTCATGTATGACGTAGCAGCCATGGAATCGTTCCCGTTTCTTGGATTGAACATATCCAAGCCCGATCGTTTTTATTCTCCCGTTGGGCAATTTTTGCTGAGTTCCAGGGACGCTCCAGATCCTGTTGTAGAACTGAGCTTGTCAAGCAGTCTGTTTGAAGGGTACGCCTTGGCGCCTCAACAGCCTTTTTAATCCTTTTGTGTAGTATCTGGGCAGACGGATGGGCTGGAGTCTGTCAAGTGTCGAATCGGCACCATGCCAAATTTCTTTCTCCACTTTGGTTTCCATGGATTGATAAAAGAGGATCGCCTTTTCATCTCTTCGCCTGGGAGGGACGTAGAATGTCTGCAGTTCTTGCACACTATAGGTGTCAAGCGCGTCAAGCTCTTTGTAATGCTCTTGCGGAACCATGGCAATTTGCAAACTCCGATCATCGCTAGCGAGGGATTGCATTGATGACCGAGCGGAAAATACAGCGTTGACCTCATCTTCCGAGTCGCTGCTGAAGATCAACATAGCGGTCTCGGCTTGTTGCATTGGGGCGGCCCTGAATAAACTATTTCTTCTTCCTCCTCGGTATCACTCCCGAAGATCGGAATAGTGGTGATAGCTTTGTTCTTCGGTTTGTGACATCTTTCCGTGTCCTCAAAATCTGGTAAGAAGTATTTTGCATATTCGTACTTTCGGACTTCATTCACGGAGAATGGGTTTAACTCCCCGTCACAGTGTACTCGAGACCATCTTTGAAGTACTTCATACACTGATGTTGTGTAGAAGGGATAATGTTGTACTCGTGTAACCAAGGCTTGCCGATCAAAGCATTGTAGCATGTCTTGGCGTGAATGACATGAAACTTGATGTCCGTGACAAGCATGCCAAAGCGTAGTGTCAATATTGCAGACCCGAGTGTCCGTGATGACTGGGAGTCAAACCCGGAGATGGTGATTTTATCACGAGCAAGGTGCTGAACGCTCATGCAGATTTCCTTCAACACTCTTACATTGAGGAGGTTGACGGAGGACCCATTGTCGACCAGGATTTTACCTATCTTGATGCCATGACAGTATCCGGAGATATAAAGGGGACGGTTGTGCTCGCACGTCCCGAGGAGGAGATCTTCATCCCTGAAGGTGATATCGGCTGTGTGCACTTTTTCCAGCTCGGCCTTCATCTTTTCTTCAGCGAGGAAAGTTTGGAACTGCTCGGGATCTTGTAACGCCCTGATCAAAGAATCTCTCGCCTCTTTTGATAACAAGAGTGCATCGAGAATGCTTAGCTGCGAAGGTAGCTTCCTCAAGTATGCCAGAACGTTGTAGTCCATTGTACTTTTCTTTGGCGGGTTTTTGGCCGTCAGCTCTTCGACGGCTTGGTCATCAAGGATGATATCCTCAGGGACCTTTTCTTTCCCCTTATCTTTTCTATTAGACCCACTATTCGCTGGCCCAAGATTCTTTTCGGGCAGCGTACGATTGCGCAGCTGAATGTTTTCACAGCTCTTTGGTGTTTCCTCTTTCCCTGAGGTGGATTCTTTAAGGAGAGGGCCAAGAGTCATTTCTTCGTCAGAGTCGCTCCCGAAGGTGAGAACTTGCGATCCCCCCGCGTTGACTATATGACATTTGCCGGCAGTTCTTTTATGCTCTTCGGTCGTATTTCTTTGCTTCTGATGAGTTTTGCGTTTCATCCGCTTGAAATGTTGCCGGTGAGCAACATATCCCTGCCACCATCTTTTAAAAGCGTTGCACTCTTCGGTGGGGTGCACAATATTTCGATGATATAAGCAGTAGCTAGGATGTATATCCACTTCATCAGGAGTGTGTTCTTTGGAGGGTGGCAGCTTCATTCCTATCGATATGGCTTTGGCGAACCTCTTCCTCGTCTTGAACCTGCTTTTATTTGCGGCGGATATGTTTTGATCTGGCGGGAGTGTTCTAACCCTTTCGTCCAATCGTCGGCGTTTGGCCTCTTCAAATATGGCCATCTCGCGCTCTTGATCAGCTTTGCTTTTCAGAAGAGCTTCGTTTAGGAACGCATCAATCATTTCGTCTGATGGTCCTAGAAGTTCCAGCTCAGGATCTGCCCCCAGTTTCTCTGCATAAGGAGCTTCTTCATCATTTATCGACGAGTGAGAGATCACATGGCAACTTGCCATGTAATCCTCAGATTCATCCGACGAGTCTTCTCCATTGTCATCATCTCTGTCCTCAAGGACGTGGTCGAGAAATTCTCGGAGTGTGACCAGAGTTCGTGCCTTCTGGTTGTATTCTTCCAACGCGTCAATCTGCTTTTGCAGGTCCGTACGCTTGTCACCAGGCTTCATGGGCTTCATGGATTTCTTCTTCTTCTTTGAAGACTTTGACGGCTGGGTGTGAGCACTTTGACTATCACCACCAATTTTTGGAGTTGGGCGCGATTTCAGCATTCTCTCGATAATCTCGGGTTCCAGCGGATTCTTCCACCTGATTGCCGGGCATGTTTGGAGATCCTTTAGCATTCTTTTAGTTTTGGCTGAAAGAGCGACCTCCCATGGAGCTTCTTCTATGAAAGAGCATGATGCCCCCGGTGTGTCCGTCTTCTTGGGAGCGTGTGGCTGTGGTAGGTTCACCTTCCGATTCTCGGACAGCGCAAACTTGCCCTGTTGGTATTGGTCTTCGATCCAGCCTTTAAAGACGAAGCAATCTCCAATTGGATGGCCTACCATTTGATGGTAGGGGCAATAATTGGGACTATTAGCCTCGCCGGGTTGCAACGGTTGTTTTGGATTCGGCAAATTGATGAGCCTGTTGCGTACCGCTAGCTCGAACAATCTCTTCATTTTGTCCCAGGGAAACGAATAAGGGCGCTTCATCTTCTCATTATAGAATTGCCGCCTCTCGTCTAGGCGATCAGTTAGTTTTGGGCCACTGGGCTGCTGTTGAGTATTGGCAACGAATGTCTCCTTCCTTTTACCCTTTTCGTTCTGCGGCTCCGGCTTTGGAGGAGACGGTCTATGACCCATTTGGTCCATCTGGGCCAGTTTGTCGATCAAGACCTGGAACGTGGTCGGCTTGAAGAACATCATGAATTGGGAAATGGTCACTTGAGGGTCAAGAGTGCCCACGAACATGCCCACTGCCGGCACTTCTTCAATGCGCTGCTCACATTTCGACCATAAATTCTGCCATCGTATTGCGTACTGCACCCACGTTTCACCTGGCTTCACCCTGGCATTGACCAATGCCGTTATTCGGGTGCGTTCACTAGCACTCGCGAAACGCTGGGTGAATAATAGCTCCATCTCTGTAAAAGTCTTGACGGAGTCGTTTGGAAGTTCAGAATACCACTCGAATTCCGTCTCCGACAAGCTACCAACAAACTGGTGGAGCAGAATTTTATCGTCACCCTCGGTGTTGCCACATAAAGCCCTGAACTGGGCAACATGCTGATGCGGATTTCCCGTCCCTTTATATACATGGAATTTGGGGATCGTGTATCCTGGCAGATACTTGATCTGATCGTACCATCCTGGATATGGTCACCCAGTTTTAACAATTTGGCCGGTCGCTTCATTCGCCTGGTGAGCTCGTATTTGTTGAGCAATGTAGTCGTCCAAGACGGCCTTAGAGATTGTCTCTTCTTTGGCTGCTGAAAGGGCCGGAGGGGGGTTCGATGTCTCCCCTCTGTCGTCTTCAATGATAATTGGGGCGTCTTCAGCCGGAGGTTCTGGCTGTAACATCATTCCAGCCATGTCTTGGAACAAAAGAGCTATTCGTTTTATATTGGCCGCCTGCTCTGCAGCCTCTTTTTCTTTTCTCTCGAGCATTTTTCGAAGGAAATCAGCATCGGTTTCTTATTCCTGACGCTGTTATGAGGTTTCCGGATTTTCTTTCGGCCCAGTAAGTGCGGCCATTGCAGTCAGCATCTCCTGAAGTTTTTGCTGCTGTTGCTCCTGAGCCTTTGTTATCGATCGGGTAAGCGGTCGATGACCCTAGAAGCACGGCTTTTCTCTTTTTCAGAAGACATATAAACGGTATGTGTTACCATTCCCCCAGACTTGGGGCGTTTAGATTCAGTGGTCTTGCGATTTGTCGCGGACCCAGGGATTTTCTCCGGCCTTCTCCTCTTATGCGTGGTCGAAGTTGGGGAGGTTGTTGCAGTGGGCACCCAAGTAGCTGTCGCCTTTTGTGGCTTAACAGGATGGTCCTCTTTTTGCCGAACTTTCACCTTTTTCTGTCGGCGAGAGTAATCTTGATCGATCACCGAGTCCTGAACCTGTCACCAAACTTTGTAAATTTTAGAGGACAACCACTGGGGGGCTGCTCTAGCTTTGCCTTAGAAGCGTTCTCCACGGGTGGAGGAGATCTCTTCAACACGTCAGTCGGAGAGTTTTTGCGCACTCTCCTTAACGGTTGAAAGCTGTTCCCAGTTGGAACAGCAGCATCGATTTTCACCATGGGGGCTGGTGGAGTCAATCCAGAAGGGGAGTTGCACCCAGCCTTCTATAGGGTTCCTAGGCACTCTCAAGAGGTCTTACAAGGCATCATCCATGCCAATTTCAAATTTAAACGGTGCCGAGAAACCCTAAACTACGGATCGTTGGCTAGAAAACTAGGCGAAAAAGAAACTAGTTTACATCTAAACTAAAAGATAACGGAAATACAACCTTTGTAGATCCGGTGCTCCACCTCCATAGCTCCGCAACGAAGTCCCCTCGCTGTCCAAATGAATTCCCGGGCTCTAGCGTCGGCTTCGTCGGAGAAATGGCGAGCTAGGTCGTCGATGTCCGTGCCGAAGATGATCTACGTCGAGGCATCGCAAGATCAAGCTCCAACTTCACCAAGTCAAGAAACTTGTGAAGAAAACACACTCTACTACTTGGCAAGAGGTAGAGGATGAAGAAATAGGAAGTGGGTAGACTTTAGAATTGGATTTCTCACTCATTTCATCAATCCACCATTGATGTAGTCAAGCTTTTCTTCTTGAGTTCAAGGAAGAAGAAGAATAATGATATGATAAGCTCATATTTTAAAATGAAAAGAAAATGAGAACTTATCATAATGTAAACCATGGTCAAGTGTAGAGATTAAACCAAGGTTAGTTGGAATGGTTAGGGTTAAGGATGAGATAAGAATGGTTGACTTGATCAAAGCTTCAAGAAGCTTCAACATAAAACAAAATAAGCCACCATCCTTAAATAATATCCAAAAAGAATAAATAATTAAATAAATGAATAAAACAAAACCCTAACTAATATACAACCATGGTTTAATCTTCACACTTAACCAATATAGCATGCATCATCAAACATGATACAAACATGTGCACAAAATCATATCGCATATACAATGCGCACATCCGAGTGAGAAAATCCATTCAAAGTGAACCGATACTAGTTAATGCAAAGTAATATATCAAATATATAATTATACATTAAATCATTAAATCAACACTTGATTCAATGATCCGGTCATGTCGCACATAACCGACTGGTATCAATAGTAACAACTTATCGAATCAACACTTGATCCGATAACCCGGCTATATTGCATATAACCGATCAATGTCACATTGCGAGAATCGAATACAGTATCACATACTGGTATTATTCTCGGTCCCGCACATATCTCATATACGCTCCTATTTCGTTTCGCTTGAGCCAGGAAACCTCTGTGTAGGACTCTAAAGACTCGTCAATACGCCGGCAGCAGATGATGATCATATCAAACATCCACAAGCCGCAAGCGGTCTGCTAAACGTAACGGCCACCCGGGTATTGAGCGATCAGAAGATCGACGAGCAAGCCCGCTCACACTCCAGTGAATCCAACCAGTAACACTACCGTACAGTCCGGTCTGTTCGTCTGATATGTCGCATATCTCGCCTAGGGGTGGTAAACGTCAGACCCCAGTAGCTCGATAAGTCATGCCGACTTGAGGTCCATAACATTCGTGAAACTACTGATAACTCTTACCAGTATATCACTGCAACCCTGGCCAGGGATTTCCTGTTATGGCCAGTCGAGCATAGCACAACATCAACCCCCAATACCGGGAGAGACGAATCCCCTCCTATCGCTCATTGCCTCCATGTGAATCGGGACTGTACCCAAAAACCACCTGTTTGCACGACTCAGTAGAGCCGTGGTAGGGTGGAAATCAAAGCACAGTGGGAGACACACAAGACTCTATGACGATCTCAGGTCAACAGACTAAGCTGTACTAGTGTCACCAGAGAACTGCCATCTGACGTGAGGTATAATACCATCTGGGAGTTCTCGGCGAGTCCGTTCAGTGTACCCAGTCTCCACTGAGCATCCGCATACCATCTTCGATGTCAAACACCAATGGATATGGGATCATCCATCGCCCATCGCATGGGTCGAGAAGATATGCGCTAGTCTACTCTGGAATATCGATGCCCCGTCTCGATATTCCCACGACTAGGAACAATGAAGGATGTACTCACTGACTACCCAGGCCCCACTAGTATGATCTGCATCATAGTCCTGGAAGTCGAGTACACATCCTAAGGGCTTTATCAACATGTAATCAGAGAGACAGAAAGTATACATGTTAAGATAAAGAGCAACCAGATAGCGTACTATCATGTCGAGCAAGAAAGTCCTACCTATATATATCCCAGCATCCACTACAATATACATCCAATGTACAGTAATGGCCTCTAGGGCATACATATAACTAACAATCTCCCACTTGCACTTGGGCCATCTGTAGCAGTGGTTGTAGTATCTCATACTCAACCATCCCATAAAAGTCTCTCTCTGGGAACAGGCCTTTGTGAGTGGATCCGCTGTGTTTGTCCTCTGGGTCTACTCTCCTAACCTTGATCTCCCTGGAGATCAACCATCTCCATGATCAGGTGACACTGCCTTAGAATATGTCTGGATCACTGATGGGACGGACGTTCCTTGGCATAAGCCACAACTCCATTGTCTCACAATGGTAGGAACGTAGTTCATCTCATGAACCAATAAACACCCAGACTGCCTCTTTGGTAGCATCATAAGTAGCGATGTATCCTGCCTTTATCGTCTAGTATGTCACGGTATCTATCTTGGAACTCTTCCAACATACCGTCCCTTTACTGAGGGTAAAGACAATGCCTGTGACTGACATTCAGTCGTCTTTATCACCCTGGAACCCTTCCAGTGATTCTCCCCAGGATCAATTGATACTATCTCACTACAACTAGTGAGTATCCTAACATCCAATTAGATCTATCTCATAGATCCAAAATCCAGGATTTAGTAGGTATCACTTTGATCCTATATGGAGAATCCTAGTGATAAGCGGAGATTGATCGAGCGTAGCATAGGAAACTCCTTCCCTATCAAGAGTATGTCATCCACGTACTCTATGAGGATCATTACCATACTCCCTACTACCTTTTTGTATATACTAGGTTCATCTACCATTTTGATGATGTAAAACTCTTTGACTACCACATCAAAACAGATGTTCCAACTCCGCGATGCCTGCTTTATCCTATAAAGCATCTTGCACACGTATCCGCTGCTCCCACTGTCTACGAGGCCCTCTGGCTGTGTACTTATAGACGCTCTCTTCTAAACATCATTTAGAAAAGCTGTCATGACACTCAACCACCAGATATCGTAGTCATGGTATGTAGTCGTGGCAAGTAGGATCTGGATGGACTTAAGCATAGCTACTTAGAAAAGGTTTCATCATCATCCATACCTGGTCAATGATGTAGACCTTCAACAAGTCTAGCTTTGAAAGTCTCAACTCTTCCATGTACACCAAGTAATCTTCTCAAGATATACTTGCTCCTGATGGGGATTTAACCCTTCAGATATCGCAACCAAAGTCCATACTTTGTTGGTGTATAAGGATTCCATCTCAGATCGCTAAGCATCCAGCCATTCTTACAGAGTCACACTCCTGATGGCCAGCTCGAAACTAGTTGGGTCATCATCTCATGATGCGGTCCTCGCTCCCACTGTCATAGAGAAACCGAAGTATCTCTCAGGTGGGTGAGGAACCCTACTAGATCGGCGGAGAGGCTGAGGTTCATTGGAATCTACTGAATCCTTTGGCTCTATCAAATCATCTGCTGTAGTTTGTATGGCTGGAACATTTCCAGTTCTACATAACTGACCTTGCCTCGAGCTTGTCCGGATTTTGCTTTTAGACATAGGCCGGGCAACCCCAAATCTTAACTAACTTAAGACATGGGCTCTTCCCTTTCCATATCATATATGAAGTGGTAGGCAACTGATTTGATTCGAACCCTATTCAATAGGTATGCAGCTTCTCAAGCGCATAACTCCCAAAAGGAAAAAGGTAACTCAGTAGTACTCATCATAGAGCACACCTTATCATATAGGGTGTTATTGCTCCGCCCTGATATACCATTGTGCTATGGTGTATACAGAGGAGTAATACTGAGAGAGAATCTCATTCTCCTTTAGAATAGTCCAGTATTTCCGTGCTCAAGTATTCTCCTCCTTGATCTCATCATAGGACATAATACTTATACCCGTATTTTGGTTCTCTACTTCTAACTTATATTCTGTGAATATCTCAAAAGGTTCGGACTTGTGTTCCTACAGGAACATATGTCTGAATCTTGAGAGATTATCAGAGAATGTAATGAAGTACAAAGAACCGGTCTTGGCATGTGTAGACAGGGGACCTTTATACATCAACATGCATCATCCCAAGAGTTCACTAACTCTTTCTCTGTTTCCAGTAAACGGAGCTATGGTCATCTTATCTTTGTGACATGACTGGCAAGTTTCAGAAGATGTAAATTCAAACTGATTTAAATATACATCTAAATGTAACTTCAGCCAGTCGGGTCGCATTGATCTGACCTAGTCTACAATACCTCAAGAAGGATTCGTTCATTTCTGAACTCTTCCTCTTGTGTGTGTTCCGTATACTAAGAACTGTAGTTTGATTTAGAACATTAATGCTTTTAGATAACGTGCCTGAACCGATCAACTTTTGATATAGGAAATGTTCAAAACATTATCGAACAATACAAAATTTTATCGTTTCTTTACTAATAAAGAGACAGATATGATTTTGTATATCAGGTTCGGTATCTAATAACATTCGTTCAGAATCAATGTACTGATAATACAGGGTGACAGTGACCAGCAGACTTGGCTGCAACACTTGCCCCGTTTTCTGTCTCATGAAACTTATCACCCGTTCTCAGTTCTTTACCTTTCTGTAGCCCTATGTAACATATTACATATCTGGGATCCTGATCTGGTATCACATACCTAGGACGTAA
Source organism: Agapanthus africanus (assembly GCA_030015575.1). Classification (NCBI taxonomy): domain Eukaryota; kingdom Viridiplantae; phylum Streptophyta; class Magnoliopsida; order Asparagales; family Amaryllidaceae; genus Agapanthus; species Agapanthus africanus. The sequence goes on from CM057343.1 coordinate 520,205,465, forward strand.
AGGATACTGAGAAACAGTTCTCTGTAATGAACACACCCGAAGATGATGCATCAGCATGCATTCTCTTCGTTTGGGCGGCACGGGAATTCAGGTAATCCCCAATTTCCTGCTCTGTCTTATAACAATTATAAGTTGGAGCGGGACCAACGTTCCCCAGCTCAGTATAACAAGCGGGTTCGGTCAATAATCCGTTTTATTATCTTGATTAAGGCGTGATATGGTCGCTACCTGGAGAGAGAGAGGGAAGAAAACACTCAGCGTGCGCTCTTGCAAGAATAGATTGGTTATTATTTTATCTAATCAGGATGGCTCCCACTGCTTTTTATCAAATCTTCCTTCAAACCCTAAAAGGAAAGACTAGCCGGGATTAATTACACACTACAAGTTCGCCAATCTTTCAGCCAGGCCAGTGTCGGTACCTTGAGGGAGGTCCCCCGTGCTTTCGCACGAACCTAATTAATGTAAACCTCGTTTTCCCAGAGGCGTAACCCCGTTGACACCTTTCTAGACACCTACTTGATCGGCTAATTGTAATGTATAAAACTCTCCCAGGAGTAACTCTTACTCGCAGCGGGTATCGGGATCCAACTATCTCATAGAAGGTATGCAATCTCATTGCAAATTTCAACACTTGAAACTCCCGATAATGGTTTTTACCCCTAGCACCTATGACCTTGGCTAAGGTCAACAAATCATAGGTACTAGTCAAGTTCTACCCGTCATTTCGTGATTAATTAGACCCACCCACATGACCCTTGGCTAAGGTCAACAAAGCCACATGACTGTCCTAACTAATCGCATCATATGCTGTGTAGGAAGACATCACTTAGCTACCGCACACTACGCCTCGGCTATGGTCGACAAACGTAGCACGAATACTAAGTACTCTACTTCCTAAAATGACGGAGGGTTGCGAATGGTTTTTATGAAAACCTTTAACGCTTTGAACTTGATCTCGTTGCCGAATTTTAAATGGAACGTTTTCGAGGCTTTTCTAGTTTTGCTAAAGGGGTCACTCCCGGTGAAGGGATCGTCGGCCCTTTCCTCGTCGAATGAGGTGCGGGATATATCATATATATCACTGTGCAAAGCGGAAACTATAAAAGCGATTAAAGACAAACCGAGGGTTGTAGCATCTGCCAGTTATTGCTAAAGGAGTCACTCCCGGTGAAGGGATCTCGGTCCTTTCCTCATCGAATGAGGTGCGGGATGTTCTATAATGAACACCGCGATGCAAAGCAAGAACTGTAGCTACCTGTTTTTATTTTGAAATTCGATTCCACAACATCAATTAGGTTTATTTTCTTTCATTAATCTCATTAATGAATATCCCATCATTTAAGTCCACCTAACCATCACAGATAAATATAACGTACGCTTATGCCATCCGCATTCGCCTCGATGTCCCGTCTGCACCGTTAGGTTAGGTAACTAACGGCAGAGCGGGGCAGGGCTAGCGCGGGTGTAAAACATAAGTAACGCCTATATAATATATCATATATACTATATACTGTATCTATCACAGAACATCACATGATCACATCACAGATATCGCAGCAGAAGAAACATATGAAATATTGGATATACTAGGACGTCCGTGTTTTCAATATGAGCCAGTATAAAACACGGATTCCACGGTCGTGATGAATAGCCAAACCCACACCCCTAGACCCCTACGAGAGCGGCAAGCAACCCTACCAATTCTAGAGTTAGGAGACCCGGACTCGACTCCTCGAGTTGGTCTCCCACTGGACTCCAGAACCCGGTTACTTGTGCCCTCCTCCTTGGGTCTATCCTAGTGCGGAAAAGTAAATAATATACATCAACGGTGACAACTTCCGCAACCTGGAAGTGCCCCAATAAAAGAATATTACATACAAGTTTTTTAAATGAATGAAAATGAAAAACACTCATCTCACATAAAAACCCCCGGCTATTCAAACACGACGATCCAATATAACATATCCAGCAACACATAACATCACATGTCATCAACGTAAGTAAATATGTCCATCCCAATTGTCGTTGGCATATAGCAACGAAACCGGCGATATCACATATTACACTTACGGTCACAGAAAAGAAAGTGTAAAACTACAACAGTTGGAATCCGCAACCTCCTCAGACATCGCATGCCTGACCAAATGAATTACTTAGACATCGCATGCCTAACAATTATAAACCCCGCATTTTAGTCTCTTTATCGAAAACACTTTTCAATACCAAGTCGGGCAATTCAACATGATTTCCGACATTTTGATCGAATGCTCGTCGCAAACTTTAGTAGGCGGCCGCACCCCCGATACCGTCGACGAAGTGCACCAAGACGGAACACCGCTACCGGGAGCACCCGAACAGATGCTTTCGGCGACGGGGTTCTCCTTCAGTCACTTGGTCGGGGCTATGGGGTGAGGCTGTCTATTAAGTTTACCCAGTGAGTATCCGCGTACGCTACGTGATTGCGACGGACTTTTGATCACATCAAAATTCCGTGGCAACCGATCAAGTGAGACTAAACTGCTATGTTTATATCATTCATTCAGTTATCACATAACTTATTGTGAATTCCAATTATTGTATCACATTCCAGATAAACAGAAAATGTTAAACTTTCCGATCGAACATTCAAACATCCAAGTTTTCCCGATACAGATCAACACATGAAACAAGTCTAAAAACATTCGGTTCGTGCCTCAGTACCAACGGTCCAGCCGTAGAAGGGTCAAGCCAACGCCTCACATGTGGCATGCCGTACTGCCCCAAACCCGAAGGTTCAAAGGGCAGTTCAAGACGGTCACATAATCGAGTTAAGGTTTGTTGTCTTCTAGAGGGTCCATCGCGTTACTTGCACTACTAAGAACGTCGTTAAACCACGGAAAAATCCAACACTTGGAAATTTCCCGACAGGGGAAAAATTGGGTATTTATATCCGGTCGAACTTTTTAACATATTCTTAAATTTATCCGGAAAGCCACATAGAAAAAATCTGATACTCCGATCGAAACACCGAATCCCCAAAACAACCCCAGAAAATTCAACTCTGGAAAAAATATTAAAAATTCCCATAAAACTCAGTACAGTGAACTAGGAATTACTGTGCAAAGGAACAGGGCTGACGTCATCAAGGGACCGCGGAACCGCCGCAGAAGCCATGCTTCTGCCGCGGTTCCGCCGCGAAATTTACTGTTCATGAAATAATTTTTGCATCGTAATTCTTAGATTTCCCTGCTGAATTTTTTAGCAATTTTTAATCTTGAAAAATCCACGATTTTAGAAAAAGTACAGAGAGCAATTTTTGGGGTTGGGTTTCGGTTCGATCGGCTTTCAAACTCCGTCTAGACTTCGCCTAAGGCTCTAGCTTGGCTCTGATACCACTGTAGGGTTCCTAGGCACTCTCAAGAGGTCTCACAAGGCATCATCCATGCCAATTTCAAATTTAAACGGTGCCGAGAAACCCTAAACTACGGATCGTTGGCTAGAAAACTAGGCGAAAAAGAAACTAGTTTACATCTAAACTAAAAGATAACGGAAATACAACCTTTGTAGATCCGGTGCTCCACCTCCATAGCTCCGCAACGAAGTCCCCTCGCTGTCCAAATGAATTCCCGGGCTCTAGCGTCGGCTTCGTCGGAGAAATGGCGAGCTAGGTCGTCGATGTCCGTGCCGAAGATGATCTACGTCGAGGCATCGCAAGATCAAGCTCCAACTTCACCAAGTCAAGAAACTTGTAAAGAAAACACACTCTACTACTTGGCAAGAGGTAGAGGATGAAGAAATAGGAAGTGGGTAGACTTTAGAATTGGATTTCTCACTCATTTCATCAATCCACCATTGATGTAGTCAAGCTTTTCTTCTTGAGTTCAAGGAAGAAGAAGAATAATGATATGATAAGCTCATATTTTAAAATGAAAAGAAAATGAGAACTTATCATAATGTAAACCATGGTCAAGTGTAGAGATTAAACCAAGGTTAGTTGGAATGGTTAGGGTTAAGGATGAGATAAGAATGGTTGACTTGATCAAAGCTTCAAGAAGCTTCAACATAAAACAAAATAAGCCACCATCCTTAAATAATATCCAAAAAGAATAAATAATTAAATAAATGAATAAAACAAAACCCTAACTAATATACAACCATGGTTTAATCTTCACACTTAACCAATATAGCATGCATCATCAAACATGATACAAACATGTGCACAAAATCATATCGCATATACAATGCGCACATCCGAGTGAGAAAATCCATTCAAAGTGAACCGATACTAGTTAATGCAAAGTAATATATCAAATATATAATTATACATTAAATCATTAAATCAACACTTGATTCAATGATCCGGTCATGTCGCACATAACCAACTGGTATCAATAGTAACAACTTATCGAATCAACACTTGATCCGATAACCCGGCTATATCGCATATAACCGATCAATGTCACATTGCGAGAATCGAATACAGTATCACATACTGGTATTATTCTCGGTCCCGCACATATCTCATATGCGCTCCTATTTCGTTTCGCTTGAGCCAGGAAACCTCTGTGTAGGACTCTAAAGACTCGTCAATACGCCGGCAGCAGATGATGATCATATCAAACATCCACAAGCCGCAAGCGGTCTGCTAAACGTAACGGCCACCCGGGTATTGAGCGATCAGAAGATCGACGAGCAAGCCCACTCACACTCCAGTGAATCCAACCAGTAACACTACCGTACAGTCCGGTCTGTTCGTCTGATATGTCGCATATCTCGCCTAGGGGTGGTAAACGTCAGACCCCAGTAGCTCGATAAGTCATGCCGACTTGAGGTCCATAACATTCGTGAAACTACTGATAACTCTTACCAGTATATCACTGCAACCCTGGCCAGGGATTTCCTGTTATGGCCAGTCGAGCATAGCACAACATCAACCCCCAATACCGGGAGAGACGAATCCCCTCCTATCGCTCATTGCCTCCATGTGAATCGGGACTGTACCCAAAAACCACCTGTTTGCACGACTCAGTAGAGCCGTGGTAGGGTGGAAATCAAAGCACAGTGGGAGACACACAAGACTCTATGACGATCTCGGGTCAACAGACTAAGCTGTACTAGTGTCACCAGAGAACTGCCATCTGACGTGAGGTATAATACCATCTGGGAGTTCTCGGCGAGTCCGTTCAGTGTACCCAGTCTCCACTGAGCACCCGCATACCATCTTCGATGTCAAACACCAATGGATATGGGATCATCCATCGCCCATCGCATGGGTCGAGAAGATATGCGCTAGTCTACTCTGGAATATCGATGCCCCGTCTCGATATTCCCACGACTAGGAACAATGAAGGATGTACTCACTGACTACCCAGGCCCCACTAGTATGATCTGCATCATAGTCCTGGAAGTCGAGTACACATCCTAAGGGCTTTATCAACATGTAATCAGAGAGACAGAAAGTATACATGTTAAGATAAAGAGCAACCAGATAGCGTACTATCATGTCGAGCAAGAAAGTCCTACCTATATATGTCCCAGCATCCACTACAATATACATCCAATGTACAGTAATGGCCTCTAGGGCATACATATAACTAACACCTTCCTCACTCGGCACCAGTGGCGACGTCGAGCGTGTCGAGCCGTTGGGATTGTCTCAGCCGTAGGGGTAACTTCCTCATGCGCCCTTTTTTGGCGAAGGGTTGTCGCCGGTGTCAGCCTCTTGAAGACCGATGTCCGTTGAGAAGCAATGTTCAATCTGTCAAAGACAGACCTCTGGGCAGGGGAAGCAGCTTTAAGGACTTCGCCTGGAGTGGGAACTAGAACAAGTCTAGTGAAGACCGGCCCTTTGGTAGGAGAAGCCGCTTTGACGACTTCGAGAGCAGGAATGGCTATCCTCTTTGGAATAACCCTTTCTGGTATTGCGGGCTTCTTCATGGGCCCGTTAGAGCTTTGACCTAGCCTGTCAAAGACTGAGGCGTTGGTGTTGGGCGACCCGTTGAGAGGGGCCGCGGCAGTGGTAAGTTGATCAAAGACCGACTTCTTTGGGGCTTCTTATGACATCAGCGGGGCATTGAAGCTCATCGGTAGGATCATGGTCCCAAAGAACAGCCCAGTGGTGGCCTGAGCTACTTGCTCCACTGGCATCTTGAACAGGGAGGCCGCTTGGGTCCCGTAGGTTACACCTCCCGATGAGGTGGAATGGGAGTTGCAGTTGCAGCTGGAGCAGTTAGAGGCCATTTCTTTTTTCTGCATGGGAGCAAAGCCAAATCTTAGTACCTCGAACCCAAGGGCAACCATATCAAACCGTGATTCGTTCGCGAACACGACACATGAAGTGTGGAGTGGAAAGAGGAAGAGGTCCCACCGGGCGTGCCAGAATCTGTTCCCCGCCGAAAACACGGAGACGCGACCGTGCAGGTCCGTCTCGCCTGAATTTCGGGGCAGATGCAAATTGGTGCTATCCATCCACCTCTCCGAAGATGCAAAGTTGATTTATGGCACCATATATTGAAGGTTCAAACGGATGCGGCCGATGTAGCAGACTTCGTCAGATTCCCCCTCATTTGAGGGGTTTTTGATTGTGGGGACGCTCTTCCCTGCAGGCGCAATCCCCTGCACTTAATTACACTACCGCATCGCGGTAACCATTTTCTCCTTCTCCAGATGGTCACTTTGTGTCGCGGGTGTTTGTTTTGTTTTTGGTTGCCTGTGGATTGTATACAGAGACTAATTTATGTTGTCGCCCGTAGGGCGTGGATTAGTCCAAATCCGTATCTTCTTAGATTTGGGTTTGGGGGTTGGGTTTAAGGATACATTAGTCTCATTTGGGACTAAGATCAACTTAAACGTTAGTTAAGGATACGTTATTCTAATTTTAGACTAAGATCAACTCAACTGGATCGTTTAGATCCAACAAAAGAGTATTTGGATTCTATTGTTTAGTTTAGGGACATTGCGGTCGATTAGTTTAAGGACATTATAGTCCAATGTTAGTTTAAGGACATCTCGGTCCAGGTTAAGGACATCATAGTCCGTGAGTTTAAAGACCTCACAGTCAAGGTTAAGGACGTCATAGTCCGTGAGTTTAAGGACCCCACAGTCCATTTTAAAGACGTCATAGTCTATGAAATGTATGTTTGTCGGGACCCGTCACCTCTCTGAAAACGTTGAAGGATTACAACGACATATATCAGAGGGGTTCAGAGATGTACCCTTGAACCAATTTTGATTGGTAGATCTGTAGTCCAATTTGGAACTAGGATCTGTTTAAAAGATTTATGAGCATGTGGGCTCAATTAATCTGAATTTGAGGACTTATGGCCAATCTTGGGCTAAGTCCAATCAAGTTAAAATGTTTAACATTTATTTTGGGCTGTTGGAGCCTTTGTTTGGGCTTGGCCCTTTTAACAATGCTTGAATTCTGACAATATTTTGTCTTTTATTGAATGCTGGGCTTTCATCATAGCTCTGTGTCTTATTAAAGAACGATTTATGTTCTATGAGCGCACACGTGAGTGACACGTGGTACGCTTGGCGCTTTGCGCCAGTCAAAAAGTGCAGTGCGCTTCTGCCAAGTAGCGCACACATGAAGGACACGTGTCGCGCTTGGCGCTAAGCGCCAGATGATGGGCGCATTGCGCCAGTTTATGAGCGCATTGCGCTAGTATTTTAGTGGCGCACATGTAATTGACACGTGGTGCGCCTGGCGCTGAGCGCCAGCCTATGAGCGCAGTGCACTATTTCAAGAGCGCAAAGCGACACGTGTCGCGCTCGGCGCTGAGCGCCAGTCTAAGAGCGCAGAAGCGCAGTTCAAGAGCGCAAAGCACAGTTCCAAAGCGCAAAGTGCATATGATCAATTTTGTGATCCAAAGAGAGACTTTGGCTCAAGATCTGAGAGCAACCGTTTCATTCTCTTATATTGATGAAAGGACTTTGCCTTTATGGATCTATGATCCTTAAGAGAATTGAATTATTCTCCTCTCCTTTCAATAATGAGACGTTCATGATCTCTTTGAGAAAGACTTTAGTCTTATAGATCTATGATCTGTGAGAAGTAAGTTCTTCTTTTATTTTGTGATGAGATCTCTTGATTTCTTTGTGAAAGACCATTTGTCTTTTTAGATCTATGATCTTTTTAAAGAAATGAATTCTTCTTTCTTAATCATGAGATGATTTCATCTCTGTGCTCATCATCATCATTTTTACCTTGAAGAAAGATCTTCTTGCAAGAGCTTCCTCTTTGAATTTTCTCAAAGTTTTTAGGGAGGTTTCTCTCTCTTTTTTTTTATCTCTGAGACTTGAAGTCTAGTAGCCTTTTTATAGGGTAGGCTGATTTGTTGAATCAGTTAAAGAGATCTTTCTCTGATTGATTTGGGGATGTTTCCCCACCATTGGATCTTTGATCCTAGGGATTCTGTTTTACAGAAGGCAATCTTCTTGTTTTTAACATGATTGGAAAATCTTTCCATACAGAATTTATTCTGTCTTTTGGTAATTTTTATTTACCATTGGATCATTGATCCAACGGTACTCTGATTTTACAGAGCACAATCTTGTTATTTGGAAAGATTTTTTTGGAATCTTTTCTTAACAGAATTTAATTCTGATTAATTAATGATTTATCATTATTATTAGATCTTTGATCTAATGGTGGGGAGTTTTTAATTCCAGCGCTAGCGCACCCGTGCTCTGCACGTGGTGCGCTGCTTGAAGAGCAGCGCACATTGTGCTAGCACACCTGTGATTGACACGTAGTGCGCTGCTTGGAGCGCAGCGCACCTAGCGCTAGCGCACACGTGACGTGCTGCTTAGAGCGCAGCGCACCTAGCGCTAGCGCCCACGTGCTTTGTACGTGGTGCGCTGCTTAGGGCGCAGTGCACTTGGCGCTGCATCTGAAGCGTTGCTTCATTTCAAAAGTTTGAATTTTAAACAGAGGTTTGCTCTGATTGGGAGAAACAGGGTTAGTTAAGATATCTGATGAGGGAACCCTGGACCAAAAATCAACCAATTTCACCATATTGTGGCCGAAATTTGCGGCCACCAAGAATAAATCTGCGGCCTGGGTTGGGTTGCAGGGACTCGGGTTTCAAGGGTAGGTTCCTAACTACTTGCTCATCTCACTGTCAAGAAAACTTATTTTATGGTGGTCTTGAGTCATCCCAGATTCCTACATACCATCAAAATCTGTCGCAATTCGAATGTCGGGTAATTCTAAGTTCTTTCTTTAGGTTAAAGTCTCTGGTCTTGGCCAGTAAAAACACCACAAAAGTCTTGTAAACACTTACTACATCTCAAATATCACTTCACAAGTCAATTCTTCCACTAAACATTAACTTGGAAAATTCTAAGATCACAATTCCACACTTGTTTAACTCTAAACTATAATTAGGATATATTAAACACGATAACTTAACTAAAGGAAATGGATATTACCGCATTTGGCAACTCAAGAAAAACCCTAGATTCCCAAAGTCTCTAAAATCCATACTTGAAAGGTCCATAGGGTTTAGGATGAGGCGGGGATCATTTTTAATGAAGGTGGTGTGGGGTTTTGGCAAGATTTTTGAGGTGATCCATGGAGGTAGAGGAGGTAGAGAAAGGAGGTGAGGAAGATGAAGATGGAGGAGTTGAAGAAACAAATGAGGGTGAGATGAAGGAAAGGTTAAGTGTGCCATGCCATCCCCCCTCTCTCTCGAGCCCATGTCCCATATCATAATGTGGTCCCCCCATTTCTCTCTCATCAATTATTCTCTCATGTCTTCTCTTTTCTTTTTCTTTTCTCTTTTAAAACCAATGTCAACAAATACTATAAAACAACATGTAACCAAATTACAACATGACATGGTGCACTAGCCATGGTTAATTAAAAATACGGGTTTGGCATAATCGTGATTAGTAGTGCACTAATCTAGTTTAATTTAAATTTGCGTATAATTAATTATAAAAATGCTCAAATCCGATAAATATATTTTTAAATGAATAAATCATTTTAATCTCCAATCATTTCCCAAATATTGGTATATATTTATACCATTTTGCGAAAACCCCAAATTCGCAAATCGAATAGTTTTCGCGAAATATATTATTTTAATATTAAATTCCAAAAATAATATTTCATATTTCAGAAATGTTACAGCAAGTTATTTTCGAAAACCTCCAGCAATGTATTTCTGATGGGCTGGCGCTGAGGCAGAAGCTGGACTTTATCGAGCGGGGCATATAAGATCGCGAAGTTGCCAAACAGGAAATCGCTGAGAAGCTTTCATCATGCTTGCAACAACGGGCTCAAATTGAAGCGTGGTTGGCCGCAGTAGAAGCATGCGAGGAGGAGCTGCGGGGAGCGCATGGGCGGGTTGCCAACTTTTTGAAAGCCCCACCTTTTTAACATTTGTAATTGTATTCCCTCTTTTATATTAATTGTATCTCTCAAACACTTCGATTTGTGAATAAAAATATACATTTTTTGCATGCGCTTATCTGTGTCTTAATGTGGCACTAATTAGTTTATTTACTCATTTCGGAGTTTGTAGTGTATTCACTCGTTTCGGAGTTTCTAATTTACCCACTCGTTTCGGAGTCTGTAGTTTATTCACTCGTTTCGGAGTTTCTAGTTTATGGACTCATTTCGGAGTCTGTAGTTTATTCACTCATTTCGGAGTTTCTAGTTTATGGACTCATTTTGGAGTTTGTAGTTTATTCACTCGTTTTGGAGTTTGTTTAGTTTACCTCTCTTGGATTTACAGGCAAACTTATCCTAACGTTATATATAGATAACCCCTGCTCTTTGCGACAGAGGTCCGTTAGGTTTTGTGGTACTAGGGCTTTAGTCCATGGTACCGTCGCGTTGGCTGATATATTTCTCGATATGCAGTCTTTAAGCTGTTGTTCGAGTAGCCCCACGACTGTCGTGTCTCTGATCCCTTCGGGGGCTGGACAAGACGTCTTCAAGTAATCTCCTTAGGCTATATGACAGTCGGAAGAGCAAGCGTTAGGAATTTGCCATATCTCTTTTTACTTGAGGTCAGGCCCAGTTTGGAGCCCCGATGAGTCATAACCACTCCGCGCTAGTGTGGGATGATCTCCGATAGTCTCTTATGTTTTATAAGACTTTCCATCGAGACCCTGAAGCTAGGAATATGCCGTTGCTTCGATTTGATTTGGCTATTTGGAGCCTTTGTTGACATTGCATCTGCTGTAACGAGAAGAATGTCGGGCTGGAGCTGAGATTTTTCCGTTACTCCTTTTTGTTTTGGCTATTTGGAGCCTTTGTTGACGTTGCATCTGCATCCTGCTGGAATGAGAAGGTATGCCAGTGTTGTCTCTAGGTTGTATATGAACCGTCAAGACTTGCAGCTAGGAATTTGCTATGGCTCCGCTTTGTTTCGACCCTTGGTCCTTTTGTTGACGTTGCGTCTACATCCTGCTGGAATGAGAAGGTACGCCGGGGTTGTCTCTAGGTTGTATATGAACCGTCAAGACTTGGAGCTAGGAATTTGCCATGGCTCCGCTTTGTTTTGACTCTTGGGCCTTTTGTTGACGTTGCTGTTCCCCTCCGAACTGCGGCCGAGACGCGGGGACGTCCATGCCTGAGGTTCGGGGCAGATGCTAATTGGTGCTATCCGTCCACCTCTCCGAAGATGCCAAGTTGATTTATGGCACCGTGTATCGAAGGTTTGAGCGGATGCGTCCGATGTAGCAGACTTCGTCAGATTCCCCCTCACTTGAGGGGTTTTTTTTTGATTGTGGGGACGCTCTTCCCTGCAGGCGCAAGCCCCTGCAGTTAATTACGCTACCGCGTTGCGGTAACAACTTTCTCCTTCTCCAGATGGTCACTTCGTGTCGTGTGTTTTTGTTTTATTTGTGGTTGCCCGTGGATTGTATACGGAGACTGAGTTATGTCGTCGTCCGTAGGACGTGGACTAGTCCAAATCCGTATTTATCTTAGATTTGGGTTTGGGGGTTTGGTTTGAGGATACGTTAGCCATATTTGAGGCTAAGATCAACTCAAACGTTTGTTAAGGATACGTTAGTCTAACTTGAGACTAAGATCAACTTAACGGGATCGTTTAGATCCGACAAAAGAGCATTTGGGGCTCTATTACTCCAGTTTAGGGACATAGTGGTCCATTGAATGTATGGCCGTCGGGACCCGTCACCTCTCTGACGACGTTGAAGGATTACAACGACAAATATCAGAGGAGTTCAGAGATGTACCCTTAAACCGAAGTTGATTGGGGGGATTCATAGTCCAGTCTGTTTGAAGGTTTAAGGATACGTTAGCCATATTTGAGGCTAAGATCAACTTAAACGGGATCGTTTAGATCCGACAAAAGAGCGTTTGGGCTCTATTGTTCCAGTTTAAGGACATAGTGGTCCATTGCTAGTTTAAGGACATTGCGGTCCGTAAGTAGTTTAAGGATATTGCGGTCCATAGGTAGTTTAAGGACATTGCGGTCCAGGTTAAGGACGTCGTAGTCCATGGGTTTAAGGACCCCACAGTCCATTGTTAGTTTTAAGACATCTCGTTCGAGGTTAAGGACGTCGTAGTCCATGGGTTTAAGGACCCCACAGTCCGTTGTTAGTTTTAAGACATCTCGGTCAAGGTTAAGGACGTCGTAGTCCATGGGTTTAAGGACCCCACAGTCCGTTGTTAGTTTTAAGATATCTCGGTCAAGGTTAAGGACGTCGTAGTCCATGGGTTTAAGGACCCCACAGTCCGTATCAATATGTGGTCATCGGGACCCGTCACCTCTTTGAAGACGTTGAGGGATTACAACGCCAAGTATCAAAGGAGTGAAGAGATGTACCCTGGAACCGGAGTGGATTAAATAGTCTTTGGCCCAATTTGGGATCAAGACCAATTGATTATGTTATGAGCCCATTAGCCCAGTTAATTACGAATTAAGGACTTATGGCCATCTTGGGCTAAGTCCAATCATGTCTGGAATATTGACTTCCTGTTGGTCCCTTGAAGGAGAGGCTTTGCCTCTATCCATTCGGCCAATTGGGCCAGTGTCTAATGTTAAACACTAAAAACGAATCAGTGTTGAACACTGAGAATAAGATTGATAAGTTAGTGTTTCAACACTAAAAGATAGTTGGTGTTAAACACCAGCAACCAGGCTTTCAGATTAGTGTTGAACATTAAAACAGTCCAGTGTTAAACACTGGCAACAGGAGTCCCAAACTAGTGTTGGACACTACGGTAATCAGTGTTGAACACTGCAAATATAGTTCTGTGCTTAGTGTTGCACTAAGGCCAAACGATGTTTTGTCACTGAATTCAGGGGTTCCGTTTTAGTGTTTAATCACTAAGGCAAGAGGGGTCACGTGGCAACACGTGAGAGCGCCCTCCCTTCACTTGTTCTTCTGAGACTATGCATCTTTTAGAGCATCATGTGCCATCACGTGACGGGGATTCAAGCGCTTATGTGTTAAAGCTTCTGTCAAGAGTCACGTGAGTCACGTGAGGCACTGCCTCCAGAGGGCTTTCTGTAGATCTTTTTTTTGGGGGGGAGGGTCACGTGGTGGCACATGACCCTGCCTCTATGTATGTTGTTTAGAAGATCTGTTAATCTTTTTTCAGGAATTAAATTCCTAGTAGGGTTAAACCCTCATAAAAAGCTTTAAATTCCAGAGGAATTAAATTCCTACTTCCTTTTGAAGATTTATATTCTGGAATAGAGTTGAACTCTGAATTTTCTGTAGGAATTAAATTCCTCATATATGTGGAGAACTGAATAGGGTTAAACCCTAATAAAAGCTTTGAAGAATTAAATTCCCATTCTCGGTTAAAGAATTATGATTAAGGAAATTAAACTCCCGTTGTTTCAATAGAACTAAGTTCTTAATTAGGGTTAAACCCTGTTTCTTTTTGTTCTGAAGGAATTAAATTCCCATAACACAGGGTCAAGCCCTAGTTTTATTTTAAAGGAATTAAATTCCTATAGTTCTGTGAGAATTGAATTCTCGTGCTTCCGTTCCCTCTCTATACTTTGGATCTGCATGGCAGGATCTCAACCCATTGAGAATTAAATTCTCAACTTAAGGGGAGATGTGCACTTTACAGATTCTCCATCAAAGAGAGAAGAAATATGTCCCTCTGTTCTATATCAGAGTTAAACTCTGTCGAGAATTAAATTCTCTTTTCTTTCAAGAAGCCTTCCTTCTCTTACCTAGGGTTTTCTTTTTGCAGAAAATCCAAATTCCTCAAAATATCGAGGCTCTCTCTCTTTTCTTCCTTCTGCCTGTCTATATTTTTGCGTGTCTCTTGGCTCCTATTTATAGGAGAAGCAGCCGAGTCAATTAGTTTTTTGACGAATCTTCATTGAGAGATTTGATTTGCATCCATCATTCGTTTTGGACCTTTGGATTATTAAGTGAATTTTATTCACCATTGGATTTCAAATCCAGGGATTCTCCTTTGTTATTTCTGTTAGATTTAAAGGGGAAATCTTTCCAAGTTCAGGATTTTTCCATAGATAGATGATATTCAATCATCTTTAAATCTTTAATTCGGTTGGTTCCAGATAATCGCTTTCCTTTGGAAAGATTTGAATCTCTTTCAGAATTTAATTCTGTTAACAAAATGGGCTTTGAAAGCCGGTCACGTGTGTCACGTGTGGGCACGTGACCCATGGTCACGTATGGGCACGTGACCCTCTTGGAACGAGCCTTCTTCCTTCTTTTTACGCTCTGTCTTCTGGTTGCTGCTTAACTATCACGTGCCACCACGTGACAACTGATCACGTGTGAACACGTGACCCTGGCATGGAGCCTTCTTCTCGATTTAACCGGAGAATGAGTCTGATGTTTTGAGTGTCACGTGCCAACACGTGCCCCTGGTCACGTGGAAGCACGTGACCTCTTCTGAAGCCTTTTTCCTGATTTGCTCAGGGAGCTGTTGGGTTTTGAAGCCGCTTTTGATTGTCACGTGCCAACACGTGACCCAGGTCACGTGGGAGCACGTGACCCTTTCTGAAGCCCCTTTTCTTTGATGTATTTGGGAAACTGAATTTGCCTTGCTGATGCTTTTAGGTGTCACGTGCCAACACGTGACTGCTGGTCACATGTAAGCACGTGACCCTCTTCTGAAGCTTTTTCCATAAGCTTTTCTGATTTTAAATCAGGAAACAAATGCCCCCACAGCGTTGTTCTCACGTGTCCGCACGTGAGTGCAACGCTGTCACCTTTTATGACCGTTGGATTCCTTTAGGGATTTGGGGAGATGAATCATTTCCATCGCCTTCTATAAATACCCATGTCTCTTCAGAAGAGCCTTCACTTTGCTCATCTTCTTCCCTCGAGAGCTTTTTCCTTTGATAATTTAATTCTCGTTTCCAGAGCTTAGTTCTCTGTCTCAGACATTTTTCCAGAGTTTAACTCTGTTGAAGGATCCCTTTTCCTCTGGTAATAATGTTGAACGGCTGAAGCACCTTCGTTAAAAGAACTCTCTGGATTTTAAATCCACATTAAGGATTTCACAAAGAACCCATTTTTTTTTAATTTCTTTAACCTCCATCAGTAGATCTCTTGGGGTTGGATGATCCTTGGGGAGATGATGATGGCGATTCAACTCCATGGAATTTAATTCCATCCCAAAATGCTTTCTGGGAATTTAATTCCCTTTTCTTAATAAGGAATTTAATTCCAATGAAGGGCTCGATTTCTTCACACGGAGGCTTCTTGGGGTCTCTTGGCCCGAGGTTGTTCTCCTGCAATTAATGAAATAGGAACTTTCTAATGATTCTGATGACCTTTATTTCAGGTATCATGGATGCCCATCTGTATGGTCTTGACGAGATCATTTCTTATGGGAATATTCGTGCACTGGGCCGCAGTCAGAACCAGGAGTTCACCGATGCTCAGTGTGCCGAGATCATGTGCCGCTTTGACGAGTACAACCATCGGCTACTCCCCCGTCGCTCTTCTCTTCTGAGGCTGATCGTGCTGGCGATCCGGGAGGCACTTCCTCTCTTTTGCACCGGCATACCGCTCGGGGCCTTGGACACTGCTGAGGATAAGGTGCACTCGGTGTACCTGATGGGTTTGATCTCAAAGAGGAGGCGAGATCACCTCATCGATCTCTTGCACCAAGTCTTTCAGCAGTCAGCCATACTTGCCGCCTATCGGAGGGTGGAGGACATTCGTGAGGATCCCGACGCTTGCGACCGCGAGAGGAAGCACACTCGGGAGGTTCGAAATGCTTGGAGAATCTTGGACAAAGTTAATCTTGAGTTTCTCAACCCATGCCCCGCGTCTGAAGTCTTACCATTGTAAACGTGTCCTCTTTATTTTGTATGAACTTCTTGAAAGATTCAGTGACAAGTTTTATTATGTTTTTCCATGTTTGCATGCCTTTCTCTGGGATTTTATCATTTTGCTACTGTTGTTGTTGGTGCTTTCAATATGCAGGGTGTTACTCCATTTTTCTTTTGTTTTAGTGTACATCAGGTTTAGGCCTCACGTATTCTGCACGTGGGGTCCCTTGACGGGGCTGTTCACAAAATCTTCCCATGCCCTATTTTCAGTGCACAATATCAGACGCAGAAAAAAGGGCCTTGGAAATAGTTCCATCTCCTTGATTTTCGATGCCTTTCCTTTTTTGGGCCTTGGAAATAGCTTCACCATGCAAGATCTTCCACGCACAGCACTTAATGCACTTCTTTATATTCTTGAGGCCATAGCCTATTTTCTCCTCACAGAGAAATTCATTCCCATATTGACGTGATTTAATTTGAGGAGTATCTGAGTGCTATGGCCTGCAACCGTCCACACGCTCGTCGACAGCCATGGGAAGTGCCTATCGAGGAGATGATCCCCCGCTTTGCTGCTCGGTTAGTGGATCCACTTCTTACCGACGACGAATGCGACTCAGCCATGCATGAACTCTCGATCCGTAGGGGGTCCCCCCTCCCGATGGGTTCCTTCTGGCTCCGGATGATTCTCACGGCCGTGCTTGCCGACATCCCTCCTCACCCGGTGGAGATGACCCTGGCGATGCTCGACGCGGCGGAAGAAAAGCTCGAGGGCTTTCATGAAGCGTGCCTGATTACTCAGGCTTTGAAGGATTGCTCAATTCATCTGCTGAGCCAGATCAAGGCCCGGCGAGCTATTATGTCTGCTTTCGCGGACGAACACGGCGCCAATCGATGGGGAGCGACTCCTCGTGAGAACCGTCGCTTTGATGTGCTGGAGAAAGCAGAGAGGGAGATGGAGAATTTTGTCCTCTGCTTCGTTAACCCCTGTGCCGTTGATCCCATGTTTGGTGACCTTTTCCGTTAGCGTAGAATATTTTTAAATTAGTCCCTCCCTTTTTTTTTGCTTTATGCCGAACTTCCATGTAGGCTTGGTACTAGTATGTATGTTTCCGCTTGCATAAATAAACTTCATATTCTTCTCATGAGAATTTTCTTTAGCTGCAAATGCTATCATTACTTTCCTGCGCATCAGACCTTTTTGGGTATTATGAACGTTCATGCGATTGCGAATGCTATTATTATTATTATTTTCTTTTTGAATACTCATATGATTGCGAACGCATGCTTGAAATATGTCGGAAATCTTTCGTGTTGCCTTTCACGTCAGGTGATGTGAGCGCGTTTTAGATCGATTGTTCTCATCGACTGGAATCCCATTTATACGGTCTTGTAAATGTCTTGTTTCCAAGGCTGTGGTCACGAAAGCGAGCTTACGTGGCCTGATAGAGCGACACGTAGCGAACATATTGTTGTGCGAGAAGAGGGTTCGGCCGTAAATTTTCGGAGAGAGAGCTAGCTGCTAAGGCGCTGAGCGAGCTTCATGCCAGCCTCACAGCCAAAGCCAACAAGGCATACGAACTCTGGCGGGTGCTTCGGGAGTCCATAAAAGAGGTAGTGGCTCTCGATAAAGCTGCCACGTTCACTCGTGAGAGGGTCGAGGCTCATAAAGCCACCGAGAAAGAGCTCGAAGCTCGACTTGCTTCGTATCAGGCTCAGCAAGCTCAGGCGGAGGCTCGTCTTCTGGAGATCTTGCGTCATGAAGCCATGGCTCAGCAACAGAACGATGAGCTGGTAAAATTACTGCACCGCCCGCCGGCTTGAGGACTTGTATCTTTTCCCCTTTTTTGTACGTACTCATGGATAAGAGTATCTTTCTTTTTTGTTTCTTTCATGAATTGTACTTTGTATCCATTTTGGTTTATGAATAAAAGATACATTTTTCTTCTTAACGATGTGTCCCCTTTCATTGAATGCGTTTGTGGACAATTTATCTTGATCTCCTCGTAGGGCAGCGATAGCTTAAGACTCAGGGTTAAGATCTGCTTCCTAAGACTTTTGCATTTTAAGAGCCACAAGGGTCTCATAAAGAGCTTTTCTCCCTACAGGTCGAGAGGAACCCATAGGTGTAAGTCCTTCTTAAGAATCGTGAAGGTTCTTAAGTGGGTTTTCCCTTGAAAGTCGTAAGGATCTCACAAGAGAGTTTTTCTTCCTCGCAGGTCGTGAGGACCTGCAAGTGTTGGATGTGGTCGCCCTTATCCGTGTTTCACGGGGTCAGGGGTCGCTCAAGGTATCGTAGTTTAAAGACATCACAGTCAAGGTTAAGGACCTGATAGTCCGTGGATTTAAGGACTCCACAGTCCGATGTTAGTTTTAAGACATCACGGTCAAGGTTAAGGACCTCATAGTCCGTGGATTTAGGGACTCCACAGTCCGATGTTTGGTCGCAGGGACCCGTCACCTCTTTGAAGACGTTGAGGAATTACAACGCCGAGTATCAAAGGAGTGAAAAGATGTACCCTTTAACCAAGGGAGAATCCGTAGGGAATTGGGATGGTTGATCGTTAGTTTTAAGACATTGCGGTCGAGGTTAAGGACGTCATAGTCCATGGATTTTAAGGACTCCACAGTCCGGTATTTGCTCTGGATGCTTCACACGGGTTCATTGCCGTGCTCGGCGAGGACCAGGCTCCGCTCTGGGTGTTTTCCGCGGGGTCAAAGAGTGACGTTATCCGCGTTCCACGTAACCAGGAATTTTGTACTAGATGCTTCACACGGGTTCACTGCCGTGTTCGGTGAGGACTAGGCTCCGCTCTGGATGCTTCACACGGGTTCATTGCCGCGCTCTGCGAGGACCAGGATCCGCTCTGGATGCTTCACACGGGGTCAAAGAATGACATTGTCCGCGTTCCACGTAACCAGGAATTTTGCACTAGATGCTTCACACGGGTTCACTGCCGTGCTTGGCGAGGACTAGGCTCCGCTCTGGATGCTTCACACGGGGTCAAAGAGTGACATTATCCGCGTTCCACGTAACCAGGAATTTTGCACTAGATGCTTCACACGGGTTCACTGCCGCGCTCGGCGACGACTAGGCTCCGCTCTGGATGCTTCACACGGGGTCAAAGAGTGACATTATCCGCGTTCCACGTAACCAGGAATTTTGCACTAGATGCTTCACACGGGTTCACTGTCGTGCTCGGCGAGGACTAGGCTCCGCTCTGGATGCTTCACACGGGGTCAAAGAGTGACATTATCCACGTTCCACGTAACCAGGAATTTTGCACTAGATGCTTCACACGGGTTCACTGCCGCGCTCGGCGAGGACTAGGCTCCGCTCTGGATGCTTCACACGGGGTCAAAGAGTGATATTATCCGCGTTCCATGTAACCAGGAATTTTGCACTAGATGCTTCACACGAGTTCACTGCCGTGCTCGGCGAGGACTAGGCTCCGCTCTGGATGCTTCACACGGGGTCAAAGAGTGATATTATCCGTGTTCCACGTAACCAGGAATTTTGCACTAGATGCTTCACACGGGTTCACTGCCGTGCTCGGCGAGGACTAGGCTCCGCTCAGGATGCTTTACACGGGGTCAAAGAGTGACATTATCCGCGTTCCACGTAACCAGGAATTTTGCACTAGATGCTTCACACGGGTTCACTGCCGTGCTCGGCGAGGACTAGGCTACGCTCTGGATGCTTCACACGGGGTCAAAGAGTGACATTATCCGCGTTCCACGTAACCAGGAATTTTGCACTACATGCTTCACACGGGTTCACTGCCGCGCTCGGCGAGGACTAGGCTCCGCTCTGGATGCTTCACACGGGGTCAAAGAGTGACATTATCCGCGTTCCACGTAACCAGGAATTTTGCACTAGATGCTTCACATGGGTTCACTGCCGCGCTCGGCGAGGACTAGGCTCCGCTCTGGATGCTTCACACGGGATCAAAGAGTGACATTATCCGCGTTCCACGTAACCAGAAATTTTGTCGATTGTATCCGCATTTCACGGGATGGAGGTTTGACTGTTGGCGATATGTATACCGCCGAGCCATGGAACTGGGAGTTGCCGCTGTTTCGTTTAGCTTGAAGTTGTGTCCGTCGTTACGAGACGAGTGTTGAGACGATCTCCAGGTCTCCTTTGGCACGTCGAGATTTGGCTTCTTCTTCTTTGGTGAAACCGGGGGGGGGGGGGGAAGAGTGCGACCCTTTCTTTGTTTGCGCCCCTGGATTGTATACAGGGATTGATGTAGCATCACCTGTAGGGCAAAAAGTTTCATTCTTTCATCAATTTTTTTATTCTTTCCACGATGCTCTATCATTTCAGCATTTTATATCGCGAAAATCGCGATTGCCCAATCATTTCGGCTATTTTTCGCGGTGCCCAATCATTTCGGCTATTTACTTTATTTTTACTCGCTGCTTTTTATTGTGAGTTGTCCAATCATTTCGGCTATTTTTCATGCATACATTTTTTTTACTTGCTGATTTTTGTTGCAAGTTGCCCCATCATTTCGGCTATTTCGTATGCACGTATGGCTTGATGTTTTTTTTATATATCGCGAGTGTGGAACTTGGGATCTGATACCAATCTTAGCATCAGCATCGCTGCGACTGGAATATTGCCAGGAGCGAATCATCATTTGCCATGAAAGAACTTGGGATTTGATACCGATTTAGGCATCGGCATCGCTGCAACTGGAATATTGCCAGGAGCGAATCATCATTTGCCTCTGTCGATGTTGAACAAAGGTGGCTTAGCAAACAGGGTTAAGGTCCTGTCGACTAAGGCTTTTGACTTCATGAGCCGTAAGGGTCTCACAAAGGTATTTCTCCCTACAAGTCGTGAGGATCTTATAGGTGTATTTTCTCCCTAGGAATCGTGAGGGTTCCTAAGTGCATTGTTCCTCTGTAAGTCGTAAGGATCCTACGGGAGGGTTTTCTCCTTGTAAGTCGAGAGGATTTACAAGGGTTGTTTACCATGCAAACATATCCCTAGTCTCGGATGGGACTTAGTTAGGGGAATGTTTATTCGCGTCCGTGGATTGTATACAAGGGTCAATATTGGACTACTTGTAGGACATCATCGAAGGTTGTGGGGGATTGCTTAAGCACAGGTTTAGGTCTCTGTATCTTAAGACTTTCAAATCTTACGAACCGTGAGGGTCCCATAAGAGAGTTCTCCTTGCGAGTCGTGAGGATCTCGTAAGTGTATTTTCTCCTTAGGAATCGTGAGGATCCCTAAGTGTGTTGCTCCTTTGTGAGTCGTAAGGATCTCACGCAGGTGGTTTCTCCTTACAAGGTCGAGAGGACCCCATAAGTGTCTTTTGACGAGGTTGCGCCCTTTCGGGTTTTCACAAACACTCGCCGGTAGTCCTGCTGTTTTTACTCACGGAGCCCTTTTGGGTTTTCATCCGTGCCCATTTTGCTCATGGACATACCGTTTTTTTTTAAAATTCTTTTTCTCTTCTTTTTTTTTTACAAGGTCGCGCCCTTTCGGGTTTTCACGAATACTTGCCGGTAGCTCTGCTGTTTTTACTCACGGAGCCCTTTCGGGTTTTCATCCGTGCCCTTTTTGCTTATGGATATACTGTTTTTCATCATTTTTTTTTTATATTTTTCTTTTTCTCCCTTTTTTTTTATCTCGTCAGCCTAAGGATGCTGCGGTAGTAGTTTAGGGACGTTTCGGTCCGTCGTTAGTTTAAGGACATTTCGGTCCGTTGTTAGTTTAAGGACGTATCGGTCCGTGGTTAGTTTAAGGACGTATCGGTCCGTTGTTAGTTTAAGGACGTATCGGTCCGTTGTTAGTTTAAGGACGTTTCGGTCCGTTGTTAGTTTAAGGACATTTCGGTCCGTTGTTCAGGGGAGGGCCGGCTACTGCTTGTAAAGTCTAAGCTTAGGAAGATAGCGAGCGGACATAGTCGTCGTCATCTATCATTGACCCAGGCTGTGGCTAATTAAGCATAGTACTTCTTTAAGAAGCGGCCGTTTATTAGCCTGAAAGGCCTTTCACCGTGCATGTCCATGAGTAGGTAGGCTCCACCCTGGTAGACCTTGTCTATGATGTACGGGCTTTCATAGTTTGGCTCAAATTTTCCCCGCTTGGCACGATTGGGGATCATAGGTCTTTTGACCACTAGTACGAGTTCGCCTTGGCGGAATGTCCTCGGCCTGGTCAATCTTTCATACGAGCGCGTCATCTTTGCTTTGTAGGCTTCTAGATGTTGTTGCGCTATGAGCCGGGTTTCATCGAGGGCATCAAGCTCCTCAAGCCGAAGGTGAGCGTTTTCTTCGTCCGTCAGCTCGCAGTGGACTGCCACTCGTAGAGAGGGTAACTCTATCTCGAGGGGGAGCACTGCTTCCGTCCCAAATACCAACGCGTACGGCGTTGCGTTCGTGGCCGTCTTGAATGTAGTTCGATAAGCCCAAAGGGCTTCTTGCAGCTTCTCGTGCCAGTCTCTCTTGTTCCGGGAAACGGTCTTTTTTATGATCTTCGTCAAGGTCTTATTGAAGGCCTCGGCCAGACCGTTAGCTCGTGGGTTGTAAACTGAAGAATATCTCCAGTCTATATTGTGCTGCCGCGCGAAGCGGCTAATCTTATGGCTTCTGTAGGCTGGCCCGTTATCGGATATAATCCGCCGTGGGGTTCCAAACCGATAGATGACGTGCGTCTTGAAGAAGTGGAGGATATTCTCTGTCTTCACTTCCCTCAGCGGTACTGCTTCTGCCCATTTGGAGAAGTAATCAGTTGTCGCCAGGATGAAACGATGTCCCCGGGACGATGCTGGCTTGATGGGGCCAACTATGTCAGTCCCCCACATTTCGAATGGCCAGCTGGCCACCGTTGGGTGTAGTGGGTTCGGATGTTGGTGGATAAAGTCTCCATGAATCTGGCACGAGTGGCATTGCTTCGCATACTCGAGGCAGTCCTGGGTCATCGTGGGCCAATAGTAACCCATCCGTTTAATTTTTAACTTCATCTTTGGGCCTGCTTGGTGAGAACCGCAGAGTCCGTCGTGAACTTCCTGAACGACTCTTTCTGCTTCGTCAGGTCCTAGGCATCTCAGCCAAAGAGAATCAAACGATCTTTTGTATAGAGTGTCATTAACAAAAGCAAAAAATAGAGCTCGTTTGATGAGCTGATGTCTTGAAGATGCTTCTTCGGGCATTCGGTGGGACTTAAAGTAGTCTATGAAGACTACTTTAAGTCCTCGGCCTTCTCGCGGTCTTTTATTTATAGGGTCGCCTGCTCAGTCGCTCCCTTCTCTTTATATAATTCCGGAGGTATTTCTGCCGGGGCGAGCACTCGACGGCTTTGTACCACGATTCTGACGTCATCAAGGTTCTCGTCAGCCAGTTCTTTAGCAAGTTTGGCCAACGCGTCTGCTTTGCTGTTTTCCGCACGCGGTATGTTTTCCAAAGTATAGGAGGGAATTTGGGTCAATAGTTGTTGCACCTTTTCGCCGTACTTCACCAATTCTGGTTTGCACGTTTGGTAGTCACCATTTACTTGACTAACGACCAATTGGGAATCCCCGTATATAAGGAGATTTTCGATTCCCATGTCGATGGCGATCTCAAGGCCTGCTATCAGAGCTTCGTATTCAGCTTCATTGTTTGTCCTCGGCTCTGTTAAGGAGAAGGTGAAGCGCATTATCCCTCCTTGTGGAGTTGCGAAGATGAGGCCTATCCCCGATTTGATCATTGGGATACCCTGTTTCTGTTTCTTTACGGAGGATGCTCCATCGAAATAGAGTTCCCATCGGGTACTACCGCCGCCAATCGCATCAAATGCATGCTCGTCTGGCAACTCGCAGTTCAGAGGAGAACCAGCAGGTACTGGATGCTCAGCGAGGAAGTCGGCAATGGCCTGGTCTTTCACTGCCTTAAGAGGTCGATACGTTATTGAGAACTCCATCAGGAGTAGAGCCCATTTAGCGAGTCGACCCGTCAATATAGCCTTTGACATCAGATATTTAAGAGGGTCCACCTTCGAGATGAGATGGACTTCATGTGCCAACGCATAGTGCCTGAGCTTTGTTATCGCGAAGATTAACGCCAAGCAATGTTTTTCAATGGGAGAGTAGTCGCTTTCTGCCCCCAGCAGAACTCGACTTAAGTAATATAGTGCTCTTTCTTTCCCTTGGTCGTCCTCTTGTGCCCATAATGCGCCTAAAGAACCTTCGAGGGCGGTTGTATAAAGAATGAGAGGTTTTTCTTTAACCGGAGCAGCCAACACCGGCGGGTTCTGCAGGTATTGCTTGATCTCGTCTAGCGCGCTTTGGCATTTTTGATCCCAGACGAATGGGGTTCCCTTCTTCATCAGGTGACTGTAAGGACGACATTTGCCTGAAAGATTAGCGATAAACCGCCGGATGTATGCGAGCTTCCCTTGGAGAGACCGCAACTGTTTGAGGGTTCTTGGCGGAGGCATTTCCATGATCGCCTTGATCTTAGATGGATCTATTTCGATACCTCGATGTCGGATGATGAATCCCAGGAATTTACCCGAGGAGACTCCAAACGCGCATTTGAGGGGATTCATCTTCAAATTATATTGACGAAGGCGTTGAAAGACAGTCTCCAAATGCTCTTCGTACGACATGCTCTTCACTACAAGGTCATCGATATAGCACTCGACGATGTCATGTATGAGATCGTCGAAGATCTTTGTCATGGCCCTTTGATAGGTAGCACCGGCGTTCTTTAGACCAAAGGGCATAACCCTGTAGCAGAATATACCCAAAGGGGTCCGGAAAGCGGTGTGCTTCTGGTCTTCGGGATGCATCTTTATCTGATTTTATCCTGATGAGCCGTCCATAAAGGAGAAAACCTCATGAGTGGACGTGTTATCTATCATTAGCTCGGTTACCAGTACTGGGAAATCGTCCTTCGGGCAAGCTTTATTGAGATCCCTGAAATCCACGCATATGCGTACCGTCCCATTTTTCTTCATTACCGGGACGATATTGGCAATCCAGTCGGGATATTGGACTTCTTGGATAAATCCAGAATCGATCAGCTTCTTGACTTCGGCGTTGATGCTCATTTCAAGATCGAGCCGCATCCTTCTTGGCGCCTGCTTGACCGGCTTGATATCCGGGGATATTGCTAACTTATGCACAGCAATCTCCGGATCTAATCCTGGCATCTCGGAGTAGTTCCACGCGAAGCAGTCTTTATGTCGTAGAAGCACGTTCTTTAAAGCATCCACCCTTTCCTCAGATAGCAGCTCGCTGACAAATGTCGGTCGCGGGTCGTCTGCCGATCCCAACTCAATCTTCTTGAGGTTATCTGCAGCAGTATGTATGCCATCTTCCAGTTCTTTCGGAGCTGGCGGAAATTCTGAGACCACCTCATCATCGCTGTTCTCAGAGCACTAGTGTTAGTTATATGTATGCCCTAGAGGCCATTACTGTACATATGATGTATATTGTAGTGGATGCTAGGACGTATATAGGGAGGACTTTCTTGCTCGACATGATAGTATGCTATCTGGTTACACTTTACCTTAACGTGTACACTAATTGTCTCCCTGTTACATGTTGGTAAAGCCCTTAGGATGTGTACTTGACTACCTGGACTATGATGCGGATCATACTAGTGGGGACATGGAAGTCCATAAGTACATCCTTCAAAGTCCCTAGTCGTAGGTGTATCGAGACGGGGCATCGATATACCAGAGTAGACTAGCGTGTACCTTCTCGACCCATACAGATGGGCGACGGATGATCCCATATCCATTAGTGTTTGACATCAGAGATGATATACGGGTGCTCAGTAGAGACTGGGTACACTGGACGGACTCGCCGAGAACTCCCAGATGGTATTATACCTCACGTCAGATGGCAGTTCTCTGGTGACACTGGTACAGAGTAGTCTGTTGACCCGAGATCGTCATAGAGTCTTGTGTGGTTCCCACTGTGCTTTGATTTCCATCTTACCACGTCCAAGAGGGCGTGCAAAACGGTGGTTTTTGGGTACAGTCCCGAGTCACATGGAGGCAATGAGCGATAGGAGGGGATTCGTCTCTCCCGGTATAGGGGGTTGATGTTGCGCTGTGTTCGATTGGCTATAACAGAAAATCCATGGCCAGGGTTGCTGAGATTTACTGGTAAGTGTTACCAGTAGTTTCTCGAATTGTTATAGACCTCATATCGACACGACTTATCGAGCTATTGGGGTCTGACGTTTACCACCCCTAGGCGAGATATGCGACATATCAGACGATCAGACCGGACTGTACGGTAGTGTTACTGGTTGGATTCACTGGAGTGTGAGCGGGCTTGCTCGTCGATCTTCAGATCGCTCAATACCCGGGTGGCCGTTACGTTTAGCAGACCGCTTGCGGCTTGTGGGTGTTTGATATGATCATCACCTGCTGCCGGCGTATTGACGAGTCTTTAGAGTCCTACACAGAGGTTTCCTGGCTCAAGCGAAACGAAATAGGAGCGCATATGAGATATGTGCGGGACCGAGAATGATACCAGTATGTGATACTGTATTTGATTCTCGCGATTTATGACATTGATCGGTTATATGCGATATAGCCGGGTTATCGGATCAAGTGTTGATTCGATCAGATGTTACTGTTGATATTAGTCGGTTATATGCGATATGACCGGATCATTAAATCAAGTGTTGATTTAATGATTTAATGCATAATTATATATTTGATATATTACTTTGCATTAACTAGTATCGGTTCACTTAAGATGGATTTTCTCACTCGGATGTGCGCATTGTATATGCGATATACTTTTGTGCACTTGTTTGTATCATGTTTGATGATACATGCTAGTTTGGTTAAGTGTAAAGAATTAATCCTTGGTTAAGTAAATGGTTAGGGTTTTATTTATTTATTCATTCTTTTATCTATTTCTTTTTGGATGAAAAGAATGAGAAAAGAAAACAAATGGTTGTTTTCTTGGAAGCTTCTTCAAGCTTCATGTAACTTTGACCAAAGCAACCATTTTTGTCTTCTTCTCTAACCCTAACCATTCAACCCAACTCAAGTTAATTCTCTACACTTTACCATGGTTAAAGTTATGATAAGAATTGATATTCTTTTCTTTTTTTTAAAAAAAACTTATCATATCATTTCTTCTTCTTCTTCCTTGAACTCAAGAAGAAACCTTCACTTCATCAATGGTGGATTGATGAAATGAGTGAGAAATCCAAAACTAAAGTCTACCCACTTCCTATTTTTTCATCCTCTACCTCTTGCCAAGTAGTAGAGTGTGTTTCCTTCACAAGTTTTCATGGCTTGGTGAAAGTGGAGCTCGATCTAGTGATGCTTCGACGTAGATCATCTTCGGCACGTTGTCGATGACCTAGCCCGTCCATTCTCCGATGAAGCCGACGCTAGAGCCCGGGATCCGTCTTGGACAGCGAGGAGACTTCATTGCGGAGCCGTGGAGGTGGAGCACCGGATCTACAAAGGTTGTATATCCGTATTCTCATAGTTAAGTGTTAACTAGTTAGCTTTTTCGCCTAGATTTCTAGCAAACGATCCGTACACTAGGGTTTCTCGGCACCATAATTTTTGAAATTGGCATGGTTGATGCCTTGTGAGACCTCTTGAGAGTGCCTAGGAACCCTACAGTGGTATCAGAGCCTAGCTAGAGCCTTAGGCGAAGTCTAGACGACGTTTGAATCCCGATCGAACCCGAAACCCCATATTTCCCATGCTCTCTGTCCTTTTTTCAAAACTGTGCATTTTTACACATTAAAAATATGCAGAAAATCAAGCAGGGTTTTATATGAATTACTGTGAAATACGGGGGCCTAATTCAAATAAACCACCGCGGAACCGCGACACTAGTTTGGCACGTGCGGCGCTTCCGCGGCCGACTGGTCTCCCCTTGTGTTGACTTTTGCACAGTAATTTATATTTAACAGTGATGTGTTCTCTGGATATTTTTAATATTTATTCAAGTGTTGAATAATCAGGGATGTTTTGGAGCTTCGATGATTCGATCGGGTTTATCAAATTTTGTCTGTTTGGCTTTCCGGATAAATTTTAGAATATGTTAAAAAGTTCGACCGGATATAAATACCCAATTTTTCCCTTGTCGGGAAATTTCCAAGTGTTGGATTTTTCCGTAGTTTAACGACGTTCTAAGTAGTGCAAGTAACGCAATGGACCCTCTAGAAGACAACAAACCTTAACTCGATTATGTGACCGTCTTGAACTGCCCTTTGAACCTTCGGGTTTGGGGCAGTACGGCGTGCCACATGTGAGGCGTTGGCTTGACCCTTCTACGGCTGAACCGTTGGTACTGAGGCACGAACTGAATGTTGTTAGACTTATTTCATGTGTTGATCTGTATCGGGAAAACTTGGGTGTTCGAATGTTCAATCGGAAAGTTTAACATTTTCTAATTATCTGGAATGGGATACAATAATTGGAATTCACAAAAGTTATGAGATAACTAAATGAATGTTATAAACATAGCACTTTAGTCTCACTTGATCGGTTGCCACGGAATTTTGATGTGATCAAAAGTCCATCGCAATCACGTAGGGTACGCGGATACTCGTCGGGTAAACTTAATAGACAGCCTCACTCCATAGCCCCGACCAAGTGACTGTAGGAGAACCCCGTCGCCGAAAGCATCCGTCCGGGTGCTCGCGGTAGCGGTGTTCCGCCTTGGTGCACTTCGTCGACGGTATCGGGGGTGCGGCCGCCTACTAAGGTTTGCGACGAGTATTCGATTAGACTGTCGGGAATCTTGTTGAATTGCCCGACTCGATATTGAAAAGTGTTTTCGATAATGAGACTAAAATGCGGGGTTTATAATTGTTAGGCATGCGATGTCTAAGGAATTCATTTGGTCAGGCATGCGATGTCTGAGATGGTTGCGGATTCCAACTGTTGTAGTTTTACACATTTTCTTTTCTGTGACCGTAAGTGTAATATGTGATATCGCCGGTTTCGTTGCTATATGTCAACGACAATTGGGATGCGTATATTTACTTACGTTGATGACATGCGATGTTATGTGTTGCTGGATATGTTATATTGGATCGTTGTGTTTGAATAGCCGGGGGTTTTTATGTGAGATGAGTGTTTTTCATTTTCATTCATGTAAAAACTTGTATGTAATATTCTTTTATTGGGGCACTTCCAGGTTGCGGAAGATGTCACCGTTTGTATATTATTTACTTTTCCGCACTAGGATAGACCCAAGGAGGGGAGCACAAGTAACCGGGTTCTGGAGTCCAGTGGGAGACCAACTCGAGGAGTCGAGTTCGGGTCTCCTAACTCTAGAATTGGTAGGGTTGCTTGCCGCTCTCGTAGGGGTCTAGGGGTATGGGTTTGGCTATTCATCACGACCGTGGAATCCGTGTTTTATACTGGCTCGTATTGAAAACACGGACGTCCTAGTATATCCAATATTTCATATGTTTCTTCTGCTGCGATATCTGTGATGTAATCATGTGATGTTCTGTGATAGATACAGTATATAGTATATATGATATATTATATAGGCGTTACTTATGTTTTACACCCGCGCTAGCCCTGCCCCGCTCTGCCGTTAGTTACCTAACCTAACGGTGCACGAGGGGACATCGAGGCGAATGCGGATGGCATAAGTGTACGTCGTATTTATCTGTGATGTTTAGGTACTTTAATGATGGGACTTCATT
Source organism: Agapanthus africanus (assembly GCA_030015575.1). Taxonomy (NCBI): domain Eukaryota; kingdom Viridiplantae; phylum Streptophyta; class Magnoliopsida; order Asparagales; family Amaryllidaceae; genus Agapanthus; species Agapanthus africanus. Next base: position 520,235,359 of record CM057343.1, read on the forward strand.
AATATGATTAATGAAATTAAAAGAAACCTAAGATGTTGTAGAATCGAATTTCAAAATAAAACAGGTAGCTACAGTTCTTACTTTGCACAGCGGTATATGTGATATATCCTGCACCTTATTCGATAAGGAAAGGACCGAGATCCCTTCACCGGGAGTGACTCCTTTAGCAATAACTGGCAGATGCTACACACTCGGTTTGTCTTTTGATAGCTTTTAAGAGTTTTTGCTTTGCACTGTGATATATATGATATATCCCGCAGCTCATTCGACGAGGAAAGGACCGACGATCCCTTCACCGGGAGTGACTCCTTTAGCAAAACTAGAAAAGCCTCAAAAACACTCCATTTTAAAATCATTTGATTCTACAACGATATCAAGTTCATTACGCAATAGGTTTTCAGAAAAACCTGTCGTAGCCCTCCGTCATTTCAGATAAGTACTAATTAGTATTCGTGCTGCGGTTGTTTGGCATGCGTCAAGGCGTAGTGTACGGTAGCTAACTAGTGCTTATCTGCTAGCATATGATACGATTGGATTAGGGTATTCGTACGGCGTTGTTTGGCATGCGTCAAGGGTCGTGCGGGTGGGTTTAATTCAATCAAGAAATGTACGGGTTGAACTTGACTAGCAGACTATGGGTTGTTTGGCATGCGTCAAGGTCATAGGGAGCTAGGGGCACAATATTATCGGGAATTTCAAGTGTTGAAATTTGCAATGAGATTGCATACCTTCTATGAGATAGTTGGATCCCGATACCCGCTGCGAGTAAGAGTTACTTCTGGAAGAGTTTTATACATTACAATTAGCCGATCAAGTTGGTGTCTAGAAAGGTGTCAACGGGGTTACGCCTCTGGGAAAACGAGGTTTACACTAATTAGGTTCGTGCGAAAGCACGGGGGACCTCCCTCAAAGTACCGACACTGGCCTGGCTGAAAGATTGGCGAACTTGTAGTGTGTAATTAATCCCGGCTAGTCTTTCCTTTTAGGGTTTGAAAGAAGATTTGATAAAAAGCAGTGGGAGCCATCCTGATTAGATAAAATAATAACCAATCTATTCTTGCAAGAGCGCACGCTGAGTGTTTTCTTCTCTCTCTCTCCAGGTAGCGACCATATCACGCCATAATCAAGATAATAATACGGAATATTGACCGAACCCGCTTGTTATACTGAGCTGGGGAACGTTGGTTCCGCTCCACCTTATAATTGTTATAAGACAGAGCAGGAAATTGGGGATTACCAGAATTCTCGTGCCGCCCAAACGAAGAGAGTGCATGCTGATGCATCATCTTCGGGTATGTTCATTACAGAGAACTGTTTCTCAGTATCCTCTACGTCCTGGGTATGTGATACCAGATCAGGATCCCAGATATGTAATCTATTACATAGGGCTACAGATAGGTAGAGAACTGAGAACGGGTGATAAGTTTCATGAGGCAGAAAACGGGGCAAGAGTTGCAGCCAAGTCTGTTGGTCACTGTCACCCTGTATTACCAATACATTGATTCTGAATGAATGTTATTAGATACCGAACCTGATATACAAAATCATATCAGACTCTTTATTACTAAAGAAATGATAAAATTTTGTATTGTTGGATAATGTTTTGAATATTTCCTATATCAAAAGTTGATCGGTTCAGGCACGTTATCTAAAAGCATTGATGTTCTAAATCAAACTACAGTTCTTAGTATACGGAACACACACAAGAGGAAGAGTTCAGAAATGAACGAATCCTTCTTGAGGTATTGTAGACTAGGTCAGATCAATGCGACCCGACTGGCTAGAGTTACATATACATGTATATTTAAATCAGTTTGAATTTACATCTTGTGAAACTCGCCAGTCATGTCACAAAGATAAGATTACCATAGCTCCGTTTATTGGAATCAGAGAAAGAGTTAATGAACTCTTGGGATGATACATGTTGATGTATGTAGATCCCCAGTCTACATATGCCAAGACCGGTTCTTTGTACTTCATTACATTCTCTGATAATCTCTCGAGATTCAGTCATATGTTCCTGTTGAAACACAAGTCCGAACCTTTTGAGATATTCACAGAATATAAGTTAGAAGTAGAGAACCAATGAGGGTAAAAGTATTATGTCTTTTGATAAGATCAAGGAGGAGAATACTTGAGCACGAAAATCCTGGATTATTCTAAAGGAGAATGAGATTCTCTCTCAGCATTACTCCTCTGAATACACCATAGCACGATGGTATATCGGGGTGGAGCAATAACACCCTATATGATAAGGTGTGCTCTATGATGAGTACTACTGAGTTACCTATTTCCTTTTTGGGAGTTATGCGCTTGAGAAGCAGCATACCTATTGAATAGGGTTCGAATCAAATCTGTTGCCTACCACCTCATATATGATATGGTATGGGAAGAGCCCATGTCTTAAGCTAGTTAAGATTTGGGGTTGTCCGACCTATGTCTAAAAGCAAAATCCGGACAAACTCGAGGCAAGGTCTGTAATGTAGAACTGGAAAGGTTCCAGCTATACAAACTACAGCAGATGATTTGATAAAACCAAAGGATTCAATAGTTACCAACGAACCTCAGCCTCTCCGCCGATCTAGTAGGGTTCCTCACCCAACTGAGAGATATTTCGGTTTCTTGATGACAGTGGGAGCGAGGATTGCATCATGAGATGATGACCCAACTAGTTTCGAGCTGGCCATCAGGAGTATGACTCTGTAAGAATGGCTGGATGTTTAGCGATCTGAGATGGAATCCTGATACACCAACATAGTATGGACTTTAGTTGCTATATTTGAAGGGTTAAATCCCCATAAGGAGCAAGTATATCTTGAGAAGATTACTTAGTGTACATGGAAAAGTTGAGACTTTCAAAGCTAGACTTGTTAAAGGTTTTCATCATCGACCAGGCGTGGATAATGATGAAACCTTTTCCAATATCTATGCTTAAGTCCATCCAGATACCACTTGCCACGGCTACATACCATGACTACGATATCTGGCGGTTGGGTGTCTTGACTGCTTTTCTAAATGATGATTTAGAAGAGTGTGTCTATAAGTACACAGCCAGAGGGCTTCGTAGACAGTGGGAGCAGCCGAAACGTGTGCAAGATGCATTATAGGATAAAGCAGGCATCGCGGAGTTGGAACATCTATTTTGATGGATTAGTCAAAGAAGTTGACATCATCAAAATGGTAGATGAACCTTGTATAAACAAAAAGGTAGTAGGGAGTATGGTGATGATCCTCGTAGAGTACGTGGATGACATACTCTTGATAGGAAAAGAGTTTCCTATGCTACGCTCGATCAATCTCCGCTTATCACCATAATTCTCCATATAGGATCAAGATGATACCTCCTAAATCCTGGATTTTGGATCTATGAGATATATCTAAATGGATGTTAGGATACTCACCAGCTGTAGTGAGATGGTATCAATCGATCCTGGGGAGAATCACTGGAAGGGTTCCAGGGTGATAAAGACGACTGAGTGTCAGTCACAGGCATTGTCTTAATCCTCAGTAGAGGGACGGTATGTTGGTAGAGTTCCAAGCTAGATACCGTGACATACTAGACGATAAAGACAGGATACATTGCTACTTAAGATGCTACCCTAGAGGCTGTTTGGGTGTATATTGGTTCATGAGATGAACTACGTTCCTACCATTGTGAGACAATGGAGTTGTGGCTTATGCCAAGGAACGCAGGTCCCATCAGTCATCCAGACATATTCTAAGGCAGTATCACTTGATCATGGAGATGGTTGATCTCCAGGGTGATCGAGGTTTGGAGAGTAGACTCAGAAGACAAACACAGCGGATCCACTCACAAAGGCCTGTTCCCAGAGAGAGACTTTTATGGGATGGTTGAGTATGAGATACTACAACCACTGCTACAGATGGCCCTAGTGCAAGTGGGAGATTGTTAGTTATATGTATGCCCTAGATGCCATTACTGTACATATGATGTATATTGTAGTGGATGCTAGGACGTATATAGGGAGGACTTTCTTGCTCGACATGATAGTATGCTATCTGGTTACACTTTACCTTAACGTGTACACTAATTGTCTCCCTGTTACATGTTGGTAAAGCCCTTAGGATGTGTACTTGACTACCTGGACTATGATGCGGATCATACTAGTGGGGACATGGAAGTCCATAAGTACATCCTTCAAAGTCCCTAGTCGTGGGTGTATCGAGACGGGGCATCGATATACCAGAGTAGACTAGCGTGTACCTTCTCGACCCATACAGATGGGCGATGGATGATCCCATATCCATTGGTGTTTGACATCAGAGATGATATACGGGTGCTCAGTAGAGACTGGGTACACTGGACGGACTCGCCGAGAACTCCCAGATGGTATTATACCTCACGTCAGATGGCAGTTCTCTGGTGACACTGGTACAGAGTAGTCTGTTGACCCGAGATCGTCATAGAGTCTTGTGTGGTTCCCACTGTGCTTTGATTTCCATCTTACCACATCCAAGAGGGCGTGCAAAACGGTGGTTTTTGGGTACAGTCCCGAGTCACATGGAGGCAATGAGCGATAGGAGGGGATTCGTCTCTCCCGGTATAGGGGGTTGATGTTGCGCTGTGTTCGATTGGCTATAACAGGAAATCCCTGGCCAGGGTTGCTGAGATTTACTGGTAAGTGTTACCAGTAGTTTCTCGAATTGTTATAGACCTCATATCGACACGACTTATAGAGCTATTGGGGTCTGACGTTTACCACCCCTAGGCGAGATATGCGACATATCAGACGATCAGACCGGACTGTACGGTAGTGTTACTGGTTGGATTCACTGGAGTGTGAGCGGGCTTGCTCGTCGATCTTCAGATCGCTCAATACCCGGGTGGCCATTACGTTTAGCAGACCGCTTGCGGCTTGTGGGTGTTTGATATGATCATCACCTGCTGCCGGCGTATTGACGAGTCTTTAGAGTCCTACACAGAGGTTTCCTGGCTCAAGCGAAACGAAATAGGAGCGCATATGAGATATGTGCGGGACCGAGAATGATACCAGTATGTGATACTGTATTTGATTCTCGCGATTTATGACATTGATCGGTTATATGCGATATAGCCGGGTTATCGGATCAAGTGTTGATTCGATCAGATGTTACTGTTGATATTAGTCGGTTATATGCGATATGACCGGATCATTAAATCAAGTGTTGATTTAATGATTTAATGCATAATTATATATTTGATATATTACTTTGCATTAACTAGTATCGGTTCACTTAAGATGGATTTTCTCACTCGGATGTGCGCATTGTATATGCGATATACTTTTGTGCACTTGTTTGTATCATGTTTGATGATACATGCTAGTTTGGTTAAGTGTAAAGAATTAATCCTTGGTTAAGTAAATGGTTAGGGTTTTATTTATTTATTCATTCTTTTATCTATTTCTTTTTGGATGAAAAGAATGAGAAAAGAAAACAAATGGTTGCTTTCTTGGAAGCTTCTTCAAGCTTCATGTAACTTTGACCAAAGCAACCATTTTTGTCTTCTTCTCTAACCCTAACCATTCAACCCAACTCAAGTTAATTCTCTACACTTTACCATGGTTAAAGTTATGATAAGAATTGATATTCTTTTCTTTTTTTAAAAAAACTTATCATATCATTTCTTCTTCTTCTTCCTTGAACTCAAGAAGAAACCTTCACTTCATCAATGGTGGATTGATGAAATGAGTGAGAAATCCAAAACTAAAGTCTACCCACTTCCTATTTCTTCATCCTCTACCTCTTGCCAAGTAGTAGAGTGTGTTTCCTTCACAAGTTTTCATGGCTTGGTGAAAGCGGAGCTCGATCTAGTGATGCTTCGACGTAGATCATCTTTGGCACGTTGTCGATGACCTAGCCCGTCCATTCTCCGATGAAGCCGACGCTAGAGCCCGGGATCCGTCTTGGACAGCGAGGAGAATTCATTGCGGAGCCGTGGAGGTGGAGCACCGGATCTACAAAGGTTGTATATCCGTATTCTCATAGTTAAGTGTTAACTAGTTAGCTTTTTCGCCTAGATTTCTAGCAAACGATCCGTACACTAGGGTTTCTCGGCACCATAATTTTTGAAATTGGCATGGTTGATGCCTTGTGAGACCTCTTGAGAGTGCCTAGGAACCCTACAACTAGGGAAGGTCATCCATATTCTCGGGCTCTTCTTTTAATATCGTAATCGTGTAACAGGTGCGAATCCGCTTCCAGGACTGAGGTGGATCTGGTTTTGCTTTTGCGGCTTTGGGGTCGTGCTTTTGTGGCGGCGTTACCCTCCAGCCGTCGGATAAGGCGAATCTGCCAAGCTGATACTGATCCTCGACCCAATTCTTGAAGGTGAAGCAATCTTCGAGAGAATGACCTATCACTCGATGGTAAGAGCAATAGTCTAGGAGTGAGGCTTCGCCTGCTTGTTCGGGGTGTTTAGACTCCGGCAATGTAAGCATTTGGTGCTTTAAGGCAAGATCGAGTATTTTCTTCGTCTTTTCCCGAGGAAACGAGTATGCTCGACCCATTTTCTTCATGAGGGATAGGTCAATAACGCTCGATTCCCGTTTGCGTGGCTTCTTAGCCCTGCTTTGCTGCTGTTGAGCGCCTTTTTGGCCTTTCGACTTATTTCTGCTTTTGCGTTGAACCTTCTTTACATCAGGTTGACAAGGAGCGGCATTTTCATCTTTTACAGCCTGTTGAAGAAGGCGTTGCGTCTTGGCTTTCTCGTAGATGGCCGTCTCGCGGTTGTGGTCTTCCCGAGATTTCTGACCCACTTTCCTGATAGGGTTGTCCATTCGTTGTTCAAACGATGGACTCGTCATTTCAATCGCGGGATCTAGTTTTGATGAGGGGTTGGCATCTCCTGACAGGGCGTCCTCTTCTTCATCAAAAGTATATATAGTGTAGATGCTGTGGGCCCGTCCCCGTTTTCCGGTACTCGCGTATCCAAGCCCAAGTGTTTCCATTTTCCCGTTGGGCAATTTGCGTTGAGTCCCAGGGACATCCCAGATCCTGTTGTAGAACCCAGCTTGTCGAACAGTCTGTTTTAAGGGTACTCCTTGGCGCTTCAATAGCCTCTTTAATCCATTTGTATAGTATCTGGGCAGACGGATGGGTTGGAGCCTGTCGAGTGTAGCATCCGCGCCATGCCAGATCTTTTTCTCTACTTTCGACTCTGAGGATTGGTAGAATAGGATCGCCTTCTCACCCCTTTTCCTGGGAGGGACGTAAAATGTTCGCAGGTCCTGCACATTGTGAGCTTGAAGTGTGTCGAGATCCTTGTAGTGTTCTCGCGGTACCATGGTGATTTGCAAACTATGGTCATCGCCAGGGGGTGTTTGTATTGACAGCCGATTGGAGAACACGGCATTAACTTCATCTTCTGAATCACTTCCGAAGACCAACATGGGGGCGGGTGTCCCCAGGTTGTTGCGTTGAGATGGCCCTGCATAAACTATCTCTTCCTCTTCTTCGGTATCGCTCCCGAAAACAGGGATGGTGGCGGCGGTTTTGTTTTTCGGGTTGCGACACCTTTCTGTATGCTCGAAATCTGGCAAAAAGTACTTCGCATCTTCGTATTTGCGGACTTCGTTCACGGAGAATGGGTTCAACTCACCTGTTACGGTATACTCGAAACCATACTTAAAGTACTTCATACACTGATGTTGCGTAGAAGGGATGATGTTGTACTCGTGTAGCCAAGGACGGCCGAGTAAGGCGTTGTAGCAAGTCTTGGCTTCAATGACATGGAATTTGATGTCTGTGATGAGAAGTCCGAAGCGTAATGTTAGTATTACAGATTCGAGAGTCCGTGACGATTGTGAATCAAAACCGGAGATAGTGATTTTGTCACGAGCGAGGTGCTGCACACTCATGTAGATTTCCTTCAACACCCGAACATTAAGGAGATTGACGGAGGATCCATTATCCACCAGGATCTTGCCTATCCTGATATCATGGCAGTATCCAGAGACATATAGGGGACGGTTGTGGTCGCACGTCCCGAGAAGGAGGTCTTCGTCACCGAAAGTGATATCGGCCGTGTTCACTTCCTCTAGTTCATCCTTCATCCTTTCAGCGGCGAGGAAGGCTTGAGATTGCTCAGGTTCTTGTAACACCTTAATTAGTGAGTCTCGCGCCTCTTTTGATAATAGGAGGGCATCGAGAATGCTAAGCTGAGAAGGTAGCTTCCTTAGGTGCGCTAGGATGTTATAGTCCACTTTACCCTTTCTAGGAGGGTCTTTGGCAGCCAGCTCTCTCATGACTAGGTCATCTAAAGTGATATCTTCAGTGACCTTTTCCTTTCCCTTATCTTTCCTACTCGCGGGCCCGAGATTCTTTTCTGAGAGTGTGCGATTGCGCAGCTGAATGTTCTCGCAGGCCTCCGATTTCTCCTTTTTCCCTAAAACAGATTCTTTAAAGAGAGGGCCAAGAGCCATTTCTTCATCAGAGTCGCTCCCAAAGGTGAGAACTTGTGACCCCCTGGCGTTAACCATGTAACAGTTGCTAGTAGTTCTGTTGTGCCCATCGACGGTACTTCTTCGCTCCCGACGGATCTTGCGTTTCATGCGCTTAAAATGTTGCCGATGAGCAACATATCCTTGCCTTGCCACCATATCTTAAAGGCGTCGCACTCCTCCGTGGGGTGTGAGATTTTCCGATGATATGCGCAATAATCAGGGTGCCTCTCCACCCCATCGTGCGTGTTTCCTTCCGAGGGTGGTAGCTTCATTCCCATTGACATGGCTTTGGCAAACCTTTTCCTCGTCTTGAATATCTTCTTGTCTACTTTGGATGCCTTTCGCTCTGGCAGGGGTAGTTCAACTCTTTCGTTCAGTCGCCTGCGTTTGGCTCCTTCTGAAGCGGCCATCTCACGCTCCTGATCCGCTTTACTTTTTAGGCGAATCTCGTCTAGAAAAGCGTCGATCATTTCGTCTGTTGGCCATGCACGCTCTGGTACAGGCTCTGCCTCCAGCTTCTTAGTGCCAGGAGTTTTCCCATCATCGGTAAACGAGCGGGAGATTACGTTACAACTCGCCACATATCCTTCGGATTCATCCGACGAGCTCTCTCCATCATCTTCCTCTTGAAAGATGTGGTTGAGGAACTCTTGCAGTGTGACAGGAGTTCGCGCCTTTTGATTGTATTCTTCCAGCGCGTCGATTTCCTTCTGCAAGTTCGTGTGCTCGTTTCCAAGCTTCACGGACGTCTTGGATTTCTTCTTCTTTTTCTTCGAAGATTTTGACGGTTGGGCGTGAGTATTTGGGCCCTTATCGCGAGTCTTCGTAGTTGGGCGAGGCTTCAACATTCCTTCGATAATTTGAGGTTCAAGAGGGTCCTTCCATTCGATCGCAGGGCACGCATGAAGGTCTCTCAGCATTCATTTGGTTTTAGTTGATAGCACGACCTCCCATGGAGCTTCTTCAATAAAAGAACAGGTTGCCCCCGGTGTATCCACTTTCCTAGGAGTATGCGGCTGTGGTGGGTTCACCTTCCACTTTTCGGACAGTATAAACTTCCCCTGGAGGTACTGATCTTCAATCCATCCTTTGAAGGCGAAGCAATCTTCGATCGGATGACTTACCGTTTGATGGTAAGGGCAATAATTAGGGTTATTCACCTCCGTGGGTTGCGGCGGTCGCCTTGGATTTGGTAGGTTTATAAGTCTGTTGCGTATTGCCAGTTCGAATAACCGTTTCGTCTTGTCTCGTGGGAACGAGTAAGGACGTTTCATCTTTTCATTATAATACCGGCGTCTTTCTTCCAGTTGATCTGCCGGTTTCGGGGCGTTAGGTTGCTGTTGGGCATTTGCGACAAAGGTTGCCCTTCCTTTACCCTTGTCATTCCGAGGTTCCGACTTCGGCGGAGGTGGTCTATGACCCATCTGGTCCATCTGAGCCAACTTGTCGATTAAAGCCTGGAATGTGGTTGGCTTAAAGAACATCATAAACTGGGAGATAGTTGCGTGGGGGTCTAGGGTTCCCACGAACATGCCCACTGCGGGTGCCTCCTCAATGCGTTGTTCGCATCTCGACCATAAATTCCGCCAGCGTATAGCATACTGGACCCAGGTTTCGCCTGGTTTTATCCTGGCGTTAACCAGTGCTGTTATTGGAGTGCGTTCGCTGGCACTTGCGAATCGCTGAGTGAATAACAACTCCATTTCAGCGAACGTCTTGATAGAATCGTTCGGGAGTTCCGAATACCATTCGAACGCTGTTTCTGATAAGCTGCCCACGAACTGGCGAAGCAACAGTTTATCATCACCGCCGGTGTTACCGCAGAGGGCCCGGAACTGGGCAACATGTTGATGGGGATTGCCGGTCCCCTTATACACGTGGAATTTCGGTATCGTATAGCCTGGCGGGTATTTAATTTGGTCGTACCAGCTTGGATACGGCCGGCCCGTCTTTACGACTTGACCAGCTGCCTCAGTCGCATGATGAACCCGGATTTGCTGGGCTATATAGTCAACTAAGTCAGCTTTAGAGATCGTCTCTTCCTTGGCCGTTGAGGGGGCTGGCGGTGGATTTGACGTTTCTCCTCGGTTGTCTTCAAGAACGATTGGGGGATCCTCGGCGGGTAGGTCCTGCTGGATCATCATTCCTATCATATCTTGGAAGAGAAGGCCCATACGCTGTATGTTGGTTGCTTATTCGGCAGCCTCTTTGTCCTTTTTCTCCAGTATCCGGCGAAGGAATTCAGCGTCGGTTTCTTCCTCCTGGCGTGCGTCTGAGGACGTTTCTGGGCTTTCTTTTGGCCCGGTAAGTGCGGCCATAGCATTCATCATTTCTTGGAGCTTTTGCTGCTGCTCCTGGGCTTTGGTCACCGACCGTGTAAGCGGTCTATGACCTGTGGACGCGCGGTTGTCTTCTTTTCCTGACGCTATGTATACGGTGTGGACCATCATGCCCCCAGACTTAGAGCGTCTGGGCTTAGTGCTATTAGCTGTCGTTGCAGGCTGGGGAATCTTCTCTGGCTTCCTCCTTTCATGAGCCATGGAGGTTGAGGGGGCCGTTGAGGTGGGCGTCCAGACAGCCTTTCGGGGTTTAGCCTGGTGACCAGCTTCTGGTTTGATTTTCAGCTTCTTGTGCTGGCGGGAGAAGTTTGGATCGATGATCGAGTCTCGGGCCTGTCGCCAAACCTTATAGATTTTGGAAGATAGCCGTTGAGGGGATCGGGGCTGTTCTGATTTTATTTCCACAACCTTTCTTAATGTGGGAGGAGACCTCTTTAGCACTGCAGTGGGAGAATTCCTTCGCTCCTTATTTAGCATCTCGAAGCTGTTCCCAGTTGGAACAGCAGCATTAACTTCTGCCATCGGGGCTGATGGAGTTAACCCGGAGGGGGAGTTGCCCCCAGCCTTCCTTACTCGGCGCCAATGGAGACGTCGAGCGTGTCGAGTGGACGGCGTTGGGTCAGCGGTAAGAATGGTTTCGTCTTGCCCCCTGTGTAGGTAGGGGGTCGCTGTTGGTGTTAGCCTGTCAAAGACCGACGTCTTTTGGGTAGCAAGGGCGGGAGCTGAAGCCGTCAATCTTGTAAAGACCGACTTTTTGGCCAGAGAAGCCGCCTTGGCGATTTCGGGAGCAGGAGCAGCCACTTTCTTAGAAGCAGCCTTCTCCGGGATTGCAGACCTCATGATGGGTCTACCGGATTTCTGGCCCAATCTAGAGAAGACCGAGGCGCTGATGTTGGGCGACCTGTTGAGATGAGCCACGGCAGGGGTAAGACGATCAAAGACCGACTTCTTGGGAGCTTCCTTTGTCAGCACTGGCGCCGTGAAGCTTGTTGGTGGGAGTATAGTCCCGAAGAACAATCCGATAGTGGCCTGAGTCACCTGGTCCACCGGCATTGTGAATAACGAAGCAGCTTGGGGGTCCGTAGGCTATACCTCCTGGCGAGGCAAAGCGTTGGTCGCAATTGCAGTCTGAGCAGTTAGAGAATTTCACGGAAGTAGAAGCCATCGATCCTTTGCTTTCTGCAATAAGCGAGACGCCAATTCTTAGTATCTTGAAACCCAAGGGCCACCATTAGCGAACCGCGATTGGTTCGCGAATCACGACACACAAAGTGTGGAGTGGAAAGAGGAAAAGGTCCCACCGGGCGTGCCAGAATCTGTTCCCCTCCGAACGGCGGCCGAGACGCAGGGACGTCCATGCCTGAGGTTCGGGGAAGATGCTAATTGGTGCTATCCGTCCACTTCTCCGAAGATGCTAAGTTGATTTATGGCAACGTGTATCGAAGGTTTGAGCGGATGCGTCCGATGTAGCAGACTTCGTCAGATTCCCCCTCACTTGAGGGTTTTTTTTTGGATTGTGGGGACGCTCTTCCCTGCAGGCGCAAGCCCCTGCAGTTAATTACGTTACCGCGTTGCGGTAACAACTTTCTCCTTTTCCAGATGGTCACTTCGTGTCGTGTGTTTTTGTTTTATTTGTGGTTGCCCGTGGATTGTATACGGAGACTGAGTTATGTCGTCGCCCGTAGGACGTGGACTGGTCTAAATCCGTATTTATCTTAGATTTGGGTTTGGGGGTTTGGTTTGAGGATACGTTAGCCATATTTGAGGCTAAGATCAACTCAAACGTTTGTTAAGGATACGTTAGTCTAACTTGAGACTAAGATCAACTTAACGGGGTCGTTTAGATCCGACAAAAGAGCATTTGGGGCTCTATTACTCCAGTTTAGGGACATAGTGGTCCATTGAATGTATGGCCGTCGGGACCCGTCACCTCTCTGACGACGTTGAAGGATTACAACGGCAAATATCAGAGGAGTTCAGAGATGTACCTTTGAACCGAAGTTGATTGGGGGGATTCATAGTCCAGTCTGTTTGAAGGTTTAAGGATACGTTAGCCATATTTGAGGCTAAGATCAACTTAAACGGGATCGTTTAGATCCGACAAAAGAGCGTTTGGGCTCTATTGTTCCAGTTTAAGGACATAGTGGTCCATTGCTAGTTTAAGGACATTGCGGTCCGTAGGTAGTTTAAGGACATTGCGGTCCATAGGTAGTTTAAGGACATTGCGGTCTAGGTTAAGGACGTCGTAGTCCATGGGTTTAAGGACCCCACAGTCCATTGCTAGTTTTAAGACATCTCGGTCGAGGTTAAGGACGTCGTAGTCCATGGGTTTAAGGACCCCACAATCCGTTGTTAGTTTTAAGACATCTCGTTCAAGGTTAAGGACGTCGTAGTCCATGGGTTTAAGGACCCCACAGTCCGTTGTTAGTTTTAAGACATCTCGGTCAAGGTTAAGGACGTCGTAGTCCATGGGTTTAAGGACCCCACAGTCCGTATCAATATGTGGTCATCGGGACCCGTCACCTCTTTGAAGACGTTGAGGGATTACAACACCAAGTATCAAAGGAGTGAAGAGATGTACCCTGGAACCGGAGTGGATTAAATAGTCTTTGGCCCAATTTGGGATCAAGACCAATTGATTATGTTATGAGCCCATTAGCCCAGTTAATTACGAATTGAGGACTTATGGCCATCTTGGGCTAAGTCCAATCATGTCTGGAATATTGACTTCCTGTTGATCCCTTGAAGGAGAGGCTTTGCCTCTATCCATTCGGCCAATTGGGCCAGTGTCTAATGTTAAACACTAAAGACGAATCAGTGTTGAACACTGGGAATAAGATTGATAAGTTAGTGTTTCAACACTAAAAGATAGTTGGTGTTAAACACCAGCAACCAGGATTTCAGATTAGTGTTGAACACTAAAACAGTCCAGTGTTAAACACTGGCAACAGGAGTCCCAAACTAGTGTTGGACACTACGGTAATCAGTGTTGAACACTGCAAATATAGTTCTGTGCTTAGTGTTGCACTAAGGCCAAACAATGTTTTGTCACTGAATTCAGGGGTTCCGTTTTAGTGTTTAATCACTAAGGCAAGAGGGGTCACGTGGCAACACGTGAGAGCGCCCTCCCTTCACTTGTTCTTCTGAGACTATGCATCTTTTAGAGCATCATGTGCCATCACGTGACGGGGATTCAAGCGCTTATGTGTTAAAGCTTCTGTCAAGAGTCACGTGAGTCACGTGAGGCACTGCCTCCAGAGGGCTTTCTGTAGATCTTTTTTTTGGGGGGGGGGTCACGTGGTGGCACGTGACCCTGCCTCTATGTATGTTGTTTAGAAGATCTGTTAATCTTTTTTCAGGAATTAAATTCCTCGTAGGGTTAAACCCTAATAAAAAGCTTTAAATTCCAGAGGAATTAAATTCCTACTTCCTTTTGAAGATTTATATTCTGGAATAGAGTTGAACTCTGAATTTTCTGTAGGAAATAAATTCCTCATATATGTGGAGAACTGAATAGGGTTAAACCCTAATAAAAGCTTTAAAGAATTAAATTCCCATTCTCGGTTAAAGAATTATGATTAAGGGAATTAAACTCCCGTTGTTTCAACAGAACTAAGTTCTTAATTAGGGTTAAACCCTGTTTCTTTTTGTTCTGAAGGAATTAAATTCCCATAACACAGGGTCAAGCCCTAGTTTTATTTTAAAGGAATTAAATTCCTATAGTTCTGTGAGAATTGAATTCTCGTGCTTCCGTTCCCTCTCTATGCTTTGAATCTGCATGGCAGGATCTCAACCCATTGAGAATTAAATTCTCAACTCAAGGGGAGATGTGCACTTTACAGATCCTCCATCAAAGAGAGAAGAAATATGTCTCTCTGTTCTATATCAGAGTTAAACTCTGTCGAGAATTAAATTCTCTTTTCTTTCAAGAAGCCTTCCTTCTCTTACCTAGGGTTTTCTTTTTGCAGAAGATCCAAATTCCTCAAAATATCGAGGCTCTCTCTCTTTTCTTCCTTCTGCCTGTCTATATTTTTGCGTGTCTCTTGGCTCCTATTTATAGGAGAAGCAGCCGAGTCAATTAGTTTTTTGACGAATCTTCATTGAGAGATTTAATTTGCTTCCATCATTCGTTTTGGACCTTTAGATTATTAGGTGAATTTTATTCACCATTGGATTTCAAATCCAGGGATTCTCCTTTGTTATTTCGGTTAGATTTAAAGGAGAAATCTTTCCAAGTTCAGGATTTTTGCATAGATAGATGATATTCAATCATCTTTAAATCTTTAATTCGGTTGGTTCCAGATAATCGCTTTCCTTTGGAAAGATTTGAATCTCTTTCAGAATTTAATTCTGTTAACAAAATGGGCTTTGAAAGCCGGTCACGTGTGACCACGTGATCCATGGTCACGTGTGGGCACGTGACCCTCTTGGAACGAGCCTTCTTCCTTCTTTTTACGCTCTGTCTTCTGGTTGCTGCTTAACTATCACTTGCCACCACGTGACAACTGATCACGTGTGAACACGTGACCCTGGCATGGAGCCTTCTTCTCGATTTAACCGGAGAATGAGTCTGATGTTTTGAGTGTCACGTGCCAACACGTGCCCCTGGTCACGTGGAAGCACGTGACCTCTTCTGAAGCCTTTTTCATGATTTGCTCAGGGAGCTGTTGGGTTTTGAAGCCGCTTTTGATTGTCACGTGCCAACACGTGACCCAGGTCACGTGGGAGCACGTGACCCTTTCTGAAGCCCCTTTTCTTTGATGTATTTGGGAAACTGAATTTGCCTTGCTGATGCTTTTAGGTGTCACGTGCCAACACGTGACTGCTGGTCACATGTAAGCACGTGACCCTCTTCTGAAGCTTTTTCCATAAGCTTTTCTGATTTTAAATCAGGAAACAGTTGCGTCTACATCCTGCTGAAATGAGAAGGTTCGCCTAACTGATCTCTAGATTGTGGATATTGCCGTTGAGATGTGGCTCTCCCATTGACGGAGCCTAGTGAGAAAATATGGTTCCCTTTTTTCATTTGTGCCTGATTAGTCGAAAATATTGCATTTTTAACACAGCAATTTCTCTACTATTAGTAATCATCTAAAGGTGTTTAGTATAAATATAGCACATATTAGCAATTTGTCTGCAAAAATACCAAATAACATGTGTTATACATTATAACAAGCATTATGAGGGAAATTGTGTGTTTATTATTGCATACGTGATCTTTTGTATATCAAACACTTGTCTCGAGATTGTGTACAGGAAATTCTCCAAGTAAAAGAGCCGGAACTTGTAAAAGTACTGATAAAATACGTCAAGTCCAAGACTTGTGATCTGGCAGTTAACAAGAAAGTATAAAAAGATTCCAGACATAAAATAAGGCCCTGAGGATCAGCACCAAATCAACCTGAGAATTCCATGCAAAGAATCACCTTAAACGGCCGCGGATCCGCGGCCGAGTCAGGCCGATCCGCCGCGGATCCGCGGCCGCGTTGACTCGTCGGCGGTTGGTCATGTTGCAGAAGTCTCCTTTTAAATGGCCAAACTTCTTCAAGACACTTCAGTTCCTAGAGATCTCCAGAAGCTTCCCCTCAAACAGCCAAGCTTCTTGTGCAAGTTTCATAACCACCAAGCTTCTCATACAAGCTAGCTAACTACCTTAATCTAGAAAATTCTATACAACTATCTAGCTTTCTATGCAAGCTTCATAACAACCAAGCTTCCAAGGGAAGCTAGATCTAGCTTCTAGGAGAAGCTTGAGGGGAAAGCTATAAAAAGGGACTTAGAGCTTCATTACAAAGTTTGTTCATTAGTTCAAGAGTTGATTAGTTGTTCAACAATTCCAAACACAAGTTGAGTGACACAACTTGTGATCCAAAACCCTAGCCTCAAATCCAATTCAAAATCCAAATCAAGATTCATCGAGAAGTGAATCAAGCAAGCAAATGGAGATCCTTTGAAGCAACGCCGACCTTCATCCGAGCAAGAGATCCATGACGATTCGCGACTTAAGAAGATCGATGCGAACCTAATTTCGGCGGATTTAGTTATCTCCTCAAATCTTGTAATCTCAAGTTGAGTGAATTGTACCTAATCGTCGATTAATAAAGGTGAATATTGTAAATCTTGCTTTTCTTTACATTCTTGCATTATGAAAATTTATCGATTCTTGATTCTTTCCTTTTTCATGATGTGTGAGTGAAATCTCCGCTTGTAGCGGAATCGAGAAAATAGGTAGATGATAATGATTAAATTCTTGAACGATTCTTAAGTCTTATGAGTTTTGTAAACTTTAGGAAATTGAATCATTGAAAACCTAATTTGAGTGAGATCGATTTCTTCGCTCCAAATTAGAGATCAATGATCGATGATTCAATTTGCTAGAGGCTAGAATTTGAATGATAATCAATGAAAGGATAAGGGATGATGATGAAGAAACCCTAGTTTCTTCAATAGATCCCTAAACCTCGTTGATCGTTATCGATCTAGCAACAAATCTTCAATAGATAAGAATTTGTAATAATTAGTATTCATCATCACTATCAATTGGATCGATTCCGACAAGCCTCTTTACAAATCTTGATTATTCAAACAATTTGGGAACATTTCTTGATTCTTGATTTTAGATCTTTACTTTGTTTAAGTTTCTTGAAAATAAAAACTCACAAATCTTGAATAAATTTTCGTGTATTTTCTTTTATTCTTTAATTTTCAACTCAACTAAAACAATAACGAGCAAATCACACTTTCTCAGTGGACGATCCGTTCTCATTGACGAAACTACAATAGACACCGTCAATTGATTATGATATAAATTTCTTTGGTTGTGAAACATTTTACATACGACATGAAGGAGATGATCAATCAAATGGCGCCGTTGCCGGGGATAGTGTGCTAATTTGTTCGTTTTTGTAATTTGAGTTGGAAAATTTATTATTCCATCAGAATTTTTAGATCAAAATTCGTACAAGCGCTTAACGATTTGTTGTGATTTGTTGTAAGGAGATATGGAATCTGTGGAGCGAGAGGAAAAATTTTCAGAGCATCTCAGAGAGCTCAGTGAAGGTACAGGAGCATCTGCACTAATTTTTGTGCAGGGATCTCATCATCACACCGCGCATTCGCTGCATTAAGAAGCATATTGCGGCGGTTCCACGGCGTTCCTAGGGTTTCACTGTACCAAACTTCTTAGGTATATTTCTATCTTTCTTATCTCCTCCCTGCTCTGTCCATTAACCGATTTTTGTAGGTTTCTTTGCAAAAATTCGCAGCGCCGCAAAAAGAAAAATTGTGCGTGTTTGATCTTGCTTGTTTGCATTTTTTAACATGGAAATTAAGGGGCAAAGACCAAATTCAGATTAGGTGGGGAGTTCATTACCCTTCCTAAGCCCCAAAAATCACAAACTTGCATCCGCATCACCCTCATTAACTAAAAAATATCTAGACATGACTCTAAGGACCGTCGCGCTCAATTAGGACAGAAGGAGGTCGTGGGTAATCTATTGCTTATCCGCATTTCTTTTGTGGTGTCTAAGGCAAGTGTGTCTAAGGCAAGTGGTTACTTAATTAGGCCGACTACTTACGTAGTGGAGAACCTTCCACTTACCTGGCACTTACCTGGCAATTACCTGGCCACAGGAGAGGCAAAGAGGCAGTAGAGGATCTATTTTGCGACTTGTTTTCTGGAAGTCTATGAGCGGTCTAGAGACTTGACTTAGGTGACCACTAGATTTAGGGTTGCTTGTGCATTATTTGTGTGATTTTTCAAAAATCCGTTTTTTTCAAACCAAACACCAACTCATCTTTTCCTTAATTATCACAACGCTGCCACTTGTGCTAAACCATTTAGTGCATGCTCGACTGGACATGGGATTCTAGTGCCCGTCTTGTCCGCGTTTCTCCTATTGACTCCGAAGTCGGTATTTCTACGTCTACTTTTTCTTCACCCACTACCACACCCACTTCGATGGACGGTTCTCCATCGAACTTCTTTAACACTACTCTGCCACCGCCCGCAGGTGCGTAGAATCTGCCCCGCATCTCTTTCCAAGAGAGATGTTACTCTATGCGAGGTCCTCTTTCGACCTGTCTCACCATTCCACCAGCCAATGGGGACAATTTTGAAATCAAACCACAATACATCAATCTTCTACCCAAATATCACGGTCTCGAGTCTGAAGACGCATACGTCTTTATTACCAAATTTGAAAATGTATACGCTATGATGGGTACTTCACAGCTTTCTGTGGATGCTATGAGATTACGTCTTCTCCCATTCACTTTGTGCGATATAGCTGAGAAGTGGCTTTATAACACAGCTGCACATTCTATTTCGAACTGGGGAGAATTCGTAACAGCTTTCCTAAGAAATTCTACCCTAATCATAAAACGGCTCGAGTCCGTAGCGAAATAAATCAATTTATCCAGCTTCCAAATGAACCATTCTCGAAGTGTTTTGAACGCTTCAAGGATTTGTTTGTTCAATGTCCTAATCATGGAATTCCTAGATGGGATCTATGCAGAATCATATATGAGGGCATTAATCCTACAACAAAATAGACCCTTGAATCCATGTGTCAAGGCACCTTCATTAATAAAGATGATGGTGAAGCCTGGAGATTCTTAGAAGATTTCGCTGAAAGAACTTTACAGTGGGAAAGTGTAAACCAATCATCGTCTAGGGGTGGCATTCACAAAATTGATGTTTCCATAGGAGTTAGAGCTGAAATGACAGCAATGCAAAAGAAACTCGAAACTATAGAACATAAATTTTTAGCAGCCTCCCTAAATCAGATGTCACTCCCTAAAACTGTCTGTGGATGCTGTTCTGATCCATCTCATCTTACGGAAGAATGTCCATTGAATTCTCCGTTTCAAGGTCAAGAGCATACCAATGCTGCTTTCCAACAAAGACCTAGAAACGATTCGTATTCTTCCACTTATAATCAGGGTTGGAGGAATCACCCTAACTTTGCTTGGAACCAACAACAAAATCAAAACACGGTTCCAAATCAAAATAATTTCCAAATGGCTCCTCCACCACAACAGCAACCACTTCAACTGAGTCAGCACCCCTACCAATCACAAAACTTTCAAAATCCGGTCAACACACCTGCACCGTATAATCCTTTGCAGTTGACCGGTACTGATGAATCCTCTTCACTAGCACAAACCATGAATTTGATTTTGAAAAATTTCATGCAAGTTTCGGCCGAGATTCAGTCTTCTGTCGATGATATAAAGAAAAACTCCACCTTCTAAGCTGAGAGTATAAAATCAATGGAAGCACAAATTGCACAATTAAAAGCTGAAATGAGTGCTAGAGAGAAAGGGAAATTTCTGTCTCAACCCCTACCGAATCCTGGGCATTCGCAACACTACAATGTGAATGCCATCACAACGTTGAGATCTGGAACAGTGTTGAATAATCAAGTTGGGGAAGAGATTGATGATAATGAAAAATCTATCAATAATACCCCGGCTGAGACTTTTCCCTCCACACACACTTCTACTTCTAATCCTACTTTATCTACCCCACCACCTTCTTGCGAGCCTATTCTTCGTTTTCCCCAAGGCTCGACACCTCAGCAAATCTCTTCTAGTCCACCAAAGACGATCCCCACTCCTATTCTGGGATTAGTTCCACACACACTACCTTCTCTAATGTTGGACCCAGCTCTTATTACTAAAGCTCCTTATCCGAATCGGTTAAGGGGAAAAAAATCGAGTCTACATATGGAGAAGATTATGAAAATGTTTAAACAGGTTAACATCAACATCCCTTTCCTAGATGCTATTCAACAAGTCCCCGCTTATGCGAAAATTCTCCAAGACTTGTGCACTAGGAAGAGGAAGACTCAAGTGCCCAAAAAGGTCATCATGACTAATAATGTTAGCACTGCTTTTACCCCACAGTTACCAAAGAAACGTAAGGACCCAGGATGTCCTACAATCTCGATTTCTATTGGGGGTAAAAACATTAACCGTGCTTTACTTGACCTTGGCGCAAGTGTTAACCTGCTTCCATATTCTGTCTATGAGCAGTTAGGGATTGGAGAGTTGAAACCTGCTCATTGCACTCTCCAAATGGCAGACTGTTCAATCACCAAAGCTAGGGGTGAACTGGAGGATGTGTTGATAAAAGTCGGGGAATTCATATTCCCTATAGACTTTATTGTTCTTGATACACAACCTGTAGAAAACCCACGGAACCAAATTCCGGTGATTTTGGGTCGACCTTTCCTTGCCACTTCCAATGATGTCATTAACTGTCGAAACGGTTCAATGAACCTATCTTTTGGAAAAATGACAATTGAACTGAACATCTATAAAATCGGAAGTCAGCCGTCTGAACCCTCTACTCACATACTTGATGTCTGTTCTGTCCATGAGATTGCTCCCGAAAGCTGCGAAGTTGATGAACTTTGCTTTGAAGATCTCGATGACACTAGCACATCAATGTTTGATCTTGCACATCTTAGTGAGGACACTCTTCCCACTCCTGAGTCTGACACTCTTGACATCACTTTCTGAGTCTGTATCCTATGCAGGCTACGAGCTTCTTTGTGACTCTGAATATCATTCGATGACCCCACCTTCTATAGTTTCTTCGCCAGCATTAGATCTCAAACTTTTACCTTCTCATCTTAAATATGCATATTTAGGTGAGAATGAGTCTTTACCTGTGATCATATCAGCTTCTCTAGCCTTAGAGCAAGAGAATGCGCTTTTGACGGTATTGAGATCTAATAGGCAGGTGTTTTGTTGGAATATGGCTGACATCAAAGGGATTAGTCCTTTGATTGTTGAACATCATATACATTTGATGGATGAAGCTAAGCCAACCCGAGAATCACAGAGACAGTTAAAACCCGTCATGAAGGATGCGGTGAAGAAAGAAATCGTCAAATGCCTTGACAATGGTATCATTTACCCAATCTCTGATAGCCAATGGGTAAGTCCAATTCATGTGGTACCTAAGAAATCTGGCATCACGGTCATAACAAATAAGGAAAATGAGTTAATCCAGACACATGCTCAAACTGGGTGGCGTGTATGTATTTGATTATAGAAAACTCAATGCCGCAACGAGGAAAGACCACTTTCCTCTACCTTTCATTGACCAGATGCTAGAACGCTTAGCTGGACGAGAATATTACTGCTTCATGGATGGATACTCTGGCTATAACCAGGTCCCTGTTAGTTATATGTATGCCCTAGAGGCCATTACTGTACATACGATGTATATTATAATGGATGCTTGGACATATATAGGGAGGAATTTCTTGCTCGACATGATAGTATGCTATTTGGTTACACTTTATCTTAACATGTACTCTGATTGTCTCTATGTTACATGTTGATAAAGCCCTTAGGATGAGTACTTGATTACCAGGACTATGATGCAGATCATACTAGTGAGGACAGTGTAGTCGCCAAGTACATCCTTCAAATGTTCCCAGTCGTGGGAGTACCGAGACAGGGCATCGATACTCCAGAGTAGACTAGCGTATGCGCTTCTTGAACCATATGATGGGCGATGGATGATCTCATATCCATTGGTGTTTGACATCAGAGAAGGTATACAGGTGCTCAGTGGAGACTGGGTACACTGGACGGACTCGCCGAGAACTCCCAGATGGTATTATACCTCACGTCAGATGGCAGTTCTCTGGTGACACTGGTACAGGTTAGTTTGTAGACCCGAGATCGTCATAGAGTCTTGTGTGATTCCCACTGTGCTTTGATTTCTATCATACCACGTCCAAGAGGGCGTGCAAAAAGGTGGCTTTTGGGTACAGTCCCGAATCATATGGAGGCAATGAGCGATAGGAGGGGATTCGTCTCTCCCGGTATAGGGAGTTGATGTTGCGCTGTGTTAGATTGGCTATAACTGGAAATCCCTGGCCAGGGTTGCTGAGATTTACTGGTAAGTGTTATCAGTAGTTTCTCAAACTGTTATGGATCTCATATCGACACGACTTATCAAGCTACTGGGGTCTGACGTTTACCACCCCTAGGCGAGATATGCGACATATCAGACGAAGAGACCGGACTGTACGGGAGTGTTACTGATTGGATTCGCAGGAGAATGTACATGCTTGCTTGTTGATCTTCTGTTCGCTCAATACCTGGGTGGCTGTTACGTTTAGCTGACCGCTTGCAGCTTGTAGGTATTTGATATGATCATCACCTACTGCCGGCGTATTGACGATTCTTTAGAGTCCAACACAGAGGTTTCTTGGCTCAGGCAAAATGGAGTAGGAGCACATATATGATATGTGCGGGACAGAGAACAATACGTATATGTGATACCGTATTAGATTCTCACGATATGAGATATCGGCCGGGTATATATGATATAGCCGGGTCATCTGATCAAGTGTTGATTCGATGAACTCAGAATATATTAGTCGGTTATTTGTGAAATAGCCGGATTATCGGATCATGCGTTGATTCGATAATTAAATGTATAATTATATATTAGATATATTAAATTACATTAACTGATATAAGCTCACTAAAAGATTCTTTTTCTCAATCGGGTAATACATTGATATATATGCGATATATGTTAATTGTATTATTTTATTTTGTTACAATAAATATTGTATATGTGATATATAATATTGTAACATGTTAGGGTTATTAATGCAACATGTTTAGTGTAGATTAAACAAGGTTAGGGTTTGATTTGGGTTAATCTTTTCTAGAACCTTCTAGAAGGTTTTGTTTTGTTTCTTGCAAAGATATTTGTTATGATATTTTGCAAGATATTTGCTTAACCCAACCCAACCCTTTAATCTTAGTTAAATCTCTACAAGGGTTACATATACCATGGTTGCATTTCTAACCTCACACTACATTCATTATTCATCACAAAAAGGTTTCCATTCTTCTTCTTCTTCTTTGAGCTTTGAAAAGCTTTCTAGGTTTTCATTTTGTGATGAATTAGAGTGAGAATTTGATAATAAATGAATCCTTCTTTATCATCCTAATCTATCCTAGCCATTTAGATTAGGGTGTTCACTTCATTTAGTGAGTGAGAGCTTGTGTTAAAGAAACTTCAAGGTAGACCATCTTAGTTATCGAAGATCGGAAGCAAGCTTGCATCTTTCTCTTCGTGGAGTCTCTCTAGAGTCCAGAAACTCGATGATCACAGTGAAGGGACCTCAACACGGAGCTTTAGAAGTGAAGGACCGGATTACAAAGGTTGTAATCCCAAACTCTTACTGTTAAAGTGTTTAACATGCTTTGTTTCGCCTAATCTCTAGTTTAAAGATCTTGGTTAGGGTTGTTCGGCACGGCTAAAATTTAAATCGGGCATGGTTGATGCCTTGTAGAACCTTATTAGAGTGCCTAGTAACCCTACAGTGGTATCAGAGCCAAGCCAGAGCTTTAGGCGAAGTCTAAGCGAAGTTTAAAGTCCGATTGAACTCCGGATACCCGTAAATCCTTAGTTTCTGGAAATTTTTTCAAAATGTGATTTTTTCTGCATTAAAAATACTCAAAAAAATCAGCAGGGAATTCTAAGGGTTAATGTGAAACACGACCCCCTAAATCCATCAAAGCGCCGCGGAACCGCGGCTAAACCAGGGTATTGGCGGCGGTTCCGCGGCAGCAATTGAGGATTGAGGGATAGTGTTTGCACAGTAATAACCGTAGGTATTCCCTGATGCTTCTGGGGATTTTTAATATTACTCAAGTGTTGAGTTTTCTGGGATGTATTCGGGACTCGTTGATTCGATCGGATAATTTAACTTCGTTTAATTTTTCCCGGGTAATTTTAGAATGTGTTAAAAAGTTCTAACGGATAACAATAACTCATTTTTTCCCCTGTCGGAAAATTTTCAAAAGTTGGATTTTTTCTCGAGTTTGAAACTTTCGGAAAATCGTGCAAGTAACACGGTGGACCCTCTAGAAGAACACAAACCATAACTCGATTATGTGACCGTCTGAACCGCCTCTAAACTTTAGGGTTTGTGGCAGTACGGCGTTGCCACATGTGAGGCGTTGGCTTGACCCTTCTACGGCTGGACCATTGGTACTGTGGTATGTGATAGATGCTTTTAAACTCCGCTCAAGTGTTGAGCCATTTGGGAAATCTTGGGTGTTTGTTTATTCGATCGAAAAGTTTAACATTGTGTGTTTATCTGGAATGTTATACAATATTTGGAATCCACATGTAGTTATGAGATAACTAATTTGAATGTTATAAATCTAGCAGTTTAGTCTCATTTGATCGGTTGCCACAGGATTTTGATGCGATCAAAAGTCCGTTGCGATCACGTAGCGTACGTGGATACTCGCCGGGTAAACTTAATAGACAGCCACGCCCCATAGCCCCGACCAAGTGACTGTAGAAGAACCCCGTCGCCAAAAGCATCCGTTCGGGTGTTCGCGGCAGCGGTGTTCCGCCTTAGTGCACTTCGTCGACGGCATCGGGGGTGCGGCCGTCTGCTAAAGTTTGCGACGAGCATTCAATCAGGATGTCGGGAATCTTGTTGAATTGCCCGACTTGATATTGAAAAGTGTTTTCGATATAGAGACTAAAATGCGGGGTTTATAATAGTTAAGCATGCGATGTCTAAGGAATTCATTTGGTTAGGCATGCGATGTCTAAGGAGGTTGCAGATTCCAACTGTTGTAGTTTTATACTTTTTTTTCTGTGACCATAAACGTAGTATGTGGTGTATCGCCGGCTTCGTTGCTATACATCAACGACAATCGGGATACGCATACTTGCTTACGTTGATGATATGAGATATTATGTGTTGATATGATATGTTATATTGGATCGTCGTGTTTTGAATAGCCGGGGGTTTTATGTGAGATGAGGATTTTTATTTTCATTCATGTAAAATTCATTTGTATGTAATATTATTTTATTGGGGAACTTCCGGGATGAGGATGATTTCACCGTTGTATATTATTTACTTTTCCACATTCGGTAGACCCAAGGCGGGGAGCACAAGCAACCGGGTTCTGGGGTCCAGTGAGAGACCATCTCGAGGAGTCGAGACCGGGTCTCCTAACCCTAGAATTGGCAGTGTTGCTTGCCGCTCTCATAGGGGTCTAGGGATGTGGGTTTGGCTATTCATCGCGACCGTGGAATCCGTGTTTTATACAGGCTCATATTAAAACACGGACGTCCTAGTATATCCGATATTTCATATATGTTCTTCTGCTGCAATGTTCTCTGATGAGATCATATTACTGTCTGAGACGAATGTTTATATTATATATATGAGATATATGTTATATTGAAGATTTCGTTTCAAATGTGATACTTGTGAAGCACAATAAAATGGGACTTCATTAATGAGATTAATGAAACTAAAAGAAATCTAAAGATGTTGTAGAAACTTGTTTAAAAAACTGGTAGCTCTAGTTCTTGCTTTGCATAGCGGTGTTCCTTGTAGAACATGCAGCACCTTATTCGATAAGGAAAGAGCCGAGATTCCTTCACCGGGAGTGACCTCTTTAGCGAAACTAGCAGATGCTACAAACTCGGTTTGTCTTTTGATTGTTTCTATAGTTTTTGCTTTGCATAGTGATATTTGTGAAATATCCTGCACCTTATTCGATAAAGAAAGTGCCGACGATCCCTTCAACGGGAGTGACCTCTTTAGCAAAACTAGAAAAACCTAAAAAACATTCCATTTAAAATCACTCGATTCTACGACGATATCAAGTTCATTACGCAAAAGGTTTTCTTAAAACCTGTCGTAGCCCCCCGTCATTTCAGATAAGTACTACTCAGTATTCGTGCTGCGTTTGTTGACCTTAGCCAAGGCGTAGTGTACGGTAGCTAATTAGTGCTTATCTGTATAAGCATATGATGCGATTGAGTTAGGGTAGTCGTGCGTCTTTGTTGACCTTAGCCAAGGGTCGTGCGGGTGGGTTTAATTCAATCGGGAAATGACGGGTTGAACTTGGCTAGCATTTATTATTTGTTGACCTTAGCCAAAGTCATAAGTTGCTAGGGGTAAAATATTATTGGGAATTTCAAGTGTTGAAATTTGCAATGAGATTGCATACCTTCTATGAGATAGTTGGATCCCGATACCCGCTGCGAGTAAGAGTTACTCCTGGGAGAGTTTTACACATTACAATTAGCCGATCAAGTAGGTGTCTAGAAATGTGTTAACGGGGTTACGCCCCTGGGAAAATGAGGTTTATTTTAATTAGGTCCGTGCTAAAGCACGGGGAACCTCCCTCAAAGTACCGGCACTGGCCTGGCTTAAAGATTGGCGAACTTGTAGGGTGTAATTAATCCCGGCTAGTCTTTCCTTTTAGGGTTTGATGGAAGATTTGACTAAAACAGTGGGAGCCATCCTGATTAGATAAATTGATAACTAATCTAATCTTGTAAAAGCGCACGCTGAGTGTTTTCTTCTCTCTTTCTCTTGGTTGCGACTATGTCACGCCTTAATCAAGATAATTATACGGATGTATTGACCGAACCCGCTTGTTATACTGCGCTAAGGAACGTTGGTCCCGTTCCAACTTATATTTGTTATAAGACAGAGCGGGAAATAGGGGATTACCAGAATTCCCGTGCTGCCCAAACGAAGAAAGTGCATGCTGATGCATCTTCTTCGGGTTTGTTCATTACAGAGAACTGTTTCTCAGTATCCTTTACGTCCTGGGTATGAGATACCGGATCAGGATCCCGCATATGTAATTTGTTACATGGGCTACAGATAGGTAGAGAACTGAGAACGGGTGATAAGTTTCAAGAGTTGGAAACGGTGCAAGTGTTGAAGCTAAGTCTGTTGGCAGTTATCACCCTGTATTACCAGAATACATTGGTTCTAAACGAATTTTATTAGATACCGAACCTGATATACAACATCATATCAGTCTCTTTATTAGTAAAGAAGGATATAATTTTGTATTGTTGGATAATGTTTTGAACATTTCCTATATCAAGAGTTGATCGGTTCAGGCACGTTATCTAAACGCATAGACGTTCTAAATCAAACCACAGTTCTTAACGTACAGAACACACACAAGAGGAAGAGTTCAGAAATGAACGAATCCTTTTTGAGGCATGATAGACTAGGTCATATCAATGCGACCCGGCGAGTTGAAGTTTCATTTAGATGCATATTTAAATTAGTTTGAATTTACATCTTGTAAAACTTGCCAGTCATGTCATAGAGATAAGATGACCACAGCTCCGTTTATTGGAAACAGAGAAAGAGTTAGGGAACTCTTGGGATTGATACATGCTGATGTATGAAGGTCCCCTGTCTACACATGCCAAGACCGGTTCTTTGTACTTCATTACATTCACTGATGATCTCTCAAGATTCAGACATATGTTCCTCTTGAAACACAAGTCCAAAACTTTTGAGATAATTACAGAATATAAGTTAGAAGTAGAGAACCAAAAATGGGTAAAAGTATTATGTCCTTTGATGAGATCAAGGAGAAGAATACTTGAGCATGGAATTCCTAGACTATTCTAAAGGAGAATGAGATTCTCTCTCAGCATTACTCCTCCGTATACACCATAGCACAATGGTATATCGAGGCGGAGCAATAACACCCTATGTGATATGGTGTGCTCTATGATGAGTAGTACTGAGTTTCCTATTTCCTTTTGGGAGTTATGCACTTGAGAAGCTGCATACCTATTGAATAGGGTTCCAATCAAATCAGTTGCCTACCACTTCATATGTGATATGGAATGGGAAGAGCCCATATCTTAAGTATGTTAAGATTTGGGGTTGTCCAGCCTATGTCTAAAAGCATAATTCGGACAAGCTCGAGGCAAAGTCAGTTCTGTAGAAGTTTGTTGGATATCCCAAGCATTCACAAGGGAATATCTTCTACCTAACCAATGAACAAAAGATGTTTTGTTTCTCAACATGCCACCTTTGTGAAAGGGAATTTCTTGTGAAGAAATTAGTGGTCATGAGGTAGAACTGGAAGGAGTTTTAGCTATACAAACTGCAGCTGATGATTTGGTAAACCCGGAGAATTCAATAGTTTCCAACGAACCTCAGCCTCTCCACCGATCTAGTAGGGTTCCTCATCCACCTGAGAGATACTTTGGTTTCTCTATGACAGTGGGAGCGAGGATTGCATCATGTGATGATGACCCGACTAGTTTCGAGCTGGCCATCAGGAGTGGGACTCTGTAAGAATGGCTGGATGCTTAGCGATCTGAGATGGAATCCTTATACACCAACAAAGTATGGACTTTGGTTGCTTTATCTGAAGGGTTAAATCCCCATCAGGAGCAAGTATATCTTGAGAAGATTACTTGGTGTACATGGAAAAGTTGAGACTTTCAAAGCTATGCTTAAGTCCATCCAGATCCTACTTGCCACGGCTACATACCATGACTACGATATCTGGCGGTTGGGTGTCATGACTGCTTTTCTAAATGATGATTTGGAAGAGAGCGTCTATAAGTACACAGCCAGAGGGTTTCGTAGACAGTGGGAGCAGCGGAAACGTGAGCAAGATGTTTTATATGATAAAGCAGGCATCGCGGAGTTGGAACGTCTGTTTTGATGTGGTAGTCAAAGAGTTTGACTTCATCAAAATGGTAGATGAACCTTGTATATACAAAAAGGTAGTAGAGAGTATGGTGGTGATCCTCGTAGAGTACGTGGATGACATACTCTTGATAGGGAAGGAGTTTCCTATGCTACGCTCGGTCAATCTCCGCTTATCACAAGGATTCTCCATATAAGATCAAAGTGATACCTCCTAAATCCTTGGTTTTATATTTATGAGATAGATCTAAATGGATGTTAGGATTCTCACAAGTTGTAGTGAGATGGTATCAATCGATCATGGGGAGAATCACTGGAAAATGTTCCAGGGTGATAAGGACGACTGAATGTCAGTCGCAAGCATTGTCTTTACCCTCAGTGGAGGGACGGTATGTTGGAAGAGTTCCAAGCTAGATACCGTGATTTACTGGACGATTAAAGGCAAGATACATCGTTGCCAAGGATGCTACCAAAGAGGCAGTCTGGATATATATAAGTTCATGAGATTAACTTCGTTCCGACCATTGTGTGACAATTGAGTTCTGGCTTTTGCCAAGGAATCCCCGTCCCATTAAAGATCCAGACATATTCTTAGGCAGTATCGCCTGATCATGGAGATGGTTGATCTCCAGGGAGATTGAGGTTAGGAGAGTAGACACAGAGGACAACAGCGCGGATCCAATCACAAAGGCCTTTTTCCCAGTAGAGACTTTTATGGGTTGGTTGAGTATGAGATACTTCAACCACAGCTGATTGTTGGGTATGCGATACCACAACAGTTGGCCCTAGTGTAAGTAGGAGATTGTTAGTTATATGTATGCCCTAGAGGCCATTACTGTACATACGATGTATATTGTAATGGATGCTTGGACATATATAGTGAGGACTTTCTTGCTCGACATGATAGTATGCTATCTGGTTACACTTTATCTTAATATGTACTCTGATTGTCTCTATGTTACATGTTGATAAAGCCCTTAGGATGTGTACTTGACTACCAGGACTATGATGCGGATCATACTAGTGAGGACAGTATAGTCGCCAAGTACATCCTTCAAATGTTCCTAGTCGTGGGAGTACCGAGACAGGGCATCGATACTCCAGAGTAGACTAGCGTATGCGCTTCTTGACCCATATGATGGGCGATGGATGATCTTATATCCATTGGTGTTTGACATCAGAGAAGGTATACGGGTGCTCAGTGGAGATTGGGTACACTGGACGGACTCGCCGAGAACTCCCAGATGGTATTATACCTCACGTCAGATGGCAGTTCTCTGGTGACACTGGTACAGGTTAGTCTGTAGACCCGAGATCGTTATAGAGTCTTGTGTGATTCCCACTGTGCTTTGATTTCCATCATACCACGTCCAAGAGAGCGTGCAAAAAGGTGGCTTTTGGGTACAGTCCCGAATCACATGGAGGTAATGAGCGATAGGAGGGGATTCGTCTCTCCCGGTATAGCGAGTTGATGTTGCGCTGTGTTCGATTGGCTATTACTGGAAATCCCTGGCCAGGGTTGCTGAGATTTACTGGTAAGTGTTATCAGTAGTTTCTCGAACTGTTGTGGACCTCATATCGATATGACTTATCAAGCTACTGGGTTCTGACGTTTACCACCCCTAGGCGAGATATGCGACATATCAGACGAAGAGACCGAACTGTACGGGGGTGTTACTGATTGGATTCGCAGGAGAATGTACAGGCTTGCTTGTTGATCTTCTGATCCCTCAATACCTGGGTGGCTATTACATTTAGCTGACCGCTTGCAGCTTGTCGGTGTTTGATATGATCATCACCTACTGCCGGCGTATTGATGATTCTTTAGAGTCCAACACAGAGGTTTCTTGGCTCAGGCAAAACGGAGTAGGAGCACATATATGATATGTGCGGGACCGAGAACAATACGTGTATGTCATAGCGTATTAGATTCTCGCGATATGAGATATCGGCCGGGTATATGTGATATAGCCGGGTCATCAGATCAAGTGTTGATTCGATTAACTGATACAGATTATGTTAGTCGGTTATTTGTGAAATAACCGAATTATCGGATTAAGTGTTGATTCGATAATTTAATGTATAATTATATATTAGATATATTAAATTATATTAGCTGATATAAGCTCACTAAAAGATTCTTTTTCTCACTCGGGTAATACATTGATATATATGCGATATATGTTAATTGTATTATTTTATTTTGTTACAATAAATATTGTATATGTGATATATAATATTGTAACATGTTAGGGTTATTAATGCAACATGTTTAGTGGAGATTAAACATGGTTAGGGTTTGATTTGGGTTAATCTTTTCTAGAACCTTCTAGAAGGTTTTGTTTTGTTTCTTGCAAAGATACTTGTTATGATATTTTGCAAGATATTTCCTTAACCCAACCCAACCCTTTAACCTTAGTTAAATCTCTATAAGGGTTACATATACCATGGTTGCATTTCTAACCTCACACTACATTCATTATTCATCACAAAAAGGTTTCCATTCTTCTTCTTCTTCCTTGGGCTTTGAAAAACTTTCTAGGTTTTCATTTTGTGATGAATTAGAGTGAGAATTTGATAATAAATGAATCCTTCTTTATCATCCTAATCTATCCTAGCCATTTAGATTAGGGTGTTCACTTCATTTAGTGAGTGAGAGCTTGTGTTAAAGAAACTTCAAGGTAGATCATCTTAGTTATCGAAGATCGGAAGCAAGCTTGCATCTTTCTCTTCGTGGAATCTCTCTAGAGTCCGGAAACTCGATGATCACAGCGAAAGGACCTCAACACGGAGCTTTAGAAGTGAAAGACTTGACTACAAAGGTTGTAATTCAAACTCTTAGTGTTAAAGTGTTTAACATGCTTTGTTTCACCTAATCTCTAGTTTAAAGATCTTGGTTAGGGTTGTTCGGCACGGCTAAAATTTAAATCAGGCATGGTTGATACCTTGTAGAACCTTATTAGAGTGCCCAGTAACCCTACAGTCTCTATTGCCAAAAAGGATCAAGATAAAACCACATTTACTTGTCATTTTGGTATTTTTGCTTATAGACGCATGCCCTTTGTGTTATGCAATGCTCCCGCTACATTTCAACGGTGCATGATGGGAATATTCTCGGATATGGTCGAGAATTTTCTGGAGATTTTCATGGACGATTTCTCGATATTCGGAGATTCTTTTGCTGACTGCCTATCTCATCTTGACGCAGTTCTTACTCATTGTAAAGAGAAGAACTTAACCTTGAATTTGGAAAAATGCCATTTCATGGTCCAAGAGGGAATTGTGCTTGGACATGTTATTTCAGGGAAAGGCATTGAGGTTGACAAAGCTAAAATAGATGTCATTCAAAACCTTCCTCATCCTAAATGCGTCAGGGATATACGATCTTTTCTTGGCCATGCAGGCTTTTATCGGAGATTCATTAAGGATTTCAGCAAAATTGCTAGACCTTTAACTCTTCTCTTAGCCAAGAACACAACCTTTCACTTTGACTCGGACTGTGAGGCAGCATTTGACTCACTTAAACAATCTCTCAGTACAGCCCCCGTTCTATCATCTCCAGATTGGAATCACTCTTTTGAGCTTATGTGTGATGCATCAGATTTTGCAGTTGGTGCAGTCTCAGGACAACACATTGAAAAGATACCACACGTGATCTATTAAGAAAGTAAGACTCTGAATGGTGCTCAAATTAACTATACAACTACCGAAAAAGAACTCTTGGCAGTTGTATTTGCATTAGAAAAATTCAGGCCTTACTTGATTGGCTCACCTATTGTTGTGTACACTGACCACTCTGCCTTGAAACATCTTTTGGCGAAGAAGGATGCTAAAGGTAGGCTAATACGTTGGATCCTTCTATTACAAGAATTTGATCTTGTTATTAAAGATAAGAAAGGATGCGAAAACGTTGTAGCCGACCATCTTTCGCGTATCTCTTCTTCACCTGTGACCCTGCCGATCAATAATTCTTTTCCAGACGAACAACTTTTGAATGTATCCGACGAACCTTGGTTCAGAGATATTGTGAATTATCTTTCTACGGGACTTATTCCCCGCGAATGGTCAAAACAGGACAAATGTTGATTTCTATCCCAAGTAAAACATTTTTATTGGGATGAACCCTATTTGTTTAAGTATTGTCCTGACCAGATCATCCGCAGATGTGTCCCTAATGACGAATTCAAGAGTGTTCTATCTTTTTGTCATGATCAGGCATGTGGGGGTCATTTCGGTCCTCGAAAGACGGCGGAGAAGGTTTTGCAATGCGGTTTCTATTGGCCGACTTTGTTCAAAGATGCATTTGATCATTGCAAAACCTGTGCACAGTGTCAACAAACGGTAGGATTTCCCACAGAAATGAGATGCCACTTCAACCCATCTTGGTGGTTGAAATTTTTGACGTTTGGGGTATTGACTTTATGGGTCCTTTTTCCAACTCCTTTGGGAATTTGTACGTATTGCTTGCGGTTGATTACGTCTAGAAATGGGTTGAAGCCATTCCTTGTCGCACTAATGACAAAAAGGTTGTCATTAAGTTCTTAAAAGAAAACATCTTTTCTCGATTTGGACACCCACGCGCTATCATTAGCGATAACGGGACGCATTTCTGCAATTGGTCTTTCGAGACTTTGATGCAGAAATATACTATCAACCACAAACTTTCCATGCCCTATCATCCCAAAACGAGCGGGCAAGCTGAGGTTTCAAACAGACAAATCAAACAAATTTTGGAGAAAACAGTTTCTAAAAATTGAAAAGATTGGTCAACCAAATTGACGGATGCTCTTTGGGCATTCCGAACTGCATATAAAACCGATCTAGGTATGTCTCCTTACAGACTAGCGTTTGGAAAGGCTTGTCACCTTTTGGTCGAGATTGAGCACAAAGCAATGTGGGCCATTAGAGAACTTAACTTTGACTTAAATCAAGGCTGCAACTTTCGGAAGCTGCAATTAAACAAGCTAAGCGAACTCCGCGATGAAGTTTATGATAATGCTGTAATTGTAAAGAACTGGACTAAGGTATTTCACGATAAAAATATTTTGAGAAAAACTTTTACACTTGGTCAACAAGTCCTTCTTTATGATTCACGACTCCATCTTCATGCGGGTAAGCTACAATCTCGGTGGAAAGGATCTTTTGTTGTGCGGTATGTATACCCGCACGGAGCAGTTGAGGTTGAAAATGTTGAAAACGGTACAATTTTCAAAGTAAATGGACATAAATTAGAACCGTATTTTTCCACTGACCCCACGGAGGAGATCCTGTTTTTACAGGAGCCGCTTTATCTTGATTAAAATTCCTCCGTCTCACCTCCATGTCTTGTAAAATACTGTATCATCCTTAGAATGGAGGTGAGTGAAAAGAATAAGTTTGGGGGAGGATTTTCACGATCATATTTATTGCTCCCATTAATAAATTTCCTCCCAGGCTTACAGGTTTTTGTGATCTAGCAGAAGACAACAGTGAGTATACTGTTGAAAACAAGTTTGGGGGAGGTTTGTGCTTATTTACGCATCACTTTGCATCATACTTTGCATAAGCACAAAGCATATAAAACATATAATTTTTTTTAAAAAAAAATTCAAAAGATAAAAATATTTAATATTTAATTAGATAATAAAAGATTAGATAGTGAAAACTTACATCCAAAAGATTGGAAAAATTTAAGAAAACCAAGAAAATTAGAAGTTTTCTTAAACGAACTAGTAATAAGTAGTTATGAGCCGTTGTCCTAAGGGTTAGTAAGATGAAGGAAGTCACTAATCTGAGAATAAAAATAATTCTAAAAAATAGTTCCTATTCTGGAAGCCAAACATTTGAATGTTGATACCCTACCATACGCATTTACATACGTCTTGAAACTCGGGATAGTAGAGGATACCTTGAAATGCTCTTGTCTAAAAGCCAAAGTACGAAGGAAATTATGAATGAATAAAAGATAAAATGGTATAGAAAAATGAACACTGGTTTTGTTATCTCCAAGGCAGCAATAAAAAATATAGCGAGGGTGCTTCATCACCCAGTGCCTTAGACCAACTGGTTTGGGAGTCACTGCTAAGCCTTAGGTACTGCAAGACGAGGAAAATACTAATACACCTAATCAGCAAGCACATGAGTAATCGGTCGGTTAGTACCTTAAGAAGTATTAACGGTTGCATGAAAAAT
Source organism: Agapanthus africanus (assembly GCA_030015575.1). Lineage (NCBI taxonomy): Eukaryota > Viridiplantae > Streptophyta > Magnoliopsida > Asparagales > Amaryllidaceae > Agapanthus > Agapanthus africanus. Next base: position 520,270,822 of record CM057343.1, read on the forward strand.
GTGTGAGCAAATCCATCGAAAAATTCACCGATTAAAAAGTACTGAGGTAGATGGACAAGAGTATGATAGGTTGAATTGAATTCTCCGAGTGTAGGGATGTCTCTTACACACACGTAGGGGTATATGATCAATGTTTGGAATTAAGATAGGAATGAAGAATAAAGACGATATTTTATTGAGGGATGATGTGATTTCTGACATCTTTTCATGACTATTAAGATAGGGCTTATGACAACAGAAAAGCTAGTATAGTTGGAAACTCTAATTTTCAAAGTCTTTCTTTTACAATTCTTATCTTTATATGTAATTTTCACGGTCTTTCTTTTATTATGGGATTTTGTGGGTGCAATCCGATGAAAACTCTCAGGAGACAGCACTCCTCCTACTAGGGATAACTAGAGGTTTAAAGGCTTGTTGCACTTTCTCAGTGCAATCGTGTTGCCTACGAAAGTGTGCTAGTTAGTTTTTCTTTTTCTTATATTTTCTCCTTCTTTTGAATAAAACAAGTTTGCTCGAGACGACCAAAATTAAGTTTGGGGGAATTTGATCAGTCGAAAATATTACATTTTTAACACAGCAATTTCCCTACTATTTGTAATCATCTAAAGGTGTTTGGTATAAATATAGCACATATTAGCAATTTGTCTGAAAAAATACCAAATAACATGTGTTATACATTATAAACAGTATTATGAGGGAAATTGTGTGTTTATTATTGCATACGTGATCATTTGTATATCAAACACTTGTCTCGAGATTGTGTGCAGGAAATTCTCTAGGTAAAAGAGCCGGAACTGCTAAAAGTGCTGATAAAATACGTCAAGTCCAAGACTTGTGATCTGGCAGTAAACAAGAAAATATAAAAAGATTCCAGACATAAAATAAGGCCCTAAGGATCAGCACCAAATCAACCTGAGAATTCCATGCAGAGAATCACCTTAAACGGCGCGGATCCTCGGCCGAGTCAGGCCGATCCGCCGCGGATCCGCGGCCACGTTGACTCGTCGGCGGTTGGTCATGTTGCAGAAGTCTCCTTTTAAATGGCCAAATTTCTGCAAGACACTTCAGTTCCTAGAGATCTCCAGAAGCTTCCCCTCAAACAGCCAAGCTTCTTATGCAAGTTTCATAACCACCAAGCTTCTCATACAAGCTAGCTAACTACCTTAATCTAGAAACTTCTTATACAAGCTAGCTTTCTATGCAAGCTTCATAACAACCAAGCTTCCAAGGGAAGCTAGATCTAGCTTCTAGGAGAAGCTTGAGGGGAAAAATATAAAAAGGGACTTAGAGCTTCATTACAAAATTTGTTCATTAGTTCAAGAGTTGATTAGTTGTTCAACAATTCCAAACACAAGTTGAGTGACACAACTTGTGATCCAAAACCCTAGCCTCAAATCCAATTTAAAAGCCAAATCAAGATTCATCGAGAAGCGAATCAAGCAAGCAAATGGAGATCTTTTGAAGCAACGCCGACCTTCATCCGAGCAAGAGATCCATGACGATCCGCGACTCAAGAAGATCGATGCAAAGCTAATTTCGGCGGATTTAGTTATCTCCTCAAATCTTGTAAGCTCGAGTTGAGTGAATTGTACTTAACCGTCGATTATTAAAGGTGAATATTGTAAATCTTGCTTTTCTTTACATTCTTACATTATGAAAATTTATCGATTCTTGATTCTTTCCTTTTTCATGATGTGTGAGTGAAATCTCCGCTTATAGCGGAATCGAGAAAATAGGTAGATGATGATGATTAAATTCTTGAACGATTCTTAAGTCTTATGAGTTTTGTAAACTTTAGGAAATTGAATCATCGAAAACCTAATTTGAGTGAGATCGATTTCTTCGCTCCAAATTAGAGATCAACGATCGATGATTCAATTTGCTAGAGGCTAGAATTTGAATGATAATCAATGAAAGGACAAGGGATGATGGTGAAGAAACCCTAGTTTCTTCAATAGATCCCTAAACCTCGTTGATCATCATCGATCTAGCAACAAATCTTTAATAGATAAGAATTTGTAATAATTAGTATTCATCATCACTATCAATTGGATCGATTCCGACAAGCCTCTTTACAAATCTTGATAATTCAAACAATTTGGGAATATTTCTTGATTCTTGATTTTAGATCTTTACTTTCTTTAAGTTTCTTGAAAATAAAAACTCATAAATCTTGAATCAATTTTCGTGCATTTTCTTTTATTCTTTAATTTTCAACTCAATTAAAACAATAACGAGCAAATCACACTTTCTCAGTGGACGATCCGTTCTCATTGACAAAACTACAATAGACACCGTCAATTGATTGCGGTATAAATTTCTTTGGTTGTGAAATATTTTACATACGACACGAAGGAGATGATCAATCAGTGCCCATGGATTGTATACAGGGTCGGTGTAGACTCACCTGCAGGGCAGAGGAATTTTTTCTTTTTTTTTTATTTTCGCGATGCTCTATCATTTCAGCTTTTCATATCGCGAAAGTCGCGATTGCCCAATCATTTCGGCTATTTATCGCAGCACCCAATCATTTCGGCTATTTTTATATTTTTACTCGCTGCTATTTATTGCGAGTTGCCCAAACATTTCGGCTGTTTCATATGCATATTTTTTTGCTCGCTGATTTTTATTATGAGTTGCCCTATCATTTCGGCTATTTTATATGCATTTTTTTGCTCGCTGATTTTTTGTTGCGAGTATGGAACTTAAGATCTGATCCCAATCTTAGCATCAGCATCGCTACGACTGGAATATTTCCAGGAGCGAATCATCATTTGCCTTGAAAGGACTTGGAGCTTGACACCTGTTTAGGCATCAGCATTGCCACCACTGGAATATTGCCAGGAGCGAATCATCATTTTCCTTTGTCGATTTAAATTAAGATGGCTTAGTAGAAAGGGTTAGGATCCTGTTGACTAAAACTTTTCGACTTTATGAGCCTTAAGTGTCTGTAGCTTAAGGCTTTTGAATCCTATGAGCCGTGAGGGTCTCATAGGGGGAGTTCTCCTTACGAGTCGAGAGGATCTCGTAAATGAAAATTTTACGAGATTGCGCCTTTCCGGGTTTTCACAAACTCGCCGGTAGCCCTGCTGTTTTTACTCACGGCGCCCTTTTAGGTTTTTATCCGTGCCCATTTTTCTTGTGGACATACCATTTTTTTATCATTGGTTTACCAATGGGACTTGAGTTGCAGTCTTCGCCGTTCGAGGGTTGATTGCAATATAAATCTCAAGAGAATATATCGCCGTATTTAGGGTGATGCACCATATTTGAGGCGGCGTCCTAGTTTAAGGACATTCCGGTCCATTGTTAGTTTAGGGACATCTCGGTCCATGGCTAGTTTAAGGACGTAGTGGTCCATTGTTACCATTTTCGAGGCAACGGATCTTATGGATACTACTTTCAGGGTTCCGACTCAGGAAGATAGCAATCGGACACGGGCGTCGTCATCTATCATTGACCTAAATCGTAACCCGTTAGGCGTAGTATCTTTTGAGGAATCGGCCATTTATTGGCCGGAAAGGTCTTTCGCCATGCATATCCATGAGAAGGTAGGCTCCACCTTGGTAGACTTTGTTTATGATGTACGGGCTCTCATAGTTCGGCTCGAATTTCCCCCGTTTTGCATGGTTGGGAATTATAGGTCGTTTGACAACTAGCACGAGCTTGCCTTGGCGGAATATTCTCGGCCTAGTCAGTCTTTCGTATGAGCGCGTCATCTTTGCCTTGTAAGCTTCTAGGTTTTGCTGTGCCATGAGACGAGTTTCATCGAGCGCGTCGAGCTCTTCAAGCCGAAGATGGGCATTTTCTTCATCCGTCAGCATGTATCGAACTGCTCCCCGTAGAGAAGGGAATTCTATTTTCAAAGGAAGGACTGCTTTTGTACTAAATACCAATGCGTATGGTGTTGTATTCGTAGCCGTTTTGAACGTCATTTGTATGCCCAGAGAGCTTCGTGCAGTCTCTCGTGCCAGTCCTTTTTGTTTCTCGACACCGTTTTCTTTATAATCTTCATCAGGGTCTTGTTGAAAGCTTCAGCTAGACCATTGGCATGAGAATTGTAAACCGAAGAGTATCTCCAATCTATTTTATGCTGTTCTGCGAAGCGGCTGATTTTATGGCTCCTGTAGGCTGGCCCATTATCCGAGATTATCCGTCGTGGAGTGCCGAACTGGTAGATGACATGCGTACTGAAGAAATGGAGGATATTCTCCATCTTCACTTCCCTTAGCGGTACTGCTTCTGCCCACTTAAAAAAGTAATCGGTCGTTGCTACTATGAACCGATGTCCTTTGGATGACGCTGGTTCAATGGGGTCAATTATGTCGGTTCCCCACATTTCGAACGACCAGCTAGCTATGGTTGGGTGTAGCGGATTTGGATGTTGGTGGATGAAGTCCCCGTGAATCTGGCACGAGTGGCTCTACTTCGTATATTTGAGGCAATCTTGAATCATCGTGGGCCAATAATATCCCATCCTTTTGATCTTCAGCTTCATCTTTGGCCCGGCTAGATGAGAACCGCAAAGTCCGTCGTGAGTTTCTTGAACGACTCTCCTTTCTTCTCTTGGCCCCAAGCACCTAAGCCATAATCCGTCAATCGATCTGTTGTATAGAGTATCATTGACGAAAGCGAAAGACAGAGCCCGTTTTATGAGCTGATGTATTGACGACGCGTTTTTGGGCGTTCGATGGGATTTGAAGTAGTCTATGAAGACTTCCCTCCAATCCTTGACCTTTTCTTTGTCTTCTATTTAGAGGACTGCTTGTTTGGTCTTTTCCTTTTCTTCGGATGACTCTGCTAAATCCTCCGAAGGTATCCCTGCTGGCGCGAGAACCCGGCGGCTTTGCACGATGATCTTTACGTCATTGAGGTCTTCATCGGCCAATTCTTTAGCCAATCTAGGCAATGTATCCGCTTTGCTGTTTTTCGCATGCGGTATACTCTCCAAGATGTAGGAGGGGATTTGTGTCAGCAGTTGCTGCACTCTTTCACCATACCTGATCAGTTCTGGCTTGCATGTTGATAGTCGCCATTTACTTGGCTGACAATGAGCTGGGAATCTTTATATATGAGGAGGTTTTTGATTCCCATATTAACAGCGATCTCAAGACCTATTATCAAAGCTTCATATTCGGCTTTGTTGTTAATTCTTGGCTCCGTCAGGGAGAAAGCGTAACGTAATATCCCTCCTTGCGGGGTCATGAAGATAAGGCCTATCCCAGCTTTGATTATGGGGGTCTTATACTTCCGCTTCTTCATAGAAGATGCTCCATCGAAGTAGAGTTCCCATTAGGCACCAATCTCTTCTTCCTTTGCGTCGAATGCATGTTCATCCGGTAACTCACAATTTAAGGGGGAGTCTGCGGGTATCGGATGCTCGGCGAGAAAGTCGGCGATGGCCTGGCCCTTCACTGCTTTGAGAGGTCGATACGTTATTAAGAATTCTATCAAGAGGAGGGCCCATTTGGTGAGCCTTCCCGTTAGTATGGCCTTAGACATTAGATTTTTTAGAGGATCCACCTTTGATATAAGATGGCCCTCACGTGCCAAGGCGTAGTGTTTGAGCTTCGTTATCGCGAAGATTAGTGCCAGACAATGCTTTTCGATGGGGGAGTAGTTGTTTTTTTGCCCCAGGAGAACTCGACTCAAATAGTACAGAGCTCTCTCCTTTACCCGGACATTCTCCTATGCCCATAGCGCATCCAGAGAACCTTCAAGGGCCGTTGTATATAGGATAAGCGGTTTTCCCTTAACCAAAGCTGTCGACACTGGCGAATTTTGTAGGTATTGCTTAATTTCGTCCAGTGCATTTTGACACTTATGATTCCAGACGAACGGAGTCCCCTTCTTCATTAGATGACTGTAGGGACGGCATTTTCTAGAGAGGTTGGCTATGAACCGCCAGATATACGCGAGCTTTCCTTGGAAATACCGCAGTTGTTTGAGAGTTCTCGGTATGGGCATTTCTGTAATCACCTTTATCTTTGATGGGTCTATTTCGATGTCTCTGTATCGTATGATGAATCCTAGGAATTTACCCGAAGAGACTCCAAACGCACATTTTAAAGCATTCATCTTCAGATTGTATTTTCGAAAACGTTGGAACTCTATGTTCAAATGTTTCCAGTGTTCTTCGTATGATTTGCTTTTCACCACAAGGTCGTCAATATAGCATTCGACAATCTCGTGTATGAGGTCATTGATGATCTTCGTCATGGCCCTCTGATAGGTAGCGCCAGCATTCTTCAGACCGAAAGCCATTACCCTGTAGCAGAATATGCCCGACGGAGTCTGGAAGGCAGTATGCTTTTGGTCTTCACGATGCATTTTTATTTGGTTATACCCTGAAGATCCATCCATGAAGGAGAAGACCTCATGGGTAGACGTGTTATCTATCATCAGCTCGGTAACTGGTCCCGGAAAATCATCTTTTAGGCAAGCTTTATTGAGGTCCCGAAAGTCTACGCTGATGCGCACCGTCCCATTTTTCTTCATTACTGGAACAATGTTGGCAATCCAGTCGGGATATTGAATTTCTTGGATGAAACCAGAGTCAATTAGTTTCTTAACCTCGGCGTTGATACTCATCTCGAGTTCGAGCTGCATTCTTCTTGGCGCTTGATTGACTGGCTTGACATTCGGTGATATAGCCAGTTTATGCACCGCTATTTTTTGATCTAGTCTCGGCATCTTGGAATATTTCTATGCAAATCAATCTTTATATTGCATAAGCACGTCCTTCAGTGTGGCCACCTATTTTTTAGACAGCAGCCCACTGACGAACGCGGGCCTCAGATCGTTTTTCGTTCCTAAGTTAATTTTCCTTAGGTTATCCGCCGTAGTGTGTATCCCATATTCCAGCTCTTTCGGGGCTGGTGGAAACTCTGAGATCACCTCATCCTTGTCCTCATTTGCGAAGCACCTAAGGAAGTCATCCATATTCTCGTGCTCTCCCTCCTTTGAGAGTATTATCATGTGGCAAGTACGAGTTCGCTTCCATTCTCGGTGTTGAGCTGGTCCTGTCCTCACGGTATAGGTCCTCTTTGGCTCATGCTTTTGCGGTGGGGTCACCCTCCAGCCGTTGGACGAAGCAAACCTGCCCTGTTGATATTGGTCTTCGACCCGGTCTTTAAAGGTGAAGCAGTCTTCGTGGGGATGTCCTATTGCTCGATGATAGGAGCAATAATCCCGGTGATGGTCTTTATTTATCTGTTCGGGGTACCGAGACTCCGGGAGCGTCATCATTTGATACTTCATGACAAGGTTGAATATTTTCCTTATCTTGTCTTGAGGGAAATAGTACTCCCGACCTATTTTCTATAGGATTACTAGACACTGTCACAAGGGTCTATAAGGCATCAACCATGCCCGATTTAAATTTTAGACGTGCCGAACAACCTAAAGCGAGGATCTTTGCTAGATTATTAGGGTTAAACATGCAAGTAAACAACTTTACAACTAAGAGAGAGGGATTACAACCTTTGTAGTCTGCTCCTTCGCTTCAAAAGCTCCGAGTAGTAGTCCCTTCGCCGTGATCCATGATCTTCCGGACTCAAGAGAAGCTCCACAACCCGAATGATCCATGCTTGCTTGAAGTCTTCCTTCTCTAAGATGATCTACCTTGAAATTTCTTTAACTCAAGCTCTCACTCACTAATCAAGTATTAATGAAGTGAACACCCTAATCTAATTGGCTAGATTAGATAAGGATGATGAAGTAGGATTTATGCTCTCTTTTATTATCAATTTCTCACACTAATCCATCACAAAAGAAAAACCTAGAAAGCTTTTCAAAAGCTCAAGGAAGAAGAAGAAGAATCATCCCTTTTGTGATGAATAATGAACTCTTATTATCATTACAATTGCAACCATGGTTAAGTCAAGAAAGACTTAACCATTGTAGAGATTTAACTAGGGTTGAAGGGTGTGGGTTGGGTTAGGAAAATATCTCCAAAATATCAACACATAATATCTTTGCAAGAAACAAAACAAAAGTTTCTAGAAGCTTCAAGAAAAGACTAACCCAAATCAAACCCTAACCATGTTTAATCTCCACTAATCATGTTACATTTGTAAACATAACTTGTTACAATATTATATATCATATATATAGTATATTTTTGTAACAAAAGAAAATAATACAATTAACATATATCGTATATATATCAATGTATTACCCGGTGAGAAATGAATCAATAAAGCGAGCCAATATTAGATAATGTAATGTAATATATCACATATATAATTATACATTAAATTATCGAATCAACACTTGATCTGACAATCCGGCTATATCACATATAACCGACTAATATTTCATGTATCATTTCATCGAATCAACACTTGATCCGATGACCTGGCTATATCACATATACCCGGCCGATATCAAATATCGCGAGAATAGAATACGGTATCTCATATCGTGTTATCCTCGGTCCCGCACATATCACATATGTGCTCCTACTCCGTTTTGCCTGAGTTAAGAAACCTCTGTGTAGGACTCTAAAGAATCGTCAATACGCCGGTAGCAGGTGATGATCAAATCAAACACCCACAAGCTGCAAGCGGTCAGGTAAACGTAACAGCCACACAGGTATTGAGCGATCAGAAGATCAACAAGCAAGCCTGTACATTCTCCTATGAATCCAATCAGTAACACTCCCGTACAGTCCGGTCTCGTCGTTTGATATGTCGCATATCTAGTCTAGGGGTGGTAAACGTCAGACCCCAGTAACCGATAAGTCGTGTCGATGTGAGGCTCATAACAGGTCGAGAACCTATTAATAACACTTACCAGTAGTACTCTATATCCGCCCTGGCCAGGGACTTCCAGTTATAGCCAATCGAACACAGCACAACATCAACTCTCTATACCGGGAGAGACGAAACCCCTCCTATCGCTCATTGCCTCCATGTGATTCGTGGCTGTACCCAAAAGCCACCGTTTTGCACGCCCTCTTGGATGTGGTATGATAGAAATCAAAGCACAGTGGGAATCACACAAGACTCTATGACGATCTCGGGTCTACAGACTAACCTGTACCAGTGTCACCAGAGAACTGCCATCTGACATGAGGTATAGTACCATCTGGGAGTTCTCGGCGAGTCCGTCCAGTATATCCAGTCTCCACTTAGCACCCGTATACCATCTTTGATGTCAAACACCGATGGATATGGGATCATCCATCGCCCATCATATGGGTCAAGATGCGTATACTCTAGTCTACTCTGGTGTATCGATGCCCTGTCTCGACACACCCACGACTAGGAACAGTTATAGGACGTACTCGTTGACTACCCTGTCCCTACTAGTATGATCTCATCATAGTTTCAGTAGTCGAGTACATATCCTAAGGGCTTTATCAACATGTGAGAACAAGACAGTAAACTAATACAAATCAACATGTTAAGATAAAGTGAAACCAAATAGCATACTATCATGACGAGCAAGAAAGTCCTCTATATATATATCTAAGCATCCATTATAATATACATCATATGTACAACAATGGCCTCTAGGGAATATATATAACTAACATTTTCTTCATAAAAGACAGGTTCCAGCTGACTTTTTCTTGATTGCGTGACTTCTTGGATCCGCTTCGCTGTTTTCGGGCGTTGTTTGCTTTCTTTGCCTTATTTTTGCCTCTATTTCGGAATTTTCCTTCGAGGCGAGAACGTACAGCTGACTGAGGATGAAGGGTATTGTAGTCTTCTTTCTCCGCGGACTGTTGGTTGAGGCGTTGCGTTCTGGCCTTTTCAAAGATAGCCATTTCGCAGTTGCGGTCGTCCCGGATCTTTTGACAAGTTTCTTGTATTAGCCTATCAACTTGTTCTCCGAACGATGAATTTGGCATTCTTATAGCGGGATTTTACTCTGTTTAAACATCATAGCTATTTGGAAGAGCATTCCCTTCTTCACCGGAGTTGTTTAAGACGCGACTGCTGTAGAATCGCTCCTGTTTCTTGGACCGAACGTATTCAAGCCCGGTTGTCTCCATCTTCCCGTTGGGCATTTTCTGCTGAGTCCCAGGAATGTCCCAGATATTGTTGTTGTAAGTCCACGTTACCTGTCCCGGTTCTTTCGGGGTTGCGGAAATGGTGAAAAACAATTTTTCATGAAAGGGTAACATGGACTATAAAACCCGGATCTTTGCTAAACTACACACTAGCAACTAACAAGAGCTTTACCTACTCGGTTAGGGGGTTGTACCTTAACTTGAACTCCTTCTCTTCTTCTCCTTGGAGTGGGTTGGATGGTTCTCCTCGTCGCCTTCTCTTGCCGAAGATGGATCCACCCGAGGGACCTTGAGCTCCTTCCTCGAACTTGAGGCAACTAAAGTATTAGGCTTGCTAGACCTTCAACCTTAGGATGAGTAGAGATGAGTTTTGGTGTTTTATCTCCAAGGCAAATGGTTCTCAACACATGAGGGGTTTTGCCTTGAGCTAGAGGAAGAGGGAGAGCAAAGGATGAGAGAGAATGAGAATGAGAGAATGATATGAAAAATAACAACCATATCACATATATGTGAATTAATAATTAACAATATTAATCAAAATGAAAAAGGTGATGGTTGGTTTGATATGACCATTATCATTTCACATTTAATGTGTTTTGCAAAGATCAAAGAGCATCTTTGCTTGAAATGATGATGGTCAAAGTTTCAACCTTGGTCAACAAGTCAACCTTGGTCAATGTCAACAACCCTAACCATAACTCAAATTCCTTTTAATTAACATTATTAATCATAATTCACATGTTCATTAGGGTTTGGAAAATGACAACCTTCATCAACCCTAATGAGGATCCTCTGCCTCTTTATCAGTCAACTGTGCATACACACCCGCATTCGTGTTCCTCGAGATAAAACTAACCCCAAAATATATACTAGGATCTGGCTCAAACCAGAGCCCGCTAGTAATGACTGTCCGGATACCAAACGTGCACAAGTGCGCTGATGTGAACGAACCCTGTCGCAAAACTATGCGACCTCTACTCTGTTTTGCCCAAAGGCGAATAACCCTCTGTATGGGACTCTAAAGACTCGACATTACGCTGGCAGTGGGTTTAACCACAGACCGCAAGCGGCACTAGCTGTATGTAACGGTCCCCAGGTAGATGCCGATAAGAAGACTGATGAGGTGAACCCATCCGAACTCCTACTGAGCCTGTATGTGACAATCTGCGTATAGTCCGGTCTGTTCGTCTGAGAATATCGCATGGCGGGCCTAGGGGGGTGGTAAATGTCATGTAGGGTTCCTAGGCACCCTAATGAGGTCTCATAAGGCATCAACCATGCCAATTTCAAATTTAACGGTGCCGAGAAACCCTAAACTACGGATCGTTGGGTAGAATTCTAGGCGAAAAGTAACTAGTTTACATCTAAACAAAAGGAACGGAAATACAACCTTTGTAGATCCGGTCCTCCACCTCCACGGCTCCGTGATGAAGTCCTCTCCGCTGTCCAAATCAAAATTCGGGCTCTAGCGTCGGCTTCATCGGAGAAGAAGCGGGCTAGGTCATCGACGACGTGCCGAAGATGATCTACGTCGAGGCATCGCTAGATCAAGCTCCAACTTCACCAAGTCAAGAAAACTTGTAAAGGAAACACACTCTACTACTTGGCAAGAGGTAGAGGATGAAGAAATAGGAAATGGGTAGACTTTAGAATTGGATTTCTCACTTGTTTTCATCAATCACCATTGATGAAGCAAGCTTCTTCATGTGATGAAGAAGAAGAAGATGAAAGAAATGAATATATGATAAGTTCATTTAAATCCAAAAGAAATATGAATACTTATCATATTCAAACCATGGTAATGTGTAGAGAGTTAATCATGGTTAAATGGAATGGTTAGGGTTAAGCATGAGACAAAATGGTCACTTGGTCAAAGTCTTCAAGAAGCTTCAACAACAAACAAAGTTAGCCACCATTTTCTTTTCAAGCTTATCATTTCCAAAAATGAATAAACAAATAAATAAATGAATAAGAAAATGAAAAACAAAACCCTAACCATTTAAATAACCATGGTTCAATCTTTACACAAACTCAAGTAAGCATGTATCATCAAACATGATACAATCAAGTGCACAAAAGTATATCACATATACAACTTGTGAACTTCAAGTGAGAAAATCAATTTAAAGTGAACCAATACTAGTTAATGCAAAGTAATATATCAAATATATAATTATACATTAAATCATTAAATCAACACTTGATTCAATGATCCGGTCATATCGCATATAACCAACTAGTATCCAATGTATCGTCTTATCGAATCAATCCTTGATTCGATAACTAGGTTATATCGCATACAACCATTCGACACATTCATCGCGAGAATAGAATACGGTATCACATACACGCATTATTCTCGGTCCCGCACATATCTCATATGCGCTCCTATTTCGTTTCGCTTGAACCAGGAAACCTCTGTGTAGGACTCTAAAGACTCGTCAATACGCCGGCAGCAGGTGATGATCATATCAAACACCCACAAGCCGCAAGCGGTCTGCTAAACGTAACGGCCACCCGGGTATTGAGCGATCTGAAGATCGACGAGCAAGCCCGCTCACACTCCAGTGAATCCAACCAGAAACACTACCGTACAGTCCGGTCTGATCGTCTGATATGTCGCATATCTTGCCTAGGGGTGGTAAACGTCAGACCCCAATAGCTCGATAAGTCGTGTCGATATGAGGTCTATAACAATTCGAGAAACTACTGGTAACACTTACCAGTATATCTCAGCAACCCTGGCCAGGGATTTCCTGTTATAGCCAATCGAACACAGCGCAACATCAACCCCCTATACCGGGAGAGACGAATCCCCTCCTATCGCTCATTGCCTCCATGTGACTCGGGACTGTACCCAAAAACCACCGTTTTGCACGCCTTCTTGGACGTGGTAAGATGGAAATTAAAGCACAGTGGGAACCACACAAGACTCTATGACGATCTCGGGTCAACAGACTACTCTGTACCAGTGTCACCAGAGAACTGCCATCTGACGTGAGGTATAATAGCATCTGGGAGTTCTCGACGAGTCCGTCCAGTGTATCCAGTCTCTACTGAGCACCCGTATATCATCTCTGATGTCAAACACCAATGGATATGGGATCATCCATCGCCCATCTGTATGGGTCGAGAAGGTATACGCTAGTCTACTCTGGTATATCGATGCCCCGTCTTGATACACCCACGACTAAGGACTTTGAAGGATGTACTTATGGACTACCATGTCCCCACTAGTATGATCCGCATCATAGTCCAGGTAGTCAAGTACAGATCCTAAGGGCTTTACCAACATGTAACAGAGAGACAATCAGTGTACACGTTAAGGTAAAGATCAACCAGATAGCATACTATCATGTCGAGCAAGAAAGTCCTCCCTATATATGTCCCAGCATCCACTACAATATACATCCTATGTATAGTAATGGCCTCTAGGGCATACATATAACTAACAATCTCCCACTTGCACTAGGGCCATCTGATAGCAGTGGTTGCAGTATCTCATACTCAACCATCCCATAAAAGTCTCTCTCTGGGAACAGGCCTTTGTGAGTGGATCCGCTGTGTTGTCCTCTGAGTCTACTCTCCTAACCTCGATCTCCCTGGAGATCAACTATCTCCATGATCACGTGATACTGCCTTAGAATATGTTTGGATCACTGATGGGACCTGCGTTCCTTGGCATAAGCCACAACTCCATTGTCACACAATGGGAGGAACAAAGTTCATCTCATGAACCAATATACACCCAGACTGCCTCTTTGGTAGCATCTTAAGTAGCGATGTATCCAGCCTTTATCGTCTAGTATGTCACGGTATCTAGCTTGGAACTCTTCCAACATACCGTCCCTTTACTGAGGGTAAAGACAATGCCTGTGACTGACATTCAGTCGTCTTCATCACCCTGGAACCATTCCAGTGATTCTCCCCAGGGTCGATTGATACCATCTCACTACAGCTAGTGAGTATCCTAACATCCATTTAGATCTATCTCATAGATCCAAAATCCAGGATTTAGGAGGTATCACTTTGATCCTATATGGAGAATTATGGTGATAAGCGGAGATTGACCGAGCGTAGCATAGGAAACTCCTTCCCCATCAAGAGTATGTCATCCACGTACTCTACGAGGATCATCACCATACTCCCTACTACCTTTTTGTTTATACAAGGTTCATCTACCATTTTGATGATGTCAAACTCTTTGACTAATTCATCAAAACAGATGTTCCAACTCCGCGATGCCTGCTTTATCCTATAAAACATCTTGCACACGTTTCCGCTGCTCCCACTGTCTACGAAGCCCTCTGGCTGTGTACTTATAGACGCTCTCTTCCAAAATATCATTTAGAAAAGCAGTCATGACACCCAACCACCAGATATCGTAGTCATGGTATGTAGCCGTGGCAAGTAGGATCTGGATGGACTTAAGCATAGCTACTTAGAAAAAGTTTCATCATCATCCATACCTGGTCAATTATGTAGACCTTTAACAAGTCTAGCTTTGAAAATCTCAACTCTTCCATGTACACCAAGTAATCTTCTCAAGATATACTTGCTCCTGATGGGGATTTAACCCTTCAGATATAGCAACTAAAGTCCATACTTTGTTGGTGTATAAGGATTCCATCTCAGATCGCTAAGCATCCAGCCATTCTTACAGAGTCCCACTCCTGATGGCCAGTTCGAAACTAGTTGGGTCATCATCTCATGGGTCATCATCTCATGATGCAATCCTCGCTCCCACTGTCATAGAGAAACCGAAATATCTCTCAGGTGGGTGAGGAACCCTATTAGATCGGCGGAGACGCTGAGGTTCGTTGGAATCTACTGAATCCTTTGGTTCTACCAAATCATCTGCTGTAGCTTGTATAGCTGGAACTATTCCAGTTCTACATAACAGACCTTGCCTCGAACTTGTCCGGATTATGGTTTTAGACATAGCCCGGACAACCCCAAATCTTAACCAACTTAAGATATGGGCTCTTCCCTTTCCATATCATATATGAAGTGGTAGGCAATTGATTTGATTGGAACCCTATTCAATAGGTATGCAACTTCTCAAGTACATAACACCCAATAGGAAAAAGGTAACTCAGTAGTACTCATCATAGAGCACACCATATCCAATAGGGTGTATCTGCTCCGCCCCGATATACCATCGTGCTATAGTGTATACGGAGGAGTAATTCTGAGAGAGAATCTCATTCTCCTTTAGAATAGTCCAGGAATTTCCGTGCTTAAGTATTCTCCTCCTTGATCTCATCATAGGACATAATACTTATACCCGTATTTTGGTTCTCTACTTCTAACTTATATTCTGTGAATATCTTAAAAGGTACGGACATGTGTTTCAACAGGAACATAGGTCTGAATCTCGAAATATTATCAGAGAATGTAATGAAGTACAAAGAACCGGTCTTGGCATGTGTAGACAGGGGACCTTTATACATCAACATGCATCATCCCAAGAGTTCACTAACTCTTTCTCTGTTTCCAGTAAACGGAGCTATGGTCATCTTATCTCTGTGACATGACTGGCAAGTTTCACAAGATGTAAATTCAAACTGATTTAAATATGCATCTACATGTAACTTCAGCTAGTCGGGTCATATTGATATGACCTAGTCTACAATGCCTCAAGTAGGATTCGTTCATTTCTGAACTCTTCCTCTTGTGTGTGTTCCGTATACTAAAGAACTGTAGTTTGATTTAGAACATCAACGCTTTTAGATAACGAGCCTGAACCGATCAACTTTTGATATAGGAAATGTTCAAAACATTATCCAACAATACAAAATTATATCCTTTCTTTACTAATAAAGAGACTGATATGATTTTGTATATCAGGTTCGGTATCTAATAATATTCGTTCAGAATCAATGTATTTGGAATACAGGGTGACAGTGACCAACAGACTTGGCTGCAACATTTGCCCCGTTTTCTGCCTCATGAAACTTATCACCCGTTCTCAGTTCTTTACCTATCTGTAGCCCATGCAACATATTACATATCTGGGATCCTGATCTGGTATCACATACCCAGGACGTAAAGGATACTGAGAAACAGTTCTCTGTAATGAACACACCCGAAGATGATGCATCAGCATGCACTCTCTTCGTTTGGGCGGCACGGGAAATCTGGTATTCCCCAATTTCCTGCTCTGTCTTATAACAATTATAAGTTGGAGCGGGACCAACGTTCCCCAGCTCAGTATAACAAGCGGGTTCGGTCAATATTCCGTATTATTATCTTGATTAAGGCGTGATATGGTCGCTACCTGGAGAGAGAGAGAAGAAAACACTCAGCGTGCGCTCTGTCAAGAATAGATTGGTTATTATTTTATCTAATCAGGATGGCTCCCACTGCTTTTTATCAAATCTTCCTTCAAACCCTAAAAGGAAAGACGAGCCGGGATTAATTACACACTACAAGTTCGCCAATCTTTCAGCCAGGCCAGTGTCGGTACTTTGAGGGAGGTCCCCCGTGCTTTCGCACGAACCTAATTAATGTAAACCTCGTTTTCCCAGAGGCGTAACCTCGTTAACACCTTTCTAGACACCTACTTGATCGGCTAATTGCAATGTGTAAAACTCTCCCAGGAGTAACTCTTACTCGCAGCGGGTATCGGGATCCAACTATCTCATAGAAGGTATGCAATCTCATTGCAAATTTCAACACTTGAAATTCCCGATAATATTTTGCCCCTAACCTCCTATGACCTTGACAAAGGCCAACAAACCATAGGATGCTAGTCAAGTTCAACCCGTCATTTCCTGATTGAATTAAACCCACCCGCACGGCCCTTGACAAAGGCCAACAAGGTCGCACGACTACCCTAACTCCATCTGCATCATATGCATAAGCAGATAAGCACCAGTTAGCTACCGCACACTGCGCCTTGACAAAGGCCAACAAACGCAGCACGAATACTAACTACTACTTATCTGAAATGACGGAGGGCTATGACAGGTTTTTCTGAAAACCTGCTGCGTAATGAACTTGATATCGTTGTAGAATCAAATGATTTTGAAATAGAGTGCTTTTGAGGCTTTTCTAGTTTTGCTAAAGGAGTCACTCCCGGTGAAGGGATCGTCGGTCCTTTCCTCGTCGAATGAGGTGCGGGATATATCACATATATCACTGTGCAAAGCAAAAACTCTTAAAAGCTATCAAAAGACAAACCGAGTGTGTAGCATCTGCCAGTTATTGCTAAAGGAGTCACTCCCGGTGAAGGGATCTCGGTCCTTTCCTTATCGAATAAGGTGCAGGATATATCATATATACCGCTGTGCAAAGCAAGAACTGTAGCTACCTGTTTTATTTTGAAATTCGATTCTACAACATCTTAGGTTTCTTTTATTTCATTAATCATATTAATGAAGTCCCATCATTTAAGTACCTAAACATCACAGATAAATACGACGTACACTTATGCCATCCGCATTCGCCTCGATGTCCCCTCGTGCACCGTTAGGTTAGGTAACTAACGGCAGAGCAGGGCAGGGCTAGTGCGGGTGTAAAACATAAGTAACGTCTATATAATATATCATATATACTATATACTGTATCTATCACAGAACATCACATGATCACATCACAGATATCGCAGCAGAAGAATCATATGAAATATTGGATATACTAGGACGTCCGTGTTTTCAATACGAGCCAGTATAAAACACGGATTCCACGGTCGTGATGAATAGCCAAACCCACACCCCTAGACCCATACGAAAGCGGCAAGCAACCCTTCCAATTCCAGGGTTAGGAGACCCGGACTCGACTCCTCGAGTTGGTCTCCCACTGGACCCTAGAATCCGGTTACTTGTGCTCCCCTCCCTGGGTCTATCCTAGTGCGGAAAAGTAAATAATATACAAACGGTGACATCTTCCGCAACCTGGAAGTGCCCCAATAAAAGAATATTACATACAAGTTTTTACATGAATGAAAATGAAAAACACTCATCTCACATAAAAAACCCCGGCTATTCAAACACGACGATCCAATATAACATATCCAGCAACACATAACATCACATGTCATCAACGTAAGTAAATATGCGTATCCCAATTGTCATTGACATATAGCAACGAAACCGGTGATATCACATATTACACTTACGGTCACAGAAAAGAAAGTGTAAAACTACAACAGTTGGAATCCGCAACCACCTCAGACATCGCATGCCTGACCAAATGAATTACTTAGACATCACATGCCTAACAATTATAAACCCCGCATTTCAGTCTCATTATCGAAAACACTTTTCAATATCGAGTCGGGCAATTCAACAAGATTCCCGACATCCTGATCGAATGCTCGTCGCAAACTTCAGTAGACGGCCGCACCCCCGACGCCGTTGACGAAGTGCACCAAGGCGGAACACCGCTACCGCAAGCACCCGAACGGATGCTTTCGGCGATGGGGTTCTCCTACAGTCACTTGGTCGGGGCTATGGGGTGAGGCTGTCTATTAAGTTTACCCGGCGAGTATCCGCGTACGCTACGTGATTGCGTCGGACTTTTGATCACATCAAAATTCCGTGGCAACCGATCAAGTGAGACTAAAGTGCTATGTTTATAACATTCATTCAGTTATCACATAACTCCTTGTGAATTCCAATTATTGTATCACATTCCGGATAAATAGAAAATGTTAAACTTTTCGATCAAACAGTCGAACACCCAAGTTTTCCCGATACAGATCATCACATGAAATAAGTCTAACAACATTCAGTTCGTGCCTCAGTACCAACGGTCCAGCCGTAGAAGGGTCAAGCCAACGCCTCACATGTGGCACGCCGTACTGCCCCAAACCCGAAGGTTCAAAAGGCAGTTCAAGACAGTCACATAATCGAGTTAAGGTTTGTTATCTTCTAGAGGGACCGTCACGTTACTTGCACTACTTAGAACGTCGTTAAACTACGGAAAAATCCAACACTTGGAAATTTTTTAACAGGGGAAAAATTGGGTATTTATATCCGGTTGAACTTTTTAACATATTCTAAAATTTATCCGGAAAGCCACATAGACAAAATCTGATACCCCGATCGAAACACCGAATCCCCAAAACAACCCCAGAAAATTCAACTCTGGAAAAAATATTAAAAATTCCCAGGAAAACCAGCACTGAATATTATTAATTATGGTGCAAAATTCGATGAGCAATACGACAAAATGGCCGCGGATCCGCCGCGCAAGCCAAGCTCGTGCCGCGGATCCGCGGCGGAATGATGGAATTATGGACTCGAATTTCACAGTAACCCATAATATCACCTGCTGATTTTTCTGCATATTTTTAATGTTGAAAAACTCACTGTTTTCAAAAATGTACAGAGAGCATGGAAATTTTGGACTTTCGGGTTCGATCGGACTTCAAACTCCGTCTAGACTTCGCCTAAGGCTCTAGCTAGTCTCTGATACCACTGTAGAGTTCCTAGGCACCCTAATGAGGTCTCACAAGGCATCAACCATGCCAATTTCAAATTTAACGGTGCCGAGAAACCCTAAACTACGGATTGTTGGCTAGAATTCTAGGCGAAAAGTAACTAGTTTACATCTAAACTAAAGGAACGGAAATACAACCTTTGTAGATCCGGTCCTCCACCTCCACGGCTCCGTGATGAAGTCCTCTCCGCTGTCCAAATCAAAATCCGAGCTCTAGCGTCGGCTTCATCGGAGAAGAAGCAGGCTAGGTCATCGACGACGTGCTGAAGATGATCTATGTCGAGGCATCGCTAGATCAAGCTCCAACTTCACCAAGTCAAGAAAACTTGTGAAGGAAACACACTCTACTACTTGGCAAGAGGTAGAGGATGAAGAAATAGGAAGTGGGTAGACTTTAGAATTGGATTTCTCACTTGTTTTCATCAATCACCATTGATGAAGCAAGCTTCTTCATGTGATGAAGAAGAAGAAGATGAAAGAAATGAATATATGATAAGTTCATTTAAATCCAAAAGAAATATGAATACTTATCATATTCAAACCATGGTAATGTGTAGAGAGTTAATCATGGTTAAATGGAATGGTTAGGGTTAAGCATGAGACAAAATGGTCACTTGGTCAAAGTCTTCAAGAAGCTTCAACAACAAACAAAGTTAGCCACCATTTTCTTTTCATGCTTATCATTTCCAAAAATGAATAAACAAATAAATAAATGAATAAGAAAATGAAAAACAAAACCCTAACCATTTAAATAACCATGGTTTAATCTTTACACAAACTCAAGTAAGCATGTATCATCAAACATGATACAATCAAGTGCACAAAAGTATATCACATATACAACTTGTGAACTTCAAGTGAGAAAATCAATTTAAAGTGAACCAATACTAGTTAATGCAAAGTAATATATCAAATATATAATTATACATTAAATCATTAAATCAACACTTGATTCAATGATCCGGTCATATCGCATATAACCAACTAGTATCCAATGTATCGGCTTATCGAATCAATCCTTGATTCGATAACTAGGTTATATCGCATACAACCATTCGACACATTCATCGTGAGAATAGAATACGGTATCACATACACGCATTATTCTCGGTCCCGCACATATCTCATATGCGCTCCTATTTCGTTTCGCTTGAACCAGGAAACCTCTGTGTAGGACTTTAAAGACTCGTCAATACGCCGGCAGCAGGTGATGATCATATCAAACACCCACAAGCCGCAAGCGGTCTGCTAAACGTAACGGCCACCCGGGTATTGAGCGATCTGAAGATCGACGAGCAAGCCCGCTCACACTCCAGTGAATCCAACCAGTAACACTACCGTACAGTCCGGTCTGATCGTCTGATATATCGCATATCTTGCCTAGGGGTGGTAAACGTCAGACCCCAATAGCTCGATAAGTCGTGTCGATATGAGGTCTATAACAATTCGAGAAACTACTGGTAACACTTACCAGTATATCTCAGCAACCCTGGCCAGGGATTTCCTGTTATAGCCAATCGAACACAGCGCAACATCAACCCCCTATACCGGGAGAGACGAATCCCCTCCTATCGCTCATTGCTTCCATGTGACTCGGGACTGTACCCAAAAACCACCGTTTTGCACGCCCTCTTGGACGTGGTAAGATGGAAATCAAAGCACAGTGGGAACCACACAAGACTCTATGACGATCTCGGGTTAACAGACTACTCTGTACCAGTGTCACCAGAGAACTGCCATCTGACGTGAGGTATAATACCATCTGGGAGTTCTCGGCGAGTCCGTCCAGTGTACCCAGTCTCTACTGAGCACCCGTATATCATCTCTGATGTCAAACACCAATGGATATGGGATCATCCATCGCCCATCTGTAGGGGTCGAGAAGGTATACGCTAGTCTACTCTGGTATATCGATGCCCCGTCTCGATTCACCCACGACTAGGGACTTTGAAGGATGTACTTATGGACTACCATGTCCCCACTAGTATGATCCGCATCATAGTCCAGGTAGTCAAGTACAGATCCTAAGGGTTTTACCAACATGTAACAGAGAGACAATCAGTGTACGCGTTAAGGTAAAGATTAACCAGATAGCATACTATCATGTCGAGCAAGAAAGTCCTCCCTATATATGTCCTAGCATCCACTACAATATACATCCTATGTATAGTAATGGCCTCTAGGGCATACATATAACTAACACGTCAGTCCCCTAATAGCCGTACAAGTCGTGTCGGAGTGTAGCCCAGAACACCCTGAGATAACACTGGAAACCTACCAGTGTATCTCGCTTGCCCTGGCCAGGGACGACTATGTGTAATGGTTCTCCTAGACACAGCGCGATATCAACCCGCAATACCGAGAGAGACGAATCCTATCTAACCGTCACTGCCTCCAAGTGCTTCGGGACTGCACCCAACTACTACCTATTTGCACGACTCCTTTGAGCCGTGGTAGGGTAGTAATCAAAGTACAGTGGGAACACACTCAAGGCGAAGTAACAGTGTCAAGTCAGCGGACTAAGCTGTACTCATGTCACCTGGGAACTGATAACTGACGATAGGTATAGTACCAACCAATAGTTCCCGACGAGTCCTGTCCTGTGTACTCGTAACCTAACGAGCACCTGCATACTATCTCAAGTACGACGTACTGACGGCTGTGGGACAGACCGTCTCCCCTACTGGGATGAGAAGCGCATACGCTAGTCTACTCCGGCGTATCGATGCCCCGTCTCGATAATCCTACGACTAGGGACCTGTATAAGGATGTGCTTGTAGATTACCCAGCCCCCACTAGTGTGACTGCCATCACAACGCTGGTAATCAAGAAAAGATCCTAAGGGCTCCACTAATGTGTATAGGCGATATGCTAACAGAAACACATGCACACATTAAAGCAGAGACAAACCAAGTAGCATACTACCATTTCAAGCAAGATTGTCTATACAAATGTGAATATCCCAAGCTTCCATCAAGTAATATACAAACTAGTATGATACAATAATGGCCTCTAGGGCATATACACTAACAATCTCCTACTTGCACTAAGGTCATGTACTGGCGTATCGAAGACCTATCATCTCGATCAGCCGCTCGAACTGAGTCTGGGGTAAGGCCTTCGTGAATGGATCTGCAGTGTTATCTTCTGAAGCAACCCTCCGAACCTCGATCTCTTGGCGATCCACGATCTCCCTGATCAGGTGATACCGCCTTAAGATGTGTCTGGATTTCTGATGGGACCTGGGTTCCTTCGCTAAAGCTATAGCCCCGTTGTTGTCGCAATACGGAGGTATTGGATCAACAATGGACGGAACCACCTGAAGTTCTTTCAAGAACTTCCTCATCCAGACGGCTTCTTTTGCGGCATCAGATGCGGCGATATATTCCGCTTCCATAGTCGAGTCAGCAACGGTTTCGTGTTTGGAACTCTTCCAACACACCTCCCCTCCATTGAGGGTAAAGACAAAACCCGACATGGACTTGGAATCATCCTTGTCACTCTGGAAGCTGGAGTCAGCAAAGGCCTCGATCTGGAGGTCTTTTCCGCCATACACCAAGAACATCTCCTTAGCCCTTCTCAGGTACTTGAGAATGTTCTTTACCGCTATCCAGTGCTTCTTCCCAGGGTTTTACTGATACCGGCTTACCACACTCAGTGCATAAGCTACATCTGGTCTGGTACACAACATCGCATACATTATAGAGCCTACCGCAGAACCGTAGGGTATAATAGACATGCGATCCATTTCCAAATCAGTCTTGGGAGACATCTCTTTAGAGAGGGTGATCCCGTGACAAGCCGGTAGATTACCGCGCTTGGAATCTTCCATACTGAATCTTTTCAGTATGGTGTTGATGTACCTGGACTGTGAAAGTCCTAATATCCTCTTGGATCTATCACGATGGATCCGGATCCCCAGAATGTAAGAGGCATCACCCAAGTCTTTCATCGAGAACCTGTGTGACAAGAACCCTTTGACAGATTGTAGCATAGGAATGTCATTTCCTATTAAGAGAATGTCATCCACGTATAAAACGAGGAATACGACAGTTCGTGCTACAAATCTACTATAGATGCATGGTTCATCTGGATTTTTGATAAAGCCAAAATCTTTGACCGTCTCATCAAAACAGATGTTCCAACTTCGCGATGCCTGTTTTAGTCCATAAATGGACTTAATCAACTTGCACACCTTTCCGCTGCTCCCACTCTGAATGAAACCCTCTGGCTGGTCCATATAGACACACTCCTCTAAATTTCCATTTAGAAAAGCGGTCTTTACGTCCATCTGCTGAATCTCATAATCGTGGAAGGCAGCAATGGTAAGAAGGATCCGAATGGATTTCAGCATAGCCACTAGAGAAAAGGTTTTGTCATAGTCCAAACCAGGTCTTTGATGAAAACCCTTTGCAACAAGTCTAGCCTTATAGGTCTCAACCTGTCCATCTGCACCAATCTTCCTCTTGAAGATCCACTTGCATCCTACGGGTTTTACCCCATCTGGAGCAACGTCCAAAGTCCATACTTTGTTGGTGTACATGGACTCCATTTCGGTCCGCATTGCATCCATCCATTTTACCGAGTCAATGCTCTGAATGGCCTGCTGGAAGCTAGTCGGCTCATCACTATCAATGATGCAATCCTCTCTATCCCCGTTTATGAGAAAACCGTAGTATCTCTCGGGCGGATGAGACTGCCTACTACTCCTGCGGAGCGGCGTAGGAATGTCCTGTTCTTTCGAACCCTCTGGTTCTACTAAGCTTTCAGTAATAGCCCGTGGTTCTAGAATTTCTTCCAGCTCTATTGCGCTCCCACTTATCTGATTTTCCAAAAATTCAGTTTCCAAGAAGTGGGCATGACGAGAAACAAAAACCTTTTGTTCTTCTTCGCAATAGAAGAAATATCCCTTGGAGTTCTTTGGATATCCCACAAACTTGCACTATACCGAGCGTGCCTCGAGCTTGTCCGCATGCTGCTTTTTGACAAAAGCTGGACATCCCCATGTTTTAATGTGCTTAAGATAGGGTTTCTTCCCACACCACATCTGATATGGTGTAGTAGGCACAGTCTTAGTTGGAACTCGATTCAAAAGGTATGCAGCTGATTCTAGTGCATATCCCCAGAATGATCGCGGCAACTCAGCGATACTCATCATGGAACGTACCATATCCAATAGGGTTCGGTTCCGTCTCTCTGATACACCGTTATGTTGCGGAGTGTATGGAGGAGTAAGCCGAGAGAGAATTCCATTCTCTTTTAAGTAATCCAAGAACTCGGCACTTAAGTATTCATCACCTCGATCAGATCTTACTGTCTTGATACTTTTGCCTGTTTGTTTTTCTAATTCATTCTTGTATTCCTGGAACTTTTCAAAAGCTTCAGATTTATGTTTCATTAAGAAGACATATCCGTACCTTGAAAAGTCATCCGTAAAAGTAATGAAGTAAGAATAACCGCTTCGTGCATGTGTAGACATTGGACCGCACACGTCACTGTGTACGAGCCCCAAGAGCTCGCTCGCTCTTACTCCGTGTCCAGTGAATGGAGTCTTTGTCATCTTTCCTTTGAGACAGGATTGACAAGTTGCATATGATTGATATTCGAATGGATCTAAATATCCTTCTGTATGTAACTTCGTCAACCTTCTCTCATTGATGTGACCCAGTCTACAAGGCCATAAGAAAGCATGATTGATTTCTGGAGACTTTCTTTTGTGTGTATTCTGGACATTGAAAATCTATGGTTGGTTTAATACGTATATACCATTGCTTAATGTACCTGACCCAATCAAAACTTGATTAAGGTGAATGTTTACAACATTGCTTACAAATGCAAATTCATAACCTTCTTTAGATAATAAAGATACAGATATGATATTACAAGTTGCATTTGGTACAAAATAACAATCACGCAAAACTAAAACATGCCCATCTGACAATCCCAGGTGATAGTCCCCCACAGACTCAGCATCCATGCCAGCTCCGTTTGCAACTCTGAGGGTCATATCACCTGCCTTCAAAACCCTACGCCTACTCAGTGCCTGCAAAGAATTACAGATATGAGATCCTGATCCGGTATCCAATACCCAGGATGTAGAGTTTATTGATAGACAGTTTTCAATAACATACACACCTGAAGCCGAAGCCGCAACTTGCTTTGGATCCTGGTTTTTGGCCTTCCAAGCCCTGCAATCCCTTTTCCAGTGTCCACTCTTATGACAGTAAAAGCATTCTTCCTTTCCCACAAGCTTTCCCACTACCTTTGTTGCCTTTGCCTTTCCCTTCGTATCCGCTTTACTAACACCGCCCCTTGGTTTGGCGGGGGCTTTCTTCTTCTTTCCCTTGGCTTTCGCCTTGGACTTAGAAGAGGAAGATCCTCCTACAAACAAAGTGGATGTTTCTCTACCTTTCTGTAGGGTGCCCTCTGCACTCCTCAACATGTTGAGGAGCTCCAGAAGTTCAACTTCTTTTCCTTGCAAGTTGAAGTTCAGGATAAACTGAGCGTAAGTGGAAGGAAGGGACTGGAGAATCAAGTCCGTATAGATCTCGTTCTCTAACGTGGTCCCAAGGTCCGCGGGCTCTTCAATGAAGCCAATCATCTTAAGCACGTGTTCCGCTACCGATGATCCGATGGCCAATCTCGTCGAAAATAACTTTTTCGAGACTTCGTATCTGGCGATACGGGATTGCTCTCCATACAGTTCTTTTGTATGAAGAAATATGGATTCCAGGTCCATATTCTCGTGCCTCCTCTGATGTTCATTGTCCATAGAGGCAAGTACGAGACACTTGGCCTTCGCTCAGTCAATCTCCTATGTCTTACGGATTTCTATATCCGCGACGCTGGAGGTGGGACCTGGGACAGGGGGAGTTTTGGTGGTAAGGAGATACCCCAACTTGTCATAAGTGATTTCCATTTTGATATTCCTGAGCCAATCTTTGTAGTTTGGCCCTGTCTGTATGTTTTTATCTAATAGTAATTTAAGTCCGGTCATGTCGATTGGTCGCTGCAATTAGGAGAGAGAGAAGAAACACTTTAGCATGATACTCTTGCAAGTTTAGAGTGGTTTTTAGTTTGTCTAAACATGATGGCTCCCACTGTCTCTCGAATCCCTCCTCAAACTAAAAAGGAAGAATTAGTCGGGATTAATCTCACCGTACAATACTTGCTTAACCGTTCAGCCAGGCCAGTGTCGGTACTTCGAGGGAGGTTTTCCAACGCTTTTGCGAAGTTCCTTAATTAAATAACCTCTTTTCCGTGTGGGCGTAGCCCCGCTAACACCTTTCTAGACACCTACTAGGTTTATAGCATTGATCGTTAAGTGAGAAATTTCCCGAGGAGTAGCATATACTCACAGTAGTATCGGGATCCAAATATCATCGCGTGACAAAACTGAAGGAATCCTACTAGAATCATCACACTCCAAATGGTATGCAGCGCGAGCAAGTTTCAGTTTCTTTAGAAACTCCCGATGTGAATTTTTGCCCCATGCTCTTATGACCTTGACTTTGGCCAACAAATCATAAGTCACATGTCAAGTTCTACCCGCCATTCTCCAGGTTAATTTGAACCCACCCGTACCTACCCTTGACTTTGGCCAACAAGGCAGTATGACTGTCCCAAACCAACGCATCTATCTATGCTGCATATGAATACCCAATAGCTACCAAACACTGTGCCTTGACTTTGGCCAACAAACACAGCTTGAATACTATTGACTACCCATATGAAATGACGGAGGGCTACGAATGGTTTTGGCGAAACCGTGAACGTAGTGAACTTGATATAATCGATGGAACGAGATAGCTTTTAAAAAGGAGTGGTTCAAGCTCCGCATTTAAAAGTTGGTTTTTGAAAAGAACCGAGTGGTTTTAAAAGTGTTCCAACGACTTTACTTGGTTTGTTTTCTTGCATTAATTTTAATGCGTCCCATCATTTAATCCTACCATTGTAGAAAACAACAAAAATATGACGTATGCTTATGCCATCCGCATTCGCCACGGGGTCCCGTCATCACCCGTTAGGTTACTTAACTAACGACAAAGTGGGGCTGGACTAGTACGGATGCAAAACATAAGCAACGCCTAAATAAATATCATATATAGATATATACATTCGTCAGATGCAATGATAGCCATTCCAGATCACAGATGAACACATTGGATATACTAGGAATCCGCATTTCGTACGAGCCTGTAACGAAAAGCGGATTATACGGTCGCGATGAATAGCCAATACCCCACCCTAGACCCCTACGGGTGCGGCAAACTACCCGCCAAGTACCCGAAGTGAAGCAACCTCTCTTAACAACGTGAGTAGGCCACTCGGCACTACGAGATACCCGGTAGTTTGTGCACCTCCTCCTTGGGTCTATCCTAGGAGCAAAAACAGTAAAAAGAAATTATACAATGGCGGCTACAACTTCATCCCGGATGTGCGGCCATACAAATAATTCATTAATTTACATATTACATGAATTGAAAGATAAACAAAACTCTCATCTCACAACCCCCGGCTATTCATCCGGGACAATCCAACGAATTCATATACACAAACCATCAACATTACAGAACACAGATATGTATAACCCCCACTAATCGACGTATAGCGATTAGCAGACGTTCAATACATATAAAACATCACAGATATAACCCATTAGCCAAAGTCTACAGAAATTCGATCAAAATACGGATTTGTAACCACCCGAAAAACAAATTTGTTCTCTGGAAATTCTGGGCAGAAACAAACCATCCTAAAAATCACAAAACACCAATATAAGAACACTGCAAGGAAAATGACCCACGGTCGAGTCAACTCGGCCGCGGATCCGCGGTGAGTTGGTCGACTCACTGGATCATTTTCTTGTCTGTTCTTTAAAAACCCTGAGCCGATTTTTAGTACATGATTTATTATTTTTTGAGCAGAAATAAAAATCGCCAGAAAGTTGATATTTTTGACGTGTTTTGCGGTTTTTTGTCCGATCGAAATTCTAGATACTTTGCTAACATGCTAGGGTGTGTTTATTTAGGCTCTGATACCACTGTAAGTCCACGTTACCTGTCCCAGTTCTTTCGGGGTTGCGGAAATGGTGAAAAATAATTTTTCATGAAAGGGTAACATGGACTATAAAACCCGGATCTTTGCTAAACTACACACTAGCAACTAACAAGAGCTTTACCTACTCGGTTAGGGGTTATACCTTAACTTGAACTCCTTCTCTTCTTCTCCTTGGAGTGGGTTGGATGGTTCTCCTCGTCGCCTTCTCTTGCTGAAGATGGATCCACCCGAGGGCCTCTACCTTGAGCTCCTTCCTCGAACTTGAGGCAACTAAAGTATTAGGCTTGCTAGACCTTCAACCTTAGGATGAGTAGAGATGAGTTTTGGTGTTTTATCTCCAAGGCAAATGGTTCTCAACACATGAGGGGTTTTGCCTTGAGCTAGAGCTAGAGGGAGAGCAAAGGATGAGAGAGAATGAGAATGAGAGAATGATATGAAAAATAACAACCATATCACATATATGTGAATTAATAATTAACAATATTAATCAAAATGAAAAAGGTGATGGTTGGTTTGATATGACCATTATCATTTCACATTTAATGTGTTTTGCAAAGATCAAAGAGCATCTTTGCTTGAAATGATGATGGTCAAAGTTTCAACCTTGGTCAACAAGTCAACCTTGGTCAAAATGTCAACAACCCTAACCATAACTCAATTTCCTTTTAATTAACATTATTAATCATAATTCACATGTTCATTAGGGTTTGGAAAATGACAACCGTCATCAACCCTAATGAGGATCCTCTGCCTCTTCCTCAGTCAACTGTGCATACACACCCGCATTCGTGTTCCGAGGAACACGAATGCAATGATATAAAACTAACCCCAAAATATATACTAGGATCTGGCTCAAACCAGAGCCCGCTAGTAATGACTGTCCGGACACCAAACGTGCACAAGTGCGCGGATGTGAACGAACCTTGTCGCAAATGCATGCGACCTCTACTTTGTTTTGCCCAAAGGCGAATAACCCTCTGTGTGGGACTCTAAAGACTCGACACTACGCTGGCAGTAGGTTTAACAACAGATCGCAAGCGGCACTAGCTGTACGTAACGGTCCCCAGGTTGATGTCGATAAGAAGACTGATGAGGTGAACCTATCCGAACTCCTACTGAGCCTGTATGTGACAATCTACGTACAGTCCGGTCTGTTCGTCTGAGAATATCGCATGGCGGGCCTAGGGGGTGGTAAATGTCAGTCCCCTAATAGCGGTACAAGTCGTGTCGGAGTGTAGTCCAGAACACCTTGAGATAACACTGGAAACCTACCAGTGTATCTCGCTTGCCCTGGCCAGGGACGACTATGTGTAATGGCTCTCCTAGACACAGCGCGATATCAACCCCCAATACCGGGAGAGACGAATCCTATCTAACCGTCACTGCCTCCAAGTGCTTCGGGACTGCACCCAACTACTACCTGTTTACACGACTCCTTTGAGCCGTGGTAGGGTAGTAATCAAAGTACAGTGGGAACACACTCAAGGCAAAGTGACAGTGTCAAGTCAGCGGACTAAGCTGTACTCATGTCACATGGGAACTGATAACTGACGATAGGTATAGTACCAACCAACAGTTCTCGACGAGTCCTGTCCAGTGTACTCGTAACCTAACGAGCACCCGCATACTATCTTTAGTACGACGTACTGACGGCTTTGGGACAGACCGTCTCCCCTGCTGAGATGAGAAGCGCATACGCTAGTCTACTCCGGCGTATCGATGCCCCGTCTCGATAATCCTACGACTAGGGACCTGTATAAGGATGTGCTTGTAGATTACCCAGCCCCCACTAGTGTGACTGCCATCACAACGCTGGTAATCAAGCAATGATCCTAAGGGCTCCACTAATGTGTATAGGTGATATGCTAACAGAAACACATGCACACATTAAAGCAGAGACAAACCAAGTAGCATACTACCATTTCGAGCAAGATTGTCTATAAAAATGTGAATATCCCAAGCTTCCATCAAGTAATATACAAACTAGTATGATACAGTAATGGCCTCTAGGGCATATACACTAACAGTTGTAGAACTGGGCATGTCGAGCGGTTTGTTTGAAAGATACGCCTTGGCATCTTAATATCCTTTTTAATCCCTCTGCGTAATATCTGGGCAGATGGATTGGTTGAATCCTGTCAAGCGCAGGCTCGATACCATGCCAGACTTCTTTCTCCACTTTGGTCTCCGTAGATTGATAAAAGAGGATTTCCATTTCACCTCTTCGCCCGGGAGAGACGTAGAAAGTATGCAGCTCTTGTACGCTGTATGTATCACGCACATCAAGTTCTTTGTAATATCATGGCGGAACCATGATAATTTGTAAACTTTGATCTGCTCCAGTAATGGTTTGTGCTGACGGGCGAGTGGAGAACCCGGCGTTGGCCTTGTCTTCAGAGTCATTGCCAAAGATGAAAATAGGAGTAGATGGTCCGGGTCTGTTGCATTCGGGTTGCCCCGAGTAGACTATTTCCTCATCTTCCTCGGTATCGCTCCCAAAGATCAGGATAGTGGCGATGGCTTTTTGTCTATTCTCCGGCTTATGACATCTTTTCGTGTCTTTGAAATCTTGTAGGAAGTACTTGGCGTCTTCATATTTTCGGAATTCGTTTATGGGGAATGGATTTAGCTCCCCTGTAACAGTGTACTCGAGTCCGTCTTTGAAATACTTCATACACTGGTGTTGTGTAGAAGGGATGACGTTGTACTCGTGTAACCAAGACCTGCCGAGCAGAGCGTTGTAGCAAGTCTTGGCGTCAATGACATGAAATTTGATGTCAGTGACGAGCAGCCCGAAGCGTAATAGCAGTATTACGGACTCGAGCGTCCGTGATGACTTTGAATCGAAACCGGAGATTGTAATTTTATCTCGGGCTAGGTGCTGAACGTTCATGCAAATCTCCTTCAGCACCTTCACATTAAGGAGGTTGACAGAACACCCATTGTCGACAAGGATTTTGCCTATCTTGATGTCGTGGCGGTACCCAGTGACGTATAACGGGCGGTTATGGTCGCACATTCCAAGGAGGAGATCTTCATCGCTGAATGTGATGTCAGCCGTGTGAACCTCTGCTAACTCGTCCTTCATCTTTTCTTCTATAAGGAAAGCTTGAAACTGACCTGGCTCTTGTAACGCCTTGATCAAAAAATCTCATGCTTCTTTGGACAGGAGAAGGGCATCCGGTTTGCTCAGTTGTAAGGGTATCTTCCTCAGATGTGCTAGGACATTGTAATCTACCTTGTTTTTCTAGGTGGTTCCTTGGCTGCGAGATCTTTAACGACTCCATCATCAAGGGTGATTTCCCCAGGGACTTTTTCTTTCCCCTTGTCTTTTTTACTCAAACTTTTATTTGTAGGTCCAAGGTTCTTCTTAGGCAGCGTGCGGTTATGCAGCTGAATGTTCTCGCTGTTCTTCTCCTCCTCTTCTTTTTCGGAGGTGGAGTTTTTGAAGAGAGGGCCGAGGGTCATTTCTTCCTCAGAATCGCTCCCAAAGGTAAGGACTTGGAGTTTTTCGCTTTCCCGACTGGTATCAACCATATGACAGTTGTCGGTCGTTTTCTCACGCGCACTTGTCGAACTTCTTTGATGTCGACGAGCTTCGTGTTTTATCCTCTTGAAGTGTTGTTGATGGGCAACGTATCCTTGCCACCAATTCTTGAAGGCACTGCATTCCTTGGTCGGGTGGGTAACCCTCCGATGATATAGGCTGTAGTTTAAATGTATATTCACTCCGTTGAGGTTTATGACCCCGGGCGTGTTTCCTTTGAGAGGTGGCTGCTTCATTCTCACTGACAGGGCTTCTCTGTCTTGATCTTGCACTTATTTTCCGCAGGTGTGCTTCGGTTTGGTTGGAGTACTTTATGACTCATCCTCGCCGTAGCTTCTTCATCCTGACGCCGACACTTAGCCTTTTCATATATGGCTATTTCACATTCTCGGTCAGCTTTACTCTTTCGAAAGGCTTCGTTTAAAAGCCTCTCGATTGGGTCTTCTGACAGTCCTGGGGATTTTGGCACCAATCCTGTCCTTAGTTCCTCTGTGTTGTTTTCTGACGCTGAAGGGGCTTCTTCGTCATTTAACGACGAATGGGAAACCATGTTGCAACTTGCTACATACTCTTCTGTTTCTGATGAGTTATTTTGTCATGTCCCGCTTCCCAAAAGAAGGAGAAGGATGATGTGGCATGGTCTGCAACCTAACTGTATTGAAGGTGGTTTATTCAATACAGTTACGTTAAGCGTATAAATATTTAACATGCAGGATGTGTACCAAAACAAAAATAATAAAAGCGAAAGGCATTTTATTTCCATTAACCAAACTTTATTACATCCTAAAAGAAAGAGTAAAATAAACTGAGTAGTTTAATTACTTTAAAGGAGAAACAAAAGCCCTAAACATGTGGGCAACAACAAAAAATTAAAACTAGCTAATCTTCCATCGTCCAGTCGGCATAATCTTCATAAGTTGTCTTTACACCTTGATCTTTGCTATGATACTCATTCTTATCTGACAGACATTCCAAAGATAGAGGAAGAAAAGGAAGGTCCGTCAGCGAGTTATACTCGGGTAGGATTGCCTCAAGGAAATAGGAGTATAAAAATGAACAGGTGTATATAAGAGTATGATGTGTGCATGCAGACATAAAGTAAGGGGTGTAAATGCACAAACTTAAGACGTTTTGAAGAGCGGTATATATAAGCATGAGTATGTTATAAGTTATATGTAGAAAGTATAGGTGAAGGTAATAGTTCGTATTAGTTTGTTAAATAAAGGTCCGGATACTCGCGATTATTCCGTTGTGGCCACGGAACAATAACTGGGGAAGTGAAATGTACCGTTTCACTTTCCGGGATCATGATCGAGTAGTAGGGGAATCCGAGTTCCAAATTATCCTTACCTAATCAAACTACCCATCCCCGTGGTTCAGTATAAAGGTTCGGACGAATTAGAGTTAGTGCGTATACTTCTAAGCATGGAATTTCTACATTGTATAGTCGCCCACATTTTGGACTGTTCACCCAGAATATCGGGATCTTCATATTTGTATAGTCATCCACATTTTGGACTGTTCACCCGGAATATCGGGATCTTCATATTTGTATAGTCGTCCACACTTTGGACTGTTCACCCTGCCTGCAGGGATCTTCATAAAGTATTCCATATCTAGGTCCGCGCATTCTAACTCTAACCGTATCATGTTTTGTATATGTTATGTATGTCATAAACTGGAAATTTAAAAAGTATTGATCTCGTTTAATATGGCCTTCCACAACCACTCGTTTTATTTTATAAAGTTCGTAAAGTAGTTCGTGTCATCTTAGGGAAAGCTTAGTTTAAAAGAAACAATAGTGTTTAATTATCTTTTATTACTTCTAAGAAAAACAATGAGATTTGGAATATTTATCATTTTGAAAAAACGTAATATTTTACGGGAAAATATCCCTTCGATAAAAGGTTGTGGTATTTATTTGAAAATCTTTTGCAAGAGATTTTTATTTGAAAATCTAGTTGCTCCTAATGTACCAAAAGGACAAGTTATGAGGTCCTCAAATCGTCTCTTCCCCGCCAATTGTGGCCTGGTAAGCACAAGTAAGGAAAGGAGGGATCCGCTCACGAATCACCGTGAGACGGGCCTTTTAAAATTACCTTTCCCACTTGTCTAGCCTAGGCACCACAAAGTCTGGTTTAGATAAACGACTGATGCCTATAACCTTTCTTTTGTCCTAAATTGGTGTTATTTTAAAATTACCTTTTAAAGGATACTAAATATTCCTTTTGAAAAGATATCGTTATTTAAATTTAATATTTTCTTCTTTAAAAAGGTTGAGGGGGTTTAACAATATTATAGTAGTTGATGGAAAAAGTGTAAGTAAAATGTCGTATCTAAAATATTTATTTCACATCTCTTTATTTCTTATGGTTGTTTAAACAAATATAATATTTTAATTAAACGAGGGTATCTTGTGGAAGTAACCTATTTCGAGATCATTTATATGGTATGGGTATGTCAGAGGTAAAATGACAATTCATGGGTTATGACATTAAGTATATCAGATTCCAGGTTTTATAGGTGTGCAATATGCTTTTGTGTACAGAGGAAATTTAAACACCGTTTTAAAATATGGATTAACATTATCATTATCGAAGGTATAAGGAAATAGGTATTCACGAATATTATAACACCATTTTAAATAGGGGTTGATGATTATAAGTTGGAACTAGGTTATTGATAGGAAAAAGGTGACAGGAAAAGGGGAGAGAGGCGGATCTTACCTTTTGTTTGAGTCGGATGCCGAAGGGTTTAAAACATAGGCTCGTACTAAATCCTCAATAGCTCCGCGCCGCGATTTTTCCTCGGCGATTGGGTGGAGCCGTAGCGTCGGCATCGTTGATACGAAAGCACCGGTATTTTTTTCAGAATTTTTGGAGTTCGGTGGTGTGAGAAATTTAGGTTTGAAGGTGTCTATTTATTGGGTTCAAAAGGTAACAAGAAAATCCAAAAATTCTTATTTATTTATTTTTTTATATATAAAATATATTCTGTTTATTATTTTCAAAATATCGAATTTGGTTTAAAAAAATAGTTAAAATTACGGGAAAATTATGGGAAAATTTCAGAAAATATATTTTATTGTTATCTTTAGTATAAAAATAATTTTGGCTAAAACTAAGTAATATAACATTTCCTATGGTTTTAGCTAGTTATTCAAGTCATATAAAATCTAGTTTACCCTTTAAAACATTTTTAATTACGAATTAATTACTTTTATTGATAATAAAAATATGTAGATTATTTTAGGGCATTATAAAATCTTACTAAAACATTTTAAGCCTATAAAAACAATAAATAGATTTTCGAAAATTCGTTTAATCATATTTCGATGCCTTGAAAATTGTTAATATTACTTTAAAAATTATTCTTATATTAACGAAACACATAAATAATTATTTGATAATAGAAATCTAAATAAAATATATTTTATTAGGTATTAGAAAACTCGGTCGTTACAATCTACCCTCCTTAAAATAATTTCATCCTCGAAATTTCAGAAGGTAGGTCAAGGGCAGAAAGAAATCACTAAGAGGGGATTATCGTGGTTAAATATTTTGTGTCTCGCTTTCTCGTCCCATTTCCTCGCTTGCGTGTATGTCTTCCTTCATATAGCTCTAGCTAGCTGGATTGTCTTGTCGCTCAAGGTTTCATCCTTCTAGTATTCCGACCGATTGCTGCTCGTAGGTTATGCTAACCTTTTTGTGATCTCGGAACGATCAAAAGTATGGCTAGGGTTTCCAGCATACCCTCCAACGAAAGTAACAAAAGTAGGCTATACATAAACCCACCGTCTCCTTCTAAGATATTAAACGGAAAATGAGTCGTGGGCTGCTTTCCGTGCTTGCTGCATTCAATCACCATCTCCACTTTTTCTACTATTATCTTACAAATTCTCCATCTTCAGGATCGTCCCAATCGATCGGTACTTCTCCCATATAAAACTTGACCCCTCTCATCCGCTTCATGTGTTTCGACCATCCGTGTCTACACGTTCTCCTTAAAGTAGTGTTTCTATATCTTCAAGATGAATATTACCGTCGCCAGTTCTAAATCTGAACATGATAGTTGCGTCCATAAGTTGTTAGTTGTCTTGACACATATGCGACTATATCATCGGGCTGATACATCACATCACCAAGTCCCTCCTCCGAAAAATCGTTGTGGATGTTTAAAACTTCTGGGTTTGCTAAGAATTGCAAGAATGGTTGTGATAGTTACGATCTACCCTCCTTAGAATAATTTCATACTTGAAATTTTCAAAAGAGTGGCCACTACTAGGCACAGAAATCAGTAACGCTGTCAGGAATCCTCTTTACTGCAAGTGTCGCTTCCGCGAGTTGGTGTATCACTTGATGCATGGAAAGTCTCTGAAGGGTTTAGGTACAAGGAACCGGAAAATGTAAAATCAGTAGTTGCTTCCAGATAGAAGAGTTTTGAAGTTTAAGGGAGGTTGTGAATTGATGAAAAACTTGTGAGATATAACATAAAGGCAACTAGTCGAAATTACGAAAACTAGAGGAATCATAGTGAGTTTAACTAAGATTTGCATCGAAGGATGGTTAAGCATGGTATCAAAGAAAGGTTGAAAAAGAAAGAGTACCTCTGCTGTCTTGCCACGTGGCATCAGCCTTCTCGACCGTCATGGTGAAGGTCTGGCGTTTGGGTCCATTCCTTTGCGCTTGCTGAAAAACATGCTCCTGTTATGGCAAGGGTGGTCCTTTTGGTGTTGCCCCTTGACCGGTTGGTTGAGTGGCGGAAGGTGGCTGGTTTCCCTGTTGTGATTCCATATAGTTAGCCGGCTTGTTGACGGGGCCTGATTATCTCCCTCTCTGAGGACAGTCCCCAATAGCATGGTTCGGAGACCCACAGACTATGCAAAGTTTATTCAAAATGCGATAGTCTCTCATGTAGTGTCCGGTCCTACCATAATGGTTGCATACAACGGCTTGTTTTCCAAAAATAGTTGGTCCGGCTGGTCTCTTGGGTTGTTGTCTCCCGTTGAATCTGGAAGATGATCCTTCAAAAATTTGATTGGCTGGTCGCTTAATGCCAGACAAACAGTCAACCTTCTTTATGCGTTTCTGAAGGTCTTCAAAGTTCCGTGCCGCCTTTAAGATTTCATCATAAGTTGATAAGGCAGCAGAAGACATGGAGGACCGCATCTTCAGGTCCAATCCTTGGCGGAATCTCTTAGCATATTGCTCCGGGGTTGCCACCAGGTGATGCGCAAACCGACTTAATCTCGTGAACTCCGAAGCGTACTCGTCTACCAATTTATCCCACATACTTCCCTGTTGGAACTGGATAAACTCCCGTTCCATTTTTAGGTGTGCCACGACTGGAAAGTACTGGGTATCAAAACGCTGTTTGAACCTTTCCCAGTCGATGGGCTCCTTCGATCTACTTCCCTCTGCCTCCCACCATATCCTGGTATTATCCGTAAGTTGTAGCTTAGCGATGTTCACCCACACGTCCTTCGGAATTTGAGCGGCACTGAGATCATTGACTGTTCCCTTGAGCCATTCCTCAGCTTCTAAAGGAGTTTCCTTTCCCGAAAAAGTCTTAGGGTGGAGTGATCTGAACTGTTTCACTCCCGCCGAACCTTGAGGAACCGAGGTTAGTACCTTACTTAAAGTCTCTGCTTGCTGCTGCCTACTTTCTCGTAGTTCTTGATGAAGGGCAGCTGTCTACTGTTGCTATTGCTCCAATAGTCATTGCATTATTTGTAGCATAGCTGCTTGCTGAGCAGCGGCTTCATTGACTCCATTTCCTCTTCGGTTGCGGTGATGGTGTCGTCCAGCCATTGATGATCTGAATCAGAATAGGTTAGGTTACAAATGGCCGAGGTGAGATAAGATAATAACTTGTATGGAAGAACAACAATTAATGCAAGGGGGAGACTAATAAGAAGAGCACAAGAGAGATTTTTGCTCGAAACTAAGATTTTATTATCCAACTTCAATATGGAGAGTACAACCGGAAGTAAGGACATGCCCATCATTTTATTCGGCCAAAGAAAGGAAAAGGACTTATTAGTCTCGATTACGGGAGTTCAACAAGTGGTGCTAGGTCCTCGTACTAAGAAAGATACGATGATTCCCACGGTGCCATGTGGGGACAACTTCCAAGTTTCTTCAGTCTCGAGTTCCTCCTCACTCGAAACTTCGTCCTTCGGCTCATCCTGGCAGGAGCCTCGCCCTCCGATTCCCCCTCTATGTAGGGTTTTGTTCATTTGCAGGAACATCCTCATCCGGATCATATTCCATAGGATTCTCTTCCGCCGCAAAAGCCTCTTTTTCTGGCCCCTCCTGTATATTCTCCTCTTCTATAGGATCTTCTTCTTCTTCAGAGTCATTGTCCATCATAGACTCCGGAGTTGCAGCATCGACTTCTTCGTCTTCCGAGTCGTTGTCGGAAATAACCGCCTGAGAGTCTACGACTTCGTCGTCTGAATCTCCAGATGTAGATTCAAAAGTATTATCGGACATGTTATCCTCGTTGGAAAATTTGCCATGACCAGAAGGGAAGGTCATGGACAGGGTACAGAATGTCAAAAAAGGGACAGGGGACATAGGAAAACTATGATATCCGTATAGATGGATGAGATTCACAAATATAATAAGTCAGTTAACGGTTTCATTTTAGTACACAAGAGGACCTGCATGGGCCACCACAAAAACCTGTCACGCCCTGCTTCCCAAAAGAAGGAGAAGGATGACGTGGAATGGTCCGCAACCTAACTGTATTGAAGGTGGTCTATTCAATAAAGTTACGTTAAGCGTATGAATATTTAACATGCAGGATGTGTACCAAAACAAAAATAATAAAAGTGAAAGGCATTTTATTTCCATTAACCAAACTTTATTACATCCTAAAAGAAAGAGTAAAATAAACTGAGTAGTTTAATTACATTAAAGGAGAAACAAAAGCCCTAAACATGTGGGCAACAATAAAAAATTAAAACTAGCTAATCTTCCATCGTCCAGTCTGCATAATCTTCATAAGTTGGCTTCACACCTTGATCTTCGCTATGATACTCATTCTTATCTGACGGACATTCCAAAGATAGAGCAAGAAAAGGAAGGTCCGTCAGCGAGTTATACTCGGGTAGGATTGCCTCAAGGAAATAGGAGTATAAAAATGAACAGGTGTATATAAAAGTATGATGTGTGCATGAAGACATAAAGTAAGGGGTGTAAATGCACAAACATAAGACGTTTTGAAGAGGGGTATATATGAGCATGAGTATGTTATAAGTTATATGTAGGAAGTATAGGTGAAGGTAATAGTTCGTATTAGCTTGTTAAACAAGGGTCCGGATACTCGCGATTATTCCGTTGTGGCCACGAAACAACAACTGGGGAAGTGAAATGTACCGTTTCACTTTCCGGGATCATGATCGAGTAGTAGGGGAATCCGAGTTCCGAATTATCCTTGCCTAATCAAACTACCCATCCCCGTGGTTCAGTATAAAGGTTCGGACGAATTAGAGTTAGTGCGTATACTTCTAGGAATGGAATTTCCACATTGTATAGTCGCCCACATTTTGGACTGTTCACCCGGAATATCGGGATCTTCATATTTGTATAGTCGTCCACACTTTGGACTGTTCACCCGGAATATCGGGATCTTCATATTTGTATAGTCGTCCACACTTTGGACTGTTCACCCTGCCTGCAGGGATCTTCATAAAATATTCCATACCTAGGTCCGAGCATTCTAACCCTAACCGTATCATGTTTTGTATATGTCATGTATGTCATAAACTGGAAATTTAAAAAGTATTGATCTCGTTTAATATGGCCTTCCACAATCACTCGTTTTATTTTATAAAGTTCGTAAAGTAGTTCGTGTCATCTTAGGGAAAACTTAGTTTAAAAGAAATAATAGTGTTTAATTATGTTTTATTACTTCTAAGAAAAACCATGAGATTTGGAATATTTATCATTTTGGAAAAACATAATATTTTACGGGAAAATATCCCTTCGATAAAAGGTTGTGGTGTTTATTTGAAAATCTTTTGCAAGAGGTTTTTATTTGAAAATCTAGTTGCTCCTAATGTTCCAAAATGACGAGTTATGAGGTCCTCAAATCGTCTCTTCACCGCCAATTGTGGCCAGGTAAGCACAAGTAAGGAAAGAAGGGATCCGCTCACGAATCACCGTGAGACGGGCCTTTTAAAATTACCTTTCCCACTTGTCTATTCTAGGCACCACAAAGTTTGGTTTAGATAAACGACCGATGCCTACAACCTTTCCTTTGTCCTAAATTGGTGTTATTTTAAAATTACCTTTTAAAGGATACTAAATATTCCTTTTGAAAAGATATCGTTATTTAAATTTAATATTTTCTTCTTTAAAAAGGTTGAGGGGGTTTAACAATATTATAGTAGTTGATGGAAAAAATGTAAGTAAAATGTCGTATCTAAAATATTTATTTCACATCTCTTTATTTCTTATGGTTGTTTAAACAAATATAATATTTTAATTAAACGAGGGTATCTTGTGGAAGTAACCTATTTCGAGATCATTTATATGGTATGGGTATGTCAGAGGTAAAATGACAATTCATGAGTTATGCCATTAAGTATATCAGGTTCCAGGTTTTATTGGTGTGCAATATGCTTTTGTGTACAGAGGAAATTTAAACACCGTTTTAAAATATGGATTAACATTATCATTATCGAGGGTACAAGGAAATAGGTATACACGAATATTATAACACCATATTAAATAGGGGTTGATGATTATAAGTTGGAACAAGGTTATTGATAGAGAAGAAGGTGACAAGAAAAGGGGAGAGAGGCGGATCCTACCTTTTGTTTGAGTCGAATGCCGAAGGGTTGAAAACATAGGCTCGTACTAAATCCTCAATAGATCCACGCCCCGATATTTCCTCGGTGATTGGGTAGAGCCATAGCGTCGGCGTCGTCGATACGAAGGCACCGGTATTTTTTTCAGAATTTTTGGAGTTCGGTGGTGTGAGAAATTTAGGTTTGAAGGTGTCTATTTATAGGGTTCAAAAGGTAACAAGAAAATCCAAAAATTCTGTCAAATCGCACGGAAAATCATGCCGGCCCATGATTGCGAATCATTCTGCCATGATTGCGCCCGCCGCCTCCTTTCCTCAGCCGTTAGATCAAGATCCAACGGCCGAGATCGCGCCGCCGCCGCGCCATGCGTCACGCGTGAGGAGACCACGCATTTTCGCGTGGTCCCCACCACGTGGGTGCGCCGGTGTGATCTCGGCCATTGGATGTTGGATCCAACGGTCCAGATCAAAGGGATTTATATTATTTATTTATTTTTTATATATAAAATATATTCTATTTATTATTTTAAAAAAATCGAATTTGGTTTAAAAAAATTGTTAAAAATAGTTAAAATTACGGGAAAATTATGGAAAAATTTCAGAAAATATATTTTATTGTTATCTTTAGTATAAAAATAATTTTGGCTAAAACTAAGTAATATAACCATTCCTATGGTTTTAGCTAGTTATTAAAGTTATATAAAATCTAGTTTACCCTTTAAAACATTTTTAATTACAAATTAATTACTTTTATTGATAATAAAAATATGTAGATTATTTTAGGGCGTTATAAAATCTTACTAAAACATTTTAAGCCTATAAAAACAATAAATAGATTTTAGAAAATTCGTTTAATCATATTTCGATGCCTTGAAAATTATTAATATTACTTTAAAAATTATTCTTCTATTAACGAAACACATAAATAATTATTTGATAGTAGAAATCTAAATAAAAAATATTTTATTAGGTATTAGAAAACTCAGTCGTTACATATTTTCCTAATCGTTATCACTCTCTTCGTTCTCAAGAATATGCTTGGGGAACTCTTCGAGAGTGACTGGGGTCCGCGCCTTCTGGTTGTACTCCTCCAGCGCGTCGATATACTTTTGTAGCTCTATGTGCTTGTCGTCATACTCGGCAGGCTGCATAGGCTTCTTGGTCTTCTTCTTTTTCTTTGAAGGCTTTGAAGGCTCAACTTGGGAATTTTGCCCTTTGTCGATAGTTTTCGGTATGGGACGCAGTTTCAGCATCCCTTCGATGATTTCTGGTTCAAGCGGGCTCTTCCACCTGATTGCCGGACATGCCTGAAGATCCTTCAGCATTCTTTTAGTTTTAGCTGAAAGGACGACTTCCCATGGAGCTTCTTCCACGATCGAGCATGATGCCCCTGGTATATCCACCTTTTTAGGAGTGTGCTTCTATGGTGGGTTCACCCTCCAGTTCTCAGAAAGCGTGAATTTCTCCCGTTGATACTGGTCCTCGACCCAATTTTTGAAGACATAGCAAATTTCAATTGGGTGGCTCACCATTCTGTGATAAGAGCAGTAGTTGGCTTGTTGACATCGCCTGCTTGCGTTGGACGTCGTGGGTCCGGAAATGTGATAAGTTTGTTGCGCACTACCAGCTCGAACAGTCTCCTCGTCTTGTCACGGAGAAATGAGTAAGCGCGTCCTAGCCTTTCTTCTAGGGATAGACACGGACGCATGTTGTTTTGGCGAGTAACCGGCTTCAGGTCACTCGGCTGTTGTTGAGTGTTGGCAACGAAAGCTACTTTCCTTTTACCCTTGGAATTTCGAGGGTTCATTTTTGAGGAGGAAAGCCAGTGGCTCATCTGGTCCATTTGGGCCAGCTTGTCGATCAGAGCCTGGAAGGTGGTCGGCTTGAAGAACGTCATGAACTGGGGCACAGTCGCTTGAGGATCGAGGGTCCCAATGAACATGCCCACGGCAGGAGATTATTTGATGCGTTGTTCGCATTTTGAACATAGGTTCCGCCACCGGATCGTGTATTGGACCCAGATTTCTTTTGACTTCACCCTGGCATTGATTAATGCCGTGATCGGGGTGCGCTCGCTTGCACTGGCGAACCGCTGTATGAACAGCAGCTCCATCTCTGTGAATGTCTTTACGGAGTTATTTGGGAGCTCCGAGTACCATTCAAAGGCTGTCTTTGACAGGCTATGAACGAACTGGCGAAGCAACAGTTTGTCATTGCCTCCAGTGTTGCCGCACAAAGCACTGAACTGCGCGACGTGTTGGTGTGGGTTGCCTGTCTGTAACAACCCTAAACTTTCTGTACTGAATTTTTTCAAAAATACAGGAAGGAATACCTAAGCCTGAGCACAAGTTATATATTTAA
Source organism: Agapanthus africanus (assembly GCA_030015575.1). Lineage (NCBI taxonomy): Eukaryota > Viridiplantae > Streptophyta > Magnoliopsida > Asparagales > Amaryllidaceae > Agapanthus > Agapanthus africanus. The sequence goes on from CM057343.1 coordinate 520,314,075, forward strand.
TTTGCTTTTGAATAGCAAGAAATAGCTTGTAGCTCATTGGTAAAGCCTTACACTGCTGTGACGTAGCCTCTGTGATCGAATCCCCCCAGCCACACATATTTTTAATTGATTTTTCTTTTAATCTTTTAGAAACCTAAAGGTTTGCACGTGCGTAACACGTAAAATGAAAAGTCACAACAAAAACAAACATGTGCAAAATACTATCCATACAGACCCTGACACGTGGCGGAGATCCAAGCCCATTCCACCGGACTTGGACCGGCGAGAGGCTTGATGAGACCGGCACCGCCGGCCCCCCATGCAAATTCTCCCAAAAAATTTCCCCACACCCCTTGGACTCCCCCACTACTCCTATTCTGTTTGATTTCTCTGCAAATTTACAGAGGGATTAAATTCACATCTTTAATCCATTTTTAATGCACATTTTAATTCATAAATTCATTACCCTAAACCCTAATTTTCCCTATAAATACCCCACCACATTTCACCCCTCCTCATTGATAATTCCATTACAAAAACTCTTTAAAATTTCCAAGTCGAAAGTTGTGCAAGTGGAGTTAGAAAAGGTCGATGTTCCAGCGACGTTTCAAGAAGAATCCGGTGACGAAACGACTTCCCGGCGATTCCAAAGTCTTTCCCTACCTCTTCTCTTTGATTCAAATCTATAAGTCCCCTCTCCCCTCCTCTTTTTCTATTCTAAAACTTTTCCTTTTCAAAACCCATCGAAAGCGGAGTTATTCCGGCTTCCGATTCTCTTTTCTTTAAAAATCTAATTTTTTCTTAATAAAAAACCTACAAATTTTAATAGATTGTTTAGTAATCATTAACAAACACATTAGAACAAGTTTCATCTCAAAAGAATCTATTAAGCAATTTTTATTGCATTTTTACGGTTAAATACCATATACTTTACTTTCAACACAATTCAACATATTCCCTTATATTACCATTAGAAAACTCATGAGGTAATGTCATGACCCAAATTTAGCACGTGACCGACACTTAAATCACGCAACGTCCAAAGGCGTAACATAATTCAAGTAAGCCGAAGCCCAGAAAATCTAAACCTTTTACGGAAAATAGTGGGGGTGCTGTTTTGAAATAAAGGTATAAAGAAATAAAGTTTATCTATAAACGCATAACTAATGATATAAGAAAACGCAACTAGAATGTACTAAAGTTGAGAATATTGTTCGTCTTTAAAAATTTATGTAGCACCTCCCTTGTATATTTTGAACCGAAACCACATATACATGACAATAATAAAAGGCATCCCCAAGTGGGAGTTAGCTCTTCGCCAAATGGCGGAATCACAACCACGCAAGCAATGTATACGACGCCCAATGGCGAAGATCAACCCAGAATGAATAATATGAATAAAGTAAGACATTAAATCCACACATAGCGAATATATACCCATCGCTCTAAGTCTCGCAACCACAAGCCCGTTTAAGTCTTACTAAATATACAATACTAGTTTCTGATTGATGGAGTTTATTTAGATACAATAGGATATAATAAATACAAGAGTGGGCATGATCCAATATGTCCCACCTACCATAGAAAAACACTCGAATGCAAGCTGCGTGCCAGCAATACCGCTACTGATCCCAAACGGTCAACCTGTAAGAACTGTGGCACAACAGGGGTGAGTTGCCAACTCGTGAGTAGAAAACATCAGCAGGTAGAAATGGAATAAAACAACGATTTCCTAGGTCACTATATCAAGAAGGTAATACTATGATATCTAGGGTGACCATGTATGTGTATATGCCAACAATATAATCAATGCCAATGACATATACAATAAACATTTGAATCATATGCCTATATACAGGTGGATATCATCCACCTGTCCATCAATGACACAATCAACATCATGGAACCTGAGTGTCCAACATCGACACTCGAAATATCATGAAAGCATAAGCATGTATATATGAGGATAACAACCAACGTGTGTCCATCACCGACACATCAAAATCATGGAACCTGAGTGCCCAACACCGACACTCGAAACATCATGAAACCCGTGTCCATTGTTCACACCATAATATTGCATTATTATATTCCCCATCCTTATTCGTTTTATAAATAAATAGGTGCTTTTGACGCATGTTTGCTACATATTACAGATTACAGGTTCTGGGATATAAAACAGTGAAAACGATGAAAAGACGATGCAAAAGTGGAATTTGACCAACAAACAGAAGACTCTTGATCAAGCCTACATCAAAGATAAAATTCACAAAGTACAAGGCAATGCAAGGTCCAAGATTACAAAGCGAACGGTTAAAAGTCCACCGCAATTATTCACTGGAGATCTGGAAGAAACATAGAAGCTATTTTAATAAAAGAACCAAATAATAAGGAAGCCCAAAGACAGAAGAGCCAACAAAGGAAATTTCAAGGCCCAATACTTCCTTTTAAAGAGACAGAGACATAAAATTTTACCAAAGCTTGGAGTCTACTTTGACTAGGTCTTCCTAAGGATATTTTGGTAAATGTAGACGTGCGAATCAATTGTAACCTAGGGTTTCCTATCCTCTATAAATAGGAACTCTAAATCATTGTAAAGGCTATGCCTCCCTATGCCGCTTTTTATTAATAAAATTTAGATTTCTTTTGGAGAGCATCGATGCCTCTTTTCATTTCAGAAATTCAGATCTGACAAGTCTTGTGTTGATGTTTGGAGAGAGCCATCTGTAAAGTAAGTAGGTAATTTCAATTCTTGCCCTAGGTAATTTTTCATTCTCTGCCCTAGATTAAATTTAATTCCTTGCCCTAGTTAGATTGTTAGATCTTTAATTCAATTGCTCTAGATTAATTTAGTTTTTTAGATTTAATTAATCCATTCACACCGTTTGGAATTAACTCGTAAGAGCGATTAGGAAATTCACAACATCCCTGTGGACCGACCCGTACTCACCGGCTAGCTACATACGATGCCGTTCTTGATTGCGGTAATAGATAGTTTTTGAGATCAATCAAATAGCGCCGTTGCCGGGGATGGCGTGTTATTTCCTTTTTGCAATTTCGGGTAAATCAAAATTAAAAAAATCATAAAAAAACTGAAAAATCACAAAAATATAAAAATATATCATCTGTTATTTTTGGAAGGGTATTTTTTTTGAATCTTTGCAGGATCGACGGATCTAGGAAAATCCAGAGTTCGAAACAGAAAAAGATACATCAGAATAGAAAGAGGTTGGAAAAGCAGAACAACTCAATTTTTTTGGAGACCTGAAGCCTCCGTACCGCCACTATTCCGCCGCGCAAGCGCGCTCCCGCCGAGGTTCCGCGATCCATCTGCCACGTCAGCGCGCGAATTTTGCACTATTTGCTCCCCTTTTCCCTCTTCTACCAATCCCTATATATCTTTTGTCAAATATTCTGCAGGATTCTTTGCGCTTAAAAAAATCTTCCCTTCCAAATAACAAATCTTGTGCAGGATTCTTTGCGCCGCGCATAAAATAAAAAGGATTTGATTGCAAGTGATTTACTGTTTTGCATATCTTTAATCGGACTTTAAGGGGCTTTTGACCAATTCAGATTGGGTGGGGATTTCATCACCCTTCCTAGGACCCCAGAAATCACATAAGGCATTTGCATTGACCAAATCTTTAATTAAAAAAATACTAAACTCAGCCCTAAGGACTTCGAGCTCAATAGGACAGAGGACTAGTTATAGACATCGACCGTTTATCCTAACCTGACTTTGCGGTGTCTAGGCAAGTGTGTCAAAGGCTAGTGGTTATTAATTAGGCCCACTACTGTGGCTCCTTCCCACTTACCTGGCACTTACCTGGCCGCAATTGGCGGTGAAGAGGCGGTTTGAGGCCCTATTTCTAGCCCTTTGGAACAGTTAGGAGCTGTCTAGCTGACCTAGGTGACCCTAGATCTAGGCCTGATTGTGCATTTTTGGTTGATCGAAAGTGTGTCTTAGCCCTTTATCGAAAATTTTTGCAAAAAAGTTCCAAATAAAGAGAAAAAGAAAAAAAAATCTTTTTATAAAAAGACTTGCAACTTTTGTCGCTAAGAAATCCTTGCACCACCTACCTACTTTCTTTTCTCTTTCTTCTATCATGGGTACCCCAAATCATAAATCACTTTCCGAACTTTGGTATCCCGAACCTAACTTTGCCTCGTATGTCAATTGCTTCGGTCGATTTAAGGAAAATCCCTCCATGCCCAAAATTTCTTTGAAAGATCAAATAGAAGCGTCTAGAAGAAACAGTTCGACTTTGCAACCCACTTTGTGTCAACCATGTCAACCTTCACCACCTTCATATGTTGATACCACTTTTTCAAGTCCTGCTGTAACTCTTAAACCGATGTCCATTGCTGAGCATATTGCTCAATCTCGTAGCCGATCTTTCACTCCTCTCCACACATCTAGTTTTAGGGGTCAACAAGTCCATTCACCTTTTTATCCAACTGTTGATCCTACTCCTGTCCAACCATCCAATTCCTACCAGTCCTACCCGACTTTCCCACCTTCACTAGATATTGCCTCTACACAGCCTTTTGGGAGTTTCACGTATCCAAACAGTTTTGAATCTTTTACCGAAACCCCTCCACAACCCATGTCTAGTCTAGAATAGTCGTTGGAGGCGTACATCGTAGCAACAAACAAAATGATTAGGAATGTGGATGCGTCCGTGGCCGCCCTTATGCAACCTAGTGCACCGGTAGCTAGTTTCCCACTAGCTCCAAATTTTTTAATGTATAAGGAGACGGTTGGACTGAGTGCGAATTTGAGAGGATTTCCAAATCAAACCTACCCATACCCAATTGAATCCAACAACTCCAATTTTCAAACATGTGTCCAAAATGATGAGTTGTGCAACTTTGTAGTGCTTGATTTGCCAGATTATGAGGAACCCATTTCGAGTGAAACCGCACCTAATCCGTTTGACCTTTACACCTCCACTCTAGAACCTGAATTGATAAATATCAATGCTTTTGATGAGGTGTCAGAAAAAATTGATTTTCACTTGATTGAGGATATAGACGCCGGGAATATTTCGGATGATGAACTTGTCGATTTGATTGAGATTTTATGTCCAATTCATCATCCCGAGTCATTAAATGTTTCTCCTGAACTTCATATGCGTCTTGATTTTGATGATAATGGCATGGATGAGTTAAATATTGAGGAGAATTATGAGGATAGTATTGAGGAGAGTATTGAGGATAATATTGAGGTTGAACCATTTTTGTTTGATGTGTCAGATTTTCCAATTCATCCTCTTGCACCTTTGACTAAATCACCTTCCCTCCTTTCCATCGTTCTGACCACGCCTAATATCACGCTTGAAGATTGTGAGCTTGAAAAATTTTCCTTCGAATCTGACACAGTTCTCACAGCCGCTAACACGTACGAGTGTTTCACTTTTTCGGACGATGTTGATGACTCACCGCCCGAGTTTGAGTCCTTTACATTTTCAGATGAGTTAGTTGAACCATCAGACTCGGTTGCTTACAGTCGTTTCGAACCATTGATGGAATCTTTCAAGTTCGAGACAGTTTACTACGATGAGAATGAGACTATCCTTAAATCACCCCCTTTCGTCCTTCCTATCATTCCGACCGTATAAGAGACCGTTACGCTTTCATCTCCAATACCAAGTTCGGCGTACCCATGCTTTCTTGCGAATCTTGAGGGATTTGACCCATTTTCTCAACGGGTTGAGAGGTTAGCACAATCGCTTTTAACACATCGGTCATCACAAATTGTGCTAATTTATTCACTCGATTTACACCCTCAAGATCGTTCTACCCTTCTTTCTCTTTTCCGCCATTCTTCTCCCCCATCGAGACCGTATCCCGTTTCTACCTCCACACGGTCTCGTGTGCTTCTCATCTCTTTTCTTTCCACTCCATTCTTTCACCAACTCGACCATTACCATGATAAGATTTTTGAATGGTTGGTGCTAACCTTTGGCTTGTGTAAGGCCAAGCTTAAGTTTGGAGGGAATCTTGTTGTATATATGTACATATATTTTTATTTTTATTTTTATTTGTTTTCTTTGTCTTTAAAAAATAAAAAAAAATTCAAAACATTAAAAAATATTTAAAAAAAAATATTTTGTAAATAAATGAACAGGGGAGTGCCGACAATTTTGACCCTCTTGGTATGGCATGACAGTGAGGACACTGTCAAGTTTAAGTTTGGGGTGTGCTCGGTAAGTCTTCTTTCTTTGCATTCATGTGTACATTTTTTCGCATTTGCATACTTATTTGAAAACCCATAAAAACTAAAAAACTTCAAAAATTATAAAAATTAATGTATTCAATTTTGGCTTATTTGACTTGAGTTTGACAAATAGGTTAACTGGCTAAGAACAACTAGATCATAGACTTAGTAAATTAAAAACCCTAAAAATAACCTTCTTTAAAGTTTAGCGGTAAAAAGTAAATGTCTTCGTAGTTTATTTAGAAATAGGCAAATTTTGGGTTCACTTCTTGGGCTAAGTCGAAACAAAGGAAAAGTATTGATGTTTTTATTAGAGTATAAGTTTGAAAAATAATTCCTAGCTTAAGTATAGATTCTGAAAATGTATACCCTACAAAATTGCACAATCACGCACCTTGAAACTTGGAATAGTAGAGGAGACCTTGAAATGCTCTTGTCTAAAGTCCTTAATACGAAGAAAATGAAAAATACAAGTGTGAATAAAGAAAAGAAAAAAATGAACACTGGTTTTTGTGATTACTTAAGGCTGCAAAAATAGAAAAAATATTTAGTGAGGGTGCTTCATCACCTAGTGCCTTAGACCAACTGGTTTGGGAGTCACTGCTAAAAGCCTTCGGTGTTTCAAGACTACGAAGTACGCTTTAAAGTGCAAACGCATCTTGTAATCGGTCGTTGGTACCTCAAGAAGTATTAACGGTCGCATGAAGGATGTGTAAGCAAAATTCAATTAAAAATTCACCAATTAATAAGTGCTTTGGACAACGGACAAGGGTATGATTGCTTGATTTCAATTTCCAAGTGTAGGGGTGACTTATACACACACGTGGGGATATATGATTAGAGTTTAGATAAGAGAAAGGAATGAAGAATAGAACTTGTATCTTTAGTAGAGTTGATAAAAAATTCCTAAGTGGAGATGGAACCCTACAAGGAAAACTTAAGAAATGCCGAAAGCTGAGTGATTCTATAAAACATATATAATCTTAAGTTAAATAAATGAGGAAGTGTGAAAAATATGGGTGGAAAAATTAAGAGTCGATGATAATAGAATTCCTTGTTAGAAAACCTAATTGTAGAATTAAAGTCGAAAAGCCGAATTGATAGGATTTTGTGGGTAGTATCCGCTGAAAACCCTCAGGAGACAACACTCCTCCTACTAGGGACACCTAGATGTTTAACGACTTGTTGCACGAGCTCAGTGCAATCGCGTTTCCCTGCGAAAGTGCGGTTAGGTTTTTGTAGAGAATAAAAAATAAGTTTGCTCGAGGACGAGCAAAAGATAAGTTTGGGGGTATTTGTTCACACCATAATATTGCATTATTATATTCCCCATCCTTATTCGTTTTATAAATAAACAGTTGATTTTGACGCATGTCTGCTACATATTACAGGTTACAGGTTCTGGGATATAAAATAGTGAAAACGATGAAAAGACAATGCAAAAGTGGACTTTGACCAACAAACAGAAGACTCTTGATCAAGCCTACATCAAAAATAAAATTCACAAAGTACAAGACAATGCAAGGTCCAAGATTACAAAGCGAACGGTTAACAGTCCACTGCAATTATTCACTGGAGATCTGGAAGAAACAAAGAAGCTATTTTAATAAAAGAACCAAATAATAAGGAAGCCCAAAGACAGAAGAGCCAACAAAGGAAATTTCAAGGCCCAATACTTCCTTTTAAAGAGACAGAGACATAAAATTTTACCAAAGCTTGGAGTCTACTTTGACTGGGTCTTCCTAAGGATATTTTGGTAAATGTAGACGTACAAATCAATTGTAACCTAGAGTTTCCTATCCTCTATAAATAGGAACTCTAAATCATTGTAAAGGCTATACCTCCCTATGCCTCTTTTTATCAATAAAATTTAGATTTCTTTTGGAGAGCATCGATGCCTCTTTTCATTTCAGAAATTCAGATCTGACAAGTCTTGTGTTGATGTTTGGAGAGAGCCATCTGTAAAGTAAGTAGGTAATTTCAATTCTTGCCCTAGGTAATTTTTCATTCTCTACCCTAGATTAAATTTAATTCCTTGCCCTAGTTAGATAGTTAGATCTTTAATTCAATTGCCCTAGATTAATTTAGTTTTTTAGATTTAATTAATCCATTCACACCGTTTGGAATTAACTCGTAAGAGCGATTAGGAAATTCACAACATCCCTGTGGACCGACCCATACTCACCGGCTAGGTACATGCGACGCCGTTCTTGATTGCGGTAATAGATAGTTTTTGAGATCAATCATCCATCATCGACACGTAAATCCTCATATCTCAGGCTCCGTCAGTCCGGATCGGCCCATAGGATCCGTTAGTCCGGATTGGCCCATATCCATCTCACGACTCCGGTCGGTATCCTTTGGATAACCGCCGGGTCCAAACTATCACCGGTAGATAGTACTCCCTCCGTCGGGCTCACCGCCTATCTATACGAGTCTTCTTACCCCGGGATACCTTACCGGGTTCACTATGTACCTGCAGACGGTACCTACTGCTCCTCGAATCGGGTATACTCATAGCTCAGAATCGAGAAAACTCATGGTGGACGCCTCTAAATATAATATTAAGAGAAACCGGGTTTTCAAAACAATACACCATTTCCTTTAAAATATAACCACGGTTCTCAAATCCAGAGATCTCATAAAAACAGCATCACAATGCGTATAATCATAAAGCATGATGTATGCAAATATAGAACAGAAATGTGAGCATAGCAAGTATAACATAGAATAGTGATGTAAGCATAGCAAGTATATCATGCAACATACAATAGCGATGTGAGCATAGCAACTATATCATGCCAACGAGTCATGGGATAGTACTGAACAATTAAGAGTAATAGCATGATATAGCAATTTTACTGTGTAAGTGACATAGCAATTACCGATGATGGAAGTGTGTGAGCCGGCAAATCTGTGTAAGTGTAACATATGCATCATCGATAATTGTGCAGGTGTACTAGCCGACGATATCATAACAAATAATGGAAGCACAGGTATACATAATGCAATGAGAATATTGTAAACGTAGCAGAAGGTAAATCATAAGCGCACTATTATAAGGTATACGTATCTAATCTAACCTCTACATAAGGGCTAAACTAAGTAGTGTAGACAGTGATCAACAATATCTATAACATATCCGAGTCGATGAATCTATCAATCAGCAGTCCAGCCTCACAGCATCACGACGGTATCATCCATCGTACGACATCCTCGAGTCAAGGGTATGGATCAATCATCAGGTAAAACTCGTCGCGTACGGTAATCCATCGTACGACGGTATTAAATAAATATGGATTATATCAACCTATACAACAATGAGGGTACGGATCTAACGACTCGTACGGTATATCACTCATTATTCTCATATATATATATATATATATATATATATATATATATATATATCAAGTCACATCCGTATCAATCTCATATCATATCTTGGCAACAGTATCTATATTCATATATCGCCTCGCATCCGCATATTGACATATTAAGCCTGGTCATCTTATTTCATCATATTCTCTTTTCATCACATCAATATCTCACATCAAGTAATCTTATATATATTTATCTTATTTTACCGATCTCATAACACATTCTATCTCAATCTTATCATATTCATCGATCTCATGTCATATCTTTATAACTTTCGTCTCATATCTCGATATAGGTATTCGATCATTCATATCATCTCTAATTAACTTTTGATCATATCAATAGTTTCCTAGTATAGGTTTCTCCAACTATATTCTACATATCGGTCTCCATTTTATAATTGCGGGGGTGCTACACGCCATCCACCCGACTTCCCCCGTAGATATAAATCTACTCACCTGCAATACTCCTCGCTAGGCCAAAGTCGATGTCCCTCGTCATCTCGGAAGTCCACGCGAAGGTACCTACATATCAACACACAATCGAAATGCTATTAAAATCAATATCCAAAAACCGATACGACACACGAATTGCTTATAGGTTAGAACCTATAGCCCACTCATGCAAAACAATCAGATAATCCTCGTTCGTTGACGTACAAACGTCCAACAACCGAATACAATATCAAATACCACAACCTAAGTTCAGAAATTGCATAACACGAAATGCAGCAACAAAGGAAATCACTCCCAGATTTCACTCTAGGACAAACTAGGGAATTTTGCATATAGAATTGCTCTAGATATCATATAAGGGAACTACCAACCAAGAATCACCCAAATCCACCATGACTAGGCCACAAATTGCGGCCTGGGGGAATTTATCTGTGGCCATGAATGGAAATAGGGGCTCGGGTCTCAGGGGTAGATACATGGTTTCCTGCACGTCTATCTGTCATGGGAACTTATTTTATAGTGATCTCGGGTCATCCCAGATTCCCATATACCATCACAAACTGTCAAATAATCATTGTCAGGAAATTTCTAAGTTCGTATTTTGGGTTTCTAGTCTCTGGTCTTGGCCATAAAATCATCACATAAGGTTTGCAAACACTCACTACTCCTTAATCTACCACTCACAAGTCAAGTCTCTCACTAAACATCAACTTGGAAAATTCTAAGATCACAATCCACACTAAAATGAACTCTAAACTAAATTATAAGGTTAAGAAACTAATTACAATATGAGAAGTGGAATTTATACCTCATGGGAGCAACTCAAGAAAAACCCTAGATGCCCAAAGTCTTCAAAATCAAAATTTAATTGGTCCAAAGGGTTTAGGATGAGGTGGGGGATCATTTTTAGTGAAGAGAGTATAGGGTTTTGGTGACGGATTGGAGATGCTTTCGTGGGTAGAGGAGGTGGAGGAGGGAGGTGGTGAGGAAGAAGAAGGAGGAGTTGGAGAAACAAATGAGGATGAGATGAAGGAAGAAGGTCAAGTGTGGAGCCATACCCTTATCTCTCTCTCATCACATGCCATGCCTCATCATGGGCCCCCTCTCTCTCTTCAATAATGCACTCTTTCTTTTCTTTTCTCACATAACAAACACAATACCACAAACACAAAAGAAACAACATGCAACAAAATGCAACATGACATGGTGCACTAGCCATGGAAAATGTGTAAAATACGGATTTGGTCTGATCGCGATTAGTAGTGCACTAATCAAGTTTAATTTAAACTTGCATATAATTAGTTATAAAAATGCCCAAATCCGATAAATATATTTTTAAATGAATAAATCATTTTAAATCTCCAATTATTTCCCAAATATTGATATATATTTATACCATTTTACGAAAACCCCAAATTCGCAATTCGAATAGTTTTCGCGAAATATATTATTTTAATATTAAATTCCAAAAATAATATTTTATATTTATGAAATGTTACAATCTTCCCCTCTTAAATAAATTCGGTTCCCGAATTTAAATTTAAACTCCTAAATACTAAAACATTTCAATAATCTTGTTCAGATCAACGGGGATCCGAAGTCACGGATGATACAGAAATACCACAGCGCATCATGTGTGCACGAAAACGAGTATAAAACTCAAGGTCGAACTCCGTCAAGCGTAACGCAATCATCGGAGTTACAATGGAGATATAGATCTCGAAATCCACTACTGAAAATGCAATATACTATTGTCAAAATCATAATATGTATATAGTACGCATCCCTTTTAAATTTCCTCTAAAAACTGGATAAAACACAAGCAAATCTTTTCCAAATCGCCGTGCGATGCGTAGCTCACGGCACAAGTGGCGGACGCTCGATTTTAAAGTAGTAAATATATCTATATATGTTTTGCTCAAAATATACGTTCCGCCTTTTTGAAATATCCCAGAGGTTTTTTTCCTTTGTAAAGATTCGTATCTCTTACGGACAATTAAGAAATAGCGAGGCTATAGCTCATTTTTTGAAAACCTCTTGGTAAACTTTTGATGTATGCAAGAGTACTCAGGCACTGTTCTCAGATCAGTCCTGCTTGGTTACTATATATATAGTACCCAATATCAAAATATAATGCTCAAGAGCAAAAATCAGCCTCAAAAGGCGTATCCAATAATCACGTGCGTCTGGTGCGCACGGAAATCAAAAGCTAAATACAAGAGCTATGAATGTGCACAAAAACCAAAGTAAGTGCAACCGGTGTGCACGAAATCATTTGTCAAATGCAACTGGTGTGCATGACAACAACATCAAGTGCATTTAGAGTGCACGAAAATCTCAACCTAGTGCAACAACCATGCACTAATAAAGTCTCCATCAAGTGCATCCAACATGCGCGAATAAAAATCTCAATCGAGTGCATCCTCCATGCATGAATAAAATCTAAATCAAGTGTATTAGGTCCGTATAAAGCATCTAGTGCAGTAGCATGCACGATAACGAACGTCAAGTGCAGACGCGCACGGAAATATAGATCTGGTGAAATAAATACTCGAAGACATAAATCGGGTGCAACCAATATACGGAGTATAAATTTAGTGCAACCAATGCACGAAATACAAACCTAGTGCAACAAACGCACGAAATACCAATCTGGTGCAACAAATGCACGAAATAAAAATCTAGTGCAACAAATGCACGAAATACCATCAATATCCCAAACGTGTATAAAAACAACACCGAGTGTACCAAGGTGTATAAAATCATAAACATGCGCAATTGCATGCACAAAACACGTTTCAATGCACTGCAAGCACCTGTGAGCTATACCGAGTGCAAAATCAAATCGAGTGCGTACCACATGCCCAAAACCAAATCAACCGTATGAAATCCATAAAATCATAAACACGTGCAGCCAAGGCACAAAATGAATATCAAGTTCAATAGATATGCACAAATCATAGACCGGTGTAGCGGTGTATAAACATAAATCAAGTGCAATAACTGTGCATATATGAAAATATCCAATAGGTGCAGCCATGGTGCACGAAAACATAATTCATGAAACCCAATCGTCGACACTCCAGTCCAAGCGATAAAAGTGTGATACTCGGATCACAAAACACGAATCGCAATAAATGACACTGAGGTACACCTCCTTCAATATCGAAAAATATGTCGTTGCGCCCAAAGATGGTAGAGCAAGATCATCTACTTGCCTCCTGCTCACGGTCTGGCATCTTCGGTCTCTGGGTCCTCGTTTACTCTTGGAATTACCGATCTCGCAATCATTCGGCTCGTCGGCCCGGTCAGGTGTACTAACGGAAACGATTCCGCTCTGGAACTCTTCTAATCACCGTTTGGCCAATCAACATGACCATTCGCAAATTGCACATTACTGACGGCGACATCTGGCCCTCTGAATACGCACGATATAACTGATTCTGGATACAAGTCTTTATCGCTGCGGTGTCCTAAAAAGGACATGCTCATGGCTTCTTCCGATCTCACCTATGCTGAGCTGTACGAAAGTTAGCACTCTTTACTAAATCCTTTTTCTCATAACCGGACAACTGCGTCCTCAACACGGCTTCCCTCTAAATCGGCCATAACTAATACTTTTGCACACATATCAATCCTATGGCATCAACGGAGAGTAACAACCACTCGCTAACATCTCGCATGAACCTCTTGTCCCACCCGTCTTTATTATGGTCCACTTCGACGTCATCTCTTGCTGTCTGCATATTGCAATTCGTCCTCAGCTACGGTTAATCCGGAGTCTCTCACACGGACTCGAAATTACGAACTCGGTATTTTCATCACTCCGTAGAAGATATCTAGACGAACATGTCCTCGGGAACTCATCCAAATCATCGGAGGAATACACTTTATTCGTCCATTCTCGATTGACTCACAACGCATCTGGGTGAGGTCCTTCTATTCGAAGCCGGTCAACTTACTGATCTCCTATCGGAGCATGCAACGAACAACGTCTTCTCTGTATCGATCTACTCTAGCTCCGAGTAAGATTCCACACACTGGAAATCATCAACTCCACTGGGCCTGCGTCGGCGCATCAAATCAGACGAATCATCTTTGTCTCTTAACTCAAGATAGACTAGCTATCTTCTGTCACATCTTTACCTGAGAGCTCCAGCAATCTCAGCTCATAACTCTGGAGACGATGTCCCATCAATCTCAGCAACAGCTGGGTCATCCGTCTGTATGGTAGACAACATCACGATCTCTGAGGTAAGCTGTACATCAACAGTCCTCTCAATCCGGCAGCCTCTATCAATTTCCTAATCATTCGGTGCAAAACCGAACACTCGCCTCAAACGAGAGGTCATGATACAAACACTATACCTACACGTTCCTATGTCACCAGAAAACATCATGGTCGGTCCTCGTCCGTGACGAGCTCGCCCTGACCGCATCTCTACCAGCAGCAGCTCAATCTGCGCTCAAACCAAGATGACAGGAACCTCAAGCAGGTATCAATGAAGATAGATCAGAGGAACGAAAGAAATCAACAGATCCAAAATGGATACATGATCATAAGAAGGAACGGAATCAATGAGAGTATAATCATTGGAAGGAATAGAAGCACGGATCTCAAAAATATCATCCTAAGATCACTTAAGCGGAGTATCGTATTGTAATTATGCCGCGGAACATACGCACGGTACGTTACTCTACTCAAGCTACCTACTCCATCAATCAAGATCAAACTATGAAACGAAAGTTCAGGTCTAATACCCCCCGTCAAGTCTAAGTTCCGTAAGGTCAAGCCTAAGTTCCGAAATATATAGGCCCTAGACTCCGCATAGTCAAACCCGGACTCAACCAAGGTTAAACCTAACGCTATGATACCAACTTTGTCACGACCCAAATTTAGCACGTGACCGGCACTTAAATCACGCAACGTCCAAAGGCGTAACGTAATTCAAGTAAGCCGAAGCCCAGAAAATCTAAACTTTTTACGGAAAATAGTGGGGGTGCAGTTTTGAAATAAAGGTATATAGAAATAAAGTTTATCTATAAACGCATAACTAATGATATAAGAAAACGCAAGTAGAATGTACTAAAGTTGAGAACACTGTTCGTTTTTAAAAATTTGGGCAGCACCTCCCTTGTATATTTTGAGCCGAAACCACATATACATGACAATAATAAAAGGCATTCCCAAGTGGGAGCTAACACTTCGCCAAATGGCGGAATCACAACCATGCAAGCAATGTATACGACGCCCAACGACGAAGATCAACCCAGAAAGAATAATATGAATAAAGCAAGACATTAAATCCACACACAGCGAACATATACCCACCGCTTTAAGTCTCGTAACCACAAGCACGTCTAAGTCTTACTAAATATACAATATTAGTTTCTGATTGATGGAATTTATCTTGATACAGTAGGATATAATAAATACAAGAGTGGGCACTGATTCATATGGAATTTTTAAGATCAAAAATATTTGTAACCGCAATCAAGAACGGCGTCGCTTGGTAGCTAGCCGGTGAGTACGGGTCGGTCCACAGGGATTTTGTGAATTTCCTAATTGCTCTAACGAGTTAATTCCGAACGGTGTGAACGGATTGATTAAATCTAAAAACTAAATTTATCTAGATCTAAATTTTGCTAGGGTTAGGTTTAGGGTAAGTTTGGAAAGTCAATAAATCTAACCGCTTTCTATACCCAAATTAAGATCTATTTAGGAGTTATGGTAATTATTAATAAAGGGGATTAGTACCATCGGAAAGAAACAGTGTTTCTTCCTTTAGGTTCTTGTCCTTCCTTTATCTATCCTTACCCTAACCTCCATGGAAAACATGCTCAACCGGGCCTTTATACTACGGTATCACCGCTACCTCGAGAGATAGGGTGCCGTAGGGAGCGGTGTGTGCATGTATGCATGGAGTCCTAATAATTATATGTGATGGACAAGAAAGGGGTGAGAGATCTTCATCTCTCAAGCCTTCCCCAAAGCTAACCCTAACAAGCGAGGAGACTACTCGCTCATTAGGGAATTGAAAAACATCTCTAAACTATTTATCTAAGGCAAGGAATTAAAAATCTAACTAGGGCAGATAATAAATTTAACCTAGGGCAGAAAATAAATTAAGAACTAGGGCAAAAATTAAAACTACTTACAAATTGATGCTCTCCAAAAGAAATATGAATTTTATTAATGAAAGGAGGCATGACCTAATACAAGTATCTGGGTTTCTATTTATAAGACATAGAAAACCCTAGATTTACAATCGCCGCATGTATGCTTTTACAAAAATACCCCTAGGAAGACTAGTCAGTGCCGCCAAGCATTTTGCTAAATTTTGTCGCCACTACGGGCTATACTCGGCCGCGGAACCGCGACCATAGGCCAGGTTTGGCCGCGGTTCCGCGGCCAAAAGAGGAGCTTAGACTCTGAAATTTCCTGTGCTTGTTCTGTTGCACTTTTTCTTCTTGTTTATACAGTTGTTTCTTCTGAATGTCTTTTGGTTCTCTTCCAGATCTCCACAGTGAGTAATTGTAGTGGACTTTTAACGTTGCTTCGTGACGCTGCCTTTGTGCTTTGTGAACTTTTGTTCATTGTTCTTCATTGTCCTTCAAAATGTAGGCACGATCAAGATTTCACCATTTATCATTCGTAGTCTCACTTTGTATCATCTTTTTCATCAATTTCACTATTTTTATTCCGAGAACCTATAACCTGCAACTATGTAGCAGTCATTGGTCAAAAGCACCAGTTTATTTGTAAAAAGCATAAGAATGGAGTTTATAAGATTGCAAAATTATGTTATGAACAAATACCCCCAAACTTATCTTTTGCTCGTCCTCGAGCAAACCTAGTTTTATTCTCAACAAAAATCTAACCACCTCACTTTCGCAGGGAAACGCGATTGCACTGAGCTCGTGCAACAAGCCGTTAAACCTCTAGGTGTCCCTACTAGGAGGAGTGTTGTCTCCTGAGGGTTTCAGCGGATACTACCCACAAAATCCTATCAATTTGGCCCATTAACTTTTATTCTCCAATTAGGTTTTCCAACAAGGAATTCTATTATCTTCGACTCGTAAATTATCTACCTGTATTCTTCACACTTCCTTATCATTCAACTTAAGATTATATATGTTCTGTGGACCTATTTAGCTTTTGGCATCTTTTAAGTTTTCCTTCTAGGGTTCTATCTCAACTTAGGAATTTTTATCATCTCTACTGAAGATACAAGTCCTATTCTTCATTCCTATCTCTTATCTAAACCCCAATCACATACCCCTACGTGTGTGTATATATCACCCCTACACTTGGAAATTCAAATCAAGCAATCATACTCTTGTCCGTTGTCCAAAGCGCTTCTTAATTGGTGAATTTTTAGTTGAAAAGTGTGCTCACACATCCTTCATGCGACCGTTAATACTTCTTGAGGTACCAACAACCGATTACAAAATGCGTATGCATATTAAAGCGTCATTCCTAGTCTTGTAACACCTAAGGCTTTAGCAGTGACTCCCAAACCAGTTGGTCTAAGGCATTAGGTGATGAAGCACCCTTGCTAAATATTTTTTTCTATTTTTGCAGTCTTAAGTAATCGCAAAAACCAGTGTTCATTTTTTTATTATCTCTTTATTCACACTTGAATTTTTATTTTATTTTCTTCGTACAAAGGACTTTAGAAAAGAGCATTTCAAGGTCTCCTCTACTATTCCATGTTTCAAGGTGCGTGTTTGTGCAGTTTGTAGGGTATATATTTTTAGAATTTAGATTTAAGCTTAGGAATTATTTTTCAAACTTATACTTTAATAAAAATATCAATACTCTTCCCTTGTTTTAACTTAGCCCAAGAAGTCAACTCGAAATTTGCCTATTTCTAAATAAACTACAAGGACATATACTTTCTACCGTTAAATTTTAAAAAAGGTTATTTTTATGGTTTTTAATTTACTAAGTCCAAGATCTAGTTAACCTTTTTGTCAAACTCAAGTCAATTATGGCCAAAATTGAATACTTTCATTTTTATAATTTTTGAAATTTTCAATTTTTATGGGTTTTAGAATAAGTAATGCAAATGCAAAATGTACATATGAATGCGAAGGAAGAAGGCTTACCGAGCATACCCCCAAACTTAACCTTGACAGTGTCCTCACTGTCATGCTACTCCAAGAGGGTCAAAATGTCGGCACTCCCCTGTTTATTTATTTACAATTTTTTTTATTAAAAGAAAAACAAAAATTAATATACAACAAGGCTCTCCCCAAACTAAATAAGGCCTTACATAAGCCAAAGGTTAGTACCAACCATTCAAAAATCTTATCATGGTAATGGTAGGGTTGATGAAAGAATGGGGTGTAGAGAAAGGAGTTGAGAAACACACGAGACCGTATGGAAAGAAAGGTGGAATATGGTCTCGGTGGAGGAGAAGAATGACGGAAAAGAGAAAGAAGTGTAGTACGATCTTGAGAGTGTAAATCGAGTGAATAAATTAGCGCAATTTGTGATGACCGATGTGTTAAAAGTGATTGTGCTAATCTATCAACCCGTCGAGAAATAGGGTCAAATCCCTCAAGATTCGCGAGAAAACATGGGTACTTCGAACTTGGTAAACCCTCCATTGAAAATGGAAACGCGACGGATTCTTGCTCGGTCGGCACGACAGGAAGAACGAAAGAGAGTGATTAGGGATAGTCTTATTCTCACCGAAGTAAACTGTCTCGAACTCGAAGGATTCCATCAATGGTTCGAAATGATTGTAAGTAACCAAGTTTGATGGTTCAACTAACTCATCTGAAAATTCAAAGGATTCAAACTCGGGCGGTGAGTCTTCAATATCGTCCGAAAAAGTGAAGCACTCGTAATCTTTATCGGCTGTGAGAACTGTGTCATGTTCAAAGAGGTACGCACTAGTGGCGTCCAAACTGCTATGATCGAAGAGAAATCTTTCAAGCTCACAGTCCTCTTGCATGATCTTTTGCATGGTCGGAACGATGGAAAGAATGGGTGATTTAGGAAGTATAACAGTTAAAGGTTCCGGAGGATGAATTGGAAAATCCGACACATCAAACAAAAATGGTTCATCTTCAATACTATCCTCAATACTCTCCTCAATACTATCCTCATAATTCTCCTCAAAATTTTGCTTATCCATGCCGTTATCATCAAAATCAAGATGCATTTGAAGTTTGGAAAAAACATTTAATGACTCGGGATGATGAGTTGGGGATAAAATTTCAATCAAATCTACGGGTTCATCATCCAAAATACTCCCGGCGTCTATATCCTTAATCAAGTGAAAATCAATTTTTTTGGACACCTCATCAAAAGTATGGATACTTATCAATTCAGGTTCTAGATTTGAGGTGTAAAGGTCGAAAGGATTAGGTGTGGTTTCACTCGAAAAGGGCTCTTCACAATCAGGAAAATCAAGCACTACAAAGTCGCACAACTCATTAGACGTTCTATCTTCAACTGGTGAATCATTTGGGACACTTGTTTGAAAACCGGAGTTGTGGGATTCAGTTGAGTATGGGTAGGTTTGATTTGGAAGGGTATTTAGCTCACTTTCTCCACTCAAATTATCGATCTGTCCAACTGCCGCATCATACATTGGAATTTTTGGAGCTATTTGGAAACTAGCTACCGGTTCACTAGGTTGCATAAGGGCGGCCATGGACGCATCCACATTCCTCATCATTTAGTTTGTCGCTAACATATAAGCCTCCAATGACTGTTCTAGACTAGACATGGGTTGTGAAGGGGTTTCGGTAAAAGATTCAAAGTTGTTTGGATACGTGAAACTCCCAATTGGTTGTGTAGAAACAGCGTCGAGGGAAGATGTGAAAGTTGGGTAGGACTGGTAGGAATTGAATGGTTGGACAGGAGTAGGATCAACATTTAGATAAAAAGGTGAATGGACTTGTTGATCCAAAGAACTCGAAGTGTTGAAAGGAGTGAAAGATCGGTTACGAGATTGTTCAATGTGTTCAGCAACAGACATAGGTTTCGGAGTTACAATAGGACTCGAAAAAGTGGTATCAACGTAAGAATGTGGTGAAGGTTGAAATGGTTGATACAAAGTAGATTGCAGAGTTGAACTGTTTCTCCTAGACGCTTCTATTCGATCTTTCAAAGAAATTTTTGGCATGGAAGGGTCGTCCGTAAATCGACCGAAACGATTCGCGTACGAAGCAATGTTTGGTTCGGGATACCAAAGTTCGGCGAGAGTTTTATGATGTGGGGTACCCATGATGGAAGAAAGGAGAAGAAAAAGAATGTGGGTGGAAGTGGGAAGAAGTGGGGTGCAATGGACTTCTTTGCGACAAGTTGCA
This sequence comes from Agapanthus africanus, assembly GCA_030015575.1. Lineage (NCBI taxonomy): Eukaryota > Viridiplantae > Streptophyta > Magnoliopsida > Asparagales > Amaryllidaceae > Agapanthus > Agapanthus africanus. The sequence goes on from CM057343.1 coordinate 520,334,439, forward strand.
AGTTTTTTTTTTGTAAATTTTTTTTCTTTTTTCTTTTTTTTTCTTTATGTGGCGCTCTTTGCAAAAATTTTCGATAAAGGGCTTAGACACACTTTCAATCAACCACAAATGCATAATCAGGCCTAGATCTAGGGTCACCTAGGTCAGCTAGACAGCTCCTAACTGTTCCAAAGGGCTAGAAATAGGACCTCAAACCGCCTCTTCACCGCCAATTGCGGCCAGGTAAGTGCCAGGTGAGTGGGAGGCTCTCCACTATAAGTAGTGGCCCTAATTAAGTAACCACTCGCCTTAGACACACTTGCCTAGACACCACAAAGTCAGGTTAGGATCAACGGCCGATGCCTACAACTAGTCCTCTGTCCTATTGAGCGCGAAGTGCTTAGGCCTGAGTCTAGTCTTTTTTAATTAAGAGATGGTCAATGCATATGCCTTATGTGATTTCTGGGGTCCTGGGAAGGGTGATGAAATCCCCACCCAATCTGGATTGGTTTCAAGCCCTTTAAAGTCCGATTAAAAATATGCAAAGCAGTGACAATCACTTGCAAACAATTTTTTTATTTTTAGCGTGACGCAAAGAATCTTGCACAAGATCAATTATTGGAAGGGGAGAGAATTTTTAGCGCAAAGAATCCTGCAGGAGATTTTACAGAGAAGATATTTGGGGTTGCAGAGGAAGGAGAAAGAAATCTTACAGAAATTTTTCCAAGCGCTGACTCGACCAAGGCGCGGCGGTTCCGCGGCCAAGGGTAGCTTCGCACGGCGGTTCCGCGGTTGCACGTGCGGATCAGGCCTCCAAATTTTGCCGACGTCACCAGATGGCGGCGTTTCCGCGGTCGGAAGCCACCTCGGGCGACGGTTCCGCGGTCAGATGTCTGGTTCAGATCCCAAGATTTTTTCTGTTGTTCTGTTATTGATATCCTCTGCTGTTCAGATCTTCTGTTTCCTGTTTCGCTCTCTGGATTTTTCCAGATCCGAACTCTTTCGTCAATCCTGCAAAATTCCAAAGAAAAATACCCTTCACAAAATAAAAGATGATAAATTTTTATATTTTTTATTTTTCAGTTTTTATGATTTTTTTAATTTTAGATTAATCCGAAATTGCAAAAAGAAAATAGCACGCCATCCTCGACAACGACGCCATTTGATTCGTATGGAATTTTTAAGATCAAAAATATTTGTAACCGCAATCAAGAACGTCATCGCTTGATAGCTAGCCGGTGAGTACGGGTCGGTCCACAGGGATTTTGTGAATTTCCTAATTGCTCTAATGAGTTAATTCCGAACGGTGTGAACGGATTGATTAAATCTAAAAACTAAATTTATCTAGATCTAAATCTTGCTAGGGTTAGGTTTAGGGTAAGTTTGGAAAGTCAATAAATCTAACCGCTTTCTATACCCAAATTAAGATCTATTTAGGAGTTATGGTAATTATTAATAAAAGGGATTAGTACCATCGGGAATAAACGGTGTTTCTTCTTCTAGGTTCTTGTCCTTCCTTTATCAATCCTTACCCTAACCTCCATGAAAAACACGCTCAACCGGGCCTTTATACTACGGTATTACGGCTACCTCGAGGGATAAGGTGCCGTAGGGAGTGGTGTGTGCATGTATGCATGGAGTCCTAATAATTATATGTGATGGGCAAGAAATGGGTGAGGGATCTTCATCTCTCAAGCCTTCCCCAGAGCTAACCCTAACAAGCGAGGAGACTACTCGCTCATTAGGGAATTGAAAAACATCTCAAAACTATTTATCTAGGGCAAGGAATTAAAGATCTAACTAGGGCAGATAATAAATTTAACCTATGGCAGAAAGTAAATTAAGAACTAGGGCAAAAATTAAAACTAATTACAAATTGATGCTCTCCAAAAGAAATCTGAATTTTACTAATGAAAGGAGGCATGACCTAATACAAGTATTTGGGTTTCTATTTATAGGACATAGAAAACCCTAGGTTTACAATCGCCGCATGTATGCTTTTACAAAAATACCCCTAGGAAGACTAGTCAGCGCCGCCAAGCATTTTGCTAAATTTTATCGCCACTACGGGCTATACCCGGCCGCGCAACCGTGGCTATAGGCCAGGTTTGGCCGCGGTTCCGCGGCCAAAAGAGGAGCTTCGACTCTGAAATTTCCTGTGTTTGTTCTGTTGCACTTTTTCTTCTTGTTTATACAGTTGTTTCTTCTGAATGTCTTTTGGTTCTCTTCCAGATATCCACAGTAAGTAATTGTAGTGGACTTTTACCGTTGCTTCGTGACGCTGCCTTTGTGCTTTGTGAACTTTTGTTCATTGTTCTTCATTGTTCTTCAAAATGTAGGCACGATCAAGATTTCACCATTTATCATTCGTAGTCTCACTTTGTATCATCTTTTTCATCAATTTCACCGTTTTTATTCTGAGAACCTGTAACCTGCAACTATGTAGCAGACATGGGTCAAAAGCACCTGTTTATTTGTAAAAAGCATAAGAATGGGGTTTATAAGAATGCAAAATTATGGTATGAACATGCACGATCTAATGTGTCCCACCTACCATAGCAAAACACCCGAATCCAAGCTGCATGCCAGCAATACCGCTAATGATCCCAAGCGGTCAACCTGCAAGAATTGTGGCACAACGGGGGTGAGTTGCTCACTCGTGAGTAGAAAACATCAGCAGGTAGAAATCGAATAAAACAATGATTTCCTAATTCACTATATCAAGAAGCTAATACTATGATATCTAGGGTGACTATGTATGCGTATATGTTAACAATATAATCAATGACAATGACATATACAATAAACATTTGAATCATATGCCTATATGCAGGTGGATATCATCCACGTGTCCATCAATGACACAATCTGTTAGTTATATGTATGCCATATAGGCCATTACTGTACATGTGATATATATTGTAGTGGATGCTTGGACATATATAGGGAGGACTTTCTTACTCGACATGATAGTATGCTATCTGGTTGCCTTTTATTTTAACATGTTGACTTGTATAAGTGATGCTGTCTTGCTCTCACATGTTGATAAAGCCCTTAGGAAGTGTACTTGACTAGCAGGACTATGATGTAGATCATACTAATGGGGTCAAGGGTAGTCTAAAAGTACATCCTATAATTGTTCCTAGTCGAGTGTGCATCAAGACAGGGCATCGATATTCCAGAGTAGACTAGCGTATACGCATCTTGACCCATATGATGGGCGATGGATGATCCCACATCCATTGGTGTTTGACATCAAAGATGGTATACGGGTGCTCAGTAGAGACTGGGTACACTGAACGGACTCGTCGAGAACTCCTAGATGGTATTATACCTATCGTCAGATAGCAGTTCTCTAGTGACACTGGTACATGTTAGTCTGTTGACCCGAGATCGTCGTAGAGTCTTGTGTGATTCCCACTGTGCTTTGATTTCCACCATACCACGGTCAAAAGATCGTGCAAAAAGGTGGTTTTTGGGTACAGTCCCGAGTCACATGGTGGCAATGAGCGATAGGAGGGGATTCGTCTCTCCCGGTATTGGGGGTTGATGTTGCGCTATGCTCGATTCGCCATAACATGAAATCTATGGCCAGGGTTGCTGAGATTTACTGGTAAGTGTTATCAGTAGTTTCTCGAACCGTTATGGACCTTACATCGGCATGACTTATTAGGCTATTGGGGTCTGACGTTATACCACCCGCAGGCTATGATATGTGACGTGTCAGACGAAGAGACCGGACTATACGGTAGTGTTACTGATTGGATTCGCAGGAGTATGAGCAGGCTTGCTTATTGATCTTCTGATCGTTCAATACCCGGGTGGCTTTTACGTTTAGCAGACCGCTTGCGGCTTGTGGGTGTTTGATATGATCATCACCTACTGCCGGCGTATTGACAAGTCTTTAGAGTCCTACACAGTGGTTTCCTGGTTCATGCGGAATGAAATAGGAGCACATATGTGATATGTGCGAGACCGAGAATAATGTGCGTATGTGATACCGTATTCTATTCTCGCGATATGTGTTATCGGTCGGTTATATCTAATATAGCCGGGTTATCGGATCAAGTGTTGATTCGATAGATTGTTACATTTAATATTAGTCGGTTGTATGTGATATAGCCGGATTTTTAAATCAAGTGTTGATTTGATAATTTAATGTATAATTATATATGTGATATATTAATTTACATTAACTAATATTAGCTTACTTAAACATTTCTTTTTCTCACTTGTGTGCATATATATATATATATATATATATGTTAATGTACAACTATTGTGTCATGCTTGATACCACATGCAACATGGGTGTATAAGACTTACACCATGCTTATAATAATGTGAAGGTTTTTATTAATCTTGGTAATTCACATAATTAGTGGTAATTAGTCACATGGTTGAAGCTTGTAGAAGCTTGTGGAACCATTGACCAAGTCCACTCATTTTGTTTTACTTGAAAATATTTATTAACCCAACCATTATTGTTAACCCATGGTTTATTCCTACATGAGTTAGTGTATGACACTATCTCACCCATGGTTGCTATTCTCACCTCATGAGTTCATTCTCTTATTCTTCTTCACTTGAGCTTCTTGTTCCTCATGAAAAGTTTTCTAGCTTTTGAAAATGGTGAGAAAATATTGTGAGAAAAAGAAAACTAAAGAGAGCCTATTTCCTACTTCATCATTCTCTACTATTAGCCATTTAGTTTAGGGTGTTTGCTTCACTAACCTACCATTAGTGAAGATGTAGCATGAGCTTGAGTCTCCTCGACGTAGATCATTTTCGGCCTCGAAAATTTCGAGCAAGCTTGTTCATTTCTTCATGTAAAGCCTTCCTAGAGTTCGGGTGTTCACTACTTGAAGCGAAGGGACTACTACACGGAGGTTTAGAAGTGAAGGACCGGTCTACAAAGGTTGTATTTCTCATTTACTTAGATGTTAAGATGTTAACATTGCTTGTTCATTTAAATCTCTAGTTAAAGATTCTAGGTTAGGGTTCTTTAGAATGGCAAAATTTTGAAAACGGCACGGACGATACCTCCCGAAACCTTACTGCCGCCCTAGAGAACCCTGCAGTGGTATCAGAGCCAAGCTAGATATTTAAACGATATTTGTTAGATTACGAAACCAAAACTGCTCCGAAACTTGAAACATGAAAATCTGGTTTCTGTCGATTTTTTAAAGGCCTTTAATTTTTTTTAAACAACCGCAGAGCGTTGTATGAGATGCAAAATGAACACCATACAAATTTGAACCCTGTCCACCTTCTTTTGGCCGGCCATATGCCTGATAAAACCGGCTTGCTCGGTTCCGTTTTGGAGTTTTGGATTGCAATTTGTACTTGTTCCCTAATTAAAAATCAGGAGTTACATCAATGAGGTATCACGTGTGTACACGTGACCAAAGGTCACGTGTTGACACGTGACGTTTTTACAGAATTAAAATCTGTCAAGAAAAAGCACAAATAAGCGGCTGAGAAGAGACTCTAATTGGGGGTCACGTGCTCACACGTGACCAAGGGTCACGTGCTAGCACGTGACAGGCTTTGAAAGCCTTACAGTTTAATAGAATTAAAATTCTAAATTTCTATAAAAGCTTTCCAAATGAAAAAGGATTATGGGGAACTGTTGGATTAAAAATCCAGGGGTGATTAAATATCACCAATTGATGGAAAAATCTTAGACAATGAAAGATTTCCCTAAATTTCACCGAAAATAACAAACATAATATCTTTTGATTGAAAATACAACGGTGAATAAAATTCACTGAATGATCTAAAGGATCATATTAATTATGAAAACAAACAAAATCTTTCAATGAAAGATTTATTAAACAAATTGATTCTTTTCCTTCTCCTATAAATAGGAGCCAAGAGGAGGAAAAGTGAGAGTATTTTTTGGAGAGATAGAATTTTGAAATCTTGAAATTTCAGAGAAAAAAGAAAGGAGAGTTATTCTCAACAAAGCAAACCCTAGGTGAGAAAAGAAAGGGGATCAAAACTTCAAAATAGAGAATTTAATTCTCAAAATCTAAGAGTTCAACTCTTTTGTAAAAAAGAACTTAGTTCTTCCGCTGGTTGAAGATCTGCAGAAGCAAATCTCCCCATAGGTTGAGAATTTAATTCTCATCGGGTTGAGATTTTGCTATGCAGATCCAAGACTTAGAGAGAGGATTGAGTTCAGAGAATTTAATTCTCCCCAAATTTATAGGAATTTAATTCCTTCATGACAAAATTAGGGTTTAACCCTATATGAGAATTTAATTCTCCTAAGATTATAGGAATTTAATTCCTTCAAGATGGACAAAACTAGGGTTTAACCCTAATTGAGAATTTAATTCTCTAAAATTCACAGGAATTTAATTCCTCCTAAAAATGAAATTAGGGTTTCACCCTACACAAAGAATTTGATTCTTTTACATATATGGGAATTTAATTCCTTTAAAGAAAACTAGGGTTTAACCCTACATAAGAATTTAATCCTTTCAAAATGGGAATTTAATTCCTCCAAAGTCATAATCAGGGTTTAACCCTACAGAGAATTCAATTCTTAAAAATAATAAGGAGACTTAAAAGATCTCCATGCATGCAAAGAACCAAGGTCACGTGACCCTTGAAAAGATCCCTGAAGAAAAGAAGCTTTGAGGCAATGCCTCACGTGCTCCCACGTGACTTCTAAAATGCAGAAAGAAAAAGTAAAAGAAATGAAGGCTTTGGGCACTCTCACGTGTTACCACGTGACCCCTTGGCAAACGCTTTAACAGTCAGCGCATAAATCCCCATCACGTGTCAACACGTGATGCTCAAAATAAAAATATAAAAAGTGTTTAACACTTAATTACAGAACGAAGAAAAGGAATCTGGTCCCATCTTTGGGCGCCCTCACGTGTCCACACGTGACCCTTTTTCTTTAGTGTTTAACACTAATTCAAGAGTTTTATTCCCAGTGTTTAACACTGATTATCTTTTAGTGTTTAACACTAATTTGAAAACCTTATTTCCAGTGTTTAACACTGTTATTTTCTAGTGTTTAACACTAATTTGGGATTCTATATTTCCAGTGTTTAATACTGATGGTCTTTTGGTGTTTAACACTAATTGGAGAGTTCTGTCTCCAGTGTTTAACACTGTTGTTCTTTCATGTTTAACACTACTTTTAGCCAAATTGGCAAATTTTCCAGAGGCAAAAATCCCTCCTCTAAATGAATCTCAAAATTGAGGAAATCAAAGATAAAAATGTTGCCAAAGCCCTCAAACTCTTGTTTAGCATTGCTGAATAATATGGGCTTGAACCCAGACAAATGTCTAATTGACCAACAGAGGGCCAACACTTCAAACTTAATTGGACTTAGCCCAAGTAGGCCATAAGTCCTCAATTCAGACTTAACTGAGCCAATGTGCTCATAATATAATTAATTGGTCTTAGTTCCAAACTGGGCTACAGATCATTTAATCCACCTTGGTTCAAGGGTACATCTCTTCACTCCTTTGATATTTGTCGTTGTAATTCCTCAACGTCTTCAAAGAGGTGACGGGTCCCGACAACCATACATTTTACGGACTGTGGGGTCCTTAAACTCATGGACTATGATGTCCTTAACCTCGACCGTGATGTCTTAAAACTAACATCGGACTGTGAGGTCCTTAAACTCATGGACTATGATGTCCTTAACCTCGACCGTGATGTCTTAAAACTAATATCGGACTGTGAGGTCCTTAAACTCATGGACTATGATGTCCTTAACCTCGACCGCGATGTATTTAAACTAACAATGGACCGAGATATCCTTAAACTAACAATGGACCGTAATGTTCTTAAACTAATCGACCGCAATATCCCTAAACTAAACATTAGAGTCCAAATGCTCTTCTGCTGGATCTAAACGATCCCGTTAAGTCGATCTTAGTCTAAAATGAGGCTAACGTATCCTTAACAAACGTTTAAGTTGATCTTAGTCTCAAATGAGGCTAACGTATCCTTAAACCCAACCCCCCAAACCAAAATCTAAGAAAGATACGGATTTGGACTAGTCCACGCCCTATGGGCGACAACATAAATTAGTCTCCGTATACAATCCATGGGCAACCAACACAAAACAAACACCCACGATACGAAGTGACCATATGGAGAAGGAGAAAGTTGTTACTGCGATGCGGTAGTGTAATTAACTGCAAGGGCTTGCGCCTGCAGGGAAGAGCGTCCCCACAATCAAAAACCCCTCAAACGAGGGGAATCTGACGAAGTCTACTACATCAGCTGCATCCGTTTAAACCTTCGATACATGGTGCTATAAATCAACTTGGCATCTTCGGAGAGGTGGACGGATAGCACCAATTAGCATCTGCCCTGAATTTCAGGCAAGACGAGTCTACACGGTCACGTCTCTGTGTTCGGAGGGGAACGGTACTGTGTTCCAGTCTCTGGGTTTTTGTGTTTCAGGTGTTGTTTGTTTTTGCTAAATTTGCATGTGATGTTAACTTTCTGCAAAGGCAACTCGGAGTGTTTCACAGTCGTAATTCTAACATCTTTTCGGGTTATTTAGACGATGTTAAAAAGTTTGAACGGATATCAATAACCCAATTTTTCCTCGCCGGAAATTTTCCAGGAGTTGGATTTTTCCGAGTTCAAAATTTTCATAAAAACATGCAAGCGATTCTGTGGACGCTCTAGAAGAACGATACCCAAACTCGACTTTATGGATCGCGGAACCGCGGTAATACCCTAGGGTTTGCCGCAGTTTCGTGGCGACATGAGTGAGGCATGGGTCGGCCCTTCTACGGATGTTCATAGGAGCTGTGGCATGTTCTGGGTACTTTTTGAACTCTGCTAGAGTGTTGAGCTTTTTGGGAAAGTTTGGGTGTTCGTTTATTCGATCAAAAAGTTTAACTTCGTCTAGCTATCTGTGATTGTGATACAATATTTGGAATCCACATAATTAGTTAGGAGATAACTAGTTTGAATTTTATAAATCTAGCGGTTTTGTCTCATTTGATCGGTTGCCACGGGATTTTGATGTTGATCAAAAGTCCGTTGCAATTACGTAGTGTACGCGGATACTCGCTGGGTAATCTTACTAGATAGCCACGCCTTATAGCCCCGACCAAGTGACTGTAGGAGAACCCCGTCGCCAAAAGCATCCGTTCGGGTGCTCGCGGCAGTGGTGTTCCGCCTTAGTGCACTTCGTCGACGGCATCGGGGTTGCGGCCGTCTATTAAAGTTTTCGACGAGCATTCGATCAGGTTATCAGGAATCTTGTTGAAATACCCGACAAGCTATTGAAAAGTGTTTTCAATATCGAGACTAAAATGCGGGGTTTATAATTGTTAGGCATGTGATGTCTAAGGAATTCATTTGGTTAGGCATGAAATCTAATGTATGTGATACATTGGGTTTATGATGTCTAAGGTAGTTGCGGATTCCAATTGTTGTAGTTTTTCACCTTCTTTTATATGAACGTAAGTGTAATATGTGGTGTATCGCCGGTTTCGATACTATATGTCAACGACAACTAGGATACGCATATTTACTTACGTTGATAACATGTGATGTTATGTGTTGCTGTGATATGTTATATTGGATCGTCGTGTTTGAATAGCCGGGGGGTTTATGTGAGATGAGAGTTTTTCATTTCCATTCATGTAAAAGCTTGTATGTAATATTCTTTTATTGTGGCACTTCCGGGTTGAGGATGATGTCACCATTGATGTATATTATTTACTTTTCCGCATTAGGATAGACCCAAGGAGGAGAGCACAAGTAACCGGGTTCTAGGGTCCAGTGGGAGACCATCTCAAGGAGTTGAGACCGGGTCTCCTAACTCTAGAATTGGTAGGGTTGCTTGCCGCTCTCGTAGGAGTCTAGGGATGCGGGTTTGTCTATTCATCGCGACCGTGGAATCCGTGTTTTATACTAGCTTAACTTAAAACATGGAATTCCTAGTATATCCAATATTTCATATGTGTTCTTTTGCTGCTGATATTTTATGATGTGATCACTTGATATGTTCTGAGACGAATGCTTATATTTTATTTATATGATATATAATAAATATTGATGCCTTCGTTTCTTCTGTGATGCTTAGGAAGCATAAATTGATGGGATTTCATTAATGAGATTAATGAAAGAAAAAGAAACCTAAAGATGTTGTGGAAACTTGTTTTAAAAACCGGTAGCTCTAGTTTTTGCTTTGCATAGAGGTATTCCTTATAGAATATCCAGCACCTTATTCGATAAGGAAAGAGGATCCCTTCACCGGGAGTGACCTCTTTAGCGAAACTAGCAGATGCTACAACCCACTCGGTTTGTCTTTTGATTGCTTCCATAGATTTTGCTTTGCATAATGGTATTTGTGAAATATCTAGCACCTCATTCGATGAGGAAAGAGCCGAGATCCATTCATCAGGAGTGTCCTCTTTAGCAAAACTAGTAAAGGCCTAAAAAACGCTCATTTTCAAAATCACTCGATTCTACAACGATATCAAGTTCATTACGCTCATGGTTTTCTTAAAAACCTACATAACCCTCCATTATTTTAGATAAGTACTAATTAGTATTCGTGCTACGGTAGTTTGGCCTCCGTCAAGGCGTAGTGTGCGGTAGTTGATTAGTCCTTATCTGTATAAGCATATGATGCGATTAGATTAGGGGATTCGTACGACGTAGTTTGGCCTCCGTCAAGGGTCGTGCGGGTAGGTTTAATTCAATCAGGAAATGACGGGTTAAACTTGAATAGCGCCCTATGGGTAGTTTAGCCTCCGTCAAGGTCATAGGATGCTAGGGGTAAAAACTATTATCGGGAATTTCAAGTGTTGAAATTTGCAATGAGATTGCAAACCTTGTATGAGATAGTTGGATCCCGATACCCACTGCGAGTAAGTGTTACTCCTGCGAGAGTTTTACACATTACAATTAGCCGATCAAGTAGGTGTCTAGAATGGTGTTAACGGGGTTACACCCCTGGGAAAACGAGGTTTATTTTAATTAGGTCCGTGCGAAAGCACGGGAAACCTCCCTCAAAGTACCGACACTGGCCTGGCCAAAAGATTGGCGAACTTGTATGGTGTAATTAATCCCGGCTAGTCTTACCTTTTAGGGTTTGGAAGAAGATTTGATAAAAACAGTGGGAACCATCCTGATTAGATAAAATAATAACGAATTTAATCTTGCAAGAGCATACGCTGAGTGTTTTCTTCTCTCTCTCTCCAAGTAACGACCATGTCACGCTTTAATCAAGATAATAATATGGATTTATTGACCGGACCCATTTGTTATACTGAGCCGGGGAACGTTGGTCCCGCACTACCTTATAATTGTTATAAGACCGAGTAGGAGATAGGGGATTACCAGGAGTCCCGTGCCGTCCAAACGAAGAAAGTGCATGATGATGCATCTTCTTCGGGTGTGTTTATTACAGAGAACTGTTTCTCAGTATTCTCTATGTCCTGGGTATGAGCTACTGGATCAGGATCCTATATATGTAATCTGTTACATGGGCTACAGATAGGTAGAGAACCGGGAATGAGTGATAAGTTTCTAGTGTTGGAAACGATGCAATTGTTGCAGCCAAAGTTGTTGGCGGTTATCACCTTGTATTACCAAGTGGTAGATACATTGATTTTGAATAGATGTTATTACATGCCGAACCTGATATACAACATTACATCAGTTTCTTTATTAAGTTAAAGAAGGATATAATTCTGTATTGGAGGATAATGTTGTGAACATTTTCCTGAATCAAGAGTTGATTGGATCAGGCACGTTATGTAATAGCATATACGTTCTAAATCAAACCACAGTTCAAAATATGCAGAACACACACAAGAGGAGTAGTTTAGAAATGAACGAATACTTCTTGTGGCATTGTAGACTAGGTCATATCAATGCGACACGACCAGCTAAGTAACATAAGGATGAATATAAGAATCTGTTTGAATTTTCATCTTATGATATTTGCCAGTCTTGTCTCAAAAATAAAATAACCAATACTCCGTTTACTCGAAACGGAGAAAGAGTTACTGAACTCTTGGGACAGATACATGATGATATATACGTTCCTATGTCTACAAATGCCAAGGTTGGTTCTTTGTACTTCATTATATTCATCGACCATCTCTCAAGATTCGGACACGTGTTCCTGTTGAAATACGAGTCTGAAACTTTTGAGAAATTCAAGGAATATAAGCTTCAAGATTAAGAACCAGACGGGTGGAAATATTAAAGTCCTATGATGAGATCGGGGAGGAGAATACTTGCGCATGGAGTTCCTGGAGTTTCTAAAAGGAGAATGTAATTCTCTCTCAGCTTACTCCTTCGAGTACACCACAGCATAACGGTATATCGGAGTGGAGGTATCGCACCCTATGAGATATGGCGCGCTCTATGATGAGTATTGGTGAGTTACCTGTTTTCTTTTGGGTGTTATGCACTTGAGAAGCTGCATACCTATTGAATGGAGTTCTATCCAAATCAGTGCCTACCACTCCATATGAGATATGGTATGGGAAGAGACCATGTCTTAAAAAAGTTATGATATGGGGTTGTCCGACCTATGTTGAAAAGCAAAATCCTGACAAGCTCGAGGCAATGTCAGTTCTATATTAGTTTGTTAGGATATCCTAAACATTTGCGAGGGAATATCTTCTACCAATCTGAGGAGCAAAATGTGTTTTGTTTCTCAGCATGCCACCTTTTTTAGAAAATGAATTTCTTATGAAGAAATTAGTGGACATGAGGTAGAACTAGAAGGAGTTCCAGCCAGAAAAACTAACAGCTGATGATTTGGAAAAACCAAAGGATTCAATAGTCTCCAGTGAAGCTCAGCCTCTCCACGAATCTGGTAGGGTTTCTCATCCACTTGAGAGATACTGCGGTCTTCTCGGTGACAGTGGGAGCGAGGATTGCATCATGGTAGATGATGGCCCAACTAGGTTCAGGCAAGCCATCACAAGTAGCGACTCTGTGAAATGGCTGGATGCTATGCGATCAAAGATGGAATCCATGTAAACCAACAAAGTATGAATTTGAATGTTGCACCTGAAGGGATAAAACCCATTGGGAGAAAATGGATCTTGAGAAGATCATTGGCGTAAATGGAAAAGTTGAGACTTTCAAAGTTATGCTTAAGTCCATCAGGATCAATGCATGCATCTCGGAGTTGGAACATTTATTTTGATATGGCAGTCAAAGAGTTTGACTTCATCAAAAAGGTAGATGAACCTTGTATATATAAGAAGGTTGTAGAGAGTAAGGTTGTCCTCTACGTATTGTACGCAGATGACATACTATTGATAGGAAATGGTTTCCTATGCTACACTTGGTCAAGCTCTTCTTATCACGGGGATTCTCAATAGAAGATCTGGATGATACTTACTACATCTTGTGAATTATGATCTATAGTGATAGATCTATGTGGATGTTGGGAGTGTCCCAAATCTTGGTACATTAACACCATACTAAAGGGGTTTAGTATGGAGGATTTTAAGCATGGTGGTTCGCCCACTACCTCAGGAATCACTCTCTCTAAAAAGATGTTTTCCGAGACTGATTTGGAGAGAGCTCACGTGCAAGGGATATCCTATGCTTTGGCAGTAGGCTCTATCATGTATGAGATGTTATGTACCAGACCAGATGTAGATGACTCACTAGGTGTAGTGATTAGGAATCAATCGGATCTTGGGAGAATCACTGGATAGCTGTAGAGGACATTCTCAAGTACTTGAGAAGCACTAAAAGAAAGTTCTTGGTTCCAGCTTCCAGAGTGATAAGTTCGACTGAAAGTCAGTCACGGGCATTGTATTTACCCTCAGTGGAGGGACGGTATGTTGGAAGAGTTCCAAGATAGATACCGTGACATACTAGACGATAAAGGCTGAATACATTGCTACCAACGATGCTACCAAAGAGGTTGTCCGGATATTTATTGTTCATGAGATGAACAAGGTTCCTACCATTGAGCGTCCAATTACTATTATTGTGCCTGCAATGGAGTTGTAGCTTTGGCCTAGGAACACCCGTCCCATCATTGATCCAGACGTATTCTGAGGATAGTATCACCTGATCAGAGAGATGGTTGATCTCCAAGGGATCGAGGTAAGGAGAGTAGATTTTAAAGTTAACACGGCAGATCCACTCACCAAGGCCTGCTTCCCCAAATACTATTTGAGAGATTTTGGGATGGTTGAGTATGGGATACTACAACCACTGCTAAACTGTTGAGTATGAGATACTGCAACAAATGGCCTTAGTGCAAGTGGGAGATTGTTAGTTATATGTATGCCCAAGAGGCCATTACTGTACATGTGATGTATATTGTAGTGGATGCTTGGATATATATAGGGAGGACTTTCTTACTCGACATGATAGTATGCTATCTGGTTGCTCTTTATCTTAACATGTTGACTTGTATAAGTGATACTGTCTTGCTCTCACATGTTAACAAAGCCCTTAGGAAGTGTACTTGACTACCAGAACTATGATGTAGATCATACTAGTGGGGCCAAGGGTAGTCCACAAGTACACTCTATAACTTTTCCTAGTCGAGGGTGTATCGAGACAGGGCATCGATATTCCAGACTAGACTAGCATATACACATCTTGACCCATATGATGGGCGATGGATGATCCCACATCCATTGGTGTTTGACATCAAAGATGGTATACGGGTGCTCAGTGGAGACTGGGTACACTGAGTGGACTCGCCGAGAACTCCTAGATGGTATTATACCTATCGTCAGATAGCAGTTCTCTGGTGACACTGGTACAGGTTAGTCTGTTGACCCGAGATCGTCATAGAGTCTTGTGTGATTCCCACCATGCTTTGATTTCCACCATACCACGGTCAAAAGATCGTGCAAAAAGGTGGTTTTTGGGTACAATCTCGAGTCATATGGAGGCAATGAGCGATAGGAGGGGATTCGTCTCTCCCGGTATTGGGGGTTGATGTTGCGCTATGCTCAATTGGCCATAACATAAAATCTCTGGCCAGGGTTGCTGAGATTTACTGGTAAGTGTTATCAGTAGTTTCTCGAACCGTTATGGACCTTACATCGGCATGACTTATCAGGCTATTGGGGTCTGACGTTATACCACCCCCAGGCTATGATATGCGACATATCAGACGAAGAGACCGAACTGTACGGTAGTGTTACTGATTAGATTCGCAGGAGTACGAGCAGGCTTGCTTGTTGATCTTCTGATCGCTCAATACCTGGGTGGCCGTTACGTTTAGCAGACCGCTTGCAGCTTGTGGGTGTTTGATATGATCATCACCTACTGCCGGCGTATTGACGAGTCTTTAGAGTTCTACATAGAGATTTCCTGGTTCATGCGAAACGAAGTAGGAGCACATATGTGATATGTGCGGGACCGAGATTAATGTGCGTATGTGATACCTCATTCTATTCTCGCGATATGTGATATCGGTCGGTTATATGTGATATAGCCGGGTTATTAGATCAAGTGTTGATTCGATAGATTGTTACATTTAATATTAGTCGGTTGTATGTGATATAGCCGGATTATTAAATTAAGTGTTGATTTGATAATTTAATGTATAATTATATATGTGATATATTAATTTACATTAACTAATATTATCTCACTTAAACATTTCTTTTTCTCACTTGTGTGCATATATATGTGTGTGTGTGTGTGTGTGTGTGTGTGTGTGTGTGTGTTATATTAATGTACAACTATTGTGTCATGCTTGATGCCATATGCAACATGGGTGTATAAGACTTACACCATACTTATAATAATGTGAAGGTTTTTATTTATCTTGGTAATTTAAAAAATTAGTGGTAATTAGTCACATGGTTGAAGCTTGTGGAGCCATTGACCAAGTCCACTCATTTTGTTTTACTTGAAAATATTTATTAACCCAACCATTATTGTTAACCCATGGTTTATTCTCTATATGAGTTAGTGTATGACACTAACTCACCCATGTTGCTATTCTCACCTCATGAGTTCATTCTCTCATTCTTCTTCACTTGAGCTTCTTGTTCCTCATGAAAAGCTTTCTAGCTTTTGAAAATGGTGAGAAAATATTGTGAGAAAAAGAAAACTAAAGAGAGCCCATTTCCTACCTTATCATCCTCTATCATTAGCCATTTAGTTTAGGGTGTTTGCTTCACTGACCCACCATTAGTGAAGAGATAGCATGAGCTTGAGTCTCTTTGACGTAGATCATCTTCGGGCTCGAAGACTTCGAGCAAGCTTGTTCATTTTTTCATCTGAATCCTTACTAGAGTTCGGGTGTTCACTACTTGGAGCGAAAGGACGACTACACGGAGCTTTAGAAGTGAAGGACCGGTCTATAAAGGTTGTATTTCTCATTCACTTAGATGTTAAGATGTTAACATTGCTTGTTCGTTTAAATCTCTAGTTAAACATTATAGGTTAGGGTTCTTTAGAACGGAAAATTTTAGAAAACGGCATGGATGATGCCTCCCGAAACCTTGCTGCCGCTTTAGGGAACCCTGCACAATTAACATCATGGAACCTGAGTGTCCAACACCGACACTCGAAACATCATGAAAGCATAAGCATGTATATATGAGGATAACAACCAACGTATGTTCATCAACGACACATCAAAATTATGGAACCTGAGTGCCCAACACTGACACTCGAAACATCATGAAACCCGTGTCCATCATCGACACGTAAATCCTCAAATCTCAGGCTCCGTCAGTCCGGATCGGTCCATGGGCTCCGTTAGTTCAGATCGGCCCATATCCATCTCACGACTCCGGTTGGTATCCTACGGATAACCGCCGGGTCCAAACTATCACCGGTAGGTAGTACTCCCTCCGTCGGGCTCACCACCTATCTATACGAGTCTTCTTGCCCCGGGGTACCTTACCGGGTCCACCATGTACCCGCAGACGGTGCCTACCGCTCCTCGAATCGGGTATACTCAATGCTCAGAAACAAGAAAACTCATGGTGGACGCCTCTAAATATCGTATCAAGAGAAACTGGGTTTTCAAAACAATACACCATTTCCTTTAAAATATAACCATGGTTCTTAAATCCAGAGATCTCATAAAAACAACATCATAATGCGTATAATCATAAAGTATGATTTATGCAAATATAGAACAGAAATGTGAACATAGCAAGTATATCATGCAACATAGAATAGTGATGTGAACATAGCAAGTATATCATGCAACATAGAATAGTGATGTGAGTATAGAAAGTATATCATGCAATATAGAATAGTGATATGAGCATAGCAAGTATATCATGCCAACGAGTCATGGGATAGTACAGAACAATTAAGAGTAATAGCATGATATAGCAATTTTACTGTGTAAGTGATATAGCAATCACCGATGATGGAAGTGTATGAGCGGGCAAATCTGTGTAAGTGTAACATACGCATCATCGATAATTGTGCAGGTGTACTAGCCGACGATATCATAAAAAATAATGGAAGCACATGTATACATAATGCAATGAGAATATCGTAAACGTAGCAGAAGGTAAATCGTAAGCGCCCTATTATAAGGTATGCGTATCTAATCTAACCTCTACATAAGGGCTAAACTAAGTAGTGTAGACAGTGATTAACAATATCTATAACATATCTGAGTCGATTGTAGGGTGTTTTTCGTCACCCCATTGAGATGGGAATACGCGCGCGCTTGTCAGGCGCATTACAAATTCTCCCTGCTTAGGGTAGGCTGGGGTTTATTGATTGTGGAGATCCGAATCTCCGGCAGCCGCGGACTAAGCTGCCGTTAATTACCCCTTGCCTAAGTTCGTATTTTGGGTTTCTAGTCTCTGGTCTTGGCCATAAAATAATCACCTAAGGTTTGCAAACACTCACTATACCTTAATCTACCACTCACAAGTCAAGTCTCTCACTAAACATCAACTTGGAAAATTCTAAGATCACAATCCACACTAAAATGAACTCTAAACTAAACTATAAGGTTAAGAAACTAATTACAAGATGAGAAGTGAAATTTATACCTCATGGGAGCAACTTAAGAAAAACCCTAAATGCTCAAAGTCTTCAAAATCCAAATTTGATTGATCCAAAGGGTTTAGGATGAGGTGGGGATTATTTTTAGCGAAGGGAGTATAGGGTTTGGTGAAGGATTGGAGATGCTTTCATATGGTATAGGAGGTGGAAGAGGGCGGTGAGGAAGAAGAAGGAGGATTTGGAGAAACAAATGAGGATGAGATGAAGGAAGAAGGTCAGGTGTGGAGCCATACTCTCATCTCTCTCTCATCACATGCCATGCCTCATCATGGGTCCGCTCTCTCTCTTCAATAATGCACTCTTTTTTTCTTCTTTTCTTACAAAACAAACACAATACCACAAACACAAAAGAAACAATATGCAACAAAATGTAATATGACATGGTGCACTAGCCATGGAAAATGTGTAAAATATGGATTTGGCCTAATCGTGATTAGTAGTGTACTAATCAAGTTTAATTTAAACTTGCATATAATTAATTATAAAAATGCCCAAATCTGATAAATATATTTTTAAATGTATAAATCATTTTAAATCTCCAATTATTTCCCAAATATTGGTATATATTTATACCATTTTACGAAAATCCCAAATTCGCAATTCGAATAGTTTTCGCGAAATATATTATTTTAATATTAAATTCCAAAAATAATATTTTATATTTCTGAAATGTTACAGGTAATGACCTAACTCATCACAACACACATTTTTGACATAGCACGATAACTCTTGGGACATTAGTTTATGGGAAAATACTAGTTTACGATTAAATACCTTAAACATTCAAAAACTGTTTTTAAAAAAAGTGTATTACTTAATTCCTTGCAAATATGCTTCTACAACCCATTTTGGGGAACCCTGATCGGGATTGTGTGGGTTATCGCACATTCTCGGGCCTAGTAGAGTGAGATGCAGACCTTCGCAAGGAGCATTCGATCTCGATGGAATTTTTAATGCAATTTTTAAGAAAAATGTGATTTCTATTTAACAAATAAATTCTATTTTTTTATAAATATTATATATATATAAATATTATCAAAATATCTACTTTAAATATGTTATATATATATATATTCCATGTTTTCTAAATAAAAGGAATCACAAATTTCATGAAACTACCGTTACAATCCAATACAATTCCAAAATTACTCTAAAATACCTGTAGGGTTCCTTGGCACACTAGTGAGGTCTCACAAGGCATCTAACATGCCAAATTCAAAAAATCTAGGTGCCGAGAGACCCGACTACGGATCGTTTGCTAGAAAACTAGGCGAAAAAGCTAACTAGTTAACACTTAACTATGAGAATCGGAAATACAACCTTTGTAGATCCGGTGCTCCACCTCCATAGCTCCGCAACGAAGTCCTCTCCGCTGTCCAAAAAGAATCCGGGCTCTAGCGTCGACTTCATCGGAGAATAAGTGAGCTAGGTCGTCGATGTCCATGCCGAAGATGATCTACGTCGAGGCATCGCTAAATCAAGCTCCACCTTCACCAAGCCCTAAAAACTTGTGAAGAAAACACACTCTACTACTTGGCAAGAGGTAGAGGATGAAGAAATAGGAAGTGGTTAGACTTTAGAATTGGATTTCTCACTTGTTTGCTCAATTCACCATTGATGAAGAAAGCTTTTTCTTCTTGAGTTCAAGGAAAAAGAAGAAGAAATGTTATGATAAGAATTATTTTAAATGAAAAGAATAATCCATTCTTATCATAAGTGAACCATGGTAAAGTGTAGAGAGCTAATCATGGTTAAAGGAATGGTTAGGGTCAAGCTAGAGACAAAATGGTCACTTAGTCAAAAGATCAAGAAGCTTCAACTAGAATCCAAAATTAGCAACCATTTCATTTCATTTTCTTTTATTCATTTATCATAAATAAATGGATAATTAAATAAGATAAATGAATAACAAATAATAAACCCTAACCATCATCTTAACCTTTGTTTAATTCTATACACTTAACCAAAAACCATGTATCATCAAACACGATACAAACATGTGCACAAAATCATATCGCATATTTAATGCGCACATCCGAGCGAGAAAATCCATTTAAAGTGAACCGATACTAGTTAATGCAAAGTAATATATCAAATATATAATTATGCATCAAATCATTAAATCAACACTTGATTTAACGATCCGGTCATATCGTATATAACCGACTAGTATGCAATGCATCGGTTTATCGAATCAACCCTTGATTCGTTAACTAGGGTATATCGCATATAACCTAATCGATACATTCATCGCGAGAATGAAATACGGTATCACATACACGCATTATTCTCGGTCCCGCACATATCTCATATGCGCTCCTATTTCGTTTCGCTTGAGCCAGGAAACCTCTGTGTAGGACTCTAAAGACTCGTCAATACGCCGGCAGCAGATGATGATCATATCAAGCATCCATAAGCCGCAAGCGGTCTGCTAAACGTAACGGCCACCCGGGTATTGAGCGATCTGAAGATCGACGAGCAAGCCCGCTCACACTCCAGTGAATCCGACCAGTAACACTACCGTACAGTCCGGTCTGATCGTCTGATATGTCGCATATCTCGCCTAGGGGTGGTAAACGTCAGACCCCAATAGCTCAATAAGTCGTGTCGATATGAGGTCTATAACAATTCGAGAAACTACAGGTAACACTTACCAGTAAATCTCAGCAACCCTGGCCAGGGATTTCCTGTTATAGCCAATCGAACACAGCGCAACATCAACCCCCTATACCGGGAGAGACGAATCCCCTCCTATCGCTCATTGCCTCCATGTGACTCGGGACTGTACCCAAAAACCACCGTTTTGCACGCCCTCTTGGACGTGGTAAGATGGAAATCAAAGCACAGTGGGAACCACACAAGACTCTATGACGATCTCGGGTCAACAGACTACTCTGTACCAGTGTCACCAGAGAACTGCCATCTGACGTGAGGTATAATACCATCTGGGAGTTCTCGGCGAGTCCGTCCAGTGTACCCAGTCTCTACTGAGCACCCGTATATCATCTCTGATGTCAAACACCAATGGATATGGGATCATCCATCGCCCATCTGTATGGGTCGAGAAGGTACACGCTAGTCTACTCTGGTATATCGATGCCCCGTCTCGATACACCCTCGACTAGGGACTTTGAAGGATGTACTTATGGACTACCATGTCCCCACTAATATGATCTGCATCATAGTCCAGGTAGTCAAGCACACATCCTAAGGGCTTTACCAACATGTAACAGAGAGACAATCAGTATACACGTTAAGGTAAAGTTCAACCAGATAGCATACTATCATGTCGAGCAAGAAAGTCCTCCCTATATATGTCCCAGCATCCACTACAATATACATCCTATGTACAGTAATGGCCTCTAGGGCATACATATAACTAACAATCTCCCACTTGCACTAGGGCCATCTGATAGCAGTGGTTGCAGTATCTCATACTCAACCATCCCATAAAAGTCTCTCTCTGGGAACAGGCCTTTGTGAGTGGATCCGCTGTGTTGTCCTCTGAGTCTACTCTCCAAACCTCGATCACCCTGGAGATCAACTATCTCCATGATAATGTGATACTGCCTTAGAATATGTCTGGATCACTGATGGGACGGACGTTCCTTGGCATAAGCCACAACTCCATTGTCTCACAATGGTTGGAACGTAGTTCATCTCATGAACCAATATACACCCAGACTGCCTCTTTGGTAGCATCTTAAGTAGCGATGTATCGTGCCTTTATCGTCTAGTATGTCACGGTATCTAGCTTGGAACTCTTCCACCATACCGTCCCTTTACTGAGGGTAAAGACAATGCCTGTGACTGACATTCAGTCATCTTTATCACCCTGGAACCCTTCCAGTGATTCTCTTCAGGATCGATTGACACCACCTCACTACATCTAGTGAGTTTCCTAACATCCATTTAGATCTATCTCATAGATCCAAAATCCAGGATTTAGTAGGTATCACTTTAATCCTATATGGAGAATCTTTGTGATAAGCGGAGATTGATCGAGCGTAGCATAAGAAACTCCTTTCTTATCAAGAGTATGTCATCCACGTACTCTACGAGGATCGTCACCATACTCCCTACTACCTTTTTGTATATACAAGGTTCATCTACCATTTTGATGATGTCAAACTCTTTGACCGCTTCATCAAAAAAGATGTTCCAACTCCGCGATGCCTGCTTTATCCTTTAAAGCATCTTGCACACGTTTCCGCTGCTCCCACTGTCTATGAAGCCCTCTGGCTGTGTACTTATAGACGCTCTCTTCTAAATTATCATTTAGAAAAGCAGTCAAGACACCCAACCACCAGATATCGCAGTCATGGTATGTAGCCGTGGCAAGTAGGATCTGGATGGACTTAAGCATAGTTACTTGAAAAGGTTTTAACATTATGATCCATATCTGGTCAATGATGCAAACCTTTAACAAGTCTAGCTTTGAAAGTCTCAACTTTTCCATCTACACCAAGTAATCTTCTCAAGATATACTTGCTCCTGATGGGGATTTAACCCTTCAGATATAGCAGCTAAAGTCCATACTTTGCTGGTGTATAAGGATTCCATCTCAGATCACTAAGCATCCAGCCATTCTCACAGAGTCTTACTCCTGATGGCCAGCTCGAAGCTAGTTGGGTCATCATCTCATGATGCAATCCTCGCTCCCACTGTCATAGAGAAACCGAAGTAACTCTCAGGTGGGTGAGGAACCCTAGTAGATCGGCGGAGAGGCTGAGGTTCGTTGGTAACTATTGAATCATTTGGTTTTATCAAATCATCTGCTGTATTTTGTATAGCTGGAACCTTTCCAGTTCTACATTACAGACCTTGCCTCGAGCATGTCCGGATTTTTCCTTCAGACATAGGCCGGACAACTCCAAATCTTAACTAACTTAAGACATGGGTTCTTCCCATTCCATATCACATATGAAGCGGTAGGCAACTGATTTGACTAGAACCCTATTCAATAGGTATGCAGCTTCTCAAGTGCATAACACCCAAAAGGAAATAGGTAACTCAGTAGTACTCATCATAGAGCACACCATATCAAATAGGGTGTATCTGCTCCTCCCCGATATACCATCGTGCTATGGTGTATACGGAGGAGTAATGCTGAGAGAGAATCTCATTCTCCTTTAGAATAGTCCAGGATTTCCGTGCTCAAGTATTCTCCTCCTTGATCTCATCATAGGACATAATACTTATACCCGTATTGGTTCTTTACTTCTCGCTTATATTCTGTGAATATCTCAAAAGGCTCGGACTCATGTTTCAACAGGAACATATGTCTGAATCTTGAGAGATTATCAGAGAATGTAATGAAGTACAAAGAACCAGTCTTGGCATGTGTAGACAGGGGACCTATATACATCAACATGTATCATCCCAAGAGTTCACTAACTCTTTCTCTGTTTCCAATAAACGGAGCTATGGTCATCTTATCTTTGTGACATGACTGGCGAGTTTCACAAGATGTAAATTCAAACTGATTTAAATATGCATCTTTATGTAACTCTAGCTAGTCGGGTCACATTGATCTGACCTAGTCTACAATGCCTCAAGAAGGATTCGTTCATTTCTGAACTCTTCCTCTTGTGTGTGTTCTGTATACTAAGAACTGTAGTTTGATTTAGAACATCAATGCTTTTAGATAACGTGCCTGAACCGATCAACTTTTGATATAGGAAATGTTCAAAACATTATCCAACAATACAAAATTATATCCTTTCTTTACTAATAAAGAGACTGATATGATTTTGTATATCAGGTTCGGTATCTAATAACATTCGTTCAGAATCAATGTATTTGGAATACAGGGTGACAGTGACCGACAGACTTGGCTGCAACTCTTGCCCCGTTTTCTGCCTCATGAAACTTATCACCCATTCTCAGTTTTCTACCTTTATGTTGCTCTATGTAACAGATTACATATCTGGGATCCTGATCTGGTATCACATACCCAGGACGTAAAGGATACTGAGAAACAGTTCTGTGTATAATGAACACACCCGAAGATGATGCATCATCATGCACTCTCTTCGCTTGGGTGGCACGGGAAATCTGGTATTCCCCTTATTTCCTGCTCTGTCTTATAACAATTATAAGTTGGAGCGGGACCAACGTTCCCCAGCTCAGTATAACAAGCGGGTTCGGTCAATATTCCGTATTATTATCTTGATTAAGGCGTGATATGGTCGCTACCTGGAGAGAGAGAGAGAAGAAAACACTCAGCGTGCGCTCTAGCAAGAATAGATTGGTTATTATTTTATCTAATCAGGATGGCTCCCACTGCTTTTTATCAAATCTTCCTTCAAACCCTAAAAGGAAAGACTAGCCGGGATTAATTACACACTACAAGTTCGCCAATCTTTCAGCCAGGCCAGTGTCGGTACTTTGAGGGAGGTCCCCCGTGCTTTCGCACGAACCTAATTAATGTAAACCTCGTTTTCCCAGAGGCGTAACCCCGTTGACACCTTTCTAGACACCTACTTGATCGGCTAATTGTAATGTATAAAACTCTCCCAGGAGTAACTCTTACTCGCAGCGGGTATCGGGATCCAACTATCTCATAGAAGGTATGCAATCTCATTGCAAATTTCAACACTTGAAATTCCCGATAATATTTTGCCCCATGCGATCTATGACCTTGACTGAGTCAACAAACCATAGACCGCAAGTAAAGTTCAACCCGTCATTTCTCGATTGAATTAAACCCACCCGCACGACCCTTGACTGAGTCAACAAGGCCGCACGACTAACCTAATCCAATCGCATCATATGCTTTGCAGATAAGCAATAATCAGCTACCGCACACTACGCCTTGACTGAGTCAACAAACGCAGCACGAATACTAACTAGTACCTATCTGAAATGACGGAGGGCTACGACAGGTTTTTAAGAAAACCTTTTGCGTAATGAACTTTATATCGTTGTAGAATCAAATGATTTTAAAATGGAGTGCTTTTGAGGCTTTTCTAGTTTTGCTAAAGGAGTCACTCCCGGTGAAGGGATCGTCGGTCATTTCCTCATCGAATAAGGTGCGGGATATATCATATATATCACTGTGCAAAGCAAAAACACTTAAAAGCAATCAAAAGACAAACCGAGTGTGTAGCATCTGCCAGTTATTGCTAAAGGAGTCACTCCCGGTGAAGGGATCTCGGTCCTTTCCTCATCGAATAAGGTGCAGGATATATCATATATACCGCTGTGCAAAGCAAGAACTGTAGCTACCTGTTTTAATTTTGAAATTCGATTCTACAACATCTTAGGTTTCTTTTATTTCATTAATCACATTAATGAAGTCCCATCATTAAGTACCTAAATATCACAGATAAATACGACGTACACTTATGCCATCCGCATTCGTCTAGATGTCCCCTCGTGCACCGTTAGGTTAGGTAACTAACGGCAGAGCGGGGCAGGGCTAGCGCGGGTGTAAAACATAAGTAACATCTATATAATATATCATATATACTATATAAAGTATCTATCACAGAACATCACATGATCACATCACAGATATCGCAGCAGAAGAAACATATGAAATATTGGATATACTAGGACGTCCGTGTTTTCAATTCGAGCCAGTATAAAACACGGATTCCACGGTCGTGATGAATAGCCAAACCCACACCCCTAGACCCCTACGAGAGCGGCAAGTAACCCTGCCAATTCTAGAGTTAGGAGACCAGGACTCGACTCCTCGAGTTGGTCTCCCACTGGACTCCAGAACCCGGTTACTTGTGCTCCCCTCCTTGGGTCTATCCTAGTGAGGAAAAGTAAATAATATACAAACGGTGACAACTTCCGCAACCTGGAAGTGCCCCAATAAAAAGAATATTACATACAAGTTTTTACATGAATGAAAATGAAAAACACTCATCTCACATAAAAACCCCCGGCTATTCAAACACGACGATCCAATAAAACATATCCAGCAACACATAACATCACTTGTCATCAACGTAAGTAAGTATGCATACCCCAATTGTCGTTGACGTATAGCAACGAAACCGGCGATATGAACATACTACACTTACGGTCACAGAAAAGAAAGTGTAAAACTACAACAGTTGGAATCCGCAACCACCTCAGACATCGCATGCCTGACCAAATGAATTACTTAGACATCGCATGCCTAACAATTATAAACCCCGCATTTTAGTCTCATTATCGAAAACTCTTTTCAATATCAAGTCGGGTAATTCAACAAGATTCCCGACATCCTGATCGAATGCTCGTCGCAAACTTCAGTAGACAGTCGCACCCCCGATACCGTCGACGAAGTGCACCAAGGCGGAACACCGTTACCGGGAGCACCCGAACGGATGCTTTCGGCGACGGGGTTCTCCTACAGTCACTTGGTCGGGGCTATGGAGTGAAGCTGTCTATTAAGTTTATCCGGGGAGTATCCGCGTACGCTACGTGATTGCGACGGACTTTTGATCACATCAAAATTCCGTGGCAACCGATCAAGTGAGACTAAACTGCTATGTTTATAACATTCATTCAGTTATCTCATAACTATTTGTGAATTCCAATTATTGTATCACATTCCAGATAAACAGAAAATGTTAAATTTTCCGATCGAACAATCGAACACCCAAGTTTTCCCGATACAGATCAACACATGAAACAAGTCTAACAACATTCAGTTCGTGCCTCAGTACCAACGGTCCAGCCGTAGAAGGGTCAAGCCAACGCCTCACATGTGGCACGTCGTACTGCCCCAACCCGAAGGTTCAAAGGGCAGTTCAAGACGGTCACATAATCGAGTTAAGGTTTGTTGTCTTCTAGAGGGACCATCGCGTTACTTGCACTACTTAGAACGTCGTTAAACTACGGAAAAATCCAACACTTGGAAATTTCCCGACAGGGGAAAAATTGGGTATTTATATCCGGTCGAACTTTTTAACATATTCTAAAATTTATCCGGAAAGCCACACAGACAAAATTTGAAACCCCGATCGAATCTTTGATTCCCAATACAACCCAAAAATGCTCAACTGTTTACTGCATATTAAAAATTCCCAGGAAAACCAGCACTGAAAAATAGGAGTTACTGTGCAAAATTCAATGGCAGATAAGACAAAAGGGCCGCGGAAGGGCCGCATTAGCACGCTAATGCCGCGGTTCTGCCGCACTTTAGAAAGATCATTAGGTAATTTTTGCATCGTAATTCTTATATTTACCTGGTTATTTTTCTGCATATTTTTAATTTGCAAAAATCCACATTTTACAAAAAAGTACAGAGAGCAATTTGGAAATCGGATTTCGGTTCGATCGGACTTCAAACTCCGTCTACGCTTCGCCTAAGGCTCTAGCTAGGCTTTGATACCACTGTAGGGTTCCTAGGCATACTAGTGAGGTCTCACAAGGCATCTAACATGCCAAATTCAAAAAATCTAGGTGCCGAGAGACCCGACTACGGAACGTTTGCTAGAAAACTAGGCGAAAAAGCTAACTAGTTAACACTTAACTATGAGAATCGGAAATACAACCTTTGTAGATCTGGTGCTCCACCTCCATAGCTCCGCAACGAAGTCCTCTCCGCTGTCAAAAAAGAATCCGGGCTCTAGCGTCGACTTCATCGGAGAATAAGCGAGCTAGGTCGTCGATGTCCATGCCGAAGATGATCTACGTCGAGGCATCGCTAAATCATGTTCCACCTTCACCAAGCCCTAAAAACTTGTGAAGGAAACACACTCTACTACTTGGCAAGAGGTAGAGGATGAAGAAATAGGAAGTGGGTAGACTTTAGAATTGGATTTCTCACTTGTTTGCTCAATTCACCATTGATGAAGAAAGCTTTTTCTTCTTGAGTTCAAGGAAGAAGAAGAAGAAATGTTATGATAAGAATTATTTTAAATGAAAAGAATAATCCATTCTTATCATAAGTGAACCATGGTAAAGTGTAGAGAGCTAATCATGGTTAAAGGAATGGTTAGGGTCAAGCTAGAGACAAAATGGTCACTTAGTCAAAAGATCAAGAAGCTTCAACTAGAATCCAAAATTAGCAACCATTTCATTTCATTTTCTTTTATTCATTTATCATAAATAAATGGATAATTAAATAAGATAAATGAATAACAAATAATAAACCCTAACCATCATCTTAACCTTTGTTTAATTCTATACACTTAACCAAAAACCATGTATCATCAAACATGATACAAACATGTGCACAGAATCATATCGCATATTTAATGCGCACATCCGAGCGAGAAAATCCATTTAAAGTGAACCGATACTAGTTAATGCAAAGTAATATATCAAATATATAATTAAGCATCAAATCATTAAATCAACACTTGATTTAACGATCCGGTCATATCGTATATAACCGACTAGTATGCAATGCATCGGTTTATCGAATCAACCCTTGATTCGATAACTAGGGTATATCGCATATAACCTAATCGATACATTCATCGCGAGAATGAAATACGGTATCACATACACGCATTATTCTCGGTCCCGCACATATCTCATATGCGCTCCTATTTCGTTTCGCTTGAGCCAGGAAACCTCTGTGTAGGACTCTAAAGACTCGTCAATACGCCGGCAGCAGATGATGATCATATCAAGCATCCACAAGCCGCAAGCGGTCTGCTAAACGTAACGGCCACCCGGGTATTGAGCGATCTGAAGATCGACGAGCAAGCCCGCTCACACTCCAGTGAATCCGACCAGTAACACTACCGTACAGTCCGGTCTGATCGTCTGATATGTCGCATATCTCGCCTAGGGGTGGTAAACGTCAGACCCCAATAGCTCAATAAGTCGTGTCGATATGAGGTCTATAACAATTCGAGAAACTACAGGTAACACTTACCAGTAAATCTCAGCAACCCTGGCCAGGGATTTCCTGTTATAGCCAATCGAACACAGCGCAACATCAACCCCCTATACCGGGAGAGACGAATCCCCTCCTATCGCTCATTGCCTCCATGTGACTCGGGACTGTACCCAAAAACCACCGTTTTGCACGCCCTCTTGGACGTGGTAAGATGGAAATCAAAGCACAGTAGGAACCATACAAGACTCTATGACGATCTCGGGTCAACAGACTACTCTGTACCAGTGTCACCAGAGAACTGCCATCTGACGTGAGGTATAATACCATCTGGGAGTTCTCGGCGAGTCCGTCCAGTGTACCCAGTCTCTACTGAGCACCCGTATATCATCTCTGATGTCAAACACCAATGGATATGGGATCATCCATCGCCCATCTGTATGGGTCGAGAAGGTACACGCTAGTCTACTCTGGTATATCGATGCCCCGTCTCGATACACCCTCGACTAGGGACTTTGAAGGATGTACTTATGGACTACCATGTCCCCACTAGTATGATCTGCATCATAGTCCAGGTAGTCAAGCACACATCCTAAGGGCTTTACCAACATGTAACAGAGAGACAATCAGTATACACGTTAAGGTAAAGTTCAACCAGATAGCATACTATCATGTCGAGCAAGAAAGTCCTCCCTACATATGTCCCAGCATCCACTATAATATACATCCTATGTACAGTAATGGCCTCTAGGGCATACATATAACTAACAATACCATATACAATGAAATCTAGGTTATATCCACTAGAACATTTAACTTTATAAAAATTACAATTATGAGAACCCTAAAGACGATAATTAAATACTTGAGGTGTATTTTGAAAATATATCAAAACTATTTTTCATAAAACCCCTTCAAGTTATATTAAATTACAATAAGGACCCTAGTAAACATAGATTTAAGCGAGACCAGTTCTCTTGAGCCTCAGGGAGCCGGAGAATATTGGTGCTTGCCTATCTAAGGTAGACAACCTAACAACGGTGTTATCAACACGGTGATTGTCTTGGAAAAAGACACAAATCCTGCCGTCCATGTGTAGCAGTTACCGATAACTCTAAAACAATTAGGACTTAAATTATGTTTAAAAGTCTGACTCAGTTCGAGTTATGGTCAAATCTGAATACAATATGACTTGAATTCTTTTCAAGTATAACTGCAATACAACATGAATCTATGAATACCAGAATACAATCCATATCAACATGACTCGACCGAACCGAACCATGGATATACTCTGATTACATGACTATCCATTTATATCCATTCCGTTCACCAGATGTCATGATTTCGCCAAGTCGTATTCAACCATTCATTACATTACATCAATACAAAAGACATTACGGGGTTTATAAAGGGGTAGACTGGTACAGAACATGTTAAAGGTGGCACGATATGGTCATTAAAAGACGTAGCTATACATCCATGCCGTTATTCCGTGGTTTTATCGACGGAGCCTTGTACTATGGGTTACCAAAGTCCATGGTGTATGTTGGACTCCTCTCGTATACACTGGCATATTCTGTACCAAGATACAAACAACTACTTTTGCATAAGAATCAAACATCATAACAGTTATATTTTCCTACCTGTCTATTCTATTTCTTTCTCTCTTTGGGACTTACCGAGCGATTGTTCGTTGACGACATTTCTTCTCTCTTATTTCTTTGGAATGTTGTCAGGAGGACCAGACTCTGAGGAGTTCGAGTCCATCCAGGAGCACTTGGAGTAGGCAACTGAGCAACACGGCCATTAGACTTTACTTGTACATACTTTTCGTTTCAGTTATGCCATTGTTTAGGCATTGCATTTCAGACTTGTATTTACTTTCCAGTATTGTATTATAAAGAAATGTTGAATAAATAAAAGTTGATGTTCTTTTACATCTCTTCTTGTGTATTTTATCATATTGCTTAGATACGCTTATCGTGTTTACTTCTGAGTAAATATGTCGCGTGACCCGTCGTGTCTTCTTACCGTACACCGGGAAGCGGGGCGTGACAGGTTTTGTTGGCGGCCCATACAGGTCAGTGCTGTATGGAACCCTAGCATGCAGGTCAGTTCTGCATGGAGGTCAATTCTGCATGAAGTCCTAAGCAATATAATGAAAGTGTGCCCTAGCACCACCATGAGGTCCAAGTGACATCAAGTATGCCAAATTCAAATTTTTATTGGTGCTAAGCTAGACTAACCTAGATCTTTAGCTAGTTGATTAGGGTTATGGTTTTATAACTACAACTAGAGAGAAGGAAAGAAGGCTATACCCTTGAAGATCAATTCCTTCTCTTCTTAGGCTTCGGGTTGTGGTCCACTTGACCCCGCTAGACTCCATTTCAAGATTGGATGAGCCTCCTTCGAAGATCTTTGCGCCAAAGACGATCCACCCGAAGTCTACTTGAACAAGCTAGCCCTTCACTAATCTTATTAGTGAAGGCAGCACTCCACATCAAATTGCTAATCTAATGTGAGATGGTGAAGTAGGGGTTTATTTTGCTCACTAGAGTTTTCACAAGTTCAATGATTCACATCACATGTGAGGGTTTGAACTTGGAAGTGAGGTGACGAAAATTGTAGAGAGCAAGAGAGAGCAAGGGCTCATGGAAAATGGCTAAGGCATGAACTCAAACTAAGAGCAAGCATAGAATGAAAAATGAATGAGAGTTAACTCAAATGGCTCTATCTTTCCTCACTTATTCAAGCATGGAATAAATTTGAAATTCTAAATTGCAACCATGCCTGAATAGCGAGTCAAGACCAATATACAAATAATAAAACCCATGCCTTGCCTATTACACAAATATCTCCACAATTTACACCTCATTTTGTATTTTCTAAAATAGAAAATAGATGCCATGCTTCATAATATATATATATATATATATATATATATATATATATATATATATACACACATACATACATACATACATACATACATATACATATATATACATATATATATATATATATACATATATATATATACACATATATATACATATACATATACATATATACACATATATCAAATATACATATATTAATATATATTAAGAAATATAATTAGTAAGCTAATAATGTTAGTCAAGATATAATTATATCATATATAATATATATCATATTATTAAATCAACACTTGATCTAATAATCCGGTTATATCACATATAATCGACTAATATCATTAATCTGAATATCACATTATCAAACCAACACTTGATTCGATAATCCGGTTATATCACATATAACTTGATCGATATAAGATAACTGCCAGATTATAATACGGTATCACATACTCATATTTAATCAGGACCATGCACATATCAACATATGTGCCCTACTTCGTTTCGCTCGAACCAGGAAACTTCTGTGTAGGACTCTAAAGACTCGTCGATACGCCAGCAGTAGGTGATGATCACATCAATCACCTACAAGCCGTTAGCGGTACTAGCTGGACGTAACGTCTATCCGGGTATTAAGCGATATGAAGATCAACAAGCAAGCTCGTCCATACTCTCCATGAAGCCTATCAGTAACACTACCGTGCAGTCCGGTCTCTTCGTCTGATATGTCGCATATCATGTATAGGGGTGGTAAACGTCGGACCCTAGTAACGTGATAAGTCATGCCGATGTCTGGCCTATAACAGTTTGAGAAACTACTGATAACTCTTATCAGTAAATCTCAGCAGCAGCCCTGGCCAGGGACTTCCAGTTATAGCTAATTGAGCATAGCGCAACATCAACCCCCAATACCGGGAGAGACGAAACCCCTTCTATCGCTCATTACTTCCATGTGACTCGGGACTGTACGCAAAATCCACATGTTTGCACGACTCCTTTGAGCCGTAATAGGGAGGAAATCAAAGCATAGTGTGAGCCACACAAGACTCTATGACGATCTCGGGTCTACATACTAAGCTGTACCAGTGTCACCAGAGGACTTCTATCTGACGATAGGTATACTACCAACTAAGATTCCTCGGTGAGTCCTGTTCGGTGTACCCATTCTCCAATGAGCACCTGTGTACAATCTTTGATGTCACACACCAATGGTTGTGGGATCAACCATCGCCCTCTAAGGGACAAGAAACGTACACACTAGTCTACTTTGGAATATCGATGCCCTAGTCTCGATATTCCTAAGACTAGGAACTGATTAAAGTATGTACTTTTGGACCACCCTGGCTCCACTAGTATGATCTCATCATAATCCTGGTAGTCAAGTATATATCCTAAGGGCTTTATCAACATGTGAGAGCAAGTCAGTAAAGAATACCAATCAACATATTAAGATAAGGAGTAACCAGATAGCATGCTATCATGTCGAGTAAGAAAGTCCTCTATATATATGTCCACGCATCCACTATAATATACCTCACATGTATAATAATGGCCTCTAGGGCATACATATTCCTAACATATAACACAAGAATCAGTAACTAAAAACATTCTTTACATTTCATGTTCCTTGAATCTTACAATTTCATATACTTTGAATCTATCCTAACCCTATTTTTTTTCAAGGTTATGGATTCTCCAAACAATACTAGCACCAACTTAAACAACACACCACCACCTCTACCGCTTACGCCTACTGTTGCTGCTCCGATCAATGAGCAGACGGTACTGCTTGAGGCAATCCGAAGCCTCCTGGAAGGACAACAGTAGCAGACTGCTATATTACTGAACCATCCAGAAGCGGAAGCGCCCGGAGTAAAGAAATTCCGGGCATTCCACCCAAAGCAATTTTCGGGTAAAGAGAGCCCTCTGGAAGCGGACGAATAGGCTCAGAGTATTGAGGATGATCTGGCATCAGCACAAGTGCCAGAGATCGCTTAGATATGAGTTGTGAAGCTGCAACTCACTGACAACGCCCGAGTTTGGTGGAAGGCGAAAGAAAGCCGTCTTGACCAGCCGATCGAATGGAAAACCTTTCGCGACATGTTCAACGCGAAGTACTTTCCAGAGACTGCCCGATTTGACATAGAGCAGCAATTCATTCATCTACAACAGGGTTCGATGTGGACCAAATCTGTGGATTAGTATGATGCTGAGTTTACCATGCTCAGTAGGTAAGATATGTCTCAATATTCGATTTTCTTATATCACATACTACACAGCTAACACATGACCATAACAGGTTTGCGACACACCTCATTCCGACCGCTGAGATCAGGTCCAAAAGATTTCAGCAAGGGTTAGATCCGGAGATCCAAGCTGCTTTAGCTACACGGGATTTCCTAACCCATGAACTAGCTCTGAAAGATACCCGACGATATGAGGCAGTAGTGAAGAAGAAGGGCAGACCTCAATCTGCCGGAGTGAAGTGTCCTGCCACTCAGATGGCAGGAGGAGCCTCTTCAAGGCCAACTTTTGAACCCAGGAGACCGGAAGAAACAAATAACCAGCCAAGTCCAGATTTTTGCTTTTACTGCAAGAGAGATGGACACCTGTGGAAGGACTGTAGGCGCGCAAAAAGCCTATGCTTATTTTGTGGCGCATCCACTCTTGGAATTGGAACATGTCCTTATAAGCGCAACACAGTTCCGACTCACAACACTTATCCGTAGCGGCCAGCTATTCAGGCTCCTGCACCTCGTCTTGCTCTTCCAGCTCTACCTCCACGTGGACCTCCTGCACAGCCTAATCGCCAATTCCATCAGGCACTGAGAAACATGCCTCGAGGGCAGAGAAACATGCCCCAAGGATAGAGGAATGTGCTTCTAGCTAGGAGGAATGTACCCCGTCGTCAGACTTTCACATTAGCGGCCGTAGAAGCCAAGATTGTAGACCAAGATAACCCTGGTAATTTCCTTACATCTTTTACAATCTTATCAAAACTTTTGTATTTTTTCGTTCTTCCAAATATTTTTATGCACTATCAATAGTTCTATCACCAAACGTTTCTTGAATCTGTTACACTTTCTTTATAAAAATTTCGAGGACGAAATTTTTATAAGGAGGGTAGAATGTAACAACCCTAAATTTTCTGTACAGAATTTTTTCAAAAATTCAGAAACGAACACTTAAGCCTGAGCACAAGTTATAAATTTAATTTGCTTTTGAACAGCAAGAAATAGCTTGTAGCTCATTGGTAAAGCCTTACACTGCTGTGACGTAACGTCTGTGATCGAATCCCACCAGCCACATATATTTTTAATTGATTTTTCTTTTAATATTTTAGAAGCCCAAAGGTTTGCACGTGCACAACATGTAAAATGAAAAGTCATAACAAAAACATGTTAGTTGTATGTATGCCCCAGATGCTATTATTGTACATATGATGTATATTAATAATGGATGCTCAGACATATGTAGAGAGGACTTTCTTACTCGACATGATAGTATGCTATCTGGTTGCTCTTTATTTTAACATGTATACTTGTCTCTTACTGTCTTATGGTTACATATTGGTAAAGCCCTTAGGATGTGTACTTGACTACCAGGATTATAATGCAGATCATACTAGTGGGGCCATGGTAGTCCACAATTTCATCCTTTAATGTTCCTAGTCGTGGGTGTATCAAGACGGGGCATCGATATACCAGAGTAGACTAGCGTATACGCTTCTCGACCCATGAGATGGGCGATGGATGATCCCATATCCATTGGTGTTTGATATCAGAGTTGGTATACGGGTGCTCAGTGGAGAATGGGTACACTGGACGGACTCGCCGAGAACTCCTAGTTGGTATTATACCTATCGTCAGATAGCAGTTCTCTAGTGACCCTGGTACAGGTTAGTCTGTAGACCCGAGATTGTCATAGAGACTTGTGTGATTCCCACTATGCTTTAATTTCCACCTTACCACATTCAAGAGGACGTGCAAAACGGTGGTTTTTGGGTACAGTCCCGAGTCATATGGAGGCAATGAGCGATAGGAGGGGTTTCGTCTCTCTCGGTATTGGGGGTTGATGTTACGCTGTGCTCGATTGTCCATAACAGGAAAGTCCCTGGCCAGGGCTGTTTTAGAGATTTACTGGTAAGTGTTATCAGTAGTTTCTCGACCCATTATGAGCCTCATATCGGCATGACTTATCGGTTATTGGGGTCTGACGTTTACCACTCATAGACTTGATATGCGACATATCAGACGAGGAGACCGGACTGTACGGTAGTGTTACTGTCGGGCTTTTGCAGGAGTTAGAGCGGGCTTGCTTGCTGATCTTCTGATCGTTCAATACCCGGATAGCCGTTACGTCCAGCTAGTACCGCTGACGGCTTGTGGGTGCTTGATGTGATCTTCACCTATTGCCGGCGTATTGACGAGTCTTTAGAGTCCTACATAGAGGTTTCACTAACTCAGGAAGAATGAAGTAGGAGCACATATGTGATATGTACGGGACCGAGAATAATGCGAGTATGTGATACCGTATTCTATTCCCGCGGTATTTGTATCGGACGGTTATATGTGATATAGCCAGGTTATCGAATCAAGTGTTGATTCGATAAGTTGGTACATTTAATATTAGTCAGTTATATGTGATATAGCCGGATTATTAAATCAAGTGTTGATTTGTTAATTTAGTGTATAATTGTATATTTGTTATACTAATTTACATTAACTAATATTAGCTCACTTAAGCATTTATTATTCTCACATGTGCACACTTAATATATATTTGATATATATTAATTGTGTTTTATTTTGTATCATGGTTGTTGATACACACTACATGGGTGTATGAGACTTACACCATACTAATTATAATATTGGGTTTTAAATATTTATAGTAAATTCAAATTAGTGCATAATTAGTCACATGCATGAAGCTTCATGAAGCTTGTGGATGCATTGACTTAGTCTACTAGTTTTGTTTTACTTAAGATATTTATTAACCTAACCATTATAATTTAGCCATGGTTATGTCTCTACATGAGTTAGTATATGATACAAACTCACCCATGGTTCATTCTCTCACCTCATTAGTTTATTCTCATCTCTTGAGCTCATCTTCTTCTTCCTTGAGCAAAAGCTTGCTAAGGTTTTCAAAAGAGAGAAAAATAAAACTAAAGTGATCCCACTTCCTACTTAATCATCCTCTACTAGATTAGCACTTTAGTATAGGGTGTTTGCTTCACTAATCTCTCAATTAGTGAAGTAGTAGCTTGAGTTAGTGTCTCCTCGACGTAGATTATTTTCGGCCTCGAAAACTTCAAGCAAGATTGTTCTTTTCACCTTGAGAAGCCATGCAAGAGTCCGGGAGTTGGATCACAGCGAAGGAACTTCAACTCGGAGCTTTAGAAGCGAAGGACCGGTCTACAAAGGTTGTATTTCGCAAAAACTTAGATGTAAATTAGTTTACTTTGTGTTTCGTATCATTCTCTAGTTATCGATTCTAGTTTAGGGTTCTTTAAAATGGAAATTTTTTGAAAATAGCATGGACGATGCCTCCCGAAACCTTACTGTCATTCATTGGACCCCTATAAAACAAACATGTGCAAAATACTATTCATACAGACCCTGACACATGGCGGAGATCTAAGCCCATTCCACCGGACTTGGACCTGTTAGTTATGTATATGCCCTAGAGGCCATTGTTATACATATGATGTATATTATAATGGATGCTTGGATATATATAGAGATGACTTTCTTGCTCGTCATGATAGTATGCTATTTGGTTTCACTTTATCTTAACATGTTGACTTGTATTGGTTTACTGTTTTACTCTCACATGTTGATAAAGCCCTTAGGATCTGTACTCGACTACTGGGACTATGATGAGATCATACTAGTGGGGCCGCGGTAGTCGATGAGTACATCCTATAACTGTTCCTAGTCGAGGGTATATCGAGACAGGGCATCGATACACTAGAGTAGACTAGCGTATACGCATCTTGACCCATATGATGGGCGATGGATGATCCCATATCCATCGGTGTTTTGACATCAGAGATGGTGTACGGGTGCTCAGTGGAGACTGGGTACACTGGACGGACTCGCCGAGAACTCCCAGATGGTGATATACCACACGTCAGAGGGCAGTTCTCCGGTGACACTGGTACAGGGTAGTCTGTAGACCCGAGATCGTCAAAGAGTCTTGTGTGATTCCGACCGTGCTTTGATTTCCACCTTACCATGTCCAAGAGGGCGTGCAAAACGGTGGCTTTTGGGTACAGTCCCGAGTCACATGGAGGCAATGAGCGATAGGAGGGGATTCGTCTCTCCCGGTATAGGGAGTTGATGTTGTGCTGTGTTCGATTGGCTATAACTGGAAGTCCCTGGCCAGGGCTGATATAGAGATTTACTGGTAAGTGTTACTAGTAGTTTCTCGACCCGTTATGAGCCACACATCGACACGACTTATCGGTTACTGGGGTCTGACGTATACCACCCCTAGACTTGATATGCGACATATCAGACGAACAGACCGGACTGTACGGGAGTGTTACTCGTTGGATTCACAGGAGAACGCACAGGCTAGCTTGTTGATCTTCTGATCGCTCAATACCTGGGTGGCTGTTACGTTTAGCTGACCGCTTGCAGCTTGTGGGTGTTTGATATGATCATCACCTGCTACCGGCGTATTGACGATTCTTTAGAGTCCTACACAGAGGTTTCTTGGGTCAGGCGAAACGGAGTAGTGGCACATATGTGATATGTGCAGGAATGAGAATAATGCGATATGGGATACCGTATTATATTCTCGCGATATTTAGAAATGAACCGGGACATCGGATCAAGTGTTGATTCGATGAATCGGTACATGATATATTAGTCGGTAATATTCGATATAGCCGGATCGTCAGATCAAGTGTTGATTCGATGATTTAATGTATAATAATATATATGATATATTGTATTACATTATCTAATATTGGCTCGCTTTATTATTTCATTTTCTCAGTGGATGATACATTGATATATATGCGATATATGTTAATTGTATTATTTTCCTTTGTTGCAAATATATAATATATATGTGATATATATTATTGTGACATGATATGATTAATTGTTAAACATGTTTAAGGATGATTAATTGAGGTTAGGGTTTGTTTTGGGTTAGATGTTTCATGCATCTTTTAGAAGTTTTTGCTTTTGTCATTCTTAAGATATTTTGGATGACACATTCTTTAACTCAACCAAACCCTAACTCTAGTTTATTCTCTACTAAATCCTAGCCACTCATCCTTGACCATGGTTAACAAATCAATCATATAGTCTTCTTTCTATTCATCACAAAAGGTTTAATCTTATTATTGTTTTTCCATTATCATCTTCTTCTCTCTTGAAAAGCTTGCTAGAAAATCCTTAAGTGATGAATAAATATGAGAAAATGATATAAAAAGAAAGCAAAATTACTACTCTCTCATACTCATCTCATCTAGCCCATGAGATTAGTGTGTTCATCTCTTTAGAGTGAGAAAGCTTGAGTCTTTGCAACTTCAAGGTAGATCATCGGAGATTTGGAATACTTCGAGCTAGCATGGATCGTTCGAGTCGTGGAGCCTCTCATGAGTCCGGGAGATCGTGGATCGCGGCAAAGGGACTTCTACTCGGAGCTTGTGAAGCGAAGGAGCGGACTACAAATGTTGTAATCCCTCACACTTAGATAAAAGTTATCATCTTGCATGTTAAACCCTAATAATCTAGCAAAGAGCCCGGCTTTGAGTTGTTCGGCACGTCTAAATTTTTATCCGGGCATGTTTGATGCCTTATGAACCGTCACAAGAGTGCCTAGGAACCCTACAGTGGTATCAGAGCCTAGCTAGAGCATTAGGCGATGTGTTTGCGAAGTTAAAACTCCGATCGAACCCGAACCGACGAAATTTTACCCCTCTTTGGAAATTTTTCAAAATATGGGATTTTTCTGAATTAAAAATACCTAAAAAAATCAGCAGGGAATTCTAAGAGTTACCATGAAACACGGGCCCACAATTCCACAGAACCGCGGCAGAAGCGCGGCGGAAACCTGGTTTCCGTGGCGGTTCCGCGGCGGAACTGTGGAGTTGGGACACATGGCTTCATGGTAATATTTGTGGGTGCTTGTTGATGCTTCTGGGTATTTTTAAACTGTTTCAAGTGTTGATAATTCTGGGGTTTGTTTTGTAACAGTAGATTCGATCGGAATATTTAAATTCGTATTTCTTTCCGGATATTTAGAAACTGTTAAACTAGTTGAACGGATATCATTAACCCACTTTTTCCCGGCACGCAAACTTTCAAGTGTTGAATTTTTACTGGGTTTAAATCTTTCGGAAAATTGTACAAGTTAAGCGGTGGACCTTCTAGAAGACAACAAACCTTAACTCGATTATGTGACCGTCTTGAACTGCCTTTTGAACCTTCGGGTTTGGGGCAGTACGGCGTGCCACATGTGAGGCGTTGGCTTGACCCTTCTACGGCTGGATCACTGGTACTTTGACATATTCTGGGATTATTTGAACTCCGCTCAAGAGTTGAGCACTTTGGGAAATCTTGGGTATTTGATTATCTGTTCGGAAAGTTTAATACTGTCTATTTATCTGGAATGTGATACAATATGTGGAATTCATAGAGTTAGGCATGAAATGCGGAGTATGTGATATTTCGGATTTACGATGTCTAAAGTGATTGTGGATTCCAAATATTGTAGTTTTACACTTTCTTTTCTGTGACCGTAAGTGTAATATGTGATATCGCCGGTTTCGTTGCTATATGTCAACGACAATTGGGATGCGCATATTTACTTACATTGATGATATGTGATATTATGTGTTGCTGTGATATGTTATATTGGATCGTCGCATTCCGAATAGCCGGGGGTTTTATGTGAGATGAGGGTTTTTATTTTCATTCATGTAAAATTCATTTGTAATGTAATATTCTTTTAATTGGGGCACTTCCAGGTTGCGGTTGCTGTCACCAGTGTATATTATTTACTTTTCCGCATTAGGTAGACCCAAGGAGGGGAGCACAAGTAACCGGGTTCTAGGGTCCAGTGGGAGGCCATCTCGAGGAGTCGAGACCAGGTCTCCTAACCCTAGAATTGGCAGTGTTACTTGCTGCTCTCGTAGGGGTCTTGGGATGTGGGTTTGGCTATTCGTCGCGACCGTGGAATCCGTGTTTTATACAGGCTCGTATTGAAAACACGGACGTCCTAGTATATCCAATATTTCATATATGTTCTTCTGCTGCAATGTTCTGTGATGAGATCATATTACTGCCTGAGACGAATGCTTATATTATATATATATATGCTGATATATAAATATTACTGCTTTCGTTTCTTCTGTGATGCTTAGGAAGCATAAGCTGATGGGATTTTTATTAATGTGATTAATAAAAGAAAAGAAACCTAAAGATGTTGTAGAATCAAAACTTTATAAAAAGGGTAGCTACAGTTTTGCTTTGCACAGCGGTATATATGATATATCCTGCACCTTATTCGATGAGGAAAGGACCGAGATCCCTTCACCGGGAGTGACTCCTTTAGCAAAACTGGCAGATGCTACAAAACTCGGTTTGTCTTTTGATTGCTTTTAGTGTTTTGCTTTGCACAGAGGTATATATGATATATCCTGCACCTTATTCGATGAGGAAAGGGCCGACGATCCCTTCACCGGGAGTGACCCCTTTAGCGAAACTAAGAAAAGCCTCAAAAACACTCCTTTTCAAAACTTCACTCGATTCTACGACGATATCAAGTTCATTACGCTCAGGGTTTTCTGAAAAACCTGCGTAGCCCTCCGTCATTTCAGATAGAGACTAGTTAATATTCGTGCTGCGTTTGTTGACCTTAGCCAAGGCGTGGTGTACGGTAGCTAATTAGTATTTATCTGCTAAAACATGAGATGTGATTGAGTTAGGGTAGTCGTACGACTTTGTTGACCTTAGCCAAGGGTCGTACGGGTGGGTTTAATTCAATCAAGAAATGACGAGTTAAACTTGAATAGCTCTTATGATTTGTTGACCTTAGCCAAGGTCATAAGTTGCTAGGGGTAAAAGCATTATCGGGAATTTCAAGTGTTGAAATTTGCAATGAGATTGCATACCTCCTATAAGATAGTTGGATCCCGATACCCACTGCGAGTAAGAGTTACTCCTGGGAGAGTTTTACACAGGACAATTAGCCGATCAAGTAGGTGTCTAGAAAATGTTAACAGGGTTACGCCTCTGGGAAAACGAGATTTACTTTAATTAGGTCCGTACGATAGCACGGGGAACCTCCCTCAAAGTACCGACACTGATCTGGCTGAAAGATTGACGAAATTGTAAGGTGTAATTAATCCCGGCTAATCTTACCTTTTAGGGTTTTAAGGTAGATTTGATAAAAACAGTGGGAGACATCCTGATTAGATAAGATAATAACCAATCTAATCTTGCAAGAGCATACGCTAAAGTGTTTTCTTCTCTCTCTCTCCAGGTAGCGACCATGTCATGCCATAATCAAGATAATAAAATGGATGTATTGACTGAACCCGATTATTATACTGAGCTAGGGAACGTTAGACCCGTTCTTTCTTATAAGAGTTATAAGACTGAACAGGAAACAGGAGAATATCTGGATTCTCACTCCGCCTAAAAGA
Organism: Agapanthus africanus; assembly: GCA_030015575.1. Classification (NCBI taxonomy): domain Eukaryota; kingdom Viridiplantae; phylum Streptophyta; class Magnoliopsida; order Asparagales; family Amaryllidaceae; genus Agapanthus; species Agapanthus africanus. Next base: position 520,376,783 of record CM057343.1, read on the forward strand.
ACATATATGTTGATGCATCTTCTTCGGGTGTGTTAGTTATTGAGAACTGTTTCTCAGTTCACCCTACGTCCTGGGTATTAGATACCGGATCAGGATCCCACATATGTAAACAGTTACATGGGCTACGTAAAGGTAGAGAACTGGGAAAAGGTGATCATTCCGTTCAAGTAGGGAACGGTGCAAGTATTGTAGCCAAAGCAGTTGGCGAATATCACCTAGTATTGCCGAGTCGTAATACACTGATTCTAAATGAGTGCTATTATATACCGAACATGATGTGCAACATTATATCAGTTTCTTTATTGAGTAAAGAGGGATATAATTTTGTAGTACAGGATAATGTTATGAACATATTCCTAGATCAAAAGTTGATTGCATCAGGCTCGTTACATAATGTCATATTCATTCTAAATCAGAATACAGTCCTGAATATACAAAATACACACAAGAGGAAAAGTTCAGATATGAACGAATCCTACTTGTGGCATTGTAGACTTGGTCATATCAATACGACACGACTGGCTAAGTTACATAAGGATGGTTATTTGAATCCGTTCGAATTATCATCTTATGATACTTGCCATTCATGTCTCAAAGGAAAAATGACCAAAGCTCCATTTAGTGGACACGGAGAAAGAGTTACCGAACTCTTAGGACTGGTACATAGTGATGTATGCGGTCCCATGTCTACGCATGCCAGGAACGGTTCTTCCTACTTCATTACATTCACTGACGATCTCTCAAGATTCGGATATGTGTTCCTGATGAAACACAAGTCTGAAGCTTTTGAGAAATTCAGAAAATATAAGCACGAAGTAGAGAATCAAACGGGCAAAAGTATTAAGATTCTTCGATCTGATCGAGGAGGTGAATACTTAAGCAGTGAGTTCCTAGATTATCTAAAAGAGAATGGGATTCTCTCTCAGCTTACTCCTCCTTATACACCACAGCACAACGGTGTATCGGAGCGGAGGAATCGCACCCTATTAGATATGGTGCGCTCTATGATGAGCACTGCTGAGTTACCTATCTCCTTTTGGGGTTATGCACTGGAAACAGCCACATATCTATTGAATAGAGTTCCAACTAAATCGGTGCCTACCACTCCATATGAGATATGGAATGGGAAGAGACCATCTCTTAAAAGAGTTAAGATATGGGGTTGTCCAGCCTATGTTAAAAAGCAAAATCCGGACAAACTCGAGGCACGATTAGTTCTTTGTAAGTTTGTAGGATATCCAAGCAATTCGTATGGATATCTATTTTACCACAGTGAACAACAAAAGGTGTTTGTTGCTCAACATGCCACCTTTTTAGAAAAGGAATTTCTTGAAAAAGAAATTAGTGGTTCTGAGGTAGAACTGGAAGAAGTTCCAGCAGAACAAACTACAACAGATGATTTAATGGAACCGGAGGATTCAATAGTACCCGACGAACTCCAGCCTCTCCGCCGATCTAGTAGGGTTTCTCGTCCACCTGAGAGATACTACGGTTTTCTCATTGATGGTGGAAGCGAAGATTGCATCATGGGTGATGATGACCCTACTAGTTTCGAGCAGGCCATCACGAGTGGTGACTCTGTGAAATGGCTGGATGCAATGCGATCTGAGATGGAATCCATGTACACCAATAAAGTATGGATTTTGGAAAATGCTCCTGAAGGGGTAAAACCCATTGGGAGCAAGTGGATTTTTAAAAGGAAATTTGGTGTAGATGGAAAAGTTGAGACTTTCAAAGCTAGACTTGTAGCAAAGGGTTTTCGTCAACGACCAGGTGTGGATTATGACGAAACCTTTTCTCCAGTGGCTATGCTTAAGTCCATCCGGATCTTACTTTCCATTACTGCATACCATGACTACGAAATCTGGCAAATGGATGTTAAGACCGCCTTTCTAAACGGTGATTTAGAAGAGTGCGTGTACATGACTCAGCCAGAGGGCTTCGTAGATAGTGGGAGCAGCGGAAAGGTGTGCAAGCTGCTTAAATCCATTTATGGGTTAAAGCAAGCATCGCGGAGTTGGAACATCTGTTTTGATGTTGTAGTCAAAGAGTTTGACTTCATCAAAAATGTAGATGAACCTTGTATCTATAAGAAGGTAGCAGAGGGTAAGGTTGTCTTCCTCGTATTGTACGTGGATGACATACTCTTGTTAGGAAATGATATTCCTATGCTGCAATCAGTCAAGCTCTTCTTATCACAGAGATTCTCAATGAAAGATCTAGGTGATGCCTCCTGCATATTGGGAATCATGATCTATAGAGATAGATCTAAACGGATACTGGGATTGTCCCAATCCAGGTACATTGACACCATACTAAAGAGGTTTAGTATGGAAGAATCCAAGCGTGGGAACCAACCCACGATCTCTGGACTCACTCTCTCCAAAGAGATGTCTCCTAAGACTGATTTGGAGAGAGCTCGCATGCAAGGGATACCCTATGCTTCGGCAGTAGGCTCTATCATGTATGCGATGCTATGTACCAGACCCGATGTAGCATACTCACTAAGTGTAGTGAGTCGGTATCAAGCAGATCCTGGAGAAAGTCATTGGACAGCAGTGAAGAACATTCTCAAGTACTTACGAAGGACTAAGGAGATGTTCTTGGTGTATGGTAACGGAGAACTCCAGGTGGAGTCCTTTACCGATTCCAGCTTCCAAAGTGATAAGGACGACTCTAAGTCGCATTCGGGTTTTGTCTTTACCCTCAATGGAGGGGCGGTATGTTGGAAGAGTTCCAAACAGGATACCGTTGCAGACTCAACGATGGAGGCTGAATACATCGCTGCCAACGATGCTGCTAAAGAGGCTGTCTGGATCAAGAAGTTCATTAGTAAACTTGGTGTGGTTTCATCCATTGAGCATCCAATACCTCTGTATTGCGATAACAATGGAGCTGTGGCGTTAGCCAAGGAACCCAGGTCCCATCAAAAGTCCAGACATATTCTGAGGCGGTATCACCTGATCAGGGAGATAGTTGATCGCCGGGAGATCGAGGTCAGGAGAGTAGATACGAAGGACAACACTGCGGATCCATTCACGAAGGCTATTCTCCAGATACAGTTTGAGAGATTATTCGGGATGCTAGGTATGAGATACTACAGCAGCTGGCCTTAGTGCAAGTGGGAGATTGTCAGTTATGTATATGCCCTAGAGGCCATTGTTGTACATATGATGTATATTATAATGGATACTTGGATATATATAGAGATGACTTTCTTGCTCGTCATGATAGTATGCTATTTGGTTTCACTTTATCTTAACATGTTGACTTGTATTGGTTTACTGTTTTACTCTCACATGTTGATAAAGCCCTTAGGATTTGTACTCGACTACTGGGACTATGATGAGATCATACTAGTGGGGCCGCGGTAGTCGATGAGTACATCCTATAACTGTTCCTAGTCAAGGGTATATCGAGATAGGGCATCGATACACCAGAGTAGACTAGCGTATACACATCTTGACCCATATGATGGGCGATGGATGATCCCATATCCATCGGTGTTTTGACATCAGAGATGGTGTACGGGTGCTCAGTGGAGACTGGGTACACTGGACGGACTCGTCGAGAACTCCCAGATGGTGATATACCACACGTCAGATGGCAGTTCTCCGGTGACACTGGTACAGGGTAGTCTGTAGACCCGAGATCGTCAAAGAGTCTTGTGTGATTCCCACTGTGCTTTGATTTCCACCTTACCACGTCCAAGAGGGCGTGCAAAACGGTGGCTTTTGGGTACAGTCCCAAATCACATGGAGGCAATGAGCGATAGGAGGGGATTCGTCTCTCCTGGTATAGGGAGTTGATGTTGTGCTGTGTTCGATTGGCTATAACTGGAAGTCCCTGGCCAGGGCTGATATAGAGATTTACTGGTAAGTGTTACTAGTAGTTTCTCGACCCGTTATGAGCCACACATCGACACGACTTATCGGTTACTGGGGTCTGACGTATACCACCCCTAGACTTGATATGCGACATATCAAACGAACAGACCGGACTGTACGGGAGTGTTACTGGTTGGATTCACAGGAGAACGCACAGGCTAGCTTGTTGATCTTCTGATCGCTCAATACCTGGGTGGCTGTTACGTTTAGCTGACCGCTTACAGCTTGTGGGTGTTTGATATGATCATCACCTGCTACCGGCGTATTGACGATTCTTTAGAGTCCTACACAGAGGTTTCTTGGCTCAGGCGAAACGGAGTAGTGGCACATATGTGATATGCGCAGGAACGAGAATAATGCGATATGGGATACCATATTATATTCTCGCGATATTTAGAAATGAACCGGGACATCGGATCAAGTGTTGATTCAATGAATCGGTACATGATATATTAGTCGGTAATATTCGATATAGCCGGATCGTCGGATCAAGTGTTGATTCGATGATTTAATGTATAATAATATATATGATATATTGTATTACATTATCTAATATTGGCTCGCTTTATTATTTCATTTTCTCAGTGGATGATACATTGATATATATGCGATATATGTTAATTGTATTATTTTCCTTTGTTGCAAATATATAATATATATGTGATATATATTATTGTGACATGATATGATTAATTGTTAAACATGTTTAAGGATGATTAATTGAGGTTAGGGTTTGTTTTGGGTTAGATGTTTCATGCATCTTTTAGAAGTTTTTGCTTTTGTCATTCTTAAGATATTTTGGATGACACATTCTTTAACTCAACCAAACCCTAACTCTAGTTTATTCTCTACTAAATCCTAGCCACTCATCCTTGACCATGGTTAACAAATCAATCATATAGTCTTCTTTCTATTCATCACAAAAGGTTTAATCTTATTATTGTTTTTCCATTATCATCTTCTTCTCTCTTGAAAAGCTTGCTGGAAAATCCTTAAGTGATGAATAAATATGAGAAAATGATATAAAAAGAAAACAAAATTACTACTCTCTCATACTCATCTCATCTAGCCCATGAGATTAGTGTGTTCATCTCTTTAGAGTGAGAAAGCTTGAGTCTTTGCAACTTCAAGGTAGATCATCGGAGATTTGGAATACGTCGAGCTAGCATGGATCGTTCGAGTCGTGGAGCCTCTCATGAGTCCAGGAGATCGTGGATCGCGGCAAAGGGACTTCTACTCGGAGCTTGTGAAGCGAAGGAGCGGACTACAAAGGTTGTAATCCCTCACATTTAGATAAAAGTTATCATCTTGCATGTTAAACCCTAATAATCTAGCAAAGATCCCGGCTTTGAGTTGTTCGGCAGGTCTAAATTTTTATCCGGGCATGTTTGATGCCTTATGAACCGTCACAAGAGTGCCTAGGAACCCTACAGGACCGACGAGAGGCTTGATGAGACCGGCACCGCCGGCCCTCCCCTCCTCATTCAGAATCCCATTACAAAAACACTCTAAAATTTCCAAGTCCAAAGTTATGCAAGTGGAGTTAGCAAAGGTCGAAGTTCCGGCGACATTTTAAGAAGAATTCGGCGACGAAATGACCTCCCGGCGATTCCAAAGTCTTTCCCTACCTCTTCTCTTTCATTCAAATCTGTAAGTCCTATCTCCCCTCCTCTTTTGCTATTCTAAAACTTTTACTTTTCAAAACTCGTCGGAAGCGGAGTTATTCCGGCTTTCGATTCTCTTTTTTTTAAAAAAAATCTAATTTTTTCTTAATAACAAACCTACAAATTTTAATAGATTGTTTAGTAATCATTAAAAGATACATTAGAATAAGTTTCATCTCAAAAGAATCTATTATGCAACTTTTATCGCATTTTTACGGTTAAATACCATAAACTTTACTTTCAACACAATTCAACATATTCTCTTGTATTATCTTTAGAAAACTCATGAGGTAATGACCTATCTCATCACAACACATTTTTGATATAGTACGATAACTCTTGGGATATTAGTTTATGGGAAAATACTAGTTTATGATTAAATACTTTAAACATTCAAAAACCGTTTTCCTTAAAAGTGTATTACTTAATTCCTTGCTAATACGCCTCTACAACCTGTTTTGGGGAAACCCGATCGGGATGGTGCAGGTTATCACACATCCTCGGGCCCAGTAGAGCGAGATGCAGACCTACGCAAGGAGCATTCGATCTCGATGGATTTTTTAATGCAATTTTTAAGAAAAATATGATTTTTATTTAATAAATAAATTCTATTTTTTATAAATATCAGATATATATAAATATTATCAAAATATCTAATTTAAATATATTATATATATATTCCATGTTTTCTAAATCAAAGGAATCACAAATTTCATGAAACTACCGTTATAATCCATAATCCAATACAATTCCAAAATTACACTAAAATATCATATATAATGAAATCTAGGTTATATCCACTTGAATATTTCACTTTATAAAAATTACAATTATGAAAACCCTAAAGACGATAATTAAATATTTGAGGTGTATTTTGAAAATATATCAAAACTATTTTTCATAAACCCCCTCAAGTTATATTAAATTACAATAAGGACCCTAGTAAACATAGGTTTAAGCGGGACCGGTTCTCTTGAGCCTCAGGGAGTCGGAGAATATGGGTGCTTGCCTATCTAAGGTAGACAACCTAACAACGGTGTTATCAACACGGTAATTGTCTTGGAAAAAGACACAAATCCTGCCGTCCATGTGCAGCAGTTGCCGATAACTCCAAAACAATTAGGACTTAAATTCTGTTTAAAAGTCTGACTCTGTTCGAGTCATGGTCAAATTTGAATACAATATGACTTGAATTCTTTTCAAGTATAACTGCAATACAACATGAATCCATGAATACCAGAATACAATCCATATCAACATGACTCGACCGAACCGATCCATGGATATATTCTGATTACATGACTATCCATTTATATCCATTCCGTTTACCTGATATCATGGTTTCGGAAAGTCGTATACAACCATTCATTACATTACATCAATACAAAAGACATTACGGGGTTTATAAAGGGGTTGACTGGTACGAAACATGTTAAAGGTGGCACGATATGGTTATTAAAAAACATATCTATACATCCATGTCGTTGTTCCGTGGTTTTATCGACGGAGCCTTGTACTACGGGTTACCAAAGTCCATGGTGTAAGTTGGACTCCTCTCGTATACACTGGCATATTCTGTACCAAGCTACAAACAACTGCGTTAACATAACAATCAAACATTATAACAATTATATTCTCCCACCTGTCTATTCTATTTTTTTCTCTCTTTGGGACTTACCGAGCGATTGTTCGCTGGCGACATTCCTTCTCTCTTCTTTCTTTGGAAGGTTGTCAGGAGGGCCCGACTCTGAGGAGTTCTAGACTAGCCAGGAGCACTTGGAGCAGACCATTGAGCAGCACGGCATTAGACTTTACTTGTACATACTTTTCATTTCAGTTATGCCATTGTTTAGGCATTGCATTTCAGACTTGTATTTACTTTCCAGTAATGTATTGTAAAAAAATGTTGAATAAATAAAAGTTGTTGTTCTTTTACATCTCTTCTTATGTACTTTATCATATTGCTTAGATACGCTTAGCGTGTTTACTTCTGAGTAAATACTTAGCGTGACCCGTCGCGTCTCCTTACCATACACCGGGAAGCGGGGAGTGACATTGTCTCCTTGTACATATGAAACTTGGGGATCGTATATCCCAGCGGGTACTTGATTTGGTCATACCAGCCCGTATACGGTCGTCCAGTTTTGACTATTTGGCCAGCCACTTTATTTTCTTGATGAGCTATATAGTCATCCAGAGTAGCCTTGGAGATTGTTTCCTCTTGATAAAGCCGGAAGAGGGGTTGATGTTTCTCCTCTGTCATCCTCGATGATTATCGGAGGATCTTTGGCTGAAGGTTCTGGCTGGAACATTATTCCAACCATGTCCTAGAACAGAAGCGCTATCTGCTTTATGTTAGCAGCTTGTTCCGCGGCCTTTTTATCCTTCCTCTCAAGCACCCTTCGCAGGAACTCTGTATCGGTCTCATGCTTTTGACGCTATTCAGATGCCGATTCCGGGCTTTCTTTCTGCCCGGTAAGTGCTTACATTTTGATCAGCATTTCCTGGAGCTTTTATTGTTGCTCCTGAGTTTTTGTCAACGATCGAGTCTGCGGCCGATGACCCACGGAAGTACGGCTTTCCTCTTTCCCGAAAGCCATATAAACCGTGTGTATGATCATGCCTCCAGACATGGGGCGTTTGGGTCCATCGCCTTTGGAATTTGCCACCGGCGGTGGGAGATTCTTCAGCTTCACCCTTTTGTGGGAGGTTGAAGTTGAAGGAGCCGTTGTAACAGGCATCTGTGTAGAAGACGTCCCTCGCTGTATAACGGAGGGATAGCCTTTCTCCTGCCGAACCTTCTTTTTCTTCAGTCGGCGAGAGTAGTATTTGACAATTACAGAATCTTAGACTTTCCGCCAGACCCTATGAATTTGGGATGAGAGCCGTTGAGGGGGCTGCTCCGGCTTTTCTTGCGTCATGTTTTCAGCATGTGGGGGAGATTTCCTCCGCACCGCTGTTGAAGAGTTCTTTCGCACCCTCCTAAGTAGATTAAAACTGTTCCCGGTTAGAACAGTAGCGTCAACTTCCACCCTTAGAGTTGGTGGGGTATGTCCAGAGGGGGAGTTGCCCCCAGCCTTTCTCACTCGACGCCAGTGGCGATGTTGAGCGTGTCCTGCAGACGGGACCACCTCAGTTGTGGAAGTGGCTCCGTCATGCCCCCGGCTTTGATGAGGGGCTACTGTTGGTGCCAGCCTGTCGAAGACTGACGTTCTTTGAGAGGGAATGACCTATCTTCCGAAGGCCAATTTTCTGGTACGGGAAGCACTTTTGACGACATCACCCACAATAAGAGTTGAAATGGCCAATCTGTCAAAGACCGATCTTTTGGTAGGCGAAGCACCTTTGACGACTTCACCCGCATAAGGAGTTGGGAGGACTATCCGTTTTGGAATAGCCCCTTCAGGTATCGCGAGCCCCTTTACGGGCCCACTTGAGCTTCGGCTCAGCCTGTTGAAGACTTAGATGGCGGTCTTGGACGACCCTTTGAGAGGGGCCATGGTGGTTGCAAGCCGATCGAAGACCGACTTCTTAGGAGCTTCCTGTGGTGGCACTGGGGTGCTGAAGCTTGCTGGTGAGAGTATGGTCCTGAAGAACAATCCAGTGGTGGCTTGAGTCACCTGCCCCACCAGAATTGAAAAGAAGGAGGCCGCATTGGGCCCGTAAGTCACTCTTCCAGTTGGGGCAGAGCGGGAGTTGCTGTTGCAGTTTGTGTAGCTGGAAGCCATTGACCTTTTTCTTAGAAAGTAGCAAGACACCAAATCTTAGTATTTCAAATCCAAGAGCAACCATAGCAAACCGCGATTTTGTTCGTGAAACACGACACATGAAGCGTGGAGTGGAAAGAGGAAAAGGTCCCACCGTGTGTGCCGGAATCTGTTCACTGCCGAAAACGGAGACGAACTGGGATGGATTGTCTTGCCTGAATTCTGGGGGTAGATGCTATTTGGTTTTATCTGTCCACCTCTCCGAAGATACCAAGTTGATTTATGGTACCGTATATCGGAGGTTTGGACGGATGCGGTCGTTGTAGCAGATTTCGTCAAATTCCCCCTCATTTGCGAGGGGTTTTTCATTGTGGGGACGCTCTTCCCTGCAGGCGCAAGCCCCTACAGTTAATTACATTATCGCATCGCGATAACCACTTTCTCCTGCTCCGGAAGTTCACTTCGTGTCGTATGTGTTTTTGTTTGTCTGGGTTGCTCGTGGATTGCATACGAAGACTAATTTATGTCGTCGCTCATAGGGCGTGGATTAGTCCAAATTCGTATATTTTAGATTTGGGTTATTTATTTAAGGATCGTTAATCTGGTTTGAAATTATGATCGAATTAAATGTATGTGAGCATTTGGGGCTCGATTTGTTGTTGTTAAGGATACATTAGTCTAATTTGATATTAAGATCCACTTAACAAATTTTATGATCATTTTTATTTCAGATCCAACAAAAGTGCATTTAGGCTCTATTGTTTTAGTTTAAAGAAATTTCGGTCCCTTGTCACAATTTTGGACGCGAATATTAGTTTAGGGACGTTTCGGTCTGTTATTGGCATTTTGGAGGCAAATATTAGTTTAAGGACATTTTGGTCCATTGTTCAACTTGCACGCACGCATATTTGTTACGTGACGAAGTGAACAATGGTGATATGGAATGTGCCCAATTTAGGATGTGATCCGATTTGAGGTGTGCACTTCAATTTGGAAATGCATTAATGTGGGATGAAAGGAGTTGTTGGTCGCTGGGACTCGCCACCTCTCTTAAGACGTTGAAGAATTACAACGACATATATCAGAGGTGTGAAGAGATGTACCCTTGAACCGAATCTCGTATTTAAGGGAGAAAGGTTATGGGGGCCTTAAGAATTTTTGTTAAGGATACATTATTCCAATTTGAGACTAAGATCCACTTAAAAACATTTTAAGATCTTTCTTACTTAAGACCCAGCAACAGAGCATTTGGAATCGGTTGCAAGACTTTAGCAACTTAGCCAATTTGTACTTTAGTCTGCTTAGTTTCCCCTCATTTTTGAAAAAGTGTTGAGCACTGGTTTGGGCTCTATTTAATTAGCCCCCTTTTTTTATGCAAAAGTGCCGAGCACTTATATGAGTTCTAACGCCTACATATGATCATGTGGAACTATCAGTCATGGGGGTTGCCCAATAAGTGTTGAACACTTTACTCCTTTTGTCTTTATATGGAGTGTTAGGCACTCATTATGGCATCCACGTTGGGGACACGAGAGGTGCTGGGTGCTGCCCAATGAGTGCTAAGCACTCTCTTCTTCCGTAGCACCCATGTGAGGAGCACGTGAGGCACTAGGCGCTGCCCAATGAGTGCTAAGCACTCTCTTCTTCTGTGGCGCCCACGTGAGGGACACGTGAGGCGATGGGCGCTGCCGTGTGAGTGCTAAGCACTCTCTTCTTCTGTGGCGCCCACGTGAGGGATACATAAGGCGCTGAGAGCTGCCCAGTGAGTGCTAAGCACTCTCTTCTTCTATGGCGTCCACGTGAGGGACACATGAGGCACTGGGCGCTGCTCAATGAGTGCCAATCACTCTCTTCTTCTGTGGCGCCCACGTGAGGGACACGTGAGGCGCTGGGCGCTGCCCAATGAATGCTAAGCACTATTTTCTTCTGTGGCACCCACATGAGGTGCTGGGCGTTGCCCAATGAGTTCTAAGCACTCTTTTCTTCTGTGGCGCCTATTGAAGATCAAGCTTTCATTTTTTTAAGAACCAAGTTCTTTTATGAGAACCAGGTTTCTCTTATATGCTTCGTTTCAAGGAATTCAATTCCTAGTCCTTTTCTGAATTTTCGATTCTCAAGAACAAATTCTTCCCTATGAGAATTAAATTCTCAACTTATGCGAGACTTTTCTTATGGATCTCAGATCCAGAGAAAAAACTAAGTTCTTTTTTTAAAAGGGTTAAACCCTTAGATATGTAAACGAGATGTTTTGATTTCTGCTCTTTTTATTTACCTAGAGTTTTTGAGGAGGGAGATCTTCTTCTCTGTTTCCATTTGAAGCTTTCTGATTTAATTTTTAGAAGCTTATGGGGTGGGTTCCTCTATATCAGACTTGAGGTCTTGGGTCTTTTATATAGTAGAGACAATTAACTCTGAAGAAATCTCTCATTAAGAGATCCCAATTGATTTGGGGATTTTTACCCACTTTTGGATCTTTGATCCAAGGGTTTCTGTTATACAGAACATATTTTTTTGTTTCTAACAAAATTGGGGAAATATTTTCCCTTACACAGAATTTATTCTGTAAAACCGTGATTTTTTAATCACCGTTGGATTTTTAATCCACCGGTTCTCTGTTTTACAGAGGGCAATCTTTGTTATTTAGAAAGATTAAGGGAATATATCCCAAAATAGAATTTTATTCTATAATCCAATTTAGGGGATGTTTTCTCCTGATAGAATTTAATTCTGTATTTTTGATAATTTATCATCTCCATTGGATTTTTGATCCAACGGCTCTGTTTAACAGAGAGTAGAATTTAATTCTACTTGGCGCCGGCACTCACGTGTTGTGCACGTGGGCGCTAATTAAGATTTTAATTCTTATAATAGGTATTTATGTGCTTTGCACATTGGCACCCGCATAAGGAGCACGTGAGGCACCACCATAGGATTCGTTCCTATCAGATTGGTCTTGGTGCTGGCGCCCTCGTGGGAAGCACGTGATGCGCTGCCTTTTATTTAATAGAGCTTTGCTCTTTTATTGGGGAAACAAATGGGATATATATCGTTGAGTTATGATGAGAATTATATTAATTGATTTCAAAGACTTGTAGAATGGATAATTTAGAAGCACAGATTTTAGGATACACATCACATACATACAGCTCACTATTTTATACCTGTGTTATTTATTTACATGCATGTTTAATCGTAGCATAATATCATGGTTATTACTTTTATTGTGGCAGATGGACATGTGTTTGCTAGATTTTATTTTCCTGTTCTTGATATTCAATTGATAGCCGTAATGTGACTGTGGAGGAATGATTCCTAGTCATAGGTAGTATGGTTGGCTCTGTCATATGCCGTGTTTATGTATTTTGGGAAGCGGGGCATGAAAGGGTTTGTTTGGTATCAGAGCCATATGATTTAGATTTAGTCGGGTCTGGTTCTTTTGTAGTTGAGTATTGAACCCAATACACTAACCAGGAAACCCGTAATTAGGAACATATCCTGCCACATTACTATCTTGCCAGTCTTGAATATATAGCTATCTTGTTTCTTGAATCTCGTTTACCGTTACTAATCCCTTTCAGTATCTTGGCTTCAGAATCATGTCGGATAGAGATTTGCGGTCATACTAGAGGCGTGTTGATAACGCCGCATTGCTTGGAGTTATACGTGGTGTGCTTGAAAACCAGAAGCAGCAAACTGAGCTGAATCAGCAGCAGGCCGAGGCTTTCCAGGAGGGTCTGCGGACGGTCCAGCAGTCCTTAGATACAGCAGCACCCAGGCCAACACAGCGTGAGGGCACCGTGGCGGACTTTAGGAAGCTCGGTCCGTTCACATTTACAGGATAGGAGAATCCATTACCAGCGAAGTAGATGCTAGTTGATATCGAGAACCTACTCGTTGCCATGTATATTTTAGATAAGAAAAGGGTGGATATAGTACGCATCCAATTAATAGGTTATGCTCGCGAGTGATGGCTCGTAGAGGAGACCTGTATAACCAAGCCGATCAGTTGGGTAACTTTTTCGCGAAGTTTCTTAGAGAAGTTCTTTCCGCAGTTTGCTTGAGAGGAAATGGAAGAGATGTTTATTAGCTTGAAGCAGAATGGCGGATCCGTTGATGCACACACGGCTGAATGCACCCAGCTCAGTCGATTTGCGGGGCCCTTGGTTGCCAATGAGGCATATAGGGCATGGAGGTTTATGCATAGCTTGGATGCGGAGATTCATAGACACATCATATCTCTGGAATTGACCACCTTTTCCCAAGTTCTCAAGGCAGCCAGGGAGCAGCAAAGTTTATCAGTGAAAGAAAAAGGTAATCTACCGCAAGAAGCTGTAGTGCGGAAGACGGTGTTTACACCAAACCGAGCTCCTGTACGCAGAAGCATTCCGGTAAACAAGAGAGGCACTGTACCCATGAAGAAGCCTGGTGTATCCGATCAGAAAAGAAGCGTGATTTATGACTTTTGCCATCTACCCGGATACCTACAGAAAGACTATTGAAGGAGACTCAGACTCTGTCTAGTTTGTGGATCCGCTGACCATACCATCAGTGCTTGCCCTTCAAAGTTATGATTGAGAAACTATATTCAGAAACCATCACAGAAGTAGATTCATAGGCAGAAGCTAATCACTCAGAGGCCTAATCAAGCACGGGCCTTCACCTTGATGGCCGAGGAGGCCAAGGCATCATACGATGTTGTTTTAGGTATTCTACTTGTTTATAATTTTCCCGCATTGGAATTGTTTCCCCAATTAGAGCAAAGCTCTGTTCAGAATTCAAACCTTGAATTAAAGCTGCACTTTTATAAAAGCGCTGCGCTATAACTAGCGCACCCCGTGTAAGGCGCATAGGCGCTAGCGCTAGATGCGCTGCGCTCCAAGTAGCGCACTACATGCAAAGCACGTGTGCGCTAGCGCTAAAAGCGCTGCGCTACAACTAGCGCACCATGGGCAGAGCGCATAAGCGCTAGCGCTGGAAATAAAAGCTCCCCACCGTTAGATCAAAGATCTAATAATAATAATAAATTGTTAATTAACCAAAATTAAATTCGGTTAAGCAAAGATTTCTCAAAATCTTTCCAAACAACAAAATTGTGCTCTGTAAATCAGAGCACCGTTGGATCAATAATCCAATGGTAAATAAAAATTACCAAAGACAGAATAAATTCTGCATGGAAAGATTTCCCAATCTTATTTAAAACAAGAAAATTGCCTTCTGTAAATCAGAAGCCCTTGGATCAAAGATCCGACGGTGGGGAAATTCCCAAATCAATTAGAGAATAAATCTCTTTAACTGATTCAACAAATCAGCCTGCCCTATATAAAGGACCCAAGACTTCAAGTCTTGTAGAGAGGAACCCCCCAATAAACTTTGAGAAAATCTGGAGAAGAAGAAGAAGCTCTCGGCAAAAAGAAGACAATTCTTTTTTGAGGTAAAAAGAATATATAGACGAAATCGTCTCAATATAAACAGAAGTGCTTACTTCTTTCACAGATCATAGATCTATCAGACAAAGTTGTCTTTCACAAAAGAGATTATGAACATCTCATTATAAAGGGGGGAGAATTACTCAATTCTCTTAGGATCACAGATCCATAAAGGCAAAGCCTTTCATAAAAAAGAGATTGAAACATCTCCTATGAACTAAGAACTTTGTTCTTAGAATTTTGAGACAAAGCCTCCTATCTAAGAACAGATAATCTGCAAAGCGCGAAGTTAACCTAAGAATAGCCTTAGCGCTCCTAATTCAGAAGTGCCTTAGTGCTCTTCATCTAGCGCTCAGCGCTAAGCGCGCCACGTGCTCCTCACGTGTGCGCTGCATTACTAAAAGCGCTCTGCAGTTAATTATATGGCACTAGCGCTAAACGCCTCAAGGCTTCAACTATAGCGCATCTGCGCTCTTCATTTAGCGCTAAGCGCATTAGCGCTTCACATCTGGCGCCAAGCGCCAAGCGCACTAGCGCTTTAACCATAGCGCCCTGCGCTCATTGACTGGCGCTAGTGCCAAGCACACTACATGCTTTTATGCGCGCTTGGGTAGAACTTAAATTGTTCTTTGAATAAGCCCCATAGCTATGATGAATGCTCAGCATTCAGTAAAAAACAAACATTGTCAGAAGCTAAATCAATGCTCAGCATTGTTAAAAGGGCCGAACTTAAACAAATGCTTAACATCCCAAAATAAAATGTTAAACATTTTAACTTGATTGGACTTAGCCCAAGATTGTCCATAAGTCCTCAACTCATATTAATTGAGCTCATCTGCTCATAAATATGTTAACAGATCTTAGCCCTAAATTGGACTACAGATCTTTCAACCAACTCACGTCGGTTCGAGGGTACATCTCTTTACTCCTCTGATATTTGTCATTGTAATCCTTCAACGTCTTCAGAGAGGTGACAGGTCTCGACAACCAAACATTCTATGGACTGTGGGGTCTTTTAAAACTCACGAACTATGATGTCCTTAACCTTGACTGTGAGGTCTTTAAACTCACGGACTATGATGTCCTTAACCTTGACTGTGAGGTCTTTAAACTCACGGACTATGATGTCCTTAATCTTGACTGTGATGTCTTTAAACTCACGGACTATGATGTCCTTAACCTGGACCGAGATGTCCTTAAACTAACGCTGGACCGTGATGTTCTTAAACTAATCAATCGCAATGTCCCTAAACTAAACAATAGAGCCCAATTGCTCTCTTGTCGGATCTAAACGATCCTGTTAAGTTGATCTTAGTCTAAAAATTGGACTAACGTATCCTTAACAAACGTTTAAGTTGATCTTAGTCTCAAGTGAGACTAACGTATCCTTAAACCCAACCCCAAACCCAAATCTATGAAGATACGGATTTGGACTAATCCACGCCCTACGGGCGACAACATAAATTATTCTCCGTATACAATCCACGGGCAACCAAAAACAAAACAAACACCCATGACACGAAGTGACCATGTGGAGAAGGAGAAAGTGGTTACCGCGATGCGGTTGCGTAATTAACTGTAGGTGCTTGCGCCTGCAGGGAAGAGCGTCCCCAAAATCAAAAACCCCTCATCAACGAGGGGGAATCTGACGAAGTCTGCAACATCGGCCGCATCCGTTTAAACCTTCGATATATGGTGCCATAAATCAACTTGGCATTTTCGGAGAGGTGGACGGATAGCACCAATTAGCATCTGCCCAAAATTCAGGCGAGACGGACCTGCGCAGTCGTGTCTCCGTGTTTTCGGTGGGGAACAGATTCTGGCACGCCCGGTGAGACATTTTCCTCTTTCCACTCCACACTTCGTGTGTCGTGTTCGCGAACGAATCGCGGTTTGCTATGGTTGCCTTTGGGTTCGAGGTATTAAGATTTGGTGTCTTGCTCGGTGCAGAAAACGAAAGATCAATGGCGTCTACCTGCACAAAATGTTCCAGCTGCAACTATAACTCCCGTTCCGCCCCATCTGGGGGTGTAACCTACGGCCCCCAAGCGGCCTCCCTTTTCACGATGCCGGTAGAGCAGGTAACGCAGGCTACCACCGGGTTGTTCTTCGGGACCATGCTCCCACCAGTGAACGTTAACATCCCACTGCCGCAAGAATCCCAGAAGAAGTTGGTCTTTGATCGGCTCACTACCACCACGACCCATCTCAACGGGTCATCCAATGCCAAGCCGACAGCATCAGTCTTCGATAGGCTGAGCCTGAACTCCAATGGGCCCGTCAAGAAGCCCACGATACCTGAAGCGGCCATCCCAAAACGAATAGCCATTCCTGCTCTCGAGGTCACTAAATACACTCCTCCCGTCAAAGGATCAGTCTTTACAAGGTTGGCCACTCTGGCTCCCGTTCCTGCTCAAAGGTTTGTCAGATTGGATACTGCTGCTCAACGGACGTCGGTTTTCAAGAGGCTGGTACCAGCAGCGCCTGACCAGAACAGGGGGCATGACAAAGCCATCCCTATAGCTGAACCAACACCATCTGCGTGACATGCTCGTCGTCGTCACTGGCGCCGAGTAAGGAAGGCTGGGGGCAGCTCTCCGTCTGGATTTACTCCACCAGCTCCAACGGTAGAGATCGATACTGCTGTTCCGACCGGAAATAGCTTTGAACTGCTTAATAAGGTGCGCAGGAACTCTCCTACTGCAGTGCTGAAGAGATCTTCTCCACCCGTGGAGAATGCACCGAAGGAGAAGCCGGGGCAGCCCCCTCAGCGGCTTTCTTCCAAAATTTATAAAGTCTGGCGACGGGTCCAGGAATCGGTGATTGACCAGGACTACTCTCGCCGACCAAAGAAGCTCAAACTCAGCAAGAAAAGAGCCGTCTTATGGTACCACAAAATACATCATCCGTCTAGGTGCCTGCCGCAACGGCTCCCTCAACGTCAACCGCTCAAAAAAGAAGGAAGCCAGAGAAAGCCCCTGTGTTCGCGACGAACCGCAGAGACACCGAGCCTAAATGCCCCAAGTCTGGGGGTATGGTAGTGCATACCGTTTATATGGTTTCGGGAAAAGAGGAAAGCCGTGCTTCTACGGGTCATTGACCGCTTACCCGATCGATAACGAAGGCTCAGGAACAACAGCAGCAGAAACTTCAGAAGATGCTGACTGCAATGGCCACACTCACTGGGCCAAAAGAAAATCCAGAAACCTCGGAGCAGCGTCGGGAACAAGAGACTGATACCGAGTTCCTCCGAAGAATGCTCGAGAGGAAAGAGAAAGAGGCTGCGGAGCAGGCAGCCAATATAAAACGAATGGCTCTTTTATTCCAAGACATGGCTGGAATGATTTTACAGCCGGAACCTCCAGCTGAAGACCCTCCGATCATCATTGAAGACGGCAGAGGGGAGACATCGAACCCCCCTCCGGCTCTTTCAGCAGCCAAAGAAGAGACAATCTCTAAGGCCGCCTTGGACGACTACATCGCTCAGCAAATACGAGCTCACTAGGCGAACAAAGAAACTGGACAGGTCGTTAAGACTGGGCGACCCTATCCAGGCTGGTATGACCAAATAAGGTACCCTTCGAGATATACGATCCCTAAATTACATGTATATAAAAGGATGAGAAATCCGTATCAGCACGTCGCTTAATTCAGAGCCTTGTGCGGCAACACCGGGGGTGATGATAAACTTCTGCTCCGCCAGTTTGTTGGTAGCCTGTCGGAGATGGCATTCGAGTGGTATTCTGAACTTCCAAACAACCGTGTCAAGACATTTGTGGAGATGGAACTGCTGTTTACGCAGAGATTCGCGAGCGCTAGCGAGCGTACCCCGATTACCGCATTAATTAACGCCAGGGTGAAGCCAGGCGAAACTTGGGTACAATACGCAATACGGTGGCGAAATTTATGGTCAAAATGTGAGCAGTGCATCGAGGAAGCGTCGGCAGTGGGCATGTTCGTGGGCACTCTGGACCCTCAGGCAACTATTTCCCAATTCATGATGTTTTTCAAGCGGACCACGTTCCAGGCCTTGATTGACAAACTGGCCCAAATGGACCAGATGGGTGACCGTCTCCTCCAAAGCCGGAGCCGCGAAATGAAAAGGGTAATGGGAACGCAACATTCGTTGCGAATACTCAACAGCAGCCTAGTGGCCCAAAACTAACAGATTGCCTAGAGGAAAGACGGCGATACTATAATGAGAAAATGAAGCGTCCTTATTCGTTCCCCCGGGACAAAACGAAGAGACTGTTCGAACTAGCGGTGCGCAACAGGCTCATCAATCTGCCGAATCCAAAATGACCGTTGCAACCCGGCGAGGCTAATAGTCCCAACTATTGCCCTTACCATCAAACGGTAAGCCATCCAATTGAAGATTGCTTCGTCTTTAAAGGCTGGATTGAAGATCAATACCAACAGGGAAAATTTGCCATGTCCGAGAATTGAAAGGTGAACCCGCCGAAGCCACACGCTCCCAAGAAGACGGATACACCGGGGGTATCGTGTTCTTTCGTAGAAGAAGCACTATGGGAGGTCACTCTTTCAGCCAAAACAAAAAGAATACTGAAGGATCTCCACACATGCCCGGCAATCAGGTGGAAAAATCCCCTGGAACCCAAGATCATCGAGGGAATGCTGAAACCGCGCCCAACTCCAGAGATTGGTAGTGATAGCCAAAGCGCTCACACCCAGCCGTCAAAGTCTTCGAAGAAGAAGAAGAAGACCAAAAAGCCCATGAAGCCTGGTGACAAGTGCACAGACCTGCAAAAACTGATTGACGCGTTGGAAGAATACAATTAAAAAGCGCGGACTCCAGTCACACTCCAAGAATTTCTTAGCCATGTCCTTGAGGACGGAGATAATGACAATGGAGAAGACTCGTCGGATGAATCTGACGATTATGTGGCAAGTTGCCATATGATCTCTCACTCGTCGATAGACGATGAAGAAGCTCCTTACACAGAGAAACTGGGGGCAGATCCTGAACCGGAACTTCTATGGCCATAAGACGAAATGATTGATGCATTCCTGAATGAAGCTCTTCGTAAAAGCAAAGCTGATCGAGAGCATGAGATGGCCATATTTGAAAAAGCCAAACACCGACGACTGGACGAAAGGGTTGAAACACTCCCGCCAGATCAAAGTACATCCGCCGCAAATAAAAGCAGGTTCAAAATGAGAAAGAGGTTCGCCAAAGCCATATCGATAGGAATGAAGCTGCCACCCTCCGAAGGGAACGCCCTTGGTGAAGCGGAAACACATCGTAGTTACTGCTTATATCATCGAAAGATTGCGCACCCACTGAAGAGTGCAACGCTTTTAAAAGATGGTGGCAGGGATATATTGCTCACCGGCAACATTTCAAGCGGATGAAACGCAAAACTCGTCGGGAGCAAAGAAATACGACCGAGGAGTGTAAAGGAACTACCGGCAGCTGTCACATGGTCGACGCTGGGGGACTGCAAGTTCTTACCTTCGGGAGTGACTCTGACGAAGAAATAACTCTTGGCCCTCTCTTCAAAGAATCCGCGTTGGGAAAAGAGGAAGAACCGAAGAACTGCGAAAACATTCAGTTGTGTAATCGCACGCTGCCCGAAAAGAATCTTGGGCCCTCGAACAGTGGGTCAAATAGAAAAGATAACGGAAAAGAAAAAGTCCCTGAGGATATCATCCTTGATGACCAAGCCATCAAAGAGCTGACAGCCAAGGACCCACCAAAGAAAAATAAGATGGACTACAACGTTCTGGCACACTTGAGAAAGCTACCTTCGCAGCTAAGCATTCTCGATACCCTTCTGCTATCCAAAGAGACGAGAGATTCTTTGATCAATGCACTGCAAGAACCCGAGCAATTCCAAGCTTTCCTCGCTGAAGAAAAGATGAAAGACGAACTGGAAGAAGTGCACACGGCCGATATCACCTTCGGCGATGAAGATCTCCTCCTCGGGACGTGCGAGCATTACCACCCCCTCTATGTCTCCGGATACTGTCATGATATCAAGATAAGCAAAATCCTGGTTGACAATGGGTCCTCCATCAATCTCCTTAACGTAAGAGTATTGAAGGAGATATGCATGAGCGTTCAACACCTCGCTCGGGATAAGATCACCATCTCCGGATTTGATTTACAGTCATCACGGACACTTGGGTCTGTAATACTGACGCTGTACTTTGGGCTGCTTGTCACAGACATCAAGTTTCATGTCATTGACGCTAAGACATGTTATAACGCTTTGCTCGGCCGGACTTGGTTACACGAATACAACATCATCCCTTCTACACAACATCAGTGTATGAAGTATTTCAAGGATGGTCTTGAGTACACCGTAACAGGGGAACTTAACCCGTTCTCCGTAAACGAAGTTCGCAAATACGAAGATGCAAAAGACTTCTTACCAGATTTTGAGAATACGGAAAGATGTCACAAACCAAAGAACAAAGCTATCACCACTATTTCGGTCTTCGGGAGTGATACAGAGGAAGAAGAAGATATAGTTTATTTAGGGCCTCCCTAATGCAACAAGCCAGGACCATCCACTCCTATGTTGATCTTCGGCAGCGAGTCGGAAGATGAGGTCAATGCTGTATTCTCTGCTCGGCCATCAATACAAGCCTTCGCTGATGAAGATCAAAGTTTTCAAGTTGCCATGGTCCTGCCAAAGCATCATAAAGAGCTAGGCGTGCTTGATACCTACAGTGTGGAAGAATTGAGGACATTCTACGTCCCTCCCAGGTGAAAAGGTGAAAAGGCGATCTTATTCTACCGATCCGGGGAAACCAAATTGGAGAAAGAAATTTGGCATGGTGCGGATTCTACACTTGACAGGTTCTAGCCCATCCGTTTGCCCAGATATTACACAGACGGACTAAAAAGGCTCTTGAAACGCCAAGGTGTACCCCTTAAGCAAACTGCGCGACAAGCACGGTTCTATAATAGGATCTGGAACGTTCTCGGAACTCAACGAAAGTTGTCCAATGGGTGAATGGAAACGATTGGGCTTGGATATGTTCGATCTAAAAAACGGGAGCTATTCCGCGACTGCTACGTCATACATGACTTTGAGGATGAAGGAGATGCTCTGTGGGAAGATGCTAATCCTAAACCAGAACGAGCTCTCGCCGTGAAAATGCCAAGTCCGTCGTTTGAAGAACAGATGGACAAGCTTATAAAGGAAGCAGGTCAAAAGGTTCGAGACGATCATAATCGCGAAATGGCCATCTATGAGAAAGCCAGAACGTAGCGCCTCCTTCAGTAGGTTGCGAAAAATGAAAATTCTCTTCCTTGTCAACCCGTCATACAAAAGGCTTGACGCAGAGGCAAAAATAAATCACGAAGCGGGAAAGGCGTTCGACAGCGACAAAACGGGACCAAGAAACCACGCGATCGGGAATCGAGCAATCCGAATTCGTCTCTTATAAAGAAAATGGGTCGAGCATACTCTTTTCCCCAAGACATGACATAGAAGATACTTGATCTTGCCATAAAATATCAAATGATTACCCTTCCGGAGTCCAAGCACCCCGAGCAAGCAGGTGAAGTTAATCACCCAGATTATTGCTCCTATCACCGAGGAATAGGACATCCTCTTGAAGACTGCTTCACATTCAAAGACTGGGTAGAAGACCAGTATCAGCAAAGCAAGTTCGCTCTATCCAGCAGCTGGAGGGTAACCCCGCCACAAAAGCATGAACCAAAAGCCGCGCCTGCAGCGAGAGTAGAACCAGATCAACATCAGTCTTGGAAGCGATCTCGTACTTGTCATATGATAATGTTGTTAGAAGAAGAACCCGAGAATACGGATGACCTCCTCTGGTGCTTCAAAAACGATGATGGCGAGGTGATCTCAGAGTTTCCATCGGCGCCAAAAGAGCTGGAAGATGGGATACATACTACTGCAGACAACCTCAGAAAGATTGATTTGGGGACGGCAAGTGACCCGCGGCCGACATTCGTCAGTGAGCTGCTGTCTGAAGAAAGGGTGGCTACGCTTAAGGACGTGCTCATGCAGCATAAAGATTGCTTCGCATGGAACTATTCCGAGATGCCAGGACTAGATCCAGAGATTGTTGTACACAAATTGGCAATATCCCTGGACGTCAAGCCGATCAAACAAGCACCGAGAAGAATACGGCTCGAGCTTGAGATGAGCATCAATGCCGAGGTCAAGAAGCTAATCGACTCCGGCTTCGTCCAAGAGGTTCAATATCCTGACTGGATTGCCAATATCGTCCCAGTGATGAAGAAAAATGGGACGGTGCGCATATGCGTAGATTTTCGGGATCTCAACAAAGCTTGCCCGAAGGATGACTTTCCAGTACCGGTCACGGAGCTGATGATAGATAATGCATCCACTCATGAAGTTTTCTCCTTCATGGATGGATCATCAGGGTACAATCAGATAAAGATGCATCCCGAGGACCAGAAGCATACCGCTTTCCGGACCTCTCTAGGTATATTCTGCTACAGGGTGATGCCTTTCGGTTTAAAGAACGCCGGTGCCACCTATCAGAGGACCATGACGAAAATTTTCGATGACCTCATACATGAAATCGTCGAATGCTATATCGATGACCTCATAGTAAAAATCAAATCATACGAGGAATATTTAGAGCATCTGAAGATTGTGTTTCAACGCCTTCGGAAATACAACTGAAGATGAACGCTCTCAAATGCGCGTTCGGAGTTTCCTCGGGAAAATTCCTAGGATTCATCGTACGACATCGAGGCATCGAGATAGACCCGTCGAAGATCAAGGCGATCATGGAAATGCCCCCTCCAGGGACTCTCAAGCAACTGCGGTCTCTCCAAGAAAAGCTCGCGTATATCCGGCGATTCATAGCCAATCTCTCCGGCAAGTGCCGCCCCTACAGTCACTTGATGAAAAAGGGAACCCCGTTTGTCTGGGATCACAAATGCCAAAGCGCACTGGACGAAATCAAGCAATACCTACAGAATCCACCAGTGCTGGCCGCTCCCGTTAAAGGAAAACCTCTCGTCTTATATACGACAGCCCTCGAAGGTTCTCTAGACGCATTATGGGTACAAGAGAACGACCAAAGAAAAGAGAGAGCCCTTTTTATCTGAGTCGAGTTCTCCTGGGGAAGAAAGTAATTACTCTCCCATTGAAAAACACTGCCTGGCATCGATCTTCGCGATAGCGAAGCTCAGACACTATGCATTGGCACATGAGGTCCATCTCGTATCAAAGGTAGATCCTCTCAAGTATTTGACGTCAAAGGCCATATTAACGGGGCGGCTCTCTAAATGAGCCTTGCTCTTGATGGAGTTCTCGATAACTTATTGGCCTCTTAAGGCAGTGAAAGGCCAGGCCATCGCCGACTTCCTCGCTGAGCATCCGATACCTGCCGACTCTCCCTTGAACTGCGAATTGCCGAACGAACACGCGTTTGACACGATTGGCGGGGGGAGAAAAGAGAATGATACCCAATGGGAACTCGACTTCGATGGAGCATCTTCCATGAAGAAGCGCAAACAAAGCATGCCCATAATCAAATCAGGGGTAGGCCTCATCTTCGTGACTCCACAAGGAGGGATAATGCTCTTTGCCTTCTCTGTAACAGAGCCGAGGACGAACAATGAAGCCGAATATGAAGCTTTGATAGCAGGCCTCGAGATTGCTATCGACATGGGAATTGAAAACCTCCTCATATACGGAGACTCCAAACTAGTCGTTAGTCAAGTAAACAGCGACTATCAAACGTGCAAGCCTGAGTTGGTAAAGTACGGCGAGAGAGTGCAACAACTGTTGAATCAAATTCCTTCCTACATTCTGAAAAGCATACTGCGTGCGGAAAATAGCAAAGCGGATGCGTTAGCCAAACTCGCTAAAGAACTGGCTGATGAAAACCTCGATGACGTGAGGATCATTGTGCAGAGCCGTCGGGTTCTTGCACCGGCAGAAATATCTCCAGAGCCGTCCGAAGAAAAGGGAGCGACCAAGCAAATGGATCTGCAAATAAAAGACCACGAAAAGGCTGAGGATTGGAGAGAAGTCTTTATAGATTTCTTCAAATCCCGTCGGACACCTAAAGATGCATCCTCACGGCATCAGCTCATGAAACGAGCTCTATACTTCACCTTTGTTAATGATACTCTGTATAAGAGATCATTTGATTCTCTATGGTTAAGATGCCTGGGACCTGAAGAGGCAAAGAGAGTCATCCAAGAAACTCACGATGGACTCTGCGGTTCTCACCAAGCCGGCCCGAAGATGAAGCTGAAAATCAAAAGGATGGGCTACTATTGGCCCACGATGATCCAGTACTGTCTCGAATACGCGAAGCAATGCCACTCGTGCCAGATTCACGGGGACTTTATCCATCAGCATCCAAATCCACTACATCTAACGGTGGCTAGCTGGCCGTTCGAAATGTGGGGAACTGACATAATCGGTCCCATAGAACCGACATCATCGAGAGGACATCGATTCATTTTGGCGACAACTGATTACTTCTCTAAGTGAGCAGAAGCAATACCACTGAGGAAGTGAAGACGGAGAATATCCTCCATTTATTCAAGACGCACGTCATTTATCGGTTCGGAACTCCGCGACGGATTATCTCCGATAACGGGCCGGCCTACAGAAGCCATAAGATCAGCCGCTTTGCACAACAGTATAACATAGACTGGAGATACTCTTCAGTCTATAATCCTTGAGCTAACGATCTAGCTGAGGCTTTCAACAAGACCTTGACGAAGATCGTGAAAAAGACGGTGTCTCGAAATAAGGACTGGCACGAGAGACTGCATGAAGCTCTCTGGGCATATCGAACTACGTTCAAAACGGCCACAAACACAACTCTGTATGCATTAGTATTCGGCACAGAAGCGGTACTCCCCCTCGAGATAGAGCTGCCCTCCATGCGAGTGGCAGTTCACTACGAGCTAACAGATGAAGAAAATGCTCACCTTCGACATGAGGAGCTCGATGCCCTTGATGAAACCCGGCTCATAGCGCAACAAAATCTGGAGACTTATAAAGCAAAGATGACATGCTCATATGAAAAATTGACTAGGCCGAGAACTTTCCGCCAAGGCGAACTCATGCTAGTGGTCAAAAGACCAATGATCCCTAATCGTGCCAAATGGGGGAAATTCGAGCCGAACTACGAAGGACCGTATATCATAGACAAAGTTTACCAGGGTGGAGCCTACCTATTCATGGACATGCATGGTGAAAGACCTTTCATGCCAATAAACGGTCGTTTCCTAAAGAAATACTACACCTGACGAGTCACGGCTTTGGTCAACGATAGACGACGACGACTATTGTTAGTTATATGTATGCCCTAGAGGCCATTACTGTACATGCGTTGTATATTGTAGTAGATGCTTGGACATATATAGGGATGACTTTCTTGCTCGGCATGATAGTATGCTATCTGGTTACTCTTTATCTTAACATGTACTCTGATTGTCTCTATGTCACATGTTGATAAAGCCCTTAGGATGAGTACTTGACTACCAGGTCTATGATGCAGATCATACTAGTGGGGACAGTGTAGTCGCCAAATACATCCTTCAAATGTTCCTAGTCGTGGGAGTACCGAGACAGGGCATCGATACTCCAGAGTAGACTAGCGTATGCGCTTCTTGACCCATATGATGGGTGATGGATGATCCCATATCCATTGGTGTTTGACATCAGATAAGGTATACGGGTGCTCAGTGGAGACTGGGTACACTGGACGGACTCACCGAGAACTTCCAGATGGTATTATACCTCACGTCAGATGGCAGTTCTCTGGTGACACTGGTACAGGTGAGTCTGTAGACCCGAGATCGTCATGGATTCTTGTGTGATTCCCACTGTGCTTTGATTTCCATCATACCAGTCTAAGAGGGCGTGCAAAATGGTGGCTTTTGGGTACAGTTCCGAATCACATGGAGGCAATGAGCGATAGGAGGGGTTTCGTCGCTCCCGGTATAGGGAGTTGATATTGCACTGTGTTCAATTGGTTATAACTAGAAATCCCTGGCCAGGGTAGCTGAGATTTCCTGGTAAGTGTTATCAGTAGTTTCTTGAACTGTTATGGACCTCAAATCGAAATGACTTATCAAGCTACTGGGGTCTGATGTTTACCACCCCTAGGCGAGATATGTGACATATCAGACGAAGAGACTGGACTGTACGGGAGTGTTACTGGTTGGATTCATAGGAGAATGTACAGGATTGCTTATTGATCTTCTGATTGCTCAATACCTGAGTGGCTGTTACGTTTAGCTAACCGCTTGCAGCTTGTGGGTGTTTGATATGATCATCACCTACTACCGGCGTATTGACGATTCTTTAGAGTCCTACACAGAGGTTTCCTGGCTCAGGCAAAACGGAGTAGGAGCACATATGTGATATGTGCGGGACCGAGAATATTACAATATGAGATATCATATTCCATTCTCGCAATATATGATATCGGCCGGGTATATGTGATATGGCCGGGTCATCGGATCAAGCGTTGATTCGATGAACTGATACAGATTATATTAGTCGGTTATTTGTGAAATAGCCGGATTATCGGATCAAGTGTTGATTCGATAAATTAATGTATAATTATAGATATATTATGTTACATTAACTAATATAAGCTCACTTAAAGATTCTTTTTCTCACATGGATAATATATTGATATATATGTGATATATGTTAATTGTATTATTTTATTTTGTTACAAAAATATATTATATATATGTGATATATAATATTGTAACAAGTTAGGGTTACAAATGCAACATGATTTGTGGAGTTTAACAAGTTAGGGATTGATTTGGGTTAGCATTTGGGTTAGCTTTTGCATGAAGCTTCAAGAAGCTTCCTTTTGTTTTTTGCTAAGATATTTTATGTTGATATTTTCTAACCCAACCCAAACCCTTTACCCTAGTTAACTCTCTACATGGGTTAAGTCTTCATTCTTAACCCATGGTTGATTTGTAACTATAACAATGATTTTCATTATTCATCACGAATGACTTGCTTCTTCTTCTTCTTTCTTCTTGAATGAAAAAGCTTTCTAGCTTTTTGACATGTGATGATAATGAGTCAGAAATTGAAAACAAATGAGAGCTAAATTCCTACTTCATCAATCTCATCTATTCTAGCCACTTAGATTAGGGTGTTTGCTTTGCTAATATTTGATTAGTGAAGCAAGAGCTTGTGTTTGAGATTCTTCAAGGTAGATCATCTTAGTAGTTGAAGATTGGAAGAAAATTTGCATCTTTCTCTTCATGGAGCCTCTCTAGAGTCCGGGTACTCGATGATCGCAGCGAAGAGACCTCAACACGGTGCTTTAGTAGTGAAGGAACGGATTACAAAGGTTGTAATCCCTAACTCTTAGATGTAAAGTTGTTTACATGCTTGTTTATCCTAATACTCTAGTTAAGATCTTGGTTAGGGTTTGTTTAGCACCCCAAAAATTTTAAAGTAGCATGATTGATGCTTGCCAAAACCTTGCTAAGGTGCTAAGACAACCCTACAGTGGTATCAGAGCCAAGCTAGAGTATTGGGCGATATGTAGATGAAGTTAAAAGTCCGATCGAACCTCGAAATGTGATTTTGGACCCCCTCTCTGGAAATTTTTAAAATTTTTTTCCGTATTAAAATTACTCAGAAAAATAAGTAGGTGATTGTATGGATATCTGTGAAGTACGATTCCCTAAGTCCATCAAGCCACCGCGGAACCGCGGCCAAACCTGGCTATTGGCGGCGGTTCCGCGGTCGAAGCTGAGGATTAAGGGATCGTTCTTCAACAGTTGATCCATAGGTATTACGTTATGCTTCTGGGAATTTTTAATATTACTCAAGTGTTGTGTTTTCTGGAGATCTTAAGAATTCATTGATTCGATCGGAAAGTTTAACATCGTTTAGTTTTTCCGAGTAATTTAGAACGTGTTAAAAAGTTCGAACGGATATCAATAGCTCACTTTTTCCCCTGTCGAAAAACTTTCATGTATTGGATTTTTCCAAAGTTAATGAACGTTCAAAGTCATGCAAGTAACGCGGTGGACCCTCTAGAAGAACACAAACCTTAACTCGATTATGTGACCGTCTAAACCGCCTCTAAACTTTAGGGTTTGGGGCAGTACGGCGTTGCCACATGTGAGGCGTTGGTTTGACCCTTCTACGGCTGGACCATTGGTACTGTGGTATGTGATGGATGCTTTTAAACTAATTTCAATTGTTGAGAACTATTTGGGAAATCTTGGATGTTTGTTTATTCGATCGGAAAGTTTAACATTGTCTATTTATCTGGAATGTGATACAATATTTGGAATCCACAAGTAATTATGAGATAACTAATTTGAATGTTATAAATCTAGCAGTTTAGTCTCATTTGATCGGTTGCCACGGGATTTTGATGTGATCAAAAGTCCGTCGCAATCACGTAACGTACGCGGATACTCGCCGGATAAACTTGATAGATAGCCATACCCCATAGCCCCGACCAAGTGACTGTAGGAGAATCTCGTCGCCAAAAGCATCCGTTCAGGTGCTCGCGGCAGCGGTGTTCCGCCTTAGTGCACTCCGTCGACGGCATCCGGGGTGCGGCCGTCTACTAAAGTTTCTGACGAGCATTCGATCAGGATGTCGGGAATCTTGTTGAATTGCCCGACTAGATATTGAAAAGTGTTTTCGTGATCGAGACTAAAATGCGGGGTTTATAATTGTTAGGCATGCGATGTCTAAGGAATTCATTTGGTTAGGCATGAGACGTCTAAGGTGGTTGCGGATTCCAACTGTTGTAGTTTTACACTTTCTTTCCTGCGACCATAAGTGTAATATATGGTGTATCGCCGGTTTCGTTGCTATACATCAAAGACAATTGGGATACGCATATTTACTTACGTTGATGATATGTGATATTATGTGTTGTTGTGATATGTTATATTGGATCGTCGTGTTTTTGAATAGCCGGGGTTTTTATGTGAGATGGGGGTTTTTATTTTCATTCATGTAAATTTCATTGTATGTAATATTCTTTTATTGGGGCATTTCCAGGTTGAGGATGATGTCACCATTGTATATTATTTATTTTTCCGCATTAGGATAGACCCAAGGCGGGGAGCATAAGTAACCGGGTTCTAGGGTCCAGTGGGAGACCATCTCGAGGAGTCGAGACTGGGTCTCCTAACTCTAGAATTGGTAGGGTTGCTTGCCGCTCTCGTAGGGGTCTAGGGGTATGGGATTGGCTATTCATCGCGATCGTGGAATCCGCGTTTTATACAGGCTCGTATTAAAACACGGACCTCCTAGTATATCCAATATTTCATATATGTTCTTCTGCTGCAATGTTCTGTGATGAGATCATATTACTGCCTGAGACGAATGTTTATATTATATATATGAGATATATGTTATATTGCTGATTTCATTTCAAAATGTGATGCTTGTGAAGCATAATAAAATGGGACTTCATTAATGAGATTAATGAAATAAAAGAAACCTAAAGATGTTGTAGAAACTTGTTTAAAAACTGGTAGCTCTAGTTCTTGCTTTGCATAGCGGTATTCATTGTAAAATATCCAGCACCTTATTCGATAAGGAAAGAGCCGAGATCTCTTCACCGCGAGTGACCTCTTTAGCGAAACTAGCAGATGTTACAAACTCGGTTTGTCTTTTGATTGTTTTTATAGTTTTTGCTTTGCATAGTGATATTTGTGAAATATCCTGCACCTTATTCGATGAGAAAAGAGCCGAGATCCCTTTACCGAGAGTGACCACTTTCGCAAAACTAGAAAAGGCCTAAAAAAAATTCCATTTAAAATCACTCGATTCTACAACGATATCAAGTTCATTACGCAAAGGGTTTTCTTAAAAACCTGTCGTAGCCCTCCGTCGTTTCAGATAAGTAGTATTTAGTATTTGTGCTGCGTTTGTTGACTTAGTCAAGGCGTAGTGTGCGGTAGCTGATTAGTGCTTATCTGCAAAGTATATTATGCGATTGGATTAGGGTAGTCGTGCGGCCTTGTTGACTTAGTCAAGGGTCGTGCGGGTGGGTTTAATTCAATCGGGAAATGACGGGTTGAACTTTACTTACGGTCTATGGTTTGTTGACTTAGTCAAGGTCATAGATCGCTTGGGGCAAAATATTATTGGGAATTGCAAGAGTTGAAATTTGCAATGAGATTGCATACCTTCTATGAGATAGTTGAATCCCGATACCCGCTGTGAGTAAGAGTTACTCCTGGGAGAGTTTTACACATTACAATTAGCCGATCAAGTAGGTGTCTAGAAAGGTGTCAACGGGGTTATGCCTCTGGGAAAACGAGGTTTACTTTAATTAGGTCCGTGCGAAAGCGCGGGGAACCTCCCTCAAAGTACAGGCACTGGCCTGGATGAAAGATTAGCGAACTTGTAGAGTGTAATTAATCCCGGCTAGTTTTTCCTTTTAGGGTTTGAAGGAAGATTTGACTAAAACAGTGGGAGACATTCTGATTAGGTATATTAATAACCAATCTAATCTTGCAAGAGCATACGCTGAGTGTTTTCTTCTATCTCTCTCCACGTAGCGACCATGTCACGCCTTAATCAAGATAATAATACGGATGTATTGACCGAACCCGCTTGTTATACTGCGCTGGGGAACGTTGGTCCCGCTCCAACTTATAATTGTTATAAGACAAAGCAAGAAATATGGGATTACCAGAATTCCCGTGCCGCCCAAACGAAGAAAGTACATGCCGATGCATCTTCTTCGGGTGTGTTCATTACCGAGAACTGTTTATCAGTATCCTTTTACATCCTGGGTATGAGATACTGGATCAGGATCTCACAAATGTAATCTGTTACATGGGCTACAGAAAAGTAGAGAACTGAGAACGGGTGATAAGTTTCAAGAGTTGGAAATGATGCAAGTGTTGCAGCCAAGTCTGTTGGCAGTTATCACTCTGTATTACCAGAATACATTGATTCTGAACGAATGTTATTAGATACCGAATCTGATATACAACATCATATCAGTCTCTTTATTAGTAAAGAAGGATATAATTTTGTATTGTTGGATAATGTTTTGAACATTTCCTATATCAAGAGTTGATCGGTTCAGGCATATTATCTAAAAGCATAGACGTTCTAAATCAAACTACAGTTCTTAATGTACAGAACACACACAAGAGGAAGAGTTCAGAAATGAACGAATCTTTCTTGAGGCATTGTAGACTAGGTCATACCAATACGACCCGACTAGCTGAAGTTACATAAAGATACATATTTAAACTAGTTTGGATTTACATCTTGTAAAACTTGCCAGTCATGTCACAAAGATAAGATGACCACAGCTCCGTTTATTAGAAACAGAGAAAGAGTTGGTGAACTCTTGGGATTGATACATGATGATGTATGATAGTCCCATATCTACATATGCCAGGACAGGTTCTTTGTACTTCATTACATTCACTGATCATCTCTCAAAATTCGGTCATATGTTCCTGTTGAAACACAAGTCTGAATCTTTTGAGAAATTCAATGAATATAAGTCAGAAGTAGAGAACCAAAAACGGGGTATAAGTATTATGTCCTTTGATGTGATCAAGGAGGAGAATACTTGAGCACGGAATTCCTGGACAATTCTAAAGGAGATTGAGATTCTTTCTCAGCATTACTCCTCCGTATACACCGCAGCACGTCGGTGTATCGGGGCGGAGCAATCGTACCCTATGTGATATGGTGTGCTCTATGATGAGTACTACCGAGTTGCCTATTTTCTTTTGGGGTTATGCACTTGTGAAGCTGCATACCTATTGAATAGGTTTCCAACCAAATCAGATGCTTACCACTCCATATGTTATATGGTATGGGAAGAGCCCATCTCTTAAGGAAGTTAAGATTTGGGGTTGTCCGGCTTATGTCAAAAGAAAAATCCGGACAAACTCAAGGCAAGGTCAGTTCTGTGGAAGTTTGTTGGATATCCCAAGCATTCGCAAGGGAATATCTTCTACCACACAGAGGAACAAAAGATGTTTTATTTCTCGGCATACCACTTTTTGAGAAAAAGGGAATTTCTTGTGAAGAAATTAGTGGTTATAAGGTAGAATTGGAAGTAGTTCTAGCTAAAACAAACTGCAGCTGATGATTTGGTAGACCCGGGAGATTCAATAGTTTCCAACGAACCTCAGCCTCTCCGCCGATCTGGTAGGGTTCCCCATCCACCTGAGAGATACTTCGGTTTCTCTATGACAGTGGGAGCAAGGATTGCATCATGAGATGATGACCCAACTAGTTTCGAGCAGGCCATCAGAAGTGGGGACTCTGTAAGAATGGCTGGATGCTTAGCGATCTGAGATGGAATCCTTATACACCAACAAAGTATGGACTTTGGTTTCTTTATCTGAAGGGTTAAATCCCCATCAGGAGCAAGTATATCTTGAGAAGATTACTTTGTGTACATGGAAAGGTTGAGACTTTCAAAGCTATGCTTAACATATCTGGCGGTTGGGTGTCATGACTGCTTTTCTAAATGATGATTTGGAAGAGAGCGTCTATAAGTACACAGCCAGAGGGCTTCGTAGACAGTGGGAGCAGCAGAAACGTGAGCAAGATGTTTTATGTGATAAATCAGGCATCGCGGAGTTGGAACGTCTGTTTTGTTATGGTAGTCAAAGAGTTTGACTTCATCAAAATGGTAGATGGACCTTGTATATACAAAAAGTTAGTAGAGAGTATGGTGGTGATCCTCGTAGAGTACGTGGATGACATACTTTTGATAGGGAAGGAGTTTCCTATGCTACACTCGGTCAATCTCCTCTTATCACATGGATTCTCCATATAGGATCAAGATGATATCTCCTAAGTCCTGAATTTTGGATCTATGAGATAGATCTAATTGGATGTTAGGATTCTCACTAGGTGTAGTGAGATGGTATCAATCGATCCTGGGGAGAATCACTGGAAAGGTTCCAGGGTGATAAGGATGACTGAATGTCAGTCACAGCCATTGTCTTTACCCTCAGTGGAGGGACGATATGTTGGAAGAGTTCCAAGCTAAATACCATGACTTACCAGATGATTAAAGGCAAGATACATCGTTACCAAGGATGCTACCAAAGAGGCAGTCTGGATATATATTAGTTCATGAGATGAACTTCATTCCTGCCATTGCGTGACAAAGGAGTTGTGGCTTATGCCTAGGAACCCCCGTCCCATCAGAGATCCAGACATATTCTTAGGCGGTATCGCCTGATCATGGAGATTGTTGATCTCTAGGGAGATTGAGGTTAGGAGAGTAGACACAGAGGACAACAGCGTGGATCCAATCACAAAGGCCTATTTTCCAGTAGAGACTTTTATGGGATGGTTGAGTATGAGATATTTCAACCACAGCTTATTGTTGGGCATGAGATACTACAACAGATGGCCCTAGTGCAAGTGGGAGATTGTTAGTTATATGTATGCCCAAGAGGCCATTACTGTACATGCGTTGTATATTGTAGTGGATCCTTGGACATATATAGGGAGGACTTTCTTGCTCGACATGATAGTATGCTATCTGGTTACTCTTTATCTTAACATGTACTCTGATTGTCTTTATGTCACATGTTGATAAAGCCCTTAGGATGGGTACTTGACTACCAGGTCTATGATGCAGATCATACTAGTAGGGACAGTGTAGTCGCCAAGTACATCCTTCAAATGTTCTTAGTCGTGGGAGTACCGAGACAGGGCATCGATACTCCAGAGTAGACTAG
Source organism: Agapanthus africanus (assembly GCA_030015575.1). NCBI lineage: Eukaryota > Viridiplantae > Streptophyta > Magnoliopsida > Asparagales > Amaryllidaceae > Agapanthus > Agapanthus africanus. The sequence continues at coordinate 520,411,166 of CM057343.1, forward strand.
TGTATGCGCTTCTTGACCCATATGATGGGCGATGGGTGATCCCATATCCATTGGTGTTTGACATCAAAGAAGGTATATGGGTGCTCAGTGGAGACTGGGTACACTGGACGGAATCATCGAGAACTTCCAGATGGTATTATACCTCACGTCAGATGGCAGTTCTCTGGTGACACTAGTACAGGTTAGTCTGTAGACCTGAGATCGTCATAGAGTCTTGTGTGATTCCTACTGTGCTTTGATTTCCATCATACCACATCCAAGAGGGTGTACAAAATGGTGGCTTTTGGGTACAGTTCCGAATCACATGGAGGCAATGAGCGATAGGAGGGGTTTCGTCTCTCCCGGGATAGGGAGTTGATGTTGCGCTGTGTTCGATTGGCTATAACAGGAAATCCCTGGCCAGAGTTGCTGAGATTTACTGGTAAGTGTTATCAGTAGTTTCTCGAACTGTTATGGACCTCAAATCGACACGAATTATCAAGCTACTGGGGTCTGACGTTTACCACCCCTAGGCGAGATATGCGACATATCAGACGAAGAGACCGGACTGTACGGGAGTGTTACTGGTTGGATTCACAGGAGAATATACAGGCTTGCTTGTTGATCTTCTGATTGCTCAATATCTGGGTGGCTGTTACGTTTAGTTGACCGCTTGCAGCTTGTGGGTGTTTGATATGATCATCATCTACTACCGGCGTATTGACGATTCTTTAGAGTCCTACACAGAGTTTTCCTGGCTCAGGCAAAACAGAGTAGGAACACATATGTGATATGTGCGGGACTGAGAATATTATGATATGAGATATCGTATTCCATTCTCGCGATATATGATATCGGCCGAGTATATGTGATATAGCCGGGTCATCGGTTCAAGTATTGATTCGATGAACTGATACAGATTATATTAGTCGGTTATTTATGAAATAGCCGGATTATTGGATCAAGTGTTGATTCGATAATTTAATGTATAATTATATATTTGATATATTATATTACATTAACTAATATAATCTCACTTAAAGATTCTTTTTCTCACATGGATAATACATTGATGTATATGTGATATATGTTAATTGTATTATTTTATTTTGTTACAAAAATATATTATATATATGTGATATATAATATTGTAACATGTTAGGGTTACAAATGCAACATGATTTGTGGAGTTTAAACAAGTTAGGGTTTGATTTGGGTTAGCATTTGGGTTAGTTTTTGCATGAAGCTTCAAGAAGCTTCCTTTTGTTTTTTGCTAAGATATTTTATGTTGATATTTTCTAACCCAACCCAAACCCTTTACTCTAGTTATCTCTCTACATGGGTTAAGTCTTCATTCTTAACCCATGGTTGATTTATAATTATAACAATGATTTTCATTATTCATCACAAATGACTTGCTTCTTCTTCTTCTTTCTTCTTGAATGAAAAAACTTTATAGCTTTTTGACATGTGATGATAATGAGTGAGAAATTGAAAACAAATGAGAGCTAAATTCTTACTTCATCATCCTCATATATTCTAGCCACTTAGATTAGGGTGTTTGCTTTGCTAATATTTGATTAGTGAAACAAGAGCTTGGGTTTGAGATTCTTCAAGATAGATCATCTTAGTAGTTGAAGATTGGAAGCAAGTTTGCATCTTTCTCTTCATTGAACCTCTCTAGAGTCCGGGTACTCGATGATCGCAGCGAAGGGACCTCAACATGGAGCTTTAGAAGAGAAGGAACGGACTACAAATGTTGTAATCCCTAACTCTTAGATGTAAAGTTGTTTACATGCTTATTTATCCTAATACTCTAGTTAAGATCTTGGTTAGGGTTTGTTTAGCACCCAAAAAATTTTAAAGTAGCATGATTGATGCTTTCCAAAACCTTGCTAAGGTGCTAAGCCAACCCTACAACTATGTCCGCCCGCTATCTTCCTGAGCCCAAACTCTATAAGTAGTAGCCGGCTATCGGACCGAAACGTCCTTAAACTAACAATGGACCACTATGTCCTAAAACTGACGGTTGACCGAGACGTCGGTAAACTACTGTGGACTGCAGCATCCCGAGGCTGACAAAAAAAAATAATAATAAAAACAATAAAAAAAACGGTATGTCGATAAGCAAAATGGGCACGGATGAAAACCCGAAAGGGCTCCGTGAGTAAAAACAGCAGGGCTACCGGCGAGTTTTTGTGAATACCCGAAAGGGTGCAATCTCGTTAAAAGACACTTGCAAGGTCCTCTCGACCTTGTGAGGAGAAACCACCTGCGTGAGATCCTTACGACTCACAAGAGAGCAATACGCTTAGGGATCCTCACGATTCCTAAGGAGAAATTACACTTGCGAGATCTTCACGACTCGTAAGGAGAACCCTCTTATGAGACCCTCACGGCTCATGAGATTCAAAAGTCTTAAGCTATAGGGATTTGAACCTGTCCTTAAGCGGCAACCAAAACCTCCAATACTTCCCTATAAGCGGCTCAATGCTGACTCTTGTATACAATCCACGGACGCGAATACCTAACAAAGTCCCATCCGTGACTAGGGATATGTTTGCACAGCGAACCCCCCTTGCAAGCCCTCTCGACTTATAAGGAGAAAGCACTCTTGTAAGATCCTTACTGTCACGACCCGAGAGTACGGAACGTGACCGGCACTTAGATTACGAAGCGTCTAGAGGCGCCACGTAACCTAAGTAAGCCGAAGCCCAGAAATCTAAACCATAAAACAGAAGAAGAAGAAAACAAGTTTAAAAGCATCAGCAAATTTTCTCAAAAATTTCGGCAGAGTCTCCTCTATAAAAACTGGCCCCCAAATAGGTACAACAAGTATAATATACATAAACAGTAAAAAGCATCCCCAAACGGGAGCTAGCTCAACGCCAACAGGCGGAAACAACCACAACAAGCACAATAATATACAACGCCAAAGGGCGAGGCTCAAAACTCAAAAGAAAACAAAACCACCAGATCAGAATAATACATGCGCGACTCTAAGGTCGAAATAAAAGACTGGTCCAATAAACTTATCAAGTAATACAAGTATGGTTGATGGAGCTTACTAGATACAAATGAATGAATAAAAGTACAATGGTGGTTCGGATACAAGTGAACCAACCTACCGTGCAAATCAACCTGAAAGAATAGATGTGCCAGCAAGCTGCCAGGGAAATCTGTACACCGAACCTGTAATAAAATTTGGCGCAACGGGGGTGAGTTGCCAACTCGTGAGTAGAAGACATCTACGAAAAGAAATCGAATGCACGACGCTATCCTATGTCATAATAATACACTATAATATCCCAATCATCTAGTAATAGCAGGATAAAACTACGTGTAAATGCAGATACTCCGTGCTCGTGTCAGTGCCTCATATAATACTATGCCATATGAATGGATATGCATGCACCATGAATATAAAATAATCAATCCTGAAATCCAGATATATCTGTATAAGAAATCTTTAACTGTTATTATAGTAAAATGTGTATAGGAATCTGAAATCTCAACAATAAAATCCATGGAAATCCGTGTCAAGCATCGACACAAACATGTAAATCTCAAGTCTCATAGTCTCAATACCTCGGGCTCCGTCAGTCCGGATTGGCCCATATCATCAAATCTCACGACAACGGTCGGTATCCTCCGGATATCCGCCGCGCCAGACATCACCGGTAGGTAGCCTTCCCCTGCCAGGCTCATCGTCTACAACTCGATCTTCTTGCCCCGGGGTACCATACCGGGCCCACCATGTACCCGAGACGGTTCATCCACTCCTCGAATCGGATCTCGAAATCCATCAGAAAACATGAAATCTCATGGTGGACGACACATACATCACGAGAAAACCGCATCTTATGTTTTTTAAAAAGAGAGGAGGAGGAGAGATAGAAGTTTTTATATATTCTTTGCGGTTTTCCCCAAAATCCAGAAATCTCATAGAAATCCAAATATCAAAATCATGAGTAAGTAAATGATAAGTGTCGGCATATGCCCCATAAAACTGCATGATAACATGAGAATATGAATGCATGAATGTCTAAGTAATAAATGCCATGTCTATACTAGCATCTGAGAGTATCACAATATTATATATCGATCTAGTTGCTAGCTGATTCTATCAATAAAAAATAATAAGATCTAAAGTGTACGTGGAATATGCGCATCATCGGTAATGGTGCTGGTGTCCTAACAGGTATAGTTTATACTGATTATAGCAACATATGTATGAACATGCAACATTATGATTACAGTGTGAAAATAAAGACGGATGTGTGTTATCCACTCATTTGATATACAAATACCACTACCACTATATGGCTCAAACCTAACCTAGTGTTCATCTAACCCTCCTAAGGAAAACTAAACCTAAGAACTGGTCGATAGAAGTACACCTAACGCCTGAGTCCATATCTCAACTAGTCGGCGATCCTGCCTCAATAGCGTCACGTACATAGTACGACTTCCTCAAAACAAGAGTGCGGATCAATCATCATATCTATGCCTCGTACGGTAAAATCCATCGTACGTCATCCCAATATCGGGGTACGGGTCTAGTGTCTCCTAGGTGTCTCATCATTCGTATAATGTCATCATCAACACCTCTCATGATCAAGGTGCTAAACTGTAATCGCATACATCAATCATATATCATTGCCATCATAATATGCATCATTAGTTTATCCTCAGAAATATCATGTCATATGTATCATATCGTCCTCAAGTCACACCTCTATGATATCGACATCAGGTCACACCTATATGATGTCGTAATCAAGTCATACATATATCATATCGTGATCAGTCACAAGTTACAGTCCGGGTACTATTTTAGAGTCCCATGTACCTCAATATCATCACCACCCATTATAATTTAAGTATACATGTTCATTATCTCATTCTCTAATGATCCGCTAACACTTAATACGACTGTATAGCCAAGAATCACGGCATCAAGCCCAGTTACACTGTTTCATCATACCTCGGATATCATATCACATCAATGTATCCCATATATGTGTTGTATATATATATATACCTATACCTCGTCCTATATATATACACATGCACGTATACACCATGTCGAGTTTCAGTGTGTGCGTGCGTGTGTTTCTACCTGAAACCTACGAACCTCTTCCAAGTTACTCATCCTCTGATATGGTTTTCCTAAATCAGTCTAGTCCAGCCTAGGGTCATTACTAGGGTCCTACTCATTAAGAATCTAGGGCCACATCTGGTTTCCTAATGACAATACGTACTATCCCTATTCTACGTTGCGGGGGTGCTAAACGCCATCCACCCGACTTCCCCCCGTAGATATGCATCTACTCACCTAGTCCATGTCTGCCGAAGACGGTGTCGCCATCCTCCTCTTCATCGCCCGCAGTCCGCGTGAGGGGTACCTAAACGCAAACATATAAATAGCATCGTAAACTGAATCACATACAAAAGTCAAAACGACGCAAGGAACAAGCATAGGTTAAAACCTATGTCCCGTTCACGCAAAAGCACCAAATATCGCTCGATATCGGCGTACAAATTCCGATGGATCGAGATAAACATCAACAAATAACTCGTAGTTTTAAAACACATTACTTATATTATAAAATATGATTAAATCCATCGAAACTCTAAAATCCATCAAACCGTCCGATTTCGTAAAACCCGAAAATGCCAATTTACCGTTTTTCATCAAAACTTAACATTTAAATGAAACCAATGGTTATAAAACTCATTAAATAGCATAACTAGACTATACAAACCATTACTATATTTTTATTACACAAATTTGTATTAATTTGAAATTTCTAGTTTGCAACCTTTAACAATTTTCAACATTTTTCAAGCAAAATACCACAATTCCACCATAAAATATGATTTTGCATGAATTAATGTATTAAACCACAATTCATGATGATAATGATTTAATGAAACCATAAATTATATTTTTAATTTCATTTATATAGGAATTTCCAAAATCTAGTTTACAAAATACTAGCATTTTATTACTATTTTCCAATTATCAAAGGAAACTAGTGATCAAACTAAGTTTTTCTTTCCATTAACATGATAATATTCTCATTAAAACTACCATATAATGATAACAACCTTAATAAGAATTTTATTTTACCCACAAACACATTTTAGAAAAATCTAGTTAGCTAAATAGCTTGATTAAAACAATTTGAATAAACAATTTATTATACAACAACCATGCAAGATTTTTCCACTCTAAAAGATGTTAAACTAGCTATTATAACCTTATTTAATTAATAAAAACCACAACTTGAATTTACAAACCCTAACTTGAATTTTAAAATTTGCAACTAGAATTAATTTAATAAATCTAATTATGCTTTAAAAGAAACATCTAATAGAAATAAAACAAAAGAAGGAAATTTATACCTTCAAAATATGAAATCCAAACATGAAAATGAGCCTCCAAAATACATGCTTTCCCACTCCAAAATCCATGTAAAGAAGAGCAAAGAACAAAGGGTAGAAATTTATTAGGATTTTGTGGAATTTTAATTGAATTTTTGATGTATTTTTGATGAATTTTGGAGCAAAATAAAATGAGGAAAATGGGGGCTACCATGGGGGGTGAGGCCGGCCATTTTTGGAGGTGAGGGAGAGAAGGAAGAGAGTGACAAAAGTTGTGTAGAAGTCTCCACCAAAATATCACTTCATTATGTCTTTTCATGCATTTCTTTATTTTTCTTTTATTTCTTTACTATAGCAACTCAAGAAAGCTCTAGAAAATAGGAAAAATTTGCAAATAAATTTTGCATGATACACACTAAATTCTAACATGCCATGGTTCATTTTTACAAATTAAAACCATTTAAATTTGTAATTTACACTAATTTAGTGTAAAAATAAAGCTTATGTTAGTATTTAAAATAATTAATTTAGGAAAAATATTTAATTAAACTAAAAATTTATAAGTGGCTAAATAAACAACATTTACTAGTAATTACATAATTAAAATAGGTATTTTTGAAATTATAATGAAAAACAATCATGGCTAGGTTTTACGAAAAATACATTTTACTTTGCCGAAAATCATAAAATTCACTTAAACAATTTTATTCATTTAATTATTTATTTAATTATTTTTGAAACGTTACAATCTTCCCCCCTTTAAGAAATTCGGTCCCCGAATTTAAATTAAAACTCCCCCTCCAAATATTAAAATATTTAGCAAACACTCAAATCGTCGGGACTCCGAAATCATCAATACATAACTAAAATCAACTTCGTCAAGCATAACGCAATCATCGGAGTTATGGCGAGAATAAAATATCAAAACCCAGTATGAAAACCATCATAATATACATCAATCTATAACTTATATATAGTTCGCATCCTAGTAAAATCGCCTAAACATCATAATAAAGAAGCATACAAAAACCCCTCTTGAAAATCGCCGTGCAATGCACGTGTCACGGCATAAGTAGCGGACGTTTATTTTTAAAAAAAAATAGCTATATATATATATATATATATCTTTTATTTAACATACACGTCCCGTCTGGTTACTAAATCAAATAATAATGATTATGAAACACACTGCTCAAACTGAAATCAATCCCAATAATATCATAAAAATATCATGTGCGTCCGGTGCGCACTGAAATCGAAACCAAATACAGATGCCATAAATACACAAAAAACAAAACTCAGTGCAACAGGTGTGCACCAAAAACATCTGTCAAGTGCAACGGGCATGCACGACTCAATATCAGGTGCATCTAATCTGCACAAAACCCCAATTTAGTGCATCCGGTGTGCACAAAATCGCATCAAGTGCGCCAAGTGTGCGCAAGAATCTCAATCAGGTGCACATGGTGCATGAAAACATACGCCGAATATCAAAATCGGAATCACAGTACGAAATGCATGAAAACTAGGTCAAAGCATATGTCAAAATCATATGTAACCCATATGCACGAAATCGAATCAAAAATCTCAAAATGTATAAAACCAAATCGAGTGTACTGGGTGTGTACCAAACAACTTCCATGCAACTGATATATGAAACACAAATAGAATGTAATGAAGGTATACATAAGAAATACCAATCGTAGAACAAAGTCCTCAAAATACCAAAATCCAATCAACGAAAATATGAAATTCAAATCACTAAATCACAATCGTAAACACTATCGTCAATATCCGCCTCTTTCCTCTGATGTCGATTGCTTCGAACTCGTCTCTTCGTAGCTGTGCTGACTGTGCTACCCACGGCAATACTCATATCTAGAGTCTCCCACGTAATCGATCCCTTCACCTGATATCCGTACTACATTAACTTTTCGATCGATCCATCAAAATCCCATAATTCCCCGAGAGCTCAACACTCAAGTACAGCTTAAAAATATCCGGTACATACCCCAGCATCGATGATCCAGCCGTAGAAGGGCAAACCCAAGCCTCACTAATGACACCGCGGAACTACCGTAAACCCTAAGGTTCAAGGGCGTTCTCGTGGTCATTATGTCGAGTTAGGGTTTCATTCTTCTAGAGGGTCCATCGAAATACCTGCATGTTCTTCCGAATACTTTAAACTTGGGAAAATGGTTTTCTGATAATCGTTCGAACCCTTTAACTTCATCCGGACGGCATGTGAATACCCTTCGTCCGCACGCTAAGCAATACTTCAATCCTCAAGAATAACCAATATTCTAATGGTTATCGCATTCGAGCCGCAGCTCCCTCTGCCAGTGTGCCCGTGGTAACAGAAACCACCCTCCAACATTGACGAAGATAGATCAAAAGAACGAATGGAATACGGTGCAAACAATTGTACATCCTAAGGCTCCTTAAGCAGAGTAGCGTATCGTAAGTATGCCGCGGACCATACCCATGGTACGTTACTCTACCTAAATCACCTACTCCATCAACCAAGGGTCACCTGGACTTATACAAGGTTAAACCTGGCTCTGATACCAACTTTGTCACGACCCGAGAGTACGGATCGTGACCAGCACTTAGATTACGAAGCATCTAAAGGCGCCACGTAACCTAAGTAAGCCGAAGCCAAGAAATCTAAACCATAAAACAGAAGAAGAAGAAAACAAGTTTAAATGCATCAGCAAATTTTCTCAAAAATTTCGGCAGAGTCTCCTCTATAAAAACTGGCCCCCAAATGGGTACAATAAGTATAATATACATAAACAGTAACAAGCATCCCCAAACGGGAGCTAGCTCAACGCCAACAGGCGGAAACAACCACAACAAGCACAATAATATACAACGCCAAAGGGCGAGGCTCAAAACTCAAAAGAAAACAAAACCATCAGATCAGAATAATACATGCGCGACTCTAAGGTCGAAATAAAAGACTGGTCCAATAAACTTATCAAGTAATACAAGTATGGTTGATGGAGCTTACTAGATACAAATGAATGAATAAAAGTACAATAGTGGTTCGGATACAAGTGAACCAACCTACCGTGCAAATCACCCTGAAAGAATAGATGTGCCAGCAAGCTGCCAGGGAAACCTGTACACCGAACCTGTAATAAAATTTGGCGCAACGGGGGTGAGTTGCCAACTCGTGAGTAAAAGACATCTACGAAAAGAAGTCGAATGCACGACGCTATCCTATGTCATAATAATACACTATAATATCCCAATCATCTAGTAATAGCAGGAAAAAACTACATGTAAATGCAGATACTCCGTGCTCGTGTCAGTGCCTCATATAATACTATGCCATATGAATGGATATGCATGCACCATGAATATAAAATAATCAATCCTGAAATCCAGATATATCGGTATAAGAAATCTTTAACTGTTATTATAGTAAAATGTGTATAGGAATCTGAAATCTCAACAATAAAATCCATGGAAATCCGTGTCAAGTATCGACACAAACATGTAAATCTCAAGTCTCATAGTCTCAATACCTCGGGCTCCGTCAGTCCGGATCGGCCCATATCATCAAATCTCACGACAACGGTCGGTATCCTCCGGATATCCGCCGCGCCAGACATCACCGGTAGGTAGCCTTCCCCTGCCAGGCTCATCGTCTACAACTCGATCTTCTTGCCCCGGGGTACCATACCGGGCCCACCATGTACCCGAGACGGTTCATCCACTCCTCAAATCGGATCTCGAAATCCATCAGAAAACATGAAATCTTATGGTGGACGACACATACATCACGAGAAAACCGCATCTTATGTTTTTTAAAAAGAGAGGAGGAGGAGAGATAGAAGTTTTTATATATTCTTTGCGGTTTTCCCCAAAATCCAGAAATCTCATAGAAATCCAAATATCAAAATCATGAGTAAGTAAATGATAAGTGTCGGCATATGCCCCATAAAACTGCATGATAACATGAGAATATGAATGCATGAATGTCTAAGTAATAAATGCCATGTCTATACTAGCATCTGAGAGTATCACAATATTATATATCGATCTAGTTGCTAGCTGATTCTATCAATAAAAGATAATAAGATCTAAAGTGTACGTGGAATATGCGCATCATCGGTAATGGTGCTGGTGTCCTAACAGGTATAGTTTATACTGATTATAGCAACATATGTATGAACATGCAACATTATGATTACAGTGTGAAAATAAAGACGGATGTGTGTTATCCACTCATTTGATATACAAATACCACTACCACTATATGGCTCAAACCTAACCTAGTGTTCATCTAACCCACCTAAGGAAAACTAAACCTAAGAACTGGTCGATAGAAGTACACCTAACGCCTGAGTCCATATCTCTACTAGTCGGCGATCCTGCCTCATTAGCGTCACGTACATAGTACGACTTCCTCAAAACAAGAGTGCGGATCAATCATCATATCTATGCCTCGTACGGTAAAATCCATCGTACGTCATCCCAATATCGGGGTACGGGTCTAGTGTCTCCTAGGTGTCTCATCATTCGTATAATGTCATCATCAACACCTCTCATGATCAAGGTGCTAAACTGTAATCGCATACATCAATCATATATCATTGCCATCATAATATGCATCATTAGTTTATCCTCAGAAATATCATGTCATATGTATCATATCGTCCTCAAGTCACACCTCTATAATATCGACATCAGGTCACACCTATATGATGTCGTAATCAAGTCATACATATATCATATCGTGATCAGTCACAAGTTACAGTCCGGGTACTATTTTAGAGTCCCATGTACCTCAATATCATCACCACCCATTATAATTTAAGTATACATGTTCATTATCTCATTCTCTAATGATCCGCTAACACTTAATACGACTGTATAGCCAAGAATCACGGCATCAAGCCCAGTTACACTGTTTCATCATACCTCGGATATCATATCACATCAATATATCCCATATATGTATTGTATATATATATATACCTATACCTCGTCCTATATATATACACATGCACGTATACACCATGTCGAGTTTCAGTGTGTGCGTGTGTGTGTTTCTACCTGAAACCTACGAACCTCTTCCAAGTTACTCATCCTCTGATATGGTTTTCCTAAATCAGTCTAGTCCAGCCTAGGGTCATTACTAGGGTCCTACTCATTAAGAATCTAGGGCCACATCTGGTTTCCTAATGACAATACGTACTATCCCTATTCTACGTTGCGGGGGTGCTAAACGCCATCCACCCGACTTCCCCCCCGTAGATATGAATCTACTCACCTAGTCCATGTCTGCCGAAGACGGTGTCGCCATCCTCCTCTTCATCGTCCGCAGTCCGCGTGAGGGGTACCTAAACGCAAACATATAAATAGCATCGTAAACTGAATCACATACAAAAGTCAAAACGACGCAAGGAACAAGCATAGTTTAAAACCTATGTCCCGTTCACGCAAAAGCACCAAATATCGATCGATATCGTCGTACAAATTCCGATGGATCGAGATAAACATCAACAAATAACTCGTAGTTTTAAAACACATTACTTATATTATAAAATATGATTAAATCCATCGAAACCCTAAAATCCATCAAACCGTCCAATTTCGTAAAACCCGAAAATGTCAATTTACCGTTTTTCATCAAAACTTGACATTTAAATGAAACCAATGGTTATAGAACTCATTAGATAGCATAACTAGACTATACAAACCATTACTATATTTTTATTACACAAATTTGTATTAATTTGAAATTTCTAGTTTGCAACCTTTAACAATTTTCAACATTTTTCAAGCAAAATACCACAATTCCACCACAAAATGTGATTTTGCATGAATTAATGTATTAAACCACAATTCATGATGATAATAATTTAATGAAACCATAAATTATATTTTTAATTTCATTTATATAGGAATTTCCAAAATCTAGTTTACAAAATACTAGCATTTTATTACTATTTTCCAATTATCAAAGGAAACTAGTGATCAAACTAAGTTTTTCTTTCCATTATTATGCTAATATTCTCATTAAAACTACCATATAATGATAACAACCTTAATAAGAATTTTATTTTACCCACAAACACATTTTAGAAAAATCTAGTTAGCTAAATAGCTTGATTAAAACAATTTGAATAAACAATTTATTAAACAACAACCATGCAAGATTTTTCCACTCTAAAAGATGTTAAACTAGCTATTATAACCTTATTTAATTAATAAAAACCACAACTTGAATTTACAAACCCTAACTTGAATTTTAAAATTTGCAACTAGAATTAATTTAATAAATCTAATTATGCTTTAAAAGAAACATCTAATAGAAATAAAACAAAAGAAGGAAATTTATACCTTCAAAATATGAAATCCAAACATGAAAATGAGCCTCCAAAATGCATGCTTTCCCACTCCAAAATCCATGTAAAGAAGAGCAAAGAACAAAGGGTAGAAATTTATTAGGATTTTGTGGAATTTTAATTGAATTTTTGATGTATTTTTGATGAATTTTGGAGCAAAATAAAATGAGGAAAATGGGGGCTACTATGGGGGGTGAGGCCGGCCATTTTTGGAGGTGAGGGAGAGAAGGAAGAGAGTGACAAAAGTTGTGTAGAAGTCTCCACCAAAATATCCCTTCATTATGTCTTTTCATGCATTTCTTTATTTTTCTTTTATTTCTTTACTATAGCAACTCAAGAAAGCTCTAGAAAATAGGAAAAATTTGCAAATAAATTTTACATGATACACACTAAATTCTAACATGCCATGGTTCATTTTTAAAAATTAAAACCATTTAAATTTGTAATTTACACTAATTTAGTGTAAAAATAAAGCTTATGTTAGTATTTAAAATAATTAATTTAGGAAAAATATTTAATTAAACTAAAAATTTATAAGTGGCTAAATAAACACCATTTACTAGTAATTACATAATTAAAATAGGTATTTTTGAAATTATAATGAAAAACAATCATGGCTAGGTTTTACGAAAAATACATTTTACTTTGCCGAAAATCATAAAATTCACTTAAACAATTTTATTCATTTAATTATTTATTTAATTATTTTTGAAACGTTACACTTACGACTTATAAGAGACCATGTACTTAGGGATCCTCAAGATCCCTAAGGAGAAAACGCACCTACGAGATCCTCACGACTCGCAGGGAGAAATACCTTTATGAGACCTTTACGGCTCATGAAATCAAAAGCCTTAGTTGACAGGATCCTAACCCTATTTACTAAACCATCTTTCTTCAACATCGACAGAGGCAAATGATGATTCGCTTCTGGCAATATCCCAGTTGTAGCGGTGCTGATGCTGAAATCGGTGTCTAATTCTAAGCTTGCAGCAAAAAACCAACGGGCCACACATGCATACGAAATAGACGAAATGATGGGGTAACTTGCAACAAAATCAGCAAGTAAAAATGTATGCATACAAAAATAGCTGAAATGATTGGGCAACTCACAATAAAAAGCCGCGAGTAAAAATAAAACAAATAGCCGAAATGATTGGGCTCCGCGAAAAATAGCCGAAATGATTGGGCAATCGCGATCTTCACGATAGAAAAGCTGAATTGATAGAGCATCGCGAAAAAAAATAATGAAAATTTTTCCCTACAGGTGATATCACATCAATCCCTGTATACAATCCAGGGGCGCAAACAAAGAAAGAATCACACCTTCCCTCCCCAGGCTCTATCAGAAGAGGAAGCTAAATCTCAATGGTTCACAGGCAGCCTGGAGATCATCTCAATAGACACGACATCAACAAATCAGAGCTGCGGCAAAATTCCCAGTTCCATGACTCAACGATGCACAAACAACCAAGAGTCAACCTTTCCTGGTCACGTAGAATGCGGCTTATGTCAATCCTGACCCCGTGGGAAACGTCCAGAGCGGAGCGTGGTCCTCGTAGAACACGGCTATGACCCCGTGGGAAGCATCCATAGCAAATTCCTGGTCACGTGGAATGCGGCTTATGTCAATCCTGACCCCGTGGGAAACGTCCAGAGCGGAGCCTGGTCCTCGCAGAACACGGCTATGACACCGTAGGAAGCATCCAGAGCAAATTCCTGGTCACGTGGAACGCGGCTTATGTCAATCCGGACCCCATGGGAAACGTTCAGAGCGGATCTTGGTCCTCGCAGAATACAGCTATGACCCCGTGGCAAGCATCCAGAGAAAATTCCTGGTCACGTGGAACGCAGCTTATGTCAATCCTGACCCCGTGGGAAACGTCCAGAACGGAGCTTGGTCCTCGCAGAACACGGCTATAACCCCGTGGGAAGCATCCAGAGCAAATTCCTGGTCACGTGGAACGCGGCTTATGTCAATCCTGACCCCATGGGAAATGTCCAGAGCGGATCCTGGTCCTCGCAGAACACGGCTATGACCCCGTGGGAAGCATCCAGAGCCAATTCTTGGTCACGTGGAACGCAACTTATGTTAATCCTAACCCTGTGGGAAACGTCTAGAATGGATCCTGGTCCTCGCAGAACATGGCTATGACCCCGTAGGAAGCATCCAGAGCAAATTCCTGGTCACGTGGAACGCGGCTTATGTCAATCCTGACCCCGTGGGAAACGTCCAGAACGGAGCCTGGTCCTCGTAGAACACGACTATGACCCCGTGGGAAGCATCCAGAGCAAATTCCTGGTCACGTAGAACGCGGCTTATGTCAATCCTGACCCCGTGGGAAACGTCCAGAGCGGATCCTGGTCCTCGCAGAATACGGCTATGACCCCGTGGGAAGCATCCAGAGTAAATTCCTGGTCACGTGGAACACGGCTTATGTCAATCCTGACCCCGTGGGAAACGTCCAGAGCGGAGCCTGGTCCTCGCAGAACATGGCTATGACCCCGTGGTAAGCATCCAGAGCAAATTCCTGGTCACGTGGAATGCGGCTTATGTCAATCCTGACCCCATGGGAAACGTCCAGAGCGGAGCCTGGTCCTTGTAGAACACGGCTATGACCCCATGGGAAGCATCCAGAGCAAATTCCTGGTCACGTGGAACGCGGCTTATGTCAATCCTAACCCCGTGGGAAATGTCCAGAGCGGATCCTGGTCCTCGCAGAACACGGCTATTACCTCGTGGGAAGCATCCAGAGCAAATTCCTGGTCACGTGGAACGCGGCTTATGTCAATCCTGACCCCATGGGAAACGTCTAGAGTGAAGTCTGGTCCTCGCATAACACGGCTATGACCCTGTGGAAACCATCCAGAGCAAATTCTTGGTTACGTGGAACGCGGCTTATGTCAATTTTGACCCCGTGGGAAACATCCAGAGCGGATCCTGGTCCTCGCAGAATACGGCTAGAACCCCGTGGGAAGCATCCAGAGGAAATTCTTGGTCACGTGGAACACGGCTTATGTCAATCTTGACCCCGTGGGAAACGTCCAGAGCGGAGCCTGGTCCTCGCAGAATACGGCTATGACCCCGTGGGAAGCATCCAGAGCAAATTCCTGGTCACGTGGAATGCGGATTATGTCAATCCTGACCCCGTAGGAAACGTCCAGAGCGGATCCTGGTCCTGGCAGAACATGGATATGACCCGTGGGAAGTATCCAGAGCAAATTCCTGGTCATGTGGAATGCGGCTTATGTCAATCCTGACCCCGTGGGAAACATCCAGAACGGATCCTGGTCCTTGCAGAACACGACTATGACCCCGTGGGAAGCATCCAGAGCAAATTCCTGGCCACGTGGAACGCGGCTTATGTCAATCCTAACCCCGTGGGAAACGTCCAGAGCGGAGCCTGGTCCTTGTAGAACACGGCTATGACCCCATGGGAAGCATCCAGAGCAAATTCCTGGTCATGTGGAACGCGGCTTATGTCAATCCTGACCCCATGGGAAACGTCCAGAGCGGATCTTGGTCCTCGCAGAACACGGCTATTACCCCGTGGGAAGCATCCAGAGCAAATTCCTGGTCACGTGGAACGTGGCTTATGTCAATCCTGACCCCGTGGGAAATGTCTAGAGCGAAGCCTGGTCCTTGTATAATACCGCTACGACCCCGTGGAAAGCATCCAGAGCAAATTCCTGGTCATATAGAACGCGGCTTATGTCAATCCTGACCCCGTGGGACACGTCCAGAGCGGAGCCTAGTCCTCGCAGAACACGGTTATGTCAAACCGACCCCGTGGGAAGCATCCAGAGCAACCCTTGACTCCGTGAAGTGCGGATAAAGTCAACCCCTGACACCATATGGCCAATGTCAATCTTGACCCCGTATGGCTTATGTCAACCTTTGTCGTAGAGCAATGCTTCGACACTTCCTCGCCGTTAAGCAAAGCTTCGACTTGGAACTTATGTCAACCCCTGTCGTCGAGCAATGCTCCGACACTTCCTCGTCGTTAAGCAAAGCTTCAACTTAGAAACATATCACCCCTGTCGTCGAGCAATGATCCGACGTTTCCTTATCGTCAAGCAAAGCCCCGACACGGAAAAATATCAACTCATAACCTTCTCAACCAGAGCAATGCTCTGTCTAAAAAAATAAAAATATATATACATTAATTCATAACTTCTCCATCATAGAGCAATTCTCCATTTCGGGGATAAATCAAATCACAGATATCTTAACTTGAAAAACAAAGGCACAGTCTTGCAGAGAGATTTAAATAATCTATCAACGAAATGCATATCTTAAAATGAACACATCACCATAAAAAAATACGTGTCTTTTTATTCATGAATCAAAATGAATACAAAGTATAATTTATGAAAGAATTAAGAATGTATTTTCAGTTAAGAACACGTATAAGAAAGAATAAAAAAATAATAGATCCTTCAAGCCAGCGGATGATTCAAAAGATTCATCAGTTCATCCTTTCTTTCTTGGGTCTCTGCTTCAAAATTGACTATTGCAGTGAGACGGGCCTCCGCTTCTGACTGTTGGGCCTGATGCGAGGTAAGTCAGCCTTCAAGCTCCTGCTCTGTAGCTTTATGAGCATCGACCATCGTGCGGGTAAAAGTAACAGCTTTGTCAACATCCACCACGTTCTTGATTGTGGCTTAAAGCTCCTGCCAAAGTTCATATGCGTGGGTGGTCTGAGCTGTAAGTTCGACTTGAAGCTCCCCGAGCGTGGTTGAAGCCAGCTTCCTCTCTGAGAACTTTTGGCAGAGCCTCTTTACATAGGAAAGCGTATTAGCGGCATATCGCTTAATCAGTCCCTGCAAGCTTGTCTTCGCAGCCACTACCTCCGAAGGAAGGCGCGCGCATTCAAGACTATACAAGGAAGCCTCCACTCGACGACAGAATTTGACCCAGGCTTGCACCAATTCCTCACTGTGATAAGTGGTGATTGTTAGGGATTTTGCGTGCTTAGTTAATTACCGCAATCAAGACAGTTTCGCGTGGTAGCTAGCCGGTTGAGTACGGGTCGTCCGCAGGGAGATGGGAATCTTTTTCTATGTGCTTTAACGAGTTAAGTCCAAATGTCCAGGTTTGTTTGAGATTAACTATGTGCTAAAATGTATATAAAGAGAGCTTGTTAGGATTAGGATTAGGTTAGTTTAAGATAGGAGTTGCTCACTTCTTTCGTTGCCACTCTTAATATCGGTGTTACGGTAATCGGCAACAACGAGGATTAGCACGACTAGGAAGGAACTTGCGAGTATAAGCTAGGCTTTTCAACGCTTAGTTTCTTCCTTTTGGCCCTTATCCGTCCGTTCTTGGCTCTTAGCCTTAACCTCCGGTTAATTCAACCACAACCGGTCTCGCTAAGGAATCACCGCTATCATGTAGGATAGGGTGCCGTAGGGAGCGGATTGTGGTTCAATTAACGGGAGTTCGAATTAAGATGTTGGACAAGAAAAGAGTGAGAGAGATTTCCTTCTCTCAAACTTTCCTTATCCTACCCTAACAAGTGAGAAACTACTCACTCATTACAAAAAAAGAAAATCCAACAAAAGGAGGAAGATAGAAAGAAAGAGGTTAGAAGATTGCAACTAGGTATTTGAGACCTCACTTTGGCAAGGATCAAGCTTAAGCATCATTGTTGTTAAGGATAAAGAAAAATAGAAAAAGAAACAAACAAACAACAAATAACAACAACTAGATTAGCAAATGAAAATTACAAGCAAATATAATTAACAAAATAACAAGACAAGCATGATAAAGAAAAAAACTCTTTTATTCATCACTTCACTCATAAAAGCTCACTACAAGGTTTTAATGGAGAAAGATGAAAAGAGGAAGAAGAACTACAAAATCTATCCTAAAATCTCACACAAGAATAAGCACCCTTCACTTGGCATTGTTCTGGGCTATTTATAGGCAGGAAACTGAAACCCTAGGGCAACATTCTGGCCCCACATGAAGTTACCAAACTGCCCCCAGAAAAACAAAAGATGCCGAGTTAACTCGGCCGCGGATCCGCGGCCGAGTCACCATGTTGGCCGCGGATCCGCGGCCATTTAGGGGATTTGGCTCCTCGTTTTTTGTGGGTTTCCCTGTTTTGTTGTTCTCTTTAGTGTGGTATACTTGGTTTCTCAGAATCTCTTCACATTTCTTCCAGATTTTCAGCAGATCAAAATGTGATTTGATGTGGATCTTTTGCCATGATTTTCTTGAGCTCTGTGTAGATATCTTGGATCTTGTGTTGACATTGTGCTTTGTGCATGAAAAAGACCATTGATTTGCCATTTTGTCCTTTAAACTGGTGTGCGGCAACATACGGATAGTGAGCGGAGACCCATATTTTATCTGTGGTTTGCAGTAATCCAGAATTTATCGCGCTTTTCCATGAATTTCACTGCTTAGAGCTGAGAACCTGTAACCTGCAATTATCTAGCAAACACGGATCAAGAGTACCTACCTATAAGCAATGTGATCAAAAATGGGCGGTATAAAAATGCAAAAATCTGATATGAACAAATACCCCCAAACTTATTATTTTCTCGTCCCGAGCAAAGTCAATTTATTCACAAAAATTCTAACCTTACTTTCGCAGGGAACGCGATTGCACTGAGCATGTGCAACAAGCCGTTAAAGCTCTAGGTGTCCCTAGTATGAGGAGTGTTGTCTCCTGAGGGTTTTCAGCGGATACTACCCACAAAATCCCGTCAAGCTAGTTTTAAGAAATAACTATGATTCAAACCCTAAGGTTTTTTTTTAAAAAATAACAATTCTATTATCCTAATTCTAGACTATCGAACCTTTATTTTTCACACCTTGCTTCTTATTTAAATTAAGATTTTATATGTCTTTACGTGCAGTGCAAATAGTGTCGTTAAGTTTCAGAAGAATCGATTAAAGTCATCATGTTACAAAATAAAGCCCAGATAAAAATTTAAAAAGATCACATAATTTTTATAAAGAGTTAAGTATTTTTCAAGTTTCGTTTTCCAGTAAGGTTTCAATTTCAGAATTTCTATCTTCCTTAACAGGAAACTAGGTCTTATTTTTCACTCCACTTTTTTCTTGTTTTCATTTCATACACACCTTTGTGAACGTGCAATAGTCTTTATCATAGAATAAAGCCTTCATATCTCCGCTAGAAATACTTTTTTATAACATCCCGTCTTTTGTCAAGATTATTCTCACACAAAGAACCGTTAGGAATTTTAACTCGGAGAGAACACTTGCTTGACTTTGCTTTAATCTGTACTTTCTAGGCTTCTTAACGAGCTTTGGGCCAATGCTCCCAAACCAGTTGGCTTTAAGGTATTAGGTGTAGAGACACCCCAGCGGACTTAATTACTCAAGTTATCCAGGCCCAAAAACAAAAGGCAATTTTAGCGTGAAAATCATGACGATTTAATGCGAACGGAGATATAACTGGTAGTTCATTTATTTTTTGGATAAAAGACGTGTTTAGTGGGTTAGGTGTGTAATCATTCCTATCAAGTTCCAGATGGGTTATTTTTCAGAATTAGTTCCAATTAAGGCATCAATAACATCCCTTCATATCCGCTTCACTTCATAAACTATTCTTGATATTACTTATTTCAGAACAAACCTATTTGATCCTCAGAAAATAATTTATCCATTTAAAAGTTTTCAGACATAATAGACTTGTCATCTAATTTTCAAAACTCATGACACGTGTAATGTGATGTAAAGACGTATATCAGCTATAGTTAACTTCAAAGGAGAGTTATCTTTCAGGTTTTCAAAATCTAAAAATAAGATTTAGTTATTCTTATTTTATCAAACAAAACCGTCGAAATGTTGAATCTGAGTTCTCCCACTAGCTAACTTGACGAAAAAGTTTTTATGTTTTTAGAAAATTTTCTGATTTTTATGGATTTTAGTATGCAGATGCAAAATATACATATGAATGCGAAGGTTAGAAATGCGTACCGAGCTACCCCCAAACTTAAACTGGACAGTGTCCTCACTGTCATTGCATGAAGAAATCATTGAAGGGTCAAAATTGTCGGTTAGATATACATTTTTTTTAATTTTTAATTTTTAATTTTTATTTTATTTTATTTTTTTTAAAAGAAAATTGTTAAAAATGGATATGCACCGGACAAGAATATCCACATATATATACAAAATGGTATATACATACCCCCAATCTTATTTTAAACAGTGTCCACTGTTTTGGCTGGATAACCGAAGTTTGGTGGTAGGCAGAGGAAGATTATGCAGGGTAAACCGGCTCCTGTAAGACCAGGAGCTCCTCTGTTGGTTCGGCGCTAAGGTACGGATTCAGTCTGTGTCCGTTTACTTTGAAAAATGAACCGTCCTTTGGATTCTCCAAAGCCACAGCGCCATGCTGCTACACATTCCGCACAAAAAATGGCCCTTTCCAGCGAGATCTGAGCTTATCTGGATGGAAATGTAGCCGGGTGTCGTAAAGCAGTACCTGTTGACCAGGTACGAATGTTTTGCGCAAAAGGTGTTTATCGTGAAACACCTTCGTTCGGTTCTTAACGACAACCGCGTTTTCATAAGCCTCATCCCGAAGCTCGCTCAATTCGTTCAACTGCAGCTTCCGATGGCTGCCCGCATCTTCGAGAGATAGATTCAGCTCCTTTATCGCCCAAAATGCGCGATGCTCTATTTCCACTGGAAGGTGGCAAGCCTTTCCGTAAACAAGCCGATAAGGAGACATGCCAAGATCGGTCTTATAAGCAGTTCGAAATGCCTAAAGGGCATCAGTGAGTTTTAAAGACCAATCCTTACGGTTCTTGGAAACCATTTTCTCTAATATCTGCTTGATTTGCCGATTTGAAACTTCGACTTGCCCACATGTTTGGGGGTGGTAGGGCATAGATAGCTTATGATTAATGGAATATTTTCGCATCAAGGCCTCGAAAGTCTTGTTACAGAAATGAGTTCCATTGTCGCTAATGATCGCTCGGGGGTGCCCAAACCGGGAGAAAATGTTTTCCTTAAGAAATCTAACGACAACCTTGTTGTCGTTAGTCCGGTTGGGCACAGCCTCGACCCACTTAGAGACATAATCAACAGCGAGAAGAATGTACAAGTTCCCAAAAGAGCTGGGAAACGGCCCCATAAAATCAATCCCCCAAATATCGAAAATCTCCACAACCAAGATTGGTTGGAGCGGCATCTCGTTTCTCCTGGATATCCGGCCCAAGTGTTGGCACCGGGAGTAAGTCTTGCAGTAGTCATGAGCGTCTTTGAAGAGTTGTGGCCAGTAGAAACCGCACTGCAAGATCTTCTCGGCTGTCTTTCTGGGGCCAAAATGCCCGCCACATGCTTGATCGTGGCAAAATGACAGCACACTCTTGAATTCATTGTCAGGGACACACCGACGAATAATCTGGTCGGGACAGTACTTGAACAGATAGGGTTCGTCCCAGTAAAAGTGTTTTACTTGGGATAAGAATCGAAGTCTGTCCTGACTTGACCATTCAGTCGGTAGTAATCCTGTGGCCAAATAGTTCACAATATCTGCGAACCAGGGTTCGCAAGATACTATCAAGAGCTGTTCATCCGGAAAAACATCGTTGATCGGAATTTGAAGCGACGACGAAGAAGGAAGTCGTGAGAGATGGTCGGCGACTATGTTTTCACATTTTCTTTTGTCCTTGATGACAAGGTCAAACTCTTGAAGTAAGAGGATCCAACGTATCAGCCGAGATTTTGCATCTTTCTTCACAAAAAGATGGCGTAGAGTAGAATGGTCCATGTAGATGATGACTGGAAAGCCGATGAGGTAGGGCCTGAACTTTTCTAAAGCAAATACAACAGCTAAGAATTCCTTCTCGGTTGTTGTATAGTTCAGTTGGGCGTCGTTCAGGGTTCAGCTAGCATAATAGATTATGTGCGGCATCTTGTTGATATGTTGTCCAAGAACAGCACCGATGGCAAAGTCGGATGCATCGCACATAATCTCAAATGGGTGCGTCCAGTTAGGAGAAGAAAGAACGGGAGCAGAAGTGAGTGAGCTATTTAATGACTCGAACGTAGTCACATAGCTCGAGTTGAAGTCGAATATCATGTCCTTAGAAGCAAAAGAGTCAAGGGCCTAGCAATCTTGCTAAATTCCTTGATGAACCGTCTATAGAAACCAGCATGGCCAAGGAAGGCTCGGATGTCTCTGACGCATCTGGGAGGAGGGAGATTGGAAATGACTTCAATCTTTGCTTTATCTACCTCAATGCCATTTTGCGAGATGATATTTCCTAAGACAATACCTTCGTGCACCATGAAGTGGCACTTCTCCCAATTCAAAGTGAGGTTCTTGTCCTTACACCGGGTAAGGACAACATCGAGATGCAGCAAACACTCATCAAAGGAATCGCCGAAAATAGATAAATCATCCATGATGATCTCCAAGAATTTTTCCACCATGTTTGAGAAGATTCCCATCATACACTGCTGGAAGGTAGCAGGCGCATTGCATAGCCCATAGGGCATGCGACGATATGCAAACGTGCCAAAAGGACAGGTGAATGTGGTCTTGTCCTGGTCTTTTTCGACGATGGGAATCTGATTATAGCCGGAGTAGCCATCCAGAAAGCAGTAGTACTCGTGTCCAGCCAATCGTTCAAGCATTTGGTCAATGAAAGGTAGCGGAAAGTGGTCTTTCCGCGTTGTGGCGTTGAGTTTTCTATAATCGATGCATACTCGCCACCCAATCTGGGTGCGAGTAGGGATTAACTCGTTTGCCTCATTGGTTATGACCGTTATGCCCGACTTCTTGGGGACAACATGAATAGGGCTAACCCACTGGCTCTCAGAGATAGGGTAAATGATACCACTATCAAGACACTTTACGATCTCCTTTTTTACAGCCTCCTTCATGACTGGGTTGAGTCGCCTTTGTGGATCCCTGGCTGGTTTGGCATCATCCATCAGATGAATGTGATGTTCAACGATCAGGGGACTAATCCCCTTGATGTCTACCATTGACCAGCCAAAGGCTTGCCTATTACTGTGCAAGACCGTAAGAAGGGCTTTCTCCTGCTCTGGAGCTAGAGAAGCCAAGATGATAACATGAAGGGTCTCGTTCTCACCCAAGTAAGCGTACTTAAGGTGAGACGGCAATGGCTTGAGTTCGAGTGTTGGAGGTGAAACGATTGAAGGTAAGATTGGTGAAAAGGTCTCGAACTCAAAGGATTCCAGCAGAGGTTCAAAACGAGTGTAAGCGACCGAGTTGGATGGTTCAACTAACTCATCCTGAAATTCAAAGGATTCAAACTCGGGTGGTGACTGGCTAAGATCGTTCGAGAAAGTGAAACACTCGTAGTCATTGTCGGGCGCAGAAACAGCAGCAGGTTCGAAGAGAAACGCACTAGTGACGTTAAGGTTGTCGTGATCGAACAAAAACTCCTCGAATTCACAGTCCTCCAGGGTGATCTCCTGGATTGAACAAACGTCTAGTATATGAGCATTAGGTTCGGAGGGCTGATTCTCCAACCTAAAAATGTTGAGTTCAATTGTCATGTTTCCAAAAGATAGGTTCATAGAACCATTTCGACAATTGATCACAGCATTTGAGGTTGCAAGGAATGGGCGGCCGAGTATCACCGGAATTTGATTCCGGGGGTTAGCTACAGGCTGTGTGTCTAAAACAATGAAGTCAACGTGGAATATGAAGTCCCCAACCTTAATTAACACATCCTCTAGCTCACCCCTAGGATGGGTGATCGATCGGTCGGCCATTTGGAGAGTACAGTGTGTGGGTTTCAGCTCTCCTACACCTAATTGCTCATATACTGAGTACGGAAGTAGGTTAACACTGGCACCAAGATCCAAAAGTGCGCGGTTGATGTTCTTATCCCCAATGGTAATAGAAATCGTAGGACAGCCAGGGTCTTTCCGTTTTTGAGGTAAAGATTGGGTGAGAGCATCACTCACAGCACTGGCTAAGAAAACTTTCTTGGGTACCTGAGATTTCCTCTTTTTCGTGCATAAGTCCTTTAAGATTTTTGCGTAGGAAGGGACTTGTTGAACAGCATCTAAAAGGGGAATGTTGATGTTGACCTGCTTAAACAACTCCAGAATCTTTTCCATTTATGGATTTTGTTTATTGGACCTCAACCGGTTTGGAAATGGAACGTTTTTAAAATTGGTTGAGTCCAATGCTTGTGGAGAAGATTGTGGAGTTGGAACGGATCCCAGATCTGGAGTTTTCGTAGAGTGAGAAGTGGGTCCGTTTAGAGCAGCAGAAGAAGAAGAGCCTTTTGAAGAAGGAAGAATAGGCTCAGAAGAGGAGGAAGAAGCGGCCAGGGTGTCATCATCTATCCGTGTCCTAATGTTGTTTTGCAGCATCCTTCCAGATCTTAATGTAGTCACGGCACTCACATTATAGTTCTGTTGTTCTAGAGAAACATGTACATTATGTGGGTGACCAGGATTTGGGAGTGGTTGGGACGGAAGCTTCCCCTTCTCTCGCTCGCTTAACGCCGCATGCAGCTGTGCAATCTGGGCTTCGATGGTCTTGATTCTTTTCCCCTGTGCAGCAGTGTGTTGCACTAAAGACTGAATGGAAGACTGGATGTTGGCGGTGGATTGAGTCGATTGCTTTACAAATGCCCCCAGACTCCGTTCTAGCGAGGAAACCTTATCGTTGTTTGACAGAACAAAGTTGTTTTGGGGAAAAGAATTGTTGGGTGCAAAATTGTTCATCTGATTTTGAAAAGGTTGGGGTTGGAAGGGCTGCTGAAATTGATGTTGAGTTTGTTGCTGAGTTTTTTGTTGCGGAGGAGGGGGCCTCTGGAAATTGTTGCCTTGGAATTGATGCTGGTTCTGATTTCAGGCAATGTTGGGGTGGTTCCTCTAGCCCGGATTGTAAGTGGAAGAGTATGGATCATTTCTTGATCTTTGCTGAAATGCAGCATTAACCTGATCCTGTCCTTGAGATGGTGGATTGTAAGGACACTCTTCGGTTAGGTGAGATGGATCGGAACAACAAGCACAAATGGTACGAAGGGGAAGAACAGGGGCAGGAGCAGGAGATGAAAATTTGCTCTCCATCGCTTCAAGATTTCTCGTTATTGCAGCCATTTCGGCTTTCATTGCAATAGAGACATCGAGTTGGTGAATGCCTACCATTGACTGACCAGTAGAAGTAGAGGAAGAAGAAGAAGTACTTGGTCTACTGCTCTCCCATTGAAGCGTTTGTTCCGCAAGGTCGTCGAAGAATTGCCATGCTTCCTCGTCAGATTTGGTAGGAAGTGGCCTTGACAAATGGTTTCCAACAACTGCTTGGTTGCTGGATTCAGGCCCTCGTATAAACTTTGGCAAAGTTGCCATTTCTCAATACCGTGATGAGGGCACTGAACAAGAAGGTCTTTATATCGGTCAAAGCACTTCCAAAAAGGTTCAGTAGGAAGCTGGGAAAATTGGTTGATTTCGTTACGGATCCTCATGGTTTTGTAATTTGGATAGAATTTCTTGAGAAACGCTTTCACAAACTCGTCCCAACTTGTTATGGAGTGGTAAGCAGTGCTATACAGCCACTTTTCAGCAAGATCGCACAAAGTGAACGGAATGACCCGTAGCCGTATAGCATCGTCTGACAGCTGGGTCGTTTTCATCATGGCACAAACATTCTGGAACTTGTTGATGAAGATATAGGCATCTTCAGATTCAAGCCCATGAAATTTCGGAAGCATGTTAATGAAGTGGGGCTTAATTTCGAAATTATCTCCATTGGCCGGTGGAAGGGAAAGACAAGTAGGAAGTGCAGAGCGGGCGGGATAGAAACGATTCTGGAGCGCGATTCGCTGTGGCGCTACAGCAGGAGGTGGTTGTGGGTTATTCGCATCCATAGGAGGTGGAATCAATCCCGGGGGAGTTGAAGGGATGTTAGGATTAAATCCTGACATCGCAGAAGAAGAAGTTGGTGATAGTGAAGGTGAGGAAATATGAACAGAATCCCGGTCAACGTTGGAGTTGGCCGGTAAGGGTAGGGTTTATAAATGGGTGGAAGGAGTTTCGACTGCGGTGTCGATCGCGTAATCCGTAGGGACTAACGAAACGCGGACTAAACGGGCACTAGGGTCCCTAGTCCAAGCGGACATACACTAAACGAGTTTAGTGTAGTCAAAGCGGAGAAGGTGAGGGTAAGAAAACGTCAATGGAGAAATACGATGAGAGGTGGGTGAAAAAATGGGATTCTAGTGACAAAGGGCAAGTTTTTATAAAAGTTTTTGTTTTGTGTTTTTTTTGTTTTTTGTTTTATTTTTAGCAGAAGTTTTGCAGAAATATGTACGGACTTACGGCTTCAAACAATCATAGACAAAATATGCACAATCACACCTAGATCTAGGGTCACCTAGGTCAGCTAGACAGCTCCTAACTGTTCCAAAGGGCTAGAAATAGGACCTTAAACCGCCTCTTCACCGCCAATTGCGGCCAGGTAAGTGCCAGGTGAGTGGGAGGCTCTCCACTACAAGTAGTGGCCCTAATTAAGTAACCACTCGCCTTAGACACACTTGCCTAGACACCGCAAAGTTAGGTTAGGATAAACGATCGATGCCTATAACTAGTCCTCTGTCCTATTGAGCGCGACGTCCTTAGGGCTGAGTCTAGTATTTTTTTAATTAAATAATGGTCAATGCATATGCCTTATGTGATTTTTGGGGTCCTGGGAAGGGTGATGAAATCCCCACCCAATCTGGATTGGTCTTAAGCCCCTTAAAGTCCGATTAAAAATATGCAAAGCAGTAACAATCAATTGCAATCAATTTTTTCATTTTTTAGCGCGGCGCAAAGAATCCTGCACAAGATCAATTTTATTGGAGAGGGGAAGAGAGTTTGCGCAAAGAATGCTGCAGAAAAAATAGTTCAGTGGAGTTCAGAGGAGTGGGGAAGAGGTTTGGAATACTAACAGGGTTTTTTTGGTTGCTGATGTCAGCAAATAGCCGCGGTTCCGCGGCCAAACAAGCTCAAATGCCGCGATTCCACGGCTATAAAGAGGAGTTGGATCTTTAGATTTCTTGCCTGTTCTGGGTTGGATGTCCTCTTCTTGTTTGGAGCTCCTGAATCTTGATTTGCTCACTGGATCTGCTCCAGAATTTTACAGTAGACCGTTGGTTCCGTCTTGATCACCCGCGGTGTAACCGCGAGTTATGGGTCTAACTTCCCACGTCTTTGGCACTGAACTCGACCTTCTTTTTATCCTGCACACTTGCACAAAAACTAATCAAAAATAACAAGATGATTTTTACAATATATTTTTTTGTTTTGTTTTTCGGTTATATTTATATTCACAAATTAACCCGAAATTACACAAAGAAATAAACTACCGTCTCCCCGGCAACGGCGCCATTTGATTGTTAGGCTTTTTGCGTTTAGTTAATTACCGCAATCAAGACGGTTTCGCTTGGTAGCTAGCCGGTTGAGTACGGGTCGTCCGCAGGGAGATGGGAATCTTTTTCTATGTGCTTTAACGAGTTAAGTCCAAATGTCCAGGTTTGTTTGAGATTAACTATGTGCTAAAATGTATATAAAGAGAGCTTGTTAGGGTTAGGATTAGGTTAGTTTAAGATAGGAGTTGCTCACTTCTTTCGTTGTCACTCTTAAT
Source organism: Agapanthus africanus (assembly GCA_030015575.1). Classification (NCBI taxonomy): domain Eukaryota; kingdom Viridiplantae; phylum Streptophyta; class Magnoliopsida; order Asparagales; family Amaryllidaceae; genus Agapanthus; species Agapanthus africanus. Next base: position 520,439,505 of record CM057343.1, read on the forward strand.
ATCGGTGTTACGGTAATCGGCAACAACGGGGATTAGCATGACTAGGAAGGAACTTGCGAGTATAAGCTAGGCTTTTCAACGCTTAGTTTCTTCCTTTTGGTCCTTATCCGTCCGTTCTTGGCTCTTAGCCTTAACCTCCGGTTAATTCAACCACAACCGGTCTCGCTAAGGAATCACCGCTATCATGTAGGATAGGGTGCTGTAGGGAGCGGATTGTGGTTCAATTAATGGGAGTTCGAATTAAGATGTTGGACAAGAAAAGAGTAAGAGAGATTTCCTTCTCTCAAACTTTCCTTATCCTACCCTAACAAGTGAGAAACTACTCACTCATTACAAAAAAAGAAAATACAACAAAAGGAGGAAGATAGAAAGAAAGAGGTTAGAAAATTACAACTAGCTATTTGAGACCTCACTTTAGCAAGGATCAAGCTTAAGCATCATTGTTGTTAAGGATAAAGAAAAATAGAAAAAGAAACAAACAAACAACAAATAACAACAACTAGATTAGCAAATGAAAATTACAAGCAAATATAATTAACAAAATAACAAGACAAGCATGATAAAAAAAAGAACTCTTTTATTCATCACTTCACTCATAAAAGCTCACTACAAGGTTTTAATGGAGAAAGATGAAAAGAGGAAGAAGAACTACAAAATCTATCCTAAAATCTCACACATGAATAAGCATCCTTCACTTGGCATTGTTCTGGGCTATTTATAGGCAGGAAACTGAAACCCTAGGGCAGCATTCTGGCCCCACATGAAGTTACCAAACTGCCCCCAGAAAAACAAAAGATGCCGAGTTAACTCGGCCGTGGATCCGCGGCCGAGTCACCATGTGGGCCGCGGATCCGCGGCCATTTAGGGGATTTGGCTCCTCGTTTTTTGTGGGTTTCCCTGTTTTGCTGTTCTCTTCAGTGTGGTATACTTGGTTTCTCAGAATCTCTTCACATTTCTTCCAGATTTTCAGCAGATCAAAAGGTGATTTGATGTGGATCTTTTGCCATGATTTTCTTAAGCTCCGCGTAGATATCTTGGATCTTGTGTTGACATTGTGATTTGTGCATGAAAATGACCATTGCTTTGCCATTTTGTCCTTTAAACTGGTGTGCGGCAACATACGGATAGAGAGCGGAGACCCGTATTTTATCTGTGGTTGGCAGTAATCCAGAATTTGTCGTGCTTTTCCATGAATTTCACTGCTTAGAGCTGAGAATCTATAACCTGCAATTATCTAGCAAAAACGGATCAAGAGTACCTACCTATAAGCAATGTGATCAAAAATGGGCAGTATAAAAATGCAAAAATCTGATATGAACAAGTGGCAAGAAAGGGGAGAGAGCTGTTGGCTTCAGCAGCAAATTCTTCGGCCGTATGCGAACTACCAACACGAAGGTCTTCGATCAATGCTAACAAAGAGTGAAGGCTTGACTTGGCCATACGTTCGGATGCACGCAGTGCATAAGGGCCAGACGGCATGAGAATGCGAGTCTCCAACGGGGTAAAAGTAGGCAGAGCTTTTCAAGATTGATAAATGATCAGCGAAGGTTGCAAACAGAGGACAGATGCAAAAGCGTCGAAACTTTACTTACCCACGTTTATAAAAGAAGAGTCTAGAAGATCTCCAGGCCCATCAAGGACCTCAACCTCATCGTCAGCTTCCAGAACTACAGAAGACATGAATATTGTTACATGAAGAAGTAACGATATTGAGAAAGGAGCGAACAATACTAACCTTGCCCGGAGGATAGAATGATGCGCTGAGGGGATATCGCCTGTGGAGCAGCCAGTTCCAGCAGACGCTGGAAAGACTTCCTGGGAGACAGGCCAGCGATGGACGCCGCCAATCCCCATAGCTCTGAAAATACAGGAAAGTTCAGATAATGAAGATATCGTCAAAATAAAATAAAGAACAATACCTTCTATGCTCCTTTTATTCTGGGTTGGAGGGATGCAGCTTCGGCGGCCTCCTCTGTGCCCTCAAGCACATCATCGGGGATGTGAGCCATTATCATAACTTCCGGTGGAGGAGCAGTGACCATCGCTACAGGCTCCAACGAAAGGACGGTGGCCTCGACTATCTGTCCCGCAGTCCCCGGGCCGACCCCAGAGAGATCCATTGAATCCACAGCTGAAGAAGATGCCTCTTCTGGAGGAGCAAGCACCTGGGGAGTAGGAATCACCGAGGGAAGCTCCATTGCAGAGACGACAATTGCATCGACCCCTTCCGCTCTGATTAGTGCCTTATCAGGGATATTTGCAGAGTCCATAGTCAGGGCGCGACTTGGACTCAGATCCTCTGCCATCAGCGAAGTCCCTGCAAAGTTTGCACGAGGATAAGAATATGTATATATATAAGCAGTGCAAGAAACTAAAAAAAGGTTATATAAGTGTACCAATGTGCAAAGGAGCTTCTAGTATGGCTTGTTCAAGCCGACGCTCTTTCCTCAGAAGATATGCTCGCCGAGGTTCGAGGATAGACTCGTGGCTACCGGTCCACAACGAAAGTGCATCTTCAGCGTCGGCTGAAACAGCCTGCTTAAGGGCTCTCTCGCCCCTTCTTCCAAAGGACCTATGAATATCCGACGTATTGATGGAGGATCTTCGTAAAAGATGACGACAGGATAAGGCCTCTTCGGGATCCTTACATTCTCGGATTCATCTTGTGAGCATCTTATAGCCTCAGCCGATTGTGCGGCTTCCTCGGCAGATGAACCAGGAAAAAGAAGGCTGTCTCCCGGTGGATTAGTAACGGTCTTCTTTCCCCGCTTTGGCCCAGAGCTAGTGACTGTAGAAGCTCGCTTCTTTCCCCTTGCCACCCGCTTTCTAAGCCATTTCTTGGTTTTGACAGAGAGGGAAGACTTCTTCAGGACCTCCGCCAAGGGGAAATTATCATCAGAGCTAGGTTTTACCTCTGGAACCGTTACGGTATCCATCATCGGTCGTTCAAGTGAAGCCTCTGTTGGCAATGAGGCGCGAAGCCGTTCCTCCTCTCCGAAGGTTTTAAGCGAAGCAGCGATGGCTTCTTCTGTAGAGGCACCTGTTGAAACAGCGAGCATCAGTCAAAGCATGATAAAAAAAAAAGAGTGAAATAAGCAGCGGAGAGATAAGGGTAAAGTATACCTGACTGCGAAAGGCAGCCAGTTCTTTTTCGAGGATGGCTGACTGTCTGGAAGCTTCGATGGCAGCCTCCAAATCGGTATCATCAAGCATCCCGAATAAACCCTCATTGGTCCCATATTCGCTCAAGCCTTCGCTAGACGTAGCAAGGGGCGTCGAGCCTAATATGGTGTCCAAAGAAAGTACTTGTTTCTTTTTCTTCTGAGGACGGGCGCCGGTGGCCGATAACATGAGTTTGCGTTTGGTGGACGCCTTTGGACGACAAGTCCCAATTTCTTTTCCTACGTTCGACTCGGGGGACGCGGCATCCACCTCTTTTTTAGGCGCTCTGAATGGGGGCAACCCGCGTGTAGGGCTTAGTATATGTGGAGGCTCAACTGCAGTGACCTCTCTCAGGGGAGGATGAACAATGTTCCGTCGCTTCAGAGGAACATTTCGATCACCAGCCGGCATTGCGCCGTTGCGATCGAGCAGCAATCGCTTCTCCTCCCTGATGACGGCGCCCATTGAATGCTGATACCACGCCATGTACACATTAAGGGCCTTTGGGACACAGCTCGGTTCGCTGATAAAGAAGTTGGACCCTGTGTTTAAGCGCATGAAATGATGCAGTGCGCTCCGCATTCCCTCTTCGGTAGCAGCAGGTTCGGCCAAGAAAGCCTCAAGTGGGACGCCCTGATTGTAACTCAGCTGCTGGGCAAAACGATGCGGGTTGTATCTCATGAATAACGCCGCATCATTTTTCCTGAATACGAGAAAGCCCGGCCTGATGGAGTACAGATGAAGAATCTCCCGAGCTTTCAACACAGAGGCCTCGTCCTTAAATATATCCTGCAGTGGCAGCACCGTCTTCCCCGACTCTTGGCCGACAGTCAAAACTTTATCAGTAAAGGACATGCCAGCCCCAACCGGGCGCGGGCGAAGAAGCAAGCTTCTAGCTTCCCATTGCGTCGGAGTCACGATAGAAGCGCCGACCAGTCGCATGATCTGAGGGAACCTACACCTGTCATAAAAACCCGGCGTCTTGTGCATGACAAAGACGCCTAGCACGTGCAACTCGAGCCATGACGTGAAATAATGCATCGGGAAATTTACCGACTGCACCCCTGGCTCAGTGGTATCAGCTGCCAAAATGAGGCTGTGATACATATGGGCTAACCCAGAAATCCCCACAGCCACTTGTATCCCAGCAACCATCCGATGAGCAGGATAGAAAACGGACGGCCTCATACGGCGAGGGTGCATGGAAAGCGCGAACCAACTCAGCCATAACCTAAGGAACCCTAAAAAGAACGTTTCTTCGTCAATCCCAGGAGCCGCCAGCTCTGCAAAAGGGATGACCGGGGTATCGGGTAGAAAGAAGCTCTTCTGATCCGCCTCCGCCACCGGCAGGTTACCCAAACCTAAACCAAAGGGGTCATCAAGACTGGCGAATTTCTCGACTTCTTCCTTCAATACTTCCGGGCGAAGAAAATCGGCGATAAAAGCCGTAAAATTAACTCCACGACCTTCGGATGCAAGAGAGAGGTTCTCATACATATTCAACACCTTTATCAAGCTCGGAAATTGGTGTTGAATAGCATTATCGGGAGTAAGACCCATCACCATTGATTTGGTAGAGAAAACATACTCATCCGGTGGAAGCAATTCCTCATAATGTTCCCCCCTAACGGGTAAACCCGAGATCTCTGCAAATTCCTCCAAAGAAATAGAGACTTCTCGATTTGATAAGAGGAAGGTATGGGTCGGAATGTTCCACTGCTCTATAAATGCCCTGACCCACAATGTAGGGGGTGTGGAATATTGAAACAAAGAAGCATAAACGACGGGATATAATCTGAGCTTCATCAACTGTGATTTCTTCGCCGATAAAATATACCGAGCCCACTGCAAATACCCGACTGGGTGACAGGGAGTTAGTCCTACATTGTATGGCTGTCCCCAAGGGCGCGACTCGCCCTGACATTTGCATCGCCCTATGATGTCCAAAGCCACCGGCGGCTGCACGGGTACTGCGGCAATAGAAGGCCGAAGGAGACCCTCTGAAGTCCAGTTGACCTCCTCCACAGTGTAATTTATCGGAGGTGCATCTGCATAAGCGATTGCTGAAATAGGCTCCGAGGGTGTCGCACAGGAAAAGCTCCGTCGGCCCATGATAATTTGGTCATACCATTTACCTCATAGATGAAGACTCTTGTGCTCTGGGTCATGGTCTTTTATCAACGCAAAAACCTCACGGGCTACGGATGCTTCAGGGAACCCGCCTTCTGAGAAAATGAATGGGAAGGAGGTGTCAGAATACATATAACCTGCGCGGAAAAGAATAAATTTTCAACCGCCAATGCTATAAATTAAATTCTATTACAAAGTACTATAAATCCGTACCGCACCGCAATGCAGTTAAAAGGGACCAAAGGGGGCCCACAAAATCTAGATGACAGTTCATCTTTAACAAAACAGCCTCATCATTGGATGAGGCTGTCATTAAATAAGGAAATCCTCAAGAGATTCTCATTAAATGAGAAATCCCTCAGGCAGAGGAGTAAAACTCCCATTGAGAGCAGCGCTCTTCACTAGACAGACATCTGTCAAAATCTAATGATGAAGGAATAAAATTCCTCAAGAAGAGCCTTGCTCTGAGAAGATGATGGAATAATCCATCAAAAATAAAATGTCGTTTTTGATCTTCAAGAGCCATGAACAAAATCTTAAGAGTTCTTCTATATGATCTGAAAGGAGCAAAGCTCCATTAATGGATTAAGAAATCATAAGCAAGATCCTTTTAGAAGGCAAAGCTCTGTTAATAAAACCCTGAAAAGAATTTTCTTTAGATCAAAGATCTATGAAGAGCAAACCTCTGTTAATGGGTGAAACCCTAAAAGATGTTTCAAAAAGATTTAATCTTTTACCTAATCTGACAGAGTTCTGTCCTTAAAAATTCTTAAGAAGAAATGTTGCGCTCTGAAGAAGAAAATAATTTTTCAAGAACGATTGAAGATGGAAAGGAGTCATCTCAAGGGCCAAAGGTCCTATTTATAGGCACTAAGCGCCGTTTCAATTCCTTGGTTGATCCAAGAGTCGAGATGTTGCCACCGCTGCACACACGTGTGGACCCCGTGAGCACAACGGTGGGGGGCATTTGTTTCCCCAATTAGAGCAAAGCTCTGTTCAGAATTCAAACCTTGAATTAAAGCTGCGCTTTTATAAAAGCGCTGCGCTATAACTAGCGCACCCCGTGCAAGGCGCTAGCGCTAGATGCGCTGCGCTCCAAGTAGCGCACCACGTGCAAAGCACGTGTGCGTTAGCGCTCAGAGCGCTGCGCTACAACTAGCGCACCATGGGCAGAGCGCATAAGCGCTAGCGCTGGAACTAAAAGCTCCGCACCGTTAGATCAAAAATCTAATAATAATGATAAATCATTAATTAACCAAAATTAAATTCGGTTAAGGAAAGATTTCTCAAAATCTTTCCAAACAACAAAATTGTGCTCTGTAAATCAGAGCACCGTTGGATCAATGATCCAATGGTAAATAAAAATTACCAAAGATAGAATAAATTCTGCATAGAAAGATTTCCCAATCTTTTTAAAAATAAGAAGATTGCCTTCTGTAAATCAGAAGCCCTTGTATCAAAGTTCCGATGGTGGAGAAATTCCCAAATCAATTAGAGAATAAATCTCTTTAACCGATTCAACAAATCAGCCTACCCTATATAAAGGACCCAAGACTTCAAGTCTTGTAGAGAGGAACCCCCCCTCCCACCCATAAACTTTGAGAAAATCTCGAGAAGAAGAAGAAGCTCTCGGCAAAAAGAAGACAATTCTTTTTCAAGGTAAAAAGAATATATAGACGAAATCGTCTTAATATAAACAGAAGTACTTACTTCTTTCACAGATCATAGATCTATAAGACAAAGTTTTCTTTCACAAAAGAGATTATGAATATCTAATTATAAAAGAGGGGAGAATTATTCAATTCTCTTAGGATCACAGATCCATAAAGGCAAAGCCTTTCATAAAAAAGAGATTGAAATATCTCCTATGAACTAAGAACTTTGTTCTTAGAATTTTGAGATAAAGCCTCCTATCAAAGAACAGATAATCTGCAGAGCGCAAAGTTAACCTAAGAAGAGCCTTAGCGCTCCTAATCTAATAAGAGCCTTAGCGCTCCTAATTCAGAAGTGCCTTAGTGCTCTTCATCTAGCGCTCAGCGCTAAGCGCGCCACGTGCTCCTCACGTGTGCGCTGTATTACTAAAAGTGCTCTGCAGTTAATTATATGGCACCAACGCCAAATGCCTCAAGGCTTCAACTATAGCGCATCTGCGCTCTTCATTTAGCGCAAAGTGCTAAGCGCATTAGCGCTTCACATCTGGCGCAAAGCGCACTAGCGCTTTAACCATAGCGCCCTGCGTTCATTGACTGGCGCTAGTGCCAAGCGCACTACATGCTTTTATGCGCGCTTGGGTTGAACTTAAATTGTTCTTTGAATAAGCCCCAGAGCTATGATTGTAACATTTTAAAAATAATTAAATAAATAATTAAATGAATAAAAGTGTTTAAGTGAATTTTAGGATTTTCGGTAAAGTAAAATGTATTTTTCGTAAAACCAAACCGTGATTGTTTTTCACTATAAATTTAAAAATATCTATTTTAATTATGAAATTACTAGTAAATAGTGTTTATTTAGCCACTTATAAATTTTTGATTTAATAAAATATTTTTTCTAAATTAATTATTTTAAATATTAACATAAGCTTTATTTTTACACTAAATTAGTGTAAATTACAAATTTAAATGGTTTTAATTTGTAAAAATGAACCATGGCATATTAGAATTTAGTGTGTATCATGCAAAATTTATTTGCGAATTTTTCCTTGTTTCTAGATCTTTCTTGAGTTATTTTAGAAAAGAATTAAAAGAAAATGAATAAAGCATGAAAAGACATTAAGATGATGACATTTTGGAGAAGTTTCTACACCATTTCTCATGTGTTTCTCCCTCTTCCCCTTATTGTGGCCAGCCTCCCCATCACCATGGCCGCCCCCCCCCCCCCCATTTTCCACCTCATTTTTATTCAAAAATCATCAAAAATACTACAAAAATCCAATTTAAATTCCACAAAAACCTAATTATTTCATACCCTTTATTCTCTACTCTTCTCTACATGGATTTTGGAGTGGGAAAGCATGTATTTTTTAGGCTCATTTTCAAGTTTGGACATGAGGTTGTGGAGGTATAAATCCTTCTCTTTTGTTTTATTTCTATTAGATATTTCTTTTAAAGCATAATTAGATTAATTAGATTAATTCTTGTTGCAAATTCTAAAATTCAAGTTAGGGTTTGAAAATTCAAGAGGTGGTTTTTGTTAATTAATTAGGGTTATAATAGCTAGTTTAACATCTTTTAGAGTGGAAAATTCTTGCATGGTGGTGGTATAATAAATTGTTGATCGAAATTGTTTAATTTAAACTATTTAGCTAACTAGATTTTTTCTAAAATGTGTTGTGGGTAAAATAAAATTCTTATTAAGGGTGTTATCATTAGATGGTAATTTTAGTGAGAATATTAGCATATTAATTGAATGAAAAACCTAGTTTGATCACTAGATTATTTTGATAATTGGAAAAATAGTAATAAAATGCTATTATTTTGTAAACTAGATTTTAGGAATTTCTAAATAAATGTGATTAAAAATATAATTATAGTTTCATTACATCATTATCATCATAAATTGTGGTTTAAGTGATTAATTTATGCAAAATCATGTTTTGAGGTGGAATTGTGGTATTTTGCTTGGAAAATGTTAAAATTGTTAAAAGTTGCAAACTAGAAATTTCAAATAAATGCAAAATTGTGTAATAAAAATATAGTAATGGTTTGTATAGTCTAGTAATGATATTTAATGAGTTTTATGACCATTGGTTTCATTTAAATGTCAAGTTTCGATGAAAAACGGTAAATTGGCATTTTCGGGTTTTTCGAAAACGGACGATTTGATCGATTTTAGTGTTTCGATGAATTTGATCATGTTTTACAATATAAGTAATGTGTTTTAAAACTACAAGTTGTTTGATGATGTTATCTCGATCCATCGGAGATTGTACGCCGATATCGAGCGGTATTTGGTTCTTTTGCATGGACGGGACATAGGTTTTAACCTGTGCTTGCTCTTCGTATCGTTTGACTTTTGTATGTGATTCGGTTTACGATGATATTTATATGTTTGCGTCTAGGTACCCTCACGTGGACTGCGGGCGATGAAGAGGAGGATGGCGACACTGTCTTCGGCAGACATGGACCAGGTGAGTAGATGCATATCTACGGGGGGAAGTCCGGTGGATGGCGTTTAGCTACCCCGCAACGTAGAATAGGAATAGTACTTATTGACATTAGGAAACCAGACGTGACCCTAGTAGGACCCTAGTATTGACCCTAGGCTGGACTAGACCGATTTAGGAAAACTATATCAGAGGATGAGTACCTTGGAAGAGGTTCGTAGGTTTCAGATAGAAACACACCAGCGCACACACTGAAAATCGACATGGGGTACGTGTATGTGTATATATATAGAACTAGGTATAGGTATATACATATATATACAACACATATAGGTGATTCAGTGATGTGATATGATATCCGAGGTATGATAAAATAGTATAACTGGGCTTGATGCCGTGATTTTTGACTATACAGTCGTAATAAAGTGTTAGCGGATCATTAGGGAATGAGATAATGAACTTGAATATATAAATTACAAAGAGTGGTGGTGATATTGATGTACATGGGATGCTAGAATAGTACTCGGACTGTAACTTGTGACTGATTACGATATGATATATGTATAACTTGATTTCGACATTATATTGGTGTGACCTGATGCCGATATCATATGAGTATGACTTAATCACAATATGATACATACGACATTATACGAATGAGGAGACACCTAGGAGATACTTGACCGTACACCGACATTGGGATGCCGTACGATGGATTTTACCGTACGAGGCTTAGATTTGATGATTGATCCGCACTCTTGATTCAAGGAAGCCGTACTACGTACGTGACGCTGTTGAGGCGGGATCGCCGACTAATAGAGATATTGATTCAGACCTTAGGTAGACTCTTATTTCTATTGACTAGTTCTTAGGTTTAGTTTTCCTTAGGAGGTTAGATGGACACTAGGTTAGGTTCGAGTCATATAGTGGTAGCAGTATTAGTATATTAAATGAGTAGGTAATATACATTCGTCTTTACTTTCACACTGTAATCATAATGTTGCATGTTCATACATATGTTGCTATAAATAGTATAAACCTTACCTGTTAGGACACCAGCACCATTACCGATGATGCGCATATTCCACGCACACTTATTTGCCGGCTCACACACATCATCATCGGTAATTGCTATGTCACGTATACTTTAGATCATATTATCTTTTATTGATAGAATCAGTTAACAACTAAACCGATGTAGTATTGTGATCACTCTCTGATGTTAAGTATAAGACATGACATTCATTACTTAGACATTCATGCATTCATATTTTCGTGTTATCATGCAGTATTATGGGCATATGCCGACACTTATCATATAGTACTCATGATTTTGAGATTTGGATTTCTATGAGATTTCTGGATTTTTGGGGAAAACCGCAAAAATATATAAAAACTTCTCTCTCTCTCCTCTTCTCTTTTTTTTAAAATAAGATGCGGTTTTCTCGTGATGTATGTGTCGTCCACCATGAGTATTTCATGTTTTCTGATGGATTTCGAGATCCGATTCGAGGAGTGGATGAACTGTCTCGGGTACATGGTGGGCCCGGTATGGTACCCCGGGGCAAGAAGATCGAGTTGTAGACGATGAGCCTGGCAGGGGAAGGCTACCTACCGGTGATGTCTGGCGCGGCGGATATCCGGAGGATACCGACCGTTGTCGTGGTATTTGATGATATGGGCCGATCCGGACTGACGGAGCCCGACATATTGATACTTGAGGTTACATGTGTTGTGTCGATGCTTGACACGGATTTCCATGGATTTCATTGTTGAGATTTCAGATGCTTATACACACTTTACTATGATAACGGCTAAAGGTTCTCATACATATATATCTGGATTTCAGGATTTGTGACTTTACATTCATGGTGCATGCATTTCATTTCATATGACTTAGTACTATATGTGGCACTGACACGACACGGAGTATTTGCACTTACACGTAGTATTACTCTGCTATTACTAGATGTTTGGGATATAGTAGTGTATTATTATGACCTAGGATAGCGTCGTGCATTCGATTTCTTTTCGTAGATGTCTTCTACTCACGAGTTGGCAACTCACCCCCGTTGTGCCAAATTCTTTACAGGTTCGATGTACAGGTTTTCCGTGGCAGCTTGTTGGCACATCTTTTCTTCAGGGCGATTGGCACGGTAGGTTGGTTCACTTGTATCCGAACCACCATTGTACTTTTATTCATTCATTTGTATCTAGTAAGCTCCATCAACCATATTTGTATTACTTGATAAGTTATTGGACCAGTCTTTTACTTCGACCTTAGAGTCACGCCTGTATTATTCTGATCTGGTGGTTTTGCTTTCTTTTGAGTTTTGAGCCTCGCCCTCTGGCGTTGTATATTATTGTGCTTGTTGTGGTTGTTTCTGCCTGTTGGCGTTGATGCTAGCACCCGTTTGGGGATGCTTTTTATTGTTTATTCATATTATACTTGTTGTACCCGTTTGGGGGCCAGTTTTTACAGAAGAGACTCTGCCGAAATTTTTGGTAAAATTTGCTGATGTTTTTTTTTTACTTGTTTTCTTTTCTTTTCTTCTTTTTCTTCTTTTATGGTTTAGATCTCTGGGCTTCGGCTTACTTAGGTCACGTGGCGCCTCTAGACGCTTCGTAATCTAAGTGCCGGTCACGTTCCGTACTTTCGGGTCGTGACAAAGTTGGTATCAGAGCGCTAGGTTTACCCTTGTATAAGTCTAGGTGACCCTTGGTTGATGGAGTAGGCGAGTTAGGTAGAGTAACGTACCGTGGGTATGGTCCGCGGCATACTTACGATACGCTACTCTGCTTAAAGAGCCCCAGGATTTACATTGTTTGCACCGTATTTCATTCGTTCCTTTGATCTATCTTCGTCAATGTCGGATGGTGGTTTCTGTTACCACGGGCAGAGGGAGATGCGGCTCGAATGCAGTAACATTAGAGTATTGGTTATTCTTGAGGACTGAAGCATTGCTTAGCGTGCGGACGAAGGGTATTCACATGCCGTCCGGATGAAGTTAAAGGGTTCGAACGATTATCAGAAAACCATTTCCTAAGTTTAAAGTATTCGGAAGAACATGCAGGTATTTCGATGGACCCTCTAGAAGAATGAAACCCTAACTCGACATAATGACCACGAGAACGCCCTTGAACCTTAGGGTTTACGGCAGTTCCGCTGTGCCATTAGTGAGGCTTGGGTTTGCCCTTCTACAGCTGGATCATCGATGCTGGGGTATGTACCGGATATTTTTAAACTGTACTTGAGTGTTGAGCTCTCGGGGAATTATGGGATTTTGATGGATCGATCGAGAAGTTTAATGTAGTCCGGATATCAAGTGAAGGGATCGACTATGTGGGAGACTCTAGACATGAGTATTGCCGTTGGTAGCGCAGTCAGCACACCTATGAAAGAACGAGTTCGAAGCGGTCGATATCAGAGGAAAGAGGCACACATTGACGATAGTATTTACGATTGTGATTTAGTGATTTGAATTTCCTATTTTCGTTGATTGGATTTTTGTATTTTGAGGACTTGTTCTACGATTGGTATTTCCTGTGTGTACCTTCATTCTATCTGTGTTTCTTATGTCAGTTGTATTGATGTGGTTTAGTACGCACCCAGTACACTTGATTTGGTTTTATATATTTTTTTGAGATTTTTGATTTGATTTCGTGCATAGGGGTTACACGTGATTTTGACATATGTTTCGACCAAATTTTCATGCATTTTTGTGCTGTGATTTCGATTTTGATATTCAATGTATGTTTTCGTGCTCCATGTGCATCTGATTAGGATTCTTGCGCATACTTGGCGCACTTGATGCGATTTTGTGCACACCAGATGCACTAAATCGGGGTTTTGTGCAGATTAGATGCACCTGATAGTGAGTCGTGCACGCCCGTTGCACTTGACAGATATTTTTGGTGCACACCTGTTGCACTTAGTTTTGTTTTGTGGGTATTCATGGTTTCTGCATTTGGTTTCGATTTCAGTGCGCACCGGACGCACATGACATTTTATTGATATGATTGGGATTGATTTTAGTTTGAGCAGTATGTTTTCATGATCATTATTATTTGAGTTAGTAACCAGGCGGGACGTGTATGTTAAATAAAAGATATATATGTAGCTATATTTTTAAAAAAAAAATTAAACGTCCGCTACTTAGACCGTGACACGTGCATTGCACGGCGATTTTCAAGAAGGGGTTTTTGTATGCTGCTTTATTATGATGATTCGGCGATTTTACTAGGATGCGAACTATATATAAGTTATAGATTGATGTATATTATGATGGTTTTCACATTGGGTTATGATATTTCATTATCGCCATAACTCCGATGATTGCGTCATGCTTGACGGAGTTGATTTTCGTTATGTATTAATGATTTCGGAGCCCCGACGATTTGAGTATTTTGCTAAATGTTTTAGTATTTGGAAGGGGAGTGTTAATTTAAATTCGGGGACCGAATTTCTTAAAGGGGGGAAGATTGTAACATTTTAAAAATAATTAAATAAATAATTAAATGAATAAAAGTGTTTAAGTGAATTTTAGGATTTTCGGTAAAGTAAAATGTATTTTTCGTAAAACCAAACCGTGATTGTTTTTCACTATAAATTTAAAAATATCTATTTTAATTATGAAATTACTAGTAAATAGTGTTTATTTAGCCACTTATAAATTTTTGGTTTAATAAAATATTTTTCCTAAATTAATTATTTTAAATATTAACATAAGCTTTATTTTTACACTAAATTAGTGTAAATTACAAATTTAAATGGTTTTAATTTGTAAAAATGAACCATGGCATATTAGAATTTAGTGTGTATCATGCAAAATTTATTTGCAAATTTTTCCTTGTTTCTAGATCTTTCTTGAGTTATTTTAGAAAAGAATTAAAAGAAAATGAATAAAGCATGAAAAGACATTAAGATGATGACATTTTGGAGAAGTTTGTACACCATTTCTCATGTGTTTCTCCCTCTTCCCCTTATTGTGGCCGGCCTCCCCATCACCATGGCTGCCCCCCCCCCATTTTCCACCTCATTTTTATTCAAAAATCATCAAAAATACTACAAAAATCCAATTTAAATTCCACAAAAACCTAATTATTTCATACCCTTTATTCTCTACTCTTCTCTACATGGATTTTGGAGTGGAAAAGCATGTATTTTTGAGGCTCATTTTCAAGTTTGGACATGAGGTTGTGGAGGTATAAATCCTTCTCTTTTGTTTTATTTCTATTAGATATTTCTTTTAAAGCATAATTAGATTAATTAGATTAATTCTTGTTGCAAATTCTAAAATTCAAGTTAGGGTTTGAAAATTCAAGAGGTGGTTTTTGTTAATTAATTAGGGTTATAATAGCTAGTTTAACATCTTTTAGAGTGGAAAATTCTTGCATGGTGGTGGTATAATAAATTGTTGATCGAAATTGTTTAATTTAAACTATTTAGCTAACTAGATTTTTTCTAAAATGTGTTGTGGGTAAAATAAAATTCTTATTAAGGGTGTTATCATTAGATGGTAATTTTAGTGAGAATATTAGCATATTAATTGAATGAAAAACCTAGTTTGATTACTAGATTATTTTGATAATTGGAAAAATAGTAATAAAATGCTATTATTTTGTAAACTAGATTTTAGGAATTTCTAAATAAATGTGATTAAAAATATAATTATAGTTTCATTACATCATTATCATCATAAATTGTGGTTTAAGTGATTAATTTATGCAAAATCATGTTTTGAGGTGGAATTGTGGTATTTTGCTTGGAAAATGTTAAAATTGTTAAAAGTTGCAAACTAGAAATTTCAAATAAATGCAAAATTGTGTAATAAAAATATAGTAATGGTTTGTATAGTCTAGTAATGCTATTTAATGAGTTTTATGACCATTGGTTTCATTTAAATGTCAAGTTTCGATGAAAAACGGTAAATTGGCATTTTCGGGTTTTTCGAAAACGGACGATTTGATCGATTTTAGTGTTTCGATGAATTTGATCATGTTTTACAATATAAGTAATGTGTTTTAAAACTACAAGTTGTTTGATGATGTTATCTCGATCCATCGGAGTTTGTACGCCGATATCGAGCGGTATTTGGTTCTTTTGCGTGGACGGGACATAGGTTTTAACCTGTGCTTGCTCTTCGTATCGTTTGACTTTTGTATGTGATTCGGTTTACAATGCTATTTATATGTTTGCGTCTGGGTACCCTCACGTGGACTTTGGGCGATGAAGAGGAGGATGGCGACACTGTCTTCGGCAGACATGGACCAGGTGAGTAGATGCATATCTACGGGGGGAAGTCCGGTGGATGGCGTTTAGCACCCCCGCAACGTAGAATAGGAATAGTACTTATTGACATTAGGAAACCAGACGTGACCCTAGTAGGACCCTAGTATTGACCCTAGGCTGGACTAGACCGATTTAGGAAAACTATATCAGAGGATGAGTACCTTGGAAGAGGTTCGTAGGTTTTAGATAGAAACACACCAGCGCACACACTGAAAATCGACATGGGGTACGTGTATGTGTATATATAGAGAACTAGGTATAGGTATATACATATATATACAACACATATAGGTGATTCAGTGATGTGATATGATATCCGAGGTATGATAAAATAGTATAACTGGGCTTGATGCCGTGATTTTTGACTATACAGTCGTAATAAAGTGTTAGCGGATCATTAGGGAATGAGATAATGAACTTGAATATATAAATTACAAAGAGTGGTGGTGATATTGATGTACATGGGACGCTAGAATAGTACTCGGACTGTAACTTGTGACTGATTACGATATGATATATGTATAACTTGATTTCGACATTATATTGGTGTGACCTGATGCCGATATCATATGAGTATGACTTAATCACAATATGATACATACGACATTATACGAATGAGGAGACACCTAGGAGATACTTGACCGTACACCGACATTGGGATGCCGTACGATGGATTTTACCGTACGAGGCTTAGATTTGATGATTGATCCGCACTCTTGATTCAAGGAAGCCGTACTACGTACGTGACGCTGTTGAGGCGGGATCGCCGACTAATAGAGATATTGATTCAGACCTTAGGTAGACTCTTATTTCTATTGACTAGTTCTTAGGTTTAGTTTTCCTTAGGAGGTTAGATGGACACTAGGTTAGGTTCGAGTCATATAGTGGTAGCAGTATTAGTATATTAAATGAGTAGGTAATATACATTCGTCTTTACTTTCACACTGTAATCATAATGTTGCATGTTCATACATATGTTGCTATAAATAGTATAAACCTTACCTGTTAGGACACCAGCACCATTACCGATGATGCGCATATTCCACGCACACTTATTTGCCGGCTCACACACATCATCATCGGTAATTGCTATGTCACGTATACTTTAGATCATATTATCTTTTATTGATAGAATCAGTTAACAACTAAACCGATGTAGTATTGTGATCACTCTCTGATGTTAAGTATAAGACATGACATTCATTACTTAGACATTCATACATTCATATTTTCGTGTTATCATGCAGTATTATGGGCATATGCCGACACTTATCATATAGTACTCATGATTTTGAGATTTGGATTTCTATGAGATTTCTGGATTTTTGGGGAAAACCGCAAAAATATATAAAAACTTCTCTCTCTCTCCTCTTCTCTTTTTTTTAAAATAAGATGCGGTTTTCTCGTGATGTATGTGTCGTCCACCATGAGTATTTCATGTTTTCTGATGGATTTCGAGACCCGATTCGAGGAGTGGATGAACCGTCTCGGGTACATGGTGGGCCCGGTATGGTACCCCGGGGCAAGAAGATCGAGTTGTAGACGATGAGCCTGGCAGGGGAAGGCTACCTACCGGTGATGTCTGGCGCGGCGGATATCCGGAGGATACCGACCGTTGTCGTGGGATTTGATGATATGGGCCGATCCGGACTGACGGAGCCCGACATATTGATACTTGAGGTTACATGTGTTGTGTCGATGCTTGACACGGATTTCCATGGATTTCATTGTTGAGATTTCAGATGCTTATACACACTTTACTATGATAACGGCTAAAGGGTCTCATACATATATATCTGGATTTCAGGATTTGTGACTTTACATTCATGGTGCATGCATTTCATTTCATATGACTTAGTACTATATATGGCACTGACACGACACGGAGTATTTGCACTTACACGTAGTATTACTCTGCTATTACTAGATGTTTGGGATATAGTAGTGTATTATTATGACCTAGGATAGCGTCGTGCATTCGATTTCTTTTCGTAGATGTCTTCTACTCACGAGTTGGCAACTCACCCCCGTTGTGCCAAATTCTTTACAGGTTCGATGTACAGGTTTCCCGTGGCAGCTTGTTGGCACATCTTTTCTTCAGGGCGATTGGCACGGTAGGTTGGTTCACTTGTATCCGAACCACCATTGTACTTTTATTCATTCATTTGTATCTAGTAAGCTCCATCAACCATATTTGTATTACTTGATAAGTTATTGGACCAGTCTTTACTTCGACCTTAGAGTCGCGCCTGTATTATTCTGATCTGGTGGTTTTGCTTTCTTTTGAGTTTTGAGCCTCGCCCTCTAGCGTTGTATATTATTGTGCTTGTTGTGGTTGTTTCCGCCTGTTGGCGTTGATGCTAGCACCCGTTTGGGGATGCTTTTTATTGTTTATTCATATTATACTTGTTGTACCCGTTTGGGGGCCAGTTTTTACAGAGGAGACTCTGCCGAAATTTTTGGTAAAATTTGCTGATGTTTTTTTTTACTTGTTTTCTTTTCTTCTTTTATGGTTTAGATCTCTGGGCTTCGGCTTACTTAGGTCACGTGGCGCCTCTTGACGCTTCGTAATCTAAGTGCCGGTCACGTTCCGTACTTTCGGGTCCTGACAATGATGAATGCTCAGCATTCAGTAAAAGACAAACATTGTCAGAAGCTAAATCAATGCTCAACATTGTTAAAAGGGTCGAGCTCAAACAAATGCTTAACATCCCAAAATAAAATGTTAAACATTTTAACTTGATTGGACTTAGCCCAAGATTGGCCATAAGTCCTCAACTCATATTAATTGAGCTCATCTGCTCATAAATATGTTAACAGATCTTAGCCCCAAATTGGACTACAGATCTTTCAACCAACTCACATCGGTTTGAGAGTACATCTCTTTACTCCTCTGATATTTGTCGTTGTAATCCTTCAACATCTTCAGTAAGGTGACGGGTCCCGGCATCCAAACATTCTATGGACTGTGGGGTCCTTTAAAACTCACGGACCATGATGTCCTTAACCTTGACTGTGAGGTCTTTAAACTCACGGACTATGATGTCCTTAAGCTTGACTGTGAGGTCTTTAAACTCATGGACTATGATATCCTTAACCTTGACTGTGAGGTCTTTAAACTCACGGACTATGATGTCCTTAACCTTGACTGTGAGGTCTTTAAACTCACGGACTATGATGTCCTTAACCTGGACCGAGATGTCCTTAAACTAACGCTGAACCGTGATGTCCTTAAACTAATCGACCGCAATATCCCTAAACTAAACAATAGAGCCCAATTGCTCTCTTGTTGGATCTAAACGATCCTGTTAAGTTGATCTTAGTCTAAAAATTGGACTAACGTATCCTTAACAAACGTTTAAGTTGATCTTAGTCTTAAGTGAGACTAACATATCCTTAAACCCAACTCTCAAACCCAAATCTAAGAAGATATGGATTTGGACTAATCCACGTCCTACGAGCGACAACATAAATTAGTCTCCGTATACAATCCACGGGCAACCAAAAACAAAACAAACACCCACGACACGAAGTGACCATCTGGAGAAGGAGAAAGTGGTTACCGCGATGCGGTAGCGTAATTAATTGCAGGGGCTTGCGCCAGCAGGGAAGAGCGTCCCCACAATCAAAAACTCCTCATCAACGAGGGGGAATCTGACGAAGTCTGCTACATCGGCCGCATCCGTTTAAACCTTCGATACATGGTGCCATAAATCAACTTGGCATCTTCGGAGAGGTGGACGGATAGCACCAATTAGCATCTGCCCCGAAATTCAGACGAGACGGGCCTGCGCGGTCGCGTCTCCGTGTTTTCGGCGGGGAACAGGCATTATTCGATTCAGATACATCCTATTGCTTCATATCATCCAAGTTTATTAGTGCACTCTCTATTCCACACACGGCCCTGTCTAGTTGCTGGGATATACATATTGGGATGGGAGAATTGTATCTAGTAGTGAGTGCAAGGGTTGCTCGATTGTTATTTGCGGACGGGAGTTATTCATAGATTTCTTGGTGATTGATACTGGCAGCTATGATGTTGTTTTGGGAATGGGTTTTCTTGGCATTTTCTATGCTCACATTGATTGTAGAGCAAATAAACTGATTTTCCAGATGTCCGGACATCCGGAGTTCATATTTTTGGGAGGTAGCAGATCTGTCGGACTAGTCGAATTTAGGGCTAGGCCGACTAATGCCGTTCTTTCGTTGATGGAAGTAAACAAGGAGGAAGCGCCAGCAGTAGTTTGGGAGTTTATGGATGTGTTCGAGAACATCTCGGGTTTACCGCTAAAATGAGATGTGGAGTTCGCGATTGATCTTATTCTTGGAGCAGCGCCAATTTCAAAGGCTTATTATCCAATGGCGCCGGTGGAAATGGAAGAGGTAAAGAAACAAGTTGTTGAATTACTGGAGAAGGGTTGGATTTGTAGCAGCGGTTCACTATGGGGAGCTTAAGTTCCTCTAGTCAAGAAGAAGGATGGCACGTGGAGGATGTGCATTGACTATCGAGAATTGAATCGGGTGACTATTAAGAACAAATACCCAATCTCTCGCATCGGCGAATTATTCCATTAACTCAATGGCGCGAGGGTATTTTCGAAGTTGGATTTATGATCTAGATATCATCAAGTTTGGGTGAAATCAGAAGATATTAGCAAGACAACGTTTCGAACTCGATATGGGAATTATGAGTACTTAGTGACGCCATTTGGAGTTACTAATGCACCGGCAATATTTATGGACTTGATGAACCGAATCTTTTCACCGTATTTGGACCAGTTCGTAGTGGTGTTTATTGATGATATTCTGGTCTATTCAAGGAGCAAAGAAGAGCATGCCTAACACTTGAGGATCGCACTGTAAATGTTGAGACAAGAAAATTTATATGCTAAGATGAGCAAGTGCCTGTTTTGGCTCGAAGAAGTAAAATTCTTGGGTCATGTTGTATCCGGAGATGGAATTTCCATTAACCTCGAAAAGATTGCAGCTGTTCTTGATTGGCCAATTCCAAAGAACGTAGGGGAGATTAGAAGTTTTTTCGGGCTTGCCGGATACTATAGAAGGTTCGTAGAGAACTTCACTCGAATAGCAGAGCCATTGACCAAGCTAACACGAAAGGAGGTACCGTTCATATAGACCGAGAAATGTGCATCAGATTTTGAAGCGCTGAAGTAAAGATTGACCACCGCTCCTATTCTGACAGTGCCAGAAGTTCCGGAGGGCTGGTTATTCACAGTGATCCATCTGGAAAAGTCTTGGGATGTGTTCCAATGCAGCATGAGAAGGTTATAGCATATGAGTCGAGACAATTGAAGACTCATGAGAAGAACTGCCCAACTCATGATCTAGAGTTAACAGCAGCGATTTTCGCTCTAAAGATTTGGAGATACTACTTATTAGGCGAAAGGGTGGTGTAAGTGCACGGCGGCGCCCCGGCCGTCAATCCGACGCCGGAAACGCGGAAACGAAAAACTTTGCGAAACTTGCAAACCGGCACCACCGCGCACTTTTAACCCGGATCGGCCCACTGACCTAGCTACTAGCAAACTAAAAGATGGGTAGAGAGATATACCAAGCGATCCGTGTCCTTCGGTCTTCGTCTCCACTCCGATCTCCCGTGGAAACTCCGTTCGTCACCTCCTCGTCGGAAAGGGCACCACATAGCCAGATTCTTTTACGGGCTCTCACCTCTGGACCGAGGCAACTCGGGCGTGAAATTGGCAATCCGACGTGTCCAAGGGTACTGTAGGCTAGTGTAGAATACTATGTCCTTTTTGGGGTAGTGAAGTTGCCTTTGATGGAGGAATAGAATGAACTTTGGAGAGAGCTTGTGAACTTTGATAGAAAATGAGAATAAGAATAATTTTCCATACACCAAATGAAAACCTCATTCTCTCTTTTCCTTGAAGTGGCCGACCCCCTACAAGAAATGGGTGGTGGAATTATTGAAAGCAAATCCAAGTGGAGAAAAGAATTCATAAACAAGAATAATGATCACAACAATATCAACCTCACATCCTTTCCAAATCCTTTCCCATTTAATGCATGAGAAGTGATGCAAAAGGAATATCATCATGCTAAAGTAACAAAAGCAAGAAACCCCCTCCACAATAAGTTATTTGCAAACTTGCAAATAACCCCCTCCACCAGAAAGTCCGGCCGTGAAGGAACAAAGGAAAACCGGCCGGAACGGAATGCAAACTGGCAACTTCAGAAAACTGATCCCGTAATAAATTACAGGAAAACCCCGCTACTGCATATACATGCCCGCATTTGTATTCCCACTGAACACAAATGCAAAGAGATAAAAACTACACTGTCTAATAGTAGGATCCGGCTTAAACCAAAGCCGGCTAGTAAAATCCGTCCGATCACGATCCGTGCAATACCGCACGTATCTGATCGAACCCTGCCATATCTCCATACGGCCTCTACAGCGTTTCGCCCGAAACTTGAGAAACTGGTCTGTGGGGGACTCTAAAGACTCGTCAATACTTTGGTTATGGATTTAACCACTAACACGTCAGAGATATTAGCCAATACGTAACGGGCTACCAGGTACTGACAAAAAGGGACGTCGATGAGCGAACTCATCCTGACACCCTACTGAGCCTGTCAGTGAAAATATCCGTACAGTCCGGTCCGTTCGTCTATGAGCATCGCATGGCGGGCCTAGGGGGTTGGTAAAAGTCAGACCCCCAATAGCGGTACAAGTCGTGTCGGAGTGTAGCTCAGAACATCCTGAGATACTACTGGAATACCAACCAGTAAATTTCCTGCCTTGGCCAAGGACTTTTCATGTACTAGCTCTCCTAGACACAGCGCGACCTCATCCCCAATACCGGGAGAGACGAACCCCTGCAGATACGCTCACTGCCTCCATGTGGCTCGGGACTGTACCCAACTAAAACCTGTTTGCACGTCTCTTTTGAGCGTGGTAGGGTAGTAATCAGGGTACAATGGGAACTCACACGAGACAAATGACGATCTCAGGTCGATGAACTAACCTGTACACATGTCACCTGAGAACTGCTATCTGACGACTGGTATAATCCCAACCAGCAGGTTCCCGGCGAGTCCTGTCCGGTGTACTCATAACCCAATGAGCACCTGTATACATCTTAGGTGAACCAACTGACACCAGTGGCTTGTGAGACCGGCCACCGCCCCTCGTTGGGGTCTCGACTGTATACACTAGGCTACTCTGGAGTATCGATGCCCTGTCTCGAAACTCCCACGACTAGGGACCTTTTAAGGATGTGCTTATAGACTCCAGCTCTCACGTATATGATCACCCTCATACTGCTGGTAGTCAAGCAAGAATCCTTGGGGCTCTATCAACGTATAATAGCGACTCGTAAGGTCACCTAAAGCAGTACACGACGATAAAGATAAACCAGATAGCATACTATCATCTCGAGTAAGACTGTCCTACCGGTATAAATCCTCCCTCAATCATTGCAATCACGTGCCTGTGATCCAATAATTGAATCTGAGGGCACTATCTCCAACAATCTCCTCCTTGCACTCAAGGCTAATTATTGCGATGTCGCATACTCACAGCCCGTGTGATACCGAACACCCAACTCCTCTACTAGTCAGTCTCACAAAGCTCGTTTGCGAAACTATTGTGTTCGAGGAATAGCCTCAGTGAGTGGATCCGCTGTGATGTTTCTTTCTATGTCTCTCTATATCCCATGTTCGCAGAGAAAGCCATCTCCCGAAATGAGCAATACCAATCTTAGAATGCGTCTGGATGTCTGATGGGACCTAGCTCATAAATAAACTCCAAATCCAAACTTCTTAGACTGTATTGACAACTGAACTTAATCAGTGTCCTACGCCATGCCTCCCTCAGTATCCCCTTGGACCACCTGTCCAAAATACTGCCCCCCGTCAGAGGGAAAACTATAACTCTGACAGCCACTCTGCCGTCCAGGTCACCTTGGAAGCCTGGAATGATAACTGTCTCTCCGAAGGAGAATGCTGTTATCATATCCCTAGAACATCAACTTATGTTCTAAAACTGCTTCCGATTGTTTCTCCAGGATTGGATTAATATCAACTTATTGCATCTACTGCAAGAACAAAATCTGGTATGGTACTTGACATCTCATGATCAACTCAATTGCCTAAGCAAGTGATCTGCCAATCATGCGTATCCCTCTCCCCTTTAGTCTGTAAGACACCTTTAGAGAAGGTGACTCCATCACCTGCAGGTACACCACCATGCCAGGAGTCGTCCATTCTAAATACTCATAGAATGCTGTCTAAGTACCCTGATTGGGAAACTACCCAAATCTAGATCTAAAACCATAGATCTAGTAACCAGAATGTACGATATAAGATCCAATTCCTTTGTGGAGAAACCACTGTGTGACGATCAAAGTATAACCGATCGTAGTATAGGAATATGACTTCCTACTCTGTGTATGTCATCCAAATACCAGGACATCACACCCTACTACCTTCTTAACAGATCCATCCCCTATTCTGATGAAGTCAAACCTATGACTGTCACATCAGAAATAGATGATCTATCTCCGCTACATCTGCTTTAGTCTATAAATAGACATAAGCCACTTGTCCACTATACTTCCGCTGCTCCCACAGACCACGACAACCCTCTGGCAGAGTCATCTACACGTGCACTTCTAAAGCTAGTTTAGAACGACGCTATACTCATCCTCCTGCCGGGTCTCACAGTCTGGAACAACAGCAATGGCAAGTCTGGGTAAACAAGAACCTCCCTGCCACCGTCCTTGAGCATACCGAAGTACCTCTCGAGTGCCTGAGGTTACCCACCATATCTGCGGAGTGGCCAATGGAATGTCAAACCAGATTGAATCTTTAGGTTCCTATCAAATTTTCCGTAATCGTCTGCGGTTCTGGAATCACTTCCAGTTCTACCATACTCCCACTACTGTTTTCTGAAAAATCCATTTCTTTTAAAATGTGGCGAGTCAAGAACAATATCACTATTGATCTTCCAGATGGTAGAAAATCAACCCTCGTCATAGCCCGGGTCAACCCACAAACAGCCATTACAGAAACGTGCCTTGAGTTATCCGGAGTCTGGTTTTAAGCATAAGCCGGACAACTCCCCGTACCTTAACATCGTTAAGATATGAACTGTTCTATATCCAATATAGAAACAGAGGCACTGATTTAATTGAACCAGATTCAAATCATGCAGCTGTCTCCAGTGCATGTCAACTGAATGGAGAGAGGACGATCAGCGTTACTCAATTTAGGAATGCTTCCAATTATGAGTAACCTGAAAGAGAAGCAAGTTCTCTTAATCATTACTATCAACTGAATACCACACACAAGTATCTACATCTTCGATCACCTTGAAGAATCCCGATACTTGCAATACCTGGTTCTCTACTTTATTCATATACCTATAACTTCTCAAAACTTGGACCCTGTGTTTCTACGAAACACATGTCTAAGAACTAGAGATGTCAAAAGTAAACTGAATATAGTACGAGGACCAACCCCTCTGTCCTAATGGACACTGGACAATATACAATACTCTATATAAGTCCCCTGAGTCCAGTGACTCATTCACTGTGTGTCGTAGGTTGAAAACTGTACTTATGGTTAAGAAGAATTACACCGCTGTTTAATGCTCCTTACCTAACCATCCACTGATATAGGTAAATGTCATGGACATAATTTCAAAAAGTTATATCTCACTCTATGAAAATAGACGTACAGATATATCAATTTGAAATTGGTGCATAACAACGGATATTCAAAAACCAAATATCTGCCGTCCGGCAAACAACCCAGGTGATTTTCTCAAATATCACCAATTACAACGAATTCCGATATAGTGAGGATGATCACCTAATTCCCAATAACTTACTCCCACTCATCATCTGTAAAACCATACAGATGTGAGAATCAAATTTGGTAAATACATACCCTGGAGCAAGTGTCTAATTGGGAAATCAGTTTTCTTTTAACAGTACACAGTGAAACTGAAACATTGAAATGTTTCGATGGGGTATCCCGGTATTCCTAGTAATGCCTCTTCCATTATTCAGATTCACAACTGTAACCGTATAATTCTTTGCCATCTCTCCAAATCCCTTTATATGTCTTTAGTCATTACCTTCTGCACACCCCTTTAGGCCAAATAGTTTTCTTCCTTCCCTACCGTTCGGCACCAGCCTATGGTTTGGAAGAAGACTATCCAATAAGCATAATGGGTGTACTGTCCTAATCCTAGGAGCACTCGCAATAAGAGAGAAGGTGAAGATAAAAGACAACCGAATAAACCGTATTCCTATTTCTCCTGAACCATAATCCATCCCCGAACTGGAACAAGTTCCTTTCGAGTTCGTATATAACCATACGATGGAGTATCCAATAAACTTGGGATCTTCGTAGTGATACGGAGTGTCCTGGAGAAATACAAAGGTGATTTAGGATTGGCGAAGAAATACTTGGTTTGGTCGTGAATAGCAGTCGCAATTTACTTTGCCCTCTTACTAATCCCTTTCTTTGTCTTTACATAATACCTTCTGTACACCATCGTTATACTAATTGGTTTTCTTCATTCCCCACCGTTCGGCACCAGCCTAAGGTTTGGAAGAAGACTATCCAATTTGCGTAATAGGTGTATTATCTCCTAAACCAAGGAGTACTCACAACCTGAGAGAAGGTAAAAGGAAAAGACAACTGAATAGTCCTATTCGTTTTCTCCAGAACCGGAAACCATCCTCGAATTCCTTCGAGTTCGTATATAACCATACGATGGTTTTGTCCAATGGAAGTGGACGTTCGTAGTAATACGGGGTGTCCTAGAGAAAAGGGTAAAAGTAGGAGTGGCAATGAGGTCTGCAACTCTGACAATCCAAAAGCCAGTGTTTAAGAAGGTTCGGTCAACTTGGTCACTGAGTCATAGTCTAGGGTCGGGTCAATGGTTACTGCCAAAGAGAGAGAGAAAAGAAACACTCAGCGTGCACTCTAACCTAGATCAGAATGGTTATCAATTTATCTAATCTGGAAACCTCCCACTATAACGTCAAATTCTTCCCCAAACCTGAAAGAAGAATTAGTCGGGATAATCCGAGGAGTAAAGCAACTCATCAGTAGGAAACGGGATCCAACTATCATCGCATGATAACGTGACGGAATCCGCTCACATTATCACACTCCAGAAGGTATGCGCATATCTGGCAAGTTTCAGTTTCTTTAGAAACTCCCGATGTGATTTTTGCCCCATGCTCTTATGACCTTGACTTTGGCCAACAAATCATAAGTCACATGTCAAGTTCTACCCGTCATTCTCCAGGTTGATTTGAACCCACCCGCACAAGCCCTTGACTTTAGCCAACAAGGTTATACGACTGTCCCAAACCAACGCATCTATCTATGCTGCATATGAATAACCAACAGCTACCAAACACTGTGCCTTGACTTTGGCCAACAAACACAGCTTGAATACTATTGACTATCCATATGAAACGACGGAGGGCTACGAATGGTTTCTGGCGAAAACCTTTAACGTAATGAACTTGATATCGTTGAAGGAACGGATAGCTTTATAAAAATATAGTAACGAAAACCTTTGCTAAAGAGATCACTCCCGGTGAAGGGATCTCGGCTCTTTCCCCGTAGGATGGGGTGCAGGATATTCCAACTGAATACCACGATGCAAAACAAAAGTAATCGGCTATAGTGAAGTTATTGCCCTGACGCACACTTTTGTCCAAGGGGTCACTCCCGATGAAGGGATCTCGGCCCTTGCCTCGTCGACTGAGGAGCTGGATATTCATAACCGAATACCACTGTGCAAAACAAAAGAGAACGCCCTTGCAATAACAGCTTTTTGAAAAGTGTTCCAACAACATCAGAATAGGTTTGTTTATCTTGCATTGATCCGAATCAATGCAGTCCCATCAATTGATCACACCAATAAAGAACGAAAATAATGACGTACGTATATGCCATCCGCATTTGCCACTGGGTCCCGTCATCACCCGTTAGGTTAGCTAACTAACGACAGAGCAGGGACTGGACTAGCGCGGATGCAAAACATATACAACATCTACTAGTATATATATAATATATAATTTTCGCTCAAGGCGTGATAAAATGCAACATCACAGAACAATACAGATATCTGGGATCCCCTGGTTTCATACAGCCGCTACTGAAACCCGACGTTCCCATGGTCGTGTGGATAGCCTGTGCAATGAAAACCTAGACCCCTACGGGCGCGGCAAGTTACCCGCCAAAACCTGAAGTGAGGCAGCCCCCTTCAGCAACGTGAACGGACCACCCAACACTTCACGGAATCCGGTAACTTAGGCACCCCTCCTGGGTCAACCTATACCCCCTATGGGTGCGGCGAATAGCCTGCCAATTCTAGAGTGAAGCCCCTTCCGTGTCAATGCCATGAGATGCGGGCTCGTTGCCCTCTAGAACCCGGCTACCCATGCACCCCTCAGCGGGGTAATCCTAGTACAGAAAGTAAAATATACATACAATTGGTACATCGACCTCGACCCGGTCGTGCCCCAAAAGAATAATACAAACAGACAGTGATGGCAGTCCACATGTCGGACGCTCGTCCCGCAATATCAAATGTACATATAAAACAAAACTGTACTATCACTGCAACCAGTCTATCCCCACGACCGATCCGCAACATCACAGCACAACACAGAACATCAACGTGAATGTCACGCTCGCAAATCCGTCTAAAAGGGCTATAGCAGTTAGACAGGATTTACCGATCAAATGACATTCACGGTCGCAGATATAATGTAAATACTGTGAACTAGCATGTTTAAAATATCCGATCGAACAAATTTATCGAAGTGGGCCCCAAGCACTACTGTAGCACTCACAGAAAATCTGGGCCCAAAAAGAATATCCCAAAACCCCCATTTTCAACTCAGAAGCCTACTGTGAAACTTTGGTACAATGAACAATAAAAAGCGCGGAGGAACTGCGGCCCAAGCGTGGGTTTGGCCGCGGTTCCGCGGTGGTATAGTGAGTTCAGGCGACCAAATTTTTACAGAATGCTTATAATTCCCTGCACGTGTTTCTGCAACACCCTGAAAAATTTTTGGAGCTAAAAAAATTTCGACAGAGAACAGATGCACTTGAAATCGGGTTTTTGGGATTTTTGTTCGATCGAGTTCTAAACATACTAGAGCAAGCTAGACTAGGTTAATGGCGTGGCTCTGATACCAATGTAAGTGCACGGCGGCGCCCCGGCCGTCGATCCGACGCCGGAAACGCGGAAACGAAAAACTTTGCGAAACTTGCAAACCGGCACCACCGTGCACTTTTAACCCGGATCGGGCCACTAACCTAGCTACTAGCAAACTAAAAGATGGGTAGAGAGATATACCAAGCGATCCGTGTCCTTTGGTCTTCGTCTCCACTTCGATCTCCCGCGGAAACTCCGTTCGTCACCTCCTCATCGGAAAGGGCACCACGTAGCCGGATTCTTTTACGGGCTCCCACCTCTGGACCGAGGCAACTCGGGCGCAAAGTTAGCAAGCCGACGCGTCCAAGGGTACTGTAGGCTAGTGTAGAATACTATGTCCCTTTTGGGGTAGTGAAGTTGCCTTTGATGGAGGAATAGAATGAACTTTGGAGAGAGCTTGTGAACTTTGATAGAAAATGAGAATAAGAATAATTTTCCATACACCAAATGAAAACCTCATTCTCTCTTTTCCTTGAAGTGGCCGGCCCCTTACAAGAAATAGGTGGTGGAATTATTGCAAGCAAATCCAAGTGGAGAAAAGAATTCATAAACAAGAATAATGATCACAATAATATCAACCTCACATCCTTTCCAAATCCTTTCCCATTTAATGCATGAGAAGTGATGCAAAAGGAATCTCATCATGATAAAGCCACAAAAGCAAGAAACCCCCTCCATAATAAGTTATTTGCAAACTTGTAAATAACCCCCTCCACCAGAAAGTCCGGCCGTGAAGGAACAAAGGAAAACTGGCTGGAACGGAATGCAAACTGGCAACTTCAGAAAACTGATCCCGTAATAAATTACAGGAAAACCCCGTTACTGCATATACATACCCGCATTTGTATTCCCACTGAACACAATGCAAAGAGACAAAAACTACACTGTCTAATACTAGGATCCGGCTTAAACCAAAGCCGGCTAGTAAAATCCGTCCGATCACGATCCGTGCAATACCGCACGTATCTGATCGAACCCTGCCATATCTCCATACGGCCTCTACAGCGTTTCGTCCGAAACTTGAGAAACTGGTCTGTGGGGGACTCTAAAGACTCGTCAATACTTTGGTTGTGGATTTAACCACTAGCACGTCAGAGGTATTAGCCAATACGTAACGGGCTACCAGGTACTGACCAAAAGGGACGTCGATGAGCGAACTCATCCTGACACCCTACTGAGCCTGTCAGTGACAATATCCGTACTGTCCAGTCCGTTCGTCTATGAGCATCGCATGGCGGGCCTAGGGAGTTGGTAAAAGTCAGACCCCCAATAGCGGTACAAGTCGTGTCGGAGTGTAGCCCAGAACACCCTGAGATACTACTGGAATACCTACTAGTAAATCTCCTGCCTTGGCCAAGGACTTTTCATGTACTGGCTCTCCTAGACACAGTGCGACCTCATCCCCAATACCGAGAGAGACAAACCCCTGCAGATACGCTCACTGCCTCCATGTGGCTCGGGACTGTACCCAACTAAAACCTGTTTGCACGTCTCCTTTGAGCGTGGTAGGGTAGTAATCAAAATACAGTGGGAACTTACACGAGACAAATGACGATCTCAGATCGATGAACTAACCTGTACACATGTCACCTGGGAACTGCTATCTGACGTCTGGTATAATCCCAACCAGCAGGTTCCCGGCGAGTCCTGTCCGGTGTACTCATAACCCAATGAGCACCTGTATACATCTTAGGTGAACCAACTGACACCAGTGGCTTGTGAGACCGGCCACCGCCCATCTTCGGGGTCTTGACTGTATACACTAGTCTACTCTGGAGTATCGATGCCCTGTCTCGAAACTCCCACGACTAGGGACCTTTTAAGGATGTGCTTATAGACTCCAGCTCTCACGTATATGATCGCCCTCATACTGCTGGTAGTCAAGCAAGAATCCTAGGGGCTCTATCAACGTGTAATAGTGACTCGTAAGGTCACCTAAAGCAGTACACGATGATAAAGATAAACCAGATAGCATACTATCATCTCGAGTAAGACTGTCCTACCGGTATAGGTCCTCCCTCAATCATTGCAATCACGTGCCTGTGATCCAATAATTGACTCTGAGGGCACTATCTCCAACAGGTAGATGTGTTTACCAATCACAAAAGCTTAAATTATGTGTTCACATAGAAAGAGCTCAATATGAGGCAGCGTAGATGGTTAGAGCTGATAGCTGGCTATGAGCTTGACTTAAAATACCATCTGGGAAAGTTAATGTAGTGCCAGATGTTCTAAGTCGGTTGTCAGCGATACGGATATTGACTGCACAGAAGAAAATTATAGTAGATCTTCAAAAATTCATATTGGAGATTGTACTCCCGAATTCTTCGGGACAGTTGATGCAGTTGCAAATACAGTCATCCTTGATCGATAATATTAAAGCAGCACAGTCGCACGATCCAAGATTTCAGAAGTTTAAAGAACAAGTAGAAGCGGGACTTCGAATGGATCTGTTAATTCATGAAGATAGTTCATTACATTATGGTAGTCGTTTATGTGTGCCCAAAGGAGATGTTCGTGAAGAAGTCATGAAGGAGGCTCATAGTTCCGCGTATTCCATACATCCGGGAGGCACAAATATGTACAGAGATCGGCGACAACATTTCTGGTGGGAAGGCATGAAAAGGGTGATTGCTCACTACATATCGAAGTGCTTGGTGTGTTAGCAAGTCAAGGTTGAATATCAAAGGGTAGCTGGTTTGTTGCAACCATTTCCGATTTCTCAATGGAAGTAGGAACATATAACCATGGATTTCATGACAGCTTTACCACGGAGTCCTTAGGGCAATAATTCAGTTTGGGTGATCGTCGATCGATTGACCAAGGCAGCTCATTTCATACCATTTCGTGTTGATCAGTCGATGGAGGCTTTGGCAGAGCGGTACGTGAAGGAAATTGTAAGATTGTGCATGGAGTACCCGTGAGCATTGTTTCCGATCATGATATTCGATTTCTATTACACTTTTGGAGGAGTCTACAGGAAAGTTTGGGGACTCGCTTGAAATTTAGCACAGCCTATCATCCTCAGACAGATGGCCAGTTTGAAAGAACGATCCAAATTCTTGAAAATATATTGAGAACGTGCATGTTAGACTTCGATAGTTCATAGGAGTATCATTTTCACTTGGTAGAGTTTTCTTACAATAACAGTTTTCAGGTGACTATACAGATGGCTCCATTCGAAGCATTATATGGTCGTAAGTGTCACTCGCATATCTGTTGGGATGATATTGGAGAAAGAAGATTATTGGGACCGGATATTATTGTGCAAGAGTTGGAGAAAGTTAACGTGATCCAAAATCATATGAAAGTGGCACAAGATCGGCAGAAAAGATAGGTTGATACTGGACGAAGACCTCTGGAGTTCGCAGTTGGTGATCTTGTATTCTTGAAGAAATCACCGACCAGAAGAGTGATCCGATTTGGTAGTCGAGGTAAGCTTAGTCCTCGATTCGTGGAGCCTTTTGGTATTATCGAGCGTGTTGGAGAGGTAACATATCGCTTGGCTTTACCACCGTCCTTGGCGGGTGTTCATGACGTGTTTCATGTATCTCAACTCCCCAGGTATGTTTGAGATGAGACGTACGTCCTAGATCACTCGGAACTGACAGCAAGGGATGATTTAATGTATGAAGAGCGACCAATGACGATTGTGGATCGACGAGAAGAGGTCCTCAAGAATAAAGTTATCCCACTA
Organism: Agapanthus africanus; assembly: GCA_030015575.1. Taxonomy (NCBI): domain Eukaryota; kingdom Viridiplantae; phylum Streptophyta; class Magnoliopsida; order Asparagales; family Amaryllidaceae; genus Agapanthus; species Agapanthus africanus. The sequence continues at coordinate 520,472,128 of CM057343.1, forward strand.
GTACTCGTTTCATGGGGGAATCATTCTCACGGAGAATCTACTTGGGAACGTGAAGACAAGATTCGATAGAAGTTTCCACACTTCTTTTCTTAGATCCATGTTTTCTTGTCTTTTCTTGTTCCGGGAATTTCGAGGATGAAATTCTTTTGCAGTTGGGTATAATGTAACACCCTAGTGCATTTATACTATATATATTTGGGGTATTTCAAATCTTACGATAAAATTCTTGATTATTGTTACTTTTGGGTTGCGGATAGTTCAACTGGTAGTTGTGGTTATTATCCGACCCGACCCGTATGTTTGAAACCCATCATAGTTTAAGATTACATCAAATATTTGCTAGTACAGTGTATCCATACAAATCTAGATTTTATAAACATATATAATATATTTTCTGTTCTAGTTTTGCATGTCATAGTACCCCATATTATGTGGTTGCATCCATATATCATGATTCATATCCTAATTGTTAAACAGACTAGTATTTGATCGCTACGTATATTTACGTAGATCGGTATTTGGGGGTATATGTTTTTATTTACCGGATATCTCATTATGGTTTAAACTTTTACGTATATTCTCCATATTGAAAAGCTAGATTTTTGAAGGGTCAAGGGTAATATTCAGATTAATCTGGTATTATCTGTAAAATCCCATAATATATATAATATATTTATAACTAATAATATATATATATAATTATATATATAATATATAATATATTAATTAACTTTAATAATAATCTCTCTGCCTTTCTCTCTCCTTCTCTTTGTCTCTCTCTATATACAATATATAATATCTATTATAATATAAAAGTTCAGTATAAACAACACCTCTCTCTTTCCTCTATTGTTTCTCTTCTTCCCGCAACCCTAACCCTCGACCCCCGTTGTCGCAGCCTCTCATCGTTGGCCCTCATCGCTGTCCCCTTCGTCCACGTCCTCGCCTCCTCTTTCTCACTTCCATCACCCTATCTCCTCCTCCTCTCTTCTTCTCCTCCCCGATAACCCCGCGTCCTAATCTAAGAACCCAACACCTCCATCGCCGGCAACCCCTCGTCGCCGGAAAACTCATCACCACCGACCACCTCTATCACCTCCTTGTTTCTCCAGCAACCCCAGAACACCGTACACCACCACCACCGACCCCTGCTCCATCCCCAATCACCAGAACCCACACCCACCTCGCCGCCGACGGCTTCCCCTCATCGCCGTCACCTCGTCGCCCCCATATCTCCTCTGTCCTCGCCAAATCCCCAGAACTCCAGAAACCTCAACATCAACTCTTCTTCTTCTTCTTTCTTCTTTCTTTTCTTTTCTTTTCCGGACGTTTTAAATTGGTTTCTATTTTAGTTATTATACATTACATGACATGTTCATGACACACTACTAGATTTGTTACTTGGATATTATTGCTAATGCCAACAATCCCAATTGTTGTCATTATGGACATAACATGTTGTCTACATAGACAAGACCTATACTTGCTTGATCCTGTGTTGGTATTAGATTTATATCGTCAAAACCTGACTTGAATATAGAACCCTGAGGGAAAAGGGGAAATCAAGAATGTAACCAAAACACAACTCAAGTGGATATTATTATTGTTTGCCGTGATTCCGGACGTGAATGGAATAACCATTGTACCGTGGACCTGTGGGGAATGAACTGTGAGGATTACATTAATTAATTTCAAAGACTTGTAGAATATAGAACCAAAACCTGACTTGAATATAGAACCCTGAGGGAAAAGAGGAAATCAAGAATGTAACCAAAACACAACTCAAGTGGATATTATTATTGTTTGCCGTGATTCCGGACGTGAATGGACTGTGAGGATTACATTAATTAATTTCAAAGACTTGTAGAATATAGAACCAAAACCTGACTTGAATATAGAACCCTGAGGGAAAAGAGGAAATCAAGAATGTAACCAAAACACAACTCAAGTGGATATTATTATTATTTGCCGTGATTCCGGACGTGAATGGAATAACCATTGTACCGAGGTCCTGTGGGGAATGAACTGTGAGGATTACATTAATTAATTTCAAAGACTTGTAGAATATAGAACCAAAACCTGACTTGAATATAGAACCCTGAGGGAAAAGAGGAAATCAAGAATGTAACCAAAACACAACTTAAGTGGATATTATTATTGTTTGCCGTGATTCCGGACGTGAATGGACTGTGAGGATTACATTAATTAATTTCAAAGACTTGTAGAATATAGAACCAAAACCTGACTTGAATATAGAACCCTGAGGGAAAAGAGGAAATCAAGAATGTAACCAAAACACAACTCAAGTGGATATTATTATTATTTGCCGTGATTCCGGACGTGAATGGAATAACCATTGTACCGAGGTCCTGTGGGGAATGAACTGTGAGGATTACATTAATTAATTTCGAAGACTTATAGAATATATAACCTAGAAGCACAGATTTTAGGATACACATCACATACATACAGCTCATTGTTTTATACATGTGTTATTTATTTACATGCATATTTAATCGTAGCATCTTATCCTAGTTATTACTTTTATTGTGGCAGATGTATATAAGTTAGCTAGATTTTTATTTTACTGTTCTTGAAATCCGATTGACAGCCGTAATGTGAATGTGGAGGGAAGCGGGGCGTGGCAATTTTTATAGGTACACATAGGCTTTTGATATAAATGCATTATAACAATAAGACTCAAGTCTTGCTGAGATATGACTCATCTCATATCTTATACCCATGTGCTTTTTTTGTTGTTTCCAATGTGGGACTATTTTTAAAGTTTCATTATTTGGTTTTTACTTTCAACACTATGATACCATTGGCTCTGATACCATTTTAAAAATTAAAATCTATTTAAAGTTGAGAGAGTGATGGGCTTTTTATAGATACATATGGGCTTTTGATATAAGTGGGTTCCAATAATAAGACTCAAGTCTTGTTGTGATGTGACATATTTTATATTTTATACCCATGTGTTTCTTTTGTTGTTTATAATGTGAGACTATTTTTAAAATCCCATCATTTGATTTTTTTTTACTTTCAATACTCATCCTCAGCATGTGGAAAGTATAACACGTGGTAGTATTTAATTCTGATGCCATGTCAAAATTATTTTAAAGTAGAGTATGGTTTAAAGTTAGAGAATAGTTAAAGGAGTGATGGGCTTTTTACACAAGCTTTTAATGATAGGTGTGTTCGAACAATAGATTCAAGCATTGTTGAGATATGACCCATGTTATATTTTATACCCATGTGTTTCTTTTGTTGTTTTCAATGTGGGACTATTTTTAAAGTACTATCATTTGATTTTTATTTTCAACATATATCAATCTTCTTTTCATTTTAGAACAATGCATGATATGTATATGTAAATTGATCGTTATTGATGTTTACTTTTCCCTTTTCTCATTCATTCCAGAATAATTTAATATTAAGATTCATCATATTTGAGATTGACCTCAAACCCATGTTCTTCATATAATGAAGGTATATTTAACATCTTGTTTTAATTCAATTTGAGAAAAATCATAATCTGATTTAAGAAATAAAATTTACAATCAACTACAATTATTACTGTGATGGATTTATGCTTGATTTTAAACAACATTGATAAAAATTTAAACACGCAAACACAACATCATGTTCAAAATAAAATTGAAAAATCCTAAAATGAGATCCTATTATCCAAGATTTTTATGTGATTTTCAATTTTGATTTCAATTTTCAGCAGTAATGTTTTGCAAAAAAATAGAGAGTAATATTTTATTTGGATTGGTTTGCATATAATCTAATTAAATGATTTCTTCATATTTTAGCCAATTAAAACTCATATTAGCTTATTAAACAATAAGACTATATATAAACATGTTAGTCATTTATGGCTATTCATTCTAAATGGACGGTGGGATATTATCCAATTGACTCTCCATTAACTAGTGCTAATGGAGACGATCCGAATCCCTCTAAGGTGTAACTAATGTAACAATTGATGGTCCCTCTTTTTTTTAAGAAGGAATTTACAGAATCGAGAAAAACTCTTCAATTTATTTCTCATATGAGCCATCCACATTATCCACATATTATAATATTTAAAGTTAAATTAAATTTCAAACCCTTCTCTCCCCTCCAACCTCACATTGACCCTCCTAAATTTAACCATCAACTAGATTTTAACCGTCCACATTAAGGTTTGCTGAATAAAATAGTTGGTTACTCTAAAACCAAAACCAATATTTTCTTGTCATTCCGGACATCAATATTAAACAATTCATCTGAAATGGATATTTTAATAACTGTATAAAGTAAAAAAGAAAAGTAAATGCAAAATGTATCCATATATGTAAACATGTAGAGTAAGGCAGGTAGAAATATTTATATTAATAGAAAATATTGGTATTTTATTTTTCCAAATTCCATTGATATTTTTCTAATCTAACTCTAATTTAGACGTGATTTTATTGTGTATTAATTATTAATTTCCATATATAGTTTGTCTCTTTATTTGAATATCATTTCATATTTTATTTGTTTCTTTAAAATAATAATATGTTAGAATTAGATCTTAATTTAACATTTCATGATTGTATATAGGATAAATTTCACTAAAATATCAAAAACTTTTGGTATTTTCCTAGATAAATACCGTATATTTTATAAGTCGTAAGTTGATACTAAGAATTTAATGATACTTAAAATTTACACATATTAACATCTAGTTTATATTATATGTTGTGGTTACGAACCAATGCAAATAATAAACCATATCAATATTTTAGTTGATTTTTTTAATGCACTACCCAATAAATTTTCAAATAATGATAATTATTTAAATCATGAAATTTGAGCATCAATTTCAAAACAAGTATAATATTTATAAGCAAAATATAAAAAATGGATTATTCAGTAAATATTTTTTTAAAATTTTATTATGCTTTAATTTTTTACCCAAAAATGGTGTTAAGATAAAAATATTATTGGTTTTCTTGAAAAAAAAAGACAATTTCTTTTATAAATTAGTATTAATCATTGACCAAATGATCCAAAAATAGATTAAGAAAGCATAAATTAATCTAAAAAATTTCCTTTTTAATAATTCATTACCTAGTACATTTTTAAATAATGATAGTTATTTTAATAGTAATAATTTAACATTAACATTAAAGTAATTATAATTTCTATAAGGAAATGTAAAACCATTATTGTTATTTAAAACATTTTTACATTATGTTTGAAAAACGAAACATGATATTTTTAGTTATTTTTTATTTAAACACAAATTATTATTGTTTCTCATATTTTAAAATTTCTCCCCCAAATTCTTATCAATTTTTCTTATCTATTGAACTCAAGGATAAATTAAGTGAATATGGAAAAAACCAATAGGAAAATAGGCAAGTGAAAAATAATGCTTTGATCTAAAACATATTTTGACTTGCAAAAGATTCCTTTAAAAAACCCAACTATGTATTAAATATACTATACTTTGACCCCACGCGTATCGCTTGGGATCAAAATGATTCAAGATATTTCTACAAAAATTGAAAAAAAAATTATGAAATATATATTATGATTAAATTTTTTTGAAAGTATGCAATTGTAAACATTGATAATTTTTTTAAGGAACATTGATAATTATTTAAATAATAAAACCTGAGCGCCAAGTTTAAGGCAACTATAATTTTTGTAAGAAAATGTAAATAATGGATTATCTAGTATATTATGCTTTTTTTTTAAAATACAAATGTACGAAGATAAAAAAATACTAATGATTTTCTTGAAAAAAATAAAAACTCAAGAATTTCTTTTCAAATCAACATCAAATCATTGCTCCTCATACGATTTAAGGATATATTAAGGAAATAGAAAAGATCAAAGAAATAAAAATTGAAACCAAATAATATGAGAAAACCTACACATATTTTTTTCTTTTTGGGTGTCACGTCCCGCTTCCCAAAAGAGCGATAACGGTCACATGACAAGCTAACGATATATTTATTTTGAGAATGTTTCTTCTCAAAACAAATACGCTAAGTGTAATAAGCAAAATAGAATATAATAAGAGTGAATAATAGAATGAAATCCAACAGCTAGTTATTACATTCAAATCCACAAAGTTTCAAACTGATAACAAGATGTCTGGATACAAAAAAAGATAACATAAATAAACCCTAACATGAGGCAAACAAAAAAGAAAAGCTGAAAAGAAACTAATCGTCCGCTTGTGATACAAGTTGGTCGTATTCCTCTCCCTTTGGTTTTAACTCCTCCGTCCCTAAATCATCTGACGAACATTCACAGGACAGAAAGAAAATATGGTGGAATGCCAATCAGCGAACTTGCACTCGGTAAGTCCTCCCAAAAGGTGTAAATTATATAAATAAAGTGCAAGGCGATATGTAATATAGCATAAATGAAAATCATTATTATTTGAACAAGTTTGACACGGCAATGTGCATGGCAATTATATGATACATGAGCATGGTAATATAGTATAACATGTGTCGGTCAACGTAAGCATGTAATAAATGTATATAGTGAACATGAAGTGTGAATACCAATCAATCTCAAGAGTATTCTCAAACCCAAAGGTATACTCCAAGGGTAAGGAATTACGTGTCTGAAACAAGAGTGTTAGTAACGGGACTTCAATCGTCATTGAAGTATTCCAAACCTAACTGTAGGGCCCCAGAGGTAAGGAAACACGGGCCTTCATTATGCAAATTGTGTTAGTATTCATGGATTCATGTATTAGGGAGACTTCTGAGATTTCGTTGGATTCATACTCAATCTATCTCAACACCCTGCGTGTAACGACCCTAAAATCTTTATACCTTCATATTATCTTTTCTATTGTATTTCTTTGTTTTGTGTATTTTCCATAATATATATATATATATATATATATATATATATATATATATATATAATCCTTACATTTATTTTTCCTATTCTATAATTTTACAAAAAACCCAACACCTACGCCCTCGCCAAAATGGTACCATTTGATCTCTTCCTTTTCTTTTTCCTAAACCCGTTTCTATTTTGAACATGGCATATATTTAATATTGGTTAAATAAATGTAAAAAACTCCTTATAGTTTACTGGTTAAGACACTCAACTATTGTCCTATAGCCTATGTGTTTGAATCCCAACAGTACCAAATATTTTATTATTTTCTTTTTGACGTTTTGAAAGCCCAAAGGTTTGCACGAGTATTACATGGAGATATAAAAATTTATAACAGAACAAATGAATGAATTTGGACTCACCAGAACGAATTGAGTACATGGCACAAACCTTGAGGCACTCACCAAAACGAATTGAGTACATGGCACAAACCCCGAGGCCAAGGGTCGACTTGGGGCCGACCATAGGCGGAGATCGGTAGCCAGGATGAGCCTAATGGGGTCCATTTCAGGCACGCGTGTCTTTTGACCTCCCTTCCACCTATTTTAATACTTCAAAACTCCTAATTCAAATCTGAGAACAACAGACCTTTCATTTCACCCCATTAATCCCAATTTTAATCTTTTTTATTATTAACCATATCCTTTTTTCTCTACCTATAAATACCCACTCAGTCCTGGCCATCTTCTCTTAGACATACCTCTCTCAATCTATACTCTTTCAAATTCTCAAACTCTAAAGTTCCCTCAAGCTCAAAATCTCTCAAGCCCCTTCGAGCGTGTCCTCCTCCGAGCATCATGTGCCTTAGTTTCTTTCTTTCTACGAAGATTTCAAGACAACCATGGATCTATCAACTCTCATCGCCATCGTCAACGACAACAAATAGCCGCTGCAACAAACCAAATAATGCACCAAACCTTTTTAAAGAATTAATCGGTGAATCGGTTGTTAGGACGATTCACACCATGGGTAAATCCCTCTAATTCCTTTCCCTTTTGAATCTCTTCGATTCATCACCTAGGTTTGTTCCACGTAGGTAAGACCTAATCATCTTGCCTTTGTTTCTTGCCTATCTCACATCACCACCAAAATACGGTTTCATAGTTTAATTAACATTGAAATTAAATGTTGTAACTTTGACATATCTACTATGATTTCATGCTAGTGTTAACAAGAAAAATGAATCACTATTCTCTCATCTTACAATTCATGTCACATATAATTTTTATGAATTCAAAAGGATACTTTGCCAATGAAATAATTTTAGAACGCAACATCACATGAAAATACCATGGTTTATTATCTTGTTCAAAATACTTGTTTCATGATATGTTAACATCACATGGGGTAATGACCTACCCTACACGCACACCTTGAAAACCATAGCACGGATTATATGTTGTAACTTTTTTCTAAAAAGAATTGGTTTTCAATAAAATACTCTCTTTTATAACAAATAACTTCTAATTATACTCTTTCCTTTGCAAATACGCATCTACAATTCTTTTTAGGAGACCCATTTATGATTGGTATGGATTATCGCACATCTTGAGGTTTAGTGGAGTGAGATGCAGAACTACTCACGGAGAATATGGTCTCGAAAGAAAATTTGTGGTTTTAAAGAAAAATAAACTATTTCTATAAAATGTAAAATAAAAGAAAAGATAGCAAGTTATGTTAATTTGGGTTATCACTATTTTATAAACAATTAAATGAAAGCAAGTTTTTAATTAAAATTCTATAAAAGTTCCCTTAAGTTTTCGAAAAGATAGTTTTTCACTAAAATACCAAAAACTCTTAAAAGCTAGTTTTGTCGCTAAAATACCACAAAATATAAAATACGTTTTTATGAAAAATCTTGACATTTTAATTAACATATTTTTTTTAATAAAAAACACCATCGAGATTTTAGGATGAATTAAAACCCCTCGAAATTTTTTTAAATGACATCCTTCACATAAATATCTTAGAAATCAAAAGACTAGTCTATACTACGTATTTAGCTTACAGATTGGTTTGAGTGGTGTCTTCTCTTGTCAGTGCTCTGGATTGCCGGAGACAATGATGCATCACTTGTCTCTTCCTAAATGTAGGTTGTAATTTTTTGAAAATCAAATCACATATGACTCGAACTTGACGTGAATTCCAATTTAACTTGAACTCGAACTCAAATAAAAACTCGAACTTGACATGAACTTGAACACTTGAATTTGATTTGGGTTGACCCGAACCATGAATATGATTTGGTTTGAACTTGACATGAATACTTGAACACAACTTAAACCTTAACTTGTACTCTCTATATTCATGAATTCGGTCAAGACATATTAACTTGATCTATACAATAAAATACGCGGGGATAAAGGGTAGGTTGGTAAGGAACGAATGTCGTGGCTCGAGAGGTCATTTAAAAGACACCTCTTGAATTTCTCGTGCCATTTTCTAGTGGGTTATGACGGGGCATTGTACTTCTTATACCTTTGGTCCACGGGGTAAGCTGGATTACTCTCGCATACACGCATATCTTCCTTATCAAATTACAAGCAACTACGTTAGAATAGAATAACCATATTCATATAACTGTCATGCTTAAAATATCTTAACATATTCATGTTTAATTAATACTCTTACATTTTCACTCCTACCGCTTAGTTTCTACTTGGATCGCTGTTCTATCTTACATACCCTCAGTTATCATATTTATTTTTTTGGAGACTTACTGAGCTCTAGTTCGCTGACGATATTCTTCTCTGTTTCTTTTCCTTGGGTTGTTTGTCAGGTGGATAGGATTCAGAGAAGATCGAGCCAAACCATAAGGACTTCGATCGGATTTCAGCTTAGCCAGACTATTAGTTTCCTTCATCAGTTTATTTTCAGTATTCCATTATTAAGGAACCTTTCATGTTATCGCAATTTTGTTATTTATACTTGAAAATTATCGAAATGAATGTAAATAAAATTGTTGAATTTTAATTACACTTGTTAATTCTTGACTGTTGTTATAATACTTATAAACGCTTAGCGTATTTATTAAGGGAAAGGACATTCTCATAATAAATACATTACGGACCTCGTCACATACCATTACCGTATTTTGAAAAGTGGGGTATGACAGGTTTTATTAGTAGCCTATGCAGGTCAGTTCTGCATGAAATTTTAAGTAATATATCACAAGAATTATGAAATTCATCAACTTTAACATTCCTTTCATTCCAATTTCCTTGAATCCCTTCTAATCCATCTTTTACCTATCCAAGGTGATGTCTTCCTTGAGTCGTATCAATGTCAACAGAGATGCTACATCACCAGCCCCACCTACTGTTGCAGATATACTTATAGAACCAATGATACTCCTGGAGGTGATTAAGAGCCTAGTTGAGGGGCAGCAGGAGTAGGCTGCTTTCCTTCACTAAGTACTAGTTCGCACTGAGGCGGCTTTGAAGGCAGTTTGCTGTTACATCAAGAAGAAGGAAAGGACACTGTCGGCAATGGTCTGCAATTTTTGCAAGAATCTGGGACATCTGATAAAGGAATGCCGTCTAGCTAACGAACTCTGCCTGATTTGTAAATCGTCTATGCACACTTTAAGAGCATGCCCAAAGTACAGAGCTGGCACAACCCCCACACCTAAGCCAGCTACACAAGCCCATGCTCATCGTTTAGCTCTCCCTGTACCATTTCCATGCAGACCACCCTTACCCCTTCACCAACTAATGTACCAGCTGGCGTAAAGGAACACGCCGGATGCCAGGCTTTCAATATGTCGGCTGTTGGGCCAAAGCTACAGGTCAGGTTAACACCGGTGAAATCTTATCCTTATTTTCTTATGGCTTGCTGCATCGTACTCCTCGAGAGAATTTCACGGATGAAATTATTTTAAGAAGAGTAGACTGTAACGACTCACCATTATTGAATCTATCTCGCTTCCTTCATTAGACCACTTCTTGATTTCTTGAATTTTCTAAATTTATGTGGGTTTCTCCTTTCATCTCTTGGCTATCTCTTCCATCTGATGTTACTTTCGTGTTAATTAGAGTACCGACTGGTAGAGCGACGACAGAACGCGAATGCATTCTTGAATCCTATTTCCTAGAATCTCTTCTTGTTTCCCCAAGAATCATGTCTTGACACGACGAAAACGGATGTACAATCTTTCATCATCATCTTGATCTTTCTTGTAACCATCTTGTTTCTTCGTTTTGTTGCGTCATCTTTCATGAGTGATTTCGAGAACGAAATTATTTTTAAGGAAGGTAGAATGTAACGACCCTAAAATCTTTATACTTTCCTATTATCTTTCTATTGTATTTATTTGTTTTGTGTATTATATATATATATATATATATATATATATATATAATACCTCCATCTATTTTCCCTATTCTATAATCGTACAAAAAAACTCAACACCTAAGCCCTCACTAAAACGGTTTCATTTGATCTCTTCCTTTTCTTTTTCCTAAACTCGTTTCCTTTTCGAACTATGGAATATATTTAATATTGGTTAAATAAATGCAAAAAACTCTTTATAACCTACTGGTTAAGACACTCCACTACTGTCCCATAGCCAACGTGTTCGAATCCCAACAGTTATTTTTCTTTATGACGTTTCGGATGCCCAAAAGTTTGCACGAGCATTATACGGAGATATGAAAAGTTATAATAGAAAAGATGTATGAATTTGGACTCACCAAAGCGACTCAAGTACATGGCATGAACCCCGAGGCCAGAGGCCGACTTGGGGCCGACCACATGCCGAGACTGATAGCCAGGATGAGCCTAATGGGGGTCCGTCTCGGGCACGTGTGTCTTTTGACCTCCCCTCCACCTGTTTTAATACTTCAAAACACATAATTCAATTCCGAGAACAAAAGATCTTTCATTTCACCCCATTAATCCATTTTAATTCTTTTAATCCCAATTTTAATATGTTTTTATTATTAACCATACCCTTTTTCCTTCACTTAAAAATATCCACCCAGTCCTAGCTATCTTTCCCTAGGCATACCTCTCTCAATCTATACTCACTCAAATTCTCAAGTTCCCTCAAGCTCAAGCTCTCTCAAGCCCTTTCGAGCGTGTCCTCCGCAATGCATCATAGGCCTCAGTTTCCTCCTTTCTACGAAGCTCTGAAGACAACCAAGTATCTATCAACTCTCATCGCCATCGTCAACGACAACAAATAGCCACCGCAACAAACCAAATAACGCACCAAATCTTTTTAAAGAATTAATTGATGAATCGGTTGTTAAGACGATTCACACCGCGGGTAAGTCCTTCTAATTCCCTTCCTTTTTGAATCTCTTCTATTCATCACCTAGGCTTGTACCATGTAGGTACGACCCAATCCTCTTGCCTTTGTTTTTTTCCTCTTCTCACATCACCACCAAAATATGGTTTCGTAGTTTAATTAACATTGAAATTAAATGTTGTAATTTTGACATATCAATTATAATTTCTTGGTAGTGTTAACAAGAAAAATGAATAATCATTCTCTCAAATTGTCACATATAATTTTTATGAATTCAATAGGATACTTTGCCAACGAAACAATTTTAGAACGCAACATTACGTGAAAATACCATGATTTATTATCTTGTTCAAAATACTTGTTTCATGATATGTTAACATCGCATGGGGTAATGACCTATCCCACACAGACACCTTGAAAACATAACACGGATTATATGTTGTAACGTTTTTTCTAAAATGAATTGGTTTTTAATAAATACTCTCTTTTATAACAAATAACTTTTAATTATACCATTTCCATTGTAAATATGTCTCTACAACTCTCTTTAAGAGACCCGTTTATGATTGGTGCGGATTATTGCATATCCTGAGGTTTAGTGGAGTGAGATGTAGAACTTCTAACGGAGAATATTGTCTTGAAAGGAAAAATACGGTTTTAAAGAAAAATAAACAATTTCTTTAAAATGTAAAATAAAAAAGGATAGTGAGTTATGTTAATTTGGGTAATCACTATTTTCTAAATAATTAAATGAAAGAAAGTCTTTAATTAAAGTTCTATAAAAATACCTTAAATTTTCGAAAATATAATTTTCACTAAAATACCAAAAACTCTTAAAAGCTAGTTTTTGTCGCTAAAATACCACAAAATATAAAATATGTTTTTATGAAAAATCTTGACATTTTAATTAACATATTTTTTTTATCAAAAACACCTTCGAGGTTTTATGATAAATTAAAACCCCTCGAGAAATTTTTAAATGACATTTTTTACATAAATATCTCAAAAATCAAAAGACTAGTCTATATTACGTATTTAGATTGCAGATTGATTTGAGTGGCTTCTTCTCTCGTCAGTTTCTCGGGGTTGCCAGAGACAATGTAGCACCACTTTCCATTCCCTAAATTTAGATAATAATTTTAGGAAAATCAAATCACATAGGACTCAAACTTAACTTGAATTCCAATTTAATTTGAACTCAAACTCAAACACAAACTCGAACTCGACTTGAACTTGAACACCTGAACTTGATTTGACTTGACCCGACCCATAAATATGACTTCGCTTGAACTTGACATGAATACTTGAATACAACCTGAACCTGAACTTGTACTTTTTATATTCATGGATTCGGTCAAGACCTGTAAACTTGATCTATAAAATAAAATACGTGGGGATAAGGGGTAGGTTGGTAAGAAACGTATGTCATGGCACAAAAGGTCATTTAAAAGGCACCTTTTGAATTTCTCGTGTCGTTGTCCCGTGGGTTATGACGGGGCCTTGTACTTCTTTGTAGCACTCTAGAATGTGATTAGGGGTTATTATGCTTTAATGTGGGGTTTTTAGTAAAAAGTTTACCAAATATTTTATCTGGAATTATGAATATTTTATTAGAATTTAAATTGGACTGCACACACATGTGCATGTTAACGAGGGTTAAGTTTGGGGTTAAACCATACTTAGATAACCATGGTGGACTAACCCATTTAATTAAGTTAATTTGATTTTAATTAAGGGTATTTGTTTTTTTTAAGAAAAATAGAATTATTGTTAAGGGTTGACTTGAGTAGGTGAGAGAGAGCATGATGGCTTGAGCATGCTTGTAATTAATGAGGAGAGAGAGGGGGGGTTGACTCTCATTCCTTTGTTTTCAAAACCATTATTTTTCCCTCTCACTCACACACACACACCCAACAACAACAGCAGCAGCAGTAGAACCAACAGCAGCAGCAGCCGAAGTAGCAGCAACAACACTTGCAGCAACAACAGCAGCAGCATCTGGAGCAGCAGCAGCAACACCAACAACAGCAGCATCAACAATACAACAACAGCAACAGCGGTAGCAAGCAGCAACAGCAACGGCAACAGCAAGCAATAGCTGCAGCAGAACCCCTCCTACTTCTTCTTCTTCTTTTTCTTCTTGCACCATAGGATCAAGTGAGGTATAATCTCTTCAACTCAACTCCTTTTGCTAAGCTTATATGTTATTTAGCTTCGGTTAGTGTTTAATATGAGTTTTTAGTGCTCATTTGTAGTTTAAGTGGGTTTTTGGCCAAGTTAGAGTTTTTATGGCTTAATTAAGTTAGGTAGGTGTTATTAGTGCTGTGTTAACCTAGTAGTAACACTAGATTTAGCTAAATCACCTTAAAGTCTAAAACTTGAAATTTAAAATACGGTTTTGAAGCAAACTGTAGGATATATGAGATCTGCTGCTACTGTGATCATTTTATGGTTTAGCAAACACCTACAGATTAGTGTACAGGCTTTTTAGAGTAAGGTGTAGGATTTCGTGCTTGTTTCCCCTCCCAAAATCCGGCGACATTCCAATGATTTCCGGCGTCGCTGGCCCCCTGGTGAGATGAGTGTTGGTGTTTTGGCTAGTGGTGCCTGTAGGTTTTTGTCTGTGTTTGGTATTGTTTGGTTTTTGGGGTTTAGCAGTTGGTGAAATCTGGGGGAGTTTGGGTAGTTTTAGTGTTTTGTGGACTTTGACGATGTTGTTGATGGTTTAGTTGGAGAATAGGGTAGACTAGGGTTTTTAAGGTTAGATTAGCTCCAATATATACTGTTGGTATCACTAAATTCTGGTAAATTCACCTAATTTTACAAAATACCATATTGTTGCAAACTAAGTGTTTTAAAACGTTTTAAAACTAAACTTTAAGATACATGGAATCTGCTGTATCTAGGGTAGTAATTTTAGTAAGCAAACATATACATTAGGCTATACATTGTGTTAGGAATATAGGGTAGAAACCTGGACCTTTTTCACCGGTTTTTGGCTGATATCACCCTTATGGTGGCCGGCCCAATTTTGGTTGGACTTTTTGAATTTTTGCAGGTAGTTGTCTGTAGGTATTGTGAGCGGTTTGGTCTTGTTTGATTTTCTTTTTTTGCTCCAGATAAAATCTGGGACCTGTTACCTATATTTAGCATAGCGGGACTTGCGCGACATGTACGATACGAATCGGGGTGGTGTGCTGTGTGTCACAGCGTGTCGCGTTGGTTTTTGACGTATGCACACATCTTACGTATACGCACGCATTTAGCTTGCGATGCTAGTTTTTCGTGTAATCTTGACATCACGTTTTTGCAGGATTTTGCCTTATGTGTGTACCTTGTGTAAATTCCAGGTTCGCAGGCGGGGACTTCGAGTGCCGCGGAGAAAGGAAAGCAGGTGGTCGGATACACCTAGCATGAGATCACGGGTGAGTAGATGTAACATCTATGGGGGAAAATCATTTGGATGGCGCAAGACTCCCAATAGTTCAGATAAATTATAAACTTCGAGTAATACTAGTATCTATGAGTATAGTGCCTACTTGAACATCTTGCTGCATTCATGATCCTATATATCTACATACATGTGCAAACTCATTTCATAGGACACTTGCACAATTACCATGGTTTTTATGCAGCACGAGCACTATTCATGCGTACATACACGCCTTGGTAATTGCTATGCCACAACACTAGATAACTTGTAATCTAGAACAACTTCACCATACATGATGCTTAAACCTGTGCTAATGCAATTTAAATTCCTCAGGATAACCATGTAGGATTGCTATTCATATGCATCATTCGTTCATGCCTAGCCTATTAGTTATACATTGCAGTTCGACTTGTTGATACTATAGGCATTCATTATCATTGACATGTGCACTTATGATGATTTTCTTGAGATTTATGAGATTTCTGGATTTTGGGGGAAAACCGCAAGAATTTATAAACTTATTACCCTTTTTAAAATATGCAAGTTGCGGTTTTCTAATGATGTACGTGTCGTCCACCATGAGTTTTTCTGTTGGTTTTTGAGACCCGTTTTGAGGAGTTGGATGAACCATCTCGGGTACATAGTGGGCCCGGTAAGGTACCCGGGGCAAGAAAATCGAGGTGTAGACGATGAGCCTGGCAGGGGGCAAACTACCTACCGGTGATTGTTGGCGCGGCAGATATCTAGAAGATACCGACCGTGGCCGTGAGATGTTGAGATATTGATACTTGAGATAGATCAGCCGGACGGCTGGGGCCAGAGATACTGTGATATGGATACATGAGATTTGAGATAGTTATTGAGGTGTCGATGCTAGACACGGATTTATGTTGATTCTGTTGATATTATGTTGATATTTCAAAAGAGTTTTCTAAGAAACAAATAATGATTTCTTATATTCACATATTCAGATCACGAGTTGATTCATTTGCATACATACCTGCTAGTACATCATGCCAGATTAGTATTGTACATTGATTCATAATGCATACATATCTGCTAGTATATCATGCCATATCAGGATTGTTGATGCTATGACACTTGCGTGCATACTTACGATAGCCTCTATAGATGTCATTTATTACTCACGAGTTGGCAACTCACCCCCGTTGTGCCACAGCCTTTTTGCAGGTCCGCTTCGTCAGCATAGTAGCGGCGGACGCACTTGCTCCTTTTGCTCCTTTTGTTCCTTTTGCCTGGACTTGAGGCTTTTGCTCGTAGGTGAGTTTTAATATCATTTTGGTTTCCATCTTGTATATTCATTGTATCTAGAGTACTCCATCTACTGTATCTTCTGTACCTGTTAGTGTATTGATGTATATTGACCTAGAGACGAGACAGTGAGATTTGTGGACTCTTATGTTGTATTTTGGGGTCGAGCTCACTTGAGCCGACATGTTGCTTATTACTTGTGCCTTTTTATGCTTATTTTGCACATTGCTGATTTATATTGCGTGGGATTTGTGTCCGCCTTGGGGCGAAGAGCTAGCTCCCGCTTGGGCATGCCTTATTTCATGTTGTTGATATATTCCTGTTTTGTGCCCGTTTGGGGGCCAGTATTTACAAAGGAGACTCTGCCGAAATTTTTGGAAAAATGGATATTGCTTTTGAAAAGCTTGATGTGACTTAT
Source organism: Agapanthus africanus (assembly GCA_030015575.1). Lineage (NCBI taxonomy): Eukaryota > Viridiplantae > Streptophyta > Magnoliopsida > Asparagales > Amaryllidaceae > Agapanthus > Agapanthus africanus. The sequence continues at coordinate 520,489,414 of CM057343.1, forward strand.
TTGATTAAAATCGCTTTCAATAAATTGGTTTTCCTTCACTCTACTGCTTATTTGGTTTTGATTTCTGGGCTTTGGCTTACTTAGATTACGTCCGCCTTGAGATGTTCGTAATTTAAGTGCCAGTCACGTTCCGTACCTTTCGGGTCGTGACATTCTTGTACTTTTTGTCCACGGGGTAAGCGGTACTACTCTCGTATACACGCATACATTCATTATCAAATTACAAACAACCAGGTTAGAATAGAATAACCTTATTCATATTGTAACATCCTAGCACTATTATACTATATATTTATTCATATTGTAACACCCTAACACTATTATACTATATATTTATTTGGGGTATTTCAAATTTTGCGACAGATTTCTTTATTATTATTGCTTTTGGGTGCGGATAGTGCATTTGGTAACTGTGGTTAGTATCCGACCCGACCCGCATGTTTAAAACCTATCATGATTCAAGATTACGTCATATATTTTCTAATATAGAGGATCCATGCACATCTAGATTCTATACACATATATGCTATATTTTGTATCCGCATATCTTCTAAATAATATAAATAAAAATCAAATAATATATTTTAATATCTAGCAAGGCATGCTAATTTACCCCATATTATATGGTTGCACCCATGTAGTATGTTCATGTCCTAATTGTCAAAACAGACTTGTTTAGATCACTACGTATATTTACATAGATCCGTACTTATGCATTTTGATTAACCGGACATCGCATTATGGTTTTAACTTTTACGTATATTCTCCATACTTAAAAATTAGATTTTTAGAAGAAACCTGGGTATTTTTTGGAGTAATTTGATATTAGCTATATAATCCATCTATATATTATATTATTTCTTATACTAAACAGTTTATATAGATATATATATATATATATATATATATATAAACTAAATATATTCGCTTAATCTCTCTCTCCTCTCTCGCTCTCTGTCTCTCTTTCTCGCTAGTCATCTTCTCTCTCTATATATATATATTATGTAATTTAATAACCAAATATTTTAAACTAACTCCCCCTCTCTCTTCATCTTTTTCCTTCTTCGCCGCGAGAACCCTGAGAAAACCCTAACCCACGTTCGCACCCTTGTCGTCGACCTCACCTCCTCGCCACCACCACCTCCTCGCCATCATCTTCATCCTCTTCTCCTCACCACCTCCACCTCCTCTAGTTCTCCGCACTACTTTTCTGCAGTTGAAGCTCCATCCCCAACCCAAAATAACCGACCTAAGAACCTCAACTACCTTACTGACGTAGCACGTCGCCGTTGGCCATCGTCGCCATCACCTCGCCTCTGTTCTCGCCACCCCAGAACCCAACACAACAGCCACCCCACTCATCTTCTTCATTTCTTGCTTTTCTCGATCGTTTCTTGATTCTCCGATCGGCTCGCTGGAGTTGCGCACGTCGTCGACGATCCGGACGACCCAGTCATCGTTGTCGTCTAATCTAGTCACTATGTCACGTCACTGCTCAGCCAGGTCCAGTCCTGCGCGCGTGAGTTTGCATCGAGACGTTATTCCGACATCGGACGTAGTATCCGTATCGCGACGTGAGATCAGATCAGGCAAGTTTTAACTTGCAACATGCTATGTTATTATATCGATATCTATATGAATAAGAATAGTTCATGTGTTTTATTATTCATCAAATATTACAGATTTACAGTTTTACGATATCCGTTCGTATCTGTAATGATAATCGTTTATCTAGTTACATGCCGGAACATCATGATATTATTATACTATTACCTTAGTACAATAAGTTATCTAGTTTGCATCATAAATGGTAATGGAAGTATAATGGTTATTACAGATAGATACATATGCATCCTGACATCAGTTGTGTTTATCGTGTTTCAATATTAGTTACCGTTTCACATTGGGTATCTATTTAGTTAATATACATCACATGACATGTTCACGACACAGTACCTGACCTGTTACTTGGATCTAGTTATTAATGCCAAAAATAATGACGTGTTGTCCGTACGGACGTAACTTGTTGTATGCATAGACAAGAACTATACCTACTTGATCCTGTATTAGCATTAGATTCATATCGTTAATACCTGACTTGAACACAAACCTGGGGGAAAAGGGGAAATCAAGAATGTAACCGAAACGTAACTCAAGAGGATATTATTATTGTTTTCCGTTTTTCCGAGCGTTACAGAATAAATATTGTTACCGTGGTCCCGTAAGGAATGAACAAGATATATACTGTTGGGTTACGATGAGGATTACATTAATTGATTTCAAAGACTTATAGAATAGATAACCTAGAAGCACAGATTTAGGATACACTTCACATACCCATACATACACATAGCTCACTATTTGTATCTGTGTTATTTATTTATATTCATGTTTAATTATATCATCATATCATGGTCATTACGATTATTTTGATGTTATGACGCACTGACATCTGTATTTTGCATGTCCCAGTTACTCTACCTTTATCGCAGGCAGATAAAGAGTATTTTAGCAATCAAACCGAGCAATGAGTAATTGAACGTATATTATTAGAGATGTTTAGTTTTTTTATTTCCGTAGTTTTGTTTATTGATGTGAGCCCATATTAGGACATGATTCAGATATTGTTTATTGGATCTTGATTCGTTTCCGCTTTATGTATTTTCTTGATTTTATTTATGATGACAGATGGACATGTGTTAGCTAGATTTTATATTTTACTGTTTTTGATATCCGATAGACAGCCGTAATGTGACTGTGGAGAGATGATTCCTAGCCACAGGTAGTATGGTTGGCTCTGTCACGTGCCGTAGTTTATGCATCTTAGGAAGCGGGGCGTGACATGGTTTGTTTGGTATCAGAGCTATAGGATTTAGGGTTATTCGGGTTTGGTTCTTTTTTAGCTGGGTATTGAACCAAATACACTAACCAGAAAATCCGGAATTAGGAACATTTCTTGCCATAATACTATCTTGCCAGTCTTGAATCTATACCTATCTTGTTTATTGAATCATGTTTACCGTTGCTAATCCTCTTCAATGTCTTAGCGTCAGAATCATGACGGATAGAGATTTGCGGTTATACCAGAGGCGTGTTGATAACGCCGCATTGCTTGGTGTTGTACATGGTATGCTGGAAAACTAGAAGCGGCAAACTGAGCTGAATCAGCAGCAGGCCGAAGCTTTTCAGGAGGGTCTACGGACAGCCAACAGTCCGTAGTTGCAGTAGCACCCAGGGCAGCATAGCGTGAGGGCACTGTGGCGGAGTTCAGAAAGCTCGGTCCGTCCACATTTACAGGTTTGGAGGAGCCATTGCCAGCGGAGCAGTGTCTAGTTGACATAGAGAACCTGCTCGTCGCCGCACATATTCCAGATGAGAAAAGGGTGGATGTAGTACGCATCCAGTTGGTAGATTACGCTTGCAAGTGGTGGCTCGTAGAGGAGACCCTCCTGCCCAAACCGATCAGTTGGGCAACGTTTTCACGAAGTTTCTTGAAGAAGTTCTTTCCGTAATCTGCTCAGGAAGAGATTGAAGAAAAGTTTATTAGCTTGAAGCAGAATGTCGGATCCGTTGATGCGCATGCGGCTGAGTGGACTCGGCTCAGTTGATTTGCAAGGCCTTTGGTTGCCAACGAGGCAGATTGGGCATAGAGGTTTATGCGTAGCTTGGATGTAGAGATTCAGAGACACATCATATCTCTGAGATTGACCACCTTCTCCCAAGTTCTCAAGGCAGCCAGGGAGTAGCAGAGTTTATCGGTGAAAGAGAAGAGTACTCAACAGCAAGCTGTCGTAGTGCGGAAGCCGGCGTTTACGCTAAACAGAGCTCCTGTACGTAGAAGCATTCCGGTGAACAAGCAAGGCATTGTGCTCATGAAGAAGCTCATTGTATCCGATCAGAAAAGAAGTATGTTTTGTGACTACTGCCAACGACTTGGTCATTTCCGGAGGGAATGCCGGATGAGGCTTGGGCAGTGTCTGATTTTCGGAGCTACTGATCATCAAATGCATACTTGTCCATCGAAAGTTCAGTTGAAGGGTGACGCTCCAAGAGCACAGCAGAAGCAGATTACTCAGGGGTCTAATCAAGCACGGGCCTTCACTTTGATGGCTGAAGAGGCCAAAGCTTCAGTCAAAGTTGTTTCAGGTATCCTACTCATTTATAATTTTCCCGCATTGGTATTATTCGATTCTGTTGCATTCTATTGCTTCATGTCGTCTAAATTTATTAGTGCGCACTCTATTCCACACACGGCCCTGTCTGGTTGCTGGGACATACACTGAGAATGGGAAAATTATATCTAGTAGTGAGTGCTAGGATTGTTCGATTGTTATATGCGGACGAGAGTTATTCGCAGATTTCTTGGTGATTAATACTGGCAGCTATGATGTTGTCTTGGGAATGGACTTTCTTGGCACTTTCAACGTTCACATCGATTGTAGGGCAACAAAAGTGATTTTCCAGATTCCCGGACATCCGGAGTTTATATTTTCGGGAGGTAGCAAATCTGTCGGGCCAGTCTAATTTAGGGCTAGACCGACAAGCGCCATTCTTTCATCGATGGAAGTAGATAAGGAGGAAGCACCAGCAGTAGTTCAGGAGTTTATGGATGTATTCGATGACATCTCGGGTTTACCGCCAAAACGAGATGCGGAGTTCGCGATTGATCTTATTCCTGGAGCAGCGCCGATTTCAAAAGCTTATTATCCAATGGCACCGGTGGACTAGAAGAGGTAAAGAAACAGGTTGCCGAATTGCTAGAGAAGGGCTAGATTCATAGCAGTGGTTCACCATGGGGAGCTCCAGTTCTTCTAGTTAAGAAGAAGGATGACACGCGGAGGATGTGCATTGATTATCGACAATTAAACCGGGTGACTATTAAGAACAAGTACCCAATCCCTCGTATCGGAGAATTATTCGATCAACTCAGTGGCGTGAAGGTATTCTCGAAGTTAGATTTACGATCCGGATATCATCAAAGTTCGGCTGAAATCAGAAGATATTTGTAAGACAGTGTTCCGAACTCGATATAGGCATTACTAGTACTTAGTGATGCCATTTAGAGTTACTAACGCACCGGCAATATTTATGGACTTGATGAACCGAATCTTTTCACCTTACCTGGACCAGTTCGTAGTGGTGTTTATTAATGATATTCTGGTCTATTCGAGGAGCAAAGAAGAGCATGTAGAACACTTGAGGATCACACTGCAAACGTTGAGTCAAGAAAGGTTATATGCTAAGATAAGCAAGTGCGAGTTTTGGTTCGAAAAAGTGAAGTTTTTGGGTCATGTCGTATCCGAAGATGGAATTGCTGTTGACCCTGAGTAGAATGCAGCTGTTCATGATTGGCCAATTCCAAAGAATATAGGGGTCAGAAGTTTTTTTGGGCTTGCCGGATATTATAGAAGGTTTGTGGAGAAGTTCGCTCGAATAGCAGAACTATTGACCAAGCTAATACGAAAGGAGGTATCGTTCGTATGGACAGAGAAATGTGCGTCGGCTTTTGAAGCGTTGAAACAAAGATTGACCACCGCTCCTATCTTGACAGTGCTAGACAGTTCCGGAGGGTTGGTTATTCACAACGACACATCTGGAAAAGGCTTGGGATGTGTTCTAATGCAGCATGGGAAGGTTATAGCTTATGCGTCAAGACAATTTAAGACTCATGAGAAGAACTACCCAACTCATGATTTGGATCTAGCAGCAGTGATTTTTACTTTGAAAATTTGGAGACACTAGTTATTGGACGAAAGGGTAGAAGTATTTACCGATCACAAGAGCTTAAAATATGTGTTCACACAGAAAGAATTCAACATGAGGTAGTGTAGATGGTTGGAGCTGATGGCTGACTATGATCTTGATCTAAAATACCATCTGGGGAAAGTTAATGTAGTGCCGGATCCTCTAAGTCAGTTTCCAGCAATACGGATGTTGATTGCACAGAAGGAGATTATAGCTAATCTTTAGAGATTCGAGTTGGAGATCGTACTACCGCATTCTTCGGGACAGTTGATGCAATTGCAAGTACAGTCATTCTTGATCGATAATATTAAAGTAGCACAGTCGTATGATCCAAGATTGCAGAAGTTTCGAGAACAGGTAGAAGCTGGACTTCGAACGGATCTGTTAATTCATGAAGATGGTTCGTTACCATATGGGAGCCGTTTATGTGCGCCTAAAGGAGGTGTTCTTAAAGAAGTCATGATGGAGGCTCATATTTCCTCATATTCCGTACATCCGGGAGGTACAAAGATGTACCGAGATCTATGACAACTTTTCTGGTGGGAAAGCATGAAATGGAAGATTGCTTGTTACGTATCGAAGTGCTTGGTGTGTCAGCAAGTCAAGGCTGAACATCAAAGGGTACCTGGTTTGTTGCAACCACTTCTATTCCTCAATTGAAGTAGGAACATATAACCATGGATTTCATAACAGCTCTACCATGGAGTCCAAAGGGCAATAACACAGTTTGGATGATTGTTGATCTATTGACCAAGGCGGCTCATTTTATACCATTTCTAGTTGGTCAGTCGACGGAAGGTTTAGCAGAACGATACATGCAGGAGATTGTGAGATTGCATGGAATACCTGTGAGCATCGTTTTCGATCGTGATACCCGATTTTTATCGCATTTTTGGAGGAGTCTACAGGAAAGTTTGGGGACTCATTTGAAGTTTAGCACCGCTTATCATCCGCAGATAGATGGCTAGTCTGAAAGAACGATCCAAACTCTTGAAGATATATTGAGAGCATGCATGTTAGATTTCAAGGGTTCATGGGAGGATCATTTGCATTTGGTGGAGTTTTCTTATAATAACAGTTTTCAGGTGACTATACAGATGGCTCCATTCGAAACATTGTACGGTCACAAGTGACGCTCGCCCGTCTGTTGGGACGATATTGGAGAAAGAAAATTATTGGAACCAGATATTATTATGCAAACAGTGGAGAAAGTCAACATGATCCGAAATCATATGAAGGCGGCACAAGATCGACAGAAAACTTAGGCTGATATAGGATGAAGACCTCTGTAGTTCGTAGTTGGTGATCTTGTATTCCTGAAGATAGCACCGACCAGAGGAGTGATTCGGTTTGGTAGTCGAGGCAATCTTAGTCCTCGATTCGTGGGGCCTTTCGGTATTATCGAGCTTGTTGGAGAGGTAGCTTATCGATTGGCGTTACCACCATCTTCCGCAAGTATGTTCGAGTTGAGACGCACGTTCTAGATCACTTGGAGCTGACAGTAAGGAAGATTCAACATATGAAGAAAGACCGATGGCGATTGTGGATCGACGAGACAAGGTCCTCAAGAACAAAATTATCCCTCTAGTACTTGTTTCATGGGGGAATCATTCGCATGGAGAATCTACTTGAGAATGTGAAGACGAGATCCGACAGAAGTTTCCACACCTCTTTTCATAGATCCGTGTTTTCTTGCCTTTTCTTCTTCCGGGAGTTTCGATGACGAAATTATTTTGTAGTTGGTTATAATGTAACACTCTAACACCGTTATACTATATATTTATTTAGGGTATTTAAAATTTTGCGACATATTTCTTAATTATTTTTGCTTTTGGATGCGGATAGTGCATTTGGTAACTGTGATTGGTATCCGATCCGACCCACATGTTTGAAACCCATCATGATCTAAGATTACGTCATATATTTGCTAATACAGAGGATCCATGCACATCTAGATTCTATACACATATATGATATATTTTGTATTCGCATATCTTTTAAATAATACAAATAAAAATCAAATAATATATTTTGATATCTAACAAGGTATGTTATCTACCCCATATCATATGGTTGCACCCATGTAATATGTTCATGTTCTAATTGTCAAAACAGACTTGTTTGGATTGCTACGTATATTTATGTAGATCCGTACTTGGGGGTATGCATTTTTATTGACCGGACATCGCATTATGGTTTTAACTTTTACGTATATTCTCTATATTTAAAAACTAGATTTTTAGAAGAAATCCGGGTATTTTTCTGAGTAATTTGATATCAGTTGTATAATCCATATATATATTATAATATTTCTTATACTTAAAAAGTTTATATTTATATATATATATATATATATATATATATATATATAATATATATAAACTAAATATATTCTCCTAATCTCTCTCTCCCCTCTCGCTCTCTGTCTCTCGATCTCTCTCGTCATCTTCTCTCTCTCTCTCTCTATATATATATATATTATATAATTTGATAACCTAATATTTTAAACCAACTCCTTCTCTCTCTCTCTTCTTCTTTTTCCTCATTTGTCGTGAGAACCCTGAGAAAACCCTAACCCACGCCCGCACCCTCGCCGCCGACCTCACCTCGTCGTCACCACCACCTCCTTGCCCTCATCTTCACCCTCTTCTCCTCACCACCTCCACCTCCTCTTCTCCATCCCCAACCCAAAATAACTAACCCAAGAACCCCAGCCACCTCGCCGACGTAGCACGTCGCCATCGGCCATCATCGTCGTCACCTCGCTTCTGTTCTCGCTACCCCAGAACCCAACACAACAGCTACCCCACTCCTTTTCTTCATTTCATGCTTTTATCGATCGTTTCTTGATTCTCCAATCGGCTCACCGGAGTTGCGCACATCGCCGACGATCCGGATGACCCAGTCATCGTCATCGTCCAGCCTAGTCACCACGTCATGTCACTGCTCAGCCGGGTCCAGTCCTGCGCACGTGAGTTTGCATCGCGACGTTATTCCGACGTTGGACGTAGTATCCGTATCTTGACGTGAGATCCGATCTGGCAAATTTTAACTTGCAACATGCTATGTTCTTATATCAATATCTATATGAATAAGAATAGTGCATGTGTTTTATTATTCAGCAAATATTTCAGATTTACAGTTTTACGGTATCCGTTCGTATCCGTACTGATAATTATTTATGTAGTTGCATGCTGGAACAACATGATATTATTATACTACTACTTCAGTACAACATGTTATTTAGTTTGCATCATACATGGTAATGGAAGTATAATGGTTATTACAGATTGATACATATGCATGCTGACATCAGTTGTGTTTACCGTGTTCCGATATTGGTTACCGTTTCACATTGGTATCTATTTAGTTAATATGCATCATATGACATGTTCACGATACACTACCTGACCTGTTACTAATGCTAACAATAATGACGTGTTGTCCGGACGGACGTAACTTGTTGTCTGCATAGACAAGAACTGTACCTACTTGATCTTGTGTTGGCATTAGATTCATATCGTTAATACCTGACTTGAACACAAACCTAGGGGAAAAGGAGAAATCAAGAATGTAACCGAAACGTAACTCAAGAGGATATTATTATTGTTTGCCGTTTTTCTAGGTGTTACAGAATAAATACTGTTACCGTGGTCTTATGGGGAGTGAACGGGATATATACTGTTGGGTTACGATGAAAATTAAATTAATTAATTTTAAAGACTTATAGAATAGATAACCTAGAAGCACAGATTTAGGATAGACATCACACACCCATACATACACATAGCTCACTATTTGTACCTGTGTTATTTATTTATATTCATGTTTAATTATATCATCATATCCTGGTCATTACGATTATTTTGATGTTATGACGTACTGACGTCTGTGTTTTGCATGGCCACGTTCCCTTATAAAAAAAGAAAAAGGGAAGAAAATTCCCCATAACTCAAACCTCACGTGTTAAACACGTGAGCGCCTATATGCAAAGCATATAGGCGCTGCAATCAAACAACTATAGGCTAGATTAGCCTCACGTGTTAATCACGTGAGCACCTATATGCAGAGCATATAGGCGCTGCAATCAAACAACTAATAGGCTAAATAAGCCTCACGTGCTAAATACGTGAGCGCCTATATACAAAGCATATACGTGCTGCAGTCAAACAACTAAAGGCCAAATTGGCCTCACGTGTTAAACACGTGAGCGCCCATATGCAAGCTATATGAGCGCCAAATCAGAGGAGATAAATAAGCCTCACGTGTTAAACACGTGAGGGCAGTTCCTTGCATAGAATTAAATTCTACTCGAGAAAGATCCTCTCTGTTAAACAATGAACCATTGGATCAAAAATCCAATGGTGATTAAGCATAGAATTAAATTCTATTGGGAAGGATATATTCTGTTAAATAGAAAGTTGGTGGATCAATAATCCAATAAGATGGAAAATATTTCCCATATCTTTCTAAACAAAAAAAGATTGTGTTCTTTTAAACCGAGCACCCTTGGATTAAAAATCCAATGGTGATAAAAATATCACCGTTCAATAGAATCTTATTCTATATATGGGAGGATATTCTCTCAATCTTGTTAAAACAAGAAAATATATTCTGTAAGACAGAAACATTTGGATCGAAGATCCAATGGTGGGTAAAATTCCCCAAATCAATTTTGAGTCCAATTAAATCAATTGGAATCTCTCAATGAGAGATTTTCTCAAAATTAATTAACAAACTTGCATCTACCATATAAAGGGCCCGAGACTTCATGTCTCAAAAAAGAAAAAAAAAACCCTATAAGCTTCTGTCAAAAAAAAAAAAAATACAGCGAGCTCTTGAGAGAACATCGAATTTAATTCTCAAAGAAAGAAGACCTTCCTCGTTCAAAACACTCTAGATAAATAACAAAGGAGAGATTAAAGGTATCCCTCTCGCCTAGTATAATGGATATAAGGGTTTAACCGTTCATACAGGAATTTAGTTCTTCCTCTGGTTTGAGATTTGCAAAAGCAAATCTCCCCATAAGTTAAGGATTTAATTCTCATCAGGGAGATTCTATTCTTCAGACTCAAAACTTAGGGGGAAGAACTAGGTTAAAAAGAAAAAGAAATAAAAAGAAAAGAAACATATGTTCTGGAAATTTAATTCCCCTAAATTTAGGGTTTACCCCTACATAAAGAACTTAGTTCTTATAAAAAAAGAACTTAGTTCTCTAATAAAAACAATGATGATGATTCAAGATCTTCAAAACAGACATCTTGATCATCAATGACTAAAATGTCATTAACAAAGATTAATATCTCTAAAAACAAGAAGAACTTGGCGTCTTAAGTGAAACACACGTGAGTAAAATTAGTGCTTAGCACTATTATTTTGCCTCATGTGTTTCCCACGTGAGTGCTTAAAACAGACAGAAGAAAAATTAAAACGCCTTCCGTGCTTCCCACGTGAGCGTCCAAAGAGTAAAGGAAAACTCCTTTGTGTTGATTAGGCAGCTACCAAATAAAGTAGCCCAACACCCCAAAATAAAGCAATCACGTGAAATACACGTGAATCACTCTCGGAAATCCAAAATCTGGCATCTCACGTGCTTGACACGTAAGCTCCAGCCAAGTGCTTAGCACTTATGTCAAAAAAGGGATGAGCAAATAAAACCTGAAATCAACGCTCAGCACTCACGTGCTTCCCACATGAGTGCCATGCAAAGTGCTTAGCACTCCATGTTCAGTCAAAATGACTAAGTGCTTAGCCCTGCTTGGGCAGCGCCCATTTCTGAGTGCTTCACGCGAAAAAACACGTGAGCGCCAGAAAAGATTAGTGCTCAGCACTATTCCAGTACCCTACATGAAATACACGTAAAGCGCTGGATATATTAGTGTTTAACATTACTGGGTAGTATAGAAACCAAATCTCAGCCCAAATGGGCTAAATTTCCTGAGGTTAAACCTTTTTGTTTTTTTAATCAACCGAGCCCATATTGCTCACGATTTTCCAAACTGATCTTAGTCTCAAACATGACTAATGATCTCTCATTGATGATATCCAAAATGATATTCATCCCATATCTCCTAAAGTAATCTTAGTCTCAAATGTAACTAACGATTCTTAGGACCACTGCAACCCTTTTTTCTCTCAAATACGGGATTCGATTCAAGGGTACATCTTTCCACACCTCTGATATATGTCGTTGTAATTCCTCAGCTTCTTCAGAGAGGTGGCGAGTCCCGACAACCAACAACAACTTCGTTCATCCTACATTAATGCACTTCCTAATTGACGTGCACACCTCAAATCGGATCGCACCCTAAATTAGACGCATTCCATATTACTATCATTCACTCCGCCACGTAACAAATACTAGTGCGCGCAAGATGAATGTTTGACCGAAACGTCCTTAAACTAACATTCGTCCCAAATAGGGAATGTTGGACCGTGATGTCCTTAAACTAAAATAATTGAGCCCATATGCTCATTTGCTTCTAAGTTGATTTTAGTCTCAAATATGGCTAACGATCCTTAAATCAAATCCAAATATCCTGTGAACTGATGGACCTCATTTATACGAAATCTGCGTCCTAAGTTTACTCCCATTGGAAAACCAAGCTACTAACATGGATCCCGTCAAGCAAATCCTTGACCTAAAACCTAAATCTAGAAATATACAGATTTGGACTAATCCGCGCCCTATGGGCGACGACATAAACTAGTTTCCGTATGCAATCCACTTGCAACCAAAACAAACAAAAGCACACACGACACAAAGTGAACTGCCGAAGCAGGAGAAAGTTGTTATCGCAATGCGGTAATGTAATTAACTGCAGGGGCTTGCGCCTACAGAAAAGAATGTCCCCACAATCAAAAACCTCTCGCAAATGAGGGGGAATCTGATAAAGTCTTCTATAACGGTCACATCTGTCTAAACCTCCGATATATGGTGCCATAAATCAACTTAGTATCTTTGGAGAGGTGGATGGAGAAGACCAAATAACATCTGCCCTCCAGATTCAGGCAAGACGATCTATCCCGTTTTGTCTCTGTTTTTGGCGGTGAAAAGATTCTGGCATGCCCGGTGGAGCCTTTTCCTCTTTCCACTCCACACTTTGTGTGTCGTGTTTCGTGAACAAAATCGCGGTTCGCTATGGTTGCCCTTGGATTTGAGGTACTAAAATTTGGTGTCTTTCTTCTGTGCAGAAAAAATCGATGGCTTCTAGCTGTGCCTCTTGCAACAGCAACTCTCGCTCCACCCCAGCTCGAGGAGTGACCTATGGGCCTAACATGGCCTCTATCTTTTCAATACCGGTAGAGCAAGTTACACAAGCCACTACTGGGTTGTTCTTTGAGGCCATGCTCCCGCCAGTGAGTTTCGGTGCCTCAGCGCCATAAGAGGAAGCTCTTAAGAGACCAGTTTTTGATCGACTGGTGACCACAACAGCCCCTCTTAATGGGTCGTCCAAAGCTGACGTCTCAGTTTTCAACAGGCTGGGCAAGAACCCGAACAGGCCCGCATAGAGGCTCGTAATACCTGAAGGGGCTGCCCCAAAACGGATAGCCCTCCTAACTCCTCCTATGAGCGAAGCCGTCAAAAGTGCTTCCCCCATCGAAAGATCGGTCTTTGAAAGATTGGTCGTTCCTCCTCAAACCTTGCCAAGGACATCAGTCTTCAACAGGTTGATGCCAACAGCAGCTCCTCAGCAAAGCCGGGGGCATGAAGAAGCCGCTTCTAAATCCGAGGCGGTCCCGTCTGCAAGACACGCTCTACATTGTCACTGGCGCCGAGTAAGAAAAGCTGGGGACAACTCCCCCTCTGGACTTGCCCCACCAGCTCCAATGGTGGAGGTTGACGCTGCTGTTTCGACCGGGAACATCTTTGATCTGCTCAGGAGGGTCCATAAGAATTCTCCAACGGCGGTGCTAAACAAATCGCCTACTCCTGCAGAAGCCACAGTGCAGGCAAAGACGGAGTAGCCCCCTCAGCGGCTCTCCTCGCAAATTCACAGGGTCTGACCGAAAGTCCAAGACTCTGTGATCAACAAAGATTACTCTTCTTGGCCGAAGAAATCGAAGACACAGCAATAAAAAGACCATCCCTCCATAATACAGCGGGGGACTTCTTCTACACAGGTGCCTGTCATAACGGCTCCTTCAACTTCGACCTCCGGCAAACGGATGAGGCCAGAGAAAATCCCACCGCCGGTGGCAAATTCCAAAGACAACGGATCTAAACGCCCTAAGTCTGGGGGCATGATCGTACATACGGTCCACATAGCTTCTGGGAGAGAAAAAAACCGTGCTTCCGTAGGTCATCGACCTCAAACTCAGTCGCTGACAAAATCTCAGGAGCAACAACAAAAGCTTCAGGAAATACTGACCAAAATGGCAGCACTTACCGGGCAGAAAGAAAGCCTGGACACAACAATCGAACAACGCCAAGTGCCAGAGACCGATACAGAGTTCTTGTGAAGGGTGCTTGAAAGAAAAGATAAAGAGGCCACTAAACAAGCCGCTAACATAAAGCAGATGTCACTCTTGTTTCAGGATATAGTTGGAATGATGATCCATCCAGAAATCCCAGCTGAGGATCCCCAATAATCATCTAGGATGACAGAGAGGAACATCTAACCCTCTTCTGGCTTTATCAACATCCAAGGAGGAGATGGTCTCCAAGGCTGATCTTGATGATTATATAGCTCAACAAATAAGAGCTCATCAAGCTAATGAAGCGGCGGGCCAAATTGTCAGAACTGGGTGTTGGATATAGTGCCCTCAAAGTCAATTATTGGATCGCAGGTACGTGATTGCAATGATTGAGGGAGGACCTATACCGGTAGGACAGTCTTACTCGAGATGATAGTATGCTATCTGGTTTGCCTTTATCAGTCGTGTATAGGTTCTGGTGACTGATCACTATTACACGTTGATAGAGCTCTTAGGATCTTGCTTGACTACCAACAGTATGATGGCGATCATATACGTGAGAGTTGGGTAGTCTATAAGCACATCCTTAATTGTGGTCCCTAGTCGTAGGAGTTTCGAGACAAGGCATCGATACTCCGGAATAGACTAGTGTATATAGTCGAGACCCTGACGAGAGGCGGTGGCCGGTCTCACAAGCCATTGATATCAGTTGGATCACCTAAGATGTATATAGGTGCTCATTGGGTTATGAGTACACCGGACAGGACTCGCCGGGAACCTGCTAGTTGGTATTATACCTAGCGTCAGATAGCAGTTCCCTGGTGACATGTGTACAGGTTAGTTCATCGACCTGAGGTCGTCATTTGTTTCGTGTGAGTTCCCACTGTGCTTTGATTTCTACCCTACCACGGCTCAAAGGAGTCGTGCAAACAGGTCTTTTTTGGTACAGTCCCGAGCCACATGGAGGTAGGTGAGCGGATCGGCAGGGGATTCGTCTCTCCCAGTATTGGGGGTGAGATCGCGCTGTGTCTAGAAAATCCATTACACCAAGTCCTTGGCCAAGGCAGGTGAGAATTACTGGTAAGTATTCCAGTAGTTTCTCAGGGTGTTCAGGGCTTGTCTCCGACACGACTTATACCGCTATTGGGGGTCTGACGTTACCATCCCGCTAGGCCCGATATGCGATACTCATAGACGAACGGACCGGACTGTATGTATATTGTCACTGTTAGGCTCAGTAGGGTTCCAAGATGAGTTCGCTCATCGGCTTCCCTTGAGGTCAGTACATGGGCAGCCGTTAAGCTCTGCTAGTGCCGCTGACGTGCTTGTGGTTAAACCTACTGCCAGGATACTGATGAGTCATTAGAGTCCCCCACAGATAGTTTCCCAAGTTCGGGCGAAACGTTGTAGAGGCCGTATGGTTTTATGGCAGGGTTCGGAAAATGCACGTGCGTTTACGCACGTGTCATGTTTCGGGCAGATAATACTGGTGGGCTTTGGTTTAAGCCGGATCCGAGTATTATACTGTGTAGATATGATATCTTTATCTCAGTTGTGTTTGTATTCGGTCGTAATACAAATGCAGGTATGTATATACAGTTACGGGGTTTTCCTGAAATTCGTTTCGGGATCGCTTTTTGAAGTTGCCAGTTTTCTATCACCCGTCTTAAACATTCGATTTAATGCGGAATTATCTTTTCTTCATTTGTTATGAATGAGGGTGAGTCATGAGAGTGAGTCATGAGTGGAAGCTTCTAGATTGGTGACTAGGTTTAGTGACTCATTCATTGCATTAATGGTTGATGAGGTGTTTTAAGTGACTCATTGTTTTGCATTAATGTTTCTTGTAAAGCTTAAGGATATTTGTTATTGATCTTTTCCTTATGGTCACCCACTTCCTCCTACACTCACCCCCTCCTCTCATTTATAGTGGCCGACCCCCTCTTTTGGAAGCCCCATGGTTGTGAAAATAAGAAGGATTTTGATTTGGTTGATGGAAATTTCATTTTCTCATTACTTCAAAAGGCAACTTCATTAACCGTTCATCTATGGTTTTGGATGAAGCGAGACAAAGTGTTCTACTCATTCTCTACATCAATCTTGGACATGTCGGCTAGCAAACTTCATGTCCGAGTTGCCTCGGTTCAGAGGCGGGAGCCCGTATAAATATCCGTTGACGTGGTGCCACCTGGACGAGGAGACCGGAGATCGAGCGAGATCGCAGATGCCGCAAAGGAGCGTGGGATGATGGCTAAAGACCGAAGGACTCGGATCGTTCGGTATAGCCTTTCTACCCACTTTGTAGTTTGTTAGTTTAGCGTTAATGGCAAGATCCGCGTTATAATATGCGATAGCGCCAGTTATAAAATTTTTTGTTCCGCGTTTGGTGTCAGAATAACGGCCGGGGCGCTACCGTAGACTTACATGGTATCAGAGACATGCCATTAAGCTTTACTAACTTGTTCTAACGCGTTTAAAACATTGATCGAACGGAATTTCGAAAACCGCAATTTTTATGATAAAGTTTCTGTCGATTTTTAAAACTGGTCTAAAAATCATTTTGAGCATCTCAGAAAATCGTGCAGGCTTTTTTAAGAACACAGTAGAAATTTGATCCCCTGATTCGACCGTACGGCCGCGGAACCACCGCACATGCCTAGCATTGGCCGCGGATCCGCGGCCGTCTTGGTGCTTCAGTAGGCCAAATTTCTTCTGGGGCTTCTTCATAGGAAATTGTGGTTTCTGGAATATTTCTTTTCGGCCCAGATTTTGTTACTGTACTGCAGATATACGTGGGGCCCACTTCGGGAAGTTTTGTCGATCGAAATTTTAAACTTGTTAGTTTACAGTACTCACATTATATCTCCGACCGTGAATGTCATTCGAGCGGTAAATTGCGTCTAATTGCTATAGTTCTTTTAGACGGATTTGCGAATGTGACATTCGCGTTGATGTTCTGTGTTGTGCTGTGATGTTGCAGATTTGTCATGGTGGATAGCAGTGTGCAATGGTAGTGCAGTTTAGATTTATTTGTACATTTGATATTGCGGGGCGAGCGTCCAACATGTTGACTGCCGTCACTGCCTGTTTGTATAATATTCTTTTGGGGCACGACCGGGCTGAAGTCGATGTACCCGTTGTACATATTTTTTCATTTCTGTACTAGGTTTACCCCGCGACGGAGTGCACGGATAGCCGGGTTCTGGAGGGCAACGGGTCCGCATTTCATGGCTTTGAGAGGCAGAGGGGCCTCACTCTAGAATTGGCAGACTATTCGCCGCTCTCATAGGGGGTACAGGTTGACCCAAGGAGGGGTACCCAAGTTACCGGATTTCGTGAAGTGCAGGTGGTCCATTCACTTTGCTGTAGGGGGCTGCCTCGCTTCAGGTTTTGGCGGGTAACTTGTCGCACCCGTAGGGGTATAGGTTTCATTGTACAGGCTATCCACACGACCAGGGGAACGTCGGGTTTCAGCAGCGGCTCTGTGAAACCCGGGGATCCCAGATTATCTGTATTGTTCTGTGATGCTTATTACTTTTCTGTAATGTTGCATATTATCACGGCTGGAGCGATTATTGTATACTAGTATATATACTAGTAGATGTTGTATATGTTTTGCACCCGCGCTAGTCCAGTCCCCGCTCTGTCGTTAGTTAAGTAACCTAACGGGCAATGACAGGACCCAGTGGCGAATGCGGATGGCATATACGTACATTTTATTTTCGTTCTTTTCTGGTGTGATTAATTGATAGGACTGCGTTTATTTTGATCAATGCAAAGGAAAACAAACTTGTTTGGATATTGTAGGAACAGTTTTAAAAAGTGTTATTACAAAGACATTTTCTTTTATTTTGCATAGTGGTATTCAGTTGGAATATCCTGCACCTCATTCGACGAGGCAAGGGCCGTGATCCCTTCACCGGGAGTGACCCCTTGGACAGAAGTTTGCATCAGGGTAATAACTTCACTATAGTCGATTACATGTTGCTTTGCATCGCGGTATTCAATTGGAATATCCTGCACCTCATTCCACGAGGAAAGAGCCGAGATCCCTTCACCGGGAGTGACCTCTTTAACAAAGGTTTTCGCCACTATATTTTTATAAAAAGCTATCAGGTTCCTTCAACGAGATCAAGTTCATTACGTTAAAGGTTTTTCGCCAAAAACCATCCGTAGCCCTCCGTCGTTTCAGACGGTAGCACGTAGTATTCATACTATGTTTGTTGGCCTTCATCAAGGAATAGTGGATGGTATCTGCTTGTTACTGTTCTGTTGCATAGATAGATGAGTTGGTTTGGGACAGTTGTATTACCTTGTTGGCCTTCGTCAAGGGTATGTACGGGTGGGTTCGAATTAACAAGATAATGACGGGCAGAACTTGACATGTGACTTATGATTTGTTCGCCTTCGTCAAGGTCATAAGAACATGGGGTAAAAATCATATCGGGAGTTTCTAAAGAAACTGAAACTTGCCAGGCATGCGCATACCTTCTGGAGTGTGATAACGTGAGTGGATTCCGTCACGTTATCATGCGATGAGAGTTGGATCCCGATTCCCACTGATGAGTTGGTTTACTCTTCGGGTGATCCCGATTGATTCTTCTTTCAGGTTTGGTGGAGAATTTGACAGTACAGTGGGAGGTTTCCAGATTAGATAAAGTGATAACCATTCTGATCTAGGTTAGAGTGCACGCAGAGTATTTCTTTTCTCTCTCTTTGGTAGCGACCTTTGACCGACCCAAGACTATGACTCAGTGACCAAGTTGACCGAACCTTCTTAAAATACTGGCTTTTGGATTGTCTAAGTTGCATAAGTCATTACCACTCCTTCTTTTACCCTTTGAATTTCTCAGAACACCCCGTATTACTACGGACATCCACTTCCATTGGATAGATCCATCGTATGGTTATATACGAACTCGAAGGGACTTCTTCGAGGATGGATCCAGATTCAGGAGAAATAGAATTGGTTTATTCAGTTGTCTTTTATTATCACCTTCTCTCAGGTTGTGAGGGCTCCTTGGTTTAGGAGAGTACACCTATTACGCTTATTGGATAGTCTTCTTCCAAACCATAGGCAGGTGCCGAAAGATAGGGAATGAAGAAAACCAATTAGCCTAAGTAGGGTGTATAGAAGGTAATAAGTAAAGACAAAAATAAAGGGATTAGAAAGAGGGCAAAGTAAATTGCGACTGCTATCATTCACGAACAAATCACGTACTTCATCGCCATTCATATTTCACCTTTGCTTTTTTCCCCAGTTCGGGAGAAATAGAATAAGGTATTATTCAGTTGTCTTTTATCATCACCTTCTCTCAAGTTGCGAGTACTTCTTGGTTTAGGAGGGTACACCTATTACGCTTATTGGATAGTCTTCTTCCAGACCATAGGCTGGTGCCGAACGGTAGGGAAGGAAGAAAACCATTTAGCCTAACGATGGTGTACAGAAGGTAATGACTAAAGGCAAATAAAGCGATTTGGAGAGATGGCAAAGAAATATACGGTTACAGTCATGAATTAGATTATGGAAGAGGCATTACTAGGAATACCAGGATACCCCTACGAAACATTTTCATGTTTCAGTTTCACTGTGCATTGTTAAAAGGAAAACTGATTTCCCGATTAGATACTTACTCCAGGGTATGTATTTACCAGGTATGTTTCTCACATCTGTATGGTTTTACAGATGATGAGTGGGAGAAGGTTATTGGGAATAAGGTGATCATCCTCATTATATCGGAATTCGTTGTAATTAGTGATATTTGAGGAAGTTGCCTGGGTTTTTGCCGGACGGCATGTATTTGGTTTTGAGTATCCGTTGTTGTGCACCAATTTCAAAATGATATATCTGTACGTTTATTTTTATAAAGTGATATATAACTTTTTGTAATTATGTCCATGACATTTACCTATATCAGTTGACGATTGGGTAAGGAGCATTGAACAACGGAGTAGTTCTTAACCATAAGTACAGTTTTCAACCTACGATGCACAGGTTTTGAGTTATTCAACTCAGCGGACTTATACAGAGTATTGTATGTTGTCCAGTGTCCATCAGGACAAAGGGTTGGTCCTCGTACTATGTTCTGTTTACTTGTGACTTCTCTAGTTTTTAGACAAGTGTTTCGTAGAAATACAAGGTCTAAGTTTTGAGAAGTTATGGGTATAAAAATAAAGTAGAGAACCAGATGTCGCAAGTATCGGGATTCTTCAAAGAGATCGAAGATGTAGATATTTGTAATTGGTATTTAGTTGATAGTAATGGTTTTGAGAAACTTGTTTCTCTTTTAGCTTACTCATAATTGGATGGATTCCTAAGTTGAGTAATGTTGATTAACCTCTTTCCATTGAGTTGATATGCACTGGAGACAGCTCCATGATTTGAATCTGGTTCCAATTAAATAAGTGCAAAGTTTTTATATTGGATATAGAATGGTTCATATCTTAACGATGTTAAGGTACGGAGAGTTGTCCAGCTTATGCTTAAAACCATACTCTGGATAACTCAAGGCACGTTTCTGTAATGGCAGTTTGTGGGTTGACCCGGGCTATGTCGAGGGTTGACTTTCTACCATCTGGAAGATCAATGGTGATATTGTTCTTGACTCGCCATAGTTTTAGTAAAATGAATTTTTTCAGAAAACAGTAGTGGGAGTATGGTAGAACTGGAAGTGATTCCAGAACCGCAAACGATTACGGAAAATTTAATAGGACTTAAAGATTCAATCAGGTTTGACATTCCATTAGCCACTCCGCAGATATGGTGGGTAACCTCAGGCACCCGAGAGGTACTCCGGTAGCCTCAAGGACGGTGACAGGGAGATTCTTGTTTACCCAGACTTGACACTACTGTTGTTCCAGACTATGAGACCCGGCAGGAGGTTAAGTATAGCGTCGTTCTAAACTAGTTTTAGAAGTGCACGTATATATTATTCTGCCAGAGGGTTGTTGTGGTCAGTGGGAGAAGCGGAAGCATAGTGGGCAAGTAGCTTATGTCTATTTATAGACTTAAGCAGTTATACCGGAAATAGATCATCTATTTTTGATGTGACAATCATAGGTTTGACTTCATCAGAATAGGGGATGGATCTATTAAGAAGGTAGTAGTGTGTGATGTCCTGGTATTTAGATGACATACACAGAGTAAGAAGTAAAATTTCTATACTACGATCGGTTGTACTGTGGTCGTCACACAGTTGTTTCTCCACAAAGGATATAGATATAATATCTGACATTCTGGTAACTAGATTTATGGTTTTAGATCTAGATTTGGGTAGTTTCCCAATATGGGTACTTTGACAGTATTTTAATAGTATTTTAGAATAGATGACTCCTGGCATGGTGGTGTACCTGCAGGTGATGGAGTCACCCTCTCTAAAGGTGTCTTACAGACTAAAGGGAAGAGGGATGTGCATGATTGGCAGATCACTTGCTTAAGCAATTGAGTCAATCGTGAGATGTCAAGTACTACACCAGATATTGTATTTGCACTAGATGCGATAAGTTTATATTAATCCAATCCTGAAGAAACATAAGGAAGCAGTTTTAGAACATAAGTGCATGTTCTACGGATTTGATGACGGCAGACTCTTCTGGAGACGGTTATCATTCCAGGCTTCAAAGGTGACATGGATGACAGAGTGATTGTCAGAGTTATAGTTTTCCCTCTAATGAGGGACAGTATTATGAACAGGAGGTCCAAGAGAATACTGTGGGAGGTATGGTGCAGGATACTGATTACGTTCAGTTGACGATACAGTCTAAGAAATTTGGATTTGGAGTTCATTTATGAACTAGGTCCCATCAGATATCCAGACATATTCTAAGACAGGTATTACTCAATTCGGGAGATGGATTTCTCCGCGAACTTGAAATTAAGAGAGACATAGAAAGAAACATCAGGGCGGATTCACTCATTGAGGCTATTTCTCGAACACAAGGGTTTTACAAACGAGCTTTGTGAAACTAGTTAATAGAGGAGTTGGATGTTCGATATCACACGGGCTGTGAGTATGCGACATCACAATAATTAGCCTTAAGTGCAAGTGGGAGATTGTTGGATATAGTGCCCTCAAAGTCAATTATTGGATCGCAGGTACGTGATTGCAATGATTGAGGGAGGACCTATACAGGTAAGACAGTCTTACTCGAGATGATAGTATGCTATCTGGTTTGCCTTTATCAGTCGTGTATAGGTTCAGGTGACTGATCACTATTACATGTTGATAGAGCCATTAGGATCTTGCTTGACTACCAACAGTATGATGGCGATCATATACGTGAGAGTTGGGTAGTCTATAAGCACATCCTCAATTGTGGTCCCTAGTCGTAGGAGTTTCGAGACAGGGTATCGATACTTCGGAGTAGACTAGTGTATACAGTCAAGACCCCAACGAGGGGCGGTGGCCGGTCTCACAAGCCACTGGTATCAATTGGATCACCTAAGATGTATACAGATGCTCATTGGGTTATGAGTACACCGGACAGGACTCGCCGGGAACCTGCTAGTTGGTATTATACCTAGCGTCAGATAGCAGTTCCCTGGTGACATGTGTACAGGTTAGTTCATCGACCTGAGGTCGTCATTTATCTCGTGTGAGTTCCCACTGTGCTTTGATTTCTACCTTACCACGGCTCAAAGATGTCGTGCAAACAGGTCTTTTTTGGGTACAGTCCCGAGCCACATGGAGGCAGGTGAGCAGATCGGCAGGGGATTCGTCTCTCCCGGTATTGGGGGTGAGATCGCGCTGTATCTAGGAAAGCCATTACACCAAGTCTTTGGCCAAGGCAGGTGAGAATTACTGGTAAGTATTCCAGTAGTTTATCAGGGTGTTCAGGGCTTGTCTCCGACATGACTTATACCGCTATTGGGGGTCTGACGTTACTAGCCCCCTAGGCTCGATATGCGATACTCATAGACGAACGGACCGGACTGTATGTATATTGTCACTGTTAGGCTCAGTAGGGTTCCAGGATGAGTTCGCTCATCGGCTTCCCTTGAGGTCAGTACATGGGCAGCCGTTAAGCACTGCTAGTGCAGCTGACGTGCTTGTGGTTAAACCCGCTGCCAGGGTACTGATGAGTCATTAGAGTCCCCCACAGATAGTTTCCCAAGTTCGGGCGAAACGTTGTAGAGGCCGTATGGTTTTATGGCATGGTTCGGAAAATGCACGTGCGTTTATGCACGTGTCATGTTTCGGGCAGATAATACTGGTGGGCTTTGGTTTAAGCCGGATCCGAGTATTATACTGTGTAGATATGATATCTTTGTCTCAGTTGCATTTGTATTCGATCGTAATACAAATGCGGGTATGTATATACAGTTACGGGGTTTTCCTGAAATTCCTTTCGGGATCGCTTTTCGAAGTTGCCAGTTTTCTATCACCCGTCTTAAACATTCGGTTTAATGCAGAATTATCTTTTCATCATTTGTTATGAATGAGGGTGAGTCATGAGAGTGAGTCATGAGTAGAAGCTTCTAGATTGGTGACTAGGTTTAGTGACTCATTCATTGCATTAATGGTTGATGGGGTGTTTTAAGTGACTCATTATTTTGCATTAATGTTTCTTGTAAAGCTTAAGGATATTTGTTATTGATCTTTTCCTTATGGTCACCCACTTCCTCCTACACTCACCCCCTCCTCTCATTTATAGTGGCCGGCCCCCTCTTTTGGAAGCCCCATAGTTGTGAAAATAAGAAGGATTTTGATTTGGTTCATGGAAATTTCATTTTCTCATTACTTCAAAAGGCAACTTCATTAACCGTTCATCCATGGTTTTGGATGAAGCGAGACAAAGTGTTCTACTCATTCTCTACATCAATCTTGGACATGTCGCCTAGCAAACTTCATGTCCGAGTTGCCTCGGTTCAGAGGCAGGAGCCCGTATAAAGATCCGTTGACGTGGTGCCACCTGGACGAGGAGACCGGAGATCGAGCTAGATCGCAGATGCCGCAAAGGAGCGTGGGATGATGGCTAAAGACCGAAGGACTCGGATCGTTCGGTATAGCCTTTCTACCCACTTTGTAGTTTGTTAGTTTAGCGTCAATGGCAAGATCCGGGTTATAGTATGCGATAGCGCCAGTTATAAAAGTTTTTGTTCCGCGTTTGGCTTCAGAATGACGGTCGGGGCGCTACCATAGATTTACACTGGGCGGCCGTATCCATGCTTGTATGATCAAATCAAGTACCCGCTGGGGTATACGATCCCAAAATTCCATGTGTACAAAGGACAGTCAACCCTCATCAGCACGTCACGTAATTCAGAGGTCCGTGCGGCAATACAAGAGATGACGACAAATTGTTACTTCGCCAATTCGTTGGCAGCCTATCAGAAACAGCCTTTGAATTGTACTCGGAGCTCCCAAATGACTCTGTAAAGACATTCACAGAGATGGAACTGCTGTTCACACAGCGGTTCGCCAGCGCAAGCGAGCGTACACCGATCACGGCATTAATCAATGCCAGGGTAAGGCCAGGAGAAACTTGGGTCCAATACGCGATCCGGTGGCGGAACTAATGGTTTAAACGCGAATAGCGCATCGAAGAATCCCCTGCCGTGGGCATGTTCATCAGACCCTGGATCCTCGAGGAACGGTGCCCCAGTTCATGACATTCTTCAAACCAATGACCTTCCAGGCTTTGATCGATAAGCTGGCCTAAATGGACCAGATGGGCCATGGGCCTTCCTCCTCAAATAAGGACCCTCGAAATAACAAGGGTAAAGGAAAAGCGGCCTTCGTTGCCAACACGCAGCAACAACCGAGTGGCCCAAAACCGGCTGCTCGCCAAAACAACGCGCGTCCGCGCCCATCCTTGGAGGAAAGACTAGGATGTGCTTACTCGTTTTCCCACGATAAGACGAGAAGACTGTTTGAGTTGGCAGTGCGTAACAAATTTATCACATTGCCAAACCCACGGCGTCCACCGCAACCCGACAACGTCAATAACCCCAACTACTGCTCCTATCATAAAATGGTGAGCCACCCAATTGAGAATCGCTACATCTTCAAGAACTGGGTCGAGGACCAGTATCGACAGGGGAAATTCGCGCTGTCTGACAACTGGAGGGTAAACCCACCACAGAAGCACACTCCCAAAAAGGTGGATGCACTGGGGGCCATCATGCTCGCTTGTGGAAGAAACTCCATGGGAAGTCGTTCTTTTAGCTAAAACCAAAAGAATGTTGAAAGATCTACAGGCATGTCCAGCAGTCAGGTGGAAAAGCCCACTTGAACCCGAAATCATCGACGGGATGCTGAAACCACGTCTCGTACCGAAAGTTGTTGACAAAGGGCAAAATCCCCAAGTCAAGCCTCCGAAGTCTTCAAAGAAAAGAAGATGACCAAGAAACCTGTGCAGCCTGCCGAGTATGACGACAAGCGTACAGACCTACAAAAGTACATTAACGCACTGGAGGAGTACAACCAGAAGGTGCAGCAACTGGTCACGCTCGAAGAGTTCCTCAAGCATATTCTTAAGAACGAAAATAGTGACAGCGATGAGAAAAATGACTAATCAGAAGAAACCGAAGACTATGTAGCAAGTTGCCACATGGTCTGCCATTCGCCATTAAATGACAAAAAAACTCCTTTAGCAACAGAAAACAACGTAGAGGAACTGGGGGCAGGATTGGCGCTAAAATCCCCGGCACAGCCAGAAGACTCGATCGATGGGCTGTTAA
Organism: Agapanthus africanus; assembly: GCA_030015575.1. Lineage (NCBI taxonomy): Eukaryota > Viridiplantae > Streptophyta > Magnoliopsida > Asparagales > Amaryllidaceae > Agapanthus > Agapanthus africanus. The sequence goes on from CM057343.1 coordinate 520,515,260, forward strand.
ACGAAGCCTTTCGAAAAAGTAAAGCTGACCGAGAACGCGAAACAGCCATATACAAAAAGGCTAAGCGTCAGCGTCAGGATGAAGAAGCTGTAGTAAGGAGGAGTCGTAAACTACTCCAACCCAACCGAAGCATTCCTGCGACAAATAAGAGCAGGATCAAGGCGGAGAAGCGGTTCGCCAAAACCCTGTCAATAGGAATGAAGCTGCCATCTCTCGTAGGAAACACTCCCGGGGTCATATGCCTCGATGGAGAGGATTCACATCCAAACTACTGCTTGTATCATCGGAGGGTTATCCATCCCACCGAGGAATGCAGTGCCTTCAAGAAATAGTAGCAAGGATACGTTGCCCATCAAAAACACTTCAAGAGGATGAAGCACAAAACTCGTCGACGGCAAAATAGTGTGGCAATTGCACATGAAGAAACGACTGGAAACTGTTATATGATTGATACCAGTTCGGAAGGGAAAAGAACCCCAAGTTCTTACTTTCGGGAACGATTCTGAGGAAAAAATACCCCTCAGCCCTCTCTTCAAAGACTCCACCTCCGAAAAAGAAGAGGAGGAGAAGAACTGCTAGAATATTTAGTTGCGTTACCGCACACTGCCTGAAAAAAACATGGGACCTACAAACAAAAGTTCGAGTAAAAAGGACAAAGGAAAAGAAAAAATCCCTGAGGAAATTACCCTCGACGGTGGAGTTGTCAAAGAGCTCGCAACAAGGGACCCGCCAAGGAAAAATAAGATGGATTAGAATGTCCAAGCAAATTTGATGAAAATACCCTCACAACTGAGCATACTGGATGCTCTCCTCATGTCCAAAGAGGCACGAGATTCTCTGATCAAGGCATTACAAGAGCCCGATCATTTCCAAGCTTTCCTCGCGGAAAAGAAGTTGAAAGCTGAACTGGCAGAGTTCCACACGGCTGACATTATATTCAGCGATGAAGATCTCCTCCTCGGTACGTGCGAACATAACCGCCTATTATATGTTACCGGGTACTGCCACAATATCAAGATAGGGAAAATTCTTGTTGACAATGGATCCTCCGTCAACCTTCTCAACGTGAAAGCGCTGGAGGAGATTTGCATAAACGTTCAGCACCTGGCCCGAGACAAAATTACCATCTCCGGGTTTGACTCACAGTCGTCACGGACGCTTGGGTCCGTAATATTGACGTTACGCTTCGGACTGCTTGTCATTGACATCAAATTTCATGTCATTGATGCCAAGACTTTCTATAACGCTTTGCTCGGCAGGCCTTGGTTACATGAGTACAATGTCATCCCTTTACACAACATCAGTGTATAGAGTATTTCAAAGACGGCTTGGAATACACCGTCATAGGGGAGCTAAATCCGTTCTCCGTAAAAGAGGTCCGAAAATATGAAGACGCAAACTACTTCCTACCAGACTTCGAGGATACGGAAAGGTGTCATAGGCCGGAGGATAAACAGAAGTCCATCGCCACTATCCCGATCATTTGGAGCGATTCCGAGGAAGATAAAGAATAGTCTACTTGGGGCAACCCCAGAAAGAAAACAACAGGCCCGGACCATCTACTCCTATTTTGGTCTTCGGCAGTGACTCAGAAGACGAAGCCAACACAGTGTTCTCCATCCGCCCGTTAGTGGAGACCCTCGCCAGATCAGATCAGATTCTGCGGCAGGTCTTCTTGTTTGGCCGGCATTTTCTCTAAGCCGAATCCGAAGGGATCCTCAACCTTCGCGAATTTCGGAGCTCTCTTGGATATGGCATCTTTACGGAGAAAGTAAGCAATAAAAGCGTCAAAAGTGACACCTTGACCTTCCGATGCCACGAATAGTCTCTCAAAAATGCCCAATGCCTTGATTAGAGTCGGGTGCTTGAGCTGAACAACATTCTCGGTCGTCAAGCCTTCAAGCATAACTAGCACTGTGGCAAATATATATTTGTCAGGGGTTAATAATTCTTCATAATGCTCTCCCCTAATCGGCAGCCCTGAAATTTCACGGAACTCCTCCAGCGAAATAGGGACTTCGCGGTCCCCTAGGAGCAACGTATTCGTTGGAAGATTCCACTTGTTCAAAAAAGCCTTGACCCACCAGACGTGGGGAGCATGGTAGTAGAACAGCGATGCGTACACCGCTTAATATAGCCCAACTTTTTTCAACCGTGAGCGTTGGGAGGAAAGAATGTACCGGGACCAGGGAAGGTAGCTTACTGGATGGTGCAGGGTAACACCTATCTTATAGACCTTCCCCCAGGGTCGAGCTTCATCCTGACATATTCAGCGTCCCAAAATATCGATAGCCATCATGGGTTGATTGGATATCCCTATCGTTGATGGCTTAAGCCAGCCCTCGAGGGTCCAATTAGCCGCCTCCACTGCATAAGCAGTACGCGGACGCTCCGTGAAGGACATTGAACGGATGGGTTTTGTTAGTATTTCGCATGTAAAACTACGGCGATCCCTAATAATGTGACCGTACCAAACTCCCGATAGAAGAAAGCTCTTATTGTCCTTATCATGTTCCCTAATCATTGCCATAACGTTCTCGTCCGATGGTGACTGTAGGAAAGCGACCTCCGAGCGTGTATAAAGGAAGTAGGGAAGTGAGGCCATTGTACCTAAAAAACCCATTAATAAAAAGTGCGAGTTTGTTTCATGGGACTACAAACTACAAAGCCAGTGGGCCCCACGAAATCAAAATGGCGGCTTGCCAATGATGAGGAAAGATAATTATTGTGAGAATCCAATAGGATTCTCATTAAATAAACAACGGAGTTCAAAAAAACTCTTAACGCCCTCGAAAAGTGAGTTCTGTTAAGAATAGACAACAGATTCAAATATGTGAAAAGGGTATTAAAACCCTAAAAAGGAAAATACTCAAGAATAGAAGGGGAATAAAATTACAAAAAGTTACTAGATCTCTCAGAGCTAAGCTCTGTAAGAAAATGAAATTAAAGTCCTTCAATAGTGGGATTAAATCCCAGAAACCCCCATGGCGAGGAAACAGAGAAAATAGAATTAAATTCCAAGGATTCTCAAAGATCGGTGATAGGGTAATACCCTAAGAGGAGAACTAACAATCCTCATTGATTCAAGATCACAGAGTCTACTTAAAAAAAGAGTTTTTTTAGATCTCTAAGAGACCAGTTCAAGAAAAGAGCAAAACTCTATTAATGGATTTAAAATCCAAGACAAGAACAAAAAGGTTTCCTATGAAATGAATTACGTCCATAATCCTTACCAAGAAGAGTTTTCACAGCGTTTAACATTGAAGTTTTATGGGCAGAGAGCTAAGCTCTGAAAGAAGAATTAAATTCTCAAGAAAAGAGTTAAGGAAGAATATGAAGAAACATTGATCATCTCAAGGGCCAAAGGTCCTATTTATAAGACGTGATGGGAAGCGGTTCAACTTTCCATTCCCGTAGACATTCCAATGGTGATAAAGATGCACAACGTTGCACTCACTAGGAAACCACGTGAGAACAACGCTGGGGGGCATTTGTTCCCTCATAAAAAAACAGAGAAAATTCCTCATAACTCATATAGGCGCTGCAATCAAACAACTATAGGCTAGGTGAGCCTCAACTGTTAAACACGTGAGCGTCTATATGCAGAGCATATAGGCGCTGCAATCAAACAACTAATAGGCTAAATAAGCCTCACGTGGTAAACACGTGAGAGGCTATATGCAAAGTATATAGACGCTGCAATCAAACAACTATAGGCTAGATGAGCCTAACGTGTTAAACACGTGAGCACCTGTATGCAGAGCATATAGGCGCTGCAATCAAACAACTAATAGGCTAAATAAGCCTCACGTGTTAAACACGTAAGCGCTTATATGCAAAGCATATACGCGCTGCAGTCAAACAACTAAAGGTCAAATTGGCCTCACGTGTTAAACACGTGAGCGCCCATATGCAAGCCATATGAGCGCCAAATCAGAGAAGATAAATAAGCCTCACGTGTTAAACACGTGAGGGCACCTCCTTACGTAGAATTAAATTCTACTCAAGAAAGATCCTCTCTGTTAAAAAATGAACCATTGGATCAAAAATCCAATGGTGATTAAGCATATAATTAAATTCTATCGGGAAGGATATTTTCTGTTAAATAGAAAGTTGGTGAATCAAAGATCTAATGAGATGGAAAAAATTTCCCATATCTTTCTAAACGAATAAAGATTGTGTTCTGTTAAACCGTGCACCCTTAGATTAAAAATCTAATGGTGATAAAAATATCACCGTTCAATAGAATCTTATTATATATATGAGAGGATATTCCCTCAATCTTGTTAAAACAAGAAAACAAATTCTGTAAGACAAAAACATTTGGATCGAAGATCCAACGGTGGGTAAAATTCCCCAAATCAATTTTGAGTCCAATTAAATCAATTGGAATCTCTCAATGAGATATTTTCTCAAATTAATTAACAAACTTGCCTCTACTATATAAAGGGCCCGAGACTTCAAGTCTCAAAAAAGAAAAAAACTCCTATAAGCTCCTGCCAAAAAAAATATAGTGAGCTCTTGAGAGAACAGAGAATTTAATTCTCAAAGAAAGAAGACCTTCCTCCTTCAAAACACTCTAGGTAAATAAAAAAGGAGAGATTAAAAGTATCCCTCCTGCCTAGTATAATGGATATACGGGTTTAACCCTTCATACAGGAATTTAGTTCTTTCTTTAGTTTAAGATTTGCAAAAGCAAATCTCCCTACAAGTTGAGAATTTAATTCTCATCGGTGAGATTCTGTTCTTCAGACTCAAAATTTAGGGGAAAGAACTAGGTTAAAAAGAAAAAGAAAAAGAACATATGTTCTGGGAATTTATTTCCCCCCAAAATTAGGGTTTAACCCTACATAAAGAATTTAGTTCTTATAAAAATAAAAAAAAGAACTTAGGTCTCCAATAAAAACAACGATGATGATTCAAGATCTTCAAAACAGACATCTTGATGATTATCAATGACTAAATTGTCATTAACAGAGATTAATATCTCTAAAAACAAGAAGAACTTGGCGTCTCACATGAAACACACGTGAGTAAAATTAGTGCTTAGCACTATTATTTTGGCTTATGTGTTTCCCATGTGAGTGCTTAAAATAGACAGAAGAAAAAATAAAACACCTCATGTACTTCCCATGTGAGCGTCCAAAGAGCAATGGAAAACTCCTTTGTATTGATTAGGCAGCCACCAAATAAAGCAGCCCAATACCCCAAAATAAAGCAATCACATGAAATACACGTGAAACACTCTTGGAAACCCAAAATCTGGCATCTCACGTGATTCACACGTGAGCTCCAGCTAAGTGCTTAGCACTTATGTCAAAAAAGGGGTGAGCAAATAAAACCTAAAATCAACGCTCTGCACTCACGTGCTTCCCACGTGAGTGCCATGCAAAGTGCTTAGGACTCCATGTTCATTCAAAATGAATAAGTGCTTAGCCCTGGTTGGGCAGCGCCCATATCTGAGCGCCTCACGTGAAAAAATACGTAAGTGCTAGAAAAGATTAGTGCTCAGCATTATTCTAGTGCCCCACATGAAATATACGTAAAGTGCTGCATATATTAGTGTTTAACATTACTGGGTAGTAGAGAAACCCAATCTCAGCCCAAATGGGCTAAATTTCCTGAGGTTAAACTTTTGTTTTTTTTAATCAACCGAGCCTATATTGCTCATGATTTCCCAAACTGATCTTAGTCTCAAACATGACTGATGATCTCTCATTGATGATATATAAAATGATATTCATCCCATATCTCCTAAAGTAATCTTAGTCTCAAATGTAAGTAACGATTCTTAGGACCACTACAACCCCTTTTCGCTCAAAAACGGGATTCGGTTCAAGGGTACATCTTTCTATACCTCTGATATATGTCGTTGTAATTTCTCAGCGTCTTCAGAGAGGTAGCGGGTCCCGACAACCAACAACAACTCCGTTTATCCCACATTAATGCACTTCTAAATTGACGTGCACACTTCAAATCGGATCGCACCCAAAATTAGGCGCATTCCATGTTACCATCATTCACTCCGCCACGTAACAAATACATGTGCACACAAGATGAATGTTGGATCGAAACGTCCTTAAACTAACATTCGTCCCAAATAGGGAATGTTGAACTGTGATGTCCTTAAACTAAAATACTTGAGCCTATATGCTCATTTGATTCTAAGTTGATTTTAGTCTCAAATATGACTAACGATCCTTAGATCAAACCCAAATATCCCGTGAACTGATAGACCTCATTTATACGAGATCTGCATTCTAAGATCACTCCCGTTGGTATATATACTAGTAGATGTTGTATATGTTTTACACCCGCGCTAGTCCAGTCCCCGCTCTGTCGTTAGTTAAGTAACCTAACGGGTGATGACGGGACCCAGTGGCGAATGCGGATGGCATATACGTACATTTTATTTTCGTTCTTTTCTGGTGTGATTAATTGATGGGACTGCGTTGATTCTGATCAATGCAAAGCTTAAACAAACCTGTTTGGACGTTGTTGGAACAGTTTTAAAAAGTTTTATTACAAAGACGTTTTCTTTTGTTTTGCATAGTGGTATTCAGTTGGAATATCCTGCACCTCATTCGACGGGGCAAGGGCCGAGATCCCTTCATCGGGAGTGACCCCTTGGGCAGAAGTTTGCATCAGAGTAATAACTTCACTATAGTCGATTACATGTTGCTTTGCATTGCGGTATTCAGTTGGAATATCCTGCACCTCATTCCACGAGGAAAGAGCCGAGATCCCTTCACCGGGAGTGACCTCTTTAGCAAAAGTTTTCGCCACTATATTTTTATAAAAAGCTATCAGGTTCCCTCAGCGATATCAAGTTCGTTACGTTAAAGGTTTTTCGCCAAAAACCAGCCGTAGCCCTCCGTCATTTCAGTTGGGTATTCAGTACTATTCAAGCTATGTATTTTGACCAACGCCAGGGCATAGTGTTTGGTAGCTGCTGGGTATTGTTCTGTTGCATAGATAGATGCGTTAGTTTGGGGCAGTCTTTCTGCCATTTGGCCAACGTCAAGAGCATGTGCGGATGGGTTCAAATTGACAAGATAATGATGGGTAGAACTTGGCATGTGATTTATGGCATTTTGGCCAACGTCAAGGTCATTAGAGCATGGGGCAAAAATCATATCGGGAGTTTCTAAAGAAACTGAAACTTGCCAGACATGCGCATACCTTCTGGAGTGTGATAACATGAGTGGATACCTTCACGTTATCATGCGATGATAGTTGGATCCCGATTCCCACTGATGAGTTGGTTTACTCTTCGTGTGATCCCGATTGATTCTTCTTTCAGGTTTGGAAGAGAATTTGACAGTACAATGGGAGGTTTCCTGATTAGATAAAGAGATAACCATTATGATTTCGGTTTGAGTACACGCAGAGTGTTTCTTTTCTCTCTCTCTTTGGCTGCGACCATTGACCGACCCTAGACTATGACTCAGTGACCAAGTTGACCGAACCTTCTTAAAATACTGGCTTTTGGATTGTCTAAGTTGCATAATTCATTGCCGCTCCTTCTTTTACCCTTTGCGTTTCTCAGAACACCTCGTATTACTACGAACATCCACTTCCATTGGATAGATCTATCGTATGGTTATATACGAACTCGAAGGGACTTCTTTTAGGATGGATCCAGGTTCAGGAGAAATTGAATTGGTTTTTTCAGTTTTCTTTTATCATCACCTTCTCTCAGGTTGCGAGGGCTCCTTAGTTTAGGAGAGTATACCTATTATGCTTATTGGATAGTCTTCTTCCAAACCATAGACAGGTGCCGAAAGGTAGGGAATGAAGAAAACCAATTAGCCTAAGTAGGGTGCACAGAAGGTAATAAGTAAAGACAAGATAAAGGGATTAGAAAGAGGGCAAAGTAAATTGCGACTGCTATCATTCACGACCAAACCGCGTACTTCATCGCCACTCCTACTTCACCTTTGCTTTTTTCCCCAGTTCGGGAGAAATAGAATAAGGTATTATTCAGTTGTCTTTTATCATCACCTTCTCTCAGGTTGCGAGTACTCCTAGGATTAGGAGAGTACACCTATTATGCTTACTGGATAGTCTTCTTCCAAATCGTAGGCTGGTGGTGCTAAACGGTAGGGAAGGAAGAAAACCACTTGGCCTAAAGGAGTGTACAGAAGGTAATGAATAAAGACAAATAAAGAGATTTGGAGAGATGGCAAAGAAATATACGGTTACAGTCATGAATAGGATTATGGAAGAGGCATTACTAGGAATACCAGGATACCCCTTCGAAACATTTTCATGTTTCAGTTTCACTGTGCATTGTTAAAGGAAAACTGATTTCCCGATTAGATACTTACTCCAGGGTATGTATTTACCAGGTATGATTCTCACATCTATATGGTTTTACAGATGTTGAGTGGGAGTAAGTTATTAGGAATTAGGTGATCATCCTCATTATATCGGAATTCGTTGTAATTGGTGATATTTGAGGAAGTCGCCTGGGTTTTTGCCGGACGGAAAGTATTTGGTTTTGAGTATCCGTTGTTGTGCACCAATTTCAAACTGATATATCTGTATGTTTATTTTTATAAAGTGAGATATAACATTTTGAAATTATGTCCGTCACATTTACCTATATCAGTTGACGATTGGGTAAGGAGTATTGAACAACGGAGTAGTTCTTAACCATAAGTACAGTATTCAACCTACGATACACAGGTTTTGAGTTATTCAACTCAGCGGACTTATACAGAATATTGTATGTTGTCCAGTGTCCATCAGGACAAAGGGGTTGGTCCTCGTACTATGTTCTGTTTACTTGTGACTTCTCTACTTTTTAGACAACTGTTTCGTAGAGATATAAGGTCTAAGTTTTGAGAAGTTATAGGTATAGGAATAAAGTAGAGAACCAGGTGTCGCAAGTTTCGGAATTATTCAAGGAGATCGAAGATGTAAATACCTGTGATTGGTATTCAGTTGATAGTAATAGTTTTGAGAAACTTATTTCTCTTTCAGGTTATTCATAATTGGATGTATTCCTAAATTAAGTAAATGCTGATTAGCCTCTCTCCATTAAGTTGATATGCACTGGAGACAGCTGCATGATTAGAATCTGGTTCCAATTAAATAAGTGCAAAGTTTCTATATTGGATATAGAATGGTTCATATCTTAACGATGTTAAGGTATTGGGAGTTGTCCGGCTTATGCTTAAAACCAGACTCTGGATAACTCAGGTCACGTTTCTGTAATGGCAGTTTGTGGGTTGGCCCAGGTTATGACGAGGGTTGACTTTCTACCATCTGGAAGATCAATAGTGATATTGTTCTTGACTTGCCACAGTTTTAGTAAAATGGATTTTTTCAGAAAACAGTAGTGGGAGTATGGTAGAACTGGAAGTGATTCCAGAACCGTAAACGATTACGGAAAATTTAATAGGACCTAAAGATTCAATCAGGTTTGACATTCCATTAGCCACTCTGCAGATATGGTAGGTAACCTCAGGCACCTGAGAGGTACTCCGGTAGCCTCAAGGACGGTGACAGGGAGGTTCTTGTTTACCCAGACTTGACACTACTGTTGTTCCAGGCTATGAGACCCGGCAGGAGGTTAAGTATAGCGTCGTTCTAAACTAGCTTTAAAAGTGCACGTATATATTATTCTGCCAGAGAGTTGTTGTGGTCAGTGGGAGCAGCGGAAGCATAGTGGGCAATAGCTTATGTCTATTTATAGACTAGAGCAGATATAGCGGAGATAGATCATCTAATTTTGATGTGACAGTCATGGCTTTGACTTCATCAGAATAAGGGATGGATCTGTTAAGAAGGTAGTAAGGTGTGATGTCTTGGTATTTGGATGACATACACAGAGTAGGAAGTAAAATTCCTATACTACGATCGGTTGTACTGTGGTTGTCACACAGTTGTTTCTCCACACAGGATATGGATATAATATCTGACATTCTGTACTAGATCTATGGTTTTAGATCTAGATTTGGGTAGTTTCCCAATATGGGTACTTTGACAGTATTTTAATAGTATTTTAGAATAGATGACTCTGGTGGTGTACCTGCAGGTGATGGAGTCACCCTCTCTAAAGGTGTCTTATAGACTAAAGGGGAGAGGGATGTGCATGATTGGCAAATCACTTGCTTAGGCAATTGAGTCAATCATTAGATGTCAAGTACCACACCAGATGTTGTTTTTGCACTAGATGCAATAAGTTGAGATATTAATCCAATCCTGGAGAAATATTCAGAAGCAGTTTTAGAACATAAGCGCATGTTCTTAGGATTTGATAACGGCAGCCTCCTTCGGGAGACGGTTATCATTCCAGGCTTCCAAAGGTGACATGGATGACAGAGTGATTGTCAGAGTTATAGTTTTCCCTCTGACGTGAGGGGCAGTATTATGGACAGGTGGTCCAAGACGATACTTTGGGAGGCATGGTATAGGATACTGATTAGGTTCAGTTGTTGATACAGTCTAAGAAGTTTGGATTTGGAGTTCATTTATGAACTAGGTCCCATCAGATATCCAGACATATTCTAAGACAGGTATTACTCAATTCGGGAGATGGCTTTCTCCGCGAACTTGAGATTAAGAGAGACATAGAAAGGAACATCAGGGCGGATCCACTCACTGAGGCTATTTCTCAAACACAAGAGTTTTTACAAACGAGCTTTGTGAAACTGTTTAGTAGAGGAGTTGGGTGTTCGGTATCACACGGGCTGTGAGTATGAGACATCGCAATAATTAGCCTTAAGTGAAAGTGCGAGATTGTTGGATACAGTGCCCTCAAAGTCAATTATTGGATCGCAGGTACGTGATTGCAATGATTGAGGGAGGACCTATACCGGTAGGACAGTCTTACTCAAGATGATAGTATGCTATCTGGTTTGCCTTTATCAGTCGTGTACAGCTTTAGGTGACATGATCACTATTACACGTTGATAAAGCCCTTAGGATCCTGCTTGACTACCAACAGTATGATGGCGATCATATACGTAAGAGTTGGGTAGTCCATAAGCACATCCTTAAAAGTGGTCCCTGGTCGTGGGAGTTTCGAGACAGGGCATCGATACTCCGGATTAGACTAGTGTATATAGTCGAGACCCCGAAGAGAGGCGGTGGCCGGTCTCACAAGCCACTGGTGTCAGTTGGATCACCGAAGATGTATACAGGTGCTCATTGGGTTATGAGTACACCGGACAGGACTCGCCGAGAACCTGCTAGTTGGTATTATACCTAGCGTCAGATAGCAGTTCCCTGGTGACATGTGTACAGGTTAGTTCATCGACCTGAGTTCGTCGTTTGTCTCGTGTGAGTTCCCACTGTGCTTTGATTTCTACCCTACTACGGCTCAAAGGAGTCATGCAAACAGGTCTTTTTTGGGTACAGTCCCGAGCCACATGGAGGCAAGTGAGCGGATTGGCAGGGGATTCGTCTCTCCCGGTATTGGGGGTGAGATCGTACTGTGTCTAGGAGAGCCATTACACCAACTCCTTGGCCAAGGCAGGTGAGAAATACTGGTAAGTATTCCAGTAGTTTCTCAGGGTGTTCAGGGCTACTCTCTAACACGACTTATACCGCTATTGGGGGTTTGACGTTACCAGCCCCCCTGGCCCGATATGCGATACTCATAGACGAACGGACCAGACTGTATGTATATTGTCACTGATAGGCTCAGTGGGGTTCCAGGATGAGTTCGCTCATCGGCTTCCCTTAAGGTCAGTACATGGGCAGCCGTTACGCACAGCTAGTGCCGCTGACGTGCTTGTGGTTAAACCCACTGCCAGGGTACTGACGAGTGTTTAGAGTCCCCCACAGATAGTTTCCCAAGTTCGGGCAAAACGTTGTAGAGGCCGTATGGTTTTATGGCAGGTTCGGAAAATGCACGTGCGTTTACGCACGTGTCATGTTTCGGGCAGATAATACTGGTGGGCTCTGGTTTAAGCCGGATCCAAGTATTATATTGAGTCGAAATATTTTAGTCTCTCGTATTCGTATTCGGTCGGAATACCGATACAGCTATGTATATACAGGTGAGGGGTATTTTCGTAATCCGTTACGAGAATATTTTAGAAGATGCGTTTCTTTTTGGGTTAATCATTTTGGTTTAAATGATTATTAGTTTTGGAAAGGGTGACTCATGTTAATGACTCATTGATTCTAGAATGTTCACTAATGACTCATGTAATGAGTCATCTAGTGAGTCATTAGAGTATTAATGAGGTTTGTTTCGGGTGAGATATTTTAGGGTTGAATTGGAGATATTTTGATAAGATATTTTCTTTATTTCTCTAACTCTAAACCTTATATATATCACACACAAGAAAAGAGGGTAGCCAAGGGTTAATTTCGTATGCTTGGTTTTTGCTCTCTTGAGATAGTTTCTTGAGCTCACCATTTCCAACTCTTTGCATCTTGTTCAACCTCCACCCTAACCCTCTCATATGATGAGAACCCTAGGGTGTTTGAGACAAAGTATTCTACTCATTCTCTACTTCATTTTGGTCATCTCTTTTAGCAGACTTGATGACCGAGTTGCCTCGGTATAGAGGCGGGAGCCCGTTTAAAGATCCGTTGACGTGATGCCACCTAGATGAGGAGACGAGAGATCGGAGTTGCCACGAGGAGCGTGGGATGATGGCTAAAGACCGAAGGACTCGGATCGATCGGTATAGCCTTTCTACCTCTTTACAGTTTGTTAGTTTAGCGTTAATGGAAAGATCCTGGTTATAGTATGCGATAGTGCCAGTTATAAAAGTTTTTGTACCGCGTTTGGCGTTAGAATGACGACCGGGGCGCTACCGTAGACTTACAGCATCTGTCCAAACCTACGATATATGGTGTCATAAATCAACTTGGTATCTTCGGAGAAGTGGATGGAGAAGACTAAATAGCATCTGCCCCCCAAATTCAGGCAAGACGTTCCATCCTGCTTTGTCTCTGTTTTCGGCAGTGAATAAGCCCAGTTCCTCTGCCTTTATCACAGGCAGATCAATTGTACTTTAGCAATCTAGCCGAGCAATAAGGAATTGAACTTGTATTATTAGAGATGTTTAGTTTGTTTATTTCCGTAGTTTTGTTTATTGATGTGAGCCCATATTGGGACATGATTCAGATATTGTTTATTGGATCTTGATTCGTTTTCGCTTTATGCATTTTTTTGATTTTATTTATTGTGGCAGATAGACATGTGTTAGCTAGATTTTATATTTTACTGTTCTTGATATCTGATAGACAGCCGTAATGTGACTGTGGAGGGATGATTCCTAAACACAGGTAGCATGGTTGGCTCTATCACGTGCCGTAGTTTACGTATCTCAGGAAGCGGGGCGTGACACATATAACTTTCATGCTTAAGATACCATAACATACTCATACTAAATTAATATTCTTACATTTTCACTCCTACCGGTTTATGTTCTATTTTACATACCCTCAATTATCATATTTATTTCTTTGGGGACTTACCAAGAAAGACATCCCTCTCTGTTTCTTTTTCTTGGGATGTTCGTTAGGTGGACAGGATTTTGAGGAGACTGAGCTAAGCCAGGAGGACTTCGATCAACTTTCAGCTTAGCTAGACTATTAGTTTCCTTCATCAGTTTATTTCCAGTATGCCAATGTTTGGGCTCCTTTCCTGTTATTGCACTTTTTTTATTTGTACTTGAAAATTATGGAAGTGAATGTAAATAAAGTTCAGGTTTTCAAGTATTCGAATCAAATTGTCATAAGTCTTGAATCCTAAACCATGAATTCAAGGGAGAGTATAAGTTCAGGTTTTCAAGTGGAGTTCATGTCAATTGCATGTATTCATGTCGAGTTGTATTCATGTAAAGTTTTCAAGTATTCGAATCAAATTGTATTCATGGTTCAAGATCAAGCCAAGCATGTAATAGGGTATTCATATAAGTCATGTAGTTTTAACAATAAAGATTATATAGCATCAGATGAGACGTGTATTGTATAGCAATGTAGACATATATCAGATTAAATTACATATCAGGTGTTGATTCAGTTTGAATAGCAGTTTGAGACATCTCAAGATTATTTGAGGCGGCTCACAAGTGATCTTGGATCATGATTTGGGTCACTGGTTACAAGAGATGGCTTAAAAGTTCTTGAGCCGGCTCGACAGAAGGCTTGAGGCGGCTCAACAATGTCTGGGATGCCCTATTTTATTCTCTGTCTCCATGAGATGGCTCATACTTAGGTTGAGTCGGCTCGACCATATCTTAAGACGGTTCAAGTCCAAACTTGAGACGGATCACACCATGTCAAAAGGTAGGTATTCACTCTTTGGTTATATGAGATGGCTCAGATTATGTTGAGCCGGCTCAAATCCTGTTCATTCTGACGATCAGGTTTTGAAGTTTAAATATTTCGCATAACGATATGGTGTAAATTTATGCTCATTTCACAGTGTCAAATATATATGTTTTCTAGATATATAGTATGTATAAGTTTTCATTAACATGGTAGGCAATTAGGTGATTAATGATTTTAACAAGAATAATAATTAAATTTAACAAATTCATGTATAACCAAATTTACGCATTAAAAACCATATTTCATTAAAGATTCTATGAGACAAAAGCAACGGTTTTATGGAGGAGTCAAGAAAAAGAAAAGAAAGGGATGAAGAGATAAAGAAAGAGATCAATAGAGGAAGGGACTTACTCGTGTTGCGATACAGTATGACAACTGTACCGCCGTTAGATTCGATTAAGGCTTGAGTGGTAACCCTGATCTTCTACGGTGAATTGTTCTTCCAAAGACTTAAGATGAATTGAGTTTGGAAATTTTAGAGAGGAAAAGTGTTGGGGACAGCCAAGAATTGAAGAGGAAGGAAATTTTAATAGGATGAGGAAATAAAGAGAATAAAAACCATTAAAAGGGAATTTAATGGGGAATTAAAGGGTTGGAGTGTTTTCTGAGTTAATTGGGCGGTTTTAGAAAGTATACGAAGAATTACGAACCCACAGAACTCGTTAAATGGGTGTTAGGGATGTTTCAGCTTCGAACGAGGGCATGAGCCAACTCAAAATGTTCTTGAGACGGATCATTAGAACAGAGAAAAAAATTGTGTTTTAGGCAAGTTTTGAGACAACTCAAACCACCCTTGAGCCGACTTAAGGGGACGGAGAAAGAATTGGAAGGTTTGGAATGCGAAAATGAACAGACGGGAGATTAATGGATGCGTGCTCACTACATAGGCTTGTGTGGTGCCTACTTGGCCGCCCAAAACACCTAAGTGGCCGCCTAGGACTGGTCAACCTCAGGAGATGGGTTCAAGCTCCGAAGGCTAGTCTCAGGTCGATATTTGTAGTCCAAAAACATATATCATTTCTTTTATAAAGTTTTGTAACTTCATGCATCATTCATGAAATTGCTGGGGCTCAAAAACGTTAAAAAGAAAATGAAATAAAATAATTTAACTGCAAGGATTCGAACATGCGGACTATAGGACAGCAGTGTAAAGACTTAACCAAAGAGATACAAGCTTGTTCTAGTACATTTTTTATCAATATTTTATTATAACTTAGTATATGAACAGAAAAGGACGCTTTATTAAAACAAGTGTACACAAAATTCAGGGTCGTTACATCCTACTCTACTTAAAAAAATTTCATCCTCGAAATTTTCACAAGGAACTAATTTTCAAACAAATGAGGGTATCGTGCATATATATCGTCCTCGCGTTCCTAAGTGAATTCTCCCGTTGAATCTTTTATCCACATTACTCAGACCAACTGTACCACATTGTTCTGTAACGTCTTTTCTTTCCGCTCTAAATTCTCAACTGGCTACTGCTCGTAATTCAAATCGGCATGTACGGTAAGCTCTGAGTGGTCAAGTACGTGATTGGGGTTGCTCACGTAATGGCGTAGCTGAGATATGTGGAATACATTATGCACTCCTTCTATTGATGGTGGTGGAGCTAAACGATAAGTCATATCACCTACCCATTCCAATATATCGAACAGTCCGATGTATCGTCGGCTGAGTTTTCCATGCCTGCCAAATTGAATCACTCATCTATTCAGAGAGATCTTGAGGAATACATGATCTTCAGGCTGGAACTCCAAGTGTTGGCGCTTCTCATTTGCCCAAGCTTCGTCTGTCCTGGGCTACGCGCATTCTTTCCCTGATTGTCAGCACTACATCCACTGTCACCACGATCATCTTTGGCCCAAGTAGTTTTCTATCTCCCACATCATCCCAACTGTTTTCCCCAATAAGAGCAAAGCTTTGTTCAAATTTTGAAATTTGAAATGAGGCAGCGCCAAGAGCTCCAGTGCTAAGAGTCGAAGACTCTGAGGCAGCACTCACGTGCACAGCACGAAAGCACTAGCGCTAGATGCGCCAGCGCTAAGAGTTAAAAACTCTGATGCAGCACTCACGTGCGCTAAATGCGCCAAGCACTAAGAGTCAAAGAATCTGATGCGGCACTCACGTGCAAAACACGAGAGCGCTAGCGCTGGAACTAAATGTTCTCCATCCTTAGATCAAAGTTCCAACAAATCATCAAATTACCTCTGAAAATTAGAGCACCGTTGGATCTTGTTAAAAATCATCAAGATACAGAATAAGTTCTGTATGGGAAAAGATTTTCCCAATCTTGTTAAAAACAAGAAGATTGCCTTCTGTAAAACAGAAGCCCTAGGATCAAAGATTCAACGGTGGGAAACTTTCCCAAATCAATCAGAGGAAAGATCTCTTCAACTGATTCAACAAATCAGCCTCCCCTATATAAAGGATCGAAGACTTCAATTCTCACAGAGAGGACCCCCCCACACAATCTTTGAGAAATTTCAAAGAAAAGAGCAAGCTCTGAGAAGAAGAACATTTCTTCAAGGTAAAAACAGAGAGATAAAAAAACATCTCATCAAGGAAGAACATAGTTATTTTTCATATCATAGATCTATAAGACAGAGCTCTTTCACAAAAAGAGATCATAGCATCTCATCAATAAAAGGGGGGGAGAAGAATTTCATTCTCTTCAAATCATAGATCTACAAAGACAAAGTCTATCACAAAAGAAAATAGAAGAGATTGTAACATCTCCTATAAAAATAAGAACTTTGTTCTTATAACCATAAGACAAAGTCTCTAGTAAGCAGGAACTTATTTCTCAGATCACAAAATTGACCAGAAGCGCTCTGTGCTCATTGTCTGGCGCTCAGCGCCAAGCGCGCCATGTGTTCCTCACGTGTGCTCTACTTCATAAGAAGCGCCTTAGCGCTTCAAATCTGGTGACCAGCGCCAAGTGCGCCACGTGCTCCTCACGTGTGCGCTACTTAACAGAAGCGCTCTGCGCTCATTGACTGGCACTCAGCGCCAAGCGTGCTACGTGCTTCTCACGTATGCGATACTTAACAGAAGCACTCTGTGCTCTTTGACTGGCGCTCAACGCCAAGCGCGCCACGTGCTCCTCATGTGTACGCTACATAACAGAAGCACTCTGCGCTCATTGACTGGCGCTCAGCGCCAAGCGCACCACGTGCTCCTCACGTGTGCGCTGAGGGAACATAAAATGTTCTTTAAATAAAGCTCCAGAGCTATAATGAGTGCTCAGCACTCAATAAAAGACAAAAACGGTTGTCAGAACCCAAACCAATACTCAGCATTGTTAAATGAAAAAGGACTGAGCCTAATTAAATGTCCAACATTTTAACTGAATAGGCCGACCCCAAGTTGGCCACAAATCCCTAATTCAAATTAATTGAGCCCATATGCTCATAAATCTTTGATCTTAGTCTAAAATTGGACTATAGATCTCCCAACCAATATTGGTTCAAGGGTACATCTCTTCACCCCTCTGATATGTGTCGTTGTAATCCTTCAACGTCTTCAGAGAGGTGATGGGTCCAGACAACCAGACATTCCACGGACTGTGAGGTCCTTAAACTCGTGGACTATGATGTTCTTAAACTTTATGGACTGTGGGGTCCTTAAACTCATGGACTATGATGTCCTTAAACTTTACAGACTATGATGTCTCTAAGCTACCATAGACTGTGAGGACCTTAAACTCATAGACTATGATGTCTTTAAACTTTACAGACTATGATGTCTTAAAACTCCACGGACTATGACGTCCTTAAACTTATGGACCGCAATGTCCCTAAACTAAAACAATAGAGTCCAAATGCTCTTTTATTGGATCTAAATGATCATGTTAATTAGATCTTAGTCTAAAATTAGACTAGCGTATCCTTAACAAACGTTTAAATTGATTTTAGTCTCAAATGAGATTAACGATCCTTAAACCCAACCTAAAACCAAATCTAAGAAAATGCGGATTTTGACCAATCCACGCCCTATGGGTGACAACATAAATTAGTCTCCGTATACAATCCACGGGCAACCAAAAATAAAACAAACATACACGATACGAAGTGACCATCTGGAGAAGGAGAAAGTGGTTACCGTGATGCGGTAGCGTAATTAACAGCAAGGGCTTGAGCCTGTAGGGAAGAGCGTCCCCACAATCAAAAACCCCTAAAATGAGGGGGAATCTAACGAAGTCTGCTACAATGGCCGCATCTGTCTAAACCTCCGATAAACGGTGCCATAAATCAACTTGGCTTCTTCAGAGAGGTGGACGGATAAAACCCAAATAGCATCTGCCCCCAAAATTCAGGCCTGACGTCCAAACATACCGGTCGCGTCTTTTCGGCGGTGAACAGATTATGGCACGCCCGGTGGGACCTTTTGCTCTTTCCACTCCACACTTCGTGTGTCGTGTTTTTCCACGATCAAATAATCGTGTTATGTATGTTTGTGGTTGCCCTTGGGTGATGGGATACCGATGCCGGTGTTTCGTCTCTATAAAGAACGGTGTTTGCTTCTAACCTAGTAACTCAGGCTCTGTCATATCTGGTGGAGTCAAGTAAAGGCCACTTGCAGCCTCAAATCTCTGCAATCCGGCTCTTCAAGAAATCAACAAGCTTCTCTTTGGGTCGATACTCCCACCTCCCACCCTCGGTGCCTCAACGCCGATGGAGAGAGCCCAGAGGATGTCTGTCTTCCACAGGCTGGTTCTCCAAGCTGCAACCTTACCGACGGAATCAGTCCTCAAACAACTGGCACCTGCCAAGGACCAAGGTCGACGCATGGGGGCAGAATATTCAAGATCCTAAAGGAAATAGGGGGCAGGCTCGGCAAAATCCTGAGGCTAATCAAATCCCCGTCGTAAGAAATGGTCGACGTCGATATCGGCATCATACAAAATGAGCTGGGGGCAGTTCATCGTATGGTCCTGTTTCAACCCCAGTGGTGAATGTTGTTCTAACTGGGAACAGCTTTAAATTGTTGCAAAGGGTCAGACAAAATTTTCCTACCGCAATATTGAAGAAATCTCCGCAGCCCATGGAGATCCCACTAGAGCAGAAACTAGTTCGCTCTCTAAAGCAACTTTCCTCATCTATATATAAAGTGCGGAAGTAAGTGAAAGTCTCTGTCGTCAACCGCGGCTCTTCCCCTAGACGTCGGCCAAATTTTGACAAATCCTCTTTCAAATACAAGGGGACTCATCCTGATCAGTCGAAAATAATGTATTTTTAACACGTCAATTTCCCTATCATTTGCACTCATCTAGAAGTGTTCGGTTTGCATATTGCACATATTAGCAAAACAGCTGTAAAATACCAAATAACATGTGTTATATATTAAAACTGACATTTCTGAGGGAAATTGAGTGTTTATCATGGCATCGCATCATCCTTATATAGCGCAACACTTGTTTCGAAGTCTGTGCATGAAATTCCAGAAACCGAGCCAAAATTGTCAAATTGCTGATAAAAAATACCCCAACTCAAAGATCCGAGATATGGCAATGATCTAGAAAGAATTTTGGGAATCAACATATCAGAAAACTACCATGAGGTCAACACAAAGCATGTAAGGAAAATTGAAGCAGAGAGCAATCCAAACGGCCGCGGATCCGCGGCCGGAGTAGGGCACATGCCGCGGATCTGCGGCATTCTTGCCACATCATCAGCCCATTTCAGCTGCAGTATTCCTCTCTCAGTTCCTACATCTCTTCAAGCCACTGCAATTTCCAGAACACTCCAAAACATTCTGCCAGATCAGCAAGGCTCCTTGATCAAAGCTAAACACTCCAAGCTTCCAAAGCAAGCTTCCCCCTTAACTACCTTAAAGCCTAGAAGCTTCTCCCTAACCTCCAAGCTTAGGAAGTAAGTTAACCCTAACTAACTAATTCTAGAACCTTCCTCCTAACTACCAAGCTTATGGGAGAAGCTAACCTAGACCAAGCTTATGAGAGAAGCTAACCTAATCCTAGCATCTTAAGGAAGCTAATCATTCTTAAGGCTATAAAAGGGACCCTAGGCTTCAGTTGTTGAAAGTTGTTCTTAAGTTCTCCTCTCTCCCCAAATTCAATACAAGTTGAGTGACACAACTTGTAAACCCTAATTCAAAATCCAAGCCAAATTCAAGATCCCGAATACCAAATCAAGCGAGAAGCCTTCAACCTTTTAGGAGCGGAGCCGATCTTCAATCGAGCAAGTGATCCAAGCCGATCCGCGACTGAAGGAGACGAGCGAAGCCAAATCGACGATCGAGTTCATTCCTCATTGTAGTTATTGAGCGAATTGTAACGGAATTGTTGATAAATAAAAGGTGAAATTCTTTAATCTTGCTTTCTTTAAATTCTTGCATCATGATTCGATCTCAATTTGTGATTGTGGTTCTTGTTGTGATGTTTGAGTAAAACTCCGCTCGTAAAGGATTCGAGACGATCAATAGAATGATGATGTAACAAATCTTAAAACGATTCTTAAGTCCTACGAGTTTGTAAACCCTAGCAAATTGAAGAATCGACGATCTAATTTCGATGTGATGCTTTCTTGATTGTGTTCGGTCGAAATTAGGGATCCACGATCGATTCTTGAATTTACTAGAGGCTAGAATGTGAATGATATCGACGAAGGAACAAGGGATAGAAGATGAAACCCTGGTTTCATAAGAAATCCCTAATTCTCGTCGATCATCATCGATCTAGTATCAATTCTTCGATGGATAAGAATACGTAATCAATAGATTTCATCACATCTATAGATCTGATCGATTCCTACGAGCCTCATTTCGATTCTTGATATTTGATTTGGAAATCATCACATCTCAATTCTTGATTTTAATGTTTTCTTGTTATTAGATCTAGATTCTTCTCATTCTTGAACTTCATTTTACAAATCATGAATTGTTCTTTCTTTTCTTTTCTTTAAATTTTCGATTCATCTAATTCGAAATACGAACGGATTACACTTTCCCTATGGACGATCCGCACTTACTAACGCGCTACAATCGACACCGTTATTGATTGCGGTCAAATAATTTTTGGTTGTGATTTCTATTCATTTTCTAACCATACACACCGAGAATTCGTATCAATCACATCCCAAGACGGATCCTGATACAGCGGTTCCTCCCAAAACCAAAGCGGCTTTTCACAAAAAAGGAGGCCCAATAAAGCTCAAGTGCCCGAAGCAAACTCCAAAGGCCAAAAACTCCAAATACCCCAAACCTGGGGGCATGGTAGTTCACATAGTCTATGTGGTGAATTCCAAAGACGAAGTTTGAGCTTCTACTAGTCACCGACCTTAAACTTGGTCCTTAACAAAAGTTCAACTGCAACGTGAAAAGCTGCAGGAGATGCTTGCTTAGGCAGCACCACTCGCTAATCCATCGTCTAAGGCAAATCCCGAAGACGCACCTGGAGAAAGAATAGAGAAGAAGTCGGATATTGATTTCCTAAAACGCGCTCTGAAAAAGGGAGATGCAGAAGCGGTAGAAATGTCCACTAAAATGAACCAGATAGCCCTTCTGATTCAGAATATGGCTGGAATGATGGTTCAATCGGAACCACTGGCAGATGAACTGCCGGTAGTCGGTCTTAAAGATAAGGATGACATTTCAAATCCTTTGCAAAGCTCCTCAATGGCTGAGGAGGAAATGATTCCTAAAAGCAAACCTGAACGAATATATCGCTCAACAAATCGAAGCTCACTACGCCAGTGAAGCCGCAAATAGATCAATCAAGATTGGTCAACCATATCCGACATGGCACAATCAAATACAGTACCCGCCAGAGTACACACTTCCAACGTGCCACATGTACAAAGGAACTGAGAATTCTCACCGGCACATTGCGTGATTTGAACCCATGTACGGCAATACTGATATACTTCTCCTCTGACAGTTCATCGGCTGTCCGGCGGGCATTGCCTTCGAATGGTATACGGAACTCCCGAATGACTCCATGAATACCTTCGACGAAATGGAGATGCCCTCCTGTCAGAGATTCGCCAGTGTGAATAAACGGACTACCGTGATGGCACTGGTCAACGAAAGGGTTAGACCGAATGAGACTTAGGTTCAATGTGTTACCCGATGGCGAAATCTCTGGTCAAATACAAGCAACGTATCGATGAAGTTGCAGCCATGGGAATGCTCATAGCCATCCTTGACCCAAATTCAAAGGCGTCCTCGTATATGGCCCTCTTCAAGCCGACAGCCTTCCAAGAGTTCATGGATAAAATGACTCGATTGGATCAGCAGAGTCAAGACCCTTCATCATCTGATGAAGATGAATGAAAAGCAGAGGTAAGGTGGTATTTGTCGCTGATGCTTAACAAAAAAATGAGCAACTTTAAAACAACCTGTCACCAAAATAGCGATGGCGCGGGTACTCGCTCCCCCCGAGGTATACACAGGGGGCATATTTCTCACTGGAGGAAGAATTTCTACGTAAGATGGTCCTTTCTTCTCAAAGAATAGAAAGGATATCAAGGGGCTTACAAACGAGTCCTGTAGTCAAGTAGAATATCCCACTTGAAACTTCCAAAAAAATGGTACGTCCATAAGCAAAATGGGCACGGATGAAAACCCGAAAGGGCTCCGTGAGTAAAAACAGCAGGGCTACCGGCGAGTTTGTAAAAACTCGAAAGGACGCAGACTTGTAAATTCATGCACGCTTGCAAGGTCCTCTTGACCCTGTAAGGAGAAAATAT
Organism: Agapanthus africanus; assembly: GCA_030015575.1. Lineage (NCBI taxonomy): Eukaryota > Viridiplantae > Streptophyta > Magnoliopsida > Asparagales > Amaryllidaceae > Agapanthus > Agapanthus africanus. Next base: position 520,538,275 of record CM057343.1, read on the forward strand.
CTCTGTGAGATCCTTGCGACTCACAAAGGAACGACACACTTAGGGATCCCTACGATTTCTAAGGAGAAATTACACTTACGGGATCCTCACGACTCGTAAGGAGAATTCCCCTATGAGACCCTCACGGCTCATAGGATTCTAAAGCCTTAAGCTACAGGGATCTGAACCTGATCTTAAGCCATCAAAATCCACAGATTGCCCTACAAGCGGTTCAATATTGACCCTTGTATACAATCCACGGGCGCAAATAACCATTTCCCCACCAAGTTCCACCGATGACGTAAAATGCCCTCATTTGGTGAATGACACTTGTATGTCCTCTCGATTTACAAGGAGAAAACACTCTTGTAAGATCTTTACGTCTTATACGAGAACATACACTTAGGAATCCTCACGATTCTTAAGGAGAAAACGCACCTACGAGATCCTCACTACTCGTAGGGAGAAACACCTTTATGAGACCGTTACGGCTCATGAAATCAAAAGCCTTAGTCGACGGGATCTTAACCCTGTTTGCTAAGCTACCTTTGTTCGAACCGACAAAGGCAAATGATGATTCACTCCTGACAATATCCCAGCTGTAGCGATACTGATGCCTACATCGGTATCAAATTCTAAGTCCTTTTACGGCAAATGATGATTCGCTCCTGGAAATATTCTAGTCGCAGCGATGCTGATACTAAGACTGGCACCAGATTCTAAGTTCCATACTCGCGATAGAAGTCAGCAAGCCAAAAATGCATATAAAATAGTCGAAATGATGGGGCAACTTGCGACAAAATCAGCAAGTAAAATATATGCCTACAAAATAGCCGAAATGATTGGGCAACTCGCAATAAAAACCAGCGAGTAAAAAACAGCCGAAATAATTGGGCATCGTGAAAAATAGCCGAAATGATTGGGTAATCGCGACTTTCGCGATACAAAAAGCTAAAATTATAGAGCATCGCGGAAAGAAAACAAAAAAATACAGATAAAAAAATGAAATTTTTTGCCCTGCAGGTGAGTCCATACTGACCCCTGTACACAATCTATGGGCATAAACGAAAGGGAACCACATGTCCCAACAAACTCTGCCAAAGAGAAAAGTCAGATCTCGACAGCAACATCTGCATCCCAGAAGATCAACAACGGCGTTCCTTCTTATGCTAGCAGGGCACGGAAGCGACACAACGAAACGGAGCCATGGCAAAGTCCCTAGTTCTAAATCTTAACGGCAACATCTACAGCTTAAAAATCAGCAATGGTGATCCCCCTCATTCCAATAGGATTCGGATGCGACACTACCAATCGGAACCACGGCAAAGTCCCCAGTTCCAAGACTCTACAGTTCACAAATAACCTAGCGTCATCCAATGACCCCGTCACGGAAACACGTCATCAAATGACCCCGTCCTAGAAATACGTCATCCAATGACTCTGTCTCGGAAACAAGTCAACCAACTCCAAGGAAATCAGTGTCCTTGGCAAAACCTCTCGATTCAGGGAAATCAGTTTCCTTGGCGAGAACCTTTCAATTCGTGTCAACCCGTAAGGAAATCAGTGTCTTTGCAGGAATCTCTCGATTCTTCTAAACTCCGAGGAAATCAGTGTCCTTGGCAAAAACCTCGATTCAGGGAAATCAGCGTCCTTGACGAGAGCATCTCGATTCGCGTCGGCCCGCAAGGAAATCAGTGTCTTTGCAGGAATCTCTCGATCTGTCTTAACTCCGAGGAAATCAGTGTCCTTGGCAAAAACCTCGATTCAGGGAAATCAACGTCCTTGACGAGAGCATCTCGATTCGCGTCGACCTGCAAGGAAATCAGTGTCTTTGTAGGAATCTCTCGATCCGTCTCAACTCCGAGGAAATCAGTGTCCTTGGCAAAAACCTCGATTCAGGAAAATCAGCGTCCTTGATGAGAGCATCTCGATTCGCGACGACCCGCAAGAAAATCAGTGTCTTTGCAGGAATCTCTCGATCCGTCTCAACTCCGAGGAAATCAGTGTCCTTGGCAAAAACCTCGATTCAGGGAAATCAGCGTCCTTGACGAAAGCATCTCGATTCGCGTCGACCCGCAAGAAAATCAGTGTCTTTGCAGGAATCTCTCGATTCATCTCAACTCTAAGGAAATCAGTGTCCTTGGCAAAAACCTTGATTCAGGGAAATAAGCGTCCTTGACGAGAGCATCCCGATTTGCATCGACCCGTAAGGAAATCCGTGTCTTTGCAGGAATCTCTCGAGTCGTCTCAACTCCGAGGAAATCATTGTCCTTGGCAAAAACCTCGATTCAGGAAAATCAACGTCCTTAATGAGAGCATCTCAATTCGCGTCAACTCACAGAGAAATCAGTGTCTCTGCAGGAATATACGACGTCAGCAAAATGGAGCCATGGCAGAGTCCCTAGTTCCAAGTCTCGACGAAAACATCTACAGCCTAGAGATCAACAACAACGTTCTTCTTCCAGCAGGATGTAGACGCGACATCAACAAATGGAGCCACGGCAAAGTCCCCTAGTTCCAAATCTCGACGGTTCACAGACAACCTAGAGACAACCTCGACATTCGACGCAATATTGCAGGCACAATATCAACCAACGAAGCTAAGGAAAATCCCCCGCTTCAGGGTCTTGATGGCAACTCAAATGAGACCTGAAAAGACTATCGGAGATCATCCCACACTAGCGCGGAGTGGTCATGACTCATCGGGGCTCCCAAACTGAGCCTAAGCTTAAGTAAAAAGCAACATGGAATACCCTAATGCTTGCTCTTTCAAGGGTAATATTATCTGGAAGATTACTTGAAGACGTTTTGTCCAGCCCCCGAGGGGATCAGAGACACGACAGTCGCGGGGCTACCCGAACAACAAGATTGCATATCGGGAAATATATCGGCTAACGCGACGGTGTGACGGGTAAAAAAAACTAGTACCACAGACCCTAACGGACTTCTATTAGCAGGAGTTAACTGTGACGTTAAGAAACATTTGTGAAAACTTCTCGATTCGTCTCGACTCGTGAGGAAATTAGTGTCCTTGCGAGAACTTCTTGATTCGTCTCGACTCGTAGGGCAAAGCCTTAGGCAATGGGGATAAGGACCTGTTTTCTAAGCACTGGGGCCCTACAAGTCGGTCTAAGATGGACCATTGCATACTATTCACGGCCACACTCTCCAAAGTCGAATATCTATTCGACAAGGAGGGAAACAACCATTTTCGAGTCCTCTCGACTTGTAAGGAGGAAAATTCTCTTGTGAGATCCTTACGACTCTCACGAGAAAACGCACTTAGGAACTCTCACGATTTCTAAGGAGAAAATACACCTACGAGATGCTCACAACTTGTAGGGAGAAAAATCTTTATGAGACCCTCATGGCTCATAAAATTGAAAAGTCTTAGGAGACAGATCTAAACCTGTTTTTTAAGCCATCGCTACACAAAAAAGAGTCCAAGACGAACTGTTATTTATTATCAACAAGCCACGCTTGCCAAAATTACATGCCGTCGAAATCGAGGTGCTGCTCAAGAGTATGTCAACTGCTTTGCGCCAAGTCAAAACAAAAAGGCATAACCTATGGACGTCAATCACATATTATGCAAGGCAATAAGGAGAACATTTGATTTACATTCAATTGAGCATCCGACGCGTACCCACTCATGTATGTGTGAAAAGGATAAAATAAACGCATGGAAAGGAAAATTTTGTTACTCATACCTCAGAAAGTTCTTACATTGATGAAAATAGTAAACAAAAACATCATTAAAATGTTTACAAAGGCAAAACATTGAATCCGGGACACAGATTAAGAAATTCAAAAGTAAGTCCGTCTAAAGTGTTTCTGGCCTTTCTGACCATTCTTGGGTGCATCCTCTCACGATCACAAGCGTCAGGATCCTCGCTGATATTCTCCACCCTCTGATAAGCAGTGATTATCGTTGTCTGCTTGAAAAATTGATGCAGAATATCAATGAGATTATCTTGCCGTTTCTTCAAGATCAGGCCCGTCAGATACACTGAGTGCACCTTATCTTCGGCGTCATCCAGTGCATTAAGTGGCATGGCTTCATAAAATCCAGGAAGCACTTCCCAAATTGCTCCCACTATAATCTTCAAGAGAGCGGAGCGACGAAGGAGTAGTCGGCCGATGTGTGCATTGAAACGATTCATAATTTAGGCACATTGGGCGTTTGTGAACTCCTGGATTTGACAACGACCCTGTACGCGAATGTCCTCATAAGAAATGATTTCGTTAAGGCAGTACAGATGAGCAGCCATAACACCTGAAAATGAAAATCAGTGAGAGTTTAGCGGACAGACTGATCAAGACACGGGGATTTAGACAACTCTTGATATCTGCATGAAGAAAACAAGTGCTGACTAAAACACCCAATAGATTCAAATTTGTGCAATTAAGGAAGGAATCCTAAAAGGACTCTCATTTAATGAGGGACCTTTCGGGCTAAGGAGTAAACTCTCTTAAAAGCAGCGCTCTGCAACAGAGTGACATCTGTCAACTCTAATCATGAGAGAAATAAAATTCCTTAAAAATTTTAAGAGCTATGCTCTGTGAAGACGATGAAATCATCCATCAAAAACCTTTAAAAAAAAGCAAGGCTTTTACAGAGTAAAAACTCCGAGATCTTCAAGATCTGTGAACAAACTCTAAAAGTTCTTCATGGAAGATGAACAGTATTTCAGTTCATGAGTTAAAATCGCCCTAAAAAAGATTATATCTTGAATATCTATAATCTAAAAATGAGCACAACTCTGTTGTTGATAGGTAAAACCCTAAAATGTATTTTTCTAAGATCTATGATCTGAGAAGAGCAAAGCTTTGTTAATAAGTTCAATTCTTACCGAATTTGGGCAGAGTTTTGGCTCTGAGAAATTTCTTAAGGTAGAGAGCTGGACTCTAAAAGAGAATTAAATTCTCAGAAAAACAAGAAATCAAGAAGATGAACAAGCAGTCATCTTAAAGGGCCAAAGGTCCTATTTATAGGCGTTGGAAGTCGATCCGACTTCCAAGAACAATCCAACGGTGTAAAGTCTGCTATCGCTGCAGTCACGTGTGGGCCACGTGAACGCAATGGTGGGGGGTATTTGTTTCCCCCAATTAGAGCAAAGCTCATTTCAAATTTTGAAATTTGAAATGAGGCAGCGCTCACGTGCAAAGAACGAGAGCGCTAGCGCCAAGAGCTCCAGCGCTAAGAGTCGAAGACTCTGAGGCAGCGCTCACATGCAAAGCACGAGAGATCTAGCACTAGATGCACCAGCGCTAAGAGTCAAAAACTCTGATGCAGCGCTTACGTGCAAAGCACGAGAGCATAGCGCTAAATGCGCCAAGTGCTAAGAGTCAAAGACTCTGATGCAGCGCTCTCGTGCTTTGCAGCGCTCACGTGCAAAGCACGAGAGCGCTAGCACTGGAACTAAATGTTCCCCACCCTTGGATCAAAAATCCAACAAATCATCAAATTACCTCTGAAAATTAAAGCACCGTTGGATCAAAGATCCAATGGTGATTAAAAATTACCAAGATACAGAATAAGTTTTGTATGGGAAAAGATTTTCCCAATTTTATTAAAAACAAGAAGATTGCCTTCTGTAAAACAGAAGCCCTAAGATCAAAGATCCAACGGTGGGAAACTTTCCCAAGTCAATCAGAAGAAAGATTTCTTCAACTGATTCAACAAATCAGCCTACCCTATATAAAGGATCGAAGACTTCAAGTCTCACAGAGAGGAACCCCCCTACAAGCTTTGAGAAATTTAAAAGAAAAGAGCAAGATCTGAGAAGAAGAACTTTTCTTCAAGGTAAAAACAGAGAGATAAAAAAACATCTAATCAAGGAAGAATAACATAGTTCTTTTTCAGATCATAGATCTATAAGTTAGAGGTCTTTCCATAAAAGAGATCATAGCATCTCATCATAAAAGGGGGAGAAGAATTTCATTCTTTTCAGATCATAGATCTACAAAGACAAAATCTATCACAAAAGAAAATAGAAGAGATTGTAACATCTCCTATAAAAATATGAACTTTGTTCTTAGAACCATGAGACAAAATCTCTTGTAAGCGAGAACTTATTTCTCAGATCACAAAATTGACCAGAAGCGCTCTGCACCAAGCGCGCCACGTGCTCCTCACGTGTGCGCTACTTCATAAGAAGTACCTTAGCGCTACAAATCTGGTGACCAGGGCCAAGCGCGCCATGTGCTCCTCACGTGTGCGCTACTTCATAAGAAGTACCTTAGCGCTACAAATCTGGTGACCAGCGCCAAGCGCGCCACGTGCTCCTCATGTGTGCGCTATTTAACAGAAGCACTCTGCGCTCATTGACTAGCGCTCAGCGCCAAGCGCGCCACGTGCTCCTCACATGTGCGCTACTTAACAGAAGCACCCTGCGCTCTTTGACCGGCGCTCAGCGCCAAGCGCGCCACGTGCTCCTTACGTGTGCGCTACTTAACAGAAGCGCTCTGCGCTCATTGACCGGTGCTCAGCGCCAAGCGCATCACGTGCTCCTCACGTGTGCGCTGAAGGAACATAAATCGTTCTTTAAATAAAGCCCCAGAACTATAATGAGTGCTCAGCACTCAATAAAAGACAAAAATGTTTATCAGAACCCAAACTAATGCTCAGCATTGTTAAATGAAAAAGGACCGAGCCTAATTAAATGTCCAACATTTTAACTGAATGGGTCGACCCCAAGTTGGCCACAGATCCCTAATTCAGATTAATTGAGCCCATATTCTCATAAATCTTTGATCTTAGTCTCAAATTGGACTATTGATCTCTCAACCAATATTGGTTCAAGGGTACATCTCTTCACCTCTCTGATATGTGTCATTGTAATCCTTCAACGTCTTCAGAGAGGTGACGGGTCCCGACAACCAGATATTCCATGGACTATGGGGTCCTTAAACTCATGGAATATGATGTCCTTAAACTTTACGGACTGTGGGGTCCTTAAACTTACGGACTATGATGTCCTTAAACTTTACAGACTATGATATCTCTAAACTACCATGGACTGTGAGGTCCTTAAGCTCAGAGACTATGTTTTGTTTAAACTTTACAGACTATGATGTTTTTAAACTCCACGGATTATGACGTCCTTAAACTTATGGACCGCAATGCCCCTAAACTAAAACAATAGAGTCCAAATGCTCTTTTGTTGGATCTAAATGATCCTGTTAAGTAGATCTTAGTCTAAAATTAGACTAACGTATCCTTAACAAACGTTTAAGTTGATTTTAGTCTCAAATGAGAATAACGATCGTTAAACCCAACCCAAAACCAAATCTAAGAAAATACGGATTTGGACTAATTCATGCCCTACAGGTGACAACATAAATTAGTCTCCGTATACAATTCACGGGCAACCAAAAATAAAACAAACATACACGACGCGAAGTGACCATCTGGAGAAGGAGAAAGTGGTTACCGCGATGCGGTAGCGTAATTAACTGCAGGGGCTTGCGCCTGCAGGGAAGAGCATCCCCACAATCTAAAACCCCTCAAATAAGGGGGAATTCGACGAAGTCTGCTACAACGGCCGTATCCGTCTAAACCTCCGATACACGGTGCCATAAATCAACTTGGTATCTTCGGAGAGGTGGATGGATAAAATCCAAATAGCATCTGCCCCTAAAATTCAGGCCTGACGTCCCAACGTCCCTGTCGTGTCTTTTCGGCGGTGAACACCAACTCAAAGGAGAATGACACTTCCGACCGTAAAGTGCTGTAAAAGGGGCCATCCCGATGCTGGCATGGTAACTGTTGTTTTATGCAAACTCAACGAGTTGCAAGTGATCTTTCCATGATCCTCCGAAGGCAAGCATACAAGCCTTGATCATATCTTCTAAGATTTAAACGGTCTGCTATGACTGTCCGTCTATTTGAGGATGGTAAGTAGTGCTAAAACTTAGACTTGTGCCTAGGCGAGCTTGAAGACTCGGCCAAAACTGGGATCGAAATCTGGTGTCCTGGTTAGAGACAATGCAAACTGGTATTCCATGCAGTCTCACGATCTCCTCCATGCATTTCCTTGCCAAAGTTTCTGTAGATTGGACGGCTCGGAATGGAATAAAGTGGGCCGACTTGGTGAGTCGATCTATAATAACCCAAACGGCGTCGTTACCCTTCGTGCTGTGAAGGAGAGCGGTCACGAAGTTCATGGTAATGTGCTATCATTTCCACTCTGGAATAGATAACGGTTGAAATAGACCAGCAGTTCTGTAATGTTCAGCTTTCACTTGCTGACAAACTAAACATTTTGCTACACTCCGAGCAACTTCTCTCTTCATGCCATGCCACCAGTAATGCCGACAAAGATCCTTGTATATCTTTGTGCCGCCAGGATGTACAGAATAAGGAGAACTGTGAGCCTCTTTCATCAGCTCCTCTCTAGTAGTGCCGGCGGGCACGTATAATCGGCTCCAATACCTCAAGGATCCAACCCTGTGAATGATGAAGTCGGATCTAAGGCCACTCTCTACTTGTTCTCTGATCCTCTACAACTTTGCGTCACCTACTTGAGCTGTCTTAATCTGATCTATAAGCATGGACTGGATCTGCAGATTCATCAATGATGATGTAATTCCTATCACTACCACTTCAATCCCTAATCCATGAAGCTCTTGCTGTAACTTCCACTACGAGGTGAGATTCATGGAATAGGATTTAAGGATATGATTCAAAAGAATTTGAAATGAAAGGAATGTAAAAGTTGTTAGATTTCTTAATTCTTGTGTTACATTACTTATGATGTTCATGCAGAACTGACCTGCATGGGAAACCAACAAAAACCTGCCACGTCCTACTTCCCAAAAGAGCGGTAATGGTCACTTGATAAGCCCGCGGCGTATTTATTTCGAGAAGGTCCTTTCTCGAAATAAATATGCTAAGCGTAATAAGAAATATAGAATATAACAAGAGTAAACAATAGAATGAAATCTAACAGTTAGTTATTACATTTAAATCCACAGAGTTTCAAACCGATAACAAGATATCTGGATATGAGAAACGATAACATAAATAAGCCTTAACATGAGGCATACAAAAAAGAAAAGCTGAATAGAAACTAATCGTCCGCTTGTGATGCAAGTTGGTTGTATTTCTCTCCCGTTGGCTCAAACTTCTCCATCCCTAAATCACCTGACGAGCATTCCCAGGATAGAAAGAAAATAGGGTGGAATGCCCATCAGCGAACTTGCGTTCTGTAAGTCCCCCCAAAAGGTGTAAATTATATAAATAAAGTGCATGACGACATGTAATATAACATGAATGGAAATTATTATTATTTGGAAAAGTTTGATATGACAATGTACATGAAAATTATATGATACATGAGCCTGGCAATATAGTATAGCATGTGTTGGTCAACGTAAGCATGTAGTAAGTGTATATGGTGAACATGAAGCGGATGTCAATGTGTCATAACAGGTCTCTATAAGGTAAACTAACCTAACGACAGTTCAAGTGTGAATGTCAACCAATCTCAAGAGTATTCTCAAACCTAAGGATAGAGCCCAAAGGGAAAGGTATCATGGGTCCGAATCAAGAGTGTTAGTAACGGGACTTCAATCGTCATTGAAGTATTCAAAACCCAAGGGTAGAGCCCCACGGGTAAAGAAACACGGGCCCTCATGATGTAAATTATGTTAGTATTCATGGATTCATGTACTAGAGGGACTCCTGAGATTTCATTGGATTTATACTCAAACTACCTTAAAACCTCGCGTTTTTTAGGTTATAAATAATGTCACACATCTTGAATCGAAAACCATGGATATAAGAGAGAATACAAGTTCAGGTTTTCAAGTTGAGTTCATGTCAATTGCATGAATTCATGTTGAAATGTATTCATGTCAAGTTTTCAAGTATTCGAATAAAATTGTATTCATGGTTCAAAATCAAGTCATGCATGCAATAAGGTATTGATATAAGTTATGTAGTTTCAGCAATAAAGATTACATAGTTTGAGATGAGACGTGTATAGTATAGCAATATAGATATATATCAGATTAAATTATATATTAGGTGTTGATTCAGTTTGAGACGGCTCAAGATTACTTGAGGTGGCTCACAAGTGATCTAGGATCATGATTTGGGTCAATGGTTACAAGAGACAGCTCAAAAGTTCTTGAGCCAGATAGACACAAGGCTTGAGACGGCTCAATTAGAATTGAGATGGCTCAACATTGTCTGGTTTTCCCTGTTTTATTCTCTGTCTCTATGAAATGGCTCACAGTTAGGTTGAGCTGGCTCGACCATGTCTTGAGTCGGATCAAGTCCAAACTTGAGACGACTCACGTCATGTCAAAAGGTAGGTATTCACTCTTTGGTTATATGAGATGATTCATGTTATGTTGAGCCAGCTCAAATCCTATTCATTCAGACGATCAGGTTTTGAGGTTTAAATATTTCGCATGACGATGTTGTGTAAGTTTATGATCATTTCATAGTGTCAAATATATATGTTTTCTAGATATATAGCACGCATAAGTTGTCATTAACATGGTAAGCAATTAGGTGATTAATGATTTTAATTAGAATAACAATTAAATTTAACAAATTCTTCTATAATAAAATTTACGCATTAAAAACCATATTTCATTAAGGATTTCTATGAGAAAAGAGCAATGGTATTTTTGAGGATTCAAGGCAAGAAAAATAGAGAGATGAAGAGACGAAGGGAGAGATCGATGGAGGAAGAGACTTACTCGTGTTGCGATACAGTATAACAACTGAACCGCTGTTAGATTCGATTAGGGCTTGAGCGAAAATTTTGATCTCCTATGGTGATTTGTTTTTCCAAAGACTTGATAGGGATTGGGATTGGAAATTTTAGAGAGGAAAAGTGTTGGGGGCAGCCAAGAATTGAAAGAGAAGGAAATTTTAATAGGATGAGAAAATAAAGAGAGTAAAGGCCATTAAAAGGAAATTTAATGTGGAATTGAAGGGTCGGGGTGTTTTCTGAGTTAAATAGGCAGTTTTAGAAAGGATACAAACAGTTAAAAACCCAAAGAACTCATCAAATGGATGTCAGAGACGTTTCAGCTTCGAATGAGGGCATGAGCCGGCTCAAAATGTTCTTGAGATGGCTCATGAGAACAGAGAACAAAAATAACTTTTTAGGCAAGTTTTGAGAAGGCTCAAACTACTCTTGAACCGGCTCAAGGGGACAGGGAAAGAATTGAAAGGTTTGGAATGTGAAAATGAAAAGACAAGAGGTTAATGGACACATGCTCACCTGATAGGTATATGCAGACCTCACTTGGCTGCCCGAAACACCCAAGTGGCTGCCCGGGGCGGGTCAACCTCAGGAGATGGGTTCAAACTCCAAAAGATAGTCTTAGGTCGATATTTATGGTCCAAAAACATATATCATTTCTTTTATAAAGTTTCGTAACTCCGTGCATCGCTCGTGAAATTGCCGGGGCTCCAAAAGGTTAAAAAGAAAATGAAATAAAAGAATTGGGCTGTAAGGATGTAATGACCCTGAAATCCTAGTACAGTTGTAACTTTTTCAATGTATAGAAAAGTGTATTTCAGCCTGACTAGAAGTTATAAGTTAAAATTGTTCAATAAAAGCAAGAAACTCCTTATAACCCATCGATTAAGACTCTCCATTGTTGTTCTTTAGCCTACGTGTTCGAATCCCATCAGCCCCAATTAATTTTATATATTTTTCTTTTAACTTTTCGGAAGCCCAAGAATTGCACGTCCATTACACGGAGAAATGAAAAGTTTAAGATAAAACAAACTGGATGAATGGGGAGTTAAGACTGATTATAACACATGGCTCAAATCCCGAGACCCAACTCCAAATCTCGACCGCCCAAAAATTCCCCAAACCCGCTTCTGCTGGGATGTCTCCAATCGCTTTCGTGCTTCTCCCGTGCGTCCCTTTATCTTCCCTCTACTCCTTTTTCCTATTTATTTTCTCTGAAATTTAACAGAGAGAAGTAAACCCTTCATATATCCACTAACACTCTCTTTAGTACATTTTTTAATGCCTTTTAAATCACAAAACTCCCCTATCTTTTCCTATAAATATCTACTCTTCTATTTTCATCCTCATTTATGAAGATTCCATCCAAAATACCCTCTAAAAATTTCCAAGTTCAAATGGAGTTAAGCTAGTCAAGTGGAGTTAGCTCAATTCAAGACTGGAGCCGTTCTTCGATTCTCAACGCTACCACGGTTCCACGAAGACTTCCTCTCATCTTCCTCTCTTTTCAAAGCTTGAAAACCCTTAAGTCTCTTATTCTCTTTCCCCTCCTCTCTCGATTCGTTTCATCTCTAATCTCTTGATGCAATATTGATAACATGGAGTTAGGTTTTTACAATATCTTTAAAACAAATTTTTGTCACAATTGCCATGCCAATTAAACAATACAAATATTCCTACAACTGCCTTAAAATACTGCCATCCATTTAATTTTTATTCTGTTTAAAATTTCTTGCTAAATAAATCATATATCGAAAATTACATAAAACTACCATGAACTTTGCATACACCTTTTATCGCTATTTTGACCTATAACTCCAGAAAACTCATGGGGTAACGATCTACCCTATCACATGCACTATGCTTTCATAGCAAAATATTGTAGATATAATGTTTTATTCTAAAAGAACGATTTTCATTAAAGTACCCTCGCTTTATAAAAAAATACGTTTTAATCGCTATTTTTAACACATTTGCAATTACGTCTCTACAACCCTCGTTAGGGGATCCATTTGTGGATAGTGTGGGTTATCGCATTTTCTAGGAATAGTAGAGCGAAATGCAAAACTCCTTACAGAGAATTCGATCTCGAAAGAAATTAAAAATACGATTTCAAAGAATTACGCCTTTTAAAACAAATTAAAACATTGGAAAATTATATAAATCATAAATCTATATTTTTATGAAATCAAATGGTGAAAACTATTTTTATGAGAAGATTAAAGTTTTAAAAAACTACCCTCAAGTTTTCAAAAGTGATATTTTCATTAAAATACCATAACTTTAAACGTTAGATTTTTATACTAAAATACCACAAAATATAAAATACGTTTTTATACAAAAATCTTGACTTTTTAAACAATATATTTTTATTAAAAACTTGTTCGAGACTTTAGGACAAATTAAAAACTCTCGATAAATTTTAAATGATATTTTTACTAAAATACCCTAAAAATCAAAATATTAGTTTAGATTACGTATTTAGGTAGCAGATTGTTTTGAGTGGCATCTTCTCTTGTCAGTTATCTTGGGATTGCCGGAGACAATGATGCACCGCTTGCCTCTCCTTAAATATAGATTGTAATCTTAGAGTGGAAATTATCAAATGATAATCGTTTTTCTAAAAGATACAAATCTCACCGTCCATGTGCATCGGTTATCAATATTTTCCAAACTCAAAAAATCCACAATATTAAATATGGTAATAAAATATGACTATAACCTGAATACAAACTCGAACTTGTTTTGAACTCAAACTCGAATCCAAACTCAAACCTAATCTTGAACTTGAACACTAGACTTAAATTCGAACTCAATTTACTTGAATTAACTTGACTCGACCCAGGATTGCAACAGATATGACTCACATTCTACTCAACTTACTCGACTTCATTCTTCATCTTTTGCAATTTATGGTTTCGATCAAGACAAGTATTAATCAACCAATCAAATCAACTAAGTCAATCTAACAGTCATAATCTATTATACTCGGTGTGCCTAGGAAGTTACAAGTGTGAATTCAAGGGAACTTCAGAAGTCCTGTATTAACTTACTCGAATTCTATTTACTCGAATCCTTGTCGAGTCGACTCCTCCACAGCTTGGATTCCTGACGCTAACACATGAAATAGACCCATGTTTCCTTGCTCCTGGGGCCCACTCTTGAGCTCGTGAATATTTCTACGGTTGCGTTGACATTCACACTTGGAACTTAACGTTAACATAATTACCATATAGAGACCTATAGGACATATGCCCATGTTCACTCCCACACACTTTTACTTGTCATTTTATGCTATACTTGTCACTTTTCACATTTACCTTACCTTCAGGACTTACCGAGCGCTAGTTCGCTGGCCGGCATTTCACCCACCTTTATTTTCTTGGAATGTTCGTCAGATACTGTTGAGACGGAGGAGGTGGATGCCCCGAAGGATGATTACGACCAGATTACTATATCAGCTCAGCTTAGCTTATCTTTTCTTTCAGTTTATGTATACCACTTATTTAGACATTTCTGTTCTTGTATTTCCTTTTCAGTTGAACTCATATATTGTAAATGTTTTAAGTTTGAAAGTAAATAAAAAAGTTTGTTGAAAAATATCGAGTCTCTATTTATTCTTACATTGTTTATTTTTGTTTTAATACGCTTAGCATATTTATTTAGGGATTGACCTTCTCTAAATAAATATGTCGCGGGCTTTCTATGTCATCGTTTCCATCTACTGGGAAGTGGCGCGTGACAGGTTTTATTGGTGGCCCATGCAGGTCAGTTCTGCGTGAAGTCTTAAACAAAATACCACAAGAATTAATGAATTCAACAAACATTTACATTCCTTACATTTCAAATTTCTTGAATCTATTCTAATCTGTCTTTTCTATCAAGGTGATGGATTCTCCTAACATACCAGCACCAACGTCAATGACAACACACTATCGCCTACACTACCACCTCCACCAACCATTATAGCGCCTATCAATGAACAGAAGGTGTTTCTCGAAGCTATCAGGAGCCTATTGGAGGGACAGCAGGAGCATACAACCCTTATGTACCAAGAACTTGGTCGCCCTTAGGCGGAAGCATCTGAAGTCAAGAAGTTCCGGACACTGCACCCAAAGAACTATCAGGTAAAAAGAGCCCGCTTGAAGCATAGGAATGGGCTCAAGCGATTGAGGATTACCTGGCAGCGGCTCAAGTGCCAGATATAGCTTGGGTAAGAGTTGTTAAGTTGCAACTGACAGATAACGTCAAGGTATGATGGAAGGCAGAGGAGAGCCATCTCGAACAATCAATAGAGTGGAAAACCTTCCCAGAACTTTTCGACGCAAAGTACTTTCCGGAGACTGCCCATTTTGACATGGAGCAGCAATTCATCCATCTACAGCAAGGCTCGATGTGGGTCAAGTCTGTGGATAAATATGATACTGAATTTACCATGCTTGGCAGGTACACTATAGTCTCAAGGTAAATTTTCCTATCTCACTTAAACACTGCTAACATAAGGTCGTAACAGGTTCACTGCACACCTCATTCCCTTTGCTGACATCTGGGCACGGCGATTCTAGTAGGGGTTGGACCCTGAAATTCAAGCTGCATTAGCTATAGGGGATTTCTCAACCCACGAACTCGCTTTGAAGGCTGCTTGACGCTATGAGACAGTTGTGAAGAAGAAGAGCAGGCCGCAGTCGGCCGGTGTGAAACGCCCGGTGCACCAGATCACAGGAGGGGTCTCTTCCAGGTCAGTTTTCAACGGACCATTTCAGAGGCCCGGAGGTTCGTTTGATAACAACTAGCCAGACTTTTGCAACTACTGCAAAAGAACATGGCATCTAGTGAAGAACTGGTGCAGAGCGAACAACTTGTGCTTGATTTGTGGGTCTTCGACTCACACTATTGGAGCATGCCCCCAGAACCGAAGGACTAATAACCCCCCAACTAGACCGGTGATCCAACCTCCTCCTACCCGGTTAGCTCTACCAGCTCCAACTCCCCACACTCAGACCGCTCAACCTCAATGCTGCATGTTTAACCAGGCACAGAGGAATATGCTGCGACTCCAATCATTCACTATGTCGGTCGAAGAGGTCGAAGTTTCTGGTCAGGTTATTACTGGTGAATATCTTCCTTATTTCCTTTCAAGTCATTTCAAATCCTAGCTATCCATATTTTTACTTGTTATATCTAAACTTATCCCACACGACTTAGGTACAATCTTAATAGCCATCCTATCTGCACCCGTGCTATTTGATACTAGAGCATCACATTGCTTTATATCGAAACAGTTCATAAGAACTCATACGATCCCAGTTAAGCCGATCATATACAGCCGTAATGTCAGTTCAGGAAACGGCGTTCTAAAAGCAACCTTGGGATACGATCTGTGTCCAGTGGTCGTCTGCAGTCGAGAATTCTATACGGACTTCAAGGTACTGGACATACCGAATTTCGACGTGGTCTTGAGAATAGACTGGCTGGGAACTTTCTTCACTACTATCGACTATCGCCAAAGGATGGTAGTGATTGAAATACCAGATCACCTAGTGTTATATTTCAAAAGCGGAGACTGGACTTTTGAGTCTAGCATCTACCGAGCAAAACCAAAGAAAGCAGAGATTATAGCATTGTAAGCAGAAGGGTTGAGCCAGAGGTTGTCAGTGAGTTTGAGGACATATTCTCTGAAGACATAGAAGGCTTGTTTCCCGATCGAGCTCTATAGTTTGGTATTGACTTACTACCCGGTGCACAACTTGTAATAAAAGCTCTATATCGTTTAAGTCCGAAAGGATTGAAAGAACTCCGTATTCAGTTGGACGAACTCTTAAAGAAAGGATAGATCAGACCCAGTATCTCAAGTTTGGGCTCCCCAGTGCTGTTAGTGAAGAAGAAGGAAGGTACCTACCAGATGTGCGTTGATTATTGAGCACTGAACGAAGTGACAATTAAGAACAAGTATCCGCTATTTCGCATCAATGAACTTTTCGACCAACTAAGTAGATCTTGTGACTTCTTCAAGTTAAATCTTTGTTCAGGCTATCATCAAGTGAAGGTCAGGGAGTCTGACAATCAGAAGATGGTGTTTAGGACTCATTATGGCCATTATGAATATATCGTAATGCCATTTGGAGTGAGCAATGCACAAGCCATTTTTATGAACCTAATGAACAAAGTTTTCCACGAGTATTTAGACAGGTTTGTTGTTATCTTCATCGACGACATCCTGGTATATTCCAAGAATCGGAAAGAACACACCGAGCACTTACGCATTGTCCTAGAGACACTACGACAGCATCAGCATTACGCCAAGTATAGCAGTTGTAAATTTTGGCTAGACCAATTCGGATTTCTTGGACATATCGTTTCAGACTAATCTCTGTAGATCCAGGTAAAGTGTCAGCTGTCAGCGAGTGGCCGACACCAAAGTCAGTTAAAGATATAAGAAGCTTTTTAGGCTTAACAGGATATTTCAAAGATCGCAGCACCCCTGACTAAGCTTACACGTAAAGACGAAGCATTCGTATGGTCAGAAGCATGTGAGAAGGCTTTTTTAGTACTTAAGTCGAAGTTAACCTCTGCACCTATTCTCGTAATACCGGATAGATCTGGCGGATTCGATGGATATTGTGATGCGTTTGGCAAAGGATTAGGATTTGATCTGCATCAGCATGGAAAGGTTGTGGCTTTTGCATCAAGACAGTTAAAGGTTCATGAGCGCAACTATCCAACACATGATCTGAAATTGGCGGCCGTTATCTTTGCACGCAAGCTTTGGTGTCACTATCTTTTAGGAGAGTGGGTGGATATATACACCGACCATAAGAGTCTGAAGTATGTATTTACTCAGAAAAACTCAACATGAGGCAGAGAAGATGGCTAGAACTTATGGCAGACTTCGACATTAACCTATAATACCATCCTGGAAAGGTGAACGTAATTCCTGATGCACTTAGTCGCCATCTCTTGGCAATGAACCTCACCGCTCAATGGAAGCAACCGCAAGAACTGCACGAACTCATGATTGAAATAGTTATGCCAGGTAACACATCATCCTTGATAAACTTACAAGTCTAGTCCACTCTTGTCAATCAGATCAAGGTAGCTCAAGAAAATGATGCCAAGCTACAAAAGATCCGAGAACAAGTAGAAAGTGGTCTTTGAACCGACTTCATCATCCATGAAGATGGATCCTTGCGGTATGAGAGCCGTTTATGCGTGCTAGTCGGCCATGTTCGAGAAGAGTTGATAAAAGAAGCTCACAACTCTCCGTATTCTGTATACTTCGGCGGCACAAAGATGTACAAGGATCTACGACAACATTACTGGTTGCATGGAATGAAATGAGAAGTAGCAAGGAGCATTGCTAAGTGATTAATCTGTCAGCAAGTGAAGGCTGAACATCATAGAACTGCTGGCCTATTTCAACCGTTACCGATCCTAGAATAGAAATGGCAGCATATTACCATGAACTTCGTAACTGCACTCTCTCGCAGCATGAAGGGTAACGCCGCAGTTTGGGTTATTGTGGATTGACTCACCTAGTCGGCTCACTTTATTCCATTCAAAGTTAGCCAATCGACCGAGATGTTGGCAAGAAAGTATATAGAGGAGATAGTGAGATTATATAGGGTACCTGTCTGCATCCTCTCCGATTGAGATACTAGATTCCGATCCTGGTTTTAGTAAAGTCTTCAAGCCAACATGGGAATGAATCTGAACTTCAGCACGGCGTATCATCCCCAAACAGACGGACAGTCCGAACGAACAATTTAGATCCTGGAAGATATGCTGAGAGCTTTTATGCTATATTGCGGAGGTTCATAAGAAGATCACCTACACCTTGTGGAGTTTTCATATAACAACAGTTACCAGACAAGTATTGGGATGGCACCATTCACAGCACTCTATGGACGTAAGTGTCGTTCCCCGCTGAGTTGGGACGACGTTGGAGATCGTGAAGTCCTTGGGCCAGAGACGATCATGACAGCTGTATATATAGTTCACATGATCAGGAAAAAAATACGCATAGCCCAAGATAGACAGAAGCATTGAGCAGACGCAAAGCATAAACAATTGGAGTTCCAACCCAGAGAGAATGTGTTTCTGAAGTTCTCCTCGAACAGAGGAGTGATATGATTTGGCAAACAGGGTAAACTTAGTCCATGGTATATCGGACCGTTCAACATACTTGAACAAGTTGGAGAAGTGACATACCGTTTAGCAATACCACCCTCATTAGAAGGAGTGCATAATGTGTTCCACATATCCCAGCCAAGATGATATGTGAGCGACCCCAGCTACATACTTGATCACTTGGAGCTCACTGTACAGACTGATCTGACTTGCAAGAAACAGCCAGTCGAGATACTAGATCGGAAGGAGAAGACATTGTGGAACAAGATGGTCAAGCTAGTTTGGATGATGTGGTGAAGGGATTCGCCAAGAGATCAACCTAGGAGAGAGAAGATGATATGCGTACACGATACCCTCATCTTTTTGAAGATTAGTCTTTGTATAAATTTTGAGGACGAAATTTTAATAAGGAGGGTAGGATGTAACGACCCTGAAATCCCTATACAATTGTAACTTTTTCAATGTATATAAAGGTGTATTTTAGTCTGACTAGAACTTATAAGTTAAAATTGTTCAATAAAATCAAGAAACTCCTTATAGCCCTTTGGTTAAGACTCTCAACTGCCGTTCTTTAGACTATGTGTTTGAATCCTATCATCCCCAATTATGTTTATATATTTTTCTTTTTAATTTTCGGAAGCCCAAGAGTTACACGTGCATTATACAGAGAAACGAAAAGTTTTAGATAAAACAAACTGGATAAATGAGGAGTTAAGATTGATTATAACACATGGCTCAAACCCCGAGACCCAACTCCAAATCTCGACTACCCAAAAATTCCCCAAAACCACTTCTGGCGGCCAGGATGTCTTCAATCGCTTCCGTGCTTCGCCCGTGCATCCCTTTATCTCCCCTCTACTCCTTTTTCCTATTTATTTTCTCTGAAATTTAACAGAGAGTAGTAAACCCTTCATATACCCACTAACACTCTTTAATACAATTTTTAATTCTTTTTAAATCACCAAACTCCCATATATTTTCCCTATAAATACATACTCTTCCATGTTCATCCTCATTTCTAAAAATTCTATCCAAAATACTCTCTAAAAATTTCCAAGTCCAAGCTCGATTCAAGACCGGAGCCGTTCTTCGATTCTCAACGATACCACGAAGACCTCCTCTCATCTTCCTCTCTTTTCAAAACTTGAAAACCTATAAGTCACTTCTTCTCTTTCCCCTCCTCTCTCGATTCGTTTCATCTCCAATCTCTTAAAGCAATTTCGATAAAATGGAGTTAGGTTTTTACAATATCTTTAAAACAAATTTTTGTCACAATTGCCATACCAATTAAACTATACCAATATTAATATAACTACCTTAAAATACTGTCATCCATTTAATTTTCATTGTGTTTAAAATTCCGTGCTAAATAAATCATACATCAAAAATTACAAAAAACTACCATGAACTTTGCATGCACCTTATATCGCTATTTTGACCTATAACTCCAGAAAACACACGGGGTAATGACCTACCACATCACATACACTATAGTTTCATAGCACGATATTTTAGATACAATGTTTTATTCTAAAAGAACGATTTTCATTAAAATACCCTCTCTTTATATAAAAAAAAAGTTTTAATCGCTATTTTTAACACATTTGCAATTACACCTCTACAACTCTCATTAGGAGACCCATTTATAAATGGTGTGGGTTATCGCACATTCTTAGGATAGTAGAGCAAGATGCAGAACTTCTCACGGAGAATTCGGTCTCGAAATGATTTAAAAATACGATTTCAAAGAAATACGACTTTTAAAACAAATTAAATTATTGGAAAATTATAATCATAAATTTGTATTTTTACGAAAACAAATGGTGAAAACTATTTTTATGAGAAGATTAAAGTTTTAAGAAACCACCCTCAAGTTTTCAAAAGTGGTATTTTCATTAAAATACCATAAACTTTAAAATTTAGATTTTTACACTAAAATATCACAAAATATAAAATACGTTTTATATAAAAATCTTGACTTTTAAACAGTATATTTTTATTAAAAACTTGTTCGAGACTTTAGGACGAATTAAAAACGCTCGATAATTTTTAATCGACATTTTTACCAAAATACCCTAAAAATCAAAATATTAGTCTAGGTTACGTAATTAAGTTGCAGATTGGTTTGAGTGGTATCTTCTCTTGTCAGTTGACTCGGAGTTCCTGGAGACAATGATTCACCACTTGCCTCTCCCTAAATATAGATCATAAGCTTATAGTGGAAATTATCAAATGATAATCGCATTTGAAAAAGACACAAATCCTGCCATCGATGTGCAGCGGTTATCGATATTTTCCAAACTCAAGAAATTCATAAGATTAAATCTAGTAATATGATATGAATATAATCCGAATACAAACTTGAACTTGTTTTGAACTCGAACTCGAATCCAAACTCGAACCTAATTTTGAACTAGAACACTAGACTTAAACTCAAACTCAATTTATTCGAACTAACTTGACTCGACCTAGGATTGCAACAGACATGACTCGCATTCTACTCGACTTACTCGACTTCAATCTTCAGCTTTTGTAATCTATAGTTTCGATCAAAACATATATTAATCAACCAATCAAATCAACTAAGTCAATCTAACAGTTATAATCTATTATACTTGGGGTGCCTGCAGTAGTTACAAGTGTGAATCCAACAGAATTTCAGGAGTTCCGTATTAACCTACTCAAATTCTATTTACTCGAATCTCTGTCGAGTCGACTCTTCCACAGCTTGGAGTCCCGACACTAACACATGAAATAGACCCATATTTTCTTGCTCCCGGGGCCCCATTCTTGAGCTCATGAATATTTCTACGGTTGCGTTGACATTCACACTTGGAACTTAATATTAACATAGTTACCATATAGAGACCTACAGAACATATACCCATGTTCACTTTCATACACTTTTACTCGTCATTTTATGCTATACTTATCACTTTTCACATTTATCTTATATTTGGGACTTACCGAGCGCTAGTTCGCTGATGGGCATTCCACTTACCTTTGTTTTCTTAGAACGTTCATTAGATACCGTTGAGACGGAGGAAGTGGACATCCCAGAGGATAATTATGACCAAATTACTACACCAGCTTAGCTTAGCTTATCTTTTCTTTCGGTTTATGTATGCCACCTGTTTAGATATTTCTGTTCTTATATTTCCTTTTCAGTTGAACTCATGTATTGTAAATGTTTTGAGTTGGAATTTAAATAAAGAAGTTTGTTGAAAAATATTCAGTCACCATTTATTCTTGCATTGTGTATTTTTGTTTCAATACGCTTAGCATATTTATTTAGAAAATTATCTTCTCTAAATAAATATGCCGCCGGCTTGCCACGTAATCATTTCCGTCTAATGGGAAGCAGGGCATGACAAGAGATTCGAACATGCGAGCTATAGGAAAGTAGTGTAAAGACTTAACCATAAGGATACAAGCTTGTTGTAACAACCCTAAATTTCTGTACGATTTTTTTTTCAAAATACAGAAAGGGACACCTAAGTCTGAACACGAGTTATAAGTTTGTTTTGCTTTTGAAATGCAAGAAAGTGCTTGTAGCTCATTGGTAAAGCCTTGCACTGCTGTGACAGAGTCTTTATGTTCGAATCCCATCAGCCACATTATCATTTTAATTAAATTTCTTTTAATGTTTTAGAAGCCCAAAAGTTTGCACGTGCACTGCACGTAAAATGAAGAGTCACACTTAAAACAAACAGGTACAAATTAGTATTCAGACCGACTTGGACACGTGGCGCAGATCCAAGCCCCCACCCCATAGAATGGACCAGCGAGATTGGATATTAGGCGGCGCCGCCGGTCTGGTTGGGGCTAAATGAAATTTTTTTGAAAACCCTAGACCCTTGGACTACCTCCTTAACTCCAGTATTGTTTATTTCCTCTGCACATTTGCAGAGAATAATAAAACCCTTTTAAATCCCATTTTAATGCAAATTTTAATGCATTTTTCAACACCCCCTAAACCCTAATTTGTCCTATAAATACCCACCCCATTTTACACCCCTCTCAATCAGAATTTCTGTTACATAAACTATATCAAATACCTAAGTCTTTAGTGTACAAGTAGAGTTAGCGAAGGGCGAAGTTCCGAGCAGATTCCGGCGATGAAATAACACTTCGAAACTTTCTTTAGGACCCCCTCTCTCTCCTCTTGACCCCAAGCCAGTAAGTCCCTTTCCCCCTCTCATCTTTTTCTTTTAAAAGTTCCATTTCTAAAACCCGACGGAAGCGGAAATAGTCCGATTTTCAATTCGGTTTTCTTTAAAAACTACACTTTTCTTCAACAAGATAAAACTATATTCTCATATGTTGATAAATAAATATTAACAAACTCAATAAAATAAGTTTCACATCAAAATAATCATTTTTGTGACATTTATCGCGTTTTTACCTAAAAATACCATAAACTATTCATTTCGACATGATAACCTTTATTCCTTGCTATACCTTTAGATAATTCACGAGGTAATGACCTACCTCATCACAACACACATCTTTATCATAGCACGATGGAAATTGTGGGAACATAGTTACAGGAAATACGACTTTGTAAATAAATACCATCAATTTATAAAACCATTTCTATAAAAAGATGTATTAAACAATTCTTTGCAATTGTGCCTCTACAATCCAATTTTTGGACCCCGTTCCGGATGGTGCGGATTATCGCACATCCTCGGATCTAGTAGAGCGAGATGCAGACCTCATTAAGGAGCATCCGATCTCGAAAGAATTTTATTACATTTTTTTAGAAAATGAGATTTCTTTTATAAATAAAATTTATATTTTTAATAAATAATTATATATGTAAATAATATCAAAATACCTATTTTTTACTATTCATAATATTCCATGTTTCAAAAATCCAAGAACAACATCGCAATTACAAGAAAATACCTTCACAATTAAAAACAATACCGTTATTTCAAATAAATACCATGTACTATAAAACTTGGTTTTATTCATTAGAAATTTCACATTTACAAAATATGCATCTATGAAAACCCTAAAGACGATAATTAAATTCTTGAGGTGTATTTTGAAATTATCCCAAAACTATTTTTACATAAATCCCCCTCAAGTTATATTAAATTATAATAAGGACCCTAGTAAACATAGGTTTAAGCGGGACCAGTCTCTTGAGCCTCAGGGAGCCGGAAATATGAGTGATTGCCTATTTAAGGTAGACAATTATTAACACGGTAATTTTCTTGGAAAAAAACACAATTCCTGCCGTCCATGTGCAGCAGTTACCGATAACATCAAAACAATTCAGGATTTCAATTTCTTTTTAAAAGTGTCTGACTCAGACCGAGTCTCAATCTAATCAACCTGACTTGAATACGATTCAAGTATAAACTTACAATATAACAATACAAATCCGTCTGTACAATCTATTTCAATATATAACTTGACCGAACCGAACCATGGATATACATCCATCTACATGATTCTCCAGTTACATCCATTTACTGATATCATGGTTTCGGCAAGTTATCCATATACAATCTACAATACAAGACAATACAATACAAACAATACAATCAAGATTTCGTGGGGTTTATAAAGGGGTAGACTGGTACGAAACATGTTAAATATGGCACGGGGTGGTCACTTAAGACGTAATTACATCCATGCTGTTGTTCCGTGGTATTATCAACGGAGCCTTGTACTACGGGTTACCAAAATCTCCGAAATAAGTGGGATTCCTCTCGTATACACTGGCATTTTCTGTACCAAGTTATAAATAACTGCGCTATCATTATAATAAAACATTATAAAACTATACTCTCTCTCTGTCTATTCTACTTCTCCCTCATTTTTGGGACTTACCGAGTGATTGTTCGCTGACGACATTCTTATTTCTCTTCTTCTTTAGAATGTTGTCAAGAGGACCCGACGCTGAAGAGTACGAGACCAGTCAGGAGCATTTGGAGCAGGTTCCTGAGCAGTACACCGAAGACCCAGAGCTGTAGCCACTTGTACTTATTCCATTTTTATTTCTGTCATGCCATTGTTTAGGCATCGCTTTCTATTCATGTATTTACTTTCCAGTTGTACCTGTAAAAGAATGTTTAATAAATAAAATTGATGTTCATTTACATCTTATCTCTTGTGTATTTTATTTTATATTGCTTAGATACGCTTAGCGTGTTTACTTCGGAGTAAATACGAAGCAGATCTCGTCGCGCTTCCTTGCCCGTATACTGGGAAGCGGGGTGTGACACTTGTTCTTGTACATTAGTTATCAATATTTTAATATAACTCAGTACATGAATAGAAAAGGACGCTTTATTAAAACAAGCGTACACGAAAATTTGGGTCGTTACATTGGGTCTCACATATTTTTTTTGGCTCATATGGACCATTTGGGGGTAGGAAAATAATAAAATGAAAAAGCAAGGGAAAAAAAGGAATGGGAAAAAATAGTGTTTTGGGAAAAATTCCCTTCTGCAAAAGATTCATTAAAGTGACCCAACTTTATAGTAGTACTAGACTTGGACCCCACGAGTAACGCGTGAGATCAAAGATGGTCAGAGTCGATTGAATATATTTATAGATGAATTCATACGGTACACAAAAGCTATTATAATTTGAGATGTAAGCAACACATGATAAAAAAAGCACATAACCATTTTCTGCTAGCTCAAAATAATCGTCATTGATCGGATTCTTTATAGATTATGATATTTATTCATAGACAATATAGTTCGTACAAATATAAATAGAGTTAGTAAATATTTTTAATTTTATATGAATTATAAGTACATAATATGTCATGCCCCGCTTCTCAGTGTACGGCGAAGGGGACGGGATGAGGCCGCTATGTATTTACTCTGAAGTAAATACGATAAGCATTTCAAAGCAATATAAGAGAAATGTACACAAGAGACAAATGTAGTGAAACATCAACTTTATTTATTCACATTCTTTTTGTACAATGCATGGAAAAGTAAATATATCTGGAAGAAAGCAATGCCTAAACAGTGGCATAACAGAAAAGGAAAGTATTGAAATAAAAGTGTAAAATATAGCTAAAGCTCTGGTTCGTATCCAAGATGGTCCAAGTCCTCGCTAGTAGGTTCGATCTCCTGAGTGTCCAGATCACCTGACAATATTCCAAAGAAGAAAGAAAAGGAATGTCGTCAGCGAACAATCGCTCGGTAAGTCCCAAAGATAAGGGAGAAATAGAATAGACAGAGAGAGAGTGTATGTAGCTTTGAAAGTTGTATTATATTGTTAACGTTGTTGTTTGTAGCTTGGTACAGAAGGATGCCAGTGTATACGAGAGGAGTCCTTATATGCTAGAGACTAGGGCAAACAGAAAGTACAAGACTCCGTTATACAACCCGAAACAACGGCAATTGGATTCAGGTTAGGTGTCTTGATCTTGCAGTCTCGTGCCACTTTTAACACCTTCCGTACCAATTTACCTCTTAAACCCCGCGATGTCTTAATTGTATTGTTTGTATTGTATTTCAACTTATAATTGAATTGTAATATAGATTGTATATTTGGATGACTTCCCGAAACCATGATATCAGTAAAATGGATGTACTGGAGAATCATGAATGTAACTGGAGAATCATGTAAATGGAAGTATATCCATGGTTCGGTTCAGTCAATACAGATTGATAGATTGAATATGTGTATTCATGGATTCTTGTTGAATTGTATTTTGTAGATTGTACTTGAATCATATTCAAGTCAGATTATTTAATGAGACTCGGTCTGAGTCAGAACAATTAGAAAAGAAATTGAAGTCCTGAATTAGGTTTTGAAGTTATCGGTAACCGCTGTACATGGGCTGCAAGATTTGTGTCTTTTTCAAAGACGATTACCGTGTTGATAACACCGTTGTTAAATTGTCTACCTTAAATAGGCAAGCACCTGCTTCTCCGGCTCCCTGAGGCTCAAGAGATTGGTTCCGCTTAAACCTATATTTACTAGGGTCCTTAGGGTAATTTATAGAACTTGAGGGGGTTTTATGTAAAAATACTTTGTATAGTTTTCAAAAGACACCCCAAGTATTTAATTATCGTCTTTAGAGTTGTCATAAATGTAGATTTTATATTTGTGATATTTCTAGTGAAAATAACCTATTTTTCATAATACATGGTATTTAATTGTAATATTGAACTTGTATGGAATTCATGGTATTTTAGTGTAAAGTGATTCTTATGTTTTTAGGAAAAAGTTGGAATATTTATATTATCATAAAATAGATATTTTAATGATACATATATACATATTTATATAAAATGAATTTTAATATATATTATATTTCTAGAAATCTCATTTTCTTAAGATATTTGTATTTTAAATCTTTCGAGATCGAATGCTCCTTGAGGAGGTCTGTATCTCGCACTACTAAGCCCAGGGATGTGCGAAGTTCCCCAAAATGGGTTGTAGCGGAGCTTTACAAAGATTGTAAAAATACATAATCTTGTAAAAAACGGTTTTAATAGTAAATGGTATTTAATTGAAAGGTTTCGTTTTCCTGTATTCTATGTTCCCAAAGGTATTGTGCTATGTTTCATATGAGTGTGTGAGGAGGTAGGTCATTACCTCATAATCTACCTAAAGATATAGCAAGATTGTGATGTTTTAATGTTAAATGAAACTACATGGTATTATACTGAAAAAGAGCGATAAAAATTGAAATAAAAATCCTTTTGATATGGAACTTGTTCAATATGATTCGTTAATATTTAATAGTCAACATATAAGGGTTTAGTATGATTGTTTTTTAAGAAAAGGTTGAATTTTTAGAAAGAACCGAATCGGAAATCGGATTAACTCCGATTCCGTCGGGTTTTAGAATTACTTGTTTTAAGAATAGAAAAGATGAGAGGGAGGAGGGACTTACGGGTTTAGAAGTTAGGGATGAGGAAGAGGAGACGGGAGGAGGAGCCGGTGCGTTGTTTCGTCGCCGGGAGCTCCTAGGGTTGTCGTCGGAAAATCGCCGAAGCTTTCGCCCTTCTCTACTCCAAAAGTACACTAAACTTCTAGGAATTTTCTTGAGAGTTTCGATCAGAATTTTGGAGTGAGGGGTGTGTATTTAGGGGTTGTATTTTAGAGTAAGGCTGAGGTTTAGTGTAGGTGAAAGGTTTAGTTGAAAAATTGTAATAAAAGGTGATAAAATGTATTAAAATAGAGTAAATAGGGGTTTTAAAGAGTTCGGGTACTGGTCTGAGGATTTAACCATACAGGGGTGCAGGGGAGCTGAAAAGACAAAACATTGGTGTTGATGACTCGGCGGTCCGGCCGAGTCCTGCCGGCGCGGCGGCCCGAGTCGGTCGGTCCGCCGGCTGATTCAGCCGATCCCGGCTGAGTCAGGCGGCCGGAATTCTCGCCGTCGGTTCAATAGTCCCCTGGTACAGTTATCTTTTCATGTGTAATGGGGTTTTTGTGAGTTATACACGTGTAAACTCTTGGTCTTCTAAAAATTCAAAATAAACAATATTAAAAATAATGTGGGGTATGGGATTTGAACTCTGGTGGATTGGTTCAGCAGTGCAAGATATTACCAATGAGCTACAAGCACCTTCGCTATTAAAAAGCAAAACAAACTTATAACTTGTGCTCAGGCAAAAGTACCCCTTTCTGTAATTTTGAAAAAAAATTTGTACAGAAAGTCGTACAGGAAATTTAGGATTGTTACATTCTACCTGTTAGTTATGTATATGCCCTAGAGGCCATTGTTGTACATATGATGTATATTATAATGGATGCTTGGATATATATAGAGAGGACTTTCTTGCTCGTCATGATAGTATGCTATTTGGTTTCACTTTATCTTAACATGTTGACTTGTATTGGTTTACTGTCTTACTCTCACATGTTGATAAAGCCCTTAGGATCTGTACTCGACTACTGGGACTATGATAAGATCATACTAGTGGGGCCACAGTAGTCGATGAGTACATCCTATAACTGTTCCTAGTCGAGGGTATATCGAGACAGGGCATCGATACAGCAGAGTAGACTAGCGTATACGCATCTTGACCCATATGATGGGCGATGGATGATCCCATATCCATCGGTGTTTTGACATCAAGGATGGTGTACAGGTGCTCAGTGGAGATTGGGTACACTGGACGGACTCGCCGAGAACTCCCAGATGGTGATATACCACACGTCAGATGGCAGTTCTCCGGTGACACTAGTACAGGGTAGTCTGTAGACCCGAGATCGTCATAGAGTCTTGTGTGATTCCCACTGTGCTTTGATTTCCACCATACCACGTCCAAGAGGGCGTGCAAAACGGTGGCTTTTGGGTGTAGTCCCGAATCACATGGAGGCAATAAGCGATAGGAGGGGATTCGTCTCTCCCGGTATAGGGAGTTGATGTTGTGCTGTGTTTGATTGGCTATAACTGGAAGTCCCTGGCCAGGGCTGATATAGAGATTTATTGGTAAGTGTTACCAGTAGTTTCTCGACCCGTTATGAGCCTCTCATCGACACGACTTATCGGTTACTGGGGTCTGACGTATACTACCCTTAGACTAGATATGCAACATATCAGACGAAGAGACCGAACTGTACGGGTGTGTTACTGATTGGATTCACAAGAGAATGTACAGGCTAGCTTGTTGATCTTCTGATCGCTCAATACCTGGGTGGCTGTTACGTTTAGCTGACCGCTTGCAGCTTGTTGGTGTTTGACATGATCATCACCTGCTACCGACGTATTGACGATTCTTTAGAGTCCTACCCAGAGGTTTCTTGACTCAGGCAAAACGGAGTAGGGGCACATATGTGATATGTGCACGACCGAGGATAATGCGATATGAGATACCGTATTATATTCTCGCGATATTTAGATATGAGCCGGGTCATCGGATCAAGTGTTGATTCGATGAATCGGTATATGATATATTAGTCGGTTATATTCGATATAGCCGGATTGTCGGATCAAGTGTTGATTCGATAATTTAATGTATAATAATATATATGATATATTGTATTACATTATCTAATATTAGCTCGCTTTATTGTTTCATTTTCTCACCGGGTAATACATTGATATATATGCGATATATGTTAATTGTATTATTTTCTTTTGTTACAAATATATAATATATATGTGATATATATTATTGTAACATAATATGATTACTAATGCAACTTGTTTAGTGGAGATTAAACAAGGTTAGGGTTTGATTTGGGTTAGTTCTTTCTTGCACCTTCTAGAAGCTTTTCTTTTGTCATGAGAAAGATATTATGGTTGATATTTTCTAGTGACTCATGCTTTAATCCAACCCAAACCCTAGCCTTAGTTAATTCTCTACATGAGTTATCCTTGTCATCCTTGACCATGGTTGCATTATTATTCACATATTCATTTCATTATTCATCACAAAAGGTTTAATTGATTTATCATCTTCTTCTTCAACCTTAAGCTTTGAGAAAGCTTACTAGGTTTTCATTTTGTGATGATTTCATGTGAGAATTTGTAATAAAAAGAAAACATAAATACTACTCCATCATCCTCATCTAATCTAGCCAATTAGATTACGGTGTTCACCTCATTAGAGTGAGAGAGCTTGAGTTATAGAAATTTCGACGTAGATCATCGGAGAAAAGGAACACTACAAGCTAGCATGGATCGTTCGAGTCATGGAGCCTCTCTTGAGTCCGGGAGATCGTGGATCGTGGCGAAAGGACTTCTACTCGGAGCTTATGAAGCGAAGGAGCGGACTACAAAGGTTGTAATCCCTCACTTTTAGTTATAAATATGTTTACTTGCATGTTAAACCCTAATAATCTAACAAAAATCCCGGTTTTGGGTTGTTCGGCACTTCTAAATTTTTATTCGGGCATGGTTGATGCCTTATAGACCTTCATAAGAGTGCCTAGGAACCCTACAGTGGTATCAAAGCCTAGCTAGAGCATTAGGCGACGTGTATACGAAGTTAAAACTCCGATCGAACCCCGAAATACCGATTTTGACCCCCTCTCTGGACAATTTTTTAAAATGTGATTTTTTCTGTATTAAAAATACCTAAAAAAATCAGTAGGGAATTATAAGTATCACTGTGAAAAACGAGGAGCTAAACCGTACGGACCACCGCGGAATCGCGGCAATAGCTTGCTTGTGCCGCGGATCCGCGGCCGTACAGTTGGGTTTGACTTTTCTTTTGGCACAGTAATGACTGTAGCTGCTAGTTCTAATTTCTTGGTATTTTTAATCTGACTCAAGTGTTGAGTGCTCTGGGGATTATTTTGTATTCGTTGATTTGATCGGAAAATTTAATTTCGTTAAGTTGTGCGAATATTTAGAAACTGTTAAAATGTTCGAACGGATATCATTAACTCATTTTTTCCCGGCACGAAAAACTTTTAAGTGTTGAATTTTTCTTGGGTTTAAATCTTTCGGAAAAACGTGTAAGTAACGCGATGGACCCTCTAGAAGAACACAAACCTTAACTCGATTATGTGACCGTCTGAACCGCCTCTAAACCTTAGGGTTTGGGACAGTACGGCGTGCCACATGTGAGGCGTTGGCTTGACCCTTCTACGGCTGGACCATTGGTACTGTGACAGATTCTGGGATTGTTTGAACTCCGATCAAGTGTTGAGCTATTTAGGAAATCTTGGGTATTTGATTATCCGATCGGAAAGTTTAATACTGTCTATTTAACTGGAATGTGATACAATATGTGGAATTCATATAGTTAGGCATGAAATGCGAAGTATGTGATATTTCGGATTTACGATGTCTAAAGTGATTGTGGATTCCAAATGTTGTAGTTTTATAATTTCTTTTCTGTGACCGTAAGTGTAGTATGTAGTTGTATTGCCGGTTTTCGTTGCTATACATCAACGACGATTGATGTATGCATACTTACTTACGTTGATGATATGAGATATTATGTGTTGCTGTGATATGTTATATTGGATCGTCGTGTTCAGAATAGCCGGGGGTTTTATGTGAGATAAGGGTTTTTATTTTCATTCATGTAAAATTCATTTGTATGTAATATTCTTTTATTGGGGCACTTCCGGGATGAGGTTGATGTCACCAGTGTATATTATTTACTTTTCCGCATCAGGTAGACCCAAGGAGGGGAGCACAAGTAACCGGGTTCTAGGGTACAGTGGGAGGCCATCTCGAGGAGTCGAGACCGGGTCTCCTAACCCTAGAATTGGCAGTGTTACTTGCCGCTCTCGTAGGGGTCTAGGGATGTGGGTTTGGCTATTCATCGCGACCGTGGAATCCGTGTTTTATACCGGCTCGTATTAAAAACACGGACATCCTAGTATATCCAATATTTCATATATGTTCTTCTGCTGCAATGTTCTGTGATGAGATCATATTACTGCCTGAGACGAATGCTTATACTATATATATATGCTGATATATAAATATTACTGCTTTCGTTTCTTCTGTGATGCTTAGGAAGCATAAGCTGATGAGATTTTATTAATGAGATTAATAAAATGAAAAGAAAACTAAAAGATGCTGTATAATCAAAACTTTATAAAAAGGGTAGCTACAGTCTTGCCTTGCACAGTGGTATATATGATATACCCTGCACCTTATTCGATGAGGAAAGAGCCGAGATCCCTTCACCGGGAGTGACCTCTTTAGCTAAACTGGAAGATGCTACAAACTCATGGTTTGGTTTTTGACAGCTTATATAGTTCTTGCTTTGCACAACGGTATATATGATATACCCTGCACCTTATTCGATGGGGAAAGAGCCGAGATCCCTTCACCTGGAGTGACCTCTTTAGCGAAACTAGAAGCCTCAAAAACACTCCTTTTCAAAATCACTTGTTTCTACAACGATATCAAGTTCATTACACTCATGGTTTTCTGAAAAACCTACGTAGCCCTCCGTCATTTCAGATAGAGACTAGTTAGTATTCGTGCTGCGTTTATTGACCTTAGCCAAGGCGTGGTGTACGGTAACTAATTAGTATTTATCTGCTAAAACATGAGATGCGATTGAGTTAGGGTAGTCGTACGACTTTGTTGACCTTAGCCAAGGGTCGTACGGATGGGTTTAATTCAATCGGGAAATAACGGGTTGAACATGGCTAGCACTTATGATTTGTTGACCTTAGCCAAGGTCATAAGTTGTTAGGGGCAAAAGCATTATCGGGAATTTCAAGTGTTGAAATTTGAAATGAGATTGCATACTTTCTATGAGATAGATGGATCCTGATACCCACCACGAGTAAGAGTTACTCCTGGGAGAGTTTTACACAGGACAATTAGCCGATCAAGTAGGTGTCTAGAAAGGTGTTAACGGGGTTATGCCTCTGAGAAGACGAGGTTTATTTTAATAATGTCCGTGCGAAAGCGCGGGGAACCTCCCTCAAGTACCAACACTGATCTGGCTGAAAGGTTGACGAAATTGTAGGGTGTAATTAATCCCGGCTAATCTTACCTTTTAGGGTTTGAAGGAAGATTTGATAAAAACAGTGGGAGACATCCTGATTAGATAAGATAATAACCAATCTAATTTTCCAAGAGCATACGCTAAAGTGTTTCCTTCTCTCTCTCTCCAGGTAGCGACCGTGTCTGGACTTAATCAAGATAATAATATGGATGTATTGACTGAACCCGCTTATTATACTGAGCAGGGGATCGTTAGTCCCGTTCTTTCTTATAAGAGTTATAAGACTGAACAGGAAATAGGAGAATATCTGGATTCTCATACCGCCCAAAAGAACATGCCTGTTGATGCATCTTCTTCGGGTGTGTTAGTTATTGAGAACTGTTTCTCAGTTCACCCTACGTCTTGGGTATTAGATACCGGATCAGGATCCCACATATGTAAATTGTTACATGGGCTACGTAAAGGTAGAGAACTGGGAAAAGGTGATCATTCCGTTCAAGTAGAGAATGGTGCAAGTATTGCAGCCAAAGCAGTTGGCAAATATCACCTAGTATTGCCAAGTCATAATACACTGATTCTGAATGAGTGCTATTATATACCGAACATGATGTGCAACATTATATCAGTTTCTTTATTAAGTAAAAAAGGATATAATTTTGTAGTAAAGGATAATGTTATGAACATATTCCTAGATCAAAAGTTGATTGGATCAGGCTCGTTACATAATGGCATATTCATTCTCAATCAAAATACAGTCCTTAATATACAAAACACACACAAGAGGAAGAGTTCAGAAATGAACGAATCCTTCTTGTGGCATTGTAGACTTGGTCATATCAATGCAACACGACTGGCTAAATTACATAAGGATGGATATTTGAATTCGTTCGAATTATCATCTTATGATACTTGCCATTCATGTCTCAAAGGAAAAATGACCAAAACTCCGTTTAGTGGACACGGAGAAAGAGTTACGGAACTCTTAGGATTGGTACATAGTGATGTATGCGGTCCTATATCTACACATACTAGGAACGGTTCTTCCTACTTCATTACATTCAGTGACGATCTCTCTAGATTCGGACATGTGTTCCTGATGAAACACAAGTCTGAAGCTTTTGAGAAATTCAGAGAATATAAGCACGAAGTAGAGAACCAAATGGGCAAAAGTATTAAGATCCTTCGATCTGATCGAGGAGGTGAATACTTAAGCAATGAGTTCCTAGATTATCTAAAAGAGAATAGGATTCTCTCTCAGCTTACTCCTCCTTATACACCACAGCACAATGGTGTATCGAAGCGGAGGAATCGCACCCTATTAGATAGGTGCGCTCTATGATGAGTACAGCTGAGTTACTTATTTCCTTCTGGGGGTATGCGCTGGAGACAGCCATATACCTATTGAATAGAGTTCCAACTAAATCTGTGCCTACCACTCCATATGAGATATGGAATGGGAAGAGACCATCTCTTAAAAGAGTTAAGATATAGGGTTGTCCGGCTTATGTTAAAAAGCAAAATCCGGACAAGCTCAAGGCACGATCAGTTCTTTGTAAGTTTGTAGGATATCCAAGCAATTCGTATGGATATCTATTCTACCACAGTGAACAACAAAAGGTGTTTGTTGCTCAACATGCCACCTTTTTAGAAAAGGAATTTCTTGCAAAAGAAATTAGTGGCAATGAGGTAGAGCTGGAAGAGGTTCCAGCAACACAAACTGCAACTGAAGATTTAGTGGAACCAGAGGATTCAGTATTACCCGACAACCCCAGCCTCTCCGCCGATCTAGTAGGGTTTCTCATCCATCTGAGAGATACTACGGTTTTCTCATTGATGGTGGAAGCGAGGATTGCATCATGGTAGATAATGACCCGACTAGTTTCGAGAAGGCCATCACGAGTGGTGACTCTATGAAATGGCTGGATGCAATGCGATCTGAGATGGAATCCATGTACACCAACAAAGTATGGACTTTGGAAAATGCTCCTGAAAGGGTAAAACCCATTGGGAGCAAGTGGATCTTTAAAAAGAAAATTGGTGTAGATGGAAAAGTTGAGACTTTCAAAACTAGACTTGTTGCAAAGGGTTTTCGTCAACGACCAGGTGTGGATTATGACGAAACCTTTTCTCCAGTGGCTATGCTTAAGTCCATCCGGATCTTACTTGCCATTGCTGCATACCATGACTACGAAATCTGGCAAATGGATGTTAAGACCGCCTTTCTAAACGGTGATTTAGAAGAGTGCGTGTACATGACTCAGCTAGAGGGCTTCGTAGATAGTGGGAGCAGCGGAAAGGTGTGCAAGCTGCTTAAATCCATTTATGGGTTAAAGCAAGTATCGCGGAGTTGGAACATCTGTTTTGATGTTGTAGTCAAAGAGTTTGACTTCATCAAAAATATAGATGAACCTTGTATCTATAAGAAAGTTGCAGAGAGTAAGGTTGTATTTCTCGTATTGTACGTGGATGACATTCTCTTGATAGGAAATGATGTTCCTATGCTGCAGTCAGTCAAGCTCTTCTTATCACAAAGATTCTCAATGAAAGATCTAGGTGATGCCTCCTGCATATTGGGAATCATGATCTATAGAGATTGATCTAAACGGATACTGGGATTGTCCAAATCCAGGTACATTGACACCATACTAAAGAGGTTTAGTATGGAAGAATCCAAGCGTGGGAACCAACCCACGATCTCTAGACTCACTCTCTCCAAAGTGATGTCTCCCAAGACTGATTTGGAGAGAGCTCGCATGCAAGGGATACCCTATGCTTCGGCAGTAGGCTCTATCATGTATGCGATACTATGTACCAGACCCGATGTAGCATACTCACTAAGTGTAGTGAGTCGGTATCAAGCAGATCCTGGAGAGAGTCACTGGACAGCTGTGAAGAACATTCTCCAGTACTTACGAAGGACTAAGGAGGTGTTCTTGGTGTATGGTAATGGAGAACTCCAGGTGGAGTCCTTTACCGATTCCAGCTTCCAAAGTGATAAGGACGACTCTAAGTTGCACTCGGGATTTGTCTTTACCCTCAATGGAGGGGCGGTGTGTTGGAAGAGTTCCAAACTGGATACCGTTGCAGACTCGATGATGGAGGCTGAATATATCGCTGCCAACGATGCTGCTAAAGAGGCTGTCTGGATAAAGAAGTTCATTAATGAACTTGGTATGGTTCCATCCATTGAGCATCCAATACCTTTGTATTGTGATAACAATGGAGCTGCGGCTTTGGCCAAGGAACCCAGGTCCCATCAGAAGTCCAGACATATTCTGAGACGGTATCACATGATCAGGGAGATAGTTGATCGCCGGGAGGTCGAGGTCAGGAGAGTAGATACGAAGGACAACACTGCGGATCCACTCACGAAGGCCATTCCCCGGATACAGTTTGAGAGATTATTCGGGATGCTAGGTATGAGATACTACAGCAGCTGGTCTTAGTGCAAGTGGGAGATTGTTAGTTATGTATATGCCCTAGAGGCCATTGTTGTACATATGATGTATATTATAATGGATGCTTGGATATATATAGAGAGGACTTTCTTGCTCGTCATGATAGTATGCTATTTGGTTTCACTTTATCTTAACATGTTGACTTGTATTGGTTTACTGTCTTACTCTCACATGTTGATAAAGCCCTTAGGATCTGTACTCGACTACTGGGACTATGATAAGATCATACTAGTGGGGCCACGGTAGTCGATGAGTACATCCTATAACTGTTCCTAGTCGAGGGTATATCGAGACAGGGCATCGATACAGCAGAGTAGACTAGCGTATACGCATCTTGACCCATATGATGGGCGATGGATGATCCCGTATCCATCGGTGTTTTGACATCAAGGATGGTGTATGGGTGTTCAGTGGAGACTGGGTACACTGGACGGACTCACCGAGAACTCCCAGATGGTGATATACCACACGTCAGATGGCAGTTCTCCGGTGACACTGGTACAGGGTAGTCTGTAGACCCGAGATCGTCATAGAGACTTGTGTGATTCCCACTGTGCTTTGATTTCCACCTTACCACGTCCAAGAGGGCGTGCAAAACGGTGGCTTTTGGGTGCAGTCCCGAATCACATGGAGGCAATGAGCGATAGGAGGGGATTGGTCTCTCCCGGTATAGGGAGCTGATGTTGTGCTGCGTTCGATTGGCTATAACTGGAAGTCCCTGACCAGGGCTGATATAGAGATTTACTGGTAAGTGTTACCAGTAGTTTATCGACCCGTTATGAGCCTCACATTGACATGACTTATCGGTTACTGGGGTCTGACGTATACCACCCCTAGACTAGATATGCAACATATCAGACGAAGAGACCGGACTGTACGGGAGTGTTACTGATTGGATTCATAGGAGAATGTACAGGCTAGCTTATTGATCTTCTGATCGCTCAATACCTGGGTGGCTGTTACACTTAGCCGACCGCTTGCAGCTTGTGGGTGTTTGATATGATCATCACCTGTTACCGGCGTATTGACGATTCTTTAGAGTCCTACACAGAGGTTTCTGGAGTCAGGCAAAACGGAGTAGGGGCACATATGTGATATGTGCACGACCGAGGATAATGCGATATAAGATACTGTATTATATTCTCGTGATATTTAGATATGAGCCGGGTCATCGGATCAAGTGTTGATTCGATGAATCAGTACATGATATATTAGTCGGTTATATTCGATTTAGCCGGATTGTCGGATCAAGTGTTGATTCGATAATTTAATGTATAATAATATATATGATATATTGTATTACATTATCTAATATTGGCTCGCTTTATTGTTTCATTTTCTCACCGGGTAATACATTGATATATATGCGAATATGTTAATTGTATTATTTTCTTTTGTTACAAATATATAATATATGTGTGATATATATTATTGTAACATAATATGATTACTAATGCAACTTGTTTAGTGGAGATTAAACAAGGTTAGGGTTTGATTTGGGTTAGTTCTTTCTTGCACCTTCTAGAAGCTTTTCTTTTGTCATGAGAAAGATATTATGGTTGATATTTTCTAGTGACTCATGCTTTAACCCAACCCAAACCCTAGCTTTAGTTAATTCTCTACATGAGTTATCCTTGTCATCCTTGACCATGGTTGCATTATTATTCACATATTCATTTCATTATTCATCACAAAAGGTTTAATTGATTTATCATCTTCTTCTTCAACATTGAGCTTTGAGAAAGCTTACTAGGTTTTCATTTTGTGATGATTTCATGTGAGAATTTGATATAAAAATAAAGCATAAAAACTACTCCATCATCCTCATCTAATCTAGCCAATTAGATTAGGGTGTTCACCTCATTAGAGTGAGAGAGCTTGAGTTATAAAAACTTCGACGTAGATCATCGGAGAAAAGGAACACTACAAGCTAGCATAGATCGTTTGAGTCGTGGAGCCTCTCTTGAGTCCGGGAGATCGTGGATCGCGGCGAAGGGACTTCTACTCGGAGCTTATGAAGCGAAGGAGCGGACTACAAAGGTTGTAATCCCTCACTTTTAGTTATAAAGATGTTTACTTGCATTTAAACCCTAATAATCTAGCAAAGATCCCGGTTTTGGGTTGTTCGGCACGTCTAAATTTTTATTCGGGCATGGTTGATGCCTTATAGACCTTCATAAGAGTGCCTAGGAACCCTACACTACCCTCCTTATAAAAATTTCGTCCTCGAAATTTGTAAAAGGAAAGTGTAACAGATTTAGGGAAAGTTGGTGACTGAAGTACTGATAGTGTATGAAAAATAAAAAAGTAATACAAGGGTTTTAAAATGTGAAAGAGATTTATTAGTGTTACCTTGATCAATTGTCTCGGCTTCTATGGCTGCTAAGGTCTAAGCCTGTCGTCGTGGCATGTTTCTCCTAGCTGGAGGCACATTCTTCTGTCCTCGAGGCATGTTCCTCAGTGTCTCTTGGAATTGACGAGCAGGCTGTGCAGGTGGTGGAGCAGGGAGTGCTAGATGAGGTACAGGAGCCTAGATAGCTGGTCGCTGCGGATAGTTGGTGGGTGTGTGAGCTGGGTTGATATTATAAGGACAATTTCTAATTCCGTGTTTGGATGCGCCACAAATTAGACACAAGCCTTTTGCGCGCCTGCAGTCCTTCCATAAGTGTCCCTTTCTATGGCAGTAGTAGCAAAAGTCTGGACTTGGTTGGTTACTAATTTCTTCCGGTCTTCGGGGTTCAACCGTTGGCCTTGCAAAGGCTCCTCCTGCCATCTGATTGGCAGGGCGTTTCACTCCGGCAGATTGAGGTCTGCCCTTCTTCTTCACCACTGCCTCGTATCTTCGGACAGCTTTCAAAGCCAAATCATGGGTTGGGAAATCCCCTGTAGCTAAAGCAGCTTGGATTTCCGGGTCCAACCCTTGCTGAAATCTTCTTGCTCTGATCTCAGCAGCCGGTATGAGATAGGCAGCAAACCTGTTACGGTCTTGTGTTAGCTGTGTAGTATGTGATATTTTGAAAATAGAATTTATTAAGACATATCTTACCGACTGAGCATGATGAATTCAGTATCATACTCATCTACTGACTTAGTTCACATTGAACCTTGTTGCAGTTGTATGAACTGCTGTTCCATGTCGAACCTGGCAGTCTCATAGAAGTACTTAGCGTCAAACATGTCGCAGAAAGTCTTCCATTCGATGGGTTGTTCAAGACGGCTTTCTTCCGCCTTCCACCAGTTTCGTGCATTGTCCGTGAGCTGTAATTTTGCAACAGGAACCCAAGCTATTTCTGGCACTTGTGCTGCTGCCAGATCATCTTCTATACTCTGAGCTCATTCCTCAGCTTCCAGTGGGCTCTCCTTTCTTGAGAACTGTTTGGGATGCAAAGCTCTGAATTGCTTCACCTCAGGTGTTTCTGCTTCTGGACGGTTCATTAAAAGTGCAGTCTGCTGCTGCTGTCCTTCTAGGAGGCTGCGGATCGCCTCCAGCAGAACCGTCTGCTCGTTGATCGGAGCAGAGACAGCAGGTGTGATTGGCAGGGGAGGTGGAGTGTTGTTGAATTTGGTGCTGGTGTTGTTTGGGGAATCCATAATCTTGAAAGAAAATTTTAGGTCAGGACAGATTCAAAGTATATGATTCAAAGAATATGAAATGATAAGATTCAAGGAGTATGGATTGTAAAGAATGTTTCAGTTGCTGGTTCTTATGTTATATTGCTTATGTTGTTCACGCAGAACAGAACTGCATGGTAGGGATTCATACAGCTCGGACCTGTATGGGCCACCAACAAAACCTGTCACGCCTCACTTCCCGGTGTACGGCGAAGGGGACGGGACGAGGCCGCTACGTATTTACTCTGAAGTAAATACGCTAAGCGTATCTAAGCAATATAAAAGAAATGTACACAAGAGACAAATGTAGTGAAACAACAACTTTATTATTCACATTCTTTTTGTACAATGCATGGAAAAGTAAATACATCTAAAAAAAAGTAATGCCTAAACAGTGGTATAACAGAAAAGGAAAGTACTGAAATAAAAGTGTACAATGTAGCTAGAGCTCTGGTTCATATGCAAGCTGGTCCAAGTCCTCGCTAGTAGGCTCGATCTCCTGAGTGTCCGGATCACCTGACAACATTCCAAAGAAGAAAGAAAAGGAATGTTGTCAGCGAACAATCGCTCGGTAGGTCCCAAAAATAAGGGAGAAATAGAATAGACACAGAGTGAGTGTAGCTTTTAAAGTTGTATTATATTGTTAACGCTGTTGTTTGTAGCTTGGTACAGAAGAATGCCAGTGTATACGAGAGGAGTCCCTATATGCTAGAGACTAAGGCAAACGGAAAGTACAAGGCTCCGTTATATAACCCGGAACAACGGCAATTGGATTCAGATTAGGTGTCTTAATCTTGTAGTCTCGTGCCACTTTTAATACTTTCCGTACCAATCTACCCCTTAAACCCCGCGATAGCTTGATTGTATTGTTTATATT
Source organism: Agapanthus africanus (assembly GCA_030015575.1). NCBI lineage: Eukaryota > Viridiplantae > Streptophyta > Magnoliopsida > Asparagales > Amaryllidaceae > Agapanthus > Agapanthus africanus. The sequence goes on from CM057343.1 coordinate 520,579,424, forward strand.
GTATTTCAACTTGTAATTGAATTATAATATAGATTGTATATTTGGATGACTTACCGAAACCATGATATCAGTAAAATGGATGTACTTGAGAATCATGAATGTAACTGGAGAATCATGTAAATGGAAGTATATCCATGGTTCGGTTCGGTCAATATAGATTGATAGATTGAATATGTGTATTCATGGATTCATGTTGAATTGTAGTTTGTAGATTGTACTTGAATCATATTCAAGTTAGATTATTTAAGGAGACTCGGTCAGAGTCAGAACAATTAGAAATGAAATTGAAGTCCTGAATTAGGTTTTGATGTTATCGGTAACCGCTACACATGAGCGGCAGGATTTGTGTCTTTTTCAAAGACGATTACCGTGTTGATAACACCGTTGTTAAATTGTCTAACTTAAATAGGCAAGCACCCACTTCTCCGGCTCCCTGAGGCTCAAGAGATTGGTTCCGCTTAAACCTATATTTACTCGGGTCCTTAGGATAATTTATAGAACTTAAGGGGGTTTTATGTAAAAATATTTTGTATAGTTTTCAAAATACACTCCAAGTATTTAATTATCGTCTTTAGAGTTATCATAGATGTAAATTTTATATTTGTGATATTTCTAGTGAAAATAACCTATTTTTCATAATACATGGTATTTAATTGTAACATTGAACTTGTATGGAATTCATGGTATTTTAATATAAAGCGATTCTTGTGTTTTTAGGAAAAAGTTGGAATATTCATATTATCACAAAATAGATATTTTAATGATACATATATACATATTTATATAAAAATAATTTTAATATATATTATATTTCTAGAAATCTCATTTTCTTATGATATTTGTATTTTAAATCTTACAGGACCGAATGCTCCTTGCGGAGGTCTGCATCTCGTACTACTAAGCCCAGGGATATGCGATAATCCGCAGCATCCCAGTCGGGTTCCCCAAAATAGGTTGTAGCGGCGCTTTGCAAAGATTGTAAAAATACGTAATCTTGTAGAAAACAGTTTTAATAGTAAATGGTATTTATATGAAAGGTTTCGTTTTCACGTATTCTATGTTCCCGAGGGTATTGTGCTATGTTGTATATGAGTGTGTGAGGAGGCAAGTCATTACCTCGTGATTTACTTAAAGGTATAGCAAGATTGTGATATTTTAATGTCGAAATGAAACTACATGGTATTATACTGAAAAAAAGTGATAAAAATTGAAATAAAAATCATTTTGATATGGAACTTGTAAGTCTACAGTAGCGCCCCGGCCGTCAATCCGAGGCCAAACGTGGAACAAAAACTTTTATAACTGGCGCTAGCGTAGACTTTAACCCGGATCGTGCCATTAAAACCAAATTAGCAAACTACAAAATGATAGAATGGCTATACCGATCGATCCGTGTCCTTCGGTCTTTAGCCATCATCCCATGCTCCTCGCGGCATCTCCGATCTCGCTCGATCTCCGGTCTCCTCGTTGAGATGGCACCACGTCAACGAATCTTTATACGGGCTCCTGCCTCTAAACCGAGGCAACTCGGACATGAAGTTTGCTAGCCGACATATCCAAGATTGAAGTAGAGAGAGTATAGAATACTTTGTCTCATGACATCCAATGAATTGGGTGAAGGTAAATTGAAGTTGCCTTTTTGGAGTGATGAAATGAGCTTCGAAAAAATGCAAATGAATCAATTTCTCCTCATCAAGAGGCTCGGCCAGATTGGAGGGTGCACACATAGTGCTCGGCCAATGATGGGGGGGGGTGAGCACAAGAAAATGAAATGAGGTGACCATGAGAAATATCTCCACAAAATATCACAACTTAATATCCTAAGCATTCCAAAACATTAATGAAAAAGGATGAGTCACAAAATGAAGCCATGCTTCATCTAGAAGCAACCATGACTCATCAACATGACAAATGAATCCCCCCCCACTTGATGAATTCGGCCAAGTCAAGAGGAAGGAAAATGTGGCCAAAAATGATACACTCACATGAAGCAATAATTAAACATTAAAACTAATATTTAATCGGGAAGAGAAAAACTGCCAACTTCAAAAATCAATCTCGTAACAAATTACAGGATTACCCCACAACGGTATATACATACCCACATTTGTATTCCGACCGAATACGAATGCAATGAGACGAAAAGTATTCCTACATAATATAATACTAGGATCCGACTTAAACCAAAACCCACCAGTATTATCTGTCCAAACCATGACACGTGCACAAGTGCACGTGCATGTTCGAACCATGCCATAAAACTATACGTCCTCTACAACGTTTCGCCCGAACTTGGAAAACTATCTGTGGGGGACTCTAAAGACTCGTCAATACTCTGGCAGTGGGTTTAACCACAAGCACGTCAGCGGCACTAGCTGTGCGTAACGGCTGCCCATGTATTGACCGAAAGGGAAGCCGATGAGCGAACTCATCCTGGAACCCTATTGAGCCTATCAGTGACAATATCCGTACAGTCCGGTCCGTTCATCTATGAGCATCGCATATCAGGCCTAGGGGGCTGGTAATATCAAATCCCCAATAGCGGTATAAGTCGTGTCGGAGGATAGCCCTAAACACCCTGAGAAACTACTGGAATACCTACCAGTAATTCTCACCTGTCTTGGCCAAGGACTTGGTGTAATGGCTCTCCTAGACACAGCGCGATCTCACCCCTAATACCGGTAGAGACGAATCCCCTGCCGATCCGCTCACTGCCTCTATGTGGCTCGGGACTGTACCCAACTAAAACCTGTTTGCATGACTCCTTTGAGCCGTGATAGGGTAGTAATCTAAGCACAGTAGGAACTCGCACGAGAAAAATGACGACCTCAGGTCGATGAACTAACCTGTACACATGTCACCAGGGAACTGCTATCTGACGCTAGGTATAATACCAACTAGCAGGTTCCCGGCGAGTCCTGTCCGGTGCACTCATAACCCAATGAGCACCTGTATACATCTTAGGTGAACCAACTGACACCAATGGCTTGTGAGACTGGCCACCGCCCCTCGTCGGGGTCTCGACTGTATCACTAGTCTACTCCGGAGTATCGATGCCCTGTCTCGAAACTCCCACGACTAGGGACCACTTTTCAGGATGTGCTTATGGACTACCCAGCTCTCACGTATATGATCGCCATCATACTGCTAGTAGTCAAGAAAGAATCCTAAGGGCTCTATCAACGTGTAATAGTGATCATGTCACCTAAAGCTGTACACGATGATAAAGGCAAACCAGATAGCATACTATCATCTCGAGTAAGACTGTCTTACCGGTATATGTCCTCCTCAATCATTGCAATCACGTGCATGCGATCCAATAATTGACTTTGAGGGCATTACATCCAACAATCTCCCACTTGCACTTTAGGCTAATTATTGCGATGTCGCATACTCACAGCCCGTGTGATACCGAACACTCAACTCCTCTACTAATCCGTTTCATAAAGCTCATTTGTAAAACTCTTGTGTTCGGGAAATAGCCTCAGTGAGTGGATCCGCCCTGATATTTCTTTCTATGTCTCTCTTAATCTCAAGTTCGCGGAGAAAGCCATCTCCCGAATTGAGTAATACCTGTCTTAGAATATGTCTGGATATCTGATGGGACCTAGTTCATAAATGAACTCCAAAGCCAAACTTCTTAGGCTGTATCGTCAACTGAACCTAATTAGTATCTTGCACCATGCCTCCCTCAGTATCCTCTTGGACCACCTGTCCAAACTACTGCCCCCTTCGTCAGAGGGAAAACTATAACTCTGACAGTCACGCTGTCATCCATGTCACCTTGGAAGCCTGGAATGATAACCGTCTCCAGAAGGAGGCTGCCGTTATCAAATTCCTAGAACATCCACTTATGTTCTAAAACTGCTTCCTAACGCTTCTTCAGGATTGGATTAATATCCCAACTTATTGTATCTAGTGCAAAAACAATATCTGGTGTGGTACTTGACATCTCACGATTGACTCAATTGCCTAAGCAAGTGATATGCCAATCATGCACATCCCTCTCCTCTTTAGTCTGTAAGACACCTTTAGAGAGGGAGACTCCATCACCTGCAGGTACACCACCATGCCAGGAGTCGTCCATTCTAAAATACCTTTTAGAATACTGTCTAAGTACCCAAATTGGGAAACTACCCAGATCTAGATCTAAAACCATAGATCTAGTAACCAGAATGTCAGATATTATATCCATATCCTTTGTGGAGAAACAACTGTGTAACAACCACAGTATAACCGATCGTAGTGTAGGAATTTCACTTCCTACTATGTGTATGTCATCCAAATACCAGGACATCACACCCTACCACCATTCTTAATAGATCCATCCCCTATTCTGATGAAGTCAAACCCATGACTGTCACATCAAAAATAGATGATCTATCTCTGCTATATCTGCTCTAGTCTATAAATAGACATAAGCTACTTGTCCACTATGCTTCCGCTACTCCCACTTATCACAACAACCCTCTGGCAGAATCATATACACGTGCACTTCTAAAGCTAGTTTAGAACGACGCAATACATATCCTCCTACCGGGTCTCATAGTCTGGAACAGCAGTAATGGCAAGTCTGGGTAAACAAAAACCTCCCTGTCACCGTCCTTGAGGCTACCGGAGTACCTCTCGGGTGCCTGAGGTTACCTACCATATCTACAGAGTGGCTAATGGAATGTCAAATCTGATTGAATCTTTAGGTCCTATTAAATTTTCAGTAATCGTTTGCGGTTCTGGAATCACTTCCAGTTCTACCATACCCCCACCACTGTTTTCTGAAAAAATCCATTTTACTAAAACTGTGGTGAGTCAGGAATAATATCACTATTGGTCTTCCAGACGGTAGAAAATCAACCTTCGTCATAGCCCGGGTCAACCCACAAACTGCCATTACAGAAATGTGCCTTGAGTTATCCAGAGTCTGATTTTAAGCATAAGCCGGACAACTCCCCGTACCTTAACATCATTAAGATATGAACCATTCTATATCCAATATAGAATCCGAGGCACAGATTTAATTGGAACCAGATTCAAATCATGCAGCTGTCTCCAGTGCATGTCAACTAAATGGAGAGAGGCCGATCAGCATTACTAAACTTAGGAGTGCATCCAATTATGAGTAACCCGAAAGAGAAACAAGTTTCTCAAAACCATTACCATCAACTGAATACCGTACACAAGTATCTACATCTTCGATCACCTTAAAGAATATCGATACTTGCAACACATGGTTCTCTACTTTATTCTTGTACCTATAACTTCTCAAAACCTATACCTTGTATTTCTACGAAACACTTGTCTAAAAACTAGAGAAGTCACAAGTAAACAGAATATAGTACGAGGACAAACCCCTTTTTCCTAATGGACACTGGACAACATACAATACTTTGTATAAGTCCGCTGAGTTGAATAACTCAAACCCTGTGCGTCGTAGGTTGAAAACTGTACCCAGTCGATTTCCTCAAATATCACCAATTACAACGAATTCCGATATAATGAGGATAATCACCTAATTCCCAATAACTTACTCCCACTCATCATCTGTAAAACCATACAGATGTGAGAATCATACCTGGTAAATACACACCCTGGAGTAAGGGTCTAATTGGGAAATCAGTTTACAATTAACAATGCACAGTTAAACTAAAACATGAAAATGTTTCGAAGGGGTATCCGGGTATTCCTAGTAATGTCTCTTCCATTATCCAGATTCATGACTGTAACCGTATATTTCGTTGCCATCTCTCCAAATCCCTTTATATGTCTTTACTCATTACCTTCTGTACACCATCATTAGGCTAAATGGTTTTCTTCCTTCCCTACAGTTCGACACCAGTCTATGGTTTGGAAGAAGACTATCCAATATGTGTAATAGGTGTATACTCCTAATCCTAGGAGTACTCGCAACCTGAGAGAAGGTGATGATAAAAGACAACTGAATAAAACCTTATTCTATTTCTCCTGAACTGGAGAAAAAGCAAAGGTGAAGTAGGAGTGGCGATGAACTACGCGGTTTGGTCGTGAATGATAGAAGTCGCAACTTACTTTGCCTTCTTTCTAATCCCTTTATTTTGTCTTTACTTATTACCTTCTGTACACCCTACTTAGGCTAATTGGTTTTCTTCATTCCATACCTTTCGGCACCTGCCTATGGTTTGGAAGAAGACTATCCAATAAGTGTAATAGGTGTACCGTCTCCTAAACCAAGGAGTACTCTCAACCTGAGAGAAGGTGATAATAAAAGACAACTGAATAAACCAATTCAATTTCTTCTGAACCTGGATCCATCCTCGAAGAAGTCCCTTCGAGTTCATATATAACCATACGATGGATTTATCCAATGAAAGTGGATGTTCATAGTAATACAAGGTGTTCTGAAGAAATGCAAAGGGTAAAAGAAAGAGTGGCAATGATGTATGCAAGTCAGACAATCCAAAAGTCAGTAGTTTAAGAAGGTTCAGTCAACTTGGTCACTGAGTCATGCTCTAGGGTCGAGTCATGGTCGCTGCCAAAGAGAGAGAGAGAAAACACTCTACGTGCACTCGAACGTAGATCAGAATGGTTATCACTTTATCTAATCAGGAAACCTCCCACTGTACCGTCAAATTCTCCTCCAAACCTGAAAGAAGAATTAGTCGGGATCACCCGAAAAGTAAACCAACTCATCAGTAGGAATCGGGATCCAACTATCATCGCATGATAACATGAAGGAATCCACTCACGTTATCACACTCCAGAAGGTATGCGCATGCCTGGCAAGTTTCCTGTATGTTTGAAACTCCCGATATGGATTTTTGCCCCATGCTCTTATGACCTTGACAAAGGCCAACAAATCATAAGTCACATGTCAAGTTCTACCCGTCATTATCCAGGTTAATTTGAACCCACCCGTATATACCCTTGACGAAGGATAACAAGGTAATATGGCTGTCCCAAACCAACGCATCTATCTATACAACAGAAAGGTAACAAGCAGCTACCATACACTATACCTTGACGAAGGCCAACAAATATAGCATGAATACTAAGTGCTACCCGTCTGAAACGACGGAGGGCTACGACTAGTTTTTTGGCGAAAAACCTTTAACGTAATGAACTTGATCTCGTTGAAGGAACCTGATAGCTTTTTACAAAAATATAGTGGCGAAAACCTTTGCTAAAGAGGTCACTCCCAGTGAAGAGATCTCGGCTCTTTCCTCGTGGAATGAGGTGCAGGATATTCCAACTGAATACCGCGATGCAAAGCAAAAAGTAATCGACTATAGTGAAGTTATTACCCTGACGCAAACCTCTGCCCAAGGGGTCACTCCCGATGAAGGGATCTCGGCCCTTGCCTCGTTGAATGAGGTGCTGGATATTCATAACCGAATACCACTGTGCAAAAAAAAAAAGAAAACGTCCTTGCAATAACAGCTTTTTGAAAATTGTTCCAACAACATCAAAACGGGTTTGTTTTCCTTTACATTGATCAGAATCAACGCAGTCCCATCAATTAATCACACCAGAAAAGAACGAAAATAAAATGCACGTATATGTCATCCGCATTCGCCACTGGGTCCCGTCTTCACCCGTTAGGTTACTTAACTAACGACAAAGCAGGGACTGGACTAGCGCGGGTGTAAAACATATACAATATCTACTAATATATATACCAATATACAATAATCGCTCCAGGCGTGATAAATGCAACATTACAGAAAGGTAATAAGCATCACAGAACAATACAGATAATCTGGGATCCCGGGTTTCACAGAGCCGCTACTGAAACCCGACGTTCCTCTAGTCGTGTGGATAGCCTGTGCAATGAAACCTAGACCCCTACGAGTGCGGCAAGTTATCCGCCAAAACCTGAAGCGAGGCAACCCCCTTCAGCAAATTGAATGAACCACCCGGCACTTCACGGAATCCGGTAATTTGAGCACCCCACCTTGGGTCAACCTGTACCGCCTACGAGTGTGGCGAATAGCCTACCAATTCTAGAGTGAGGCCCCCTCCGTCTCAGAGCCATGAGATGTGGACCCGTTGCCCTCCAGAACCCGGCTATCCGTGCACTCCGTCGCGGGGTAATCCTAGTACAGAAAAGAAAATATGTACAACGGGTACATCGACCTCAACCCGGTCGTGCCCCAAAAGAATAATATACAAACAGGCAGTGACGGCAGTCCACATGTCGGACGCTCGCCCCGTGATATCAAAAGTACAAATAAATCCAAACTGCACTAATATTGCACGCAAGCTATCCACCACGACAAATCCGCAACATTATAGCACAACACAGAACATCAACGTGAATGTCACGTTCGCAAACCCGTTTAAAAGTACTATAGCAATTAGACGAATTATACCGCTCAAATGACATTCACGGTCGCAGATATAATGTAAGTACTGTAAACTAACACATTTAAAATTCCGATCGACAAAACTTCCCGAAGTGGGCCCCAAGTACAAATCCAGTACTCAAACAAATCTGGGCCCAAACAAATATTTCAGAAACCACAATTCCACATGAAACACACCTAGAAGAAAAATGGTGCACTGAAGCTCCAAAACGGCAGCAAAACGACGGCAAACCCATGGGTTCTGCGGTGGTTTTATGGGATCAGTCTACCAAATTTCTTCTGCAGTCTTAGAAAAGCCTGCTCGATTTTCTGACATACTCAAAATAATTTTTAGATGACAAAAAAAATTCGACACAAACTTTAACTTTGGAATCGCTGTTTTGGAAATTTCGTTCGATCGATATTTTAAACATATTAGAACAAGCCAGTATGTGTTAATGACGTGGCTCTGATACCATGTAAGTCTACGGTAGCGCCCCGGCCGTCAATCCGAGGCCAAACGCAGAACAAAAACTTTTATAATTGGCGCTAGCATAAACTTTAACCCGGATCGTGCCATTAACACTAAACTAGCAAACTACAAAATGATAGAATGGTTATACCGATCGATCCGTATCCTTCGGTCTTTAGCCATCATCCCATGCTCCTTGCGGCATCTCCGATCTCGCTTGATCTCCGGTCTCCTCGTCGAGGTGGCACCACGTCAACGAATCTTTATACGGGCTCCCGCCTCTAAACTGAGGCAACCCGGACATAAAGTTTGCTAGCCGACATGTCCAAGATTGAAGTAGAGAGAGTGTAGAATACTTTACCTCAAGACATCCAATTAATTGGGTGAAGGTAAATTGAGTTGCCTCTTTGGAGTGATGAAATGAGCTTGGAAAAAATGCAAATTAATCAATTTCTCCTCATTGATTAATGTAGGTTTAACGATCACCCAAAAATATTTTACCGTAATCAGAAACGGCGTCGCATGAAGCTAGCCGGTGAATACGGGTCGATCCATAGGGATGTGTAATTTTCCTAAGTGTTCTTACGAGTTGATTCCAATGGTTGTTTGGTTTTGTTAATTGATTCTAAAAACTAATTTGTACGATGGTTAAAGAACTTGCTAGGGTTAGGTTTAAAGTAGGGTTTGATAAGATTAATATTAACACCTCTTTCAATGCCCTCGATTAAATCTTTTTAGAAGTTATAACAATTATTAGTAAAGGGGAGTAGGATGATTGGGAAGAAACGAAGTTTCTTCCTCTAGATCCTTGTCCGTCCTTTCCTACTAATTGCTATAACCTTCATGGAAGTCATGCATGTCCGGTCTTTTATACTACGGTTTCACCGTTACCTCGTGGGTAGGGTGCCGTAGGGAGCGGATCATGCATGCGTGCATGAAGTTCTAGTTGTTACAAGTTATAGGGATTGAAAGAGATGAGAGATATTCATATCTCAATCCCTCCCTTATTCCTAACCCTAACAAGCGAGGAAATTACTCGCTCATTAAGGGATCTTCTAAAAATAACATTTTAAAATAACTTACCTACAGCAGTTTAAGAAAGATTACACTAGATTAACTAGGGCAAAAGATTAATTAGATCTAGGGCAATAATTAAATTATCACTAAGGCAGAAATTAAAATAAGAACTTACAAGAAAATTGATGCTCTTCCCACTGAATTAAATCTGAATTTTATTTCATTGAAAGGAGGCATAAGATTACAATATTGTGATTACAATTTATAAGTAAACAGGAAAACTAGGGTTACAAATTCTCGCGCATGTGCTATTACAGATATGCCCACGTAAAATCCAAACCCACGCACCGACGCACCGACACCAATTTTCTGCACCGACGTGCGCACTAGACGGCCGCGGAACCGCGACATATGTGGGGTTAGGGCCGCGGTTCCGCGGCCCTTTGGTCGGATCGTGTGCTCAATTTTTGTGGGCTTCTTCTCTGTTGTTTGGGCTTTTTACTTCTATAGTTCTTTTCTTCTTTTGGCTTCTGTGTTTTCTCGAGATCTTTCAGTGAAACTTGTAAAGACCTTTTAACCGTTCACTTTGACATTTTGGACCTTGCATTGCCTTGTAAAATTGTGAATTGTTCTTCGTCTAGGCTTGACTAGAATCATTCTACTTGTGGGTCAAAAGTCTCTCTTTTGTATCATCTTTTGTCTTTTTCACTGTTTTCGCTCCAAGAACCTGTATCCTGTAATATGCAGCAGACATGCGTCAAAAGCACCTGTTTATTTATAAAACGCATAAGAATGGGAAATATAAAATACAATATTATGATATGAACAAATACCCCCAAACTTATCTTTTGCTCGTCCTCGAGCAAACGATAAAACCTAACCGCACTTTCGCAGGGAAACGCGATTGCACTGAGCACGTGCAACAAGCCGTTAAATCTCTAGGTGTCCCTAGTAGGAGGAGTGTTGTCTCCTGAGGGTTTTCAGCGGATACTACCCACAAAATCCTATCAATTTGGCTCATTGACTTTAATTCTCCAATTAGGTTTTCTAACAAGAAATTCTATTATCGTCGACTTGTAAACTATCCACCCATATTCTTCACACTTCCTCATCATTTAACTTAAGATTATATATGTTTGATAGACTCATTCAGCCGTCGGCATTTCTTAAGTTTTCCTTCTAAGGTTCCATCTCCATTTAGGAATTTTTCTATCAACTCCACTAAAGATACAAGTTCTATTCTTCATTCCTTTCTCTTATCTCAACTCTAATCATATAACCCCACGTGTGTGTATAAATCACCCCTACACTTGGAAATTCAAATCAAGCAATCATACCCTTGTCCGTTGTCCAAAGCACAAATTAACTGATGAATTCTTAATGAATTTTTGCTTACACATCCTTCATGCGACTGTTAATATTTCTTGAGGTACCAACAACCGATTACAAGATATGTTTGCACTCTAAAGCGTAATTCCTAGTCTTGCAACACCCAAGGCTTTTAGCAGTGACTCCCAAACCAGTTGGTGTAAGGCACTAGGTGATGAAGCACCCTCGCTAAATATTTTTTCTATTTTTGCAGCCTTAAGTAATCACAAAGACCAGTGTTCATTTTTTTTTCTTTATTCACACACATTTTTTTTATTTTCTTCGTACTAAGGACTTTAGACAAGAGCATTTCAAGGTCTGTTCTACTATTCCAAGTTTCAAGGTGCGTGATTGTGCAATTTGTAGGGTATACATTTTCGGATTTTAGACTTAAGCTAGGAATTATTTTTCAAATTTATACTCTAATAAGAATATCAATATTCTTCCTTTATTTCAACTTAGCCCAAAAAGTGAACTCAAAATTTGCCTATTTCTAAATAAACTACAAAGACATATACTTTCTACCGTTAATCTTTAAAGAAGGCTATTTTTAGGGTTTTAATTTACTAAGTCTAAGATCTAGTTGTTCTTAGCCAGTTAACCTATTTGTCAAACTCAAGTTAAATATGGCCAAAATTGAATACAATAATTTTTATAATTTTTAAAAAATTTCAATTTTTTTTATGGGTTTTCAAATAAATATGCCAATGCAAAAGTATGTAAAAATGAATGCGAAGGAAGAAAATGTACCGAGCATACCCCAAACTTAAACTTGACAGTGTCCTCACTGTCATGCTGCACCAAGAGGGTCAAAATGTCGGCACTCCCCTGTTTATTTATTTTTTAATTTTTTTATTGTTAAAAGAAAAACAAAAATATATACAGAAAGGCCCTCCAAACTTCAGTGAAACAATGTTAGACATTACTGCCAGACTTTGCACAGACCAAATATCAATACCAACCAGTCGAAAAATTTATCTGTAAAGAGTGTCGGTTGGTGGAAGAACATGTTGTTCCGATCCAAAAAGAATTGGGGAAGATAGGAGTGATGGCCGTGAAAGTATGGAAGTGAATAGATATGATGTGGTGATGAATCAAAACGAGAATGGGAATGATCAGCAATCAGTGGAATATTGGCATTCTCGTAGCTTATTAAAAGAAATGGGGGTGGTTCAATTTCTAAAGGAGGAGGTTGACTGACCACACTATCCCTAAGATATATCTGTGGATCCTTATTGACTTGGCATCATCCATCATATGCATATGATATTCAATTATGAGGGAACTAATCTCCTCGATGTCCGCCATAGTCCAACCGAAAACTTGCCGCCTATCTTGTAAGACCTTTAAAATAGCGTTCTCTTGCTCGAAGGCTAGAGAGGCTGATATTATAATGGGAAAGGTCTCATTCTCACCTATGTAAGCATATTTAAGGTGAGGCGGCAAGGACATGAGTTCGAGTTTCGGAGGCGAAAGAATCATTGCGGAATCTACCTCGAACTCAAAAGACTCCAACACAGGTTCGAAATCACTGCAAACAACCGATTCGGATGATTCAACTAACTCATCCAAAAATTCAAAAGACTCATATTCGAGCTGTGAGTCGTCATCATCCGAAAAAGTGAAACTTTCATAATCAATATCGGTTGTGTCAACTGTGGTAGGCTTAAGGAGGGACGCACTAGTGGCGTCAAAACTGTTCTCATCAAACAAGAATCTTTCAAACTCGCAGTCCTCCTGCGTGATTTCGTGAATAGCGCAAACTTCTCGTGTACTAGTATTAGGCACGGGGGGCAGACTTCCTAACTTGTAAATATTGAACTCACTAGACGTCTTCCCGAAGGATAGAGTCATGGAGCCATTGCGACAGTTTATTACAGCATTGGAAGTGGCCAAAAATGGTCGACCGAGGATCACCGGAATTTGGTTCCGTGAGTTGGCAACAGGTTGTGTGTCCATAACAATAAAATCAACGGGGAATATGAACTCCCTAACTTTGATCAACACATCCTCTAGTTCACCCCTTGGATGGGCGATTGATCGATCAGCCATTTGGAGAGTACAGTGAGTGGGTTTAAGCTCTCCAATGCCTAATTGCTCGTACACAGAATAAGGTAACAAATTGACACTAGCACCAAGATCAAGTAGTGCTCTATTGATGTTCTTGTCCCCAATTGTTATCGAAATGGTAGGACAACCGGGGTCCTTTTGCTTTTGGGGTAAGGAATTGACAAGAGCATCGCTAATAGCACTAGCCACAAAAACTTTCTTTGGTACTTGTGACTTCCTCTTTTTGGTGCATAAGTCCTTTAAGATTTTTGCATATGAAGGAACTTGTTGGAATGCATCCAAAAGAGGGATATTTATGCTAACCTGCTTGAACAGCTCAACAATCTTCTCCATTTGTGGAGTTGGTTTATTTGATCTCAACCAATTTGGAAAAGGAACATTTTGAAAGGTTGTTGAGTCCAATTTTTGTGGATCGGATTGTTGAGCTGGAACGGAACCCCGTGTAGATGTGTTCGTGTTGTGAGAAGTGGGTCCGTTCGAGCTAGAAGTAGTAGAGCCGTGTGAAGGATGAAGAATAGGCTCTAACGAAGAAGAAGAAGGTGAAGAAGAACCACCGGCAGGGGTGTCATCGTGAATACCCACATTGTTTTGCAACATTTTTCCCGATCTCAACATGGTCACAGCGTTTACGTTATGAGTTTGCTATTGATTTGTAGCATGTGCGTGACCGGGATTGGGCAGTGGTTGAGATGGGAGCTTTCCTTTTTCTCGCTCGCTCAATGCTGCATTGAGTTGTGCAATTTGTGCCTCAATAGATTTGATGCTTTGATCGTGTGAGGCACTGTTTTGCACCAAAGATTGAATAGAAGTCTCTAGTCTTGCTGTAGACTGTGTAGATTGCTTTAGGAACGCATCTAGACTTCTTTCGAGCGAGCTAACCTTGTCATTATTAGGTTGAACAAAATTGTTTGGCGGGTAAGAAGTGTTAGGCACAAAGTTGTTCATCTAATTAGGTAAGGTTGCTGTTGAAATTGAGTTTGTGGAGGTGCTTGTTGTTGTGGGGGAGGAGGCCTTTGAAAATTGTTATTTCCTTGGAATTGTTGATTTTGGTTCCAAGCGAAATTTGGGTGACTCCTCCACCCCGGATTATATGTAGAAGAGTATGGATCGTTTCTTTGTCGTTGCTGAAAGGCAGCATTGACTTGATCATGTCCTTGAGTAGATGCATTGTAATGGAGCCAAACAACAAGCACACACAGTTCGTGGAGGCATAACAGGGGAAGGAGAAGACGATAAGATTTTAGTCTCAATCGCTTCTAGCTTTTTCGTAAGAGCGGCCATCTCGGCCTTCATAGCAATCGACATCTCTACTTGATGTATGCCTGCCCTAGATTGACCACTAGAAGAAGATGATGTGGTCTTGGTGCTCTCCCACTGAATTGTTTGTTCACTAAGGTCCTCAAGAAACTGCCACGCTTCCTCACTAGATTCGGAGAGAAAGTGACCTTGACAGATGGTTTCTAGCAACTGCTTCGTTGACGAGTTCAATCCCTCGTATAATGTTTGGCAAAGTTGCCAACTTTCGATCCCATGATGAGGGCATTGAACGAGTAGGTCTTTAAATCTCTCGAAACATTTCCAAAATGGTTCGGAAGGAAGCTGTGAAAATTGTATAATCTCATTATGGATTCTAACAGTTTTGTGATGAGGATAGAACTTTTTAAGAAAAGCTTTCACAAACTCGTCCCAATTTCTAATGGAATGTGATGCTGTGCTGTATAGCCACTTCTCGGCTAAGTCACATATGGTGAAAGGAATGACCCTTAGCCTTATAGCGTCATCACTTAATTGGGTCGTTTTCATCATAGCGCAAACATTTTGGAATTTGTTGATAAAGATATATGCATCTTCAGATTCCAAACCATGAAATTTTGGCAGCATATTGATGATATGTGGTTTTATTTCAAAATTGTCCCCATTTGCCGGTGGGGGTGAAAGACAGGTGGGTAAAGAGGTGCGGATAGGGTAGAAGAGATCCTGGAGCGCGACTCGTGCGGGCGCTTCAACAGGCGGTTGATTCGGGTTATTCGCACCTAACGGAGGTGGAATCATTCCCGTCGGTAAGGTATTGTTGGGGTTGAATCCCGACATGCCTTCAGAGAAAGAATTTGAAGGTGGAGGTAAGAAAGTGGACGGAATGTCGACTTCGGTGTCGAAGGGTTCATCGGTCGGTACCAACGAAACACGGACTAATCGGGCGCTAGTGTCCCTAGTCCAAAGTGACATACACTAAAGGGGTAGTGTAGTCAGAAAAAAATGAAAGACAGAATGTGGAGGTAAGAGAACGTCAATGAAAGGAAGTGGTGTAAGTGAGGTGCAAGTTTTCTTTAGCGACAAGTTGCAAGTTTTGAAAAGATTTTTCTTTTTTTTTTGTTTTTTTTATGTGAGAGTTTTGCAAAGAGAATTTTTTTGAAAAGAGACTTATGACACAAATGTATCGACCACACATGCACAATCAGGCCTAGATCTAGGGTCACCTAGATCAGCTAGACAGCTCCTAACTGTTCCAAAGGGTTAGATAGGACCTCAAACCGCCTCTTCATCGCCAATTGCGGCCAGATAAGTGCCAGGTAAATGGGAAGGAACCACAGTAGTGGGCCTAATTAAAAACCACCAGTCTTTGACACACTTGCCTAGGCACCGCAAAGTCAGGTTAGGATAAACGACTGATGCCTATACTAGTCATCTGTCCTAATGAGCGCGACGTCCTTAGGGCTGAGTCTAATATTTTTTTTAATTTAAGAGTGGTCAATGCAAATGCTTTAAAGTGATTTCTGGGGTCCTGGAAAGGGTGATGAAATCCCCACCCAATCTGAGTTTGGTCAATAGCCCCTTAAAATCCGATTAAATTATGCAAAACAATAAATTCACTTGCAATCAAAAAAAATTTTAGCGCGGCGCAAAGAAACCTGCAGAAAATCTGTTATTTAGAAGGGCAGAGAAGATATTTAGCGCAAAGAATTCCTGCAGAAAGTTTTGACAAAGGGTATATTGTAGGTTGCAGAGGGGAGAATGAGGGATCAAACCATGCAAAATTTAGGATCTGACGTGGCAATCTCGCCGCGGTTCCGCGGTTTGGGGCCCTCCTGAGCCGCGGTTCCGTGGTTGTCTGGTGGACTTAGGGTTCTGTAAAAATTGTACGGTCCTGTTGTTGAGTTTCCCCTCTGTTCTGATATAACTTGTTCTGTTTAGCACTCTGGAATTTTCCAGATTCGAGATTCTTCGCTGTTCCTGCAAAACTTCAAAAGATAAACCCTTCAAACAGATAAAAATTGATAAAAATTTTTACTTTTTATATTTTTATATTTTTATGATTTTTAAAATTTGTATCAACCCGAAATTACACAAAAGAAATTTTACGCCATCCCCGGCAACGGTGCCATTTGATTAATGTAGGTTTTACGATCACCCAAAAATATTTTACCGTAATCAGAAACGACGTCGCATGAAGCTATCTGGTGAATACGAGTCGATCCACAGGGATGTGTAATTTTCCTAAGTGTTCTTATGAGTTGATTCCAATGGTTGTTTGGTTTTGTTAATTGATTCTAAAAACTAATTTGTACGATAGTTAAGGAACTTGCTAGGGTTGGGTCTAAAGTAGGGTTTGATAAGATTAATATTAACATCTCTTTCAATGCTCTCGATTAAATCTTTTTAGAAGTTATAACAATTATTAGTAAAGGGGATTAGGATGATTGGGAAGAAACGAAGTTTCTTCCTCTAGATCCTTGTCCGTCCTTTCCTACTAATTGCTATAACCTTCATGGAAGTCATGCATGTCCGGTCCTTTATACTATGGTTTCACCGTTACCTCGTGGGTAGGGTGCCGTAGGGAGCGGATCATGCATGCGTGCATGAAGTTCTAGTTGTTACAAGTTATAGGGATTGAAAGAGATGAGAGATATTCATCTCTCAATCCCTCCCTTATTCCTAACCCTAACAAGCGAGGAAATTACTCGCTCATTAAGGGATCTTCTAAAAATAACATTTTAAAATAACTTACCTACGGCAGTTTAAGAAAGATTACACTAGATTAACTAGGGCAAAAGATTAATTAGATCTAGGGCAATAATTAAATTATTACTAAGGCAGAAATTAAAATAAGAACTTACAAGAAAATTGATGCTCTTCCCACTGAATTAAATCTGAATTTTATTTCATTGAAAGGAGGCATAAGATTACAATATTGTGATTACAATTTATAAGTAAACAGGAAAACTAGGGTTACAAATTCTCGCGCATGTGCTATTACAGATATGCCCACGTAAAATCCAAACCCACGCACCGACGAACCGACACCAATTTTCTGCACCGACGTGCGCACTAGACGGCCGCGGAACCGCGGCATATGTGGGGTTAGGGCCGCGGTTCCGCGGCCCTTTGGTCGGATCGTGTGCTCAATTTTTGTGGGCTTCTTCTCTGTTGTTTGGGCTTTTTACTTCTATAGTTCTTTTCTTCTTTTGGCTTCTGTGTTTTCTCCAGATCTTTCAGTGAAACTTGTAAAGACCTTTTAACCGTTCACTTTGACATTTTGGACCTTGCATTGCCTTGTACAATTGTGAATTGTTCTTCGTCTATGCTTGACTAGAATCATTCTACTTGTGGGTCAAAATTCTCTCTTTTATATCATTTTTTGTCATTTTCACTGTCTTCGCTCCAAGAACCTGTATCCTGTAATATGCAGCAGACATGCGTCAAAAGCACCTGTTTATTTATAAAACGCATAAGAATGGGGAATATAAAATACAATATTATGATATGAACACTCATCAAGAGGCTCGGCCAGATTGGGGGGGGCTTCACATATAGTGCTCGGCCAATGATGGGGGGTGAGCACAAGGAAATGAAATGAGTTGACCATAAGAAATATCTCCACAAAATATCACAACTTAATATCCTAAGCATTCCAAAACATTAATGAAAAAGGATGAGTCACATAATGAAGCCATGCTTCATCTAGAAGCAACCATGACTCATCAACATGACAAATGAATCCCCCCGACTTGATGAATTCGGCCAATTCAAGAAGAAGGAATATGTGGCTAAAAATGATACACTCACATAAAGCAATAATTAAATATTAAAACTAATGTTTAATCGGGAGGAGAAAAACTGGCAACTTCAAAAAGCAATCCCGTAACAAATTACAGGATTACCCCACAACAGTATATACATACCCGCATTTGTATTCCGACCGAATACAAATGCAATGAGACGAAAAGTATTCCTACACAATATAATACTAGGATCCGGCTTAAACCAAAACCCACTAGTATTATCTGTCCGAACCATGACACGTGCACAAGTGCACGTGCATGTTTGAACCCTTTCATAAAACCATAAGACCTCTATAACGTTTCGCTCGAACTTAGAAAACTATCTGTGGAGGACTCTAAACACTCGTCAATACTCTGGAAGTGGGTTTAACCACAAGCACATCAGCGGCACTAGCTGTGCGTAACGGCTGCCCATGTATTGACCGAAAGGGAAGCCGATGAGCGAACTCATCCTGGAACCCTACTGAGCCTATCAGTGACAATATCCGTACAGTCCGGTCCGTTCGTCCATGGGCATCTCATATCGGGCCTATGGCGCTGATAACGTCAGACCCCCAATAGCGGTATAAGTCGTGTCAGAGGATAGCCCTGAACACCCTGAGAAACTACTGGAATACCTACCAGTAATTCTCACCTGCCTTGGCCAAGAACTTGGTGTAATGGCTCTCCTAGACACAGCGCGATCTCACCCCTAATACCGGGAGAGACGAATCCCCTGCCGATCCGCTCACTGCCTCTATGTGGCTTGGGACTGACCTAATTAAAACCTATTTGTACGACTCCTTTGAGCCGTGGTAGGGTAGTAATCTAAGCACAGTGAGAACTCACACGAGACAAATGACGACCTCAGCTCGATGAACTAACCTGTACACATGTCACCAGGGAACTGCTATCTGACGCTAGGTATAATACCAAGTGGCAGGTTCCCGGCGAGTCCTGTCCGGTGCACTCATAACCCAATGAACACCTGTATACATCTTAGGTGAACCAACTGACAACAATGGCTTGTGAGACCGGCCACCGCCCCTCGTCGGGGTCTCGACTGTATACACTAGTCTACTCCGGAGTATTGATGCCCTGTCTCGAAACTCCCACGACTAGGGACCACTTTTAAGGATGTGCTTATGGACTACCCAACTCTCACGTATATGATCGCCATCATACTGCTGGTAGTCAAGCAAGAATGCTAAGGGCTCTATCAACGTGTAATAGTGATCATGTCACCTAAAACTGTACACGATGATAAAGGCAAACCAGATAGCATACTATCATCTCGAGTAAGACTTTCCTACCGGTATAGGTCCTCCTCAATCATTGCAATCGCATGCCTGCGATCCAATAATTGACTTTGAGGGCACTACATCTAACAGAACTTGTTCAATATGATCCGTTAATGTTTAATAGTCAATATATAAGGGTTTAGTATGATTGTTTTTAAGAAAATGTTGAATTTTTAGAAAAGACCGAATCGGAAATCGGATTAACTCCGATTCTGTCGGGTTTTAGAATTACTTGTTTTAAGAATAGAAAAGATGAGAGGGAGAAGGGACTTACGGGTTTAGAAGTTAGGGATGAGGAAGAGGAGACGGGAAGAGATGCCGGTGCGTCGTTTCGTCGCCGGGAGCTCCTAAGGCTGTCGTCGGAAAATCGCCGAAGCTTTCGCCCTTCGCTACTCCAAAAGTACACTAAACTTCGAGGAATTTTCTTTAGAGTTTTGATCAGAATTTTGGAGTGAGGGAGGTGTGTTTAGAGCTTGTATTTATAGGGTAAGGCTAGGGTTTAGGGTAGGTGAAAGGTTTAGTTGAAAATTTATAATAAAATGTGATAAAATGTATTAAAATGGAGTAAATAGGGGTTTTAAAGAGTTCAGGTACTGGTCTGAGGATTTAAACCATACAGGGGTGGCTTGGTTCAGCAGTGCAAGGTATTACCAATGAGCTACATGCTCCTTCTTACTATTAAAAAGCAAAACAAATTTATAACTTGTGCTCAGGCAAAAGTACCCTTTTCTGTAATTTTGAAAAAAAAAATTGTATAGAAAGTTGTACAGGAAATTTAGGGTTTGTTACATAATACATTATTAGTTGTTATGGATCTATAATTATTGAATATAATTTATTAAAAAAGATAATTATACACTTTATATTATGCATGATAAATAATCTAATTATTGAATATAATTTTAATAATTTTCTAAACAGTCTATCTCTTTATTTGATTATCAAGATAGTATTTGATTTTTTTTGTATAAGAAATATCATATGACAATTTAGATCTTAGTTTAATCTTTCAAGACTATATAAGGCTAAATTTCACTTAAATATCAAAACCTTTTGATAGTTTTTAAATATAAATAACATATACTTTGTGACTTGTTAGTAGATACCAAGAATAATCATTATATCTAAATAAATACTATGTTTTGGTATTTTCAATTTAATTTACAAATACGGACGTTTTATATTATGTAATGTGGTTATAAATCAATGTAAATAATGAATTATGTCAATATTTTAGCTAAAAGAATTATTTTTCAATAAATTCATTACCTAGTAAATTTTTAAAGCTATAATTATTTGCATTGTAAAATTTTAGCATCACATTTAAAGCAATTATAATTTGTATAAATAAATGTAAAATAACTATTGTTATTTGAAACATTATTATTTCACCATATTTGAAAAAAAATATAGGATATTTTTTTTAACTATTTCAATACAAATATTATTATTTATTTTTTTTTTTAATTTTTTGTAAATTCCTATCAAATATTACCATAAAACCCAAGGAGAATTAAAGGAAAACCTCCATTGCACTCATATTATAGAAACGAAGCCCATAAATGTTACCCAATGGAAGAAATGCCATGGTTGACAATGAGTAAGGTTTTTCCAAGAATTTTGCAAATCCTTTACTTGAACACGAGAATTATTAAGAATTTTTTTTCTCCAAATAAACCCTTTATAAGCATAAATACTTTATGGCTTTCCTAAAAATTTTGCAAATCCTCTACGAGAACCACTTGGGAAATATGTCTCATCAAGAATTTGGTTTTAAAAAAATGCCTTTGCTCCTCTAAGTCTAAGGAATATTGTTACATTCAAATTTATAACACTTGCCAAAAATAGTGTTTTGGTAAAAGATGTCCATCTATGCAAAAGATTTCATTCCCATGACCCAACTTATTACTTAATTAGATAATGATAATGATAATCATGCATCTCTTTCATTTTCTAGAAGTATTTATAGAACTTTATTTTGAAACCAACATTTATGTTACATAATATTTATTTAAATAATAAGATACCAATTATACAACTATATGTATCACAAGTGCAAAAATTACTTAGTGTATTGTGAATTCAACATAAAGGACTTTTATTTTCCAAAAGGGGGAACAAAAAAGTAGAGTTCGTCATGCATTCACTAAACTTTTTTGGTGGTGCAAGATCTACCAAATACAGTAAAGTTTATCTTCTAATGCTTCCGTGAAATATTTAGACTGTACTTATTTCTAGGTGTGGGAATACCTTTTCCTTTTCAAAATCGGTGGGGGGGGGGGGGGTCTAATTCTATCTTGATCCAGATCTAACGCTATGCAACTTTCTGCTCTTCTAGGTCCAAACTTTAATTAAGTTAATTACAAACTTTAACACCTTTTTTAGCTGTAAAAATTTGATTAACAACTAAAAGGTGCCATAAAAATGCTCAAAAGGGTAAACTACTCTAGCTTCGCGCACACGGCTGTAATCGCCTTTTTAATTAGTCTAAGATACTCACCATAATTATCCAAGTCACTCATTGCTAATCACCAAGTTATGAAGCAATTGACCTTAAGATGATGAGAATATTCCATTAATTAGCACTTTATTACACCACATATATAGTGCCCTGTAATGATATTCACATGTCTCCTATAATTTCTCTATTAATTAAGAAATCTCCACAGTTCTTTAGCATCCAAGCAGGAGACAACATGTTGCATTACTGCTCCTTAATTATTGTCTTCTCATGCTTGCCATATATAATTGAACCAACATGATTGATTAAGCATTATTAATATACTAAAATGAACTATATGGTTCTTTACTTCTCAATTATACACCTTTATCTTGATCCACATTCAACATTATTTCGATTGAATTTTGTTATATAGGCAACAAATTAACTAGCAAGAATTAAGTAATTAAGAAGCAATACCGAAGGGAAATTTTTTTGGAGATAAAATGCAGGGGCGAACACAGCCCTACTCCAAAACTTCAAAATGATGATACATTAGCCATGTTTAAAAAAGTAGGGCGAGCAGCCCAACTCGAAGACCAAAAAGGATATATTTTGAGGCTGAAAATATTAATCTCTTATTTATAAGCGTCATGATCGTTATGACTAATGATGCATTAGCCATGTTTTATTCATGCATGTTGTGTCAGTTCAGATTTCAGGTATAAAATGATGAAACAGATAACTAATTTAGCTTCAGTTATTTATGAATGCCATTATCAATCTTCATTTATATTATTGTAGCTAGCCTATAATTAAATCCTAACTTTTGAGTTGCAAACTAAAGATATATAGGGCTTTGATTTCTTAATCAATTATTGTTACTAAAGATGCACTTGGTAAACCCATCATTGCCGGTCCCCAGTCCGGATGAGAAAAGGTGATGGTTGTGATAGGCTTGTGACAGCCAACGTAAAACTTTGTCACATTCTATGACATGAACCATAATAAGAATATCGTTGTGGCGTCCCCTACTCAGCAACGCGCTATATCGGATTTCGGATGTAGTGTTAAGTATGCAAGGGTTTTTAAGCCGTCGTCCGGAAACGCCGCGCTACATTGGAACCCGGGTGTAGTGACAAATAAGAAAGAGTTTCATAGAATCCGTCTAGCTTCTTAGACCATAAGTTCTCTTACGCATAGACTAACAAAATTATTGGAAGTGATGATTAGGATGAAACTTGGTATTATATGTTTGTAAGAAGTTAAGTAGGTTGCTGAAAAGGGTAGAGTCATAGAGCCTTCGGATTATAAACTTTGGTATACGGATAGAGATAAAAGTCGTAATGGGGTAGGCGTAATCATAGATAGACGGTTGCTTGAGAATATGGTTGAGATTAGAAGAAAATGTGATAAAATTTTATGGGTTAAGTTTATTCTAGATGGGGAGATTCTTAATATTATTAGTGTTTATGCACCACAGATAGGTCTTAATAACGCTAGTAAACGTCTATTCTGCGAGCATTTAGACGAGATGGTGCAAAAAATATCTAGTGGAGAGAAATTATTTATTGGTAGTAATCTCAATGGACATGTAGGTACTAGTAGTAGTGGGTTTGATACTATCCATGGAGGTTTTGGTTTTGAACAAAGGAATGAAACGGGTTGCTCGATTCTAGATTTTTTCTTGTCTTATGACTCGATCTTAACAAACACCTGGTTTAGAAAAAGAGAGTCTCACCTTATCACCTTTAGGAGCGGATCAAGTGAAAATCAAATAGAATTTTTTCTAACGAGAATGATAGATAGAGCTTGTTGTATCGATTATAAGATAGTGCCCGGTAAGAATGTAACCACTCAACATAGAGTTTTAGTTCTACATTTTCGATTTAGAAGAGAACGTAGAAAGATTAGACGTAAGGTAAAGCCTAGAATTAAGAGGTGGCGACTGAAGATAGGTAACCAAAGGTTTTTATAAATCGTATAGTCTAAGAAGCAGATTGACAGTCTGAAGTTGATGCAGATATAACATGAAATAAGATATCTAGTTGTATCAAGAGAGTAGTTAGAGATCTACTTGGTAAGATAGTGCTCCACCATCTAAGAACATATCATGGTGGAACGAACAAGTAAAGGTTACTATTAAATTCAAGAGAGATTCTTAAAAAAATTTAAAGAAAAGCAAAGATGCAAAGAGATTTGAGAAGTATAAAATGGCTAAAAAGGAATTTAAGAAAACTGCTCGGGAAGCTAAAACTAAGGTCTATAAGTAGGTGTATAAGATGTTGGACACTAAGCATGCTGAAAATGATATATATTGGATTGCTCGCATGCGGGAAAAGAAGACTAGAGCCTCATGTGCGGTGAAGTGTGTCAAAAATGAAGATCAGAAGGTTTTAGTTCGAGATGAGAATACCAAGAAAAAATGGAGAGATTATTTTGACAAATTATTCAATGAGAGCTTTATTAAGAATTTGGATGGACTTGTCATTCAATTTCAAAATATAAATCGTGATTTCTTGCGTAAAATAAGATTACATGAGATTAAAGAGGTTTTGAAGAGAATGCGATAAAAAAACGGTTGGTCCAGACAGAATTCCTATCGAAATTTGGAGATGCTTAGAAGAAATAGGCGTTAAATGACCGTCAGATCTGTTTAATAAGATTTAGTAGACCAAAAAGATGCCGAATGAATGGAGGAAAAGTACTCTTGTGCCTATCTACAAGAAGAAGAGTGACATTCAAAATTGCTCAAATTACCGTGGAATAAAACTTATGTGTCACACCATGAAACTTTGGGAGAGAGTGATTGAATATAGGGTAAAAAAGGATGTTAAGATAATAGAGAACCAGTTTGGGTTCATGTCTGGACGATCGACGACAGAGGCTATTCATATGCTTCGTCAACTTGTCGAGCGTTTTCGAGAGAGGAAAAGAAATTTGCATATGATATTTATTGATTTAGAGAAAGTGTACGACAAGATACCTAGAGAGATATTATCGGGGACAATAATGAAGAAGGAGGTCTCCGTCAAGTATATTGACATAATCAAGGACATGTACGATGGAGTAGTGGCAAATGTCAGAATTTGCGGTGGCCTAACGAGTGAATTTCCGATTACAATTGGTTTACATCAATACTCTGCATTAAATCTATTCTTATTTACCATTGTGATGGATGGGATTACTAGAACTATCCAAAATGAGCTATCTTGGTATATACTATTCGCTGATGATATTGTTCTAGTAAATGAGACGAAAGCAGAGCTTAATACCAAATTGGACTTATGGAGGCAAACTTTAGAATCTCGGGGGTTCAGATTGAGCAGGTCCAAAACAATATATATGCATTGCAAATTTTACAAACAGAGAAGTCGAGACCATATTGGTATAATATTGGAAGAGCAAGAGATATCATCGAGCGATCAATTTAGATATCTCGGTTCCATCATCCAAAAAGATGGGGAGATCGATAGTGATGTTAATCAAAGGATCCAAGCTGGTTGGTTGAAATGAAAGAGCGCAATAGAGATTTTGTGCGATCGTAACTTTCTGTTAAAGTTGAAAGTGAAGTTTTATCGGAGCGCTATTCGGCCTGTCTTATCATAT
The DNA here is from genome assembly GCA_030015575.1 of Agapanthus africanus. NCBI lineage: Eukaryota > Viridiplantae > Streptophyta > Magnoliopsida > Asparagales > Amaryllidaceae > Agapanthus > Agapanthus africanus. Next base: position 520,605,055 of record CM057343.1, read on the forward strand.
GGTACAGAATGCTGGGCTCTTAAGAAGTATCATTCACAGAAGATGCACGTAGCGGAGATGCACATGCTTTGTTGGATGTGTGGTAACACTAGAAAAGATGAGGTGCGAAATGAGAATATTCGTGCAAAAGTTGGTGTGGCACCTGTGGAGGAGAAGATGCGAGAAAACCGGCTAAGATGATTTGGTCATATGCGACGCAGACCTATGGAAGCACCGGTCCGACGAATAGATACTTTCGATATAGGCAATGTCAAAAAGGCGAAAAGGAGACCGAAGAAAACATGGGTGGAAGTGATACGAAAAGATATGGTTGCCAAAGGTCTCAATGAAAGTATATTGTTCAATAGAAGTGAGTGGAGGCGGAGGATTCATATGCTGGACCCGGCATGATTCTCATATTGGTTCATGTAATCTACCCTATATGCTTGGGATACAAGGCTCACTTGTTGTTGTTGTAAAAGATGCAGATGGTAACTTCACTCTTAATCATTTACAAGAACACGAAAGTACGATCGAAAATCGGAAAGTCAATATCTGAATAATTTGTATTAAAACGAAAATAATTAGAAGCACATGAAGAAAACTTGAAATGAAGATAGAAAGCATAAAGTTATTTAAATGACAGCTAACTGCCTAAAAATACACACCACCTTGAAAATAAAGTGCAGTGAGGAACAATGAGATGGTCGAAGTAAAAAGAAAGCAAGCTATATAGAAGTATAGTGAGCAAAACAGAGGGGGCATGATTTTGTGCCTATTGTCTCTAATTAAATACCATATGATATTATTCTATATTAAGAACTAATATAGAAAGAACAGAGCTAAAGGCATACAATCAACAGAAAAGGAAATGTTGAATAAAGTCAGAGGATTACTTAATCCATTGATATCCCCTAGAAAAATGTGTAAAAACCTTTTGTCGTGTTGAGCTTGGAATTAAGCATCCTTTTCTTGATTTCATGCAAAAAAACCGAAAAGGTAAAAGTAAGAAGAAAAAAAGAAGAGGCTTGATTAAAATAGGAGTACCGATTTGTGACATGAAAATGAGGAACAAACCCTGATTTTATCGTTGCCAGTGCAAGCTTATAGTGTAACAACTTGGTACTTATTTTACTAAACGGTTTTCCACGACGATTTATTATTCCAAAGTAATATATGGATTTTTAAAGATGTTGGATTACGCATTAATTGTGAATGATTTATTCATCTCACAAAAGATAGGACATGATAAATCATTAAAATGTCACAAGTTCGCATAAATATAAAACGGTCGGCCATATTCATATCCAATTTAATAACCTAAAAATTATTTATATAAAAAAAAATGAAATACCAATCTAACAATTTATCGAACCCAATCCAAACCATATTAATCTAATCAAGTTAGATAAGTTCCCTGCATCCAACATTATAAAAGAAATTAATGAAAGGATCAGCACACCAAATCCCACTCCCTCTCATTTCTCAAGAAGCCATGCATGTGAATTAGAGAAAAGGCAAAAGAGAGAATGTTCAGAGAGCAAAGGAATCTCATCATCCTCTTTCTACATTAATATTAATTATATTAATTTGTTCTGTCTCAGCCTCTCAACCCTCTCCTTGTATACGTTGGTGATCCCACATGGCTTTGAGGGAGGAAGGGAAGGAAGACGGGCACGTGAAATGGCCTGCCTAGCACGTGGCACACATGGGAGAAGGGACATGGCTTTGAGGGAGGAAGGGAAGGAAGACGGGCACGTGAAATGGCCAGCCTAGCACGTGGCACACATGGGAGAAGGGGGGGCGGGGGGGGATGATGTTGATGATTATAATTGAAGGGAAAAAAAAGGGGGTTGGATTTTTTTGGCTCCAGTGATGACGATGTTTTTGATAATTCTCATAGGAGATGATCTCCTTGCAATATCACTAGTATAAATACGGATTGCCCTTACGGATAGAAAAATCCGTAGGGAAAATTTTATATTGCCCCTACGGTTCCCACCGTAGGGGCATACTTTGCCCATACGGTCTAGACCGTAGGGGCATTTATGTATAAAAAATTGCAAAAGTTTAACATCTGTAGTCGTCTTTACGATACCGTAAGAGAAAGCCCTAGGGTTCATTGTAGGGGCAAAGTCGACATTTAAAAAAAAACCAAATTTTCCCCTTCCTCATTCCCAAAGTACAGTACGTTCTAATCCCCAAAATTATTTCCCCCTAAAATTTCCTCGCCCCATCCTCCAGCTCCAACGTTCTCGTCGCCTCCTCCGACCTCAGTGTCTCCTCCGACCTCCTATGACCTCCAGCAATGCCTCCATCACCTCCTCTGACCTCCTCCTCCTCCAAAGCGCTCTCCTCTGATCCTTCAGTAGCTGACCCCTTTCTCCAGTGGCTGAAACCTCCCCTCCAATCTTCCGCCGTCGAAGTCCTCTTCCTCTTCCTTTCCGGCATAGCCTCGTCGAGCAGGAGCCGTCGATTTTTCCACCGCCTCACCGCTTCGTTGCATGCCTCCACCTCCCATCGATTACTCCACCGCCGCCTCCTAGCCATCGATTCCTCCACATGTTAGTTAATTTATTCTATTTTGAATTTTAATTTTCCTAATTAATTTTGGTTTCGATTTTTTTAATTGTAGGAATTAATTTATTATTTGGTTGTTTTTGTTGTTAATGTTGTTGAATTTAGGGTTAGGGTTAGGGGTATGGGGTTGGTTAGGGGCTGGGTTAGGGGTTAATTAGAATTTAGGGTTGGGGTTAGGGTTAGGGTTAGGGGTATGGGGTTGGTTAAGGGCTCGGTTAGGGGTTAATTAGGGTGATTAGGATTAGGGTTAGGGTTAATTAGGGGGTTAGGGTTAGGGTTAGGGTTAGGTTTAGGACTAGGGGTAGGGTTAGAGTTAATTAGGGTTATTGTTATGTTTATGGTTAATTAGGGATTAATGGTTAGGGTTATTGTTATGACTAGATTTAGGGTTAAATTTATTGTCAATTAGGTTTAAGTGTTAGGGTTAGGGTAATTTTTTAGTGAATTATTATAGGTAGTTTAGTGAAAAGGAACCATAGTTTAGGGTATTTTAGTGAAAAACCTACAATTGTTAAGGGTATTTTAGTGTAAAAAATAAAATTCAACAATGGGTTTTTACTAAAATTTTTTAATGATAGTTTAGTGAATAACAACAATAGTTATGGGTATTTTAGTGAAATTTATAGTTATTTAGTTAATTTAAGAAGATGAATCGTTTATTTAAATTTGTTAAGATAGTTTAGTGAAAAACCAATAGTAGTTAAGGGTATTTTAGTGTAATTTAGTAAAATTGAAGAAACAGATTGCTTAGGAAAAATTTTAAGATAGTTTGGTGGAAAAAAATAATAGCTAAGTGTATAATACTCGATGATAACGTAAACGTAAAAAACTTTACCCTAAACTAAAAACCTCAAAACCGTGAAATTGAAAAGTAAACCGTAAAAATAATTCAAGTTAAATCTTATACTAAGTGTATACATAATACTCGATGATAATATAAAATTTTCATATTCTCATCGATAGTCATATGTGAAAATCAAAGTGCGCCTTACTTCCCATCTATCGGTTAACATACGTTCATATTCGTCGTAACATAAAACTACACGAAAGTTGTTAAATATTGGACGGTATCGTTCGGTGATAGCAACCGTTGTGTAGTCTATATGACGAGAAAATTCAATCGTATTATAACCGATAGATTTGTTCAGTGTGGACAAGTTAGAAATGTAAGAAGAAAACACCCGCATTCACTTGTGTTTTTATTCGTTTCGAGTTATTTTGTCGCTACCTTTCTGCTGGTTCTCCGTGTACAAAGAGATGTTAATTTCAATGTTGATCCACAGTATTGAAATGATTATCTGTTCTATTACAGTGTACTTGGAGAATATCGGGGAGGTGCTGTCGAAATTTTCTCGAAACGGATGAAAACACAAGCGAATGAGTGTCTGCTCTATATATTCTTAATGAGATATAAGCTTTACCTCCAACAGCCGAAAAACACACATACAACACGAATACACAACACACACATATATACACAAAGCACATACACACTAACAACACTATACCTAAGCGAAATCATAAATTGAAACACACATACACAGAATACAACTCATACTTGGGTATATTCAAACATAATTTTGTTAATTGATGGTTTATTTTCTTCAACGACAAACTTTCCCTTCCCATTATCTTCTTTTCCAATAACCATTTATTTCTTAGATTTTTCAATGCAGTCACCATAAAAAACCAACTAGCTCCACGGTCTCCGATTCAAGCACCGATTCCACAACTTCATTACTTTCTTCTATTTATGAAACTTACAATTATATGTTATACAGTCCAACATGGCCCATGAGTACATTAGAGTTAAGGACCAGATGTACGTGAATTTGCAACAATGCATGAACACTAAGTTAATCGGCGGAGTTTATGCTTTAATCGGATTTGCATATGAACATCATAAGGAAATCTTGGGGAAGATTTTTTTTCCGTGCGATAGGTGTGGGAATAAATATTGGAAGAATACAGAACTGGTAGAGTTTCATATCGTTAAGCTTGGTTTTATCAGATTTTATACAACTTAATTATATTACGGGGAGGAAGAAGAAGAAGACGATAATGCGACGGAAGAAGAAGAAAAATTGTTTTCAGGATAGGAAATGGAGGATATGGTAAAGGCTGCTTTCGGAGATAGTAATTCTACCGAAGAAGACATTCCTTTTGGTTAAGGACAGTGTGCAGATAAGTATAAGAAGTACATGAATGATGCCAGGAGACCAATCTTGAGAATGCAAAGTATTCAACACTATCATGATTTGTCAATATTCTCCAGATTAAGTGCCTAAATAGATGGAGCAATAAGTCATTCACGATACTTCTCAAGTTCCTGAAAAATTCTATATCTCCAGAAAATAATATGCCTGATAGCTGGTACGAAGCCCAGAAGATGATGTCTGATTTGGGTCAAAACTGTGAGAAGATTCATGTATGCCCCAATAATTGCGTGCTGTACTGGAATGAGAATTCAGATTTGAAAGAGTGTCCCACCTGCGGAGAGAAAATGTATAAGCCGAAAGAATATGATAAGAAGCTAGATATACCTGTCAAGATAGCATGATACTTTCCTATAACACAGAGGCTGCAGAGGTTATTCAAGTATAAGAAGACAACAGAGGTAATGATTTGGCATCACTGTGTTTCTCCAAGTGAAGACAGAAGAATGAGTCATCCAAGAGATTCGCCGGTATGAAAGGATTTCGATAGGAGGCACCCAATATTCAGTAGTAATCTTAGCAATATCTGGCTCGAACTTGTTAGTGATGACTTATGTCCTATCTACTATATGGGTGGAGACCACAGCACATGGCCCGTTGTAATGATGGTTTATAGTCTGTCGTCGTGGTTGGCTATGGATCGGTCTTACTTTATGATGCCTTTTCTTATTGACGGGCCAAAATCACCGAGAAATAATATCGACGTTTACCTCCGACCACTGATCGATGAGTTAAAATCCTTATTCACTGATGGTGTGGAGACTTACGATGCAAAAACATATACTACCTTCACGATGCGTGTAGCTTTAATATGGAAGATTAATGACTTTTTTGCATATGGAATGCTTTCAGATTGGTCCGTACAAGGATACAAAGTATGTCCTTACTGCCACCCAGATACAACATTGAGATGGTTAATTTATAGCAAAAAGATTTGTTATTACGGTCATCGACGTTTCCTTCCACTAGACCATTGTCACGACCCGGAAATGACACGTGACTGACACTTGAATCATGTGAAATCTATAGGACCCCACTGTAACCCAAATAAGCCGAAAACCAGGAATTTATATCTTTTTAAGAAAATAGTGGATGTGAAGTTTTGAAAAGGAGTATAAATGAAATCAAGTTCCGCTTTTAAAGTATAAGTAAAGTTTATAAAAATACAAGTAGATTGTATTATTCAGTTTAAAAACATTTTCGCATTTGAAATTTGGGCAGCACCTCCATTGTAAATTTTGATCAAAACAGTACATAAACAATAAATATATTGGCATCCCCAAGCAGGAGCTAGCTCTTTACCAAACGGCGGAAACACAACCATGCGAGTAAGTATACGGCATCCAAGACGAAGATCAACTCAGAAAGAATAAAGAAAACCAAAACATCATCAACTCAAATATAAGAATAATGCAAGTCTTGTCACTAAGTTTAAAGAATATACAACTGGTCTTTAAGTCCACAATATACATATTATGGATGATGGAGCTTTTAACTAGATTACAAAAGAATGAAATATACAATGGTGGTTACGATTTGAAGTGTAACCCACCTACCAAGCAAATCACCTAAAAGAAGAACGTGCCAGCGAGCCGCTACTGATTCGAGCAGTCAGTCCTGTAAGAAAACTATGGCACAATGGGGATGAGTTGCCAACTCATGAGTAGAAAACATCATCAGATAAAAATCGAATGTATAACGATCTACCTAGATCATACTGTAATATAATAATATCATACCGTGTGTTATCGAAGGTGAACGTGTATTTATGTATATATAATATCGTGCCTGTATTAATATGTGGTATCATGTCATCCATAACGTGTATACATATATATCATCCACTGAGTGTCCATCAACGACACTCGAAATCAGCATAAAATTCTGAGTGTCCAGTATCGACACGTAAATCCTCATATCTTAGGCGCCGTCTCATCGGATCGGCCCTCATATCTCAGGCGCCGTCTCATCAGATCGGTCCTCATATCCATCTGTCTCATATCACTCCGGTCGGTATCCGCCAGATATCCGCCGAGTCCAATACCGTCATCGGTAGGTAGTGTTCCCCAGCCAGACTCAACGCCTTTCTATACGATCTTCTTGCCCCATGGTACTGTACCGGATCCACCATGTATCCGCAATCAGTTTCTCTCCCTGCCTTGATTCGAATAATCATCATGCCTTAGAACCGAGAAATCTCATGGTGGACGCCGAAATATTATATCAAGAGAAAACCGCGTTTTTAAAATATTCACAAGTTTTTAAATAATATTTGATGTTTCACAAATCCAGAAATATCATGAAAACAGAATCTCATAAGAATATGGCAATAATGTAATAATATGTATAGGAACAGAGCAATACTGTAATGCATGGCAACTGTGTTCATATAAGCGTGTCATATAGCAATGTAAAGAAAGTACTAATAGAATTTAATATGCTAACAGGTTATAATATGATGCGATAGCATAGTGAGTTCTATTTGTGTACGTGACATGGCAATTACCGATAAGATGTGTGTGGTCATGCGAGTATGTGCATGTGCAACATATAAATCATCGGTAATGGTGCGAGTGTCCTAGTATGAGGTCAAGTAAAGCTAAAGTTATGAATGCAGTACATATTGTAAGTAGTTGAATTGCGAGCGTATGCAGAAATAAGAAATCGAAATGCGAGCACATGCAGAAATAAGAAATCGAAACGCGAACAAGTATAAGAATACGCAACTACGTATAAGCCATACAATTATAGTATAAAATAGTACGAAACGTTGTTTTAGAAAATAGGAGGCTACGATATTTTTGAAGAAGATACCATTTGAAAAGTTGTAGCGTCCCCTTGAAATTATCATTTAAAAGTTCATAACGTTTCATTAGTTTTGAAAGTAGGTATGGTTCTAAACATATCATAATATCTACTTTGTGATTTTAAACAAGATTCTTGAGTTGAAATAAATATCGGCAATCCATCCTCATCATATCACGTACGGAATATCCATCGAACGATATCATCAAATCAATAGTACGGATCTATAGTCACGTACATCATCTCATCTCATCCCATATCATCTTATGTCATCACGTATCATATTATATTGCATCGCCTCATATCATCTTCATATCATATCGACTCATATCCTCATATTGTAAATATGCTTATATCATTAGTAAACTTATATCATATAAAGTAATCATATGTATATATATACTTACAAAAGTAGGTATAGCTCATAGGCTAAGAAATAGTACTAGGGGTATATCATTCTACTATGTAACGACTCTGAAATCTCTGTACAAAATTAACTTTTTTAATGTATAGAAATAGTATTTCAGCTTGATTAGGAGTAATAAGTTATTTTTGTTTAATAAAAACAAGAATCAACTTGTAACTCACTAGTAAAACCTCTACACTGTTGTGACATAGCTTTTATGTTCGATTCCAATCAGTCTCAATTATTTTTAATATTTTTCTTTTTAATTTTTCGGAAGTCCAAGAGTTGCACGTGCAATACAAGAAGAATCGAAAAGTTTCAGAAAAATCAAACGGGATAAATGAGGAGTTAACATAGAATAATACCCATCCTCAAAGCCTCGAGCCACATGGCACAAATCCAACAGCCGGAATTGCTCATTTGGCCGCTACCGGCGGATAAGATGAGGCCAAATGCCTCCATGCTTCGCTCACGCGTCCCTTTGACTCTCCTCTACTCCTCCGTATTATTTGATTACTCTTCAATTAACCAGACACCTTTCATTTCCCTCATTAATCTTATTTTAATTCTTTTTAATTCAAATTCTTTAACTCACACGCTCTCATCCCTACACTATAAATATATCCTATCTCCTAGCTCTTACCATTCTGAAAATCACTATAAAAAATTCTTAAAGTTCAAAGAAGAGTTAAGGCTAGTCAAGTGGAGTTAGCGATCGATCTCATTCCTTTGAAGACCGGAGGCACTCCCGACGATACCACGACGCTACAAAGATCCTCTCTCTTTTCCTCACTCCATTCTCAATGCCACACAAACTCGTAAGTTCCTCCCCCCTTTCATTTCATCTCTACATCATTCTTGAAACATATCGATAAGTGGAGTTAGCTCCGATAATTACCTTTTCAACATTTTAATCCACATGATAAGCAAATTAGGCCATACTAACATCCTAACACCACTCTTAACCTTATTTACATCATTTAGCTTTTAGCGTAACTAACATTCCATGAGAAATAATCATATAACGAACTTTTTCATATAAATACCATGAACTTGTACCATTTATTTGATAACTAGCATATATACCTCTAGAAAACTCACAGGGTAATGAACTACCCCATCACATACACTACGGTTTCATAGCACGAAATTTTTAGATGTATGGTTAATTTAAAGAGTACGGGTTTTCAATAAAATACCATCGCTTTTACAAATAAATGTTTTTAATCGATATTTTTGGATCCTTTGCAATTTCTCCTTTACATCCCTTTTAGGGGAACCCATCTATTGATGAGGCGGGTTATCGCACGTCCTTGGTATAGTAGAGTGAGATACAGAAGTCCTCACTGAGAATTCGGTCTCGAAAGGAAATAAAAATACGATTTAAAGAATACGACCTTTTCTAAATCAAATTAAAACTTTGAAAAATTATATAAAATTATGAATCCGTATTTCAATATAAACAAATTGTGAAAAAAAATATTTTTAAACGAAATATTAAATTTTAATAAAATACCACCAAGTTTACAAAAGGAGTAGTTTTCATTAAAATACCATAAACTTTTAAAAACTAGGTTTCATCGCTAAAATACCACTAAAATTAAATTACATGTTCATAAAAACTCTTAAAAATATAAATCATCCTCGAGGTTTTTTTAAAATAATATTAAAATATTTTTCATAAAACCCCCTCGAGAAAATGCAAACAATACACACACACACACACACACACACAAATATTTAAGGACTCTAAATTAATATAGGTTTAAGTGGTATCATTTCTCTTGAGCCCCAGGAAGCCAGAGAAAGTGAGTGCTTTCCTATTCAGATTAGACAATATTGTAAATTAACGGAATTATCAATGGCAATTGTCTTGGAAAAAGACATAAATCCTGCCATCCATGTGCAGCAGTTGTCCGATTACTCTCGAACTTAAGAATTTCAACAGTTAAATCCATTCACAAAAAATGTCCATAACTCGAATCCAAATTTGAATCCAAATTTGAATTTAAACTCGAACTCTAATCCAACTCAAACCCAAGCTTGAACACTAACATGAAATCAATATACTCGACTAACTTGACTCGACCCAGGATTGCAATTGACATGACTCGCATTCTACTCGATTTACTCAACTTCATTATTCAACTTTTGCAATTTATGGTTTCGATCAAGATATGTTATAATCAACCAATCAAATTAACTAAGGATATCTTACAGTTATAATATATATTATACTCGGGGTGTTTGGGATAGTTTGTTGTGTGAATCTAACGGAGCTTCAGCAGTTCCGTATTAACCTATTTTTTCTATTTACTTGAATCTCAGTCGGGTCGACTCCTCCACAGGTTGGAGTCCCGATACTAACACATGAAATGGGCCGTGTTTCTTTACTCCTGAGGCCCCACTCTTGAGCTCATGAATACTTCTACGATTGCGTTGACATTCACACTTGGAATTTAACGTTAACATAATGATCATGTAGAGACCTATAGTATATATACCATGTTCAACTACATATACTTTTACTTGTCATATACATAATGTCATGATTATTCTATACTTTTCATTTTCCACTTCTACCTTTGGGACTTACCGAGCGCTAGTTTGCTGACGGGCATTCCACCCACCTTTGTTTTCTTGGAATGTTCGTCAGATACCGAGGAGGTGGATGCGACAGAAGTGGAGTACGACCAGATCGCGGCTCAGGCGTTAGACTAGCTACTTTTTCAGCTTATGTATGCCATCTGTTTAGGTATTTTCTTTTATTGTATTTACTTTTTCAATTGAACTCATGTATCTGTAAAAATTTCAAGTTTGAATGTAAATAAAGATATTTGTTGAAAATTGTACAGCCTCTATTTATTCTTGCATTGTGTATTGTTGTTTCAATACGCTTAGTATATTTATTTAGGGAATGACAAGACGGACCGGGAAGTTGGGACGTCTGGCCTGAATTCTGGGGGCAGATGCTATTTGGATTTAACCGTCCACCTCTCCGAAAATACCAAGTTGATTTATGGCACCGTATATCGGAGGTTTGGACGGATGCGGCCATTGTAGCGGACTTTATCATATTCCCCCTCGTTTATGAGGGGTTTTTAGATTGTGGGGATGCTCTTCCCTGTAGGCGCAAGCCCCTGTAGTTAATTACGTTACCGTATTGCGATAACCATTTTCTCCTACTCCAGAAGTTCACTTTGTGTCATGTGTGTTTTTATTTGTTTTGGTTTCCCATGGATTGTATACGGAGACTAGTTTATGTCGTCGCCCATAGGGCGCAGATTAGTCTAAATCTGTATATTTTTTGATTTGGCTTTGGTTTATTTAAGGACCGTTAATTTGATTTGATATTAAGGCCATCTTAAACATATGAGCATTTGGGCCCAATTATTTCCGTTTAAGCATATTAAGGTCCATTATTTCCATGTTTGAGGCAAATATTAGTTTAGGGACATTTCGGTCCTACATTCCTATTTTGGGGATGAATGTTAGTTTAGGAACATTTCGGTCCAACATTCTTATTTTGGGGACGAATGTTAGTTTAGGAACATTTCGGTCCATTATCGCCATGTTTGAGGCGAATAATTAGTTCAAAGACTTCTCGGTCTGTCATTCATCTTGCGCGCACACGTATTTGCTACATGACGAAGTGAACAATGTTGATATGGAATGTGTCCAATTTGAGGCACAATCTGATTTGAGGCATGCACGTCAATTTGGAAGTGCATCAAAAAAAGAAGTTGTTGGTTGTCGGAACCCGCCACCTCTCTGAAGACGTTGAGAAATTACAACGACATGTATCAGAAGTGTGAAGAGATACACCCTTAAACCAAATCCCGTATTTGAGGGAAAAAGGGGTTGTTGTGGACTTAAGAATTTTTGGTCATATTTGAGACCTTGGAAATCAAGAGCATATGGGCTCGATTGATTTAAAAAAAAACAAAGTGGTTTGACCTTAGGAAACTTAACCAATTTTGGGCTGAGATTGAGTTTCCATAATTACCCAAAAATGTTGAGCACTAGGGCATACAGTGCTAACGCGTGAAACACGTGAGGCGCTGGTTTAGTGCTAAGCACTAGAGTCCCGTGGCGCTCACGTGTGAAACATGTGAGGTGCTCAGATATGAGCGTTGCTCCAATCAATGTGAAGCACTTTAGTCATTTTTACTAATCATAGAGTGCTGAACACTTTACATGATACTCACGTGGGAAGAACGTAAGTGATGAGTGTTGGGTTTTATTTCAGTTCCCTTCTTTTTACAGAAGTGCTGAGCACTTGGGTTTGGCTCACGTGTGAAGCACATGAGACGCCAAATTTTAGGTTTTTAGGAGTGTTTCACGTGCATTTCACGTGGCTGCTTCTTATTTGGTGGTTGCCCAATTGACACAAAAGAGTTTTTTTTGCTCTTCAGGCGCCCACGGGGAAACCTGTGAGGCATTTTTAGCTTTGTTTTTGCTTATTTTGATCTCTCACGTAGGAAACACGTGAGGCAGTTTTAGCTTTGCTTTTGCTTATTTTGAGCACTCATGTGGGAAACACGTAAGGCAGTTTTAGCTTTGCTTTTGCTTATTTTGAGCACTCACGTGGGAAAAACGTGAGGCTCCATAACAGTGTTGAGACGCCAAGTTATTCTTGTTGTTTGTTTTCAGAGATATTTGATCTCTATTAATGACATTTTTAGTCATTGATGATCATCTTGGATCATCATCATTGTTTGTATTGAAGAACTAAGTTCTTTTTGTAGGGTTAAACCCTAATTCTTGGAGGAATTAAATTCCCATATGCTCCTGTTCTTTCCCCTCTTTTTTTCTTTTTAACTTAGTCTTTTTCCCCTAAGTTTTGAATCTGCAGAGCAAAATCCCCCCGATGAGAATTAAATTTTCAACTTGTGGAGAGATTTTCTTCTGCAAATCTCAAGCAGAGGAAGAACTAAGTTCTTATGTGAAGGGTTAAACCCTTAGATAAACAAAGGAGGGATGGTATGATCTCTGTGTTTGTTTACCTTGGGTTTCAATGAGGAAAGTCTTCTTCTTTGAGAATTAAATTCTTTTTTTTTTAAGAGCTTATAGTATTTTTTTTGCAGAGGCTTGTGGAATGTTCTCTCTTCTTTCCCTCCTCCTTTTTTTTCTCTATCTATTTATGGGCGAAGAGAAAAGATCAACTTGTTAAGAAAATCTCTGATTGAGAGATCATGATTGATTTCATAATCAATCCAAAATGATCTTTTAGATCTCTTGGTGAATTTTATTCACCATTGGATTTTTAATCCAAAGGCTCCCTGTTTAACAGAAAAGTTTTTCTTGTTTATTTAATAAGATTAGGAAATATTTTTCCTAAGATAGAATTTTATTCTATCAGATGATCGGTGGGTGATTTTATAATTACCGTTGGATCCTTAATCCATGAGTCCTCTGTTTAACAAAGAATATTTTTCTAGTTTGAGAAAGATTAAGGAAATATTTCTCATATAGAATTTAATTCTATAAGATGGTACATTTGGTGATATTTTATCACAATTGGATTTTAAATCCAAGATTATCTGTTAGAGAAAAATCTTTCCATATTGGAAAGACCAGGGAAAATATTTCCCAAATAGAATTTAATTCTATCACATAGAATCATATGTGAGTATTTTAAAATTAGGGTGCTCACATGCTTTGCATGTGAGCACTGCCAATTTATGTGGCAGGAGAACTCACGTGTTTAACACGTGATCATTAGCGTTAGTTTTGGCTTGTTTATTTTCAGCGCTCATATGGTTTGCATATGAGTGCTCACGCGTTTAACACATGGGGCCTGTTTGGCCTATCAATTGTTTGATTGCAGCGCCTATATGCAAAGCATATAGGCGCTCACATGTTTAACACGTGAGGCTTATTTAGCCTATGAGTTGTTTTAATAGCAGCGCCTATATGCTTTGCATATAGGCGCTTACATGTTTAACACGTGAGGCTTATTTAGCCTATGAGTTGTTTTAACTGCAGCGCCTATATGCAAAGCATATAGGCGCTCACGTGTTTAACACGTGTGGCTTGAGATGGGGGGGAGGGAATTTTCTGCCCTTCTCTTTATTTTTTTATGAGGGAACAAATTCCCCCAGCGTTGCTCTCACGTGGCTTGCACGTTAGTGCAATGCTGTCCATCCTCACAACCATTGGATTGCCTAGGAGAACGGGGAGATGAACTGCTCCCCATCACGTTTTATAAATAGGGTGTTTGGCTCTTTAGATGATCACTGTTTCTTCATCTTCTTCCTTAACCTTTTCTTGAGAATTTAATTCTCCTCTCAGAGCTTAGCTTGCTGTCCATAGAACTTTCACAGCTAAACTCTGCAAAAACTCTCTTTTAGGTAAGGATCTTGAACGACATTTACCCCTTAGGGAAACCCCCTTTCATTTTTTCCTCTGGATTTTAAATCCATCACCAAAGCTTTGCTCTTTTCTAGAACTGATCTCTTAGAGATCCAAAAACACTCCCCTTTTTTTTAAGCCGACCCTGAGGTCTTGAGGATTGTTAGTTCTCCTCCTAGGGTTTACCCTATCACTGATCTTTGAGAATCCATGGAATTTAATTCCATTTTCTTTGTTTCCCCACCGTGGGGGTTTCTGGGATTTAATCCCATTATTAAAAGAATTTAATTCCATCTTACAGAGCTTAGCTCTGAGAGATCCAGGAACTTTTGGGAATTTTATTCCCCTTCTGTTTTTGAACATTTTTTTTCTTTTTTAGGGTTTTAATACCCTTTTCACAGATTTGAATCTGTGGTGCATTTTAATAGAACTCGCTTTTCGAGGATATTAGGAGTTTTTTTAAACTCCACTGTTTATTTAATGAGAATCTTTTTGGATTCTCACAATGATTATCTTGCCTCATCATTGGTGAGCCGCCATTTTTATTTTGTGGGGCCCACTGGCTTTGTAGTTAGGAGTCCCATGAAACGAACTCACACTTTTCATTAATGGGTTTTTCTTCTTTTTTTAGGTACAATGGCCTCACTTCCCTACTTCCTTTACACACGCTCGAAGGTCGCTTTCCCGCAGTTGCCATCAGACGAGAAAGTTATGGCAATAATTAGGGAACATGATAAGGATAATAAGAGCCTTCTCCTATGGGGAGTTTGGTATGGTCATATTATCAGGGGCCGCCGTAGTTTTACATGCGAAGTTCCAACAGAACCCATCCTCTCAATATCATTGACAGAGCATTCGCGTACTGCTTATGCGGTGGAAGCGGCTAATTGGACCCCAACGGGCTGGCTTGAGCCGTCAACAACCGAGATACCTAATCAACCCATGATGGCCATCGATATTTTGGGACGCCGAATATGTCAGAGTGAAGCTCGACCCTGGGGGCAGGTTTATAAGGTAGGTGTTACCTTGCGCCATTCAGTGGGCTATCTTCTTTGGGCCCGGTACATTCTCTCCTCCCAACACTCACGGTTGTAGAAAGTTGGGTTGTATTAAGCGGTGTACGCATCACTGTTCTACTACCATGCTCCCCACGTCTGGTGGGTCAACGCTTTTTTGAACCAGTGGAATCTTCCCATGAATACATTTCTGCTAGGGGACCGCGAAGTCTCTATCTTGCAGGAGGAGTTCCGAGAAATTTCAGGGCTGCCGATTAAGGGAGAACACTATGAAGAATTACTGCCCCCTGACGAGTATATATTTGCTCCAGTGTCAGCTATGCTTGAGGACTTGACGACCGAGAATGCTGTTCGG
Source organism: Agapanthus africanus (assembly GCA_030015575.1). Classification (NCBI taxonomy): domain Eukaryota; kingdom Viridiplantae; phylum Streptophyta; class Magnoliopsida; order Asparagales; family Amaryllidaceae; genus Agapanthus; species Agapanthus africanus. The sequence continues at coordinate 520,620,766 of CM057343.1, forward strand.
CACAAGCACCTGAGTCTAATCAAGGTCTTGGGTATTTTTGAGAAACTATTCGTGGAATCGGAAGGGCAAGGTGTTACTTTTGATTCTTTCATTGCTTTCTTTCTCCGTGAAGATGTTCTATCTAAGAAAGCTCTGAAAATCGCGAAGGTCGAGGATCCCTTCGGATTCGGCTTGAAGAAATTTCCGGCCAAAGAATAAGACCTGCCATAGTTTTATATTCCAAACTCGTCGGTCGTGACATTTGACGCAATCACTTCCCCTGGAATAGATGAAGAAACTTTCTTTGTCGGCTTCATCAGTCTCTGGCTTAGCTGGTTCGCCATGCCGATGCATCACCGTTTCATGAGAGCCTCCATCTTCTATCCTGCTCATCGCATAGCCGAAGGAGCGTGATTGGCTGTTGGCATTATAGGATTATCACATCTATACCATGGTTTAAGTACTACCGCCAACACTTCAAAACCAGGTGCGGACACCCTGTATTTCCCCCTTCACTACTTCACGTCATGGATTGAGATGCATGTGTTAAGCGCATTTGCTGCACACCGACATCCTGCTTTCTATGAAGCATATACCTTCCCACAGGTCATGAGGTTGGTCGATGCTTCCGCTCCTGATCAGACTCAGTTAGGGGCTCTACGGGTATTGCTTAATCCATATTCGAATGAAGGCGGGATGGTTTTTAGTGATCGAGTCCTTTCTGCTCCAGCGGGTTCGATTTGTCGAAGAATGGAGTTCCGGCTTTAAAGCCCAAAGAGATCATGCATTTATATTCGATCAGGCCGAGGTACTTAGTATTCCTCCTAAACGATACTACTCTCTTCATGCGGTACAACCCGCATCGCTTCGCCCAGCAGTTAGGTTACAACCAGGGGTCCTCCTCGAAGCCTTTTTAGTTGAGCCCACTCTCTTGCTGGAGGTCGCCTGCGACGTCATCCACCACTTCATGTGGTTGAGTACTTGTTCCCTCTTCATGATTCCTTAGCCCGACTCTCTTTCGAGGCTTATGGGACCATTCAAGGGCTGGTATCGCCACCGGGTTAGTCCCATCATTGCAGAAAAGAGAAGGGTACTCTTTGAACGTAAAGCCCCTGCTTCCGCTGAAGCCGTCAGTGCCCCATTGCGGCCACGGTCGGTTGTTTGCCCTCCTCTGAGGGACAGCGATTCAGTGCTTATTCCTAAAGCCGCTCGGGTGGAATCAGTCACCCGCACTGCTGGTATGCCGATTCGCACTAAGGCCGGGGAAGAGATTCCTGAGAAAGTACCGGAAGCGGCATCACCAAAAGCAGATTCTGATGGCGAGGTTGGGCAGCGCCATGCAAAATTGCAAAAGAGGAGGAAGCGCCCTTCTTCTAGTGCTAGTTCGGGCTCTAAAGGAGGATGAAATCGGTCGCCGGTTTACTCGATACCTTGCTTAAGTCCGATCCGCTTATTCAGGATGAACCGATGTCTGAGCATGAACCGGAAAATGACCTTCTCTTTCCTGGTTCATCCACCAAGGAGGCCGCTCAGTTGGCCGAGGGTTTAAAGCGTTCACAGGATGAAGCTGAAAACGTGCGCCTCGGGAAAGGATGCCTTCCCGCTGTTGAATTTCATGATGTCGATCCAGCTCCAGCCATGTTACCGATAACTCCTTTGACGCTGAAAGAGGAACGGGCCCTCAAACAGCTGGTATCAGACGCCTCTGAAGATGAGGCTCTCTGAAAGCGGGTAGGGATTCATTTTCGATTGATGCCCGACGAGCGCATCTGAACAGAAAAGTGCAGCGGCTCGAGAAAACCATCCTTTTGGCTCCCTGGCGTATCGGTATGTATATTTTTATGTCTCTTTTGGTAAATAATTTATATTACTTTCACATCATATTATCTTCACAAAAATTTTGTAGGGCCTTCTGCAGCGGGCGTAGTCTTGAGCCCAGATCGCGTCATTGAGCCTCTGGTGACGGTTTTTATTCCTCCGGCGGAGATTACCAACCCGGCCATAGATTCTATGCATACTTCCAGTGACGCGCCGGAAGGTGTAGAGGAGATCACTGAAGCTGCCATTCGCGCCTTGGAGCCCCCGGTGATGGCTTTTGTTCCTCCAGCGGAGATTGCCAAACCGGCCATAGATTCTGCGAATATTTCCAGTGATACACCGGAGGGCGTAGAAGAGATTACCGAAGCTACTACCCCTCCAGTTCAGAATGGACGAAGTATCGAAGGTAATCCTATATATATATATTTTGCCCAATGAGCCTTCCATATTCGTTTTCTCAGAATTGCGGGAGTTGGCAGCTTCCATTGTAGATTGTTCTCCGGAAGAAACCTTCCTGCGTCTACTTAATATGGCGGCGGCGCACGCGATATCCTCCCAGAGCCTCGTCCTTTCCTCCGGTCAAGGTTAGTATTCCTTTGATTTTCGTATCATATTTTTATAATGATGCTGATGTGCCCTTTATTTTAAACCACAATCTTAGAGGCTGACGATGAAGTTGAAGTTCTTGATGGGCCTGAGGATCTCTCAAATCCTCCTTCTATGGCCGTAGGTAAGTGACGCCTTAGCATTGGCATTCTTTTACTTATTCTATGTTCGGAAATGTGACTAACCATACATGTATTTTCACAGTTTTGCCCACCCTGACTCCATTAGAGTCCCGGATTTCCATGCCGCCAGGCCCTTACGCCCGACGTGTGTCTGAGGGGATAGAAAAACAAAGTGTTCACTCACTGGCGACTCTTATTGAAGATCTTCACGCTGGCACTTCCATCATGGCTGAAGAGTTCGCTGTTGAAGCCAACGCTTCTTTGTCTGTTCTTGCCACCTATCACGACGAGGCGCTGGTGCGTACTTGGGTCGAGTATTGCCGTCTGTGGAGGCTTCCCTACATGGAGTTGAATGCGTACGCCTCCTTTCTGATATCATATCCGTAAAGGCCAGCTTGCGTGGGTGGATCGATCGGTGCATGGCCAATCTCCAGTCTTGCGAGAAAAGGCTCAACCGGAAATTTTCAGCAAGGGAGTTGGCTTCAAAGATTTTGAGGGAACTTCAAGCCCAGCTCACCTCCAAGACTACTCGAGCCTATGAAATTTGGCAGGTCCTTCAGGAGGCCATTACGGAGGTTGTGGCTCTCGATAAAGCCGTCATTTTCACACGCAAGATGGTTGAGGCCCACAAGACTACCGAGAAAGAGCTTAAGAGTCGATTTTCTTTATACCAAAATCAATAGGCACAGGCGGGGATTCAGCTCGCGGCGTTGATAGATCTTGAAGCTGAAGTCCGGCGGAAAAATGACGATCTTGCTGGCTTATTAAACCGCCCACCGTCTTAAAATTTTTGTCGTTGTATATCTTTCTTTCTTCTTTTCTTTTCCTCTTTTTTGTATCTTTTATTCACTTGGATTTATGAATAAAAGACATATTTTACTTCATGCTTGCGCCTCTATATCCTTTGATGTCTTGATTTGGCATAAAGTAGTTTATATACTCATTTCAGAGTTTGTAGTTTATTCACTCATTTCGGAGTCTCTAGTTTATGTACCCACTTCAGAGTTTATTTAGTTTCCCCCCTTGGGTTTACAGGCAAACTTGTCCTAACGTTATATGCAGATAACCTCCATTCTTTACGACAGAGGTCCGTTAGGTTTGTGGTACTAGGGTTTTGGTCCGTGGTACCGTCGCGTTGGCCGATATATTCCTCGATATGTGGTCTTTAAGCCGTTGTTCGAGTAGCTCCACGACTGCCGTGTCTCTGATCCCTTCGGGGGATGGACAAGACGTCTTCAAGTAATCTCCTTAGGTCATATTACCGTCGGAAGGGCAAGCGTTAGGAATTTGCCATGACGTTTCTTACTTGAAGTTAGGCTCAATTTGGAGCCCCGATGAGTCATAACCACTCCGCACTGGTGTCGGATGATCTTTGATAGTCTTTTAGGCTTTATATGAGTTGCTTTTAAGACCCGAAGCTGGGAATATGCCGTTGCTTCATTTTTTGTTTTGATGATGTCGCGCCGATTCTTTGCTGAAGTAAGGTAGACATCTGTAAGACTTATATGCTGTATATATCGCAGTTGAACTCCGGAGCTAGGAATATGCCATTGCTACAATTTCATTTGATAACTGCATTCGCATTCTGCTGAAATGAAGGGGAACGTCGGTATGGTCTCTTGGTTGTATATGCGCCATCGAGACTTGGAGTTAGGATTTTGCCCTTACTCGATTTTTTTGTTTCGACCCTTGGGTCTTTTGTTGACGTTGCGTCTGCACTGAGAAGGAATGCCGGGATAGTCTCTGAGTTGTATATGAAATGTCAAGACTTGGAGTTAGGATTTTGCTATTACTCCATTTTTTTGTTTCGATCCTTGGGTCTTTTGTTGATGTTGCGTCTGCACTGAGAAGGAACGCCGGGATAGTCTCTGAGTTGTATATGAACTATCAAGACTTGGAGTTAGGATTTTGCCATGGCTCCATTTTTGCTTTGACCCTTGGGTCTTTTGTTGACGTTGCATCTGCATCCTGTTGGCATGAGAAGCACGTCGGGCTGGAGTTAGGATTTTGCCGTCACTCTATTTTGATTTGGCTTCTTGGAGCTTTTGTTAACGTCGCATCCGCACCCTGTTGGAATGAGAAGAAAATCGATTTGATATCTAGGCTGTAGATATTGCAGTCCAGATCTGGCTCTCCCTTTCACGGAGCCTGGTGGGAAAATACGGTTCCCTTTCTTTCATTTGTGCCCACGGATCGTATACAAGAGTCAATATGGACATACTTGCAGGGCATAGGAAATTTTATTTTATTTTATTTTTTATTGCCGCGATATTCTATCTTTTCAGCTTTTCATATTGCGAAAGTCAGGATTGACCAATCATTTCGGCTTTTTATCGGCGGTGCCCAATCATTTCGGCTATTTATTTATTTTTACTTGTTGTTTTTTATTGCGAGTTGCCCAAACATTTCGACTGTTTTTATATGCATATTTTTTGCTGCTCGCTGCTGTTTTTTTATTGTGAGTTTGGAATCTGATACCAATCTTGGCCTCAGCATCGCTACGACTAGAATATAGTCAGGAGCGAATCATCATTTGCCGTGAAAGGACTTGGAGTTTGACACCTGTTTAGGCATCAGTATTGCTACAACTGGGATATTTCCAGGAGCGAATCATCGTTTGCCGTGAAAGGACTTGGAGTTTGACACCTGTTTAGGGCTCAGCATCGCTACAACTGGGATATTGCCAGGAGCGAATCATCATTTGCCATGAAAGGACTTGGAGTTTGACACCTGTTTAGGCATCAGCATCGCTACAACTGGAATATTGCCAGGAGCGAATCATCATTTGCCTTTGTTGATTTAAATAAATGTGGCTTAGCAAACAGGGTTAGGATCCTGTCGACTAAGGCCTTTTGACTTTATGAGCCGTAAGAGTCTCATAAAGGTATTTCTCACTACGAGTCGTGAGGATCTCGCAGGTGTATTTTCTCCTTAGGAATCATGGGGATTCCCAAGTGATATTTTCTCTTGTAAGTTGTTAGGATCTTCCAAGAGTGTTTTCTCCTTATAAGTCGAGAGGACTTACAAGTTCTGTTCACCATATGGGGACATTTCTCGCTATTGGTGGAACTTGGTGGGGAAATGTTTATTTTTGCCCGTGGATTGTATACAAAGGTCAATATTGGGCCGTCTGTGGGGAAACCAGGGGGATATGACTGCTTAAGAACATGTTCAAATTCCTGTAGTTTAAGGCTTTGAATCTTATGAGCTGTGAGGGTCTCATAAGGGGAATTCTCCTTACGAGTCATGAGGATCCCATAAGTGTAATTTCTCCTTAGGAATCGTGAGGACTCCTAAGTGCGTTTTTCCTTTGTGAGTCGTAAGGATCTCACGTGGGTGTTTTATCCTCACAAGGTCGAGAGGACCTTACGAGTGCACATAAATTTTGTATTTTACGAGTTTGCGCCTTTTCGGGTTTTCACAAACTCGCCGGTAGCCCTGCTGTTTTTACTTATTGCGCCCTTTCGGGTTTTCATCCGTGCCCATTTCGCTTGTGGAGATACCTTTTTTTTTGTGAACGATGGAACTCTCGAAAGTAGTTTCACCGTGGGTGACCCATCTATTTACTGGTCGGATTAGGGGTGGTTTCATTGCTAAAGTAGCTGCGTAGCCAGTGGGACTTGAGTTGCAACCTCTGCCGTTGAGACTTCGATTGCAATATAGATCTCAAGGAAGCATATCATCGTTTTGGAGGTGATGTGCTATTTTAGGGACATCTCGGTCCATTATCGCCATGTTTTGAGGCAAATTTTTAGTTTTAAGGACTTCTCGGTCCGCTGTCGCCTTGTTTGAGGCGAACAATTAGTTTAAAGACTTCTCGGTCCGGTATCGCTATTTTTGAGACGATGTTTTAGTTTAAAGACATCTTGGTCTGATGTCACCATATTTGAGGCGAATTTTTAGTTTAAGGACATTTCGGTCCGTCATCGCCATGTTTGGGGCGACGGAGTTTCTTTGCAAACTACTATCAGAGTTTTTGACTCAGGAAGATAACGAGCGGACACGAGCGTCGTCATCTATCATTGATCTAGGTTATGACTCGTGAGGCGTAGTATTTTTTTAGGAATCAGCCGTTTATTGGCCGGAAGGGTTTTTCTCCATGCATATCCATGAGCAGGTAGGCTCCACCTTGGTAAACCTTGTTTATGATATACGAACCTTCATAGTTTGGCTCGAATTTTCCCCGTTTTGCACGATTGGGGATCATCAGTCTTTTGAAGATTAGCACGATCTCTCCTTGGCGGAATGTTCTTGGCCTAGACAGTCTTTCGTATAACCGTGTCATCTTTGCCTTATAAGCCTTCAGGTTTTGCTGTGCTTTAAGATGAGTTTCGTCGAGGGCATCGAGCTCCTCATGCCGAAGATGAGCGTTTTCTTTATCTGTCAGCTCATATCGAACCGCTACTCGTAAAGAATGGAGTTCTATTTCTAGGGGAAGCACTACTTCCGTGCCGAATATCAGCGCGTATGGTGTTGTATTCGTGGCCGTTTTGAACGTTGTTCGGTATGCCTAAAGAACTTCATGCAGCCTTTCGTGCCAGTCTTTTTTGTTTCTGGATACCGTTTTCTTTATAATCTTTGTCAAGGTCTTGTTGAAAGCTTTAGCTATACCGTTGGCACGAGAATTATAGACTGAAGAGTATCTCCAATCTATCTTATGCTGTTGTGCGAAGCGGCTGATTTTATGGCTTTTGTAGGATGGCCCATTCTCCGAGATAATTCGTCGCGGAGTGCCGAACCGATAGATTACATGTGTCTTGAAGAAATGGAGGATATTCTCCGCCTTCACTTCCCTTAGTGATACTGCTTCTGCCCACTTAGAAAAGTAGTCGGTCGTCTCCAGTATGAACCGATGTCCTTCGGACAATGCTGGTTTAATGGAGCCAATTATATTGGTCCCTCACATTTCGAATGGCTAGCTAGCTACCGTTGGGTGTAGCGGGTTTGGATGCTGATGGATGAAGTCCTCATGAATTTGGCACAAGTGACACTGCTTCGCATATTAGAGACAGTCCTGAATCATTGTGGGCCAATAATAACCCATTCTTTTGATTTTCAGCTTCATTTTTGGCCCAGCTTGGTGAGAACCGCAGAGTCCGTCGTGAGTTTCTTAGACGACTCTCTTTGCTTCTTCTGGTCCCAGGAATCTTAGCCACAGACATTCGAACGATCTCTTGTATAGAGTATCATTGATGAAGGCGAAAGACAGAGCTTGTTTCATAAGCTGATGTCTAAACGACGCATTTTTGGGCGTTCGTTGGGATTTGAAGTAGTCTATGAAGACCTCCCTCCAATCCTTGACCTTTTCTTCGTCCTATATTTGGAGGGCGACTTCTTCAGTCGTTTCTTTTCCTTCGGATGGCTTTGTTAAGTCCCCCGAAGATATTTCTGTCGGTGCGAGGATCCTGCGACTTTACACGATGATCTTTACATCATCGAGGTCTTCGTCGGCTAATTCCTTAGCCAATTGGCCAACGCATCCGCCTTGCTGTTTTTCGCACATGGTATACTCTTCAGGATGTAGGAGGGGATTTGTATCAACAGTTGTTTCGCCCTTTCGCCATACCTTATTAGCTCCGGCTTGCATGTCTGATAGTCGCCATTTACTTGGTTAACGATCAGCTGGGAGTCTCCATGTATGAGGAGGTCTTTGATTCCCATGTTGACAGCGATCTCGAGACCTGCTATCAAAACTTCATATACAGCTTTGTTATAAGTCCTCGGCTCCGTTAAGGAGAGGGCGTAACACAATATCCCTCCTTGTGGAGTCACGAAGATAAGGCCCATCCCGGCTTTGATTATGGGGGTGTTTTGCTTTTGCCTCTTCATGGAAGATCTCCATCGAAGTAGAGTTCCCATCGGGGATCATTTTCTTCCTTCTCTCCTTCAATTGTGTCGAACACATGTTCATCCGGCAACTTGCAATTTAACGGGGGACTCAGCTGGTATCGGATGCTCAGCAAGAAAATCTGCGATGGCCTGGCCTTTCACTGCTTTGAGGGGTCAATACATTATCGAGAACTCCATCAGGAGGAGGGCTTATTTGGCAAGCCTTCCTGTTAGTATGGCTATTGACATCAAATATTTGAGAGGATCCACCTTTGATATGAGATGGACCTTATGTGCCAAGGCGTAATGCCTGAGCTTCGTTATCGCGAAGATCAGTGCCAGGCAATGCTTTTCTGCCCCTAGGAGAACTCGGCTCAAATAGTACAAAGCTCTGCCCTTTCCCTGATCGTTCTCTTATGCCCATAGTGCGCCTAAAGAACCCTCAAGGGCCGTCATATATAGGATAAGGGGTTTTCCCTTAACCAGAGCGGTCAATACCGGTGGATTTTGCAGATATTGTTTGATTTCGTCTAGTGCGTTTTGGCACTTTTGATCCCAAATGAACGGGGTCCCCTTCTTCATCAAATGACTGTAGGGACGGCACTTTCTGGAGAGGTTGGCTATGAACCACCGGATATAGGCGAGCTTTCCTTGAAGGGATCGCAACTGTTTCAGGGTCCTTGGCATGGGCATTTCCGTAATTGCCTTGATCTTTGAGGGATCGATTTCGATACCCCGGTGTCGTATGATGAATCCCAGGAATTTCCCTGAGGAGACTCCAAAATCACATTTCAGAGGGTTCATCTTCAGATTGTACTTCCGAAGATGTTGGAACACTACATTTAGATGTTCCCAATGTTCCTCGTAAGACTTGCTCTTCACTACCAGTTCGTCGATGTAGCATTCGAAAATCTCATGGATGAGGTCATCGAAGATCTTCGTCATGGCCCTCTGGTAGGTAGCGCCAGCGTTCTTTAAACCGAAAGGTATCACCTTGTTGCAGAATATGCCCAGCGGAGTCCGGAAGGCGGTATGTTTTTGGTCTTCACGATGCATTTTTATTTGGTTGTATCCTAAAGATCCATCCATGAAGGAGAAGACCTCATGGGTAGATGTGTTATCAATCATCATCTCGGTAACAAGTAATGGGAAATCATCCTTCGGGCAAGATTTGTTGAGGTCCCGAAAGTCCACGCAGATGTGCACCATCCCATTTTTCTTCATCACCGGAACGATGTTAGCGATCCAGTCGGGATATTGAATTTCTTGGATGAAGCCGGAGTCGATCAGTTTTTTGACCTCAGCATATATACTCATCTCAAGTTCGAGCCGCATTCTTCTTGGCGCCTGTTTGACTGGCTTTATGTCCGGCGATATGGCCAGTTTATGTACTTCCTACCTTTGGATCTAAACTCGGCATTTCGGAATAGTTCCATGCGAAGCAGTCTTTATACTGCATGAGCACGTCTTTTAACATGGCTACCTGTTTTTTAGATAACTGTTCACTGACGAACGTTGGCCTCCGATCGTTTTCCGTCCCTAAGTCAATTTTCCTTAGGTTGTCCGCCGTAGTGTGTATCCCGTCTTCCAGCTCTTTTGGTGCTGGTGGAAACTCTGAGATCACCTCGTCCTTGTCTTCATTTGTGAAGCACTTGAAGGGATCATCTATAGTCTCGTGCCCTCCCTCCTTTGAGAGTGTTATCACATGGCAGGTACGGGTTCGCTTCTATCCTTGATGTTGAGCTGGTCCTATCCTCACGGTATAGGTCCTCTTTGGCTTATGCTTATGCGGTGGGGTTACCCTCCAGCTGTCGGATAAAGCGAACCTGCCTTATTGATATTGGTCTTCGATCTAGTCTTTGAAGGTGAAGCATTCTTCAAGGGGATGACCTATAGCTCGATGATAGGAGCAATAATCCGGGTGATGGACCTCGCTTATTTGTTCAGGATGCCGAGACTGCGGAAGTGTCATCATTTGGTGCTTCATGACAGAGTTGAATATTTTCCTCGTCTTGTCTTTGGGGAAAGAGTATTCCCGACCCATCTTCTTTATAAAGGACGGATTCCAACCAAGTTTTTCTTGATAGCACGGCTTCTTAGATCTGCCTTATTGTTTGCGAACGTTATTTGCGCTCTTTATCCTATTTTTGCCTTTATTTTGGGATTTTTCCTTTTTGCAAGGACATACAGCGAGCTGGGGATAGAGGGCATTGCAGTCTTCCTTTTTCGTAGATTGCTGATTGAGGCGCTGCATCCTGGCTTTTTCATAGGTAGCCATTTCGCTGCTGTGATCGTCTCGGCTCTTTTGACAAGCTTCTTTTATTAGCTTGTCTATTTGTTACTCGAGCGACGGACTTAACGTTCTTAGAGCGGGATTTTGCTCTATTTCAACGTCACGACCATTTAGAAGAGCATTTTTCTCTTCTCTGGCGCTGTTTATGACGCGGCAACTGTGGAACTGCTCTTGTTTCTTGGACCGAACGTATCCGAGCCCGGTTGTCTCCATCTTCCCGTTGGGCATCTTTCGCTGGGTCCTAGGGATATCCCAAATCTTTTTGTAGAATTGGGCTTGCCGAAAAGTTTGTTCGAGGGGTACACCTTGGCATCTTAACAGCCTTTTCAATCCCTTCGCGTAGTATCTTGGTAGACAGAATGGTTGAAGCTTGTCGAGTGCAAATTCGGCACCGTGCCAGACTTTTTTCTCTACTCTGGTCTTCGTAGATTGGTAGAAGAGGATGTCCTTTTCACCTTTTCGCCTGTGAGGCACATAGAAAGTCTGTAGTTCCTGTACGCTGTATGTATCGAGCGCATCAAGTTCCTTGTAATGCCAAGGAAGAACTGCAGGCTCTGATCTGCTTCATCGAGGGTTTGCACTAATGAGCGGATGGAGAACACTGCGCTGGCCTCGTCCTCAGAGTCGCTTCCAAAGACCAGAATAGGGGTCGATGGTCCGGGCCTGTTGTTTTCTTTCTGGGGTTGCCCCGAGTAGACTATTTCTTCATCTTCCTCGGAATCGCTCCCAAACATCGGGATAGTGGCGACGGATTTCTGTTTATCCTCTGGCTTATGACATTGTTCATATCAGTCTTTTGCATTTTTATACCGCCCATTTTTTATCACATTACTTGTAGGTAGGTACTCTTGAGCCGTGTTTGCTAGTTAATTGCAGGATACAGGTTCTCAGGTCTAAACAGTGAAATTCATGGAAAAGCGCGACAAATTCTGGATTATTGCCAACCACAGATAAAATACGGGTCTCCGCTCTCTATCCGTATGTTGCCGCACACCAGTTTACAGGACAAAATGGCAAATCGATAGTCATTTTCATGCACAAAGCACAATGTCAACACAAGATCCAACATGTCTACGCGGAGCTCAAGAAAAATCATGGCAAAAGATCCACATCAAATCACCTTTTGATCTGCTGAAATTCTGAAAAAATTGTGAAGAGCTTCTGAGAAACAACATATACCAGACTGAAGGAAACAGCAAAACAGGGAAACCCACCAAAACCCATGAGCCAATTCCCCTTTATGGACACGGATCCGCGGCCAACATGGCGATTTGGCCGCGGATCCGCGGCCTAATAGACTCGGCAGTTGAATATTTTTCAGGGGCAGTTTGGTCATTGCATGTTGGCCCTGAATGTTGCCCTAGGTTCTCTGTTTCCTGCCTATAAATAGCCCAGAACTTTCCAAGCCAAGGGGTGCTTAATTCTTGTTAGATTTTAGGATATACTTTGTTGTTCTTCTTCCTCTTTTCATCTTTTCTCCATTAAAACCTTGTAGTGAGCTTTTATGAGTGAAAATGATGAATAAAAGAGTTCTTGTCTTTATGATGCTTGTCTTGTTATTTTGTTAATTATCATTGCTTGTAATTTTTATTTGCTAATCTAGTTGTTGTTATTTGTTGTTTCTTTCGTCTTCCATTTTACTTTATTCTTAACAACAATGATGCTTAAGCTTGATCCTTGCCAAAGTGAGGTCTCAAATAGTTAGTTGTAAACTTCTAACCTCTTTCTTTCTATCTTCCTCCTTTTGTTGTATTTTCTTTTTCTTTGTAATGGGTGAGTAGTTTCTCACTTGTTAGGGTAGGATAAGGAGAGTTTGAGAGAAGGAAATCTCTCTCACTCTTTTCTTGCCCAACATCTTAATTCGGACTCCCGCTAATTGAACCACAATCCGCTCCCTACGGCACCCTATCCTACATGATAGCGGTGATTCCTTAGTGAGACCGGTTGTGGTTGAATTAACCGGAGGTTAAGGCTAAATGCCAAGAACGGACGGACAAGGACCAAAAGGAAGGAACTAAACGTTGGAAAGCCTAGCTTATACTCTCAAGTTCCTTCCTAGTCGTGCTAATCCCCGTTGTTGCCGATTACCATAACACCGACATTAAGAGTGGCAACGAAAGAAGTGAGCGACTCCTATCTCAAACTAACCTAATCCTAACCCTAACAAGCTCTCTTTACATAAATTTGAGCACATAGTTAATCTCAAACAAACCTGGACATTTGGACTTAACTCGTTAAAGCACATAGAAAAAGATTCCCATCTCCCTGCGGACGACCCGTACTCAACCGGCTAGCTACAAGCGAAACCGTCTTGATTGCGGTAATTAACTAAGCACGCAAAAACTCTAACAATCAAATGGCGCCGTTGCCGGGGAGACGGTAGTCTATTTCTTTGTGTAATTTCGGGTTAATTTGTGAATATAACAAAAAAAACAAAAAAAAATACATTGTAAAAATCATCTTGTTATTTTTGATTAGTTTTTGTGTAAGTGTGCAGGAGAAAAGGAAAGGTCGAGTTCAGTGCCAAAGACGTGGAAAGTTAGACCCATATCTTGCGGCTACACCGCGGGTGATCAAGACGGAACAAACGGTCTACTGTAAAATTCTGGAGCCGTCCCAGTGAGCAAATCAAGATTCAGGGCTCCAGAAAAGAAGATGACACCCCATCCAGCAAATTCAAGAAAACTGAAGGCACAACACATCCTTATAACCGTGGAACCGCGGCCTGAGGGCTTCTTTGGCCGCGGAACCGCGGTTCTTTGCTGACATCAGCAAAGAAAAAATCCCCTGTGAGTCCTTCTACCCCTTCCCCACTCCTCTGAACTCCACTGAATTGTTTTTCTGCAGCATTCTTTGCGCAAAATCTCTTCCCCCTTCCAATAAATTGTTTTTGTGCAGGATTCTTTGCGCCGCGCTTAAAAAAATTAAAAAATTGATTGCTGTTGATTGTTACTGCTTTGCATATTCTAATCGGACTTTAAGGGGCTTGAAACCAATCCAGATTGGGTGGGGATTTCATCACCTTTCCCACGACCCCAGAAATCACAAAAAGCATATGCATTGACCATTGTTTAATTAAAAAATACTAGACTCAGCCCTAAGGACGTCGCGCTCAATAGGACAGAGGACTGGTTGTAGGCATCGTCCGTTTATTTTATCCTGACTTTGCGGTGTCTAGGCAAGTATCTCTGAGGCAAGTGGTTACTTAATTAGGACCACTACTTACGTAGTAGGGAGCCTCCCACTTACCTGGCACTTACCTGGCCGCAATTGGTGGAGAAGAGGCGGTTTGAGGTCCTATTTCTAGCCTTTTGAAATAGTTAGGAGCTGTCTAACTGACCTAGGTGACCCTAGATCTAGGTGTGATTGTGCATATTTTGTCTGTGATTGTTTCAAGCCGTATGTCCGTACATATTTCTGTAAAGCTCTTTCTAAAAAAAAAAAGAAAAAAAAAACACAAAACAAAAACTTTTATAAAAACTTGCCCTTTGTCGCCAAGAATCCCATTTTTTCACCCACTTCCCATCGTATTTCTCCATTGACGTTTTCTTACCCTCACCTTCTCCGCTTTGACTACATTAAACTAGTTTAGTGTATGTCCGCTTGGACTCGGGACACTAGCACCCGCCTAGTCCGCGTTACGTTAGTCGCTACCGACTACGCGATCGACTCAGACGTCGAAACTCCTTCCACGCCTCTTTCACCCTTACCTTTGCCGGCCAACTCCGACGTTGACCGGAATTCTGTTCATACATCCTCACCTTCACCATCACCAACCTCTTCTTCCGCGATGTCAGGATTTAATCCAAACATCCCTTTGACTCCCCCGGGATTGATTCCACCTCCTATAGATGCGAATAACCCACAACCACCACCTGTTGTAGCGCCACAGCGAATCGCGCTCCAGGATCGTTTCTATCCCACCCGCCCTGCACTTCCCACCTGTCTTTCCCTTCCACTGGCCAATGGGGATAATTTTGAAATTAAGCCCCACTTCATTAACATGCTTTCGAAATTTCATGGGCTTGAATCTGAAGATGCCTATATCTTCATCAACAAGTTCCAGAATGTTTGTGCCATGATGAAAACGACCCAGCTGTCAGACGATGCTATACGGCTACGGGTCATTCCGTTCACTTTGTGCGATCTTGCTGAAAAATGGTTGTATAGCACCGCTTCCCACTCCATAACCAGTTGGGACGAGTTTGTGAAAGCGTTTCTCAAGAAATTCTATCCGAATCATAAGACCGCAAGGATCCGTAACGAAATCAACCAATTTTCCCAGCTTCCTACTGAACCCTTTTGGAAGTGCTTTGACCGGTATAAAGACCTTCTTATTTAATGCCCTCACCACGGTATTAAGAAATGGAAACTTTGCCAAACCTTATAAGAGGGCCTGAACCCAGCAACCAAGCAGTTGTTGGAAACCATTTGTCAGGGCCACTTCCTATCGAAATCTGACGAGGAAGCATGGCAATTCTTCGACGACCTTGCGGAACAAACGCTTCAATGGGAGAGCACCAGACCAAATACTTCTTCTTCTTCTTCCTCCTCTACTTCTACTGGTCAGTCTAGGGTAGGCATTCACCAACTCGATATCTCTATTGCAATAAAAGCCGAAATGGTTGCAATAACGAGAAAACTTGAAGCGATAGAGAGCAAATTTTCATCTCCTGCTCCTGCCCCTGTTCTTCCCCTTCGTACCATTTGTGCTTGTTGTTCCGATCCATCTCACTTAACCGAAGAGTGTCCTTACAATCCACCATCTCAAGGACAGGATCAGGTTAATGCTGCATTTCAGCAAAGACCAAGAAACGATCCATACTCTTCCACCTACAATCCTGGTTGGAGGAACCATCCCAACTTCGCCTGGAATCAGAACCAGCATCAATTCCAAGGCAACAATTTCCAGAGACCCCCTCCTCCGCAACAACAAGCTCAATAACAAACTCAACATCAATTTCAGCAGCCCTTCCAACCCCAACCTTTTCAAAATCAGACGAACAACTTTGCACCCAACAATTCTTTTCCCCAAAACAACTTTGTTCCGTCAAACAACGATAAGGTTTCTTCGCTCAAACGAAGTCTGGAGGCGTTTGTAAAGCAATCAACTCAGTCCACCGCCAACATCCAGTCTTCCATTCAGTTTTTGGTGCAACACACTGCCGCTCACGGGCAAAGCATCAAAATCATCGAAGCCCAGATAGCACAACTGAATGCGGCCTTAAGCGAGCGAGAGAAGGGGAAGCTTCCGTCCCAGCCACTCCCAAATCCCGGTCACCCACATAATGTACATGTTGCTCTTGAACAACAGAGCCATAATGTGAGTGCCGTGACTACATTGAGATCTGGAAGGATGCTGCAAAACAACATTGGCACACGGATCGACGATGACACCCCGGCCGCTTCTTCTTCTTCTTCTCATTCTTCTTCGTCTTCTGAGCCTATTCTCCATTTTTCAAAAGGCTCTTCCTCTTCTTCTGCTCTAAATGGACCCATTTCTCACTCCACGAAAACACCAGCTCTGGGATCCGTTCCAACTCCACAATGTCCTCCACAAGTATTGTACTCAACCAATTTTAAAAACGTTCCATTTCCAAACCGGTTGAGGTCCAATAAACAAAATCCACAAATGGAGAAGATTCTGGAGTTGTTTAAGCAGGTTAACATCAACATTCCCCTTTTAGATGCTGTCCAACAAGTCCCTTCCTACGTGAAAATCTTAAAGGACATGTGCACGAAGAAGAGGAAATCTCAGGTACCCAAGAAAGTTTTCTTGGCTAGTGCTGTGAGTGATGCTCTTACCCAATCTTTACCTCAAAAACAGAAGGACCCTGGCTGTCCTATGATTTCTATTACCATTGGGGATAAGAACATCAACCGCGCACTTTTAGATCTTGGTGCCAGTGTTAACCTGCTTCCGTACTCAATATATGAGCAACTAGGTGTAGGAGAGCTGAAACCCACACACTGTACTCTCCAAATGGCCAACCGATCAATCACCCATCCTAGGGGTGAGCTAGAGGATGTGTTAATCAAGGTTGGGGACTTCATATTCCCCGTTGACTTCATTGTTTTAGACACGTAACCTGTAGCTAACCACCGGAATCAAATTCCGGTGATACTCGGTCGCCCATTCCTTGCAACCTCAAATGCTGTGATCAATTGTCGAAATGGTTCGATGAACCTATCTTTTGGAAACATGACAATTGAACTCAACATTTTTAGGTTGGGGAATCAGCCCTCCAAACCTAATGCTTATATACTAGACGTTTGCTCAATCCAGGAGATCATCCCAGAGGATTATGAATTCGAGGAGTTTTTGTTCGATCACGATAACCTTAACGCCACTAGTGCATTCCTCTTCGAACCTGCTGCTGCTTCTGCGCCCGACAATGATTACGATTGTTTCTCTTTCTCGAACGATCTTAGCCAGTCACCACCCAAGTTTGAATCCTTCGAATTTCCGGATGAGTTACCTGAACCATCCAAATCGGTCGCTTACACTCATTTTGAACCTTTGCTGGAATCCTTTGAGTTCGAAACCTTTTCACCAATCTTGCCTTCAATCGTTTCACCTCCAACGCTCGAACTCAAGCCTTTGCCGTCTCACCTTAAGTACGCTTACTTGGGTGAGAATGAGACCCTCCCTGTTATCATCTCGGCTTCTCTAGCTCCCGAACAAGAGAGAGCCCTTCTTGCGGTCTTGCACAGCAATAGGCAAGCTTTTGGCTGGTCCATGGCGGACATCAAGGGGATTAGTCCCCTGATCGTTGAACATCACATTCATTTGATGGATGATGCCAAACCAGCCAGGGATCCACAACGGCGACTCAACCCAGTCATGAAGGAGGCTGTAAAAAAGGAGATCGTAAAGTGTCTGGATAGTGGTATCATTTACCCTATCTCTGATAGCCAGTGGGTTAGCCCCATTCACGTTGTCCCCAAGAAATCAGGCATAGCGGTCATAACCAACGAGGCGAACGAGTTAATCCCTACTCGCACCCAGACTGGGTGGCGAGTATGCATCGATTACAGAAAACTCAACGCCGCAACGCGGAAGGACCACTTTCCGCTACCTTTCATTGACCAGATGCTTGAACGATTGGCCGGACATGAGTACTACTGCTTTCTTGATGGCTACTCTGGCTATAATCAAATTCCCATCGCCAAAAAAGACCAGGACAAGACCACATTCACTTGTCCTTTCGGCACGTTTACATATCGTCGCATGCCCTTTGGGTTATGCAATGCACCTGCTACCTTCCAACGGTGTATGATGGGAATCTTCTCAGACATGGTGGAAAAATTCTTGGAGATCTTCATGGACGATTTCTCCATTTTCGGCGATTCCTTTGATGAGTGTTTGCTGCATCTCGACGCTGTCCTCACCCGGTGTAAGGACAAGAATCTCACTTTGAACTGGGAGAAGTGCCACTTCATGGTGCGTGAAGGTATTGTCTTAGGACATATCATCTCACAAAAAGGTATTGAGGTAGATAAAGCAAAAATTGAAGTCATTTCCAATCTTCCTCCTCCCAGATGCGTCAGAGACATCCGAGCCTTTCTTGGCCATGCCGGTTTTTATAGACGGTTCATCAAGGACTTAGCAAGATTGCTGAGCCCTTGACTCTTTTGCTGGCCAAGGACACGACATTCGACTTCAACTCGAGCTGTGTGACTGCGTTCGAGTCATTAAAAAGCTCACTCACTTCTGCTCCCGTTCTTTCTTCTCCTGACTTGACGCACCCATTTGAGATTATATGCGATGCATCCGACTTTGCCATCGGTGCTGTCCTTGGACAACACATCAACAAGATGCCGCACGTAATCTATTATGCTAGCCGAACCCTGAACGACGCCGAACTGAACTATAAAACAACTGAGAAGGAATTCTTGGCTGTTGTATTTGCCTTAGAAAAGTTCAGGCCCTACCTCATCGGCTCTCCAGTCATCGTCTACACGGACCATTCTGCTCTGCGCCATCTTTTTGCGAAGAAAGATGCAAAATCTCGGCTGATACGTTGGATCCTCTTGCTTCAAGAGTTTGACCTTGTCATCAAGGACAAAAGAGGATATGAAAACGTAGTCGCCGACCATCTCTCACGACTTCCTTCTTCCCCGTCGCTTCAAATTCCGATCAACGACGTTTTTCCGGATGAACAGCTCTTGACAGTATCTTGCGAACCCTGGTTCGCAGATATTGTGAACTATTTGGCCACAGGATTACTACCGACTGAATGGTCAAGTCAGGACAGACTTCGATTCTTATCCCAAGTAAAACACTTTTACTGGGACGATCCCTATCTGTTCAAGTACTGTCCCGACTGTTAGTGTATATGCCCTAGAGGCCATTACTGTATCATACTAGTTTGTATATTACTTAATGGAAGCTTGGGATATTCACCTTGTATAAACAATCTTGCTCAATATAGTAGTATGCTACTTGTTTTGTTTCTACTTCAATGTGTACATGTGTTTATTTTTGTATATCACCTATACACATTAGTGGAGCCCTTAGGATCCTTGCTTGATTACCAGCGTTGTGATGGCAGTCACGCTAGTGGGGGCTGGGTAATCTATAAGCACATCCTTATACAGGTCCCTAGTCGCAGGACTATCGAGACAGGGCATCGATACTCCGGAGTAGACTAGCGTATGCGCTTCTCATCCCAGTGTAGGAGATGGTCTGTCCCACAGCCATCAGTACGTCGTACTGGAGATAGTATACGGGTGCTCGTTAGGTTACGAGTACACTGGACAGGACTCGTCGGGAACTGACCAGTTGGTATTATACCTATCGTCAGTTATCAGTTCCTAGGTGACATGAGTACAGCTTAGTCCGCTGACTTGACACTGGCACTTCGCCTTGAGTGTGTTCCCACTGCACTTTGATCACTACCCTACCACGGCTCAAAGGAGTCGTGCAAACAGGTAGTAGTTGGGTGCAGTCCCGAAGCACTTGGAGGCAGTGACGGTTAGATAGGATTCGTCTCTCCCGGTATTGGGGGTTGACATCGCGCTGTGTCTAGGAGAGCCATTACACGAGTAGTCCCTGGCCAGGGCAAGCGAGATATACTGGTAGGCTTCCAGTGTTATCTCAGGGTGTTTTGGGCTTCACTCCGACACGACTTGTACCGCTATTAGGGGACTGACGTTTACCGCCCCCTAGGCCCGACATGCGATGTATCAGACGAACAGACCGGACTGTACGGAGACTGTCACATTCAGACTCAGTAGGAGTTCAGATGGGGTTCACCTCGTCAGCCTTCTTATCGGCATCTACCTGGGGACCGTTACGCACAGCTAGTGCCGCTTGCGGTCTGTGGTTAAACCCACTGCCAGCGTAGTGTCGAGTCTTTAGAGTCCCACACAGAGGGTATTCGCCTCTGGGAAAAACAGAGTAGAGGTCGCATGGCTTTGCGACAGGGTTCGTTCTCATCCGCGCACTTGTGCACGTTTGGAGTCCGGACGGATATTACTGGTAGGCTCTGGTTTGAGCCAGATACTGGTATACGTTTAGGGGTTGATTTTATCTCTTGGTATTCATGTTCCTCGGAACAAGAATGCGGGTGTGTATGCACAGTTGATTGAGGCGGAGGAAGAGGATTTTCATTAGGGTTTCGGAACGGGTGCGTATGCACAGTTGACAGTCGTCTTTTTCCAAACCCTAATGGAATTATGATATATCAATTAATAATATTAATTAAATGAAATTGTGTCATGGTTGGATTTTGTTGACTTGTTGACCATGGTTGACTTGTTGACCATGGTTGAATGTTTGACCATCATCATTACTTTGCAAAGATGCTCTTTGATTCTAGCAAAATTCATTTAATGAATGTAATGATAATGGTCATTCCAAACCATCCATCAACTATTTCATTTTATTATTATTGTTAATTGATAATTCTTTTCATTTGTGATATGGTTGTAAAATGAAAAGAATAAGCTCATTCTATCATAACCATTCTATCTCCTCACTTGTTCTTCTTCCTCCTCTAGTTCAAGGAGAATCCTTCTCATGAGTTGAGAATCCCTCTCCTTGAGATAAAAACACCCCTTAGACACTCTCTACTCACTCTAGGATCAAAGGTTTAGCAAGCCGAAGATTCTAGTTCTCTCAAAGTTCGAGAAAGAGCCCGAAGGTTGAACCCTCAGGTGGATCCATCTTTGACGGAAGAAGGCAACGAGGAAAGCACCATCAACCTCTACAAAAGTTTGAAGAAGAAGGAGTTCAAGTTAGGTATAACCATCTTTCCGAGTAGCTAACTCTCTTTAACTTGTTTGCTAGTTTTAGTTTAGGAAAAGATCCCGACTTTGTTAGTCCATGTTGCCCCATGCGCTAAAAATTTGATTTTTATACCGTTTCCGCCTCCCCGTAAGAACCGGGGGTCACAACGTGGACTTACAGTGGTATCAGAGCCTAACTAAACTTAAACTAGCTTGGTAGCGAAGTGTATGGAAGTTCGAAACGGAAAAATCGCAAAACTGGAAATTCAAAAACCCTAATTTTCTGTTGAATTTTTTTTTGCTCTAAAAGTAAAAAGTTTTACTCCTAAAATCGGCTCAGGGTTTTGTGAGAACACCCACCAAAAACGATCCCATGAATCCTTCAAACCGCCGCAGATCCGCGGCCTCAGCTATTCTCTTCGCCGCGGATCCGCCGCCGTTTGGGCTCTTCATGTGATCGTGTTTTGTGCAGTGTTCTTCTGGTAGGGTTTTGGGATTTTTCAAATATGTTATTTGTGCCCAGATTTTCCAGAAAAGAAATTTACTTTTGGGGTCCTATAAATTCGTATTTTTTTCGAACTTCGCTACACTTTGGCTATATTGGTTATATCTGTGATGTTTGTATGTATTGAACGTCGGCTAATCGCTATAAGTCGATTAGTCGGGGTTATACATCTCTGTGATCTGTGTTTGATATTGGAATGTGTATATGAATGTGTTGGACTGTCGCGGGTGAATAGCCGGGGTGGATGTGAGATGAGCTTTTGTTTTTCTTTCATTCATTTGTAATATGTAAATTGATGTAATAATATTATTTGTATGGCCGCACAACCGGGTCGGGGTTGTAGCCGTCATTGTATAATTCTTTTTACTGTTTTTGCTCCTAGGATAGACCCATGGAGGGGTGCACAAACTACCGGGTACTTGGCGGGTAGTTTGCCGCACCCGTAGGGGTCTTGGGTGGGGTATTTGCTATTCACCGCGACCGTGTAATCCGCTTTTCGTTGCAGGCTCGAACGGATTGCGGATTGCTAGTATATCCAATGTATTCATCTGTGATCTGTAATGTCTATCATTGCTATATATTTATAACTATTTAGGCGTTGCTTATGTTTTACAGCCGCGCTAGCCCAGCCCCCGCTCTGTCGTTAGTTAAGTAACCTAACGGGTGATGACGGGACCCCGTGGCGAATGCGAATGGCATAAGCGTACGTCATATTTTGGTTGTTTTCTGCAATGGTAGGGTTAAATGATGGGACGCATTAAAAGAACTAATGCAAGAATATCACGCATTAAAAGAACTAATGCAAGATAATAAACCATGTTAAAGTCGTTGGAACACTTTCGAAAAACCACTCGGTTCTTTTCAAAACTAACTTTTAAATGCGGAGCTTGAGCCACTCCTTCTAAAAGCTATCTCGTTCCATCGATTATATCAAGTTCTCTACGTTCACGGTTTCGCCAAAACCATTCGTAGCCCTCCGTCGTTTCACAAGAATAGTCAATAGTATTCAAGCTGTGTTTGTTGGCCAAAGTCAAGGCATAGTGATTGGTAGCTATTGGGTATTCATGTGCAGCATAGATAGATGCGTTGGTTTGGAACAGTCGTACTGCCTTGTTGGCCAAAGTCAAGGGTGGGTACGGGTGGATTCAAATTAACCTGGAGAACGACGGGTAGAACTTGACATGTGACTTATGATTTGTTGGCCAAAGTCAAGGTCATAAGAGCATTGGGCAAAAATCCACATCGGGAGTTTCATAAGTACTGAAACTTGCTAGATTTGCATACCATTTGGAGTGTGGTGATTCTGGTAGGATTCCTTCAGTTTCGTCACGCGATGATATTTGGATCCCGATCCTACTGTGAGTATATGCTACTCCTCGGGAAATTTCTCACTAAACGATTAATGCTATAAACCTAGTAGGTGCCTAGAAAGGTGTTAGCGGGGCTACGCCCCCAGGGAAAAGAGGTTATTTAATTAAGGAACTTCGCGAAAGCGTTGGAAAACCTCCCTCGAAGTACCAACACTGGCCTGGCTGAACGGTTAAGCAAGTATTGTGCGGTGGGATTGATCCCGACTAATTCTTCCTTTATGGTTTGAGGAGGGATTCGAGAGACAGTGGGAGCCATCCTGTTTAGAAAAATTAAAAACCACTCTAAACTTGCAAGAGCATCATGCTAAAGTGTTTCTTCTCTCCCCCCTGCAGCGACCAAATCGAAATGACTGGACTTTAGTTACTTCTAGATAAAAACATACTGACAGGGCCAAACTACAAAGATTGGCTCAGGAATGTCAAAATGGCAATCACTTACGACAAGCTGGGGTATCTTCTTACCACCAAAGCTCCCCTCGTCCCAGGTCCCACCTCCAGCGTCGCGGATAAGGAAATCCGTAAGACTTGGGAGATTGATTGCGCGAAGGCCAAGTGCCCCGTGCTTGCCTCTATGGACAACGAACACCAGAGGAGGCACGAGAATATGGACCTGGAATCCATATTTCTTCATACAAAAGAACTGTATGGAGAGCAGTCTCGTATCGCAAGATAAGAAGTGTCGAAGAAGTTGTTTTCGGCAAAGTTGGCCATCGGATCATCGGTAGCGGACCACGTGCTTAAGATGATTGGCTACATTGAGGAGCTCGCGGAACTTGGGACCATGTTGGAAAGTGAACTCTATACGGATTTAATTCTCCAGTCCCTTCCATCCACTTACGCCTAGTTTATACTGAACTTCAACTTACAAGAAAAGGAAGTTGAACTTTCAGAACTCCTCAACATGCTGAGGAGCGCAGAGGGCACCCTGCAGAAGGGTAGGGAAACACCCGCTTTGTTTGTAGGAGGATCTTCTTCCTCTAGGTCCAAGGCGAAAGCCAAGGGGAAAGAGGAAGAAAGCCCCCGCCAAACCAAGAGGCGGTGTTAGTAAAGTGGGTACGAAGGGAAAGGAAAAGGCAACAAAGATTGCGGGGAAGCTTGTGGGAAAGGAAGAATGCTTCTATTGTCATAAGAGTGGACACTGGAAGAAAGATTGCAGGGCTTGGAAGGCCAGGACACAGGAACTGAAGCAGGTTGCGGCTTCAGCTTCAGGTGTGTATGTTATTGAAAACTGTCTTTCTATAAACTCTACTTCCTGGGTATTGGATACCGGATCAGGATCTCATATCTGTAATTCTTTGCAGGCGTTGAGAAACCGTAGGGTTTTGAAGGCAGGTGACATGACCCTCAGAGTTGCAAACGGAGCTAGCATGGATGCTAAAGCCATGGGGGACTATCACCTGGGAATGTCAGATGGACATGTTTTGGTTTTGCGCAATTGCTTTTTTGTACCCAACGCAACTTGTAATATCATTTCTGTATCTTTGGTTTCTAAAGAAGGTTATGAATTTGCGTTTGTAAGTAATGTTGTAAACATTCACCTTAATCAAGTTCTGATTGGGTCAGGTACATTGAGCAATGGTATATACGTGTTAAACCAACCACAGATTTTCAATGTCCAGAATACACACAAAAGAAAGTCTCCGGAAATCAATCAGACTTTCTTATGGCATTGTAGACTGGGTCACATCAATGAGAGAAGGTTGACTAAGTTACATACAGAAGGATATTTAGATCCGTTCGAATATCAATCATATGCCACTTGTCAATCCTGTCTCAAAGGAAAGATGACAAAGACTCCGTTCACTGGACACGGAGTAAGAGCGAGCGAGCTCTTGGGACTCGTACACAGCGACGTGTGCGGTCCAATGTCTACACATGCGCGAAGCGGTTATTCTTACTTCATTACTTTTACGGATGATTTTTCAAGGTACGGTTATGTCTTCTTAATGAAACATAAGTCCGAAGCCTTTGAAAAATTCCAGGAATATAAGAATGAAGTAGAAAAACAAACCGGCAAAAGTATCAAGATTCTAAGATCGGATCGAGGTGGAGAATACTTAAGTGCCGAGTTCCTAAATTACTTAAAAGAGAATGGAATTCTCTCTCAACTTACTCCTCCATACACTCCGCAACACAACGGTGTATCGGAGAGACGGAACCGGACCCTATTGGATATGGTACGGTCCATGATGAGTAATGCTGAGTTACCGCGATCTTTCTGGGGGTATGCGCTAGAATCAGCTGCATACCTTTTGAACCGAGTTCCTACTAAAACTGTGCCCACCACACCATATGAGATGTGGTGTGGAAAGAGGCCCCATCTTAATCACATTAAGACATGGGGATGTCCAGCTTTTGTCAAGAAGCAGCATGCGGACAAGCTCGAGGCACGCTCAGTACAGTGCAAGCTTGTGGGATATCCAAAGAACTCCAAGGGATATTTTTTCTACTGTGAAGAGGAACAAAAAGTTCTTGTTTCTCGTCACGCCTACTTCTTGGAAACTGAGTTTTTGGAAAACCAGATAAGTGGGAGCACAGTAGAACTGGAAGAAATTCCAGAACCACAAGCTATTACTGAAAGTTTGGTGGAACCAGAGGGTTCAAATGAACAGGACATTCCTACGCCGCTCCGCAGGAGTAGTAGGCAGTCTCATCCGCCCTAGAGATACTACGGTTTTCTCATAGACGGGGATAGAGAGGATTGCATCATAGATTATGATGAGCCTACTAGCTTCCAGCAGGCCGTTCAGAGCGTTGACTCGGTAAAATGGCTGGATGCAATGCGGACCGAAATGGAGTCCATGTACACCAACAAAGTATGGACGTTGGACATTGCTCCAGACGGGGTAAAACCCGTAGGATGCAAGTGGATCTTCAAAAGGAAGATTGGTGTAGATGGACAGGTTGAGACCTATAAAGCTAGACTTGTAGCAAAGGGTTTCCGTCAAAGGCCTGGCTTGGACTATGACGAAACCTTTTCTCCAGTGGCTATGCTGAAATCCATTCGGATCCTTCTTGCCATTGCTGCCTTCCACGATTATGAGATTTGGCAGATGGACGTAAAAACCGCTTTTCTAAATGGAAATTTAGAGGAGTGTGTTTATATGGATCAGCCAGAGGGTTTCATTCAGAGTGGGAGCAGCGGAAAGGTGTGCAAGTTGCTTAAGTCCATCTATGGACTAAAGCAGGCATCGCGGAGTTGGAACATCTGTTTTGATGAGACGGTCAAGGAATTTGGCTTTATCAAAAATCCAGATGAACCATGCATCTATAGTAGATTTGTAGCGAGAACTCTAGTATTCCTCGTTTTATACGTGGATGACATTCTCTTAATAGGAAATGACATTCCTATGCTACAATCTGTCAAGGGTTTCTTGTCACACAGGTTCTCCATGAAAGACCTGGGTGATGCCTCTTACATCCTGGGGATCCGGATCCATCGTGATAGATCCAAGAGGATATTAGGACTTTCACAGTCCAGGTACATCGACACTATACTGAAGAGATTCAGTATGGAAGATTCCAAGCGCGGTAACCTACCGTCTTGTCACGGAATCACCCTCTCTAAAGAGATGTCTCCCAAGACTGATTTGGAGAGGGATCGCATGTCTATTATACCCTACGCTTCTGCGGTAGGCTCTATAATGTATGCGATGTTGTGTACCAGACCGGATGTAGCTTATGCACTGAGTGTGGTAAGCCGATATCAGTCAAACCCTGGGGAGAAACACTGGATATCGGTAAAGAACATTCTCAAGTACCTGAGAAGGACTAAGGAGATGTTCTTGGTGTATGGCGGAAAAGACCTCCAGATCGAGGCCTTTGCTGACTCCAGCTTCCAGAGTGACAAGGATGATTCCAAGTCCATGTCGGGTTTTGTCTTTACCCTCAATAGAGGGGCGGTGTGTTGGAAGAGCTCCAAACAGGAAACCGTTGCAGACTCGACTATGGAAGCGGAATACATCGCTGCATCTGATGCCGCAAAAGAAGCTGTCTGGATGAGGAAGTTCTTGAAAGAACTTCAGGTGGTTCCGTCCATTGTTGACCCAATACCTCTGTATTGCGACAACAACGGGGCTATAGCTTTAGCGAAGGAACCCAGGTCCCATCAGAGATCCAGGCACATCTTGAGGCGGTATCACCTGATCAGGGAGATCGTGGATCGTAAGGAGATCGAGGTACGGAGGGTTGCTTCAGAAGAAAACACTGCAGATCCATTCACCAAGGCACTGCCCCAGACTCAGTTCGAGCGGCTGATCGAGATGATAGGTCTTCGATACGCCAGTACATGGCCTTAGTGCAAGTGGGAGATTGTTAGTGTATATGCCCTAGAGGCCATTACTGTATCATACTAGTTTGTATATTACTTAATGGAAGCTTGGGATATTCACCTTGTATAAACAATCTTGCTCAATATAGTAGTATGCTACTTGGTTTGTTTCTACTTCAATGTGTACATGTGTTTATTTTTGTATATCACCTATACACATTAGTGGAGCCTTTAGGATCCTTGCTTGATTACCAGCGTTGTGATGGCAGTCACGCTAGTGGGGGCTGGGTAATCTATAAGCACATCCTTATACAGGTCCCTAGTCGCAGGACTATCGAGACAGGGCATCGATACTCCGGAGTAGACTAGCGTATGCGCTTCTCATCCCAGTGTGGAAGATGGTCTGTCCCACAGCCATCAGTACGTCGTACTGGAGATAGTATACGGATGCTCGTTAGGTTACGAGTACACTGGACAGGACTTGTCGGGAACTGACCAGTTGGTATTATACCTATCGTCAGTTATCAGTTCCCAGGTGACATGAGTACAGCTTAGTCCGCTGACTTGACACTGGCACTTCGCCTCGAGTGTGTTACCACTGCACTTTGATCACTACCCTACCACGGCTCAAAGGAGTCGTGCAAACAGGTAGTAGTTGGGTGCAGTCCCGAAGCACTTGGAGGCAGTGACGGTTAGATAGGATTCGTCTCTCCCGGTATTGGGGGTTGACATCGCGCTGTGTCTAGGAGAGCCATTACACGAGTAGTCCCTGGCCAGGGCAAGCGAGATATACTGGTAGGCTTCCAGTGTTATCTCAGGGTGTTTTGGGCTTCACTCCGACACGACTTGTACCGCTATTAGGGGACTGACGTTTACCGCCCCCTAGGCCCGACATGCGATGTATCAGACGAACAGACCGGACTGTACGGAGACTGTCACATTCAGACTCAGTAGGAGTTCAGATGGGGTTCACCTTGTCAGCCTTCTTGTCGGCATCTACCTGGGGACCGTTACGCACAGCTAGTGCCGCTTGCGGTCTGTGGTTAAACCCACTGCCAGCGTAGTGTCGAGTCTTTAGAGTCCCACACAGAGGGTATTCGCCTCTGGGCAAAACAGAGTAGAGGTCGCATGGCTTTGCGACAGGGTTCGTTCTCATCCGCGCACTTGTGCACGTTTGGAGTCCGGACGGATATTACTGGTAGGCTCTGGTTTGAGCCAGATACTGGTATACGTTTAGGGGTTGATTTTATCTCTTGGTATTCATGTTCCTCGGAACAAGAATGCGGGTGTGTATGCACAGTTGATTGAGGCGGAGGAAGAGGATTTTCATTAGGGTTTCGGAACGGGTGCGTATGCACAGTTGACAGTCGTCTTTTTCCAAACCCTAATGGAATTATGATATATCAATTAATAATATTAATTAAATGAAATTGTGTCATGGTTGGATTTTGTTGACTTGTTGACCATGGTTGACTTGTTGACCATGGTTGAATGTTTGACCATCATCATTACTTTGCAAAGATGCTCTTTGATTCTAGCAAAATTCATTTAATGAATGTAATGATAATGGTCATTCCAAACCATCCATCAACTATTTCATTTTATTATTATTGTTAATTGATAATTCTTTTCATTTGTGATATGGTTGTAAAATGAAAAGAATAAGCTCATTCTATCATAACCATTCTCTCTCCTCACTTGTTCTTCTTCCTCCTCTAGTTCAAGGAGAATCCTTCTCATGAGTTGAGAATCCCTCTCCTTGAGATAAAAACACCCCTTAGACACTCTCTACTCACTCTAGGATCAAAGGTTTAGCAAGCCGAAGATTCTAGTTCTCTCAAAGTTCGAGAAAGAGCCCGAAGGTTGAACCCTCAGGTGGATCCATCTTTGACGGAAGAAGGCAACGAGGAAAGAACCATCAACCTCTACAAAAGTTTGAAGAAGAAGGAGTTCAAGTTAGGTATAACCATCTTTCCGAGTAGCGAACTCTCTTTAGCTTGTTTGCTAGTTTTAGTTTAGGAAAAGATCCCGACTTTGTTAGTCCATGTTTCCCCATGCGCTAAAAATTTGATTTTTATACCGTTTCCGCCTCCCCGTAAGAACCGGGGGTCGCAACGTGGACTTACACCTACCAGATTATTCGTCGGTGTGTCCCTGACGATGAATTCAAGAGTGTGCTGTCGTTTTGCCACGATCAAGCATGTGGCGGGCATTTTGGCCCCCGAAAGACAGCAGAGAAGATCTTGCAGTGTGGTTTCTACTGGCCACAACTCTTCAAAGACGCTCATGACTACTGCAAGACTTTCTCCCGGTGCCAACAGTTGGGCCGGATATCCAGGAGAAATGAGATGCCGCTCCAACCAATCTTGGTTGTGGAGATTTTCGATGTTTGGGGGATCGATTTCATGGGGCCGTTTCCCAGCTCTTTTGGGAACTTGTACATCCTTCTCACTATTGATTATGTCTCAAAGTGGGTCGAGGCTGTGCCCTGCCGGACTAACGACAACAAGGTTGTCATTAGATTTCTTAAGGAAAACATTTTCTCCCGGTTTGGGCACCCCCGAGCGATCATTAGCGACAATGGAACTCATTTCTGCAATAAGACTTTTGAGGCCTTGATGTAGAAATATTCCATTAATCATAAGCTATCTATGCCCTACCACCCCCAAACCTGATGGCAAGCCGAAGTTTCGAATCGGCAAATCAAGCAGATACTGGAGAAGACGGTTTCTAAGAACCGTAAGGATTGGTCGTTGAAACTCACTGATGTCCTTTGGGCATTTCGAGCTGCTTATAAGACCGATCTTGGCATGTCTCCCTATCGGCTTGTGTACGGAAACGCTTGCCACCTTCCTATGGAAATAGAGCATCGCGCATTTTGGGCAATAAAGGAGCTGAATCTGTCTTTCGAAGATGCGGTCAGCCATCGGAAGTTGCAGTTGAACGAATTGAGCGAGCTTCGGGATGAGGCTTACGAAAACGCGGTTGTCGTTAAGAACCGAACGAAGGTGTTTCACGATAAACACCTTTTGCGCAAAACATTCGCACCTGGTCAACAGGTACTGCTTTACGACACCCGGCTACATTTCCATCCAGGTAAGCTCAGATCTCGCTGGAAAGGGCCGTATTTTGTGCAGAATGTGTATCCGCATGGCGCTGTGGATTTGGAGAATCCAAAGGACGGTTCATTTTTCAAAATAAATGGACACAGACTAAAACCATACCTTAGCGCCGAACCAACAGAGGAGCTCCTGGTCTTACAGGAGCCGATTTACCCTGCATAATCTTCCTCTGCCTACCCCCAAACTTATTTGAAACAGTGTCCAGTTTAAGTTTGGGGGTATATATATACCATTTTGTATATATATGTGGATATTCTTGTCCGGTGCATATCTTTTTTTTTCCTTTTCTTTTAAAAAAAAATGTGTATATCTAACCGACAATTTTGGCCCTTCAATGATTTCTTCATGCAACGACAGTGAGGACACTGTCCAGTTTAAGTTTGGGGGTACGCTCGGTACGCATTTCTAACCTTCGCATTCACATGTATATTTTGCATCTGCATACTAAAATCCATAAAATTCATAAAAATTAAAAAAAATTCTAAAAACATAAAAACATTTTCGTCAAGTTAGCTAGTGAGAGAACTCAGATTCAACATTTCAACGGTTTTGTTTGATAAGATAAGAATAACTAAATCTTATTTTTAGATTTTAAAAACCTGAAAGATAACTCTCCTTTGAAGTTAACTATAGCTGATATACGTCTTTACATCACACTACACGTGTCGTGAGTTTTGAAAATTAGATGATAAGTCTATTATGTCTTAAAACTTTTAAATGGATAAATTATTTTCTGAGGATCAAATATGTTTGTTCTGAAATAAGTAATATCAAGAATAGTTTATGAAGTGAAGCGAATATGAAGGAATGTTATTGATGCCTTAATTGGAACTAAATCTGAAAAATAACCCATCTGAAACTTGATTGGAATGATTACACACCGAACCCACTAAACACGTTTTTTATCCAAAAAATAATTGAACTGCCGGTTATATCTCCGTTCGCATTGAATCATCATGATTTTCACGCTAAATTGTCTTTTGTTTTTGGGCCTAGGTAACTTGAGTAATTAAGTCCGCTGGGGTGTCTCTACACCTAATTCCCTAAAGCCAACTGGTTTGGGTGCATTGGCCCAAAGCTCGTTAAGAAGCCTAAAAAGTCCAGATTAAAACAAAGTCAAGCAAGTGTTCTCTCCGAGTTAAAATTCCTAACGGTTCTTTGTGTGAGAATAATCTTGACAAAAGACAGGTTTTTATAAAAAAAATATTTCTAGCGGAGATATGAAGGTTTTATTCTATGATAAAGACTATTGCACGTTCACGAAGGTGTGTATGAAATGAAAACAAGAAAAAGATGGAGTGAAAACTAAGACCTAGTTTCCTGTTAAGGAAGATAGAAATTCTGAAATTGAAACCATACTGGAAAATGAAACTTGAAAAATACTTAACTCTTTATAAAACTTATGTGACCCTTTTAAAATTTTTATCTGGGCTTTATTTTGTAACATGATGACTTTAATCGATCCTTCTGGAACTTAACGACACTATTTGCACTGCACGTAAAGACATATAAAATCTTAAGTTAAATAAGAAGCGAGGTGTGAAAAATGAAGGTTCGATAGTCTAGACTTAGGATAATAGAATTGTTATTTTTAAAAACAAAACCTTAGATTTTGAATCATAGTTATTTTGCAAAACTAGCTTGACCGGATTTTGTGGGTAGTATCCGTTGAAAACCCTCAGGAGACAACACTCCTCCTACTAGGGACACCTAGAGATTTAACGGCTTGTTGCATATGCTCAGTGCAATCGTGTTCCCTACGAAAGTGAGGTTAGGAATGTTTTGTGAATAAATTGGCTTTGCTCGGGACGAGCAAATGATAAGTTTGGGGGTATTTGTTCATATCATATTTTTGCATTTTTATACCGCCCATTTTTTATCACATTGCTTGTAGGTAGGTATTCTTGAGCCGTGTTTGCTAGTTAATTGCAGGATACAGGTTCTCAGGTCTAAACAGTGAAATTCATGGAAAAGCGAAACAAATTCTGGATTATTGCCAACCACAGATAAAATACGGATCTCTGCTCTCTATCCGTATGTTGCCGCACACCAGTTTACAGGACAAAATGGCAAATCGATAGTCATTTACATGCACAAAGCACAATGTCAACACAAGATCCAACATGTCTACGCGGAGCTCAAGAAAAATCTTGGCAAAAGATCCACATCAAATCACCTTTTGATCTGCTGAAATTCTGAAAAAATTGTGAAGAGCTTCTGAGAAACAACACATACCAGACTGAAGGAAACAGCAAAACAGGGAAACCCACCAAACCCATGAGCCAATTCCCCTTTATGGCCGCGGATCCGCGGCCAACATGGCGATTTGGCCGCGGATCCGCGGCCTAATAGACTCGGCAGTTGAATATTTTTCAGGGGCAGTTTGGTCATTGCATGTTGGTCCTGAATGTTGCCCTAGGTTCTCTGTTTCCTGCCTATAAATAGCCCAGAACTTGCCAAGCCAAGGGGTGCTTAATTCTTGTTAGATTTTAGGATATATTTTGTTGTTCTTCTTCCTCTTTTTCTCTTTTCTCGATTAAAACCTTGTAGTGAGCTTTTATGAGTGAAAATGATGAATAAAAGAGTTCTTGTCTTTATGATGCCTGTATTGTTATTTTGTTAATTATCATTGCTTGTAATTTTTATTTGCTAATCTAGTTGTTGTTATTTGTTGTTTCTTTCGTCTTCCATTTTACTTTATTCTTAACAACAATGATGCTTAAGCTTGATCCTTGTCAAAGTGAGGTCTCAAATAGCTAGTTGTAAACTTCTAATCTCTTTCTTTCTATTTTCCTCCTTTTGTTGTATTTTCTTTTTCTTTGTAATGGGTGAGTAGTTTCTCACTTGTTAGGGTAGGATAAGGAGAGTTTGAGAGAAGGAAATCTCTCTCACTCTTTTCTTGCCCAACATCTTAATTCGGACTCCCGCTAATTGAACCACAATCCGCTTCCTACGGCGCCCTATCCTACATGATAGCGGTGATTCTTTAGTGAGACCGGTTGTGGTTGAATTAACCGGAGGTTAAGGCTAAGGGCCAAGAACGGATGGACAAGGACCAAAAGGAAGGAACTAAACGTTGGAAAGCCTAGCTTATACTCGCAAGTTCCTTCCTAGTCGTGCTAATTCCCATTGTTGCCGATTACCGTAACTCCGACATTAAGAGTGGCAACGAAAGAAGTGAGTGACTCCTATCTCAAACTAACCTAATCCTAACCCTAACAAGCTCTCTTTACATAAATTTGAGCACATAGTTAATCTCAAACAAACCTGGACATTTGGACTTAACTCGTTAAAGCACATAGAAAAAGATTCCCATCTCCCTGCGGACGACCCGTACTCAACCGGCTAGCTACAAGCGAAACCGTCTTGATTGCGGTAATTAACTAAGCACGCAAAAACTCTAACAATCAGACATCTTTCCATGTCTTCGAAGTCTGGTAGGAAGTACTTTGTGTCTTTATATTTCCGAACCTCATTTACGGAGAACAGATTCAACTTCCATATGACGGTGCATTCCAAACCATCCTTGAAATACTTCATACACTGGTATTGTGTAGAAGGGATGGCGTTGTACTCATGCGGCCAGGGCCTGCCGAGCAAAGTATTATAGCAAGTCTTGGCGTCAATGACGAGCAACCCGAAGCGTGACGTCAGAATTACGGACCCGAGCGTCCGTGACGACCGTGAGTCGAACTCGGAGATGCTAATTTTGTCCCGATCCAGGTGCTGAACGTTCATGCAAATCTCCTTCAGCACTTTCACGTTGAGAAGGTTGACGGAGGATCCATTGTCGACAAAGATTTTCCCTATCTTGATATCGTGGCAGTACCCGGTGATGTATAACGGGCGGTTATGCTTGCACGTACTAAAGAAGAGGTCTTCATCGCTGAATGTAATGTCATCTTTGTGAACCTCCGCCAGCTTATCCTTCGTCTTCTCTTCTACGAGGAAAGCTTGGAACTGACCGCGCTCTTGTAATGCCTTGATCAAAGACTCTCGTGCTTCTTTGGACAAGAGGAGAGCATCCAATATGCTCAGTTGTGAGGGTATTTTCCTCAAATGTGCCTGGACGTTGTAATCCGCCTTATTTTTCTTAGGTGGGTCCCTCACTGCGAGCTCTTTGACAACTCCACCGTTGAAGGTAATTTCCTCAGGGATTTTTTCTTTCCCTTTGTCCTTTTTGCTCGAACCCTTGTTTGAAGGTCCAAGGTTTTTCTTGGGCAGCGTGCGGTTACGCAGCTGAATATTCTCGTAGTTCTTCTCTTCCTCTTCTTTTTTGGAGGTGGAGTCTTTGAAGAGAGGGCTGAGGGGTATTTCGTCCTCAGAATCTCTCCCGATAGTATGAACTTGGGGCTTTTCCCTTTCCGGACTGGTATCAACCATATGACAGTTGCCAGTCAATTTTTCACGCGCATCTGTCGTACCCTTTTGCTGTCGACAAGCTTTGCGCTTCATCCTCTTGAAGTGTTTTTGATGGGCAACGTATCATTGCCACCACTTCTTGAAGGCACTGCATTCCTCGGTGGGGTGGGTAACCCTCCGATGATATAAGCAGTAGTTTAGATGTGAATCCTCTCCGTCCAGGCATATGACCCTGGGAGTGTTTCTTACGAGAGGTGGCAGCTTCATTCCCATTGACAGGGCTTTGGCGAGCCGCTTCTCTGCTTTGATCCTGCTCTTATTTATTGCAAGTATGTCTTGGTTTGGTTGGAGTACTTTACGACTCCACCTTGCCACAGCTTCTTCATCCTGACGCTTAGCCTTTTTGTATATGGCTGTTTTGCGTTCTCGGTCAGCTTTGCTTTTTCGAAAAGTTTCGTTTAACAGCCTATCGATTGGGTCTTTAGGCAGTTCTAGGGATTTTAGCGCCGATTCTGCCCCCAGTTTCTCTGCGTTGTTTTCTGACGCTGAGGGAGTTTCTTCGTCATTTAACAACGAATGGGAGACCATGTGGCAACTTGCTACATAGTCTTCGGTTTCTTCTGATGATTCATTTTCCTCATCGTTGTCACTATTTTCGTTCTCAAGAATATGCTTGAGGAACTCTTTAAGGGTGACCGGTGTCCGCGCCTTCTGGTTGTACTCCTCCAGCGCGTCGATGTACTTTTGTAGGTTTGTGCGCTTGTCGTCATACTTGGCAGGCTGCACAGGCTTTTTGGTCTTCTTCTTTTTCTTCGAAGACTTTGAAGGCTTGACTTTGGGACTTTTCCCTTTGTCAACAACTTTCAGTATGGTACGCGGTTTCAGCATCCCTTCGATAATTTCGGGTTCAAGTGGGCTTTTCCACCTGACTGCTGGACATGCCTGTAGATCTTTCAGCTTTCTTTTGGTGTTAACTGAAAGAACGACTTCCCATGGAGTTTCTTCCATGAGCGAGCATGATGCCCCCGGTGCATCCACTTTTTTAGGAGTGTGCTTCTGTGGTGGGTTCACCCTCTAGTTCTCAGACAGCGCGAACTTCCCCTGTTGATACTGATCCTCGACCCAGTTCTTGAAGACGTAGCAATCCTCAATTGGGTGGCTCACCATTCTGTGATAGGAGCAATAGTTAGGGTTGTTGACGTTGTCGGGTTACGGTGGATACCGTGAGTTTGGCAATGTAATGAGTTTGTTACGTATTGCTAACTCAAATAGTCTCCTCGTCTTATCACGGGGAAACGAGTAAGTGCGTCCTAGCCTTTTTTCCAGGGATAGGCGTGGACGTGCATTGTTTTGGCGAACCGCCGTTTTTGGGTCGCTCGGTTGTTGTTGAGTGTTGGCGACGAAGGCCGCTTTTCCTTTACCCTTGGCGTTTCGAGGGTCTTTGTTTGAGGAAGAAGGTCCATAGCCTATCTGGTCCATTTGGGCCAGCTTATCGATCAGAGCCTGGAAGGTCGTCGGCTTGAAGAACGTTATGAACTGGGACACAGTCGTTTGCGGATCTAGGGTCCCGATGAACATGCCCACGGTGGGGGATTCTTCGATGCGTTATTCGCACTTTGACAACTGGTTCCGCCACCGGATCACGTATTGGACCCAGGTTTCTCCTGACTTTACCCTGGCATTGATTAATGCCGTGATTGGAGTACGCTCGCTTGCGCTGGCGAACCGCTGTGTGAACAACAACTCTATCTCTGTGAATGTTCTCACGGAGTCATTTGGGAGCTCCGAGTACCATTCAAAAGCCGTTTCTGAAAAGCTTCCAACGAACTGGCGAAGCAATAGTTTGTCGTCGCCTCTAGTGTTGCCGCACAAATCTCTGAATTGCGCGACGTGCTGATGTGGGTTGCCTTTCTCCCTTATACACATGGAACTTGGGGATCGTATATCCCGGTGGGTACTTGATTTAGTCATACCATCTTGGATACGGTCGCCCAGTTCTGACAGTTTAGCCGGCCGCTTCATTTGCTTGATGAGCTCGTATTTGTTGAGCGATGTAATCATCAAGAGCAGCCTTGGAGATCGTTTACTCCACAGCTGTTGATAAAGCTGGAAGGGGGTTTGATGTTTCCTCTCTGTCATCTCAATAATTATCGGCGGATCCTCGTCTGGGGGTTCTGGCTGGATTATCATTCCAACCATATCCTGAAACAAAAGAGCCATCTGCTTTATGTTGGCAGCCTACTCAGCAGCTTCCTTATCCTTTCTATCAAGCACCCTTCGCAGGAACTCTGTATCGGTCTCCTGCTCTTGGCACTGTTTAAATGCTGGTTCCGGACTGTCTTTCTATCCGGTGAGTGCTGCCATTTTGGTCAGCATTTCCTGGAGCTTTTTATGTTTCTCTTGAGCTTTTGTTAACGACCGAGTTTGCAGTTGATGAGCCACGGAAGCAAGACTTTCTTCTTTTCCGGAAGCCATGTAAACCGTGTGTACGATCATGCCCCCAGACTTGGGGTGTTTGGGTTCATCGCTTTTGGAATTTGCCGCAGGCGGTGGGATTTTCTCTGGCCTCCTCATTTTGTGGGAGGTCAAAGTTGAAGGAGCCGTTGTAACAGGCACCCGTGTGGAAGAAGTCCTTCGCTGTATGGTGGAGAGATGGTCTTTCTCTTGCCGAGCCTTCGATTTCTTCGGTCGACGAGAGTAGTTTTGATCAATCACGGAGTCCTGAACTTTTCTCCAGACTCTATGAATTTGGGTGGAGAGCCATTGACGCGGCTGCTCCAGTTTTGCCTGCACTGTGGTTTTTGCAGGCGGGGACGATTTCTTTAGCACCGCTCTTGGAGAGTTCTTTCGCACCCTCCTAAGCAGATCAAAGCTGTTCCCAGTTGGAACAGCAGCATCAACTTCCACCATTGAAGCTGGTGGAGTAAGTCCAAAGGGGAGTTGCCCCCAGCTTTTCTCACCCGGTATCAGTGGCGACGTCGAGCGTGTCTTGCAAAGGGGACCGCCTCAGTTTTGGAAGCGGCTTCTTCATGTCCCTGGCTTTGGTGAGAGACTGTTTCTGGTGTCAGCCTATTGAAGACTGTTGTCCTTGGTAGGGTTTGCGGAGGAACGACCAATCTTCCGAAGACCTATCTTCTGGCAGGGGAAGCACTTTTGATGACTTTACCTGCAGGAGGAGTTGGGAGGGCTATCTATTATAGGGTAGCCCCTTCAGGTATGACGAGCCTCTTTGCGAACCCGTTTTGGTTCTGGCTCAGCCTGTTGAAAACTGAGACGTCTGAGCTTTGACTCAGCCTGTTGAAGACTGAGGCATCGGATTTGGACGGCCCGTTGAGAGGGGCCATTGTGGTTGCAAGTCGATCGAAGACCAACCTCTTGGGA
This sequence comes from Agapanthus africanus, assembly GCA_030015575.1. Lineage (NCBI taxonomy): Eukaryota > Viridiplantae > Streptophyta > Magnoliopsida > Asparagales > Amaryllidaceae > Agapanthus > Agapanthus africanus. The sequence continues at coordinate 520,658,656 of CM057343.1, forward strand.
GCTTCTTCCTGCGGCACTGGGGCGCTAAAACTCGTTAGTGGGCTCATGGTCCCGAAGAACAATCCGGTAGTGGCTTGAGTTACTTGCCCCTCCGGCATTGAAAAGATGGAGGCCGTGTTGGGCCCATAAGTCACTCCTCCAGTTGGGATGGAGCGGAAGTTGTTGTTGCAAGTTGTGCAGTTGGAAGCCATTGATTTTTCTTCTTTTGCATAGGAACAAGACACCAAATCATAGTACCTCGAATCCAAGGGAAACCATAGCGAACCACGATTTTGTTCGCGAAACACGACACACGAAGTGTGGAGTGGAAAAAGCAAAAGGTCCCATCGGGCGTGCTAGAATCTGTTCACCGCCGGAAGACGGACAGGGACGTTGGGACGTCTGGCCTGAATTCTGGGGGCAGATGCTATTTAGATTTATCCGTCTACCTCTCTGAAGATACCAAGTTGATTTATGGTACCGTATATTGGAGGTTTGGACGGATACGGCCGTTGTAGCAGACTTTATCAGATTCTCCCTCGTTTATGAGGGGTTTTTTGATTGTGGGGATGCTCTTCCCTGCAGGCACAAAACCCTACAGTTAATTACATTACCGCATTGCGATAACCACTTTCTCATGCTTCGGAAGTTCACTTGGTGTCGTGTGTATTTTTGTTTGTTTTGGTTGCCCGTAGATTATATACGGAGACTAGTATATGTCGTCGCCCATAGGGCGTGGATTAGTCCAAATTCGTATATTTTAGATTTGGGTTTGGTTTATTTAAGGACCATTAATCTGATTTGAGATTAAGAACGTCTTAAACATATGAGCATTTGGGCCTAATTATTTCTGTTTAAGGACATCAAGGTCCATTATTGCCATGTTTGAGTCGAATATTAGTTTAGGGACATTTCGGTCCAACATTCCTATTTTGGGGATGAATGTTAGTTTAGGGACATTTCGGTCCAACATTCCCATTTTGGGGACGAATGTTAGTTTAAGGACATTTCGGTCCATTATCGCCTTGTTTGAGACGGATAATTAGTTTAAGGACTTCTCGGTCCGTCATTCATCTTGCGCGCATGCGTATTTGCTACGTGACGAAGTGAACAATGTTGATATGGAATGTGCCCAATTTGGGTCACGATCCGATTTGAGGCATGCACGTCAATTTGTAAGTGCATCAATGAAAGAAGTTGTTGGTCGTCGGGTCCCGCCACCTCTCTGAAGACGTTGAGGAATTATAACGACATGTATCAGACGTGTGAAGAGATGTACCTTTAAACCAAATCCCGTATTTGAGGGAAAAGGGGTTGTTGTGGACTTAAGAATTTTTAGTCATATTTAAGACCTTGGAAATCAAGAGCATATGGGCTCGATTGATTTAAAAAAAATGAGGTTTGACCTCAGAAAACTTAGCCAATTTTGGGCTGAGATTGAGTTTCCATAATTACCTAAAAGTGCTAAGCACTGGGGCATACAGCGCTCATGTGTGAATCACGTGAGGCATTGGTATAGTGCTAAGCACTACAGTCCTGTAGCGCTCACGTGTGAAACACGTGATGTGCTCAGATATAAGCGTTGCCCCAATCAGTGCGAAGCACGTTAGTCATTTTGCCTAATCATAGAGTGCTGAGCACTTTACATGATACTCACATGGGAAGCACGTGAGTGCTGAGTGTTGGGTTTTATTTGTTCAGTTTCCTTCTTTTTACAGAAGTGCTGAGCACTTGGGTTTGGCTAACGTGTGAAGCACATGAGATGCCAAATTTTGGGTTTCCAGGAGTGTTTCACGTGCATTTCACGTGGCTCTTTCTGTAAGTGCACGGCGGCGCCCCGGCCGTCGATCTGACGGCCAAATGCGGAAGCGGTGATAAACTTTAATTTTGCAAACTAGCAAACCGGCACCACCGCGCACTAAACACCCGAATCGAACCGTTAACTAGTCCTAGCTAACTACAAGACGGGTTAGAGATATACCGAGTGATCCGAGTCCTCCGGTCTTCTCGTCGTCGTCCCGATCTCCTGTGGAATGTCCGGTCGTCGCCTCCTTGCCGGAAGGGCACCACATCGTCTGCATCTTTTACGGGCTCCCACCTCTATACCAAGGCAACTCGGGCGCGAAGTTGGCTAGCCGACGCGTCTAAGATTTGCTGTAGGCTAGTGTAGAGTCTATGTCTCATTGGGGTTTTGTTGCCATGGAGGATGGGGGAATCAATATGAACTTTGGAGAGGTGAGAAGGATTTTTGTGAGCAAGCCAAAAATGAGATCATGAAATTTCCCTCATACCAAAAGGAAACCTCTCTCTCTCCCTCACTATGTGTGGCCGGACCCCTCCTTCTCAAAAAATGGTGGAAGGAAAAACAAATACAAGAGGGAGGTGAGTGTAGTAAAAGGTGAAGGGGTGACCACATCCAAACATCATGATAACTATGTCACACTAAATCAAATCCACTTCTAATCAACTTCAATCACAATAAAGCAAGCCATCATGAAAAAGCAAAGATGCTTAACCTTTCATAATGCCACAAGTGCAAGAAACCCCCTCCATAAATGTTATTTGCAAACTTGCAAATAACCCCCTCCATCGGAAAAGTCCGGCCAGGAAAGAACAAAGGAAAACCGGCCGGAACGGAATGCAAACTGGCAACTCCAGAAAACTGGTCCCGTAATAAATTACAGGAAAACCCCGCTACTGCATATATATGCCCGCATTTGTATTCCCACTGAACACAAATGCAAAGAGACAAAATAAAACTACACTGTACTATACTAGGATCCAGCTTAAACCAAAGCCGGCTAGTAATATCCGTCCGATCTTGATCCGTGCAATACCGCACGTATCTGATCGAACCCTGCCATATCTCCATACGGCCTCTACAGCGTTTCGCCCGAAAGCTTGAGTAACTGAAAGTGTGGTGGACTCTAAAAACTCGTCAATACTATGGCTGTGGATTTAACCACTAGCACGTCAGAGGTATAAGCCAATATGTGACGGGCCACCAGCTATTGACCAAAAGGGACGTCGATGAGCGAACTCATCCTGACACCCTACAGAGTCTGTCAGTGACAATATCCGTACAGTCCGGTCCGTTCGTCTATGAGCATCGCATGGCGGGCCTAGGGGGTTGGTAAAAGTCAGACCCCTAATAGCGGTACAAGTCGTGTCGGAGTGTAGCCCAGAACACCCTGAGATACTACTGGAATACCTACCAGTAAATCTCCTGCCTTGGCCAAAGACTTCGTGTAATGGCTCTCCTAGACACAGCGCGAACTCACCCCCAATACCGGGAGAGACGAACCCCTGAAGATCCGCTCACTGCCTCCATGTGGCTCGGGACTGTACCCAACTAAAACCTGTTTGCACGTCTCCTTTGAGCGTGGTAGGGTAGTAATCAAAGTACAGTGGGAACTCACACGAGACAAATGACGATCCTCAGGTCGATGAACTAACTTGTACACATGTCACCAGGGAACTGCTATCTGACGTCAGGTATAGGACCAACTAGCATGTTCCCGGCGAGTCCTGTCCGGTGTACTCATAACCCAATGAGCACCTGTATACATCTTAGGTGAACCAACTGACACCAGTGGCTTGTGAGACCAGCCACCGCCCCTCGTCGGGGTCTCGACTGTAAACACCAGTCTACTCTGGAGAATCGATGCCCTGTCTCGAAACTCCCATGACTAGGGACCTTTTAAGGATGTGCTTATAGACTACCAGCTCCCACGTATATGATCGCCCTCATACTGCTGGCAGTCAAGCAAGAATCCTAGGGGCTCTATCAACGTGCAATAGCGACCTGTCAGGTCACTTAAAGCAGTGCACGATGATAAAGATAAACCAGATAGCATACTATCATCTTGAGTAAGACTGTCCTACCGGGATAGGTCCTCCCTCAATCATCGCAATCACGTGCCTGTGATCCAATAATTGACTCTGAGGGCACTATCTCCAACAATCTCCCACTTGCACTCAAGGCTAATTATTGCGATGTCGCATACTCACAGCCATTGTGATACCGAACACCCAACTCCTCTACTAGTCAGTCTCACAAAGCTCGTTTGCGAAACTATTGCGTTCGAGGAATAGCCTCAGTGAGCGGATCCGCCTTGATGTTTCTTTCCATGTCTCTCTAAATTTCAAGTTCGCGGAGAATGCCATCTTCCGAAATGAGCAATACCTGTCCTAGAATGTCTGGATGTCTGATGGGACCTAGCTCATAAATGAACTCCAAATCCAAACTTCTTAGACAGTATCGTCAACTGAACTTAATCAGTATCCTGCGCCATGCCTCCCTCAGTATTGCCTTGGACCACCTGTCCAAAATACTGCCCCCTCGTCAGAAGGAAAAACTGTAACTCTGACAACCTCCTTGTCGTCCAGGTCACTTTGGAAGCCTGGAATGATAACTGTCTCCCGAATGAGGCTGTCGTTATCATATCCCTAGAACATCCACTTATGTTCTAAAACTGCTTCCGACTGTTTCTCCAGGATTGGATCAATGTCAACTTATTGCATGTAGTGCAAGAACAACATCTGGTGTGGTACTAGACATCTCATGATTGACTCAATTGCCTAAGCAAGTGATCTGCCAATCATGCACATCTCTCTCTACTTTAGTCTATAAGACACTTTTAGAGAGGGTGACTCCATTACCTGCAGGTATACTACCGTGCCAGGAGTCGTCCATTCTAAATACTCTTAGAATGCTATCTAAGTACCCTTGATTGGAAAACCACCCAAATCTAGATCTAAAATCATAGATCTAGTAACCAGTATGTCTGATACAAAATCCATTTCCTTTGTGGAGAAACCCCTGTGTGACGACCAAAGTATAACCGATCGTAGTATAGGAATATCACTTCCTACTCTGTGTATGTCATCCAAATATCAGGACATCACACCCTACTACCTTCTTAACAGATCCATCCCCTATTCTGATGAAGTCAAACCTATGACTGTCATGTCAGAAATAGATGATCTATCTCCGCTATATCTGCTTTGGTATATAAATAGACATAAGCCACCAGTCCACCAATGCTTCCCCTGCTCCCACTGACTATGGCAACCCTCTGGCAGAGTCATATACACCTATATTTCTAAAACTAGTTTAGAAAGACGCTATACGCATCCTCCTGCCGGATCTCACAGTCTGGAACAACAACAAAGGTAAGTGTGGGTAAACAAGAACTTCCCTGTCACCGTCCTTGAGGCTACCGGAGTACCTCTCGGGTGCCTGAGGTTACCCACTTTATCTGCGGAGTGGCCAATGGAATGTCAAACCAGATTGAATCTTTAGGTTCCTGTGAAATCTTCAGTAATCGTTTGCGGTTCTGGAATCACTTCCAGTTCTACCATACTCCCACTACTGTTTTCTGAAAAAATCCATTTTTGTTAAAACTGTGGCGAGTCTAGAACAATATCGCTATTGATCTTCCAAGTGGTAGAAAGCCAACCCTCATCATAGCCTGGGTCAACCCACAAACAGCCATTACAGAAACGTGCCTTTGAGTTATCCAGAGTCTGGTTTTAAGCATAAGCCGGACAACTCCCCGTACCTTAACATCGTTAAGATACGAACTGTTCTATATCCAATATAGAAACAGAGGCACTGATTTAATTGAACTAGATTCAAATCATGCAACTGTCTCCAGTGCATGTCAACCAAATGGAAGGAGGCCGATCAGCGTTACTCAACTTAGGAATGCTTCCAATTATGAGTAACCTGAAAGAGAAGCAAGTTCTCTAAATCATTACTATCAACTGAATACTGTACACAAGTATCTACATCTTCGATCGCTTTGAAGAATCCCGATACTTGCAATACTTGGTTCTTTACTTTATTCAAATACCTATAACTTCTCAAAATTCGGACCCTGTATTTCCATGAAACACTTGTCTAAAAACTAGAGAAGTCATAAGTAAACCGAATATAGTATGAGGACCAACCGCTCTGTCCTGATGGACCCTGGACAACCTACAATACTCTGTATAAGTCCCTTGAGTCTGATAACTCGTTCACTATGTGTCGTAGGTTGAAAACTGTACTTATGGTTAAGAAGAATTACACCGCTGTTTAATGCTCCTTACCTAACCATCCACTGATATAGGTAAATGTCATAAACATAATTTCAAAAAGTTACATCTCACTCTATGAAAATAGACGTACAGATATATCAATTTGAAATTGGTGCATAACAGCGGATATCTAAAACCAAATGTCTGCCGTCTGGCAAACAACCCAGGTGACTTCCTCAAATATCACCGATTACAACGAATCCCGATATAATGAGGATGATCACCTAATTCCCAATAACTTACTCCAACTCATCATCTGTAAAACCATACAGATGTGAGAATCATACCTGGTAAATACATACCCTGGAGCAAGTGTTAATTGGGAAATCAGTTTTCTTTTAACAGTACACAGTGAAACTGGAACACTGAAATGTTTCGATGGGGGTATGCCGGTATTCGTAGTAATGCCTCTTCCAGATTCACGACTGTAACTGTATAATTCTTTGCCACCTCTCCAAATCCCTTTATATGTCTTTAGTCATTACCTTCTGCACACCCCTTAGGCCAAATGGTTTTCTTCCTTCCCTACCGTTCAGCACCAGCCTATGGTTTGGAAGAAGACTATCCAATAAGCATAATGGGTGTACTGTCCTAATCCTAGGAGCACTCGCAATGCGAGAGAAGGTGAAGATAAAAGACAACCGAATAAACCTTATTCCTATTTCTCCTGATTCAGAATCCATCCCCGAACTGGAACAAGTTCCTTTCGAGTTCGTATATAACCATACGATGGAGTATCCAATAAACTGTGGATCTTCGTAGTGATACGGAGTGTCCTGGAGAAATACAAAGGTGAAGTGGGAGTGGTAATGAAATACTTGGTTTGGTCGTGAATAGCAGTCGCAATTTACTTTGCCCTCTTACTAATCCCTTGATATGTCTTTACATAATACCTTCTGTACACCATCGTTAGGCTAATTGGTTTTCTTCATTCCCCACCGTTCGGCACCAGCCTAAGGTTTGGAAGAAGACTATCCAATTTGCGTAATAGGTGTACTATCTCCTAAACCAAGGAGTACTCGCAACCTGAGAGAAGGTAAAAGGAAAAGACAACTGAATAGTCCTATCCGTTTTCTCCAGAACCGGAAACCATCCTCGAATAAATCCCTTCGAGTTCGTATATAACCATACGATGGTTTTGTCCAATGGAAGTGGACGTTCGTAGTAATATGGGGTGTCCTGGAGAAAAGGGTAAAAGTAGGAGTGGCAATGAGGTCTGCAACTCTGACAATCCAAAAGCCAGTGTTAAGAAGGTTCGGTCTACTTGGTCACTGAGTCATAGTCTAGGGTCGGGTCAATGGTCGCTGCCAAAGAGAGAGAGAAAAGAAACACTCAGCGTACACTCTAATCTAGATCAGAATGATTACCAATTTATCTAATCTGGAAACCTCCCACTGTACCGTCAAATTCTCCTCCAAACCTGAAAGAAGAATTAGTCGGGGTCACCTGAGGAGTAAACTAACTCATCAGTGGGAATCGGGATCCAACTATCATCGCATGATAACGTGACGGAATCCGCTCACGGTATCACTCTCCAGAAGGTATACGCATATCTGGCAAGTTTCAGTTCTTTTGAAACTCCCGATGTGGATTTTTACCCCATGCTCTTATGACCTCGACGAAGGCCAACAAATCATAAGTCACATGTCAAGTTCTACCCGTCATTCTCCAGGTTGATTTGAACCCACCCGCACAAGCCCTTGACGAAGGCCAACAAGGCTATACGACTGTCCCAAACCAACGCATCTATCTATGCTGCAGAAAGGCAACAAGCAGCTACCATACACTATGCCTTGACAAAGGCCAACAAACATAGCGTGAATACTACTTGCTACCCGGCTGAAACGACGGAGGGCTACGAATGGTTTCTGGCGAAAACCTTTAACGTAATGAACTTGATATCGTTGAAGGAACGGATAGCTTTTTAGAAAATATAGTAACGAAAACCTTCGCTAAAGAGGTCACTCCCGGTGAAGGGATCTCGGCTCTTTCCCCGTAGAATGAGGTGCAGGATATTCCAACTGAATACCACGATGCAAAGCAAAAGTAATCGGCTATAGTGAAGTTAATGCCCTGACGCAAACTTCTGTTCAAGGGGTCACTCCCGGTGAAGGGATCTCGGCCCTTGCCTCGTCGACTGAGGTGCTGGATATTCATAACCGAATATCACTGTGCAAAACAAAAGAGAACGCCCTTGCAATAACAGCTTTCTGAAAAGTGTTCCAACAACATCAGATTAGGTTTGTTTTTAACTTGCATTGATCCGAATCAACGCAGTCCCATCAATTGATCACACCACAAAGAACGAAAATAATATGACGTACGTATATGCCATCCGCATTCGCCACTGGGTCCCGTCATTACCCGTTAGGTTAGCTAACTAACGACAGAGCGGGGACTGGACTAGCGCGGATGCAAAACATATACAACATCTACTAATATATATACCAATATATTATATTCGCTCAAGGCGTGATAAAATGCAACATCACAGAAATGTACAGCATCACAGAACAATACAGATATCTGGGATCCCCGGGTTACACAGAGCCGCTGAAACCCGACGTTCCCCTGGTCGTGTGAATAGCCTGTGCAATGAAATCCTAGATCCCTACGGGCGCGGCAAGTCACCCGCCAAAACCTGAAGCGAGGCAGCCCCCTTCAGCTCCGTGAATGGACCACCCAGCACTTCATGGAATCCGGTAACTTGGGCACCCCTCCTGGGTCAACCTGTACCCCCTACGAGTGCGGCGAATAGCCCGCCAATTCTAGAGTAAATCCCCCTCCGTCTCAATGCCATGAGATGCGGGCTTGTTGCCCTCTAGAACCCGGCTATCCGTGCACCCCTCCGCGGGGTAATCCTAGTACAGAAAGTAAAATATACATACAACGGGTACATCGACCGCAACCTGGTCGTGCCCCAAAATAATAATACAAACAGGCAGTGACGGCAGTCCACATGTCGGACGCTCACCCCGCAATATCAAATGTACATAATACAACAAAAAAACTGTACTAGCATTGCATCCAGGCTATCCCCACCGACCGATTCGCAACATCACAGCAAATACATAGAACATCAACGTGAAGGTCACGTTCGCAAATCCGTCTAACCGGGCTATAGCAGTTAGACAGGATTTACCGATCGAGTGACATTCACGGTCGCAGATATAATGTAAATATAGTGAACTAATATGTTTAAAATATCCGATCGAACAAATTTTACCAAGTGGGCCCCCAAACATTACTGTAGCACTCACAGAAATTCTGGGCCCAAACAAAGTATACCAAAACCCCTATTTTCAGCCCACAAGCCCACTGCAAAAAAATGATGACATGAATCCACATTCCTGCGGCGGAACCGCGGCCAAAGAGGGGTTATTGCCGCGGTTCCACGGTCGTACGGAGAGATCAGGTCATCAAAATTTTCCAGTGTTCTTAGGACTCCCTGCACATCATTCTGAGACAACCTGAAAAATTTTTGGACTCCAAAAAATTTCGACAGAAACTGATAGTACTTGAAAACGCGGTTTCGGGATTTTGTTCGATCGGAAACGTAAAACACATTAGGCAAAGCTTGACTAAGTTAATGGCGAGGCTCTGATACCACTGTAAGTGCACGGCGGCTCCCCGGCCGTCGATCTAACGGCCAAATGCAGAAGCGGTGATAAACTTTAATTTTGCAAACTAGCAAACCGGCACCACCGCGCACTAAACACCCGAATCGAACCATTAACTAGTCCTAGCTAACTACAAGATGGGTTAGAGATATACCGAGTGATCTGAGTCCTCCGGTCTTCTCGTCGTCGTCCCGATCTCCTGTGGAATGTCCGGTCGTCGCCTCCTTGCCGGAAGGGCACCACATCGTCTGCATCTTTTACGGGCTCCCACCTCTATACCGAATCAACTCGGGCGCGAAGTTGGCTAGCCGACGCGTCCAAGATTTGCTGTAGGCTAGTGTAGAGTCTATGTCTCATTGGGGTTTTGTTGCCATGGAGGATGGGGGAATCAATATGAACTTTGGAGAGGTGAGAAGGATTTTTGTGAGCAAGCCAAAAATGAGATCATGAAATTTCCCTCATACCAAAAGGAAACCTCTCTCTCTCCCTCACTATGTGTGGCCGGCCCCCTCCTTCTCAAAAAATGGTGGAGGGAAAAACAAATACAAGAGGGAGGTGAGTGTAGTAAAAGGTGAAGGGGTGACCACATCCAAACATCATGATAACTATGTCACACTAAATCAAATCCACTTCTAATCAACTTCAATCACAATAAAGCAAGCCATCATGAAAAAGCAAAGATGCTTAACCTTTCATAATGCCACAAGTTCAAGAAACCCCCTCCACAAATGTTATTTGCAAACTTGCAAATAACCCCCTCCATCGGAAAAGTCCGGCCAGGAAAGAACAAAGGAAAACCGGCCGGAACGGAATGCAAACTGGCAACTCCAGAAAATTGGTCCCGTAATAAATTACAGGAAAACCCCGCTACTGCATATACATGCCCGCATTTGTATTCCCACTGAACACAAATGCAAAGAGACAAAATAAAACTACACTGTACTATACTAGGATCCAGCTTAAACCAAAGCCGGCTAGTAATATCCGTCCGATCCTGATCTGTGCAATGCCGCACGTATCTGATCGAACCCTGCCATATCTCCATACGGCCTCTACAGCGTTTCGCCCGAAAGCTTGAGTAACTGAAAGTGTGGTGGACTCTAAAAACTCGTCAATACTATGGCTGTGGATTTAACCACTAGCACGTCAGAGGTATAAGCCAATACGTGACGGGCCACCAGCTATTGACCAAAAGGGACGTCGATGAGCGAACTCATCCTGACACCCTACAGAGCCTGTCAGTGACAATATCCGTACAGTCCGGTCCGTTCGTCTATGAGCATCGCATGGCGGGCCTAGGGGGTTGGTAAAAGTCAGACCCCTAATAGCGGTACAAGTCGTGTCGGAGTGTAGCCCAGAATACCCTGAGATACTACTGGAATACCTACCAGTAAATCTCCTGCCTTGGCCAAGGACTTCGTGTAATGGCTCTCCTAGACACAGCGCGAACTCACCCCCAATACCGGGAGAGACGAACCCCTGAAGATCCGCTCACTGCCTCCATGTGGCTCGGGACTGTACCCAACTAAAACCTATTTGCACGTCTCCTTTGAGCGTGGTAGGGTAGTAATCAAAGTACAGTGGGAACTCACACGAGACAAATGACGATCCTCAGGTCGATGAACTAACCTGTACACATGTCACCAGGGAACTGGTATCTGACGTCAGGTATAGGACCAACTAGTATGTTCCCGGCGAGTCCTGTCCGGTGTACTCATAACCCAATGAGCACCTGTATACATCTTAGGTGAACCAACTGACACCAGTGGCTTGTGAGACCGGCCACCGCCCCTCGTCGGGGTCTCGACTGTATACACTAGTCTACTCTGGAGAATCGATGCCCTGTCTCGAAACTCCCACGACTAGGGACCTTTTAAGGATGTGCTTATAGACTACCAGCTCCCACGTATATGATCGCCCTCATACTGCTGGCAGTCAAGCAAGAATCCTAGGGGCTCTATCAACGTGCAATAGCGACCTGTCAGGTCACCTAAAGCAGTGCACGATGATAAAGATAAACCAGATAGCATACTATCATCTTGAGTAAGACTGTCCTACCGGGATAGGTCCTCCCTCAATCATCACAATCACGTGCCTGTGATCCAATAATTGACTCCGAGGGCACTATCTCCAACACTTTCTTATTTGGTGGCTGCCCAATTGACACAAAGGAGTTTTCTTTGTTCTTCAGGCGCCTACATGGGAAACATGTGAGGTAGTTTTAGCTTTGTTTTTGCTTATTTTGAGCACTCACGTGGGAAATACGTGAGGCAATTTTAGCTTTACTTTTGCTTATTTTGAGCACTCACGTGGGAAACACGTGAAGCAGTTTTAGCTTTGCTTTTGCTTATTTTGAGCACTCACGTGGGAAAAACGTGAAGCTGCATAATAGTGTTGAGACGCCAAATTATTCTTGTTGTTTGTTTTCAGAGATATTTGATCTCTGTTAATGACATTTTTAGTCATTGATAATCATCTTGGATCATCATTATTGTTTGTATTGAAGAACTAAGTTCTTTTGTAGGGTTAACCCCGAATTCTTGGAGGAATTAAATTCCCATATGCTCCATTTCTTTCCCCGCTTTTTTTCTTTTTAACTTAGTCCTTTTCCACTAAGTTTTGAATCTGCAGAGCAAAATCCCCCCGATGAGAATTAAATTCTCAACTTGTGGGGAGATTTGCTTATGCAAATCTCAACCAGAGGAAGAACTAAGTCCTTATGTGAAGGGTTAAACCCTTAGATAGACAAAAGAGATATGATATGATCTCTGTGTTTCTTTACCTAGGGTTTCAACGAGGAAAGTGTTCTCCTTTGAGAATTAAATTCTCTTTTTTCTCAAGAGCTTACTGTATTTTTTTTTGCAGAGGCTTGTGGAATGTTCTCTCTTCTCTCCCTCCTTCTTTTTTTTTCTTCTCTATCTATTTATAGGAGAAGAGAAAAGATCAACTTGTTAAGAAAATCTCTAATTGAGAGATCATGATTAATTTCATAATCAATCCAAAATGATCTTTTAGATCACTTGGTGAATTTTATTCACCATTGGATTTTTAATCCAAAGGCTCTCTGTTTAACAGAGAAGTTTTTCTTGTTTATTTTTCAAGATTAGGAAATATTTTTCCTATGATAGAATTTTATTCTATCATATGATCGTTGGGTGATTTTATAATCACCTTGGATCCTTGATCCAAGGGTCCTCTGTTTAACAGAGAAGATCTTTCTGGTTTGAGAAAGATCAAGAAAATATTTCCCACATAGAATTTACTTCTTTCAGATGGTTCATTTGGTGATATTTTATCACAATAGGATTTTAAATCCAAGATTCTCTGTTAGAGAAAAATATTTCCATATTAGAAAGATCAAGGAGAATATTTCCCAAATAGAATTTAATTCTATCACATAGAATCAGATGTGAGTATTTTAAAATTGGGGCGCTCGCATGCTTTGCATGTGAGCGCTGCTAATTTATGTGGCAGGAGAACTCACATGTTTAACACGTGATCCTTAGCATGGGTTTTGGTTTGTTTATTTTCAGCACTCATATGGTTTGCATATGAGCGCTCACGTGTTTAACATGTGGGGCCTGTTTGGCCAATAAATTGTTTGATTGCAGCACCTATATGCTTTGCATATAGGCGTTCACGTGTTTAACACGTGAGGCTTATTTAGCCTATGAGTTGTTTTAACTGCAGCGCCTATATGTTTTGCATATAGGCGCTCACATGTTTAATACGTGAGGATTATTTAGCCAATGAGTTGCTTTAACTGCAGCGCCTATATGCTTTGCATATAGGCACTCACGTGTTTAACATGTGAGGCTTGAGTCGTGGAAGGGGGGGATTTTCTCCCTCTTCTCTTTATTTTTTTATAAGGGAACAACCTTCTTTAAATAAATATGCCGCGGGTTTGCCACGTCATCGTTTCCGTCTATTAGGAAGCGGGGCATGACAGGTTTTATTGGTGGCCCATGCAGGTCAGTTCTACATGAAGTCGTAAACAATATACCAAAAGAATTAATGAATTCAACAAACATTTACATTCCTTGCATTTCAAATTCTTTGAATCTATCCTAATCTGCCTTTTATATCAAGGTGATGGACTCTCTGAACAATACCAGCACCAACTTCTACAACAACACTCCACCTCCTACTCTACCACCACCACATACCGTTGCAACATCTATCAATGAGAAAACGGTACACTTTGAGGCTATCAAGAGCCTATTGGAGGGACAGAGGGAGCTGACAAACCTCATACACCAAAGTCAGTCAAAGATATAAGAAGTTTTCTGAGCTTAGCAGGATATTACAGACGCTTAATCGAAGGATTTTCAAAGATCGCAGCACCCCTGACCAAGCTCACATGTAGAGATGAAGTATTCGTGTGGTCAGAAACATATAAGAAGGCTTTTGTAGAACTCAAGTTGAGATTAACCTCTGCATCTATTCTTGTAATACCGGATCGATTTGGCAGATTCTATGTACATTGCGATATGTCTGGTAAAGGATTAAGATGTGTTCTACACCAGCATGGAAGGGTTATGGCTTTTGCATCAAGACAGCTAAAGGTCCATGAGCGCAACTATCCAACACATGACCTGGAACTGGAAGCCATTGTCTTCGCACTCAAGATTTAGCGTCACTACATTTTGGAAGAACGAGTGGATATATACACCGACCACAAAAGTCTGAAGTATGTATTTACTCAGAAGGAACTCAACATGCGGCAGAGAAGATGGCTAGAACTCATGGCGGATTTCGACATCAACCTACAATATCATCCTGGAAAGGTGAACGTAGTTCCTGATGCACTTAGTCGCCAACTTTTACCAATGAATCTCACTGCTCAGTGGAGACTACAACAAGAACTGCACGGATTGGAGATTGAAGTAGTTATGCCAGGTAATGCTTCATCATTGATGAACTTACAAGTCCAGTCCACTCTTTTCAATCAGATCAAGGCAGCTCAAGTAAATGATGCCAAGCTATAAAAGATCTGAGAACAAGTAGAAAGTGGATTTCGAACAGACTTCATCATCCACGAAGATGGATCCTTACGGTATTGGAGCCGTTTATGTGTGTCAGTTGGCCCTGTTCGAGAAGAGTTGATGAAAGACACTCACAGCTCTCCTTATTCTGTACACCCTGGCGACACAAAGATGTACAAGGATCTACGTCAACACTACTGGTGGCATGGAATGAAGCATAAAGTAGCAAGGAGCGCAGTAAAGTGTTTAGTATGTCAGCAAGTGAAGGATGAATATCACAGAACTGCTGGTCTACTTCAGCCGTTACCAATCCCAGAATGGAAATGGCAGCACATTACCATGGACTTCGTGACTGCTCTCCCTCGCAACACGAAGGGTTATGACGCAATCTGGGTTATTGTGGATCGACTCACCAAGTCGGCTCACTTTATTCCATTCAGAGTTGGCCAGTCAACCGAGACGATGGCGATGAAGTACGTGGAGGTGAGTAGAAATCTAAAGTAAGATTTAAAACTTCAAGTTGTACCATAGTTGTCTTGATACACATAAACTCATACAGAGGATCATGAGATTACATGGGGTACCTATCTGCATCGTCTCCGACCTAGATACGAGATTTCGATCCCAATTTTGGCAGAGTCTTCAAGCTAATCTGGGAATGAGTCTGAATTTCAGTACGGCGTATCATCCAAAAATAGACGGATAGTCCAAGCGGAAAATTCAGATCCTAGAAGACATGCTGAGAGCATGTATGCTAGAATTCAGAAGTTCATGGGAAGATCACCTATACCTTGTAGAGTTTTCCTATAACCACAGCTACCAGGCAAGCATCGGGATGGCACCATTTGCAGCATTGTACGGATGAAAGTATCGTTCCCCGCTGAGTTGGGACGACGTTGGAGATCGTGAACTCCTTGGACCAGAGTTGATCGTGGCGACTGTGGATGTAGTTCGCACGATTAGGGAAAAGATGCACATAGCCTAGGATCGACAGAAGCTTTGGGCAGATGCAAAGCGTCGACACCTGGAGTTCCAACCTGATGAGCATGTGTTCCTAAAGATATCACCGAATATAGGAGTTATACATTTTGGAAAGAGGGGTAAACTCAATCCAAGGTACATCGGACCGTTCGACATATTCGAATGAGTTGGAGAAGTGACATACCGCTTGACACTACCACCCTCATTGGAAAGAGTGCACAATGTGTTCCACTTATCCCAGCTACGACGATATGTGAGCGACCTAGCCACATACTTGATCACTCAAAGCTCACTGTACAGACCGATCTGACTTGCGAGCAGCAGCCAGTCGAGATCTTGGATCGAAAGGTGAAGACACTACGGAACAAGGAGGTGAACTTAGTCCGAGTGATGTGGAGGAAGGATTCACCAGGAGAATCAACTTGGGAGAGAGAAGACAATATGCGTGCGAGATAACCTCACCTCTTTGAAAATTAGTCTTTATATAAATTTCGAGGACAAAATTTTTAAAAGGAGGGTAGAATGTACCGACTCTGAAATCCATGTACAAAATTAACCTGTTTAATGTATAGAAAGGGTATTTTAGCCTGATTAGGAGTTATAAGTTATTTTTATTCAATAAAAGCAAGAAGCAACTTGTAGCTCATTGGTAAAGCCTCTACACTACTGTGACCTAGCCTGTGTGTTCGATTCCCATCCGTCCCAATTATTTTAAATAATTTTCTTTTTAACTTTTCGAAAGCCCAAGAGTTGCACGTGCAATACACGGAAAATCGAAAAGTTTCAGAAAAATCAAACGGGATAAATGAGGAGTTAACACAGAATAATATCGATGCCCAGAACCTCAATCCACGTGGCACAAATCCAACCGCCAGAATTGCTCATTTGGTCGCTACCGGTGGCTAAGATGAGGCCAAATGCCTCCGTGCTTCGCTCACGCGTCCCTTTGACTCCCCTCTACTCCTCTGTATTGTTTGATTACTCTGCAATTAACCAAAGACCTTTCATTTACCTCATTAATCTTATTTTAATTCAATTCTTTAATTCACACACCCTTATCTCTACACTTTAAATACATCCCATCCCCTATCTCTCACTATTCTGAAAATCTCTATAAAAAATTCTCAAAATTCTCAAAGTTCAAAGAAGAGTTAAGGCTAGTCAATTGGAGTTAGCGATTGATCTCATTCCGTTGAAGACCGGAGCCACTCGCGACGATACTACGATGCCACAAAGACTCTCTCTCTTTTCCTCACTCCATTCTCAACGCTACGCAAACTCATAAGTCCCTTCTTCCCCCTTTCATTTCATCTCTACACCATTCTTGAAACATATCGACAAAGTGGAGTTAGCTCCGATAATTGTCTTTTCAACATTTTAATCCACATGATAAGCAAATTAGGTCACACTAATATCCTACCACCACTCTTAACCTTATTTACATCATTTAGATTTTAGCGTAATTAACATTCCATGAGAAATAATCATATAACGAAAATTTTCATATAAATACCGTGAATTTTAAAAGTACCTTTTATTCGATAACTAGTATATATACCTCTAGAAAACTCACAGGGTAATGACCTACCCTATCACATACAGTACGGTTTCATAGCACGATGTTTTTAGATGCATGGTTAATTTAAAGAATACAGTTTTTCAATAAAATACCATCGCTTTTACAAATAAATGTTTTTAATAGATATTTTTGGATCCTTTGCAATTGTGCCTTTACAACCCTTTTAAGAGAACCCATCTACAGATGGTGCGTGTTATCCCACGTCCTTAGGATAGTAGAGTGAGACACAGAATTCCTTACGGAAAATTCGGTCTCGAAAAGAAATAAAAATACGATTTAAAAAATATGACTTTTTCTAAATCAAATTAATACTTTGAAAAATTATATAAAATTATGAATCTGTATTTTCAATAAAAACAAATTGTGAAAAAAAATATTTTTAAATGAAAGATTAAATTTTAATAAAATACCACTAAGTTTACAAAAGGAGTAGTTTTCATTAAAATACCATAAACTTTTAAAAACTAGGTTTCATCGCTAAAATACCACTAAAATTAAAATACATGTTCATAAAAACTCTTAATAATATAAACCACTATCGAGATTTATTTTTAAACAATATTAAAGTATTTTTCATAAAACCCCCCTCGAGAAAATGCAAACAATATATATACAATGTAAACAACAATAATAAATATTTAAGAACTCTAGATTAATATAGGTTTAAATGGTATCATTTCTCTTGAGACCCAGGGAGCCGAGAAAGTGAGTGCTTGTTTATTCAGGTTAGATAACACTGCAAATTAACGGAGTTATCAATGGCAATTGTCTTGAAAAAAGTCACAAATCCTGCCGTCCAAGTGCAGCTGTTGTCCGATTACTCTCGAACTTAAGAATTTCAACAGTTAAATCCATTCACAAAAAATGTCTATAACTCGATTACAAACTTGAATTTAAGCTCTAACTCTAATCCAACTCGAACCCAAGCCTGAACACTAACACAAAATCAATCTACCTGACTAACTTGACTCGACCTAGGATTGCAATTAACATGACTTGCATTCTACTCGACTTACTTGACTTCATTCTTCAACTTTTGCAATCTATGGTTTCGATCAAGACATGTTATAATCAACCAATCAAATTAACTAAGGATATAATATATATTATACTCGGCGTGTTTGGGATAGTTTGTATTACGCCCCACTACCCAGTAGAAGGAAACGGTAATGTGACAAGCCCGCGGTATATTTATCCAGAGAAGGTCATTCCCTAAATAAATTTACTAAGTATATTGAAACAATAATACATAATACAAGAATAAATGAAGACTGTAAAATTTTTCAACAAGTATCTTCATTTACATTCAATTTCTAATATTTTCAAATACATGAGTTTATGCTAGAATGTAAATACAATAAGGAAAATGCCTAAACAAGTGGTATACATAAACTGAAGAAAAGTGAAGCTAAGCTAGACTTGAGTAGCGATCTGGTTGTAGTCTTCCTCTGTGGCTTCCACTTCCTCTGTCTCGACAGTAACTGACGAATATTCCAAGAGACGAAAAGTGGGTGGAATGCCCGTCAGCGAACTAGCGCTCGGTACGTCCCAAAGATAAGGGAGAGTAAAGAAAATGACAATTGTAAAATATTTATATGACGTGTAAGAGTATATGATCATGGGTAAATATATTCTATAGGTCTCTATATGGTCACTATCTTAACGTTAAGTTCCAAGTGTGAATGTCAACACAGCCGTAGAAGTATTCACGAGCTCAAGAGCGGGGCCCCAGGAGCAAGGAAACACGGGCTCATTTCATGTGTTAGTATCAGGGCTCTAGGCTGTGGATGAGTCAACCCGACTGATATTCGAGTAAAATAAAAAGGAGGTTAATACGGGACTCCTGAAGCTCCGTTGGATTCACATAAGAAACTATCCCAAACACCGCGAGTATAATATATTATAACTGGTTAATATACTTAATTGATTTGATTTATTGATTAACATATCTTAATCGTAAACCTCGAATGTAAAAGGTGTAGAAAGTAGTCGAGTGAGACGAGTAATATGCGAGTCATGACAATTGCAATCTTGGTTCGAGTCAAGTTGGTTCGAGTTGTTTGGGTTCGAGCTCATATTCGAGTTAGGTTAGAGTTCGAGTTTGTGTTCAAGTTCGAGTTCAAGTTTGGATTCGAGTTTGGATTCAAGTTCATGTCTTTTTTTATAGGAATTGATTTAAACTGTTAAAAATCTTATGTTCGGGAGAAATCGGCAACTGCTGCACATGGACGACAGGATTTATGTTTTTTTCCAAGAAAATTGACATTGATAACTTCGTTAAGTTGTCTAACCTGAATAGGAAAGAACTCACTTTTTCCGGCTCCCCGAGGCTCAAGAGAAATGATACCGCTTAAGCTTATATTATTCTAGAGTCCTTAATATTGTTTATTTTCATTGTTTTATTCCCCGAGGGGGTTTCATAAAAAATATATATTAATATTGTTTAAAAATAATCTCGAGGGTGATTTATAATATTTAGTGTTTTCATGAACATGTATTTTAATTTTTGTGGTGTTTTGGTGGTAAACCTAGCTTTTAAAAGTTCATGGTATTTTTATGCAAAACTAGCTCTTTTGGAAACTTGGTATTTCATTAAAAATTCTGATCTTTCATTTTAAAAATATAGTTTTATAATTTGTTTTTTTTTATTGAAAATACAAATTCATAATTTTTATATAATTTTTCAAAAATTAGTTTTGTTTAGAAAAGTCGCATTTCTTAAAAACCGTATTTTTTTATTTCCTTTCGAGACCGAATACTCCGTGAGGAGTTCTGCATCTTACTCTACTATCCCAAAAATGTGTGACAATCCACACCATCCAATAGCGCGTCCCCTAACAAGGGTTGTGGAGACGTAATTGCCAAGGATTTCAAAATACCGATTAAAAGAAACCCGTTTTGAAAAGGTGTGGTATTTTAATGTAAAAGTCATTCTTTAAATTAGCTATATGTTTAGAGTACCGTGCTATGAAACCATAGTGTGCATGTGGGGTAGTTCGTTATCCCGTGAAGTTTTTCTAAATGTATTTTTAACAATTATTGAAAAGGGCTATACTAAAGTTCATGGTATTTTAATGAAAAAGTTTGTTATCTGATTATTGAACATGAAATTTTTGGTTACGTTAAAAGGTAATAGATGTGAGTTTTGTTTTAAAAAGATATTAGGATGATTATGTGACATTTAGACTTATCAAGCATGATAAAATATTTAAAAGAGAAGGTTGTTACGTGTTAACTCCACTTTCGTCGATATTTTCTTAGAAGACGAATTGAGATGAAAGAAATGGAGAGAAGAGAGACTTATGAGTTTAAATGGTTAACAATAGAGAGAAGAAGCCTTCGGGTGTCGTGGTTTCGTCGGAGATGTTCCGGTCGTCGAGTTTGTCTTGCTAGTCCACTTGGGTGCTTAACTCCTCTTGGTAGTTAGAGAGTTTGAGAGAATTTTTGATAGAAATTTCACAATGGGGGAGAGCTAGGGCATGGGGTGGTATTTATAGTGAAGAATTAGGGTTTGGGAATTAAAAAGGGTAATTAAAATAATTTAAATGGTATTAAATGGTGAATTGAAGGGCCTCTGTTTGATTGCAGGAAAATCAAATAGTGCAGGGGAGTTGAGGGAACTTGAAGAGATGTGTGAGCAAAGTACGAATGAAATTGGAGCTATCCCAACTGTCGGCACCGGCCCAAGGGGAAAAACGGATGGTCGGATCTTGAGGCCTTGCCTTGAAATTCGTGCCACATGTTATGTTGGGTGTGTACACCTCATTGCGCCTGTTTTATTTTTCTGAAACTTTTCGTTTCTCCTTGTATTGCACGTGCAATTCTTGAGCTTCCGAAAAATTAAAAAGAAAAAATCCTAAAAATAATTGTGTCTGATGAAAATCGAACACACATGCTATGTCACAGCAGTGCAGAGGCTTTACCAGTGAGCTACAAGTTGCTTCTTACTTTTATTTAACAAAAATAACTTTTAACTTTTACACAGCATGTAATATCCTTTAGTGTGAAATACAAGAAATTTCTGTACAGTAATTTCAGAGTCGTTACATTCCACCCTCCTTATAAAAATTTCGTCCTCGAAATTTATATAATGACTAATCTTCGAATAGCTGAGGGTATCGTGTACGCATATCTTTTTCTTTTTCCCAAGTTGATTTTCCTGGCGAATCCTTTCTCCACATCACTCGGACCAAGTTTACCTCCTTGTTCCGTAATGTTTTCACCTTTCGGTTTAGGATCTCAACTGGTTGTTGCTCACGGGTTAGGTAGGTTTGTACAGTGAGCTCTGAATGATCAAGTATATGGCTGGGGTCGCTCACATATCGTCGTAGTTGGGATATGTGGAACACGTTGTGCACTCCTTCCATTGAGGGCAGTAGTGCTAACTGGTATGCCACTTCTCCAACTCGTTCCAGTATGTCGAACGGTCTTATATACCTTGGACTTAATTTACTCCTCTTGCCAAAACAGATCACTCCTTTATTTGGAGAGATCTTCAGGAACACATGGTCTCCAGGTTGAAACTCCAAGTGGTGACGCTTTGCATCTGCCCAATGTTTCTTTCGGTCTTGGGCTATGCGCATATTTTCCCTGATAGTGCAGACCAAATCTACAGTTTCCACGACCATCTTTGGTCCAAGGAGTTCACGACTCAGCGGGGAACGACACTTCCGTCCGTAGAGTGCTGCGAAAGGTGTTATCCCAATGCTTGCCTGATAGCTGTTATTGTATGAAAACTCCACAAGGTGTAAGTGATCTTCCCATGAACCTCCGAAGTCTAACATACAGGCTCTCAGCATATCTTCTAGTATCTGTATTATTCGCTCGGACTGTCTTTCTGTTTGTAGATGGTACGCCGTGCTGAAATTCAGACTCGTTCCCAGGATAGCTTGCAGACTCTGCCAGAACTATGATCAGAATCTTGTATCACGATCGGAGACGATGCAAACAGTTACTCTATGTAATCTCACAATCTCCTGCATGAGTTTATGGGTATCAAGTATGATACATCTTGAAAGTTTTAAATCGTACTTTAGATTTTTAATCACCTCCATTTACTTCCTTGCCAACGTCTCAGTTGTTTGGCCAATTCTGAATGGAATAAAGTGAGCCGACTTGGTGAGTCGATCCACAATAACCCAAATTGCATCATTACTCTTCATGCTGCAAGGGAGAGCAGTCACGAAGTCCATGGTAATGTGCTTTCATTTCCATTCCGTGATTGGTAACGGCTGAAGTAGACCAGCAGTTCTGTGATGTTCAGCCTTCACTTGTTGACACACCAAACACTTGGCTACGCTCCTTGCTAATTCTCCCTTCATTCCATGCCACCAGTAGTGTTGCCGTAGATCCTTGTACATCTTTATACCATCGGGGTGTACAGAATAAGGAGAGCTGTGAGCTTCTTTCATCAACTCTTCTAGAACAGGTCCGATTGGCACGCATAAACGGGTTCCATACCGCAAGGATCCATCTTCGTGGATGATGAAGTCAGTTTGTAGTCTACTTTCTACTTGTTCTCAGATCCTTTGCAGCTTGGCATCATTTGGTTGAGCTGCCTTGATCTGATTTACAAGAGTGGACTAGACTTGTAAGTTCATCAAAGATGAAACGTTACCTGGCACAACTACTTCAATCTTTAATCCATGCAGTTCTTGTTATAGTCTCCACTGAGCGGTGAGGTTCATTGCTAATGGCTGGAGACTAAGTGCATCAGGAACTACGTTCACCTTCCCAGGATGATACTGTAGGTTGATGTCGAAGTCCGCTATGAGTTCTAGCCATCTTCTCTGCCGCATGTTGAGTTCCTTCTGAGTAAATACATACTTCAGACTTTTATGGTCAGTGTATATATCCACTCATTCTCCCAAAAGATAGTGGCGCCAAATCTTGAGTGAGAGATGATGGCTGCCAATTCTAGATCATGTGTTGGATAGTTGCGTTCATGTACCTTTAACTCTTGATGCAAAAGCCATAACTTTTCCATGCTGGTCCTTTACCGGATGCATCACAATGCATAACGAATCCGCCATATTGATATGGTATTACAAGGATAGGTGCAGAGGTTAATCTCGACTTGAGTTCTACAAAAGCCTTTTCAAATGCTTCTGACTACACAAATGCTTTGTCTTTACGTGTGAGCTTGGTCATGGGTGCTGCGATTTTTTAGAATGCTTCGATGAATCGTCGGTAGTATTCTGCTAAGCCTAAGAAACTTCTTATATTTTTCACGGTCTTTGGTGTCGGCCACTCGCTGGTAACTGACACCTTGCTGGATCTACAGAGATTCCTTCACTTGAAATGATATGTCCGAGAAATCCGACTTGATTTAGCCAAAAATCACACTTGCTGTACTTGGCGTAGAGGTGATGTTGTCGTAATGTCTCCAGGACAATCCGTAAGTGCTCGACGTGTTCTTTCCGATTCTTTGAATACACCAGGATGTCGTCGATGGATATAATAATAAACCTATCTAAATAATCTCGGAAAACTTGGCTCATCAAGTTCATAAAGATGGAAGGTGCATTGGTCACTCCAAATGGCATTAAGAGATATTCATAATGACCATAACGAGTCCTAAACACCGTCTTCGGAATGCCGTACTCTTTGACCTTCACCTGATGGTAACCCGAACGAAAATCTGGCTTTGAAAAGACACAAGATCCACTTAACTGATCGAAAAGGTCATCGATGTGCAGTAGTGGATATTTTTTCTTAATTTTCACTTCGTTTAGAGCTCGATAATCCACACACATCCTGTAGGAACCTTCCTTGTTCTTCACCAGTAGCACTGAAGATCCCCAGCTTGAAGTACTGGGACGAATCCTATCTTCTTCAGGAGTTCGTCTAACTGAATGCGGATCTCCTTTAATCCTTTCGGACTTAATCGATACGGATCTTTTAAACTGGTTGTGCGCCGGGTTGTAAATCGATGCTGAATTCAAGAGCTCGATCGGGAGGAAAACCTGATATATCTTTCGGGAATACATCCTCGAACTCTCGAACTACATCTGGCTTCGATTCTTCCTCTTGCAACGCTGCAATCTCTGCTTTCTTTAGTTTTGCTCCGTAGATGCTTGGTTCCAAGGTTCGGTCTGCACTTTTGAAGTAGAACATTAGATGATATGGTATTTCAAACACTAACCTCATTTGGCGACAGTCGATGGTAGCGAAGAAAGTTCCCAGACATTCCATTCCCAAGACTACGTCGAAGTTCGCTATGTCCAGCACTTTGAAGTCTGCATAAAATTCTAAACTGCAGACGACTGCTGGACACAAATTGTATCCTAAAGTTGCTTTTAGAACGTCGTTCCCTGAATTAACGTTCCAGCTGGATACGAGCGGTTTAACTGGGATCGCATGAGTTCAGACGAACCGTTGCGACATAAAGCAATGTGATGCCCCAGTGTCAACGAGCACGAGTGCAAGTAGGAAGGCTACTAAGATTGTACCTAAGTCGCATATGATAGGTTTAGGTATAACAAATATAAGATGGCTATGAATTGAAAGGTCTTGAAAGAGAATAGGGAAGAGATTTACCAGTGATAACCTGACCCGTAGCTTCGGCCTCTTCGACCGACATAGTGAATGCTTGGCGTCGCGGCACTTTCCTCTGTGCCTGGTTAAACACTCGGTGTTGGGGTTGAGTAGTCTGGATGCGGGGAGTTGGAGCTGGTAGAGCTAACCTGGTAGGAGGAGCTTGGATCGCTGGTCTAGCTGGAGGGTTGTTGGGTCCTCGCTTCTGTGGGAATGCTCCAATGGCATGAGTAAAAACCCACAGATTAGGCACAAGTTGTTCGCCCTGCGACAGTTCTTTACAAGGTGCCCTGTTCTTTTGCAGTAGATACGAAAGTCTGGCCTGCTATTGGCGAGCGAACTTACTGGCCTCCGAGATGGTCCGTTAAAAACTGGTCTGGAAGAGGCCTCTCTGTAATCTGGTGCATAGGGCATTTCACACCGGCAGTCTGCGACCTGCCCTTCTTCTTCACAACTGCCTCATAGCGTCGGGCAGCCTTCAAGGAAAGCTCATGGGTTTGGAAATCCCCTGTAGCGAGTGCATCTTGGATTTCAGGGTTCAAACCTTGCTGGAATCGTCATGCTCGGATCTCAGCAGTGGGAATAAGGTGTGCAGCGAACCTGTTATGACCTTATGTTAGCAGTGTTGTGAGTAAGATCAGAAAATTGAATTTGAGATAATATTTTATCTGCTGAGCATGGTAAACTCTACATCATATTCATCCACCGACTTGACCCACATCGAGCCTTGCTATAAACGGATGAATTGTTGTTCCATGTTAAAGCGGGTAGTCTCCGGGAAGTACTTGGCGTCGAAGAGGTCTCGAAATATTTTCCATTCTACCGGTTGTGCGAGACGGCTCTCCTCGGCCTTCCACCATACCCTGACGTTATCGGTTAGTTGCAACTTAGCAACTCTTACCCAGGCAATATCTGACACTTGATCTGCTGCCAGATCATCCTCGATCACTTGAGCCCATTCTTCTATTTCAAGCAAACTCTCTTTACCCGAGAAGTTCTTTAGGTGTAAGGCCCGAAACTGTTTGACTCCAGGTGCTTCCGCCTCGGGGCAGTTCATAAGGATAGCAGTCTGCTGCTGCCGACCCTCCAATAGGCTCTTGATAGTCTCAAGCAATACCGTTTGCTCATTGATAGGAGCTGCAACGGTAGGTGGTGGTGGTTGTGTAGGCGGTGGAGTATTGCCATTGACGTTTGTGCTGATATTGTTCGGAGATTCCATCACCTTGATATAAAAGATATGTTAGGATAGATTCAAAGAATTTGAAATGCAATAAATGTAAATGTTTGTTGAACTCATTAATTCTTGTGGTATATTGTTTATGACTAAATGCAGAACTGGCCTGCATGGGCCACCAACAAAACCTGTCACGCCCCGCTTCCCAGTAGACAGAAATGGTAATGTGGCAAGCCCGCGGCATATTTGTCAAGAGAAAGTCATTCCCTAAATAAATATACTAAGCGTATTGAAACAATAATATACAATACAAGAATAAATGGAGACTGTAAAATTTTTCAACAAGCATCTTCATTTACATTCAACTTCCAATATTTACAAATACATGAGTTTATGCTAGAAAGTAAATACAATAAGGAAATTGCCTAAATAAGTGGCATAAATAAACTGAAGAAAAGTGAAGCTGAGATAGCCCTGAATAGCGATCTGGTTGTAGTCTTCCTCTGTTGCTTCCACTTCCTTTGCCTCGACAGTATCTGACGAACATTCCAAGAGAAGAAAAGTGGGTGGATTGCCCGTCAGCGAACTAGCGCTCGGTAAGTCCAAAAGATAAGGAAGAGTAAAGAAAATGACAATTGGAGAATATTTATATGACGAGTAAGAGTATATGATCATGGGTAAATATATTCTATAGGTCTCTATATGGTCACTATGTTAACGTTAAGTTCCAAGTGTGAATGTCAACGCAGCAGTACAAGTATTCACGAGCTCCAGAGTAGGGCCCCAGCAGTAAGGAAACATGGGCCCATTTCATGTGTTAGCATCGGGGCTCTAGGCTGTGGATGAGTCAACCCGACTGATATTCTAGTAAAATAAAAAAGAGATTAATACGGGATTCTTGAAGCTCCGTTGGATTCACATAAGAAACCATCCCAAACATCCCGAGTATAATATATTATAACTGGTTAATATACTTAATTGATTTGATTGGTTGATTAACATATCTTAATCGAAAACCTCGATTGCAAAAGGTTTAGAAAGTAGTCGAGTGAGTCGAGTAATATACGAGTCATGACAATTGCAATCTTTGTTTGAGTCAAGTTGGTTCGAGTTGTTTGGGTTCGAGCTCATATTCGAGTTTAAATTCGAGTAAGGTTAGAGTTCGAGTTTGTGTTCATGTTCAAGTTCAAGTTTAGATTCAAGTTTGGATTCGAGTTCATGTCTTTTTCATAGGAATTGATTTAAACTGTTAAAAATCTTATATTCGGGAGAAATCGGCAACTGCTGCACATGGACGGCAGGATTTATGTCTTTTTCCAAGACAATTGATATTGATAACTCCGTTAAGTTGTTTAATCTAAATAGGCAAGCACACACTTTCTTCGGCTTCTCGAGGCTCAAGAGAAATGGCACCGCTTAAGCCTATATTATTCTAGAGTCCTTAATATTGTTTGTTTTCATTGTTTTATTCCCCGAAGGGGTTTCATAAAAAATATATATTAATATTGTTTAAAAATAATATCGAGGGTGATTTATAATATTTAGAGTTTTCATGAACATATATTTTAATTTTTATGGTGTTTTGGTGATAAACCTAGCTTTTAAAAGTTCATGGTATTTTTATGCAAAACTAGCCTTTTTGGAAACTTGTTGGTATTTTATTAAAAATTCTGATCTTTCATTTAAAAAATATAGTTTCATAATATGTTTTTTTTATTGAAAATACAAATTCATAATTTTTATATAATTTTTCAAAAATTAGTTTTGTTTAGAAAAGTCGCATTTCTTAAAAACCGTATTTTTTAATTTCCTTTTGAGACCGAATACTCCGTGAGGAGTTCTGCATCTCGCTCTACTATCCCAAGGTTGTGCGATAATCCACACCATCCATTAGTGGGTCCCCTAACGAGGGTTGTAGAGGCGTAATTGCCAAGGATTTCAAAATACCGATTAAAAGAAACCCGTTTTGAAAAGATGTGGTATTTTAATTTAAAAGTCATTCTTTAAATTAGCTATATGTTTAGAGTACCGTATTATGAAACCATAGAGTGCATATCGGGTAGTTCGTTACCCCGTGAAGTTTTCCTAAAGGTATTTTTAACAATTATTTAAAAGAGTTATACTAAAGTTCATGGTATTTTAATGAAAAAGTTCGTTATTTGATTATTGAACATGAAATTTTTGGTTACGTCAAAAGGCAATAGATGTGAGTTTTGTTTTAAAAAAATATTAGGGTGATTATATGACATTTAGACCTATCAAGCATGATAAAATATTTAAAAGAGAACGTTGTTACGTGTTAATTCTACTTTCGTCGATGTTTTCTTAGAAGATGAATTGAGATGAAAGAAATGGAGAGAAGAGGGACTTACGAGTTTAGATGGTTAACAAGAGAGAGAAGAAGCCTTCGGGTGTCGTGGTTTCGTCAGAGATGCTCCGGTCGTCGAGTTTGGATTGCTACTCCACTTGGGTGCTTAACTCCCCTTGGTACTTAGAGAGTTTAAGAGAATTTTTGATAGAAATTTTAGAATGGGGGACAGCTAGGGCATGGGGTGGTGTTTATAGTGAAGAATTAGGGTTTGAGAATTAAAAATGTGGATTAAAAGAATTTAAATGGTCTTAAATGGTGAATTGAAGGGTCTCTGTTTGATTGTAGGAAAATCAAACAGTGCAGGGGAGTTGAGGGAAGTTGAAGAGTTGTGTGTGCAAAGCACAGAGGGAATTGGAGCTATCCCAACCGTCGGCGCCGGCCCAAGGGGCAAAACGGGCGGTCGGATCTTGAGCCCTTGCCTCGAGATTCGTGCCATGTGTCAAGTTGGGTGTGTACACCTCATTGCGCCTGTTTGATTTTTCTGAAACTTTTTGGTTCTCCGTGTATTGCACGTGCAACTCTTGGACTTCCAAAAAATTTAAAAGAAAAAATCCTAAAAATAATTGTGTCTGATGAGAATCGAACACACAAGCTATGTCACATCAGTGCAGAGGCTTTACCAGTGAGCTACAGGTTGCTTATTGCTTTTATTTAACAAAAATAACTTTAAACTCTTACACAGGCTGTAATACCCTTTTACCTTGAAATACAAGAAATTTTCGTACAGTGGTTTCAGAGTCGTTACAATTTTTTGTATGAATCCAACGGAGCTTCAGGAGTCCCGTATTAACCTATTTTTTTCTATTTACTCGAATCTCAGTCGGGTCGACTTCTCCACAGGTTGGAGTCCCGATACTAACACATGAAATAGGCTCGTGTTTCCTTGCTTCTAAGACCCCACTCTTGAGCTCGTGAATACTTCTACGGTTGCGTTGATATTCACACTTGGAATTTAACGTTAATATAATAACCGTATAGAGACATATAGTACATATACCATGTTTAACTACATATACATTCACTTATCATATACATTATTTCATGATTATTCTATACTTCCACTTCTACATTTGGGACTTACCGTACGCTAGTTCGCTGACGGGCATTTCACCCATCTTTGTTTTCTTAGAATGCTCGTCAGATAGCGAAGAGAAGAACGCGACAGAAGGGGAGTACGACTAGATCGCGGCTCGGGCATTAGACTAGCTAATTTTTCAGCTTATGTATACCATCTGTTTAGGCATTTTATTTTATTGTATTTACTTTTCAGTTGAACTCATCTATCTTTAAAATTTCAAGTTTGAATGTAAATAAAAATATTTGTTGAAAATTGTACAGCCTCTATTTATTCTTGCATTGTGTATTATTGTTTTAATAAGCTTAGTATATTTATTTAGAGAATGATCTTCTCTGAATAAATATGCCTTGGGCTTACCACGTCATCGTTTCCATCAACTGGGATGCGGAGCATGACATACTAAGTATAGACTTATACGAATATGGTAGTCTAGCATAACCTATAGACTAAGTATACTATTCTAGTATCTATATCGTAGACTAATTCTACGGTTGCGGGGTGCTATACACCATCCACCAAACTTCCCCCGTAGGTATACATCTACTCACCTAATATCCTCGCTCTAATCAAAATCGACAGACGCCATGTTGTTCTTCGTCGTCTCGGGATTCCATGCGATTGTACTTACAATCAAATCCATAACCAAAATCGCATAATAACATGAATCGAATTTAAAATTACGAACGAAGCGCATATAGGTTAGAATGTAGGGTTAACGCGTGCTAAAACAGCAAAATAACCATTGACATTGACATACAAATGTCAAACGACCAAGTCAAAACTCAAATATCCAAAAACCAAGTTTCACATATCATAAAACATTGCTGGAAATCAAGTAAAACAACTCTAGATTTTTCTTTAGGTGATCTGAGACTTTTTAGCGTATAGGGTAGTCTTAGTTATCTAGTGAGTGAGTTACAGAACAAACCCCAGACCTTAATTCCAAAATTGACCCGCAAATTGCGGTCAAAACGAATAAAATGGTGGCCACGACTTGGTGGTTTGGGCTCGGGCTTCTACGGTGGCTTTCTACTGGTTTATACATCTCTCTGTATCCTCTATTTAATTTTCAGAGTTCCTAAGTTATCCCAGATTTCATTTGATCCTCAAAAACTCAACAAAACCGACATCGGAAAATTCTAAACTCATGTCCACCAAAGATACTATCATTAACCTTCCCCTATCCATCACTAATAAGGTTGTAATCACCCACTAAACCTCTACTAAACCACTACTAAAAGTTCTACCCATCCAATCTTACTTTAGAATTTTCAAGACTTGAAAACATACACTAAAATCTCTAAAATTAACTCTAACTCATTTGTGAGGTTAGGATATCTAAATACTTGATAAAAGGTGAGAGTTTTACCTCAAGAAAGCAACTCAAGAAAATTCCAAGATGTTTAAAAGAGTTCAAAATGAAAACTTGATCCTTCCATGAAGCTTAGGATGAGATTAGGAACATTTTTAGTGAATGTTACATTGGGTTTTGAGGTAGTTTGTGGGGGTGGTGTATGGTGGTAGAATGCGGAGGAATATGAAAAAGAAAGAGATGAAGAATGAGATGAAGGAAAGTGATGAAGGAAATGATGCAACAAATGGTTGCCATGCCCCCCTCTCTGTCACACTCTCTCTCCTAACCATACCTCCATATCCCCTTTGTCCCCTCTCATTTTCTTATCTGTTCTTCTAAAAATGAAATCATACATAGAAACTCAATGTAAAAATGTTAACCTTTACAAATAAATGTGTCATGGCACTGTTCCCAGATTAAAAATCAGGAAAAAACTTAAAAAGAGACATCACGTGCTCACACGTGACCAATGGTAACGTGTCAGCACGTGATGGTTAAAGCAGCGGCACAAAACAGAGCACATAAGAGGAGTTCATTCGGGGGGTCACGTACTTACACGTGACCGGGGTCACGTGCTCACACGTGACCAAAGGTCACGTGTCAACACGTGACTGGCTTTAAAAGCCTTACGGTTTAACAGAATTAAATTCTAAAACATCATTTAAATCTTTCCAAAATGGAGGAGAATTAAGGAGAACCGTTGATTAAGAATCCAAGGGTGATTCAATATCACCAATTTATGGAAAAATCTTGGACAAGGAAAGGTTTCCCATAAATATCACCGAAATAACAAACAGAATATCTTTAGATTAAAACATCCAACGGTGAATAAAATTCACCTAGTAATCTAAAGGCTCAGACTAATGATGAAAACAAATCAAATCTTTCAATGAGAGATTTACTAAACAAATTGATTCTTTTCCTCCTCATATAAATAGGAATCGATAAGGGAGAATTAAAAAAAAAGAAAGGAGGAGAGACAGAATTTTGGAGAGAAAACTTTGAAGAGAATTTTAGCATCTTGAAAATTCAGAAAGAAAACCCTAGGTGAGAAAAAGAAAGAGGATCAAAACTTCAGAAAAAAGAGAATTTAATTCTCAAAGATCTAAGAGTTTAACTCTTTTGCAAATAACTTAGTTTTTTCTCTGGTTGAAGATCTGCAAAGTGCACATCTCCCCATAAGTTGAGAATTTAATTCTCATCGGGTCGAGATCCTGCCATGCAGATCTAAAACTTAGAGGAAGAATTGAGTTTGGAGAATTTAATTCTCCCAAAATTATTGTAATTTAATTCCTCCAAGATAAAATTAGGGTTTAACCCTATATGAGAATTTAATTCTCCAAAATTATAGGAATTTAATTCCTTCAAGATGGGCAGAATTAGGGTTTAACCCTATATGAGAATTCAATTCTCCAAAATTATAGGAATTTAATTCCTTCAAGATGGACAGAACTAGGGTTTGACTCTAATTGAGAATTTAATTCTCTCAAGCTCGCAGGAATTTAACTCCTCTTAAAATGAAATTAGAGTTTCACCCTATGCCAGAACTTGATTCTTTACATATATGGGAATTTAATTCCCACGAAAGGAAAATTAGGGTTTAACCCTACCTAAGAATATAATTCTTCCAAAAAAAATAGGAATTTAATTCCTCCAAAATTATAGCTAGGGTTTAATCCTATGAAGAATTTAATTCTTAAAAAGGTAAAGAAATCTTCAAACAGGCAAGAACCAGGGTCACGTGTCCCCACGTGACCCCTGTAAAGATACGCAGAAAAGAACTCAGAGGCAACGCCTCACGTGCTCCACGTGACCCCTGAAGCACAGAAAGAAAAAGCAAAAGAAACAGAAGCTCTGAGCACTCTCACGTGTTACCACGTGACCCTTTGGCAAACCAGCACACAAATCCCCATCACGTGTCAGCATGTGATGCTCCAAAATCAAATATAGAAAGTATTCGATACATTTTTGCAGAACAGAATAAGGGGAATCTGGTCCCACCTTTGGGCGCTCTCACGTGTCCACATTTGACCCCTTTTTCTTTAGTGTTTTGACACTAATTAGAGATCTTTATTCCTAGTATTTAACACTGATTTTTCTTAGTGTTTAATACTAATTTGAAAATCCTATTTGCAGTGTTTAACACTGATTATTTTCTAGTGTTTGACACTAAATCGAAAACTATATTTCCAGTGTTTAACACTGATTGTTCTTTTAGTGTTTAACACTAGTTTGAGAATTCGGTCTCTAGTGTTTAACACTTTTGTTATTTAGTGTTTAACACTACTTTCAGCCAAATTGGCTAATCTTTCAGAGGCAAAGCCTCCCCTTCAATTGAACCTCAAAATTGAATAACATCCAGAGCTACAACAGAAATGTTATCAAGCCCCTCAAAACTTTTATGGACTGGAACCAGACAAATGTTAAACAGTCCAACAAAGGGCCAGACTTAATTGGACTTAGCCCAAATTGGCCATAAGTCCTCAATCCAGACTTAACTGAGCCAATGGGCTCACAATATAATTAATTTGTCTTGGTTCCAAATTGGGCTACAGATCATTTAATCTACCTTGGTTCAAGGGTACATCTCTTCACTCCTTTGATATTTGTCGTTATAATTGCTCAACGTCTTCAAAGAGGTGACGGGTCCCAACAACCATACATTTCACAGAATTTGGGGTCCTTAAACTCATGGACTATGATTTCCTAAACCTTGACCGTGATGTCTTAAAACTAACAACGGACTATGATGTCCTTAACCTTGACCGTGATGTCTTAAAACTAATATCGGACTGTGGAGTCCTTAAATCCACGGTCTATGATGTCCTTAACCTTGACCGCAATGTCTTAAAACTAACATTGGACCGCAATGTCCTTAAACTACCTATCGACCGCAACGTCACTAAACTAAACAATAGAGTCCCCCAATTACTCTTTTGTTGGATCTAAACGATCCCATTAAGTTGATCTTAGTCTGAAATTAGACTAACGTATCCTTAACAAACGTTTAAGTTGATCTTAGCCTCAAATAAGGCTAACGTGTCCTTAAACACAACCCCCAAATCCAAATCTAAGAAAGATACGGATTTGGACTAGTCCACGCCCTACGGGCGACAACATAACTTAGTCTCCGTATACAATCCACGGGCAACCAAACACAAAACAAACACCCACGACACGAAGTGACCATATGGAGAAGAAGAAAGTTGTTACCGCGATGCGATAGCGTAATTAACTGTAGGGGCTTGCGCCTGCAGGGAAGAGCGTCCCCACAATCAAAAACCCCTCTAGCGAGGGGGAATCTGACGAAGTCTGCTACATCGGCCGCATCCGTTTAAACCTTCGATACACGGTGCCATAAATCAACTTGGCATCTTCGGAGAGGTGGACGGATAGCACCTATTAGCATCTTCCCCGAATCTCAGGAAAGACGTCCTTGTCGCGCCGTCTTTCAGAGGGGAACAGATTCTGGCACGCCCGGTAGGACCTTTTCCTCTTTCCACTCCACACTTCGTGTGTCGTGTTCGCGAACCAATCGCGGTTCGCTAATGGTTGCCCTTGGGTTTCGAGGTACTAAGATTTGGCATTTTGCTTGCTGCAGAAAGCAAAAGGATCAATGGCTCTCAAAGTGTTCCACGTGCAACTGCAACCTACGCTCCGCCTTGACTGGGGGCATAACCTACGGGCCCCAAGCGGCCTCTTTGTTCGCGATGCCCGTGGAGCAGATTACTCAAGCCACCACAGGGCTGTTTTTCGGGACCATGCTCCCGCCAGCGAGCTTCACCATCCCTGTACCCGTATCGGAAGCTTCAAAAAAGTCGGTCTTCGATCGACTTGCTACTACCACGGCCCCTCCCAATGGGTCGCCCGATTCTAATCCCTCGGTCCTCACCAGGCTGAACTCGAGCTCTAAAGGGCCTACCAAGAAGCCCATAATACCTAAAGTGGCCATCCCAAAGAAGATAGTCATCCCTGATCCTGAAGTCGTTAAGGCGGCTTCTTCTGCCAGAGGGTCGGTCTTTGCAAGACTGACTGCTCCCATTCCCGCTCCCGCTCAGAAATCTGTCTTTGACCGGTTGGACACGGCTTCTCAACGGATGTCAGTCTTCAAGAGGCCAACACCAGCAACAGCCCCTCACCTGAACATGGGGCAAGACAAAGCCATCCCCATCACCGAGCTAACTCCATCAGCTCGACATGCTCGACATCGC
Organism: Agapanthus africanus; assembly: GCA_030015575.1. NCBI lineage: Eukaryota > Viridiplantae > Streptophyta > Magnoliopsida > Asparagales > Amaryllidaceae > Agapanthus > Agapanthus africanus. Next base: position 520,693,608 of record CM057343.1, read on the forward strand.
CACTGGCGCCGGATAAGGAAGGCTGGGGGCAACTCCCCTTCTTGGCTAACTCCATCAGCTCCAACGGTGGAAATTAATGCTGTTGTTCCAACCCGGAACAGCTTTGAGCTGCTGAACAGGGTACGCAGGAATTCGCCTACTGCCGTACTAAAAAGATCTCCGCCACCGGTAGAGACCGTCGTAGAAACAAAGCCGGAGCAGTCTTCTCAACGGCTGTCTTCCAAAGTCTACAAGATTTGGCGACGAATCCGAGAATCGATGATTGATCCGAATTTCTCCCATCAGCATAAGAAGTCGAAAGTCCGACAAGAAGAAAACCGCCCTGTTAAGCAACGGAAGACGACGGCCATTTGGGTGCCCACAGCAACGGCCCCCTCAACTTCGATGGCCCACAAGAGAAGAAGGCCGGAGAAAGTCCCCACGCCTGCAGCAAATGTCAAAGGCAGTGAGCCTAAACGCCCTAAGTCCGGGGGCATGGTGGTACATACCGTCTACATGGCGTCCGGAAAAGAGGATAGCCGTATATCCATAGGTCATCAACCGCTTACGCGATCAGTGACTAAGGCTCAAGAGCAGCAGCAGAAGCTCCAAGAGATGATGACAGCAATGGCCGCACTCACCGGGCCAAAAAAAAGCCCAGAAGCATCCTCGGATCAGCGACAAGAGCAAGAAACCGATGCCGAATTCCTTCGCAGGATACTTGAAAAGAAGGACAGAGAGGCTGCGGAACAAGCAGCCAATATAAAACGAATGGCCCTTCTGTTCCAGGACATGGTGGGTATGATGATCCAGCCGGATCCCCCAGCCGAAGACCCTCCGATTATCCTTGAAGATGACAGAGGAGAAACGTCAAATCCACCTCCGGCTCTTTCAACAGCCAAAGAGGAAACAATCTCTAAGGCTGCCCTGGATGACTACATAGCCCAGCAGATACGAGTTCACCTGGCAACTGAGGCAGCCGGCTAAGTTGTCAAAACGGGGCGACCATATCCGAGCTGGTATGATTAGATCAAATACCCGCTGAGTTACACGATCCCAAAATTCCATGTCTACAAGGGGACAGGCAATCCCCATCAACATGTTGACCAGTTCAGGGCTCTTTGTGGCAACACCGGCGGCGATGATAAGCTCTTGCTTCCCCAATTCGTCGGCAGTTTATCGGAGATGGCATTTGAGTGGTATTCCGAACTTCCAAATGACTCCGTCAAAACTTTCGCTGAAATGGAGTTGTTGTTTACCCAGTGTTTCGCAAGCGCCACGGAACGCACCCCGATAACGGCATTAATTAACGCAAGGGTGAAGCCGGGCGAAACCTGGGTTCAATATGCAATCCGATGGTGGAACTTGTGGTCGAAGTGCGAGCAACGCATCGAAGAAGCACCAGCGGTGGGCATGTTCGTGGGCACCCTAAATCCTCATGCGACTATTTCACAGTTCATGATGTTCTTTAAACCGACCATGTTCCAGGCCCTAATCGACAAGCTGGCTCAGATGGATCAAATGGGTCACAGACCGTCTCCCCCAAAGCCGGAACCGTGAAACGACAAGGGTAAAGGGAAGGCAACCTTCGTCGCGAACACCCAACAGCAGCCCAATACCCCAAAACTAGTAGATCAATTGGAAGAGAGACGACGCTATTACAATGAGAAAATGAAGCGTCCTTACTCATTCCCACGGGACAAAACAAGGAGGCTGTTCGAGCTGGCAGTGCGCAACAGGCTTATCAACTTACCAAATCCAAGGCGACCGCCGCAACCCAGCGAGGTGAATAATCCCAATTACTGCCCTTACCATCAAATGGTAAGTCACCCGATCGAGGATTGCTTCGTCTTTAAAAGATGGATCGAAGATCAGTACCTACAAGGCAAGTTTGCGCTGTCCGAGAAGTGGAAAATAAACCCACCACAACCGCACACTCCAAAGAAGACGGACACACCAGGGGAAACTTGTTCTTTTATTGAAGAAGCTCCATGGGGGGTCGTGCGGTTAGCCAAAACCAAAAGGATGCTGAATGAGCTCCAGACATGCCCGGCGATCAGGTGGAAGAACCCGCTAGAACCCCAGATCATCGAAGGGATGCTGAAGCCGCGCCCAACTCCAAAGATCGGTGGTGATGGCCCCAGCACTCACACCCAACCGTTAAAATCTTCAAAGAAAAACAAGAAGAAATCTAAGAAGCCCGTGAAGCCTGGCGACAAGCGCACGGATTTGCAGAAACAGATTGACGCGCTGGAAGAGTATAACCAGAAGGCACATATTCCAATCACGCTCCAAGAGTTCCTCAGCCACGTCCTCGAGGAAGAAAATGATGGAGAAGACTCATCAGATGAATCTGAGGACTACGTAGCAAGTTGTCATGTGATCTCTCACTCATTGATAGATGATAAAGAGGTTCCTTGCGCCGAGAAACCGGGGGCGGGTCCTGAACCAGAACTTTTATGGCCGCCAGACGAGATGATCGACGCCTTCCTGAATGAGATTCGTCTGAAAACTAAAGCTAATCGGGAGCGTGAGATGGCCATATTAGAAGGAGCCAAACGTCGGCGACCAGACGAAAGAGTCGAGGCACTCCCATCAAATCAAAAGACATCCGTTGCGGATAAAAACAAATCCAAGACGAGGAAAAGGTTTGCTAAAGCCATATCAATGGGAATGAAGCTACCACTCTCTGAAGAAAACACCTTCGGTGGAGCAGAGTTGCATCCTAATTACTGCTCATATCATCGAAAGATTTCGCACCCCACCGAGGAGTGCGACGCTTTTAAAAGATGGTGGAAGGGATATGTTGCTCACCGGCAACATTTTAAGTGGACGAAACGCAAAACTCGTCGGGAGCAGAGAAGTATGACCGAGGAGCATAAAAGAACTACCGGTAACTGTTGCACGGTCAACGCCGAAGGATCACAGGTTCTCACCTTTGGGAGCGACTCTGACGAGGAAATGGCTCTTGGCCCTCTCTTTAAAGAATCCATCTTTGGGAAAGAGGAAGAACTGAAGGCCTGTGAAAACATTCAACTGCGCAATCGAACGCTTCCAGAAAAGAATCTCGGACCCACGAATAGAAAAGATAAGGGAAAAGAAAAGGTCTATGAGAATATCACCCTGGATGACTAAGTCATGAAAGAGTTGACTGCTAAGGACCCGCCAAAGAAAAGTAAGGTAGACTACAACGTCCTAGCGCACTTGAGGAAGCTACCCCCTCAGCTCAGCATTCTCGACGCCCTCTTATTATCAAAAGAAGCAAGAGATTCATTAATCAAGGCACTGCAAGAGCCCGAGCAATTCCAAGCCTTCCTCGCCGAAGAAAGGATGAAGGATGAGCTGGAAGAAGTGCACACAGCCGATGTCACGTTCGGTGATGAGGATCTTCTCCTTGGGACGTGCGACCACAACCGTCCCCCATATGTCTCTGGATACTGCCATGATATCAAGATAGGTAAAATCCTGGTTGATAATGGATCCTCCATCAATCTCCTTAATGTACGGGTGTTGAAGGAAATCTGCATGAGCGTTCAGCACCTCGCTCGTGACAAAATCACCATCTCCGGTTTTGACTCCCAGTCATCGCGGACCCTCGGGTCTGTGATATTGACATTACGATTCGGGCTGTTCGTCACAGACAATAAATTTCATGTCATTGACGCCAAGACATGCTATAACGCTTTGCTTGGTCGGCCTTGGTTACACAAATACAACATCATCCCTTTTACGCAACATCAGTGTATGAAATACTTTAAGGATGGTCTCGAGTATACCGTACCAAGAGAGCTGAACCCATTCTCCGTGAACGAGGTCCGAAAATACGAAGACGCAAAATACTTTTTGCCAGAATTCGAGGACATAGAGAGATGTCACAAACCGGAGAACAAAGCCGTCACCACCATTCCTGTCTTCGGGAGTGATACCAAGGAAGAAGAAGAGATAGTTTATTCTGGGCCGTCTCGATGTAACAACCAGGGACCGTCCGCCCCCATATTGATCTTCGGAAGCGACTCGGAAGATGAGGTTAATGCTGTGTTCTTCAGTCGGCCGTCAATACAAGCATTCACTGGTGATAATCAGAGTTTGCAAATTACCATGATTCCGTGGGAGCACTACAAAGATCTCGACACACTTGAAGCTTGCAGTGTGCAAGACCTGCAGACATTTTATGTCCCTCCCAGGCGAAAAGGTGAAAAGGCGATCCTATTCTATCGGTCCATGGAAACAAGAATGGAGAAAGAAATCTGGCACGGCGCGGATTCTACACTTGACAGGCTCCAACCCATCCGTTTGCCCAGATACTACACGAACGGACTAAAAAGGCTATTGAAGCGCCAAGGGGTACCTTTCAAATAGACTATTCGGCAAGCTCGGTTCGACAACAGGATTTGGGATGTCCCTGGGACTCAGCGAAAGTTGTCCAACGGGAGAATGGAAACGCTTGGGCTTGGATATGTGAAATCTGGGAAATGGGAACGAGTCCATGGTAGCTACGCCATATATAACTTCGATGATGAAGAGGACGCCTTGTCAGAAAATGCCAACCCCGCACCAAAGCAAGATCCTCCAATCAAAATGTCGAGTCCGTCATTTGAAGAACGAATGGACAAGCTTATCACGGAAGCGGGTCAGAAAGTTCGAGACGATCATAACTGTGAAATGGCCATCTATGAGAAAACCAAGACGCAACGCCTTCTTCGACAGGCCGCGAAAGATGAAAATGCTCCTCCCTGTCAACCTATTGTGCAAAAGGCCCGACGCAGAGGCAGAAACAAGTCAAAGAGCGGAAAAGGCATTCGACAGCGACAAAGCGGGACTAAGAAGTCACGCTGTCGAGAATCAAGCGGTCCGGATTTGTCCCTTATGAAGAAGATGAGTCGAGCATACTCTTTTCCTCAAGACAAGACAAAGAAGATACTTGACCTCGCTATAAAACATCAAATGATTACACTTCCAGAGTCTAAACACCCCGAGCAAGCAGGCGAAGTCTCTCACCCAGACTATTGCTCTTATCACCGAGCAATAGGACACCCTCTCGAAGATTGCTTCACCTTCAAGAACTGGGTCGAAGATCAATATCAGCTCGGCAAGTTTGCTCTATCTGACAGTTGGAAGATAACTCCGCCGCAGAAGCATGAACCCAATGCCACGAGAGTAGAACCAGATCCACATCGGTCTTAGAAGCGAGTTTGTGCTTGTCATATGATAACGATATCAAAAGAAGAGCCCGAGGATATGGATGACCTCCCCTGGTGTTTCGAAAACAATAATGACGAGATGATTGCAGAATTTCCACCGGTGCCGAAAGAGCTGGAAGATGGAATACATACCACTGCAGATGAGCTCAAGAAAATTGAGCTGGGGACGACAAGCGACCCGCGGCCAACATTCGTCAGCGAGCTGCTGTCCGAAGAAAAGGTGGCTGCACTAAAAAACGTGCTTATGCAGCATAGAGATTGCTTCGCATGGAATTATTCCGAAATGCCAGGACTAGATCCAGAGATTTCTGTCAACAAGCTGGCCATATCCCCGGACGTCAAGCAGATCAAACAAGCACCGAGAAGAATGCGGCTTGAGCTTGAGATAAGCGTCAACGCCGAGGTCAAGAAGCTATTCGACTCTGGCTTCATCCAAGAGGTTCAATACCCTGATTGGATCACCAACATCATCCCAGTGATGAAGAAGAATGGGACAGTGCGCATATGCGTGGACTTCCGGGATCTCAATAAAGCCTGTCCGAAGGATGATTTCCCAGTACGGTCACTGAGCTAATGATAGATAACACATCCACTCATGAAGTCTTCTCTTTCATGGACGGCTCATCAGGATATAATCAGATAAAGATGCATCCCGAAGACCAGAAGCACACTGCTTTCCGAACCCCTTTGGGTATATTCTGCTATAAGGTAATGCCCTTCGGTCTAAAGAACGCCGGCGCCACCTATCAGAGGGCCATGACGAAGATCTTCGATGACCTCATACATGAAATCGTCGAATGCTATATCGATGACCTCGTGGTGAAAAGCAAATCTTACGGGGAACATCTCGAGCATCTGAAGATCGTATTTCAACGCCTTTGGAAATACAACTTGAATATGAACCCCCTCAAATGCGCATTCGGAGTTTCTTCAGGCAAATTCCTAGGATTCATTGTCCTGCACCGAGGTATCGAGATAGATCCGTCAAAGATCAAGGCGATCATGGAAATGCCTCCGCCAAGGACTCTCAAGCAATTGCGGTCTCTCCAAGGGAAGCTCGCGTATATCCGGCGATTTATAGCCAATCTCTCAAACAAGTGCCGTCCTTACAGTCACCTGATGAAAAAGGGAACCCCTTTCGTCTGGGATCACAAATGCCAAAGCGCACTGGACGAAATCAAGCAATACCTGCAGAATCCGCCAGTGCTGGCTGCTCCAGTCAAGGGAAAGCCTCTCATTTTGTATACAACCGCCCTTGAAGGTTTCTTAGGCGCATTATGGGCACAAGAGAACGACCAAGGGAAAGAGAGAGCCCTCTATTATTTGAGTCGAGTTCTGCTGGGGGCGGAAAGTAATTACTCTCCCATCGAAAAACACTGCCTGGCATTAATCTTCGGGATAACAAAGCTCAGGCATTATGCGTTGGCGCATGAAGTCCGTCTCATATCGAAGGTGGATCCTCTCAAATACTTGATGTCAAAGGCCATATTGACGGGGCGACTCGCTAAATGGGCCTTGCTCTTGATGGAGTTTTCGATAACTTATCAGCCTCTTAAGGCAGTGAAAGGCTAGGCCATCGCCGATTTCCTCGCTGAACATCTGATACCAGCCGATTCCCCTTTGAATTGTGAACTGCCAGACGAACATGCGTTTGATGCAATCGACGGTGGTGATACCCGATGGGAACTTTACTTCGATGGAGTATCTTCCATGAAGAAGCTCAAACAAAACACGCCTATAATCAAATCAGGGGTAGGCCTTATCTTCGTGACCCCGCAAAGAGGGATAACGCGGTTTGCTTTCTCCTTGACAGAGCCGAGGACGAACAATGAAGCTGAATACGAAGCTTTGATAGCAGGCCTTGAGATCTCCATCGACATGGGAATTGAGAACCTCATCATATACGAAGACTCCCAACTGGTCGTTAGTCAAGTGAATGGAGACTACCAAACATGCAAACCAGAGCGGGTAAAGTACGGCGAGAAGGTGCAGCAACTGTTGACCCAGTTTCCTTCCTACACTCTGGAAAGCATACCGCGTGCGGAGCATAGTAAAGCGGATGCATTAGCCAAGCTCGCTAAAGAGCTAGCCGACAAGAACCTCGATGATGTAAGAATCGCGGTACAAAGCCGTCGAGTTCTTGCTCCGACAAAAATATCTCCGGAATCATCCGAGGAAAAGGAAGTGATTGAGCAGACGACCCTATGAATAAATGACCAAGAAAAGGTTGAAGATTGGAGAGAAGTCTTTATAGACTACTTCAAATCACGTCGAACGCCTGAAGATGCGTCCTCAAGACATCAGCTTTTGAAACGAGCTCTGTCTTTTGCCTTCGTCAATGATACTCTGTACAAGAGGTCGTTTGATTCTCTGTGGTTGAGATGCTTGGGACCTAAAGAAGCAAAAAGAGTTGTTCAGGAAGTTCACGACGGACTCTGCGGTTCTCACCAAGCAGGCCCAAAGATGAAATTGAAGATCAAACGAATGGGTTATTATTGGCCCACGATGATCCAGGACTACCTCGAGTATGCGAAGCAATGCCACTCGTGCCAGATTCATGGGGACTTTATCCACCAACATCTAAATCCACTACATCCAACGGTGTCAAGCTGGCCATTCGAAATGTGGGGAACTGACATAATTGGCCCCATCGAACCAGCGTCGTCCAGGGGACATCGATTCATTTTGGCGACGACTGACTGCTTCTCCAAATGGGCAGAAGCAGTACCGCTGAGGGAAGTGAAGACGGAGAATATCCTCCATTTCTTCAAGATGCACGTCATTTATCGGTTTAGGACTCCGCAACGGATCATATCCGATAACGGGCCAGCCTACAGAAGCCATAAAATTAGCCGCTTCGCACAACAGCACAACATAGACTGGAGATACTCCTCAGTTTATAATCCCCGAGCTAACGGTCTAGCTGAGGCTTTCAACAAGACCTTAACGAAGATCGTAAAGAAGACGGTGTCTCGAAACAAGAAAGACTGGCACGAGAGACTGCAAGAAGCTCTCTGGGCGTATCGAACCACGTTCAAGACGACCACGAACACAATGCCGTACGCGTTGGTATTCGGTACAGAAGCAGTACTCCCCCTCGAGATAGAGTTACCCTCTCTACGAGTAGCAGTTCATTACGAGCTGACGGACTAAGAAAACGCTCACCTTCGGCTTGAGGAGCTTGATGCCCTTGATGAATCCCGGCTCCTGGCGCAACAAAATCTGGAAGCTTATAAAGCGAAGATGACGCGCTCATATGAAAGATTGACCAGGGCGAGGACATTCCGCCAAGGCAAACTCGTGCTAGTGGTCAAAAGACCTATGATCCCCAATCGTGCCAAGCGGGGAAAATTTGAGCCAAACTATGAAGGCCCGTATATCATAGACAAGGTCTACCAGGGTGGAGCCTATCTACCCATGGACATGCATGGTGAAAGACCTTTTAGGCCAATAAACGGTCGCTTCCTGAAGAAGTACTATGCTTAACGAGTTACGGCCTAGGTCAATGATAGATGACGACGACTAAGTCCGCTCTCAATCTTCCTAAGCCCAAAACTCTATAAGTAGTAACCGGTTTACTTTACAACGGACCGAAACGTCCTTAAACTAACGACGAACCACTATGTCCTAAAACTAGCTGTTGACCGAGATGCCGATAAACTACGGTGAATTGCAGCATCCCAAAGCTGATACTAAAATAAAAAAGGAAAAAAAAGAAAAAAAAGAAAGAATAAAAAAAACGGTATATCCATAAGCAAAATGGGCAGGGATGAAAACCCGAAAGGGCTCCGTGAGTAAAAACAGCAGGACTACCGGCGAGTGTTTGTGAAAACTCGAAAGGGCGCAACCTCGTTAAAAGACACTTACAGGGTCCTCACGACCTTGTGAGGAGAAACCACCTGCGTGAGATCCTTACGACTCACATGGGAGCAACACACTTGGGGATCCCCATGATTCCTAAGGAGAAATTACACTTGCGAGATCCTCACGACTCGTAAGGAGAACTCTTTTATGGGACCCTCACGGCTCATAAGATTTGAAAGTCTTAAGTTACAGAGACCTGAACCTGTTCTTAAGCAAACCCCCCACAACCTTCGATATTGTCCTACAAGCGGCTCAATACTGACCCTTGTATACAATCCACGGGCGCGAATAAACATTTCCCTAACCAAGTCCCATCCGTGACTAGGGATATGTTCGCACGGCAAACAACCCTTGTAAGACCTCTCGACTTATAAGGAGAAAACCCTTTTGTAAGATCCTTACGACTTACAGGGGAACATGCATTTAGGAATCCTCGCGATTCCTAAGGAGAAAACGCACCTACGAGATCCTCACGACTTGTAGGGAGAAATACCTTTGTGAGACCCTTACGGCTCATAAAGTCAAAAGCCTTAGTCGACAGGATCCTAGCCCTGTTCGCTAAGCCACCTTTGTTTGATATTGACAGAGGCAAATGATGGTTCGCTCCTGGCAACATCCCAGTTGTAGTGGTGCTGATGCCGAAATCGGTGTCTAATCCCAAGCTTGCGGCGAAAAGCCAGCAAGTCACACATGCATACGAAATAGCCGAAATGATGGGGCAATTTGCGACAACATCAGCAAGTAAAAGATGTATGCATGCAAAATAGCCGAAATGATTGGGCAACTCGCAATAAAAAGCAGCGAGTAAAAATAAAACAAATAGCCGAAATGATTGGGCACCGCGAGAAATAGCCGAAATGATAGGGCAATCACGACCTTCGTGATATAAAAGCTGAAATGATAGAGCATCGCAGAAAGAAATAAAAAATAATAAAAATGAAAGTTATGCCCTACAGGAGATATCGCATCAATCCCTGTATACAATCCAGGGGCGCAAACAAAGAAGGAATCACATTCCTCCCCCCAGGTTTCATCCGAAGAAGAAGCCAAATCTCGATGGTCCACAGATAGCCTAAAGATCATCTCAACACTCGTCCCATCACAACGGACAGAACATCAAGCAAAGCAGAACGGCGGTAACTCCCAGTTCCATGACTCGCCGGCGTACAGCTGACCGAGAGTCAAATTCCGACTTCATGAAATACAGACAAAGTCAAAAAATTCCTGGTCACGTGGAACACGGATAAGGTCACTTCTTACCCCGTGGAAAGCATCCAGAGCAAAATTTCTGGTCACATGGAACACGGATAACGTCACTTCTGACCCTGTAGAAAACGTCCACAGTGGAGCCTAGTCCTCGCTGAACACGGCAGTGAACCCGTGGGAAGCACCTAGAGCAAAATTCCTGATCACGTGGAACGCGGATAACGTCACCCTTTGACCCCGTGGAAAATGTCTAGAGCAGATCCTGGTCCTCGCAGAGCACGGCAGTGAACCCCTGTGAAGCATCCAGAGCGGAGCCTGGTCCTCGCCGAACACGGCAGTGAACCCGTGGGAAGCATCCAGAGCAAAATTCCTGGTCACGTGGAACACGGATAACGTCACTTCTGACCCCATGGAAAACGTCCAAAGTGGAGCCTAGTCCTCGCCAAACACGGCAGTGAACCCGTGGGAAGCACCTAGAGCAAAATTCCTGGTCACGTGGAACACGGATAACGTCACTTCTGACCTCGTGGAAAACGTCCAGAGTGGAGCCTGGTCCTCGCCGAACACGGCAGTGAACCCGTGGGAAGCATCCAGAGAAAAATTCCTGGTCACGTGGAACGCGGATAATGTCACTCTTTGACCCCGTGGAAAACGTCCAGAGCGGAGCCTAGTCCTTGCCGAACACGGCAGTGAACCCGTGGGAAGCACCTAGAGCAAAATTCCCGGTCACGTGGAACGCGGATAATGTCACTCTTTGACCCCGTGGAAAACGTTCAGAGCGGATCCTGGTCCTCGCAGAGCACGGAAGTGAACCCGTGTGAAGCATCCAGAGCGGAGCCTGGTCCTTGCCGAACACGGCAGTGAACCCGTGGGAAGCACCCAGAGAAAAATTCCTGGTCACGTGGAACGCGGATAACTTCACTCTTTGACCCCGCGGAAAACGTCCAGAGCGGAGCCTGGTCCTCGCAGAGCACGGCAGTGAACCCGTGTGAAGCATCCAGAGCAAACATCGGACCGTGGAGTCCTTAAAATCCATGGACTATGATGTTCTTAACCTCGACCGTAATGTCTTAAAACTAACGATCAACCATAATGATTCTAGACTTGTTTTACCTTGGTTCAAGGGTACATCTCTTCACTCTTTTGATATTTGTCATTGTAATTCCTTAACGTCTTCAAAGAGGTGACGGGTCCCAGTAACCACACATTTCGTGGACTGTGGAGTCCTTAAATCCACGGACTATGATGTCCTTAACCTTGACCGTGATGTCTTAAAACTAACATCGGACTGTGGAGTCCTTAAAATCCATGGACTATGATGTCCTTAACCTTGACCGTGATGTCTTAAAACTAACATTGGACCGTGGAGTCCTTAAATCCACGGACTACGATGTCCTTAACCTTGACCGTGATGTCTTAAAACTAGCAACGGACGGTGGAGTCCTTAAACCCACGGACTATGATGTCCTTAACCTTGACCGCGATGTCTTTAAACTACGATACCCCGGAAAACATCCAGAGCAACCCCTGACCCCGCGAAATACGGATAAGGGCAACTGCACACAGCACTTGCGGGTCCTCACAACCCGTAAGGAAGCAAATTCTCTTGGGAGATCCTTACGACTTTCAAGGGAAAACATGCTTAGGAATCCTCACGATTCTCAAGGAGAAATTACACCTATGGGATCCTCTCGACCTATAGGGAGAAAAACTCTTTATGAAACCCTCACGGCTCATAAAGTTGAAAAGTCTTAGGAAGCGGATCTTAACACTGAATCCTAAGCCATCGTTGTCCTGCAAGGAGATCAAGACAGACTATCCGCAGAATACATTCAATAAAAAGGGACACGCCATCGAGAAGGAAAATATGGCTTTTATTCATAAACCAAAATGGATACAAAGTACAATTCATGAAAAAACAAAAAAATATATACTCTCATTCAGGAGTATGTACAAAAAGAAAAAAAGAGATACAAGTCTTCAGGACGGCGGGCGATTTAGCAGCTTGGTCAGCTCATCCTTTCTCCGCTGGGCCTCGCCTTCATGGTTCAATATCGCCAGAAGACGGGCTTCCGCCTGAACCTGCTGGGCCTGATATGAGGCAAGCCAACCTTCGAGCTCTTTCTCGGTGGCCTTGTGAGCCTCAACCCTTTCGCGAGTGAACACGGCAGCCTTATCGAGGGCTACCACCTCTTTGATAGACTCTTGAAGTACTCACCATAGTTCATACGCTTTATTGGTTTTGGCTGTAAAGCTGGCCTGGAGCTCGTTTAGTGCCTTAGAGGCTAGCTTCCTCTCCGAGAATTTGCGGCCGAGCCTCTTCTCGCACGACACCATGTTCGCCGTGCACCGCCCTATCAGACCACGTAAGCCCGCTTTCACAGCCGCAGCCTCTGAAATAGGACATGTACGCTCAAGACTGTATAAACAAGCCCCCAGTCAACGGCAATAGTCGATCTAAAGCACGCGCACATCACCTGGTATGGGAAGCAATAAGAAAAATTTCCGATGTATATCCTATCAAGCATGCATTCACAATTATATGAATATTCAAAAAGAAATGATACCCGAAGCTCTGATGTGCATGCAACATGATGATAGTGTTCGCAATTAAAGAAAGTTCTCATGAGAAGAATATGAAGCTCATTTACGCAAGCAAGACACACATACAAGTACCCAACATACATGAGGATTCAACATAAAGCATGCGAAAACTAATGATAAAAAGAGTACACTGATTTGAATATACTACGCTAGCGGGAAAAGGTCACCAAACAAAGGATCAGTAGCACAAGAGTTAACAAACAAAGAACAAAATTCTCCATCTCTCTCTCTGCTTTCTCCAACACATCAAAGCGACGGTTCTCGCAAGGAGTCGCTCCCCATCGATTGGCGCCATGTTCGTCCGCAAAAGCAGACATAATAGCCCGCCGGGCTCTTATTTGGCTCAACAGGTGAACTCAGCGATCTTTCAAAGCCTGAGTAATCAGGCACGCTTCGTGAAAACACTCAAGCTTTTCTTCAGCCGCATCAAGCATCACCAGGGTCATCTCCGCCGGGTGAGGAGGGATGTCGGCAAGCACGACGGCAAGAATCATCCGGAGCCAGAGGGATCCCATTAGGAGGGGGGACACCTTACGGATCGAGAGTTCATATGTCGCTGAATCACATTCGTCGTCCGTAAGGAGAGGATCCACCAATCGTGCAGCAAAGCGAGGAATCATCTCCTCGATAGGCACTTCCCACGGCTGTCGACGAGCGTGAGGGCGGTTGCAGGATATGGCACTCAGTTGTTTCCGCAAGATAAATCACACTAAATTGAGAATAAATTTCTCTGTGAAGAGAAAAAGAAGGCCATGGCCTCTGGTTATAAAGAGGGGCATTAAATGCTGCGCATGGAGAATATTGCATGGCGGGACTATTTCCGAGGCCCAAAAAAGGGAAAGCATTGGAAATCAAGGAGATGGAAATATTTCCAAGGCTCCTTTTCAACATCTAATGCTGTACACAGAAAATATGGCATGAAAAATTAAATAGCCCCATAAAAAGGTCCCCACGTGTGGAGCACGTGGGCACCACGCTTGATGTGTATTGAAAAGTAAAATAGTGCCTTACATGCTAAACACATCAGCAGCAACAATAGCAAAAATGACAAAATCCCACAAAAAAAGGGGCATGCAAACACAGAAGGGCACGATAAAACTTATCACTCATACTTTGAAAGTTCATACAAAATAAAAAGAAACGATTACAACGGTAGGACCTCAGACGCAGGGCATGGATTGAGAAACTCAAACGTGACTTTGTCCAAGATCTTCCAGACATTTCGAACCATCCTAGTATGTTTTCTCTTGCGATCACAAGTGTCGGGGTCCTCATGAATGTCCTCCACCCTCCGATAGGCAGCAAGTATGGCCGACTGCTGAAAAGCCTAGTGTAAGAGATCAATGAGGTTGTCTCGCCTTCTCTTCGAGATTAGGCTCATCAGATACACCAAAGGTACCTTATCCTCGGCGGCGTCCAATGCCCTGAGTGGTACGCCGGTGCAAAAGAGAGGGAGCACCTCCCAGATCGCCAGCACGATGAGTCTCAGAAGAGAAGAACGACGAGGGAGTAGCCAACCGTTGTACTCGTCGAAGCGGCTCATGATCTCAGCACACTGAGCGTTAGTGAACTCCTGGTTCTGACTATGGCCTAGTGCACGAATATTTCCGTAAGAAATGATTTCGTCAAGATCATACATGTGGGCATCCATAATACCTGAAATAAAGATTATGAGAATTCATTACAAACTTCTTCTTCTCGGTTGTGAAGGAGACAACTCAGGGCAATGAAACCCCAAGAAGTCCCTATGGGAAGAACTTAGTTCCTCACAGGAATTAAATTCCTTTTTGAAAAAGGGAATTAAATTCCCAGAAATTTTTTGTTCCAGAGCCAGAGCTCCTTGACTATGGAATTAAATTCCATGGGAAAGATAGACACCACCACCGATCCCTGAAGACCAGAGAAACTTTAAAAGATCTAGTATTTGAAGATTATATGGTTTTCTGTTTTTGTTAAGGAACTTAAAAAATAGGTTCTTGTCAAAAGGGAAAACCCTTGGTGTGGATTTAAAATCCCGTGGTGATTTCTGTGAAAGTTCTTCGTTCGTTCAAGAGCATTACCTGAAGAGATGGGTCTTTCTTCAACAGAGTTAAACTCTGGAAAATTTGTAAGACAGAGAACTAAGCTCTGAGAAACGAGAATTAAATTCTCAAAAGAAAAGATGGCCAAAGTAGGAAGATGGAAAGAGTGGAGGCGCTTCTGAAGAGACCCCTGCATTTATAGGATGTGATGGAAACGCTTCATCTCCCCGATTCCCTAGATGGATCCAACGGTCACAAAAGTGACAGCGTTGCACTCACGTGCAGATACGTGAGAACAACGCTGTGGGGGCATTTGTTCCCTGATTAAAAATCAGGAAAAAACTTAAAAAGAGACATCACGTGCTCACACGTGACCAATGGTCACGTGTCGGCACGTGATGGTTAAAGCAGCGGCACAAAACAGAGCACAGAAGAGGAGTCCATTCGGGGGGTCACGTGCTTACACGTGACCGGGGTCACATGCTCATACGTGACCAGGGGTCACATGTAAACACGTGACTGGCTTTAAAAGCCTTACGGTTTAATTGAATTAAATTCTAAAAGATCATTTAAATCTTTCCAAAATGGAGGAGAATTAAGGAGAATCGTTGATTAAGAATCCAAGGGTGGTTAAATATCACCAATTTATGGAAAAATCATGGACAAGGAAAGGTTTCCCCTAAATCTCACCGAAATAATAAATAGAATATCTTTGGATTAAAACATCCAACGGTGAATAAAATTCACCTAGTAATCTAAAGGCTCAGACTAACGATGAAAACAAATCAAATCTTTCAATGAGAGATTTACTTAACAAATTGATTCTTTTCCTCCTCATATAAATAGGAGTCGAGAAGGGAGAATTAAAAAAAAAGAAAGGAGGAGAGACAGAATTTTGGAGAGAAAACTTTGAAGAGAATTTTAGCATTTTGAAAATTCAGAAAGAAAACCTTAGGTGAGAAAAAGAAAGAGGATTAAAACATCAGAAAAAAGAGAATTTAATTCTCAAAGATCTAAGAGTTTAACTCTTTTACAAAGAAATTAGTTCTTTCTCTGGTTGAAGATCTACAAAGTGCATATCTCCCCATAAGTTGAGAATTTAATTCTCATCGGGTCGAGATCCTGCCATGCAGATCTAAAACTTAGAGGAAGAATTGAGTTTGGAGAATTTAATTCTCCCAAAATTATAGAAATTTAATTCCTCCAAGATAAAATTAGGGTTTAACCCTATATGAGAATTCAATTCTCCAAAATTATAGGAATTTAATTCTTCAAGATGGACAAAATTAAGGTTTAACCCTATATGAGAAGTCAATTCTCCAAAATTATAGGAATTTAATTCCTTCAAGATGGACAGAACTAGGGTTTAACCCTAATTGAGAATTTAATTCTCTCAAGCTCGCAGGAATTTAACTCCTCTTAAAATGAAATTAGGGTTTCACCCTATGCCAGAACTTGATTCTTTACATATATGGGAATTTAATTCCCACGAAAGGAAAATTAGGGTTTAACCCTACCTAAGAATATAATTCTTCCAAAGAAAATAGGAATTTAATTCCTCTAAAATTATAGCTAGGGTTTAACCCTATGAAGAATTTAATTCTTAAAAAGATAAAGAAATCTTCAAACAGGCAAGAACCAGGGTCACGTGTCCCCACGTGACCCCTGTAAAGATCCGCAGAAAAGAACTCAGAGGAACCACCTCACGTGCTCCACGTGACCCCTGAAGCACAGAAGGAAAAAGCAAAAGAAGCAGAAGCTCTGGGCGCTCTCACGTGTTACCATGTGACCCTTTGGCAAACCGGCACATAAATCCCCGTCACGTGTCAGCACGTGATGCTCCAAAATCAAATATAGAAAGTATTCGATACTTTTTTGCAGGACAGAATAAGGGGAATCTGGTCCCACCTTTGGGCGCTCTCACGTGTCCACATGTGACCCCTTTTTCTTTAGTGTTTTGACACTAATTAGAGATCTTTATTCCCGATGTTTAACACTGATTTTTCTTAGTGTTTAATACTAATTTGAAAATCCTATTTGCAGTGTTTAAGACTGATTATTTTCTAGTGTTTGACACTAAATCGAAAACTATATTTCCAGTGTTTAACACTGATTGTTCTTTTAGTGTTTAACACTTGTTCGAGAATTCTCTCTCTAGTGCTTAACACTTTTGTTATTTAGTGTTTAACACTACTTTCAGCAAAATTAGCTAATCTTTCAGAGGCAAAGCCTCCCCTTCAATTGAACCTTAAAATTGAATAACATCCAGAGCTACAACAGAAATGTTATCAAGCCCCTCAAAACTTTTGTGGACTGGAACCAGACAAATGTTAAACAGTCCAACAAAGGGCCAGACTTAATTGGACTTAGCCCAAGTTGGCCATAAGTCCTCAATCCAGACTTAACCGAGCCAATGGGCTCACAATATAATTAATTGGTCTTGGTTCCAAATTGGGCTACAGATCATTTAATCTACCTTGGTTCAAGGATACATCTCTTCACTCCTTTGATATTTGTCGTTGTAATTTCTCAACGTCTTCAAAGAGGTGACAGGTCCCAACAACCATATATTTCACGGACTGTGGGGTCCTTAAACTGATAGACTATGATGTCCTTAACCTTGACCGTGATGTCTTAAAACCAACAACGGACTATAATGTCCTTAACCTTGACCGTGATGTCTTAAAACTAACATCGGACCATGGAGTCCTTAAATCCATAGACTATGATGTCCTTAACCTTGACCGCAATGTCTTAAAACTAACATTGGACCTCAATGTCCTTACACTACCTATCGACCGCAACATCACTAAACTAAACAATAGAGCCCCCCAATTACTCTTTTGTTGGATCTAAACGATCCCGTTAAGTTGATCTTAGTCTGAAATTAGACTAACGTATCCTTAACAAACATTTAAGTTGATCTTAGCCTCAAATAAGGCTAATGTGTCCTTAAACACAACCCCCGAACCCAAATCTAAGAAAGATACGGATTTGGACTAGTCCACGCCCTACGGGCGACAACATAACTTAGTCTCCGTATACAATCCACGGGCAACCAAACACAAAACAAACACCCCATGACACGAAGTGACTATATGGAGAAGGAGAAAGTTGTTACCACGATGCGGTAGCGTAATTAACTGCAGGGGCTTGCGCCTGCAGGGAAGAGCGTCCCCACAATCAAAAACCCCTCTAGCGAGGGGGAATCTGACGAAGTCTGCTACATCGGCCGCATCCGTTTAAACCTTCGATACACGGTGCCATAAATCAACTTGGTATCTTCGGAGAGGTGGACGGATAGCACCTATTAGCATCTGCCCCGAATCTCAGGCAAGACGTCCCTGTCGCGCCGTCTTTCGGAGGGGAACAAGCACATTAAAACATGGTTAACAAAATGGACTTGGTTTAACGTATAATTAGGAAAATACTAATCATGTTTAACATTAAACTTGTATGCAAATAATTATTTATTAATTTATAAAAAGACCAAATCAAATAAATGCCTTCATAATTAATAATTCATTTTAAATTCCAATTATTTTCCAAAAATATAGGTATATAATTATACCAATCTACGAAAACTTAAATCTATATTCGTATAATATCCGTGAAATTTATTATTTTATTATTTAAATTCCAAAATAATATTTTTTCTATTTTCTGAAATGTTACAATTTTCCCCATTAAATAAATTCGGTCTCTGAATTTAAATTTAACCCCCCAAGTATTAAAACATTTCAGTATGTCAAATCAAATTAATGGGGCTCAAAAATTACGGACGAGCTAAAAATATCATAGCGCAACGCGTGCGCATAAAAACGAGTGTAAAACCCAACAGTCGGAACTCCGTTAAGCGTCGTGAAAATCATACGAGATATGATGAAAATGCAAGTTACGAAATCTACTGTTTAAATCAAGTACAATATAGTCAAGGCTACAATACGTATATAGTACACATCAATTAAAATCATCTATGTCGCTGAAAAATGTATATATGAAAAATTCTTTTCAAATCACCGTGTGATGCGTATATCACGATATAAGTATCGAATGTTCATTTGTGAAAACACACACACACACACACACATTTTGCTTAAGATATACGTCCCGCCTTTTTGAAAATAATTTAGAAGGGTTTTCTTTTGTAAAATCTTGTGTCACTCACTGACACGTAAGGAAATAGTGAGACTAGAGATTTTTTTGAAAACCTCTTCAATAAATATTGATGCATGCTAAAACACTGTACTGTCCTCAGACCAGTCCTGCTTTGCTTCTATATAACATAATAAATATCATAAACTACGATGCTCGAAAAAAGAAATCAACCTCAATAGGTGTATATGAAAATCAAACCATGTGCGTCTGTTGCGCATGAAAATCAAAGTCAAATCTAAATGCCATGAATGTGCATGAAAATGAAATCTGAGTGCAATGGGTATGCACAGAAGTATCTATCAAGGGCAACAGGTGTGCACGAAAGCACCTGTCAAGCGCAACGGTGTGCACGACAACAATAACAAGTGCAGCTAGAGTGTACAAAAATCTCAATCAATGCAATTGATGTGCACGGAAATCCTCTAGTGCATCAAATGTACACAAAACCACATCAAGTGCGCCGAGTGTGCGCGAAAATCTAAATCAAGTGTATGAGGTCTGAACAAAAGCATCTAGTGCAATAGGGTGCATGAAAATCAATATCAAGTGCAACTAAGTGCACGAAAACATAAATCTAGTGCAACTGGCGTGCACGAAACCATATCAATGTATCGAAAGCGCATGTAAACAATATCGAGTGCACGAGTCAAAATCAGGTGCATATAACGTGCTCGAAATCAAGATCGAGTGTATCGGAATACACAAAATCATAAATATGTGCAACTGGGTGCACAAACAACATTGAGTGCAAAAGTCAAAACCTAGTGCATACAACATGCACAAAATCAAAATCAAGTATATTGGAGTGCACGAAATCATCAATATGTGCAACGTTATGCACAAAACAATATTAAGTGCAATGGATATGCACAAAAACAAAAATCAACTATAACTGATGTATAAAAACATAAATTAAGTGCAATCGCTGTGCACAAAGAAAATATCTAACAGGTGCAGCTACAGTGTACAAAAATATCAATCGTGAAACTAAATCATCAAAACACAAAAGTCTAAACGACCAAAGCGTGATACTAGAACCACCAAAACACAAATAAAAAACAAATGACATTAAGATACACCACCTTCAATGTCGAAAGGTGTCGGTCCACCCGGAGCTGGAAGAGCTAGAATTCCTACTTGTTTTCTGTCCACGGTCTGTTGTCATCTGTCTCTAGGTTATTATTTTCTCTATGGATCACTAACTCCACGACCTCCCGGCTCGACAGCCCAGTTAGGAGTAGCGACGGAACCAGTCCTGCTCTAACGCCTCTCTGAACATCTCCTGGTCAAGTAACTTGGCCACTCGCAACATAGCACGTCGACGACGGCGGCCTCTGGCCCTTTGAGTGCGTGACATACAATAAATCTGAGTCCTAATCTTTATCGTCATAGCATTCCGGAAAGAACCTGTCACGGCCTCTGCCGATCCCATCTCTGCCGAACTGCCCGTAAACTGACACTCTTAATTAATCCGTTTCTGTTCCAGAGCAGCTGCAATATTTTCACGACTTTCCTTTGAAAATGTGGCTGTATCCAATGCCTCTGCATATGTATCAAATCTCTGGCATCAACGGAGAGGAACGACTCATCGAGATCTCGCATGAATCTCTTAATCCACTTTTCTTCATTATCGTCCAAATCGGAATCATATCTTGAAAGCTGTGTAGACTGCAATTCACCCTCGGTTACAGTCATATTCAGAGTTTTACGCAAAAACCCAAAGCTATGAATTCGGTATCTCCAACACTCTATGGAAGAAATCTGGCTAAATACGCCCTCAGGAACTTGTCCAAGCCATCGGGGGAATAACACCCTGGTCAGTCCTCGTCCATGACTTGGTGGTTTGGGCTCGAGATTCTACGGTGGCTTTCTACTAGTCTATACATCTCTCTGTATTCTCTATTTAATTTTCAGAGTTCCCAAGTTATCCCAAATTTCATTTGATCCTCAAAAACTCAACAAAACTGACATCGGAAAATTCTAAACTCATGTCTACCAAAGATACTATCACTAACCTACCCCCATCCATCACTAATAAGATTGTAATCACCCACTAAATCTCTACTAAACCACTACTACAAGTTCTACCCATCCAATCTCACTTTAGAATTTTCAAGACTTGAAAACATACACTAAGAGCTCTAAAATTAACTCTAACTCATTTGTGAGGTTAGAAAATCTAAATACTTGATAAAAGGTCAGAGTTTTACCTCAGGAAAACAGCTTAAGAAAATTTCAAGATGGCCACAAGAGCTCAAAACGAAAACTTGATCCCTCTATGAACCTTAGGATGGGATTAGGAACATTTTTAGTGAAGGTTACCTTGGGTTTTGAGGTAGTTTGTGGGGTGGTGTATGGTGGTAGAAGGTGGTAAAAGATGGAGGAAGATGAAGAAGAAGGAGACGAAGAATGAGATGAAGGAAATGATGCAACAAATGGTTGCCATGCCCCCCTCTCTCTCACACTCTCTCTCCTAACCATACCTCCATATCCCCCTTGTCCCCTCTCATTTTCTTATCTATTCTTTTTAAAAAGAAATCATACATAGAAACTCAATGTAAAAATGTTAACCTTTATAAATAATGTGGCATGACACATTAATACATGGTTAACAAAATGGACTTGGTTTAATGTATAATTAGGAAAATACTAATTAAATTTAACATTAAACTTGTGTGCAAATAATTATATATTAATTTATAAAAAGTTCAAATCAAATAAATGCCTTCATAATTAATAATTCATTTTAAATTCCAATTATTTTCAAAAAATATAGGTATATAATTATACCAATCTACGAAAACTCAAATCTATATTCGTATAATATCCGTGAAATTTAATATTTTATTATTTAAATTCCAAAATAATATTTTTTATTTTCTGAAATGTTACAACCATTCACACAGGTTCGACGGCGCTCACTTTGATGGTCATCAGGAGTTTCATAGGCCTCCAGCTCCATTGTCCGGAGAGGGCGTGATTGCTCAGGGGAATGGTTACGATAACGTGACCTTCGGGATAGATCCGACATGACAGGACACTCCACCCTACTGGAATAAATTATGCATTTTCTACGAGCTACCATAACGGTCAACAAATTTAGTTCTTCATTTTCTGGGCATCATGCACATCGAGAAGGAAGTATCCAAGCACGTACTTAACTTGTTTCTTTATAAAGATGAAAAATCAAAAGTCAGCCTTCGTGCTTGGATGGATCTTAAGGACCGGGAAATTAGAATTTATTTATATCTTAAACCGATAGCGGGTAAACCAGGCAAGTTTTACTTCTCAATTCCGTGTATCATATGTCACAACCAGAGAAGAAAAGGTTCCTGCAGGTGTTACATGATTTGAAAATTCCCATAGGTTTCTCAGTATCATTTAGTAAGAAGATAAAGATTGTGAAAGACAAGATCGATGGGCTGAAAATTCATGATCGCCATATTATTATGGAGCATCTTCTCCTATTAGTCCTCATGAATTCCCTTTCTGAATCGGTCGGTCTAGTACTCAAAGGTCTTTGCTGCTTCTTTAGGGAATTATGCGCTAAAAACATCGAGATTACTGTGCTGGAGAAGCTAGAAACTGCGATTCCCTCGATACTGTGCAAGCTTGAGCGGATTTTCCCACCGTCGTTCTTCGATATCATAATACAACCGATGGTTAATCTTGCAACCGAGGCTAAACTTGCCGGACTGATACAATATCGATATATGTATCCTGTTAAAAGGTATCTTAAATTTTTCGGTTCACGCATTTTATAAATTTCTTGCTATCTTATATATATGCTTTTATTTCTTTATTTAACATATGTTTTTTAGGTACCTCTATACTCTAAAAAATTATATACGCAATAGAAATCGACCAGAAGGTTTTATCATGCAAGGTTATCTCCTAAATGAAGTAACCACATTTTGTTTCCGATATTTGGTCGAAGACATTAAGATGAAGCTTAACATGTCTCAGAGAATTCAGGACAGACCATATGGTAAAGATCATTACAAGAGAATAGAATCCATGCTTATCAACAAGATACATCAGTTTGTCCTTCTCAATAACGGATATCTTGATGAAGTTAGGGAGTAAGTCAGTTATGCATTAATTGTTCTTTATATATGAATATATATGAAATGATATAATGTTGACATTAAAATTTAATATTGATATCAGAATTCATAACAATAATGTACGTGAGGGGCATCCTATTTGGACTGATGATTGATTGGATAAATATCATCGGGAAAATTTTTGCGACTGGTTTGTAGATCATGTAAAATATTTGAATCTCATGTTTTTGCGACTAGTGTTAATCTAAACTTATATCGTTATGAATTTGCCGCATAATTTTTTTTATCAGATCCAAGATCCGAATATTTTTTTATCATTAGAGAAAGACTCAAGATGTTTAGCTCAGTATCCTAGCATGGAGGTTGCATACTACAAAGGATTCAGTGTCCTTAGATAAAAATTTGAAGTTAAGGACATAGAAAAATCTTGAATCACCCAGAATAGTGGGGTTACGACCATAGGATCGGACGGTGTCACGCCCCGCTTCCCAGTAGACGGAAATGGTGACGTGGTAGGCCGCAACGTATTTACTAAAAAATAAACACGTTAAGCGTAATTAAGCAATATATAAAAATGAACAATAATGACAAGAGTAATAAAATAAACAGCAACTTTATTTACATTCAACTTTACATACACCTATTTGAAATGAAAAGATACAATGATGTAAAACAAGTGCCTAAATAATGGCATACAGAAAATAAGTGCAAGAAGAACTAGTAATCCGGCTGAGCTGTAGGCTGGTCCAAGTCCTCCTCGCTCGGCTCTGTCTCCTCAGAGTTCGGTCCTCCTGACAAACATTCCAAAAAAAGAAACAGAAAGGAATGTCGTCAGCGAACTAACGCTCGGTAAGTCCCAAAAGAAGAAAGAGAAGATAGTATATTAAGTGAAATGAACGGTAAAGTGTATATGACTGATTACTGGTAAATGATAGTTATTATAACATGGTTGTTTGTAGTTCGGTAAGGAAGGTATTCATGTACACGAGAGGAGTCCATCTTACCTCGTAGACTATGGTAACATATAGTACAAGGCCTCGCCATAACCCACGGGACAACGACACGAGAATTCATGTAGGTGTCTTTTAAGTGACCTCTCGTGCCATGATATACGTTCCGTACCAATCTACCCCTTTATCCCCGCGTAATGTATTGTATAGGTTATATTTACAAGTCTTACCGAAACCATGGGTATAAAATGTTCAGGTATTCATGTTTAGGATGTAATCAAGTAGTCATGTCAAGTTCATGTCAAGTTATAAGCATGGTTCGGTCAAGTCAAGTCAAGTATACATGTTTGATATTGATTTTTGAATTCGAGTATTCATATTCATGATCAATAGTCGTGTTTGATTTTAGATTCAGGTTTGGGGTCTGACTCAGACTGAGTCAGACACTTGTAAACTGATTTAAACTCTTGAATTCTTATGTTCGGGAATTATCGGCAAATGCTGCACATGGATGGCAGGATTTGTGTCTTTTTACAAGACAGTTGCCATTAATAACTCATGTTAAGTTTTCTAACCTGAATAGGCAAGCACTCACTTTCTCCGGCTTTCTGGGCTCAAGAGAATTGATCCCGCTTAAACCTATATTTACTAAAGTCCGTAAATGTTGTTTTGTATATCTCGAGGGGGTTTTATGAAAAATATTTTTAATATAGATTAAAAAAAACTCGAGAGTGGTTTGTATTATTTAGGGTTTTCAAGAGCGTGTAGTTTAGGTATTGAGGTATTTTCATGATAAATACTTAGCTTTCAAAAGTTTATGGTATTTTAGCGAAAAATAGTCTTTTTAGTAACTTGATGGTATTTTTTTGACATTTTTTAATCTTTCATTTTTATAAGAAATATAGTTTCATATTATAATGAAAATATGGATTTATAATTTTATATAATTTTTAATTTAAAAAAAAATAGTTTTATATTAGAAAATTCGTTTTTCTTAAAAACCGTATTTATATCCTTTCGAGATCGAATACTACGTGAGGTGTGCTGCATCTCGCTCTACTATCCCTAGGATGTGTGATAATCCACACTATCCATTAGTGGGTCCCCTAATAAGAGTTGTAGATGAATAATTCTAAAGGTACGAAATACTGTTTTAAAAGAAACCCGGTTTTAAAGTAGGTGGTACTTTATTGTAAAAGTTATATTTCGAAACAAATATTCATATAAATTAGTATCGTGCTATGAAACCAAAGTGTATATGAGGGGTAAGTTGTTACCCCGTAAAGTTTTTCCTAAAGGTATAGTTTTAACAAAACTAAAAGAAGTGATATCAAAGTTCATGGTATTTTAATGAAAAAGTTCAATTATGGATGTTTTACATGAGATTCTTGGTTAAAATTGATTCTAAACATTGATATTTAGGGTTACAAGTATTGTGTAAAAATTAGGTTGAACAAAATATAAATGAGAAGGAGTTTCTAGGGTTTAGAAAAAAGAATATCGGTAATAACTCCACTTACCGATATAAGTTTTAAAATTGAATTTTAATGAAGAGAAAGAGAGTTTAGGAGGGACTTACGGTTTGAAAAACATAGGAAGAGGGTGAGAAAAAGGAAGAGTGTCTTCGTGGTGTCGCGGGAGCTCTGGAATCGGCTTCGAACTTCGACGGAAGAAGTTCGCTCGGTAACTCCACTTTACTCCGCTTGCACTTAGGACTTTTTGAGAGATTTTTTGATATAATTTTCAGAATGGTGAAGAGCTAGGGCATGGAGTGGTATTTATAGTGGAGAATTAGGGTTTAGAAATTAAAAATGTGGATTAAAAATCATTAAAATAGTGTTAATTGGTGAATTGAAGGGTCTCTATTTGATTGCAGGGAAATCAAACAATGCAGAGGGGTTGAGGGGAGTTGAAAAGACGGGTGTGCAAGGCACGGAGCATTTTGGCCCCAATCTCACCATCCCCGCCAGCCCATATGCAATATCCGTCGGTCGATCTTGTCCCTCTAGCCTTAAGATTCGTGCTACATGATCAACTCTGTATTTAAACCATTTTCCACATGTTTGATTTTTCTGAACTTTTCATTTCCCTGTGTATTGCACGTGCAATCTTTTAGGCTTCTAAAAAGTTAAAAAATAAATCAGAAAAAATTGTGTCTGATGGGAATCGAACACACAGGCTACGTCACAGCAGTGCAAGGCTTTACAGTGAGCTACAAGTTGTTTCTTACTTTTATTTAACAAAAGTGACTTATAACTCAAACTCAGGCTGTAATACTCTTTTCTTGTATATTAAGAGGAAAATTTCTGTACAAAGATTTTAGAGCCGTTACAGACGGTATGGTTTATTATGGGTACTTAGATTGCATACTTAGTATCCAATATCCCGGACGATCATAACCGTTTTATATATTTCAGTGTTTTTGGTACGATATACGAACCAATACAAATAGGTGGAGAAACAAGCTCGGGACTTGGAAAGATGAATATGGATTGACTAGTGTAAACACACATCGATTTTTCCATGAGGACAATCAGTGTATCTTTCCGCAACATGCATTTCAAGTATAGTACTCAAAGTGCTTGAAGCAGCCGGGATGGAGTGACATATGCCGATGGAAACCCTAGGTTATTTATGATGTCCCAGAATTCAAAGATCGCATGGACGACAGTGATGAGGAGGAAGAAGAGAGGCGGCTTAGAGTGCTCCAACGGTCTGTCTCCGTAGACGGGTTATCTTCGACTGAGCGTGAAGTTACTTGGGTTAGGAATGATATTGATATTGAAATCCAAGTAGATATTCCTACGGCGTATAATGCGTCTACGAAATGAAAAAGGTTATCATCAATATTTTTTTTATGTCTTTACATTTTCTATGATCTATACATGTATTGTTGTTATTATTTCTCTTACATACATGTATTGCATGCATATGTAATAATTGTAATTCTATCTAGGGGTGATGAAGATGTCAGGAGCAGCGAGGGGCAGAGGCAACGACAGAGGTAGCTCCTGGGGTTGTAGAGATGGATTGGTTCTTGCACCCGAGGAACTGCGTAGGGAGCGCCAGAGGGTTGGTGTTGCACCTCCCATCCATATCCCTTCTGGATGACTCATTGCATGTAAACATTCCCAAGCCGTTCGTATCCCCTCCATATGAGTCATTCCGTGTAGACTTAGCCGCACCTGCAGGTATATTGCATGTATTTGCATTTATTTTGAATGATAAATTGTTTATATACACGGATATTCATTCTAAAGTTACTTATGTAGTCAATTTTTATTGTCTAGTTGTAGGGGGTGCCTCCACATCCGGGGCACACCTAGATCCCACACTTGCAGCAGCTAAGTTTATATATTCTACATTGCACGATATTCATTTTGATTGTTATATTATAGATATAAACGCGTATTCATTTTAAATTTACTTATATAGTCAGATTTTATTGTCTAGTTGGAGAGGGTGCCTCCACATCTAGGGCATAGGCCGCTCCCGCACTATCCATACTCTCTACGCAGTCTGCAGGTTTGTATTCTTTACCATGTAATACGTAAAATTGATTATATATTATTATATTCAGAAGTTACTTATATCGTCATTGTTTATCATCTAGTTGGAGGAGATGCATCCACGTCCGGGTCACCAGCTGTTTCTCACTGGAGGAACTATCGTCCTCCTCGTGCTGCTACTCTAGCTCAGGCTCGTAGTGATGCCGCCGGTGGTATATACCAGACTCTAAGAATTATGATATCATGTAAACGAGACAAATGCATTAAGTTTAATTGTGATATATAGATAAAAAAAACACATTAGAATCCACAGCTCAGAATTCAAGTAGGCTATCAGTTGAGCCATGAGATAACGGATAAATATGAATAATAATTTCCCTCCATAAAACTTATTTTTGTCCAATTAGCGACGTCAATATAGGGACATGGCCTCTCTTGTGTGAGTTTTGGGCGTTTGAGCACAAGGTGAAACAGGTCGCCCAAAACAAGGAGAATCGGAAGTCCACAAAGAGTGGTCGACCTATCTACATGGGTGGGTCGATAAATATTACTTGTGCCACTTTGGCAAAGGTAAATTACAATATATCTCTTTTAATATAATGCAAGATGAAAAGATATGTTATCTATGTGTGATTTTGGTGAATTGCAGAGAGCTTGGACTATGGCGGCGGGTAGTACACAGGATGTGTGGACGGATTATCTGTCCGTCTACGCCACATCGACAGATCCTGTCTGTAGGGTTCCTAGGCACACCCATGAGGTTCTACAAGTGATCAAACATGGCCAATTCAAAAATTTTCTATGTACCGAGAAACCCTAAACTAGATCGTTACTAGAGGTAAGGCGATGCAAGCAAGTAAACAACATTATTGCTAAAGGAAAGTGATTACAACCTTTGTAGATCCGGTCCTCCACTTCCTTGGCTCTGTGATGATGTCCCTCCGCTGTACCCATCGGAATCCTAGGCTCTCGCGGTGGTTTCATCGGAGAAAAGATCGGGCTAGGTTGTCGACTTCGATGCCGAAGATGATCTACGTCGAGGCAACTCAAGATCAAGCTCCAACTTCACCAAGTCATGAAACTTGTGAAGAAAACACCGTATACTACTTGGCAAGTGGTAGAGGATGAAGAAATAGGAAGTGGGTTCACTTTGGATTTGGATTTCTCACTCTTTTTCTCAAGACACCATTAATGGTAGCAAAGTTTCTTCTTCTTGAAGAAGAAGAAGAAGAAAGAATATCATGAGAGAATCATCCAATCAAATGATAAATCAAGTGAAGTTATCATAATGCAACCTTGGTTAAGTATAGAGAATAAACTAGGGTTAGGTGAATGGTTAGGTTTAGGCAAAAGACAAAATGGTAGATAATCTAAAGAAGCTTCATGAAGCTAAAGCAAAGATACAAAATTAGCCACCATTTCATTTTTCCAAAAATAAATAAATGAATAAGTAAATAAATCAAACCCTAACCATTAACCTAATCATAGTTAAAAGCATACACACACCCAAGTTTGCATGTATCATCAAACATGATACAAACTAGTGCACAAAAATATATCATATATACAATGTGCACATCAAGTGAGAAAATCCATCTTAAGTGAACCAATACTAGTTAATGAAAAGTAATATATCAAATATATAATTATGCATTAAATCATTAAATCAACACTTGATTTAATGATCCGGTCATACTGCATATAACCGACTAATATCAAGTGTATCAATGCATCGAATCAACATTTGATTCGGTAGCCCGGCTATATCACATATAACCGTCCCATGATACATATCGCGAGAATAGAATACAGTATCACATACTGGTATTATTCTCGGTCCCGCACATATCTTATATGTGTTCCTATTTCGTTTCGCTTGAGCCAGGAAACCTCTGTGTAGGACTCTAAAGACTCGTCAATACGCCGGCAGCAGGTGATGATCATATCAAACACCCACAAGCCGCAAGCGGTCTGCTAAACGTAACGGCCACCCGGGTATTGAGCGATCAGAAGATCGACGAGCAAGCCCGCTCTCACTCCTGTGAATCCAACCAGTAACACTTACCGTACAGTCCGGTCTGTTCGTCTGATATGTCGCATATCTCGCCTAGGGGTGGTAAACGTCAGACCCCAATAGCTTGATAAGTCATGCCGACGTAAGGTCCATAACATGTGTGAAACTACTGATAACTCTTACCAGTATATCACTACAACCCTGGCCAGGGATTTCCAGTTATGGCCAGTCGAGCATAGCGCAACATCAACCCCCAATACCGGGAGAGACGAATCCCCTCCTATCGCTCATTGCCTCCATGTGAATCGGGACTGTACCCAAAAACCACCCGTTTGCACGACTCAGTAGAGCCGTGGTAGGGTGGAAATCAAAGCACAGTGGGAGACACACAAGACTCTATGACGATCTCGGGTCAACAGACTAAGCTGTACCAGTGTCACCAGAGAACTGCCATCTGACGTGAGGTATAATACCATCTGAGAGTTCTCGGCGAGTCCGTTCAGTGTACCCAGTCTCCACTGAGCACCCGCATACCATCTCTGATGTCAAACACCAATGGATATGGGATCATCCATCGCCCATCACATGGGTCGAGAAGATATACGCTAGTCTACTCTGGAATATCGATGCTCCGTCTCGATATTCCCACGACTAGGAACATTGAAGGATGTACTCATGGACTACCCAGGCCCCACTAGTATGATCTGCATCATAGTCCTGGAAGTCGAGTACACATCCTAAGGGCTTTATCAACATGTAACCGGGAGACAGAAAGTGTAGGGATCCTAGGCACCCTAGTGAGGTCTCCCAAGCCATCAACCATGGCAATTTCAAATAATATGGTGCCTACAAACCCTAGTGTACGGATCTATAACTAGATGTCTAGGCGAAACAAAAACAAACTAGCTAACAACTTAGCTAATGAGAATACGGAAATACAACCTTTGTAGATCCGGTGCTCCACCTCCATAGCTCCGCAACGAAGTCGTCTCCGCTGTCCAAAAGAAATCCGGGCTCTAAAGTCGGCTCCGTCGGAGAGAAAGTGAGCTAGGTCGTCGACGTCCATGCCGAAGATGATCTACGTCGAGGCATCGCTAAATCAAGCTCGACCTTCACCAAACCCTAAAATCTTGTGAAGGAAACACACTCTACTTCTTGGCAAGAGGTAGAGGATGAAGAAATAGGATGTGGGTAAACTTTGGAAATGGATTTCTCACTCAAAACATCAATCCACCATTGATGACCTCAAGCTTCTTCACTTGAAGAATGAAGAAGAAGAAGAATAATGATAAGAAAAGATTAATTCAAAAAGAAAAGAATTATCAATTCTTATCATAAGTGAACCATGGTAAAGTGTAGAGAGTTAACCAAGGTTAGTTGAATGGTTAGGGTTAAGAATGAGATAAGAATGGTGGACTTAGGTCAAAGCTTCATGAAGTTTTAGCTAAACAACAAATGAAGCCACCATTCTATTCTCTTTCTTTTATTCATTTATCAAAAATAAAAGGATAACAAAATAAGATAAATGAATAACAAATAGTAAACCCTAACCATATCATTAACCAAGGTTTAACACTTTACACTTAACCAAAAAGCATGCATCATCAAACATGATACAAGCAAGTGCACAAAATCATATCGCATATGCAATGCGCACACCCGAGTGAGAAAATCCAATTTAAAGTGAACCCATACTAGTTAATGCAAA
The DNA here is from genome assembly GCA_030015575.1 of Agapanthus africanus. Taxonomy (NCBI): domain Eukaryota; kingdom Viridiplantae; phylum Streptophyta; class Magnoliopsida; order Asparagales; family Amaryllidaceae; genus Agapanthus; species Agapanthus africanus. Next base: position 520,724,889 of record CM057343.1, read on the forward strand.
GTAATATATCAAATATATAATTATGCATTAAATCATTAAATCAACACTTGATTCAATGATCCGGTCATGTCGCACAAAACCGACTGGTATCTTTAGTAACAACTTATCGAATCAACACTTGATCCGATAACCCGGCTATATCGGATATAACCGATCAATGTCACATCGCGAGAATCGAATACAGTATCACATACTCGTATTATTCTCGGTCCCGCACATATCTCATATGCGCTCCTATTTCGTTTCGCTTGAGCCAGGAAACCTCTGTGTAGGACTCTAAAGACTCGTCAATACGCCGGCAGCGGATGATGATCATATCAAACATCCACAAGCCGCAAGCGGTCTGCTAAACGTAACGGCCACCCGGGTATTGAGCGATCTGAAGATCGACGAGCAAGCCCGCTCACACTCCAGTGAATCCGACCAGTAACACTATCGTATAGTCCGGTCTGTTCGTCTGATATGTCGCATATCTCGCCTAGGGGTGGTAAACGTCAGACCCCAATAGCTCGATAAGTCATGCCGACGTAGGGTCCATAACATTCGTGAAACTACTGATAACACTTACCAGTATATCACTGCAACCCTGGCCAGGGATTTCCTGTTATGGCCAGTCGAGCATTGCACAACATCAACCCCCAATACCGGGAGAGACGAATCCCCTCCTATCGCTCATTGCCTCCATGTGAATCGGGACTGTACCCAAAAACCACCTGTTTGCACAACTCAGTAGAGCCGTGGTAGGGTGGAAATCAAAGCACAGTGGGAGACACACAAGACTCTATGACGATCTCGGGTCAACAGACTAAGCTGTACCAGTGTCACCAGAGAACTGCCATCTGACGTGAGGTATAATACCATCTGGGAGTTCTCGGCGAGTCCGTTCAGTGTACCCAGTCTCCACTGAGCACCCGCATACCATCTTCGATGTCAAACACCAATGGACATGGGATCATCCATCGCCCATCGCATGGGTCGAGAAGATATGCGCTAGTCTACTCTGGAATATCGATGCCCCGTCTCGATATTCCCTCGACTAGGAACAATTCAAGGATGTACTCATGGACTACCCAGGCCCCACTAGTATGATCTACATCATAGTCCTGGAAGTCGAGTACATATCCTAAGGGCTTTATCAACATGTAATCAGAGAGACAGAAAGTATACATGTTAAGACAAAGTGCAACCAGATAGCGTACTATCATGTCGAGCGAGAAAGTCCTTCCTATATATGTCCCAGCATCCACTACAATATACATCCTATGTACAGTAATGGCCTCTAGGGCATACATATAACTAACAATCTCCCACTTGCACTAGGGCCATCTGTAGCAGTGGTTGTAGTATCTCATACTCAACCATCCCATAAAAGTCTCTCTCTGGGAAAAGGGCCTTCGTGAGTGGATCCGCCGTGTTGTCCTCTAAGTCTTCTCTCCTAACCTCGATCACCCTGGAGATCAACTATCTCCATGATCAGGTGATGCTTCCTCAGAATTTGTCTGGGTCACTGATGGGACCAGGGTTCCAGGGTCGAAACCACGCTTCCATTGTCATACAATGGCAGGAACCTAGTTCATCTTATGAACCAATATACACCCAAACAGCCTCTTTGGTAGTATCTTTAATAGCGATGTTACCAGCCTTTATCGTCTAGTTTGCCACGGTATCGAGCTTGGAACTCTTCCAACATACCGTCCCTTTACTGAGGGTAAAGACAATGCCCGTGACTGACATTCAGTCGTCTTTATCACCCTGGAACTTTTCCAGTGATTCTCTTCAGGATCGATTGATACCATCTCACTACATCTAGTGAGAATCCTAACATCCAATTACATCTATCTCATAGATGAAAACTCAGGATTTAGGAGGTATCATTTTGATCCTATTTGGGGAATCCTAGTGATAAAAGGAGATTGACCGATCGTAGTATAGGAAACTCTTTTCCTATTAAGAGTATGTTGTCTACGTACAATACGAAGATGACCACCTTACTCTCTACTACCCTTTTGTATATACAAGGTTCGTCTACCATTTTGATGAAGTCAAACACTTTGATTATCACATCAAAACAGACGTTCCAACTCCGCGATGCCTGCTTCATTATGTAAAGCAACTTGCACACGTTTCCGCTGCTCCCACTGTTTACGAAGACCTCTGGCTGTGTTCTTACAGACGTTCTCTTCTAAATCAGTATTTAGAAAAGCAGTCAGGGCACCCAACCACCAGATATCGCAGTCATGGTATGTAGCCGTGGCAAGTAGAATCTGGATAGACTTAAGCATAGCTACTGGAAAAAGGTTTCATCATTATCCATGCCTGGTCGATGACGAAAACCTTTAACAAGTCTAGCTTTGAAAGTCTCAACTTTTCCATCTACACCAAGTAATCTTCTCAAGATATACTTGCTCCTGATGGGGATTTAACCCTTCAGATATTGCAACCAAAGTCCATACTTTGTTGGTGTATAAGGATTCCTTCTCAGATCACTAAGCGTCCAGCCATTCTTACAGAGTCCCTACTCTCGATGGCCTGCTCGAAACTGGTTGGGTCATCATCTCATGATGCAATCCTTGCTCCCACTGTCATCGAGAAACCGAGGTATCTCTCAGGTGGGTGAGGAACCCTACTAGATCGGCGGAGAGGCTGAGGTTCGTCGGAAAATATTGAATCCTTTAGTTCTGTCAAATCATTAGCAGTTTTGTACAGCTGGAACCTTTCCAGTTCTACAGAACTGATCTTGCCTCGATCTTGTCCGGATTTTGCTTTTGACATAGGCCGGACAATCCCAAATCTTAACTTACTTAAGAGATAGGTTCTTCCCATACCATATCTTATATGGAGTGGTAGGCAGTGATTTGATTCCAACCTAATTCAATAGGTATGCAGCTTCTCAAGTGCATAACTCCCAAAAGGAAAAAGGTAACTCAGTAGTACTCATCATAGAGCACACCTTATCATATAGGGTGTGATAGCTCCACCCCGATATACCATCGTGCTATGGTGTATACGGAAGAGTAATGCTGAGAGAGAATCTCATTCTCTTTTAGAATAGTGCAGGAATTCTATGCACAAGTATTCTCCTCTCTGATCTCATCATAGGACATAATACTTATACCCGGTTATTGGTTCTCTACTTCTAACTTATATTCTGTGAATACCTCAAAAGCTTCGGACTTATGTTTCAGCAGGAACATACGACTGAATCTTGAGAGATTATCAGAGAATATAATGAAGTATAAAGAACCAGTCCTGGCATGTGTAGACAGGGGACCTTACATACATCATCATGTATCGGTCCCAAGAGTTCATTAACTCTTTCTCTGTTTCCAATAAACAGAGCTATGGTCATCTTATCTTTGTGACATGATTGGCGAGTTGCACAAGATGTAAATTCAAAACGATTTAAATATACATCTAAATGTAACTTCAGCCAGTCGGGTCGCATTGATCTGACCTAGTCTACAATACCTCAAGAAGAATCCGTTCATTTCTGAACTCTTCCTCTTGTGTGTGTTCCATATACTAAGAACTGTAGTTTGATTTAGAACATCAATGCTTTTAGATAACGCACCTGAACCGATCAACTTTTGATATAGGAAATATTCAAAACATTATCCAATTATACAAAATTTTATCATTTCTTTACCAATAAAGAGACTGATATGATTTTGTATATCAGGTTCAGCATCTAATAGCATTTGTTCAGAATCAATGTATTGGTAATACAGGGTGACAGTGACCAACAGACTTGGCTGCAACACTTGCCCCGGTTTCTGTCTCATGAAACTTATCACCCGTTCTCAGTTTTTCTACCTTTTTGTAGCCCTATGTAACAGATTACATATCTGGGATCCTGATCCGGTATCATATACCCAGGATGCAGAGGATACTGAGAAACAGTTCTTTGTAATGAACACACCCGAAGGAGATGCATCATATGCACTTTCTTCGTTTGGGCGGCATAGGAATTCTGGTATTCCCTTATTTCCTGCTCTGTCTTATAACAATTATAAGTTGGAGCGGGACCAACGTTTCCCAGCTCAGTATAGCAAGCGGGTTCGGTCAATAATCCGTATTATTATCTTGATTAAGGCGTGATATGGTCGCTACCAGGAGAGAGAGAGAAGAAACACTCTGCGTGCGCTCTTGCAAGATCAGATTGGTTATATATTTTATCTAATCAGGATGGCTCCCACTGTTTTTATCAAATCTTCCTTCAAACCCTAAAAGGAAAGACTAGCCGGGATTAATTACACTCTACAAGTTCGCCAATCTTTCAGCCAGGCCAGTGTCGGTACTTTGAGGGAGGTTCCCCGTGCTTTCGCACGGACCTAATTACTGTAAACCTCGTTTTCCCAGAGGCGTAACCCCGTTGACACCTTTCTAGACACCTACTTGATCGGCTAATTGCAATGTATAAAACTCTCCCAGGAGTAACTCTTACTCGCAGCGGGTATCGGGATCCAACTATCTCATAGAAGGTATGCAATCTCATTGCAAATTCCAACACTTGAAACTCCCGATAATGGTTTTTACCCCTAGCACCTATGACCTTAACTATGGTCAACAAATCATAAGTACTAGTCAAGTTCTACCCGTCATTTCGTGATTAATTAGACCCACCCACATGACCCTTAACTAAGGTCAACAAAGTCACGCGACTGTCCTAACTAATCGCATCATATGCGGTGTAGGAAGACATCACTTAGCTACCGTACACTGTGCCTTGACTATGGTCAACAAACACAGCACGAATACTAAGTACTCTACTTCCTAAAATGACGGAGGGTTGCGGCTGGTTTTTGTGAAAACCTTTAACGCTTTGAACTTGATCTCGTTGCGGAATCAAATGGTTTTTAAATGGAATGTTTTTGAAGCTTTTCTAGTTTTGCTAAAGGGGTCACTCCCGGTGAAGGGATCGTCGGCCCTTTCCTCGTCGAATGAGGTGCGGGATATATCATATATATCACTGTGCAAAGCAGAAACTATAGAAGCGATCAAATACAAACCGAGTGTGTAGCATCTGCCAGTTATTGCTAAAGGAGTCACTCCCGGTGAAGGGATCTCGGTCCTTTCCTCATCGAATAAGGTGCAGGATGTTCTATAATGAACACCGCGATGCAAAGCAAGAACTGTAGCTACCTGTTTTTATTTTGAAATTCGATTCCACAACATCATTTAGGTTTATTTTCTTTCATTAATCTCATTAATGAATATCCCATCATTTAAATTACCTAAACATCACAGATAGATATAACGTACGCTTATGCCATCCGCATTCGCCTCGATGTCCCCTCGTGCACCGTTAGGTTAGGTAACTAACGGCAGAGCGGGGCAGGGCTAGCGCGGGTGTAAAACATAAGTAACGTCTATATAATATATTATATATACTATAATATCTGTCACAGAACATCAGAACATCGCATGATCACAGATAAAACACAGCAGAAGAAACATATGAAATATTGGATATACTAGGACGTCCGTGTTTTCAATACGAGCCAGTATAAAACACGGATTCCACGGTCGTGATGAATAGCCTATCCCACACCCCTAGACCCCTACGAGAGCGGCAAGCAACCCTGCCAATTCTAGGGTTAGGAAACCCGGACTCGACTCCTCGAGTTGGTCTCCCACTGGACCCCAGAACCCGGTTACTTGTGCTCCCCTCCTTGGGTCTATCCTAGTGCGGAAAAGTAAATAATATACAAATGGTGACTACTTCCGCAACCTGGAAGTGCCCCAAATAAAAGAATATTACATACAAGTTTTTACATGAATGAAAATGAAAAAACACTCATCTCACATAAAAACCCCCCGGCTATTCCAACACGACAATCCAATATAACATATCCAGCAACACATAACATCACATGTCATCAACGTAAGTAAATATGCGCATCCCAATTGTCGTTGACATATAGCAACGAAACCGGCGATATCACACATTACACTTACGGTCACAGAAAAGAAAGTGTAAAACTACAACAGTTGGAATCCGCAACCACCTCAGACATCGCATGCCTGACCAAATGAATTACTTAGACATCGCATGCCTAACAATTATAAACCCCGCATTTTAGTCTCAATATCGAAAACACTTTTCAATATCAAGTCGGGCAATTCAACAAGATTCCCGACATCCTGATCGAATACTCGTCGCAAACTTCAGTAGACGGCCGCACCCCCGACGCCGTCGACAAAGTGCACCAAGGCGGAACACCGCTACCGCGAGCACCCGAACGGATGCTTTCGGCGACGGGGTTCTCCTACAGTCACTTGGTCGGGGCTATGGAGTGAGGCTGTCTATTAAGTTTACCGGCGAATATCCGCGTACGCTACGTGATTGCGACGGACTTTTGATCACATCAAAAATCCGTGGCAACCGATCAAGTGAGACTAAACTGCTACGTTTATAACATTCATTCAGTTATCATATAACTTATTGTGAATTCCAATTATTGTATCCCATTCCAGATAAACAGAAAATGTTAAACTTTCCGATCGAACAATTGAACACCCAAGTTTTCCCGATACTGATCAACACATGAAACAAGTATAACAACATTCCGTTCGTGCCTCAGTACCAACGGTCCAGCCGTAGAAGGGTCAAGCCAACGCCTCACATGTGGCACGCCGTACTGCCCCAAACCCGAAGGTTCAAAGGGCAGTTCAAGACGGTCACATAATCGAGTTAAGGTTTGTTGTCTTCTAGAGGGTCCATCGCGTTACTTGCACTACTTAGAACGTCGTTAAACTACGGAAAAATCCAACACTTGGAAATTTCCCGACAGGGGAAAAATCGGGTATTTATATCCGGTCGAACTTTTTAACATATTCTAAAATTTATCCGGAAAACACATGGACAGAATTAGACTTTCCGATCGAAACAATGATTCCCAAAACAACTCAGAACAACTCAACTCTTGAGTTCAGTTTAAATATTCCAGGAAAATGAGCATTGAATTTTACGAGTTACTGTGAAATTTGACACGTGTCGGATTCTTATTGGCGGCCCTTCCGCCGCGCAAACCCTATTTGTGCGGCGCTTCCGCCGCGATATTGTGGAATTAGGGTACCAAATTTCACAGTAATTCTTAAAAAAGCCTGCTTGTTTTTCTGGATATTTTTAATTGCCAAAAATCAACAGTTTTGAAAAAAGTACAGAAAGCAATTTTGCAATGGGATTTTGGTTCGATCGGGTTTCTAATTCCGTCCGGGGATCGCCTAAGGCTCTAGCTAGGCTCTGATACCACTGTAGGGATCCTAGGCACCCTAGTGAGGTCTCCCAAGCCATCAACCATGGCAATTTCAAATAATATGGTGCCTACAAACCCTAGTGTACGGATCTATAACTAGATGTCTAGGCGAAACAAAAACAAACTAGCTAACAACTTAGCTAATGAGAATACGGAAATACAACCTTTGTAGATCCGGTGCTCCACCTCCATAGCTCCGCAACGAAGTCGTCTCCGCTGTCCAAAAGAAATCCGGGCTCTAAAGTCGGCTTCGTCGGAGAGAAAGTGAGCTAGGTCGTCGACGTCCATGCCGAAGATGATCTACGTCGAGGCATCGCTAAATCAAGCTCGACCTTCACCAAACCCTAAAATCTTGTGAAGGAAACACACTCTACTTCTTGGCAAGAGGTAGAGGATGAAGAAATAGGATGTGGGTAAACTTTGGAAATGGATTTCTCACTCAAAACATCAATCCACCATTGATGACCTCAAGCTTCTTCACTTGAAGAATGAAGAAGAAGAAGAATAATGATAAGAAAAGATTAATTCAAAAAGAAAAGAATTATCAATTCTTATCATAAGTGAACCATGGTAAAGTGTAGAGAGTTAACCAAGGTTAGTTGAATGGTTAGGGTTAAGAATGAGATAAGAATGGTGGACTTAGGTCAAAGCTTCATGAAGTTTTAGCTAAACAACAAATGAAGCCACCATTCTATTCTCTTTCTTTTATTCATTTATCAAAAATAAAAGGATAACAAAATAAGATAAATGAATAACAAATAGTAAACCCTAACCATATCATTAACCAAGGTTTAACACTTTACACTTAACCAAAAAGCATGCATCATCAAACATGATACAAGCAAGTGCACAAAATCATATCGCATATGCAATGCGCACACCCGAGTGAGAAAATCCAATTTAAAGTGAACCCATACTAGTTAATGCAAAGTAATATATCAAATATATAATTATGCATTAAATCATTAAATCAACACTTGATTCAATGATCCGGTCATGTCGCACAAAACCGACTGGTATCTTTAGTAACAACTTATCGAATCAACACTTGATCCGATAACCCGGCTATATCGGATATAACCGATCAATGTCACATCGCGAGAATCGAATACAGTATCACATACTCGTATTATTCTCGGTCCCGCACATATCTCATATGCGCTCCTATTTCGTTTCGCTTGAGCCAGGAAACCTCTGTGTAGGACTCTAAAGACTCGTCAATACGCCGGCAGCGGATGATGATCATATCAAACATCCACAAGCCGCAAGCGGTCTGCTAAACGTAACGGCCACCCGGGTATTGAGCGATCTGAAGATCGACGAGCAAGCCCGCTCACACTCCAGTGAATCCGACCAGTAACACTATCGTATAGTCCGGTCTGTTCGTCTGATATGTCGCATATCTCGCCTAGGGGTGGTAAACGTCAGACCCCAATAGCTCGATAAGTCATGCCGACGTAGGGTCCATAACATTCGTGAAACTACTGATAACACTTACCAGTATATCACTGCAACCCTGGCCAGGGATTTCCTGTTATGGCCAGTCGAGCATTGCACAACATCAACCCCCAATACCGGGAGAGACGAATCCCCTCCTATCGCTCATTGCCTCCATGTGAATCGGGACTGTACCCAAAAACCACCTGTTTGCACAACTCAGTAGAGCCGTGGTAGGGTGGAAATCAAAGCACAGTGGGAGACACACAAGACTCTATGACGATCTCGGGTCAACAGACTAAGCTGTCCCAGTGTCACCAGAGAACTGCCATCTGACGTGAGGTATAATACCATCTGGGAGTTCTCGGCGAGTCCGTTCAGTGTACCCAGTCTCCACTGAGCACCCGCATACCATCTTCGATGTCAAACACCAATGGACATGGGATCATCCATCGCCCATCGCATGGGTCGAGAAGATATGCGCTAGTCTACTCTGGAATATCGATGCCCCGTCTCGATATTCCCTCGACTAGGAACAATTCAAGGATGTACTCATGGACTACCCAGGCCCCACTAGTATGATCTACATCATAGTCCTGGAAGTCGAGTACATATCCTAAGGGCTTTATCAACATGTAATCAGAGAGACAGAAAGTATACATGTTAAGACAAAGTGCAACCAGATAGCGTACTATCATGTCGAGCGAGAAAGTCCTTCCTATATATGTCCCAGCATCCACTACAATATACATCCTATGTACAGTAATGGCCTCTAGGGCATACATATAACTAACAGAAAGTATACATGTTAAGATAAAGAGCAACCAGATAGCGTACTATCATGTCGAGCAAGAAAGTCCTACCTATATATGTCCCAGCATTCACTACAATATACATCCAATGTACAGTAATGGCCTCTAGGGCATACATATAACTAACAATCTCCCACTTGCACTAGGGCCATCTGTAGCAGTGGTTGTAGTATCTAATACTCAACCATCCCATATAAGTTTCTCTCTGGGAAAAAGCCTTTGTGAGTGGATCCGCCGTGTTGTCTTCTGAGTCTACTCTCCTAACCTCGATCACCCTGGAGATCAACTATCTCCATGATCAGGTGATGCTACCTCAGAATATGTCTGGTTCACTGATGGGACCAGGGTTCCAGGGCCAAAGCCACACTTCCATTGTCACACAATGGTAGGAACCTAGTTCATCTCATGAACCACTATACACCCAAACTGCCTCTTTGGTGGTATCTTTAATAGCGATGTTACCAGCCTTTATCGTCTAGTTTGTCACGGTATCTAGCTTGGAACTCCTCCAACATACCGTCCCTCTACTGAGGGTAAAGACAATGCCTGCGACTGACATTCAGTCGTCCTTATCACCCTGGAACCTTTCCAGTGATTCACCTTTATCCTATTTGGAGAATCCTTGTGATAAGAGGAGATTTACCGTGCGTAGCATAAGAAACTCTTTTCCTATCAAGAGTATATTGTCCACGTACAATACGAAGATGACCACCTTACTCTCTACTACCTTTTGTATATACAAGGTTCATCTACCATTTTGATGAAGTCAAACTCTTTAACTATCACATTAAAACAGACGTTCCAACTCCGTGATACCTGCTTTATCCTGTAAAGCAACTTGCACACGTTTCCGCTGCTCCTACTGTTTACGAAGCCCTCTGGCTGTGTTCTTATAGACGTTCTCTTCTAAATCATCATTTTAGAAAAGCAGTCATGGCACCCAACCACCAGATATCGTAGTCATGGTATGTAGCAATGGCAAGTAGGATCTGGATGGACTTAAGCATAGTCCTTCGAAAAGGTTTCATCATTTTCCATGCCTGGTTGATGACTAAAACCTTTAATAAGTCTAGCTTTGAAAGTCTCAAATTTTCCATCTACACCAAGTAATCTTCTCAAGATATACTTGCTCCTGATGGGATTTAACCCTTCAGATATAGCAACCAAAGTCCATACTTTGTTGGTGTACATGGATTCCATCTCAGATCGCTAAGCATCCAGCCATTCTTACAGAGTCCCTACTCTCGATAGCCTGCTCGAATCTAGTTGGGTCATCATCTCATGATGCAATCCTCGCTCCCACTGTCATAGAGAAATCGAAGTATCTCTCAGGCGGATGAGGAATCCTGCTAGATCGGCGGAGAGGCTGAGGTTCGTCGGGACTATAGAATCCTTTGGTCCTGTCAAATCAGCTACAGTTTTGTATAGCTGGAACCTTTTCCAGTTCTACAGAACTGACCTTGCCTCGATCTTGTCCGGATTTCGCTTTTGACATAGGACGGACAATCCCAAATCTTAACTCACTTAAGACATAGGCTCTTCCCACACCATATCTTATATGGAGTGGTAGGCACTGATTTGATTCGAACCCAATTCAATAGGTATGCAGCTTCTCAAGTGCATAACTCCCTTAAAAAGAAACAGGTAACTCAGTGATACTCATCATAGAGCACACCATATCATATAGGGTGCTATTGCTCCGCCCTGATACACCGTTGTGCTGTGGTGTATTCAGAGGAGTAATACTAAGAGAGAATCTCATTCTCCTTTAGAATAGTCCAGGAATGCCATGCAAAAGTATTCTCCTCCCTGATCTTATTATAGGACATAATACTTATACCCTTATTGGTTCTCTACTTCTAGCTTATATTCTGTGAATATCTCAAAAGGTTTGGACTTGTGTTTCAACAGGAACATATGTCTGAATCTTGAAAGATTATCAGAGAACGTAATGAAATATAAAGAACCAGTCCTGGCATGTGTAGACAGGAGACCTTACATACATTATCATATATCAGTTCCAAGAGTTTACTAACTCTTTCTCTGTTTCTAATAAACAGAGCTATGGTCATCTTATCTTTGTAACATAACCGGCAAGTTTCATAAGATGTAAATTCAAACTAATTTAAATATGCATCTAAATGTAACTTCAGCCAGTCGGGTCGCATTGATATGACCTAGTCTACAATGCCTTAAGAATAATTCGTTCATTTCTGAACTTTTCCTCTTGTGTGTGTTCTGTATACTAGGAACTGTAGTTTGATTTAGAATATCAATGCTTTTAGATAACGTGCCTGAACCGATCAACTTTTGAAATAGGAAATGTTCAAAATATTATCCAGCAATTCAAAATTATATCCTTCTTTACTAATAAAGAGACTAATATGATTTTGTATATCAGGTTCGGTATCTAATAGCATTTGTTCAGAATCAATGTATTGGTAATACAGGGTGACAGTGACCAACAGACTTGGCTGCAACACTTGCCCCGTTTTCTGTCTCATGAAACTTATCACCCGTTCTCAGTTCTCTGCCTTTCTGTAGCCCTATGTTATAGATTACATATCTGGGATCCTGATCCGGTATCAGAACCCAGGACGCAGAGGATACTGAGAAACAGTTCTGTGTAACGAACACACCCGAAGGAGATGCATCATATGCACTTTCTTCATTTGGGCGGCATGGGAATTCTGGTATTCCCCTATTTTCTGCCCGGTCTTATAACAATTATAAGTTGGAGCGGGACCAACGTTCCCCAGCTCAGTATAACAAGTGGGTTCGGTCAATACATCCGTATTATTATCTTGATTAAGGCGTGATATGGTCGCTACCTAGAGAGAGAGAGAGAAGAAAACACTCTGCGTATGCTCTTGCAAGATCAGATTGGTTATTATTATATCTAATCGGGATGGCTCCCACTGTTTTTATCAAATCTTCCTTCAAACCCTAAAAGAAAAGACTAGCCGGGATTAATCACACACTACAAGTTCGCCAATCTTTCAGCCAGGCCAGTGTCGGTACTTTGAGGGAGGTCCCCCGTGCTTTCGCATGAACCTAATTAATGTAAACATCGTTTTCCCAGAGGCATAACCTTGTTAACACCTTTCTAGACACCTACTTGATCGGCTAATTGTAATGTGTAAAACTCTCCCAGGAGTAACTCTTACTCGCAGCGGGTATCGGGATCCAACTATTATATAGAAGGTATGCAATCTCATTGCAAATTTCAACACTTGAAACTCCCGATAATGATTTTTACCCCTAGCACTTATGACCTTAACTATGGTCAACAAATCATAAGCACTAGTCAAGTTCTACCCGTCATTTCGTGATTAATTAGACCCACCCACATGACCCTTAACTAAGGTCAAAAAAGTCACGCGACTGTCCTAACTAATCGTATCATATGCGATGTAGGAAGACATCACTTAGCTACCGTACACTGTGCCTTAACTAAGGTTAACAAACACAGCACGAATACTAAGTACTCTACTTCCTAAAATGACGGAGGGTTGCGAATGGTTTTTAATAAAACCTTTAACGCTTTGAACTTGATCTCGTTGCGGAATCAAACGGTTTTTAAATGGAATGTTTTTGAGGCTTTTCTAGTTTTGCTAAAGGGGTCACTCCCGGTGAAGGGATCGTCGGCCCTTTCCTCATCGAATAAGGTGCAGGATATATCATATATACCGCTATGCAAAGCAGAAACTATAGAAGCAATCAAAAAACAAACCGAGGGTTGTAGCATCTGCCAGTTATTGCTAAAGGAGTCACTCCCGGTGAAGGGATCTCGGTCCTTTCCTCATCGAATAAGGTGCATGATATATCATATATATCGCTGTGCAAAGCAAGAACTGTAGCTACCTGTTTTATTTTTGAAATTCGATTCCTTAACATCTTTTAGGTTTATTTTCTTTCATTAATCTCATTAATGAATGTCCCATCATTTAATTCCACCTAAACATCACAGATAAATATAATGTACGCTTATGCCATCCGCATTCGCCTCGATGTCCCGTCTGCACCGTTAGGTTAGGTAACTAACGCCAGAACGAGGCTGGGCTAGCGCGGGTGTAAAACATAAGCAACGTTTATATAATATGTCATATATACTATATCTATCTGAAAAAATCACATGATCACATCACAGATAACGCAGCAGAAAATATCATATGAAATATTGGATATACTAGGACGTCCGTGTTTTTAATACGAGCCAGTATAAAACACGGATTCCACGGTCGCGATGAATAGCCAATCCCACACCCCTAGACCCCTACGAGAGCGGCAAGCAACCCTACCAATTCTAGGGTTAGGAGACCCGGACTCGACTCCTCGAGATGGTCTCCTACTGGACCCTAGAACCCGGTTACTTGTGCTCCCCTCCTTGGGTCTATCCTAATGCGGAAAAGTAAATAATATACAAATGGTGACATCATCCGCAACCTGGAAGTTCCCCAATAAAAGAATATTACATACAAGTTTTTTACATGAATGAAAATGAAAAACACCCATCTCACATAAAAAAACCCTGCTATTCAAACACGACAATCCAATATAACATATCCAGCAACACATAACATCACATGTCATCAACGTAAGTAAGTATGCAAACACCGATTGTCGTCGACGTATAGCAACGACAATCGGCAATACCACTACATACTACACTTACGGTCACAGAAAAGAAAGTGTAAAATTACAACAGTTGGAATCCGCAACCGGTTTAGACATCGCAAGCCTAATCAAATGAAATACTTAGACATCGCATGCCTAACAATTATAAACCCCGCATTTTAGTCTCATTATCGAAAACTCTTTTCAATATCAAGTCGGGCAATTCAACAAGATTCCTGACATTTTGATCGAATGCTCGTCGCAAACTTTAGTAGGCGGCCGCACCCCCGACGCCGTCGACGAAGTGCACCAAGGCGGAACACCGCTGCCGCGAGCACCCGAACGGATGCTTTCGGTGACGGGGTTCTCCTACAGTCACTTGGTCGGGGCTATGGAGTGAGGCTGTCTATTAAGTTTACCCGGCGAGTATCCGCGTACGCTACGTGATTGCGACAGACTTTTGATCAAATCAAAATTCCGTGGCAACCGATCAAGTGAGACCAAACCGCTAGATTTATAACATTCATTCAGTTATCTCATAGCTACTTGTGAATTCCAATTATTGTATCACATTCCGGATAAATAGAAAATGTCAAACTTTCCGATCGAACAATCGAACACCCAAGTTTTCCCGAAACAGCTCAACACATGAAACAAGTTTAAAAACATTCACTTCATGCCTCAGTACCAACGGTCCAGCCGTAGAAGGGTCAAGCCAACGCCTCACATGTGGCACGCCGTACTGCCCCAAACCCTAAGGTTCAAAGGGCAGTTCAAGACGGTCACATAATCGAGTTAAGGTTTGTTGTCTTCTAGAGGGACCATCGCGTTACTTTCACTACTTAGAACGTCATTAAACTACGGAAAAATCCAACAATTGGAAATTTCATGGCAGGGGAAAAAGTGGGTATTTATATCCGGTCGAACCTTTTAACATGTTCTAAAAATACCCGGAAAAGGACATAGACAAAGTTTGATAATCCGATCAAATTTACGAACTCCCAATACAACCCAGAATACTCAACTCTTGAGTAGAATTTAAAAATTACCAGAAAATACAGCACCAAAAGATAGGAATTACTGTGCAAAATTTAATGGAAGAAGCGACCGTACGGCCGCGGAACCGCCGCGAGAGCCAGGCTCCTGCCGCGGTTCCGCGGCGGTTTAATTGATTCAGGAGCTCGTTTTGCACAGTTTATCTTAGAAAACCATGCTGAATTTTCTGCATATTTTTTATTTGGAAAAAACCCAGTTTTGAAAAAATGTACAGAGAAGGGTCTTGTATTAGGGTTTCGGGTTCGATCGGACTTCTAACATCGTCGACGCATCGCCTAAGGCTCTAGCTAGTCTCTGATACCACTGTAGGGTTCCTAGGCACACCCATGAGGTTCTACAAGTGATCAAACATGGCCAATTCAAAAAATTTCTATGTGCCGAGAAACCCTAAACTAGATCGTTACTAGAGGTAAGGCGATGCAAGCAAGTAAACAACTTTATTGCTAATGGAAAGTGATTACAACCTTTGTAGATCCGGTCCTCCACTTCCTTGGCTCCGTGATGACGTCCCTCCGCTGTACCCATCAGAATCCTAGACTCTCGTGGTGGTTTCATCAGAGAAAAGATCGGGCTAGATCGTCGACTTCGATGCCGAAGATGATCTACGTCGAGGCAACTCAAAATCAAGCTCCAACTTCACCAAGTCATGAAACTTGTGAAGAAAACACCCTATACTACTTAGAAAGTGGTAGAGGATGAAGAAATAGGAAGTGGGTTCACTTTGGATTTGGATTTCTCACTCTTTTTCTCAAGACACCATTAATGGTAGCAAAGTTTCTTCTTCTTGAAGAAGAAGAAGAAGAAGAAAGAATATCATGAGAGAATCATCCAATCAAATGATAAATCAAGTGAAGTTATCATAATGCAACCTTGGTTAAGTGTAGAGAATAAACTAGGGTTAGGTGAATGGTTAGGTTTAGACAAAAGACAAAATGGTAGATAATCTAAAGAAGGTTCATGAAGCTAAAGCAAAGACACAAAATTAGCCACCATTTCATTTTGCCAAAAATGAATAAATAAATAAATGAATAAGTAAATAAATCAAACCCTAACCATTAACCTAATCATAATTAAAAGCATACACACACCCAAGTTTGCATGTATCATCAAACATGATACAAACTAGTGTACAAAACTATATCATATATACAATGTGCACATCAAGTGAGAAAATCCATCTTAAGTGAACCAATACTAGTTAATGTAAAGTAATATATCAAATATATAATTATGCATTAAATCATTAAATCAACACTTGATTTAATGATCCGGTCATACTGCATATAACCGATTAATATCAAGTGTATCAATTCATCGAATCAACATTTGATTCGGTAGCCCAGCTATATCACATATAACCGTCCCATGATACATATCGCGAGAATAGAATACAGTATCACATACTGGTATTATTCTCGGTCCCGCACATATCTCATATGTGTTCCTATTTCGTTTCGCTTGAGCCAGGAAACCTCTGTGTAGGACTCTAAAGACTCGTCAATACGCCGGCAGCAGGTGATGATCATATCAAACACCCACAAGCCGCAAGCGGTCTGCTAAACGTAACGGCCACCTGGGTATTGAGCGATCAGAAGATCGACAAGCAAGCCCTCTCACACTCCTGTGAATCCAACCAGTAACACTTACCGTACAGTCCTGTCTGTTCGTCTGATATGTCGCATATCTCGCCTAGGGGTGGTAAACGTCAGACCACAATAGCTTGATAAGTCATGCCGACGTAAGGTCCATAACATGTGTGAAACTACTGATAACTCTTACCAGTATATCACTGCAACCCTGGCCAGGGATTTCCAGTTATGGCCACTCGAGCATAGCGCAACATCAACCCCCAATACCGGGAGAGACGAATCCCCTCCTATCGCTCATTGCCTCCATGTGAATCGGGACTGTACCTAAAAACCACCCGTTTGCATGACTCAGTAGAGCCGTGGTAGGGTGGAAATCAAAGCACAGTGGGAGACACACAAGACTCTATGACGATCTCGGGTCAACAGACTAAGCTGTACCAGTGCCACCAGAGAACTGCCATCTGACGTGAGGTATAATACTATCTGAGAGTTCTCGGCGAGTCCGTTCAGTGTACCCAGTCTCCACTGAGAACCCGCATACCATCTCTGATGTCAAACACCAATGGATATGGGATCATCCATCGCCCATCACATGGGTCGAGAAGATATACGCTAGTCTACTCTGGAATATCGATGCCCCGTCTTGATATTCCCACGACTAGGAACATTGAAGGATGTACTCATGGACTACCCAGGCCCCACTAGTATGATCTGCATCATAGTCCTGGAAGTCGAGTACACATCCTAAGGGCTTTATCAACATGTAACAGAGAGACAGAAAGTATACATGTTAAGATAAAGAGCAATCAGATAGCGTACTATCATGTCGAGCAAGAAAGTCCTACCTATATATGTCCCAGCATCCACTACAATATACATCCAATGTACAGTAATGGCCTCTCGGGCATACATATAACTAACACTGTCATGGGCGAGTTTCGATATCCCGACGCTGATACCGAGGAGTATTGTGTAAGTGTTAATAAATGTTCTAATTCGAATAGGATTTTTTTTATAAGTTTAAATTTAAATGGTTTACTTATGTTTGAATGCTTTACATGGTGTAGGCACAGGTGGTGCAGCATGCGGAGATATCAGGGATTGATTTCGGTGCAGAGACCGATCCGGCCGTGCTGATCCCTGTCCTAGACGCCGTATACGGAGAGCACCACGGTGGTTAGGAGAGAAGCCGTGGAACTGGTCCTAGCAGGGCCTAACTGAAGTTGACCTCCTCTTCGGCGGTTAGTTCTGGTACCCTCCATGAGCGACGTCTGGATATGTGGATGACCACACTGAGCTCCCA
Organism: Agapanthus africanus; assembly: GCA_030015575.1. Lineage (NCBI taxonomy): Eukaryota > Viridiplantae > Streptophyta > Magnoliopsida > Asparagales > Amaryllidaceae > Agapanthus > Agapanthus africanus. The sequence continues at coordinate 520,742,962 of CM057343.1, forward strand.
AGTCGAGGGGTTGAAAGAGATGATGTTACGTATGTTACTTGTGTTCGTCTATACTTATATCTTTATAGCTCTAGTCTAGATAGAACAGATTTGAATATGGATATGATTAAGAAACGTAGACCCTGATATATATATATATATATATATATATATATATATATAATTATAAAAAATTTAATATCATATCATTGCAACAACATATTCAACAATACCTTAGCTTTTCAACATTTTTTGAGCGTATTCATCAAATTTTAGTAAAGAACTTAAATATTTTAGCACAAATTAGATAACACATCATTTCAAGTCGTAAAACTTTATTTCTATATTTAGAATTAAACAGCAAGACATATAGACTGAATCTAGTACACTAATTCTTTTATTACACGAACTTAAAAGCTTTACAGATTCGGCAAGCCACTCCTTTGGCTGCGGCTGCGCAGCCCACTACTTAGGCTCCGGCTCTGCATGTCACTCATTCAGGTTCTTCTGTGCAGGACACTTCTTCGACTCCGGCTCCGCATGCCACTCCTAGTACTGCTACATCAGTACTCGAGTTTTTGTCGTCCCAGGGCTGCACCGAGGTGCAAATGCGCCTAATTTCTCAGATACTTCAAGGTGGAGCTCCAGGACTGAGCCAGTAGTGATTTATCTATATATTTTTTAATTTTGTAGGATGATTGTACTTTATTTGATACATGTTGTATATTTTGGATATCGGTTGTTGTATACGTTGATTATGATCCTGATTTTAGATTGATTTTGTATTATGTTTGTTTCTTTCCGTATATATTATGCGTGAGATATTATTGATGTTAGCATTCCTAGAGTGCTGGCCGCCAACCGCAGCCATTATGGAATGAAAAGCTTTAAGTTTTAAAAACTTGGCACTAGAAACGACTGTCTAGAATCTAACCAAACATTAAACTAGTGAAGAAGAGGAGTTCTAGCTACTGTGATAAGAGGGTTATACCGAATGATCCGTGTCTTTCGGTCTTCTACCCTCTTCCTTAGCTCCATGAGGTCTCCATGATCGAGCTTAACCTCTGGTCTTCCTCCGTCGATGATGATCCACCCTAGAGATGTGGTTCATGACTTTAGCTCCATACAAAAACCTAGTGGAGCAACCAAAGGCTCTAGGTTGCTAATCTAGAATGTCTAATGATGTAGTGTGTTGTTCTAGTGATTTTTCTACCTCTCTTCACCCTTGATTCTTAACTCATAAGAGTGTAGGGTGAAGAGGAAGAAGGAGCTCTAGAATGGAGAGAGAAAGAGAATGGTGTAATGAAAATCTCATCACAAAACAAATAATGCAAGTATGGTTTTATCAAAATGATTTTTGCATATATAAAAACCAACCATACTTGAATAGTGTAGAAAAATGAATTATAAATTCATTTTTCTACCGTATTCAACCATATTTCACACCATTCTCTTTGCCACATCACTCCATCTCATTTCAATTTTCAAGAAAAGAAAAACCAAGGAAATGAGGTGTCCTCCTTTTAAAATGTTTTCCGTATAAATACGGAATACACTTTACCGTATATAGATACCTGCATTTTTATTAAAATAAGAATACCCAAAGAGGTAGAATAATATAAAGAACATAATACTAGAATATACATATCGAAATATGCATATATAAATTATTAAATCAATACATGATTTAATAATCTGGTTTAATCCTTAGCTGGCTAGTACAATCAACCGTCCGATCGAAAACCCGGATAACACTAGAATATACATATCGAAATATGTATATGTAAATTATTAAATCAATACCTGATTTAATAATCCGGCTTAATCCTAAGCCGGCTAGTATTATCATTCGATCGGAACCCTGCACGTATCAAAATACGGCCACTATATCATTTCACCTAAACCAGGGAAATCCTCTGTGTGGGACTCTAAAGATTTGAAAGTACCCTGGCAGTGGGTTTAACCACAAGCACGTCAGCGGCACTAGCTGTACGTAATAGCTACCCAGGTACCTGTTGAAAGGAAGGCCGACGAGCAAGCTCATCCAAACCCCTACTGAGTCTATCCGTGACAATCTCCGTACAGTCCGGTCTCTTCGTCTAAGAGTATTGCATACCGGGTCTAGAAGGGTGGTAAACTTCAGACCCCTAATAACCTGATAATTCGTGTCGATTCGGCTCAGGACCGATCCAAGAAACTACTGATCTAACCCTGAGTAAATCTCAACTGCCTTGGCCAAGGTCTTATGGTTCTGGCCAACCGAACACAGTGTAATATCGACTCCCAATATTGGGAGAGACGAATCCCTGACAATCACTCACTGTCTCCATGTGGCTCGGAATTGTACCCAACCAAAACCTGTTTGCACGACTCTGTAGAGCCGTGGTAGGGTGATGATCAAAGTACAGTAGGACTCACACGAGACAAATGATGATCTCAGGTCTAAAGACTAACCTGTACTCATGTCACATGAGAACCGTTATCTGACGATTAGTATAATACCATCTAGAGGTTCTCGGCGAGTCCATCCAGTATACTCACCCCAGTGAGCACCTGTTTACAATCTTAGGTGATCACACTAATGGCTGTGGGACCAACCACCGCCCCTCGTCGGGGTCTACAAATGTATACACAAGTCTACTCTGGAATATCGATGCCCGGTCTCGATACTCCTACGACTTGGGACCTTTAAGGATGTGCTTATGGACTACCCATCTCCCATAAGTAGGATCGCCATCATAACGCTGGTAATTAAGCAAAATCCTACGGGTTTTATCAACATGTATCATCCATATGTGATATCGAGTATAACATATGCACATGTTAAGATAAAGACAAACCAAAATAGTATACTACTGTGACGATTCTTTATCAATATGTATAAGTAATACAAAGCAGTAAGAAAAAACATGTTCAGATAAAGACAACTCAAATAATATACTATATATAACTAAGCATGATTATCCTATACATACATATCCCCAGCATCCTATATGATACAGGCCTCTAGGGCATACATATCCCTAACATCCTATACGATACAGGCCTCTAGGGCATGCATATCCAATAATCTCCCACTTGCACTAAGGCCTGCAATTGGCGTACCGACACCCCACATCTGCTCTAGGGCCAGTTGTTGGTGTATCGCATACCCAACATCTCAAAAATTTGCCTGAACTGCGCTTGAGGGAGGGCCTTGGTAAATGGATCCGCAGTGTTATCTTTCGTATCTACTCTCTGGATCTCGATCTCCCGGCGATCTACGATCTCCTTGATTAGGTGATACCGCCTCAAGATGTGTCGGATTTCTGATGGGACCATGGTTCCTTCGCTAAAGCCATAGCCTCATTGTTATCGCAATACAAAGGTATCGGATCAATAATGGACGGAACCATCTCAAGTTCAGTAATGAACTTCTTCATCCAGACCGCTTCTTTTGCGGCATCATTAGTAGCAATGTATTCATCCTCCATTGTCGAGTCTGCGGCAATGTCCTGTTTGGAGCTCTTCCAACAGACCGCCCCTACGTTGAGGGTAAACACAAAACCTGAGATAGACTTGATGCCATCCTTTTCACTCTGGAAGCTTGAGTCGGTAAAGGACTCAACCCGGAGGTCTTCATTACCGTAAACCAAGAACATCTCCTTAGTCCTTCTCAAATACTTGAGAATGTTCTTCACAACTGTTCAATGATTCTCACTTGGGTTCGACTTATATCGGCTCACCACGTTAAGTGCATAAGCTACATCTGGTCTGGTATACAGCATCGCATACATTATAGATCCTACCGCCTAAGCGTAGTATATAGTGCTCATGCGAACCCTCTCCTCATCAGTCTTGAGAGACATCTCTTTGGTGAGGATGATTCCATGCAAAGCAAGTATATTACCGCGCTTGGAATTTTCCATACTAAATCACTTTAGTATGGTCTCTATGTACCTAGACTGTGAAAGTCCCAATAATCTCTTGGATCTATTTCTATAGATCTTAATCCCCAGAATGTAGGAGCTATCACCCAAGTCTTTCATGGAGAACTTTTGTGACAAGAAAAACTTAACCGATTGCAGCATAGGAATTTCATTTCCTATCAAGAGAATGCCATCCACGTGTAAGACGAGAAATAAACAGTTCTCCTTAAAATCTTCTTGTAGACACATAGTTCATCTTTATTTTTGATGAAGTGAAATTCCTTGACTGTCTCATCAAAACAGATGTTCCAGCTCCGCGATACCTGCTTTAATCCATAAATGGATTTAAGCAACTTGCACACCTTCCTGCTGCTCCCACTATCTATGAATCCTTCCGTCTGATCCATATAAATGCACTCTTCTAAACTTCTATTTAGAAAAGCCGTTTTAACGTCTATCTGCCAGATATCATAGTTATGGTAGGCAACAATGATATGTAGGATCCAAATGGATTTCAGCATATCCATTGGAGGAAAGGTTTTGCATAGTCGATTCCTGGTCTTTGACGAAAATTTTTTGCAACAAGTCTAGCCTTATAGGTTTCTACCTGTCCATCTACACCAATCTTCTTTTTGAAAATCCACTTGCATCCAACGGGTTTTACCCCAGGAGGAGCAATATCCAAAGTCTAATCTTTGTTGGTGCACATGGATTCCATTTTGGATCATATAGCATCCAACCATTTATCAGAGTCCCTACGGGTAATGGCTTGCTTAAAACTAGTAGGATCATGTTCTTCCAAAATTCAATCTTTTTAATCCCCATCTATGCGAAAACCGTAGTACCTCTCGGGCAAATGAGAAATCTTACTAGATCTGCGAAGTGGCTGAGGTTCGCCCGGGATTATTGAATCCTGAGGTTCCACCAAATTTTTAGTTTCAGTTTGTGGTTCCAGAATTTCTTTCAGTTCTACCGTGCTCCTACTAATTTCTTTTGCAAGAAATTCCCTTTCCAAAAAGGTGGCATGGCGAGACACAAACACCTTCTGTTTCTCAGTGTGGTAGAACAGATATCCTAGTGAATTCTTAGGATATCCAACAAACTTACAAAGAACCGATCGTGCCTCCAGTTTGTCCGGATTTTTCTTTTTAACATAAACCGTACTTAATAAATTTAAGACATGGTTTTTTACCACTCCATATTTCATATGGAGGATTTGGTCGGAACTTGATTCAAAAGATATGCTGCTGTCTGAAGCACATGTCCCTAAAATGAAAGAGGCATATCGGCACTACTCATCATGGAGCGAACCATGTCTAATAGGGTACGGTTCCTCCGTTCCGATATACCATTGTGCTGTGGTGTGTATGGAGGAGTAAGCTGAGAGAGAATACCATTCTCTTTCAGGTATTCTAGGAATTTCGTGCTGAAGTACTTCCCTCCTCTATCAGATCGGAGGATCTTGATACTTTTGCAGTCTGGTTATCTACTTCGTTTCTGAATTCTTTGAATTTCTCAAAAGCTTCAGATTTGTGTTTCAAATGATACACATATCCGAACCTAGATTGATCGTCAGTGAATGTAATGAAATATGAGAACCTACCCCTCACATGTATAGACATCGGACCACATACATCACTGTGTATGAGTCCTAAGAGCTCTGTAGCTTTTCCTTCGTATCTTATGAATGGAGATTTGGTCATCTTTCCTTTGAGACAAGACTGATAAGTTTCATAAGATGAGAATTCGAACGGATTCAGATATCTATTCTTATGCAACTTACTTAGTCTTTTCTGACCGATATGACCAAGTCTACATGCCACAAGTAGGTTTCGTTCGTTTCTGAACTCTTCCACTTGCATGTGTTTTGTATATTGAAGACCGTGTTTTGGTTAAGAACATAGATACCATTACAAAGTGTATCTTCCGCAACCATTACCTGATTAAGGTAAATATTCATGGCATTTCTATCTAGAACAAAGTTATATTCATCTTTATCAAGTAAAGTACTAATATGATGTTGCAAAGCATGGAAGGTACATAGTAGCAATTGTTCAAAATTATAGTATTGTCGCTTGGTAATACTAGGTGATATTCACCGACGGCAGCAGCATCAACTTATGCTCCGTTCCCTACTCTGAGGGACATATCACCCGGTCCAACCCTTCTATTTTTTCTCAGTCCTTATAATAAATTACAGATATGAGATCCTGACCCGGTATCTAGTACCCAGAAGGTAGGGTTGACTGAAAAACAGTTTTCAATAAAAAATACACCTGAAGAAAATGTATTAGAATGCTTCTCCTTCAATAGGGTCATCTGGAATTCCTTACAGACCTCTTTCCCTTGCCCATACTCATGACAATTGTCATAAGTTAGAGCGGAACCGACGTTCCCCAGCCCGATATAATAAGCAGGTTCGGTCAACTCATACATTTTATTATCTTGATTAAGGTGTGAATTGGTTTCTACCTGGAGAGAGAGAAAAGAAACACTTAGCGTGCGCTTTTGCAAGATTAGATTGGTTATTAATTTATATAATCAGGATGGCTCCCACCGTTTCCACGAATTTTCCTTCAAACCTTAAAAGGAAAACTAGTCGGGATCATTCGCACTTTACAAGTTCACTAACTGTTCAGCCAGGTGGGTGTTGGTACTCCAAGGGTGGTTTCTCATGCTCTCGCACAGACCTAATTAAAATAAATCTCGTTTCCACAGAGGCGTAGCCCCGTTAACACTTTTCTAGACACCTAATAGGTTAACTAATTGTGAAGTTAAAAAATATCTCCCAAGAGTAATCCTATTCATCAATGGGATCGGGATCCAACTATCATCGCATGATAACCCCGATGGAAGCCACTCTAGTCACTACACTCTAAAAGGTATGCAACACTAGCAAGTTTCCTGTATATTTGAAACCCCCGATGTGGTTTTTGCCCCTACGACCTAACTAGCCTTGACGAATAATCAACAAATCAAAAGTTCCTAGTCAAGTTCAACCCATCATTATCCAAGATTGTATTAGACCCACCCGCATGCCCCTTGAGGAATAATCAACAAAGTCGCATGACCGTCCTAACCAATCGCATTATCTATGCTGTAGACAATCATTTCGTAGCTACTATACATTACGCCTTGACGAATAATCAACAAACGTAGCATGAATACTAAGTACTAATTATCTGAAATGATGGAGGGCTACGACTAGGTTTTTGGCGAAAAATCCTTTAACGCAATGAACTTGATATCATTGAAGGAACCGAGTAGATTTGAAAAGAAGTGGTTTAGGCTCCGCTTTTGAAAACTAGTGTTTTTGAAGAAAACCGAGTAATCTATAATAATATAAACTTTTGCTCAAGAGGTCACTCCCCATGAAGGGATCTAGGCTCTTGCCTTTTCGAATGAACTGCGGGATATTCCTAACCGAATACCCCTATGCAAAGCGAAAGAATACGACTATAGTTTTTCGAAAAGTGGTTCCGACAATATCTTGTTAGGTTTCTTTTTCCTTGCATTAATCAAAATTAATGCGGTCCCATCAATTAATTCCTATCACACCAGAAAAGAATGAAAATATAAGGTACGTATATGCCATCCGCATTCGCCACGGGGCTTCGTCTTGCACCGTTAGGTTACTTAACTAATGGCAGAGCGGGGGTTGGACTAGCGTGGATGCAAAACATATACAACATCTACTAGTGTGTGTGTGTGTGTGTATAACCATTCGTCCCAGGCATGATATAAGCAACATCACAGAATAGCAATAAGCAAAATGGAATAGCGGATAATCTAGAAGCCTCGGGATAATCTAGAAGCCCCAGGTTTCATTTGAGTCGCAAATGAAACTCGGCGTTCCCCGGTCGTGTAGATAGTCTGTGCAATGTAGAACCAAGCCCCCTACGAGCGCGGTAAATTATCCACCAATTTCGGAAGCGAGGCAATCCCAATCAACGAAGTGAATGGGCCACCCAGCACTTCATGGATTCCGGTAACTTAAGCCCTCCACCGTGGGTCATCCTATACCTCCTATGAGTGCGGCGAGTAGCCCGCCAATTCTAGAGTAAGGCATCCCGGTATCAACGCCATGAGATGGGGCCCCGTTGCCCTCTAGAACCCGGCTACTCGAGCACTCTTCCGCGGGCTAATCCTTGTATAGAAAATAAATTATATATACAAAGGTGACATCAACCTCAACCAGGCTGTGCCCCAATAAAAGAATATACAAACTAGCAGAAACAGCAGTCCACATGTTGGACGCTCTCCCCACAATAATGAATATACAAATGCATCAAAATTGTATAACTACTATTGCACTAGGGGCTATCCAACACGACAATCCGTATAAACCATTACAGATATAAACATCACAGCAGCAGAAGCAAGTATGTGCAACCCTGTCTAAATGACATATAGCAATTAGACGACGTTTGAAAACACATACACAACATTATAGATATCAACAATGCAAAATTTCAAGTTTTGAAACTTTTCAAGTTGCCCCAATACAAAGATAACACTAAGTGAAATCTGGAGCAAAGCAAATAAGACCAAAAATACCAATTTCCAAAACCTAAGATACTGAATGAAAACGAGGTCTAGAAGGCAACAGAAAGCCACCGATAGCGGGGTTTTGGAGGATTTGGGCTATTTTTGTACGGCTAAAATTCCTCGTTTTCATTGTGTGTCTAACATATCGAGAGCAAGCCTCTGCACTTATTTAAAAATATTTCAGAGACCAAAAAAATTTTGAATAAAAAGTTGGTTTTTGAAAATTGGAATTTTTCGGTTTTGAAACTAAAACATCGTCTACTACTAGTTTATAATGTTTGGGTCGCTCTGATACCATGTTAGCATTTCTAGCACCTTGGCCGCCAACTAAGGTCATTGCGGAACGAAAAACTTTAACTTTTAAGAACTTGGCGCTAGAAACGACCACCTAGAATCTAACCAAATATTAAATTAGCGAAGAAGAGGAGTTCTAGCTACTGTGATAAGAGGGTTATGCCCAATGATCCAAGACATTCGGTCTTCTACCCTCTTCCTTAGCTTTATGAGGTCTCCATGATCAAGCTTGACCTCCGGTCTTTCTCCATTGAAGATGATCCACCTGAAAGATATGGTTCATGGCTCCAGCTTCACACAAAAACCTAATGGAACAGCTAAAAGCTCTAGGTTGCTAATCTAGAGTGTCTAGTGATGTAATGCGTTGTTATAGTAATTTTTCTACCTCTCTTAACCCTTGATTCTCAACTCATGAGAGTGTAGGGTGAAGAGGAAGAAGGAGCTCTAGAATGGAGAGAGAAAGAGAATGGTCTAATGAAAATCTCATCATAAAACAAATAATGCAAGCATGGTTTTATCAAAATGATTTTTGCATCTATAAAAACCAACCATACTTGAATAGTGTAGACAAATGAATTATAAATTCATTTTTCTACCCTATTCAACCATGCTTCACACCATTCTCTTTGCCATCTCACCCCTCCACTTCATTTCAATTTTCAAGAAAAGAAAAACCAAGGAAATGAAGTGTCCTCCTTCTAGAATGTTTTTCGAATAAATACGGAATACATTCTACCGTATATACATACCCGTATTCGTATCAAAATACGAATACCCAAAAAGGTAGAATAATATAAAGAACATAATACTAGAATATACATATCGAAATATGCATATGTAAATTATTAAATCAATACCCGATTTAATAATCCGGCTTAATGCTAAGCCTGCTAGTATAATCAACCGTCCGATCAAAATGCCGGATAATACTAGAATATACATATCGAAATATGTATATGTAAATTATTAAATCAATACATGATTTAATAATCCGTCTTAATCCTAAGCCGGCTAGTATTATCATTCGATCGGAACCCTGCACATATCAAAATACGGCCACTATATCATTTCGCCTGAACCAGGGAACCCTCTGTATGGGACTCTAAAGACTCAACAGTACGCTGGCAGCGGGTTTAACCACAAACACGTCAGCGGCACTAGCTGTACGTAACGGCTACCCAACAACCTGTCGAAATGAAGGCTGGCGAGGAAGCTCATCCGGACCCCTACTAAGTCTATCCGTGACAATCTCCGTACAGTCCAGTCTTTTCTTCTAAGAGTATCGCATACCGGGTCTAGGAGGATGGTAAACTTCAGACCCCTAATAACCTGATAATTCGTGTCGATTCGGCTCAGGACCGATCCGAGAAACTACTGATCTAACCATGAGTAAATCTCAACTGCCTTGGCCAAGGTCTTATGGTTCTGGCCAACCGGACACAGTGTAATATTGACTCTCAATACTGGGAGAGACGAATCCCTGACAATCATTCAGTGCCTCCATGTGGCTCGGGACTGTACCTAACCAAAACCTGTTTGCACGACTCTGTAGAGCCGTGGTAGGGTGGTGATCAAAGTACAATGGTAACTCACACGAGAAAAATGATGATCTCAGGTCTAAAAACTAACCTATACTCATTTCATATGACTAACCGCTATCTGATGATAGGTATAAAACCATCTAGAGGTTCTCGGCGAGTCCGTCCAGTGTACTCACCCCAGTAAGCACCTGTATACAATCTTAGGTGATCATACCGATGGCTGTGGGACCAACCACCGCCCCTCGTCGGGGTTTAGAAACATATACACAAATCTACTCTGGAATATCGATACCCGATCTTGATACTCTTGTGACTTGGGACCTTTAAGGATGTGCTTATGGACTACCCAGCTCCCACTCTGGAATATCGATACCCGATCTACTCTGGAATATATATCAGCCATATGTGATATCGAGTATAACTTATGCACATGTTAAGATAAAGACAAACTAAAATAGTATACTACTGTGACGAATCATTATCAACATGTATAAGAAATACAAAGCAGTAAGAAAAATAAATACACATGTTCAGATAAAGACAACTTAAATAGTATACTATATATAACTGAGCAAGATTATCCTGTACATACATATCCTGTACATACGTATACCGAGCAAGATTATCCTATACGTTACAGGCCTCCAGTGCATACATATCCAATACATACATATCCCTAGCATCCTATACAATACAGGCCTCTATGGCATACATATCCAACAATTGATAAATATTTTTGTCTCGATGTTGCATATTTCTTTGTGATATATATTATTGTGGACAGGGCGGCAAAAAAACGGAGAAAGTACTTTTTTTTAAAATTTATATTTTCCCCCTATGGTTGTAACCGTAAGGGCAACCATATGCCCTTACGGTTTTAACTGTAATGGAATAATGTCAGAAAAATTCTGACATTATGCCTCTACGATTTACTTCGCAGGGGTATATGTTTGCCCCTACGGTTACAACCGTAGGGGAAAAAATATAAATATTCTTTAAAAAAATATTTAAAAATACCGAACTTTTATCCCTACGGTTTAATCCGTAAGCGTATAGGAGTGCTCCTACGTGGGGAACCATAGAGACAAGATATTAGTATTTTTTAAAAAAATTTTTTTTAAAAAAACCGCCTCTACGTTTAAAACTATAGGGGCAGTTACCCCTACGGTGTACACCATAGGGGCAAAGTTTTCACAGGAGAAAGAACTTGCCCTCACGCCGTTTCAACCTACGGTCGATATTTTCGTCTCGACGGTGGGAATCGTAGGGGCAGTGTTTTGCCCCTACAGTCCTAACCGTAGAGGCATCCCTAGAACTTCCTAGATATTTCTCAACGAGATCGATTCCCACGATCCCTACATCATCGCGTTTGACTCGTTCACAAACAGGGAAATCCCAAACGAACGCAAGAAATCCAAAATGAATGCGTCGGTCGTTTCTAACAATGAACGGGTCGGGTGTTATCTATTGGGCCATAAGGCCAAAACACTTACATCTCCCACTTGGCCGAAATGGCCAAATGTTTTCCGAGCATACTCCCACTATTCGTGAGATGTGACTCAATATGTAATTATACATACTCATACTATCCATGAGATATGTGAATTTTTCACTCTTCATGAAAACCGAGTACAACCATTATCCATGGTTGTTTCCTTTCGTTATATATTCGACTTAGAAATTTCTAAGTCCCATTAAACCAACATATTTGATGAACATTTCTGTTGGAATGCCCTTCGTCAATGGATCACCAATCATGTCGCTAGTAGGAATATAAGTTATTTTGACTTCTTTCTTTTCCACTATATCATTAATATAGTGATATTGTACTTCAATATATCTTCCTTTCGAACTATTTGCACCACTGTGAATCAAACTGATGGCTGCTTGATTATCATAGTAAATCTCAATTGGTCAATCCACCAAATTGAGATCAAAGTCCTCTACGAACCGTCTACAGACTACATGAGTAGTGGCCATACTACAGGCTATGTATTCAGCTTCTTGTGTGTATCTTGCTACACGTCCATGTTTCTTGCCACCCCAAGAAACAACTGCACCTCCAAAGATGAAAAAATGTCCCTAAGTGGAATTCCCATCATCTTTGTCTCATCCAAAATCATATCGGAGTAACCAAGAATCTCAAGCGAGTTTGCTTGATAAACTAACTTTTGATGAACAGTACCCTTTAGATACTTCAAAATCCTCTTAACCACTTCCCAATGTGCTGGACCAGGATTACTATGGTATCTACTAACTAGACTAACTCGATACACCAAGTCTGGTCTAGTACACAATATTGCAACATTAAGTTTCCAACAGCATGAGCATATGGGGCACTAAGCGGTTTCTTCCCATCTCCAGGACGTTGTTCTTTATACAACCGCTTTCCCATAACCAATGGTGTATGTGCTGGATTGCAATTCTTCATCCCAAATCTTCTAAGTATTGTGTGCAAATATCTTTCTTGGTTTAACTTAGCATTCTAGACTCGCTATCCCTAAGGATCTATATACCAAGAATATAGGATGCATTTTCCATGTCTTTCATCTCAAATTCACTACTAAGTGCTGATTTTATCTTATTCAACACTTCTATGTCATTTCCAGCGAGCAAAATATCATCCACGCACAAGGATAATATTGTAAAACTACTTCCACTCTTTAATACATACACACAGTTAACCAATTTGTTTGCAACGAAACAAAATTAGATAACAGTATTGTGAAATTTGAGATACAATTGTCTTGATGAATGTTTTAAACCATATAATGACTTTTTCAATTTTTATACCTTATTTTCTTGTTCTTCGACCTGTAATACCTCAAGTTGTCTCATATATATTACTTTTTTCAATTATCCGTTGAGAAATGCAGTCTTGACATCCATTTGGAAAAGTTCCAAGTCAAGATATACAGCAATCGTTAAGATTGTTCCAATAGATACAAACTTGGCCACCAGAAAGTAAGTCTCCTGATAATTTATACCTGTCTTTTGAGTAAAACTTTTGGCAACTAATCGGGCCTTAAATGTATCAACAGACCCATTTGCTCGTTATTTCTTCTTCAACACCCATTTGCATTCTATGGACTTCCTATCTTCTGGTAAGTCACACAAATTCCATACTTTGTTTCTCTCTATTGAGTCAAGCTCCTTTTTCATGGCTTCCAGCCATTGATCCGATTCATGTGTGTTCATTGTGTTGGTTATGTATGCCTTATAGGCGTTTATTGTATAGAATGCTAGGGGTATATGTATGTACAGGACAAGCTTGCTCGATATGATAGTATGCTATTTAGTTTGTCTTTATCTTAACATGTGTATATGTTATTTTATATGGCTAATACATGTTGATAAAGCCCGTAGGATTCTTGCTTGACTACCAGCGTTGTGATGGCAGTCGTACTTGTGGGAGCTGGGTAGTCGATAAGAACATCCTTAAATGTCCCTAGTCATGGGAGTATCGAGACTAGGCATCGATATTCCAGAATAGAACAGTGTATACATTTCTAGACCCTGACGAGGGGCAATGGTTGGTCCCATAGCCATTGGTATGTTTCACCTAAGATTGTATACAAGTGCTCATTAGCGATGAGTACACTGGACGAACTCGCCAAGAACTGGCTAGATGGTATTATACCTATAGTCATATAGCAGTTCTCTGGTGACAGTGTACTCCGCCAAAAAGACGAGACCGGGACGTTAGGATGTCTGACCTGAATTTGGGTGTAGATACTATTTGGATTTATCCGTCCACCTCTCCGAAGATGCCAAGTTGATTTATGGCACCGTATATCGGAGATTTGGACAGATGCGGCCGTTGTAGCAGACTTCGTTAGATTCCCCTTCGTTTGCGAGGTTTTTTGGTTGTGGGGACGCTCTTCCCTGCAGGCGCAAGCCCCTGCAGTTAATTACGTTATCGCATCGCGATAACCACTTTCTCCTGCTCCGGAAGTTCACTTCGTCTCGTATGTGTTTTTGTGTGTTTTGGTTGCCCGTGGATTGTATACGGAGACTAATTTATGTTGTCGCCCATAGTGCGTGGATTAGTCTAAGTCCGTAATTCTTAGATTTGGGTTTTTTTAATTTAAGGATCGTCAATCAATTTTGAGATTAAGATTGACTTAAACGTATGTGAGCATTTGGGGGCTCGATTTGTTTTCGTTAAGGATACATTAGTCCAATTTGAGACTAAGATCCACTTAACGAGGTTTCCGGATTATTTTTATTTCAGATCCAACATAAGAGCATTTGGGCTCCATTGTTTTAGTTTAAGGACGTTTCGGTCCGTTATCTCCATTTTGGAGGCGAAGTTTTAGTTTGAGAACATTTCGGTCTGTTGATCACCATTTTGGAGGTGACCTTTTAGTTTAAGGACGTCTCGGTCCGTTGATCACCATTTTGGGTGAGAGTTTAGTTTAAGGACGTCTCGGTCCGTTGATCACCATTTTGGAGGTGAGATTTTAGTTTAAGGACGTCTCGGTCCGTTGATCACCATTTTGGAGGTGAGATTTTAGTTTAAGAACGTCTCGGTCCGTTGTTAGTTTAAGGACGTTTCGGTCCATTGTTAGTTTAAGAACATTTCGGTCCATTGTTCATCTTGCATGCACGTGTATTTATTACGTGACGGGATGAGCAATGATGATATGGGATGCATCCAGTCTGGGATGTGATTTGATTTGGGATGTGCACGTCAGTTTGGGTAGTGCACCAAAAAGCAGTTGGTTGTCGGGACCCGCCACCTCTCTAAAGACGTTGAGGAATTACAACGACATGTATCAGAGGTGTAGAGAGATGTACCCTTGAACCAATTCCCGTGTTTGAGGGAAAAGGGATTAATGGTAAACCCAGGAATCATTAGTTGTATTTTGAGACTAAGATTTTCTTACAGGAATGTGAGACGAATATCGTTTTGGGATATCATCAGTTGGAAGATCGATAGTCGTATTTGGGACTAAGATCAGTTTGGGAAGTAGTGAGCACATGGGCACTGTTGATCTAAATTAGGGAGTTTCTGCTCTCAAGGGACCTAACCAACCTGGGCTTGGTCCGCTCAGTTTTCTTTTTATTTGAAAAAGAGTGCTAAGCACTTGTTTGGGCTCGGTCACTTTTTTTGTGCAAAAGGTGCTGAGCATTTATGTAAGTTCTGACAGTCACATATAATCATGTGGGCTTTTAGTCATGGGTATTGCCTAAATAAGTGTTAAACAATTTACCCCTTTTGTCTTTATATGGAGTGCTAAGCACTCTTTATGGCGCCCACATGCGAAGCACGCGAGGAGCTAGGCGCTAGGCGCTGCCCAGTGGGTGCCAAGCACTTTTATTCTATGGCGCCCACGTGAGGGTCACGTGAGGCACTGGGCACTGAGCGCCGCTCAATAAGTGCTAGGCACTCCTGTAGCGCCCATGTGAGGGGCATGTGGTGCGCTGGGCGCTGAGCAACGCCTACTGAGTGCTAAGTACTCCTGAGTTCTTTTGTAGCGCCCACGCGAGAGGCACGTGGGGCGCTGGGCGCCGCCCACTGAGTGCTAAGCACTCCTAAGCTCTCTCTTTTTTTTTGAATGATCCACAGGATTTTTATCTACTTTTATTTACCTAAAATTTCCAAGAAGAGAGTTCTTCCTCGAGAATTTAATTCTCTGTTCTTTCGAAGCTTTTTTTTTTAAGCTTATAGGGGGGTTCCTCTTCTTTAGACTTGAAGTCTTGGGTCCTTTATATAGTAGGGGTAGTTTGTTGGTTAGCTTCGAAGAAATCTCTCATTAAGAGATCCTAAATGATTTGGGGATTTTACCCACTGTTGGATCTTTGATCCAAGAACTTCTGTTTTACAGAAAATATTTTCTTGTTTTTTAACAAGATTAGGGAAATATTTACAGAATTTATTCTGTAGATCGGTGATTCTTTAATCACCATTGGATTTTTAATCCAACGGTACTCTGTTTTACAGAGGGCAATCTTTCTTGTTTAGAAAAATTTGAGAAATATTTCCTCTAAACAGAATTTAATTTTGCATCCTGATGATTTATCGTCTCCTTTGGATTTTTGATCCAACGGCTCTGCTTAACAGAGAGTAGAATTTAATTCTACCGGGCGCCCGTGGGCGCTGCTTAAGATTTTTGTGTTCTTTTCACACGGGCGCTGCTCATATAAGAGTTTTTAACTCTGGAGCTGGCGCCCTCGTGGAAGGCACGTGAGGCGCTGCTTCTTGAGTTTTGAACAGAGCTTTGCTCTTTTATTGGGGGAAACAAATACCCCCCCACCGTTGCGCTCATGTGGCTCACAGTGAGTGCAGCGGTAGCACCTTTTCTACCATTTGATCTTCTTGGAAGTTGAACCGTCTTCCTGTGCCTATAGGTAGGGCCTTTGGCCCTTGGGATGACTGCTGTTCATCTTCCCTAACCTTCTTCTTTATCTGAGAATTTAATTCTCTTTCCAGAGCTCTGATCTCTGTCCAAGGAAACTCTTTTAGAGTTAAAATTCTGTCAAAATTTAGTAAGAATTATGACCAAAATCTTGAAGGAATCTCTTAATGTTCTAGGGTTTTAACCCAATAACAGAGTTTTGCTCTTCATATACAAAGAACTCTTAGTGTTCTAAGATTTTTTTTCTTGCGGATCTTGAAGATCTTTGGGGTTTTATCCTGTTGGAAAGCTTTGCTTTTGAGGGTTCTGGGATGTTATCCCATTGTTCTACAGAGTTGGTTCTGAAAATTTTTAGGAATTTTATTCCCTCTCTAATTTTCTTAACAGATTTGAAATCTGTTTGCATAACAGAGTTCTCAAGAGAGTTTAACTCCCGAGTCCAATGATGTTTTCTCAGTAAATGAGAATCCTTTTGGATTCAATTTTTAATGAGTGACTGCCCCATCATTGATGGGGCGTCACCTTGATTTTGTGGGGCCCTTGTCCCCCTCCCCCTTTTTTTTTAACTATGGTGCAGTACAATTTTAAGTGACAAAGAATGTTAAGGCCTTAATCATTGCGTCAATAGCTGACTCCTCCCTTTTTGTGCAGGTACTATGGTTTCTGATTCCTCTTTTCCCTTCGTATGTTCGGAAAGCGCTTTTGCCGACGCGCCCGTGGATCGGGAAGTCTTCACGCTTATTAAGGATCATGATCCAGAGCAAAAATCTCTTCATCTGTGGGGGTCATGGTATAGTTAGATTATCCGGGGTCGGCGCAGTTTTTCTTGTGCAGCACCTTCGGAGCCAATCCCAGCGATTCATTACGCTGACCCACCTCCAGTGACTTACGTCGTGGAAGAGGTCAACTGGACCTCGGAAGGTCGCCTTCAGCCTTCCATAACATCGATACCCGTACAGCCACTGATGGCCTTGGACATTTTGGGGCGACGTATATGCCAAGGAGAGTCGCGTCCTTGGGGGCAAGTTTACATGATAGATTTGACTCCCCGTCATTCGACCGGCTATCTACAGTGGGCCCGGTATATCATGTCGGCCAAGAAGTTGCTGCTATTAAATACCGGGTTGTACCCCGCAATTTACGCGTCCCTCTTTCACTACCACGCTCCTCATGTTTGGTGGATCAAGTCCTTTTTGGAACAATGGAACATCCCGACTCATACCTTTCTCTTATCAGATTGGGAGGTTTCGATTTCATTTGAAGAGTTCGCGGAGATCTCCGGTTTACCCATCAGAGGGGAGCACTATGAGGAGATACTTCCCCCCAATGAGTACATCTTTGCCACTAAGTCAGTGGTAATGAGACTTACCCCGCAGAACGCTGTTCAACATCAGTTCCCCAGCTTAATCAAGGTGTTGAACATGTATAAGAATTTATTCCTGGAGTCTGGTGGCACGGGGTTAGCTTCACGGATTTTATCGCTCGCTTTCTTCTTCCGAAAGTTCTGTCTAAACAAGCTGCGAAATTCTCCAAACTCGACTACCCGTTCGGATTTGGTTTGGATAATTTGCCGACTGCGGAGGCAGATCTAAAGAATTTCTTTATTCCAGACACTCCAGTCGTCCCCTTTGCAGAGATCGCTGTCTCGGGTGTTGATGAAGAGACGTTCTTTTTGGGGTTCATTGGCATGTGGCTGAGTTGGTTCGCGCTTCCATCCCACCCCCGCTACATGAGGCCATCTGTTTTTTATCCGGCTCATCGCATCGTTACAGGGACGCGCGTGGCCGTTGGGATCGCGGAGTTGGCTCATCTATACCACGGCCTGAGTTTAGCAGCTGACACTACTCAGCCGGGGGTAAAACCCGTGTATCTCCCATTGCATTACTTCACATCATGGGTCGAGATGCACGTGCTGGGTGGCTTTAGCGTTCATAAACGACCCCGATTCTATGAAAGCGACAACTTCCCCCGGGTCATGCATCTAGTTGACGCTTCTGCTCCAGACCCGTCACAGCGAGAGGCTCGGCCACAGTATGACCTTTGTCGATGAGTCTTGACTATCGGCAAAGAATCCACCAAGGTGGTCCAACTGTTGCACGACACTTTTAAGGATGGAGCTTCTGCGTTGAGGGCCTGCAAGGTCATGCACCTGTACTCTATCAGGCCGGGCTTCTTAGTGTTTAGACAGAATGCCTCGGTGCTGTTCATGAGGTACAACCTGTACTGCTTCGCTCAACAATTGGGTTATAATCAAGGTGTTCCTCTTGAGGCATTTTTAGTCGAGCCGGTTGCTACGGAGGAGAGTATTCGCAGCGCGATGCATCATTTTATGCGATTAAATATGGGGTCCCATTTCCTGGTCAGCGAGCCGAGCTATATGACGAAAGCTTTGAATGCTCATGTGGCGTGGTACTAGCATGCGACGTATGCTGTTGTCAGGAAGGAGAGGCGGCTGTTACTCGATCACAAAGATGCCGTCCCAGCCGGCAATCCAGCGGTCCCTTTGAAGCGACGAGCAGCCATTCGCCCTTCTTTAAGAGAAATCACTATGGCTATAGTCCCCCGAGCTTTTCCTAACAAGCTTCGGCCGGATGTTCCCGCGATTGTGGTAGCCACGGCATCCCCGGAATCGGGCATTGGTTCGGAGATCGGGACCTGCCGTCCGAAGAGGCCTGTCAAGTGAAATCTTTTATCATCGGCTGTTGGTGCCAGTTCGAAAAAGAAAAAGAAATCTCTATTCTCTGCTGATGTCGTATTCGGCCAGGAGCCCCATGCTCCCAACAGTGAGGGCTTGTGCGAATATGGCACCAATGAGGGTTTGTTTGACATGCCTGCAACTGATACTGATCTTCAGGCTGCTCTCGCAGCTTCCGAGCGACTGGCTCACAAGGAAGCAGCGTTGGTCTCTATTGCGGAGTCGGGTATACTTCATTTACATTCTTCTGCATCTATCCCTTCTCCCCATTATTATGCTTTATTAACGCTCTCTTCTTTAACAGGTATTTCTGCCGAAGAGGCTCTTGCGGCTTTCCTCAAGACGTTTGAGGAGGAAGAGAGGCTTCGTGCCACCTTGGGTCTTGGTATAATTCGCTTCACTACACCTTTGCTCTTTTAGTTCCTTCTATTCATGGTCTGACTCTTCTCTTCATCTTGCTGCAAGGACTACCAAAACCCAGGTTGTTACAAGTGTAATTCCAATCCTAGGCGGTGACGCAGAAAAGCTTCCAGAGCCACCGACTACGACCGAGGCCATCCCGAAGTCACCACAGGAGGCTTTGCTGAAGCAGCCGATGATGGACGCCGTAGCGGCTCCGGAGGCAGAGCTCGGTTCGGACGATGACGTCCCCCTGTCGGAAGTTTTAAAGAAGGTCGGTTCTCACGGCTCAGGCTGAGAGGAAGCGCAAAAAGCATGCAGTGAGGGAACGCGACACTGTCTTGGCCGTGGGTGTAGGCTCAAGCAATGTTCCTCCTGCTGACATTCTTTCGGTGGGCGTTCCTTCTTCCCTGTCTACTGCCCATAGACAGGTTGCGCGTGTAGCTCGTGAAGAGAGTGAACGACTACTTCAAGGTAGAACAACGCGCGGTCCTTAAGAACAGCTCCTCCCCTCTGTCCATTTATTTAACATACGCATTTTTTATTTACAGGAACAAATTTGGATGATGGCGTGACAGGTGAAGCGCCGGCAACTAAAGAGCATGAAGCATCCAATCTTTCTCTGGACTCTGGGACTGTTCCAGCTGCCGCTCTTTTCCCTGTGGATCTTTGATATCGGCGGGTGACGTAAGCATTACGACAGCCCTTGTCGAATCAGATGATGAAGCTGTGGGTGTTGAATCTGCTTTCCTAATGGAAACCGAAGAAGCCGTCACAGTTGGTGACGCTTCAGGCACGGTTTCGGTTTCTGACTTGTCAGGTATTCCTTGGGTTATCATCTTTGAGATTTTTTTTAAAAATCCTGCTAAGCGTTTCTGATGATATTTCCTTTGTCTTGAGCATAGGCGCCATAAACCTTGAAGTTGTACTGGCCGAAGAATTACAGCCGGCCGCTGCCTTGACTGTCACGGTTCTTTCTGTGCCACCTCGAGTTTTGGAAGGTAAAGGTTTCTCATTTAGTTGCTTTATTGCAGATACCAATTTTATCTGCCTTAACCATATATTGTCGCAACATTGCAGAAGTGCTATTTGACCACTTATACTAAGTGTTACACCCGCACTATTCCTTCCAATCGGAAGTCGTTCCCTATTCCAGCAGTGGTCAATATATTCTTTTTCGTGAGTAAACTTTATGCGGATAAGCCTTTCTTATATTGACCCCAGTATCACAGTTCAAAGGAAGGAGAGAAGGAATAGCCAAGCCTCCGGATCTCCTTATTTTGCCACCTTCAACGGCTGGTACGGTAGATTTCATCCGTCAGGTGTCTTCTTTGTCTTTCAAGTTGAAATCTGAACGTAATTTATTTTGCAGCGATTACACCGGCTTTAGCTCCTTTTGAGTCCCGCATTCCCATGCCTACGGGGCCCTTTGCTAAATGTCCATCTTCTAGGGACGCGGTGACTATTCGGTGAATGTTAAAAGAATTTATCGAGGATCTTGACGCCGAGGTTCTTACTTCTGCTACGGATTTTTCCGATGAAGTCAATCTAATGCTGGTGATGCTCGTGAATTTCCATACAGAAGACCTCGTCGGTTCTTGGGTTGATTATTGTAGGAAGATCGAGGCTTGTTTGCATGAGATTGAGCTTAAGCACCTCGCTCCTGAGGTATTAACTTTGAAATCTCAGCGAACCGTGTGGATCGATTAGAGTATCGCTTTCATTCGATATTTTGAACAAGAGGGGACTCTGAGGCGAAAGGCGCATGATACGGCTTTCGGTGAATCCGTCCAATTGCGCGCCCAAATTGAAGCAAATGCCGCGCAGCTGAAAGCTATTTTTGAAAAACTCTAACGATATATTTCTGACGGGTTGGCGCTAAGGCAGAAGCTTGACTTCACTGAGCGGGTCACGCAAAGTTGTGAAGCTGCCAAACGGGAAATTGCTCAGAATCTTTCATCATGCTTGCAACTGTAGGGTGTTTTTCGTTACCCCATTGAGATGGGAATACGTGTCGCTTGTCAGGAGCATTACAGATTTCCCCTGCCTAGGGTAGGCTGGCGTTTATTGATTGTGGGGATCCGAATCTCCGGCAGCCGCGGACTATGCTGCCGTTAATTACCCCTCGCCTTTGGAGCGAAGGAACCTCTGATTGACGGGTCAAACAGGTCATGCGAACTCAATGTGCAGTGTTGTGTTATTCTAACGGGGGAATTGTGTATGTATATAAAAAAAAAGGAAACCAGCGTCCAAAGGACGCATGAGCGTCAGCGCCCCACATGCCTGGCACGCGGGCGCTGGGCGCACGTGCCTGGCACGCGGACGCTAGGCGTCAGTAGGAAAAGGGGCTTAGCCCCTAGACTGGGAGTTATACTCCCGATTGACTTTTGGAGTTGAACTTCTGACAAAGAGGACAAAGGGGCTTGACCCCTGCACTGGGAGTTGTACTCCCAAAATGAAAGATTTATTATTATTATTATTATTATTTTATATATATATATATATATATATATATATATATATATATATATATATTGAGGAGTTAAACTCCTAAGATATTATTGGAGCTGACAAAAGGGGACCTTTTCTTCTCCCTTGGGCTCTGGATCTTCCCAAAGTGGGGTTTTTGGAGGTGGGTCTCCTTCTTCCTCCTCTCTATTGGCCGGATCTTAGAGAAAGGAGGGTGAGATTTTAAAAATCTCCCCTTTTGGAGATTTGATGGAATATCCGCGTTCTCTTTCAAGGTTTTGTGGTGAAAAACTATTTCTTTTTGAAAGAGGAAGAGTTAAACTCTTGATTTAATTCAAAAAGGGGGAGAAAGTTTTAGAACCTTGAGGAAGGGGAAGGAGGCACAAACCGTAGAATTTGAGAGAATGAATTATTATCCTTCATTTCATCATCATGTTACCTTTTATAGGCTTACAAGTTTATATCTAGCCCCTTGGGCTTTGCAAAATGGCATTTTGCCCATCCCATGTCTCATGTGCTCATTTCTTTTGCACATCAGCCATGGGCTTTACATAAATTTGGCTTTCTGCCCATTTTTCTTACATTCATGCATAAAAAATTACATCAAAATTATTTATTATATGATTTTATTTTGGCATTGGGGAGGCCGGCCGCGGGGTTTGACTAGGGCATGGGCCCACTTTATCTGGTCTTTGGCCCGCTTACTTGGGGTTGACTTTGACATTGATTTGGTCAACCGAGGTGTAATTTTTTTACCCCAACAAAGTGCCCCCATCAATAAATGCACACCTCGTATATGACTTGTGTGCATGAAATTGATGGATCTTGGAGTTGGACCTCGAGGTGGAACATCATTCCGTGGGCGGAGCATCATTCTGGGAGCATAATTCCGGGGATCGGAGCATAATTCTGGGGATCGGAGCATAATTCCGAAGAGCGGAGCATGATTCCAGGGATCAGAGTGTAATTCCGAAGAGCGGGGCATGATTCCAGGGACCGGAGCATAATTTCGAAGAGCGGAGAATGATTTCAAGGGGTCGGAGCATAATTCCGACGAGTGGCAGACATTCTGACCGAAGAAAAATTTTGATGCAGAGGTTGATTCCCAGGCGAAGCATAATTCCGACAGGGAAGGCAGATACTTCACAACGAAGCATGATTTTGACACGGGGTACATTCTGAGACGAAACATGATTTTGTTGCAGAGCTTGTTGGTTGACGTGATTCCGAGTCGGAGCATAATTTCGACAGGGAAGGCAGATACACCGAGGCGAAGCATGATTTTGACACGGGATACACTTTGGGACGAAGCATGATTCCGACGCAGAGCTCGTTGGTGGAGCTTAATTCTGACGGAGAGGTCATTGGTTGACTTGATTCCAAGGCGGAGCGTAATTCCGACAGGGTGGTCGCTTGTTAACTTGATTCCAAAGCGGAGCATAATTCCGACAGGGAGGTCGCTTGCTAACTTGATTCCAAGGTGGAGCATAATTCCAACAGGGAGGTCGCTTGTTGACTTGATTCTGAGTCAAAGCATAATTCCGGCGGGGAGGTCGCTTATTGACTTGATTCCGAGTCGAAGCCTAATTCCGACAGGGAGGTCGCTTGTTGTCTTGATTCCGAGTCGAAGCCTAATTCCGACAGGGAGGTCGCTTGTTGTCTTGATTCCGAGTCGAAGCATAATTCCGACAGGGAGGTCGCTTGTTGACTTGATTCTGAGTCGAAGAAAAATTCTGATAGGGAGATCGTTGGTTGACTTGTCCCCAGCACGGAGTGTCTGTGGTCGACGTTTCCCGGCACGGAGTGTCACTGGTTTAGATGTAGAGGCTGATTCCCAGGCGAAGCATAATTCCGACAGGGAAGATAGATACTCCGAGGCGAAGCATGATTTGACACGGGGTACATTCTGAGGAGAAGCATGATTCCGCCGCAGGGGTTGTTGGTTTGATTTTATTTGGGTTGACATCAGCATCGCTATACTGGAATATGGTACCAGGAGCGAATAATCATTTGCCATGAGTGGATTTGGGGATTTTGGTTTTGGTTTGGCATCAGCATCGCTACACTGGAATATGGTACCAGAAGAGAATCATCATTTGCCGTGAGAGGATTTCCATCTTTTCCAGTTTAACGACTTGGGGGTCATTTGTTCCAGTTTAACGACTTAGAGGTCATCTGTTCCCAGTTTAAAGACTTAGAGGGTTCATTGGATCGATTTGGAATTTCAGGATAGGGGTCAGCATCAGCGTTGCTAACACTGAAGCACAGGTACCAGGAGCAATTCATCATTTGTCTTTTTACCCGTTAGGGAGCGATAGCTTAGGAGACAGGTTTAGGACCCTATCACCTAAGGCTTTTCAATTTTATGAGCCGTAAGGGTCTCATAAAAGCATTTTCTCCCTACGAGTCGAAAGGATCTCGTAGGTGTATTTTCTCCATAGGAGTCGTGAGGACTCTCGAGTGTGTTTTTCCATTTTGAGTCGTAAGGATCCCATGAAGGTGTTTTCTTACAAGTCGTGAGGATCCCGTAAGTTTTTTTCTCCTCATGTATTGTGAGGACACATGAGTGGGTCTTCCCAAATGGAGCATAATTCCGAGGGCGGAGACCGGCCGCTGGACCGGTGATTGCGGTAGGGAATGGGTGTGATGAGAATTATTTGAGCCCATAGATTGTATACGGTAGTCAACTTGGAGACCAACCGTAGGGCGCTGTTCCCCTCCGAATCACGGAGACGCGACCGCGCAGGTCCGTCTTACCTGAAATTCGGGGCAGATGCTAATTGGTGCTATCCGTCCACCTCTCCAAAGATTCCAAGTTGATTTATGGCACCATATAACGAAGGTTTAAACGGATGCGGCCGATGTAGCAGACTTCGTCAGATTCCCCCTCGTTTGAGGGTTTTTTTTATTGTGCGGACTCTCTTCCCTGCAGGCGCAAGCTCCTGCAGTTAATTACGCTACCGCATCGCGGTAACAACTTTCTCCTTCTGCGGATGCTCACTTCGTGTCGTGGGTGTTTGTTTTGTTTATGGTTGCCCGTGGATTGTATACGGAGACTAATTTATGTTGTCGCCCGTAGGACGTGGATTAGTCCAAATCTGTATCTTCTTAGATTTGGGTTTTGGTTTGGGTTTAAGGATACGTTAGTCTTATTTGAGACTAAGATCAACTTAAACGTTTGTTAAGGATACTTTAGTCTAATTTCCAGACTTAGATCAACTTAACAGGATCATTTAAATCCAACAAGAGAGCATTTGGGCTCTATTGTTTAGTTTATGGACATTGCGGTCGCTTTCTAGTTTAAGGACATAGTGGTCCATCATATTCCGTGGAATGTATGGCTTTCGGGACCCATCACCTCTCTGAAGACGTTGAAGGATTACAACGATAAATATCAGAGGAGTTCAGAGATGTACCCTTGAACCAATGTTGGTTGGGAGATCTATAGTCCAATTTGGGACTAAAGTCTGTTTGAAGGTTTATGAACATATGGGCTCAGTTGATATGAGTTGAACATTTTATTGTTCTGGCTATTGAGCCTTTATTTAGGGCTCGGCCCTTTTAATAATGCATAGCATTTATCAGAACAAAGTATGCTCTGACAGTGCGCCACGTGGCGCGTCAGGCGCTTTGTGCCAAGGAAAGAGTGCATTGCGCTTCTGTTGGATAGCGCACACGAGGAGGACACATGTCGCGCTTAGCGCTGAGCGCTAGTTTGTTAGCGCATTGCGCTTTTAATTTATGAGCGCGCTGCGCTAGTTTGTGGGTGCGCCAGTGAGCGACACGTGGCGCGCTCGACGCTGAGCGCTAGTCCATGAGCGCAGTGTTCTGTTTTAGAAGCGCAAAGCGCAGATTGTGTCTCTGGTTAACACGTGGCAGGTTTTGGCGCTGAGCGTCAGTCCAATAAGCGCAAAGGCGCAATTCATGAGTGCAAGGCACTATTTATTAACGCAAAGCGTATTTGATCAATTTTAAGATCAAAGAACAAATATGTTCTTCAGAGGCTTTGCCTCAAGATCCAAGAACAAAAGTTCTTGTTTATATAAAAAGGCTCTGCCTTTATAGATCAAAAGATCTTTGAATGAAGTAAAAATACTTCTTTTAGTTATTTTATAATTAGATCTTTTGATCTTTTCCTTTTTATTGAAGACCTTGGTCTTTTTATAGATCTAAGATCTTTTTAGAAAATGGTTCTTCTTTTTAAGAGATGGATTCATCTCTATTATTCAAGAACATAGTTCTTTACCTTTAAGATGAAGAAAAATCTTCTTTTTCTTAAGAGTTTGCTCTTTTTGCAGAGGGTTTTTTCTCTCTTTTTCTGTATGTGTCTCCCTCTCTTTTAGACTTGAAGTCTAGGATCCTTTATATAGGGCCAAATGATTTGTTGAATTGGTTAAAGAGATCTTCCTCTGATTGATTTGGGAATATTTCCCACCGTTGGATCTTTGATCCTAAGGCTTCTGTTTTACAGAAGATAATCTTCTTGTTTTTAACAAGATTGGAAAGATCTTTCCATAACAGAATTTTAGTTCTGATTAATTAATAATTTATTGTTAATAGATCTTTTGATCTGACGGTGGGGAATTTTAATTCCAGCACTGGCGCACCTTGCGCTAGCGCACCTGCGCTTGACACGTGGCGCGCAGAGCGCGGCGCAACTGTGCTAGCGCGCCCATGTTTGACACGTGGCATGCAGCACAGAGCGCAACGCAACTGCACTAGCGCACCCATGTTTGACACGTGGCACGCAGTGCAGATCGCAGCGCAACTGTGCTAGCGCGTCCGTGTTTGACACGTGGCGCACAGCGCAGAGCGCTGGATCTGAAGCGTTTTTTCAATTTAAATTTTGAATTTTGGAGTAGAGCTTTACTCTGATTGGGGGTGCGCTGCCTGGGCGCAGCGCTCCTGGCGCTGGCGTGTCTGCTTTTGACACGTGGCGCGCAGCGTACAGAATCTGAAGCGTTGCTTCAATTTTTACTTTAGATTTTTAATAAAGAGCTTTGCTCTTATTGGGAAATGGAAGCGTCGCTTCATTTCAAATTTTGGAATTTGAACAGAGGTTTGCTCTGATTGGGGAAACAAATGCCCCCCCACCGTTGCACTTACGTGGCCCAAGCTTGAGTGCAGCGGTGGTTGGATCAACATTTTGGAAGTTGAAACGGCTCTGAATGCTTATAAATAGGACCTTTGGTCCCTTAGATGATTCCCTTCTTCTTTCTTGAGAATTTTCTCTTATTCAGAGCATTGCTCTTCAATTTAAGAACTTTTCAAGAGTAAAACTCTGTCACAACTTAGGTAAAGTTTAAAAACTTTTAATAAACTGGGGTTTTACCTATTAATAGAGCTTTGCTCTTCATAGATCTTTGATCTAAAGAGAACCCTTTCAGGGTTCCATTAATAGAGCTTTGCCCTCTAAAAGGTTTTCATTTATGATTTCTTAATTTATTAATGGAGCTTTGCTCCTTTCAAATCATATAGAAGAACTCTTAAGAGTTTGTTCATGGATCTTGAAGATCAAAAAATGAAATTTTATTTTTGATAGATTATATCATCTTCTTAGAGCAAGGCTCTCAGCGTTCTCGGTGAATTTCTTTAAATTCTCCTCATAACTGATTTTGACAGGTGTCGCTCCTGTCCACAGAGCATTGCTCTCGAGGAGTTTAACTCCCTGTGTCTGTTTTTCCTCATTGCTAATCTTCTAATGATGTTTCTTTCAGGCACTATGGCTGTTCATTTATACAGTCTGAACGAGTTCATTACTTTTTAGGATATCCGCGTATAGGGCCATCACCAAAACCAAGAGTTTACAGATGCTCAGTGTGCGGAGATTATGGGTCGTCTGTATGCATGCGTTGGTTGGTTGCTTCCTCGCCGTTCTGCTCTCTTGAAAGTCATACTGGGAGCAATTTGGAGAGCACTTCCGGGGTTTCACGAGGCCATGCCGCTTAATGTGCTGGATGACGCCGAAGACAAGGTGCATTTAGTATATCTGTCGGGGCTGATCTCGAAGAAACGGCGAGATAGCCTCATTGATATTTTGCATCAAATTTTTTAACAGACGACGATAATTGCTTCATATCAAAGGGTGGAGGGCATTGCCGAAGATCTTGACACGCGTGAGTGCGAGAGGATGCACACGAGAATGGTCAGAAAGCCCAGAAAGACTCTAGACGACCTTACTTTCGATTTCCTCAATCCATGCCCTGGATCCGAGGTTTTACCATTGTAATCATTTCAATAATGCTGCTCTTGTTTATTGTCTTTATGGATGTAAGAATTTTCTGAGTATGAATGACAAATCTTTTGCCTCCTTCCTTTTATTTTCTGCTTTGTTATTGGCATATTCCTTAAGTAAGCGTAGCCTGTAGGTGATATAGAACATCCCGTCTTGTATACTTCTAGGAGTAGTGATGGCTTAGGAAGCAGGTTCAGATCTGCTACCTAAAGCTTTTCAACTTTATGAGCCGTGAGAGTCTCATAAAGACTTTTCTCCCTACGAGTCAAGAGGATCTCGTAAGTGTATTTTCTCCTTAGGGGTCGTGAGGACTCCTAAGTGCATTTTCTCTTGAGAGTCGTAAGGATCTCACAAGAGAGTTTTCTCCCTTATAAGTCGAGAGGAATCATAAGTGATTGTTTCCCTCTTTGTTGATGTTCGACTTCGGAGAGTGTGGCCTGCAGATAGTCTATCTTGACCTCCTTGTAGGGCACCGATGGCTTAGGGAACAGGGTTAGGATCTGACACCTAAGACTTTTCAAATTTATGAGCCGTGAGGGTCTCATAAAGTTTTTTCTCCCTACGAGTCGAGAGGATCTCGTAGGTGTATTTTCTCCTCAGGGGTCATGAGGACTCCTAAGTGCGTTTTCTCTTGAGAGTCGTAAGGATCTCACTAGAGAATTTTCCCTCTTACAAGTCGAGAGGACTCGTAGTGGTTGTTTCCCTCCTTGTCAAGATTCGACTTTGGAGAGTGTGGTCCGTGAATAGTATGCAAGAGTCCGTTTTGGACCAACTTGCAGGGCCTCAGTTCTTAGGAAACATGTTTTTTAATCCCCGCTGCCTAAGGCTTTTCCTCACGAGTCGAGGTGAATCGAGCATTTCTCGCAAGAATATCCTAACGTCACAGTTAACCTCTGCTCTTTACGACAGAGGTCCGTTAGGGTTTGTGGTACTAGGGTTTTGTCCGTCGTACCGTCGCGTTGGCTGATGTATCCCTCGATAGGCAGCCTTGCTGTTCGAGTGGCCTTGGGATTGTCATGTCTCAAATCCTTTCGGGGGCTGAACAAGACGTCTTCAAGCAATCCTCCTAGGCAGTTTGACCGTCGGAAGAGCAAGCGTTAGGAATTTTGCCATGCCGCTTTTTACTTGAGGTTAGGCTCATTTTGGAGAGCCCCGATGAGTCATAACCACTCCGCGCCGGCGTAGGATGATCTCCGATAGTCTTTCAGGTTTTATATGAGTTGCCGTCAAGACCCTGAAGTTAGGAATTTGGCCTTCGCTTCGTTTGCTGGCATTGCGTCTTCTGTATCGAGACGAATGTCGTGGTTGTCTCTAGGTAGTTGGTGAACCGTCGAGGTTTGGAACTAGGGATTTTGCCGTGGCTCCGTTGTTTGATTGTCGCGTCTGAATCCTGCTGGAGGAAGAACACTGTAGTGACATCTCGTCTGCTGTATCAAGACAAACGTTGAGGTGGTGACCACTCCGCGCTGGCGTGGGATTATCTCCGATGGTCTTTCAGGTTTTATATGAGTTGCCGTCAAGACCCTGATGCTAGGAATTTGGCCTTCGCTTTGTTTGCTGGCATTGTGTATGCTGTATCGAGACAAATGTCGGGGTTGTCTCTAGGTTGTTGGTAAACCGTCGAGGTTTGGAACTAGGAATTTTGCCGTGGTTCCGTTGTTTGATTGTCGCGTCTGAATCGTGCTGGAGAAAGAACGCTGTGGTGACATCTCATCTGCTGTATCGAGACGAACGTCGGGGTGGTGACCACTCCACGCTGGTGTGGGGTGATCTCTGGTAGTCTTCCGGGTTTTATATGAGATGCCGTCAAGACCCTGAAGTTAGGAATTTGGCCTTCGCTTCGTTTGCTTTGGCGTGTCTGAATCCTGTTGGAGGAAGGACGTTGTAGTGACATATTGTCTGCTGTATCGAGACGAATTTCGCAGTTGTCTCTAGGTTGCTGGTGAAACGTCGAGGTTTGGAACTAGGAATTTTGCCGTGGCTCCGTTTGGTGATGTTGCGTCTGAGTCCTGCTGGAGGAAGAACGCTGTAGTGACATCTCGTCTGCTGTATCGAGACGAATGCCGAGGTGGAGCTGGGATTTTGCCGTCACTCTGCTTTGTTTTGACCATTGGGTCTTTTGTTGACGCCACGTCCGCATCCTATTGGAGTAAGGAGAAACACCGTTGTTGATCTCTAAGTTGTCGATGTTCATGTCGAGACCCTGAAGCTAGGGATCTTCCTTCGCTTCGTTTGTTTTGGCGTATCCGAATCCTATTAGAGGAAGGGCGGTGTAGTGACATCTCGTCTGCTGTATCGAGACGAATGTCGAGGTGGTCTCTAGGTTGTCTGGGAACCATCGAGATTTGGAGTAGGGGCTTTGCCGTAGCTCCGTTTGTTTTGACCGTGAGGTCTTTTGTTGACATTGTACCTGCATCATGCTGGACTGCGAAGGAACGCCGTTGTTGACATTGCGTCTGCTATAGCGAGACGAATGCTGAGATGGAGTTGAGATTTTGCCGTCACTCCGCTTTGTTTTGACCGTGAGGTCGTTTGTTGACATTGTGTCTGCGTCCTGCTGGATTGCGAAGGAACGGCGTTGTTGACTTTGCATCTGTTGTAACGAGACGAATGTCGAGATGATCTCTAGGTTGTCTGTGAACCATCGAGGTTTGGAACTAGGGACTAAGTCGTGGCTCCGTTTGGTGATGTAGCGTCTGAGTCCTACTGGAATGAGGAGGAACGCTGTTGTGGGTCTCCAGGCTGTAAACGTGGCCATCGAGACTTGGCTTCGTTTTCTGATGGAGCCTGGGAAGGAAAGGTGTGCTTCCTTTTTTGTTTGTGCCCCTGGATTGTATACAGGGATCGATGTGATCTCATCTGTAGGGCATAAATTTTATTTTTCTTTATTTCTTTCGCGGTGCTTTATCATTTTAGCTTTTACATCTCGAATGTCGCGATTGCCCAATCATTTCGGCTATTTTTCGCGGTGCCCAATCATGTCGGCTATTTATTTTATTTTTACTCGCTGCTTTTTATTGCGAGTTGCCCAATCATTTCAGCTATTTTGCATGCATATATTTTTACTTTCTGCTTTTGTTTGCAAGTTGCCCCATCATTTCGGCTATTTTTCATGCATATATTTTTACTTGCTGATTTTGTTTGCAAGTTGCCCCATCATTTCGGCTGTTTTGCATGCATGTGTGGCTCGCCGGCTTTTATTGCGAGTATGGGATTTAGGACCTGATACCGATTTAGGCATCAGCATCGCTACAACTGGGATATTGCCAGGAGCGAATCATTATTTGCCTCTGTCGATGTCGAACAAAGGTGGCTTAGCGATCAGGGTTAGGATCCTGTCGGCTAAGGCTCTTGACTTCATGAGCCGTAAGGGTCCCATGAAGGTATTTCTTCCTACGAGTCGTGAGGATCTCGTAGGTGCGTTTTCTCTTTAGGAATCTTGAGGACTCCTAAGCGTATAGTTTCTCGTAAGTCGTAAGGATCTTACAAGAGTATTTTCTCCTTATAAGTCGAGAGGACTTACAAGTGCCGTTCACCGTGCAAACATATCCCTAGTCATGGATATGACTTTGTTAGGGAAATGTTTATTCGTGCCCGTGGATTGTATACAAGGGTCAGCATTGAGCCGCTTGTAGGGCAGTATCGGAAGTTGTGGGGGCTGCTTAAGAACAGGTTTAGATCCCTGTAGCTTAAGACTTTCGAATCTTATGAGCCGTGAGGGTCCCATAAGAGGATTCTCCTTACGAGTCGTGAGAATCTCGCAAGTGTAATTTCTCCCTAAAGATCGTGGGGATCCCTAAGTGTGTTTCTCCCTTGTGAGTCATAAGGATCTCATGCAGGCGGTTTCTCCTTACAAAGTCGAAAGGACCTTGCAAGTGTCTTTTAACGAGATTGCGCCCTTTCGGGTTTTCACAAAACTCGCCGGTAGCCCTGATGTTTTTACTCACGGAGCCCTTTCGGGTTTTCATCCGTGCCCATTTCGCTTATGGACATACCGTTTTCTCTCTTTTTTCTTTTTTTTTATTTTAACGAGGATGCGCCCTTTCGGGTTTTCACAAGACTCGCCGGTAGCCCTGCTGTTTTTACTCACGAAGCCCTTTCGGGTTTTCATCCGTGCCCATTTTGCTTATGAACATACCGTTTTTTTACCACGTCAGCCTGAGGATGCCGCGGGTTGGTAGTAGTTTAATGACGTTTCGGTCATTTGCAAGTTTTAGGATATTGCGGTCCATCGTTAGTTTAGGGACGTTTCGGTCCGCGGCCAGCTTTAGCACATAGTGGTCCATCGTCGCCGTATTTGAGGCGAATCTCTAGTTTACTGACTTTTCGGTCTATGGGGATTTCTCTATGAATGAGCACGATGCTCCCGGCATATCCATCTTTTTCGGAGCATGCGGTTGTGACGGGCTCACCTTCCAGTTTTCGGGCAACGCGAACTTGTCCTGTTGGTATTGGTCTTCAACCCAGTTTTTGAAGACGTAGCAGTTTTCGATCGGATGGCCCAATACTTGGTGGTAAGGGCAGTAATTAGGATTGTTGACATCATTCAGGAGGAGCTGGTGTTTCGGCTCCGGTAAAGTGATAAGCCTGTTGCGCACTACTAGTTCGAACAGCCTCCTTGTTTCATCCCAGGGAAATGAGTAAGGACGTTTCAACTTCTCATAGAGGAGTTGCTGCTTATTGTTTTGACGAACAACCGGTCTAGGGCCACTCGATTGTTGTTAAGCGTTGGCGACGAAGGCCGTTTTTCCCTTCCTTTTATCCTTTTTGTTCAATCCCTTATTTGCAGGTCCGAGATTCTTTCCGGGTAGCGTGAAATTGCATGGCTGAATGTTCTCGCAGCTCCTCAATTCTTTCGTTTCAGAGATGGATTCCTTAAAGAGAGGACCGAGGGCTACTTTTTCGTCGGAGTCTCTCCCGAAGGTGAGAACTCGCGATTCCCTGGGATCAACCCTATGACAATTGCTGGCAATTCTTTTACGCTCATCTGTCGCATTTTTCGTTGTCTACGAGCTTCACGCTTTGTCCTGTTGAAGTGTTGCCTGTGAGCGACATATCCTTGCCACCAACACTTAAAGGAGTTGCAGTCCTCAGTAGGATGTGCGATCTTCTGATGATATAAGCAGAAGTTTGGATGTACGTCCATTTCATCAAGATGTATACCACCGGGAGAATTTTCTCTGAAAGAGGGCAGTCTCATCCCCATCGATATGGCATTGGCGAATCGTTTCCTTGTCTTGATCCTGCTTTCATTTGCGGCGGATGTACTTTGATTTGGTGGAAGTGTTTCGACCTTTTTGTCCAGTCGCCGGCGTTTGGCCTTTTCAAATATGGCCATCTCACGCTCCCGATCGGCTTTACTTTTTAGATGAATTTCATTCAGGAAGGCGTCGATCATTTCGTCTGACGGCCATAGAGGTTCTGGTTCAGGACCTGCCCCCTTCTCTCGGTGCAAGGAGCTCCTTTATCGTCTATCAACGAGTGAGAGATCATATGGCAGCTTGCTACATAATCCTCAGGTTCATCCGACGAGTCTTTGTCATCATCTCCGTCCTCAAGGACGTGGCTGAGGAATTCTCGGAGTGTAACTGGGGTCCGTGCCTTCTGATTATATTCTTCCAGTGCGTCAATATGTTTTTGCAGATCCGTGCGCTTGTCCTCCAACTTCATGGGCTTTTGGGTCTTCTCCTTCTTCTTCGAAGACTTTGACGGCTGGGTGCGTGAGCTTTGGCTATCACCACCAATCTTTGGAGTTGGGCGCGGCTTCAGCATTCCTTCGATGATCTGGGGTTCCAGCGGATTCTTCCACTTGATCGCCGGACATGTTTGGAGATCATTCAGCATCCTTTTGGTTTTGGCCGAAAGAACGACCTCCCATGGAGCTTCCTCAACAAAAGAGCACGATGCCCCCGGTGTGTCCGTCTTCTTAGGAGTGTGCGGTTATGGTGGGTTTACCTTCCACTTCTCAGAAAGCGCAAACTTGCCTTGTAGGTACCGGTCCTCAATCCAGCCTTTGAAAACGAAGCAATCTTCGATTGGATGGCTTACTGCTTGATGGTAAGGGCAGTAATTAGGATTGTTAAGATCGCCTGGCTGCAACGGACGTTTTGGACCCAGCAGATTGATGAGTCTGTTGCGCACTGCCAGCTCGAACAGTCTCCTCGTTTTATCTTAGGGAAACGAGTAAGGACGTCCTAGTCTCTCCTCGAGGGATGGGCATGGACGCATATTGTTTTGGCGAACAACCGGCTTTATGTTGCTCGGCTGTTGTTGAGTATTGGCGATGAAAGTTGCTTTTCCTTTCCCCTTTTCATTCCGAGGATCCGTCTTTGAAAGAGATGGTCTATGACCCATCTGATCCATTTGGGCTAACTTGTCAATCAAGGCCTGGAAGGTAGTTAGCTTGAAGAACATCATGAACTGGGAGATGGTCGCTTGAGGGTCAAGAGTGCCCATGAACATGCCCACCACCGGTGCCTCTTCGATGCGTTGTTCTCACTTCGACCATAAGTTTCGCCACCGTATTGCGTATTGAACCCACGTTTCTCTTGGCCTTACCCTGGCGTTGATCAATAGGGTGATCGGGGTGCGTTCACTAGCGTTTGTGAATCTTTGTGTAAACAGTAACTCCATCTCCGTAAATGTTTTGACAGAGTCGTTAGGCAGCTCCGAATACCATTCGAAGGCCGTTTCTGCTAAGCTGCCGACGAATTGACGAAGCAACAGTTTGTCATCGCCTCCAGTGTTGCCGCATAAGGCCCTGAATTGAGCGACATGCTGGTGCGGATTTCCTATCCGTTTATATACATGAAATTTAGGGATGGTATATCCCGGCGGATACCTTATTTGGTCATACCAGCCCAGATAGGGTCGTCCGGTCTTGACAATTTGTCCAGCCGCTTCATTCTCCTGGTGATCTCGTACTTGCTGAGCTATATAGTCATCCAGTGCGGCCTTAGAAATAGTTTCCTCCTTGGCTGCTGAAAGAGCCGGAGGAGGGTTCGTTGTATCCCCTCTATCATCTTCAATAATGATCGGAGGGTCTTCAGCTGGAGGATCCGGCTGTAGCATCATTCCTACCATGTCTTGGAAGAGAAGTGCCATTTGTTTTATGTTGGCAGCTTGTTCCGCTGCCTCTTTGTCCTTCTTTTCGAGGACTCTGTGTAGGAAGTCAGCATCAGTTTCTTGTTCGTGACGCTATTCTGATGATACTTCCGGGCTTTCTTTTGGCCCGGTAAGTGCGGCCATTGTAGTCAGCATCTCTTGAAGCTTCTGCTGTTGCTTCTGGGCTTTTTTCACGGATCGGGTGAGCGGTCGGTGACCCGTCGAAGCGCGGCTTTCCTCTTTTCCGGAAGCCATATAAACAGTATGCACCGTCATGCCCCTAGACTTGGGGCGTTTGGGCTTAGTGTCTTTGACATTTATCGCAGGCACGGGGATCTTCTCCGGCCTTCTCTTCTTATGAGCGGTTGACGTTGAGGGAGCCGTTGCAGTGGGCACCCAGACGGATGACATTTTCTGTGGTTTGACAGGACGGTTCTCTTCCTGCTGGACCTTCAGCTTTTTCTGTCGACGGAGGTAGTCTTGATCGATCACTGACTCTTGGACTTGTCGCCAGATTTTGTAAACTTTAGAAGACAGTCGTTGGGGGGGCTGTTCCGGCTTCATTTCTATGACGGTCTCCACCGGCGGCGGAGATCTTTTTAGTACGGAGGTAGGCGAATTCCTGCGAACCTTATTCAGCAGTTCAAAGCTGTTCCCGGTCGGAACAGCAGCATTGACTTCCACCGTTGGAGCTAGTGGAGTTAGCCCAGAGGGGGAGTTGCTCCCAGCCTTCCTTACTCGGCGCCAGTGGCGACGTCGAGCGTGTCGAGCGGACGGTGTTAGTTCGGCGATGGGGATGGCTTTGTCTTGCCCCTTGTCCAGATGAGGTGCCGCTGCTGCCAGCTTCTTGAAGACTGACGTCTTTTGAGTAACGGTATCCAATCTGTCGAAGACGGACCTTCGAGCAGAAACGGGAGCCGGAATAGTCAGTCTTGTAAAGGCCGACTCCTTGGCAGGAGAAGCCTCCTTGACAACTTCACGAGCATAGATGGCTATCTTCTTTGGGATGGCCACTTCAGATGTCATGGGCTTCTTGACAGGCCCATCGGAGTTCTGGCTCAGTCTGGCGAAGACCGAGGAGTTGGAACTGGACGACCCATTGAGAGGGGCCGTGGTAGTAGCAAGCTGATCGAAGACCGACTTCTTGGGAGCTTCCAGTGCTGGCATAGGAGCGCTGAAGCTCGTTGGCGGGAGCATAGTCCCGAAAAAAAATCCTGTGGTGGCTTGGGTGACTTGTTCCACCAGCATCGTGAACAGGAAGGCCGCTTGAGGCCCGTAAGCTATGCCTCCAGATGAGGCAGAGCGTGAGTTGCAATTGAACACTTCGTGCAGGTAGACGCCATTGTTTTCTGCACCCAGCAAGACACCAAATCTAAGTATCTCGAATCCACAGGCAACCATAGTAAACCGGGATTCGTTCGCGAACACGATGCACGAAGTGTGGAGTGGAAAGAGGAAAAGGTCCCACCGGGCGTGCCAGAATCTATTCCCCTCCGAATCACGGAGACGCGACCGCGCAGGTCCGTCTTGCCTAAAATTCGGGAAAGATACTAATTGGTGCTATCCGTCCACCTCTCCGAAGATGCCAAATTGATTTATGGCATCATATATCGAAGGTTTAAACGGATGCGGCCGATGTAGCAGACTTCGTCAGATTCCCCCTCGTTTGAGGGGTTTTTTTGATTGTGGGGACTCTCTTCCCTGCAGGCGCAAGCCCCTGCAGTTAATTACGCTACCGCATCACGGTAACAACTTTCTCATTCTTCGGATGGTCACTTCGTGTCGTGGGTGTTTGTTTTGTTTATGGTTGCCCGTGGATTGTATACGGAGACTAATTTATGTTGTCGCCCGTAGGACGTGGATTAGTCCAAATCCGTATCTTCTTAGATTTGGATTTTGGTTTGGGTTTAAGAATACGTTAGTCTTATTTGAGACTAAGATCAACTTAAACATTTGTTAAGGATACGTTAGTCTAATTTCCAGACTAAGATCAACTTAACAGGATCATTTAGATCCAACAAGAGAGCATTTGGGCTCTATTGTTTAGTTTAGGGACATTGCGGTCGCTTTCTAGTTTAAGGATATGGTGGTCCATCATAGTCCGTGGAATGTATGGCTGTCGGGACCCATCGCCTCTCTGAAGACGTTGAAGGATTACAAGGACAAATATCAGAGGAGTTCAGAGATGTACCCTTGAACCAATGTTGGTTGGGAGATCTATAGTCCAATTTGGGACTAAAGTCTGTTTGAAGGTTTATGAACATATGGGCTCAGTTGATATGAGTTGAACATTTTATTGTTCTGGCTATTGAGCCTTTATTTGGGCTCGGCCCTTTTAATAATGCATAGCATTTATCAGAATAAAATATGCTCTGACAGTGCGCCACGTGGCGCGTCAGGCGCTTTGCGCCAAGGAAAGAGCGCACTGCGCTTCAGTTGGATAGCGCACATGACGAGGACACGTGTCGCGCTTAGCGATAGTTTGTTACCGCATTGCGCTTTTAATTTATGAGCACGCTGCGCTAGTTTGTGGGTGCGTCAGTAAGTGACACGTGGCGCGCTCGGCGCTGAGCGCCAGTCCATGAGCGCAGTGCTCTGTTTTAGAAGTGCAAAGCGCAGATTGCGTCTCTGGTTGACACGTGGCAGGTTTTGGCGCTGAGCGCCGATCCAATAAGCGCAAGGGCGCAATTCATGAGTGCAAGGAACTATTCATTAGCGCAAAGCGCATTTGATCAATTTTAAGATCAAAGAACAAATATGTTCTTCAAAGGAGGCTTTGCCTCAAGATCCAAGAACAAAAGTTCTTGTTTATATAAAAAAGCTTTGCCTTTATTGATCAAAAGATCTGTGAATGAAGTAAAAATAATTCTTTTAGTCTTTTTATAATTAGATCTTTTGATCTTTTCCTTTTTATTGAAGACCTTAGTCTTTTTATAGATCTAAGATCTTTTTAGAAGATGGTTCTTCTTTTTACAAGATGGATTCATCTCTATTATTCAAGAACATAGTTTTTTACCTTTAAGATGAAGAAAAATCTTCTTTTTCTTAAGAGTTTGCTCTTTTTGCAGAGGGGTTTTTCTCTCTTTTTCTGTATGTGTCTCCCTCTCTTTTAGACTTGAAGTCTAGGGTCCTTTATATAGGGCCAAATGATTTGTTGAATTGGTTAGAGAGATCTTCCTCTGATTGATTTGGGAATATTTCCCACCGTTGGATCTTTGATCCTAAGGCTTCTGTTTTACAGAAGATAATCTTCTTGTTTTTAACAAGAATGGAAAGATCTTTCCATAACATAATTTTAGTTCTGATTAATTAATAATTTATTATTAATAGATTTTATGATCTGACGGTGGGGGAATTTTAATTCCAGCGCTGGCGCACCTTGCGTTAGCGCACCTGCGCTTGACACGTAGCGCGCAGCGCAGAGCGCGGCGCAAATGTGCTAGCGCACCCGTGTTTGACACATGGCACGCAGCGCAGAGCGCAGCGTAACTGCGCTAGCACGCCCGTATTTGACACGTGGCGCATAGCGCTAGATCTGAAACGTTGCTTCAATTGAAATTTTGAATTTTGGAGCAGAGCTTTGCTCTGATTGGGGGTGCGCTGCCTAGGGCGCAGCGCTCCTGGTGCTGGCGTGTCTTCTTTTGATACGCAGCACGCAGAATCTGAAGCGTTGCTTCATTTTTTACTTAAGATTTTTAATACAGAACTTTGCTCTTATTGGGAAAAGGAAGCGTCGCTTCATTTCAAATCTTGGAATTTGAACAGTGCTTTGCTCTGATTGGGGAAACAGACGCATGGAGAATTTTAAGATTTTGTCAGCGTTTGCATCGCTGCACTGGAATATGGTATAAGGAGCGACTCATCATTCACTGTTGGGACATTCAGGGATTTGAAATATTGGTTGGCGTCTGCATCACTGCACTGGAATATGGTATCAGGAGCGACTCATCATTCGCCACTTGGGGATTTGGATTTTAGTCGGCGTCTGCATCGCTGCAATGGAATATGGTACCAGGAGAGACTCATCATTCGCCACTTGGGGATTTGGATTTTGGTCAGTGTCTGCATCGCTGCACTGGAATATGGTACCGGGAGCGACTCATCATTCGACTGTGGGAGTTTTTTTTCCACCGCAATTGTTCTATCATTTCAGCTTTTCTTATCGCGAAGGTCGCGATTGCCCTATCATTTCGGGTATTTATTCGCGGTTGCCCCATCATTTCGGCTTTATTTTTCATCTTTATTTTACTCGCTGATTTTTATTGCGAGCCGCCCCATCATTTCGGATTTTCTTTTTTTTCTTTCTTTTATTTACGCATTTTTTTTTATTTACACACTTTTTTTTATATTCCCAGTTTAACGACTTAGGGGTCGTCTGTCCCCAGTTTAACGACATGGTGGTCAACTGTTCCCAGTTTAACGACATGGTGGTCAACTGTTGGAGCCTGGGCTCGATTCTGCAGGAACCATGGGCTCCTTTGGCTCAATTGCATAAGCGAGCTCTTCTTCATCTAGACCGAGCTGATGTTGGGTAGCAACAGCTACGTCATTGTCATGGATACAAGGCGTAGGAGGACTTGTTCCTCTGAGCTCTATCATGTAGAACGTATGAGTCGTGTACCCGTCTATTGCTTCTTCAATGGCAATGTTGCTCGTTTGGCTTTTAGCTTGTTGCCTTGGTCGGCTCTTTTCAGAGAAAGGCAGATGTCTGAGAAAATCAGGTCCCCGAAGGACTTCGGTCTCCATTTGTATGAAATTGGCGGTCGCAGCTTGACTGTTTGTTAACACCCCTTTAGACAGTTCTATATTTCCTGCCTTGTATTATTTTTCAACCCAATCTTTGAAGACGAAGCAGTCCTCAATGGCATGACTTATCACTCTGTGATAGGGGCAATATTTAGGGTCGTCGATCATATTCTCTTTTTGCGGTCTCTTTGATTCTGGCAATTGTAGACCGTTTCTCAGGGCGTCCTTGAATATCTTGTGGACTTTGTCCCTTCTGAAGAAATAGACCTTATCCAGCTTCTCTTTCAGTGGAGATTCTCCTCCCTCTTCGAAGACTGGCTTCCGAGGCTGGTTGGCATTAGGCCCGCTCATCCCTTGCTTATTTCGGTTAGCCAAAGTGTTAAAAGATTCAGTATCTTCGGAATTTCTGCCTCTGCGATTATCGTCCTTTCAGTTTCTCCAGGACTTATTGTTATTTTGGGAATCCGAGGAGGACTCCTGCATTGAGCGCTCTAGCATCTGAACTTTCCTGGTTAGCTCTTGGAATGTTTTGAGACCCGCAGTGCATAGAAACGGGGCCATCCAATTGTTAAGATTTTCGACGAGGAGGCTGACAGATTGGTCCTGCTCTATCGGTGGTTCACATTTGACGGAGAGATTGCGCCATCGGGTTATAAAATTCGTGCTGCTTTCGCTGTTCTTTGGCTTGGTCCTTACGAGGTCGGCAATGGTAATCTTATCGCTGACACTAATGAACCTTTGTCGGAACAGAGATTCCATTTGAACGAAAGTAGTAACGGAGCCATCCGGTATGCTAGCGTACCAATCAAAAGCGACATCGGTTAAACTATTAATGAACTGGCGGAGGAGAAGCGCATCATTGCCCCCAGTATTCCCGAATGAGGCTTTAAAGTGGGCGATGTGCTGATTTGCATTTCCCGTCACATCAAACCTTCCGAATTTGGGGATGATATAGCCGCTAGGAAATTCTACCAGATTATACTGAGCAGGATATGGTCTCCCGCTACTGCTAACATCCTTTTACGCTTCGGCTTCGGCTACCAATGTTTTGACTTTGTTGGCAACCAAATCCATGATTTGATCTTGAGTTAGAGGGCTACTTTCATTGGTAGCCAAGACATTTCCTGAGATAGGATACGACTGACTTTAATGCGGCTCGCCCACCTTTGGATTTGAGGGAATAAGCGTTGGCTGCCTCGGGACACTGTTTCCCGGTTCATGAACGGAGCCTTGATTAGGCGGCTGAAAGGCAACTTGGGCCATGAGCTGTAAGACGACGTGTGTCAAATCATCAATCTTCGAGTAGAGCTTGGCCATCTCTTTGTCTTTGTTTCTGAGCTGCTTCTGGAGCTCTTGGAGAAGTTGCTGCTCTGCGGTCTTTGGATGGAAGATTGACTCCTCTTCGCTTTCCGAGCCCGACTCTTCATGAAACAAGAGATCTCTCTTCTTATCAGCCTCACTGGAAGGGTTTTCATTACCTCTCAGAGGATGCTGGTCTTGGTAAGTAGCAGCCACATTCATACCAGATTGGATTTGAGATATGGTGGCCCCGTCCTTGCTCTTGCTATGCGTGCCCACCATATAGACAGTGTGGACCACATATCCAGCCGTCTCTTTATCTTTGGCGGGGTAACTCTGTTCTTAGAACCTCATGAAGTTCAGCCTAGCATGAGCCCTAGCCCTTTTATTGGCTCTGTATCTGAGCCTTTTCTGTCTTAAATTCTCGATTTTGAGGGCTTGGTGGGCATCCATTATCCAGGAAGCCATCGTGAGCCGATTAACGGGGAGCTTAGAGAAGATACCCGATCGAGCAGTTGTCAAGGGCACCGCTAGAGCTTGCTCGAGATGCCTCATTGCTCTATTGGTGTTGATGGCCTTGCCCCCGGCTGGGGCCAAGGAAAGTCGTTGAAACACCGACTTGTGTTTGGGTTGGGGCGCCTTCGTGATCACCACATTTGGCCTTCTGCCTTTTGAGGCCGATCTATCTGTTACTAGAGCTTGAAGAGCTGGGATGGCGCTAGCTGGGATGGCGCTAGCTGGAACGAACAGAATAGAGCCAAATGGTAGCAGCGGCTCCTCCCACTATCGCCCGAGACTAGCTGAAAGGACCGTCCTGGCGTCCGTATTCATCGTGTAGGAGATGGGAGCTGTGTCAAGAGCTGAACTTGTCCTTAGAGACATTTTGTTGCGTCCGAGGATTGCAATCGGAAATTGTTAACCTGCACAAAGAAACATGATTTCAGTACAGGCAATCAATGTATATGTTGTTTGAGTTCACATGGATATTTAAGCCAAAATATGGGAGGAGAGATTGGTCCCATAGGGCATACCAGAATCTGTAGAGTGTTTTTTGTCACCCCATTGAGATGGGAATAAGCGTCGCTTGTCAGGCGCATTACAGATTCCCCCTGCCTAGGGTAGGCTGGGGTTTATTGATTATGGAGATCTGAATCTCCGGCAGCCGCGGACTAAGATGCCGTTAATTACCCCTCGTCTTTAGAGCGAGAGAACCTCCGATTGACGGGTCAAAGAGGTCATGCAAATTATTTTCTAACGGGGGAAGTGTGTATGTATATAAAAAAAGGAAACTAGCGTCCAAAGGACGTGTGACCGCCAGCGCCTCACGTGCCTGGCACGCAGACGCCGGGCGTCAGCGCCCCACGTGCTTGGCATGCGGGCGCCGGGCGTCAGCAGGAAAAGGGGCTTAGCCCCAACACTAGGAGTTGTACTCCCGATTGACATTTGGAGTTGAACTCCTGACAAAGAGGACAAAGAGGCTTGACCCCTGCACTGGGAGTTGTACTCCCAAAAAGAAAGATTTATTATTTTATATATATATTTCTTTTTTTGAGGAGTTAAACTCCTAAGATATTATTGGAGCTGATGAAAGGGGACCCCTTTCTTCCCCTTGGGCCCTGGATCTTCCCCAAAGTGGGGTTTTTGGAGGTGGGACTCCTTCTTCCTCCTCTCTATTGGCTGGATCTTGGAGAAAAGATGGTGAGATTTTAAAAATCTTCCCTTTTGGAGATTTGATGGAAGATCCGCGTTCCTCTTCAAGGTTTTGGGGTGAAAACTATTTCTTTTTGGAAGAGGAAGAGTTAAACTCTTGATTTAATTCAATAAGGGGGAGAAGGGTTTAGAACCTTGAGGAAGGGGAATGAGGCACAATGCCTAGAATTTGAGAGAATGAATTATTACCTTCATTTCATCATCATGTTGCCTTTTATAGGCTTACAAATTTACATATAGTCCCTTGGACTTTACAAAATGGCATTTTGCCCATCCCATGCCTCATGTACTCATTTTTTTTGCACATGAGCCATGGGCTTTACAAAAATTTGGCTTTCTGCCCATTTTTCTTACATTCATGCATAAAAAATTATATTAAAATTATTTATTACATGATTTCATTTTGGCATGGGGGAGGCCGACCGCGGGGATCGACT
Source organism: Agapanthus africanus (assembly GCA_030015575.1). NCBI lineage: Eukaryota > Viridiplantae > Streptophyta > Magnoliopsida > Asparagales > Amaryllidaceae > Agapanthus > Agapanthus africanus. The sequence continues at coordinate 520,786,688 of CM057343.1, forward strand.
AGGGCATGGGCCCACTTTATCTGGGCTAGGGCCCGCTTACTTGGGGTTGACTTTGACTTTGATTTGGTCAACCGGGGTGTAATTTTTACCCCAACGGCAACAACGAGCTCAAATCAAAGCGGAGCTGGTCGCCGTAGTTGAACGCGAGGAGGGATTGCAGGGAGCGCGTGAGCGGGTCGTCCTACTATTGAAAGCGCCTCCTTCTTAATCATTGTAATTGTATTTCCCTTTTTGCATTGGTTGTATCTCTTAAACATTTTGATTCAGGAATAAGAAAATATGTTCTCTTTTATGTGCTTATCCGTGTCTTGATGCCTTAATGTGGCGGTAATTAGTTTGGTTACTCGTTTCGGAGTTTGTAGTTTATGCGCTCGTTTCAGAGCTTGTAGTTTATTCACTCATTTCGGAGTTTCTAGTTTATGGACTCATTTCGGAGTTTTTAGTTTATTCACTCATTCCCGAGTCTCTAGTTTATGGACTCATTTAGGAGTTTGTAGTTTATTCACTCATTCCGGAGTCTCTAGTTTATGGACTCATTTCGGAGTTTATTTAGTTTACCTCCCTTGGGCTTATAGGCAAACTTGTCCTAACGTTATAGTTAACCCATGCTCTTTACGACAGAGGTCCGCTAGGTTTTGTGGTACTAGGGTTTTAGTCCTTGGTACCATCGTGTTGGCTGATGCGTTCCCCGATATACAGAGTTTACACTGCTGTTCGAGTAGCCCTGTGACTGTTGTGTCTCTGATCCCTTCGGGGGCTGGACAAGACGTCTTCAAGTAATCTTCTTAGACAGTTTGACCGTCGGAAGAGCAAGCGTTAAGAATTTTGCCATGTCGCTTTTACTTGAAGTTAGGCTCAGTTTGGGAGCCCCGATGAGTCATAACCACTCCCCACTGGTGTGGGATGATCTCCAATAGCCTTTCGGTTTTTATTTGAGTTGCCGTCAAGACCATGAAGCTAGGAATTTAGCCTTCGCTTTCTTTTGATTTGGCTATTTTGGAGCCTTTGTTGATATCGCGTCTGCTGTAACGAGAAGAATGTCGGAGTAGTCTTTAGGTTGTTTTGTGAACCGTCAAGACTTGGCTCTCCCTTTGACGGAGTCTAGTGGGAAAATATGGTTCCCTTTTTGTTTGTGCCCATGGATGATATACAGGGGTTGATGTGCACCTGCAGGGCAAAAGTTTCATTTCATTTTATTTCTTTCCGCGATGCTCTGTCATTTCTTCTTTGTATACAGGGGTTGATGTGCACCTGCACTGGCTATTCTTCCTTTTTACTCGTTGCTTTTTATTACGAGTTGCCCAAACATTTCGGCTGTTTTTATATGCATTTTTTTGCTCGCTGATTTTTTGTTGCGAGTATGGAACTTCAAACCTGATACCAATTTTGGCATCAGCATCGCTGCGATTGGAATATTGCCAGGAGTGAATCATCATTTGCCTTGAAAGGACTTGGAATTTGATACCTGTTCACGCATCAGCATCGTTGTGACTGAAATATTGCCAGGAGCGAATCATCATTTTCCTTTACTGATTTGAACAAAGGTGGCTTAGTAGACAGGGTTAGGATCCTGTCGACTAAGACTTTTCGACTTTATGAGCAGTAAGGGTCTCATAAAGTTATTTCTCCCTACGAGTCGTGAGGATCTCGTAGGCGTATTTTCTCCTTAGGAATCATGGGGATTTATAAGTGTGTGTTCTTTTATAAGTCGTAAGGATCTTACAAGAGTGTTTTCTCCTTATAAGTCGAGAGGACTTACAACTGTCGTTCACCATATGAAGACATTTCTCGTGATTGGTTGAACTTGGTGGGGGTATATTTGTGCTCGTGGATTGTATACAAGGGCCAATATCGGACCGCCTATAGGACAACTTGGGGAATACGACAGCTTAAGGACAGGGTTGGATCCCTGTAACTTAAGACTTTGAATACTATGAGCCGTGAGGGTCTCATATGGGGAGTTCTCCTTACGAGTCGAGAGGATCTCGTAAGTGAAAATTTTACGAGATTGCGCCCTTTCAGGTTTTCACAAGCTCGCCGGTAGCCCTGCTGTTTTTACTCACGGTGCCCTTTCGGGTTTTCATCCGTGCCCATTTCACTTATGGACGTACTGTTCAGTCGAAAATAGTGCACTTTTAACATGACAATTTCCTTACTTTTCTTAATCATCTAAAGGTATTTGCTATAAATATAATACATATTAGAAGTTCATCTGCAAAATATCATTTACCATGTGTTATACATTATAATCAACATTATGAAGGAAATTGTATGTTTAATATTTTTACGTATAATATTTTGTATCTCACATTCTTCATTGAGATCTTGTGCAAGATTAGCTCATGTCAGATATCGGGAATCAGGAATCTGTCAATAAAATAAAAGAAAGTCGAAGAATCAAATACTGACAGAAATTCAGAAGAGATAAGAAGATTCCAGATATCACATAAAGACCCAGAGATCAACAGAATAAGACCACATAAGTTTGAACCAATGAAGCCACCAATTGCCCGCGGAACCGCGGCCGAGTCTGGCCGAGTCGCCGCGGATCCACGGCCGATTCGTGGGCTTCGAGGTCGGGAACGCTCTGGAAACTTCTTCTCAACATCCTAGCTTGTTGGGGAAGCCTCGTTGTAACAACCTTGTTCTGGAAACTTCTGTATAATAACCTAGCTTGTTGGGGAAGCTTAAAAAGGGGGCTATAAAAAGGACCAAGGGCTTAAGGGAAAACCCCCAGAATTTCATCCAATTTTTCATCCAATTCAACACAAATCCAAGAACAACATCAAATCCAAGATCCAAAATCAAGAATCATCGAGAAGTTCATCAAGCGATTCAACAAAAGATTCTTTACACGAAGCCGATCATCATCAACGAGCAAGCGATCCACGACAGGTCCAAGACTCACGGTGATCGAGCAACGTGAAGATCGAAGTAAAAATTACCTCTTCAAAGGAGTGATCGAGAGCATTTCTTCTTGTAATCTCGGATTGAAGAAGTTGTAATTTGAAGTTGAATAATAAAGGTGATAATTAGTTTCAATTTCGCTTTCTTTTACTTTCCGCATTATGAATTCTTTCTCTAATCTTTCTTTAATTTTCATGATGCTCGAGTAAATCTCCGCTTGATAGGATTCGTAGGATTATGGTAGATCGATGGATGATAAAATTCTATACTCTTTTTAAGCCTTATGAAGTTTACAAATTTTCGCAAAAGAATCGTCAACATCCTCATCGGGCGCGATATCAAATTCTTGATACTCTTGACCACGATTTGAGATACGATTGACGATCTTTTTGCGAAGGGCTAGAAAATGAATGGGATCAATGAAAGGACAAGGGACGATAGTGAAGAAACCCTAGTTTCTTCCATAAAAACCCTAATCCGCATTCATCGCCATCAATCTAGTGTTAAACTGTCAATAGATAAGATTAGTCATCCATGGCTACTAAATCTGATCGAATCCTGCAAGCTTTCTTCATATTTTCTTGATAATTAGATCTTGAACATTTTCTTGATTTCCTTTCTTGAAAACAATTTCTTGATTTTCTTGAAACTATTACTTCAACTAAATTTTGAACCATTTCTTGAAATTCTTTACTAGTTCTTTCGACTCATCTAAAGCAAGAATTTACAAATTCCTCGAATCCCAGAGGACGACCCGTGCTCACTAACGCTCGCTACACGCGACACTGTTATTTATTGCGGTTACTACTACTACTTTTCTTTGGAACTAATCAAATGGCACCGTTGCCGGGGATACGTGTGTAATTTGTTCTTTCTTGCTATTTGGGTTGAAGTATTATTATTACATTGAAGTATAAATCAAGAACGTATCGTGTGCTTAATGATTAGTGTATGAATTTTTGTAAGGGGATCTGGAATCATTGTAGCAGGGTGATAAAGATTCAGAGCTTTTCATCAATATCATAGAAGCAAGGGAAGCAAGTGTGGAAAAAAATAATTCAAAGAACTTTCAAGTTGACCGCGCAACCGCGGCATTAGGCACGTTCTTGCGGCGGAACCGCGGCATCTCGGACGATCTAGGGGTTCAACTCTCTGTGTTATATTTCCTATCTTCTTCTCTCTCCTCTGCAAAAGTCCAATAACAATTTTTCTGCAGGATTCTTTGCAAAAATTCGCCGCTTAAAAAAATTCTTGTTGCGTGTTATGATATTGGTTTTATTGTTGCATATTGTAATACGGACAATTAAGGGGAAATACCAAATTCAGATTAGGTGGGGATTTCATTACCCTTCATAAGCCCCACAAATCACAAAACTAGCATCCGCATCACCCTTCATTAACTAACAGATATCTAGACCAAGACTCTAAGGACCATCACGCTCAATTAGGACAGAGGAAGGTCGTGGGTAATCTATTGCTTATCTGCATTTCTTTTGTGGTGTCTAGGCAAGTGTGTCTAAGGCAAGTGGTTACTTAATTCGGCCCACTATTTACGGTGATTTGTATAGCGGATACCTCCCACTTACCTGGTAATTACCTGGACACAGGAGGGATAAAGAGGCAGTAGAGGATTGATCCTGCGATTTGTCTTCTGGAAGTCTAGGAGCGGTCTAGTGACTTGACCTAGGTGACCTTAGATCTAGGGTTGATTGTGCATTTTTCTGATTTGTCTAAATCCGTCTTTTTTCAAAAACAAACCTTTCTTTTAATTTACACATACGCTGCCACTTGTGCTAAACCCGCTTAGTGTATGTTCGTCTGGACACGGGATTCTAGTGCCCGTCTTGTCCGTGTTTGTTCTCTCGACTCCGAAGTCGGTACTTCTTCATCTTCTTTTGCCTCACCACCCACCACAACTACCAAGATGGACGGTTATCCATCAAATTTTAATAACGCCACTCTGCCACCATCCGCAGGTACGCAGAATCCACCGCGCATATCTCTCCAAGAGAGATGCTACCCTATACGTAGTCCCCTCCCTACTTGTCTTTCTATTCTACCAGCCAATGGGGATAATTTTGAAATCAAACCACACTTTATCAAACTGTTGCCCAAATTTCACGGGCTTGAGTCCGAAGACGCATACGTTTTTATAAACAAATTCGAAAACGTATGCGCGATGATGGGCACTTCACAACTTTCTGTGGATGCTATGCGTTTATGTCTTCTCCCGTTTACTTTGTGCGATTTAACCAAAAAATGGCTTTATAACACGACCACACACTCTATTTCCAATTGAGATGAATTCGTTATAGCATTCCTTAAGAAATTTTATCCCAGTTATAAGACCGCCCGTGTTAGGAGCGAAATCAACCAATTTACCCAGTTTCCAAATGAACCATTTTGGAAATGCTTTGAACGGTTTAAGGATCTGCTTGTCCAATGTCCTCATCACGGAATCCATAGATGGGATCTGTGCCGAATTATATATGAGGGCATTAATCCAGGGACAAAACAGATGCTTGAAACCATGTGTCAAGGCAATTTCATGTCTAAAGACGATGGTGAAGCTTGGAAATTCTTGGAAGATTTTGCTGAAAACACTATGCAATGGGAATACGTTAGTCCATATCTAGGGGTGGTATTCATCAGCTCGATGTTTCGATCGCAGTAAAAGCCGAAATGGCAGCGATGCAAAAGAAACTCGAAGGTATAGAAAACAAATTTTTATTAGCCTCCCTAAGCCAGGTGACGCTCCCTAAAACCGTGTGTGGATACTGTTCTGATCCATCACATCTGACGGAAGAATGTCCTTTGAATTCTCCGTTTCAAGGTCAAGAACACACTAATGCTGCTTTTTAGCAGCGACCTAGAAACGATCCTTATTCTTCCACATATATTCAGGGTTGGAGGAATCACCCTAATTTTGCTTGGAACCAACACCAAACTCAAAATACGGTTCCAAAACAAAATAACTATCAAAGGGCTCTTCCACAGCAATAGCAACCATTACAGAGTCAGCACCCTTTTCAACCACAAACTTTTCAAAATCCGGCCAACAATTCTGCACCTTATAATAATTCTTTCCAAACGACCGATACCGAAAACTCCTCTGCACTCGAACGAACCTTGGATTTGTTCATGAAACATACCATGCAAATGTCGACTGATATAAGGTCTTCCATCGACACCATAAGGAAAGACTCCGCCTCCCACGGTGAGAGTATAAAATCGATAGAAGCACAAATTGCACAATTAAATGCCGCAATGAGTGCTAGAGAGAAAGGAAAACTTCCATCTCAACCCTTACCAAATCCTGGCCACTCACAATATCATAATGTGAATGCCATAACCATGTTGAGATCCGGAAGAGTACTGAATAACCAAATCGGCGAACAGGTTGATAATGAATCAATCAATGATACTCCAGCTTCCACTTCTGACCTTATTTCATCTAGTCCATCTTCTTCCGAGCCCATTCTCCGTTTTCCTCAAGGATCGAACCCTCCGCCCACCTCGTTGAGTCAACCTAACACGATCCCAACTCCAATTCTAGGATCCTTTCTACCCCCACGATCTTCTCCAACGTTGGACCCAACTCTTATTGATAAAGCTCCTTATCCAAATAGGTTAAGGGGAAACAGACCAAGTCTACAAATGGAGAATATTGTGGAAATGTTTAAGCAGGTTAACATAAATATCCCTCTTCTAGATGCTATAAAACAAGTTCCGGCCTATGCAAAAATTCTAAAGGACTTGTGCACTAGGAAGAGGAAAACTCAAGTACCTAAAAAAAATTTCATGACGAGTAATGTAAGCACAGCTTTTACCCAGCAATTACCTATGAAACGTAAGGACCCAGAGAGTCCTACAATATTTATTTATATTGGGGGTAAAAATATCAATCGTGCTCTACTCAATTTAGGTGCTAGTGTTAACCTGCTTCCATATTCTGTATATGAGCTATTGGGTATCGGAGAGTTAAAACCGTCGCACTGCACTCTATAGATGGCAGATCGATCTATAAGCCAACCTAGGGGTGAGTTAGAGGATATGTTGATAAAAGTCGGGGAATTTATATTCCTTATTGACTTTATTGTTCTAGATACACAACCTGTAGCGAACCCACGGAATCAAATTCCGGTGATTCTCGGTCGACCCTTTTTAGCTACTTCCAACGCTGTAATCAATTGTCGAAATGGCTCTATGAATCTATCATTCGGGAAAATGTCAATTGAGCTTAACATTTACAAGTTGGGAAGTGAACCTTCCGTACCTTATGCTCAAGTATGTTCTGTCTAAATGATAGATTTCGACAGCAGAAAATTTGAACAGCTTCACGATACTGATCTAGACTCCCTTATTACGTTGTTGTTTGAACCAGCTATGTATTATACACATACGGACCCTTCTATTGAGCTGTCCGGGCCAATATCTAACGCTTATTATGAACCTTTTATGGAGTCTGAGTATCATTCCGTTCTTTCCGATGAGATTATTCTTCGGGTTATCGATGAAAGTTTTGAAGAAATTTTCACTGAAGAACTCGCATTCTTAGCAGACATGGGAGTTGTGATGAATCAACCCCAAACTAAAAAAGTTAAACCACCACCCCTTCTTCTTATCAATAATAAGAATGCGAGTAATCCATCATTATTGTTTCGTCTTTATAAACCGAGACGCAAACCCTTTCCATACCACCACTTATCTCTTCCCCACTTCTTCACGTCGATAGGTAACGTGTTCTTCTACCAACCAGTGCATTACATTGATAAAATCTTTGAATGGTTGGTATTAACTTTTGGTCTTTGTAAAACTTTATATTGACCCAATAACTTTACCCCTCTCTTATGATTTTAGATGCTTAATATTGTTTAACTCAAGTTTGGGGGGTATATTTTTGGCTCTTGAAAATAAAATTTGTACACAAAATTGTGAGCCAAAAATAAGTTTAGAGGAGGATTTCACTTTCATTATTTCTTGTCCCCGTTAATAACTTTTCCTCCTAAGTCTACAGGTTTTTGATTTAAAAGATGACAACAGTGAGGACACTGCTGTAAATAGGTTTGGGGGAGGTTTGTGCTTATTTGCGCATTACAATTTGCATAAGCACAAAAAAAATTCTTTGATAATGAAAAATTAGAAAGTGGAAAATAAAATTTAAAAGATTGGAAGAGTTTGAGAAAAAAAAGAAAATTAGATGTTTTCTTAAACGAAGCTAGTAATAAGTAGTTATGAGCCGTTGTCCCAAGGGTTAGTAAGATGAAGGAAGCCACTAATCTGAGGATAAAAATAAAGTCTGAAAAATAGTCTTTATTCTTGAGGCCAAACATTTGAACATTGATACCCTACTATACGCACTTACACACGTCTTGAAACTCGGAATAGTATAGGATACCTTGAAATGCTCTTGTGTAAAAGCCAAAATACAAAGAAAATAAAAATGAAAAATAAAAGTATAAAATGGTGAAGAAAAATGAACACTGGTTTTGTAATCACCAAGGCAGCATAAAAAAAATATAGCGAAGGTGTTTTATCACCTAGTGCCTTAGACCAACTGGTTTGGGAGCCCCAGCTAAGCCTTAGGTTTTGCAAGACGAGCAAATCGCTAATTACGCCCAATAAGCAAGCACATTTAGTAATCGGTCGATTAGTACCTTAAGAAGTATTAACGGTCGCATGAAGAATGTGTGAGCAATTCCATCCAAATTATTCGCCGACTAAAATGTACTGAGGTAGATGGGTAAGAGTATGATAGCTTGAGTTGAATTTTCCGAGTGTAGGGATGTCTTTTACACACACGTAGGGGTATATGATCGGTGTTTGGAAGAAAGGCAGGGATGAAGAATAAAGGCGATGTTTTATTGAGGGATGATGTGATTTCTAATATCTTTTCATGACTATTAAGATATGGCTCATAACAACCGAAAAGCTAGTGTAGTTGGAAACTCTTATTTTCAAGTTCTTTCTTTTATCATTCTTATCTTTATATGTAATTTTCACTGTCTTTCTTTTATTATGGGATTTTGTGGGTGTAATCCGCTGAAAACTCTCAGGAGACAACACTCCTCCTACTAGTGACACTTAGAGGTTTAACGGCTTGTTACACGTGCTCAGTGCAATCGTGTTGCCTACGAAATTGTGCTAGTTAGTTTTTCTTTTTTCTATTTTTCTCCTTCTCTTGAATAAATAGTTTGCTCAGGACGATCAAAGCCAACTTTGGGGGAATTTGTTCAGTCGAAAATATGCACTTTTAATATGACAATTTCCTTACTTTTCTTAATCATCTAAAAGTATTTGCTATAAATATAACACATATTAGAAGTTCGTCTGCAAAATATCATTTACTATGTATTATACATTATAATCAACATTATGAAGGAAATTGTATGTTTAATATTTTTACGCATAATATTTTGTATCTCACATTCTTCATTGAGATCTTGTGCAAGATTAGCTCAGGTCAGATATCGGGAATCAGGAATCTGCCAATAAAATACAAGAAAGTCGAATAATCAAATACTGGCAGAAATTCAGAAGAGATAAGAAGATTCCAGATATCACATAAAGACCCAGAGATCAACAGAATAAGACCACAGAAGTTTGAACTAATGAAGCTACCAATTGGCTGCGGAACCGCGGCTGAGTCAGGCCGAGTTGCCGTGGATCCACGGCCGATTCGTGGGCTTCGGGGTCGGGAACTCTCTGGAAACTTCTTCTCAACGTCCTAGCTTGTTGGGGAAGCCTCGTTGTAACAAGCTTGTTCTGGAAACTTCTCTATAACAACCTAGCTTGTTGGGGAAGCTTAATAAGGGGGCTATAAAAAGGACCAAGGGCTTAAGAGAAAACCCCCAGAATTTCATCCAATTTTTCATCCAATTCAACACAAATCCAAGAACAACATCAAATCCAAGATCCAAAATCAAGAATCATCGAGAATTTCATCAAGCGATTCAACAAAAGATCCTTTACACGAAGCCGATCATCATCAACGAGCAAGCGATCCACGACAGGTCCAAGACTTACGGTGATCGAGCAACGTGAAGATCGAAGGAAAAATTACCTCTTCAAGGGAGTGATCGAGAGCAATTTTTCTTGTAATCTTGGATTGAAGAAGTTGTAATTTGAAGTTGAATAATAAAGGTGATAATTAGTTTCAATTTTGCTTTCTTTTAATTTCCGCATTATGAATTCATTCTCTAATCTTTTTTTGATTTTCATGATGCGTGAGTAAATCTCCGCTTGATAGGATTCATAGGATTAGGGTAGATCGATGGATGATAAAATTCTATACTCTTTTTAAGCCTTATGAAGTTTACAAACTTTCGCAAAAGAATCATCAACATCCTCATCGGGCGCGATATCAAATTCTTGATACTCTTGACCACGATTTGAGATACAATTGACGATCTTTTTGTGAAGGGCTAGAAAATGAATGGGATCAATGAAAGGACAAGGGACAATAGTGAAGAAACCCTAGTTTCTTCCAGAAAAACCCTAATCCGCATTCATCGCCATCAATCTAGTGTTAAACTGTCAATAGATAAGATTAGTCATCATTATTAGTCATCCATGGCTACTAAATCTGATCGAATCCTGCAAGCTTTCTTTATATTTTCTTGATAATTAGATCTTGAACATTTTCTTGATTTCCTTTCTTGAAAACAATTTCTTGATTTTCTTGAAACTATTACTTCAACTAAATTTTGAACCTTTTCTTGAAATTCTTTACTAGTTCTTTCGACTCATCTAAAGCAAAGATTTACAAATTCCTCGAATCCCAGAGGACGGCCCATGCTCACTCATCGAAACTTTAGTTTGAGGATATTACGGTCCGTTGTTAGTTTAGAGACATTTCGGTCCATTTCCAGTTTATGGACGTAGTGGTCCATTGCCAGTTTAAGGACGTAGTGGTCTATCACTAGTTTAAGGACGTAGTGATCCTTTATCACCCTTTTTGAGGTGAAGCTTTTCCGAATACCACTTAGAATTTTGACTCAGGAAGTTAGTGAATGGACACAAGCGTCATCATCTATCATTGACCTAAGTCGTGACACGTCATGCGTGGTATTTATTGAGGAATCGGCCGTTTATTGGTCGGAAAGGTCTTTTGCCATGTATATCCATGAGCAAATAGGCCCCACCTTGATAGACCTTGTCTATGATGTACGGGCCTTCATAGTTTGGCTCAAATTTCCCTCGTTTTGAACAATTAGGGATCATAGGTCTTTTGACGACTAGCACGAGTTCGCCTTGGCGGAATGTTCTCGGCCTAGTCAGTTTTTCGTATGAGCGCGTCATCCTTGCCTTGTAAGCTTCTAGGTTTTTTTGCGCCATGAGGCGAGTTTCATCGAGGGCGTTGAGCTCTTCAAGCCGAAGATGGGCATTTTTGTCATCTGTTAGCTCGTATCGAACCGCTACTCGGGGAGAAGGGAGTTCTATTTCCAAAGGAAAGACTGCTTCAGTGCCGAATACCAACGTGTATGGTGTTGTATTCGTAGCCGTTTTGAACGTCGTTCGGTACGCCCAGAGAGCTTCGTGCAGTCTCTCGTGCCAGTCCTTTTTGTTTCTGGACACCGTTTTCTTTATAATCTTGGTCAAGGTCTTGTTGAAAGTTTTAGCTAGACCATTAGCTCGGGGATTATAGACGGAAGAGTGTCTCCAATATATTTTGTGCTGTTCTGCGAAGCGGATGATTTTATGGCTCCTATAGGCTGGCCCATTATCTGAGATTATCCGTCGCGGAGTACCGAACAGGTAGATGACATGTGTCTTGAAGAAATGGAGAATATTCTCCGTCTTCACTTCCCTTAGTGGTATTGCTTCCGCCCACTTAGAAAAATAGTCGGTCGTTGCCAGTATGAACTGGTGTCCTTTGGATGATGCCGGTTCAATGGGGCCGATTATATCGATTCCCTACATTTCTAATGGCCAGCTAGCTATCGTTGGGTGTAGCAGATTTGGATGTTGGTGGATGAAGTCCCCGTGAATCTGGCACGAGTGACACTACTTCTCATATTCGAGGCAGTCCCGAATCATCGTGGGCCAATAATATCCCATCCTTTTGATCTTCAGCTTCATCTTTGGCCCGGCCTGATGAGAACCACATAGTCCGTCGTGAGTTTCTTGAATGACTCTCTTTGCTTCTCCTGGCCCCAAGCACCTTAGCCACAAACCGTCAAGCGATCTCTTGTATAGAGTATCATTGACGAAAGCGAAAGACAGAGCCCGTTTCATGAGCTGATGTCTTGACGACACGTTTTCGGGTGTTCGATGGGATTTGAGGTAGTCTATGAAGACTTCCCTCCAATCCTTGATATTTTATTCATCTTTTATTTGAAGGACTACTTTTTTATTCGCTTCCTTTCCTTCAGACGACTCTGCTAAATCCCCAGAAGATATATCTGCTAGCGCAAGAACCTGGCGGCTTTGCACAACGATCCTTACGTCATTGAGGTTTTCATCAGCCATTTCCTTAGCAAGCTTGGCTAATGCATCCTCCTTGCTATTTTCCGCATGTGGTATGCTTTCCAGGATGTAGGAGGGGATTTATGTCAGCAGTTGCTGAACTATTTCACCATACCTGATCAGTTCTGGCTTGCACGTCTAATAGTCACCACTTACTTGGCTAACGACCAGCTGGGAGTCTCCATATATGAGGAGGTTTTCGATTCCCATAATGACAGTGATCTAAAGACCCGCTATGAAAGCTTCATATTCAGCCTCGTTGTTTGTTCTTGGTTCCGTTAAGGAAAGGGCGATACACATCATCCCTCCTTGCAGAGTCACGAAGATGAGTCCCGCCCCGGCTTTGATTATAGGGGTGTTATGCTTACGCTTCTTCATGGAAGATGCTCCATCGAAGAAGAGTTCCCATTGGACATTATTTTCCTCCTTCTTCCCTTCGATTGTGTCAAACGCGTGTTCGTCTGGCAATTCGTAATTTAAGGGAGAATCGGCTGGTATCGGATGCTCAGCAAGAAAGTCGGTGATGGCCTGGCTTTTCACTGCTTTGAGGGGTCGATACATTATCGAGAACTCCATCAAAAGGAGGTCCCATTTGGCAAGCCTTCCTGTTAGTATGGCCTTTGACATCAGATATTAGAGAGGATCCGCCTTTGATATAAGATGGACCTCATGTGCTAAGGCATAGTGCCTGAGCTTCGTTATCGCGAAGATCAGTGCCAGACAATGCTTTTTGATAGGGGAGTAGTTGTTTTTTGCCCCCAGGAGAACTCGACTCAAATAGTAGAGAGATCTCTCCTTTTCTTGATCATTCTCCTGTGCCCATAGCACGCCTAGATAACATTCAAGGGCCGTTGTGTACAGGATGAGGGGCTTTCCTTTGACCAGAGCGGTCAGTACCGGCGGGTTCTGTAGGTATTGCTTGATTTCGTCCAGTGCACTTTGGCATTTGTGATCCCAAATGAACGGGGTCCCCTTCTTCATTTTAGATGGCTGTAGGGGCGGCATTTGCTGGAGAGGTTGGCTATGAACTGACGGACATACGCGAGCTTTCCTTGGAGAGACCACAATTGTTTGAGAGTTCTTGGCTTGGGCATTTCCATAATCGCCTTAATATTTGATGGGTCTATTTCGATGCCTCGGTGTCGTATGATGAATCCTAGGAATTTTCCTGAGAAGACTCCAAACACGCATTTTAGAGGATTCATCTTTAGATTGTATTTCCGAAGACGCTGAAACAGTATGTTCAGATGTTCCCAGTGCTCCTCATACGATTTGCTTTTCACTCCAAGGTCATTAATATAGCATTCGACAATCTCATGTATGAGGTCATTGAAGATCTTCGTCATGGCCCTCTGGTAGGTAGCGCCTGCGTTCTTCAAACCGAAGGGTATCACGTTATAGCAGAATATGCCTAGCCGAGTTCGGAAGGCGGTGTGCTTTTGGTCTTCAGGATGCATTTTTATTTGATTGCAGCCTGAAGATCCATCCATGAAGGAGAAGACCTCATGAGTGGACGTGTTATCGATCATCAGCTCAGTAACAGGTACTGGGAAGTCATTCTTCGGACAAGCTTTGTTAAGGTCTTGAAAGTCCACGCAGATGCGCATTGTTCCATTTTTCTTCATCACTGGAACAATATTAGCAATCCAGTCGGGATACTGAACTTCTTGGATGAAGCCGGAGTCAATTAGTTTCTTGACTTCGACATTGATACTCATCTCGAGTTCGAGCCGCATTCTTTTTGGCGCCTATTTGACTAGCTTAACGTCCGGTGATATGGCCGGTTTATGCACCGCTATTTTTAGATCCGGTCCCGGCATCTTGGAATAGTTCCATACAAAGAAGTCTTTATATTGCATAAGCACATTTTTAACGTAGCTACCTGCTTTTTAGATAGCAGCTCACTGACGAACGTTGGCCTTGGATCGTTTTCTATTCCCAAGTCAATTTTCCTTAGATTGTCCGCCGTAGTGTGTTTCCCATCCTCCAGCTCTTTCGGTGCAGGTGGAAACTCTGAGATCACCTCATTCTCGTCTTCATTTGCGAAGCACCTAATGGAGTCATCAATATTCTCGTGCTCTCCCCCCTTTGAGAGTGTTATCATATGGCAAGTACGAGTTCGCTTCCATTCTTGGGGTTGAGATGGTCCCGCCTTCGCGATATAGGTTCTCTTTGGCTCATGCTTTTGCGGTGGGTTCACCCTCCAGCTGTCGGATAAAGCGAACCTGCCCTGTTGATATTGGTCTTCGACCCGGTCTTTAAAGGTGAAGTATTCTTCAAGAGGATGTCCTATTGCTCGATGATAGGAGCAATAATCCGGATGATGGGCCTCATTTATTTGTTCGGGATACCGAGACTCCGAGAGCGTCATCATCTGATGCTTGATGAAAAGGTTGAATATTTTCCTTGTCTTGTCTTGAGGGAAAGTGTATTCCTGACCCATCTTCTTGATGAAATACGGATTCCAACTGACTTTTTCTTGATTGTATGGCTTCTTGGATCCGCTTCGCTGTTTTAGAACGTCATTCTCATTCTCCACTATGTTTTTGCCTTTGTGTCGGGCTTTTTCCTTGTCGCGAGAACGTACAACGGGCTGAGGGTGAAGGGTATCGTAATTTTCCTTTTCCGCAGACTGCTGAATGAGACGCTGAGTCCTAGCCTTTTCGTAAATAGCCATTTCACGGTTGTGATCATCCCGAACCTTTTGACCAGCCTCCTTTATTAGCTTGTCAACTTGCTCTTTGAACGATAGTCTTTGTTGGATATAGTGCCTTCAAAGTCAAATATTGGATCTCAGGCACGTGATTGCAATGATTGAGGAGGACCTATACCGGTAGCACAGTCTTACTCGAGATGATAGTATGCTATCTGGTTTGCCTTTATCAGTCATGTATAGGTTCAGGTGACTGATTACTATTACACGATGATAGAGCCCTTAAGATCTTGCTTGACTACCAATAGTATGATGGCGATCATATACGTGAGAGTTGGGTAGTCTATAAGAACATCCTTAATTGTGGTCCCTAGTCGTAGGAGTTTCGAGACAGGGCATCGATACTCCGGAGTAGACTAGCGTATACGATCGAGACCCCGACGATGGGCGGTGGCCGATCTCCCAAGCCACTGGTGTCAGTTGGATCACCTAAAGTGTATACAGGTGCTCATTGGGTTATGAGTACACCGGACAGGACTCGCCGAGAACCTGCTAGTTGGTATTTATACCTAGCATCAGATAGCAGTTCCCTGGTGACATGTGTACAGGTTAGTTCATCGACCTGAGGTCGTCATTTGTCTCGTGTGAGTTCCCACTGTGCTTTGATTTCTACCCTACAACGGCTCAAAGGAGTCGTGCAAATAGGTCTTTTTTGGGTACAGTCCCGAGCCACATGGAGGAAAGTGAATGGATCGGCAGGGGATTCATCTCTCTCGGTATTGGGGGGTGAGATCGCGCTGTGTCTAGGAAAGTCATTACACCAAGTCCTTAGCCAAGGCAGGTGAGAATTACTGGTAAGTATTCCAGTAGTTTCCTAGGGTGTTCAGGGCTTGTCTCCGACACGACTTATACCGCTATTGGGGGTCTGACGTTACCAGCCCTGTAGGCCCGATATGCAATACTCATAGATGAACGGACCGAACTGTATGTATATTGTCACTGTTATGCTCAGTAGGGTTCCAGGATGAGTTCTCTCGTCGGCTTTCCTTGAGATCGGTACATGGGCAGCCGTTACGCACTGCTAGTGCCACTGACGCGCTTATGGTTAAACCCACTGCCAGGGTACTGATGAGTCATTAGAGTCCTCTACAGATAGTTTCCCAAGTTCGGGCGAAACGTTGTAGAGGCCGTATGGTTTTATGACAGGGTTCGGAAAATGTACGTGCGTTTATGCACGTGT
This sequence comes from Agapanthus africanus, assembly GCA_030015575.1. Taxonomy (NCBI): domain Eukaryota; kingdom Viridiplantae; phylum Streptophyta; class Magnoliopsida; order Asparagales; family Amaryllidaceae; genus Agapanthus; species Agapanthus africanus. Next base: position 520,802,956 of record CM057343.1, read on the forward strand.
CATATTTCGGGCAGATAATACTGGTAGGCTTTAGTTTAAGCCGGATCCATGTATTATACTGTGTAGATATAATATCTTTGTCTCAGTTGCATTTGTATTCGGTCGTAATACAAATGCGGGTATGTATATACAGTTACGGGGTTATCCTGAAATTCGTTTCGGGATCGCTTTTCGAAATTTCCAGTTTTTTTTGACCCGTCTTAAACATTCGGTTTAATGCGGATTTATCTTTTTCTTTTAGGTGAGTCATAAGGGTGAGTCATGAGGAAGCTTCTAGAATTGGTGACTAGGTTGATGAGGTGTTTAGTGACTCATTGTTCGCATTAAATGGTTAGTGAGGTGTTATATGACTCATTCTTTCCATTAATGTTGTGATGAGTTATGATAAGCTTCTAGAATTGGTGACTAGCTTGATGAGGTGTTTAGTGACTCATTATTTGCATTAAATGGTTAGTGAGGTGTTATATGACTCATTCTTTCCATTAATGTTGTGATGAGTTATGATAAGCTTCACTTATGGTCACCCTTGCTCCTACACTCACCACCTCTCTCAATTTCAGGCCATATATTGGCCGGCCCCCTTGTTGAAAGATAATGGTTTTTAGTTCATGGAAATTTCATATCTCATTTCTCATTATTCCATTAAAAGGCAACTTCATTAACCGTTCATCCATGGTTTTGGATGAAACGAGACAAAGTGTTCTACTCATTCTCTACATCAATCTTGGATATGTCGGCTAGCAAACTTCATGTCCGAGTTGCCTCGGTTCAAAGGCGGGAGCCCGTATAAAGATCCGTTGACGTGGTGCCACTTGGACGAGGAGACCGGAGATCGAGCGAGATCACAGATGTCGCAAAGGAGCGTGGGATGATGGCTAAAGACCGAAGGACTCGGATCATTCGGTATAGCCTTTCTACCTCTTTATAGTTTGTTAGTTTAGCGTTAATGGCAAGATCCGGGTTATAGTATGCGATAGCGCCGGTTATAAAAGTTTTTGTTCCGCGTTTGGCGTCAGATTGACGGCCAGGGCGCTACCGTAGACTTTCATGGAATCAAAGCCACGCCATTAAGCTTTACTAACTTGTACTAACGCGTTTAAAATATCGATCGAACGAAATTTCGAAAACCGCATTTTTCAGTGTAAAGTTTCTGTCGATTTTTAAAACAGGTCTAAAAATCATTTTGAGTATCACAGAAAATCGTGCAGGCTTTTTGAAGACCACAGTAGAAATTTGGGCCAGTGATTCAACCATACTGCCGCGGAACCGCGGCGCAAGCCTAGTTTTGGCCGCGGTTCCGCCGCAGTCTTGGCGCTTCACTGTACCATATTTCTTCTGGCAGTCTTGCATAGAAAATTGTGGTTTTTGGAATATTTCTTTTATGCCCAGATTTTGTTTGTGTACTGCAGATGTACGTGGGGCCCACTTCAGGAAGTTTTGTCGATCGAAATTTTAAACTTGTTAGTTAACAGTACTTACATTATATCTCCGACCGTGAATGTCATTCGAGCGGTAAATTGCGTCTAATTGCTATAGTCCTTTTAGACGGGTTTGCGAACGTGACATTCGCGTTGATGTTCTGTGTTGTGCTGCGATGTTGCGGATTTGTCGTGGTGGATAGCAGTGTGCAATGGTAGTGCAGTTTGGATTTATTTGTACATTTGATATTGCGGGACGAGCGTCCAACATGTGGACTGCCGTCACTGCTTGTTTGTATAATATTCTTTTGGGGTACGACCGGGCTGAGGTCGATGTACCCGTTGTACATATTTTTCATTTCTGTACTAGGTTTACCCCGCGACGGAGTGCACGGATAGCCGGGTTCTGGAGAGCAACGGATCCGCATCTCATGACTTTGAGAGGCAGAGGGGCCTCACTCTAGAATTGGCAGACTATTCGCCGCACTCGTAGGGGGTATAGGTTGACCCAAGGAGGGGTGCCTAAGTTACCGGATTCCGTGAAGTGCAGGGTGGTCCACTCACTTTGCTGTAGGGGCTGCCTCACTTCAGGTTTTGGCGGGTAACTTGCCGCACCCGTAGGGGTCTAGGTTTCATTGCACAGGCTATCCACACGACCAGGGGAATGTCGGGTTTCAGCAGCGGCTCTGTGAAATCCGGGGATCCCAGATTATCTGTATTGTTCTGTGATGCTTATTACTTTTCTGTAATGTTGCATATTATCACGCCTGGAGTGATTATTGTATATTGGTATATATACTAGTACATGTTGTATATGTTTTGCACCCGCGCTAGTCCAATCCCCGCTCTGTCGTTAGTTAAGTAACCTAACGGGTAAAGACGGGACCCAGTGACGAATGCGGATGGCATATACGTACATTTTATTTTCGTTCTTTTCTGGTGTGATTAATTGATGGGACTGCGTTGATTCTGATCAATGCAAAGGAAAACAAACCTGTTTGGATGTTGTTGGAACAGTTTTAAAAAGTGTTATTACAAAGACGTTTTCTTTTGTTTTGCACAGTGGTATTCAGTTGGAATATCCTGCACCTCATTCGACGAGGCAAGGGCCGAGATCCCTTCACCGGGAGTGACCCCTTGGACAGAAGTTTGCGTCAAGGTAATAACTTCGCTATAGTCGATTACATGTTGCTTTGCATCGCGGTATTCAGTTGGAATATCCTGCACCTCATTCCACGAGGAAAGAGCCGAGATCCCTTCACCGGGAGTGACCTCTTTAGCAAAGGTTTTCGCCACTATATTTTTATAAAAAGCTATCAGGTTCCTTCAGCGATATCAAGTTCATTACGTTAAAGATTTTTCGCCAAAAACCAGCCGTAGTCCTTCGTCATTTCTTTTGGGTATTCAGTAGTATTCAAGCTATGTATTTTGACCAAAGCCAAGGCATAGTGTTTGGTAGCTGCTGGGTATTCATTTGTTGCATAGATAGATGAGTTAGTTTAGGGCAGTCGTTCTGCCATTTGGCCAAAGTCAGGGGCATGTGGGGATGGGTTCAAATTGACAAGATAATGACGGGTAGAACTTAGCATGTGACTTATGATATTTTGGCCAAAGTCAAGGTCATAAGAGCAGGGGTAAAAATCACATCGGGAGTTTCTAAAGAAACTGAAACTTGACAGGCATGCACATACCTTCTGGAGTGTGATAACGTGAGTGGATTCCGTCACGTTATCATGCGATGAGAGTTGGATCCCGATTCCCACTGATGAGTTGGTTTACTCTTCGGGTGATCCCGATTGATTCTTCTTTCAGGTTTGGAGGAGAATTTGACAGTACAGTGAGAGGTTTCCTGATTAGATAAAGTGATAACCATTCCGATCTAGGTTAGTGGGCATGCAGAGTGTTTCTTTTCTTTCTCTCTTAGGCAGCGATCTTTGACCGACCCTAGACTATGACTCAGTGACCAAGTTGACCGAACCTTCTTAAAATACTGGCTTTTGGATTGTCCTAATTGCATAAGTCATTGCCGCTCCTTCTGTTACCCTTTGAATTTCTCAGAACACCTCGTATTACTACGAACATCCACTTCCATTGGATAGATCCATCGTATGGTTATATACGAACTCGAAGGGACTTCTTCGAGGATGGATCAAGGTTCAGGAGAAATTGAATTGGTTTATTCGGTTGTCTTTTATTATCACATTCTCTCAGGTTACGAGGGCTCTTTGGTTTAGGAGAGTACACCTATTACGCTTATTGGATAGTCTTCTTCCAAACCATAGGCAGGTGCCGAAAGGTAAGGAATGAAGAAAACCAATTAGCCTAAGTAGGATGTACAGAAGGTAATAACTAAAGACAAAATAAAGGGATTAGAAAGAGGGCAAAGTAAATTGCGACTGCTATCATTCACGACCAAACCGCGTACTTCATCGCCACTCCTATTTCACCTTTGCTTTTTCCCCCAGTTCGGGAGAAATAGAATAAGGTATTATTCAGTTGTCTTTTATCATCACCTTCTCTCAAGTTGCGAGTACTCCTTGGTTTAGGAGAGTACACCTATTATGCTTACTGGATAGTCTTCTTCCAAACCATAGGCTGGTGTCGAACGGTAGGGAAGGAAGGAAACCATTTAGCCTAACGATGATGTACAGAAGGTAACGACTAAAGACAAATAAAGGGATTTGGCGAGATGGAAACGAAATATATGGTTATAGTCATGAATTGGATTATGGAAGAGGCATTACTAGGAATACCAGAATACCCCTTCGAAACATTTTCATGTTTCAGTTTCATTGTGCATTGTTAAAGGAAAACTAATTTCCCGATAAGATACTTACTCCAGGGTATGTATTTACCAGGTATGATTCTCACATCCGTATGGTTTTACAGATGATGAGTGGGAGTAAGTTATTGGGAATTAGGTGATCATCCTCATTATATCGGAATTCGTTGTAATTGGTGATATTTGAGAAAATCGCCTGGGTTTTTGCCGGAAGGCATGTATTTGGTTTTGAGTATCCGTTGTTGTGCACCAATTTCAAAATGATATATCTGTACGTTTATTTTTATAAAGTGAGATATATCTTTTTGAAATTATGTCCGTGACATTTACCTATATCAGTTGACGATTGGGTAAGGAGCATTGAACAACGGAGTAGTTCTTAACCATAAGTACAGTTTTCAAACTACAATGCACAGGTTTTGAGTTATTCAACTCAGCGGACTTATACAGAGTATTGTATATTGTCCAGTGTCCATCAAGACAAAGGGGTTGGTCCTCGTACTATGTTCTGTTTACTTGTGACTTCTCTAGTTTTTAGACAAGTGTTTCGTAGAAATACAAGGTCTAAGTTTTGAGAAGTTGTGGGTATAGGAATAAAGTAGAGAACCAGATGTCGCAAGTATCGGGATTCTACAAAGAGATCAAAGATGTAGATACTTGTGATTGGTATTCAGTTGATAGTAAAAGTTTTGAGAAACTTGTTTCTCTTTCAGGTTACTCATAATTGGATGTATTCCTAAGTTGAGTAATGCTGATTAGCCTCTCTCCATTAAGTTGATATGCACTGGAGACAGCTGCATGATTAGAATCTGGTTCCAATTAAATGAGTGCCAAATTTTCTATATTGGATATAGAATGGTTCATATCTTAACGATGTTAAGGTACGGGGAGTTGTCCGGCTTATGATTAAAACCAGACTCTGGATAACTCAAGGCACGTTTCTGTAATGGCAGTTTGTGGGTTGACCCGGGCTATGTCGAGGGTTGATTTTCTACCATCTGGGAGATCAATAGTGATATTGTTCTTGACTCGCCACAGTTTTAGTAAAATGGATTTTTTTTCAGAAAACAGTAGTGGGAGTATGGTAGAACTGGAAGTGATTCCAGAACCGCAAACGAATACGGAAAATTTAATAGGACCTAAAGATTCAATCAGGTTTGACATTCCATTAGCCACTCAGCAGATATTGTGGGTAACCTCAGACACCCGAGAGGTACTCCGGTAGCCTTAAGGACGGTGACAGGGAGGTTCTTGTTTACCCAGACTTGACACTACTGTTGTTCCAGACTATGAGACCCGACAGGAGGTTAAGTATAGCGTCGTTCTAAACTAGCTTTAGAAGTGCACGTATATATTATTCTGCCAGAGGGTTGTTGTGGTCAGTGGGAGCAGCGGAAGTATAGTGGGCAAGTAGCTTATGTCTATCTATAGACTAAAGCGGATATAGCGGAGATAGATCATCTATTTTTGATGTGACAGTCATAGGTTTGACTTCATCAGAATAGGGGATGGATCTGTTAAGAAGGTAGTAGGGTGTGATGTCCTGGTATTTGGATGACATACACAGAGTAGGAAATAAAATTCCTATACTACGATCGGTTATACTGTGGTCATCACACAGTTGTTTCTCCACAAAGGATATGGATATAATATCTGACATTCTGGTTACTAGATCTATGGTTTTAGATCTAGATTTGGGTAGTTTCCCAAATCTGGGTACTTTGACAGTATTCTAATGGTATTTAGAATAGATGACTCCTGGTATGGTGGTGTACCTGCAGGTGATGGAGTCACCCTCTCTAAATGTGTTTTACAGATTAAAGGGGAGAGGGATGTGCATGATTGGCAGATCACTTGCTTAGGCAATTGAGTCGATCATGTGATGTCAAGTACCATACCAGATGTTGTTTTTGCACTAGGTGCGATAAGTTTATATTAATCCAATCCTGAAGAAACATAAGGAAGCAGTTTTAGAACATAAGTGCATGTTCTACGGATTTGATAACGGCACCCTCCTTCGAGAGACGATTATCATTCCTGGCTTCAAAGGTGACATGGATGACAGAGTGATTGTCAGAGTTATAGTTTTCCCTCTGACGAGGGACAGTATTATGGACAGGTGGTCCAAGAGGATACTGTGGGAGGCATGGTGCTGGATACTGATTAGGTTCAGTTGACGATACAGTCTAAGAAGTTTGGATTTGGAGTTCATTGATGAACTAGGTCCCATCAGATATCCAGACATATTCTAAGACAGGTATTACTCAATTCGGGAGATGGCTTTCTCCGCGAACTTGAGATTAAGAGAGACATAGAAAGAAACATCAGGGCGGATCCACTCATTGAGGCTATTTCTCGAACACATGAGTTTTTACAAACAAGCTTTGTGAAACTGATTAGTAGAGGAGTTGGGTGTTCGGTATCACACGGGCTGTGAGTATGCGACATCGCAATAATTAGCCTTAAGTGCAAGTAGGAGATTGTTGGATATAGTGTCCTCAAATCAATTATTGCATCGCAGGCACGTGATTGTAACGATTGAGGAGGACCTATACCGGTAGCACAGTCTTATTCGAGATAATAGTATGCTATCTGGTTTGCCTTTATCGGTCGTGTCCAGGTTCAGGTGACTGATCACTATTACACGATGATAGAGCCCTTAGGATCTTGCTTGACTACCAACAGTATGATGGCGATCATATACGTGAGAGTTGGATAGTATATAAGCACATCCTTAATTGTGGTCCCTAGTCGTAGGAGTTTCGAGACAGGGCATCGATACTCCGGAGTAGACTAGTGTATACAGTCGAGACCCCGACGAGGGGCGGTGTCCGGTCTCACAAGCCACTGGTGTCAGTTGGATCACCTAAGATGTATACAGGTGCTCATTGGGTTATGAGTATACCGGACAGGACTCGCCGGGAACCTGCTAGTTAGTATTTATACCTAGCGTCAGATAGCAGTTCCCTGGTGACATGTGTAAAGGTTAGTTCATCGACCTGAGGTCGTCATTTGTCTCGTGTGTGTTCCCACTGTGCTTTGATTTCTACCCTACCATGGCTCAAGGGAGTCGTGCAAACAGGTCTTTTTGGGGTACAGTCCCAAGCCACATGGAGGTAAGTGAGCGGATCGGTAGGGGATTCGTCTCTCCCGGTATTTGGGGTGAGATCGCGCTGTGTCTAGGAAAGCCATTACACCAAGTCCTTGGCCAAGGCAGGTGATAATTACTGGTAAGTAATCCAGTAGTTTCTCAGGGTGTTCAGGGCTTGTCTCCGACACGACTTATAGCACTATTGAGGGTCTGACGTTACCAGCCCCCTAGGCCCGATATGCGATACTCATAAACGAACGGACCGGACTGTATGTATATTGTCACTGTTAGGCTCAGTAGGGTTTCAGGATGAGTTCGCTCATCGGCTTCCCTTGAAGTCGGTACATGGGTAGCCATTACGCACTTCTAGTGCCGCTGACGCGCTTGTGGTTAAACCCACTGCCAGGGTACTGATGAGTCATTAGAGTCCCCCACAGATAGTTTCCCAAGTTCGGGCGAAACGTTGTAGAGGCCGTATGGTTTTATGGCAGGGTTCAGAAAATGCACGTGCGTTTACGCACATGTCATATTTCGGGCAGATAATATTGGTGGGCTTTAGTTTAAGCCAGATCCATGTATTATACTGTGTAGATATAATATCTTTATCTCAGTTGTATTTGTATTCGGTCGTAATACAAATGCGGGTATGTATGTACAGTTACGGGGATATCCTGAAATTCGTTTCGGGATCGCTTTTCGATATTGCCAGTTTTCTATCACCCGTCTTAAACATTCGGTTTAATGCGGATTTATCTTTTTCTTTTGGGTGAGTCATAAGGGTGAGTCATGAGGAAGCTTCTAGAATTGGTGACTAGGTTGATGAGGTGTTTAGTGACTCGTTGTTTGCATTAAATGGTTAGTGAGGTGTTATATGACTCATTCTTTCCATTAATGTTGTGATGAGTTATGATAAGCTTCACTTATGGTCACCCTTGCTCCTACACTCACCACCTCTCTCAATTTCAGCCCATATATTGGCCGGCCCCCTTGTCGAAAGATAATGGTTTTTGGTTCATGGAAATTTCATAGCTCATTTCTCATTACTCCATTAAAAGGCAACTTCATTAACCGTTCATCCATGGTTTTGGATGAAACGAGACAAAGTGTTCTACTCATTCTCTACATCAATCTTGGACATGTCAGCTAGCAAACTTCATGTCCGAGTTGCCTCGGTTCAGAGACGGGAGCCCGGATAAAGATCCGTTGACGTGGTGCCACCTGGACGAGGAGACCGGAGATCGAGCGAGATCGCAGATGCCACAAAGGAGCGTGGGATGATGGCTAAAGACCGAAGGACTAGGATCGTTCGGTATAGCCTTTCTACCTGTTTATAGTTTGTTAGTTTAGCGTTAATGGCAAGATCCGGGTTATAGTATGCGATAGCGCCAGTTATAAAAGTTTTTGTTTCGCGTTTGGCGTCAGATTGACGGCCGGGGCGCTACCGTAGACTTACAGTCTTGATGTTCTTATAGCGGGATTTTGCTTCGTTTCAACGTCACAACTATCTGGAAAAGCATTCCCTTCTTCACCGAAGTTATTTATAACGCAGCAGCCATGAAATCGCTCCCGTTTCTTGGACCGAACGTATCCAAGCCCAGCCGTCTCCATCCTCCCGTTGGGCATCTTTCGCTGAGTCCCAGAATTGTCCCAAATCTTGTTACAGAACTGGGCTAGTCGAGCGGTTTGTTTGAAGGGTACGCCTTGGCATCTTAATTGCCTTTTCAATCCTTCTTCATAATATCGAGGTAGACGGATTGGTTGAAGTCTGTCAAGTGCAAACCCGGTACCATGCCAGACTTATTTTTCCACTCTGGTCTCTGTAGATTGATAGAAGAGGATCACCTTTTCACCTCTTCGCCTGAGAGGGACGTAGAAAGTCCGCAGCTCTTGCACGCTGTATGTATCAAGCGCATCAAGTTCTTTGTAATGCCGCGGTGGAACTATTGTGATTTTCAAGCTCTAATCAACTCCAGTAATGGTTTGTGCTGATGGGCGAGTGGAGAATACGGCGTTATTCTCATCCTCAGAGTCACTGCCAAAGACCAAAATAGGAGTAGATGGTCCGGGCCTGTTGCATTGGGGTTTTCCCGAGTAGACTATCTCTTCATCTTCCTCAGTATCGCTCCCAAAGATCGGGATAGTGGCGACGGCTTTTTGTTTATTCCACGGCTTATGACATCTTTCCGTGTCTTTGAAGTCTGGTAGGAAGTACATTGCGTCTTCATATTTTCGAACTTCATTTACGGAGAACGGATTTAGCTCCCCTGTAACTGTGTACTCGAGTCCGTCTTTGAAATACTTCATACATTGGTGTTAGGTAGAAGGGATGACGTGTACTCGTGTAACCAAGGCCGGTCGAGCAGAGCGTTATAGCAAGTCTTAGCGTCGATGACATGAAATTTTATGTCAGTGACAAGAAGCCCAAAGCGTAATGTCAATATTACAAACCCAAGCGTCCGTGGTGACTGTGAGTCGAACCCGAAGATGGTAATTTTTTCCCGAGCCAGGTGCTGAACGTTCATACAAATCTCCTTCAGCACCTTTATGTTGAAAAGGTTGGCGGAGGACCCGTTGTCGATCAGGATCTTCCCTATCTTGATGTCGTGGCAGTACCCAGTGACATATAAAGGACGGTTGTGCTCGCACGTTCCGAGGAGGAGATCTTCATCGTCGAATGTGATGTCAGCTGTATGAACCTCTGCCAGCTCGTCCATCATTTTTTCTTCTACAAGGAAAGCTTGGAAATTATCGGGCTCCTGTAATGCCCTGATCAGAGAATCTTTTGCTTCTTTGGACAGGAGAAGAGCATCCAATATGCTTAGTTGTGAGGATATCTTCCTCAAATGTGCCAGAACATTGTAATCCACCTTGTTTTTCTTAGGCGGGTCCTTAGCAGCGAGCTCTTTTATGATTCTATCATCGAGAACAATTTCCTCAGGGACTTTTTCCTTCCCCTTGTTTCTTTTGCTCTAACATTTTTTTGTAGGCCCGTGGTTCTTTTTAGGCAACGTACGGTTACACAGCTGAATGTTCTCGCAGTTCTCCTCCTCTTCTTCTTTTCCATATGTGGATTCTTTGAAGATAGGGACAAGGGTTATTTCTTCCTCAGAATCGCTCCCGAATGTGAGAACTTGAGATTTTCCTTTTGTCGAACTAGTATCAACCATATGACAGTTGCCAGCCATTCCTTCATGCTCATCTGTCGCGCTTCTTTGCTGTCGACGAGCCTTGCGCTTCATCCGCTTGAAGTGTTGTCGGTGGGCGACGTATCCTTGCCACCACTTTTTGAACGCATTGCACTCTTCGGTGGGGCGTGTGACCCTTCGATGGAATAAGCAGTAATTCGGATGTATATCCGTTTCATCAAGGCACATGATCCCGGGAGTGCTTTCCACGAGAGGGGGCAGCATCATTCCCATTAACGGGGTTTTGGCGAACCGCTTCTCTGTTTTGATCTTGCTCTTGTTTGTAGTAGGTGTGCTTTGGCTTGGTTGGAATGATTTACGACTCATCCTTACCACAGCTTCTTTAGCCTGACGCCGATGCTTGGCCTTTTGAAGGGCTTCGTTTAGCAGCATGTCAATTAGGTCTTCTAACAGTTCTGGGAATTTTGGCGCCGGTCCTGCCCCCAGTTCCTCTGCATTGTTTTTTAACGCCGAGGGAGCTTCTTTGCCATTGAGGACAAGTGAGAAACCATGTGGCAACTGTTCATATCATATTTTTGCATTTTTACACCACCCAATTTTTATCATATTACTTATCGGTAGGTACTCTTGAGCCGTGTTTGCTAGTCAATTGCAGGATACAGGTTCTCAGCTCTAAACAGTGAAATTCATGAAAAAGCACGACAAATTCCGGATTACAGCCAACCACAGATAAAACACGGGTCTCCGCTCTCTATCCGTATGTTACCGCACACCAGTTTAAGAGACAAAATGGCAAATCAATGTCATTTTCATGCACAAAGCTCAATGGCAACACAAGATCCAACATATCTACGCGGAGCTCGAGGAAATCATGGCAAAAAGATCCACACTAAATCACTTGTTGATCTGCTGAAATTCTAGAAATTTTATGAAGAGTTTCTGAGGAAAAACATATGCCAAACTACAGACAAGAGAAGACCAGGGATGCACACAAAACCCGAGGGGCCAACTCCCCTATAGGGCCGCGGATCCGCGGCCAATAGGGGGTCTAGGCCACGGATCCGCGGCCGTACAGGCTCCTCAGAAGGAGACTTTTTGGGGGCAAATTGGTCATTTCATTTTTGTTCAGAATGTTGCCCTAAGGTTCCAGCTCCCTGCCTATAAATAGTCCAGAACTTGCCAAACCCAAAGGTGCTTATTCTTGTATTTAGATTTTAGAATACATGTGTTGTTCTTCTTCCTCCTCTCATCTCTTCTCCATTAAAAACTTGTAGTGAGCTTTTGTGAGTGAAGAATGAATAAAGGAGTTCTTGTTCTTACCATGCTTATCTTGTTGTAATTGTTAATTATATTTGCTTGTATTTTTCATTTGCTAATCTAGTTGTTGTTATTTGTTGTTTGTTTCTTTCTTGTTCTCTTTTTCTTTATCCTTAAAACAACTATGATGCTTAAGCTTGATCCTTGCCAAGGTCAGGTCTCAAATAGCTAGTTGTAATCTTCTAACCACTTTCTTTCTATCTTTCTCCTTTGTTTTATTTTCCTTTTTCTTGTAATGGGTGAGTAGTTTTCTTAACTTGTTAGGGTAGGATAAGGAAAGTTTGAGAGAAGGAAATCTCTCTCACTCTTTCCTTGCCCAACATCTTAAATCGGACTCCCATTAATTGAACCACAATCCGCTCCCTACGGCACCCTATCCTACATGATAGCGGTGATTCCGTAGTGAGACCGGTTGTGGTTGAATTAACCGGAGGTTAAGGCTAAGAGCCAAGAACGGATGGACAAGCACCAAAAGGAAGAACTTATGCGTTGGAAATCCTAGCTTATACTCGCAAGTTCCTTCCTAGTCGTGTCAATCCCCGTTGTTGCCGATTACCGTAACACCGATATTAAGAGTGGCAACGAAAGAAGTGAGCGACTCCTAACTCAAACTAAACTAATCCTAACCCTAAAAAGCTCTCTTTACATATCATTTTAGCACATAGTTAATCTCAAAACAAACTTGGACATTTGGACTTAACTCGTTAAAGCACATAGAAAAAGATTCTCATCTCCCTGGGGACGACCCGTACTCAACCGGCTAGCTACAAGCGAAACCGTCTTGATTGCGGTAATAAACTTAAACACGCAAAAACTTTACCAATCAAATGGCGCCGCTGCCGGGGAGATGGTAGTTTATTTCTTTGTGTAATTTCGGGTTAATTTGTGAATATAAACATAACCGAAAAACAAAACAAAAAAAATATACATTGTAAAAAATCATCTTGTTATTTTTTATTAGTTTTTGTGCAAGTGTGCGGGAGAAAAGGAAAGGTCGAGTTCAGTGCCAAAGACATGGGAAGTTAGACCCATAACTCGCGGCTACACCGCGACGGATCAAGACAAGAATCAACGGTCTACTGTCAAATTCTGGAGCAGATCCAGTGAGCAAACCAGGATTCAGGAGCTCCAGAAAAGAAGAGGACACACAAAGCAACACAGTCCAGGAATTTGAAGGGCCCATCCCACTTTCATACCGCGGAACCGCGGCATAAGCTCCCTATTGCCACGGAACCGCGGCCATTTGTGGCCGTCGATTCCTAGAAATCTCTGTAAATCTCTCTCTCATCTTCCTCACTCCTCTGGACTCCACTGAACTGTATTTTCTGCAGCATTCTTTGCGCAAACTCTCTTCCCCCTTCCAATAAATTGTTTTTGTGCAGGATTCTTTGCGCCGCGCTAAAAAATAAAAATTGATTGCAGTTGATTGTTACTGCTTTGCATATATTAATACGGACTTTAAGGGACTTGAAACCAATCCGGATTGGATGGGGATTTCATCACCCTTCCCAGGACCCCAGAAATCACAAAAAGCATATGCATTGACCATTGTTTAATTAAAAAATACTAGACTCAGCCCTAAGGACTTCGCGCTCATTAGGACAGAGGACTAGTTACAGGCATCGGCCGTTTATCCTATCCTGACTTTGCGGTGTCTAGGAAAGTGTGCCCAAGGCAAGTGGTTATTTAATTAGGACCATTACTTACGTAGTGGGGAGCCTCCCACTTACCTGGCACTTACCTGGCCGCAATTGGCGGAGAAGAGGCGGTTTGAGGTCCTATTTCTAGCCCTTTGGAACAGTTAGGAGCTGTCTAGCTGACCTAGGTGACCCTAGATCTAGGTGTGATTGTGCATATCTTGTTTGTGATTGCTTGAAGCCGTAAGTCCGTACATATTTCTGTAAAGTTCTTTCTAAAAATAAGAAAAAAAAACACAAAAAAACCAAAACCTTTTATAAAAACTTGCCCTTTGACGACAAAATCCCATTTTTTCACCCACCACCCATCGTATTTCTCCATTGACGTTTTCTTACCCTCACCTTCTCCGCTTTGACTACACTAAACTCGTTTAGTGTATGTCCGCTTGGACTCGTGACACTAGCGCCCGCTTAGTCCGCATTACGTTAGTCGCTACCGACTACGCGATCGACTCAGACGTCGAAACTCCGTCCATGCCTCTTTCACCCTTACTTTTGCCGGCCAACTCCGACGTTCACCGGAATTCTGTTCATACATCCTCACCTTCACCATCACCAACCTCTTCTTCCGCGATGTCAGGATTTAATCCAAACATCCCTACAACTCCCCCGGGATTGATTCGACCTCCTATTGATGCGAATAACCCACCACCACCGCCTGTCGTAGCGCCATAGCGAATCGCGCTCCAAAATCGTTTCTATCCCACCCGCTCTGCACTTCCCACCTGTCTTTCTCTCCCACCGGCCAATGGGGATAATTTTGAAATTAAGCCCCACTTCATTAACATGCTTCCGAAATTTCATGGGCTTGAATCTGAAGATGCCTATATCTTCATCAACAAATTCCAAAATGTTTGTGCCATGATGAAAACGACCCAGCTGTCGGACGATGCTATACGGCTACGGGTCATTCCGTTCACTTTGTGCGATCTTGCTGAAAAGTGGCTATATAGCACTGCTTCCCACTCCCTAACCAGTTGGGATGAGTTTGTGAAAGCGTTTCTCAAGAAATTTTATCCGAATCATAAAACCGCGAGGATCCGTAACGAAATCAACCAATTCTCCCTGCTTCCTACCGAACCCTTCTGGAAGTGCTTTGACCGGTATAAAGACCTTTTTGTTCAATGCCCTCACCATGGTATTGAGAAATGGCAACTTTGCCAAACCTTATACGAGGGCCTGAACCCAGCAACCAAGCAGTTGTTGGAAACCATTTGTCAGGGCCACTTCCTATCGAAATCTGACGAGAAAGCGTGGCAATTCTTCGACGACCTTGCGGAACAAACGCTTCAATGGGAGAGCACCAGACCAACTTCTTCTTCTTCTTCCTCCTCCACTTCTACTGGTCAGTCTAGGGTAGGAATTCACCAACTCGATGTCTCTATTGCGATGAAAGCTGAAATGGCTGCAATAACGAGAAAACTTGAAGCGATAGAGAGCAAATTTTCATCTCCTGCTCCTGCCCCTATTCTTCCCCTTCGTACCATTTGTGCTTATTGTTCCGATCCTTCTCACTTAACCGAAGAGTGTCCTTACAATCCACCATCTCAAGGACAGGATCAGGTTAATGTTGTATTTCAGCAACAACCAAGAAATGATCCATATTCTTCCACCTACAATCCCGGTTGGAGGAACCACCCCAATTTCGCCTGGAATCAGAATCAGCATCAATTCCAAGGCAACAATTTCTAAAGGCCCCCTCCTCCGCAATAACAAGTGCAACAACAAACTCAACATCAGTTTCAGCAGCCCTTCCAACCCTAACCTTTTCAAAATCAGACGAACAACTTTGCACCCAACAGTTCTTTTCCGCAAAACAACTTTGTTCCGTCAAACAACGATAAGGTTTCCTCGCTAGAACGAAGTCTGGAGGCGTTCGTTAAACAATCGACACAATCCACCGCAAACATCCAGTCGTCTATTCAGTCCTTGGTGCAACACACTGCTGCACACAGGCAAAGCATCAAGACCATCGAGGCCCAGATTGCACAGCTGAATGCGGCGTTAAGCGAGCGAGAGAAGGGGAAGCTTCCATCTCAACCACTCCCAAATCCTGGTCACCCACATAATGTACATGTTGCTCTTGAACAACAAAACCATAATGTGAGTGCCGTGACTACATTGAGATCGGGAAGGATGCTGCACAACAACATCGGCACAACAATTGAGGATAATGACACCCTGGCCTCTTCTTCTTCTTCTTCTTTGTCTTCTGAGCCTATTCTCCATTCGTCAAAAGGCACTTCTTCTTCTCCTTCTGCTCTGAACGGACCCACTTCTCACTCCATGAAAACACCAGCTCTGGGATCCGTTCTAACTCCACAATCTCCTCCACAAGCATTGGACTCAACCAATTTTAAAAACGTTCCATTTCCAAACCGGTTGAGGTCCAATAAACAAAATCCACAAATGGAGAAGATTCTGGAGTTGTTTAAGTAGGTTAACATCAACATTCCCCTTTTTGATGCTGTCCAACAAGTCTCGTCCTACGCGAAAATCTTAAAGGACTTGTGCACGAAAAAGAGGAAGTCTCAGGTACCCAAGAAAGTTTTCTTGGCTAGTGCTGTGAGTGATGCTCTTACCCAATCTTTACCTCAAAAACGGAAGGACCCTGACTGTCCTACGATTTCTATTACCATTGGGGATAAGAACATCAACCGCGCACTATTAGATCTTGGTGTCAGTGTTAACCTGCTTCCGTACTCAGTATATGAGCAACTAGGTGTAGGAGAGCTGAAACCCGCACACTGCACTCTCCAAATGGCCGACCGATCGATCACCCATCCTAAGGGTGAGCTAGAGGATGTGTTAATCAAGGTTGGGGACTTCATATTCCCCGTTGACTTCATTGTTTTTGACACACAGCCTGTAGCTAACCCCCGGAATCAAATTCCGGTGATACTCGGTCGTCCATTCCTTGCAACCTCAAATGCTGTGATCAATTGTCGAAATGGTTCGATGAACCTATCTTTTGGAAACATGATAATTGAACTTAACATTTTTAGGTTGGAGAATCAGCCCACCGAACCTAATGCTCATATACTAGACGTTTGCTCGATCCAGGAGATCACCCCAGAAGAGTGTGAATTCGAGGAATTTTTGTTCGATCACGATAACCTTAACGCCACTAGTGCGTTCCTCTTCGAACCTGCTGCTGTTTCTGCGCCCGACAATGACTACGAGTGTTTCACTTTCTTGAACGATCTTAGCCACTCACCACCCGAGTTTGAATCCTTTGAATTTCCGGATGAGTTACCTGAACCATCAAACTCGGTAGCTTACACTCGTTTTGAACCTTTGCTAGAATCCTTTGAGTTCGAGACCTTTTCACCAATCTTGCCTTCAATCGTTTCACCTCCAACGCTCGAACTCAAGCCTTTGCCGTCTCACCTTAAGTACGCTTACTTATGTGAGAACGAGACCCTCCCTGTTATCATCTCGGCTTCTCTAGCTCCAGAGCAAGAGAAAGCCCTTCTTGCGGTCTTGCACAGCAATAGGCAAGCTTTTGGCTGGTCCATGGCGGACATCAAGGAGATTAGTCTCCTGATCGTTGAACATCACATTCATCTGATGGATGATGCCAAACCAGCCAGGGATCCACAAAGGCGACTCAACCCAGTCATGAAGGAGGCTGTGAAAAAGGAAATCGTAAAGTGTCTGGATAGTGGTATCATTTACCCTATCTCTGATAGCTAGTGGGTTAGCCCCATTCATGTTGTCCCCAAGAAATCAGGCATAACGGTCATCACTAACGAGGCGAACGAGTTAATCCCTACTCACACCCAAACTGGGTAGCGAGTATGCATCGATTACAGAAAACTCAACGCCGCAACGCGGAAGGACCACTTTCTGCTACCTTTCATTGACCAAATGCTTGAACGATTGGCCGGACACGAGTACTACTGCTTTCTTGATGGCTACTCCGGCTATAATCAGATTCCCATCGCCGAAAAAGACCAGGACAAGACCACATTCACTTGTCCTTTCGGCACGTTTGCATATCGTCGCATGCCCTTTGGGTTATGCAATGCGCCCGCTACCTTCCAGCGGTGTATGATGGGAATTTTCTCAGACATGGTGGAAAAGTTCCTGGAGATCTTCATGGACGATTTCTCCATCTTCGGCGATTCCTTTAACGAGTGTTTGCTGCATCTCGACGCTGTCCTTACCCGATGTAAGGACAAGAACCTCACTTTGAATTGGGAGAAGTGCCACTTCATGGTGCGTGAAGGTATTGCCTTAGGACATATCATTTCGCAAAATGGCATAGAGGTTGACAAAGCGAAGATTGAGGTCATTTCCAATCTCCCTCCTCCCTGATGCGTCAGAGACATCCGAGCCTTCCTTGGCCATGCCGGTTTCTATAGACGGTTCATCAAGGACTTTAGCAAGATTGCTAGGCCCTTGACTCTTTTGCTGGCCAAGGACATGCCATTCGACTTTAACTCGAGCTATGTGACTGCATTCGAGTCATTAAAAAGCTCACTCACTTCTTCTCCCGTTCTTTCTTCACCTGACTGGACGCACCCATTTGAGATTATGTGCGATGCATCCGACTTTGCCATTGCTGCTGTCCTTGGACAACACATCAACAAGATGCCGCACGTAATCTATTATGCTAGCCGAACCCTAAACGACGCCCAACTAAATTATACAACAACTGAGAAGGAATTCTTAGCTGTTGTATTCGCTTTAGAAAAGTTCAGGCCCTACCTCATCGGCTCTCCGGTCATTGTCTACACAGACCATTCTGCTCTGTGCCATCTTTTTGCGAAGAAAGATGCAAAATCTCGGCTGATACGTTGGATCCTCTTGCTTCAAGAGTTTGACCTTGTCATCAAAGACAAAAGAGGGTGTGAAAACGTAGTCGCCGACCATCTCTTACGACTTCCTTCTTCGCCATCGCCTCAACTTCCGATCAACGACGTTTTCCCGGATGAACAGCTCTTGAAAATATCGTGCGAACCCTGGTTCGCAGATATTGTGAACTATTTGGCCACAGGATTACTACCGACTGAATGGTCACGTCAGGACAGACTTCGATTCTTATCCCAAGTAAAACACTTTTACTGGGACGAACCCTATCTGTTCAAGTACTGTCCCGACCAGATTATTCGTCGGTGTGTCCCTGACGAGGAATTCAAGAGTGTGCTGTCATTTTGCCACGATCAAGCATGTGGCGGGCATTTTGGCCCCAGAAAGACAGCTGAAAAGATCTTGCAATGTGGTTTCTACTGGCCACAACTCTTCAAAGACGCTCATGACTATTGCAAGACTTGCTCCCGGTGCCAACACTTGGGCCGGATATCCCGGAGGAACGAGATGCCGCTCCAACCAATCTTGGTTGTGGAGATTTTCGACGTTTGGGGGATAGATTTCATGAGGCCGTTTCCCAGCTCCTTTGGGAACTTGTACATTCTTCTCGCTGTTGATTACGTCTCTAAGTGGGTCGAGGTGTGCCCAGCCGGACTAACGACAACAAGGTTGTTGTTACATTTCTTAAGGAAAACATTTTCTCCCGGTTTGGGCACCCCCGAGCGATCATTAGCGACAATGGAACTCATTTCAGCAATAAGGCTTTCGAGGCCTTGATGCGAAAATATTCCATTAATCATAAGCTATCTACGCCCTACCACCCCCAAACCTGCGGGCAAGCCGAAGTTTCAAATCGGCAAATCAAGCAGATACTGGAGAAGACGGTTTCTAAGAACCGTAAGGATTGGTCGTTGAAACTCACTGATGCCCTTTGGGCATTTCGAACTGCTTATAAGACCGATCTTGGCATGTCTCCCTATCGGCTTGTGTACGGAAAGGCTTGCCACCTCCCTGTCGAAATAGAGCATCGCGCATTTTGGGCGATAAAAGAACTGAATCTTTCTCTCGAATATGTGGGCAGCCATCGGAAGCTGCAGTTGAACGAATTGAGCGAGCTTAGGGATGAGGCTTATGACAACGCGGTTGTCGTTAAGAACCGAACGAAGGTGTTTCACGATAAACACCTTTTGCGCAAGACATTCGTACCTGGTCAACAAGTTCTGCTTTACGACACCCGGCTACACTTCCATCCAGGAAAGCTCAGATCTCGCTGGAAAGGGCCGTATTTTGTGCGGAATGTGTATCCGCATGGCGCTGTGGATTTGGAGAATCCAAAGGACGGTTCATTTTTCAAAGTAAATGGACACCGACTTAAACCGTATCTTAGTGCCGAACCAACCGAGGAGCTCCTGGTCTTATAGGAGCCGGTTTACCCTGCATAATCTTCCTCTGCCTACCACCAAACTTTGGTTATCCAGCCAAGAACAGTGGACACTGTTCCAAATAAGTTTGGGGGTATGTATATACCATTTTGTATATATTGTGGATATTCTTTTCCATTTTTACTTTTTTTTCTTTTCTCTAAAAACAAAAACAAAAAAAATTGTGTATATCTAACCGACAATTTTGACCCTTCAATGATCTCTTCATGCAACGACAGTGAGGACACTGTCCAGTTTAAGTTTGGGGGCACGCTCGGTACGCATTTCTAACCTTCGCATTAATATGTATATGTTGCATCTGCATAGTAAAATCCATAAAAATCAGAAAATTTTCTAAAAACATAAAAACCTTTTCGTCAAGTTAGCTAGTGGGAAAACTCTGATTCAACATTTCGACGGTTTTGTTTGATAAGATAAGAATAACTAAATCTTATTTTTAGATTCTGAAAACCTAAAAGAAAACTCTCCTTTGAAGTTAACTATAGCTGATATACGTCTTTACATCACACTACACATATCGTGAGTTTTGGAAATTAGATGACAAGTCTTTTATGTCTAAAAATTTTTAAATGGATAAATGATTTTCTGAGGATCAAATAGGTTTGTTCTGAAATAAGTAATATCAAGAAGAGTTTATGAAGTGAAGTGAATATGAAGGAATGTTATTGATGCCTTAATTGGAACTAATTCTGAAAAATAACCCATCTGGAACTTGATTGGAATGATTACACACCGAACCCACTAAACACGTCTTTTATCCAAAAAAAAAAATAATTGAACTGCCGGTTATATCTCCGTTCGCATTGAATCATCATGATTTTCACGCTAAATTGTCTTTTGTTTTTGGACCTAGGTAACTTGAGTAATTAAGTCCGCTGGGGTGTTTCTACACCTAATGCCCTAAACCCAACTGGTTTGGGTGCATTGGCCCAAAGCTCGTTAAGAAGCCTAGAAAGTCCAGATTAAAACAAAGTCAAGCAAGTGTTCTCTCCGAGTTAAAATTCCTAATGGTTCTTTGTGTGAGAATAATCTTGACAAAAGACAGGTTTTTATAAAAAATATTTCTAGCGGAGATATGAAGGTTTTATTCTACGATAAAGACTATTGCACGTTCACAGAAATGTGTATGAAATGAAAACAAGAAAAAGGTGGAGTGAAAAATAAGACCGAGTTTCATGTTAGGGAAGATAGAAATTCTGAAGTTGAAACTTTACTGGAAAACGAAACTTGAAAAATGCTTAACTCTTTATAAATCTTATGTGATCCTTTTAAAATTTTTATCTGGGCTTTATTGTATGACATGATGACTTTAATCGATCCTTCTGGAACTTAACGACACTATTTGCACTGCACGTAAAGATATATAAATTCTTTAGTTAAATAAGAAGCGAGGTATGAAAAATAAAGGTTCGATAGTCTAGACTTAGGATCATAGAATTGTTATTTTCTGAAATAAAACTTTAGGGGTTTGAATCATAGTTATTTTGCAAAACTAGCTTGACCGGATTTTGTGGGTAGTATCCGCTGAAAACCCTCAGGAGACAACACTCCTCCTACTAGGGACACCTAGAGGTTTAACGGCTTGTTGCACATGCTCATTGCAATCGCGTACCCTGCGAAAGTGAGGTTAGGAATTTTTTTGGCTTTGCTCGGGACGAGAAAATGATAAGTTTGGGGGTATTTGTTCATATCGGATTTTTGCATTTTTATACCGCCCAATTTTTATCATATTGCTTATCGGTAGGTACTCTTGAGCCGTGTTTGCTAGTCAATTGCAGGATACAGGTTCTCAGCTCTAAACAGTGAAATTCATGGAAAAGCACAACAAATTCCGGATTACTGCCAACCACAGATAAAACACGGGTCTCCGCTCTCTATCCGTATGTTGCCGCACACCAGTTTAAGAGACAAAATGGCAAATCAATGTCATTTTCATGCACAAAGCTCAATGGCAACACAAGATCCAACATATCTACGCGGAGCTCGAGGAAATCATGGCAAAAAGATCCACATCAAATCACTTGTTGATCTGCTAAAATTTTGGAAATTTTGTGAAGAGTTTCTGAGGAAAAACATATGCCAAACTACAGACAAGAGAAGACCAGAGATGCATACAAAACCCGAGGGGCCAACTCCACTATAGGGTCACGGATCCGCGGCCAATAGAGGGTCTAGGCCGCGGATCCGCGGCCGTACAGGCTCCTCAGAAGCAGAATTTTTGGGGGCAGATTGGTCATTTCATTTTTGTTCAGAATGTTGCCCTAGATTTCCAGCTCCCTGCCTATAAATAGTCCAGAACTTGCCAAAGCCAAGGGTGCTTATTCTTGTATTTAGATTTTAAAATACATGTGTTGTTCTTCTTCCTCCTCTCATCTCTTCTCCATTAAAAACTTGTAGTGAGCTTTTGTGAGTGAAGAATGAATAAAGGAGTTCTTGTTCTTACTATGCTTATCTTGTTGTAATTGTTAATTATATTTGCTTGTATTTTTCATTTGCTAATCTAGTTGTTGTTATTTGTCATTTGTTTCTTTCTTGTTCTCTTTTTCTTTATCCTTAAAATAACTATGATGCTTAAGCTTGATCCTTGCCAAGGTGAGGTCTTAAGTAGCTAGTTGTAATCTTCTAACCTCTTTCTTTCTATCTTTCTCCTTTGTTTTATTTTCCTTTTTCTTGTAATGGGTGAGTAGTTTTCTTAACTTGTTAGGGTAGGATAAGGAAAGTTTGAGAGAAGGAAATCTCTCTCACTCTTTCCTCGCCCAACATCTTAAATCGGACTCCCGTTAATTGAACCACAATCCGCTCCCTACGGCATCCTATCCTACATGATAGCGGTGATTCCGTAGTGAGACCAGTTGTGGTTGAATTAACCGGAGGTTAAGGCTAAGAGCCAAGAACGGACGAATAAGCACCAAAAGGAAGAACTTATGCGTTGGAAAGCCTAGCTTATACTCGCAAGTTCCTTCCTAGTCGTGCTAATCCCCGTTGTTTCCGATTACCGTAATGCCGATATTAAGAGTGGCAACGAAAGAAGTGAGTGACTCCTAACTCAAACTAACCTAATCCTAACACTAACAAGCTCTCTTTCCATATCATTTTAGCACATAGTTAATCTCAAAACAAACTTGGACATTTGGATTTAACTCGTTAAAGCATATAGAAAAAGATTCCCATCTCCCTGCGGACGACCCGTACTCAACCGGCTAGCTACAAGCGAAACCGTCTTGATTGCGGTAATAAACTTGAACATGCAAAAACTTTACCAATCAGCAACTCGCCACATAGTCTTGGGTTTTCTCTGATGAGCGATGTTCCTCATCATCGTCACTATCTCCGTTCTCAAGTATATGGTTAAGAAACTCTTTGAGGGTGACTGGGGTCCGCGCCTTCTGGTTGTACTCCTCCAGCGCGTCAATATACTTTTGCAAGTCCGTGCGTTGGTCGTCAGGCTGCACGATCTTCTTGGTCTTCTTCTTTCTTTTCGAAGACTTTGAAGGCTTGACCAGGGTGTTTTGCCCATCGTTAGCAGTTTTCAGTGTGGGACGCGGTTTCAGCATCTCCTCAATGATCTCGGGCTCCAGCGGACTTTTCCACCTGATCGCCGGACACGCTTGAAGATCCTTCAGCATTCTTTTAGTTTTAGCTGAAAGGATAACTTCCCACGGAGCTTCTTCAACAAACGAACATGATGCCCCCGACGTATCCATATTTTTAAGAGCGTGCCTCTGTGGCGGGTTCACCTTCCAGTTCTCTGACAGCGCGAATTTCCCTTAATGGTACTAGTCCTCGATCCAGTTCTTGAAGATGTAGCAATCCTCAATGGGGTGGCTCACCATTCGGTGATAGGAGCAGTAGTTGGGATTATTGACGTCATCAGGCTGCGGTGGACGTTTTGGGTCCGGCAGAGTGATGAGTTTGTTGCGTACTGCTAGTTCGAACAGTCTCCTCGTTTTATCATGGGGAAATGAGTAAACTGGTCCTAGATTCTTTTTCAGGGATTGGTGCGGGCGCACGTTGTTTTGGCGAGCAACCGGTTGAGGGTCACTCGGTTGTTGTTGAGTATTGGCAACGAAGGCCGCTTTCCCTTTACCCTTTACATTTCAAGGGTCCATTTTTGAAGAGGAAGATCTGTGGCCCATCGGGTCCATTTGAGCCAACTTGTCGATCAGAGTCTGGAAGGTGGTCGGCTTAAAGAACGTCATGAACTGTGATACAGTCGCCTGAGGATTCAGAGTCCCTATGAACATGCCCACGGCAGGAGCTTCTTCGATGTGTTGTTTGCATTTTGACTATAGGTTCCGCCACCAGATTGCGTATTGAACGCAGGTCTCTCCTGGCTTCACGCTGGCATTGATTAATGCCGTGATCGCAGTGCGCTCGCTTGCGCTGGCGAATCGCTGCGTGAATAGCAGTTCCATTTCCGTGAATATTTTGACAGAGTCATTTGGGAGCTCAGAGTACCATTCGAATGCTGTTTCCAACAGGCTGCCAACGAACTGGCAAAGCAGCAATTTGTCATCGCCTCTAGTATTGCCGCACAAAGCTCTGAACTGAGCCATGTGCTGATGAGGATTGCCTATCCCCTTGTACAGATGGAATTTAGGGATCGTATATCCCGGCGAGTACTTGTTTTGATCATACCAACCCGGATACGGTTGCCTAGTTCTGACAACTTGGCCAGCTGTTTCACTCGCTTGATGAGCTCGTATTTGTTAAGCTATGTAATCGTCAAAGGCAGCTTTGGAGATCGTTTCCTCCCTGGCCACTGATAGCGCCGGAAGAGGGTTCGATATTTCTCTTCTGTCGTCCTCGATGATTATCGGTGGATCTTCGGCTAGAGGTTCTAGCTGGATCATCATTCCAACCATGTCCTGGAACAAAAGTGTCATCTGCTTTATATTAGCAGCTTGTTCCGCGGTCTCCTTATCTTTTCTTTCTAGCACCCTTCGCAGGAACTCTATATCGGTCTCTTGCTCCTGGCGCTGTTCACTTGCTGCTTCCGGACTTTCTTTTTTCCCGGTGAGTGCTGCCATTTTTGTCAGCATCTCCTGGAGCTTTTGTTGTTGCTCCTGAGCTTTTGTCAATGACTGAGTTTGCGGCCGATGACCCACGGAAGCACGACTTTCCTTTTTTCCGGAAGCCATGTAAACCGTATGCACGATCATGCCCCCAGACTTGGGGCGTTTGGATCCATCACCTTTGGGATTTGCCCCGGTAATGGTAGATTCTCCGGCCTTCTCTTTTTGTGAGAAGTCGAAGTTGATGGAGCCATTGTAACAGGCGCCTTCATGAAAGAAGTCCCCCGCTGCATGGTGGAGGGATGATTATCCTCTTATCGAACCTTCATTTTCTTCGGTTGACGAGAGTAGTACTTGATGATCACAGAATCTTGGACTTTGCGCCAGACCCTGTGGATTTGGGAGGACAGCCGTTGAGGGGGCTGCTCCGGCTTCTCCTGCGCCATATTTTTAGCAGGAAGTGGAGATTTCTTCAACACCGCGGTTGGGGAGTTCTTGCGCACCCTCCTTAGCGGTTCAAAGTCGTTCCCGGTTGGAACAACAGCGTCAACTTCCACCATTGGAGCTGGTGGGGTAAATCCGGAGGGGGAGTTGCCCCCAGCTCTTCTCACCCGACACCAGTGGTGACGTCGAGTGTGCTTTGCAGATGGGACCAGCTCAGTTATGGATGCGGCTCCGTCGTACCCCCTGCTTTGGTTAGGGACTGTTGCTGGTGCCAGCCTGTCGAAGACCGACAACCGTTGAGAGGGAACATCCAATCTTTCAAAGGCCGACTTTCTGGCAGGGGAAGCACTTTTGATGACTTTGTCCGTAGCAGGAGTGGGCGGGACTGTTCGTTTTGGAATAGCCCTTTCAGGTATCGTGGGTCCCTTTGCGGGCCCACTTGAACTTCGGCTTAGCCTGTTGAAGAATGAGATGGCAGACTTGGATGACCCGTTGAGAGGGGCCATGGTGGTTGCAAGTCGATCGAAGACCGAATTCTTGGGAGCTTGCTGTGGTGGCACTGGGGCTCTGAAGCTTGCTGGAGGGAGCAAGGTCCCGAAGAACAATCCCGTGGTGGCTTGAGTCACCTGCCCCACCAGCATAGAAAAGATGGAGATCGCATTGGGCCCATATGTCACTCCTCCTGTTAGGGCTGTAGGGTTACTAGGCACTCTCACAAGGGTCTACAAGGCATCAACCATGCCCGATTTAAATTTTAGACGTGCCGAACAACCCTAACCAAGATCGTATACTAGAGATTATGTGAAAACAATAAGCAAGTAAACAACTTTACTACTAATAGTTTCGGATTACAATCTTTGTAGTCCGGTCCTTCACTTCAATAGCTCCGTGTAGTAGTCCCTTCGCTGCGATCACGATCGTCCGGACTCTAGAGAAGCTCCCGCGAAGAAACGAACGTGCTTACTTCGATGACTTCGAGGCCGAAGATGATCTACGTCGAGGAGACACTGAATCAAGCTATTCCTTCACTAGGTCATGAACTTTGTGAAGAGAACATACTCTACTACATGGAAAGTGGTAGAGGATGAAGAAGTAGGAGGTGGGCTCACATTAGAATTGATTTTCTCACATTATTTCTCAAAACTCCATTGAAGCTAGCAATCTTTTTCATGAAGCTTGAAGAAGAAGAAAAAGACTTGTGAATAATTCATCCAAATGAATTATTGCACCCTTGGTTGAGTTAAGCCCTCATGGCTAACTCATGTAGAGAATTAACCCATGGCTATGGTTAAAGGTTGGGTTTGATAAATATCTTAAACTAGACAAAAGGTTTGACTTTGTCAAAGCTTATCTATAAGCTTATCCATAAGCTTTTGTGCAAGCTTTAGCATAACAAACTCAATCTCTTTTGAATTAGCTTAACTTAAATAGAAACCCTAACTTAACCCTAGCATTGTGTTAATCTCTTACACCCATCTTGTATGTATCATCAAACATGACACAATCCATGTACACAAATGTACATATCGCGTATATATATATACAATGTGCACATCATGTGAGAAAAAGAAATCAATAGTGAGCTAAATATTAGTTAATGTATTATAATATATCAAATATATAATTATACATTAAATTATCAAATCAACTCTTGATTTAATAATCCGGCTATATCACATATAACCGATTAATATCAAAAGCAACATCTTATCGAATCAACGCTCGATCCGATAACTCGGCTATATCACATATAACCAATCATGTCACACATCGCGAGAATATAATGCGGTATCATATACTCGCATTAATCTCGTTCCCGCACATATCACATATGTGCAACTACTCCGTTTCGCTTGAGCCAGGAAACCTCTGTATAGGATTCTAAAGACTCATCAATACGCCGGCAGTAGGTGATGATCATATCAAACACCCACAAGCCGCAAGCGGTCTGCTAAACGTAATGGCCACCCAGGTATTGAGCGATCAGAAGATCAACAAGCAAGCCTGTACATTCTCCTGCGAATCAAATCAGTAACACTCCCGTACAGTCCGGTCTCTTCGTCTGATATGTTGCATATCTAGTCTAGGGGTGGTATACGTCAGACCCTAGTAACCGATAAGTCGTGTCGATGTGAGGCTCATAACAGGTCGAGAAACTACTGGTAACACTTACCAGTAAATATCTATATCATCCCTGGCCAGGGACTTCCATTTATAGCCAATCGAACGCAGCACAACATCAACTCCCTATACCGGGAGAGATGAATCCCCTCCTATCGCTCATTGTCTCCATGTGATTCAGGACTGTACCCAAAAGCCACCGTTTTGCATGCCCCATTGGACGTGGTATGAAGGAAATCAAAGCACAGTGGGAATCACACAAGTCTCTATGACGATCTCGGGTCTACAGACTAACCTATACCAGTGTCACCAGAGAACTGCCATCTGACGTGAGGTATAATACCATCTGGGAGTTCTCGGCGAGTCCATCCAGTGTACCCAGTCTCTACTGAGCATCCGTATACCTTCTCTGATGTCAAACACCAATGGATATGGGATCATCCATCGCCCATCATATAGGTCAAGAAGCGCATACGCTAGTCTACTCTGGAGTATCGATGCCATGTCTCGGTACTCCCACGACTAGGAACATATGAAGGATGTACTTGGCGACTACACCGTCCCCACTAGTATGATCTGCATCATAGTCCTAGTAGTCAAGTACTTATCCTAAGAGCTTTATCAACATGTAACATAGAGACAATCAGAGTACATGTTAAGATAAAGAGCAACCAGATAGCATACTATCATGTCGAGCAAGAAAGTCCTACCTATATATGTCCAAGCATCCACTACAATATACATCGTATGTACAGTAATGGCCTCTAAGTGTAAGTCTACGGTAGCGCCCCGGCCGTCTATAGACGCCAAATGCGGAACAAAAAACTTTTAACTGGCGCTATCGTATACTTTAACCCGGATCTTCCATTATTGCTAAACTAACAAACTGTAAAGAGTATAGAAAGGTTATACCGAACGATCCGAGTCCTTCGTTCTTTAACCATCATCCCACGCTCCGTTGCGGCTGCTCCGATCTCGTCGATCTCCGATCTCCTCGTCCAGGTGGCACCACGTCAACGATTCTTTAAACGGGCTCCCACCTCTGACTCGAGGCAACTCGGTCGTCAAGTTTGCTAAAAGAGACGACCAAGATTGATGTAGAGAATGAGTAGAAGACTTTGTCTCACTTCCTCCAAAGCCGTAGACGATCGGTTAATGAAGTAGCCATGGGAATCGGGTGATAGAATGAAATGAGCTGTGAAATTCCATACACCCCAAAATCTATCATGATCCTTTTACCAAATGAAACATCAAGTGAGAGAGAGTGAGAGAGGGGGGGAAGGGGCCGGCCATATATAGGGAGGAGGAGGGTGAGTGTAGGAGAGGGGGGGTGACCACAAGAAAATATCATGTGTGAACACAAACAAATATCTCTAGTGTGAACACAAAGTGTGAACACACCAAAAGCAACCAATGAAAACACAACACCATTTAACCTAGTCACCTCATCTCGATGCTTCTAGAAACTTCCACACTCATCTCAAGAAAAGATAAATCCGTCTTTAACCGAATGTTAAAAGACGGCTGATAGAAAACTGGAAACTGGCAACTTCCAAAAGCGATCCCGGAACGAATTTCAGGATAACTCCATAACTGTATAAATATACCCGCATTTGTATTACGACCGAATACAAATGTAACTGAGACAAAGATATTATATCTACTCAATACAATATTCGGATCCGGCTTAAACCAAAGCCGACCAGTATCATCTGTCCGAAAACCGACAAGTGCGTAAACGCACGTGCATTCTCCGAACCCTGTCATAAAACCATACGGCCTCTACAACGTTTCACCCGAACTTGGGAAACTGTCTGTGGGGGACTCTAATGACTCGTCAGTACCCTGGCAGTGGGTTTAACCACAAACCGTCAGCGGCACTAGCTATGCGTAACGGCTGCCCATGGACTGACTTCAAGGGAGGCCGATGAGCGAACTCACCCGGAAACCCTACTGAGCGTAACAGTGACTATGTATATACAGTCCGGTCCGTTCGTCTATGAGTATCTCATATCTGCCTAGGGGGCTAGTAACGTCAGACCCCCAATAGCAGTATAAGTCGTGTCGCAGTTTAGCCCAAAAACACCCTGAGATACTACTGGAGTACCTACTAGTAAATCTCCTGCCACGGCCGTGGGCTTTGTGTAATGGCTCTCCTAGACACAGCACGATCTCGCCCCCAATACCGGGAGAGACGAATCCCCTGCCGATCCGCTCACGTGCCTCCATGTGGCTCGGGACTGTACCCAAAAACTACCTGTTTGCACGACTCCTTTGAGCCGTGGTAGGGTAGAAATCAAAGCACAGTGGGAACTCACACGAGACAAATGACGACCTCAGGTCGATGAACTAACCTGTACACATGTCACCAGGGAACTGCTATCTGACGATATGTATAATACCAACTAGCAGATTCCCGGCGAGTCCTGTCCGGTGTACTCATAACCCAATGAGCACCTGTATACATCTTAGGTGATCCAACTGATACCAGTGGCTTGTGAGACCGGCCACCGCCCCTCGTCGGGGTCTCGACTGTATACACTAGTCTACTCCGGAGTATCGATGCCCTGTCTCGAAACTCCCACGACTAGGGACCACAATTAAGGATATGCGTATAAACTACCCAACTCTCACGTATATGATCGCCATCATACAGTTGGTAGTAAAGCAAGATCCTAAGGGCTCTATCAAAGTGTAACATGTAATCAGTCACCTGAACATGTACACGACTGATAAAGGCAAACCAGATAGCATACTATCATCTCGAGTAAGACTGTCCTACCGGTATAGGTCCTCCGCAATCATTCCAATCACGTACCTGCGATCCAATAATTGACTATGAGGGCACTATCTCCAACACTAAGGCATACATATAACTAACAGGGGCGGAGCGGGAGTTGCTGTTGCAGTTGGTGCAGCTGGAAGCCATTGATGTTCACTTTTTCTTTCTGCACAGGAGCAAGACACCAAATCTTAGTACCTCGAATCCAAGGGCAACCATAGTAAACCGTGATTTTGTTCACGAACATGATACACGAAGTGTGGAGTGGAAAGAGTAAAAGGTCCCACCGGGCGTGCCAAAATCTGTTCTCCGCCGAAAGACGCGACCAGGACGTTAGAACGTCTGGCCTGAATTTAGGGGCAGATTCTATTTGGATTTATCCGTCCACCTCTCCGAAGATGCCAAGTTGATTTATGGCACCGTATATCGGAGATTTAGACAGATACGGCCGTTGTAGCAAATTTCGTCAGATTCCCTCTCATTTGCGAGGGTTTTTTGATTGTGGGGACGCTCTTCCCTGCAGGCGCAAGCCCCTGCAGTTAATTACGTTATCACATCGCGATAACCACTTTCTCCTGCTCCGGAAGTTCACTTCGTGTCGTGTGTGTCTTTTTTTTGGTTGCCCGTGGATTGTATACGGTGACTAATTTATGTTGTCACCCGTAGGGTGTGGATTAGTCCAAATCCGTATTTCTTAGATTTGGGGTTTTTTATTTAAGGATCGTCAATCTGTTTTGAGATTAAGATCGACTTAAACGTATGTGAGCATTTGGGGGCTCGATTTGTTTTCGTTAAGGATACATTAGTCCAATTTGAGACTAAGATCCACTTAACGAGATTTCAGGATCATTTTTATTTCAGATCCAACAGAAGAGCATTTGGGCTCCATTGTTTTAGTTTAAGGACGTTTCGGTCCGTTATCGCCATTTTGGAGGCAAAGTTTTAGTTTGAGGACATTTCGGTCTGTTGATCATTATTCTGGAGGTGAGGTTTTAGTTTAAGGATGTCTCGGTCCGTTGATCACTATTTTGGGGGTGAGAGTTTAGTTTAAGAACGTCTCGGTCCGTTGATCACTATTTTGGAGGTGAGATTTTAGTTTAAGGACGTCTCGGTCCGTTGTTAGTTTAAGGACGTTTCGATCCATTGTTAGTTTAAGGACGTTTCGGTCCATTGTTCATCTTGCGTGCACGTGTATTTGTTACGTGACAGGATGAGCAACGATGATATGGGATGCATCCAGTCTGGGATGTGATTTAATTTGGGATTTGCACGTCAGTTTGGGAAGTGTACCAAAAAGCAGTTGGTTGTCGAGACCCGCCACCTCTCTGAAGATGTTGAGGAATTACAACGACATGTATCAGAGGTGTAGAGAGATATACCCTTGAACCAATTCCCGTGTTTGAGGGAAAAGGGATTAATGGTAAACCCAGGAATAATTAGTTGTATTTTGAGACTAAAATTTCCTCAGGGGAATGTGGGACGAATATCACTTTGGGATATCATCAGTTGGAAGATCGATAGTCGTATTTAGGACTAAGATCAGTTTAGGAAGTAGTGAGAACAAATGCTCGGTTGATCTAAATTAGGAGTTTCTACTCTCAAGGGACCCAACCAACCTGGGCTTGGTCCCCTCAGTTTTCTTTTTATTTGAAAAAGAGTTCTAAGCACTTGTTTGGGATCAGTCCCTTTTTCTGTGCAAAAAGTGCTGAGCACTTATGTAAGTTCTGATGCTCACATATAATCATGTGGACTTTTAATCATGGGGATTGCCCAATAAGTGTTAAACACTTTACCGCTTTTGTTTTCATATGGAGTGTTAAGCACTCTTTATGGCGCCCATGTGCGAAGCACGTGAAGAGCTAGGCGCTAAGCGCTGCCTAATGGGTGCCAAGCACTTTTATTCTGTGGCGTCCACATGAGGGTCACGTGAGGCACCGGGTGCTGAGCGCCGCTCAATGAATGCTAGGCACTCCTATTGCGCCCACGTGAGGGGCACGTGGGGCGCTGGGCGCTGAGCACCGCCCAATGAGTGCTAATCACTCCTGAGTTCTTTTGTAGCATCCATGTAAGAGGCATATGGGGCGCTGGGCGCTGAGCGCCGCCCACTTAGTGCTAAGCACTGCTGAGCTCTCTCTCTTTTTTGAATGATCCACATGATCTTTATCAAATTTTATTTACCTAAAATTTCCAAGGAGAGAGTTCTTCCTCCTCGAGAATTTAATTCTCTGTTCTTTCGATGCTTTCTCTTTTTTTTAATCTTATGGGGGGTTCCTCTTCTTTAGACTTGAAGTCTTGGGTCCTTTATATAGTAGGCGTAGTTTGTTGGTTAGCTTCGAAGAAATCTCTCGTCAAGAGATCCCAAATGATTTGGGGATTTTACTCATCGTTGGATCTTTGATCCAAGGACTTCTATTTTACAGAAAATATATTCTTGTTTTTTAACATGATTAGGGAAATATTTACAGAATTTATTCTGTAGATCGGTGATTCTTTAATCACCATTGGATTTTTAATCCAACGGTACTCTGTTTTACAGAGGGCAATCTTTATTGTTTAGAAAGATTTGAGAAATATTTCCTCTAAATAGAATTTAATTCCGCATCCTGATGATTTATCATCTCCGTTGGATCTTTGATCCAACGGCTCTGCTTAACAGAGAGTAGAATTTAATTCTACCGGGCGTCGGCGCTCACGTGTTGTGCACGTGGGCGCTGCTTAAGATTTTTGTGTGATTGGCACACGGGCGCTGCTCATATAAGAGTTTTTAACTCCGGCGCTGGTGCCCTCATGGAAGGCACGTGAGGCGCTGCCTCTTGAGTTTTGAACAGAGCTTTGCTCTTTTATTGGGGGAAACATACATGAGTACAGATAGTCGGTCGACCTGAGATCGTCATTTGTCTCATAAGAGTTCCTACTGTGTTTTGATTACTACCATACCACGGCTCTACTGAGTCGTGCAAACAGGTTATAATTGGGTACCGTCTCGAGCCACATGGAAGCAGTGAGCGATTGTTGTAGATCCGTCTCTCTCGGTATAGGGAGTTGATATCGTGCTGTGTTCGGTTGGCCAACACCATAAGTCCTTGGCCAGTGTGGTTAAGAATTACTGATAGTTAGATCAATAGATTCTTGGATGGTCTTGAACCACATTGGCCTGACTTGTCGGGTTATTAAGGGTCTGACGTTGACCACCCCCTAGACCCGGTATGCGATACTCTCAGACGATCGGCCCAGACTGTACGGAGATTATCACGGACAGGCTCAGTAAGGGTTCGGATGAGTTTGCTCGTCGGCCTTTTTTTCGACAGGTGCCTAGGTAGCTGTTACGTACAACTAGTGCCACTGACATGCTTATAGTTATGGATTTATTCGGTAACTCACTGCCAGCGTACTGTCGAGTCTTTAGAGTTCCCACATAGAAGGTTTCCCCGATTCAGGCGAAATGATGTAGAGGCCGTATTTTGATACGTGCAGGGTGCCGATTAAATACATATACTTGATACACGGATTTTAATCGGACGGTTTGATAATACTAGCCGGCTTAAAATTAAGCCGTGTTATTAAATCGTTTATTGATTTAATAATTTACACACACACACACACACACACACATATGTATGTATGTATGCATGCATGTATGTATTCTAGTATTATGTTTGTTGTATTATCTATCTCTTTTTGTGTACATATTTTGATACGAATGTGGGAATGTATATACGGTATTATTTATTCTTGTATTTGTACAAGAATGCTTCTAGAAGAGGACACCTCATTATATGTGTTTCTATTTACTAGGAAAAGCAAATGAGATGGAGGGTGAGGTGGCTTTGAGCATAGTGAGAGACATGGCTAAATTATTTGTTTATCCATTTGTGTTTACTATACATGTATGGCTACATATTTTATAGTAAATGGTTTCTGGAAATGGAAATAATATAGCCATGTCAACTCTTATCTAGATTCATTCTTAGCTTGACAATCTCTCTCCATTCTTGAGCTCCCTCTTCTGCTTGATCCCTAACCCTTTCATGAGTTGAGAATCATAAGGATTTAGAGATAGATTAACACTGCAAACACTTTCTACATCACTAAGCACTCTAGATTAACCAACTAGAGTCTTTAGTTACTTCATCTTCTTGAAGTTGAAGCTTGTACCATATCTCTCGGGTGGATAGTTTAGGACTAAAGGAGACTGGTCTCAAGCTCGATCTAGGATTGTGAGGAGCTTAAGAAGAGAATATAAAGACCCGAAAGACACGACTACGAAGGTTGCACACTTAAACCGACTAGTTAATATCCTCTTTAGTTTTACTAGTTTAGTACTTGGTCACATCCTAGGGTTTCTAGTGCCATGATCTAAAAAATCGAAGTTTTGTATTCCGCAAGGGCACTAGACAGTTACATATCAAATCCTCATAATTCAGAGGATCAGCTTGCTCATCTACATCAATATCTACCGAGAATCAAGATGGTTCATATGAATATAGATAGTAGTCATCCATCCATGCAGGTGTAGATCTATGTCTTTTGTTTCCACTAACGTTTGCAGGTTAGACAGGTTCAGCTAGTTGATTTTCTATAGGTATATTCTAATTTAAAGTTCCATCTTCCATAATTGGAGGACTAACTTCATCCACTATATCCAGGTCATCTCTGGGAATATCATATAAGTCTAGTAGATACGGATAATCCTCATTAACTTATTCCCTTTTCTCTAGATTTTCTAGAAAAGTAGCATCTTTACTTTTAATGACATCTTTTTCTTTATGGAAGAACTTATATCCCTTGCATTTTTCATATTAACCTATGAATCTCCACTTCAAGGTTTTGAGATCTAGTTTCTCTCTAACCTGATATGGAATGAGAATATGTGCTACACAACCCCATTTTCTTAAATGACTCAAATTGGGTTTGTGTTCATTCCAAATCTCATACGGTGTTAACTAGACTGATTTTGTGGGAATTCAATTCAAAACATAATTTGCAGTCAATATTGATTCTCCCCAGAAATCCTTGTAGAGACTAGAATGAGACAACATATATCTTACTGCATTCATCAATGTTCTATTTTTTCTTTCAAGCACACCATTTTGTTGTGGCATATAAGGCATAGTAATTTGTCTCTTAATGCAGTAGTCATCAAATTCTTTTAAGTTGAATTCCCCACCTCTATCAGTTCTTAACACCTTAATGTGCCTTCCACGTTTTCTTTCTACTTCTGTCTTATATTTTTTTAAACATTCAAATGCTTCTGATTTTCTGTTTAAAAGATATACAAAACTAAACTTGGAATAGTCATCTATGAAGGTTAAAAATATTTCTTATTACCACGCGTCTTTACACTTAATAGTCCACAAATATCAGAGTGAACTAATTCTAAAAGTTCATTTGCCCTTTGACTTTCCAGAAATGACTTTCTATTCATATTCCCGGTCAAGCAATGTTCACAGGGTAATGTCTTTACTCCTGTCAGATTTGGTAACAAGTCCATCTTAATTATCTGATTTTGTTATCAGGATGTCCTAATCTCATATGCCAAACATCAAAATGAGATTAAAAAAACAGAAAGAATAATTTAAATTAGAATTCTTATTGAATAAATCAGGTTTTACAACAAAGTGACAAAATAAATCTTGCTCGGGTACAAACTTGCCCATAACAAAAACTTTTGTCTTTCCCAATAGAAACCCTATTGTTGTAAAACCTAACTTCAAGAACCTTTTTCAGCAAGTCGGGAATAGAGATCAAATTACGTCTTATGCTGGTGCATAAAACACATCCTTGAGAACCATAATGTTGTCCTTAAGGTCCAATCTGTATGAACCAATACCTTCTACGTCCAGATAGGTATTGTTCCCCATGTAGATCCTCTGTTCCTTAAGCTCCTGAAAGTCAGCGATCCCTTTCTTCGTCTTTGCAATATGTTGGGTCGTTCCTGAGTCGATACACCATCCAACAGTATCGGTGGTTGCAACATTGCACTCGATTATACCGATGAACTCTCTCTTGCCGGATTCTCCTTTTTATGAGCGTTTGGAATAGCTCTTGTTCTTGGCCAGTGGACAGTTAGGTTTGAAGTGGCCAAACTTCATACAAATATAGCAGGCTCCAGGAGGCCCATTCTTTCTGCGAGCGTGCTACTGGTTAGGTCCTTTGAAGGATGGCTTGGAGGGTCCAATATGATAACTCATGTGTGTTCCATACGCCTTCCGATACTGCACAACATTTATTTCTTCCTGCTGCACAAGGTTCACATCTGAACCTCTCCTCCTGTCTAGTAGGTCTTGTTTCATTACTAACTGGGCTGGCAAGTCAGTAACGCACTCAATGGTTCCATTCAATCTAAGAGTTGTAGCAGTCATATTTAGTGAAGGTGGAAAATTATTTAAAATAGTTTCCACTTGCATTTTTTCAGGCATTTCTGATCCAGCAAAAGTTAGGTCCATAGCCATGACAATCATTTTGTTCACATGTTCAGTGACATTATCACCTTCTTGCATGCGACATGAATTAAATTTATGCATTAAGAGTTGTATATTCTCCTCAGAAATGGTGTCATATTTTTCCTTAATTGTATGCCACATATCTAATAAAGTATTATGGTTTTCAAAAACATTAATAAGACTATCTTCCATGAACATAAGTATCAAGCTTTTAGCCTTTCTGTCATTGAGTTGCCACCAATCAAACTCTCTTTTCTGAATGTCAGTAGGATGATCATTGAGAGTTGGAGCAGCGATTTCAAGGACGCTATCTAGATTGTCATGAATTAGTCCATACTTAATCTTCATATACCACATGTCATAGTTTGTACCATTAAGACGTTCTATCATTGCTAGTTCAGAAGCAATGAGTTTACTAGCCATTGCGATTAAGTACTGTATGATAGTTCAAAAGAAATGAATATGTGTTGGTGAAAGAAAAAAATATAATTGTGGCAAAGTATGAAAAAATAAATATTAAGAAAAAAATATTCAAACTATTAAACGATTTAAGCACAAAATTATTAAAGATTGAGACTAAGATGGATAGGTGCAAAATAAAAATACTAAGAACTGATGGATGCTAAAAAAATAATGCAAACAAAAGAATTAATGGATTCACTTGATGTTAAGATTAGAAGTGGGAACTAACGTGGGCATAAGGTAATAGATCTAAGCAAGAATTGATTATAACATGAAACATGAACAGATTATAACATGATGCATGATAGATCTAAACATGAATAGATTGTAACATGGAATAGATTATAACATAAAGCATGATAGATCTAAATATGGATAACAAAAAATGTCAAGATAACTGATTAACAGGTTTTCACCGTGTCGTATTTAGAAAGAATTTGAAATTACCGCAATCAAATACGGTATCGCGTGTAGCGAGCCGCGATGAGTACGGGTCGTCCGTAGGGAGATGGTAGGCTTTTTAGCTTGTTTTAACGAGTTAATACCGTATCTTGAGTTGTTGTTTATACAAAGAGTCGTAACTATGATATGTTCAATATAAAGACTTGTTAAGTGTGGTTTTAGGTTAGCTTGTGTGAGAATGATGTTTGCCATTTCCTTATAGAACTCACTTTGATATCGACACTAAGGCAATAGGCAACAATGTGGATTAGGGAACTTGAAATACGGTATTTGCGATTTTGAGCTAAATCCGTATTCCTTATCCCATGTCCTTCCGTTGTTGCCTCTTGATCTTAGCCTTCGGCAAACCATTCGCAATGCGGGCACGATTAGGATTCACCGCTACCGAGGTAGGATAGGATGCCTGACGGAGCGGAATTGCGAGTGGTTTGCTCGGAGTTCAAATTGCAAAGTTAAGGTTTTTTTAAGGTTTTAACAAACACATCTCCTAACACAAACTAACCATATTCTACCCTTAACAAGTAAATCAATTACTCACACATATTTACAATTCCAAAATAAAAAAGAAAAGAGTAAGGAAACATAACAAAAATTGCAAGAAAAGAAAAGACAAAGAGAGAACCGATAAATCAAACGTGCAAATTCCTTCAACTGTTCTTTAATCCCGTACCAATGTGAAATCCAAATACCAAAGTTTAAGATTGCAAGCTCACTTAAGAGGTTGCAAGATCAAAATAAAGCAAGGATTTCACAAGTTCAAGTATGTAGAAAGCAAGACATATGAAATGAAATGAGAACTTTTATTGAATTTCATACAAGATACAACTAATCTTGAATTCAAGAACCTAAATCTTAAGCTTGCGAGTTCAATGAAGAAGTTGCAAGGTCAAGACAAAAGGGCAAGAGCTCAAGAGTTCAAAGGAAAAGCAAGTTACAAATTAAAAGTGTTCTAAAACAAAACTAAAGAAAAATTATCCATTTCCCTTGCCCATTGATCTGGTATTTATAGGCTCAAAATCAAAATAAACAAGTAATAAAAACAGGAAGATGAGACAACAATGAGTGATCAGACAAAAGATGAAGTCATTTCTCCATGGTGGGCCCGACGCCGCCGGTAATTCTGAGGATGTCGCCGGTCGTTTCTTGAGGTATGGGACTCGTTTTGATGTGGTGATCTCTAGTGCACTCCACAAGTCTACTGGCATTGCTTGATTTTTTGATAACAACATGGGTTGCTTTGTAGCTTTTGGAGGGAAATCATTATGCTTCAAATCACATCAACTCTTTTAGCATTTAATGCTCATGTTTCCTACTTGCATAATTTCATCATGTCATGGTAGCCCTACCATGGTCCAAGCTACCAAAGAGCTAGTGCACACTTGCTATGTGTTGAACCAAAATTGTGTGCACAATATTTGTTTCAAAAGAACTCTTTGGGTATCGATTGGTTTTCTGTTCTGTTTCTAGTGTCGGCTCCCAAACGTTATATTCGTGATTTTGAGTGTGTTTGCAGCATTTTATCATGAATACATGTAATCTGTAATACTGAGCAGACACTGGTTAATAGTACCGATATATAACAAAATAGATAATGAATGAGCGGTATTAAAATGCAGTTTTCAGTGATGAACAAATACCCCCAAACTTATCTTTTGCTCGTCCCGAGCAAAACAAAAATCCTGACCTCATTTTCGCAGGGATCACGGTTGCACTGAGCTCGTGCAACAAGCCATTAAACATCTAGGTGTCCCTAGTAGGAGGATTGTTGTCTCCTGAGGGTTTTCAGCGGATTTCACCCATAAAATCCCGTCAAGCAAGTTTTGCGAAATAACTATGATTCTAACACTAAGGTTTTGTTTCAAAGCTAGCAATTCTATTATCCTAAGTTAGAAATATCGAATCTTTATTTTTCACACCTCGCTTCTTATTTAACTTAAGATCCTATATGTCATTATGTGTGGTGTAAATAGTGTCATTAAGTTTCAAAAGGATCGATTAAAGTCGTCATGTCACAAAATAAAGCCCAGATAAAAACTTTAAAAGGATCACACAATTTTTATAGAGAGTTAAGTACTTCTCAAGTTTCGTTTTCCAGTTAGGTTTCAAATTCAGAATTTCTATCTTCCTTAATAGGAAACTAGGTCTTATTTTTCACTCCACAATTTACTTGTTTTCGTTTCATACACACCTTCGTGAACGTGCAATAGCCTTCATCATAGGATAAAACCTTCATATCTCAATTAAAAATATTTTTATAAAAACCCGTCTTTTGTCAAGATTATTCTTACACAAAAAACCGTTAGGAATTTTAACTCGGAGAGAACATTTGCTTGACTTTGTTTTAATTTGGACTTTGTAGGCTTCTTAGCGAGCTTTGGGCCAATGCTCCCAAACCAGTTGGTTTTAGGGCATTAGGTGTAGAGACACCCCGGCGGACTTAATTGCTCAAGTTACCTAGGCCCTAAAACCAAAAGACCCATTTTGGCGTGGAAATCAGAACGATTTAATGCGAATGGAGATATAATAAGTAATTATTTATTATTATTTTTTTAGGATAAAAGTCGTGTTTAGTGGATCATGTGTGTAATCACTCCAATCAAGTTTCAGATGAGTTATTTTTCAGAATTAGTTCCTATTAAGGTATCTATAATATTCCATCATATTTACTTCACTTTCGAAACTATTCTTGATATTACTTATTTCAGAACAAACCTATTTGATCCTTAAAAATAGTTTATCAGTTTAAAAGTTTTCAGACATATTAGACTTGTTGTCTAATTTTCAAAACTCACGACACGTGTAATGTGATGTAAAGACGCATATTAGCTATAGTTAAACTCAAAAGAGGGTTATCTTTCAGGTTTTCAAAATCTAACAATAGGGTTTAGTTGTTCCTATCTTATCAAACAAAACCGTCGAAATATCGAATCTAAGTTCTTCCACTAGCTAACTTGACAACAAAGTTTTTATATTTTTGTAAAT
Source organism: Agapanthus africanus (assembly GCA_030015575.1). Taxonomy (NCBI): domain Eukaryota; kingdom Viridiplantae; phylum Streptophyta; class Magnoliopsida; order Asparagales; family Amaryllidaceae; genus Agapanthus; species Agapanthus africanus. The sequence goes on from CM057343.1 coordinate 520,843,375, forward strand.
TTTTTCGATTTTTATGGGTTTTTTAAATATGTATGCAAATGCAGAATATACAAATGAATGCGAAGGGAGAAAACTTAACGAGCACACCCCCAAATTTAAACTGGATAGTGCCCTCACTATCAATGTACATGAAGATGGCAAAATTGTGGAAGGGTCAAAAGAGGCGATTCTCCTTTTTTTTGAAATGAAATAAAGACTGAGCATCACCAGACAAGATTGCTCGTCAAAAAGAAAAATGGATATGCACAAGACAAGAATATCCACATATATCCCCAAACTTATTTGAAACAGTGTTTCTACTGTTTATGACTGGATAACCGAAGTTTGGCGGTAAACAGAGGTTGATTATGCAGGGTAAACCGTCTCCTGCAATATCAGGAGCTCCTCTGATGGTTCTGCGCTAAGGAACGGTTTCGATCTATGTCTGTTTACTTTGAAAAATGAACCGTCCTTTGGATTCTCCAAATCCACTGCGCCGTGCGGGTATATATACCGCACAAGAAAAGGTCCCTTCCAGCGAGATCGAAGTTTACCGGGATGGAAATGGAGTCGGGTGTCATAAAGAAGTACCTGTTGTCCAGGCGTGATGGTTTTGCACGTAAGGTGTTTATCATGAAACTCCTTCGTTCGGTTCTTTATAATAACCGCGTTGTCGTAAGCCTCATCCTGAAGCTCGTTCAATTCGTTTAGTTGCAGCTTCCGATAGCTTCCTGCATCTTCAATATTGAGATTCAGCTCCTTGATCGTCCAAATAGCACGATGTTCGATTTCCACAGGGAGGTGGCAAGCATTCCCGTACACAAGCCGATAAGAAGATATGCCAAGATCAGTCTTATATGCAGTTCGAAATGCCCAAAGGGCACCGGTTAATTTTAAATAGCAATTTTTACGGTTCATGGAAACCGTTTTCTCCAGAATCTGCTTGATATGCCGATTTGAAACTTCGGCTTGCCTACATATTTGGGGGTGGTAAGGCATGGATAGCTTATGATTGATTGAGTATTTCCGCATTAAGGCCTCAAAATACTTATTGCAGAAATGTGTCCCATTGTCGCTAATGATAGAGCGAGGGTGCCCGAATCGGGAAAAGATGTTTTCTTTAAGGAATTTAATGACAACCTTTTTGTCATTAGTCCGTCACGTTACTGCCTCGACCCATTTGGAGACATAATCAACAGCCAAAAGAATGTACAAGTTCCCAAAAGAGTTGGGAAACGGGCCCATGAAATCTATCCCCCAAACATCGAACATCTCAACAACCAAGATTGGTTGGAGCGACATCTCATTTTGCCTGGAAATCCGGCCCAAATGTTGGCACCGGGAGCAATTCTTGCAGTATTCATGTGCATCTTTGAAAAGTTTTGGCCAGTAAAAGCCACATTGCAAGACTTTCTCAGCTGTCTTTCTTAGGCCAAAGTGCCCGCCACATGCTTGATCGTGGCAAAAAAAACAGCACACTCTTGAATTCGTTTTCCGGAACACACCGGCGGATGATTTGGTCTGGACAGTACTTGAACAGGTAGGGTTCGTCCCAGTAAAAGTGTTTTACTTGGGATAAAAATCTAAGTCTGTCCTGACTCGACCAATCATTAGGTATGAGTCCAGTCGCCAGGTAATTCACAATATCTGCTAACCAAGGTTCACAAGATATTGTCAAGAGTTGTTCATCAGGGAAAGTATCGTTGATTGGGAGAGGGAGCGTCGGCGGAGAAGGAAGTCGTGATAAATGGTCGGCCACTACGTTTTCACATCTTCTTTTGTCCTTAATGACAAGGTCAAATTCTTGAAGTAAGAGGATCCAACGTATTGACCGAGACTTGGCATCCTTTTTCGCAAAAAGATGTCGTAGAGCTGAATGATCGGTGTAGACAACAACTGGGGAGCCGATCAGATAGGGCCTGAATTTCTCTAAAACAAACACAACAGCCAAGAACTCTTTCTCGGTTGTTGTGTAATTCATTTGAGCGTCATTTAGGGTCCGGCTCGCGTAGTAGATTACGTGTGGCATCTTATCGATGTGCTGTCCTAAGACCGCACCGATAGCAAAGTCGGATGCATCACACATAATCTCAAAAGGATGCGTCCAGTCTGGTGAAGAAAGAATGGGAGCAGTGGTGAGTGAGCTTCGCAGTGATTCGAAAGCAGTCAAACAGCTCGAGTCGAAGTTGAATGTGGTATCCTTGGACAGAAGAAGAGTCAAGGGTCTAGCAATCTTGCTAAAGTCCTTAATAAACCGTCTGTAAAAACCGGCATGGCCAAGGAAAGATCAGATATCTCTGACGCATTTAGGAGCAGGGAGGTTGGAAATGACATCAATCTTTGCTTTGTCAACCTCGATGCCATTTCGCGAAATGATATATCCTAAGACAATACCTTCACGTACCATGAAGTGGCATTTTTCCCAGTTTAAAGTGAGATTTTTATCCTTACATCGGGTGAGGACAGCGTCAAGATGTTGCAGAGACTCATCGAAAGAATCGCCAAAGATGGAGAAATCATCCATGAATATCTCCAAAAGTTTCTCAACCATGTCAGAGAAAATTCCCATCATACACCGCAGAAAGGTAGCGGGAGCATTGCATAGCCCAAAGGGCATGCGGTGATATGCGAATGTGCCGAAAGGACAAGTGAAAGTGATTTTGTCCTGGTCTTTCTCGGTGATGGGAATCTAGTTGTAGCCTGAGTAACCGTCCAGAAAACAGTAATACTCATGTCCAACTAATCTTTCGAGCATTTGGTCAATGAATGGCAGCGGAAAGTGATCTTTCCCTGTTGCGGCATTGAGTTTTTGATAATCAATGCACACTCGCCACCCGGTTTGGGTGCGAGTAGGGATCAACTCATTCGCCTCGTTTGTGATGACCGTAATGCCCGACTTCTTAGGGACAACGTGTATAGGACTGACCTATTGGCTGTCTGAAATAGGGTAAATGATACCTCTATCCAGACGTTTGACGATTTCCTTTTTCAAAGCCTCCTTCATGACTGGATTTAATTGCCTCTGTGGATCCCTAACTGGTTTGGCATCATCCATCAGGTGAATGTGATGTTCAATGATCAGGAGACTAATCCTCTTGATTTCCATCATCGTCCAGCCGAAAGCTTGCCGATTGGATTGCAAGACCGCGAGAAGGGCTTTCTCTTGCTCTAGAGCTAGAGAAGCCGAGATGATGACTGGGAGGGTCTCGTTCTCACCTAAGTAAGCATACTTGAGGTGAGACGGCTGAGGCTTGAGTTTGAGCGTAGGAGGTGAAATGACTGAAGGCAAGATTGGAGAAAATGTCTCGAACTCAAAAGATTCCAATAGGGGCTCAAAGTGAATGTATGCGACCGAGTCAGATGGTTTAACTGACGCATCCGAAAATTCGAAAGATTCAAACTCGGGCGGCGGCAAGCCAAGATCGTTCGAAAACGTGAAGCACTCATAATCGTTGTTGGAAGCGAAGGCACCAGCAGGTTCAAAGAGGAACGCACTAGTGGCGTCAAGATTACTGTGGTCAAATAAGAATTCCTCAAATTCACAGTCCTCTAGGGCGATCTACTGGATGGAAGAAACATCTAGTAAATGAGCATTTGGTTCGGATGGCTGATTCCCTAACCTAAAAATGTTGAGTTCAATTCTCATGTTGCCAAATAATAAGTTCATCGAACCATTTCGACAATTAATCACAGCATTTGAGGTTGCAAGGAATGGGCGACCGAGTATCACCGGAATTTGATTCCGGGGGTTAGCTACAGGTTGTGTATCTAAAATAATGAAGTCAACGAAGAATATGAAGTCCCCAACCTTTATTAACACATCCTCTAGCTCACCCCTAGGATGGGTGATAGATCGGTCGGCCATTTGAAGAGTACAATGTGTAGGTTTCAATTCTCCTACACCTAGTTGCTCATATACAGAATAAGGAAGCAGGTTAACACTGGCACCAAGATCCAAAAGAGCGTGGTTGATGTTCTTATTCCCAATGGTTATTGAAATCGTAGGACAGCCAGGGTCCTTCCGTTTTTGTGGTAAATTTTGGGTAAGAGCATCATTCACATTACCAGCTAGGAAAACCTTCTTTCGTACCTGAGATTTCCACTTTTTAGTGCACAAGTCTTTCAAGATTTTTGCATAGGAGGGGACTTGTTGGATTGCATCTAAGAGGGGAATGTAGATGTTAACCTGTTTGAACAACTCCAGAATCTTCTCCATTTATGGATTTTGTTTATTGGATCTCAACAGGTTTGGAAATGGAACATTTTTGAAATTGGTTGAGTCCAATACTTGTGGAGTTGGAACAGATCCTAAAAATGGTGTTTGAGTGGAGTGAGAAGTGGATCCATTCGGAGCAGCAATTGAAGAAGAAGAAGAAGAACCTTTTGAAGAATGGAGAATAGGTTCAGAAAAAGAAGAAGGAGTAGAAGAAACGGTCGGGGTGTCATTGTAACACTTTGTATTTCCGTTAGAATGTTTTTCGTGATAATTAGAAATTGAGCGTGTTATTGTATATGTGTGCATAGGATTATTAGTTATATTTAGTCGTTTTGGCAAATTGGAAAATTTTCCTTTGTAGTGTACACTTGCACACTTAGCCATTTTTGTGACTTAGGGTTTTTGGTATAACATGTTAACCATTCTTGTGTTGCATGGTTGCTAACTTATTCCCCACCATTTTAATCATATCATAACCCTTTTCATAATTCAAAATCCAATTAAACAATGAGGCATGGTGGTTAGGTGAAAGTTTGACTTTTGACCCCCATTTTCCTTCTCTTCTCTCTCTCTTCTCCCCACTTCAGAATTTCTGCAACTTTCTAGCAGAAAAACCTTGCCTTTCTTCATCTTTTCTTCTCTTTTTCATTTCCCTTTGATCCCTAAACAAAACCCTACACAAATCAACACTTTTCCTTCACAAAACCTTGGGAAAAGGGGCTTTTTGGGGTGTTTGAAGGCTAATCTGCACACCTGAGAGAGAAGCTGAGACTTTTAGTGTTTTATAAGGTTTTTAGAAGGTATTAACTCATGTTAGCACTCCTTTTCCTTAAACTTGTAGTATTCTTTAGCAAAAATCTCATTTTTTATGCATTTTTAGTGATATTAAAGGATATTTGTGATTCACATGTTAGATTAGGGTTTTGTTAGTTGTGTTAGCTCTATTATGTGTTATTAGAGCTATTTTAGGCCAGGTTTGTTTCAGTTTGCACAGAAATACCCTAAAGTTTCATTTTTGTGCAAAAGTGTGGATTTTAACTAGAAATAAGGCTCTGTAGGATCTGCTGCTACCCGAGATATTTCAGAGTGAAACTAGATGTTACTGTAGCATTTATGGGGGGTATAGAGTGCATACAAAAAACCTGGGAGCCCAATTCCCTACCCAGGCCGCCGAAATAAGCATTCTGGCCGCAATTTGCGGCCAGATGGGGGTGTTTTGGGTTGGGGTTTGGGGTGATGGTGTCTGCTGCTATGTGAGTTATTTTGGTATATATAATTTTACAATATCATTTCTGTATAAAAATCTGGAGTAGAATACCCTATTTCCCGTATTTTCAATCTTTCGGGACACGCGTGATACGTGTGTGTGGGTTTTGGGTTTCTGCGTATCGCGGCGCGTCGGAGTGGCTTCAGGCGCGTAATCACACGTTTTAGCGTATCGCGCGCACGCGCGCTTGGTTCACGACACGAGTTACTAGTTCGGCTTTAATGTCGTGTTTGTGTGACTTCAAGCTTATGTATGATGTATTGTGTAATTCTACGTTCGCAGGCGAGTACGGCGGACGCCGCGCAGAAGGGGAAACAAGTTGTTGGCTATACCTAGCGAGAGACTACGGTGAGTAGATTTAACATCTACGGGGATATCGCCCGCATGGCGTTCTACGTCAGGGCTGATAGGACCTTATAGCTATATTTACATTCATTGACTGTTCATGGCTACAATTTAGTGCATACTGCATTCCCTGCTATATGGATATAAACTAGAATTGATAGAACACCGCACCATTACTAACGGTCCATGTTGCACGAGCACTATCCTGCATGTTACACACACACCATTAGTAATTGCCATGACACTCACACTGTAGAATTTACATCGGATCATTATATTGTAGCTCATCTATATGTGACTTGACATGATATTCATACTTGATGCATATATCACATCGGATCATTATATTGTAGCTCATCTATATGTGACTTGACATGATATTCATACTTGATGCATATATCACATCGGATCATTATTTTGTAGCTCATCTATATGTGACTTGACATGATATTTATACTTGATGCATATATCATATCGGATCATTATATTGTAGCTCATCTATATGTAACTTGACATGATATTCATATTTGATGCACATATCATATCGGATCATTGACTTGCATATTGGTTTGGATTACATGTGATTTCTGGATTTGGGAACCGTGGCTATTTCAAATATATAATCATTTAAAAACCCGGTTCCCTTGATATGATATTTCGGTGCGTCCACCATGTGTTTCCTCGGTGCTATAGTGATATATGTGAACCCGAATCGAGGAGCTGGTTGAGGCCGATTACGGGTACATGGTGGACCCGGTATGGTACCCCGGGGCGAGAACGGTTTCGCTGTGTAGTAGACGGTGAGCCTGGCAAAGGGACTACTACCTACCGGTAATTGGTTGGACCTGACAGTTATCCGGAGGATACTGATCAGAGTCGATAGATGGATGCGGGGTGATCCGTACTGCCGGGGCCGAGGGCCGATACCGCAGACGGAGCCCGTTGGCTGACCCGGACTGACGGGGCCCGATGGATGAGGATTTGCGTGTCGATGCTGGACACGAGTATTTATGATATTTGGGTGCCAATGTTGGGCACTCGGGATTCTCAGAGATTTACAGGATTTGAGGGCCGATGAGAGTGCCGGCGCGTGAGCTATTTGGGGGATCTGGGTGCATTGATGGACACCGATTATATATTCCACGTTGACATTCTGTGTAGATATTATCTTGCCCATGCTCAGCATTTATTATTGTACCTCATCCTGTAGTTATATTACCTGATAGAGCACTTGCATGATTATTGCACATACTGCTTATCACATATCGATATCATCTGTTGGCATATGATAGAGTAGCGCAGTACGTGCATGCTCGCGATTATCTTTATATGTTATCTCTATTCACGAGTTAGCAACTCATCCCCGTTGTGCCACAGTGTTTGCAGGTTGCCCTTCGGAGTAGTCTCGGCAGGCTGCGTTTTGCATATTTTGACACAGATACCCCCATAGTTGGTGTACTAGCTCTTTTGCTGATAGGTGGGTTTGTGCGGTATCTGTTTATCTTTCAGTTATGTACATTGTTGTATCTAGTATTCTCCATCTACCATGTATGTATTTGACTTAGAGACAGTGTGAGGATGATGATGTATATTATTTGTATTCTGGTGTCGAGCTCGTTGTGAGCCGACTGTACTTGCAGTTTATTCTTTCTGTGATGTTCCCACTTATGGATCTTGATCTTCGCTACGGCGTCGTATATTGCTATCTTGGTGATTGTCTACTTAGATTTCTTAACATGTTAGTAAGTGCTTTCTTTTAAACTTATAACACTCTATACTTTTACTGGTTTGATTTCTGGGTTTTCGGTTCACTTAGTCGCGTTGCGCCTGTAGACGTTACGTGGTTAAGTGCCGGTCACGGGCCAAACTTTGGGTCGTGACAAAGTTGGTATCAGAGCGTAGGTTTTACCTTTCGGAGTGTAGGATGACCCTGGTATGATGGAGTAGGTAGCTGCAGCAGGGTAGCGTAGCGTGTGTATGTTCCGCGGCATACTCACAACACGGTACTCCGCCTACGCGACCTTAGGACTTGTTGATTTAAATTCCTTCTTGAGTATATACATTCTTGCGATTCGATTTCCATATCCTTATCGAATCTTATTGTTCCTTTCAGCCATTATGCCGCCGAAGACTACGAGGGCGCAGAGAGCGGCCGCGAGGGCCGAGATTCGAGTTGACTCGTCGGAGACGAGGACTGATCCGGGTAGTACACCGGTTGTGCCTGAGCAGGCTGTTCCTGCCGTGACAGATCAGATTTCTATGTTAGGGGCTGGTGTGCAGGAGATACGCCAGGCGATGGGATCCAGTATGCAGGAGATGCGCCAGATGATGGGATCTCTAGTTGAGACACTTCGAGCGCAGCGACCAGAGGTAGTTCCACCCGTTGCAGAGACCGCGGTGGTACCCACAGTTCAGGCAGTTGCACCTGCGACAACAGAGGTTATTACAGTATCGCTGTCAGAGTTTATGAGGATGAAGCCTCCGGTCTTCACAGGCACCGATGTGGCCGAGGACCCACAGTCTTTCATTGATAGGATGGCGCGGATATATCGTTCACTTAGATGCGCAGATATGAGATGGGTTGAGTTCGCGAGCTTTCGCCTGGAAGGTCTTGTGCAGAAATGGTGCGAATCAGTCGAGAAGGGTAGAGCAGCAGGTCTTCCTCCTATGACCTGGATAGAGTTCGTGGCGCTATTACTTGCCCGCTTTCTTCCCCTGAGTGTCAGAGATGCTAGAGCACGCAGGTTCGAATCCTTATGCCAGACGCCAGAGATGTCAGTGGCAGAGTACGATGTGCTGTTCACCGAGCTATCAGTTTATGCTCCGTACCTAGTGGCTACTGAGGAGTTGCGAGTTAAAAGATTTGTCCGGGGCTTGCTCACACCACAGTTCCTTGCGATTAGCGCGCAGCACTACGAGACATATGCAGCAGCTGTAGATGCAGCCTTATTGATTGAGGAGCGCCTTGCTGAGACTTCGGCAGTCCCAGAGCCGAAGAGAGTTCGTGCAGATACGTCAGTGCAGAGACGGCATTTTCGGCGTCGTGACAGGCACCTTGCAGGTGGCAGAGATTCGAGGCGAGGCCGGTTATTTAGCTCCTATCCCCAGGAGGGTCAGCGACCATCATCGGGATGTTACCGTTGCGGGAGTTCTTATCATCGTGTGCGAGATTGTCCTGAGATACCCCGGAGTGGGACGGCAGCACCGCATGTTACATTACCACCTTCACCACCCCAGACGGCATTGCCGATAGTACCTACTGTTACTCCGCGTCAGACGCATGCACAGAGAGGTCATGGTCGCGGAGGATTTGTTCATAGAGGACGAGGTGACCAAGGCAGAGGGCAGCCAGCGGCCGGCGGGGGACAGTTAGTTGCAGGTGGAGGACAGGCGCGAGTTTTTTCTTTGACGCATCAGGACGCACAGGCATCCAATGCGGTGGTCTCAGGTATCCTTCCTGTATGTTCGGTTGATGCACACGTGTTATTCGATCCCGGATCCACGCACTCGTACGTATCCACACACTTTGTACCGAGTTTGGGTAGAGAGTCCGGTTTGCTTGACCAGCCGCTTGTTGTGACTACTCCTGTGGGAGAGTCGTTTGTTGCTAGGCATGTGTTCCGATCCTGTACCGTCTGTATTGGCGAGAGAAAGTTGCCTGTCGATTTGATCCTTCTTGAGATGTTGGACTTCGACGTCCTTTTGGGTATGGATTGGTTAGCCACGTGCTATGCTTCTGTTGACTGCCGCGAGAAGACAGTTTGATTTTGTTTTCCCGGCGAGTCGGTTGTTGTTGTGTTAGGGGACAATGGTGTTACCCCTCACAGTGTGATTTCTTCTTTTCGCGCTGGACAGCTTTTGAGGAAGGGATGTCAGGGATTTCTCGCCTATGTTTGCGATACTAGAGCTACAGAGGTTCCGATGGATCAGGTTCCGGTTGTTAGCGAGTTCCCTGATGTGTTCCCTGACGAGCTTCCTGGGCTACCGTCCGAGCGTGATATTTCTTTCTGTATTGATTTGGTTCCTGGCGCGGGGCCTATTTCTGTACCGCCTTATCAAATGGCCCCGGCGGAACTTAGAGAATTGAAGGGTCAGTTGCAAGATTTGCTGGATAAGGGACTTATTCGACCCAGTGTTTCTCCTTGGGGTGCTCCAGTCCTGTTTGTCAAGAAGAAGGACGGCAGTATGCGTTTGTGTATCGACTGCCGCCAGCTGAACAGGGTGACAGTGCGGAACAGGTATCCTTTGCCACACATCGACGATTTGTTCGACCAGCTCCAGGGGGCAGGGTACTTTTCGAGGATCGATTTGCGATCAGGCTATCATCAGCTGCGGGTTGGACAGGAGGACATTTCTAGGACAGCTTTCCGCACGCGCTACGGCCATTATGAGTTTTTGGTGATGTCGTTCGGACTCACCAACGCGCCAGCAGCATTCATGGACTTGATGAACCGCATTTTCCGGCCGTATCTTGATCTGTTCATCATAGTGTTCATTGACGATATCTTGGTGTATTCTCGGAGTAGAGAGGAGCACGAGCAGCACCTGCGGATTACACTGCAGACCTTGAGGGAGCATCAACTTTTCGTTAAATTTTCAAAGTGTGCTTTCTGGCTAGACAGCGTAGACTTCTTGGGGCACGTGATTACACGAGATGGTATATGTGTAGACCCGAGAAAGATCGAGGCAGTTCGGAGTTGGCCTAGACCCACGTCAGTGACGGAGGATCGCAGCTTTCTAGGGCTGGCAGGCTATTACAGGCGATTTGTGCAGGACTTCTCTCGCATTGCTACACCTTTGACCGGGTTGACCCGGAAAGGAGTTCGCTTCGATTGGACGGAGGAGTGTGAGCACAGTTTCCAGCAGCTACGGGCTCTACTGACTACGACACCAGTGCTATCATTGCCTTCAGGATCAGGCGGATTTGTGGTCTACTGTGATGCTTCACGAGTGGGGCTAGGATGCGTTTTGATGCGGCATGACAGGGTGATCGCGTATGCTTCGCGGCAATTAAAGAAACATGAACAGAATTACCCCACTCATGATCTGGAGATGGCTACAGTAGTCTTTGCACTTAAGATCTGGCGACATTATCTGTATGGAGAGTCGTGCCAGATATTTACTGACCAGAAGAGCTTAAAGTATATATTTCAGCAGCGGGACCTGAACCTTAGACAGCGCCGATGGATGGAGTTGGTGAAGGACTACGATTATGAGATCTTGTATCACCCGGGCAGGGCGAATGTAGTGGCGGATGCTTTGAGCAGGAGGCTCGGGGGTAGTCTATCTTGTTTGAGCGCAGTGCAGAGGCAGTCGTCGGCAGATTGGCAGATTTTATGCGACAGCCGGGTACAGTTCAAGTTTACGCCGATCGGAGGACAGATTGCGCATGTTCGTGCACGCCCACAGTTGCTTGACCGTATACATGAGGCACAGCACAGTGATGACCGCTGTTTGGAGATCAGGACACAGATGGGACAGGGCCGATTTTCCGAGTTCGTGATCGATGATCAGGGGATACTACGATTTGGAGCTAGACTGTGCGTACCAGATGCTGAGGGATTGCGGCGTGAGATTCTTGAGGCGGCACATCGATCGGTATATAGTGTTCATCCCGGTTCCACCAAGATGTACCATGACTTGAGAGATGTTTACTGGTGGGACGGAATGAAGAGAGGCATTGCAGATTTTGTGTCGAGATGCCTGACTTGTCAGCAAGTCAAAGCTGAGCACCACAGGCCCGCGGGAGAGCTACAGCCGTTACCCATTCCGGAGTGGAAATGGGAACAGATATCTATGGATTTCATTGTGGGTCTACCCAGGACTAGTCGAGGGTATGACTCCATCTGGGTGATCGTGGATCGTTTGACGAAGGCGGCTCACTTCCTACCGGTGAAGACGACTTTCGGATTTGCTCAGTATGCCCAGATTTACATTGATGAGATTGTACGACTGCACGGAGTTCCGACATGTATCGTGTCCGATAGAGGCACCCAGTTTACTAGCCGGCTATGGCAGAGGCTTTAGGAGGCTTTGGGCACTCGTTTGAGTTTCAGCACAGCATTCTATCCGCAGACCGACGGACAGTCAGAGCGGACTATTCAGACTCTCGAGGACATGCTCAGAGCATGCGTATTAGATTTCGGAGGTAGCTGGGATCATCATTTGCCCTTAGTAGAGTTCTCCTACAACAACAGCTACCAGGAGACCATTCAGATGGCACCGTTTGAGGCTCTTTATGGGAGGAGATCCAGATCGCCCACCTGTTGGACGGAGCTCAGTGAGAGCAGTATCTTCGGGCCGCAGATTGTGGAGGAGACGACCGCGAAGATCCAGTTGATTCGCGATAGGATGAGAGCAGCCCAGAGTAGGCAGAGGTCTTATGCGGACCGTCGTCGGCGCAAACTTGAGTTTTCTGTTGGTGATCATGTTTTCTTGAGGGTCTCCCCAATGAAAGGCGTGATGAAGTTTGGGAAGAAGGGGAAGCTTAGTCCCAGATATGTGGGCCCCTTCGAGATACTCGAGCGTGTTGGTGCGGTTGCGTATCGATTAGCCCTTCCGCCCAGTTTTCCAGACGTGCACCCCGTATTTCACGTTTCGATGCTCCGCAAATATCTTCATGATCCTTCGCATGCGATTCAGCACCCGACGATCCAGCTTGAGCACGACCTTTCCTATGCAGAGCAGCCGGTGATGATCTTGGATCGACAAGTAAAGAAATTGAGGTCGAAAGAGATATCGTCCGTCAAGGTACTTTGGCGTGGCCAGAGCGGCGAGGAGGTCAGTTGGGAGACCGAGAGCGAGATGAGGAAGAGGTATCCCCATCTTTTTGAAGGTGCGTATAGTTAGATTTTTTAAATTCGGGGACCGAATTTCTTTAAGGGGGGTAGATTGTAACACTTTGTATTTCCGTTAGAATGTTTTTCATGATAATTAGAAATTGAGCGTGTTATTGTATATGTGTGCATAGGATTATTAGTTATATTTAGTCGTTTTGGCAAATTGGAAAATTTTCCTTTGTAGTGTACACTTGCACACTTAGCCATTTTTGTGACTTAGGGTTTTTGGTATAACATGTTAACCATTCTTGTGTTGCATGGTTGCTAACTTATTACCCACCATTTTAATCATATCATAACCCTTTTCATAATTCAAAATCCAATTAAACAATGAGGTATGGTGGTTAGGTGAAAGTTTGACTTTTGACCCCCATTTTCCTTCTCTTCTCTCTCTCTTCTCCCCACATCAGAATTTCTGCAACTTTCCAGCAGAAAAACCTTGCCTTTCTTCATCTTTTCTTCTCTTTTTCATTTCCCTTTGATCCCTAAACAAAACCCTACACAAATCAACACTTTTCCTTCACAAAACCTTGGGAAAAGGGCCTTTTTGGGGTGTTTGAAGGCTAATCTGCACACCTGAGAGAGAAGCTGAGACTTTTGGTGTTTTATAAGGTTTTTAGAAGGTATTAACTCATGTTAGCACTCCTTTTCCTTAAACCTGTAGTATTCTTTAGCAAAAATCTCATTTTTTGTGCATTTTTAGTGATATTAAAGGATATTTGTGATTCACATGTTAGATTAGGGTTTTGTTAGTTGTGTTAGCTCTATTATGTGTTATTAGAGCTATTTTAGGCCAGGTTTGTTTCAGTTTGCACAGAAATACCCTAAAGTTTCATTTTTGTGCAAAAGTGTGGATTTTAACTAGAAATAAGGCTCTGTAGGATCTGCTGCTACCCGAGATATTTCAGAGTGAAACTAGATGTTACTGTAGTATGTATGGGGGTATAGAGTGCACACACAAAACCTGGGAGCCCAATTCCCTACCCAGGCCGCCGAAATAAGCATTTTGACCGCAATTTGCGGCCAGATGGGGGTGTTTTGGGTTGGGGTTTGGGGTGATGGTGTCTGCTGCTATGTGAGTTATTTTGGAATATATAGTTTTACAATATCATTTCTGTATAAAAATCTGGAGTAGAATACCCTATTTCCCATATTTTCAATCTTTCGCGACACGCGTGATACGTGTGTGTGGGTTTTGGGTTTCTGCGTATCGCGGTGCGTCGGAGCGGCTTCAGGACCGTAATCACACGTTTTAGCGTATCGCGCGCACGCGGGCTTGGTTCACAACACGAGTTACTAGTTCGGATTTAATGTCGTGTTTGTGTGACTTCAAGCTTATGTATGATGTATTGTGTAATTCTACGTTCGCAGGCGAGTACGGCGGACGCCGCGCAGAAGGGGAAACAAGTTGTTGGCTATACCTAGCGAGAGACTACGGTGAGTAGATTTAACATCTATGGGGATATCGCCCGCATGGCGTTCTACGTCAGGGCTGATAGGACCTTATAGCTATATTTACGTTCATTGACTGTTCATGGCTACTATTTAGGGCATACTGCATTCCCTGCTATATGGATATAAACTAGAATTGATAGAACACCGCACCATTACTAACGGTCCATGTTGCATGAGCACTATCCTGCATGTTACACACACACCGTTAGTAATTGCCATAACACTCACACTTTAGAATTTACATCGGATCATTATATTGTAGCTCATCTATATGTGACTTGACATGATATTCATACTTGATGCATATATCACATCGGATCATTATATTGTAGCTCATCTATATGTGACTTGATATGATATTCATACTTGATGCATATATCACATCGGATCATTATATTGTAGCTCATCTATATGTGACTTGACATGGTATTTATACTTGATGCATATATCACGTCGGATCATTATATTGTAGCTCATCTATATATGACTTGACATGATATTCATATTTGATGCACATATCATATCGGATCATTGACTTGCATATTGGTTTGGATTACATGTGATTTCTGGATTTGGGAACCGTGGCTATTTCAAATATGTAATCATTTAAAAACCCGGTTCCCTTGATATGATATTTCGGTGCGTCCACCATGTGTTTCCTCGGTGCTAGAGTGATATATGTGAACCCGAATCGAGGAGCTGGTTGAGGACGATTACGGGTACATGGTGGACCCAGTATGGTACCCCGGGGTAAGAACGGTTTCGCTGTGTAGTAGACGGTGAGCCTGGAAGAGGGACTACTACCTACCGGTGATTGGTTGGACCTGACAGTTATCCGGACGATACTGATCAGAGTCGATAGATGGATGCGGGGTGATCCGTACTGCCGGGGCCGAGGGCCGATACCGCAGACGGAGCCCGTGGGCTGACCCGGACTGACGGGGCCCGATGGATGAGGATTTGCGTGTCGATGCTGGATACGAGTATTTATGATATTTGGGTGCCGATGTTGGGCACTCGGGATTCTCAGAGATTTACAGGATTTGAGGGCCGATGAGAGTGCCGGCGCCTGAGCTATTTGGGGGATCTGGATGCATTGATGGACACCGATTATATATTCCACGTTGACATTCCGTATAGATGTTATCTTGCCCATGCTCAGCATTTATTATTGTACCTCATCCTGTAGTTATATTACCTGATAGAGCACTTGCATGATTATTGCACATACTGCTTATCACATATCGATATCATCTGTTGGCATATGATAGAGTAGCGAAGTACGTGCATGCTCGCGATTACCTTTATATGTTATCTCTATTCACGAGTTAGCAACTCACCCCCGTTGTGCCACAGTGTTTGCAGGTTGCCCTTCGGAGTAGTCGCGGCAGGCTGCGTTTTGCATCTTTTGACACAGATACCCCCATAGTTGGTGTACTAGCTCTTTTGCTGATAGGTGGGTTTGTGCGGTATTTGTTTATCTTTCAGTTATGTACATTGTTGTATCTAGTATTCTCCATCTACCATGTATGTATTTTACTTAGAGACAGTGTGAGTACGATGATGTATATTATTTGTATTCTGGTATCGAGCTCGTTGTGAGCCGACTGTACTTGCATTTTATTCTTTCTGTGATGTTCCCATTTATGGATCTTGATCTTCGCTACGGCGTCGTATATTGCTATCTTGGTGATTGTCTACTTAGATTTCTTAACATGTTAGTAAGTGCTTTCTTTTAAACTTATAACACTCTATACTTTTACTGGTTTGATTTCTGGGTTTTCGGTTCACTTAGCCGGGTTACGCCTGTAGACGTTACGTGGTTAAGTGCCGGTCACGGGCTAAACTTTGGGTCGTGACAGTCATCATCATCAATTCGTGTGCCGATGTTGTTGTTCAGCATTCTTCCAGATCTCAACGTAGTCATGGCACTCATATTATGGTTCTGTTGTTCAAGAGCAACATGTAAATTATATGGGTGACCAGGATTTGGGAGTGGTTGAGATAGAAGCCTTCCTTTCTCTCGCTCGCTTAACACCGCGTTCAGCTGTGCAATCTAAGCTTCGATGGTCTTGATGCTTTGCCCGTGCGCAGCGGTGTGTTGCACCAGAGACTGAATAGAAGACTGGATGTTAGCGGTGGATTGAGTCGATTGCTTTACAAAAGCCTCTAGACTCCGTTCTAGAGAGAAAACCTTATCGTTGTTTGACGGAACAAAGTAGTTTTAAGGAAAATAATTGTTACAGGGTGCAAAGTTGTTCGTCGGATTCTGAAAAGGTTGCTGAAATTGTTGTTGAGCTTGTTGTTGAGCTTGTTGTTGAGGAGGAGGAGGCCTCTGAAAGTTGTTGTGGCCTTGGAAATGATGCCGATTCTGATTCCAGGTGAAGTTGGGATGGTTCCTCCAACCGGAATTGTATGTAGAAGATTATGGATCGTTTCTTGGTCTTTGTTGAAATGCAGCATTAACCTGATCCTTTCCTTGAGATGGTGGATTATAAGGACACACTTTGGTCAAATGAGATGGATCTGAACAATAAGCGCAAATGGTACGAGGGGGAAGAACAGGGGCAGAAGAAGAAGATGAGAATTTTCTCTCAATTGCTTCCAGTTTCTGCGTGATTGCAGCCATCTCGGCCTTCATTGCAATTGAGATGTCGAGTTGATGAACTCCTGCCCTAGAGAGACCTGAAGAAGAGGAAGAAGAAGTTGAGGTGTTTGGTCGGGTGCTCTCCCACTGCAGCGTTTGCTCCGCAAGATCGTCAAAGAATTGCCAAGCCTCCTCGTCAGATTTGGACAGGAAGTGGCCCTGACAAATGGTTTCCAGCAACTGCTTAGTTGCTGGATTCAGGCCTACTCCCTTATGAAAAATGAATAATAAATATAAAAAGCAATGGGAAAAGTCCCCAAATGAAGCATCACGTGCCCATACGTGCTAGGCACTGTGCTTGACAAAACAAGGCTGAAACTAAGCCTCACGTGCAGACACGTGACCTCTATATACAAAGTATATAGGCGCCTTCTTAAAACAAACAATTGGCCAGAAGAATTCACGTGATAGCATGTGACGCTCTTTGGTGGGCTTAACTTTGTGGGGTCACGTGCTATACGTGATGGGCTCCTATGCCTTCTGAACCGATAGAATTAAATTCTAAATAAAAGGGATCAAAGCCCTATTTGAAAAATATTTCCTTAGATCTTTCTAAATAAGAAAGATTGCGCTCTATAAAGCAGAGTGCCGTTGGATTAAAAATCCAATGGTGATTAAAAATCACCAATTTACAGAAGAAGATTCTGTGTAGGGAAATATTTTCCAAATCTTGTGAGATATATCTTCTGTAAAACGGAAGTCCTTGGATTAAAAATCCAACGGTGAATAAAATTCACCGATTGATCTAAAAGATCATTTTGGTGGATCAAAATCTCTGAATGGGAGATTTTCGGAACAAATTGATTCTTTTCTTTCTCCTATAAATAGGAGCCAAGAGACACAAAAAAAAGAGGAGATACATAAAGAAATAGAAGAACCCCCCCCCCCCATAAACTTCAAGTTCAAAAGAGAAAACAGAGAGAGAAACCTTAGGTAAGAGAAAAGAAGAAAAAAATTAGAGAACATCTTATCTCTACTTCGCCTCCACAAGAGTTTAACTCTTCCAAAAAACTTAGTTCTTTCTTCTGGCAAAGGGTCTGCAGAAGCAGATCTCTCTACAAGTTGAGAATTTAATTCTCATCGGAAAGATTCTGCCATGCAGATCCAAAACCTAAGGGAAGATCTAAGTTTAGAGAATTTAATTCTTCCAAAAATTATATAGCAATTTAATTCTTCTAATAAAACAAGGGTTTAACCCTTCATATAAGAACTTAGTTCTTCCTTATGGTAAAAGATCTGCAGAAGCAAATCTCCCCACAAGTTGAGAATTTAATTCTCATCGGTGAGATTCTGCCATGCTGATCCAAAACCTAAGAGAAAAACTAAGTCCTCCAAAACAATGGGCTTGAAAGTCTCAAAACTCAAGATCTCCATGCATATAAAAAGATTAGCACCCAATATGATAACGGCCGATCACGTGCTCCCACGTGAGCACCCTTGATGAATGAAAGAGAACGACTGAGATCAGGTCACGTTATCCCACGTGACCCCACTAAAAGTGCTTAGCACTTCCATAAGAGAAAGGGTATAAACCCCGGAGGCAGTTACCACTTTTGTGACGCCTCACGTGATCCCACGTGACCCTCTAAAAGTGCTTAACATTTATGCAGAAAAGGGAGTGAGCCCAAAAGCAGCGCTCACATTTTGAGAGCACCTAACGTGTTCGTACGTGATCGTTAATGAACTATGCGCTCAGCACCCAAATACAGCGCTTACATTTGGAGAATACCTCACGTGTCCGCACGTGACCATTTAATGAAACAATCGCTCAGCACTCATATGGAAAAGAAATATGTCCAAAAGCAGTGCTCACATTTTGAAGGCGGCTCACGTGTTTACACATGAGCACCACAGGGAGCTAAGTGTTTAACACTCCATATAAAAGAATACAAGTAAAACAAAAAGAATAGAGGGGTGTCAGAACCTAAATCAATGCTCAGCATTGCTGATGCAGAGACAGGACCAAGCCTAAATAAATAATCATGTGGGCCAAGCCCAAGGTTAGTCAAACCCCAAAATCGACCGAGCCCATAGGTCCTCTTCCAAATTGGACTTAGTCCCAAACAAGATCATCAAATCTTTTATGAACATTCTCTGGTTCAAGGGTACATCTCTTCATACCTTTGATACATGTCGTTGTAATTCTTCAATGTCTTCAGAGAGATGGAGGGTCCCAATAACCAATAACTTTTGGCGCATCCCTAAACTGTTAAACCAAAACCCTACAGACTATGATGTCTTTAAACCCTACAGACTATGATGGCTTTAAACCCAAACTATAATGTCTTTAAACCCAGACTATGATGTCTTTAAACCCTACAGACTATGATGTATTTAAACCCAATGGACCGTAACATCCCTAAACTAAAACGATAAAGCCCGAATACTCTGTCATCGGATCTAAGTGATCCTGAAACCCTGTTGAGTAGATTTTAGTCTAAAATTAGACTAACGTATCCTCAACAAACATGTAAGTTGATCTTAATCTCAAATGAGATTAACGATTCTTAAATCAAACAAACCCAAATCTAAGAAAATACGGATTTGGAATGATCCCCGCCCTACGGGCGACAACATAAATTAGTCTCTGTATACAATCCACGGGCAACCAAAAATAAAACAAACACACACGACACGAAGTGAACATCTGGAGAAGGAGAAAGTGGTTATCGTTATGTGGTAACGTAATTAACTGCAGGGGCTTGCGCCTGCAGGGAAGAGCGTCCCCACAATCAAAAACCCCTCTCAAACAAAAGGGAATCTGACGAAGTCTGCTACATCGGCCACATCCGTCTAAACCTCTGATATACGGTGCCATAAATCAACTTGGTATCTTCGGAGAGGTGGACGGATAAAACCAAATAGCATCTACCCCCAAATTCATGCAAGACGACCTACACGGTTTCGTCTCCCGTTTTCGGTGGTAAACAGATTCTGGCACGCTCGGTGGAACCTTTTCCTTTTTCCACTCCACACTTCGTATGTCGTGTTTCGCAAATGAATCGCGGTTTAATATGGTTGCCTGTGGATTCGAGGTACTAAAATTTGGTGTCTTGCTCCCATGCAGAGAAAAGAAGAGCAATGGCCTCCAGCTGCACTAACTGCAACAACAACTCACACTCCGTCCTCACTGGAGGAGTGACTTATGAGCCCCAAGCGGCCTCCATCTTCGCCATGCCAGTGGAACAGGTGACGCAGGCCACAACTGGACTGTTCTTTGGGACCATGATCCCACCGGTAAGCTTCAGCATCCTAATGCCATCACAGGAAGCTCCAAAGAAGTCGGTTTTCGATCGGCTTACAACTACCATGGCCCCTCTCAATGGGTCGTCCAATTCCAAGTCTACTGCATCAGTCTTCGACAGGCTGAGCCTGAGCTCCAGTGGGACCGTAAAGAAACCTGCAATACCTGAACGACTTATCCCGAAGCGGATAGCCATTCCAACCCCGACGGACGAAGTCGTCAAAGGGGATTCTCCTGCTAAGGGATCGATATTCACAAGACTGACCGTTCCAACTCCTGCTGCAGGCAAGGTCGTTAAAAATGCTTCCCCTGCCAAAAGGTCAGCCTTTGCAAGATTGACCGTTCCCTCTCAACGGACGTTAGCCTTCGACAGGCTGGCACCAACAGCAGCCTCTCATCAGAGCAAGGGGCATGACGAAGCCACTCTTGTAACAGAACCAGTCCCATCTGCAAAGCATGCTCGACGTCGCCACTAGCGCCGAGTGAGGAAAGCTAGGGGCATCTCTCCCTCAGCACTGACTCCACCAGCTCCAATGGTGGAAATTGACTTTGTGGTTCCAATTGGGAACAGCTTTAAGCCGCTCAGGAAGGTGCTCAAGAACTCTCCAACTGCCGTGTTGAAAAATTCTCCTCCACCCGCTGAAAATATTCTTAAGGCGAAGCCGGAGCAGCCTCCTCAGAGGCTGTCCTCCAAAATCCATAGGGTCTGGCGAAGAGTCCAAGACTCTGTAATCGACAAAGACTGCTCCCGCCGACAGATGAAAATGAAGGTTTGGCAAGAGGAAGACCATCTCACTGCCGTTGTACCATGGAAAGCATCAGCTGCAACATCCCCCTCAACTTCGACCGCCCATAAAAGGAGAAGGCCAGAGAAGATCCCTGTGTCTGCGAAAAATCTCAAGAGCACTGAATCTAAACGCCCCAAGTCTGGGGGCATGGTAGTGCACACCATTTACATGGCATCCGGAAAAGAGGATAGCCGTACCTCCACGGGTCATCGACCACTTACACGATCAGTAACTAAGGCTCAGGAACAACAACAACAAAAGCTCCAAGAGATGCTGACAAAGATGGCCGCACTTACTGGGCAGAAAGAAAGCCCAGAAGTATCGTCGGATCAGCGCCAGGAAAAGGAAACCGACGCCGAGTTCCTCTGAAGAATGCTCGAGAAAAAAGATAAAGAGGCCGCGAAACAAGCGGCTAACATAAATCAAATGGCGCTACTATTCCAAGATATGGTCGGGATGATGATCCAGCCGGACCCTCCGGCTGAAGATCCCCCAATAATCATTGAAGACGACAGAGGGGAGATATCAAACCCTCTTCCGGCTTCATTAGAAGCCAGGGAGGAGACGATCTCAAAAGCTGCGCTTGACGACTACATAGCTCAACAAATACGAGCTCATCATGCAAATTAAGCAAATGGCCAAGTCGTCAGAACTGGGCGACCCTATCCAGGCCGGTACGATCAAATTAAGTACCCGCCAGGATACACGATCCCCAAGTTTCACGTGTATAAGGGGACAGGCAATCCCCATCAACATGTCGCTCAGTTCAAGGCTCTCTTATCACGACCCAAAGTTCGGCCCGTGACCGGCACTTAACCACGTAACGTCTACAGGCGTAACGCGACTAAGTAAGCCGAAACCCAGAAATCAAAAACATTAAAAGTAGTGAGTGTTGAAAACATTGGTTTAAAACATTTAGAAAACTCGAGTAAAAATCATTAAAGTTTGAGTTATTTTCTTAAAAATTTCGACAGCACCTCCTTTGTAAAAATTAGCCCCGAAATCGGGTACAAGACATGACATAAGTAAAATGACATACGTAAGAATAAAACATCCCCAAACGAGAGCAATCATGCCCAACGGCGGAAACAACCACCACAAGAATAGTATACGACGCCATAGTGAAAAAATGGACAGAATAAGCAAAAACAGCATAAAAGGCAAAACTGCATAAATAAAGTCGGCTCACACGAGCTCGACACCCAGAGTGCAAAATAATAAACAACATCGTCTTCACAACTGGTCTCTAATTCAATACATGAAATAGTAGATGGAGAGTACTAGATACAATAGAGTGTACAAATGGAAAATAAACGGATACCGCAAACCCACCTATCAGCAAAACGGCTCACACGCCAACAGTAGTGGTATCCGTAGCAAAAGGATACAAGAGATAGCCCTTCCGCAACTACTCTGAGGGTCGACCTGCAAACACTGTGGCACAACGGGGGTGAGTTACCAACTCGTGAATAGTAAATAACATATAAAGATAATCATGAGTATGCACGTACTGCGATACTCTAACATGTGCAATCAGATAACATGTATATGATGAGCTGGGTATGCAGTAATCATGCAAAGTACTCTATCAGGTACTACGACTACATGATGCAATGCATAACAATGAATGCTGAGCATGGGATAAAATATCATCTACACGGATTATCAACGTGGAAAACCCCGGTGTCTACCCAAAACACCCTAAAATCTCGATAACTCAGGCAACGTCACTCTATCCGGCCCTCAATCCTATAAATCTCATAGAAGCGGGGTGCCCAACATCGGCACCCAAAAACATCATGAAATACTCATGTCCAGCATCGACACGCAAATCCTCATGTATTGGGCTCCGTCAGTCCGGATCGGCGCACGGGCTCCGTCTGCGGAATCGGCCCTCGGCCCCGGCAATACGGGTCGGCCCATATCCATCTCTCGACTCTGGTCGGTATCCTCCGGATATCCGCCAGGTCCAACCAATCACCGGTAGGTAGGAGTCCCTCAGCCAGGCTCATCGTCATCCACACGAAATCTCTCTCTCGTCCCGGGGTACCATACGGGGTCCACCATATACCCGCAAACGGATCGTCCTCCTCCTCGAATCGGCTTTCACATGTCACACGTCTCAGAACCGAGAAAACACATGGTGGACGCACTGAAATATCATATCAAGAGAAACCGGGTTTTTTCAAAACAGTGCATACTTTCTTAAAATAATACCACGGTTCTTAAATTCAGAAATCACACGAATCCAAAACTCACTAACAATCCATGCAATGTGTCGTATGCCGCATAAAATCGTACTATGAGTAAAAGGGGAAAACCATTCTTTTAAAAGGATCCAGTTGAAAACATTTCATGCGGTCCCCAATTTTTCAAATTAAGGTCCCCACCATCTATATATGTACGAGAGTATGTATGTATGTAGGCATGGATGCGCAAAGATATATATATCCGCAAGTATGGATGTACAATATGTATGTGTGCCAATATGGATGTACAAGTGGTATATACGCAAGCATGAATGTACAGTATGTATGTGTGCCAATATGGATGTACAAGTGGTATATACGCAAGCATGAATGTACAGTATGTATGTGTGCCATTATGGATGTACAAGTGGTATATACGCAAGCATGAATGTACAGTATTATGTGTGCCAATATGGATGTACAAGTGGTATATACGCAAGAATGAATGTTCAGTATGTATGGTTCGTATCAATCCTATAGTGTAAGTGTCATGGCAATCACTAACGGTGTAGGTGTAACATACAATTAGTGCTCGTGTAGCTTGAACTGTTAGTGACTGTGTGGTGTTACATAACTACTGCATCCATATGCAACAAGGGAGGGGTACGCTACAATAGTACATATACACAAACAATATATATATATATACGCGACTACAATATCCTATCAAGCCCTGACGCTTAACGCCATACGGGCGATTTCCCCATAGATGTTAAATCTACTCACCGTGATCTCGTGCTAAGTGTAGCCGACTACCTGCTTCCCCTTCCTTGCGGCATCCGATGTACCCGCCTGCGAACCTAGAATTTACACAAAGAATACATATAGGCTAAAATCCTGCAAAAACGCGATATTAAAACCAAACGAGAAACTCGCGTCACGAACTAAACGCGTGCGTATACATAACGTGTATGCAAAGACCAGAATTACCCCGATGTGCTGCGATGCACAGAACCTACAAAACTCATACTCGAAGCGTACGTGTCGTGCGAGTCACAAAACACACTAAAAGGGGTAACCGGTCCCAGATTTAATCTGAAGCAAAAACAAGAAAATCAAATAAGACCAAACCTCTCACAATACCTACAAACAACTACCTGGAAAAACTCAATAAATTCCCAAACATTTGGGCCGGCCACCATAGGGTTGATATCGACTAAAAACAGGTGAAAGAGGTCCAGGTTTCTACACTATATTCCTAACACAAAATATAGCCTAAAGTATATGTTTGCTTACAAAAATTATAATCCCAGATTTCACCAACAGCAAAAACCTAAAACCTATACAATACTAAACACAGAAAAAAACCTACAGGCACTACTTAGAACAGCACCAACACTCATCTCATCAGGGGGGCCGGGGGGGCCGGAAAAACAAGGGAGGTCACCGGATTTTAGGTGGTGGAACGGGCTCGAACTTTAACCCAAAACCTTAGCTACCCTGTACACTATTCTGTATATGTTTGCCAAACAATAAAATGCTCACAGACATAGCAGGTCACTCGTATCATAAAACTTGATAAAAACCGTATTTAAAACTCAAATTTGGGACTTTAAGGTGTTTTAGCAAAATCCAGTGATACAACTAGGTTTACACAGCACATATAACACCTAATTAAGTTAATTAAACCATAATAATCCTATTTTACCCAAAACTCCTCTCAAAACACAAAGTTATCACCAAAACACTACTTAAACGAGATATTAAGCTAAATAAACTATAAGTTTAGCAAAAGGAAGTTGGGGTGAGTTTTATACCTCTCAGTGAGTTAGTGGTGGCTCAAATTGAAGACTTTGCCATATAGAAGTGTTTGCAAGGGATTTGGTGAAGAAAATGGACTTTGGTGAAGAATGTTTGAGCTTGGATGCAAGAAAAGAAGAGAAGAAGAAGGGAAGAGAAGAAGGGAAGAATGGAAGAAGGGAAAAGAAGAGATGTGTGCTGCTGCTGCTGTGCTGCTTGTTGCTGCTGCTGCCTGCTTGCTGCTGTGTGCTGCTGCTGTGTATGTGTGTGCTGCTGCTGCTGGGGGTGTGTGTGTGTGAAAATGAGAGGGAGAGCGATGTGATGATGTGAGGGAATGAGTGTTTGAAAAAAAATAAATGAGAGATATGAGAGTCAACCCCCCCTCTCTCCTCATTAATTACCAAGCATGGCTCAAGCTTATCATGCTCTCTCTCTCTCTCTCCAACTCAAGTCAACCCCTAACACAAAGCTAATTTTAAAATTAAAAAAAGAACTAATACACTTAATTAATTCATATTAGCCAAATTAAATGGGTTAGCCCACCATGGTCATCTAAACATGGCTTAACCCAAAACTTAGCCCTAGTTTATATGCACATGTGTGTGCAAGTCTAATTAAATTCTAATAAAATATTCATTAATTTTGATAAAATATTTGAAAATCGTTTTGGTAAACTTTTTACTAAAAACCACACATTAAAGCATATTTATCCACTAATCACATTCTAAGGTGTTACATCTCTGCGGCAATACCGGAGGTGACGACAAATTGCTAGTTCGCCAGTTCGTCGGCAGCTTGGCGGAGACGGCCTTTGAATGGTATTCGGAGCTGCCAAATGACTCCGTAAAAATATTTATAGAGATGGAGTTGCTATTCACTCAGCGTTTCGCAAGCGCCAGCGAACGCACAGGGTGAAGCCAGGAGAGACATGGGTGCAGTATGCAATTCGGTGGCGGAACTTATGATCGAGATGTGAACAGCGAATAGAAGAAGCTCTTGCTGTGGGCATGTTCGTGGGGACCCTTGATCCGCAGGCAACTATATCCCAATTTATGATGTTTTTCAATCCGACCACCTTCCAGGCCTTGATTGACAAGCTGGCCCAAATGGACCAGATGGGCCATAAGCCTTCCTCTTCAAAGACGGATCCTCGGAATGAAAAGGGGAAAGGGAAAGCGACCTTCGTCGCTAACGCCCAACAACAACCGAGTGACCTGAGACCGGTTATTCGCCAAAGCAACAATCCGTGATCCCTCGATGAGAAGTTGAGACGTCCTTACTCATTTCCCCGGGATAAAACAAGGAGACTGTTCGAACTGGCAGTGCGCAACGGGCTCATCACTCTGCCGGATCCGAGATATCCATCGCAACCTGGTGACGTCAACCATCCTAACTATTGTCCCTACCACAGAGTAGTGGGTCATCCAATCAAAGATTGCTACGTCTTCAAAAACTGGGTTGAAGACCAGTACCAGCAAGGTAAATTCGCGTTGTCTGAAAACTGGAGGGTAAACCCGCCACGACAGCACGCTCCTAAAAAGGTGGACACGCCGGGGGCATCATGCTCATTTATAGAGGAAGCTCCGTGGGAAGTTGTTCTTTCGTCTAAGACCAAGAAAATGCTGAAGGATCTTCAAGCATGTCCGGCGATCAGGTGGAAAAGCCCGCTAGAGCCAGAGATTATTGAAGAGATGCTGAAATCACGCCCAACACCGAGAGTTGGTAGCGATAGGCAAAATACCCAGGCCCAGCCGTGAAAGTCTTTGAAGAAAAAGAAGAAGACCCAGAAGCCCGCGCAGCCAGACGACAACCGCACGGATCTGCAAAAGCATATTGACGCGCTAGAAGAATATAACCAGAAAGCGCGAACCCCGGTCACACTCCAAGTGTTTCTCAACCATATCCTTGAAAGTGGAGATAACGACAATGATGAGGGAGACGACTCGTCAGAGAAACCCGAAGATTATGTGGAAAGTTGCCACATGATCTCTCATTCGTCGCTAAATAATGAAGAAGCTCACTCGCTGTCGGAAGATAACATAGAGGAGCCGGGGGAAGTATCAGTGCCAAAATCCTTGGAACCGTCAAACGAGATGATTGACATGCTGCTGAACGAAGCCCGTCAGAAGAGCAAAGCTGATCAAGAGCGTGAAATGACCCTATTCGAAGGGGACCCTATTCGAAGGGGCCAGGCGTCGGCGTCAAGTTGGAGAAGCCATGATGGGTTGGGTCACAAAACACTCCAAACAAATTAAATCACACTCTAAATGGGTGTATTCCACATCATCGTCATGTGTCCCGTCACGTAACAAATACACGTGCATGCAAGAAAAACAGTGGACCGAAACGTCCCTAAACTAACAATGGACCGTAATGTCCTTAAACTAACTGCGGACCAAAACGTCCTTTAAACTAACAATAGACCACAATGTCCTGAAACTAGCTACGGACCGAAACGTCTTTAAACTACTATGAACCGCAGCATCCTTTGGCTAACACGACAAAAAAAAAGGGTACATCCATAAGCGAAATGGGCACGGATGAAAACCCGGAAGGGCTCCGTGAGTAAAAACGGCAGGGCTACCGGCGGGTTTGTGAAAACCCGAAAGGGCGCAGACTCGTAAGAAAAAATCGTGCACACTTGCAAGGTCCTCTCGACCTTGTAAAGAGAAAATACCTGCGTGAGATCCTTACGACTCATAAGTGAGCAACACACTTAGGGATCCCCACGATTCCTCAGGAGAAATTACACTTACGAGATCCTCACGCCTCGTAAGGAAAACCCTCTTATGAGACCCTCACGGCTCATAAGATTCAAAAGCCTTAAGCTACAGGGATCTGAACCTGTTCTTAAGCCATCACATTTCCCAGACTGCCATACAAGTGGTTCAATATTGACCCTTGTATGCAATCCACGGGCACAAATAAACGTCTCCCCCACTAAGTTCCGCCAATGGCGCGAAAAGTCCTCATGTGGAGAAAGACACTTGTAAGTCCTCTCGACTTATAAGCAGAAAACACTCTTGTAAGATCTTTACGACTTATAAGAGAACATGCACTTAAGAATCCTCACGATTCCTAAGGAGAAATCGCACCTATGAGATCCTCATGACTCGTAGGGAGAAACACCTTTACGAGACCCTTACGGCTCATGAAGTCAAAAGCCTTAATCGACAGGATCCTAACCCTGTTTGCTAAGCCACCTTTGTTCAAATCAATAAAGGCAAATGATGATTCGCTCCTGGCAATGTTCCAGTGGTAGCGATGTTGATACCTAAATCGGTATCAAATTCCACGTCCTTTCACGGCAAATGATAATTCGCCCTTGGCAATATTCCATTCGCAGCGATGTTGATGCTAAGACTGGCATCAGATTCCAAGTCCCATACTCGCAGCAAAATGTCAGCGAGCTATAAATGCATATGAAATAGCCGAAATGATAGGGCAACTTGCAACAAAATCAGCAAGTAAAAGATATGCATACAAAAATAGCCGAAATGATTGGGCAACTCACAATAAAAAGCAGCGAGTAAAAAGAAAAACAGCCGAAATGATTGGGCACTGCAAAAAATAGCCGAAATGATTGGGCAATCGCGACTTTCGCGATAAAAAAGCTGAAATGATAGAGCATCACGGAAAGAAATAAAAAATATATATAATAATGAAAGAATGAAATTTTTGCCCTACAGGAGAATCCATACTAACCCCTGTATACAATCCATGGGCATAAACAAAAAGGGAACTCTATTTCCCGACAGACTCTATCAAAGAGAGAGTCAGATCTCAACGGCAATATCTGTATCCCAGGAGATCAAAAACGGCGTTCCTCCTCATTCCAGCAGGATACGGACGCGACATCACCCATCGGAGCCACGGCACAATCCCTAGTTCCAAGACTCTACGGTTCACGGACAACCTAAAGTCAAGCCTGACACCATAGAAAGCGGAGCACGTCAACCCCGACACCGCAGAAAACGGAGCAAGTCAACCCTAACACCGCAGAAAATGGAGCAAGTCAACCCTAACACCGTAGAAAGCGGAGCAAGTCAACCCCGACACTGCAGAAAACAGAGCAAGTTAACCCTGACACCGTAGAAAGCGGAGCACGTCAACCCCGACACCGTAGAAAGTGGAGCACGTCAAACCTGACACCGCAGAAAGTGGAGCACGTCAACCCTGACACCACAGAAAGCGGAGCAAGTCAACCCGGACACCACGGAAAGCGGAGCAAGTCAGCCAATGACCTCCATCTCGGAAACAAGTCAACCAACCTCCAGGGAAATCAGTGTCCTTGACTAATGTAACAACCTTAATTTTCTTATACACTTTTTCCTATACAAATTTTTTAATTAATTTTTTCAAAAATCCATAAAGGGGTATTTATTGCCTGAGCACAAGACTTAAGTAATTAATTAGCAATTTAATTACCTCTTCGCCTTCTCTAACCCCCTGCATACTCTAATTTATTAGATCGGATCCCGAGACTTAATTATCCCCCATTTACTATAATTTTTAATAATTTTCACACATTTTTACAATTTTTTTTTAAAAACCCTTCACCTATCCTACCTCTAGCCTACCCAATAAATACATCCCCTACCCTCTACCCTCTCATCCCAAAATCCTGAGCCCACTCTCTCAAAATCTTCTCAAGAGTTGTGTACTTTGAAAACAAGTTCGCGGCGAAATTCCGGCTGAAATTCCGGCAGAAATTCCGGCGACGTTTTTAGGAACAACCGGCGACGAAGCAACGCATCGGCAACCCCTTTAGTCCCCCTCACTCCTTTGTATAAATCAAAACCCGTAAGTCCCATTCTATCCCTCTTTCTTATTCTCTGAAATACGAAATTACAAAACCCGTTGGAATCGGAACAAATCCGATTTCCGATTCGGTTTTATATAAAATTTCACTTCTCACCAATACATTCATGCTTAAACATATTTATGTTGACTATTAAACATTTAACAAACAATTTGAACAAGTTTCATCACATGAAATGATAGCATTTTCAATTTATCGTATTTTTCACTTAAATACCACAATGTTTCGATTTCACAATTAATCCCCTTAACTTTGCTATATATTTAAAGTAGAGCACGAGATAATGACCTTCCTCCCCACACACGCAAATACAACCCTAAACGATATCATCAAAACTTAGAATACGATAAAACAATACTTTCATTTAAATACCATATTCTTAATAAAACCATTTCTAAAAGTTTTATCTTTGATACACTTTTAAATAAATACCTCTTATTAGGAAAACAAGATAAGTTGTGGACATCGATCATTTATCTAAACCTGACTTTGTGGTGAGGCTAGGCAAGTGAGAAAGGTAACTTTAAAAGGCCCGTCTCACGGTGATTCGTGAGCAGATCCCTCATTTCCTCATTTGTACTTACCCGACCACAATTGGCGGTGAAGAGGCGATTTGAGGCTTCTAACGACTTGTCGTTTAGACCATTTATAAATAGGCTATTTGACTTAGGAAACCCTAGAATCTAAAATACAGAAAATTGACATTTTTACAAATAAATACCTTTTACTTTATAAAACTGTTTTCTAAAGGATTTAGTATTTTACAATCATTGCAAAGCGCCTCTACAACCCATTTTTGGGGAACCCGTTCGGGATGGTACGGATTATCGCACATCCTCGGGCTTAGTAGTGCGAGATTCAGACCTTCGCAAGGAGCATTTGGTCTCGAAAGGTTTAAAATACGACATCTTAAGAAAATGAGATTTTTAGAATATAAAATATTTATTAAAATTATTTTTGTATAAATATATGAATATTTATCATTAAAACATTTATTTTGTTATGATATAAATAT
This sequence comes from Agapanthus africanus, assembly GCA_030015575.1. Classification (NCBI taxonomy): domain Eukaryota; kingdom Viridiplantae; phylum Streptophyta; class Magnoliopsida; order Asparagales; family Amaryllidaceae; genus Agapanthus; species Agapanthus africanus. The sequence continues at coordinate 520,873,981 of CM057343.1, forward strand.
CCCACCTTTTTCTAAAAATCACAAGAATAAATTTTACACTAAAATACCATGAACTTCAAATAAATCAATATTACAGATAAATACCTTTATTTATAAAACTAGGATATTTTCACTAGAAATGGCACAATATAAAATCCGCATTCATTACAACTCTAAAGACGAATAATGAATACTTGAGGTGTATTTTGAAAAGTAAATAAAAAATATTTTTACATAAAACCCCCTCAAGTTTTATAAATTACCCTAAGGACCCTAGTAAATATAGGTTTAAGAAATAATCAAGACTTGGATTTACATTTCTAACTGTCTGACTCGGGTTTGAGTCTGATCATTCTGACTTGAATATGATTCAAGTCAATCTACAATCTACAATATTCCAATTCAATATGAACACGTGAATCCGTGAATCCAGTTATCAATCTATACAACTTGACTGAATCAAACCATGGATATACATCCATTATCCAGTTATTCCATTTACATGATTATGCAGTTACATCCGTTTACTGATATCATGGTTTTGGTCAGTCATCCAATTACACAATTCAATTTACAAGACAATACAATACAATACAGTACTATCAATAACATAACAACACGAGGTATTGGGGTAGTTCATTCGTGAATCCAACATAATCTCAAGAGTCCCCCTAGATCATGAATCCATGTCTACTAACACAAGCAAGCAATCATGAGGGCCCGTGTTTCCATGCTCCTGGACTGTGGCCTGTTGAGTTTGGAATACATCGGCGACGGTCGAAGTCCCGCTACTAACATATCATTTGGGTCCGTGGTTCCCTACCCCTGAATTACAACCTGTTGGGTTTGAGAACACTCTTAAGATTAATTGACATTCACCCTTGAACTTACGATAACAACAGCATTAACACTAAAACAATATAATACAACTGTAAATGCTACTCTCTCTCTCTCTCTTACTCCCTGTCTATTCTATTTCTCCTCTTATCTTTGGGACTTACTGAGCGACCTGTTCGCTGACGACATTCTATTTCTTTCTTTTTTGAATGTCGTCAGGTGGTTTGGACCCGGTAGAGATCAAGCCATCTACAGAAGACTTGGAGCAGTTTGCCGAAGATCCAACACTGTAGTTTCATTGTACACTTTTCCATTCAGTACTTTTTATTCCTCTTATGCCACTGTTTAGGCATCTTTTTATTTCAGTTGTATTTCCTTTTCATGCATTGTACAAAAGAATGTTAATAAATAAAAGTTGCCGTTTTTATTATCCCTTGTCTCTTGTGTATTTATTTTATATTGCTTAGATACGCTTAGCGTATATACTTCTGAGTATATACGTAGCGGACCTCGTCGCGTCCCCGTACACTGGGAAGCGGGGCGTGACAGGTTTTGTTGGTGGCCCATGCAGGTCAGAGCTGTATGGAACCCTAAGCAATATAAAACACAAAAACCAGCAACTAAAACATTCTTTACAATCATGTTCCTTGAATCCCATTATTTTTTATTCTTTGAATCATATATTTTGAATCTGTCCTAACCCAAAATCCCCGCACCTCTTTTACAATTTTATCAAAACTTTCGCATCCTTTCATTCCTTCACACATTCTTCACATTTCTAAAACTTATGCACCACCTTTTTATTTTTCGCATACTGTTAGTACACTAGTACCAAACTTTCCTTGTATTTGTTACACTTTTCTTTTACAAATTTCGAGGACGAAATTTTTATAAGGAGGGTAGAATGCAACAACCCTAATTTTCTTATACACTTTTTCCTATACAAATTTTTAAATTAATTTTTTCAAAAATCCATAAAGGGGTATTTATTGCCTGAGCACAAGACTTAAGTAATTAATTAGCAATTTAATTACAAGAAGGAGCTTGTAGCTCATTGGTAATACCTTGCACTGCTGAACCAAGCCACCAGAGTTCAAATCCCCTGCCCCACATTATTTTTATATTGTTTTTGTTTTAAATTCCTTGGAAGCACAACAGTCAACACACTGTAACTCCTAAAAGTTGAATTGTACCTGAAAAGGTAAAAGTACCAGAGGACCCACCTGAAGACTCCCCACCTTCCGGTGACCCGACTCGGGCCGGCGCCGCCGGCCAGACTCGTCCGGACGGCCGAGTCCCCAACACCAAAAATGCGCCACTTCGCCTTCTCTAACCCCCTGCAAACTCTAATTTATTAGATCGGTTCCCGAGACTTAATTATCCCCCATTTACTATAATTTTTAATAATTTTCACACATTCTTACAAATTTTTTTTATTAAAAATCCTTCACCTATCCTACCCCTAGCCTATCCTATAAATACACCCCTACCCTCTACCCTCTCATCCCAAAATCCTGAGTCCACTCTTTCAAAATCTTCTCCAGAGTTGCGTACTTTGAAAACAAGTTCGCGGGGAAGCTCCGGCGAAATTCCGGTGGAAATTCCGGCGACGTTTTTAGGAACAACCGGCGACGAAGCAACGCATCGGCAACCCCTTTAGTCCCCCCCCCCTCACTCCTTTGTATAAATCAAAACCTGTAAGTCCTATTCTGTCCCTCTTTCTTATTCTCTGAAATACGAAATTACAAAACCCGACGGAATCGGAACAAATCCGATTTCCGATTTGGTTTTCTATAAAATTTCACTTCTCACCAATACATTCATGCTTAAACATTTTTATGTTGACTATTAAATATTTAACAAACAATTTGAACAAATTTCATCACATGAAATGATAGCCTTTTCAATTTATCGTATTTTTCACTTAAATACCACAATATTTCGATTTCACATTTAATCCCCTTAACTTTGCTATACATTTAAAGTAGAGCACGAGGTAATGACCTACCTCCCCACACACGCAAATACAACCCAAAATGATATCATCAAAATTTAGAATACAATAAAACAATACTTTCATTTAAATACCATATTCTTAATAAAACCATTTCTAAAAGTTTTAGCTTTGATACACTTTTAAATAAATACCTCTTATTAGGAAAACACGATAAGTTGTGGATATCGATCGTTTATCTAAACCTGACTTTGTGGTGTCTAGGCTAGGCAAGTGAGAAAGGTAATTTTAAAAGGCCCGTCTCACGGTGATTCGAGAGCGGATCCCTCCTTTCCTCATTTGTACTTACCTGACCACAATTGGCGGTGAAGAGGCGATTTGAGGACTCTAACGACTTGTCGTTTAGACCATTTAGAAATAGGCTAGTTGACTTAGGAAACCCTAGAATATAAAATACGGAAAATTGATATTTTTACAAATAAATACCTTTTACTTTATAAAACCGTTTTCTAAAGGATTTAGTATTTTACAACCTTTGCAAAGCGCCGCTACAACCCATTTTTGGGGAACCCGTTCGGGATGGTGCGTATTATCACACATCCTCGGGCTTAGTAGTGTGAGATTCAGACTTCCGCAAGGAGCATTCGGTCTCGAAAGGTTTAAAATACGACATATTAAGAAAATGAGATTTTTAGAATATAAAATATTTATTAAAATTATTTTTGTATAAATATATGTATATTTATCATTAAAACATTTATTTTGTTATGATATAAATATCCCACCTTTTTCTAAAAATCACAAGAATAAATTTTACACTAAAATACCATGAACTTCAAATAAATCAATATTACAGATAAATACTTTTATTTATAAAACTAGGATATTTTCACTAGAAATGGCACAATATAAAATCCGCATTCATTACAACTCTAAAGACGAATAATAAATACTTGAGGTGTATTTTGAAAAGTAAATAAAAAATATTTTTACATAAAACCCCCTCAAGTTTTATAAATTACCCTAAGGACCCTAGTAAATATAGGTTTAAGAAATAATCAAGACTTGGATTTACATTTCTAACTGTCTGACTCGGGTTTGAGTCTGATCATTCTGACTTGAACATAATTCAAGTCAATCTACAATCTACAATATTCCAATTCAATATGAACACATGAATCCGTGAATCCAGTTATCAATCTATACAACTTGACTGAATCAAACCATAGATATACATCCATTATCCATTTATTCCATTTACATGATTATGCAGTTACATCCGTTTACTGATATCATGGTTTTGGTCAGTCATCCAATTACACAATTCAATTTACAAGACAATACAATACAGTACTATCAATAACATAACAACACGGGGTATTGGGGTAGTTCATTCGTGAATCCAACATAATCTCAAGAGTCCCCCTAGATCACGAATCCATGTCTACTAACACAAGTAAGCAATCATGAGGGCCCGTGTTTCCATGCTCCTGGACTGTGGCCTGTTAAGTTTGGAATACTTCGGCGACGGTCGAAGTCCCGCTACTAACATATTATTTGGGCCCGTGGTTCTGTACCCCTGGATTACAACCTGTTGGGTTTGAGGACACTCTTGAGATTAGTTGGCATTCACCCTTGAACTTACGATAACAACAGCATTAACACTAAAACAATATAATACAACTGTAAAAGCTACTCTCTCTCTCTCTCTTACTCCCTGTCTATTCTATTTCTCCTATTATCTTTGAGACTTACCGAGCGACCTGTTCGCTGACGACATTCTATTTCTTTCTTCTTTGAATGTCGTCAGGTGGTTTGGACCCGGCAGAGATCGAGCCATCTACAGAAGACTTGGAGCAGTTTGCCGAAGATCCAGCACTGTAGTTTCATTGTACACCTATCCATTCAGTACTTTTTAATCCTGTTATGCCACTGTTTAGGCATCTTTTTATTTCGGTTGTATTTTCTTTTCATGCATTGTATAAAAGAATGTTAATAAATAAAAGTTGCTGTTTTTATTATCCCTTGTCTCTTGTGTACTTATTTTATATTGCTTAGATACGCTTAGCGTATGTACTTCTGAGTATATACGTAGCGGACCTCGTCGCGTCCCCGTACACTGGGAAGCGGGGCGTGACAGCTAAACCTCTCAATTCAGGGAAATCGGCGTCCTTAGCGAGAACCTCGATTCGCGTCGACTCGCAAGGAAATCAATGTCTTTGCAGGAATCTCTTGATTCGTCTCGACTCCAGGGAAATCAGTTTCCTTGGCAAAACCTCTCGATTCAGGGAAATCAGCGTCCTTGGCGAGAACCTCGATTCGCCTCGACCCGCAAGGAAATCAGTGTCTTTGCAGGAATCTCTCGATTCGTCTCGACCCAGGAAAATCAGTGTCCTTGGAAAAACCTCTCGGTTCAGGGAAATCGGTGTTCTTAGCGAGAACCTCGATTCGCGTCGACCCACAAGGAAATCAGTGTCTTTGCCGGAATCTCTCGATTCGTCTCGACCCCAGGGAAATCAGTGTCCTTGGCTAAACCTCTCGATTCAGGGAAATCAGCGTCCTTGGTGAGAACCTCGACTCGCGTCGACCCATAAGGAAATCAGTGTCTTTGCAGGAATCTCTCGATTCGTCTCGACCCCAGGGAAATCAGTGTCCTTGGCAAAACCTCTCGATTCAGGGAAATCAGCGTCCTTGGCGAGAACCTCGATTCACGTCAAACCGTAAGGAAATCAATGTCTTTGCAGGAATCTCTCGATTCGTCTCGACCCCAGGGAAATCAGTGTCTTTGGCTAAACCTCTGGATTCAGGGAAATCAGCGTCCTTGGCAAGAACCTCGATTCGCGTCGACCCGCAAGGAAATCAGTGTCTTTTTTGAGAATCTCTTGATCCATCTCTACCGGCGGGGAAATTAGTGTCCCTGCGCATAAAAGAAAATTCTCCTGTGAGATCCTTACGACTCTCAAGAGAAAACACACTTAGGAGTCCTCACGACCCCTAAGGAGAAATTACACCTACGAGATCCTCTCGACTCGTAGGGAGAAAAGTCTTTATGAGACCCTCACGGCTCATGAAGTTGAAAAGTCTTAGACAGCAAATCCTAACCCATCGCTGCCCTACAAGAAGATCAAGATAAACTACATATGGGCCACATTCACCAGAGTTACATGCAAGCATGAGATGTAAAAAAAATATATGTCTTTTATTCATAAATTCAAAATGAATACAAGATACATGTCATAAAAAGAATCGAAATGAATAAAAACTACTCTCACATTCAGGTGTGAATACAAGAAAAGGAGAGTATAGAAAAAAATCTTCAAGCCGGCAGACGGTGCAATAAGTTCGTCAATTCATCATTCTTCCGCTGGACCTCGGCTTCAAGTTTTGTTATTGCCACGAGACAGGTCTCCCCATGAGACTGTTGAGCCTGATACGAGGCGAGCCGACTCTCAAGCTTATTTTCATCAACAATACGAGTTTCAACCATCTCGCGGGTAAAGATGGCGGCTTTATCAATAGCTACCACTTCCGTGATAGCTTCTTGAAGCACCCGCCAAAGTTCGTACGCATGGGTGGTCTTAGCAGTAAGTTGAGCTTGAAGTTCCCCTAAAGCATTTGAAGCCAGCTCCCTCTCCGAAAATTTCAGGTCGAGCCTCTTTTCGCAAGACTGAAGTTTAGCGGCGCACCGCTCAATCCACCCTCGCAAGCTCACCTTGGTAGTCAAGAGCTCGGAAGGAAGGCGCATACACTCGAGATTATGTAGGCAAGCCTCCACTCTACGACAATACTCAACCCAAACGCGTACCAATGCTTCATCATGATAGGTGGTGAGAACGAACAAGGAAGCATTGGCTTCGATAGCAAATTCTTCGGCTGGGACAGAGGTACCAGCGCGAAGGTCTTCAATGAGAGCCGTCAGAGAATGGATACTTTGTCTCGCCATCCTTTCAGACGCACGCCGGGCATAGGGACCCGGTGGCATGAAGATCCGAGATTCCAACGGAGTTAGGGTTGGCAGAGTTGTCAACATTCATGAATATCAGTGAGAGTCACAAACATGGAATAGGCAAGGCAATGCCAAGGATAAAGCCTTACTTACCCACAGTCATGCAGGGAGGGTTTGAGAGATCCCTAGGCCCATCGAGGATCTCGACCTCGTCATCGGCTTCCAGAACTGTGGAGCGCATATTAGCGTCATTATAAAGAATAATAATAAAATGAAAAGGGTCAAAGAACACCAACCTTGCCCGGAAGAATGAACTATGCTTTGCGAGGGTATCGCCTGTGGGGCAGCCGTATCAAGCAAACGCTGGAAGGTTTTCCTGGGAGATAGATCCATGATGGAGGCTGCCAAATCCCGCAATTCTGAAGGAAAGAAGGGTTCAGATAACAGAAAGTTCGTTAAAGCGAAATATAGGGTATTATCTTCGATACTTCGACCTCCTTGAACTGGAGGGATGGCAGCTTCGGCAGGCTCTACCACACCCTCAGGTACATCACTGGGGATATGGGCCAGTAAGGAAGTTTCCAATTGAGGAACAGCAGTCGCCATCGGGAGCTCCAAGTCAGGACTAACGGCTCCAACAACCTCTTCTACACCCTTCGGTGCGTTAATAGAGATGTCCATGGGAGCTGAGGCCGGTGAAGTCACCTCTGCTGGAAGAATAGACACTGGAGGAACAAAAGTTACCCCCGGAAGCTCCACAGTCAGGACGCGACTTGAGCTCAAATCCTCTGTCGTTGCTGAAGTCCCTGCAAAGTTTTCACAAAGATAAGAAGATATGAAAAGCGATACAAAGTATTTGCCGAAAGAAAAATACGGAAAACACGCATACCAATGCGCCAGGATGCTTCTAATATGGCTTTTTCAAGCCGTCGTTCCTTCCTGAGGAAGTGTGCTCGTCGGGGTTCAAATACAAATTCATGGCCACTAGTCTTCAATGCCAACTCATCTTCGGAAGCGACTGAGATAGGCTGCTTGAGGGCTATATCGTCTTCCCGTCGCAAGGGACCCATATGTACCCTCCGTAGTGACGGAGGATCTTTGTAGAATATGACGGGAGGATAAGGTTTCTTCGGGACAACCACGCTCTCAGTTTCGTCTTGCGAGTGCCTTATAGCCTCAGCTAATTATGCGGCTTTCTCGGCAGACGAACCTGGAAAGAGAAGACCATCATCCGGCTCTTGCATGCATATGGGTTCGTCTTGGGCAACAGCCTCAGATTCGAGTATGAGGTCGAGCAGACCGGAAACTGTTTTCTTCTGCCATTTTGAGCTGGAGCTAACGCTAGATGAAGATCGCTTCCTTCCCCTCGGCACTTTGGCGCGTCGTTGGCCGATTTCGCCTCCAGTATCCTCTTTTGGCGGTACTACCAATGATGACACTGGCATTGAGGACGCCGCAACTGATGAAACCACTGCTGGCGCCTTATCGGAAGCCTTTGCCTGGGCTTTAGTGCGCATTGGCATACCAACTGTGAGAGGAGTCGATTCCGGATCCGTCGCCTCAGGGATAAGTAAGGCACCGTTACCCCTCAATGGAGGGCGAACCACTGTCCGCGGGGCGGGAGCTCTATATCCGAAGAGTATCCACTTCTCCTCAGAAATGATGGGGCCAACTCGATGGCGGTACCAACCCGTAAAAGACCCCATACACCTTAGAATATAGTCGGCCTCGGGGATCACGAAACGAGAGCCGGTGCTTAGCCGCATGAAGTGATGGGTGATGTCACGAACAACTTCCAGAGACGAGCTGGGCTGCACCAAAAATGCCTCGAAGGGAACACCCTGGTTATAACCCAATTGCCGGGCAAAGCGGTGCGGATTATACCGCATGAAAAGAGCCGTATCATTTCGACGGAACACCAAATAACTCGGCCTAATCGAATATAAGTGCATAATTTCCTTAGGCTTCAAGGATGGTGCTCCCCCTTTCGATAAATCGAATAGCTGTTGAATAGGTCCCGAAGGAGCAGAGAGGACTCGGTCGTTGAACACCATCCCACCTTCGTTAGCATACGGGTTAAGCAACACACGAAGGGCCCCTAGCTGAGTTGGATCAGGAGCAGAAGCATCCACCAGCCTCATGAGCCGCAGGAAGGTGTAAGCATTATAGAAATCCGGCCTCTGATGCGCTGTGAACGCCCCCAATATATGTATCTCGATCCATGACGTGAAGTAGTGGAGGGAGAAACTCACCACATCTACACCCGGGGTCGAAGTATTGGCCGCAGTGCTTAGCCCATGGTATAAGTGCGATAACCCCGTAATACCCACAGCCAGTCGTGTCCCTTCAGCCACGCGATGAGCAGGATAGATGACCGAAACTCTCATGAAGCGAAGATGCGTTAGAATGGCAAACCAGCTAAGCCAAAGGCTGATAAAACCGACAAAGAAGGTCTCCTCGTCCATGCCAGGAGCTGCAATCAAATAAAAGGACAGGGCCAGCAAGATCGCGATGTAAAACTGCGGTAAATCTTCTTCTTTGGCCGGCAGCTTATTCAACCCAAACCAAAGGGGTCGTTAATATTTGCAAATTTCGGAGCCTCCTTTGATAAGACATCTTCACGGAGGAAGCAGGCGATGAAGCTCTTAAAGCTGACGCCCTGTCCCTCTGACTCCATGAACAGCTTCTCGAAAATACCCAGAGTCTTGATTAGACTGGGGTACTTATGACGGACAGCATGTTCGGTCGTCAAGCCGTCAAGCATAGCAGGCGCGGTCGCGAATACATACTCATCGGGAGGCAGCAACTATTCATAGTGCTCTCCCCTGATCAGCAATCCAGAGATCTCGCGGAACTCTTCCAGAGAAATCGAGACCTCACGATCCCCTAACAAGAAAGTGTTGGTGGGGAGATTCCATTGATTCAGGAAAGCTTTAACCCACTAGACATGAGGGGACTGATAATGAAAGAGGGACGCATACACCACCTGATAAAGCCTGACTTTCTGCAATCGTGCACGATGAGCGGACAGAACATATCGAGCCGAGGGAAGATAGCCCGTTGGGTGGCGAGAGGTAAGCCCTATCTTATAAATTTGTCCCCAGGGTTGGGATTCACCTTGACAAATGCGACGTACCAAGATTTCTATGGCCGGCAAAGGGTGGTTGGGTATCCCAGCTGTCGACGGCTCAAGCCGTCCCACAGGAGTCCAATCAGCCGCCTCCACCGAAAAAGCAGTCTGCGGACGCTCCATCGGCAAAATTGGGCGAAGAGGCTCTGTTGGCACTTCGCAAAGAAAGCTGCGGCGGCCCCGGATAATATGCCCATACCAAGTTCCCCACAAGAGAAAACTAGTGCAGTCCCTGTCATGGGCCCTGATCATCACCATAGCCTCCTCATCCGACGGCGATTATGGAAAAGCGGCGTCCGAGCGGGTATAAGGGAAATAGGGAAGAGAAGCCATTGGTCCTTAAACAAAGGAAAGAAAAGCCATTAATGAAGCCTATATATATATAATAACAAAAGAAAATGACAAAGTGTCTGTTTTACAGGACCACTGCCTACAAGACACATGGACCCCACAAAATCAATATGGCGGCTTGCCAATGATGAGACAGGGCCATCATTATGAGAATCAAGAAGATCCTCATTAAACAGACATTGGAATTCAAACAAATTCTTAGGAAAACAAGTTCTGTTAAGCACGCAACAAATTCAAATTTGTGCGAATAAGGGTAAAACCCTATGAAAAGATTTTCAAGAACACCAGGGAATAAAATTCCCGAAGGGTCCTCTTGATCTTTCAGAGCTAAGCTCTTCGCCGGAGGAATTAAATTCCTTTTATGTGATGGAATTAAATCCCAGAAACTCATAAAAAAAATGAGAAACAGAATCCCATGAATCCTCAAAAATCAGAGGGGAATGCCCGAGGTATGGAGATTTTTGCTCAAAGATCATATCTTTGGATCCCTAACCAGATGGGTTTCAGAGGAGAGCAAAGCTATCATAATGGATTTAAAATCCAGAAATTTTTGTTCAAAAAGAAAAGTTTTTTTCTGATGTGCAAGATCTTTACCTAAAAAGGGTTTCTTTTTGACAGAGTTTAACTCTGGAATTACAATGGTAGAGAACTAAGCTCTGAGGAGGAGAATTAAATTCTCAAAGAAAACGAAGATGAAAGAAATAGTGGCTGCCTAAGGAACCAAACCCTTGCATTTATAAGACGTGACAAGGGCGATTCACCTTCCCGTTCCCCTAGGCAATCTAACGGCTATAAAGGTGACAGCGTTGCACTCACATGCAAGCCACGTGAGAACAACGCTTTGGGGGCATTTGTTCCCTTATGAAAAATGAATAATAAATATAAAAAGCAATGGGAAAAGTCCCCAAATGAAGCATCACGTGCCCACACGTGATAGGCGCTGCGCTTGACAAAACAAGGCTGAAACTGAGCCTCACGTGCATACATATGACCTCTATATACAAAGTATATAGGCGTCTTCTTAAAACAAACAATTGGCCAGAAGAATTCACATGATAGAACGTAACGCTCTTTGGTGGGCTTAACTTTGTGGGGTCACGTGCTATACATGATGGGCTCCTATGCCTTCTGAACCGATAGAATTAAATTCTAAATAAAAAGGATCAAAGCCCTATTTGGAAAATATTTCCTTAGATCTTTCTAAACAAGAAAGATTGCACTCTGTAAAGCAGAGCGCCGTTGGATTAAAAATCCAATGGTGATTAAAAATCACCAATTTACAGAAGAAGATTCTGTGTAGGGAAATATTTTCCTAATCTTGTGAGATATATCTTCTGTAAAACGGAAGTCCTTGGATTAAAAATCCAACGGTGAATAAAATTCACCGATTGATCTAAAAGATCATTTTAGTGGATCAAAATCTCTGAATGGGAGATTTTATGAACAAATTGATTCTTTTCTTTCTCCTATAAATAGAAACCAAGAGACACAAAAAAAGAGGAGATACAGAAAGAAATAGAAGAACCCCCCATAAACTTCAAGTTCAAAAGAGAAAACAGAAAGAGAAACCTTAGGTAAGAGAAAAGAAGAAAAAAAATAGAGAACATCGTATCTCTATTTTGCCTCCACAAGAGTTTAACTCTTCCAAAGAACTTAGTTCTTTCATTTGGTAAAGGGTCTGCAGAAGCATCTCTCTCCACAAGTTGAGAATTTAATTCTCATCGAAGAAATTCTGCCATGCAGATCCAAAATCTAGGGGAAGATCTAAGTTCAGAGAATTTAATTCTCCTAAAAAGTATATAGGAATTTAATTCCTCTGATAAAACAAGGGTTTAACCCTTCATATAAGAACTTAGTTCTTCCTTATGGTAAAAGATCTGCAGAAGCAGATCTCCCTACAAGTTGAGAATTTAATTCTCATCGGGAAGATTCTGCCATGCAGATCCAAAACCTAAGAGAAAAACTAAGTCCTACAAAACAGTGGACTTGAAAGTCTCAAAACTCAAGATCTCCATGCATGTAAAAAGATTGGCACCTAATATGATAACGGCCGATCACGTGCTCCCATGTGAGCACCCTTGATGAATGAAAGAGAACGACTGAGATCAGGTCACGTGATCCCACGTGACCCCACTAAAAGTGCTTAGCACTTCCAGAAGAGAAAGGGTATAAACCCCGGAGGCAGTTACCACTTTTGTGACGCCTCACGTGATCCCACGTGGCCCTCTAAAAGTGCTTAACACTTATGCAGAAAAGGGAGTGAGCCCAAAGGCAGCGCTCACATTTTGAGAGCACCTCACGTGTTCGCACATGATCGTTAATGAACTAAGCACTCAGCACCCAAATACAGCGCTTACATTTGGAGAATACCTCACGTGTCCACACATGACCATTTAATGAAACAATCGCTCAGCACTCATATGGAAAAGAAATGTGTCCAAAAGCAGCGCTCACATTTTGAAGGCGGCTCACGTGTTCACACATGAGCACCATATGGAGCTAAGTGTTTAACACTCCATATAAAAGAATACAAGTAAAATAAAAAGAATAGAGGGGTGTCAGAACCCAAATCAATGCTCAGCATTGCTGATGCAGAGAGGGGACCAAGCCTAAATAAATAATCAAGTGGGCCGAGCCCAAGTTTAGTCAAACCCCAAAATCGACCGAGCCCATAGGTCCTCTTCCAAATTGGACTTAGTCCCAAACAAGATCATCAAATCTTTGATGAACATTCTATGGTTCAAGGGTACATCTCTTCATACCTCTGATACATGTCGTTGTAATTCTTCAACGTCTTCAGAGAGATGGAGGGTCCCAATAAACAATAACTTTTGGCGCATCCCCAAACTGTTAAACCAAAACCCTACAGACTATGATGTCTTTAAACCCTACAGACTATGATGTCTTTAAACCCAATGGACCGTAACGTCCCTAAACTAAAACGATAGAGCCCGAATGCTCTGTTATCGGATCTAAGTGATCCTGAAACCCTGTTGAGTAGATCTTAGTCTAAAATTAGACTAACGTATCCTCAACAAACATTTAATTTGATCTTAATCTCAAATGAGATTAACGATCCTTAAATCAAACAAATCCAAATCTAAGAAAATACGGATTTGGACTAATCCCCGCCCTATGGGCGACAACATAAATTAGTCTCCATATACAATCCACAGGCAACCAAAACTAAAACAAATATACACGACACGAAGTGAACATCTGGAGATGGAGAAAGTGGTTATCGCTATGCGGTAACGTAATTAACTGCAGGGGCATGCACCTGTAGGGAAGAGCGTCCCCACAATCAAAAACCCCTCGCAAACGAGGGGGAATATGACGAAGTCTGCTACATCAGCCGCATCCGTCTAAACCTCCGATATACGGTGCCATAAATCAACTTGGTATCTTCGGAGAGGTGGAAGGATAAAACCAAATAGCATCTGCCCCCAAATTCAGGCAAGACGATCTATGCGGTTTCGTCTCCCGTTTTTGGTGGTAAACAGATTCTGGCACGCCCGGTAGTCAAGGCGTAGAATGTGGGGGTAAAAAAAGAAAATGGAGAAAAAAATTGGGTGAAGGTGGTAAAAGTGGCGAATTTGTGTTTGTTTCGCAAGAATGTAAGAATGAAACGACAGTTCAACAAACACAATCACAAATGCACAGTCACAAATGCATAATCAATACCTAGACTAGGGTCTTCTAAGTCCACTAGACCTGCTCCTAACTGTTCCAAAGTGACAAATTGTGAGATAACCCTCAAATCGCCTCTTCACAGCCAGTTGTGGCGAGGTAAGCACAAGTGAGGTAATGAGGGTTCCTCTCACGAATCACCGTGAGACGAGTCTTTTAAAGTTACCTCTTCACTTGTCTAGCCTAGACACCACAAAAGTCATGTTTAGATAAACGACCGAATGCCCACAATCTTCATTTGTCCTATTGAGCGCGACAAGTCCTTAGTTGGCTGAGTCTAGATATTTTTTATTAATCTTGAGGTGACACTTATGCACTTAGTGATTTCCGGGGTCTTAGGAAGGGTGATGAAATCCCCACCCAATCTGAATTGGTGTTATAGCCCCTTAAGTCCGTATTAATGATGCAATGCGCAAATCAACAAAGTTTTGTTATCAAACAATCAATCAATTTTTCTTTTACTTTAAATGTGGCGCTGCAACAAATACGGTTAGTTTTTCTTTGGCAATTGTGGCGATGTTGCAAAGAATCCTGCAAAGATAGGAATAATGGAGCGTCGGATTTGAGAAGAGGAAGTTTATGAAAATACGTACCAAAAGAGTTGAGTTTAAGAAACTCGTGTCGATATTGCCTCCGAGTGTTTGAATGGTACGCTTGCACGGGTAAAACTACCCGGGTCTTTAGCACTAAGTGTTCAATCTCCATATACTTAAAAAATCCCCCTTGCTCCACACCATCGCTGCTCGTCAATCTGTCAAATCTGCAAATGTTGGGAAAATACAGATATTAGAGCTAGAAAGAGATAAAGATAGCCAAAGTTCTTAACACAAATAATTAAGAAAATCAAATAATAAAAATGGGATATTAACAGAACACTGGAGGCAACACAAAAAACCAATTTTCAAAATCCCACCAGAAAACCGGCGACATCGGGCATTTGCAAGTTCTCGCCAGCCAAATTTGCAACTTTGGTGATTAAATTTTATACGTTTCCTCTATGTAACAATAGTATTCCACTCTTATACTTTGATTTTCAAGTTAAAGAACAGTGTGTTAGCAGATCAAAAATCCAGAGAACATCATTTTTTTTAGTTCTCGTGTCGGTTAAAAAGAATGTGTTTTATCCGTTGAATCTATTAGAAAGTTAGTTTTGTATAAAATATTCACAAATTAACCCGAGACTACAAGTGTAAAAGCTTTACCGTCTCCCCGGCAATGGCACCATTTAATTAACAGGTTTTCACCGTGTCGTATATAGAAAGAATTTGAAATTACCGCAATCAAAGACGGTGTCGCGTGTAGCAAGCCGCGATGAGTACGGGTCATCCGCAGGGAGATGGTAGGCTTTTTAGCTTGTTTTAACGAGTTAATACCGTATCTTGAGTTGTTGTTTATACAAAGAGTCGTAACTATGATATGTTCAATAAAAATACTTGTTAAGGGTAGTTTTAGGTTAGCTTGTGTGAGGATGATGTTTGTCGTTTCCTTATAGACCTCACTTTGATATCGACACTAAGGCAATAGGAAACAATGTGGATTAGGGAATTTGAAATACGGTATTTGCGATTTTGAGCTAAATCTGTATTCCTTGTCCCTTGTCCTTCCGTTGTTGCCTCTTGACCTTAGCCTTCGGCAAACCATTCACAATCCGGCCACGATTAGGATTCACTGCTACCGTGGTATGATAGGGTGCCTAACGGAGCGGAATTGCGAGTGGTTTGCTCAGAGTTCAAATTGCAAAGTTAAGGTTTTTTTAATGTTTTAGCAAACACATCTCCTAACACAAACTAACCATATTCTACCCTTAACAAGTAAATCAATTACTCACACATATTTACAATTCCAAAATAAAAAAGAAATGAGTAAGGCAACATAACAAAAATTGCAAGAAAAGAAAAGACAAAGAGAGAACCGATAAATCAAACGTGCAAATTCCTTCAACTGTTCTTTAATCCCATACCAATATGAAATCCAAATACCAAACTTTAAGATTGCAAGCTCACTTAAGAGGTTATAAGATCAAAGTAAAACAAGAATTTCACAAGTTCAAGTATGTAGAAAGCAAGACATATGAAATGAAATGAGAACTTTTATTGAATTTCATACAAGATACAACTAATCTTGAATTCAAGAACCTAAATCTTAAGCTTGCGAGTTCAATGAAGAAGTTGTAAGGTCAAGACAAAGGGGCAAGAGCTCAAGAGTTCAAAGGAAAAGCAAGTTACAAATTACAAGTGTTCTAAAACAAAACTAAAGAAAAAGTATCCCTTCCCCTTGCCTATTGATCTAGTATTTATAGGCTCAAAATCAAAATAAACAAGTAATAAAAACAGGAAGATGTGACAACAATGAGTGAACAGACAAAAGATGAAGTCATTTCTCCATGGTGGGCCCGGTGTCGCCGGTAATTCTGAGGATGTCGCCAGTCGTTTCTTGAGGTATGGGACTCGTTTTGATGTGGTGATCTCTAGTGCACTCCACAAGTCTATTAGCATTGCTTGATTTTTTGATAACAACATGGGTTGCATAGTAGCTTTTGGAGGGAAATCATGAAGCTTCAAATCACATCAACTCTTTTAGCATTTAATGCTCATGTTTCCTACTTGCACAATTTCATCATGTCATGGCAGCCCTACCATGGTCCAAGTCACCAAAGAGCTAGTGCACACTTGCTATCTGTTGGACCAAAATTGTGTGCATAATATTTGTTTCAAAAGAACTCTTTGGGTATCGATCGGTTTTCTGTTCTGTTTACAGTGTCGGCTCCCAAACGTTATATTCATGATTTTGAGTATGTTTCCAGCATTTTATCACGAATACATGTAATCTGTATTACTAACCAGACACTGGTTAATAGTACCGATATATAACAAAATAGATAATGAATGAGCGGTATTAAAATGCAGTTTTCAGTGATGAACAAATACCCCCAAACTTATCTTTTGCTCGTCCCGAGCAAAACAAAAATCCTGACCTCATTTTCGCAGGGAACGCAGTTGCACTGAGCTCGTGTAACAAGCCATTAAAGCTCTAGGTGTCCTTAGTAGGAGGAGTGTTGTCTCCTGAGGGTTTCAGCGGATTTCACCCATAAAATCCCGTCAAGCTAGTTTTGCGAAATAACTATAATTCTAACCCTAAGGTTTTGTTTCAAAGCTAGCAATTCTATTATCCTAAGTTAGAAATATCGAACCTTTATTTTTCACACCTCGCTTCTTATTTAACTTAAGATCCTATATGTCTTTACGTGTGGTGTAAATACTGTCATTAAGTTTCGAAAGGATCGATTAAAGTCGTCATGTCATAAAATAAAGCCCAGATAAAAATTTAAAAAGGATCACACAAGTTTTATAGAGAGTTAAGTACTTCTCAAGTTTCATTTTCCAGCTAGGTTTCAAATTCAGAATTTATATCTTCCTTAATAGGAAACTAGGTCTTATTTTTCACTCCACATTTTACTTGTTTTCGTTTCATACACACCTTCGTGAATGTGCAATAGTCTTCATCATAGGATAAAACCTTCATATCTCTATTAAAAATATTTTTATAAAAACCTGTCTTTTGTCAAGATTATTCTCGCATAAAGAGCCGTTAGGAATTTTAACTCGGAGAGAACACTTGCTTGATTATGTTTTAATTTGGACTTTCTAGGTTTCTTAGCGAGCTGTGGGCCAATGCTCCCAAACCAGTTGGTTTTAGGGCATTAGGTGTAGAGACACCCCGGCGGACTTAATTGCTCAAGTTACCTAGGCCCTAAAACAAAAAGACCCATTTTGGCTCTTTGCTCTGTTTGATGAATCATTTGTGCTTAATCTATAATGATCGTTTATCATATTGAAAGAGGCTCTTTGCTCTGTCTGATGAATCATTTGTTCTTTTGCTTTCATCAACAATGTCAGAGATGATAAAGTTAATTTTTCCAGGGCGGAGAGAGAGAGAGTCTATAACTTTAGTTAAGAGTGTAGATAAAGAAGATGTTTTAGAGATGGTCCCAAATCTATTTTACTTTTAATTCCCTATGTTATCCTGTTCTGGCACTTAACCAATTATTTTAAAAAAATTGCATATCATTTTTCACAAGCCATTTTGTTAGTCTAGAGATCCTATGGATCCTTATTGTTAAGATATTTATAAATCTTTCATATATCATTTTATCTTTTATCTCTTTCGGATTTAAGCTTATCACTTAGTATTTAGATTTAATTTTGTAGGCTAAATATAGAGAGGCATACTGTATATTATATCTCGATCAATCATCAATAATATTTTTCTTTTTCCCAATCTAAAATTTCTAATATGGTATCAGAGCTATTCTTCACCGCTGATTGATTCTCGTCGATTTTCTTTTTCTTATGGGCATCATAGCTATCACGAAATTGTCTCGGTTCCGCCAATTTGTTTTTTAAAGACGACGTCGTTGGGTGCTCATTTTTGCCAATTTAGATGCTTCCGTCCAAGTCTCTGTCGAACTCGCCTCCGTTGAACTCGCCGCATGTCATGCCCCGCTTCCCAAAAGACTATGGCAGGGACGTAACGAGCCCCGCAACGTATCTGAATCGAGATGTACAAACGCCTCTCTTCCCAAAAGACGGAGAGTGAGAACGATCAAGGCCCATGACGTATCCATATCAAGAAGTATACCTTCCCGATATCGATACGCTAAGCATCTGTACATGTTGTAATTGTATCTCAAGAATTTATAATAATATTTATTAAACAAGATAATCAAGGTTCACAACAGGTAACCGATTTCATGCGATAAAAAAGAAGGTGCCTTCAAGCACGAGGCATACACAAGATACATGTCGTAAAGTGATCAATAACAAAAGGAGAGAATAGTACTTCAGAAATAACTGGAAGTGTGAAAGATCTTGGGTTGATACATTCTCCTCACCGGGCACTGTTTTGTCCCCCTCTAAAATAGAATCTGATGGATATTTCAAAAAACAAAAAAAGAAGAAAACATACAAAATTCCCATCAACGAACTAACACTCGGTAAGTCTCCCAAAAATCCAATAAAGATAATGAAAATATGATATTAATATAAAACAAAATCAACTCAGTAAATAGCAAGGAAAAATAATGTAAGCCCATGTAAAAAGATATTGATGTATATATTTTTTTAAACCATGTTTTATCTTGTACGAATCGAAACAAGAATAGGGCATGCAATATCGTGAATATTCCGTTCGTCATGTCGGAACATCATATGGGGATTATAGAGATAGCCCCCGCGAATTCAAGGAGGTGGCCCCTGCCCTCATGACATGACACTTATTTCCGCATATAATAGTATTTACCGCCTTCTCGATATATAAGACTCTATTCCTTTTCCAACTTCCCCATTACCCCATGTCAAAAACGGTTTTACTATATCAAGCATGAATTTCTATAAACAAGAGTAAACAGTAACTTAAATTAAATATCAATCACATATAAAGTAGTAATCACGTATCAAGTATCTCATGCTAAAAGTAAACCGATATAACTTATAAAATCTCATAAAACATGAATAAATACTTGGGAAAACTAAATGATGAAAATATGCAATAGTCACATAATTTAAGTAGGAAAATATAGTAAGAGCTTCCGGAAATTATAAATATTATGGACAAGGGAAACTTACAGAAGTGTGCAAATCGATATAATAATCAATTTGCCAAAATCCTAAACTCATAGATCGAGATCCCCATTGATTTGAAATCCTATAGCGCCTCAAGAAGATCTTTTGTCATGACAAAAAATTATAAGAGGGAGAGAGGGGAAAAGATTTATTTATAGGACTAGGGATTATGATTTGAGATGAAGGGCTAGGATTAAAAAAGATTATATCTAATGGTTTAAAGGGAGGTTTTTCATAAAAATAGGTTTGTTTTAAAAAAATATCTTTAATTAAGATGAAATCAAATTAAACTTTTAAAGTACTTAATAAATAGTCTTATCTTTTCAATTTTTTTTAATAAATCTCTTAATTTTTTCTTGTCTTTTAAAAATACCAAAAATGATTTTAGAAATTATTTTCTCTAACAAAAGATATTTTAAATTAAAGATAAACAAAATCTTTTCCTTTAAAATACTAACAATTATTTTTATATTGAAAATACTTTTTTAAAATATTCTCTTTTAAAAAATCCCCTTTATCAAAATCTAATAAAATTTAAAATCATGATTCTTTTTTTTAAAAAATAATTTCTTCTCTTCGCTTTTAAAATACTAGCAAATCAATTTTATCTTTTCAAAAAATAAAAAATTCTTTTTTATTAATTAAGAACAAAAACAACAAAATTAAATCAAAAAAAATTATTTATTT
Organism: Agapanthus africanus; assembly: GCA_030015575.1. Classification (NCBI taxonomy): domain Eukaryota; kingdom Viridiplantae; phylum Streptophyta; class Magnoliopsida; order Asparagales; family Amaryllidaceae; genus Agapanthus; species Agapanthus africanus. The sequence continues at coordinate 520,894,176 of CM057343.1, forward strand.
CAAAACAGGCATAGTCGTTACACCGCGTCTCCCCTCGAAGATGTCGCCTCCACGAAGACCCATGAAGTCCTTGAGCCACCAACAAATCCTTCGAGCAATCTTGAATTTCTGAAGCTCCCACAGTGTTGAATCATATTGATATGAGCATATTGCTTTCTTATCTTGTCAACAGAACCGACAAAGTCTTCAATCAAGGAAACCTCCCTAACAAAGCCACCAATCAAAAGAGCCATCAACTAAGCCAAGTCGCTTCAAGCCGAACAACCCGAGCCAAGCCCTCGAGCCACGTGCCAAGTCAAGTTGCCTGAGCCACGAGCTGAGTCAAGCCACCCAGCCGACTTGAGCCTAGTCTATCCACCCGAGCTGACTTGAGCCAAGTTAAGCCGAATCGAGCCGATTCGAGCCGACTAAGCCGTCCCGAGCCGTGTTGGAGCCGACCCAAGCCGAGTCAAAGCCATCCCGAGCCAAGCTTGTTTTAGGTTGTTTTGGTTGAATTTTAGGCTATTTTGAGCTATTTTCGAGCCGATTTCATTTTATTTATTTATTTTTATTTTTATTTATTATGATATGGATAAGCGTGGACTCTATTTGTTTTCCCAAATTGACACTCTTCTCATCAAGTCCGCGGATTATACTGGACGGCTCTTACTATGCAGTATAATCTCCGAGCTTTGGTATTATGGGTTACATTGATGGCTCACTCGTCTGTACTTCTACCACCGCTTCTTCCGCTACGTTTGTGACTCCAGCCGATAACTCTGATTCTTCCACCGATACTTCAGGTCTCTACAATCTCACTCGTGGTTGATGGATGCAAACTGATTAGCAGATTATGGCATATATTGTACGTTCGGTGGTGACTCCTATTCTTCTATTTATTAGACACCTGACTTCCTCTCATCAGCAGTGGATTGCTCTTAGCCGTATGTTCGTTCAGATAGGTACCGCTTGTGAATACCAAATGCATCAGGCCTTTCAAGATGCTCGACTAAGAGATCGTTCTTTTCAGGACCTTTACTCTCTCCTATTAGGGTATTGGAAGGAATTACTCATGATAGAGGTTCAGATTCCAGTATCATTGGGGGATGTCTCTATCAAGTACTAAAAATAGTGTGATCTTCAGAGCATTTGTACCACTTTGCTATGCGTCTTTGATCGAAGCTTGAAGGACTACGCAGTCAAATACTTCATCGTGTTCTTTTGCCTAGCCTTGAGGTTGTAGTAGCAACGTTCATCTCTGAGGAGACCCGCCTCCAGATGTTGACAACATCTACTAGTACTCGTGATACAGGCTCATCTGTGTCATTATCGGCTACTGTTTTGGCTGCACAAACCAGACCCACCAGACCCGTCACAGCTCTACCACTGCCTCCTTCTCCTTCTACCAAACGAGTTAGTGCATACTGAAAGAAACCTGGACATCATATCTCTCAGTGCTCAATACTTAATGTCACGCTCTGCTTCCCGATATACAAAAAGGGGATGCGGCGAGGCCCGGTACGTATTTACTCAGAAGTAAACACGCTAAGCATATCTAAGCAATATAAAGTAAATGTACATAAGAGACATGAATATAAATGAACAGCAACTTTATTTATTAAACATTCTTTTACAGGTACAACTGTAATGTAAATACATGAATAGAAAGCAATACCTAAACAATGGCATAACTGAAATGAAAAGTATGTACAAGTGCCTACAGCTCTGGATCAATAGCAAACTGCTCCAAGTTCTCAGTACTGGGCTCGGTCTCTAGTGTGTCCGAAACACCTAACAACATTCCAAAGAAAGAAGAAAATGAATGTCTTCAGCGAACAATCGCTCGGTAAGTCCCAAAAATGGGTAGAGATAGAATAGACAGAAAGAGAATATGACTAGTAATGTTTAATTATAATGTTAATACGGTTGTTTATAGCTTGGTACAAAATGTGCCGGTGTAAACGAGAGGAGCCCCACTATTCCGGAGACTAAGGTATACGGAGCATAATGAACCGTTCAGTCACGGTACAACGTCAATGGATATTCAGGTTATGTGTATTAAGGTTACATTATCGTGCCACTTCTAACACATTCCGTACCAATCTACCCCTTTCAAAACATCATAATGTCTTTTGTATTGATTGTATTGTTTTGTTATATAGATGGATGACTTGCCGAAACCATGATATCAGTAACAGAATGGATATAAATGGATAGTCATGTAAACGGTGTATATCCATGGTTCGGTTCAGTCAATATAGATTTATAGATTGAATATACGGATTCATGGATTCATGTTGTATTGTAGTTTATACTTGAATCATATTCAAGTCAGATTGATTAGATTGAAACTCGGTCTGAGTCAGACACTTTGAAAAGAACTTGAAATCCTGAATTAGTTTTGATGTTATCGGTAACTGCTGCACATGGACGGAAGGATTTGTGTCTTTTTCCAAGACAATTACCGTGTTCATAACACCGTTTGTTAGATTGTCTACCTTAGATAGGTAAGCACCCACATTCTCCGGCTCCCTGAGTCTCAAGAGAATTGGTCCCGCTTAAACCTATATTTACTAGGGTCCTTATTGGATTTAGTATAACTTGAGAGGGTTTTATGTAAAAATAGTTTTGATACATATTCAACATACACCTCAAGTATTTAATTATCGTCTTTAGGGTTTTCATAGCTATATATTTTATAAAAGTGAAGTTTCTAATGAGTAAAACCTAGTTTTCATTGTATATGGTATTTTATTGAAATATTGGAATTGTTTTGTATTTGGATGGTAGTTTCATGTAATGGTGATTCCTTTGATTTAGAAAACTTGGAATATTTGTATAATATATTTAAAATAGATCTTTTGATAATATATATATATATATATATATATAATAAAAATAAATTTTATTTATTTTCTAGAAATCTCATTTTCTTAAAAATAATATTAAAAATTCCATCGAGGTCGAATGCTCCTTGCGGAGGTCTGCATCTCGCTCTACTAGGACCGAGGACGTGCGATAACCCGTACCATCCCAATCGGGGTTCCCCAAAATGGGTTGTAGAGGCGTAATTGCAAAGAATTAATGAACACTCTTTTTAAAGAAAACGATTTTGTAATAGTTTAGGGTATTTTATTGTAACTTGTAATATTCCCAAAAATATTGTCCAACAGTAAATCGTGCTATATCCAATATGTGTGTTGTGATGAGGTAGGTCCTTACCTCGTGAGTTTTCTAAAGGTAATACAAGGAAATATGTGAATTATGTCGAAATGTAAAGTATATGTTATTTTACCGTATAAATACGATAAAAGTTGCATAAAAGATTCTTTTGAGATGAAACTTGTTCTAATGTGTTTATTTATATTTACTAAACATTATATGAGAGTATGGTATTAGATGGTTTAAGAAAAATAGAATTTTCAAGGAAAAACGAAACGGAAGTTGGATTAACTCCGCTTTCGTCGAGTTTTAAAAATGAAAGTTTTTAGAATAGAAAAAGAGAGGGGGAGGGGACTTACTGGCTACAAGGTTTGAGGGGAGAAGGGGGAAGCTAGGGAAAGTGTCAGGGAATCGTTTCGTCGTCGGAATCTCCTCGGAACTTCGTCGGAATTTCGCCCTTTGCTAACTCCACTTGCACAACTTGAGACTTGAGAATTTTTAAGAGTTTTTGTAATGAAATTCTGAGTGAGAAGGGGTGAAATGGAGTGTGGTATTTATAGGAAAAATTAGGGTTTAGAGGGTTAAAGAATGCATTAAAAATATGCATTAAAATTAGATTAAAGGTGATTTAATATTCTCTGGGTGAATGTAGAGAAAATAAAGAACATGAGAGAAGTAGGGTAGGCCAAGGGGTGCTCGGGAAAAGAAATGGGGAGCATCCCCTACGGGGGGCCCGTCGGTGCCGGTCTCCAACGCAAGCGTCGCCGGTTTAAAACCGGTGATGGAGGGTGTAAAATTGGCCACGTGTCCCTCTCGATTCATATACCCTCATGCACATGTTTGATTATTCTGTAACTCATCATCTTACATGTAGTGCACGTGCAAACCCTTAGGCTTCTAAAAGATTAAAAGAAAAATTAAATAAAAAGATAATGTGGCTGGAGGGATTCGATCACAAGGACTACGTCACAGCAGTGCAACGCTTTACCAATGAGCTACAAGTTATTTCTTGCTGTTCAAAAGTAAAAAAATACTTATAGTGTACACAGGATTGAAAATACTCCATTTGTACATTAACTTTTAAACAATTTTCTGTACATTGAAATTGGAGTTGTTACATTCTACCCTCCTTACAAAAATTTCGTTCTCAAAATTTACAATTATTTTAAGGACTAGTTTACAAACAAATGAGGGTATCTTGTGTTTGATATAGTGCCCTCAAATTCAATTATTGGATCGCAGGTATGTGATTGCAATGATTGAGGGAGGACTTATACCGGTAGGACAGTCTTGCTCGAGATGATAGTCTGCTATCTGGTTTGTCTTTATCATCATGTACATGTTTTAGTTCACTATTGCATGTTGATAGAGCCCATAGGATTCTTGCTTGACTGCCAGCAGTATGATGGCGATCATATACGTGAGAGCCGGGGTCTATAAGCACATCCTTAAATGGTCCCTAGTCGAGGGAGTTTCGAGACAGGGCATCGATACTCCAGAGTAGACTAGTTTATACAGTCGAGACCCCTACGATGGGCGGTGGCTGGTCTCACAAGCCATTGGTGTCAGTTGGTTCACCTAAGATGTATACAGGTGCTCATTGGGTTATGAGTACACCGGACAGGACACGCGGGGAACATGCTAGTTGGTATTATACATATCGTCAGATAGCAGTTCTCAGGTGACATGTGTATAGGTTAGTCTGTCGACCTGAGATCGTCATTTGTCTCATGTGAGTTCCCACCGTGCTTTGATTACTACCCTACCACGGCTCAAAGGAGTCGTGCAAACAGGTTTTAGTTGGGTACAGTCCCGAGACACATGGAGGAAGTGAGCGGATCGTCGGGAATTCGTCTCTCCCGGTATTGGGGGTGGGATCGCGCTGTGTTTAGGAGAGCCATTACACGAAATCTCTGGTCAGGGTAATCGAGATTTACTGGTAGGTATTCCAGTAGTATCTCAGGGTGTTCTGGGCTTCACTCCGACATGACTTATACCGCTATTGGGGGTCTGATGTTTACCAGCCCGCTAGGCCCTATATGCGATACTCATAGACGAACAGACCGGACTGTACGGATACTGTCACTGTCAGGCTCAGTAGGGTTTCTGGATGAGTTCGCTCGTCAGCTTCCCTTCCGATCAATACATGGGAAACCGTTACGTACGTGTATTGATGAGTCATTAGAGTCCCCACAGAAAGTTTCCCAAGTTCGGGCGAAACATTATAGAGGTTGTATGGTTTTATGGCAGGGTTCGAACATGCACGTGCACTTGTGCACGTGTCATGGTTCGGACAGATAATACTAGCGGACTTTGGTTTAAACCGGATCCAAGTATTATATTGTGTCGGAATATTTTGTCTCATTGCATTCGTATTCGGTCGGAATACGGATGTAGGTATGTATATACGAACGAGGGGTTTTCTTGTGATCCGTTACAAGATTACTTTTTGAAGTTGCCTATTTCATTTCTCGGATTAAACTTTTGGTTTAGGGTTTAATTTTGTCTGCATGTTTTTGTGAGCATTGACCTTGACCATTTTTTTGCCATTTCTTGCACTGAAATTCTTGCTTGGGGGGGCTGCCAATTTTGGATAGTCTTTGGGGCTATATGCAAATTTCGAAAGTATTGTTTGCTTGGATTAATTTTTTGGTGTGCTGGCCTTTTTGCTTTGGCTTGTTATGATTGGGGTGAGCCATTTCCAGAGCATTTAATAGGCATGGGCTCTTGGTGAGAATTCATAGGATTGATTAATTTATGGTGTTGATTGGGAATGGCTGTGGGTGAGGTGGCTGCATAGTGTGCAATGAATTAATATGGAATGATTATTTTTCTTAGGTTGAATTATTCACATCACCACAAAAACAACAGAGAGCATTCCTTTCATTTTTCCCTGTGCATTTTCTGGCCGAGCCCCATTGCAAGCTCATTCTCTTTTCTTGAAGAAATTTTTTATGGTCACATGATCATCTCCTTGGCAACTCCAATTTACCTCCATCCAATCGCTTGGGTGCCTTGAGACAAAGTATTCCACACTCTCTCTACTTCATTCTTGGACGTGTTGGCTAGCAAACTTCATGTCCGAATTGCTTCGGTTTGAAGCGGGAGCCCGTATAAAGATTCGATGACGTAGTGCCACTTTGATGAGCGAGATCGGGGAGCGGACTTCGTCGGCGCAGCAGCGAGGAGTTTGGCACAGAGATTGAAGACCGAAGGACACGGATCGATCGGTATAATCTTTCCAAACTCTTTTACGTTTGCTAGTTTACGGTTAATGGAACGATCTGGGTATTTGGTTGCGGTAGCGCCAGTTTTGTAAAAAGTTTTTGTTCCGCATTTGGCGTCGGTTTGACGGCCGGGGCACTGCTGTGGCCCAACATAGTATCAGAGCCTAACTATTAACCGTATTCTAGTTCTTTAGACAATGTTAAAATATCAAAACGGAAACAAAACCCAAACACTGCCACTGCATTTTCATTTTCTGTCGATTTCATAGTTTCTTCAAAAATTATTTAAACAAGTTCAGAAGACTACTGACATGACCATAAGAACACACCCCAAACACGACCCCATGGCGCCGGATTTTGGCCGAGACCAGTCATGGAATTTCCGATCTCGCCGGCCATTTAGTGGCTTCTGGGGTTCTTTTTTGGGTATGGTCTGGTCTATGTAATTTTGGTGCAGTAGTATTATTTGTTAAGCCTAGTTTGGATATGGTTTTATCAGATTGTTTAGGGCTATTTGGGGTTATTTCAAAGTCATTATCTTCTAACATTGTTTAAAGTTTGCAGTACATTACATTTCTATCTGTGACCGTGAATGTCATTTGATCGGTAAATCTTGTCTAATCGCTATAGTCCTTTTAGACGGATTTGCGAACGTGACATTCACGTTGATATTCTGTGTTGTGCTGTGATGTTGCGAATTTGTCGTGGTGGATAGCTTATGTTCAATGATAGTGCAGTTTGGATTTATTTGTACATTTGATATTGTGGGGGGAGCGCCCGACATGTGGACTGCCGTCACTGCCTGTTTGTATATTATTCTTTTGGGACACGACTGGGTTGAGGTCGATATACCTATTGTATATATTTTCTTTTCTGTACTAGGATTACCCCGCGGTGGAGTGCACGGATAGCCGGGTTCTAAAAGGCAACGGGCCCGCATCTCATGGCATTGAGACAGAGGGGGATTCACTCTAGAATTGGCGGGCTATTCGCCACACTCGTAGGGGGTATAGGTTAACCCAAAGAGGGGTGCTCAAGTTACCGGATTCCGTGAAGTGCTTGGTGGTCCATTCACTTTGCTGAAGGGGGCTGCCTCGCTTCTGGTTTTGGAGGGTAACTTGCCGCACTCGTAGGGGTCTAGGTTTTCATTGCACAGGCTATCCACATGACCAGGGGAACGTCGGGTTTCACTTGTGGCTCATTGAAACCCGGGGATCCTAAATTATCTGTATTGTTCTGTGATGCTTATTACTTTTCTGTGATGTTGCAGTTATCACGCCTGGAGCAATTATTGTATATTGATATATATACTAGTAGATGTTGTATATGTTTTACACCCGCGCTAGTCCAGTCCCCGCTCTGTCGTTAGTTAAGTAACCTAACGGGTGATGACGGAACCCAGTGGCGAATGCGGATGGCATATACGTACATCATATTTTCGTTCTTTTCTGGTGTGATCAATTGATGAGACTGCATTAATTCTTATCAATGCGAGGAAAACAAATCTATATTTGATGTTGTTAGAACCAATTTTTCAAAAGATGTTATTACAAGGGTGTTCTCTTTTGTTTTGCACAGTGCTATTCGGTAATGAATATCCAGCACCTCATTCGACGAGGCAAGGGCCGAGATCCCTTCATCGGGAGTGACCCCTTGGACAGAGCTTTGCGTCAGGGTAATAACTTCACTTTAGTCAATTAACTTTTGCTTTGTATCGTGGTATTCAGTTTGGAATATCCTGCACCACATTCCACGGGGAAAGAGCCGAGATCCCTTCACCGGGAGTGACCTCTTTAACAAAGGTTTTCGCCACTATATTTTTATAAAAAGTTATTTGGTTCCTTCAACGATATCAAGTCCATTACGTTAAAGGTTTTTCGCCAAAAACCAGCCGTAGCCCTCTGTCATTTCAGATTAGTATTGCTTAGTATTCGTGCTACGTATGTCGTGCATTGCCGAGGCGTAGTGTTCGGTAGCTCCGTAATGCTTTTCTGTCGCATGGATATATGGATTGGTTAGGACAGTCGTACGGTTATGTTGGCATTGTCAAGGACTCATACGGGTGGGTTTAACGCAATCAAGATAATGACGGGTTGAACTTGACTAGGACACTTTGATATATTGGCATTGTCAAGGTCACTTGGGTCTTAGGGGTAAAAACACACATCGAGAGTTTCAAACATACATGAAACTTGCCAGGCTTGCGCATACCTTCTGGAGTATGGTGACCTGAGTGGATTCCATCATATTATCATGTGATGATAGTTGGATCCCGATTCCTACTGATGAGTTGGTTTACTTCTCGGGTGATTCCGACTAATTCTTCTTTCAGGTTTGGAGGAGAATTTGAGGATACAGTGGGAGACATTCAGGTTTGAGTGCACGCAGAGTGTTTCTTTTCTCTCTCTTTGACTGCGACCATGGCCCGACCCTTTATTATAACTCGTGACCAAGTTAACCGAACTTTCTTATAACACCGGCTTTTGGATTGTCTGAGTTTCATACATCATTGCCACTCCTTCTCTTACCCTTTGCATTTCTCCAGAACACCTCGTATCACTACGAACATCCACTTCCATTGGATAAATCCATCGTATGGTTATATACGAACTCGGAGGAACTTCTTCGAGGATGGATTCTGGTTCTAGAGAGATTGAATAGGATTATTGAGTTGTCTTTTCCTTTTACCTTCTCTGAGGTTGTGAGGGCTCCTAGGATTAGGAGAGTACACCTATTACGCTTATTGGATAGTCTTCTTCCAAACCATAGGCAAGTGCCGAAAGGTAGGGAATGAAGAAAACCAATTAGCCTAAGTGTGGTGTACAGAAGGTGATAAGTAAGACAAATAAAGGGATTAGAAAGAGAGCAAAGTAAATTGCGACTGTTAATATTCACGACCAAACCACGTATCTCATCGCTACTCCTAATTCGCCTTTTTATTTCTCCAGAACTCCCCGTATCACTACGAACATCCAATTCCATTGGATAAATCCATCTTATGGTTATATACGAACTCGAATGAACTTTTTCGAGGATGGATTCTGGTTCAGGAGAAATAGAAATAAGGTTTATTCAGTTGTCTTTTATCTTTACCTTCTCTCAGGTTGCGAGTGCTCCTGCGATTAGGAGAGTACACCTATTATGCTTATTGGATAGTCTTCTTCCAAACCATAGGCTGGTGCCGAACGGTAGGGAAGGAAGAAAAACCACTTAGCCTAACGATGGTGTACAGAAGGTAACGAGTAAAGACTAATAAAGGGAATTGGAAAGATGGAAAAGAAATATACGGTTACAGTCATGAATCTGATAATGGAAGAGGCATTACTAGGAATACCCGGATACCTCTTCGAAACATATTCATGTTTCAGTTTCACTGTGTATTGTTAATAGAAAACTGATTTGCCAATTAGACCCTTGCTCCAGGGTATGTATTTACCAGGTATGATTCTCACATATGTATGGTTTTTACAGATGATGAGTGGGAGTAAGTTATTGGAAATTAGGTGATCATCTTCATTATATCGGAATTCGTTGTAATTGGTGATATTTGAGGAAATCACCTACGACGCACAGAGTTTGAGTTATTCAACTCAGGAGACTTATGCAAAGTATTGTATATTGTCCAGTGTCCATTAGGACAAAAGGGGTTGGTCCTCGTACTGTATTCTATTTACTTGTGACTTCTCAAGTTTTAAACAAGTGTTTCGTAGAAATACAAGGTTCAAGTTTGAGAAGTTATAGGTGCAGGAATAAAGTAGAGAACCATGTGTTGCAAGTATCCAGATTCTTCAAGGTGATCGAAGATATAGATACTTGTGTATGGTATTCAGTTAATAGTAATGGTTTTGAGAAACTTGTTTCTCTTTCAGGTTACTCATAATTGGATACACTCCTAAGTTGAGTAATACTGATCGACCTCTCTCTATTTAGCGAACATGCACTGGAGACAGCTGCATGATTTGAATCTGGTTCAAATTAAATCAGTGCCTCTATTTCTATATTGTATATAGAATGGTTCGTATCTTAACGATGTTAAGGTACGGGGAGTTGTCCGGCTTATGCTTAAAACCAGACTCTAGATAACCCAAGGCACGTTTCTATAATGGCAGTTTGTGGGTTAACCCGGGCTTTGACGAGGGTTAATTTTCTACCATCTGGAAGATCAATAGTGATATTGTTCTTGACTCGCCACAGTTTTAGTAAAATGGATTTTTTTCAGAAAACAGTAGTGGGAGTATGGTAGAACTGGGAGAGATTCGAGAACCGCGAACAATTACTGAAAATTTAATAGGACCTAAAGATTCAATCAGATTTGACATTCCATTAGCCACTCCGCAGATATGGTGGGTAACCTCAGGCACCCGAGAGGTACTCCGGTATCCTCAAGGACGGTGACAGGGAGGTTCTTGTTTACCCAGACTTGACACTACTTTTGTTCAAGACTATGAGACCCGGCAGGAGGATGAGTATAGCGTCGTTCTAAACTAGCTTTAGAAGTGCATGTGTATATGACTCTGTCAGAGGGTTGTCGTAGTCAGCAGGAGCAGCGGAAGCGTAGTTGATAAGTAGCTTATGTCTATTTATAAACTAAAGCAGATAAAGTGGAGATAGATCATCTATTTCTGATGTGACAGTCATGGGCTTTGACTTCATCAGTATAGGGGATGGATCTGTTAAGAAGGCAGTAGGGTGTGATGTCCTGGTTTTTGGATGACATACACAGAATAGGAAGTGAAATTCCTATACTACGATCGGTTATACTGTGGTTGTCACACACAGTAGTTTCTCCACATAGGATATGGATATAATTTCAGGCATTTTGGTTACTGGATCTATGGTTTTAGATCTAGATTTGGATAGTTTCCCAATCTGGGTATTTTGACATCATTCTAAAGGTATTTTAGAATGAACGACTCCTGGCATGGTGGTGTACCTGCAGGTGATGGAGTCACCCTCTCCAAAGGTGTCTTACAGACTAAAGGGGAGAGGGATGTGCATGATTGACATATCACTTGCTTAGGCAATTGAGTCAATCATGAGATGTCAAGTACCACACCAGATGTTGTTTTTGCACTAGACACAATAAGTTGATATTAATTCAATCCTGAAGAAATGTTCGGAAGCAGTTTTAGAACATAAGTGGTTGTTCTAGGGATTTGATAACGACTGCCTCCTTCAGGAGACAGTTATCATTCTAGGCTTCTGAGGTGACCCGGATGACAGAGTGACTGTCAGAGTTATAGTTTTCCTTCTGAGGAGGGGCGGTAGTTTGGACAGGTGGTCCAAGCGGATACTGAGGGAGGCATGGTGCAGGATACTGATTAAATTCAGTTGACGATACAGTCTAAGAAGTTTGATGGATTTGGAGTTCATTAATGAACTGGGTCCCATCAGATATCCAGACATATTCTAAGACATGTATTGCTCATTTCGGGAGATGGCTTTTTCAGCGAACTTGAGACAAAGAGAGACATAGAAAGAAACATCAGGGCGGATCCACTCACTGAGGCTATTTCTCGAACACAATAGTTTTACAAATGAGCTTTGTGAAACTGATTAGTAGAGAAGTTGGATGTTCAGTATCACACGAGCTGTGAGTACGCGACATCGCAATAATTAGTCTTAAGTGCAAGTGGAGATTGTTTGATATAGTGCCCTCAAAGTCAATTATTGGATCGCAGGTACGTGATTGCAATGATTGAGGGAGGACCTATACCGGTAGGAAAGTCTTGCTCGAGATAATAGTATGCTATCTGGTTTGTTTTTATCATCGTGTACATGCTTTAGTTCACTATTGCATGTTGATAGAGCCCATAGGATTCTTGCTTGACTGCCAGCAGTATGATGGCGATCATATATGTGGGAGCCGGGGTCTATAAGCACATCCTTAAATGGTCCCTAGTCGAGGGAGTTTCGAGACAGGGCATCGATACTCCAGAGTAGACTAGTGTATACAGTCGAGACCCCGACAAGGGGCGGTGGCCGGTCTCACAAGCCATTGGTGTCAGTTGGTTCACCTAAGATGTATACAGGTGCTAATTGGGTTATGAGTACACCAGACAGGACTCGCCGGGAACATGCTAGTTGGTATTATACATATCGTCAGATAGCAGTTCTCAGGTGACATGTGTACAGGTTTTCTCAGGTGACATGTGTACAGGTTAGTCTGTCTACCTGACATCGTCATTTGTCTCGTGTGAGTCCCACTGTGCTTTGATTACTATCCTACCACGGCTCAAAGGAGTTGTACAAACAGGTTTTAGTTGGGTACAGTCCCGAGCCACATGGAGGCAATGAGTGGATCGACGGGGATTCGTCTCTCCCGGTATTGGGGGTGAGATCGCGCTGTGTTTAGGAGAGCCATTACACGAAATCCCTGGCCAGGGTAATCGAGATTTACTGGTAGGTATTCCAGTAGTATCACAGGGTGTTCTGGGTTTCACTCCGACACGACTTCTACCGCTATTGGGGGTCTGACGTTTACCAGCCCCCTAGGCCCTATATGCGATACTCATAGACGAACAGACCAGACTGTACGGATATTGTCACTGTCAGGCTCAGTAGGGTTTCTGGATGAATTCGCTCGTCAACTTCCCTTCCGATCAATACATGGGCAGCCGTTACGTACAACTAGTACCACTGACGTGCTTGTGGTTAAACCCAGTGCCAGTGTATTGATGAGTCATTAGAGTCCCCCACAGAAAGTTTCCCAAGTTCGGGCGAAACGTTGTAGAGGCCGTATGGTTTTATGGCAGGGTTCAAACATGCACGTGCACTTGTGCATGTGTCATGGTTCGGACAGATAATACTAGCGGACTTTGGTTTAAGCCGGATCCTAGTATTATATTGTGTCGGAATATTTTGTCTCGTTACATTCGTATTCGGTCGGAATACGGATGCGGGTATGTATATACGAACGAGGGGTTTTCTTGTGATTCGTTATAAGATTACTTTTTGAAGTTGCCTATTTCATTTCTCGGATTAAACTTTTGGTGTAAGGTTTAATTTTGTTTGCATGTTTTTGTGAGCATTGACCTTGACCATTTTTTGCCATTTCTTGCACTGAAATTCTTGCTTGGGGGGGCTGCCAATTTTGGATAGTCTTTGGGGCTATATGCAAATTTCGAAAGTATTGTTTGCTTGGATTAATTTTTTGGTGTGCTGGACTTTTTGCTTTGGCTTGTTGTGATTGGGGTGAGCCATTTCCAGAGAATTTAATAGGCATGGGCTCTTGGTGAGAATTCATAGGATTAATTAATTTATGGTGTTGATTGGGGATGGCTGTGGGTGAGGTGGCTGCATAGTGTGCAATGAATTAATATGGAGTGATTATTTTTCTTGGGTTGAATTATTCACATCACCACAAAAACAACAGAGAGCATTCCTTTCATTTTTCCCTGTGCATTTTCTGGCCGAGCCCCATTGCAAGCTCATTCTCTTTTCTTGAAGAAATTTTTTATGCTCACATGATCATCTCCTTGGCAACTCCAATTTACCTCCATCCAATCACTTGGGTGTCTTGAGACAAAGTGTTCCACACTCTCTCTACTTCATTTTTGGACGTTTCGGTTAGCAAACTTCATGTCCGAGTTTTTTCGGTTTGAAGCGGGAGCCCGTATAAAGATTCGATGACGTGGTGCCACTTTGACGAGCGAGATCGGGGAGCGGACTTCGTCGGCGCAGCAGCGAGGAGTTTGGCGCAGAGATTGAAGACCGAAGGACACGGATCGATCGGTATAATCTCTCCAAACTCTTTTATGTTTGCTAGTTTACGGTTAATGGAACGATCCGGGTATTTGGTTGTGGTAGCGCCAGTTTTGTAAAAAGTTTTTGTTCCGCATTTGGCGTCAGTTTGACGACCGGGGCGCTACCGTGGCCCAACATCCTGCACGCATGTCATCCTTACGTTCCCATGTTGATTCTCTTGGTGATTCTTTTCTCCACATCACTCGAACCAAGTTGACTTCCTTGTTCCGAAGTGACTTCACCTTTCTATCCAGGATTTCAACAGATTGTTGCTCACAGGATAAATCTGGCTGTATAGTGAGCTCGGAGTGATCAAGAATATGGATGGGATCATTCACATACCTTCTGAGTTGTGATATGTGGAATACATTATGCACTCCTTCCAATGAAGGTGGAAGTGCCAAGCGATATGCCACTTCACCGACTCGTTCGAGTGTGTCGAACGGTCCAATATACCTCAGACTGAGCTTACCCTGTCTTCCAAAATGAATCACTCCACGGTTCGGAGATATCTTCAAAAATACATGATCTCCCGGTTGGAACTTCAAGTGACGGCGCTTTGCAACAGCCCAATGCTTCTGTCGATCTTGGGTTGTGCGCATTCTTTCCCTAATAGTGCGAACCACGTCGACAGTTGCTACTATCATCTCAGGTCAAAGGAGTTCTCTATCTCCGATGTCGTCCCAACTTAATGGCGATCGACACTTCCTTCCATAAAGTGCTGCAAAGGGTGTCATTCCTATACTTGCTTGGTAGCTGTTATTGTATGAAAACTCCACAAGATGTAGGTGATCTTCTCACGATCCTCTGAAGTCTAGCATACACGCTCTTAGTATATCTTCTAAGATCTGATAGTTCGCTCAGACTGACCATCTGTTTGTGGATGATAAGCTGTACTGAAGTTCAGACTTGTTCCCAAGCTAGCTTGCAGACTTTGCAAAAATTGCAATCGGAATCTAGTGTCATGATCGGAGACAATGCAAACCGGTACTCCATGTAATCTTACGATTTCCTGTATGAGTTCATGGGTATCAGAGATAGTACATATTGAAGATTTTAAATCTTACTCAGATTCTTACCTCCATGTACTTCTTTGCTAGTGTCTCAGTAGATTGGCCAACTCAAAATGGGATGAAGTGAGCTGATTTTGTGAGTCGATCGACAATAACCCATACCACATCGTTACGTTTCGTGCTGCAAGGAAGTGCAGTCACGAAGTCCATTATGATGTGCTGCCACTTCCATTTTGGAATAGGTAACGGTTGAAGTAAACCAGCTGTCCTGTGATGTTCAGCTTTTACTTGCTGACACACCAAGCATTTAGCGACGCTTCTGGCTACTTCACGCTTCATTCCATGCCACCAGTAATTTTGACGCAGATCTTTGTACATCTTTATACCTCCAGGGTGTACTGAATAAGGAGAACTGTGAGCTTCGTTCATCAACTCTTCTCGTACAAAACCTTTTGGTACCCACAATCTACTGTCATATCTCAAAGATCCGTCTTCATAGATGATGAAGTCTGTTCGAAGTCCACTTTCTACTTCTTCTCTGATCTTTTGCAACTTAGCATCACTTGCTTGAGCTGCTTTGATCTGATTGACAATGGTAGATTGAACTTGTAAGTTCATCAAACTTGAAGCGTTACCTGGCATGATTACTTCAATCTCCAGCTGATGCAAGTCTTTTTGAAGCTTCCACTGCGCAGTAAGATTTAATGCTAATCGTTGGCGACTAAGTGCATCAGGTACTACATTCACCTTCCCTGGATGATTTTGTAGGTTGATGTCGAAGTCCGCCTTAAGTTCTAACCATCTTCTCAACCGCATATTCAATTCTTTCTGAGTAAACACATATTTTAGACTTTTTTGGTTTGTGTATATGTCCACTCGTTCACCAACAAGATAATGGCGCCAAATTTTAAGTGAAAGGATTACAGCCGCTAATTCCAAATCATGCGTCGGATAGTTGCGCTCGTGAATCTTTGGCTGTCTTGAAGCATAAGCTACCACTTTACTGTACTGATGTAGAACACATCCTAATCCCTTACCGGATGCATCACAATGCACTTCGAAACCTCCAGATTAGTCCGGTATGACAAGGATAGGTGTTGATATCAATCTTGATTTGAGTTCTACAAAAGCTCGTTCGCATGCTTCTGACCACAAGAATTCTTCATCTTTACTTGTGAGCTTGGTCAGGGGTGTTGCAATCTTCGAAAATCCTTCAATGAACCTTCTGTAATATCCTGCTAAACCCAAGAAACTTCGAATGTCCTTCACTGACTTCAGTGTCGGCCATTCTCTTACTGCTGATACTTTAGCTGGATCTACAGAGATTCCATCACCTGATACAATATGTCCGAGAAAACCGACTTGATCTAGCCAAAACTCGCACTTGCTGTACTTGGCATAGAGTTGATGTTGTCATAGAGTTTCCAGGACAAATCGTAGGTGCTCGGCATGTTCTTTCTGACTCTTATAATACACCAGGATGTCGTCGATGAAGATGACAACAAACCTGTCTAGATACTCTCGGAAAACTTGATTCATCAGGTTCATGAATATAGCTGGTGCGTTGGTCACTCCAAATGGTATCACAAGAAATTCGTAATGTCCATAGCGAGTTTTGAATGCCGTTTTATGGATATCAGATTCTTTGACCTTCACCTGATGATAAGCCGAACGAAGATCTAACGTGGAGAAAACGCAAGAGCCGAACGAAGATCTAACTTGGAGAAAACGCAAGATCCACTTAGCTGGTCGAACAGATCGTCGATGCTCAGGAGTGGATAATTGTTCTTTATAGTTACATCGTTCAGAGCTCTATAATCAATGCACATTCGATATGAACCTTCCTTCTTCTTCATAAATAGAACTGGTGATCCCCAACTTGAAGTGCTGGGACGAATCCATCCTTTCATCAATAATTCGTCCAACTGAGTTCAGACTTCCTTCAAACCTTCAGTACTTAACTGATATGGTGCTTTAATCACCGGTTGTGCTCCAGGTAATAAATCAATGCTGAATTCAAGAGCTCGATCGAGAGGCAAACCTGATATGTCTTCAGGAAATGCATTGTCGAACTCTCGAATTACCTCTGGCTTCGATCCTTCCTCCGCTTGAAGTGTTGCAATCACTGCTTTCTTCGGTTTTGCCTTGTATGTGCTTGGTTCCAGGGTATGGTCTCCACTTTTGAAATAAAAGACCAAATGCTCTGGAATCTCGAACACTACCCTCCTTTGACGACAGTCGATGGTAGCGTAAAAAGTTCTTAGCCAATCCATACCCAAAACGACATCGAAATTCGGTATGTCCGGCACCTTGAAGTCAGCATAGATTTCTCTGCTGCAGATGACCACTGGACACAGGTCGTATCCCATTACTGCCTTTAGAACGCCGTTCCCTGAACTGACATTCCAGCTAGATACGAGAGGTTTGACTGGAATCGAATGAGTTCGGACGAAACGTTACGACATAAAGCAATGAGATGCTCCAGTATCGAAGAGTGCTAGTGCAGGAAGTGAGGCTACTAAGATTGTACCTAAGTTATGTGGGATGGGTTTTAGGTATAAGGAAAATATATGGATATGTATATATAGATGGGAAATAAAGCTTGAAGGGAAAGTGTTACCAGAGATGACTTGGCCGGTGGCTTCAGCTTCTTCCACAGTCATTGTGAAAGCCTGTCGCCTCGGTACATTCCTCCTTGCTAGAGGAGCATTCCTCTGCCCCTTCCTTTGTACTTGAGGTACGTTCCTTTGGGCTTGATGGAACTGATGAGGAGGAGGTACAGTCGGTCCACGAGGAGGTGGAGCAGGTAGTGCAAATCGTGGAGCAGGTGCCTGGATGGCTGGGCGCTGATGATAAGTGATTGCTGGCCTGGGTGCAGCATTTGGGTTGTCTCTATGATGACAAGACCCAATGTCATGAGTAGCTGAGCCGCAGACTAAGCAAAGGCAATTTGCACGCCGACAGTCCTTCGCCAAATGTCCATTTTTCTTGCAATAGGTACAAAAGGCTGGGTTGGGACGGTTGTTGGTACTCCCGGTCTCCTGGGCACAAATTATGGCCTTGAAGAGTCTCCTCCTGCCATCTGAGTCACAGAGCGCTTTATCCCGGCAGAGTGGGGTCTACCCTTCATCATCACCACTGCCTCATATCGGCGGGCAGCTTTCAGGGACAGCTCGTGGGTTGGGAAATCCCCTGTAGCTAAAGCAGCTTGGATTTCCGAATCTAACCCTTGCTGAAATCTTCTGGATCTGATCTCAGCAGTTGGTATCAAATGTGCCGCGAACCTGTTAAGGTCTTGTGTTAGCTGTGTAATATGTGATATTTGACAATCGAACATGGAGACATATCTTACCTACCGAGCATGGTAAACTCAGCGTCATATTCATCCACGGATTTGGACCACATAGAACCCTGTTGTAGGTGAATGAACTGCTGCTCCATGTCAAATCGGGCAGTCTCTGGGAAGTATTTCGGGTCGAACATGTCGCGAAAAGTCCTCCATTCGATAGGTTTATCAAGATGGCTTCCTTCTGTCTTCCACCAAACTCGTGCATTGTCAGTGAGTTGTAGCTTTTCAACTCGAACCCAAGCGATATCTGGCACTTGTGCCGCTGCCAGATCATCCGTAATACTTTAAGCCCATTCTTCAGCTTCCAAAGGGCTCTCTTTTCCCGAAAACTGTTTTGAGTGCAGAGCCCGAAATTCCTTTACCGCAGGTGCTTCCGCTTCTGGATGGTTCATCAAAATAGCAGTCTGCTGCTGCTGTCCTTCCAGGAGGCTGCGGATCGCCTCAAGCAGTACCGTCTGCTCATTGATCGGAGCAGTGACGGTAGGCGTAAGCGGTAGAGGTGGTGGTGTGTTGTTGAAATTGGTCCTGGTGTTGTTTGGAGAATGCATAACCTTGAAAGAAAATTTTGGGTTAAGACGGATTCAATATATATGAAATTATAAGATTCAAGGAATATGAAATGTAAAGAATGTTTTTTAGTTGCTGATTCTTGTGTTATATTGCTTAGGACTTCATGCAGAATTGACCCGTATGTCCATGCAAAACTGACCTGCGTGGGCCGCCAACAGAACCTGCCACGCCCCGCTTTCCGGTGTACGGCAAGGGGACACGGCCAGGCCCGCTACGTATTTACTCAGAAATAAACACGCAAAGTAAATGTACACAAGAGACAGGAATATAAATGAACAGCAACTTTATTTATTAAACATTCTTTTACAGGTACAACTGAAATGTAAATACATGAATAGAAAGCAATGCCTAAATAATGGTATAACTGAAATGAAAAGTATATACAAGTGCCTACAGCTCTGGATCGATAGCAAACTGCTCCTTGTTCTCAGTACTGGGCTCGGTCTCTAGTGCATCCGAAACACCTGATAACATTCCAAAGAAACAAGAAAATGAATGTCGTCGGCGAACAATCGCTCAGTAAGTCCAAAGATGAGTAGAGATGGAATGGATAGAAAGAGAATATGACTAGTAATGTTTGATTATAATGTTAACGCAGTTGTTTGTAACTTGGTACAGAATATGCCAGTGTATACGAGAGGAGTCCCACTATTCCGGAGACTAAGGTATACGGA
The DNA here is from genome assembly GCA_030015575.1 of Agapanthus africanus. Classification (NCBI taxonomy): domain Eukaryota; kingdom Viridiplantae; phylum Streptophyta; class Magnoliopsida; order Asparagales; family Amaryllidaceae; genus Agapanthus; species Agapanthus africanus. Next base: position 520,913,896 of record CM057343.1, read on the forward strand.
GCACAAGGAACCGTTCATCCATAGTACAACGGCAATGGATATTTAGGTTAGGTGTATTAAGGTTACAGTCTCGTGCCACTTCTAACATATTCCGTACCAATATACCCCTTTTAAAACCCCGTAATGTCTTTTGTATTGATTGTATTGTTTTGTTATATATGTGGATGACTTGCCGAAACCATGATATCAGTAACAGAATGGATATAAATGGATAGTCATGTAAACGGAGTATATCCATGGTTCGGTTCAGTCAATATAGATTGAATAGACGGATTCATGGATTCATGTTGTCTTGTAGTTTATACTTGAATCATATTCAAATCAGATTGATTAGATTGAGACTCAGTATGAGTCAGACACTTTGAAAAGAACTTAAAATCCTGAATTAGTTTTGATGTTATCGGTAACTGCTGCACAAGGACGACAAGATTTGTGTCTTTTTCCAAGACAATTACCGTGTTGATAACACTGTTTGTTAGATTGTCTACCTTAGATAGGCAAGCACCCACATTCTCCGGCGGAGGTCTGCATCTCGGTCTACTAGGCCCGAGGACGTGCGATAACCCGCACCATCCCGATCGGGGTTCCCCAAAATGAGTTGTAGAGGCGTAATTGCAAGGAATTAATGAACACTCTTTTTAAAGAAAACGGTTTTGTAATAGTTTAGGGTATTTTATTGTAACTTGTAATATTCCCAAAAATATTGTCCAACAGTAAATCGTGTTGTATGCAATATGTGTGTTGTGATGAGATAGGTCCTTACCTCGTGAGTTTTCTAAAGGTAATACAAGGAAATATGTGAATTATGTCGAAATGTAAAGTATATGTTATTTTACCGTATAAATGCGACAAAAATTGCATAAAAGATTCTTTTGAGATGAAACTTGTTCTAATGTGTTTATTTATTTTTATTAAACATTATATGAGAGTATGGTATTAGATGGTTTAAGAAAAATAGAATTTTCAAGGAAAAACGAAACGGAAGTCGGATTAACTCCGCTTTCGTCGAGTTTTAAAAATGAAAGTTTTTAGAATAGAAAAAGAGAGGGGGAGAGGGGACTTACTGCCTACAAGATTTGAGGGGAGAAGGGGGAAGCTAGGGAAAGTGTCGGGGCATCGTTTCGTTGTCGGAATCTTCTCGGAACTTCGTCGGAACTTCGCCCTTTGCTAACTCCACTTGCACAACTTGAGACTTGAGAATTTTGGTAATGAAATTCTGAGTGAGGAGGGGTGAAATGGAGTGTGGTATTTATAAGGAAAATTATGGTTTAGAGGGTTAAAGAATGCATTAAAAATATGCATTAAAATTGGATTAAAGGTGATTTAATATTCTCTAGATGAATGCAGAGAAAATAAACAACATGAGGGAAGTGGGCTAGGCCAAGGGGTGCTCGGGCAAAGAAATGGGGAGCATCCCCTACGGGGGTCCCGTCGGTGCCGGTCTCCAACGCAAGCGTCGCCGGTCTAAAACCGGTGATGGAGGGTGTAAAATTGGCCACGTGTCCCTCTCGATTCATATACCCTCGTGCACATGTTTGATTATTCTGTAACTCATCATCTTACATGTAGTGCACGTGCAAACCCTTGGGCTTCTAAAAGATTAAAAGAAAAATTAAATAAAAAGATAATGTGGTTGGGGGGATTCGATCACAGGGACTACATCACAGCAGTGCAAGTCTTTACCAATGAGCTACAAGTTATTTCTTGTTGTTGAAAAGTAAAACAAATACTTATAGTGTATACAGGATTGCAAATACTCCATTTGTACATTAACTTTTAAACAATTTTCTGTACATTGAAATTGGAGTTGTTACACTTAAGAACAAGTCAACAAATACTCAAACTGGTTCCGCTGCTCGCTATCACAATCGCCCTCCAGCTACATCTACTGCTGTGTCATCGGCAGCCTCTACTGCAACTTTAGGTTCATTCTTCCCTGCACAGATAACAGAGATTGCAAATATTTTTCAATAGAGTGTTCATGTCGTGGAACTCCTGCACTTTCTACCTACATTGCTTCAAATGCTAATTCTGGTATTTCTATTCCTTCAATATTTAACTCAGATGCCTCACATCATATGAATTTTGATAAATCCTATTTTACATATGTTCTTCTTATCAATATCACTCCATATTCCTTATTTTCATATGCCACTCCATACTCGAGACTTTAAAAAAAAACCCTTTGACTATTCCATTCTGCACACTTTTGGCTGTGTTTGTTTTATTCTTCTACCTGCTCATGAACGAGACAAACTTTCTTCTCACTTGGTGAAGTGTTTCATGATGGGGTGTAGTCCGACTCATAAAGGATACATATGTTACGATCCTACTAGTAGATTGTTTCACATTTCTCGAAACGTCACGTTTTTCGAGAATGTGCCGCATTTTGCTCATTCCGAGATAGATGTGTCCTTTCTTGATTTTTCTACCTCATCATCAGTTACAATCACTATTGTGCCTGCATACACTCCCTTCAACCTATTGTTACACTTGTTGATGCTCTTATGCCTTTTACTATTCCCTCCATTGATACAATGATGATGTACCGTCTTCTCCGGATGCTATTTCTCCTCCTCCACCTCGTTAGAATCCTCCGCGAGAAAGACGACCATCTGCTCGTTATAGATTTTGCATGACTAACAATTATTCTCTTTAGTTTGTAACTTTTATTTCTGCTATTCATTCTATTCAAAAGTCCAAGTCATATACTAAGGCTATGAAATATCCAGAATAGCAACAGGTTATGCAGGAAGAATTGCAGGCTTTCCGTAATACTCACACGTGGGATCTTATTCCTTTACCATCAGATATCAAGCCCATTAGCTGTAAGTAGATTTGCAATGTCAAAACCAAATTAGATGGATCGGTGGAACGTTATAAGGCACGTCTTGTGGCTCGTAGGTTTTCTCTGGAATATGACATTGATTATGAAGATACTTTTACTCCTGTTGCCAAGATCATTTCCATTCGCACGCTCATTGCAATTGCTGCAGTCTGTTGCTGGCCTATATTTTAGATGGACGTTAAGAATTCTTTTCTTAACGGTGATCTTTCGGAGAAGATTTATATAAAGCCTCCTCCTGGTGTCTCTGCTTCTCCACGGTATGGATGTCAACTGGGTCGTGCTCTTTATGGTCTTAAGCAGGTACCTCACGCTTGGTTTGAGCAATTTCGTCAGACTCTTCTGACTGGAGGATTCACCGAGAGTCTTGCTGATTATGCACTCTTCTATTGCTCTTCCTCTAAAGGTTGATCTCTTATCTTGATCTATATTGATGATATGATTATCACTAGTGATGACACAACGTCTATCACATATCTAAAGAAACTTCTCTAGCGGTAGTTTGAGATGAAAGATCTTGGATATTTACGCTATTTCTTGGGGATCGAATTGCTTACTCTCCCTGTGGTTATCTTCTATCATAACAGAAGTACATTTCTGATTTTGTTGCACGAGCCACAATTGATGATTATACTATTACTGCCAGTACTTCTACAGCTACGCCGATAGGCTTCATCTGAAGCTTCATCAAGTAGATGGAGCGACCCTACCAAACCCCACTCGGTATCGTGATTTGGTTGGTGCACTTATTTACCTCTCTCTTACCAGGCCATATATTGCACATGCTGTTCATGTTCTCAGTCGGTTTATGAGTACTCCAACATCAGTGCACTATGCAGCTCTCATACAGGTTCTTTGATACCTTCGTAGCACTTATACTCGGTCACTATTGTTTCCTTCCAGTTCTGACCTTTCTTTACGTGCATACTCTGATACTGAATACGCCGAGACCCTGATACTCGTCGATCTATCATTGGGTTCTGTTTCTTATTGGGTACATCTTTGATTTCCTGGCGCAGCAAGCGGCAAGATACTATTTCTCACTCCAGCACTGAAGCTGAATACCGTGCAATGGCTGATACTACTGCAGAGCTTAAATGGATTTATAGTTTACTTGCTGATATGGGTGTCTACATTCCTTCTCGCGCTCCACTTTATTGTGACAACAAGAGTACTGTTCATATTACTGAAAATCTAGTTTTTCATGAATGTACAGGTGGATTGTCATATAGTTCACCAAAACTATGACCAAGGTTGGATTTCACTTCCTTACATCCATTCCAATAATCAAGTGGCCGATCTATTAGTAGACGCTCGTGCTCGTGCCGCTAACTTGCGGCCAAGGCGGAATGTACAGGTTGGATTTCAAAGACAAGAGCACGAACTCTACAACCTAGGATCGAATCCAAAGACTAAACTAGCACACAAGAAGGAGTTTAACTACTCGGATAGATGTCAGCTACCTTTGTAGTCGTGTCCTTCATCTGCAATGCCACTTCTTTAGCTTCTACGTCCACCGGGAATGAGCTTGGGAGTCGGTCTTCCTTGTCGAAGATGATCCATCCAAGAGAACCCTAGCTTAGGCTCTAGCTTCTAACTAAAAGTAAAATGATACAACTAGTGATCAAAACTTGCTAAGAATTGATCACTAAGATGTAGTAGTGGTTAATCTCTAAGTGTTCTCTCTTTTTCTTTTTCCTTTCTCTAATTCTAAAAACTCAAGAAAGAGAAAGAAGAAAACCAAGGATGAAGATCAAGCAAATGAGTAAGCATGGCAAATGATCATCTATACTCTTTCTTTTCTTTTTCTTTTCTTTTAATGTTTTGAATAGGTGGAATTGTGACTCACCATGGTGAGTCATAATTCCACACCATTCTAACATAAACAAGAAAAGATGAGAAGAGAAGAGTGCCATCTCAAGTGTACACATATACATATGTGTATATATGTAAGTATATACATATGTATGTATGTATACATACATACGTACGTACGTATGTATGTATACGTACGTACGTATGTATACGTACGTACGTATGCGCGCGCGCGTGCGTGCATGTGTGTGCACGCACGCACGCATGCATACGTACGTACGTATGTATGTATGTATGTATGTATGTATGTATGTGTATGTGTGTGTATAAATACACTAATACAAGTATATACTGCAAATACATACATCCGTATTCGTATTCAAATACAAATACCCGTATTCGTATAAAATACGAATAACCGTATTTGTATGAAGATACAAATACCCGTATTTATATCAAGACACAAATACATGCATTTATACAAATACCCGTATTTGTATAAATACCGTATTCATGTTAAAATATAAATACCGTAAAAAAGAGATGCTAAAAGAGATATATAATACCATCTCACATTTGATCCAAATGTGATAATCTGGCTATCTTTTAAACTGGCTAATATTAATAAAATGTCCGATTAAAAGTACGTGTACAAAAACACATATTTAATTAAACCTAAGTACGTACCAAAATACGTACACTATATCGTTTTTCTTGAGCTAGGAAACCTTATGTGTGGAACTCTAAAGACACGAAAATATGCTGGCAGTGGGTTTAACCACAAGCACGTCAGCGGCACTAACTGTACGTAACAGATACCCAGGTATTGAACGAAAGGAAGGTCAACAAGCAAACTTGTCGGCATCCTTACTGAGCCTGAAAGTGACAATTTTCGTACAGTTCGGTCTATTCGTCTAAGAGTATCGCATATCGGGTTTAGGGGGTGGATAAAGTCAGACCCCTATCAATGTGATAAGTCATGTCGGTGTGAAGCCCATCACCCACTGAGAAACTACTGATCCAAATCAGTAAATCCCGTACACCTTAGCCAAGGATTTCTAGTGATAGCTACCCGTGCATTGTGTGACATCTACCCCCAATACCAAAAGAGATGAATCCCTGTCGATTCACTCACTGCCTCCATGTGGCTCAGGACTGTACCTGACTAAAACCTGTTTGCACGACTCAGTAGAGCCGTGGTAGGGTAGTAATCAAAGCACAGTGGGAACTCACACGAGATAAATAACGATCTTTGGTCGACAAACTAACATGTACTCTTGTCACCAGAGAACTGCTACCTGACAATAGATATAATACCATCTAGCATGTTTCCAGCGAGTTCGTCTAGTGTAACTCATAACGCAATGAGCACCTGTATACAATCTTTGGTGACTAATTAACACCAATGGCTATGAGACTGGCCATCGCCTCTCGTCGGGGTCAAGAAACATATACACTAGTCTACACTGGAATATCAATACCCAGTCTCGATATTCCCACAACTAGGGACATTTAAGGATTTTCTTATAGACTACCCAGTTCTCACAAGTGTGATACCTACAATAACCCTGTTAGTCAAGCATGAATCTTATGGGCTTTATCATCAGGTAATAGTGATCTATAATAGCACATAATACATGTACATGATGATAAAGTCAAACCAGATAACTACTATTATCTTGAGTAAGACTGTTCTACCCTTATAGGTCCTCCCTCAATCATCATAATCGCCTGCCTGCGATTACAATAATTGTCTTGAGGGAACTATAGCCAACACGATCTCTTTACGAAGCCTTAAACACGTACTCAACTTTCGGATTTCTTGTCCAAACTCTCGGTTTATGATCCACCGTGAGTTTGAAGGGGGGTGTTAAGATATTCATAAATCTTTCATATATCTTTTTATCTTTATCTCTTTGTATAGGGATTCTTATCTCTTAGTATTGAGATTTAATCTTGTAGACTATATACAGAGAGGCACATTGTATATTGTATCTCAATCAATCATCAATAATGTTTTTCTTCTTCCCAATCTACAATTTTTAATACTTACAAAAAATATTGTTTTTTGGTTTTTGAACAATAGAATGAAACGGGGGGGGGGGATTAAAGAAGGAAATTTAGATGGGAAAAATTTTGGTTTTCAACAAAAGGAGGCATTTAACCTAGTTAGAGTTAATTAGCACTGGGAGACAACAGATAAGATGCAGCTAGTAACCAAGTTTCCAAACTCAGTCGCCTAAGGAAGATAGTGAGAAAATGGGATAAAACAAGTGTTGGGGATAGGAAGAGTTGTTGCACGGAATAATGCTCGTGACAAACACAATCACACAATCAACACAACAACAAAATTAATCAGTGAAAGATAAAACGATAAACGATGCGAGAATAAATAAGAAATCAAAAAAAAAACAAGAGAGCGTTTGTTAACGAGGTTCACCCACCATATATCTAATTCCCGGCAGAGCGGAATCTGCAAACGTCCACTAGAATCCTTGAATCAATTATAAGCACTAGCAACCCTAGGAGATTTCTCTCAAATCTCTCTAAATATCACAAACCCTAGCCGTCACCCTTTCAATACAATGATCTCTATCTAGATTAATTTAAGAAGCCTAAAATACATGTACGAGAGGTCCCCTTATATAGGCAAGCCCAAAACCTAACAAAAATTGAGATAAATCTCAATTTACCAAATAAAGATTTGCTGCAGTTTCGCCGTCGACAGACGTATGACCCGCGTTTGGGTAGACGTCTGCCTCTGATCTACACATCTTGATTTCCCTTATGCAGACTTCTGGCTTGTCTCTAGACATCTGGTCTCAAGTCTCAGGTTGGGCTTCATCTCTTCACCAGAAGTCTAAATCATACTTGGTCAGACGTTTAGCCTTCAGTCTCGGGTTAGGGCTTGGTCTTCTGCAGACGTTTGTCGTGCTGGCCTTCAGACATCTTCCCTTGCTCTGTTGTTCTAACAAGTTTCATATGTGCACGTCCAGATGTCTGCTTTTGTTCCAGACAGACGTCTGACCTGAAGGAAACTCCACAATTTCTAACAATCTACCACTTGAAGATCCTTCTTGCTTTATTCCCAACGCTGGTGGACTTTACATGACTCCGCTCTATTCTCTCCTCATTATACTTTCATGGAGAGGTTCACCAACTCGCAACAGAGCTCCATCCTGTCTCTGTCTATGACTTTGGTGAACATATCCGTCAAATTCTTTTCTCAAATTCTTTTCTCCCACGATCTTTTGCAATGTCAACTCACTTTCTTCCACCGCAATACGAATGAAATGATACCGCACCTTGATGTGCTTCGTCCTCGAGTAATAGGCCACATTCTTCGCCAAATGTATCGCACTTTGGCTGTCGCTCCAGAAGTTATTGAAATCTTGCTTCTTTCATAATTCTTTAACTGGCTCTTGCAACCATATCATCTCCTTGATGGATTCCGTGATTGCTACGTATTCAGCCTCCGTAGTCGACAATGCCACCATCTTTTGCAATTGAGAGACCCAACTCACCGCTGTTCCCCCAACCGTAAATACATACCCAGTTGTGCTCTTCCCACTATCTCGATCATACGAATATTCCGCATCAACGTAACCTTGCACTTTTAGAGAGTCACCCAAAAATTACAAACAGTGACTTGATGTACCCTTTAGATACCTCAACATCCACTTCACCGCATTCCAATGCTCCTTACCCGGGTTCTCCATGTACTTGCTAACAACTCCCACTGCATGTGGTACTCACCATCGCATACATCAAGCTCCCCACCGCAGATGCGTAAGGCACGCTCACCATCTTATCCTTCTGCTCTTGAGTTGTCGGGCACAACTCTTTACTGAGTTTGAAATGCTTCGCCAAGGCGTACTCGCTGGCTTTGACTTGTCCATATTGAACCGCTTCAAAACCTTCTCGATGTAGTCCTTTTGCAATAATCACAGCTTCCACTGTTTCCTATCTCTTACGATCTTCATGCCCAATATTTGCTTTGCTGCTCCCAAATCCTCCATGGAGAATTTATCAGCCATCATCTTCCTCAGATTTTGAATTTTCTCGAAATTCGGACCCGCTACTAGCATATCATCCATATACAGTGATAGAATAATACAGTCGCCATCCTTAAAATTCTGAATGTAGACACAGTGATCGTATTCACATCTCATAAATCGTGTCTCTAACATGAACTGATCGAATTTGAGATATCACTGCTTAGGAGCTTTCTTAAGGCCATACAAGCTCTTTCGCAGTTAACACACCATAGTTTCTTTTCCCTTCATCTCGTATCCCAGTGGTTACATCATATATATCTCCTCCTCTAAGTCTCCATGAAGGAACACATTCTTGACATCCAGCTGCTCTAAGTGCAAGTCCACCGCCACGATACTAAGCATCACCCGAATAGATGCCATCTTTACAAATAGGAAAAATATTTCTTGATAGTCAATACCTTACTTTTGTGCGTAACCCTTGACTACCAAACGAGCTTTAAACCGCTTCACGCCTTCAGAATCATCTTTAATTCTGTACACCCATCTATTTAGCAACACTTTTCGATCCTTAGGTAGCTTCATTAGATCCTACGTACAGTTCTTCTTCAAATAATCCATCTCCTCGTTCATAACTTGCTCTCATTGCTTGCTAGCACCGTCGCTTGTTGCTTCTTCAAGGGATTCAGGCTCCACCGAATCTGTGTACAGAATGAAGTCAGTCACAAGTCTTTCAGGTAGCCACCTATTTCGCGTAGATCTCCTCAGAACTGGTACATCTGGTTTCTGAACATGGTCACCATCCTGTTCTTGAACATGATCCTACACTATAGCTTCCTCCACGTTTTGATCTCCACCTATAAGTATCTGAATGCTCTTTTGAGTTCCGTCTAGCTCGATGAACTCTGATACTGCACCTTCTTTGGCTTGCTTCTCTTCTTTGTACAAGTGTTGTTAATCGAAAATGACGTTTCGGCTTTGTAATACCTTTTTTCTTGCATAATCCCACAGTCAATATCCGAACTCGTCTCCAACACAGCCTATGAAAGAACATTTCTTAGACTTTGAGTCAAGCATATTCTTTTCTGTCTTATCAATCAAAGAATATGCAATGCAACTAAAAACTTTAAGGTGCATATAATTAACCGATTTACCTGACCAATTTTCTTCCGGAATATCTCCTTCGAACGCACTCGTCGGGCTTCAATTGATCAGATGCACAGTAACATCGACAGCCACTGCCCATAGGAACTTTGGCGCATCCGCATCCATGGTCGTACTTCGACTCTCTCTATAATAGTTCTATTCATTCTTTCAGCGATACTATTTTGTTGTGGCGTCCCCGATACTGTTTTCAACCAACGAATACCCTCCTACGAGAAAAACTCCTCGAATTCCTGTGTGCAGTATTCTCCTCCATTATCGAACTTAAGGCATTTTACTTTAGCCCCCGTTTGTTTCTCCACCTGCGCAATCCAGTGTTTGAAGATACCAAACACATTAGACTTCTTCATCGCATATACCCAAGTCTTCTGGCTTGCATCTTCGATGAACGTCACGAAATACCGATTCCCTGCATAAAACTCCACCGAGGCTGGACCATATATGTCTGTATGCACCATCTCTAGTTTCATGGTCTTCTTTTCTATGCCTCTAATTTGAAATCTGAGCATGCTTTTCTTCCTAAAAATGCAACTCTCGCAAAGCCACAACTTCATCTTTTTCAGCCCCGAAAGAAACCCTCTACCTTGAAGAATTTTCATATTCTTCTCATTGAGGTGCTCTAATCTTCTATGCCACAACGAAGTCTCCGAATTTATCTCTGAACTTGCCTCCAACGCAACTGAACCTCCGCTGCTCCAACTGAATAAGTACAATGAACCGCTCAACTTGCCCTTTGCGACCACCAACGACCCAATGGAAATCTTCCATTGAAAATTTTCAAACATCGTAATATATCCTTCATTGTGAAGCTGACTTGTGGAAATAAGACTTTTCTTCAAATCTGAAATATATCTCGCGTTCTTCAGTTTTAATTGATCTCCTCTTGACAGTTGCAAGATGTCCATCTCTTTGCCAACGATCTTACACGGCTGACCGTTTCCCACCGTCATATGTCCAAGATCGCCTTGAGCATACTCGCTGAAGTAATGCCAGCCTGAAATACAATGGAAAGATGCCCCAGAATTTAGGAACTAAGTATCCGTATTTGTGCTCTTGTTCATCGATAGACAAAACCCTTGTTCCCCTTGTTCTTGTGTAGACACCACATTAGCTTACTTTCCATCCGCCTTCTCATTTGAGATTTTCTTTGGAGATTTGCATTCACTTTTCGTGTGACCCTTCTTCCCACAATTCTAACACTTGCCATGGATTTTTCCTTGAGATTTTTCTCGGTTTTTAAACTTGCCCTTCTTGCCATTTTCCTTTTCTACCGTTCTACAACGATTCTCCACTGCAAGCGCAGAAGTTCCAGAACTCCCACTCACAGCTTTCCTCCTTATCACATCACTTAATATGCTTCTCACAGTATTATTAAACGTGAGAGTCCCTAAGATGGAGTTGCTAACTGCCATCATGAGGTTTTCCTAACTCTCCGACAACGAACAGAGAAATAGCAGGGCTCAAATCTCATCTTCAAATGTAATTGAAACGGATTTTAATTGGCTCTTCACGTTGTTGAAATTGTTCAAGTGTTCTATCACTGAACCACTTTATGCCATCTTACTGTTGAAAAGCTTTTTCATAGGAAGATTTTATTTGATATAGAAGGTTTCTCATACAACTTGGCTAACGTCGTCATTAGCCCCATGTTGTCTTCTCCTTCGAGATATTGCAGGCCACCTGCGGCGTCAATGACAACCTGATTGTAGCTAAGGATTTCCTATCCAAAAGGTTTCACGCCTTATCGGCCATCTTCTTGGACCTCTCGCTTATCAACGGAAAATACAGATCCTTTTGATATAGATAGTTTTCCATCTGCATGAGCCACCAACCATAATTTTGACCATTTAATTTTTCGATTTTTATCTTATCCTCTATCATCTTTCACTCTACAGTCGCAGCAAACATAACTTCTTCCTTTAATCTTAACCAATGCCTTCAAAACGACGATTTAAGAAAGTGGGGAAGATGACATAATTGTCATTACCCATTGTTGACCTAGATCATAAAATTGAAGAACCGTAGGTTTCTTAACCAAGATCTAATACCAGTTGTTGGGGATAGGAGGAGTCGTTGCATGGAACAATGCTCGCGACAACACAATCATGCAATCAACGCAACCAAGCAATTAATCAGCGAAAAATAAAACGATAAACGATACGAGAATAAATAAGAAATCAAACAAAAACAAGAGAGGATTTATTAACGAGGATCACCCATCGTATGACTAGTCTCCAGCAGAGCGGAATTTGCAAATGTCCATTCGAATCCATGAATTAATTATAAGCACGAGCAATCCTGGAAGATTTCTCTCAAATCTTTCTAAATCTCACAAACCCTAACTGTCACCTTCTCAATAAAATTATCTCTCTAGATTAATTTAGGCAGCCTAAAATACATGTATAAGAGACCCCCTTAGATAGACAAGCCCTAAACCTATCCAAAATTGAGATAAATCTCAATTTACCAAATAAAGATTCGCTGCAGTTTCACCGTTGACAGACATCTGACCTACGTTTAGGCCGACATCTGCCTCTGATATGCACAGCTTGATTTCCTTTGTGTAGATGTCTGGCTTGTTTTCAGACGTCTGGTCTTAAGTCTCGGATTGGGCTTCATCTCATTACCAGACGTCTGAACCACATTTGGTCATACGTCTTGCCTTCAATCTTGGATTGGGGCTTGGTCTTCTGCAGATTTCTGCCGTGCGGGCTTTCAGACGTCCTCCCTGCTGGCCTTCAGACGTCTATCCTTATTCTGTTGTTATGACATGTTTCACATGTGCACGTCTAGATGTCTGTTGTTGTCCTAAACAGACGTCTGACCTAAAGAAAACCCCACAATTTCCAACAAGAAGATGAAAACTCCGGTCTGCAAGGAAAAAATAACTTTTGGGATATATGGAAAACTCAGAAAAAACAGAGGAATCTCAAAAGCTAACAGAAATTGATAAAAGTAAGATTTAGTTTATTTTCCTGATAAAGGTTTCACAGTTGAAGTAGAAGTAGAGTAATTACTTTTGGCAGTTTTATATTTTCAAGAATTATGGTAATATTTTAAAATAAGGTTTCTAATTGGACAAATACTAGGTTTTTGCATAGTTTATTTCTTTTTTAGCATTAGTATTTTGTAACCCCATATAAAGTGGATTGATGTAATTGTTTCTCAAGCTTTTCATAATTAATAAAAACTGAAGGTTTTCTTAGCTCGATGGATTCCAATTATCTTTCAAGGATTCGAACATCTTTGTGATTCAAAGAATTTTCGTGGATTGGGGGAAGGCTTGTGAATTCGAGCAACCCTTTATCTTCTCACGATCCTAGCGGCTCCGAAACTATCCATCAACATCTTTTGTTGTGTCAAGTGGAACAAAGAGAGTAACACTGACTGTTAACATGATTATTCATATATGACGATTTTGAAGATGTGAAGAAGGGATAGAAGTGCTTAAGGTTTTGATGGAGGACCATCTTGGAGTTCACTAGTTCAGCAAAAATAATGAGAGGAACAACAGAATCAACACTAACGTCTAACTAATTTCAACAAAAAATGGATATACCTTATTTCGATGTTTTGTTGCGGGTTGGAGAATTTCTTGATTTGATCATAGAAGTGGAGACGTTCTTTGAATACATGGAGATTCCCACTAGAAAACAAGTGAAATTTGGTAGTTTATTGGCTAAAAGGGATCGATGTTGTGCGAATATCCTATCAGCGTGGTAGGAATAGAACGAGTCACTGACTTGGTATTTTTGGCTGTAAATGTTAGAAGCCTAACGATTTAATTTTGACGTATTACGCTCATCCATTATTGTGCTAGTTTATTATTCTCATTTCCCCTTACTGCTTAAAGGAAAACTTTGCATTCCAAATACAATTAGTATATATGTTGACTTATTTATGAGTAACCTCAAGAGTATCGTACATTTAAAATGAACCTACAAAACTATTTCACTCACAATTTCGTAATTGAATGTGTAAGAGGTGAATGTATAAGTTCATGATCTTCGTATTCATGCAGTTTCATGCTTTATTTTGTTAAGATAATAATATAGTGAGATACTTGTTAGACACAATATATATGTCCGATTTGTTAAGGTCTGATTATAAGCCTCTTCCATATTAATTGGGAATGAGTACTTTTCGCTATGGTGTTTTATTGGTTTATGTTTCAGGATTTAAAATAATTTTTCTTATTCTTTCTCCAATACAATAGGAGTTGAAACCATTTGAGCGATAACACAACTTGTGTATTCTGTATGAGTGCCTTGTGAGATTTGGACATTAAGCTATATCAATCTACTTCATGTCACATATTTAGACCTCACGATTTTTCGCATTGATTTTCTTTCCTTTTTTCCAGGGTTATATATGCGACTCAGAGGCAAATATTATAATGCTCAACGGTCCACACAATAGATATTTGTTCTAGCGCTACTAATTCAGATTCGCATGTGTATGTTGAGTTCATAAAGAGAAGATTGTTAACGGAGCTCATCTCCAGTTTCTGAACAATTAAAGGTATGTTGATTTGAGTCATTACACGAAAGTTTAGCACGATTTTTAATGATTCAGAGTGCAGATAAGAATCTCCATACTTGCAAAGGTATTTGCTCGTACGCTAATACGTTATATATATCAACTTTTTGTGTCCATCGCTTTGCATTCTTTGTTCCATCTACAAACCAAAACCCCAGGAAAACACTAGTTTATTGGAAATCGCAAATCGGCTTTCTTCATTGGAAGGTTAGAGGATCTCACTTGAAAGATAATTAATTTTAACTAATCAAAGTACAATAACTGAAGCACAACAGAAAAGCCTTCTTCATTCATTACACGGAAAAGAAATCTTATTTCTCCAAACTCTATGCTCACTATTTCCAAGTCAAGGACACCATAAGGAACACATTCTTTGGATACTCACTCTTCTCTATCACCTCTTCAAATTTCTCAAACAATTTATTGATAGCCGCTTCTCCAAAATGGTCCGTAAGCATTGATTCTGTGTGTTCAGATATGCATATTTTTTATTATATGTTTTATATCTTTTTGTATTGGTCTTTACGTGTATTATACGTATATGACGTATTAAAGTTTCTTCTTGTGGGCTATATAGAGAGGTATATTATACATTGTATTTTGATCAATCGTCAATAATATTTTTGCTCACCCAAATTCAATGATTTCTAATATGGTACCAGAGCTTACCCTAATGATGATGCTCAGAAGTAGGAATTCCCCAGATCATGACACGTAGCAGATGACGTGTCCTGAAAGCTACGGAGCTGGAGATAATATGATACTTTGGAGACGTACCTCGATATCTCGTCTCTGAGGACACATCTGGCCTATCAGAGACCTCCCTAAGTATCTTCCATACTCACATAACAAGCGGCCAACAGCTCGCCTCCGAGCAGTCCAGCAAGCTTTCTCGGCCCCCGGCTCATCTCCGATCCTCCTGACATGCTGAGCTTCCTCGGCCCCCTGGCTCGTCTTCGAGCCTCCTGACATGCCGAGCTTCCTCGGCTCTCCCGATCAACCGAGAACACGGAGCCAAAGTGCCTCTGTAATGACTCCGCGTATCTCGCCAAGGCGAGATATCCGCCGCCCCACGCTCCACGTCCCACGAAGGCTCGTTCCCCATTAATGAGCGGATCCTGCCATTAACGCGGGCGTAGCATAAGAGCGTAACTAACGGTGAGAATCCCGCACCGGCTTGCTCCACACGACCCCTATATAAACCCCTCTTTCAGACGACTCAGGTAACTCGAATTATCTCAATATGCCGCTACTCTGCTCCTATTCCTCGGCTCTAACTTGATCGTCGGAGGGTCCTATGTTGATCACCCATCCCGGGACTTCTTTGCAGGTAGCCCGGCGTCCAACACCAACCCATTGAGATCCACACCCAACAACTCCAAAACCAAATCCCAGCCGTCCAATCTCACCATCGCAGGATCGACAGAGGACAGTATCAGAAGGAGATCCGAAGCTCCATCAGTTGCCGCCGTCTGTGGGAAACGAAATACCTTTTTTGTTCCACCACTAAAGTTGACCATCCTCTCTCGATCCAATGGCGAGCAACGATCCGAATACGAACCTCCACAACGGAGGCGAGAGCGGCTCATCTCCCCCTCCTAACGTGATCAACGCCCTATCCGCTCGAATACAGGCTCACATCGCTGGCGGACGCCCTCGTCCGCGTTCAAGCGGCGGGCCGTACCCGCCAGACCCCCGTCTCCTCTCCCCGGGATAACGACGTCCGCAGAAGGACGGTTGGGCACGCTCAAGCCCTCGATCTCACTCGTGCTCTTCCCAGCGTCACCGAGTGCCGGCATGCCGACTCCGGCCACCGTGACCCGCATGCGGTGATTGATTCCATGATCCGTTGGGCACCAGACAGCTCCACGCCCCGATCCCGGGAAAGACTGGGTCGTCGCTCCATAACCCGCCGCGCGTTCTCTCCCCCTGAGGAGGTATCGGTCAGCTCGCCTGCTTCCAGGCTTGACCGACGCCCCCAGGCTCGCTGGGGCGGCACAAACAGCGAGCGCCGGGACTACTCGAGAAGGGCCTCGTCCGAGGATCTAAGGAATTTGATAGAACGGAATCGGAACCGCACCACCGCGCAGACCCGGAGCGGGAGTAGCCACCACCCCGACTGCACAGAATCCCCAGGATACCACCACCGACTTGAGACCCTCGAAAAGAAAATCGAAGGCATACGATGGGATGGCCATGCGTCCGGCGAAGGGGCCTGGTACTCCGCCGACTCACTGACAAAACCCTTTACAGACAAGCTGATGGCCAATCGCATCTCGTCCAGGAACAAGCCGCTAAAAGTGGCCCTCTTCGACTGGAAATCCTACCCGAAGGACCACCTAGACACATTTACGACGGGCATGAGCTTCAAGGATAACTCGGACGCGGCTCAATGCCGAGCTTTTCCCGCCACCTTGATCCGAGCCGGCCAGGACTGGTTCCGGGGGCTTACACCGCGCTTTATCTCTACCTTTGAGGAGCTGGCTACCAAATTCCTCAGCCATTTCGTCGGTAACCGGCGACAAAAGAAGACAGTAGACTACTTATTCACTGTCAAGAGCGGCGACAAGGAATCCTTCAAACGGTATGTCACCCATTTCTACAATGCCCTCCTGGAGATACTCCAACACCGCGACGAAATGTTCATCACCACGCTGAGGTCGGGTTTTAGGAACAAAGAGTGGCTCCGCTCTTTCGCATTGGCGCAACCTAAGACCATGGCCGAAATGAAACCGTGGACCGAGCAATAAGTCCAACTCGAGTCCGAGGTGAACTCCAACATGCCTGGAAGCGACCAAGCTGACCGGAAGAAGAGAGACAGGGAAGAGAAAAGGAAAGACGATCGTCCGAAACCTTACTCCCCGAGGTTCCAGGAGTACACTCCTCTAAACAATTCCCAGACCGAGCTGCTGGAGGAAGCTAAAGGCGAACAGTTCTTCAGGCTCCCGCCAGCTACCCGATGGACGGGCAAACGGCTTTGAGGCTCGTATTGCGCCTATCATCAGACGCAAGGACATCTGACCGAGGATTGTAAACAGCAGCGCGATTACGTTGTGGAGCTGATCCGCTCCGGTCACTTCGAAAAGTAATTGCGAGATAGATGTCAAGCAGATAGGGGGCAAGCCAGTCAAATTAAAGACAAAGAGCTGACGATCGGACAGATCATGGTCATCGCCGACTGACCCAAGTCCAAGCAACAGGGACTGCCGCCGAATCCGGTCATTCAACACAGAAAAGTTTAAACCGTATCAATGAATCTGTATTTTGTTTAATAATAAAGATTCTTGCTTCCCTACGATCTAAACCGCTTCTTTTTGTTTCCATGCTAAAAACAACCCGCAAGGCTGGTAGGTAGCTTTCTGCCCGTCAAGCAAGAGCACGCCCTTCACTCAAGTAAAGGAAGCTCGAGTGCGCGTATAAGTAGCATATCTAAAGCCCTCCTCGTGAGGCGACCGAGCGACTTCCTGCTCAGTTCATCCGCAGTGGGTAGCTTCCTGCCCAGCAACACTGTGGATCGAAGCCCTCATCATGAGGCCACCGAGCAGCTTCACTGCCCGGTCCATCCCAAGCAGGTAGTTTCCTACCCATCTACACTAAGGATCAAAAGCCCTCCTCACGAGGCGACCGAGCAGCCTCCCTGCCCGGTCAATCCCTAACGGGTAGCTTCCTACCCATCTACGCTAAGGATCGAAAGACCTCATCACGAGGCCACCGAGCAGCTTCCCAGCCCGGTCCATCCCTAGCGGGTATCTTCCTACCCATCTACGCTAAGGATCAAAAGCCTTCCTCATGAGGCGACTGAGCAGCTTTCTGCTCGGTTTATCCGCAGTGGGTAGCTTTCTGCCTAACAACGCTGTGGATCGAAGCCCTCATCACGAGGCCATCGAGCAGATTCCTGCTCGGTTCATCCGCAGTGGGTATCTTCTTATCTAACAACGCTGTGGATCGAATCCCTCATCACGAGGCCACCGACCAGCTTCCCTACCCGGTCCATCCCTAGCAGGTAGCTTCCTACCCATCTACGCTAAGGATCAAAAGCCCTCCGTTCAAGGCCACCGAGCAGCTTCCCTTCTCGGTCCATCCCTAGCGGGTAGCTTCCTATCTATCTACGCTAAGGATCAAAAGCCCTCCTCACGAGGCGACCGAGAAGCTTCCCTGCCCGGTCCATCCGTAGCGGGTAGCTTCCTGCCCATCTACGCTAAGGATCAAAAGCCCTCCTCACAAGGCGACCGAGCAGCTTCCCTACCCGGTCCATCCCTAGCGGGTAGCTTCCTACCAATCTATGCTAAGAATCAAAAGCCCTCCTCAAGAGGCAACCGAGCAGCTTCCTGCTCGGTTCATTCGCAGTGGTCAGCTTCCTGCCTAAAAACATTGTGGATCGAAACCTTCATCACGAGGCCACCGAGCAACTTCCTTGCCCAGTCCATCCCTAGCGGGTAGCTTCCTACCCATCTACGCTACGGATCAAAAGCCTTCCTCACGATGCGACCGAGCAGCTTCGTGCTCGGTTCATCCACAGTGGGTAGCTTCATGCCCAACAACGCTGTGGCTCGAAGCCCTCATCACGAGGCCACCGAGCAGCTTCCCTGTCCGGTCCATCCCTAGCAGATAGCTTCCTACCAATCCATGATAAGGATCTAAATCCTTCCTCTCGAGGCCACCGAGCAGCTTCCCTGCCCGGTCCATCCCTAGCGGGTAGCTTCCTACCCATCTACGCTAAGGATCTAAAGCCCTCCTCTCGAGGCCACCGAGCAGGTTCCGTGCCCGGTCCATCCCTAGCTGGTAGCTTCCTACCCATCTACGCTAAGGATCTAAAGCCCTCTTAATGAGGTCACAGAGCAGTTTTCTTGCCATGTCCATCCCTAGCGGGTAGATTCCTACCCTTCAATGCTAAGGATCTAAAGCCCTCCTCACGAGACGACCGAGCAGCTTCCTGCTCGGTTCATCCGCAGTGGGTAGCTTCCTACCCAACAACGCTGTGGATAGAAGCTCTTATCACGAAGCCGCCGAGCAATTTCCTTCTGGCCCATCCGCAGTGGGTAGCTTCCTGCTCCACAACGCTGTGGATCGAAAGCCCTCCTCACGAGGCGACCGAGCAGCTTCCTGCTCGGTTCATCCGCAATGGATAGCTTCCTGCCCAACAATGCTGTAGATCGAAATCCCTCCTCAAGAGCTAACCGAGCAGCATCCTGCTCGGTTCATCCGTAGTGGGTAGCTTCCTGCCCCACAATGCTGTGGATCGAAATCCCTCCTCACGAGGCGACCTAACAGCTTCCTGCTCAGTTCATCCACAGCGGGTAGCCTCCTGCCCAACTTACGCTGTGGATCGAAAGCCCTCCTCGTGAGGTGACCGAGCATCTTCCCTTCCCGGTTCATCCGCAGCGGGTAGCCTCCTGCCTAACTTACGCTGTGGATCGAAAGCTTTCCTCACGAGGCGACCGAGCAGCTTCCTGCTCGGTTCATCCGCAGCGGGTAGCTTCCTGCCCTACAACGCTGTGGATCGAAAGCCTTCCACGCGAGGCGGCCGAGCAACTTCCTTGCCCGGTCTATCCCTAGTAGATAGCTTCCTACCCATTTACGCTAAGGATCTAAAGCCCTCCTCTCGAGGCCACCGAGCAGATTCCCTGCCCGGACCATCCCTAGCGGGTAGCTTCCTACCCATCTACGCTAAGGGTCCAAGCCTCTCTTCACGCAGCCGTAGAATCGAGCAATATGGACCTGTGCAAACTTAGCTATCGATCGACTGTTGGGGATGTATCTTCGATTGAAGGAGTCAGAGACAGCCTGTCGCATCCGCCAACCAACGTCGGACACATGGCCCGTAGCCCAACTGACGACCGAGCGAAGTGGTGCCCCTTCTTTGAAGCGCAATCATTTCACTGATCCGATGACGCCATCGGGGATACGCGCGAAAACTTAGGCGCACGGTGAGACGACATGTGGACTCGAGGATCAAAACGACGCAACCGCCAAAAGCCGTGTCGTTCCCGGACAATCCACACTATGATTCTCGGCACCAAACTGAGCAGAAGAAAACTGAACAGGCCACTCTCGACCCGACCAATAAATAGGTCGGAACGAGAGTACGGGCTAATGATGATGCTCAGAAGTGGGAATTTCCCAGATCATGACACGTAGCAGATGACGTGTCTTGAAGGCTACGGAGCTGGAGTAAATAGGATACTTTGGGGACGTACCTCGGTACCTCGTCTTCGAGGACACACCCGGCCTATCAGAGACCTCCCTGAGTACCTTCCATACTCACCTAACAAGCGGCCAACAGCTCGCCTCCAAGTAGTCCAGCATGCTTCCTCGGCCCCCCGGCTTGTCTTCGAGCCTCCTGACATGCCGAGCTTCCTCGGCCCCCTGGCTCATCTCCGAGCCTCCTGACACGCTGAGCTTCCTTGGCTCTCCCGATCAACCGAGAACGCGGAGCCCAAGTGCCTCCGTAACGACTCTGCGTATCTCGCCAAGGCGAGATATCCGCCGCCCTATGCTCTGCGTCCCACGCACGCTCGTTCCCCTATTAATGAGCAGATCCTGCCATTAACGCAGGCGTAGCGTAAGGGCATAACTGACGGCGAGGATCTCGCACCGGCTCACTCCACGCGACCCCTATATAAACCCATCTCTCAGACGACTCAGGTAACTCAAATTATCTTAATACACCGCTACTCTACTCCTATTCCTCGGCTCTAACTTGATTGTCGGAGGGTCCTACGGTGGTCACCCACCCCGGGACTTCTTTGCAAGTAGTCCGGCTTCCAACACCAACCCATTGAGATCCACACCCAACAACTCCAAAACCAACTCGCATCCGTCCAATCTCACCATCGCAGGATCGACGAAGGACAGTATCTGAAAGAGATCCGAAGCTCCATCACCTACCATTGATTGTTGCGGTCATCGTTGATTAATCCTTTGCACCACCTTGTCTCCTCGTCTTCTCGTCTCATCGATTGCCACATATCCCTATCATCGAATCCCTCTCCATCTGATGACTCCGACGCCACCGTCGATCTATTTCTTCTTCTTCTCTTATTCGAACCTAAATTTCTTCTTCGTGCTCTCCGTTTCTTGCTTATTTACCACAATTTGATGCTTCACATCAAAATCATTATCGCGGTCGTCATCTAAAATTGCAAAACCAGAATCTGATGAATTCGTTTTCCTCTTTTGTTCTTCTTCTCCTCATTCCCTTTGATTTTCCCGTCTTATTCATGTTCTTCCTATCTTTTCCGCGATTACCAATAACAACAAAATCTTTCTCAATAACATCATCATCATAGGCATCCAAAGATCTATTCATCCTCATCATCTTGCTCCTCTTTTCTCGCTTATTCAAAACAACATGATGCTACACTTCAAAATCATCATCGCCGTCCTCGCCTTCCAAAACCTCCATCGACGATTTCTAGATTCTCTCAATAACATCAAAACATCTCCCCGCCGTCGAAATCACCTTCTTCTCGACCACGTCGAAGCCCTTACCTATATCATCAATCTCAAGATCATCATCGAAGTCACCACCGGATCACTGATCTCGTTAAAGTCACCTTCTCCTAAAAAATAGAAAAAAATTCGAGGTGATGGCAACTTCGCTAATATCGCCGTCTTCTATATCTTTTGTTGCTTCTACTTCTATTTGGGTAATATCATCTACTTCTTTTTCTTCTTCTTCTTATACAACTTTTTCTTCTATATGCGTGACACAATCTTCTCGATTTTCATCTTCTCTTTCCTCCAGTGCTCTTATTTCTATATTGATAGCGCCATCTCTTATTTCTTCTTTTAATACTTCTTTATCTGCCTATATTTCATTATAGTTATGATCAACTCCTTATTTTGGTGGTTCTTCTTCTTCTTCTTTTACTTCCCTATAGATCGTGTCATCTCATTTTTCTTCGTCTTTCTCTTCTGCAACTACAACATAGGAAATTGCTTCACTTTGTTCTTCTATTTCTTCTATTTTGTTGGTTATATTATCTCCTCCTATGTTCTTAAATTTCTTCTATTGATTTTATGTTTATCCTTCTTCTTCTTCTTGGTCATTTTTTTCCCGTTGATCTAACTTTATCTTGATCTCTTGATCTTGATATAAGTTCTACTTGATTCTTTTTTTTCTTATTTTCTTGATAGGACCTCTTCTAGATTTTTTGATCATTTTTATTCCTTTGTGAAACCTCTTCTTGATCTTTTGATCATTTTCATTCCTCCGCAGAACCTTTTTTGATCTTTTGATCATTTTTATTCGTTTGTGAAACTTTTTCTTGATCTTTTGATCATTTTTATTTCTTTATGGAACTTCTTCTTGGTCTTGGCTCAATACCATATCAAGTCCAAACAACTATTTTTTTATGACGTCTTCTAGCAATATAATCTTCTTTCTTTAAGCGGGTTATTCGGTTCACCTTGCAATCCACGAAAGAGACCAAGGGGTATTAGTCCGCCATGCTCGATTTTTTAGATTTGTTGTTTTTCTCCGTCATTCTACAAGTTGCATATTTTGGTTCAAGATATTATCCAAACTCTCGATATTTGAATATAACTGTATTAGATATCATGGACATTTACGCTAATTCTTGGGGATCGAAATTGCTTACTCTCTATGTGGCTATCTTCTATCACTGCGGAAGTACATTTCCGATCTTCTTGCACGAGCCACGATTGACTATTCTACTATTACTGACAGCACTTCTACAGCTACGCTGATAGAGATTCATTTGAAGCTTCGACAAGAAGAAAGAGCGACTCTACCTTCATCCATTCCACAGATGAAGTGAACGATCTCTTTACAAAACCTCAAACACGTACCCAACTTATGCATTTCTTGTCTAAACTCTCGGTTTATGATTCACCGTGAGTTTGAGGGGGCTATTAAGATATGCATATCTTTTATATCCTTTTGTATTTATCTTTTTGTATTGGGGTTTACGTGTATTATACGTATATTACATATTAGGGTTTAATTTTGTGGGTTATATATAGAGAGGCATATTGCACATTGTATTTTGATCAATCGTTAATAATATTTTTCCTTTCTTAAATTCAATGGTTTCTAACACTGTGATTGCTCTCGAAACTTTTGCATCGATTTTGCTGTCAACCTCGCTCATTTGATTGTTTCCTTGGCTTTTTCCTTCATCTCGCTCCGTCTCTTTTAGTTGAACGATATCAAAGGACCCTTCGGCTTCAATTACTTCCTTCAATTCTTTAATATAATGCACGTTGAAAGAATCATGCTCCTCCTCTTCAATCACACCCTAATCCGAAAATACTTATCATAAGTAAAAAAGAAAATGACATTATAATTTGCATTTATATATTTAAAGCTAAATTACAGTAGAATACCTTTAACGATAGCCATTTTCACTGAACTACCATAATTTTCTAATTATAGAAGATCTGTTTGAATGCTACATTTAAGGGTATTTCGGTTGGGGGGGAAATCCCTTGAAACAAAAAGCTTTAAGGGAGTTTATTATAGTGAGAAACTTCAAGGTAGTTTAGTGAACACTTCAACTATAGTTTTGTGTATTTCAGTACCTCGGATACCAACAATCTGAGAGCAAGTGCAAGATCACCCCAGTCCACATTATATTCTTGCGCAAATGTGTAACACTCTAGAACGATCGTACGGTATTTGATTGAATAAAAGTGTATGAATTGATGTGCTGGTTATTAAATATTTATTCTAAAGGGCTTGTGAGTCAGCTTAATATTGTAATGAGCGTCTCTTGTATCCAAAGAAGAATTGATCATTAAGAAAGACTTATGAGCCGGCTTAAATATCTATGAGCCGTCTTAAATTGACATGCATCCTGATATGTTACTTGATGTGATTCTGAATTATTATTTCATTGGGTTTAAAATATTTGGTATATAGTGAGATATGAATTAGGCATATGATAATCATATTCTTTCATATCTTGTTCCCTATCCTTATTGGATATAGGACTTCATGTATACCCAACCCACATGCTTTTAACCCAGCCTATTTAATCCTTTATAAACTCATGCAAACCCATAATCAAAACCCTAGCCTCCTCTCTCTATCAAACCGAAACCCTAACCGTAGCAGCCAATCCTGATCCTCATCACCATTAGCATCGTCATCGTATTCTTCCTCTTGAAGTGAGTTCATCGTATTTGCAGGATCATCATCAATGTCACCATCATCATCATTACCGAGCACTCAAGCGTAGATCTTGCGTGTGTTTCAAGTATCGTGGTCTCGTCCTCGTTCTGTCGTGATATCTGTCATCGAAGCAAGTATTCGATACTTGCTTAATATGCTATCATGGCAAGATTAGACCTTGTCGTATCTTAGTATAATTATTCTTTTATTATATATATTGTCATTAAATAAAACCGACGATACATCGAGATCTGAATCACGATGTGTCGATAAATCTGATTTGAACGTGATATGCATCATTAAACCCTAAAAGTTGTAATATTTATGGTTAGCTAGTTCATTGTATTCCGGTCTAGGTTATTGGATGGTTAATCTGCAGTTGTATATAAATTTGTATGTATCGAATTTATATGCTTCGAAACTTTAAATAATCTGATCGTCTCATAAAAGAGACTTTGAGCCGGCTACCTCAAGCCGTCTCATAGGAATAGAGACGAAATATGTAATTCCAGGCACATCATGAGCCGTCTCAACATAACTCTGAACCGTATCAAAGAAAGATTCAAGCTGGCTCAAGATAATCATGAGCCGTCTCTTGAGACCAGAGAAAAAATGCTTATTTTAGACGACTTTTGAGCCGTCTCAGACATCCCTGAGTCGTTTCAACATGATATTTAACTGATATTTCATCCTAATATGTACTTGATATGCTAGATCACGTAATATATATGCGAGACTTGTTATCTAACAAGCATTATGACATGATTCCGATATGTTATGCTATTCTTGACCATGCTAGTATACAGATTGATTACATGTATCAATGTTATCCTGTTATTGATATTGTCTTGTTATTGTGATCGTGTCAAATTGTACATATGATGTAATTTTTATCGTAATGCCAATGAATCCATGATATTGACCTGATTGACCTGATCATCTTAATTGACACGACATGTACTTGATTGTTCCAATATTGGAATTAGGTAAATATTATACCGATACCTGACATGAAATATGAAACGTGGGGAAAAGGGAAAATCAAGATTGGAACCCAAATCATAACTCAAGAGGATAACTGACTTGTACCGTTTTCCCGGGCGTTTACAAGATATATTGCCATGATCCGTAGTCCCGAGTGTGTACGGGATACCTGTTGAGTTACGAGGAAGATGTCACTCATTAATTTCAAATACGATTAGGTTAGATAACTTAGCGACATGGACCCATAAGTTCCACATGATATGATTGCCTTGCTATATCTTGCTTGTTATATCATTGATTATTGTGATTGTATACTCATTTGACAAGGTTTATTGTATGATGATATACTACCTCCTATATCCGATTATATTCATATTTTATATTATCAATGACGCTCTGACATCTGGGTTTTGCATGGCCCAGATCCCTTGGCATTAGAACCGCAGGATCGTGTGTACTTCGAGAAGATTATCGAGCAGTGAGGAGTTTTCTTATATATCTAGTTATTTATAGTTTAAGTTATTTCCAGTACTGAACTATTTTATTGGATTCCTTTTGTGAGCCCATAAGGGACGAGTATTGGTTATTGCTCTTATTTATTCCTTGCATCTATTGAGACTTGCTATTACAGTATTTTCCTTTCGTTATTGTTTATTGTGGCATTGGACATATTTAGTGTTAGATATATATTATTGTTCTTGATTACTGTATGACAGTCTTAATCTGACTATGGAAGGATGATTACTTACCGTGGATAGCATGGCTAACCGAGTTACATTCCGCATTAATGTATTTTTGGGAAGCGGAGCGTGACAAATTGGGTTGAGTGAAGGCCTGCCTAACTGAGAGAGAGCCATGCATCCTCCAAAGATGATCTCTTTCGACCGAGATTTTGGAAAGATTTTGAAGTCTCTTCGAAATTGTTTCAAATATATATTGTGCACAATCGGAGCACTCGTTGGCTCGAGTGATACGTTCCCTTTGTTAACATTGTTATTTTTTCCTACAAGCATGGGAGGGACCTTGATTGGTTCTTGATGGTATTAATTTCAATCATAAACACTTGATCATGTGATGAGGAGAAAGATGGAAATATTACTTCTTGGGTAAAATTGCATAAATGTATTCCAAAACTTTCTTGTTTTTTGCGGTAAGTATCTTTTTTTAATCTAAAACAAAAGCCAGAAGGCCCCCGCGTTTCATTAAAAGGGTTTTAATGAAACGCTAAGAAAATAAAAAGCAAGAGTACAGCCATAATGGGAACAAACTCAGTACAACCAAAATTAGGCATACAAAACCCGTACAAACCATAAGTAGGGAACAAACCCCATACAAAACAGGCCAAGTCAATGATCCTAGGTACATCACCAGGCAATGCCATAGAAAAATGCTTGGACAAGTATACTTATAATAATGAGCCATACAAAATCAAGTTCCATCAACATGACCATCTACATCCCCTCGTCCCTCTTTGATCTGTCTTCGAGTCCATCCTACCGTATAGGATCTGCCGTGTTTATATCCTCTGCTAAGTGTTGTCTTGCCCTCTTTCGCAACCCCTTGGAAGCTGCTCCTGCCCAGAAAAAAAGTAACCGACTCAATCTAGTTGCTAATATCAGAAATAGTTCTATATTTGCTATTAAAAATTCTACTGTTCCTTTCTTTCTATATCAGCTAACAATTAGCTGAAGCCCAAATATACCACAACACCAGATCAATATCTCTTATGGATCGAACTCTCCAAGACCCCTAAAGGTCATGGAAGGTATCGGGAAGCATTTGACAACCCAACACTCTATGACCCCTATCCCAAATCAAGACAGCAACCGGGCACGTAACGAAAAGATGATCAACTATTTTTCCACATTCCCGCACAAAGAGCACCTAGACATTCTTATCCATTTTCTCCTTCGCAGGTTGTCCTTAGTTAGGATCGTGTTTTTATAAGCCAGCAATAAGAAGACTCTGACTTTTAGCCGGATCTTAATCTTCTACAAGATTGAGGCAAAATTGCAAATCGTCCCACCATAGTTGATAACTCGATAAAAAGATTTGACCGAGAAAGCGTTATTTGAGCTCCATCTCCATATCATCCGATCGGTTGAGTTCATTGCCGTTGGTTTCCAATCTTCGAAGAATTGAATTAGATCTTTGCGTTTCTTTCTTTCACTCGAAAAAGGGATCTTTTAAAGGTAGGCCACCATTTTGTAGACCTCCAAATTTGTGCAACTGATGCGTTAGGATTCTTAGCCAAGGAATATAGATGTGGATATTTGTTCTGAAGTATTATATCCCCGCACTAGTAATCCTACCAGAAGTTAATACGGTGACCACCCCCAGTATAAAACTTCCTCCCTTGAAGGAAGCCTCTCTAACCGAGTAGATACCTTTCCAGAATCCTGAAGTCGAACCCAAGTTTTTACACACCGCATTCAGTGCATCAGATTTGTTAGAGTAAGCAGCTCCTATAGTCTTGACCTATCCTGTCTCCTTCTGTGCCATCCACCTCTACCACTATTTTTCTAGTAACGACTTGTTCATATCAGTTAGGTTTTTGATACCCAGACCTCCCTCTTCCCTTGTCCTGCAAACAGCTTCCCATTTGAGGAGATTATAGCCTTTTAGCTGGACAGAGCCGCCCTTCCATAAGAATCTCCATCTAATTATATCAATCTTTTTGATGACCCAAACTGGCAAAAGGTGGAACGACATGTAATACAATGGTAAAGTAGTAAGAACTGAATTTATAAGCGTTATCCTTCCTCCTAACGACAAGCAACTCGCTTTCCATCCTTCTAATTTGCGTTGAAAACAGTCGATCAATGGGATCCAATCCTCCTTTTTTAGTATCCCAGGCCTGAGAGGTAGTCTCAGATATTTGATCGGGAAATCAGATGTTTTGCAATTAAAGATACCGGATATGATGCATTCCCATTCAGGGTCAGGGTTCAGTCCTGTTATCATACTTTTATCATAATTGTTTTAAGTCCAGACCAAAGCTCAAAAGAGTACAAAATAAATTTCAACTTGGCAGCTTCAGTTGCGTCATATTTCCCAAACAACAAAGTGTTGTCAGCATATTGTAAGTTGATAACTGTGCTTTTGTCCTCTCCTGGTCCCGGACCCATAATTTGTCCTCTCTGTTTGCATCCGGCTATCATATTGGACAGGCCATCGGCCACAATGGCGAAGATGAGTGGTGAAAGAGGGTCGCCTTGTCATAACCCCCTTTTTCACCTAAAGTCATTAGTGCCTGAGTCATTAACATTCACCGATACGGAGGAAGTATGCAGCCATATTCGTATCCAATTAACCCATTTGCCTCAAAAACCTTTTAGCCTTAATGCCTCCAAAACACATCCCAGTCCATCGTATCATATACCTTTACAAAATCTAGTTTGAGAATATAACCTCCTTTCTCTCTTTGCATCTTTTATCACCTCCTGAGCTATCACTATGCCATCCATAATCCTCTTTCCCGTGAGGAATCCAGTTTGCGCCTCATCAATAATCCTTCCTGTCACCAATCGCGATCTATTAGCTAAAACCTTTGTAATAATTTTACACGAGCAATTAACTAAACTAATAGGCTTGTAGTCCCTTGACC
Organism: Agapanthus africanus; assembly: GCA_030015575.1. NCBI lineage: Eukaryota > Viridiplantae > Streptophyta > Magnoliopsida > Asparagales > Amaryllidaceae > Agapanthus > Agapanthus africanus. The sequence goes on from CM057343.1 coordinate 520,942,983, forward strand.
GACTTTGGCACACTTTTCTTTTGGATAAGAATTATCGATGCATAATTTAGTCTTTCCATATTGAGATCCCCTGCATATAAAGCACAAAAAATTCGCATAATATCGTCTTTGACAACTCCCCAGAAACTCTGGTAGAACATCATCAAAAATCCATTTGGCCCCAAGGACCCCTAAATCCATGATAGCCCGGTAAACCTCTTCTTCCTTGAAGACTGACTCCAAACCATTGCTCTCTCCGATGCTAACTTTCTTAGCTTCTTCCCAGAAATCGTCATTTAGAGTCCATCTTTCTCCTATCGACATGCCCATCAAATCTTTATAGTACTTTGATACTAACTTGCAAATATCTTCATGCTTCAAATTCAAGTCCATCACACTCAATTCACGTAATCAAATTCATTCTTTTCCTTTTATTACACATCTTATGAAAGTAAGCTGTTTTTTCATCTCCTTCTTTTAGCCATTTTTCTTTAGCTCATTGGCACCATTCCATTACTTCTTGGGCCAGAATCTCTTTCAATTCTATTATCCATCCCCATAATTGAAGATATTCCCCTTGCTCTAAATCTCTATTCTCTTCAAGTATACTCTACGAGTTCCTTTTTCCTTATCGTCTTCATTTTCACTTCTTTTTTGCTCCACCTTTTTAAAACCTTTCTCAATCTTTCCAGTTTGGCAACAAGGTAACTTGCTGGGTATGATTTGTTGGTAGGCCATTTCCATTTATCCTTAATCAGCTTCCTCGTTCGCCAACCAGGTTTTTTCAAAGCGGAACCTTCTCGGTATGTGCTCCTCCTTTTTCATACCATCAGACAATAAGATTAGCACATGATCCAACATCAATTTCCTCTCACTTCATGCAAAAGAAAATGGGCATTTACTTCCTACTCCGGAGTAACCAGGATCCTAACCAATTTAGTCAGCTTTTCCTTAAAGCTATGACTAGACCACATGTATTTTCTATCTTTCACCGGGATTTCCATAAGATTTAGCGCAGAGATGACATAATTAAACTTATCCCTATCTCTCCTATCGTCAAGATTTCCTCTACATTCATAAGTAAATCGGATGACATTGAAATCGCCCATCACAACCCATGGTAAATCCTATCTTCCTCTAATCATAGATAGCTCAACCCAATATTCGTCTCATCCTTCCTTCCGACATGGCCCGTACACTCCACTTAGAATGAAGATCCAGTCATCCTTTCGTCTTCTCAATTTATAGGAGATCGAGAAATCCCCTGTCAATTCATCTAAAAGTTCAAAAATATCGACATTAAACCCTACTGGAATGCCCCCTCACACTCCATCCGCATGTCTTATCTTCCAATCCCAGTTGTTAATGCCACTTAGGTTTTGCAAAATATTAGGGCTAGGATTGTTCAACTTAGTTTCAGATAAACATAGAGCATTTACACTGCTCTTGTTAATAACCTCCTTAACTACCCGTCGTTCAACCGACGATCCAATGCCCCTTACATTCCAGAACAAACAATCCATAAAAAAACTAAAAAATCAAAACAAAAATGTCACCTAGACAACAATACCCCATGTCCAATCCTAACATTACTTAGGAGTAATGTCAGGATCCAAGACATTCCTTCAAAAGAGTGCCACTCGCCTCACCCTCACATCTATTTACATCTAAATCCTTAACAAGTGATAAGTTATATATTCAAGAGACTACCGAGCTACCCAAATTAACCCCCATATCTTGCGCAAAATCTAATAGTGTTGAATCAGGGATATTACCAAAGCAACTCAAAGAATTTGAAGATATACCTACCGGGGCTTTAGACTTTTACTTCCTTGCCGTCTTCGTAGTTTCATTCGTATTTTTGTTCTGCTTTGCCCTCCTAGAAATTTGTCATGTGCATTGATTCGTTCTCCATTTCCCTCAACTGGAGCCAAGGCCAACTGATAGGTGTAATTTATTGTACAATTTTATATCCTTATTTACCTTATGTAATATATTTAATTTTGCTCGTGGTGTCTTTTATTTATAAATACAGATTATAGGGTCTCAAACGCAAAAAGACGGAAAAGACGAAGTTATATATGTGCATTCAACATAATCAAGTCAATAAAGGAACCGATACAAGAGATGAGCTAAAGGACCAAACTGGAATTCAAAGGAGTCAATATAGAGGACTAAGTCAACAGACCTAGCCAAAGGGCAAGTGGGCCCTATATGAACGCGGTTCGGCTGGTTTAGGACGCGGTTCGGCAGCCAAATAATCAAGTCAAGGGGCTTGGGATTTTACATACGGCTCATGAATGTATTTTTAGGGGGTTTATCTTGTAACTGACAGAGAGCCTATATATACTACTCTTTATTTATTTCTAAGGTTTTTTTATCTCTTCATAAGACTTTGGAAGCCACCTATGGTTTGCGAGAGGAGATCAAGTTTGTAATGATTTTTAGTTCTCTTTTAATTGTGATTTTTTATGCATTGCTTTCTCTTTAATTATATTTAGGTAATTCTTCTTATATCTAGTGAGTGATGTAGCTAGTCCTCGCATGTGTTTGACATTTACTTGATCTTGATCTCTGTTAGTGTATATGCCCTAGAGGCCATTACTGTATCATACTAGCTTGTATATCACTTAATGGAAGCTTGGGATATTCACAGTTGTATTGACAGTCTTGCTCAAAATGGTAGTATGTTACTTGATTTGTCTCTACTTTAATATGTGCATATGTTTCTTTTAGCATATCGCTTATATACATATTAGTAGAGCCCTTAGGATCTTTGCTTGATTACCAGCGTTGTGATGGCAGTCATACTCGTGGGGGCTGGGTAATCCATAAGCACATCCTTATACAGGTCCCTAGTCGTAGGACTATCGAGACAGGGCATCGATACTCCGGAGTAGACTAGCGTATGCGCTTCTCATCCCAGCGGGGGAGACGGTCTGTCCCACAGCCGTCAGTACGTCGTACTTGAGATAGTATGCGGGTGCTCGTTAGGTTACGAGTATACTGGACAGGACTCGTCGGGAACTGTTGGTTGGTATTATACCTATCGTCAGTTATCAGTTCCCAGGTGACATGAGTACAGCTTAGTCCGTCGACTTGACACTGTCACTTCGCCTCGAGTGTGTTCCCACTGTACTTAGATTACTACCCTACCACGGCTCAAAGGATTCGTGCAAACATGTAGTAGTTGGGTGCAGTCCCAAAGCACTTGGAGGCAGTGACGGTTAGACAGGATTCGTCTCTCCCGGTATTGGGGGTTGACATCGCGCTGTGTCTAGGAGAGCCATTACACGAGTAGTCCCTGGCCAGGGCAAGCGAGATATACTGGTAGGTTTCCAGTGTTATCTCAGGGTGTTCTGGGCTTCACTCCGACACGACTTGTACCGCTATTAGGGACTGACGTTTACCGCCCCCCTAGGCCCGCCATGCGATTTATCAGACGAACAGACCGGACTGTACGGAGATTGTCACATACTGGCTTAGTAGGAGTTCGGATGGGTTTACCTCATCGGCCTTCTTATCGACATCTACCTGGGGACCGTTACGTACAGCTAATGCCGCTTGCGGTCTGTGGTTAAACCCACTGCCAGCGTAGTGTCGAGTCTTTAGAGTCCCACACAGAGAGTTTCCCTGCACTGAGCGAAACGTGTAGAGGCCGTATGGTTTTACGGCAGGGCTACGATCACTTACGTGCACTTGTGTACGTATGCTGTTCGGGCAGGCAATACTAGTGGGCTTTGGTTTAAGCCAGATCCTAGTATTGCACAGATGGATTTGTTTTGTCTTCTGTGCATCTGCATTCTACGGAAAGCGGATGCGGGTGTGTATGCACAGTTTTGAGGAGCGATGAAGGAGGAGGTGCCCTATTAGGGTTTTGGCAGTTGGTTCGGCCAAAACCGTAATGTGGCACACTCATTAGGGTTTTGACAATTCGTTTGGTCAGAACCATTATGAGCCGGAGACATTGTTTACTAATCCTTTTAGTGATAGTTTAGTGATGGCTAATTGCATTGACCATTTGACCACTTAGACCTCTCTTGACTTTGTTGACCCGTTGACCGTGTTGACCATTGACCTTCAAGAGAGATCTACACTCTTCTTTCATTTTCTTTTTAATCCTTGAGTTATGATAATGGTCAATTCAATGTGCCATCAACTTTATCATGATAGGATTAGTAATGATGATTTTAGTGTATTATTGCAACCATGGTTCATTTTCATTGGGGTTAATCTTTTCATTATTCTCTTCTCATTCTCTCTCTTGAAGTGAGAAGAAAAAGAAAAGCTCCATGGTTGCTAAGTTTCTCCTTCTTCTTCCTCCTCTTGATCTCATCTTTTGATCTCATGTGTTGAGAGAAAAAGATCCCACAAAGACAAACACATCCATACATCTCCTCTACACATCCTAGGACTTCTTGATTAGCAATCTCTTTGCCCTAATAGCCTCGGCTCGAGGTGGAGCTCGGTGTACATCTCTCGGGTGGATCGTCTTCGACTCAAGAAGGCCGCGGAGGTGCCCAAGGTCCGGATCGACACTTGGAGCTTGGATGGACGAGCGGGACAGCGGAATGAAGACCCGAAGGACCGATTCCGTGAGGTATACTTTCTACAGCATAGTAGTTAAAACCTCTAGTAGTTTACTAGTTTCTAGTTTAGCCAAGATCCTTGCTTTTGAGTCCATGTTGCCTTGAGCCAAAATTATTGTTTTTCGCCGTTTTCGCCTCCCCGTAAGAACCGAGGAGAGCAACGTGGACTTACAGTGGTATCAGAGCCTGGTTAAACATAAACTAGTAAGTTAGCAAAGTGTTTAGAATATCGATCGAAAAAAAGTCGCAAAACACGTCCGCAAAACCTCAAGTTTCTGTCGATTTTTATACCGCTCAAAAAGTGATTTAAAATATATGAAAAATCGTCTCAGGGTTTTGTAAAAACACAGCAGAAAAACGATCCAGTGATTCGATTAAACCGCCGCGGTTACGCGGCAATGACATGCTTGTTGCCGCGGTTCCGCGGCCAATTTAACTCGGCAGTGGATCGGGTTTCGTGTAGTGTTTTAGTTTGGCTGTTTTGGGATTTTTAAGACATGTTTTTTCTACCCAGATTTTCCAGAGAGCAAATTGACTTTTGGGGTGGTTAAAAATCCGTATTTTGATCGATATTCCGTAGACTTTGGCTAATGGATATTATCTGTGATGTGATATATGTATTGAACGTCCGCTAATCGCTATACGTCGATTAGTGGGGGTTATACATACCTGTGATCTGTAATGCTTGTTGGTTTGTGTATTTGAACTCGTTGGATTGTCGCGGATGACTAGCCGGGAATGGGTGTGAGATGAGAGTTTCTTTTTCTTTCATTCATTGTAAAATTTGTAAATTGATGTAATATTATTTGTTTGGCCGCACAACCGGGTCGGGGTTGTAGCCGTCATTGTATAATTTCTTTTTATTGTTTTTGCTCCTAGGATAGACCCAAGGTGGGGTGCACAAACTACCGGGTATCTCGAAGTGCCGGGTGGCCTACTCACGGTGTTGAGGGAGGTTGCTTCGCTTCGGGTACTTGGCGGGTAGTTTGCCGCACCCGTAAGGGTCTAGGGTGGGGTTTGGCTATTCATCGCGACCGTATAATCCGCTTTTCGTTACAGGCTCGTATGGAATGCGGATTCATAGTATATCCAAAGTGTTCATTTGTGATCTGAAATGTCTATCATTGCTATATATCTATATACGATATCTATTTAGGCGTTGCTTATGTTTTTCAGCCGCGCTAGCCCAGCCCCCGCTCTGTCGTTAGTTAAGTAACCTAACGGGTGATGACGGGGCCCCGTGGCGAATGCGAATGGCATAAACGTACGTTATTTTTTGGTTGTTTTCTGCAATGGTAGGATTAAATGATGGGACGCATTAAAAGAACTAATGCAAGAAAAATAAACCAAGTAAAAGTCGTTGGAACACTTTGAAAACCACTCGGTTCTTTTCAAAAACCAGCATTTTAAACGCGGAGCTTGAACCACTCCTTTTAAAAGCTATCTCGCTCCATCGATTATATCAAGTTCACTACGTTCACGGTTTCGCCAAAACCATTCGTAGCCCTCCGTCGTTTCGTATGGATAGTCAATAGTATTCAAGCTGTGTTTGTTGGCCAAAGTCAAGGCACAGTGTTTGGTAGCTATTGGGTATTCATATGTAGCATAGATAGATGCGTTGGTTTGGGACAGTCGTACTGCCTTGTTGGCCAAAGTCAAAGGTATGTGCGGGTGGGTTCAAATTAACCTGGATAATGACGGGTAGAACTTGACATGTGACTTATGATTTGTTGGCCAAAGTCAAGGTCATAAGAGCATGGGGCAGAAATCCACATCGAGTTTCAAAAGTACTGAAACTTGCTAGCGCTGCATACCATTTGGAGTGTGATGATTCTGGTAGGATTCCTTCAGTTTTGTCACGCGATGATATTTGGATCCCGATCCTACTGTGAGTATATGCTACTCCTCGGGAACTATTTCACTTAACGATCAATGCTATAAACCAAGTAGGTGTTTAGAAAGGTGTTAGCAGGGCTACACCCACAGGGAAAAGAGGTTACTTAATTAAGGAACTTCGCGAAAGCGTTGGAAAACCTCCCTCGAAGTACCGACACTGGCCTGGCTGAACGGTTAAGCAAATATTGTACGGTGAGATTGATCCCTACTAATTCTTCCTTTATGGTTTGAGGAGGGATTCGAGAGACAGTGGGAGCCATCCTATTTAGATAAATTAAAAACCAATCTAAACTTGCAAGAGCATCATGCTAAGTATTTTCTTCTCTCTCTCTTAATTGCAGCGACCCAGTGACCTCACCTAGGTTACATCTAGATAATAAAATGACTGAATCTGACTGTTATGACTGGCAAAGGTCTGTCCAGATGTCCATTGCCCATGACAAGCTGGGACACCTCTTGACTGATCCAACCCCTGCCGTCTCAGGTCCAGTTCTCCCTGTCACGGATATTGATATCCGTAGGACATCGGAAGAAGACTGTGCAAAAGCCAAGTGCCTCGTGTTAGCCTCAGTTGATGGTATATACCAGAGGCAGCACGAGAAGATGGACTCAGTTTCTATCTTCCTCCATAACAAAGATTCATATGGAGAGGAATCTCGTATCGCAAGATATGAGACCTCGAACAAATTGCTTCCAGCGAGGTTGGCTATCGGGTCATCTGTAAGAGGCTACGTCCTTACAGAGACCAGCTCTTTCGAGCTCACGGACCTGAAGACCACGTTGAAGAACGGGTCAGATACTGACTTAGTTCAACAGTCTCTACCTACTACCCTGAAGGAAACCAGGGAAGTAGAAAGAAAGGGAAGGGCAGAAGTTTCGGGAATGGATATAGTAAAAGAGGGATGTTCCTATTGTTACGGGAATGAACATGGGCAGAAGGATTGCAGGGCTTGCAAAGCCAGTAGCCAAAATTCGAAGCATGTTGTGGTTTCGGCTTCGGGTGTGTTTGTAATAGAGAACTGTATGTCAGTTAACCCTACTTCCTGGGTATTGGATACCGGATCAGGATCTCATATCTGTAATTCGTTACAGGCTCTGAGAAACCGTAGGGTTATCAGGAAAGGTGATATGACTCTCAGGGTTGCTAACGGAATGAGCATGTATGCTGAATCCGTAGGGGAATATCATCTAGGACTGACAACTGGGCAGATATTGATTCTGCGTGACTGTTTTTATGTACCAGGTGCGACTTGTAACATAATATCTATATCCTTAATTTCTAAGAAAGGATATGATTTTACTTTTGTAAGCGATGTAGTAAACATCCACCTAAATCAAGTTCTGATTGGGTCAGGTACATTGCAAAACGGTATATACGTTTTGAATCAAGCTCAGGTCTTCAGTGTCCAGAACACACCTAAAAGAAAGTCTCCGGAATTAAATCAGGCTTTCTTATGGCATTGTAGACTGGGTCACATTAATGAGACACGGTTAACAAAGTTACATAAAGAAGGATACTTGGATCTGTTCGAGTACCAGTCTTATGCCACTTGTAAATCTTGTCTCATGGGAAAGATGACAAAGACTCCGTTCACTGGACACGGAGAAAGAGCGAGCGAGCTCTTGGGACTCATACACAGTGATGTGTGTGGTCCATTGTCTACACATGCGCGAAGTGGTTATTCATACTTCATTACTTTTACAGATGATTTCTCTAGGTATGGGCATGTCTTCTTGATGAAGCACAAATCCGAGGCCTTTGAGAAATTTCAGGAATACAAGAATGAAGTTGAAAAACAAACAGGCAAAAGTATCAAGACACTGAGATTTGATCGAGATGGTGAATACTTGAGTGCCGAGTTTCTGGGCTTCTTAAAAGAGAATGGAATTCTCTCTCAGCTTACTCCTCCATACACACCACAACACAACGGTGTATCGGAAAGGCGGAATCGAACCCTATTGGATATGGTTCGATCCATGATGAGTAAGGCTGAGTTACCGCGATCCTTCTGGGGTTATGCACTAGAATCAGCTGCATACCTTTTGAACCGAGTTCCAACTAAGACTGTGCCTACTACACCATATCAGATGTGGTGTGGGAAGAAACCATATCTTAATCACATTAAGACATGGGGATGTCCAGCTTTTGTCAAAAAGCAGCATGCGGACAAGCTCGAGGCACGTTCAGTACAGTGTAAGTTTGTGGGATACCTAAAGAACTCCAAGGGGTATCTTTTCTATTACGCAGAGGAACAAAAGGTTTTTGTTTCTCGTCATGCCCGCTTCTTGGAAACTGAGTTTTTGGAAAACCAGATAAGTGGGAGCGCAATAGAACTGGAAGAAATTCCAGAACCATGAGCTATTACTGAAAGCTTAGTAGAACCAGGTTCGAAAGAACAGGACATTCCAGTGCCACTCCGCAGGAGTAGTAGGCAGTCTCATCCGCCCAAGAGATACTACGGTTTTCTCATAGACGGGGATAGAGAGGATTGCACCATAGATTATGGTGAGCCGACTAGCTTCCAGCAAGCCATTCAGAGCGGTGACTCGGTAAAATAGCTGGATGCAATGCGGGCCGAGATGGAGTCTATGTACACCAACAAAGTTTGGACTTTAGACTTTGCTCCAGAAGAGGTAAAACCCGTAGGCTGCAAATGGATCTTCAGAAAGAAGATTGGTGTAGATGGGCAGGTTGAGACCTATAAAGCTAGACTGTTGCAAAGGGTTTTCGTCAAAGACCTGGTTTGGACTATGACGAGACCTTTTCTCTAGTGGCTATGCTGAAATCCATTCGGATCCTTCTTGCCATTGTTGCCTTCCACGATTATGAAATCTGGCAGATGGACGTAAAGACGGCTTTCCTAAATGGAAATTTGGAAGAGTGCATCTATATGGATCAGCCGGAGGGATTCATTCAGAGTGGGAGCAGCGGTAGAGTGTGCAAGTTGCTAAAGTCCATCTATGGACTTAAGCAGGCATCGCGGAGTTGGAACATTTGCTTTGATGATACTGTCAAAGAATTCGACTTTATCAAAAACCCAGATGAACCATGCATTTACAGTAAGATTGTAGGGAGAACTGTGGTATTCCTCGTCTTGTACATGGATGACATTCTCCTAATAGGAAATAATATTCCTATGCTACAGTCAATCAAAGGATTCTTGTCCCAGAGGTTCTCCATGAAGGACCTGGGCGATGCCAACTACATTCTGGGGATCCAGATCTATCGTGATAGATCTAAGAGGATGTTGGGACTTTCACAGTCCAGGCACATTGACACCATACTGAAAAGATTCAGTATGGAAGATTCAAAGCGCGGTAATCTACCGGCTTGTCACGGAATCACCCTCTCCAAAGAGATGTCTCCCAAGACTGATTTGGAAAGGGATCGCATGTCTATTATACCCTACGCTTCTGCGGTAGGTTCTATAATGTATGCGATGTTATGTACCAGACCAGATGTAGCATACGCATTGAGCATTGTAAGCCGGTATCAGTCGGACCCAGGGGAGAAACACTGGATAGCGGTAAAGAACATTCTCAAGTACCTGAGAAGGACTAAGGAGATGTTCTTGGTGTATGGCGGAAAAGACCTCCTGATCGAGGCCTTTGCTGACTCCAGCTTCCAGAGTGACAAGGATGACTCCAAGTCTATGTCGGGTTATGTCTTTACCCTCAATGGAGGGGCGGTTTGCTGGAAGAGTTCCAAGCAGGAGACCGTTGCTGACTCAACTATGGAAGCGGAGTACATAGCTGCTTGCGATGCCGCAAAGGAAGCTGTCTGGATGAAGAAGTTCCTCACGGAGCTTCAGGTGGTTCCTACCATTGTTGATCCAATACCGCTGTATTGCGACAACAACGGAGCTATAGCTTTAGCGAAGGAACCCAGGTCCCATCAGAAGTCCAGGCACATTTTGAGGCGGTACCACCTGATCAGGGAGATCGTAGATCGCCGGGAGATCGAGGTGAAGAGAGTAAATTCGGAGAATAACACTGCAGATCCACTCACGAAGGCCCTACCCCAGACTCAGTTTGAGCGGCTGATCGAGATGATAGGTCTTTGATACGCCAGTACATGGCCTTAGTGCAAGGGGGAAATTGTTAGTGTATATGCCCTAGAGGCCATTACTGTATCATACTAGCTTGTATATTACTTAATGGAAGCTTGGGATATTCACAGTTGTATTGACAGTCTTGCTCAAAATGGTAGTATGCTACTTGGTTTGTCTCTACTTCAATATGTGCATGTGTTTCTTTTAGCATATCGCTTATATACATATTAGTATAGCTCTTAGGATATTTGCTTGATTACCAGCGTTGTGATGGCAGTCATACTCATGGGGGCTGGGTAATCCATAAGCACATCCTTATACAGGTCCCTAGTCGTAGGACTATCGAGACAGGGCATCGATACTCCGGAGTAGACTAGCGTATGCGCTTCTCATCCCAGCAGGGGAGACGGTCTGTCCCACAGCCGTCAGTACGTCGTACTTGAGATAGTATGCGGGTGCTCGTTAGGTTACGAGTACATTGGACAGGACTCGTCGGGAACTGTTGGTTGGTATTATACCTATCGTCAGTTATCAGTTCCCAAGTGACATGAGTACAGCTTAGTCCGTCGACTTGACACTGTCACTTCGCCTCGAGTATGTTCCCACTGTACTTAGATTACTACCCTACCATGGCTCAAAGGATTCATGCAAATAGGTAGTAGTTGGGTGCAGTCCCGAAGCACTTGGAGGCAGTGATGGTTAGACAGGATTCATCTCTCTCGGTATTGGGGGTTGACATCGCGCTGTGTCTAGGAGAGCCATTACACGAGTAGTCCCTGGCCAGGGCAAGCGAGATATACTGGTAGGTTTCCAGTGTTATCTCAGGGTGTTCTGGGCTTCACTCCGACACGACTTGTACCGCTATTAGGGGACTGACGTTTACCGCCCCCTAGGCCAGCCATGTGATGTATCAGACGAACAGACCGGACTGTACGGAGATTGTCACATACAGGCTCAGTAGGAGTTCGGATGGGTTTACCTTATCGGCCTTCTTATCGACATCTACCTGGGGACCGTTACGTACAGCTAGTGCCGCTTGCGGTCTGTGGTTAAACCCACTACCAGCGTAGTATCGAGTCTTTAGAGTCCCACACAGAGAGTTTCCCTGCACTGAGCGAAACGTGTAGAGGCCATATGGTTTTACGGCAGGGCTACAATCACTTATGTGCACTTGTGTACGTATGCTGTTCGCACAGGCAATACTAGTGGGCTTTGGTTTAAAACCAGATCCTAGTATTGCACAGATGGATTTGTTTTGTCTTCTGTGCATCCACATTCTACAGAAAGCGGATGCGGGTGTGTATGCACAGTTTTGAGGAGCGATGAAGGAGGAGGTGCCCCATTAGGGTTTTGGCAGTTGGTTCGGCCAAAACCGTAATGTGGCACACTCATTAGGGTTTTGACAATTCGTTTGGTCAGAACCATTATGAGCCGGAGACATTGTTTACTAATCCTTTTAGTGATAGTTTAGTGATGGCTAATTGCGTTGACCATTTGACCACTTAGACCTCTCTTGACTTTGTTGACCCGTTGACCGTGTTGACCATTGACCTTCAAGAGAGATCTACACTCTTCTTTCATTTTCTTTTTAATCCTTGAGTTATGATAATGGTCAATTCAATGTGCCATCAACTTTATCATGATAGGATTAGTAATGATGATCTTAGTGTATTATTGCAACCATGGTTCATTTTCATTAGGGTTAATCTTTCCATTATTCTCTTCTCATTCTCTCTCTTGAAGTGAGAAGAAAAAGAAAAGCTCCATGGTTGCTAAGTTTCTCCTTCTTCTTCCTCCTCTTGATCTCATCTTTTGATCTCATGTGTTGAGAGAAAAAGATCCCACAAAGACAAACACATCCATACATCTCCTCTACACATCCTAGGGCTTCTTGATTAGCAATCTCTTTGCCCTAGTTGCCTCGGCTCGAGGTGGAGCTCGGTGTACACCTCTCGGGTGGATCGTCTTCGACTCAAGAAGGCCGTGGAGGTGCCCAAGGTCCGGATCGACGCTTGGAGCTTGGATGGACGAGCGGGACAGCGGAATGAAGACCCGAAGGACCGATTCCGTGAGGTATACTTTCTACAGCATAGTAGTTAAAACCTCTAGTAGTTTACTAGTTTCTAGTTTAGCCAAGATCCTTGCTTTTGAGTCCATGTTGCCTTGAGCCAAAATTATTGTTTTTCGCCGTTTCCGCCTCCCCGTAAGAACCGGGGTGAGCAACGTGGACTTACAATCTCTTTATGTTCTTCATCTAGATTAGATACAGCTAAAATTAACCCTAATTTTCATAAGTACTTTGATAGATTATGTAGCATTTGCAAATGCTCTATCACGCCCCGCTTCCCAGTAGACGGATACGGTGATGTGGCAGGCCGCAAACTATTTACTAAGAAATAAATACGTTAAGCGTAATTAAGAAATATATAAAATGTACAAGAATAACAAGAGTATTAAAATAAAATAACAACTCTTTTTACATTCAACTTTACATACAACTGTTTGAAAAGAAAAGATACAATGAGGAAAGTAATGCCTAAACAGTGGCATACAAAATGAAAGTAAGTACAAGGAACTAGAAGTCAGGTTGTACCGCAACCTGATTCAAGTCCTCCTGGTTAGGCTCGATCTCCTGAGAGTCGTGTCCTCCAGACAAACATTCCAAAGAAAAAAATAAAAATGAATGTCGTCAGTGAACTAATGCTCGGTAAGTCCCTAAAGAAGAAATAGAATATAACAAGCTATGTGAATGAATAGGTAAGTTGTACAGGTATACGATGGTTATTATAACGTGGTTGTTTGTAGCTTGATACAGAAGATATTCATGTATACGAGAGGAGTCCATCTTACCCCGTAAACTATGGTAACATATAGTACAAGGCCCCGTCATAACCCATGGGACACGGCACGAGAATTCATGTAGGTGTCTTTTAAGTGACCTCTCATACCACGATATACGTTCCGTACCAATCTACCCCTTTATCCCCGCGTAATATATTGTATAGATTATAATTATCAGATTTGCCGAAACCATGGATACAAAATGTTCAAGTAGTCATGTTCAGGATGTAATCAAGTATTTAAGTAGTCAAGCCAAGTTATAACCATGGTTCGGTCAAGTCAGGTCAAGTATACATGTTTGATATTGATGTTTGATTCAAGTATTCATGTTCATGTTCAAGTATTCATGTTCTTGTTCAAGTATTCAGGTTTGATATTCGGATTCAGGTTTGAATTGGACTCAGACTGAGTCAGACACTTGTAACAGATTTAGCTCTTGAATTAGGTTTGGGAGTCGTCAGTAACTGCTGCACATGGACGACATGATTTGTGTCTTTTTCCAAGACAATTACCATTGAAAACTCCGTTAAGTTGTCTACCTTAAATAGGCAAGCATTCACTTTCTCCGGCTCCCTCAGGCTCAAGAGAATTGATCCCGCTTAAACCTATATTTACTAAAGTCCTTAAATATTGTTTTATATATCTCGAGGGGGTTTTATGAAAAATATTTTAATATAATTTAAAAGTAAACCTCGAGGGTGATTAGTATTACTTAAGGTTTTCATGAGCATGGATTTTAATGATTTCGGTATTTTAATGATAAATATTTAGTATTTGAAAGTTCATGGTATTTTATTGTAAAACTTGCCCTTTTGGTATCTTCATGGTATTTTATAGATATTTGTTAGTCTTTTTCATTTTTGAAAAAAATATATAGATTTATTATATTTTGAAAATATGGATTTATAATTTTATATAATTTTAATTTTAAAAAATAATTTTATTTTATTTAGAAAATTCGTATTTCTTAAAAATCATATTTAAATTCTTTCGAGATCGAATGCTCCGTGAGGAGGTCTGCATCTCGTTCTACTAGCCCAAGAATGTGCGATAATCCGCACCATCCATTAGCAGGTCCCCTAAAGAGTGTTGTAGATGCGTAATCGTAAAGGATAGAAAATACCGCTTTAAAAGAAATCCGGTTTTTAAAGTTATGTGGTATTTTATCGTAATATTATCTTTGTAATAAATATCCATACAAAAATAGATATCGTGCTATGGATCCAAGTGTGCGTGTGGGGTATGTCGTTACCCCGTAAAGTTTTCCTAAGGTATTGTTTTAAAAAATACTAAAAGAGGTGTTTATAAAGTTCATGGTATTTTAATGAAAAAGTGCTACTATTGTTATTTTATATGAGAATTTTGATAAAATTTGATTCTAAACCTTAGAGTTTAAGGTTACAAATATTGTGTAAAAACTTGGTTGATCAAAGAATGAAGGATAAGGGTTTTCTAGGGTTTAGAAAAAGGATATCGGTATTAACTCCACTTACCGAAATAAGTTTTGAAATGGAATTTTAATGAAGAGGAAGAGAGATTGAGAGGTACTTTTGGTTTAGAGAGTTTAAAGAAGGGTTGAAGAAAAGGTGGTGCGTTTCGTAGCGTCGCGGGAGCACCGGAATTTGTTTCGATCTTCGCCGGAAGTTGCTTGCTCGCTAACTACTCTTTACACCACTTGTATTAGGAATTTTGAGAGAATTTTGCTATAATTTTCATAATGACGCTGAGCCAAAGTAGGGGATGGTATTTATAGTGGAGAATTAGGGCTTTGGAATTAAAATGGTGGGTTAAAAAGCATTAAAATTATGATAAATTGTGAAATGAAGGGTCTCTGTTTGATTGCAGGAAAATCAAACAATGCTGAGGAGTTAGGAATAGGTGAAGGGGTTTGTGTGCAAAACACGGAACCAAATGTACTCATCTCAGCCGTCGGTACCGGCCATATTGGCTTTTCCGCCGGCCAAATGTGCTCATCCCTGTGTATTGCACGTGAAATCTTTTGGGCTTCCAAAAAGTTAAAAAAATCAAAAAAAAATAATGTGTCTGATGGGAATCGAACACAAGAGCTACGTCACAGCAGTGCAAGGCTTTACCAGTGAGCTACAAGTTGGTTGATTCATTTAATCAAAAAAAATTGCATCTTTTAATAATTGTGGTGAACTCAATTTGATAGATTATGTTGAGAATCGTTTAAACTATTCATGCTTAGGTTTGATAGATTAATATGAAAGTCATATAATTTATGCTTATTTATATTAAGATTATTATTATTTGATAGAGAAAAGAGAGATTGATTAATTAGATTGACGGCACATGTTTAGATCTAGTGAACTCGTAAACCCTATATATGCTTTTCTATTTATTAATCTTTTAAAAAGTCTTATTTTTATTCTCTTTAATATTGCAATTAGTTAGTATTAATAAAAATTTATTAAAAAAACCCTATTTTTAACTCGCCTAAGTTTAATTAAGTATCATCTTCTCTGTGGGATCGACTCGCTCTTGCACACGTGCTACAACACGACCGTGCACTTGCGGATATATAATAGGACTAATAAATAACTTATCAAGTTTTTGGCACCGTTGCTAGGGAAGACGGTTTATTTTATTGAATTTAACGAATTAAATTTTTATTATTTTATTTATATTTTACTCTGTTTTCTTTTTGTTTCTGCAATAGGAACTTTGAAGATACAAAGAGCTTTCTGGAGACGACAGGGAGCCATAGGAAAAATTCGCGCACGCAATACGAGGATCCAGCCGTCGTTCAGCGCCCATATGTTCACTGATTATTGTGAAATTTTCCAGGTACTTTTCTTTTGAAATTTCTTATAATTATCTGTGTTATGAAATTTTTAAGATGAAGTGTGAAGTCTGTCACGAGCACGAAGCAAATTCACTGCACTTTTGTCTATCTGTTTGCAGCGATTCATGCTTCCAACATTTATGGTCTAGGATTCTCAGTACTGCACGTCCAATCACCATCCTTAGGCCTAGACTTTAGGAAGTAATTTTCTATTTTTCGTAAATTTCTATAATTTATTTAGTTTAATTTTTGTTTTTAATTTCTGCATTTATGAAATATATATATATATATAATTTATTATATTCTTGTTTTTCTTAGTGGATGCAAACTTGGGATAAGGACGCTAAAAAATGTTTAGTTTGAGTTGAAATTATTCCTGACGAAATGGGTGATTTAATTCCACAAGCTCCCTTACTCTACAGGATAGATGTTATCCTGTTAGAGTCGCTTTGCCTTCATGCATAACTTTGCCAGAAGGAATTTGTAATCACTATGAAATTAAACTGACTTTCATCCACCCACTTCCTAAATTCCACAGTATCGAAACTGAAGACGCTTACCTCTTTATTAGGGAATTTGACGAAGTGTGCTCTATGTTGACACTTTAACAATTGAGAGAGGATGCGATTAATCTTAGGCTCATTCCTTTTGCTCTAACTGATAAGGCAAAGAACTGGCTCTATAGCCTCCCTACTAATACGATCACTACTTGGGAAGATTTTATAAAGACTTTTTTATAGAAATTTTACCCCAACTTTAAAACGACTAAGTTTAGAAATGAGATATATCAATTCTACTAAGTTGAGGGAGAATCTTTTTGGAAATACTTTGAAAGGTTCAAAGATCTCCTCCTTAAATGCCCATATCATGCAATTGAAAAGTGGAGACATTGCCAAGTAGTTTATGAAAGTCTAGAGGTAGGCACAATGACTATGTTGAAGTCAATGTGTCATGGAGATTTTATGAAGAAACTTGAGAATGATGTATGGGCGTTCTTAGAAGATCTATCTGACAAGTCCATGCAATGGGAGATATCGAACAAGAAGACGAAGAATTCATTGAAGGAAGGGCCGCACTCAATTGACACATCCATAGCTATGGAAGCAAAACCTACAGCTATAATGCATAAATTAGAGGCCATGGATATGAAAACCCCGCCCCCGTTAATCAAGCTACTTCAACTTCTTGCGCCGCATGTCAAGATCCTAGTCACCTCACTGAAGAATGTCCTTTCATTAATGTCTCTTTAAGTCAAGAGGTTGCTAACGCCGCATTTCAAAGACCACAAAACAATCTATATTCTCAAACTTTTAATCCTTGTTGGAAGATCCACCCTAACTTTTCTTGGAATCAAGGCTTTAATAACAAAAATACAAGCCAACAATTCCTTAATTATCAAAATCAAAAGATGAATCCTTTAACCAACCCTGTCTAACCAGATACCAATTTTACACCTTCAGGGTTTGGACAGGAGAATAATAAAAGAGTCACTAATCTGGAAAAAAAAACTTTAGATACCATCATGAAGACATCCGCTCAAACTGTATAACTATAACATCAATATTACAAAGTTATAATTAATCAGTTAATGCTAACTCACAAGCTATAACAAGATTAGAAGTGCAAATTGGTCAAATGGCCGCGTCAATAGGAGAAAGAGAAAAAAGAACCTTTCCTAGTTAACCCATCACTAATCCTAAAGATCCAAGAGCTAATCCAGTAGGAGTAAATGCTATACAAACACAAAAATCAGGAAGGTTGATAATCATGTGGAGATACCTGAAGAATCTACGGACGCAACGCCACCTACCGATGAAGAAGGAAGAAAAGCATATCTTAATCCTATTCCTACATCTACTTCTACACCTACACCTCTACAGAAGGAGCAACCTGTTGAGCTACCAGCCCCATATCCTCAACGGTTAAAGGGTAATAAGCAATCGGCTCAAATGGAGAAGGTGTTGGAATCCTTTAAGTAAGTTAAGGTAAATATCTCTCTTTGAGATGCTATTCAGCAAACTCCATCCTATGAAAAATTCTTAAAGGATATGTGCACCCAAAAGAAGAAGACTAATGTTCCTAAAAAGGTCTTTTTAGCAGCAAACATTAGTGAGGTCTTGTCGCAATCCATGCCCATTAAATATAAGGACTCTGGCTGTCCAACCATTAGATGTGTGATAGGCGTCAAGGCAATTAATACAGCCTTGATTTAGGTGCAAGTTTTAACCTGCTACCCTATTCGATTTATGAATAACTAGGTCTAGAAGAACTTAAAGCAACTAAGTTCACTTTACAGTTGGTGGATCGTTCCTTGAAAGTTCCAAAGGGGGAAATTGAGGATGTGTTAATTAAGGTGGGAGAATTTATATTCCCAGTTGATTTTATTGTTTTAGAAACACTTCCTGTAACTAACCCACTTGGTCAAATTCCAATTATCTTGGGACGACCTTTCCTTACAACATCAAATGCTTTAATTAATTGTCGCAACAGTTCGATGAAGTTATCTTTTGGAAACATGTCAATTGACTTAAATGTTTTAAACCTAGGAAGACAACCTAATGATCCTTATGATGAGCCTCTTGAAGTCAACATAGGTAATGATATGTCTGAGGAGGAGACAGTTGACTTTGAGACCGGTAGTTTAGAAACAAGCCTAGAAAGACTTTTTGAGGAAGAACCCATTAAAGTAGATGAATGTGAACCATCCATTCATGAAGCTTGTAATTCTAACTGGGTACTCCCTTCTGAACCTTTAATGACAGAGTCTAGACCTCATCTTCATCCATCCATCGAGGAGCCACCTCAACTAGAGCTCAAGCCTCTACCTTTACACCTAAAGTATGCTTACTTAGGTGAAATTGACATGCTCCCTGTTATTATTGCATCTAATCTTTCAAAGGAGCAAGAGAAAGCCTTATTATCAATTCTTAAAAATAATAAAGAAGCTATAGGATGGATAATGGCAAATATCAAGGGGATAAGCCCAACTATCGTACAACATAGAATCCATTTGATAGAAGACGCCAAGACCGCTAGAGATCCTTAACGCAGACTAAACCATGTAATGAAAGAAGCGGTGAGAAATGACATTGTTAAATTTCTTGATAGTGGTACCATTTACCTTATCTCTGATAGTACTTGGGTTAGCCCTATTCATGTCGTACCAAAGAAGTCTGGCATAATTGTCGTTCACCTCCGAAAACCGCCCGGGTGAGGACCCCAGAGCTTAAGGGGTCAGATCGATGCAGATCCGCCTGGCTCCTCATCGCGACACATTGCTGTGATGCGATGCGGCTGAGGGTTCAAGCAAATGCGACCGATGTAGCGCAACTTTTCAGATTCACTCTTCGGAAAAGGTTTTTTTTATTGTGGGGACTAGATTTCCTACTGGCACAAGCCCCTATAGTTAATTACCACTTCGTATTAAACGGGAAGAACTTTCTATAAGTGGTTTATTTTTTAGTGCATTAAACATAAGAGCAAACAAAACACAAATGACGATGGCATGCATATATATATTTTCAACAACGAAGGTGTATAGAGACAGTAATTAGAATATGTATTTCATTAATCATCATATATAGCATTTTACATTTCAATTTACATCTATCTCTGCCGCTGAGAAAACATGTACTCGAACTTCTATTCACACCCGTAGATTGTGTACGGTTTTATAGAATGTATTTATCCAATTCGTAGGGCAGCCATAAGAGATCATGTAGCATTTGCTTGTAAGGAGAAGCCCGCATTTGGTATACACTAAGTGGGACGATTGATGTATTTTTCAACCTCTGGGTCACGGTGGATGGCATTTATTGTGGGACATTGACGTCTATATCACGATATACGTTTTAAAGACGGTGATCATTAATCAGCACGTTCGGTGGGACTTGGTGACAATTGGATATATCGTAGGGTGCACACCTGGTGGGACAAAAACAATTGGTGTCCCGTGGATAGTATACGAGAGACTAATATAACGTATCCTGTCATGGGGCAAATTTAGGGTGGATGTAGTTGTATTTGATTTCTGTGTCATGAGTTGACTTCTATGTCACGATGGTAGCCTATAAATAGCATATGAAAGACTAATATAACATAGCTTGCCGTAGGGAAATTTGGGTATGTATATTAGTTTAAAGTCATTTCAGACATAGTGTATTAGTTTAAAGTCATCTCTGAAAAGGTATTAGTTTAAGGTCATCTCGGACCAGGTATCAGTTTATGGTCATCTCGGACTAGGTATTAGTTTAAAGTCATCTCGGAAATGGGTATTAGTTTAAATTCATCTCGAACATGGGTATTAGTTTAATGTCATCTTGGACGAAGTATTAGTTTAAAGTCATCTTGGACATGGGTATTAGTTTAAATTCATCTCGAACGAGGTATTAGTTTAAAGACATCTTGGACGTAGGTATTAGTTTAAATTCATCTCGGATATAGCGGTCATTTTAGGAGTAGGATGTAATTGACTTCAATGTCATGTGTTGACCTCTGTGTCATGAAGGTTGGCCCGTGGATAGTATACGAGAGACGAATATAACATAGCCTGCCATAGAGCAGATTTGAAGTTGCGGAATATATTTGTTGACTTCTATATCATGAAAGATGCCCGTAGATGGTATATTGAAGTCGATTTTAGACTAGCCATAGGGCAGTGGGGGGTATATGTTTGTTGACTTCTGTGTTATGAAGGTTGACCGTGGATCGTATACAACAAGCTTGAAGCGTCAGGCCCGTAGGGAATTTTGGGGTTTTGGGTATAATTGACTTCAATGTCATAATAGATGCACGCAGATAGTATACGATAGCCAGATTTAAGCTAAACGTAGAGCGGTTTTATATGAGTAGGGTAAGTTGGTATGTTTAGGTTGACTTCTATATCACGACAGTAGCCTGTGGATTGTATATGGTGGATTAAAGTCATGTTAACCTGCCATAGGGCAAAACATATGGTTTTCATATGATAAGTGTTAGAAATAGCAAGTTCAGGGACCTCTAATGGGTGCCCGCCATTGGATTTGGTAGGTACAGGGATCTTTAGGGTCTCCGTCATTGATTTTGGTAGGGGCGGGGACTTCTGGGGGTCTCTGCCATTGAATTTGATGGGGGCGGGGACCTTTGGGGTCTCCGTCATTGAATTTGATAGGGATGAGGACGGGGACCTTTGGGGGTCTCTACCGTTGAATTTGATAGGGGTGGGCACCTTTTGGGGTCTCCGTCATTAGATTTGGGTAGGCGTAGGGACCTCTGGGGGGTGCCCGCCATTGGTTTCATCGGGGTCCAGGGACCTCTGGGGAGTTTCCTCCATAGTTTTGTTAGGGTGCGGGGATCTCTGGGGGTCGCCGCTATTGATTTTATAGGGGTACATCCACCCATGATTTTAAGGATGTGCCCGCAAAAAAAACATTCAAGTCTTCGTCATGTGGTTCGTGTCCAGTATGTATGTGTGTATATTTGTTGCATTTGTTCATTTTCTACCCATGTATATGCCCGTGGAGTCTGTTATGGGGACAATGTCATGGTGGATAACTCAAATGAGAATCCATATGCTTGAGAATAATTCCGAAGAACATTCAAAAGAGGATAACTTTTGCAAGTATCCCATAGTTTAATTTTAAAGCCAAAATGAGGCTCTTAAAAATTTCCCAAGCCATCAAATAGTTCAAAACAGAGCCATTGGGATAGCTCTCACCGAGCATCCCATTAACCCAAGGTTTCATGGAAAATAATTAGTGCATCACTGAAGTAGAGGGAATTGCGGAGAAGAGAAGTTTTCCTTTCTCCACACTCACATGAATTTTTAGTCTTCTTTTCTTCTTCCTCTGAAAACTTGATTTTTCAAGTGTTTTGTGCTCTTTTTTGGTAATCAACGGTGATTTTTTGGTAATAGAAAATGATTCAAAGTGGTTAACCTTCTCATGGAGGCATATGGGGTTTTTTATAGCCTAGGAGGCAATTGAGATCATGGCCCTGAAGATAGGCCACAAAATGAAGACGTAGGGGGCGTTATAGCCGCCTCTTCCTGTTATGCGAGGACCCCCACGACATCGGAGACCCCTGTAGAGAATGGCGAGGACCCCTACGTTAGAGACCCCCATGTGTATGGCGGAGGTCTTATGTCGGGGATCTATTTGAGTGCGGCAGAGGTCTCGTGTTGGGGACCCTCCAAAGAACGGCTGGGACCTTCTTTTTGCATGGCGGGGGCTCTCTTTTAGTATGGTGGGGACCTCTATGTCGAAGACCCCCCTTTGGCTGTCTTCATAGGCTTTTGAACCCTGTTTGATGGCTCAGGTAGCTTCATCAAGTGGGTGTACTCTTTCTGAGACTGCAAGTTTAGGAAGCGAACACAAGCGTCGTCATCCTAAGCGGAACCGGTCTCATCTAGAGTAGGCCCACTCAATAAAACAGTTAGAGTGGATCTGCTTGGAATTTTACAAAGGTCAACAACGGTTATTGAAAACGACATGAATGAGCTTGTTCCCATTCACACGCAAACTGGATAGCGTGTTTGTATCGACTATAGAAAACCGAATACGACAACTAGGAAAGAGAAGACCGCCTTCACATGCCCTTTCGGTACTTTTTCTTACCTACGGATGCCATTTGGGTTATGTAATCCACCGGCTACATTTCAGCGATGCATGATCAGTATATTCTCTAATATGGTGGATAGATATCTTGAGGTATTTATGGATGACTTCTCGATCTTTGGCGATGTTGGGTTACACTAACGCCCTGGCCATCATCCGTGGTCGTTTGCGGAACAAAAATTTTTATACGAGTTTAAACTGGCGCTAGAATAACCCTAAACCAGATCTACCATAAAACCTAACTAGCAAACTAAAGAGGCTGTCTACTATGAAAGAAATTTATACCAAGAGGCTCAAGTCCTTCGGGTCTTCACTTCTCTCCTTTAGCATGCTCCTAGTGGCGTCCATGATCGAGCTTGATCGTCGTCTCCTCGCGTCAAAAATGATCCACCCGAGAGTGTCTACTTTGAGCTCCTACCTCTAAACCGAGGTAACTAGGTTACTTAGTATGCTAATATAAGTAGGCTAGATGATGTAGAGGGTGATGATGGATTGATTTATCTCACTAATCCTAGGTTTCTTAACACATGAGACTATTAGGTTTTGAGGTAGAAGAAGATGAAGCTTGAGGAGATGAGAGTGTAGAGTGAGCTTAGAATAATGAATGGCCAAGTCTTGTGAACTCAGAATGCAAACCAATAAAGCCACAAAATATCTTCATAAAATATCAAGCATACCCAAGGAGTAAACCATGAGTTGTTCACCACAGAAAGCTGCATTTTAATACCTCTCATTCTCTAATGTAATATATTTTCTTGTTTTGTTTTCTTTTTGTTTAGCTTGAGGGTGAGTGAGCTTCATATTGGTTTCTTCTTCTTCTTCCCTCTTGAAGCTCTCTTTGGAGAGTTTCATTAAGGAGGTTGAATAAGTTACCATAAAACTTGTATCTCTTTCTCAAGTGCTTAATATAATTGTTGTTTCTTTATACTTGCTTTCTTTTTTTTATTTGCTTTTCTTATTCATGCTTAACTAATCTCTTTATTTGGTTGTGGTGTTGGTGAGGAAGTGAGATGAAAGGCTTTGCCTCATCCACCTCCTGTTTATGTTTATTATGCTTAACTTATGATTCTAACCTAAATATTGTTTATGTATTGATATGATACAGTATTATGAACCATGGTTACTTGTAACCTCCTTATATACCCTATTCATTCCCTTTCCCCATTTTCAATATTTAAGTTATAATCAATTTGGTATTAAGTTTGCTAAGTTTGGATATGGTATGTTGTAATTAAGGACTTGACAAATCTCTTAATTTCATATATTATGTACCATCACAAACACTTAGCACACTTAACACTAAAATCATTTGCTCTCACTAACCACTTTGTGTTTTTGTTGTTGCGGTATTCTTGCTAACCCTTGTGTTTAGTTTTGATACCCCAAGCGCGGACATACAAACGGCAAGTGATCAAAAGGACTCGTTTCGTGCTTTGCGGCGAATATCGGAATTTGACGGTTTGTGCTCCACAACCGCGTTGACAAGTCGTACTTCATGTCGGGACCAAGGTAAGGCCGGACAACTCATGAACAAGGGAGGGTAGAGGTAACCGTCGCGATTCGACCTTCCAAGCCAAGCCACGACCATTCTTTCCTTAACTCCTTTTCTTGCTTTTTCCTTGTTTTTATTCTTTTATATATTTTTTTGTGAAAAAACCTAATTCGTTAATTTGTTAACCTTAAAAAACAATACTTAATACACAATTCCCTGCGAATCGACCCGTGCTTGCCGGCTCGCTACAACGCGCCGTGCACTTGCGGTTTATAAATTTTAAAACGAGAACGATCTCGCTTGCGCAATTCATTTCCTTCATTGCATATCCGTTTCCATAACATACGCGTTTGCGCGCGGGGGTGAATTCCCAAACGCGTATGTTATGGAAACGGATATGCAATGAAGGAAACGGATTGCGCAAGCGAGATCATTCTCGTTTTAAAATTTATAAACCGCAAGTGCACGGCGCGTTGTAGCGAGCCGGCAAGCACGGGTCGATCTGCAAGGAATTGTGTATTAAGTATTGTTGTTTAAGGTTAACAAATTAACGAATTTGGTTTTTTCACAAAAAAATATATAAAAGAATAAAAACAAGGAAAAAGCAAGAAAAGGAGTTAAGGAAAGAATGGTCGTGGCTTGGCTTGGAAGGTCGAATCGCGACGGTTACCTCTACCCACCCTTGATCATGAGTTGTCCGGCATTACCTTGGCCCCAGCATGAAGTACGATTTGTCAACGCGGTTGCGGAGCACAAACCGTCAAAATCCGATATTCGCCGCAAAGCACGAAACGAGTCCTTTTGATCACTTACCGTTTGTATGTCCGCGCTTGGGGTATCAAAACTAAACATAAGGGTTAGCAAGCATACCGCAACAACAAAAACACAAAGTGGTTAGTGAGAGCAAATGATTTTGGTGTTAAGTGTGCTAAGTGTTTGTGATGGTATATGATATATGAAATTAAGAGATTTTTCAAGTCCTTAATTACAACATACCATATCCAAACTTAGCAAATTTAATACCAAATTGATTATAACTTAAACATTGAAAATGGGGAAATGGAATGAATACGGTATATGAGGAGGTTACAAGTAACCATGGTTCAAAATACCGTATCATATCAATACATAAACAATATTTAGGTTAGAATCATAAGTTAAGCATAATAAATATAAACAAGAGGTGGATGAGGCAAAGCCATTCATCTCACTTCCTCGCCCACACCACAACCAAATAAAGAGATTAGTTAAGCATGAATAAGAAAAGAAAAAAAAAGCAAGTATAAAGAAACAACAATTATATTAAGCACTTGAGAAAGAGATACAAGTTTTATGGTAACTTATTCAACCTCCTTAATGAAGCTCTCCAAAGAGAGCTTCAAGAGGGAAGAAGAAGAAGAAACCAATATGAAGCTCACTCACCCTCAAGCTAAACAAAAAGAAAACAAAACAAGAAAATATATTACATGAGAGAATGAGAGGTATTAAAATGCAGTTTTCTGTGGTGAACAAATACCCCCAAACTTATTTTTTGCTCGTCCCAAGCAAAACAAAAAAAAACCCAGCCTCATTTTCGCAGGGAACGCGATTACACTGAGCACGTGCAACAAGCCGTTAAACCTCTAGGTGTCCCTAGCAGGAGGAGTGTTGTCTCTGTTTCCCCCAATCAGAGCAAAGCTCTGTTGAAATTCAAAATTCAAATTTTGAGAGCAACGCTTCAAATCCCGGGTGCAACGCACCACGTGTCAGGCGCTGATACGTCAGCACAGCGCCCGAGGCAGCGCGCCCAATCAGAGCAAAGCTCTATTTAAAACAAAATTAAAGGAAGCAACGCTTCAGTTGCGCAAGCACTGCGCTGCGCGACACGTGTCAGCACAGATGCGCTAGCGCAGTTGCGCTGCGCTTCGCGCTGCGCGACACGTGTCAGCACAGATGCGCTAGCGCAGTTGCGCTGCGCTTCGCGCTGCGCGACACGTGTCAGCGCAGTGCGCTGCTTGACACGTGTCACGCGCTGAGGCATTTGCGCCAAACAGAATGAAGATTTTAAAGAAATCTTTCTGTTCTTGTTAAAACAAGAAGATTTTCTTCTGTAAAACAGAAGCCCTTGGATCAAAGATCCAACGGTGGGGAAAATTCCCCAAATCACTCAGAGAAAGATCTCTTTAACAAATTTAACTAATTTATGGGCACTATAAAAAGGACCCTAGACCTCAATTCAAAGGCATCAACATTGGTGAGAAATCAAGAACTTCAAACAGAGAAAACTCTGAAGAAATTTCAAGGAAAAGGTAAAAAACCTTCATAAAATAGAAGAAATTTCTTCTAATAGATCATTGATCCAAGAACAAGATCAATGATCTTCAAATAATAAACAGTGCTTTGCAGTTTTTATGAACCACTGGTTCTTTAAAACAAGAAAAACAAGAAATACTTGTTTTCTTTGATTTTAATTAAATCAAAGAAAACAAACAGTGCTTTGCACTTTGTCATGAACCATTGGTTCTAAAAAGATTCTCAAATTATAGTGCCTTGCACTTTGCAAACTGGGTTGTCGCACTCCTGGATTGGCGCAAGCCACCAGAGAGCACCACGTGTCAGCATCTGAACCATCTGCACTATGCGCTTTTGAAATAGAGCCTTGCTCTCTGGAATTGGCGCAACTCACCAGAGCGCGCCACGTGTCAGCAGTGCAAGCCCAGCGCATTGGCGCAGCGCACTGCGCTTGCGTGACACGTGTCAACACCACAAGCGCTTGCGCTCTCTGATTGGCGCAAAGCGCCTGACAAATGCAATGCATTTCCTAAAGGGCCAGACCCAAATCAAAAAGACCTAGTAGGCCTAATTAAATTGCAAAGTAATAAATGGGCAGAGCCCAGGTAAAATTGATGCTCTGCATCTTTTATAAAAGGGCAGAGCCCAAGTAAAATTGATGCTCTGCATCATTCATAAATGAGAAAAGCCCAAAATAAATTGATGCTCTGCATCCTTTATGGGCAGAGTCCAACCAAAAATAGAAAATAATGCAATGCATTATTTAAAAATGGGCCAAGCCCTAGTACAGGCCGAAAACAAATAAAAGTATCGAACATTTTTCAATTGGACTTAGCCCAATCATGGCCGTAAGTCCTCAAATTAAATTGACTGAGCAAAATTTCTCTCCTAAATCAATTTACCTCCGGTTCGAGGGTACATCTCCGAACTCCTCTGACACCTATCATTGTAATCCTTCAACGACGTCAGAGAGGTGACGGGTCCCAACGACCACACATCGATACGGACTGCGGGGTCCTTAAACTCGTGGACCGAAACGTCCTTAAACTAATATTCATCCCAAAATAGGAATGTCGGACCGAAACGTCCTTAAAACTAATATTGGACCGAAACGTCCTTAAACTAATAATGGACCACCACGTCCCTAAACTGGCGATGGACCACTACGTCCCTAAACTGGAACAATAGAGCCTCCAAATGCTCTTTTGCCGGATCTAAATGGTCCCGTTTAAGTTTAAGATCTTAGCCCTAAACACGGCCAACGTATCCTTAAAAATTCAAATGGACTATAAAACTCCAAATCGACTTTGGTTCAAGGGTACATCTTTGAACTCCTCTGACACCTATCGTTGTTGTTAGTTATATGTATGCCCTAGAGGCCATTACTATACATAGGATGTATATTGTAGTGGATGCTTGGACATATATAGGGAGGACTTTCTTGCTCGACATGATAGTATGCTATCTGGTTGGTCTTTACCTTAATGTGTACACTGATTGTCTCTCTGTTACATGTTGGTAAAGCCCTTAGGATATGTACTTGACTACCTGGACTATGATGCGGATCATACTAGTGGGGACATGGTAGTCCATAAGTACATCCTTCAAGGTCCCTAGTCGTGGGTGTATCGAGACGGGGCATCGATATACCAGAGTAGACTAGCGTATACCTTCTCGACCCATACAGATGGGCGATGGATGATCCCATATCCATTGGTGTTTGACATCAGAGATGATATACGGGTGCTCAGTGGAGACTGGGTACACTGGACGGACTCGCCGAGAACTCCCAGATGGTATTATACCTTACGTCAGATGGAAGTTCTCAGGTGACACTGGTACAGGTTAGTCTGTAGACCCGAGATCGTCATAGAGTCTTGTGTGATTCCCACTGTGCTTTGATTTCCACCTTACCACGTCCAAGAGGGCGTGCAAAACGGTGGTTTTTGGGTACAGTCCCGATTCACATGGAGGCAATGAGCGATAGGAGGGGATTCGTCTCTCCCGGTATAGGGAGTTGATGTTGCGCTGTGTTCGATTGGCTATAACCGGAAATCCCTGGCCAGGGTTGCTGAGATTTACTGGTAAGTGTTACCAGTAGTTTCTTGAACTGTTATAGACCTCATATCGACACGACTTATCAAGCTATTGGGGTCTGACGTTTACCACCCCTAGGCGAGATATGCGACATATCAGACGACGAGACCGGACTGTACGGTAAGTGTTACTGGTTGGATTCAAAGGAGTGTGAGCGGGCTTGCTCGTTGATCTTTTGATCGCTCAATACCCCGGTGGCCTTTACGTTTAGCAGACCGCTTGCGGCTTGTGGGTGTTTGATATGATCATCACCTGCTGCCGGCGTATTGACGAGTCTTTAGAGTCCTACACAGAGGTTTCCTGGCTCAAGCGAAACGAAATAGGAGCGCATATGAGATATGTGTGGGACCGAGAATAATACTAGTATGTGATACTGTATTCTATTCTCGCGATTTGTATCATTGGACGGTTATATATGATATAGCCGGGTTACCGGATCAAGTGTTGATTCGATACATTGATACACTTGATATTAGTCGGTTACATGCGATATGACCGGATCATTAAATCAAGTGTCGATTTAATGATTTGATGTATAATTATATATTTGATATATTACTTTACATTAACTAGTATTTGTTCACTTAAGATTGATTTTCTCACTTGATGTGCACAAGTAGTATATGTGATATATTTTTGTGCACTTGATTGTATCATGTTTGATGATACATGCAAACTTGGGTGTATGTTTGATTTAATCCTTGTTTAGGTTAATGGTTAGGGTTTTGTTATCTTTATTTATTTTCTTTATTCATTTTGGCAAAAACAAATATGGTGGCTTTCTTTGTTTTTCTCTTGAAGCTTCATGAAGCTTTCATAAGTCTAGCCATTTTGTCTTTTGCCTTAACCTAACCATTAAACCTAAACCCTAGTTTATTCTCTACATGTGTTAGCCTCACCCATGGTTGCATTATGATAAGGCATCACTTGATTTTCTATTTTATTAATTCATTCATTTTCATTTCTTTCTTTCTTCTTCTTCTTCTTGATGAAGAAAGAAAACCTTTGCTAGAAATTTTCAAGTGATGAATCCAAGTGAGAAATCCAAATCAAAAGTGAACCCACTTCCTATTTCTTCATCCTCTACCACTTGCCATGCAGTATAGAGTGTTTTCTTCACAAGTTTCATGACTTAGTGAAGGTGGAGCTTGAGTTTGAGTTGCCTCGACGTAGATCATCTTCGGCATCGAAGTCAACGACCTAGCCCGCTCATTTCTCCGACGAAACCATCGCAAGAGTCCGGGATCCCGATGATCGCAGCGTAGGGACGTCATCACGGAGCTAAAGAAGTGGTGGACCGGATCTACAAAGGTTGTATTTCCATTCACTTAGCAATAAAGTTGTTTACTTGCTTGCTTTTCACCTAATCTCTAGTTAACGTTCTTGCATAGGATTCTTAGGCACATGAAATTTTTGAATTTGGCATGGTTGATGCCTTGTGGAACCTCTTGAGTGTGCCTAACCCTACAGTGGTATCAGAGCCTAGCTAGAGCCTTAGGCGATGAGTAGAAGAAGTTAGAAACCCGATCGAACCCGAAACCCTAATCCAAAACCACTCTTTGGACATTTTCTGAAAAAGTGGATTTTTCCAAATTAAAAATATGCAGAAAAATGAGCAGGAAATTCTAAGAAAAACGGCAGAAAACGATAACCTAAGTCTACAGTATTGCCGCGGAACCGCGGCGTTGACCCACTTGTTGCGGCGGTTCCGCGGCCGTCTGTGATGATTAGGCTGTGCGTTTCCTGCAGTTATCTCTGTAGGTGTTTCTTGTGTCTTCTGGATACTTTTAATTTTTACTCAAGAGTTGAGTTTTCTGGGTTGTTTTGGGGACTCGATGATTCGATCGGATTGTTTAATTTCGTCTATGTGTTTTTCCAGAAAATTTTAGAATATGTTAAAAAGTTCGACCGGATATAAAATACCCAATTTTTCCCCTGCTGGGAAATTTCCAACTGTTGGATTTTTTCCGTAGTTTGAGAACGTTCTAAGTAGTGCAAGTAACGCGATGGTCCCTCTAGAAGACAACAAACCTTAACTCGATTATGTGACCGTCTTGAACTGTCCTTTGAACCTTAGGGTTTGGGGCAGTACGGCGTGCCACATGTGAGGCGTTGGCTTGACCTTTCTACGGCTGGACCGTTGGTACCGAGGCATGAACTGAATGTTTTTAAACTTATTTCATGTGTTGAGCTGTTTCGGGAAAACTTGGGTGTTTGATTGTTCGATCGAAAAGTTTAACATTTTCTATTTATCTGGAATGTGATACAATATTTGGAATTCACAAGTTGTTATGAGATAACTGAATGAATGTTATAAATCAAGCACTTTAGTCTCAAATGATCGGTTGCCACGGAATTTTGATGCGATCAAAAGTCCGTCGCAATCACGTAGCGTACGCGGATATTCGCCGATAAACTTAATAGACAGCTACACCCCTTAGCCCCAACCAAGTGACTGTAGGAGAACCCCGTCGCCGAAAGCATCCGTTCGGGTGCTCGCGGTAGTGGTGTTTCGCCTTGGTGCACTTCGTCGACGGTATCGGGGGTGCGGCCGCCTACTAAAGTTTGCGACGAGCATTCGATCAGAATGTCGGGAATCCTGTTGAATTGCCCGACTTGATATTGAAAAGAGTTTTCGATAATGAGACTAAAATGCGGGGCTTATAATTGTTAGGCATGCGATGTCTAAGTAATTCATTTGATTAGGCATGCGATGTCTAAGGAGGTTGCAGATTCCAACTGTTGTAGTTTTACACTTTCTTTTCTGCGACCGTAAGTGTAATATGTGATATCGCCGGTTTCGTTGCTATATGTCAACGGCAATTGGGATGGGCATGTTTACTTACGTTGATGACATGTGATGTTATGTGTTGCTGGATATGTTATATTGGATCGTCGTGTTTGAATAGCCGGGTTTTTTTTATGTGAGATGAGTGTTTTTCATTTTCATTCATTTAAAAACTTGTATGTAATATTCTTTTATTGGGGCACTTCCTGGTTGCGGAAGATGTCACCTTTTGTATATTATTTACTTTTCCGCACTAGGATAGACCCAAGGAGGAGAGCACAAGTAACCGGGTTCTGGAGTCCAGTGGGACACCAACTCGAGGAGTCGAGTCCGGGTCTCCTAACCCTAGAATTGGAAGGGTTGCTTGCCGCTCTCGTAGGGGTCTAGGGGTGTGGGTTTGGCTATTCATCACGACCGTGGAATCCGTGTTTTATACAGGCTCGTATTGAAAACACGGATGTCCTAGTATATCCAATATTTCATATATGATTCTTCTGCTGTGATATCTGTGATGTGATCGTTTGATATGTTGTGATAGATACTGTATATAGTATATATGATATATTATATAGACGTTACTTATGTTTTACACCCGCGCTAGCCTTGCCCCACTTTGCCGTTAGTCACCTAACCTAATGGTGCACGAGGGGACATCGAGGCGAATGCGGATGGCATAAGTGTACGTCGTATTTATTTATGATGTTTAGGTGCTTAAATGATGGGATTTCATTAATATGATTAATGAAAGTAAAAGAAACCTAAAAGATGTTGTAGAATCAAATTTCAAAAATAAAACAGGTAGCTACAGTTCTTGCTTTGCACAGCGGTATATATGATATATCCTGCACCTTATTCGATGAGGAAAGGGCCGACGATCCCTTCACCGGGAGTGACCCCTTTAGCAATAACTGGTAGATGCTACAATTCTCGGTTTGTCTTTTGATTGCTTCTATAGTTTCTGCTTTGCACAGTGATATATATGATATATCCCGCACCTCATTCGACGAGGAAAGGGCCGACGATCCCTTCACCGGGAGTGACCCCTTTAGAAAAACTAGAAAAGCCTCAAAAACACTGCATTTCAAAATCATTTGATTCTACAACGATATCAAGTTCATTACGCAATAGGTTTTCAGAAAAACCTGTCGTAGCCCTCCGTCATTTCAGATAAGTCCTGCTTAGTATTCGTGATGCGTTTGTTGACCTTGTCAAGGCGCAGTGTGCGGTAGCTGACCAGTATTTATCTGCTTATGCATATGATGCAGATTGGGTTAGGGTAGTCGTACGGCCTTGTTGACCTTGTCAAGGGTCGTGCGGGTGGGTTTAATTCAATCAAGAAATGACGGGTTGAACTTGAATTACGGTCTATGGTTTGTTGACCTTGTCAAGGTCATAGATCATTTGGGCAAAATTATCGGGAATTTCAAATGTTGAAATTTGCAATGAGATTGCATACCTTCTATGAGATAGTTGGATCCCGATACCCGCTGCGAGTAATTGTTACTCCTGGGAGAGTTTTACACATTACAATTAGCCGATCAAGTAGGTGTCTAGAAAGGTGTTAACGAGGTTACACCTCTGGGAAAACGAGGTTTACATTAATTAGGTTTGTGCGAAAGCACGGGGGACCTCCGTCAAAGTACCGACACTGGCCTGGCTGAACGATTGGCGAACTTGTAGCGTGTAATTAATCCCGGCTAGTCTTTCCTTTTAGGGTTTGAAGGAAGATTTGATAAAAACAGTGGGAGCCATCCTGACTAGATAAAATAATAACCAATCTGATCTTGAAAGAACGCACGCAGAGTGTTTTCTTCTCTCTCTCTCCTGGTAGCGACCATGTCACGCCTTAATCAAGATAATAATACGGATGTATTGACCGAACCCGCTTGTTATACTGAGCTGGGGAACGTTGGTCCCGCTACAACTTATAATTGTTATAAGACAGAGCAGGAAATAGAGGAATACCAGAATTCCTATGCCGCCCAAACAAAGAAAGTGCATATGATGCATCATCTTCGGGTGTGTTCGTTACATAGAACCGTTTCTCAGTATCCTTTACATTCTGAGTATGTGATACCGGATCAGGATCCCGCATATGTAATCTGTTACATGGGCTACAGATAGGTAAAGAACTGAGAACGGATGATAAGTTTCATGAGACAGAAAACGGTGCAAGTGTTGCAACCAAGTCTGTTGGTCACTGTCACCCTGTATTACCAATACATTGATTCTGAACAAATGCTATTAGGTACCAAACCTGATATACAAAATCATATCAATCTCTTTATTTATTAAAGAAGGATATAATTTTGTATTGTTGGATAATATTTTGAACATTTCCTATAAAGCATTGTTGTTCTAAATCAAACTACAGTTCTTAGTATACAGAACACATACAAGAGGAAGAGTTCAGAAATGAACGAATCCTTCTTGAGGTATTGTAGACTAGGTCATATCAATGTGACCCGACTAGCTGAAGTTACATTTAGATGCATATTTAAATTAGTTTGAATTTACATCTTGTGAAACTTGCCAGTCATGTCACAGAGATAAGATGACCACAGCTCTGTTTATTGGAAACAGAGAAAGAGTTAGTGAACTCTTGGGATTGATACATGTTGATGTATGAAGGTCCCCAGTCTACGCATGCCAGGACCGGTTCTTTATACTTCATTACATTCTCTGATGATCTCTCAAGATTCAGACATATGTTCCTATTGAAACACAAGTCCGAAGCTTTTGAGATATTCACAGAATATAAGTTAGAAGTAGAGAACCAAAAATACGGGTATAAGTATTATGTCCTTTGATGAGATCAAGGAGGAGAATACTTGTGCATAGAATTCCTGGACTATTCTAAAGGAGAATGAGATTCTCTCTCAGCATTACTCCTCCGTATACACCATAGCACGATGGTATATCGGGGCGGAGCAATAACACCCTATGTGATATGGTGTGCTCTATGATGAGTACTACTGAGTTTCCAAATTCCTTTTGGGGGTTATGCACTTGAGAAGCTGCATACCTATTGAATTAGGTTCGAATCAGATCACAGCCTACCACTCCATATGAGATATGGTGTGGGAAGAGCCCATGTCTTAAGCTAGTTAAGATTTGGGGTTGATCGGCCTATGTCTAAAAGCAAAATCCGGACAAACTCGAGGCAAGGTCTGTTATGTAGAACTGGAAATGTTCCAGCTATACAAACTGCAGCTGATGATTTGATAGAACCAAAGGATTCAGTAGATTCCAACGAACCTTAGCCTCTCTGCCGATCTAGTAGGGTTCCTCACCCACCTGAAAGATACTTCGGTTTCTCTATAACAGTGGAAGTGAGGATTGCATCATGAGATGATGACCCAACTAGTTTCGAGCTGGCCATCGAGAGTAGGGACTCTGTAAGAATGGGTGGATGCTTAGCGATCTGAGATGGAATCCATGTACACCAACAAAATATGGACTTTGGTTGCTATATCTGAAGGGTTAAATCCCCATCAGGAGCAAGTATATCTTGAGAAGATTACTTGGTGTAGATGGAAAAGTTGAGACTTTCAAAGCTAGACTTGTTAAAGGTTTTCGTCATCGACCAGGTGTGGATAATGATGAAACATTTTCCAGAGGCTATGCTTAAGTCCATCCGGATCCTACTTGCCACGGCTACATACCTTGACTACGCTATCTGGTGGTTGGGTGTCATGACTGCTTTTCTAAAATGATGTTTCAGAAAAGAGAGTCTGTAAGTACACAGTCAGAGGGCTTCGTAGACAGTGGGAGCAGCAAAAACGTGTGCAAGATGTTTTATGTGATAAAGCATGCATCGCGGAGTTGGAACATCTGTTTTGATGTATTAGTCAAAGAGTTTGACATCATCAAAATGGTAGATGAACCTTGTATAAACAAAAAGGTAGTAAGGAGTATGGTGATGATCCTCGTAGAGTACGTGGATGACATACTCATGATAGGGAAGAAGTTTCCTATGCTACGCCCGATCAATCTCCGCTTATCACAATGATTCTCCGTATAGGATCAAAATGATACCTACTAAATCCTGGGTTTTGGATCTATGAGATAGATCTAATTGGATGTTAGGATTCTCACTAGTTGTAGTGAGATGGTATCAATGGATCCTGGGGAGAATCACTGGAAAGGTTCCAGGGTGATAAGGACGACTAAATGTCAGTCACAGGCATTGCCTTCACCCTCTATGGAGGGACGGTATGTTGGAAGAGTTCCAAGCTAGATACCGTGACATACTAGACGATTAAAGGCAAGATACATCGCTACTTAAGATGCTACCAAAGAGGCTGTCTGGGTGTATATTAGATCATGAGATGAACTTAGTTCCTCCCATTGTGTGACAATGGAGTTGTAGCTTATGCCAAGGAACGTCCATCCCATCAGTGATCCAGACATATTCTAAGGCAGTATCACCTGATCATGGAGATGGCTGATCTCCAAGGAGATCGAGGTTAGGAGAGTAGACTCAGAGGACAACACGGCGGATCCACTCACAAAGACCTTTTCCCCGAGAGAGACTATTATGGGATGGTTGAGTATGAGATACTACAACCACTGCTATCAGATGGCCCTAGTGCAAGTGGGAGATTGTTAGTTATATGTATGCCCTAGAGGCCATTACTGTACATAGGATGTATATTGTAGTGGATGCTTGGACATATATAGAGAGGACTTTCTTGCTCGACATGATAGTATGCTATCTGGTTGCTCTTTACCTTAACGTGTACACTGATTGTCTCTCTGTTACATGTTGGTAAAGCCCTTAGGATGTGTACTTGACTACCTGGACTATGATGCAGATCATACTAGTGGGGACATGGTAGTCCATAAGTACATCCTTCAAGGTCCCTAGTCGTGGGTGTATCGAGACGGGGCATCGATATACCAGAGTAGACTAGCGTATGCCTTCTCGACCCATACAGATGGGCGATGGATGATCCCATATCCATTGGTGTTTGACACCAAAGATGATATACGAGTGCTCAGTGGAGACTGGGTACACTGGACGAACTCGCCGAGAACTCCCAGATGGTATTATACCTTACGTCAGATGGCAGTTCTCAGGTGACACTGGTACAGGTTAGTCTTTAGACCCGAGATCGTCATAGAGTCTTGTGTGATTCCCACTGTGCTTTGATTTCCACCTTACCACGTCCAAGAGGGGGGTGCAAAATGGTGGTTTTTGGGTACAGTCCCGATTCACATGGAGGCAATGAGCGATAGGAGGGGATTCGTCTCTCCCGGTATAGGGAGTTGATGTTGCGCTGTGTTCGATTGGTTATAACCGGAAATCCCTGGCCAGGGTTGCTGAGATTTACTGGTAAGTGTTACCAGTAGTTTTTTGAACTGTTATAGACCTCATATCGACACGACTTATCAAGCTATTGGGGTCTGACGTTTACCACCCCTAGGCGAGATATGCGACATATCAGACGACGAGACCGGACTGTACGGTAAGTGTTACTGGTTGAATTCACAGGAGTGTGAGCGGGCTTGCTCATTGATCTTCTGATCGCTCAATACCCGGGTGGCCGTTACGTTTAGCAGACCGCTTGCGGCTTGTGGGTGTTTGATATGATCATCACCTGCTGCCGGCGTATTGATGAGTCTTTAGAGTCCTACACAGAGGTTTCCTGGCTCAAGCGAAACGAAATAGGAGCGCATATGAGATATGTGCGGGACCGAGAATAATACCAGTATGTGATACTGTATTCTATTCTCGCGATTTGTATCATTGGACGGTTATATATGATATAGCCGGGTTACCGGATCAAGTGTTGATTCGATACATTGATACACTTGATATTAGTCGGTTACATGCGATATGACCGGATCATTAAATCAAGTGTTGATTTAATGATTTGATGTATAATTATATATTTGATATATTACTTTACATTAACTAGTATTTGTTCACTTAAGATTGATTTTCTCACTTGATGTGCACAAGTAGTATATGTGATATATTTTTGTGCACTTGATTGTATCATGTTTGATGATACATGCAAACTTGGGTGTATGTTTGATTTAATCCTTGTTTAGGTTAATGGTTAGGGTTTTATTATCTTTATTTATTTTCTTTATTCATTTTGGCAAAAACAAATATGGTGGCTTTCTTTGTTTTTCTCTTGAAGCTTCATGAAGCTTTCATAAGTCTAGCCATTTTGTCTTTTGCCTTAACCTAACCATTAAACCTAAACCTTAGTTTATTCTCTACATGTGTTAGCCTTACCCATGGTTGCATTATGATAAGGCATCACTTGATTTTCTATTTTATTAATTCATTCATTTTCATTTCTTTCTTCTTCTTCTTCTTCTTGATGAAGAAAGAAAACCTTTGCTAGAAATTTTCAAGTGAGAAATCCAAATCAAAAGTGAACCCACTTCCTATTTCTTCATCCTCTACCACTTGCCATGTAGTATAGGGTGTTTCTTCACAAGTTTCATGACTTAGTGAAGGTGGAGCTTGAGTTTGAGTTGCCTCGACGTAGATCATCTTCGGCATCGAAGTCAACAACCTAGCCCGCTCATTTCTCCGATGAAACCATCGCAAGAGTCCGGGATCCCGGTGATCGCAGCGAAGGGACGTCATCAAGGAGCTAAAGAAGTGGTGGACCGGATCTACAAAGGTTGTATTTCCATTCACTTAGCAATAAAGTTGTTTAATTGCTTGCTTTTCGCCTAATCTCTAGTTAACGATCTTGCATAGGATTCTTAAGCACATGAAATTTTTGAATTTGGCATGGTTGATGCCTTGCGGAACCTCTTGAGTGTACCTAGTAACCCTACAGTGGTATCAGAGCCTAGCTAGAGCCTTAGACGATGAGTAGACGAAGTTAGAAACCCGATCGAACCCGAAACCCTAATCCAAAACCACTCTCTGGACTTTTTCTGAAAAAGTGGATTTTTCCAAATTAAAAATATGCAGAAAAATGAGCAGGAAATTCTAAGAAAAACGGCAGAAAACGATAACCTAAGTCTACAGTATTGCCGCGGAACCGCGGCGTTGACCCACTTGTTGCGGCGGTTCCGCGGCCGTCTGTGATGATTAGGCTGTGCGTTTCCTGCAGTTATCTCTGTAGTGTTTCTTGTGTCTTCTGGATACTTTTAATTTTTACTCAAGAGTTGAGTTTTCTGGGTTGTTTTGGGGACTCGATGATTCATCGGATTGTTTAATTTCGTCTATGTGTTTTTCCAGGTAATTTTAGAATATGTTAAAAAGTTCGACCGGATATAAAATACCCAATTTTTCCCCTGCCGGGAAATTTCCAACTGTTGGATTTTTTCCGTAGTTTGAGAACGTTCTAAGTAGTGCAAGTAACGCGATGGTTCCTCTAGAAGACAACAAACCTTAACTCGATTATGTGGCCGTCTTGAACTGCCCTTTGAACCTTAAGGTTTGGGGCAGTACGGCGTGCCACATGTGAGGCGTTGGCTTGACCCTTCTACGGCTAAACCGTTGGTACTGAGGCATGAACTGAATGTTTTTAAACTTATTTCATGTGTTGAGCTGTTTCGGGAAAACTTGGGTATTTGATTGTTCGATCGAAAAGTTTAACATTTTCTATTTATCTGGAATGTGATACAATATTTGGAATTCACAAGTTGTTATGAGATAACTGAATGAATGTTATAAATCAATCACTTTAGTCTCAAATGATCGGTTGCCACGGAATTTTGATGCGATCAAAAGTCCGTCGCAATCACGTAGCGTACGCGGATATTCGCCGATAAACTTAATAGACAGCTACACCCCTTAGCCCCGACCAAATGACTGTAGGAGAACCCCGTTGCCGAAAGCATCTGTTCGGGTGCTCGCGGTAGCGGTGTTCCGTCTTGGTGCACTTCGTCGACGGTATAGGGGGTGCGGCCGCCTACTAAAGTTTGCGACGAGCATTCGATCAGAATGTCGGGAATCCTGTTGAATTGCCCGACTTGATATTGAAAAGAGTTTTCGATAATGAGACTAAAATGCGGGGCTTATAATTGTTAGGCATGCGATGTCTAAGTAATTCATTTGATTAGGCATGCGATGTCTAAGGAGGTTGCGGATTCTAACTGTTGTAGTTTTACACTTTCTTTTCTGCGACCGTAAGTGTAATATGTGATATCGCCGGTTTCGTTGCTATATGTCAACATCAATTGGGATGGGCATGTTTACTTACGTTGATGACATGTGATGTTATGTGTTGCTGGATATGTTATATTGGATCGTCGTGTTTGAATAGCCGGGTTTTTTTTATGTGAGATGAGTGTTTTTCATTTTCATTCATGTAAAAACTTGTATGTAATATTCTTTTATTGGGGCACTTCCAGGTTGCGGAAGATGTCACCTTTTGTATATTATTAACTTTTCCGCACTAGGATAGACCCAAGGAGGAGAGCACAAGTAACCGGGTTTTGGTGTCCAGTGGGAGACCAACTCGAGGAGTCGAGTCCGGGTCTCCTAACCCTAGAATTGGAAGGGTTGCTTGCCGCTCTCGTAGGGGTCTAGGGGTGTGGGTTTGGCTATTCATCACGACCGGCATTATTCAGTCTCCGTATACAATCCATGGGCAACCACAAACAAAACAAACACATGACACGAAGTGAAATTCTAGAGAAGGAGAAAGTGGTTGCCGCGATGCGGTAGCGTAATTAACTGCAGGGGCTTGCGCCTGCAGGGAAGAGCGTCCCCACAATCAAAAACCCCTCTAACGAGGGGGAATCTGACGAAGTCTGCTACATCGGCCGCATCCGTCTAAACCTCCGATATACGGCGCCATAAATCAACTTGGCATCTTCGGAAAGGTGGACGGATAAAACCATATAGCATCTGCCTCGAACCTCAGGCAAGACGTCCTCACGTCGTCTCGGCCGCCGTTCGGAGGGGAACAGTCTCCCGAGGGTTTTCAGCGGATTACACCCACAAAATCCAGTCAAGTTAGTTTCACAAGTTAACGTAGATTCTACTTCTACAGTTTAGTATCTAAATTAGAAATTCTATCATCCTAAGTTAGAAATATTCAACCCTTATGTTTCACACCTCCTGTCTATTTAATCTCAGATCTTATACGTTTTTACAGTTTAGAAAGATCTTGGTAACTCCTGAGTTTTCCTTCTAAAAGTGCGGTCTCAAATCAGGATTTTTTATCAACTTTACAAAAAATATAGTTCTTATTCTTCATTTTTATCTTTCCTCCAAATATCGATCGTATACCTCTACGTGTGTGTAAATTTTCACCCCTACACTTGAGAATTCAATTCAAGCTATAGTACCATTGCCTTAATACTTAATACTACTTCTTTTCATTAATGGATAGACGGTGTTGCTCACACACCTTTCATGCGACCATTAATGCTTCTTGAGGCACCAACAGCCGATTACAAAATGTATGAGCATAAAGCGTAAATAGCAGTTTGCAGGCCTTGACTTTATTTATTTTTTTCTTTTTTCTTTTATTTTTATTTTTCTTTTCAAGACCGGATATATTTTTTCAATGATGCTCTCATGGTGGTTAGCTTTAAATACCGTTTTTTTCTTTCATACTAGGCTTTCAGACAAGAGTATTTCTAGGTATGCTCTACTATCCCAAGTTTCAAGGTGCGTGTATGTGCAGTTTATAGGGTATATATTTTCTAATTTTGGACTCAAGAATAGAAACTATTTTTCAGACTTATCTTTCAGTAAAGCATCAATACTCTCCCTTCATTTCGACTTAACTCAAGAACTGAACTCAAAATTACCTATTTCTCAAAAAAAAACTGTAAGGACGTATAATTACCAAGGTTAAACAGAATGAGGGTTATTTTTAGGGTTTTCAATTACTAAGCCTAGGATTTAGTTACTTCTAATATATCAACTAAATTTTCGAAATAACAATCTAAGTTACCCTACTAGCTAACTTGACGACAAAGTTTTTATATTTTAGGGAAATATTTTCAATTTTTATGGGTTTTTTAATATGTATGCAATGCAGAATGTACACATGATGCAGCAAAATAAACGGAGTGCTCACCCCCAAACTTGAGTTTTACGATGTCCTCATCGTTGCCCCCGTCTCCGGTAGCTAGACTTAGACATCGGTGTGAGACTTTTATTCACAGAAAAAGAAAAACCTACGACTAATTACAACATATACAAGTGAAACGATTGGGTTAGTCCAGAATTTAATACCAGCCATTCAAAAATTTTGTCGATATAGTGCCATGGCTGACAAAAGAATAGGTATAATAAAAGGAAAAAAATATATACAAAGAATGGTTAGATGTTAGTAAAGGGCATGTGCATGTAAAAGTAGGGAGAAAGATGTTGAAGGTGAAGATGAAGTTTTGAAGCGGTCAAAGAATTGTTTTCTGAATGAATTGAATGTTCAATAAGTATGTGTTGAGTTTCAAAGTCAGGTTCGTTCAAAAACTGGAGTTCATCCGCAAAAAGTTCGGCAAAAGAAAGGTTTCTAGGATGTTCCCAAATTGATTCTGACCTAAACTCACCAAGAATATCAAGTTCATCAGCAAAAATTTCCTCAAAACTCTGTATAAAAGAATAATTTCCAACACCGTCTTCCTCCCTATGATTTTTCACAATCCTATTCTCATTATTCACAAACTCTCCCAAAAAGATTTCTTCCTTATCAAATTCACAAATGGGTAGGTTCATATCATCTAAAAAAGTAGGTTCCCACTATAATGTTTCTTCCGAAACAATATCACTAGGTGATACAAAAATTGTGGGGCCCTTATCATTGATCTTTTCTAACAATCTATCACGACCATACCCGTCAAATTCACAAGCTCCCTTATCTAAAATTGGAAAGCAAAAATCAGTCGTTTCAAGAATTTCCTCTTCAAGTATAATTTCGGTTAAATCAATCTCTAAGTCACAAGTGACAAGAGGTTCAGTGGATACCTGAAGGCTAATGGTGGACTGACTTAGAGGGTTTTCTTGTGTGTCCTGGCAACATTCAGTCAATACAATTGTATCAACATCTATGAAATCATCAAAATTCAATCGATCTTTTATTTCACTCGGGTGACTTCCTAGATGACAGATAATAACATTATTGGGATCCGATTGACTGTGCTCACTCCCTAGAATCTTTTCAGCTAAATGTTTCACTTGTTCCTCTATGCTAGCCAAAAATTGGTCTTGAGTAAGAAATAATTGCTCGGACTGTTGTATAAATAGGGCTAACGTAGAAGCTGATTGATTCTCGACTACAGTCATCACTTCAATACCTAATTCTAAAGCGGTCAACCTAGCATCCATCTCACTATCACTCCCTAAAGATGGTTCAATTGTTTCAGGTTGGAGGGGTTGTGATAGTGGTGATGCTAAAGCAGCCATTCTGTCGATCTCTTTCTCTAAAGCCTCAATTATTTGGTCTATGGTTGAAGTGGGACTGGGTTCAGGAGTGTTAGGTGGGTGACCGTTATCAAAAATTTGGGACGGTTGGTCACCCCATAGAAAAGGAAAATTTTCATGAATGTGGGAAGAATTTTGGCAATTTGTACAAATTAATTGGGATTGAGTATAAACAAAAGAATAAGAGTCATGAAAAATAGAATTGTATTGTGTATCACCCATTTTAACAAGATGCACAAATGTCACAAAAATAAAGAATATCACACCCCTAGCAGTCTATGTTATGCTAAGTCAACTAGACATGCTCAAGAACCTGATTGACGAAGTAAAACTGTATCGAGAAATAGGCTCAAGATATACTGATCATGAAGCCAGGTTAGTGCAAGAGAGAAAGGAAGGTTTTCCAACACTTTCGCGGAGGTCCTTAATTAAATAACCCTTTCTCTTTTGGCGGTTGCACCGTGAACACTTTCCTAGACACCCCGTGAACGATATACCGTTAAGTAAAGTTCTAAACACAGTTAACTTCTCCTAATGAGCGTGAAGTTCTTAGAGTCAAAGTTCTAATTGATTTTAATTTACTGGGGGTATGCAAGAATGCAATTTTGTGATTTGTGGGCTACGGAAAAAAGGTGATGATATCCTTTACAGTATCTTGTGTGGTCATTTATGCCATTAAAATCCGTATTAATATGCAATGCGCAATCAATAAAAGAATTCAAGCAATTTAAATAATTCTTTTTCAGTTAAGTATTATGCGCTGCAAAAAATACGGTTAGCTCTCTTGTTCCCTTGGCGGCAAAATTGTGCGAAGAATCCTGCAGAAGGTTGAATTATTGGAATGCGTCGGATTCGAGCGAAGGCGTTAGAAAATATGTACCGAAGTGATTTGGTTTAAGAAAACCCTTTTGAATTGATCCAAGTCTTTGATTGTTCGCTTGCGCGGGTCAAACTACCCGGATCATTGGCACTGTACTTTGCTAATGTCTTGAAATTGCATTTGAACCTCGCTTCGCACGATCGCTGGTCGTAATTCCGCGAAAAAACCTTAAATGTCGGAAAATACGATATTTAGTGTCAAAAGCGATATATGTGCTCCAATACCTGCACACTCAAAATTATAAAAATCAAACAATACCAAAAGAATGCCAATACTTCACTGGAGATCACACAAGAACAAAAAATCACAAACTCCCACAAGGGGACGGCAAGCTCGGATTATTCCTCATTGTCGCTGGTCGATATCCGAGTGCTTGTGCTAGAATTTAGTGTGTATTCTCTAGGCAATATAAGTATTCTAAAGGTATTACTGGATTTTTAAATTTAAATTTAGGATGATTGCAGGATTTCAGAACAGAGAACAAAGTCAGAAAAATCGTATTTGTTAGTTTGAAATTTTTTTGAGTTAGTAAGTTAATGAGTTAGTAGGAACCAGAAATAACAATACCTAATGACGATAAGTCCCCGGCAACGGCACCAAAAACTTGTTGGGTATTCACCCCTGCGCGCAAACGCGTATTTTATGGAAACGGATATGCAATGAAGGAAACGGATTGTGCACGCGAGATCGTTCTCGTTTTAAAATTTATAAACCGCAAGTGCACGGTGCGTTGTAGCGATCCGGCAAGCACGGGTCGATCCGCAGGGAATTGTGTATT
Source organism: Agapanthus africanus (assembly GCA_030015575.1). Classification (NCBI taxonomy): domain Eukaryota; kingdom Viridiplantae; phylum Streptophyta; class Magnoliopsida; order Asparagales; family Amaryllidaceae; genus Agapanthus; species Agapanthus africanus. The sequence goes on from CM057343.1 coordinate 520,987,407, forward strand.
AAGTATTGTTGTTTAAGGTTAACAAATTAACGAATTGGGGTTTGTCACAAAAAAAATATATAAAAGAATAAAAAACAAGGAAAAAGCAAGAAAAGGAATTAAGGAAAGAATTGTCGTGGCTTGGATTGGAAGGTCGAATCGCGATGGTTACCTCTATCCTCCCTTGATCATGAGTTGTCCGGCCTTATCTTGGTCCCGGCATGAAGTATGACTTGTCAACGTGGTTGTGGAGCACAAACCATCAAAGTCCGATATTCGCCACAAAATACGAAACGAGTCCTTTTGATCACTTACCGTTTGTATGTCCGCGCTTGGGGTATCAAAACTAAACATAAAGGTTAGCAAGCATACCGCGACAACAAAAACACAAAGTGGTTAGTGAGAGCAAATGATTTTGGTGTTAAATGTGCTAAGTGTTTGTGATGGTATATGATATATGAAATTAAGAGATTTGTCAAATCCTTAATTACAACATACCATATCCAAACTTAGCAAACTTAATACCAAATTGATTTTAACTTAAATATTGAAAATGGGGAAAGGGAATGAATACGGTATATGAGGAGGTTACAAGTAACCATGGTTCAAAATAACGTATCATATCAATACATAAACAATATTTAGGTTAGAATCATAAGTTAAGCATAATAAACATAAACAAGAGGTGGATGAGGCAAAGCCTTTCATCTCACTTCCTCACCCACACCACAACCAAATAAAGAGATTAGTTAAGCATGAATAAGAAAAACAAATAAAAAAAAAGAAAGCAAGTATAAAGAAACAACAATTATATTAAGCACTTGAGAAAGAGATACAAGTTTTATAGTAACTTATTCAACCTCCTTAATGAAACTCTCCAAAAAGAGCTTCAAGAGGGAAGAAGAAGAAGAAACCAATATGAAGCTCACTCACCCTCAAGCAAAACAAAAAGAAAACCAAACAAGAAAATATATTACATGAGAGAATGAGAGGTATTAAAATGCAGTTTTCTGTGGTGAACATGAGTCACCAAATAGCCATGCTTCATTTATCACAAATGAACACCTCATCCCTCCACCTCATTAACTATTTAACTAAATGGTTAAAACAAATAATGAGGCGTCTTCTTCTAGAAGTATCTTGCACAATTACAAGAATACCCTCACCGTATATACATACCCATATCCGTATTCCAAAAAATACGAATACAAAGAGACGAAAATAATCCACCAATATAATACTAGAATCCGACTTAAACCAAGCCCACTAGTATTATCCGCCCAACATCATTCGTGCACAAGTACACGTATGTGATCGAAGCCCTGCCGTAAAACCATATGGCCTCTACATCGTTTCGCCCGAAGCAGGAAAACCCTTTGTGTGGGACTCTAAAGACTCGACAGTACGCCGGCAGTAAGTTACTGGATAAATCCATAACCATAAGCACGTCAGCAGCACTAGCTGTACATAACGGCTACCCGGGTACTGGTCAAAAAGGAAGGCCGACGAGCAAACTCATCCGGATCCCTACTGAGCCTATCCGTGACAATATCTGTACAGTCCGGTCTCTTCGTCTAAGAGTATCGCATACCTGATCTAGGGGTGGTAAGCGTCAGACCCTAATAACCCGATAATTCGTGCTGATGCGGCTCGGGACCAATCCGGGAAACTACTGATCAACTTATCAGTAAATCCCAACTGCCTTGGCCAAGGTCTTATGGTCCTGGCCAATCGAACAAAGTGCAATATCGACTCCCAATACCTGGAGAGACGAATCCCTGACAATCACTCACTGTCTCCATGTGGCTCGGGACTATACCCAACCAAAACCTGTTTGCACGACTCAGTAGAGCCGTGGTAGGGTAGTGATCAAAGCACAAAGGGAACTTACACGAGACAAATGATGATCTCAGGTCCTAAGACTAACTTGTACACATGTCACAAGATAATCCCTATCTGACGATAAGTATAATACCATCTAGAGGTTCTCGACGAGTCCGTCTAGTGTACTCACCCCCAGTGAGCACTCGTATACAATCTTAGATGATCACACCAATGGTTGTGGGACCAACCACCGCCCCTCGTCGGGATCTAGAAACGTACATGCAAGTCTACTCTGGAGTATCGATGCCCGATCTCGATACTCCTGCTACTTGGGACATTTAATGATGTGCTTATAAACTACCCTGCTCCCACAAGTATGATCGCCGTCATAACGCTTGTAGTCAAGCAAGATCCTGCGGGCTTTATCAACATGTGGTCGACATATATAACATATTCACATGTTAAGATAAAATCAAACCATAATAGTATACTATTGTATCGAGTCTTTAACAATATGTGCAAGCAACATAAAGCATCATAAGAAAGGAATACACATATCCTAATAAAGACAACTCAAATAATATACTATATAACTGAGCAAGATTGTCCTGTACATACATATCCCTAGCATCCACATATATACATTTACAATAATAGCCTCTAGGGCATACATATCCAACAATCTCCCACTTGCACTAAGGCCAGTAATTGGTATACCGAATACCTAACGTCTGCACTAAGGCCAGCTGCTGGCATACCGCATACCTAACATCTTAAAAAGTCGCTCGAACCGCGCTAGAGGGAGGGCCTTTGTAAATGGATCCACAGTGTTCTCTTTTGTATCCACTCTCCGGATCTCGATCTCCTGGCGATCTATGATCTTCCTGATCAGGTGATACCGCCTTAAGATGTATCTGGATTTCTGATAAGACCGTGGTTCCTTCGCTAAAACTATAGCTCCATTGTTATCACAATACAGAGGTATTGGATCAATAATGGACGAAACTTCCTGAAGTTCAGTAATGAACTTCTTCATCCAGACCGCTTCTTTTGCGGCATCGTTTGCAGCAATGTATTCAACCTCCATCGTCGAGTCTGCGACGGTGTCCTGTTTGGAGCTCCTCCAACACACCGCCCTCCGTTGAGGGTAAACACAAAACCCGAAGCAGACTTGCTGTCATCCTTGTCACTCTGGAAACTTGAATCGGTAAAGGACTCGACCTTCAGGTCTCGATTACCGAAAACCAAGAATATCTCCTTAGTCTTTCTCAGGTACTTGAGAATGTTCTTCACTGCTGTCCAGTGGTTCTCACCTGGGTTCGACTGATACCGGCTCACCATACTAAGCGCGTAAGCTACATCTGGTCTTGTACATAGTATTGCATACATTATAGATCCTACCGCCGAAGCGTAGGGTATAGTGCTCATGCGAACCCTCCTCTCATCAGTCTTGGGAGGCATCTCCTTGGAGAGGGTGATTCCGTGCAATGCGGGTATATTACCGCGTTTGGAATCTTCCATACCAAATCTCTTTAGTATAGTCTCTATGTACTTGGTCTGCGAAAGTCCTAATAATCTCTTAGATCTATCTCTATAGATCTTGATCCCCAAAATGTACGAGGCATCACCCAAGTCCTTCATGGAGAACCTTTGTGACAAGAACAGCTTGACCAATTGTAGCATAGGAATATCGTTTCCTATCAAAAGAATGCCGTCCACGTACAAGACTAGGAATACGAAAGTTCGTCCTACAATCTTCTTATAAATACATGGCTCATTCTCGTTCTTGAAGAAGTCAAAGTCCTTGACTGTTTCATCAAAACAGATGTTCTAACTCTGTGATGGCTGTTTTAATCCATAAATGGATTTAAACAACTTGCACACCTTCCCGCTTCTCCCACTGTCTACAAAACCTTATGGCTGATCCATAAAAACGCACTCTTCCAAACTTCCGTTTAGAAAAGCCGTTTTTATGTCCATCTGCCAGATTTCATAATCATGGAAGGCAGCAATAGCAAGTAGTATCCGAATGATTTGAGCATAGCCACTGGAGAAAAGTTTCGTCATAGTCCACTCCTAGTCTTTGACGAAAACCTTTTGCAACGAGTCTAGCCTTATAGGTTTCCACCTGCCCATCTACACCAAATTTCCTTTTGTAGATCCATTTGCATCCAACGGGTTTTACCCTAGGTGGAGCAATATCCAAGGTCCATGCTTTATTGGTGTACATGGACTCCATTTCGGATTGCATAGCATCCAGCCACTTATCAGAGTCCCTACTGATAATGGCCTGCCTAAAACTAGTAGAATCATCTTCTTCCAAGATGCAATCCTCTCGATCCCCGTCTATGAGAAAACCGTAGTATCTCTCGGGTGGATGAGAAATCCTACCAGATCTGCAGAATGGCTGAGGTTCGTCTGGGACTATTGAATTCTCTGGTTCTACCAAATCTTCAGTTATAGTTTGTCCCTCTAGAATTTCTTCCAGTTCTACCGTGCTCCCACTTGATTCTTTTTCAAGAAATAATCTTTCAAGAAAGGTGGCGTGTCGAGAAACAAATACATTTGGTTCTTCGACATAGTAGAATAGATATCCATTTGAATACCTGGGATATCCTACAAACTTACATAAAACTGACCGTGCCTTTAGTTTGTCTGGATTCTGGTTTTTCACATAGGCCGGACAACCCCATATCTTAACCCTTTTAAGACAGGTTTTTTACCACTCCATATTTCATATGGAGTCATAGGCACTGATTTAGATGGAACCTGATTCAATAGGTACGCCGTTGTTTCAAGCGCAAGTCCCCAGAATGAAAGAGGTAACTCGGTGTTACTCATCATGGAGCGAACTATGTCCAATAGGGCACGGTTCCTCCGCTCCGATACACTATTGTGCTGTGGTGTATACGGAGGAGTAAGCTGAGAGAGAATACCATTCTCTTTCAGAAAATCCCGGAATTCCGTACTTAAGTACTCCCTCCTCTATCAGATCGTAGGATCTTGATACTTTTGCCAGTCTGGTTCTCTACTTCGTTTCTGTATTCTTTGAATTTCTCAAAAGCTTCAGATTTGTGTTTCATAAGATACACATATCCGAACCTAGAGAGATCATCTGTGAATGTGATGAAGTACGATAACCCACCCCTTGTATGTATAGATATCAGACCACATACATCACTGTGTATGAGACCCAACAGCTCTGCTGCTCTTTCTCCGTGTCCGGTGAACAGAGATTTGGTCATTTTTCCCTTGAGACAGGACTGACAAGTTTCATAAGATGAAAATTCAAATGTATTCAAATATCCATCCTTATGCAATTTACACGGTCTTTTCTCTCCGATATGACCAAGTCTACAATGCTACAAGTAGGATTCGTTCTCTTCTGAACTCTTCCTCTTGCGCGTGTTTTGTATATTGAAAACTGCATTTTGATTTAGAACATAGATACCATTACACAGTGTACTTTCTGCAACCAATACCTGATTAAGATAAATGTTCATGATATTTCTATCAGGAACAAACTTATATCCATCTTTATCAAGTAAAGAAACTGATATGATGTTGCATAACATGGAAGGTACATAGTAGCAATTGTTCAAAATCATAGTATTGTCATTTGGCAACACTAGGTGATATTCACCGACGGCAGCAGTATCAACTTGTCTTCCGTTCCCTACTCTGAGGGACATATCACCAGGTCCAACTATCCTACTTTTTCTCAGTCCCTGCAATAAATTACAGATATGAGATCCTGATCCAGTACCCAGGAGATAGGACTGACCGAAAAAAAGTTCTCAATAACAAGAAAACCTGAAGGAGATGCAACAGTATGCTTCTTCTTCATTGGGGTCATCAAGGAATTCATGCAATCCTCTTTCCCTTGCTCATACTCATGACAGTTGTCATAGTCTAGAGCCGAACCGACGTTCCCCAGCCCCGAATAAGAATTCGGATCGATCAAGCGATGCATTTTATTATCTTGATTAGGACGTGAAATGGTTGCTACCTGGAGAGAGAGAAAAGAAACACTTAGCGTGCGCACTTGCAAGATTAGATTGGTTATTAATTTATCTAATCAGGATGGCTCCCACTGTTTTCTCGAATTCTCCATCAAACCTTAAAAAGAGAACTAGTCAGGATTAATCGCACTTTACAATACTTTCTTAACCTTTCAGCCAGGCTAATGTTGGTATTTCGAGGAAGGTTTTCCAACGCTTTCGCGAAGTTCCTTAATTATATAACCTCTTTCCCCTGGAGGCGTAGCTCCGCTAACACCGTTCTAGACACCTACTTGGTTTATAGCATTGATTGTTAAGTGAAATAATCTCCCAAAAGTAATCCTACTCATCAATGGGATCGGGATCCAACTATCATTGTGTGATGACCTAGATGGAATCCACTCTAGTCACCAAACTCCATAAGGTATGCTAAATCTGCAAGTTTCCTGTATATTTGAAACTCCCGATGTGGTTTTTTCCCCAAGCGTCATATGGTCTTGATAGAGACCAACGTACCATAAGTCGCAAGTCAAGTTCAACCCGTCATTGTCTTGGATTAACTTAGACCCACCCGCATAAGCCCTTGATAGAGACCAACGTAGCTATACGACTGTCCTAATTAATTGCATCCAAAAAAATGCAACAGATAAGTAATATTTAGCTATCGTTCACTATGCCTTGATAGAGACCAACTTACATAGCACGTATACTAACTGCTACTTATCTGAAATGACGGATTGCTACGGCTGGGTTTTTGGAGAAAAACCCTTTAACGTAATGAACTTGATATCGTTGAAGGAACCTGAGCAATTTTGAAAAGGAGTGGTTTAGGCTCCGCTTTTGAAAACTTCTGGCTTTTAAGAAAACCGAATAATCTACAGTATAAGCTTTTGCTCAAGAGGTCACTCCCCACGAAGGGATCTCGGCTCTTGCCTCCTGGAATGAGCTGCTGGATATTCACGACCGAATACCACTATGCAAAGCGAAAGAATATAACTATAGTTTTTCGAAATTTGTTCCAACAACATCTTTTTAGGTTTCTTTTCTTGCATTAATCAAAATTAATGTGGTCCCATCAGCTAACCTATCACACCAGAAAAGAACAAAAATACAATGTACGTATATGTCATCCGTATTCGCCATGGGGCCCCGTCATGGACCGTTAGTTTACTTAACTAACGGCAGAGCGGGGGCTGGACTAGCGCGGATGTAAAAAAAATACAACATCTACTAATATATATATAAATATAAATATATATATATATATATATATATATATATATATATATATATATATATATATATAATCATCCCAGGCATGATATAAGCAACATCACAGAATCTCAGCAAGCAACATCACACAATTATATATATATATAATCTTGGAGCCTCAGGTTTCATTTCAGCCATGATTGGTAGAGTTTCCGCGTGTGCGTTTTGAAATCAAAATTAAGAATATACCGCAATCAAGACGGTGTCGCTTGGTAGCTAGCCGGTTGAGTACGGGTCGGTCCACAGGGAGATGGATTCCTTTTCTTTATGTTCTAACGTGTTAATCCGATCAAGTCGGGTTTTGTTTTAGGATCTAAGAATGAGATTAAATTTGATTAAAAGTCTTGCTAGGAGTAGGACTAGGTTAGATTGGAATAGGGATTCTACCCACTGCTTTCAGTGCCCTAATGAAGAATATAGGTGTTAGGGTAATAGTCAACAAAGGGGATTAGCACGACTAGAAAGAAATTTCGTTTCTTCCTTTTGGTCCTTGTCCGTCCTTTCTTAACTCTTAGCCCTAACCTCTATTTAAATCAACCACAACCGGTCTAATTAGGGAATCACCACTATCTTGTGGGATAGGGTGTCGTAGTGAGCGGTGGGTGGTTCATTTAAACAGAGTCCGTATTAATTAAAATTATAGGGGCAAGGAAAGGAGTGAGAGAGATTTCCTTCTCTCAAACCATCCCAATCCTAACCCTAACAAGTGAGGAATTACTCACTCATTAGGGAAGTTATAATAAGATTCATTTTTATAAAAAAAAGACTATCTAAGTTGCAGATAATAAAAGATAGATAAAAATTCAGGAATTAAATTCAGATAAAGGAATGCACGATAAAAATACCTTTATTGATGACCTCTTGACGATTAAAAGGAAATTAAAATTTAATCTACAAATTAAAAAGAGGCATCTCCAAAGAGGCACCCAAAAGATGCACCCTAAATTAGGCTCTCAACTTTCCTATTTATAGATAGGAGAAACCCTAGGTTTTACATCTGATCCACATCTGAATTTACAATACTACCCTAAGAAAGCCGGGTCAAAGCACCGACACCACTGACAATTTGCACCGACACGTGCACTGCACGGCCGCGGAACCGCGGCAGGAAGCTTTGTTTGGCTGTGGTTCTGCGGCCATCTTAAAGGATCTCTGGCTCGTTTTCTCAGGTTTTCTTCATGTTGCATTTTCCTTCTAGTTTCCTCACTTGGTTCCTCAGAATCTTTTCTGCTTTCTTTCAGATTTCCAACAGTGCAGAATTTGTGGACTTTTACCGTAAGCTTCGCTTCGAAGTCTTGTATCTTATGCTGCCCTTGAACTGTCTTGTGCATGGAACAGTTTACTGATCTTCATTTGTTCCTTGAACTGTTAGGCGACATCATACAGATTCATCTTTTGTTGGTTGTAGTCTCACATTTGTAGCGTTTTTTCATGAATTTCACTATATTGTTCCGAGAACCTGTAACCTGCAACTATTTGGCAGACACGGATCAAAAGCACCTATTTATTTGAAATATGATTAAGAATGGGTGATATAATAATGCAAAATTCTGATATGAACAAATACCCCTAAACTTATCTTTTGCCCGTCCCGAGCAAAGCCAATTTATTCTCGAAAAAACCTAACCTCACTTTCGCAGAGAATCGCGATTGCACTGAGCTCGTGCAACAAGCCGTTAAACCTCTAGGTGTCCCTAGTAGGAGGAGTGTTGTCTCCTGAGGGTTTTCAGCGGATACTACCCACAAAATCCGATCAATTTGGCCTGTTGACTTTCATTCTTCAATTCGGTATTCTAGCAAGAAATTCTATTATCTTCGATTTAGAAATCATCAACTCGTAATTTTCACACTCACTTATCATTTAATCGTAACTGTTCTGCAAATTTATTAAGCTTTCAGCATCATTTGAATTTTCCTTCTAAGGTTCCATCTCAACTTAGGAATTTTTATCATCTTTACTGAATGTATAAATCATATCTTTCATTCCTATCTCTCATCCAAACCCCAATCATATACCCCTACGTGTATGTATGTATCACCCCTACATTTGGAAATTCAATTCTAGCTATCATACTCTTGTCCATCGTCCAAAATACTTTTAGTTGGTGAATTTTTAGATTAAATTGCTCACACATCCTTCATGCAACCGTTAATACTTCTTGAGGTACTAACGACCGATTACAAAATGTGGTCGCGCATTAAGTCGTAATTCCTTGTCTTGTAATACCTAAGGTTTTAGCAGTGACTCCCAAACCAGTTGGTCTATGGCACTAGGTGATAAAGCACCCTCGCTATTGTTTCTCCCAATCAGAGCAAAGCTCTGTTTTGAAATTCAAAATTAAAAAGTTGAAGCAACATTTCAGATCCAGCGCTAGGCGCACTGCGCGCCACGTGTCAAACACGGATGCACTAGCGCCAGGTGCGCTGCGCCCTAAGCAGCGCACCCCCAATCAGAGCAAAACTCTGTTTTAAAATTCAAAATTCAAAAATTGAAGCAACGCTTCAGATCCAGCGCTAGGCGCGCTGTGCGCCACGTGTCAAAAACGGATGCGCTAGCGCCAGGTGCGCTGCTCCCTAGGAAGTGCACCATGAGTGCGCTAGCGCTAGGCACGCTGCGCGCCACGTGTCAAACACGGTGCGCTAGCGCAAGTTGCGCTGCGCGCCACATGTCAAACATAGGTGCGCTAGCGCAAAGTGCGCTGCGCTCTGAGCAGTGCACCACGTGCAAAGCACGGGTGCGCCAACGCTAGAATTGAAAATTCCCCACCGTTAGATCAAAAGATCTAATAATGATAAATCACTAATTAATCATAAATAAAATTCTGTTATGGAAAGATCTTTCCAATCTTGTTAAAAACAAGAAGATTGCCTTCTGTAAAACAGAAGCCCAAGGATCAAAGATCCGACGCTGGGGAAACATCCCCAAATCAATCAGAGAAAGATCTCTTTAACTGATTTAACAAATCAATTTGCCCTATATAAAGGCCCCAAGACTTCAAGTCTGATATAGAGAAACCCCCCTATAAACTTTGAGAAAACTCAAAGAAAGAAGAGCAAGCTCTTAGCAAAAGAAGATTTCTTTTTCTTCAAGGTAAAAATGGTGATGAACTCAGAGATGAAATCATCTCCTATAAAAAGAAGAATTATTTTCTTAAAAGATCATAGATCTACAAAGACCAAGGTCTTTCATAAAAAAGATCAGAAGATCTCATCACATAATAAAAGAAAAACATATTCTTCACACAGATCATTGATCTATAAAGGCAAGCCTTTCAAAAATAAGAATTGTTGTTCTTGAATCCTGAGACAAAGTCTCTTTTAAAAAGAACATAAATTTGTTCACAGATCATAAAATTGATCAAATGCGCTTTGTGCTATTGAAAAGTGACTGGCACTCTTGAATTGCGCTTTTGCGCTCCTTGGACCGGCGCTCAGCGCCAAAACATTCCACGTGTCAACCACGTAGGCAACTTGCGCTTTGCGCAGCGCACTGTGCTCATGGGCTGGCGCTCAGCGCCAAGCGCGCCACGTGTCACTCACTTGCGCGCCACTAAACTAGCGCAACGCACTCATAAATTGAAAGCGCAATGCGCTTATAAACTGGCGCAATGCGCCCATCATCTGGCGCTTAGCGCCAAGCGCGACACGTGTCCCTTTCGTGTGCGCTACTTGGCAGAAGCACAATGCGCTTTTTAATTGGCGCAAAGCGCCTGACGCGCCACGTGGCGCGCTGTCAGAACACACATTGTTCTAATGAATGCTATGCATTCATTACAAGACAAAAAAAATTTCAGGATCCAATGCTCAGCATTATTAAAAGGGCCAAGCCCAAATAAAGGCCCAACGGCCCAGAACAATAAAATGTTAAACATTTTAATCTTATTAGACTTAGCCCAAGATTGGTCATAAGTCCTCAACTCGTATTAATTGAGCCCATCTGCTCACGAATATTTAACAAATCTTAGTCCTAAAATAGACTACAGATCTTTCAACCAACCTACACCGGTTCGAGGGTACATCTCTCTACTCCTCTGATATCTGTCGTTGTGATCCTTCAACGTCTTCAGAGAGGTGACGAGTCCCGACAACCACACATTTCACGGACTGTGGGGTCCTTAAACTCATGGGCTATGATGTCCTTAAATTTTATGGACTACGATGTCCTTAACCTCGGACTGTGGGGTCCTTTTAAACCCACGAACTACGATGTCCTTAACCTCGGACTGTGGGGTCCCTTTAAACCCACGGACTACGATGTCCTTAACCTTGGACCACCATGTCCTTAAACTGGCATTGGACCACTATGTCCTTAAACTGGTAATCGACCGCAATGTTCCTAAACTAAACAATTGAGTCCAAATGCTCTCTTGTTGGATCTAAACGATCCCGTTAAGTTGATCTTAGTCTAAAATTAGACTAACGTATCCTTAACAGATGTTTAAGTTAATCTTAGTCTCGAATGAGACTAACGTATCCTTAAACCCAACCCCCAAACCCAAATCTAAGAAAATACGGATTTGGACTAATCCACGTCCTACGGACGACAACATAAATTAGTCTCCGTATACAATCCACGGGCAACCAAAAACAAAACAGACACACACGACACGAAGTGACCATCTGGAGAAGGAGAAAGTGGTTACCGCGATGCGGTAGCATAATTAACTGCAGGGGCTTGCGCCTGCAGGGAAAAGTGTCCCCACAATCAAAAACCCCTCAAACGAGGAGGAATCTGACGAAGTCTGCTACATCGGCCGCATCCGTTTAAACCTTCGATACATGGTGCCATAAATCAACTTGGAATCTTCGGAGAGGTGGACGGATAGCACCAATTAGCATCTGCCCCGAATTCAGGCGAGACGGACCTACGCGGTCGTGTCTCCGCGTTCGGAGGGGAACAGATTCTGGCACGCCCGGTGGGACTTTTTCCTCTTTCCACTCCACACTTCATGTGTCGTGTTTTTCCCGCGATCAGATAATCGCGGTGTGCATGTTTGTGGTTGCCCTTAGGGGAGTGGATACTGAAGCCGGCATTTCTTCTTTTCCGAGAATGGCGTTTGCTTTTACTCATCCTAATTCATGCTCTGTCACATCTGGTGGAGTCAAGTATGGGCCACTTGCAGCCTCAAATCTCTGCAATCCGGCTCTTCAAGAAATCAACGGGCTTCTCTTTGGGTCGATACTCCCACCTCCCACCCTCGGTGCCTCAACGCTGATGGAGGAAGCCCAGAGGAAGTCTGTCTTCCGCAGGCTGGTTCCTCAAGCTGCACCTTTGCTAACGCAGGGGACAGGATATTCAAGCTCTAGAAGGAAACAGGGGGCAGGCTTGGCAAAATCCTGAAGCTAATCAAATCCCGGCCGTAAGAAACGGTCGATGTCGATATCAGCGTCATACAAAATGAACTGGGGGCAGTTCTCCGTATGGTCCTGTTTCAACCCCAGTGGTGAATGTTGTTGTTCCAACTGGGAACAGCTTCAAATTGATTGTGAAGGGTTAGACAAAATTCTCCTACCGCAATATTGAAGAAGTCTCCGCTGCCCATGGAGATCCCACGAGAGCAGAAACCAGTTCGCTCCCTGAGACAACTTTACTCATCTATATATAAGGTGTGGAAGCAAGTGAAGGGGACTCACCCCAAGACAGATCCTAATGCAGCAGTTCCTCCCAAAACCAAAGCGGTTTTTCACAGCAAGAGGCCTAATAAAGCTCAAATGCCTGGAGCAAACTCCAAAGGCCAAAACTCTAAACATCCTAAGCCTGGGGGCATGGTAGTTCACATAGTCTATGTGGTGAATTCCAAAGACGAAGTTCGAGCTTCTACTAGTCACCGACCTCAAACTCGGTCCTTGATAAAAGTTCAACTGCAACGTGAAAATTTACAGGAGATGCTTTCTCAGTCAGCATCACTCGCTAATCCATAGTCTAAGGAAAATCCCGAAGATGCGCCTGGAGAAAGAACAGAGCAGGAGTTGGATATTGATTTCCTAAATCACGCTCTCAAAAAAAAAGAAAAAGAAAAAAAACGGTATGTCCACAAGCAAAATAGGCACGGATGAAAACCCGAAAGGGTGCCGTGAGTAAAAACAGCAGGACTGTTAGTTATATGTATGCCCTAGAGGCCATTACTATACATAGGATGTATATTGTAGTGGATGCTTAGACATATATAGGGAGGACTTTCTTGCTCGACATGATAGTATGCTATCTGGTTGCACTTTACCTTAACGTGTACACTGATTGTCTCTCTGTTACATGTTGGTAAAGCCCTTAGGATGTGTACTTGACACCTAGACTATGATGCGGATCATACTAGTGGGGACATGGTAGTCCATAAGTACATCCTTCAAGGTCCCTAGTCGTGGGTGTATCGAGACGGGGCATCGATATACCAGAGTAGACTAGCGTATACCTTCTCGACCCATACAGATGGGCGATGGATGATCCCATATCCATTGGTGTTTGACATTAAAGATGATATATGGGTGCTCAATGGAGACTGGGTACACTGGACGAACTCGCCGAGAACTCCCAGATGGTATTATACCTTACGTCAGATGGCAGTTCTCTGGTGACACTGGTACAGAGTAGTCTGTTGACCCGAGATCGTCATAGAGTCTTGTGTGATTCCCACTGTGCTTTGATTTCCACCTTACCACGTCCAAGAGGGCGTGCAAAATGGTGGTTTTTGGGTACAGTCCCGAATTACATGGAGGCAATGAGCGATAGGAGGGGATTCGTCTCTCCCGGTATAGGGAGTTGATGTTGCGCTGTGTTCGATTGGCTATAACCAGAAATCCCTGGCTAGGGTTGCTGAGATTTACTGGTAAGTGTTACCAGTTGTTTCTCGAACTGTTATAGACCTTATATCGACACGACTTATCGAGCTACTGGGGTCTGACGTTTACCACCCCTAGGCGAGATATGCGACATATCAGACGAACAGACCAGACTGTACGGTAAGTGTTACTGGTTGGATTCACAGGAGTGTGAGCGGGCTTGCTCGTTGATCTTCTGATCCCTCAATACCCGGGTGGCCGTTATGTTTAGCAGACCGCTTGCGGCTTGTGGGTGTTTGATATGATCATCACCTGCTGCCGGCGTATTGACGAGTCTTTAGTGTCCTACACAGAGGTTTCCTGGCTCAAGCGAAACGAAATAGGAGCGCATATGAGATATGTGCGGGACCGAGAATAATACCAGTATGTGATACTGTATTCTATTCTCGCGATATGTGACATTGATCGGTTATATGCGATATAGCCGGGTTATCGGATCAAGTGTTGATTCGATAAATTGTTACTATTGATATTAGTCGGTTATATGCAGTATGACCGGATCATTAAATCAAGTGTTGATTTAATGATTTAATGTATAATTATATATTTGATATATTACTTTACATTAACTAGTATTGGTTCACTTAGGATTATTTTCTCACTTGATTGTGCACATTGTGTATATGATATATGTTTGTGCACTAGTTTGTATCATGTTTGATGATGCATGCAAACTTGGGTGTGTATGTTTTAAACCATGGTTTAGGTTAATGGTTAGGGTCTTATTTTCTTTCTTTCTTTATTTTTGGAAAAACAAAATGGTGGCTTTTCTTATTTTGGCTTGAAGTTTCATGAAGCTTCAAAGCATCTTTGAAAAAGTCTTGCCATTTTGTTTTGTTCCATAACCTAACCATCAACCTAAACCCTAGTTTATTCTCTACATAAGTTAACTCACCCATGGTTGCTAAATGATAGACTTCACTTGAATTTTCTAATTAGAGAATTCATTCTTTTTCTTTCTTCTTCTTCTTCCTCAAGAAGAAAGAAAACCATTGCTAGAAAATTTTCAAGTGATGATTCCAAGTGAGAAATCCAAATCCAAAGTGAACCCACTTCCTATTTCTTCATCCTCTACCACTTGCCATGTTTTATAGGGTGTTTTCTTCACAAGTTTCATGAGCTAGTGAAGATGGAGCTTGAGTTAGAGTTGCCTCGACGTAGATCATCTTCGGCATCAAAGTCAACGACCTAGCCCGCTCATTTCTCCGACGAAACCGACGCTAGAGTCCGGAATTCCGATGATCGCAGCGGAGGGACGTCAACACGGAGCTAGAGAAGTGGAGGACCGGATCTACAAAGGTTGTAGCCCCTTTCACTTAGCACTAAAGCAGTTTAGTAGCTTGTAGTTTCGCCTAATTTCTAGTTAACGATCTATCTTAGGGTTTCTCGGCACCTAAATTTTTTAATTTGGCATGGTTGATGCCTTGTGGAACCTCTTGAGTGTGCCTAGGAACCCTACAAGGACTGCCGGCGAGCTTGTGAAAACCCAGAAGGGCGCAACCTCATTAAAATAAATGCACTTACGAGATCCTCACGACTCGTAAGGAGAATCCCCCTGTGAGACCCTCACGGCTCATAGGATTCGAAAGCCTTAAGTTACAGGGATCTAGACCTGTTCTTAAGCCTTCATATCTCTCAAATTACCCTACAGGCAGTCCATATTGACCCTTGCATACAATCCAGGGGCACAAATAAATATTTCTTTGCCAAGTTCTACAAATGGCAAGAAATATCCCCATGTAGTGAATAACACTTGTAGGTCCTCTCGACTTATAAGGAGAAAACACTGTTGGAAGATCCTTACGACTTACAAGAGAAGACATCACTTAGGAATCCCCACAATTCCTAAGGAGAAAATACGCCTACGAGATCCTCACGACTCGTAGGGAGAAAACCCTTTATGAGACCCTTACGGCTCATAAAGTCAAAAGTCTTAGTCGACGGAGTCCTAACCCTGTCTACCAAGCCACCTTTGTCCAAATCAACGGGGGCAAATGACGAGTTGCTCCTGGAAATATCCCAGTTGTAGCGATACTGATGCCTAAACAGGTGTCAAACTTTAAGTTAACCTCTCCGGCAAATGCCGTCCCTATAGTCACCTGATGAAGAAGGGGACCCCGTTCGTCTGGGATCGCAAATGCGAAAGCGCACTGGACGAAATCAAGCAATACTTGCAGAATCCGCCAGTACTGACCGCCCCGGTCAAGGGAAAGCCCCTCATTCTGTACACGACTGCCCTCGAAGGTTCTTTAGGCGCGCTGTGGGCACAAGAGAACGACCAAGGAAAGGAGAGAGCCCTCTACTATTTGAGTCGAGTTCTCCTGGGGGCAGAAAGCAATTACTCCCCCATCGAAAAACACTGCCTGGCATTAATCTTTGCAATAACAAAGCTCCGGCACTATGCGTTGGTGCATGAGGTCCATCTCATATCAAAAGTAGATCCTCTCAAATATTTGATGTTAAAGGCTATATTAACGGGACGGCTCGCTAAATGGGCCCTGCTCTTGATGGAGTTCTTGATAACTTATCGTCCCCTCAAGGCAGTAAAAGGCCAGGCCATCGCCGACTTCCTCGCGGAACATCCTATACCCGCCGACTCTCCTTTGAACTGCAAATTGCCAGATGAGCACGTGTTTGACACAATTGACAGGGAGAAAGGAGGGAGTGATACCCGATGGGAACTCTACTTCGAAGGGGCATCTTCCATGAAGAAGCGCAAACAAAGCACCCCCATAATCAAATCTGGGGTAGGCCTCATCTTCATAACTCCACAAAGGGGGATAATGCGCTTCGCCTTCTCCTTAACAGAGCCAAGGACGAACAATGAAGCCGAATATGAAGCTTTGATAGCAGGTCTTGAGATCGCCATCGACATGGGAATCGAAAACCTCCACATATACGGAGAGTCCCAGCCGGTCGTCAGCCAAGTAAACGGCGACTATCAAACATGCAAGCCAGAGCTGGTGAAGTACGGCGAAAGAGTGCAGCAACTACTGACTCAAATTCCCTCCTACATGCTGGAAAGTATACCGCGTGCGGAAAATAGCAAGGCGGATGCATTAGCCAAGGTCGCTAAAGAATTGGCCAACGAAAACCTCAACGACGCGAGGATCGTTGTGCAAAACCGACGGGTTCTTGCACCAGCAGAAATATATCTGGAGTTGCCCAAAGAAAAGGGAGCTACCGAGCAAACGGCTTTACAAATAAAAGATCAGGAAGATGCTAGGGATTGGAGAGAAGTCTTTATCGACTACTTCAAATCCAGTGGAACACCCGAAGATGCGTCCTCATGACATCAGCTCATGAAACGAGTTCTATCATTTGCCTTCGTCAATGATACTCTGTATAAGAGATCGTTTGATTCTTTATGGCTAAGATGCCTGGGACCGGAAGAAGCAAAAAGAGTCGTCCAAGAAATTCACGACGGACTCTGCGGATCTCATCAAGATGGGCCAAAGATGAAGCTGAAGATCAAAAGGATGGGTTACTATTGGCCCACGATGATCCAAGACTGTCTCGAATACGCGAAGCAGTGCCACTTGTGCCAAATTCACGGGGACTTCATCCATCAGCATCCAAATCCTCTACACCCAACGGTGGCTAGCTGGCCGTTCGAAATATGAGGAACTGACATAATCAGGCCCATCGAACCAGCATCGTCCAGAGGACATTGATTCATTTTGGCGACAACTGATTACTTCTCCAAATGGGCAGAAGCAGTACCGCTAAAGGAAGTGAAGACGGAGAATATCCTCAATTTCTTCAAGACACACGTCATTTACCGGTTCGGCACTCCGCGACGGATTATCTCCGATAACGGGCCAGCCTATAGAAGCCACAAGATCAGCCACTTCGCACAACAACATAACATAGACTGGAGATACTCTTCGGTCTATAATCTTCGAGCCAACGGTCTAGCTGAAACTTTTAACAAGACCTTGACGAAGATCGTGAAAAAGACGGTGTCTTGAAAGAAGAGGGACTGGCATGAGAGACTGCATGAGGCTCTCTGGGCGTATTGAACCACGTTCAAAACGGCCATAAACACAACACCGTATGCATTGGTATTCGGCACGGAAGCGGTACTCCCCCTCGAGATAGAGTTACCCTCTCTACGAGTGGCAGTTCATTACGAGCTAACAGACGAAGAAAATGCTCACCTTCGGCTTGAGGAGCTTGATGCCCTCGACGAAACTCGGCTCATGGCGCAGCAAAATCTGGAGGCTTATAAAGCAAAGATGACGCGCTCATATGAAAGATTGACTAGGCTGAGAACATTCCGCCAAGGCGAACTCGTACTAGTGGTCAAAAGACCTAAGATCCCCAATCTTGCTAAACGTGGGAAATTCGAGCCAAACTATGAAGGCCCGTATATCATAGACAAAGTCTACCAGGGTGGAGCCTATCTACTCATGGACATGCATGGTGAAAGACCTTTCAGGCCAATAAATGGTCGCTTCCTTAAAAAATACTACGCCTGAAGAGTCACGGCCTAGGTCAACGATAGATGACGACGCCTATGTCCGCTAGCTATCTTCCTAAGCCCAAACTCTATAAGTAGTAGCCGGCTTCACAGACCGAAACGTCGTTAAACTAAAAATGGACCACTATATCCTAAAACTGGATATTGATTGAGACGTCGATGAACTACTACAGACCGCAGCATCCCAAGGCTGACACAAAAGGAAAAAAAAAGAAAAAGAAAAATAACGGTATGTCCATAAGCAAAATGGGCACGGATGAAAACCCGAAAGGGTTTCGTGAGTAAAAACAGCAGGGCTACCGGCGAGTTTTGTGAAAACCCGAAAGGGCGCAAGCTCGTTAAAAAGACACTTGCAAGGTCCTCTCGACCCTGTAAGGAGAAACCACCTGCGTGAGATCCTTACGACTCACAAGGGAACAACACACTTAGGGATCCCCACGATTCCTAAGGAGAAATTACACTTGCGAGATCCTCACGACTCGTAAGGAGAACCCTCTTATGAGACCCTCACGACTCATAAGATTCAAAAGTCTTAAGCTACAGGGATCTGAACCTGTTCTTAAGAAGCCACCACAACCTTCGACACTGCCCTACAAGCGGTTCAATGTCGACCCTTGTATACAATCCACGGGCGCGAATAAACGTTTCCCCAATAAAGTCCCACCAGAGACTGGGGATATGCTCATATGGAAGAAGACACTTGTAAGTCCTTTCGACTTATAAGGAGAATCCACTCTTGTAAGACCCTTACGACTTACAAGGGACCATACACTTAAGATCCTCACGATCTTCAAGGAGAAAATGCACATGCGAGATCCTCACGACTCGTAGGGAGAAATACCTTTACGAGACCCTTACGGCTCATAAAGTTAAAAGCCTTAGTCGACAGGATCTTAACCCTATTTGCTAAGCCACCTTTGTTCGACATCGACAGAGGCAAATGATGACTCGCTCCTGGCAATATCCCAGTTGTAGCGATGTTGATGCCTAAATCGGTGTCAAATCCCAAACTCGCGGCGAGAAGTTAGCGAACTACAAATGCATATGAAATAGCCGAAATGATGGGGCAACTTGCAACAAAATCAGCAAGTAAAAATGTATGCATCCAAAATAGCCGAAATGATTGGGCAACTCGCAATAAAAAGCAGCGAGTAAAAATAAAATAAATAGCCGGAATGATTGGGCACCGCGAAAAATAGCCGAAATGATTGGGCAATCGTGACCTTCGCGATATAAAAAGCTGAAATGATAGAGCATCGCGGAAAAGAAAAATATATAAAATGAAACTTTTGCCCTACAGGTTAGATCACATCGATCCCTGTATACAATCCAGGGGCACAAACAAAGAGGGAACATACCTTCCCACGAGGCTTCATCGAAATGAAGCCGAATCTCGACGGTTCACGGACAGCCTAAAGATCATCAACAGCGTTATTCCTCATTCCAGCAGGATTCAGACGCTACAATCAACTTTGGAGCCATGGCAGAGTCCCTGTTCCAAATCTCGACGGTTCACAGATAGCCTAGAGACCACTTCGACATTCATCTCATTACAACAGACGCAACGTCATCCATATGACCCCGTCGCGGAAGTACGTCATCGACATGACCCCGTCATGGAAATACGTCATCCACATGACCCCGTCATGGAAATACGTCATCCACATGACCCCGTCGCGGAAGTACGTCATCCACATGACCCCGTCACGGAAATACGTCATCCACATGACCCCGTTGCGGAAATACGTCATCCACATGACCCCGTCGCGGAAATACGTCATCCACATGACCCCATCTCGGAAATACGTTATCCATATGACCCCGTCTCGGAAATACGTCATCCACATGACCCCGTCGTGGAAATACGTCATCCATATGACCCCGTCGCGGAAATACTTCATCCATATGACCCCGTCGCGGAAATACGTCATCCACATGACCCCGTCGCGGAAATACGTCATCCACATGACCCCGTAACGGAAGTACGTCATCCACATGACCCCATCGCGGAAATATATCATCCATATGACCCCGTCTCGGAAACACATCATCCACATGACCCCGTCGGGGAAATACGTCATCTACATGACCCCGTCGGGGAAATACGTCATCTACATGACCCCGTCATGGAAATACGTCATCCACATGTTGGATATAGTGCCCTCAGAGTCAATTATTGGATCGCAGGCACGTGATTGCAATGATCGAGGGAGGACCTATGCCGGTAGGACAATCTTACTCAGGATGATTATATACTATCTGGTTTGTCTTTATCATCATGTACATATTTTAGGTGACATTGGGGTTCACTATTACACGTTGATGGAGAATAGTATGCTACCATGGTTTGTCTTTATCATCGTGTACTGCTTTAGGTGACCTTAAAGGTCGCTATTACACGTTGATAGAGCCCTTAGGATTCTTGCTTGACTACCAGCAGTATGATGGCGATCATATACGTGAGAGTTGGGTAGGCTATAAGAACATCCTTAAAGTGGTCCCTAGTCATGGGAGTTTCGAGACTGGGCATCGATACTCCGTTAGTAGACTAGTGTATACAGTCGAGACCCCGACGAGGGGAGGTGGCCGGTCTCACAAGCCATTGGTGTCAGTTGGTTCACCTAAGATGTATACAGGTGCTCATTGGGTTATGAGTACACCGGACAGGACTCGCCGGGAACATGCTAGTTGGTATTATACCTGACGTCAGATAGCAATTCCCTGGTGACATGTGTACAGGTTAGTTCATTGACCTGAGATCGTCATTTGTCTCGTGTGAGTTCCCACTGTGCTTTGATTACTACCCTACCATGGCTCAAAGGAGTCGTGCAAACAGGTTTTAGTTGGGTACAGTCCCAAGTCACATGGAGGCAGTGAGCGAATCGGCAGGGGTTCGTCTCTCCCGGTATTGGGGGTGAGGTCACGCTGTGTCTAGGAGAGCCATTACATGAAGTCCTTGGCCAAGGCAGGAAATTTACTGGTAGGTATTCCAGTAGTATCTCAGGGTGTTCTGGGCTACACTCCGACACGACTTGTACCGCTTTTAGGGGTCTGACTTTTACCAACCCCCTAGGCCCGACATGTGATGCTCATAGATGAACGGACCGGACTGTACGGATATTGTCACTGAAAAGCTCAGTAGGGTGTCAGGATGAGTTCGCTCATCGACCTCCCTTTTGGTCAATACCTGGTAGCTCATTACGTACGGCTAATACCTCTGACGTGCTAGTGGTTAAATCCACAGCCAAATTATTGACGAGTCTTTAGAGTCCCCTACAGATAGTTTCTCAAGTTTCGGGCGAAACGCTGTAGAGGCCATATGGTTTTATGGCAGGGTTCAAACATACGCGTGCACTTGTGCACGTGTCGTGTTTCGGACGGATAATACTAGCGGGCTTTGGTTTAAGCCGGATCCTAGTATTATACAGTGTAGATTTTGTTTCATTGCATTTGTATTCAGTTGGAATACAAATGCGGGTATGTATATACGGTCGCGGGGTTTTCCTGTAATTTATTACGGGATCGTCTATTTGAAGTTGCCAGTTTGCATTCCGTTTCGGCCAGTTTTTCTTTATTCTTTCCTTGGCTGAATTTTCCATGGGAGGGGCTTATTTGCAAATGTGCAAATTAGCAAAATGGTGGGTGTTTTTTGTGGTGGAGGGTTCATGATAATTCAAGCATCTTTTGATTCCTTTTTGTTCATCATGACTTGCTTTTTTGGAGATGGGATTGTGAGTGGATTGATTAGGAAATGGGTGTGACATATATTTCTCATTATCATCACACATTTGGATATGCCATCTCTCTCTCCTCTTCATTTTTCTCTCTAGGGGCCGGCCACTACTAGATGGGGGGCTGTCCAATTTTTTGGGGTGGGTTTTTCATCTCATTTGCTCACACAAAAATTCCATAGCTCCATTTCAAAGTTCATTCCTCCACCTTCACATCCAAATGGCAACTTCGAATAACCCCTTGAGACATAGTATTCTACACTCAGTCTACAGCAATCTTGGACACGTCGGCTAGCCAACTTCGTGTCCGAGTTGCTTCGGTTCAGAGGTGGGAGCCCGTAAAAAGACTTCTCGATGTGGTGCCCTTTCCGACGAGGAGATCGAGACCGGAGATGCCGCGAGGAGCTTAGGATGGTGGCCAAAGAACGAAGGACACGGATCACTCGGTATAGCCTCTCTACCCTTTCTCTAGTTAGCTAGTAGTAGGTTAATGGTCCGATCCGGGTTTATAGTCCGCGGTAGCGCCGGTTTCTAGTTTAGAAAAAGTTTTTGTTTCCTCTTTTTGGCCTCGGACAGACGGCCGGGGCGCTACCGTAGACTTACATGGTATCAGAGCCAAGCAATTAACCTTTTCCAGCTTGCTCTAATGTGTTTAGAACTTCGATCGAACAAATTTTCTAAAAACCGCATTTCCAAGAATCAGTTTCTGTCGAATTTTTCCTGTCGTCGAAAAATTATTTGGTGTATTGCAGAATTTCGTGCAGGGTTTTCTAAGAGTTCTGGAAAAATTTGGTTCACTGTTATCCCTATAGCATCGCGGAACCACGGCCATACCCTCATTCTGGCCGCGGTTCCACCGCCGAAATGAAGCAACGGTGCACCAAAATTTCCAGATTTGTCCCTGACTTGGAAATGGGGTTTTCGGTATATTCTGTTTAGGACCAGATTTATTTTGAGTGCTACAGTTGTGCTTGGGGCCTACTTCGGGAATTTTTTGTCGATCGAAAATTTTAAACATGTTAATTCATAGTATTTACATTATATCTGCGACCGTGAATGTCATTTGATCGGTAAATCCTGTCTAATTGCTATAGCCCTTTTAGTCGGATTTGCGAACGCGACATTCACGTTGATGTTCTGTGTTATGCTGTGATGTTGCGGATTTGTCGTGGTGGATAGCCTGGATGCAATGGTAGTATAGTTTGGTTATATATGTACATTTGATATTGCGGGGCGAGCGTCCGATATGTGGACTGCCGTTACTGTCTGTTTGTATATTATTCTTTTAGGGCACGACCGGGCTGATGTCGATGTACCCGTTGTATATATTTTTACTTTCTGTACTAGGATTACCCCGCGGAGGGGTGCACGGGTAGCCGGGTTCTAGAGGGCAACGGGCCCGCATCTTATAGCTTTAAGACGGAGGGGGCTTCACTCTAGAATTGGCGGGCTATTCGCTGCACTCATAGGGGGTACAGGTTGACCCAAGGAGGGGTGCTCAAGTTACCGGATTCCGAGAAGTGCTGGGTGGTCCATTCACGTTGTTGAAAGGGGCTGCCTCGCTTCAGGTTTTGGCGGGTAACTTGCCGCGCCCATAAGGGTCTAAGATTTCATTGCACAGGCTATCCACACGACCAGGGGAACGTCGGGTTTCAGTAGCGACTCTATGAAACCCGAGGATCCCAAATATCTGTATTGTTCTGTGATGCTTATTACATTTCTGTGATGTTGCATTTTATCACGCCTTGAGCGAATATTATATATTTATATATATACTAGTAGATGTTGTATATGTTTTGCATCCGCGCTAGTCCAGTCCCCGCTCTGTCGTTAGTTAAGTAACGTAACAGGTGATGACGGGACCCAGTGGCGAATGTAGATGGCATATATGTACATCATTATTTTCGTTCTTTATTAGTGTGATCATTTGATGGGACTGCATTGATTCGGATCAATGCAAGCTAAACAAACCTATTATGATGTTGTTGGAACATTTTTCAAAAATCTATTATTGCAAGGGCGTTCTCTTTTGTTTTGCACAGTGGTATTCGGTTATGAATATCCAGCACCTCAGTCGACGAGGCAAGGGCCGAGATCCCTTCACCGGGAGTGACCCCTTGGACAAAAGTTTGCGTCAGGGTAATAACTTCACTATAGTCGATTATTTTTGCTTTGCATCGTGGTATTCAGTTGAAATATCCTGCACCTCATTCTACGGGGAAAGAGCCGAGATCCCTTCACCGGGAGTGACCTCTTTAGCAAAGGTTTTCGTCACTATATTTTTATAAAAAGCTATTCAGTTCCTTCAACGATATCAAGTTCATTACGTTAAAGGTTTTTCGCCAAAAACCATTCGTAGCCCTCCGTCATTTCAGACGGACAACACTTAGTATTCATGCTATGTTTGTTGACTTTCGTCAAGGCATAGTGAATGGTAGCTGCTTGTTACCTTTCTGCTGCATAGATAGATGCATTGGTTTGGGACAGTCGTATAGCCTTGTTAACCTTCGTCAAGGGCTTGTACGGGTGGGTTCAAATTAACCTGGACAATGACGAGTAGAACTTGACATGTGACTTATGATTTGTTGACCTTCGTTAAGGTCATAAGAGCATGGGGTAAAAATCACATCGGGAGTTTCTAAAGAAACTGAAACTTGCCAGATATGCGCATACCTTTTGGAGTGTGATAATGTGAGTGGATTCCATCACATTATCATGCGATGATAGTTGTATCCCGATTTCCACTGATGAGTTGGTTTACTCCTCGGGTGATCCCGACTAATTCTTCTTTCAGGTTTGGAGGAGAATTTGAGGTTACAGTGGGAGGTTTCCTGATTAGATAAAGTGATAACCATTCTAATCTAGGTTAGAGTGCACGCTGAGTGTTTCTTTTCTCTCTCTCTTTGGCAGCGACCATGACCCGACCCTTGACTATGACTCAGTAACCAAGTTGACCGAACCTTTTTAAAACACTGGCTTTTGGATTGTCAGAGTTGCATACCTCATTGCCACTCCTACTTTTACCCTTTTCTCCAGAACACCCCGTATTACTACGAACATCCACTTCCATTGGATAAAACCATCGTATGGTTATATACGAACTCGAAGGAACTTGTTCCAGATTCGAGGATGGTTTCTGGTTCTGGAGAAAACGAATAGGACTATTCAGTTGTTTTTTCCTTTTACCTTCTCTCAGGTTGCGAGTGCTCCTTGGATTAGGACAGTACACCTATTACGCTTATTGGATAGTCTTCTTCCAAACCATAGACAGGTGCCGAATGGTAGGGAATGAAGAAAACCAATTAGCCTAACGAAGGTGTACAGAAGGTATTAAGTAAAGATAAATAAAGGGATTAGTAAGAGGGCAAAGTAAATTGCGACTGCTATTCACGACCAAACCAAGTATTTTTTCGCCAATCCTACATCACCTTTGTATTTCTCCAGAACACTCCGCATCACTACGAAGATCCACAGTGTTTTTTGGATACTCCATCGTATGGTTATATACGAACTCGAAGGAACTTGTTCCAGTTCGGGGATGGATTCTGGTTCAGGAGAAATAGGAATAAGGTTTTATTCAGTTGTATTTTATATTTACCTTCTCTCGGGTTGCGAGTGCTCCTACGATTAGGACAGTACACCTATTACGCTTATTGGATAGTTTTCTTCCAAACCATAGGCTGGTGCCGAACGGTAGGGAAGGAAGAAAACCATTTGGCCTAAAGGGGTGTACAGAAGGTAATGACTAAAGACATATAAAGGGATTTGGAGAGATGGCAAAGAAATATACGGTTACAGTTGTGAATCTGATAATGGAAGAGGCATTACTAGGAATACCCGGATACCCCTTCGAAACATTTACATGTTTCAGCTTCACTGTGTATTGTTAAAAGAAAACTGATTTCCCAATTAGTCCTTGCTCCAGGGTATGTATTTACCAGGTTTGATTCTCACATCTGTATGGTTTTACAGATGATGAGTGGGAGTAAGTTATTGGGAATTGGGTGATTATCCTCATTATATCGGGATTCGTTGTAATTGGTGATATTTGAGGAAATCGCCTGGGTTGTTTGCGGGACGGCAAATATTTGGTTTGAATATCCGTTATAATGCACCAATTTCAAATTGATATATCTGTACGTTTATTTTTATAAAGTGAGATATAACTTTTTGAAATTATGTCTATGACATTTACCTATATCAGTGGATGGTTAGGTAAGGAGCATTAAACAACGGTGTAATTCTTCTTAACCATAAGTACAGTTTTCAACCTACGACACACAGGGAATGAGTTATTAGACTCAAGGGACTTATATAGAGTATTGTATATTGTCCAGTGTCCATGAGGACAGAGGGGTTGGTACTCGTACTATATTCTGTTTACTTGTGACTTCTCTGATTCTTAGACAAGTGTTTCGTAGAAACACAAGGTCTAAGTTTTGAGAAGTTATAGGTATATGAATAAAGTAAAGAACCAGGTATTGCATGTATCGGGATTCTTCAAGGTGATCAAAGATATAGATACTTGTGTATGGTATTCAGTTGATAGTAATGATTAAGAGAACTTGCTTCTCTTTCAGATTACTCATAATTGAAAGCACTCCTAAGTTGAGTAATACTGATCGGCCTCTCTCCATTTAGTTGACATGCACTGGAGACAGCTGCATGATTTGAATCTGTTCCAATTAAATCAGTGCCTCTGTTTCTATATTGGATAGAGAATAATTCATATCTTAACATTGTTAAGGTACGGGGAGTTTTCCGGCTTATGCTTAAAACCAGACTCTAGATAACTCAAGGCACGTTTCTATAATGTCTGTTTGTGGGTTGACCCGGTCTATGACGAGGGTTGAATTTCTACCATCTGGAAGATCAATAGTGATATTGTTCTTGACTCGCCACAGTTTTAGTAAAATGGATTTTTTTCAGAAAACAGTAGTGGGAGTACGGTAGAACTGGAAGTGATTCCAGAACCGCAAACGATTACTGAAAATTTGATAAGAACCTAAAGATTCAATCTGATTTGACATTCCATTGGCCACTCCGCAGATATGGTGGGTAACCTCAGGCACTCGAGAGGTACTTCGGTATGCTCAAAGACGGTGACAGGGAGGTTCTTGTTTACCCAGACTTACCATTGCTGTTGTTCCAGACTGTGAGACCCAGCAGGAGGATGAGTATAGCGTCGTTCTAGCTTTAGAAATGTACGTGTATATGACTCTGCCAGAGGGTTGTCGTAGTCAGTGGGAGCAGCGGAAGCATAGTGGACAAGTGGCTTATGTCTATTTATAGACTAAAGCAGATATAGCGGAGATAGATCATCTATTTCTGAAGTGACAGTCATAGGTTTGACTTCATCAGAATAGAGGATGGATCTGTTAAGAAAGTAGTAGGGTGTCATGTCCTGGTATTTGGATGACATACACAGAGTAGGAAGTGAAATTCTTATACTACGATCGGTTATACTTTGGTTGTCACACAGTGGTTTCTCAACATGGGAATTGGATATTATATCAAATATTCTGGTTACTAGATCTATGGTTTTAGATCTAGATTTGGGTAGTTTCCCAATCTGGGTACTTAGACAGCATTCTACAGGTGTTTTAGAATGGACGACTCCTGGCACGGTAGTGTACCTGCAGGTGATGGAGTCACCCTCTCTAAAAGTGTCTTACAGACTAAAGGGGAGAGGGATGTGCATGATTGGCAGATCACTTGCTTAGGCAATTGAATCAATTATGAGATGTCAAGTACCACACCAGATATTGTTTTTGCACGAGATGCAATAAGATGATATTGATCCAATCCTGGAGAAACATTCGGAAGCAGTTTTAGAACATAAGTGGATGTTCTAGGGATATGATAACGACAGCCTCTTTCAGGAGACAGTTATTATTCCAGGCTTCTATGGTGACCTAGATGACAGAGTGACTGTCAGGGTTATAGTTTTCCCTCTGACGAGGGGCAGTAGTTTGGACAGGTGGTCCAAGGGGATACTGAGGGAGGCATGGCGCAGGATACTGATTAAGTTCAGTTGTCAATACAGTCTATGAAATTTGGATTTGGAGTTCATTTATGAACTAGGTCCCATCAGATATCCAGACATATTCTAAGACAGGTATTGCTCATTTCGGGAGATGGCTTTCTCCGCGAACTTGAGATAAAGAGAGACATAGAAAGAAACATCATGGCGGATCCACTCACTGAGGCTATTCCTCGAACGCATTAGTTTCGCAAACTGGTTTTGTGAGACTGATTAGTAGAGGAGTTGGTTGTTCGGTATCACACGGGCTGTGAGTATGCGACATCGCAATAATTAGCCTTGAGTGCAAGTGGGAGATTGTTGGATATAGTGCCCTCAGAGTCAATTATTGGATCGCAGGCACGTGATTCCAATGATTGAGGGAGGACCTATGCCGTTAGGACAATCTTACTCAGGATGATTGTATACTATCTGGTTTGTCTTTATCATCGTGTACATGTTTTAGGTGACATTGTGGTTCACTATTACACGTTGATGGAGAATAGTATGCTACCATGGTTTGTCTTTATCATCGTGTACTGTTTTAGGTGACCTTACAGGTCGCTATTACACGTTGATAGAGCCCTTAGGATTCTTGCTTGACTACCAGCGGTATGATGGCGATCATATACATGAGAGTTGGGTAGTCTATAGCACATCCTTAAAGTAGTCCCTAGTCGTGGGAGTTTCGAGACTGGGCATCGATACTCCGTTAGTAGACTAGTGTATACAGTCGAGACCCCGACGAGGGGCGGTGGCCGGTCTTACAAGCCATTGGTGTCAGTTGGTTCACCTAAGATGTATACAGGTGCTCATTGGGTTATGAGTACACCGGACATGACTCGCCGGGAACATGCTAGTTGGTATTAGACCTGACGTCAGATAGCAGTTCCCTGGTGACATGTGTACATGTTAATTCATCGACCTGAGATCGTCATTTGTCTCGTGTGAGTTCCCACTGTGCTTTTATTACTACCCTACCACGGCTCAAAGGAGTCGTGCAAACAGGTTTTAGTTGGGTACAGTCCCGAGCCACATGGAGGCAGTGAGCGGATCGGCAGGGGTTCGTCTCTCCCGGTATTGAGGGTGAGGCCGCGTTGTGTCTAGGAGAGCCGTTACACGAAGTCCTTGACCAAGGCAGGAGATTTACTGGTAGTTATTTCAGTAGTATCTCAGGGTGTTCTGGGCTACACTCCGACACGATTTGTACCGCTTTTGGGGTCTGACTTTTACCAACCCCCTAGGCCCGACATGCGATGCTCATAGACGAATGGACCGGACTGTACGGATATTGTCACTGACAGGCTCAGTAGGGTGTCAGGATGAGTTCGCTCATCGACCTCCCTTTTGGTCAATACCTGATAGCTCGTTACGTACGGCTAATACCTCTGACGTGCTAGTGGTTAAATCCACAGCCAAAGTATTGACGAGTCTTTAGAGTCCCCCACAGACAGTTTCTCAAGTTTCGGGCGAAACGCTGTAGAGGCCATATGGTTTTATGGCAGGGTTCGAACATACGCGTGCACTTGTGCACGTATCGTGTTTCGGACGGATAATACTAGCGGGCTTTGGTTTAAGCCGGATCCTAGTATTATACAGTGTAGATTTTATCTCACTGGATTTGTATTCGGTTGGAATACAAATGCGGGTATGTATATACGGTCGCGGGGTTTTCCTGTAATTTATTACGGGATCGTCTTTTTGAAGCTATCAGTTTGCATTCCGTTTCGGCCAGTTTTTCTTTATTCTTTCCTTGGCTGAATTTTCCATAGGAGGGGCTTATTTGCAAATGTGCAAATTAGCAAAATGGTGGGTGTTTTTTGTGGTGGAGGGTTCATGATAATTCTAGCATCTTTTGATTCCTTTTTGTTCATCATGACTTGCTTTTTTGGAGATGGGATTGTGAGTGGATTGATTAGGAAATGGGTGTGACAAATATTTCTCATTATCATCACACATTTGGATATGCCATCTCTCTCTCCTCTTCATTTTTCTCTCCAGGGGCCGGCCACTACTAGATGGGGGGCTGTCTAATTTTTTGGGGTGGGTTTTTCTTCTCATTTGCTCACACAAAAATTCCATAGCTCCATTTCAAAGTTCATTCCTCCACCTTCACATCCAAATGGCAACTTCGAATAACCCCTTGAGACACAGCATTCTATACTCAGTCTACAGCAATCTTGGACACATCGGCTAGCCAATTTCGTGTCCGAGTTGCCTCGGTTCAGAGGTGGGAGCCAGTAAAAAGACTTCTCGATGTGGTGCCCTTTCCGACGAGGAGATCGAGACCGAAGATGCCGCGAGAAGCTTAGGATGGTGGCCGAAGACCGAAGGACACGGATCGCTCGGTATAGCCTCTCTACCCTTTCTCTAGTTAGCTAGTAGTAGGTTAATGGTCCGATCCGGGTTTATAGTCCGCGGTAGCGCCGGTTTCTAGTTTAAAAAATGTTTTTGTTCCCGCTTTTTGGCCTCGGACAGACGGCCGGAGCGCTACCGTAGACTTACACCACATGACCCCGTCGCGGAAATACGTCATCCACATGACCCCGTCGCGGAAATACATCATCTACATGACCCCGTCATGGAAATACGTCATCTATATGACCTCATCGTGGAAATACGTCATCCACATGACCCCATCACGGAAATACGTCATCCACATGACCCCGTCACGGAAATATGTCATCGACATGACCCCGTCGCGGAAATACGTCATCCACATGACCCCGTCATGGAAATACGTAATCCATATGACCCCGTCTCGGAAACACGTCATCCATATGACCCCGTCGCGGAAGTACGTCATCTACATGACCCCGCCTCGGAAATACGTCACCCAACAACTCCGTGAAACACGGCCAAAGTTAACCTTGACCCCGTGGGAAATGCCCGAAGCAACTTCTGATGCCGTGAAATGCGGATAACGTCAATCTCGTTAAATACTTACGGGTCCTTGTTCACACCATAATATTGCATTATTATATTCCCCATTCTTGTTCTTTTTATAAAAAAACAGGTGCTTTTGATGCATGTCTGCTACATGTTACAGGTTACAGGTTCTTGGACAGGAAACAGTGAAAACGATGAAAAGACGATGCAAAAGTGGACTTTGACCAACAAACAGAAGACTCTTGATCAAGCCTACATCAAAGATAAAATTTACAAAGTACAAGGCAATGCAAGGTCCAAGAATACAAAGCGAACGGTTAAAAATCCATTGCAAATTGTGCACTGAAGATCTGGAACCAATGTAGAAGCCCAATTGATAGAAGAACCAAAGAACCAGAGGCCCAAGAAGACCAAGAACATAACCCAAAAGTTTCAGCACCTAATCCTTCCAAAGGGCCGCGGAACCGCGGCCCAAGACTGCCATTTCCGCGGTTCCGCGGCCATCTTGTGCCCGTACTTGGAGAATTTTTACCATAACTCATGGGCGGCGCTAACTAGTCAACCTAAGGGCTATTTTTGTAATTTAAGACATGCGGATCAATTGTAAACCTAGGGTTTCTATCTCCTTATAAATAGAACCCAGATCATTGTAATTTCTTAAGCCTCCTTTTAATAATAAATTCAGAATTCTTTATGGAGAGCATCGGTGCCTCTTTTCGATTCAGAAATTCAGATCTGACAAACCTGCTTTGATGATTGGAGAGAGCCATCTGTAAGTAGATTTAATTAATTGCTCTAGTTTAGATTTTAATTCTTTGCCCTAGGTAGATTTAATTCATTGCCGTAGAAAATTGTTTAGAGTTAGCTTTGGGGAAGGCTTTTGAGAGATGAGATCTCCCATCCCTTTCTTACCCATCAAATATTTACAATAGGACTCCATGCATACACGCACACACCGCGCCCTACGGCATCCTACCGCTCGAGGTAGCGGTGATACCGTAGTATAAAGGCCCGGTTGTGCGTGTTTTCCATAGAGGTTAGGGTAAGGATCTCTAAATGAAGGACAAGAACCGAGAGGAAGGAACACCTTCCCGAATGGATCTAATCCCCTTTATTGATAATTACCATAACTCCTCATAGATCTTCATTCGGGTATAGAAAGCGTTGAGATTTACTTGCATTTCCAAACCATCCCTAAACCTAACCCTAGCAAGAATAGATCTAGATAGTCTTAGATAGATAGATTTATATTTTAGATTTAATAATCAATCCGAACACCCTTCGGAATTAACTCGTTAGCGCGATTAGGAGATTCACAACATTCCTGTGGACCGACCCGTACTCACCGGCTCGCTTCATGCGATGCCGTTCTTGATTGCGGTAATAGAGATAGTTTTTGACATACAAACCAAATGAACACTGGTTTTTGACATAATTAATTGCTTTATTACCGCGCCCTACGGCAAAAACCAGTGTTCATTTGGTTTGTATGTCAAAAACTATCTCTATTACCGCAATCAAGAACGGCGTTGCATGAAACTAGCCGGTGAGTACGGGTCGGTCCACAGGGATGTTGTGAATCTCCTAATCGTGCTAACGAGTTAATTCCGAAGGGTGTTCGGATTGATTATTAAATCTAAGATCTAAATCTATCTATCTAAGATTATCTAGATCTAGTCTTGCTAGGGTTAGGTTTAGGGATGGTTTGGAAATGCAAGTAAATCTCAACGCTTTCTATACCCGAATGAAGATCTATGAGGAGTTATGGTAATTATCAATAAAGGGGATTAGATCCATTCGGAAAGGTGTTCCCTCCTCTAGGTTCTTGTCCTTCCTTTAGAGATCCTTACCCTAACCTCTATGGAAAACATGCACAACCGGGCCTATATACTACGGTATCACCGCTACCTCGAGAGGTAGGATGCCGTAGGGCGCGGTGTGTTCGTGTATGCATGGAGTTCTATTGTAAATATTTGATGGGTAAGAAAGGGATGGGAGATCTCATCTCTCAAAAGCCTTCCCCAAAGCTAACTCTAAACAATTTTCTACGGCAATGAATTAAATCTACCTAGGGCAAAGAATTAAAATTTAAACTAGAGCAATTAATTAAATCTACTTACAGATGGCTCTCTCCAATCATCAAAGCAGGTTTGTCAGATCTGAATTTCTGAATCGAAAAGAGGCACCGATGCTCTCCATAAAGAGTTCTGAATTTATTATTAAAAGAAGGCATAAGAAATTACAATGATCTGGGTTCTATTTATAAGGAGATAGAAACCCTAGGTTTACAATTGATCCGCATGTCTTAAATTACAAAAATAGCCCTTAGGTTGACTAGTCAGCACCGCCCATGAGTTATGGTAAAAATTCTCTAAGTACGGGCACAAGATGGCCGTGGAACCGCGGCAATGGCAGGTTTGGGCCGCGGTTCCGCGGCCCTTTGGAAGGATTAGGTGCTGAAACTTTTGGGTTATGTTCTTGGTCTTCTTGGGCCTCTGGTTCTTTGGTTCTTCTATCAATTGGGCTTCTACATTGGATCCAGATCTTCAGTGAACAATTTGCAATGGATTTTTAACCGTTCGATTTGTATTCTTGGACCTTGCATTGCCTTGTACTTTGTAAATTTTATTTTTGATGTAGGCTTGATCAAGAGTCTTCTGTTTGTTGGTCAAAGTCCACTTTTGCATCGTCTTTTCATCGTTTTCACTGTTTCCTGTCCAAGAACCTGTAACCTGTAACATGTAGCAGACATGCGTCAAAAGCACCTGTTTATTTATAAAAAGAATAAGAATGGGGAATATAAAATGCAATATTATGGTGTGAACAAATATCCCCAAACTTATCTTTTGCTCGTCCTCGAGCAAACTTATTTTTTATTCACTAAAATCCTAACCGCACTTTCGCAGGGAAACGCGATTGCACTGAGCTCGTGCAACATGCCGTTAAACCTCTAGGTGTCCCTAGTAGGAGGAGTGTTGTCTCCTGAGGGTTTTCAGCGGATACTACCCACAAAATCCTATCAATTTGGCTTTTCAACTTTTGTTTTCCAATTAGGTTTTCTAACAAGGAATTCTATTATCTTCGACTCGTAAATTATCCACCCATATTCTTCACACTTCCTCATCATTTAACTTAAGATCATATATGTTCTGCAGACCTACTTAGCTTTCGGCATTTCTTAAGTTTTCATTCTATGGTTCCATCTTCACTTAGGAATTTTTATCAATTCTACTAAAGATACAAGTTCTATTCTTCACTCCTTTCTCTCATCTAAATCCCAATCACATACCCCTACGTGTGTGTATAAGTCACCCCTACACTTGGAAATTCAAATCAAGCAATCATACCCTTGTCCGTTGTCCAAAGCACTTATTAATTGGTGAATTTTTAATTGAATTTTGCTTACACATCCTTCATGCGACTGTTAATACTTCTTGAGGTACCAACAACCAATTACAAGATATGTTTACACTTTAAAGCGTAATTCCTAGTCTTGCAACACCCAAGGCTTTAGCAGTGACTCCCAAACTAGTTGGTCTAAGGCACTAGGTGATGAAGCACCCTCGCTAAATATTTTTCTATTTTTACAGCCTTAAGTAATCATAAAAACCAGTATTCATTTTTTTTATTCACTTTTTTTTCTTCGTACTAAGGACTTTAGACAAGAGAATTTCAAGGTCTCTTCTACTATTCCAAGTTTCAAGGTGCATGATCATGCAAATTGTAGGGTATACATTTTCAGAATCTAGACTTAAGCTAAGAATTATTTTTCAAATTTATACTCTAATAAGAACATCAATACTTTTCCATTGTTTCAACTTAGCCCAAGAAGTGAACTCAAAATTTGCCTATTTCTAAATAAACTACAAAGACATACACTTTCTACCGTTAAACTCTAAGGAAGGTTATTTTTAGGGTTTTTAATTTACTACGTCTAAGATCTAGTTGTTCCTAGCTAGTTAACCTATTTGTCAAACTCAAGTCAATTAGCCAAAATTGAATACAATAATTTTTATAATTTTTTAAAAATTTTCAATTTTTATGGGTTTTCAAATAAGTATGCAAATGCAAAAATATGTACAAATGAATGCGAAGGAAGAAGATGTACCGAGCATACCCCCAAACTTAAACTTGACAGTGTCCTCACTGTCATGCTACACCAAGAGGGTCAAAATTGTCGGCACTCCTCTGTTTATTTATTTACAATTTTTTTTTATTTTTATTGTTTTGAATTTTTTTTATTTTTTATAGAAAAAGAAAACAAAAATATATATACATATATACAGTAAGGTTCCCCCCCAAACTTAAGCTTGGCCTTACACAAGCCAAAGGTTAGAACCAACCATTCAAAAATCTTATCATGGTAAAGGTATAGTCGGTGAAAGAATGGAGTGGAAAAAAAAGAGATGAGAAGCACACGAGACCGTGTGGAAAGAAGGGTAGAATATGGTCTCGGTGGAGGAGAAGAATGGCGGAAAGGAAAAAGAAGTGGATTACGATCTTGAGGGTGTAAATCGAGTGAATAAATTAGCGCAATATGTGATGACCGATGTGTTAAAAGCGATTGCGCTAACCTATCAACCCGTCGTGCAATGGGGTCAAATCCCTCAAGATTCGCAAGAAAACATGGATACGCCGAACTTGGTATCGGAGATGAAAGCGTAACGGTCACTTGTACGGTCGGAATGATAGGAAAGACGAAAGGGAGTGAATTAGGGATAGTCTCATTCTCACCGTAGTAAACTGTCTCGAATTGGAAAGATTCCAACAATGGTTCGAAACAACTGTAAGCAACCGAGTCTGATGGTTCAACTAACTCATTTGAAAATGTAAAGGACTCAAACTCGGGCGGGGAGACATCAACATCGTCCGAAAAAGTGAAACACTCGTAAGTGTTATCGTCTGTGAGAACTGTGTCAGATTCGAAGGAAAATTTTTCAAGCTCACAGTTTTCAAGCGGGGTCGGAACGATGGAAGGGAGGGAGGGTGATACAAC
Source organism: Agapanthus africanus (assembly GCA_030015575.1). NCBI lineage: Eukaryota > Viridiplantae > Streptophyta > Magnoliopsida > Asparagales > Amaryllidaceae > Agapanthus > Agapanthus africanus. The sequence continues at coordinate 521,023,441 of CM057343.1, forward strand.
AGTCAAAGGTTCAGGAGGATGAATTGGAAAATCAGACACATCAAATAAAAATGGTTCAACCTCAATATGGTCCTCAAAACTCTCCTCAATACTATCCTTATAATTCTCCTCAAAATTCAACTCATCCATGCCATTATCATCAAAATCCAGATGCATATGAAGTTCGGGAGAAACATCTAATGACTCGGGATGATGAGTTGAACATAAAATTTCAAGCAAATCGACAGGTTCATCATCCGAAATATTCCCGGCGTCTATATCCTCAATCAAGTGAAAATCAATTTCTTTAGACACCACATCAAAAGCATGGATATTTATCAATTTAGGTGCTAGAGTGGAGGTGTAAAGGTCAAACGGATTAGGTACGGTTTCACTCGAAAGGGGTTCTTCACAATTTGGTAAATCAAACACTACAAAGTCGCACAACTCATCATTTTGGACACATGTTTGAAAATTGGAGTTGTTGGATTCAGTTGGGTATGGGTAGGTTTGATTTGGAAATCCTCTCTCATTCTCACTCTGTCCAACCGCCTCCTTATACATTGAAAAATTTTGAGCTAGCGGGAAACTAACTACCGGTTCACTAGGTTGCATAAGGGCGGCCATAGAAGCTTCCACATTCCTAGTTATTTTATTTGTTGCTGCAATATAAGCCTCCAACGACTCTTCCAAACTAGACTTAGGTGGTGAGGGGGTTTCAGTAAAAGATTCAAAATGGTGTGGATATGCAAAACTCCCAACAGGCTGTGTAGAAACAGTGTCTAGTGAAGGTGGGAAGGTCGGGTAGGAAGTGGGTGGTTGGTCAGGTGTAGGGTCAACATGTGGATAAAATGGTGAATATTCTTGTTGATCCCTAGAACTAGATAAGTGGAGAGGGGTGAAAGATCGGCTGCGAGATTGAGCAATATGCTCAGCAATGGACATCGGCTTAGGAGTGACAGAAGGACTTGAAAAAGTGGTATAAACATATTGAAGTGGTAAAGGTTGACTTGGTTGACACAAAGTGGGTTGAAAAGTCAAACTGTTTTTCCTAGACGCCTCTATTTAATCTTTCAAAGATATTTTAGGCATGGAGGGATCGTCTTTAAATTGACTGAACAAATTGACGTACGACACAAAATTAGGTTCGGGATACCAAAGTTCGGCTAGTGATTTATTATGTGGGGTACCCATGTTAGAAGAAAGGGGAAAGAAAGAAAGTTGTTGTGGTGCAAGGATTTATTTGCGGCAAAAGTTTTGCAAGTTTTCTAAAAAATTCTCCATTTTTCTTTTTATCATTATTTGATTTGTTGCAAAAAGATATGCAACAGAAAAGATTATATGCAATCAATTTCTATCTTAAGCGAGGCGCAAAAATCCTGCACAAGACTTGTTATTTGGAAAGAGAAAGATTTTTAAAGCGCATCAAATCCTGCAGGCATTTTTTAGAAAATATATGGAGATTTTTGCAGAGGAAGAAAAGAGAGGCTTACAGAAAATTTTGCAGAAGATGTCGTCACCAGAACGCAGCTATTCCGCGGCCAAATGGGGGTTCCCACCGCGGTTCCGCGGCGGGAAAGTCAGCGCGGATCCCCAGAAAATTTTTCACGATCTGAATCGATAAGGTGGCCGCGGTTACGCGGCCTAAGGCTGGTTTAAGCCGCGGAAGGGCGGTGAGGTGGGCGGTTCGAGACTCCAAATTTTTTCTGCTATTCTGTTTTGAAAATCCCCCTCTGTTCTGATCTCCCGTTTTCTGTTTCGCTTTCTGGAAATTTCCAAATCCGCCTCGATTGTTCCTGCAAGATTCACACAACAAAGTACCCTTTCCAAAAAATAACAATTGACATATTTTTATATTTTTTGGATTTTTTCAGATTTTTCAGATTTTTTTTTATTTTGATTAACCCGAAATTGCAAAAAAGGAAATTTCTACGCCATCCCCGGCAACGGCGCCATTTGGTTCATATGTCAAAAACTATCTCTATTACCGCAATCAAGAACGGCGTCGTATGAAGCTAGCCGGTAAGTACGGGTCGGTCCACAGGGATGTTGTGAATCTCCTAATCGTGCTAACGAGTTAATTCCGAAGGGTGTTCAGATTGATTATTAAATCTAAAATCTAAATCTATCTATCTAAGATTATCTAGATCTAGTCTTGCTAGGGTTAGGTTTAGGGATGGTTTGGAAATGCAAGTAAATCTCAACGCTTTCTATACCCGAATGAAGATCTATGAGGAGTTATGGTAATTATCAATAAAGGGGATTAGATCCATTCGGGAAGGTGTTCCTTCCTCTAAGTTCTTGTCCTTCCTTTAGAGATCCTTACCCTAACCTCCATGGAAAACACGCACAACCGGGCCTTTATACTATGGTATCACCGCTACCTCGAGGGGTAGGATGCCGTAGGGCGCGGTGTGTGCGTGTATGTATGGAGTCCTATTGTAAATATTTGATGGGTAAGAAAAGGATGAGAGATCTCATCTCTCAAATGCCTTCCCCAAAGCTAACTCTAAACAATTTTCTACGGCAATGAATTAAATCTACCTCGGGCAAAGAATTAAAATCTAAACTAGAGCAATTAATTAAATCTACTTACAGATGGCTCTCTCCAATCATCAAAGCAGGTTTGTCAGATCTGAATTTCTGAATCGAAAAGAGGCACCGATGCTCTCCATAAAGAGTTCTGAATTTATTATTAAAAGGAGGCATAAGAAATTACAATGATCTGGGTTCTATTTATAAGGAGATAGAAACCCTAGGTTTACAATTGATCCGCATATCTTAAATTACAAAAATAGCCCTTAGGTTGACTAGTCAGCGCCGCCCATGAGTTATGGTAAAAATTCTCCAAGTACAGGCACAAGATGGCCGCGGAACCGCGGCAATGGCAGGCTTGGGCCGCGGTTCCGCGGCCCTTTGGAAGGATTAGGTGCTGAAACTTTTTGGTTATGTTCTTGGTCTTCTTGGGCCTCTGGTTCTTTGGTTCTTCTATCAATTGGGCTTCTACATTGATTCCAGATCTTCAGTGAACAATTTGCATTGGATTTTTAACCGTTCGCTTTGTATTCTTGGACCTTGTATTGCCTTGTACTTTGTAAATTTTATCATTGATGTAGGCTTGATCAAGAGTCTTCTGTTTGTTGGTCAAAGTCCACTTTTGCATCGTCTTTTCATCGTTTTCGCTGTTTCCTGTCCAAGAACCTGTAACCTGTAAAATGTAGCAGACATGCGTCAAAAGCACCTGTTTATTTATAAAAAGAATAAGAATGGGGAATATAATAATGCAATATTATGGTGTGAACTGTCCTCTCGACCGGTAAGGAAGAAAACTCTCTTGTAAGATCCTTACGACTTATAAGAGAAAACACGCTTAGGAATCCTCACGATTCCTAAGGAGAAAACACACCTACGAGATCCTCTCGACTCGTTGGGAGAAAAGTCTTTATGAGACCCTCACGGCTCATAAAGTTGAAAAGTCTTAGGTAGCAGATCTGAACCTGCTTCCTAAGCCATCACTACTTCTCGGAGAGTTCAAGATGAAATATTCTTTACCATCTACAGGCCACGGTTGCGAGAGTAACATACCAACAACATAGAAAAGAGAAGAAAGCGACAGTGAAGAGAACATTTTATCCACATTTAGTCGAATGTTCAAGACATATCCGTTCATGCATGTGCAAAATATTTAGTACATAAAACAAAACACGCTGAAATGAGGAATTTGCCATTCATATTTCGAAAAGTTCTTATAATCATGAAAACGGTAAACGAAAACATCATCAAAATGATTACAATGGTAAAACCTCAGATCCAGGGCATGGGTTGAGGAATTAGAAAGTAAGGTCGTCTAGAATCTTTCTGTCCTTTCTGAACATTCTCGTGTGCATCCTCTCATGCTCACGAGTGTCGAGATCCTCGCCAATGTCCTCCTCCCTTTGATAAGAAGCGATTATCGTCGTCTGTTGGAAAGTTTGATGCAGAATGTCAATGAGGTTATCTCGCCGCTTCTTCGAGATCAGGCCCGACAGGTACACTGAATGCACCTTGTCTTCGGCATCATCCAGCGCATTAAATAGGATGGCTTCGTGAAGCCCAGGAAGTGCTCTCCAAATTGCTCCCACTACGATTTTTAAGAGAGCAGAACGACAAGGAAGCAGTCGACCGACCTGTGCATACAGACGGTCCATAATCTCCGCACATTGGGCATCTGTAAACTCTTGGTTCTGGCAACGGCCCTGTACGCGAATATCCTCATAAGAGATAAACTCGTTAAGACTATATAAATGAACAGCCATAGTGCCTGAAAAGAAACATCATTAAAAGATTAGTAATGAGGAAAAACAAGCACAGAGATGTACACGACTCTTGATATCCCCATGGAGAAAACAAATTCTAATTATGACAACTAACAAATTTGAATTTTCGAGAAATCCTAAAAAAAGGAATCTCATTTAATGAGCGCCCCCTCGGGTCAAGGAGTTAAACTCCTCGAGAGCAATGCTCTACGAACAGGAGTGACACCTGTCAAAGTTAATTATAAGGGGAATTTAGAAAATACCCCGAGAATTTTAAAGAGCCATGATCTGTAAAGATAATGGAATAACCCATCAAAATGCTTAAAAGATCTCTTATGATCTAAGATCTAACAAGGGCAAAGCCCTGTTAAGAAACCCTAAAAAGGTTTTCTTGAAGATCTATGATCTAAGTAGAGCAAAAGCTCTGATAATGAGTGAAACTTTAAATTATTAACTAATCCCTTAAAAGATTAATCTTTACCTATAAAAATCTGACAGAGTTTTAACTCTTGACTTTCTTAAAAAAGAGAGCAATGCTCTGAAAAAGAGATAATTCTCAGAAAACAAGAAGAAGATGAAAATCATCTAAGGGACCAAAGGACCTATTTATAGGCATTGAAATACCTCTTCAACTTCTGAATTGATCCAAGAGCACAGATGCTGCCACCGCTGCACTCACGTGTGGTCCACGTAAGCGCAACGGTGGGGGGGGCATTTGTTTCCCCCAATCAGAGCAAAGCTCTGTTTTGAAATTCAAATTTAAAAGTTGAAGCAGCGCTTCAGATCCAGCGCTAGGCGCGCTGCGCGCCACGTGTCAAATACGGTTGCGCTAGCGTCAGGTGCGCTGCGCCCTAGGCAGCGCACCTCCAATAAGAGCAAAGCTCTGTTTTAAAATTCAAAATTCAAAAATTGAAGCAACGCTTCAGATCCAACGCTAAGCGCGCTACACGCCACGTGTCAAACACGGATGCGCTAGCCCAGGTGCGCTGCGCCCTAGGCAGTGCACCATGAGTGTGCTAGCGCTAGGCGCGCTGCGCGCCACGTGTCAAACACGGTGAGCTAGCGCAGGTTGCGCTGCGCGCCACGTGTAAAACATAGGTGCGCTAGCACAAAGTGCGCTGCGCTCTGAGCAGCGCACCACGTGCAAAACACGGGTGCGCCAACGCTGGAATTGAAAATTCCCCACCGTTAGATCAAAAGATCTAATAATGATAAATGATTAATTAATCAAAATTAAAATTCTGTTATAGAAAGATCTTTCCAATCTTGTTAAAAACAAGAAGATTGCCTTCTATAAAACAGAAGCCCTAGGATCAAAGATTCGACGGTGGGAAAACATCCCCAAATCAATCAGAGAAAGATCTCTTTAACTGATTTAACAAATCAATTTGTCCTATATAAAGGCCCCAAGACTTCAAGTCTGATATAGAGAAACCCCCCTATAAACTTTGAGAAAACTCAAAGAAAGAAGAGCAAGCTCTTAGCAAAAGAAGATTTTTTTTTCTTCAAGGTAAAAATGGTGATGAACTCAGAGATGAAATCATCTCCTAAAAAAAAGAAGAATTATCTTCTTAAAAGATCATAGATCTACAAAGACCAAGGTCTTTCATAAAAAAGATCAGAAGATCTCATCACATAATAAAAGAAGAACATATTCTTCACACAGATCATTGATCTATAAAGGCAAGCCTTTCAAAAATAAGAACTGTTGTTCTTGAATCCTGAGACAAAGTCTCTTTTAAAAAGAACATAAATTTGTTCACAGATCATAAAATTGATCAAATACGCTTTGCGCTATTGAAAAGTGCCTTGCACTTTTGAATTGCGCTTTTGCGCTCCTCGGACCGGCGCTCAGCGCCAAAACGTGCCACGTGTCAACCACGTAGGCAACTTGCGCTTTGCGCAGCGCACTGCGTTCATGGGCTGGCGCTCAGCGCCAAGCGTGCCACGTGTCACTCACTTGCGCGCCACTAAACTAGTGCAACGCGCTCATAAATTAAAAGTGCAATGCGCTCATAAACTGGCACAATGCGCCCATCATCTGGCACTTAGCGCCAAGCGCAACACGTGTCCCTTTCGTGTGCACTACTTGGCAGAAGCGCAATGCTCTCTTTAATTGGCGCAAAGCGCCTGACGCGCCACGTGGCGCACTGTCAGAACACACATTGTTCTGATGAATGCTATGCATTCATTACAAGACAAAAAAATGTCAGGATCCAATGCTCAGCATTATTAAAAGGGCCAAGCCCAAATAAAGGCCCAACAGCCCAGAACAATAAAATGTTAAACATTTTAATCTTATTGGACTTAGCCCAAGATTGGCCATAAATCCTCAACTCGTATTAATTGAGCCCATCTGCTCACGAATATTTAACAAATCTTAGTCCTAAAATAGACTGCAGATCTTTCAACCAACCTACACTGGTTCGAGGGTATATCTCTCTACTCCTCTGATATCTGTCGTTGTGATCCTTCAACGTCTTCAGAGAGGTGACGGGTCCCTATAACCATACATTTCACGGACTGTGGGGTCCTTAAACTCATGGACTATGATGTCCGTAAACTTAATGGACTACGATGTCCTTAACCTCGGACTGTGGGGTCCCTTTAAACCCACGGACTACGATGTCCTTAACCTCGGACTGTGGGGTCCCTTTAAACCCACGGACTACGATGTCCTTAACCTTGGACCACCATGTCCTTAAACTAGCATTGGACCACTATGTCCTTAAACTGGTATTGGACCACTATATCCTTAAACTGGTAATCGACCGCAATGTTCCTAAACTAAATAATTGAGTCTAAATGCTCTCTTGTTGGATCTAAACGATCCCGTTAAGTTGATCTTAGTCTAAAATTAGACTAACGTATCCTTAACAAATGTTTAAGTTGATCTTACTCTCAAATGAGACTAACGTATCCTTAAACCCAACCCCCAAACCCAAATCTAAGAAAATACGGATTTGGACTAATCCACGTCCTACGGATGACAACATAAATTAGTCTCCGTATACAATCCACGGGCAACCAAAAACAAAACAGACACACACGACACGAAGTGACCATCTGGAGAAGGAGAAAGTGGTTACCGCGATGCGGTAGCGTAATTAACTGCAGGGGCTTGGGCCTGCAGGGAAGAGCGTCCCCACAATCAAAAACCCCTCAAACGAGGGGGAATCTGACGAAGTCTGCTATATCGGCCGCATCCGTTTAAACCTTTGATACATGGTGCCATAAATCAACTTGGCATTTTCGGAGAGGTGGACGGATAGCACCAATTAGCATTTGCCCCGAATTCAGGTGAGACGGACCTACGCGGTCGCGTCTCCGCGTTCGGAGGGGAACAACTATATATTTTTTATTTATGCAGCCTCAAGTAATTACAAAACCAGTGTTCATTTTTTTTATATCTCTTTATTCACACTTGTACTTTTATTTTATTTTCTTTCATACTAAGGATTTTAGACAAGAGCATTTCAAGGTATCCTCTACTATTCCAAGTTTCAAGGTGTGTGTTTGTGCAAGTTGTAAGGTATATATTTTCAGAATTTAGACTTAAGATTCAGAATTATTTTTCAAACTTGCACTTCAAATAAAAATTTCAATACTCTTCCCTTATTTTGACTTGGCCCAAGAACTGAACTCAAAATTTGCCTATTTCTAAATAATCTACAAGGACATATATTTTCTACGGTTAAACTTTAAGAAAGGTTATTTTTAGGCTTTTTAATTTACTAAGTTTAGCATCTAGTTTTTTTCATACTATTCAACCGTCATGTTGAACTTAAGTCAAATATGGCCAAAATTGAATTTTCAATTTTTATAATTTTTAAATTTTTTTTATTTTTATGGATTTTAAAATAAGTATGCAAGTGCAAAAATATACACATGAATGCGAATGATGAAAGCTTACCGAGCACACCCCCAAACTTAAACTTGACAGTGTCCTCACTGTCAGGCCACACCAAGAGGGTCAAAATTGTCGGCACTCCCATTTTTTTATTATTAACAGAAAAAGAAAAAAAAATATATATACAAAAAGGTCCCCCCAAACTTAAGTGAAACAGTGTTTCCACTGTTTAAGCGTTAAAGTTCAGAATTAAGGGGGAGAAAAACACAGAATCAAGCTATACAAGGCCTTACACAGGCCAAAGGTTAGCACCAACCATTCAAAAATTTTATCGTTATAATGGTGTGGTTGGTGAAAGAACGGAGTGTAGAGAAAAGAAATGAGAAACACACGAGACCGTGTGGAGATAGAAACAGTATACGGTCTTGGTGGTGGAGAAGAATGGCGGAAGGGAAAAAAAAAGGTGGCGGTGGTTCAACTTCTTCAGGTGGAGGTTGATTAATCACAAAATCCGTGTCGTTTAGGAATGCGAGTTCGTCGGAGAAAATATCTTCGAAACTTCCATCGATGGTCCGATTGAACGTTTCAATGTCAATAAGTGTCGCGCCAGAATTCAACATACTTGATTTTTCAAAAATTATGAAGGTAGGATAGTCGTGAGGTTCATTTACCTTATTTTCAAAAGAGTCTAAATCAAGTTGTTTTTCTAGAATTATCGAACTCAAAATATCGGATTGTGATTCATTAATACTCGCTATCATCAAAGGAAGATTAGAAGAAGAACCAGAGAAAGTGGGAGAAAGAAGTGGAATACGAACTTGAGGGTGGAGATGGAGTGTATAAATTAGCACAATTTGTAATGACCGATGTGTAAAAAGCGATTGTGCTAATCTATCAACCCACTGAGAAATGAGGTCAAATCCCTCAAGATTCGTGAGAAAACATGGGTACGTTGAACTTGGTAAACTAGACATTGAAAATGAAAGTGTAACGGTTTCTTGCAAAGTCGGAACAAGGATGGAGGGAAGTGATTGAGGAAGGGTATCGGTTAAAGATTCAGGAGGGTGTGCGCAGTCAATGAAAGGGATAGAATGAATTGGAAAATCTGACTCCTCAATTAAAACTGCTTCATCCTCAATAATTTCCTCAATACTCTCCTCAAATTTTAGCTTATCCATGCAATTCTCATCAAAATCAAGACGCATATGAAGTTCGGGAAAAACATTTAATGACTCGGAATGATGAATTGGAGAGAAAAATTCAGTCAAATCTGCGGGTTCATCATCCAAAATATTCCAAGCGTCGATATCCTCAATCAAGTGAAAATCATTTTTTTAGACACCTCATCAAAAGCATGGATATTTATCAATTCAGGTTCTAGAGTGGAGGTGTAGAGGTCAAAAGGATTGGTGATGGTTTCACTCGAAAGGGACCCTTCACAATCTGGCAAATCAAACACTACAAAGTCGCACAACTCATTAAACGTTTATCTTCAACAGGTGAATCATTTGGAACACTTGATAGACATTCAAAACCAGAATTGTGGGATTCAATTGGGGATGGATAGGTTTGATTTGGAAGGATGTACAGCTCATTCTCACCACTCAAATTCTCAATCTGTCCAACCGCCTCATCATACATTGGAATTTTTGGAGCTAGTTGGAAACTAACTACTGGGTCACTAGGTTGTATAAGGGCGGCCATGGACGCATTCAAATCCATCATATTTTGTCTTGACGTTACCATAAAATCTTCCAACGACTGTTCCAGACTAGACATGGGTTGTGAAGGGGTTTCAGTAAAAGATTCAAAGTTGTTTGGATACTGGAAACTCCCAAATGGTTGTGTAGCAGCAATGTCTAGGGAAGGTGCGAAAGTCGGGTAGGACTGGTAGGAATTGAATGGTTGGACAGGAGTAGGATCAACATTTGGATAAGAAGGTGAATGGAAATGTTGATCCGAAGAATTCGCAGTGGTGAAAGGAGTGAAAGATCGGTTACGAGATTGTGCAATATGTTCAGCAATAGACATGGGTTTCGGGGTTACAACAGGACTCGAAAAAGGAGTATCAATGTAAGAAGGTGGTGAGGGTTGAAATGGTTGATATAAGGTGGATTGCGGAGTCCAACTGGATGCCCTAGATGCGTCTATTCGATCTTTCAAAGAAATTTTGGGCATGGAGGGGTCGTCCGAAATTCGACCAAAACAATGAGCGTAGGAAGTAATGTTTGGTTGAGAGTACCAAAGTTCGGCAAGAGTTTTGCGAGGTGGGGTACCCATGATGTGATGAGAGAAAGGAGAAGAAAAAGAATGTGATTTTTTTATTTTTTTAAATATTTTTTTTTAATTTATTTTTTCTTTTTAAAAAAAATTGTTTGTTTTTGGATTTTTTTTGGAAATTTTTGAAAGTGTTTTTTTTTATTTTTTAGAAAGAGCTTTGTAAAAGTTTGTACGGAACTACGGCACAATTTCAAACAATCACAATTTAAACATGCACAATCAAGCTTAGAGCTAGGGTCTCCTAAGTCAACTAGACTGCTCCTAACTGTTCCAAAGCGACAAGTTGTGAGATATCTCTCAAATCGCCTCTTCACTGCCAATTGTGGCCAGGTAAGCACAAATGAAGAAAGGAGGGTTCCGCTCACGAATCACCATGAGACGGGCCGTTTAAAGTTACCTTTCTCACTTGTCTAGCCTAGGCACCATAAAGTCAGTTTTAGATAAACGACTGATTGCCCGCAACCTTCCTCTGTCCTAATGAGCACGACAATCCTTAGTTGGCTGAGTCTAGATATTTTTTTAATTAACTCAAGCGTGATGCATATGCTTTTAGTGATTTTTGGGGTCTTAGGAAGGGTAATGAAATCCCCACCCAATCTAGATTGGTGTTATAGCCCCTTAAAAGTCCGTTTTAAATATGCAAAGCAATTAACACACAAAAATCTAGAACACTTGAAAAAAAATTTTATTTGGCAGTGCAAAGAATCCTGCACAAAAACAATTTATTGGATAGGAGAAGGAATTTTGCGCAAAGAACCCTGCAGGAAAAATTTTCAGTGGAGTTCACGGGGTTACAGAGGAGAAATGGAATGCTTACAGAGAAAAATGGATTGCTGACATCAGAGGTTGATCGCGGTTCCGCGGTCAAACCTGCACTTGTGCCGCGGTTCCGCGGTGGAACAATTGGTTCAGATCTCCAAAATTTTTCTGTTTTCTGTTGTGGTTCTCCTCTGTCTGTTCAGATCTTCTGTTTCTTTGTTCGCTGTGCTTACTCCAGATCTGAATCAGTCCGTCATCCTTTCTTGCACAATTCGCACAAAAACCCTTCAAAATTAACAAGATGATTTTTATTTTTATTTTTTTTGTTTTAAATTTTTTCAATTTTTATAAAAAAAATTTTGAATATTTTTTATTATTAACACGAAATTACACAAAGAAAGAAACTATCGTGTCCCCGGTAACGACGCCATTTGATTGTTGAGAGATTTTGCGTATGCGTTTTGAAATCAAAATTAAGAATATACCGCAATCAAGACGGTGTCGCTTGGTAGCTAGCCGGTTGAGTACGGGTCGATCCACAGGGAGATGGATTCCTTTTCTTTATGATCTAACGAGTTAATCCGATCGAGTCAGGTTTTGTTTTACGATCTAAGAATGAGATTAAATTTGATTAAAAGTCTTGCTAGGATTAGAACTAGGTTAGATTGGAACAGGGATTCTACCCACTGCTTTCAGTGCCCTAATAAAGAATATAGGTGTTAGGGTAATAGTCAATAAAGGGGATTAGCATGACTAGGAAGAAATTTCGTTTCTTCCTTTTGGTCCTTGTCCGTCCTTTCATAACTCTTAGCCCTAACCTCTATTTAAATCAACCACAACCGGTCTAACTAGGGAATCACCGCTATCTTGTGGGATAGGGTGCCATAGTGAGCGGTGTGTGGTTCATTTAAACAGAGTTCGTATTAATTAAAATTATACGGGCAAGGAAAGGAACGAGAGAGATTTCCTTCTCTCAAACCATCCAAATCCTAACCCTAACAAGTGAGGAATTACTCACTCATTAGGGAAGTTATGATAAGATTCATTTTTATATAAAAAAAAAGACTATCTAAGTTGCAGATAATAAAAGACAGATAAAAATTCAGGAATTTAATTCAGATAAAAGAATGCATGATAAAAATACCTTTATTGATGACCTCTTGACGATTACAAGGAAATTAAAATTTAATCTAGAAATTAAAAAGAGCCATCTCCAAAGAGGCACCCAAAAGAGGCACCATAAATTAGGCTCTCAACTTTCCTATTTATAGATAGGAGAAACCCTTGGTTTTACATCTGATCCACATCTGAATTTACAATACTACCCTAAGAAAGCCGGGTCAAAGCACCGACACCATCGACAATTTGCACCGACATGTGCACTGCACGGCCGCGGAACCGTGGCAGGAAGCTTTGTTTGGCCGCGGTTCCGCGGCCATCTTAAAGGATCTCTGGCTCGTTTTCTCAGGTTTTCTTCATGTTGCATTTTCCTTCTGGTTTCTTCACTTGGTTCCTCAGAATCTTTTCTACTTTCTTCCAGATTTCCAACAGTGCAGAATTTGTGGACTTTTACCGTAAGTTTCGCTTTGAAGTCTTGTATCTTGTGCTGCCCTTGAACTGTCTTGTGCATGGAACAGTTTACTGATCTTCATTTGTTCCTTGAACCGTTAGACGGTATCATACAGATTCATCTTTTGTTGGTTGTAGTCTCACATTTGTAGCGTTTTTTCATGAATTTCACTGTATTGTTCCGAGAACCTGTAACCTGCAACTATTTAGAAGACATGGATCAAAAGCACCTATTTATTTGAAATATGATTAAGAATGGGTGATATAATAATGCAAAATTCTGATATGAACAAGCCACAAATAAAACCCGACGTTCCCGGTCGTGTGGATAGCCTGTGCAATGAAAACCTGGACCCCTACAAGCGCGGCAAGTTATCCGCCAATCCCAGAAGTGAGGCAACCCCAGTCGACAAAGTGAATGGGCTACCCAGAACTCCACGGGATCCGGTAACTTGAGTACCCCTCCGTGGGTTATACTATACCCCCTACGAGTGCAGCGAATAGCCCGCCAATTCTAGAGTGAATCCTCCTCCGTCTCAACGCCATGAGATGCGGGGTTGTTGCTTTCTAGAACCCGGCTATTCGTGCACTCCACCGCGGGGTAATCCTAGTACATAAAATGAAAATATTATGTACAATGGTGGCATCGACCTCAACCCAGTCGTGCCCCAATTAAATAATATACAATCTGGCAAAGATGACAGTCCACATGTCGGACGCTCGCCCCATAATATGAATATACAAAAGAATCTCAACTGTACATCTATCATTGCACCATCAAGCTATCCACCACGACAATCCAACCACAACCACAGCACAAACACAAAATATCAACGTGAATATCATGTTTGTAAACCCGTCTAATAGAACATATAGCAGTTAGACGGGTTATACCGCTCGAATAACATTCACGGTCGCAGATATAAGTGTATGCATTGAAACTATTAAACGGCGTTAAAACAACGACTTCGAAATACTCCGTAATGCCCCAATCACAGAAATAACAGAATATCCAACTTGGGCAAAATTAAACATATCCTGAAACCCTAAATCCAAGTGATACAGAGCACCAAACAAAAACGAGCATTTTCCACTATAGGAAAACCGACCATGGCAGGAAAAAAGCCATTCTCGCCAGCCAATTTAGAAAATTTTTGCCTCATTTTTTTCTGGTGTTCTAGCTGTAGCATAAAGAGTGCTCTGCAGTTGTTTAAAATATTTTTAGAGACTTTGCAAAAATTAACAGAAACTTGGGTTTTAGGTTTCGTATTTCGGAGTTATTTCGGTTTCGTTACTTTAACATCGTTTAAAACTGATAGTTAAAGGTTTATGGGCTGGCTCTGATACCATGTTGGGTTACACTAACGCCCTAGCCATCATCCGTGGCCGTTTGTGGAACAAAATTTTTTATACGAGTTTAAACTGGCGCTAGAATAACCCTAAACCGGATCTACCATAAAACCTAACTAGGAAACTAAAGAGGTTGTCTACTATGAAAGAAGTTTATACCAAGAGGCTCAAGTCCTTCGGGTCTTCACTCCTCTCCTTTAGCATGCTCCTAGTGGCCTCCATGATCGAGCTTGATCGTCGTCTCCTCGCATCAAAGATGATCCACCCGAAAGTGTCTACTTTAAGCTCTTACCTCTAAACCGAAGTAACTAAGTAACTTAGTATGCTAATCTAAATAGCCTAGATGATGTAGAGTGTGATGATGGATTGATTTGTCTCACTAATCCTAGGTTTCTCAATACATGAGACTATTAGGGTTTGAGGTAGAAGAAGATGAAGCTTGAGGAGATGAGAGTGTAGAGTGAGCTTAGAATAATGAATGGCTAAGTCTTGTGAACTCATAATGCAAACCAATAAAGCCCCAAAATATCAAGCATACCCAAATAGTAAACCATGAGTCACTACATGAGTCACCAAGTAGCCATGCTTCATTTATCACAAATGAACACCTCATCCCTCCACCTCATTAACCATTTAACTAAATGGTTAAAACAAATAATGAGGTGTCTTCTTCTAGAAATATCTTGCACAATTACAAGAATATCCCTCACCGTATATACATACCCGTATCCGTATTCCGAAAAATATGAATACAAAGAGACGAAAATAATCCATCAATATAATACTAGAATCCGGCTTAAACCAAAGCCCACTAATATTATCCGCCCGAACATCATATGTGCACAAGTAAACATATGTGATCGAACCCCTGCCGTAAAACCATACGGCCTCTACATCGTTTTGCCCGAAGCAGGGAAACGCTCTGTGTGGGACTCTAAAGACTCGACAGTACACCGGCAGTGAGTTACTGGATAAATCCATAACCACAAGCACGTCAGCGGCACTAGCTGTACGTAACGGCTACCCGGGAACTGGTCGAAAAGGAAGGCCGACAAGCAAACTCATCCGGATCCCTACTGAGCCTATCTATGACAATATCCGTACAGTCCGAACTCTTCTTCTAAGAGTATCGCATACCGGATCTAGGGGGTGGTAAGCGTCAGACCCTAATAACCCGATAATTCGTGCTGATGTGGTTCAGGACCAATCCGGGAAACTATTAATCAAACTATCAGTAAATCCCAACTGCCTTGGCCAAGATCTTATGGTCCTGGCCAATCAAACACAGTGCGATATCGACTCCCAATACCTGAAGAGACGAGTCCCTGACAATCACTCACTGTCTCCATGTGGCTCGGGACTGTACCCAACCAAAACCTATTTGCACGACTCAGTAGAACCGTGGTAGGGTAGTGATCAAAGCACGGCGGGAACTTACACGAGACAAATGACGATCTCAGGTCTTAAGACAAACCTGTACACATGTCACAAGATAACCGCTATCTGACGATAGGTATAATAACATCTAGAGATTCTCGGCGAGTCTGCCCAGTGTACTCACCCCTAGTGAGCACCTGTATACAATCTTAGGTGATCACACCAATGGTTGTAGGATCAACCACCGCCCCTCGTCGGGGTATAGAAATGTACACGCAAGTCTACTCTGGAGTATCGATGCCCGATCTCGATACTCCTACGACTTGGGACATTTAAGGATGTGCTTATAGACCACCCTGATCCCACAGGTATGATCGTCGTCATAACGCTGGTAGTCAAGCAAGATCCTTCAGGATTTATCAACATGTGGTCGACATATATAACATATGCACATGTTAAGATAAAGTCAAACCATAATAGTTTACTACTGTATCGAGTCTTTATCAATATGTGCAAGCAACATAAAGCATCATAAGAATGGAATACACATATCCTGATAAAGACAACTTAAATAATATACTATATAACTGAGCAAGATTGTCATGTACAAACATATTCCTAGCATCCACATGTATACATATACAATAATGGCTTCTAGGGCATACATATCTAACAGGCGATTCTTTTGATGAGTGTTTACATCATTTAGAAGTAGTACTCCAACGTTGTAAAGATAAAAGTTTAACACTGAGTTGGGAGAAATGCCATTTTATGGTCATGCAAGGAATCGTGCTAGGCCACATCATTTCACGGAAAGGCATTGAGGTAGATAAAATTGACATAATATATAACCTACCTCTTCCCAAAACTGTTAAAGATATAAGGTCGTTCTTGGGGCATGCGGAATTTTATAGACATTTTATCAAGGATTTTAGCAAGATTGCTAGACCTTGACCACTCTTCTTTTCAAAGACGTATCTTTTGAGTTTATTTTCGATTGTTTAGTTTCTTTCGAACGTTTAAAGAAGGAGCTTACATCTGCCCATATACTCTATTTGCCAGATTGAAGTAAGCCTTTCGAGTTGATGTGTGACGCATCGGATTTTGCTGTTGGAGCTGTCTTAGGATAGCATATTGACAAGATGACAAATGTCATCCATTATGCCAGTAGGCCACTGAATGATGCACAACTAAACTATTCCACAATTGAAAAAGAATTGTTAGCTATTGTGTTTGCACTTGAAAAGTTTAGATCTTACTTGATCGGATCTCACATTACTTTTATACCGGCCATTCGGCACTTGGGTATCTTTTTGCAAAAAAGATGCCAAAGCCCGACTTATTCGTTGGATCCTTTTATTATAGGAGTTTGATCTTGAGATTAAAGATAAGAAAGGAGTCGACAATGTGGTGGCCGATCATTTGTCTCGTCTTCCCAACGCGCCTACAATAGAACTTCCTATAAATGAACACTTTCCGGATGATCAACTCTTTGCAATATCGAGCGATCCTTATGTTCCCTCTTAAAAAATAATAATAATAAATATAGCAGCGCCTCATATCCAAAGCATGTGAGAAGCGCCAGCGTGCAAGGCACGTGAGCGCTAAGGCCATATAATATGGCAGTGCCTCACGTGCAAAGCACGCGAGAACCAAGGACATATAATATGGCAGCATCTCACGTATAAAGCATGTTAGCACCATAGCCATATGTATAGAAGCGTCTCACGTGTTGAACACGTGAGCGCCATTGTTAACATTGTGAAGCGCTTGCTTCAGATAGAATTAAATTTTATTTGGGAAAATATTTCCTTGAACTTTCTAAAACAATAAAGATCTGCTCAGTTAAATAGAGAACTCTTAGATTAAAAATCCAATGGTTATTAAAAATCACTGCTCAAATTATGAGATAGAATTAAATTATATTCGGGAAAATATTTCCCTAATCGTTTTAATACAAGAAAGATTTGCTCTGTTAAACAGAGAGCCCTTAGATTTAAGATCAACAGATGATTTGAACACCATTGATTGATTATGAAATCAATAGAGATCTTTTAAATGAGATATTCTCTCAACAAATCAATTGCATGCCCTATATAAAAGACCCAAGAGATTAAATTTGAGATACTACATCACTCTCACAAGTTTCTGCTACAACCGAGAATTTAATTCTTTTTGAAAATCGTCTTCCTCTGTAATACCCAGTTCCAATATACCGTAACCGTATTTTAATAGATAATTTCCACATATTTTCCCCAAATTTTCCTACAAAATTTTTCTAAAACCTAAACCATTACCCTAATTAAACCCTAACCTTTTATTTATTTATTTTTTCCTAATCCTTTTCTAACCCCGGCCTAACTCCCTCGGCCCAATCCTAAACGTACCCGACCCGACTCCCTCACCCCACTTCTTCCCTTCTTCTTCCTCGCATCGTATCCTTTCCCGCTTCTTTTTCCCTCCAACGTTCTCCTTCTCCTCGCGCCCACGCCACGAGACACGCGCCTACGCCGCGACGACCGTGCCCTCGTTGCCAACAAACTCCCCGTGATCCACTCCACCAAATCTCCTCCCTCCAACGGCTCCCCGCTATCCCCGACGATCCCTCGTTCTCCATCTCTACTTCGCTCTCTCTCCCTCGTCTCTTTCTCTCTACCACTCCTCTCATTCTCTTCCTCTCACTCTTCCTCATCGACAACCGACCAAACTCGACGAACTCCACCATCGTCACCATCGCTGCCTCCTCCGCCGACCTCGTCACCGCAACCTCCATCGCTTCCGCCACCTCTCTGCCGACACCACCACCCAACAGCCACCACCGAGCCCTCAACCCCACCGCCAACGAGCCCTTGACCCCCCATAACATCACCTCCCATCTCCTCGCCTCCGAGCTCCACCTCCGGCCACCTCGACCTTGCCTCCATCGACCGAGCTCATCAGCGGCGACCTTGAACCCCATGCCGGCTCCAGCCGCCACTGCACAACCCATAGCCACTTCATAACTTTACCGAGCCACACCACTTCCGACGAGCAAGCCACGCACCTAAAACCAACACCAAAATCTTCACTGCCGACCTCTACTCGTCGCCGGAGCTCCCCCCCCCCGACCGCCGCTGGACCCCGAGCTCCCCGTGCCGTCACCAGAGCCTCCGTCGAGCCATCTAGCTGAGCTCGGGCCAGAGCCGAGATGAGGCTCGTTGCTGCTGCTGCTGCTGTTACTTGCGTCGTTGTTATTGCACCGTGATCGTGTCGTTGCTTTCATCGTCATCACGGTTGTGTCTCCGATCATCGTCAAGGCAAGTCAAACGCTTGGTATACATGCTATTTTTACACACACACACACACACACACATACATACATACATACATATATATATATATATATATATATATATATATATATATATAGTTTATATTAGAGCCATCTAGATCCAATTAATTATTGCTAATCATCTTGTTAATTTAACATTGGGGCCTCCTAAAGGTTATATCCATGTTTAAATCAAGTAGGATATGTGAGGAAATGATTTTCGTGTGGCGGAACTAAACGAAACCAAAAATTCGTTGGAAAACATCGTATACGTATATAGCCGAAGTGTTTGATACGAATCTCATGAAAAAATAAAATCTATAATGGTGGAACTCATGATATTTAGACCCTAACACTGTTAAAAAATGCTATGTAGAAATTTGGTGGCAAATCGATGCCATTTTCACACATAAGTGACGCCTTAACCATAATACCGAAACTTGCGTTTTACCGAACACTTGATACCGTTAACTTCATAATTAATTCCAGAAAATTCCAATCACAGTGTGCTTGGGTTTGTTGCGAAGGGTATTGCATAAACTTTAACACGACTTGTATATTTACTGTTAGATATATCCTATGAACATCGAAAACAAAGAACTTACCTGACCTTGGACTGCAGTCCAGAGCAGGAACTTATCCTTGACATGCATTTTTACCCCTGAAACCTTAATGTTTAATTGTGATAGTGTGCGGAGCCAATTACCTCTGCGTATACAATTGTTTTAGCTTTCCAATGGTACCAGTTTCACTAAATTCCAGTATCATTTGGCATTTAAATCATAATTTAAACGGATGACTTGCACGGCAGATTTCTGTCATTTCAGCGTACACCCTTCATCAGTAATCTGATCATAACTTCTAAACCAAGATGACTATCGTTAATACGTTAGATGTGTTGGAAACATAACAGAAAAATATACATATTATTTAACTGTAGTGTCGCCTAATTATGCTCCCAACTGGGAGTAAAACGTGTTACGAAACGGATTTCCAGTTCAGAAATTGGATTTCCAACAGTAAACACTTAAAATGAAATGACCATAACTATCGAACTTGAAACCCGATTGACACGAAACAAATTTTGATGGATAGATAATTAAATATACTACTTACTCCTTTTATATTGTCTTGCTTAATTCTGCACGTGTGATTTATAGTAAATTTTGCAAGTGGTATGACACTGGCTACCATATGTTTATTCATATTATAATTAATTGCATTGATTACTGATTCGATATGCATGCTTTATTGTTTACCTGTACCGGTTACTTCATGCTCATGTCATCACTCCATGTTTACTGTTTTATGTTCATCATCATTGCACGTGTTTACATATGTATTTATATATATATTGCTATTGTGTCGCACGGACGACCTGAGTATGCATGATCAGAGTGAGAAGTGGACTTAGCTCGGATCAGGATCTGTCGTACCTCGAGGATATTGCGCACATCTAAATCAACGACGCCAGCGCTATCTTTCCCTTGATCTCTATCTGATTAGTTTTAAATCTGTTTTATAGAAGTAGTAACTGCATTTCTCATTACCTGTGTATTGATTACTGATTACCACGTAATGCTAGAAGCCGAAGTATGACTACGGCAGGATATTTTCTTGACCGTAAGAACATGGCTGGCCTTGTCACTACTCGTATTCCGTATTTTGGGAAGCGGGGCGTGACAGGGTTTTGTTGGTATCAAAGTGCCAGGTTTAGATTGGGATTACAGTTTCCAACTAGGGCTTGACAATTTAAGTCGTCCATTCGGTCTAGATTATAAACTTGTTATCCTTGACTGGAATCCCTATAGTTTGTCAAGCTACATTTTTTACTCCATCCGCTAGAGTTTTGAGTGACTTAGTACAGTTATGTGATTGTAACTATGAACTGTAGCATAGTTACAAAGCGGTACTCTGTTTGAGTGACTTGGAGTTTTACATATGATTACCGCTCGATTGAGTTTCACCTCACCACATATTCTTGCTTCGTTTGTCAATTCTATATCTTATTCTGATTCTTATACCTTGTACCTTATGCCGTCCTAAAATTGGTTGTTTCAGGACCATGGCTCCGAATGACTCTTCTTCCACCTCCACTCCCCAGCGCCAGACTGCCGAGATTTTAAGTGTACTACAAGGCTTGACGGAAGCTTAGGAGCGAACAAACGATCTCTTAGATGAAGGACTAAGAAGGCAAATGGCTCAACCACCAGCGGGAGCCCCCAATCGTAGGGGAATCCCTGTTAAACGAAGAGGTGGTGTGCAGATGAAGCGCCCATTTGTTCCTCAGCAACAGAAGCAGCGGAGAACCCAACGTTGTGGTTATTACAAGAGACCAGGACACCTTCAGAGGGACTGTCGCAGGGCTAAAGAGCAGTGCTTGATTTGTGGATCCAACGAGTATCTTATCAATGGTTGCCTTCAAAGGAAAGAGCTACAAGGAGGAGATTCGTCAACACTCTCCACTTCTGCTGAGTAACTTGGTTGTTTCTTAGTTTGAGTTTCAAGAATAGTACGTACCCAGCACAGGATTCAAGCTCGCTTGACGAGATCGCAGCGGTCTAGATATCAACGCAGAATTATCACCCTTCCTGCTTTCAATAAAGACCTTGTTATTTTATTTAGTAATTGTTTCTTGTCGTCTGAACTTTGTATTTTTGTTGGACCCCTTAGTTTAAATGGAAAAAAAATGTGAGTTGTGATTTATATAGTTCCCTTGCCACTCACTTCCTTATACTACTTACTGCATCATTATTCAAAATTTTGATTTTACATTCTTTATCTACCGTATATTTTCTATGAGCTCCACATCTTTAGTTATTTTTTGTGTGTTCCACTATCTGATCATGACTCTCTCTTTTCAGGCCATGGCCAATCCTGAAGCAGCGCCGCCTTTCGATGAGGACACTCGGTCCTGCGTTTCCTTGGACTGCATGCTGGTGAGTTCAGATGACGAGGTCGATGGCCCACAGGTTATTTTCGACAACAATGATCCCGAGGACAAGGAAGTCGCAGACACAGCTCCAGAAGTCGACATGATCAGTGACTCTGACAGTGAAGAAGAAGACCCAGAAGAAGACCCGATAGAGGAAGATCCTGAGGAAGACCCAGTAGAAGAGAATCTAGAAGAGGAAAATCCTGAGGAAGACCTAGTGGAAGAAGACCCAGTAGAAGAGAATCTAGAAGAGGAAGATCCTGAAGAGGATCCAGTGGAAGAAGATCCAGAAGAAGTGAATCACATAGAAGAGGACCTGGTTGTTAGATGTTTGTTCTACTTACCACAATCAAGACGGTGTTGCTTTGCAGCTAGCCGGTTGAGCACGGGTCATCCGCAAGGAGATAGTAGTATGTATGTTCGTGTCTCAGACGAGTCAAATCAAGAATGTATATGGGTGTTCAATTCTATCCTAAGTGTTTGTATGTATATTCAAGTAAGCTTGTTAGGGTTAAGCTTGGTTAGTAGAGTTAGGATTAGTCTTGTACTTGTCTTTTGCCATTCTTAAAACGATATTAAGATAATCGAAAGTAGCAGGGATTAGGAGGACATAGGAATGTGATTTGTGAGTTTAAGCAGGCTTTCCAACACTAAATCCATTCCTAGTGCCCCTTGTCCGTCCGCTACGTGCGCTTATTTCCAACCCTAGACCAAACAACCGCAACCATGTATCCAATTAAGTCACAACTACATGTCACGTTGTAGTGCGCTTAAAGTACTTCTCGACTTAGGTCGCGGCTATATGTCACGTATAGCGTACCTAAGTGAAGGGGTTGCGTTTGTTTGTTCTAGGTTCGTTTTAGGATGTTTGGCAAAGAGAAGCACAAGGGATTTTTCCGTCCCTCATACTAACCTTCCTTAGCCCCTAACAAGTATGGAAATTATTCACACATGAAAATGAAAAGAAAACAAAGCAAGAAAGAAGCAAAGAAAGAAAGGGGAAAAAAACGGTTTTATAAAGATGCAAGCTAACTACTTGGGTCCTCACCTAAGCAAGGAACTACGTCGAGTATCATGGCTTGAAAATAATACGGATAAGAAGCGAAGGAAAAGAGCAAGAAATAACAACAACTAGTTAACAACAAATAATAAAAGTTACACAAGAATTAAAATTAAAATGCAAGAATTAAAAGATACAAAATAACAAACTCTCATCTTCATTTCATCATCCACTCAATGCTCTCACTAAATTTTAATGGAGGAATACATGAAGAAGAAGAAGAAGAACTAAAGCTAACTAAATCCTAACAAAAAAAAGCATGCTAGCTTGGCACAAAACTGGGCTATTTATAGGCTGAGTGCTGAAACCCTAGGGCAAGATTCTGAGCCCAAATGAAATGACCAAACTACCCCAAAATTCCGAGTTGACACTGAGTCAACTCGGCCGCGGATCCGCGGTCGAGTCGCTACTTTAGCCGTGGTTCTGCGGCTATTTTGAGGAGTTGGCTTGTCATTTTTTGTGGGGTTTCTTGTGTTGCTCTCTTCTGTTGTTCTACATGTTCCAAATTGCAAATTGCATCCACAATTTCTTCAGATCTGCAACAGTCCAAATTGGCATAAAAAATAATTCTTTTGACCTCATCTCCCTCGAGCTCCGTGCACCCATTGATTCTTGTGCTTCCCCTCTCATGCTCTGTGCTTGTCCGAGACACGAATGACCACTGTCATTTGTCTTGTCTCTGAAACTGGTAAGCGGCACTGGACGAATACGGATGACCAGAACCCGGCTTTTATCTGTGGGCAACAGATGTTCTGGATTTTGGTGTAACAGTGGAGATTTTGTATCATTTGCGTTATTTTGGACTAGGAACTTGTAGCTTGTAAATATGTAGCAAACACGGATTAAAAGCACCTGCCTATAAAAAAACGAGCATAAGAATGGGCGGTATTAAATACAATATTTTGGTATGAACAAATACCCCCAAACTTAACTTTTGCTCGTCCCGAGCAAAACCAATTATTCACAAAAAGTCCTAACCTCAGTTTTGCAGGGAACACAATTGCACTGAGCTCGTGCAACAAGCCGTTAAACCTCCAGGTGTCCCTAGTAGGAGGAGTCTTATCTCCTGAGGGTTTTCAGCGGATACTACCCACAAAATCCTGTCAAGCTGGTTTCATATGTTAAACTCTAGTCCTACGGTTTAGCATCTAAGTTAGAAATTCTATCATCCTAAGTTAGAAATATTCAACCCTTATGTTTCACGCCTTCAACCCAAGATCCTATATGTTTTGACAGTTTAGAAAGATCTCGGTATCTCTTGAGTTTTCCTTCTTAAAGCGCAGTCTCCAATCCAGGATTTTTATCATCTTTACAGAAAACATAAGTCTTTTTTTTTGCCCCTATCTTTCCTCCAAATATCGATCGTATACCCCTACGTGTGTATAAAAATTTTCACCCCTACACTCAAGAATTCAATTCAAGCTATAGTACCCTTGCCTTAATACCTAATACTATTTCTTTTCGTTAATGATGAACGGATTTGCTCACACACCTTTCATGCGACTATTAATGTTTCTTGAGGCACTAACCAGCCGTTTACTGAATGTATGAGCTTAAAACGTAATTAGAAGTTTCCTGGTCTTGTAATTTATTCTTTTTTTTCTTTATTTTTCTTTTTTAAGACCGGATATATTTTTCAATGATGCTCTTTTGGTGGTTAGCTTTAAATACCTTTTTTTCTTTCATACTAGGCTTTCAGGTAAGAGTATTTCTAGGTATCCTCTACTATCCCAAGTTTCAAGGTGCGTGTAAGTGCGATTTGTAGGGTATATAGTTTCTGAATTTGGACATAAGAATAAGAACTATTTTTCAGACTTATCCTTCAATAAAACTTTCAATACTTTCCCTTCATCTCGACTGAACTCAAGAACTGAACTCAAGATTACCTACTTCTAAAAAAAACTGCAAGGACGTATGGTTTCCAAGATTAAACAGAATGAGAGTTATTTTTAGGGTTTTCAATTCCTAAGACTAGGATTTAGTTATTTCTAACGTATCAACTAAATTTTCGGAATAAAAATCTAAGTTCCCCTATTAGCTAACTTGACGACAAAGTTTTTATATTTTTGAATTTTTTTTTATTTTTATGGGTTTTTAGAATAAGTATATAAATGCAAAATATACACATGAATGTGAAGGTATAAAGCTTACCGAGCACACCCTTAAACTTAAACTTGACAGTGCCCTCACTGTCACGCTACACCAAGAGGGTCAAAATTGTTAGCGCTCCCCTGTTTTTTTTTTAAAAAAAGAAAAAGCAAAACAAAAATATATATACACGAAAAGGTCCCCCCAAACTTCAGTAAAACAGTGTTTCCACTGTTTAGGCGTTAAAGTTTAGAGTTAGGAGGGAAGAGAACAGTATCAATCTAGATAAGGCCTTACAAAGGCCAAAAGTGAGCACCAACCATTCAAAGATTTTATCGTTATAAAGCGGTGGTTGGTGAAAGAATGGAGTGTAGAGAAAAGAAATGAAAAACACGTGAGACCGTGTGGGGATAAAAGCGGCGTCCGGTCTCGGTGGAGGAGAAGAATGACAGAAGGGAGAAAGAAGTGGAATACGAACTTGGGGGTGGAAATGGATTGAATAAATTAGTACAATCTGTAATGATCGATGTGAAAAGATGATTGTACTAATCTATCAATATGGCGAGAAATAGGGTCAAATCCCTCAAGATTCGTAAGAAAACATGAGTAAGCCGAACTTGGTAAACCAGACATTGAAAATGAAAGTGAAACGGTTTCTTGCAAGGTCGGAACGAGGATGGAGGGAAGTGATTGAGGAAGGGTATTGGTTAAAGATTCAGGAGGGTGTACGCAATCAATGAAAGGGATATGATGAATTGGAAAATCCGACTCATCAAGTAAAACTGGTTCATCCTCAATACTATCCTCAAAATTCTCCTCAAAAATCAGCTCATCCATGCATGTATCATCAATATCTAGACGCATATGGGGTTCGGGAAAAACAATTAATGACTCGGGATGATGAATTGGAGGAAAAAACTCATCCAAATCTGGGGGTTCATCATCCAAAATATCCCCAGCGTCGATATTCTCAATCAAGTGAAAATCTATATTCTCAGACACCTCATTAAAAGCATGAATTTCTATCAATTGTGGTTCTAAGATGGAGGTGTAGAGGTCAAAAGGATTTGGTGTGGTTTCACTCGAAAGGGACCCTTCACAATCGGGTAAATCAAACACTACAAAGTCGTACAACTCATTAAATGTTCTATCGGCAATTTGTGATTCAATTGGGGCACTCGATAGACATTCAAAACAGGAGTTGTGGGATTCAATTTGTAATGGGTAGATTTGATTTGGAAGGGTGTACTGCGCACTCTCATTGCTCAAATTCTCAATATGTCCTATCGCCTCATCATACATTGGAAAATATGGAGCTAGTAGGAAACTAGCTGCCGGATCACTAAGTTGTATCAGGGCGGCCATGGACTCATTCAAATCCATCATCTGTTGGTACGACGCTACCCGAAAGTGTTCTAACGACTGTTCTAGACTAGACATGGGTTGTGAAGGGGTTTCAGTAAAAGATTCAAAGTTATCTGGATATGTGAAACTCCCAAATCGCTGTGCAGAAGCAATGTCTAGGGAAGGTGCAACAGTTGGGTAGGATGGATAGGAATTGAATGGTTGGACAGGAGTAGGATCAACATTTAGATAAAAAGGTGAATGGAATTGTTGATCCCACGAATTGGAAGTGGTGAAAGGAGTGAAAGATCGTCTACGAGATTGTTCAATACGTTCAGCAATAGACATGGGTCTCGGAGTTACAACCGAACTCTCAAAAGGGGTATCAACGTAAGAAGGGGTGAATGTTTGAAACAGTTGATACGAAGTGGATTGCGGAGTCCAATTGTTTGTCCTAGACGCATCTATCCGATCTTTCAAAGAAATTTTAGGTATGGAGGGATCGTTCGAGTTTCATTCAAAGCAAGAACCGTAAGAAAAAATGTCTGGTTGTGGATACCAAAGTTCGGCAAGAGTTTTTCAAGGTGGGGTACCCATGTTAGAAGAGTGAAAAGGTAGGGAGGGAAAGAAGTGGTATTTTTTTTAATTTTTAATTTTTTTATAAAAAAATTGTTTGTTTTTTGGAGTTTTAAAAATTGTTTGTTTGGTTTTTGAAAGAATTCGGAATTATGGAACTAAACTTTACATAAGCACAATCACAATCACAATATGCACAAACAACACCTAGAGCTGGGATCTTCAAAGTCCAACTAGACCGCTCCTAGACTTCCAAACGACAAGTTGCAAGATAACCCTCGAATTGCCTCTTTACTGCCAATTGTGGCCAGGTAAGCACAAGTGAGATAAGGAGGGTTCCGCTCACGAATCACCATGAGACGGGCCTTTTAGAATTACCTCCTCATTTGTCTAACCTAAGCACCACAAAGTCAAGTTTAGATAAACGACCGATTCCCCGTAACCTTCACTTGTCCTAATTGAGCGCGATAAGTCCTTAAATGGTTTGGTCTAGATATTTTTTATTAGCTCAAGGTAATGCGTATGCATTTAGTGATTTATGGGGTCTTAGGAAGGGTGATGAAATCCCCACCCAATCTGAATTGGTTTTATAGCCCCTTAAAGTCCGTATTATTATATGCAAAGCGTGTAAACAAACAAAAATCTAAAACAACAACAACAAAAAATTTATTTAGCGGCGGCGTAATCTGTGCAAAGAAACCTGCAGAAAATACAATTTAGTGGAGTTCACAGAGGGGATTAGAGGAAAGAGAAAGGGTGGAAAAAAATTGAGGCTCAGAAGCCTCAATAGAACCGCGGAACCACCGCGAATCCCTACTTTTGACCGTGGATCTGCGGTCAAAATGTAGACTTGGGTCTTCAACTTTGGTCCCTGCACTCCCCTTGTTCTCAACTCCAAAATAAAATGCTCCGTTTCTTGATTCAATTACTGTAATTGCTCCAGATCGCCTGCACACTTGCACACAAAAAATAATCAAAAATAACAAAATGGTTTTTATTGTATTTATTATTTTATATATATATATATATATATATATATATATATATATATACAAAAAGAATATTAACCCGAATGACAAGAAAGAAAATGCGTTACCGTCTCCCCGACAACGGCGCCATTTGGTTGATAGATGTTTGTTCTACTTACCACAATCAAGATGGTGTCTCTTTGCAGCTAGTCGGTAGAGCACGGGTCGTCCGCAGAGAGATGATAGTATGTCCGTTCGTGTCTTAGACGAGTAAAATCAAGAATGTATAAGGGTGTTCAATTCTATCCTAAATGTTTGTATGTATATTCAAGTAAGCTTGTTAGGGTTAAGGTTGGTTAGTAGAGTTAGGATTAGTCTTGTACTTGTCTTTTGCCATTCTTAAAACGATGTTGGGATAATCGAAAGTAGCGGGGATTAGGAGGACATAGGAATGTGATTTGTGAGTTTAAGCAAGCTTTCCAACGCTAAATTCATTCCTAGTGCCCCTTGTCCGTCCGCTACGTGCGCTTATTTCCAACCCTAGACCAAACAACCGCAACCATGTATCCAATTAAGTCACAACTACATGTCACGTTGTAGTGCGCTTAAAGTACTTCTCGACTTAGGTCGCGGCTATATGTCACGTATAGCGCGCCTAACTGAGGAGCTTGCGTTTGTTTGGTCTAGGTTTGTTTTAGGATGTTTGGCGAAGAGAAGCAAAAGGGATTTTTCCGTCCCTCATACTAACCTTCCTTAGCCCCTAACAAGTATGGAAATTATTCACACATGAAAATGAAAAGAAAACAAAGCAAGAAAGAAGCAAAGAAAGAAATGAAAAAAACGATTTTACAAAGATGCAAGCTAACTACTTGGGTCCTCACCTAAGCAAGGAACTCCGTCGAGTATCATGGCTTGAAAATAATACAGATAAGAAGGGAATGAAAAGAGCAAGAAATAACAACTAGTTAACAACAAATAATAAAAGTTACATAAGAATTAAAATTACAATGCAAGAATTAAAAGATACAAAATAACAAACCCTCATCTTCATTTCATCATCCACTCAGTACTCTCACTACATTTTAATGGTGGAATACATGAAGAAGAAGAAGAAGAACTAAAGCTAACTAATTCCTAACAAAAAAAAGCATGCTAGCTTGGCACAAAACTGGGCTATTTATAGGCTGAGTGCTGAAACCCTAGGGCAAGATTCTGAGCCCAAATGAAATGACCAAACTACCCCAAAATTCCGAGTTGACACTGAGTCAACTCGCCACTTTGGCCGTGGTTTCGTGGCTATTTTGAGGAGTTGACTTGTCGTTTTTTGTGGGGTTTCTTGTGTTGCTCTCTTCTGTCGTTCTACATGTTCCAAATTGCAAATTGCATTCACAATTTCTTCAGATCTGCAACAGTCCAAATTGGGATAAACAATAATTCTTTTGAGCTCATCTCCCTCGAGCTCCGCGCACCTATTGATTCTTGTGCTGCCCCTCTCATGCTCTGTGCTTGTCCGAGACACGAATGACCACTGTCATTTGTCTTGTCTCTGGAAATGGTAAGCGGCACTGGACGAATACAGATGACCGGAACCCGGCTTTTATCTGTGGGCAACAGATGTTCTGGATTTTGGCGTAACAATGGAGATTTTGTATCATTTGCATTATTTTGGACTAGGAACCTGTAGCCTGTAAATATGTAGTAAACACGGATTAAAAGAACCTTCCTATAAACAAACGAGCATAAGAATGGGCGGTATTAAATGCAATATTCTGGTATGAACAAGACCCGGATGAGGAAGCTCCCGCCGAGGAAGAAGGACCAGGAGTTGAAAACCCCGTGGGGGAAGAGCCCGAAAACGAGGCCCCAGCCGAGGATGAGTTAGAGGATGAAATCTCGAGTGAGGAGGAATTCGAGAAGGAAGAATCTCCAGTGGCAATCCCTGCGAGGCGCTATGGGAATGGACGCCCCTATCTTATCGCGAGAGCTTATCGTAACCTGTTGAACTTTCACAATCGCGACTGACGCGACTTATCTTTGTTTCTTCTGGCCAAATAAATCTATGTATAGCTTAGAGCCACTTTTATCTTTCGAGTATGCTTTGTTTAAAATTTTTCTGAAAAAAAATAAATAAATAAAATAAAGTTTCTGATCACGCAAATCTTTTGAGTATTGATCCGCATGATGCATTGACTGTTCCCACTCCCAATAATTTCTTTCCCTCCTGAGATTCATTACTCTTACTTCATCCTTGAACCCTGTAGTAACCTGACCCCAGTCTCTTCAACATTCTAATTAAGCACCGCATTCCCGACTTTTTTTCGATTAGGCCATATTCTACTGTAATCCATGCCCTGACCAGTCTCTTATACATTATAAGTGTTATTTCCCGTTACTGAAATTACATTCAGTGACGTTTGTTATTCAAAATTTAGTTTTCTATATTTTTGTGTTTTATCAAAATTTCATATTATTAACTACTTTTGTTTTACTTATTTTAAATGCTTTACTATTCCTCACATTTTCAATAGTGCAAATTTATATCGCATATACTATTTGGTTTTATTTTCTCTTGTATTTTAACATATGAGTATTCTCAAGTTATTTTATAATTGCTTGATCTGTAGTCTTACTAAAATATTTTGGTTCTTAAGATTTATCAGCCAATCCTTCATTGTTGTCTACTATTGTTATTCTATTCTTATCTTTATTGTATATATAGTTTATTACTATAAATGGTTATACCTTGTGCTCACCTATGACTATCCTTTTAGCTGCACTATTTCTTATATACATATAAATCTTTAAAGTTCATCTAGTTGCTTTTACGTAAATCACTATATAGGAGTATTGGACTTTTGTTGCTTTTCGCATAGCATTTTACAGCTTGTCGTATTTTAAATTTCGAGGACGAAATTTTATTTAAGTGGATTATGATGTAATACCCAGTTCCGATATACCATAACCGTATTTTAATAAATAATTTCCACATATTTTCCCCAAATTTTCCTACAAAAATTTTCTAAAACATAAACCATTACCCTAATTAAACCCTAACCTTTTATTTATTTATTTTTTCCTAATCCTTTTCTAACCCCGACCTAACTCCCTCAGCCCAATCCTAAACCTACCCGACCCAACCCACGCCTAACCCGACCCGACTCCCTCATCCCACTTCTTTTCTTCTTCTTCCTCGCCTCGTATCCTTTCCTGCTTCTTTTTCCCTCCAACGTTCTCCCGCTCCTCATGCCCACATCACGAGACCCGCACCCACGCCACGATGACCGCGCCCTCATTGCAAACAATCTCGCCGCGATCCCCTCCACCAAATCTCCTCCCTCCAACGGCGCCCCGCTATCCCCGACGATCCTTTATTCTCCCTCTCTACTTCGTCCTCTCTCCCTCGTCTCTCCCTCTACCACTCCTCTCGTTCTCACCCTCTTACTCTTCCTCACCGATAACCCACCAAACTCGACGAACTCCACCATCATCATCATCGCTTCCTCCTCCGCCGACCTCGTCTCCGCAACCTCCATCGCTTCCGCCACTGTAACATTTCAGAAAAAAATAAAATATTATTTTTAGGAATTTTTATAATTAAATAATAAATATTATGAATATTTTGGTAATGCGGTATAATTAAATACCGATAAATTGGATAATATTTGGAAAATTATAGAAATTACTGAAAAGAAGGTGCTTTATGTGATTTAGACAAATTATGAATTTTTATAATTAATTATATACAATTTTAATGCTAATCGCGATTAAATATCGCTAATCGTGCATTAAGCTAGTTTTGTGCACATGACATGCACCATGTCAAATTACACATTGTTACACTTTTCTACCATGTCTTTTTCTTTATTTCTTCATGCTTGAATTGTTTTTAAAATGAAAGAAAAGAAAAGAGAAAAGAAAAAGAAAAAGAAAAGGAATAAACAATATGGTATGGGCATGAGAGAGAGAGAGAGAGAGGTGAGGGGTCAAACCTTGGTCATGGCTCTTGTTCCCTCCATTGTTTCCTTTTCATTTTCTTCTCCTCACCTCCCATGGCTGCTGCCTCTCTCTCCCCCATCCTCTTCATCCCTCACAACATCATCAAAAACTCACCAAAACATCATCCTCACTTCATTAAAAATATGCACAAGCTCACTAGATGCACTTTGGACCAATAAAGAATGGATTTTAGGCACTTGGGGTAACTCAAGAATATTTTTGAGTTGCCAAATGAGGTAATTTCTGCACCATTAGTATTGTATTTCAATTTTTTTATCACCGATATAAGTTTAGAAGTGTGTTAATGCGGTTTTGTGAACTTAGAAATTCCTAGAAAGGGTTAGGGAGAGTTTATGAGTTGGGAAGTGTAATTGATGTTAGTAGGGACCATACAACCCCTGTAGTGCTTGATTTGAGACTTAAAACCAGAGATAGAACCCCAAACCCCAAACTTAGAAATCTCGATATCGGGAAATTTTAGGATTTGTGATGAGAATTGGAGATCTGCTAACACCGGAAGACTCTGAAATTTTTTTAGCGATCACAGAGAGATGTGCAGGTGATATGGAGCATACCCTAAATACCAGAGCCCCAACCCCTAACCCATGGCTGCAAATTTAATAGTTCTGGCCGCAATTTGCGGCCAGAGTGATGGTGAATTGATCCGTATTTGGTTCATGGCTCCTTTATTTGTAAAATAGACCCTTTACATATGCAAAATTGGCTAATTTCACCTAGGGTAAAATCTGGAGCATGTTTTCGAAGTTCTGAATTCGTTTTGCGGCTATTTATGAATTTGGATTTGGTATTTGATATTGTGTTTCCGTCGTGTGGCGTTTGAACGTCAACGACTAAGGTTATTGGTCGTGTTTTGCATGCGAGGCTATAGGTTTTAACCTGAGCGAAACGTTTGCCGTTTTAGTTTTCTGACTCGATTTTAATACGCATTTGTGATTGTGTATTGGTTGTAGGTACCCTTACATGGATTTCGAGACGATGAAGCAGAGGAAGGCGACATCGACATCGAAAAGCAAGAGCAAGTGAGTAGATATATATCTACGGGGGAAGTCGGGTGGATGGCGTATAGCACCCCCGCAGTTCGTAGTGTGGTATACGAATAAGTATACATACATACATACACACACACACACACACATATATATATATATATATATATATATATATATATATATAATATTGCTTGTTATGAGACTAGACGATTATCTAGATAGACTTTAGGAGTTCGTGGATAAACTTTAGTGTAAGTGTCGATAGTTCGTTTTAGTCGCGAACCCTAGATTAATGATTTGCATACACGCACACACATACACTTGCACACATTTTATTTCTTATGTGTATATGGGGATATGTATATATATATATAAATACACATAGGTATGGGACTGTGTGTGTGTGTGTGTATACACACATATAAACACGTATACATATACATGGATGATGAGGATAGTACATGGTATTTGGAGATGAGTCGATGAGATTGGGCATGATGCCATAAGATCGGTGATGTGACATGGTTCGTATTGAGATACGACATGATATTATAGCGGGTCTTTGGGGCGATGTGTTTCATACACACGCACATACATATGTAGATGGTATCAGTATGTACTAGACGTTAGATCAGTACCCAGATCATGATATGATGATAAGGATACCAGATAAATGATGAGATAAATGTGATATTGACCCGTACCCAGATTGGGATGCCGTACGATGGATTTACCGTACGAGCTATATATTGATGATAGATCTGCACTCTTGACTCGAAGATGTCATGTTATATATATTGTATAATATGTGATACTATTGAGGCGGGATCACCGACTATTATATGTTATATATATATCGACTCGGATTTAGGTGGTTTCCTTACCTTTTCGATTAACCTGTTAGTTTAGTCATGTAGTTTACTTATAGATGTTAGACTAGACTCGAGTCATACCTATTTCAAAACTAACGAATCGTGAGTATTTTAAAAGACAGGTCAAGGGATTCTACGGATATTTCAAAGGACATATCTTTATTAAAAACACCGTAGCCCTTATTTTATAAACGCCACGATTCGTATTATTTCAAATGTCAAAACTGTATGATTCACATATAAAGTATTATATATTCTTTATATTACGTTTACTGTTCATTTTCCGTATATTTCTTGCTGTTGCATTGCATTGCATGCTCTATTGTATTATCATTGTTATTATGAAACCATGCTGTCAGGACACCAGCACCATTACCGATGATGCGTATGCTCCACGCACACTTGCTTGCCGGCTCACACACATCATCATCGGTAATTGCCATGTCACGTACACTTTAGAGAATATTACTCTATTGTTATCGTTTGCTAGCTGATAGTTCCAATATGTTGTTGTTTCATATGCTAGTTCATTATTGCATTCATTGCTCGTTATTTCATGCATATTTATATATTCATTTGTCATGCATTATTATAAGGGCCAGTCCGGATTGCCGGAGCCCAGTATTCATTATTATTGACTTTTTCATTTTGGATTTCGGATTTTCTATGAGATTTCTGGATTTGGAGAAACCGAAAGATTTTATAAACTCATTTATCATTTTTAAAAGATAAAAGTGTGGTTTTCTCATATTATGATTTGAGATATGTCCACCATGAGTTTTCTCGGCTCTTGAGCGATATCATACACCCAATTCAAGGAGGAGGAAGAACCATTTGTGGGTGCATGGTGGACCCGGTGCGGTACCCCGGGGCAAGATGGTCGCAGATGATGGCGTTGAGCATGGCAGGGGAGCACTTCCGGCCGGTGATTGTTTTGTGACTCGACGGATATCCGGAGGATACCAATTGGAGTCCAGGCCAGTCCGGATAGCTGTAGCCTGAGGTATTGAGATATGATGATACGGGCCAGTCCAGATAGCCGGAGCCTGGGATTTTGAGATATATATATTTTTGTGTCGATGCTAGACACTGATTTTCTGTTGATTTCATTGATGATACCTAGATTTATATAAACAGAAATCTCACCAATTAAAGAAAACAGTTTTCTCGTTCATGATGTATTCTGTTTTCATTATATTGAATTATACCTCATATTTATGTTATGTTGTTACCTGAGGCACTGACACGAGCACTTGGTATTACACATATGTATAGATGTTTACCCATGCCATTATTAGATGTTTCAGGCTATATCATTTTGAGGTTATATATATTTGACCGTATTGACCCAGGATTGAGTCATACATACGATTTCTGCTCGGTGATGTTTTCTACTCACGAGTTGGCAACTCACCCCCGTTATGCCACAGTTTCTTGCAGGTTTTGCCGTACAGGTTCGTTGCGGCTTTGCTGGCACACTGCTTCCTTCCGGGTGATTGCTTAGGTAGGTGGGTTCACTCGCATCGTGACTACCCTTGTATTTTATTTATATTGTTGTATCTAGTAAACTCCATCAACTAGACTGTTTTATTTATTTGACTTAGAGACCAGTTGTATATTATTTTGACCTTAGAGTCGCGCGTCGTATTATTATGGTTTTCATGATGATTTGAGTTTCCTTTTTGAGTTTTGATCCTCGCCCTTTGGCGTTGTATATTATACTGCTTGCATGGTTGTGACCGTCAATTGACGAAGAGCTAGCTCCCGCTTGGGGATGTCTTTTTATATATTATGCATGTTGTGCCCATTTGGGGCCAGTATTTACAAAGGAAACTCTGCCGAAATTTTCAGAAAAGGATTGTGATTTTTAAAAACGCATATTCGGTTTATTTTAACAAAACACTTTCTTTAAAAATGGTTTAGATTTCTGGGATTTTGGCTTACTTGAATTAGATGGAGTCCTATAGACTTCATATGATTCAAGGGCCAGTCACGTGCCATTTCGGTTCGTGACAAAGTTGATATCAGAGCGCTAGGTTAACCTTGGTTCGAGTCTATGTCTAACTATGCGGAGCCTAGGGCGTTTGTATATGTACGGAATCTAGGCTTGACCTTACGGAACATAGACTTAGTCGAGGGGGTATTAGACCCGAACTTTCGTCACATAGGTTGACCTTGGTTGATGGAGTAGGTGACTTAAGGAGAGTGACGTACTGTGTGTATGTTCCGCGGCATACTTACGATACGCTACTCCGATTAAGAAGCCTTAGGATGTACATTTCCTTGCACATTATTATATTCATTCATATGATCTATCATCATCGTTATCGGTTAATGGTTTTGCTGCCACGATTACACGAGCAGATAGAGTTACGGCTAGAGTTGCGTCAGCACGAGCTCGTCACGGACGAGGACTGACCAGGGCGTGATTCCAGGGACATACGATTTGCATAGATGCATCGTTTTATTGTGTTTTCGCGCCACGAGCGTTTGATGGATCGCTTTTACGAGATTTCTCAGACGTGCAGATCAGCACCAGAGGATTGGGCCACTACTAGAGGCCAGCCAGAATGTGATGACCGTCGATGCACCGATTATTTGATGATTGAAGCACTGTTCAGCGTGCGGACAAATGAGCCAGTTGTTGCTGCGAATGACGAGATATCGCCCCAGATGTTTGGAGCTATGCCACACGAGTTGTACTTATAGATATGATAGAAGATCGCTAGTCGCCCAAGGAGGAATGACTAGGACCTGTGATTTGTTACCTACCCCGATGCGAGGTCATCAGATTGATTGATTCCAGCTAGAGACGACTTCACGCAGGTACATTGAGAGTCGCTAGAAGACGATCGAATGTCAGAAACCCATTTTTCCAAGTTTAAAGTATTCGGAAAAACATGCAAGTATTTCCGTGGACCCTCTAGAAGAATGAAACCCTAACTCGATATAATGATCATGAGAACGCTCTGAAACCTTAGGGTTTACAGCAGTTCAGCGGTGCCATTGATGAGGCTTAGGTTTTCCCTTCTACGGTTGGTCCATAGGTGTTGTGGCATGTACTGGAATACTATTAAACTGTACTCAAGATGTTGAGCTCTTAGGGGAAATTATGGAACTTTGACGAATCGATCGAAAGGTTCGACGTCATTCGGATATCATGTGATGGGATACATTGCTTGGGAGACTCCAAATAAGAGTATAGTCGTTGGAGCGCGGTCCATGCAGCCACGAAGAGACGAGTCTGAATCAGTCGACATTAGAGAAAAGTGGAGTAAGAGGTTCATGCGAGATCTTGATGAGATGATGTTCCACTCCACTGACATCAGAGATGTGATACGCATGCAGAGGCGTTGTACATGGATATATCTTCCAGAAAGAGTCGCGATGAGTATGCAGCCGTTCCGGAACAAGAAATAGATTTAGTAAAGGATGATAACTTCCGGGCAGTTCAGCAGAAAAGAGATTTAGGGAGACTTCGACAGAACCTTTCTGAAATACCATACGAGAAGACTTGGACCCAGGATCGGTCATGTTACGCACACCCAGAAGGCCAGAGTTCGGCATCGTCAACGAAACATGTTATGAGTGACCATGACAGTTGGCCAGAGATCTTTAGAAGATGTGCTAGAGCGAGATTATTTCCGTCATCTTTGATTTTGGTATTTTGGACGATTTATTTGCATGATTGAGATTTTGTGCACCATAGTTTGCACTTGACTTCGATTTGATGTCATTCGAGATGCAGATTTTGATTTCATACCTATGGTATGCATGTGATTTGACTTATGCTTTCGGCATAGTTTTCATGCACTTTTAGTATTTGATTCGATTTTTGTGCACACTGATGCACATGATTGTAAGATTATATACCACGGTATACCTAATTTGGATTTGGATTGAAATGTGTTGTATACCGTCAATTTCGATTGTGATACTCGATATTTGTTTTCATGCACTTTGTGCACTTGATTTGGATTCTTGCGCATGCTTGGACGCTTGATGCGATTTTGGTGCACGCCAGATGCACTAAATCGAGATTCTTCATGCATATCAGATGCACCTGATATTGCTGTCAGGCACACCCGTTGCCCTTGACAGGTATTTTCGTGCACACCCGTTGCACTTAGATTTTTTCTGTGCACATGTATGGCATATTTATTGATTTCGATTTCCGTGCGCACCAGACGCACGTGGTATTCTTATATGCATTTTGGGGATTGATTTCCTTTGAGCAGCATGTTTTATGATATTTACTATTTATAGTGGCTGAGCAGGACTAGTCCGAGGACAGTACCTGAATATATTTTCGCATGCATTGATAGTTATCGAAGGGATTTCCAAAAAGGAGCTATAGTCTCAGTATTTACCTACGTGTCCGAGATAACACAAGACTTTTAACAAAGGAAACCCTTCTAAATTATTTTTTTTCGAAACGGCGGAACGTGTATGTTAAACAAAGGATATATATATACATATATATAGTTATTTTCTTACAATAAACGTTCGCCGCTGTGCCGTGATATGCGCATCGCACAGCGACTTGAAAGGGTTTGGCATGCATTTCTTCAGATGTTTTGACGAGTTTACACTGACGCGTACTATGTACGTGTTATAGTTTTGATGTATATCATGTTGGTTTTCGTATTGGATTTTGACATAGGTGTCTTCCCCATGACTCCGATGATTGCGGGATGCTTGACGGAGTTTTGATTTTTGAGTTATATGCTCATTTTTATGCGCATGCTTTTCTACGACATGTTTTATGTATTTATGATTTCGGAGCCCCGGCGACTGGATCGTTTTGCTGAAATGTTTTAGTATTTGAGGGGTTTAAATTTTAATTCGGGGACCGAATTTTTTTAAGGCGGGAAGGCCGTAACATTTCAGAAAAAAATAAAATATTATTTTTGGGAATTTTTATAATTAAATAATAAATATTATGAATATTTTGGTAATGCGGTATAATTAAATACCGATAAATTGGATAATATTTGGAAAATTATAGAAATTACTGAAAAGAGGGTGCTTTATGTGATTTAGACAAATTATGAATTTTTATAATTAATTATATACAATTTTAATGCTAATCGCGATTAAATATCGCTAATCATGCATTAAGCTAGTTTTGTGCACATGACATACACCATGTCAAATTACACATTGTTACACTTTTCTACCATGTCTTTTTCTTTATTTCTTCATGCTTGAATTTCTTCATGCCCCTGACCCCCCATAACATCACATCCTATCTCCTCGCCTCCGAGCTCCACCTCCGGCCACCTCGACCTTGCCTCCATCAACCGAGCTCATCACCGGCGACCTCGAACCCCATGCCCGCTCCAACCGCCACTGCACAACCCATAGCTACCTCATAACTTCACCGGGATACACCACCTCCGACGAGCAAGCCCCGTGCCTAAACCCAACACCAAACCCTTCACTGCCGACCTCTACTCGTCGCCGGAGCTCCCCCCGACCGCTACTGGACCCTGAGCTCCCCGTGCCATCGCCAGAGCCTCCGTCGAGCCATCTAGCTGAGCTCGAGCCAGAGCTGAGACGAGGCTCGTTGTTGCTGCTGTTACTTGCGTTGTTGTTATTGTGCCGTGATCGTGCCGTTGCTTTCGTCGTCATCACGGTTGTGTCTCCGATCATCGTCAAGGCAAGTTAAACGCTTGCTATACATGCTATTTACACACACACACACACACACACACATATATATATATATATATATATGAGAATAATGGAGGAAAGAGGCCATAGGAGGGAATTCCCTCCTATGGCGTCGAAAAAATACAATCTCCATCGTGTTTTCCGACGATCGGCACCCATCATCTTCATCGTTATCATCTAAGATATGGGTACGCCAAATTTCATGTGATTCTACAACTTTTTCACCGTTGATTTAGCAATGTAAAAAGTTCTATTGTCGGTAAACCGTTAATTTTGAACCTACTAATTCAACGGTGAAAAAGTTATAGAATCACATGAAATTTGGTGTATCCATATCTTAGATGATAATGATGAAGATGATGGGTGCTGATCGTCGGAAAATACGATGGAGATTGCATTTTTTCGATGCCATAGGAGGAAATTTCCTCCTATGGCATCTTTCCTCCATTATTCTCTCTCTCTCTCTCTCTCTCTCTTTCTATATATATATATATATATATATATATATATATATATATATATAGTTTATATTTGAGCCATCTAGATCCAATTAATTATTGCTAATCATCTTATTAATTTAACATTGGGGCCTTCTAAAGGTTACTATCCATGTTTAAATCAAGGATATGTGAGGAAATGATTTTCGTGTGACGGAACTAAACGAAACCAAAAATTCGTTGGAAAACATCGTATACGTATATAGCCGAAGTGTTTGATACGAATCTCATGAGAAAATAAAATCTATAATGGCAGAACTCATGATATTTAGACCCTAACACTGTTAACAAATGCTATGTAGAAATTTGGTGGCAAATCGATGCCATTTTCACACATAAGTGATGCCTTAACCATAATACCGAAACTTGCGTTTTACCGAATACTTGATACCGTTAACTTCATAATTAATTCCAGAAAAATCCAATCGCAGTGTGCTTAGGTTTTTTGCGAAGGATACTGCATAAAATTTAACATGACGTGTAGATTTACTGATAGATATATCCTATAAACATCGAAATAAAAGAACTTACCTGACCTTGGACTGCAGTCCAGAGCAGGAACTTACCCTTGACATGCATTTGTACCCCTGAAACCTTAATGTTTAATTGTGATAGTGTGCAAAGACAATTACCTATGCGTATACAATTGTTTAGTCTTTCCAATGGTACTAGTTTCACTAAATTCCAGTATCATTTGGCATTTAAATCATAATTTAAACGGATGACTTGCACGGCAGATTTCTGTCATTTCAGCTTGCGCCCTTCATCAGTAATGTGATCATAACTTCTAAAACGGGATGACTATAGTTAATCCGTCAGATGTGTTGGAAAAATTACAGAAAAATATACATATTATTTAACTGTAGTGTCGCCTAATTATGCTCTCAACTGGGAGTAAAACGTGTTACAAAACGGACTTCCAGTTCAGAAATTGGATTTCCAACAGTAAACACTTAAAATGAAATGACCATAACTAGCGAACCTGAAACCCGATTGATGCGAAACTAATTTTGATGGCTAGATAATTAAATATATCGCTTACTCCTTTTATATTATCTTACTTAATTCTGCACGTGTGATTTATAGTAAATTTTGCAAGCGGTATGACACTGGCTACCATATGTTTATTCATATTATAATGAATTGCATTCTTATCATGTTGCGGTTATACCCTTAGTGAATAGTAACCTGGTGACCGTGGTATATTACCAAGTGATAAATGTTAGTGATTAGATTGTGGCAAGTACGTTAGTTTAAGAAGCGTGAATGAATAAGTGAAGTGACACGTGCTTGTACATAATCAGCGGAACCAAATAGTTATTGCATTGTCGACGCCTATGGGACATATATAAGTATAACTATAACTGGAATGGGACGGTTATGGAAGCACTTATATTAGCGTCATAGGTAAGACGTCGAACACTGTCCATTTATCTTGGATACCAGTCGAGACATGCTTGATGGAGATCCTGCCTCCAGTTCTCGCATAGACTTGTCATGGAGCGACTATCATTTGGGTTCATGGTCAATATTTGATGTAGACCATGGGTGTGGGGTAGTTTGAGTGTGAGTTCGATCAACGGAATCTCAAGAGTCCTACTGTCGGCATATATAGTGATTTCGGGAGTCGTATGGATGGTATTATTGATTATTAGCGAGCGTGATTCGGGCTCGTGTTCATTTGCCCTTGGGGCCTACCCTTGGGTTGGGGATACTCCTGCGGTGGTTGACGCTCATACTGGACTGACGATAGGTTTAGTGACTTAGACATTGAGACTTAAAGACTAATAGATTTAGCGACATGGACATTGCATTTATTACTGATTCGATATACCTGCTTTATTGTTTACCTGTATCGGTTACTTCTTGCTCATGTCATCACTCCATGTTTACTGTTTCATGTTCAACATCATTGCACGTGTTTACATATGTACTTATATATATATATATATATATATATATATATATATATTACTATTGTGTCGCTCTGATGACCTGAGTATGCATGCTCAGAGTGAGAAGTGGACTTAGTTCGGATTAGGACCTTTCTTATCTTGAGGATACTACGGACATCTAGATCAGCGACGTCAGCGCTATCTTTTCCTTGATCTCTACCTTGTTAGTTTTATATCTATTTTGCTAGAATTAGTGACTGCATTTCTCATTACATGTGCATTGATTACTGAT
This sequence comes from Agapanthus africanus, assembly GCA_030015575.1. Classification (NCBI taxonomy): domain Eukaryota; kingdom Viridiplantae; phylum Streptophyta; class Magnoliopsida; order Asparagales; family Amaryllidaceae; genus Agapanthus; species Agapanthus africanus. The sequence continues at coordinate 521,065,419 of CM057343.1, forward strand.
TACCATGTAATGCTAGAAGCGGAAGTGTAACTACGGCAGGATGTTTCCTTGACCGTAGGAGCATGGCTGGCTTTGTCACCCCTCGTATTCCGTATTTTGGGAAGCGAGGCGTGACATCCTCCTCATAAAACCCTAGGTAAATAATGGAGAAATAGATCTCCTTTTATCTATCTCATGTATAATAAAGGCTTAGTCCTCCATAAGAACTTGGTTCTTCCTTTGGATCTGAGATCCATAAGACAAGTCTCTAAAAAAAAATAAGACAAGTCTCTCAAAAAAAATAGAATCAAATTCTCAGAAAGAGAGATCTTGATCTTAAAGATCCAAAGAAGAACTTTGGTGCATGTTCACCATCATAAAAAGAAGAAGAAGAAAAAGGGAGAAAGGTAAAAAGAAAAGGAAAAATATAGAGTTTTATCTCTAGGAACCTAATTCCTCTATGAAATATTTATATATTTGAGAACTTAGATCTTACATAAAAATATCTTCACAATTGTTCTCAAAGGACCTGCCTTCTTGTGAAAAAAATAGAAATTTTGAGCCATCTCCTTGAGAGTTTAACTCTATTAAAGATCAGAGTTTAATCTTTGCAAATGTGGCAGCGCTACACGTATTTGACACGTGAGCATCCTACGTGATACCCACGTGAGCGTCCAGAGCCTGAGCGTCTCACATGATACTTATGTGAGCACCAAAGGCCCGGTGTCTCATATGATACTCACATGAGCACCAGAACATGATCTGGGTAACATAAAAGCTCATCACTTAGCCCAACATTAGCTACGTTTCCTGAAGTTAAACTTTTTTGATTATGAATCAACAGAGCCCATAAGCTCACAATGCCTAAGTTGACCTTAGTCCCAAATATGACTAATAGCCCTTAGCTGAATATTTAAGTAGATCTTAATTTAAAATTGCAGAGTTACCTAGTACGGCAGCAAGGTTTTGGGAGGCATCAACTATGCCAAATTCAAAAATTTGCCGTTCTAGCTATCCCTAACTAAGAATCGTTAACTAGAAATCGACGGAATAACATATGTAAACACTTTACATCCTAAGTGGGCAAGGAATACAACCTTTGAAGACCTGTCCTTCACTTCAATAGCTCCGTGTAGTAGTCCCTTCACTGCGATCGTGAACTCCGGACTCTAGAGAGGCTCCCTTGAAGAAACGAACATACTTGCTTCGAAGTCTTCGAGGCCGAAGATGATCTACGTCGAGGAGACACTAACCCAAGTTAAATCTTCACTAATTATGGAATTAGTGAAGTAAACACCCTATACTAAATGGCAAGTAGTAGATGATGATGAAGTAGGAAGTGGGTTCACTTTAGATTTGATTTTCTCACATTTTTTCTCATTCCTCCATTGAAGCTAGAAAAGATTGAGAGGAAGAAGAAGAAGAAGAAGAAGAAGAATGAACTCATCAAGTGAGAATGAATTAATCATGAGGTTAGAAATGCAACCATGGTAAAATAATATCATGGCTAACTCATGTAGAAAATAAACCATAGCATAGGGTTAAGGTTTGGGTTAATAAATATATTAAGTTAGACAAAAGAGTTGACTTTGTCAATGATTATCTATAAGCTTCATCCAAGCTTAAACCATGACAAATTCTCACAAATTTGTTTAACTTAATAATAAATATGAAACCCTAATTAACCTTAGCATGGTATAAGTCTCATACACCCTTGTTGCATGTGTAACCTAGCATGACACAAACATGTATACAAACATACATATCACATATATACATTGTGCACATCAAGTGAGAAAAGAAATCATAAGTGAGCAAGTATTAGTTAATGTAATATAATATATCAAATATATAATTATACATTAAATTATTAAATCAACACTTGATTTAATAATCCGGCTATATCACATACAACCGACTAACACCAAATGTAACAACTTATCGAATCAACTCTTGATCCGATAACCCGGTTATATCGCATATAACCGACCGATGTCACAAATCGCGAGAATAGAATACGGTGTCTCATATCGTATCAATCTTGGTCCCACACATATCACATATATGCTCATACTCCGTTTCGCTTGAGCCAGGAAACCCCTGTGTAGGACTCTAAAGACTCGTCAATACGCCGGCAGTAGGTGATGATCATATCAAACACCCACAAACTACAAGGGGTCTGCTAAACGTAACGGCCACCCAGGTATTGAGAGATTAGAAGATCAACAAGCAAGCCTGCTCATACTCCTGCGAATCCACACAGTAACACTACCTACAGTCCGGTCTTTTCGTCCGATATGTCGCATATCTCGTCTAGGGGTGGTAAACGTCAGACCCCAGTAACTTGATAAGTCATGTCGATGTGAGGCTCATAACGGGTCGAGAATCTACTGATAACACTTACCAGTATATCTCTGAAGCAGCCCTGGCCAGGGACTTCCTGTTATAGCCAATCGAGCACTGCGCAACATCAACTCCCAATACCGGGAACGACGAAACCCCTCCTATCGCTCATTGCCTCCATGTGATTCGGGACTGTAACCAAAAGCCACCATTTTGCACATTCTCTTGAACGTGGTAAGGTAGAAATCAAAGCACAGTGGTAATCACACAAGACTCTATGACGATCTCGGGTCTACAGACTAACCTGTACCAGTGTCACCAGAGAACTGCTATCTGACGATAGGTATAATACCATCTAGGAGTTCTCGGCGAGTCCGTCCAGTGTACCCAGTCTCCACTAAGCACCCGTATACTGTCTCTGATGTCAAATACCAATGGATATGGGATCATCCATCGCCCATCTACATGGGTCGAGAAGCTATACGCTAGTCTACTCTGGTATATCGATGCCCTGTCTCGATACACCTACGACTAGGAACATTTGAAGGATGTACTTAGAGACTACACTATTCCCACTAGTATGATCTGCATCATAATCCTGGTAGTCAAGTACTCATCCTAAGGGCTTTATCAACATATAACATAGAGATGATTAGTGTACACGTTAAGATAAAGAGCAACCAAATAGCATACTATCATGTCGAGCAAGAAAGTCCTCCATATATATGTCCAAGCATCCACTACAATATACATCGTATGTACAGTAATGGCCTCTAGGGCATACATATCACTAACAATCTTCCACTTGCACTAGGGCCATCCGTTGTAGTATCTCATACCCAACAAGCAGCAGTGGTTATAGTATCTCATACTCAACCATCCCATAAAAGTCTCTACTGGGAAAAGGCCTTTGTGATTGGATCCGCCATATTCTCCTCTGTGTCTACTCTCCTAATCTCGATCTCCCTGGAGATCAACCATCTCCATGATCAGGTGATACTGCCTAAGAATATTTCTGGATCACTGATGGGACGGGGGTTCCTAGGCCTAAGCCGCAACTCCATTGTCACACAATGGTAGGAATGAAGTTCATCTCATGAACTAGTGTACATCAAGACTACCTCTTTGGTAGTATCCTTGGTACCCATGTATCCAGCCTTTATCGTCTAGTTTGTCACGATATCTAACTTGGAATTCTTCCAACATACCATCCCTCCACTGAGTGTAAAGATGCATGTGACTGACATTCAGTCGACCTTACCACTCTGGAAGCTATCCAGTGATTCTCCCCAGGATCGATTGATACCAGCTCACTACACCTAGTGAGAATCCTAACATCCACTTAAATCTATCTCATAGATCCAAAACCCAGGATTTAAGAGGTATCACCTTGATCCTATATGGAGAATCTTTGTGATAAAAGGAGATTGACCGAGTGTAGCATAGGAAACTCCTTTCCTATCAAGAGTATGTCATCCACGTACCATACGAGGATCACTGCCATACTCCCTACTACCTTTTTGTATATACAAGGTTCATCTATCATTTTAATGAAGTCAAACACTTTGACTACCACATCAAAACAGATGTTCCAACTCCGCAATGCCTGCTTTAACTCATAAAGCAACTTGCACACGTTTCCGCTGCTCCCACTGTATACGAAGCCCTCTGGCTATGTACTTATAGACGCTCACTTCTAAATCACTATTTAGAAAAGCAGTCATGACACCCAACCGCCAGATATCGTAGTCATGGTATGTAGCAATGGCAAGTAGGATCCGGATGGACTTAAGCATAAGCACTAGAAAAGGTTTCATCATTATCCACACCTGGTCAGTGACGAAAACCGTTTACAACAAGCCTTAGCTTTGAATGTCTCAACTTTTCCATGTACACCAAGTAATCTTCTCAAGATATACTTGCTCCTGATGGGAATTTAACCCTTCAGATATAGCAACCAAAGTCCATACTTTGTTGGTGTATATGGATTCTATCTCAGATCGCTTAGCATCCAGCCATTCTCACAGAGTCCCCACTCTTGATGGCCTGCTCGAAACTAGTTGGGTCATCATCTCATGATGTAATCCTCGCTCCCACTGTCATAGAGAAACCAAACTATCTCTCAAGTAGATGAGGAACCCTACTAGATCGGCGGAGAGGCTGAGGTTCGTCGGAAGCTATTGAATCCTCCGGTTCTACCAAATCATCAGCTGTAGTTTGTATAGCTGGAACTCCTTCCAGTTCTACCTCATAACCACTAATTTCTTCACAAGAAATTCCCTTTCCAAAAGGTGGCATAATGAGAAATAAAACACTTTTTGTTCCTCAGTGGGGTAGAAGATATTCCCTTGTGAATGCTTGGGATATCCAACAAACTTCTACAGAACTGACCTTGCCTCGAGCTTGTCCGGATTTTTCTTTTGGCATAGGCCGGACAACCCCAAATCTTAACATCCTTAAGAGATAGGCTCTTCCCATACCATATCATATATAGAGTGGTAGGCACCTGATTTGATTGGAACCCTATTCAATAGGTATGCAGCTTCTCAAGTGCATAACCCTAAAAGGAAATAGGCAACTCAGTAGTACTCATCATAGAGCACACCATACCACATAGGGTGTGATTGCTCTTCCCCGATACACCCACAGCCTGTGGTGTATACGGAGGAGTAATGCTGAGAGAGAATCTCATTCTCCTTTGGAATAGTCCAGGAATTCCGTGCTCAAGTATTCTCCTCCCTGATCTCATCATAGGATATAATACTTATACCCGTTTTGGTTCTCTACTTCTGACTTATCTTCTATGAATTTCTCAAAAGTTTCAGACTTGTGTTTCAACAGGAACATATGTCCGAATCTTGAGAGATCATTAGTGAATGTAATGAAGTACAAAGAACCTTTCCTAGCATGTGTAGACAGGGGACCTACATACATCATCATTTATCAATCCCAAGAGTTCACTAACTCTTTCTCTATTTCCAATAAACAGAGCTATGGTCATCTTATCTTTGTGATATGGCTGGCAAGTTTCACAAGATGTAAGTTCAAACTGATTTAAATATGCATCTTGATGTAACTTAGCTAGTCGGGTCGCATTGATATGACCTAGTCATAATGCCTCAAGTAGGACTCGTTCATTTCTGAACTTTTCTTCTTGTGTGTGTTCTGTATGTTAAAGAACTGTGGTCTTTTAGATAGCGTGCCTGAACCGATCAACTCTTGATATAGGAAATGTTCAAAACATTATCCAACAATACAAAATTATATCCTTCTTTACTTAATAAAGAGACTGATATGATGTTGTATATCAGGTTCGATATCTAATAACATTCGTTCCGAATCACCGTATTTCGTAATACAGGGTGATAACTGCCAACAGATTTGGCTGCAACACTTGCACTTTTCCAACTCTTAAAACTTATCACCCATTCTCAGTTCTCTACCTATCTGTAGCCCATGTAACAGATTACATATGTGGGATCCTGATCCGGTATCTCATACCCAGGACATAAAGGAAACTGAGAAACAGTTCTCGGTAATGAACATACCCGAAGATGATACATCAGCATGCACTTTCTTCGTTTGGGCGGCACGGGAATTCTGATAATCCCCTATTTCCTGCTCGGTCTTATAACAAGTATAAGTTGGAACGGGACCAACGTTCACTAGCTCGGTATAATAAGCGGGTTCGGTTAATACATCTGTATTATTATCTTGATTAAGGTGTGACATGGTCGCTATCTGGAGAGAGAGAGAAGAAAACACTCAGCGTATGCTCTTTCAAGATTAGATTGTTTATTAATATATCTAATCAGGATGGCTCCCACTGTTTTAGTCAAATCTTCCTTCAAACCCTAAAAGGAAAGACTAGCCGGGATTAATTACACCCTATAAGTTCGCCAATCTTTTAGCCATGCCAGTGCCGGTACTTTGAGGGAGGTTCCCCGTGCTTTCGCACGGACCTAATTAAAATAAACCTCGTTTTCCCAGGGGCGTAACCCCGTTGACACCTTTCTAGACACCTACTTGATCGGCTAATTGTAATGTGTAAAACTCTCCCAGGAGTAACTCTTAATCGAAGTGGGTATCGGAATCCAACTATCTCATAGAAGGTATGCAATCTCATTGCAAATTTCAACACTTTAAATTCCCAATAATATTTTATTCCTAACCTCCTATGACCTTGACAGAGGCCAACAAACCATAGGCTGCTAGTCAAGTTCAACCCGTCATTTCCTGATTGAATTAAACCCACCCGCACGACCCTTGACGGAGGCCAACAAAGTCGCACGACTACCCTAACTCAATCGCATCATATGCTTATGCAGATAAGCATAAATAGCTACCGCACACTACGCCTTGACGAAGGCCAACAAACGTAGCACGAATACTATGAAGTACTTATCTGAAATGACGGAGGGCTACGACAGGTTTTTAAGAAAACCTCTTCTGTAATGAACTTGATATCGTTGTAGAATCAAATGATTTAAAATGGAGCGTTTTTTAGGCTTTTACTAGTTTTGCTAAAGAGGTCACTCCCGGTGAAAGGATCGTCGGCTCTTTCCTCATCGAATGAGGTGCGGGATAATTCACAAATACCACTATGCAAAGCAAGAACTAGAAAAGTAATCAAAAAGACAAAGCGAGGGTTGTAGCATCTGCCAGTAATTGCTAAAGAGGTCACTCCTGGTGAAGGGATCTCGGCTCTTTCCTTATCGAATAAGGTGCTGGATGTTCTACAAGGAACACCGCTATGCAAAGCAACAACTAGAGCTACCTGTTTTTGAAAATTCGATTCCACAATATCTTTAGGTTTCTTTTATTTAGTTAATCTCATTAATGAAGTCCCATCATTTTAAGTTACCTAAACATCACAGATAAATACAACGTACGCTTATGCCATTCGCATTCGCCTCGATGTCCCCTCATGCACCGTTAGGTTAGGTAACTAACGGCAGAGCCGGGCAGGGCTAGCGCGGGTGTAAAAAATAAGCAACGTCTATATAATATATCACATATACTATATCCTATATTCATCTCATCAATATATCAAATGATCACATCACAGATATCGCAGCAGAAAACAACATATGAAATATTGGATATACTAGGATTTCCGTGTTTTAAATTAAGCCTGTATAAAACATGGATTCCACGGTCATGATGAATATCCAATCCCACACCCCTAAACCCCTACGAGAGCAGCAAGCAACCCTGCCAATTCTAAAGTTAGGAGACCCGGTCTCGACTCCTCGAGATGTCTCCCACTAGACTCCAGAACCCGGTTACTTGTGCTCCCCGCCTTGGGTCTATCCTAATGCGGAAAAGTAAATAATATACAATGGTGACAACATCCTCAACCCAAAACTGCCCCAATAAAATAATATTACATACAATGAATTTTACATGAATGAAAATGAAAAACTCTCATCTCACATAAAAACCCCCGGCTATTCAAACACGACGATCCAATATAACATATCCCAGCAACACATAACATCACATGTCATCAACGTAAGTAAATATGCGTATCCCAATTGTTGTTGACATATAGCAAGGAAACCGGCGATACACCACATATTACACTTACGGTCGCAGAAAAGAAAATGGAAAACTACAACAGTTGGAATCCGCAACCACCTTAGACATCACATGCCTAACCAAATGAATTCCTTAAACATCGCATGCCTAACAATTATAAACCCCACATTTTAGTCACGATCTCGAAAACACTTTTCAATATCATGTCGGGCAATTCAACAAGATTCCCGACATCCTGATCGAATGCTCGTCGGAAACTTTAGTAGACGGCCGCACCCCCCGATGCCGACGACGAAGTGCACTAAGGCGGAACACCGCTACCGCGAGCACCCGAACGGATGCTTTTGGCGACGGGGTTCTCCTACAGTCACTTAGTCGGGGCTATGGGGCATGGCTATCTAATAAGGTTACCCGACGAGTATCTGCGTACGCTACGTGATTGCGACGGACTTTTGATTACATCAAAATCCCGTGGCAACCGATCAAATGAGACTAAACTGCTAGATTTATAAAATTCAAACTAGTTATCTCATAACTACATTTGTGGATTCCAAATATTGTATCCCATCACATAATATCCGGACGACGATAAACTATTCGATCGATTCATCAAAGTCCCACAATTTCCTGACAGCTCAACACTTGAGCACAATTTTAATAATACCCAGAAGATGCCACAGTACCTATGAATCAGCCGTAGAAAGGTCAAACCAACGCCTCACATGTGACAACACTGAACTACCACAAACCCTAGGGTTTACTGGCGGTTCTGACGGTCACAAAATCGAGTTAAGGTTTCGTTCTTCTAGAGGGTCCACAGAATCACTTACATATTTTTCCGAATACGTTAAACTTGGAAAAATGGATTTTTGACATTCGATCGAACTTTTTAACTTCGCCTAGACAATATGTGAATAAACCGAAACAATGTTAAAACTACGAATACGAAACACTCCGAATTGCTTATAGTATACGATTATATCACATGAAAAATTAGCAAAAATAAACAATACCTGAAACACCAAAACCCAGTCATTTGAACACTGAAAAAATTGAGGGGGGTGCTCGGATTTGGCCGAGATGTGCATGTATGGGGCCGGCCAAAAATTCTCCAAAATGCCTCAAATTTTGTTAGTGTTCATGTTATATCACATATAGCACTCTGTACTTGTTTAAAAAAAATTTGATAATTATTTAAAATCGACAGAAACTGGATTTCGTAGTTTCATGTTTCGGAGTTGTTTCGGTTTCGTAATCTTAAAAAAAACCGTCTCAATTTCTAGCATGGCTTTGATACCACTGCAGGGTTACCTAGCACGACAGCAAGGTTTTGGGAGGCATCGTCCATGCCAAATTCAAAAATTTGCCGTTCTAGCTAACCCTAACTAAGAATCGTTAACTAGAAATCGACGGAATAACATATGTAAACGCTTTACATCCTAAGTGAGCAAGGAATACAACCTTTGTAGACCGGTCCTTCACTTCAATAGCTCCGTGTAGTAGTCTCTTCGCTGCGATCTTGAACTCCGGACTCTAGAGAGGCTCCCTTGAAGAAACGAACATGCTTGCTTCGAAGTCTTCGAGGCCGAAGATGATCTACGTCGAGGAGACACTAACCCAAGCTATCTCTTCACTAATTATAGAATTAGTGAAGCAAATACCCTATACTAAATGGCAAGTAGTAGAGGATGATGAAGTAGGAAGTGGGCTCACTTTAGATTTGATTTTCTCATATTTTTTTCTCATACCTCCATTGAAACTAGAAAAGCTTGAGAGGAAGAAGAAGAAGAATGAACTCATCAAATGAGAATGAATTAATCATGAGGTTAGAAATGCAACCACTGTGAAATAATATCATGGCTAACTCATGTAGAGAATAAACCATAGCATAGGGTTAAGGTTTAGGTTAATAAATATCTTAAGTTAGACAAAAGAGTTGACTTTGTCAATGATTATCCATAAGCTTCATCCAAGCTTAAAACATGACAAATTCTCACAAATTTTTTTAACTTAATAATAAATATGAAACCCTAATTAACCCTAGCATGGTATAAGTCTTATACACCCTTATTGCATGTGTAACCTAGCATGACACAAACATGTACACAAATATACATAGCACATATATACATTGTGCACATCAAGTGAGAAAAGAAATCATAAGTGAGCAAGTATTAGTTAATGTAATATAATAAATCAAATATATAATTATATATTAAATTATTAAATCAGCACTTGATTTAATAATCCGGCTATATCACATACAACCGACTAATACCAAATGTAACAACTTATCGAATCAACTCTTGATCCGATAACCCGGCTATATCGCATATAACCGACCGATGTCACAAATCACGAGAATAGAATACGGTATCTCATATCGTATCAATCTCGGTCCCGCACATATCACATATGTGCTCCTACTCCGTTTCGCTTGAGCCAGGAAACCCCTGTGTAGGACTCTAAAGACTCTTCAATACGCCGGCAGTAGGTGATGATCATATCAAACACCCACAAGCCGCAAGCGGTCTGCTAAACGTAACGGCCACCCGGGTATTGAGCGATCAGAAGATCAACAAGCAAGCCTGCTCATACTCCTACGAATCCACTCAGTAACACTACCGTACAGTCCGGTCTCTTCGTCTGATATGTCGCATATCTCGTCTAGGGGTGGTAAACGTCAGACCCCAGTAACTTGATAAGTCGTGTCGATGTGAGGCTCATAATAGGTCGTGAATCTACTGATAACACTTACCAGTATATCTCTGAAGCAGCCCTGGCTAGGTACTTCCTGTTATAGCCAATCGAGCACTGCACAACTTCAACTCCCAATACCGGGAGAGACGAAACCCCTCCTATCGCTCATTGCCTCTATGTGATTCGGGACTGTACCCAAAAGCCATCGTTTTGCACGTTCTCTTGAACGTGGTAAGGTGTAAATCAAAGCACAGTGGGAATCACACAAGACTCTATGACGATCTCGGGTCTACAGACTAACCTGTACTAGTGTCACCAGAGAACTGCTATCTGACGATAGGTATAATACCATCTAAGAGTTCTCGGCGATTCCGTCCAGTGTACCCAGTCTCCACTGAACACCCATATACTGTCTCTAATGTCAAACACCAATGGATATGGGATCATCCATCGCCCATCTACATGGGTCGAGGAGCTATACGCTAGTCTACTCTGGTATATCAATGCCCTGTCTCGATACACCTATGACTAGGAACATTTGAAGGATATACTTAGCGACTACACTATTTCCACTAGTATGATCTACATCATAATCCTGGTAGTCAAATAATCATCCTAAGGGCTTTATCAACATGTAATATAGAGACAATCAGTGTACACATTAAGATAAAGAGCAACCAGATAGCATACTATCATGTCGAGCAAGAAAGTCCTCCATATATATGTCCAAGCATCCATTACAATATACATCGTATGTACAGTAATGACCTCTAGGGCATACATATCACTAACAAAAACAAGATTAATGATCCTTAGCCCGTGTCTTTAAGTTGATCTTAGTCCCATATACGACTAACGATCTTTAAATCAATATATATACCCCCTCGAACTGATGAACCTCATTTATATAAGATATAGGTCATAAGTTCAACCCCAAACCTAATATACGGATTTAGACTAATCCGCGCCCTATGGGCGACGATATATATTAGTCTCCATATCAATCCAAGGGCAACCCCAAAATAAACAAAATATAATACAACATGAAGTGATAGAGATGGAGAAGAGAGTTGTTATTGCATGGCGATAATGTAATTAACTGCAGGAGCTTGCGCCTTCAGGAAAAAGCATCCCCACAGTCAAAAACCCGTCATCATTGAGGGGGAATCTGAAAGTTCGGCTAAATCGGTCACATCCATCCAAACCTCTTATATATGGTGTCATAAATCAACATAGTATTTTCGGAGAGATGGATGGATATGTTTCACATAGCATCTGCCCCCGCATTCAGGCTTGACGTGCTTCCCGTGCCTCAGTCTGGTTTCCGATGGTAAACACCTTGGTTTGCCGATATCGTAAATTATCTTTTCACGAAAAGAACACATTTGCATTGGTCAAAACAAGATAAATATAAATTTCTCTCCTAAGTGAAATATTTTCATTGGGATGAGCCTTACCTTTTCAAATATTGTTCTGACCAAATCCTTAGAAGACATGTTCCCAACGAAGAAATGAGGAACGTTATATCATTTTGCCACGACCAAGCGTGTGGGGCATGTAGGGTTCCTAGGCACACTAATGAAGTCTCACAAGTGATCAAACATGCCCAATTAAAAAATTTCATGTACCTACAAACCCTAATACGGATCGTTAACTAGATAATGAGGCGATGCAATGCGAGTAAACGAATTTAATGCTAAAGTAAAGGGGCTACAACCTTTGTAGATCCGGTCCTCCACCTCCATAGCTCCATGATGAAGTCTCCTCGCTGTGATCATCAGATCCTGGGCTCTAGCGTCGACTTCATCGGAGAAATGGGCGGGCTTGGTCGTCGGCTTCGATGCCGAAGATGATCTACGTCGAGGCATCACAAGATCAAGCTCCCACTTCACCAAGTCATGAAACTTGTGAAGAAAACACCCTATACTACTTGGCAAGAGGTAGAGGATGAAGAAATAGGAAGTGGGTTCACTTTAGAATTGGATTTCTCACTCATTTTGGCTAGTTGCCATTAATGGAGGCAAGCTTTCTTCATGTTGAAGATGAAGAAGATGAAGATAATATGATAAGTTATTTTCTAATAGAAAATAATATGATAAGTATCATATTGCAACCATGGTTATGTGTAGAGAATAAACCAAGGTTAGGTGAATGGTTAGGTTAGGCAAAGAAACAAAAATGGTTGAACTTTTTCAAAGCTTCATGAAGCTTCAAGTAAATCCAAAAAGCAACCATTTCTTTTCTTGCCTTAAAAGGAAATAAACAAATAAATGAATAAATAAATAAACTAAATAATCAAGAGAAGATTATAAAACCCTAACCATTCACTTAAACATGATTTAAACTAAACATACACCCAAACTAGCATGTATCATCAAACATGATACAATCTTGTGCACAAAAGTATATCACATATACAACTTGTGTATTTCAAGTGAGAAAATCCTTTTAAAGTGAACCAATACTAGTTAATGCAAAGTAATATATCAAATATATAATTATACATTAAATCATTAAATCAATACTTGATTTAACGATCCGGTCATATCGCATATAACCGACTAGTATCCAATGTATCGGCTTATCGAATCAATCTTCGATTCGATAACTAGGTTATATCGCATACAACCAATCGATACATTCATCGCGAGAATGTAATACGGTATCACATACACGCATTATTCTCGGTCCTGCACATATCTCATATGCGCTCCTATTTCATTTCGCTTGAGCCAGGAAACCTCTGTGTAGGACTCTAAAGACTCGTCAATACGCCGGCAGCAGATGATGATCATATCAAACACCCACAAGCCGCAAGCGGTCTGCTAAACGTAACGGCCACCCGGGTATTGAGCGATCAGAAGATCGACGAGCAAGCCCGCTCACACTCCTGTGAATCCAACCAGTAACACTTACCGTACAGTCCGGTCTGTTCGTCTGATATGTCGCATATCTCGCCTAGGGGTGGTAAACGTCAGACCCCAGTAGCTCGATAAGTCATGCCGACTTGAGGTCCATAACATTCGTGAAACTACTGATAACTCTTACCAGTATATCACTGCAACCCTGGCCAGGGATTTCCTGTTATGGCCAGTCGAGCATAGCGCAACATCAACCCCCAATACCGGGAGAGACGAATCCCCTCCTATCGCTCATTGCCTCCATATGAATCGGGACTGTACCCAAAAACCACCTGTTTGCACGACTCAGTAGAGCCGTGGTAGGGTGGAAATCAAAGCACAGTAGGAGACACACAAGACTCTATGACGATCTCGGGTCAACAGACTAAGCTGTACCAGTGTCACCAGAGAACTGCCATCTGACGTGAGGTATAATACCATCTGGGAGTTCTCGGCGAGTCCGTTCAGTGTACCCAGTCTCCACTGAGCACCCGCATACCATCTCTGATGTCAAACACCAATGGATGTGGGATCATCCATCGCCCATCACATGGGTCGAGAAGATATACGCTAGTCTACTCTGGAATATCGATGCCCCGTCTCGATATTCCCACGACTAGGAACATTGAAGGATGTACTCATGGACTACCCAGGCCCCACTAGTATGATCTGCATCATAGTCTTGGAAGTCGAGTACACATCCTAAGGGCTTTATCAACATGTAATCAGAGAGACAGAGAGTATACATGTTAAGATAAAGAGCAACCAGATAGCGTACTATCATGTCGAGCAAGAAAGTCCTACCTATATATGTCCCAGCATCCACTACAATATACATCCAATGTACAGTAATGGCCTCTAGGGCATACATATAACTAACAATCTCCCACTTGCACTAGGGCCATCTGTAGCAGTAGTTGTAGTATCTAATACTCAACCATCCCCTAAAAGTCTCTCTTTGGGAAAAGGCCTTTGTGAGTGGATCCGCCGTGTTGTCCTCTGAGTCTACTCTCCTAACCTCGATCACCCTGGAGATCAACTATCTCCATAATCAGGTGATGCTGCCTCAGAATATGTCTGGGTCACTGATGGGACGAGGGTTCCTGGGCCGAAGCCACACTTCCATTGTCATACAATGGTAGGAACCTAGTTCATCTCATGAACCAATATACACCCAAACTGCCTCTTTGGTAGTATCTTTAATAGCGATGTTACCAGCCTTTATCGTCTAGTTTGCCACGGTATCTAGCTTGGAACTCTTCCAACATACCGTCCCTTTACTGAGGGTAAAGACAATGCCTGTGACTGACATTCAGTCGTCTTTATCACCCTGGAACCCTTCTAGTGATTCTCCCCAGGATCGATTGATACCATCTCACTACAATATACATCTAGTGAGAATTCTAGCATCTAATTAGATCTATCTCATAGATGAAAACTCAGGATTTAGGAGGTATCACTTTGATCCTATTGGAGAATCCTTGTGATAAGCGGAGATTGACCGAGCGTAGTATAGGAAACTCTTTTCCTATCAAGAGTATGTTGTCCACGTACAATACGAGGATGACCACCTTACTCTCTACTACCGTTTTGTATATACAAGGTTCATCTACCATTTTGATGAAGTCAAACACTTTGACTACCACATCAAAACAGACGTTCCAACTCCGCGATACCTGCTTTATCTTATAAAGCATCTTGTAGACGTTTCCGCTGCTCCCACTGTTTACGAAACCCTCTGACTGTGTACTTATAGACTCTCTCTTCTAAAACATCATTTAGAAAAGCAGTCATGACACCCAACCGCCAGATATCTTAGTCATGGTATGTAGCCGTGGCAAGTAGTATCCGGATGGACTTAAGCATAGTCCCTGGAAAAGATTTCATCATTATCCACGCCTGGTCGATGACGAAAACCTTTAACAAGTCTAGCTTTGAAAGTCTCAACCTTTCCATCTACACCAAGTAATCTTCTCAAGATATACTTGCTCCTGATGGGGATTTAACCCTTCAGATATAGCACCCAAAGTCCATACTTTGTTGGTGTATATGGATTCCATCTCAGATCGCTAAGCATCCAGCCATTCTTACAGAGTCCCTACTCTCGATGACCTGCTCGAATCTAGTTGGGTCATCATCTCATGATGCATTCCTCACTCCCACTGTCATCGAGAAACCGAAGTATCTCTCAGGCGGATGAGGAACCCTACCAGATCGGCGGAGAGGCTGAGGTTCGTCGGGAACTATTGAATCCTTCGGTTCTGTCAAATCATCAGCTGCAGTTTTGTATAGCTGGAACCTTTCCAGTTCTACAGATCTGACATTGCCTCGATCTTGTCCGGATTTAGCTTTTGACACAGGCCGGACAATCCCAAATCTTAACTTACTTAAGAGATAGGCTCTTCCTATACCATATCTTATATGGAGTGGTAGGCACTGATTTGAATCGAACCCAATTCAATAGGTATGCAGCTTCTCAAGTGCATAACTTCCAAAAGGGAAATAGGTAACTCAGTAGTACTCATCATAGAGCACACCTTATCATATAGGGTGTGATTGCTCCACCCCGATATACCATTGTTCTATGGTGTATACGGAGGAGTAATGCTGAGAGAGAATCTCATTCTCCTTTAGAATAGTCCAGGAATTCCGTGCTCAAGTATTCTCCTCCTTGATCTCATCAAAGGACATAATACTTATACCCGTATTGGTTCTCTACTTCTAACTTATATTCTGTGAATATCTCAAAAGGTTCGGACTTGTGTTTCAACAAGAACATATGTCTGAATCTAAAGAGATCATCAGAGAATGTAATGAAGTACAAAGAACCGGTCTTGGCATGTGTAGACAGGGGACCTACATACATCAACATGTATCATCCCAAGAGTTCATTAACTCTTTCTCTATTTCCAGTAAACGGAGCTATGGTCATCTTATCTTTGTGACATGACTGGCGAGTTTCACAAGATGTAAATTCAAACTAATTTAAATATGCATCTTTATGTAACTCTAGCTAGTCGGGTCACATTGATCTGACCTAGTCTACAATACCTCAAGAAGGAATCGTTCAATTCTGAACTCTTCCTCTTGTGTGTGTTCCGTATACTAAGAACTGTAGTTTGATTTAGAACGTCAATGCTTTTAGATAACGTGCCTGAACCGATCAACTTTTGATATAGGAAATGTTCAAAACATTATCCAACAATACAAAATTTTATCATTTCTTTACTTATAAAGAGACTGATATGATTTTGTATATCAGGTTCGGTATCTAATAGCATTTGTTCAGAATCAATGTATTGGTAATACAGGGTGACAGTGACCAACAGACTTGGCTGCAACACTTGCCCCGTTTTCTGTCTCATGAAACTTATCACCCGTTCTCAGTTTTTCTACCCTTTTGTAGCCCTATGTAACAGATTACATATCTGGGATCCTGATCCGGTATCAAATACCCAGGATGCAGAGGATACTGAGAAACAGTTCTGTATAATGAACACACCCGAAGGAGATGCATCATATGTACTTTCTTCGTTTGGGCGGCATAGGAATTCTGGTTTTCCCCTATTTCCTGCTCTGTCTTATAACAATTATAAGTTGGAGCGGGACCAACGTTCCCCAGCTCAGTATAACAAGCGAGTTCGGTCAATGCATCCGTATTATTATCTTGATTAAGGCGTGATATGGTCGCTACCTGGAGAGAGAGAGAAGAAAACACTCTGCGTGCGCTCTTGCAAGATCAGATTGGTTATATATTTTAGCTAATCAGGATGGCTCCCACTGTTTTTATCAAATCTTCCTTCAAACCTTAAAAGGAAAGACTAGCCGAGATTAACTATACTCTACAAGTTCGCCAATCTTTCAGCCAGGCCAGTGTCGGTACTTTGAGGGAGGTTCCCCGTGCTTTCGCACGGACCTAATTACAGTAAACCTCGTTTTTCCAGAGGCGTAACCCCGTTGACACCTTTCTAGACACCTACTTGATCGGCTAATTGTAAAGTGCAAAACTCTCCCAGGAGTAACGATTACTCGCAGTGGGTATCGGGATCCAACTATCACATAGAAGGTATGCAATCTCATTACAAATTTCAACACTTGAAACTCCTGATAATGGTTTTTACCCCTAGCACCTATGACCTTGGCTAAGGTCAACAAATCATAGGTACTAGTCAAGTTCTACCCGTCATTTCGTGATTAATTAGACCCACCCACATGACCCTTGGTTAAGGTCAACAAAGCCACATGACTGTCCTAACTAATCGCATCATATGCGGTGTAGGAAGACATCACTTAGCTACCGCACACTACGCCTCGGCTATGGTCGACAAACGTAGCACGAATACTAAGTACTCTACTTCCTAAAATGACGGAGGGTTGCGAATGGTTTTTGTGAAAACCTTTAACGCTTTGAACTTGATCTCGTTGCGGAATCGAATTGTTTTTAAATGGAATGTTTTTGAGGCTTTTCTAGTTTTGCTAAAGGGGTCACTCCCGGTGAGGGGATCGTCGGCCCTTTCCTCCTCGAATGAGGTGCGGGATATATCATATATATCACTGTGCAAAGCAGAAACTATAGAAGCAATCAAAAACATACCGAGTGTGTAGCATCTGCCAGTTATTGCTAAAGGAGTCACTCCCGGTGAAGGGATCTCGGTCCTTTCCTCATCGAATAAGGTGCAGGATGTTCTACAAGGAACACCGCGATGCAAAGCAAGAACTGTAGCTACCTGTTTTATTTTGAAATTCGATTCCACAATATCAATTAGGTTTATTTTCTTTCATTAATCTCATTAATGAATATCCCATCATTTAAGTCCACCTAAACATCACAGATAAATATAACGTACGCTTATGCCATCCGCATTCACCTCGATGTCCCGTCTGCACCGTTAGGTTAGGTAACTAACGCCAGAGCGAGGCAGGGCTAGTGTGGGTGTAAAACATAAGCAACGTCTATATAATATATCATATATACTATATATAATATCTATCTGAACACATCACATGATCACATCACAGATAACGCAGCAGAAAATATCATATGAAATATTGGATATACTAGGACGTCCGTGTTTTCAATACGAGCCAGTATAAAACACGGATTCCACGGTCGCGATGAATAGCCAAACCCACACCCTAGACCCCTACGAGAGCGGCAAGCAACCCTACCAATTCTAGGGTTAGGAGACCCGGACTCGACTCCTCGAGATGGTCTCCCACTGGACCCTAGAACCCGGTTACTTGTGCTCCCCTCCTTGGGTCTATCCTAATGCGGAAAAGTAAATAATATACAAAAGGTGACATCATCCGCAACCTGGAAGTGCCCCAATAAAAGAATGTTACATACAAGTTTTTACATGAATGAAAATGAAAAACACTCATCTCACATAAAAAAAAACCCGGCTATTCGAACACGACGATCCAATATAACATATCCAGCAACACATAACATCACATGTCATCAACGTAAGTAAATATGCGCATCCCAATTGTCGTTGACATATAGCAACGAAACCGGCGATATCACATATTACACTTACGGTCACAGAAAAGAAAGTGTAAAACTACAACAGTTGGAATCCGCATCCTCTTTAGACATCGCATGCCTAGACCAGTGAATTCCTTAGACATCACATGCCTAACAATTATAAACCCCGCATTTTAGTCTCATTATCGAAAACTCTTTTCAATATCAAGTCGGGCAATTCAACAGGATTCCCGACATTCTGATCGAATGCTCGTCGCAAACTTTAGTAGGCAGCTACACCCCCGATGCCGTCGACGAAGTGCACCAAGGCGGAACACCGCTGCCGCGAGCACCCAAACGGATGCTTTCGGCGACGGGGTTCTCCTACAGTCACTTGGTCGGGGCTATGGAGTGAGGCTGTCTATTAAGTTTACTCGGCGAGTATCCGCGTACACTACGTGACTGCGACGGACTTTTGATCGCATCAAAATTCCGTGGCAACCGATCAAGTGAGACTAAACTGCTATGTTTATAACATTCATTCAGTTATCTCATAACTACTTGTGAATTCCAAATGTTGTATCACATTCCGGATAAATAGAAAATGTTAAATTTTCTGATCGAACAATCGAACACCTAAGTTTTCCCGAAACAGCTCAACACATGAAATAAGTTTAAAAATATTCAGTTCATGCCTCAGTACCAACGGTCCAGCCGTAGAAGGGTCAAGCCAACGCCTCACATGTGGCACGCCGTACTGCCCCAAACCCTAAGATTCAAAGGGCAGTTCAAGACGGTCACATAATCGAGTTAAGGTTTGTTGTCTTCTAGAGGGACCATCGTGTTACTTGCACTACTTGGAACATCATTAAACTACGGAAAAGTCCAACAATTGGAAATTTCCCGGCAGGGAAAAAAGGGGGTATTTATATCCGGTCGAACTTTTTAACATATTCTAAAATATCCGGAAAACACATAGACAAAGTTTGATAATTCGATCGAATCTACGAACTCCTAATACAACCCAGAATATTCAACTCTTGAATAAATATTAAAAAATCTCATAAAACTCAGCATTTAAATAAAGAAGTTACTGTGCAAAAATGGTTGACTGAAGAGGCTAAATGGGCGCGGAACCGCCGCATTAGGCTGCTAATGCCGCGGTTCCGCCGCTCTTTAGACACATCATTAGGTAATTTTTGCACCATAATTCTTAGAATTTCCTGCTGAATGTTTTAAGCATTTTTAATTTACAAAATTCCACGAATTACAAAAATGTACAGAGAGCATTTTGGAGTTATGGTTTCGGTTCGATCGGACTTCTAACTCCATCTACGCATCGCCTAAGGCTCTAGCTAGGCTCTGATACCACTGTAGGGTTCCTAGGCACACTAATGAAGTCTCACAAGTGATCAAACATGCCCAATTAAAAAATTTCATGTGCCTACAAACCCTAATACGGATCGTTAACTAGATAATGAGGCGATGCAATGCGAGTAAATGAATTTAATGCTAAAGTAAAGGGGCTACAACCTTTGTAGATCCGGTCCTCTACCTCCATAGATCCATGATGAAGTCTCCTCGCTGCGATCATCGGATCCCGGGCTCTAGCGTCGACTTCATCGGAGAAATGGGCGGGCTTGGTCGTCGGCTTCGATGCCGAAGATGATCTACGTCGAGGCATCACAAGATCAAGCTCCCACTTCACCAAGTCATGAAACTTGTGAAGAAAACACCCTATACTACTTGGCAAGAGGTAGAGGATGAAGAAATATGAAGTGGGTTCACTTTAGAATTGGATTTCTCACTCATTTTGGCTAGTTGCCATTGATGGAGGCAAGCTTTCTTCATGTTGAAGATGAAGAAGATGAAGATAATATGATAAGTTATTTTCTAATAGAAAATAATATGATAAGTATCATATTGCAACCATGGTTATGTGTAGAGAATAAACCAAGGTTAGGTGAATGGTTAGGTTAGGCAAAGAAACAAAAATGGTTGAACTTTTTCAAAGCTTCATGAAGCTTCAAGTAAATCCAAAAAGCAACCATTTCTTTTCTTGCCTTAAAAGGAAATAAACAAATAAATGAATAAATAAATAAACTAAATAATCAAGAGAAGATTATAAAACCCTAACCAATCACTTAAACATGATTTAAACTAAACATACACCCAAACTAGCATGTATCATCAAACATGATACAATCTTGTGCACAAAAGTATATCACATATACAACTTGTGTATTTCAAGTGAGAAAATCCTTTTAAAGTGAACCAATACTAGTTAATGCAAAGTAATATATCAAATATATAATTATACATTAAATCATTAAATCAATACTTGATTTAACGATCCGGTCATATCGCATATAACCGACTAGTATCCAATGTATCGGCTTATCGAATCAATTTTCGATTCGATAACTAGGTTATATCGCATACAACCAATCGATACATTCATCGCGAGAATGTAATACGGTATCACATACACGCATTATTCTCGGTCCTGCACATATCTCATATGCGCTCCTATTTCGTTTCTCTTGAGCCAGGAAACCTCTGTGTAGGACTCTAAAGACTCGTCAATACGCCGGCAGCAGATGATGATCATATCAAACACCCACAAGCCGCAAGCGGTCTGCTAAACGTAACGGCCACCCGGGTATTGAGCGATCAGAAGATCGACGAGCAAGCCCGCTCATACTCCTGTGAATCCAACCAGTAACACTTACCGTACAGTCCGGTCTGTTCGTCTGATATGTCGCATATCTCGCTTAGGGGTGGTAAACGTCAGACCCCAGTAGCTCGATAAGTCATGCCGACTTGAGGTCCATAACATTCGTGAAACTACTGATAACTCTTACCAGTATATCACTGCAACCCTGGCCAGGGATTTCCTGTTATGGCCAGTCGAGCATAGCGCAACATCAACCCCCAATACCGGGAGAGACGAATCCCCTCCTATCGCTCATTGCCTCCATGTGAATCGGGACTGTACCCAAAAACCACCTGTTTGCACGACTCAGTAGATCCATGGTAGGGTGGAAATCAAAGCACAGTGGGAGACACACAAGACTCTATGACGATCTCGGGTCAACAGACTAAGCTGTACCAGTGTCACCAGAGAACTGCCATCTGACGTGAGGTATAATACCATCTGGGAGTTCTCGGCGAGTCCGTTCAGTGTACCCAGTCTCCACTGAGCACCCGCATACCATCTCTGATGTCAAACACCAATGGATGTGGGATCATCCATCGCCCATCACATGGGTCGAGAAGATATACGCTAGTCTATTATGGAATATCGATGCCCCGTCTCGATATTCCCACGACTAGGAACATTGAAGGATGTACTCATGGACTACCCAGGCCCCACTACTATGATCTGCATCATAGTCTTGGAAGTCGAGTACACATCCTAAGGGCTTTATCAACATGTAATCAGAGAGACAGAGAGTATACATGTTAAGATAAAGAGCAACCAGATAGCGTACTATCATGTCGAGCAAGAAAGTCCTACCTATATATGTCCCAGTATCCACTACAATATACATCCAATGTACAGTAATGGCCTCTAGGGCATACATATAACTAACAGGGCACACTTTGGGGATAAAAAGACAGCCGAGAAAGTTTTACAGTGTGCATTTTATTGGCCCACACTTCTTAAAGATACTTATGACTTTTGCAAAGCTTATGACCACTGTCAACATATGAGTAAGATATAAGAGGAATATTATGCCACTACAAAAAAATTTAATTGTTGAAATTTTTTATTTGTAGAGCATTGATTTTATGGGGCCTTTCCCAAATTCATTTGGAAATGTTTATATTTTAGTAGCCGTTGATTATATGTCTAAATGGGTGGAAGCAATGGCATGCAAAACTAACGACAGCAAAATTTTTGTCAAAATTTTAAAACATAATATATTTTCTAGGTTTGACACTCCACACTCTATTATTAGAGATAATGGAACCCACTTTTGCAATAGGACATTTGAAGCTTTAAGGATAAAATATTCGATAAGTCACAAATTTGCAACCCTTATCATCCTCAAACAAATGGTCAAGTAGAAGTTTTTAATAGACAGATAAAGCTATTCTTAGAGAAGACGGTAAACAAAAATCGAAAATATTGGTCGACTAAGCTAGTAGACGCACTTTGGGCATATCGAAGCGCTTATAAGACCAATTTAAGAATGTCTCCCTATAGACTTGTTTTTGGTAAAACTTGCCACCTACCCGTTGAACTAGAACACTGTGCTATGTAGGCCATTAAAAATCTAAATATTGATTTAGAAAAAGCCGGTGAGACACGAAAGTTTCAACGTAATGAGTTAGACGAAATTAGGAACGACTCATATGAAAACGCTAAAATATATTAAAAGAAAACTAAAGTATTTCACGATAAATCAATTATTAGGAAATTTTTCATTATTAGCAAAAAAGTATTACTTTATGACTCTAGATTGATTTATTTCTGGAAAAATTAAAATCTAGATGGACAGGACCCTTTTCTGTGAAAAATGTTCTCTCATGGGGCAATTGAAATAGAAATCCTAAAAATGGTGCAATTTTTAAAGTAAATAGTCAACGCTTAAAACCGTATTTAGATTTTTTTGCATATTTAGAGGAGTTCATGATTCTCCATGAACCGCATTATACGACATAAAATCATAACCCTCTCTTGTAACATATGTAAACTAACTTTTAATTTTTATTTTTGTTTTCAGCTTTTATTCTCTATTTTTTTTGTTTTTGAGGGTCTTAAGTGCAAATTTACCAGAGCCCTTATATAAACACATTCACCAGACTCCTACCTCATTTCAGCCGCACCGGATAGAAGCTAGGGTTTCTAGAGGAGCAAAGGAGGAAAACAAAGCCGATTCGGCGCCGTCTGACTGCCGTTCCGTGCAACACTCCCGCTGATCAGCGGCCCCATCGAAGAAGATCCCCCGGATCTCTGGGGGAGGTAAAATTTCTCAATATTCCTGTTTACACTGCAATTTTTCACTGTTCATTGATAAAAATGGTCGAAGCAAAAAATGTTATTAAATTAGAAATGGAATGCAACTTTATCGATGTTTTGAGCGTAAATCCTTAAAACGAGTACTACTATTCTGAAATCATAGAAAGGGGTGGGAATTTCTTATTTACGATCATGAATCCTTTGCTATTGATTCTCTAGTTGCTGAATTTTATAATAGTATATATAATTATGATCTAGATCTAGAAATTTTATATGTTATGTGGTGCGGTTTAGTGCAACCTGCAGATATTAGTACCATCTCCGGCATTACAAACATCCTTATGACTTTAGGAAACCAAGAGACGTTTGAAACTGCATTTTATTTACCTTTGATGGGAATTAATTATAACATAGTATAATAACTCCAAATTCTGTGTAAATAAAATTCATTTAAAGTTAATATACACTTGGGGTATTTACAATTCCTGTGAAAGCTATAAGTATTTGTTTTGCTTTAGAACAGCAAGAAGGAGCTTGTAGCTCAATGGTAAGATCTTGCACTGCTGAACCATAGCACCAGAGTTCAAATCTCATCAACCTCATTATCTTTTTTTTAATTTTCTTTTAACCTTTTAGAAGCCCAAGAGTCTACACGTGCAACACACGTAATAGGGTAAATTACAGAATAATCAAATATGTTAAATAGGCTAGTTGAAGCGTCAGGGACACGTGGCCCCAATCCGAGCCCCCGCCTCCATGATCGGACCGGCGAGAGAGCCCCTCAGACCGGCACCGCCGGTTTTCCCATGTCCAAACCCTATTTTTTTTGTAAACCCTAGACCCTTGGACTCCCCTCTTTAACCCCTATCTGTTTGTTTTCCCTGCATTTGAAAGGTTCCTAGGCACCCTAATGAGGTCTCACAAGGTATCAACCATGCCAATTTCAAATTTTAACGGTGCCGAGAAACCCTAACAAGATCGTTGGCTAGAATTTTAGGCGACAAAGCAAACTAGTTAACATCTTAACTAAAAGGAAACGGAAATACAACCTTTGTAGATCCGGTGCTCCACCTCCATAGCTCCGCAATGAAGTCCTCTCGCTGTCCAAAACAAATCCCGGGCTCTAGCGTCGGCTTCATCGGAGAATAGGCGAGCTAGGTCATCGATGTCCATGTCGAAGATGATCTACGTCGAAGCATCGCTAGATCAAGCTCCACCTTCACCGAGCCATGAAAACTCGTGAAGGAAACACCCTATACTACTTGGCAAGAGGTAGAGGATGAAGAAATAGAAAGTGGGTTCACTTTAGAATTGGATTTCTCACTCTCTTTCATCACTTGCCATTAATGGAGCAAGTTTTCTTCATGTGAAGAAAATGAAGAAGAAGAAGAATGTTATGATAAGAATTATTCAAAAAGAAAAGAAAAATAATTCTTATCATAAGCTAACCATAGTTAGGTGTAGAGAATTAATTAGGGTTAAGTGGAATGGTTAGGGTTAAGCATGAGACAAAATGGTCACAAAGTCAAAGTATTCATGAAGCTTCATGAAAGAACAAAAGAATGCCACCATTTTTCTCATGCCATTTTATTTTTCCAAAAAAGAAAAAGATTACTAAATGAATAAGGAAATCAAAAACCCTAATCATCCACTTAACCATAGTTTAATTCTTTACACTTAACCAAAAGGCATGTATCATCAAACATGATACAATCATGTGCACAAAAACTATATCGAATATACAATGTGCACATCCGAGCGAGAAAATCCATTTAAAGTGAACCAATACTAGTTAATGCAAAGTAATATATCAAATATATAATTATGCATTAAATCATTAAATCAACACTTGATTTAACGATCCGGTCATATCACATATAACCGACTAGTATCCAATGTATCGGCTTATCGAATCAATCATTGATTCGATAACTAGGTTATATCGCATACAACCATCCGACACATTCATCGCGAGAATGAAATACGGTATCACATACACGCATTATTCTCGGTCCCGCACATATCTCATATGCGCTCCTATTTCGTTTCGCTTGAGCCAGGAAACCTCTATGTAGGACTCTAAAGACTCGTCAATACGCCGGCAGCAGGTGATGATCATATCAAACACCCACAAGCCGCAAGCGGTCTGCTAAACGTAACGGCCACCCGGGTATTGAGCGATCAGAAGATCGACGAGCAAGCCCGCTCACACTCCTGTGAATCCAACCAGTAACACTACCGTACAGTCCGGTCTCGTCGTCTGATATGTCGCATATCTCGTCTAGGGGTGGTAAACGTCAGACCCCAATAGCTCGATAAGTCGTGTCGATATGAGGTCTATAACAACTCGAGAAACTACTGGTAACACTTACCAGTATATCTCAGCAACCCTGGCCAGGGATTTCCTGTTATAGCCAATCGAACACAGCGCAACATCAACCCCCTATACCGGGAGAGACGAATCCCCTCCTATCGCTCATTGCCTCCATGTGACTCGGGACTGTACCCAAAAACCACCGTTTTGCACGCCCTCTTGGACGTGGTAAGATGGAAATCAAAGCACAGTGGGAACCACACAAGACTCTATGACGATCTCGGGTCAACAGACTACTCTGTACCAGTGTCACCAGAGAGCTGCCATCTGACGTAAGGTATAATACCATCTGGGAGTTCTCGGCGAGTCCGTCCAGTGTACCCAGTCTCTACTGAGCACCCGTATATCATCTCTAATGTCAAACACCGATGGATATGGGATCATCCATCGCCCATCTGTATGGGTCGAGAAGGTACACGCTAGTCTACTCTGGTATATCGATTCCCCGTCTCGATACACCTACGACTAGGGACTTTGAAGGATGTACTTATGGACTACCATGTCCCCACTAGTATGATCCGCATCATAGTCCAGGTAGTCAAGTACACATCCTATGGGCTTTACCAACATGTAACAGAGAGACAATCAGTGTATACGTTAAGGTAAAGAGCAACCAGATAGCATACTATCATGTCGAGCAAGAAAGTCCTCCCTATATATGTCCCAGCATCCACTACAATATACATCCAATGTACAGTAATGGCCTCTAGGGCATACATATAACTAACAATCTCCCACTTGCACTAGGGCCATCTGTAGCAGTGGTTGTAGTATCTCATACTCAACCATCCCTTAAAAGTCTCTCTCTGGGAATAGGCCTTCGTGAGTGGATCCGCCGTGTTGTCCTCTGAGTCTACTCTCCTAACCTCGATCCCTTAGAGATCAACCATCTCCATGATCGAGTGATACTGCCTTAGAATATGTCTGGATCACTGATGGGACCTGCGTTCCTTGGCATAAGCCACAACTCCATTGTCACACAATGGGAGGAACATAGTTCATCTCATGAACCAATAAACACCCAAACAGCCTCTTTGGTAGCATCTTAAGTAGCGATGTATCCAGCCTTTATCGTCTAGTATGCCACGGTATATAGCTTGGAACTCTTCCAACATACCGTCCCTTTACTGAGGGTAAAGACAATGCCTGCGACTGACATTCAGTCGTCTTTATCATCCTGGAACACTTCCAGTGATTTTCTCCAGGATCAACTGATACCATCTCACTACAATTAGTGAGTATGCTAACATCCAATTAGATCTATCTCATAGATCCAAAACCCAGGATTTAGTAGGCATCAGTTTGATCCTATATAGAGAATCATAGTGATAAGCGGAGATTGATCGAGCGTAGCATAGGAAACACCTTCCCTATCAAGAGTATGTTATCCACGTACTCTACGAGGATCACCACCATACTCCCTACTACCTTTTTGTTTATGCAAGGTTCATCTACCATTTTGATGATGTCAAACTCTTTGACTACTTCATCAAAACAGACGTTCCAACTCCGCGATGCCTGCTTTATCCTATAAAGCATCTTGTACATGTTTCCGCTGCTCCCACTGTCTACGAAGCCCTCTGGCTGTGTACTTATAGACGCACTCTTCTAAAACATCATTTAGAAAAGCTGTCATGACACCCAACCACCAGATATCGTAGTCATGGTATATAGCCGTGACAAGTAGGATCTGGATGGACTTAAGCATAGCTACTTGAAAAGGTTTCATCATTATCCACACCTGGTCAATGATGCAAACTTTTAACAAGTCTAGCTTTGAAAGTCTCAACTTTTCCATCTACACCAAGTAATCTTCTCAAGATATACTTGCTCCTGATGGGGATTTAACCCTTCAGATATAGCAACTAAAGTCCATACTTTGTTGGTGTATAAGGATTCCATTTCAGATCGATAAGCATCCAGCCATTCTTACAGAGTCACACTCCTGATGGCCAGCTCGAAACTAGTTAGGTCATCATCTCATGATGCAATCCTCGCTCCCACTGTCATAGAGAAACCGAAGTATCTCTCAGGTGGGTGAGGAACCCTACTAGATCGGCGGAGAGGCTGAGGTTCGTTGGAATCTACTGAATCCTTTGGTTCTATCAAATCATCAGCTGTAGTTTGTATAGCTGGAACCTTTCCAGTTCTACATTACAGACCTTGCCTCGAGCTTGTCCGGATTTTGCTTTTAGACATAGGCCGGACAACCCCAAATCTTAACTAACTTAAGAAATGGGCTCTTCCCTTTCCATATCACATATGAAGTGGTAGGCACTGATTTGATTCGAATCCTATTCAATAGGTATGCAGCTTCTCAAGTGCATATCTCCCAAAAAGGAAATAGGAAACTCAGTAGTACTCATCATAGAGCACACCATATCATATAGGGTGTGATTGCTCTGCCCCGATATACCATCGTGCTATGGTGTATACGGAGGAGTAATGCTGAGAGAGAATCTCATTTTCCTTTAGAATAGTCCAGGAATTCCATGCACAAGTATTCTCCTCCTTGATCTCATCATAGGACATAATACTTATACCCGTATTGGTTCTCTACTTCTAACTTATATTCTGTGAATATCTCAAAAGGTTCGGACTTGTGTTTCAACAGGAACATATGACTGAATCTTGAGAGATTATCAGAGAATATAATGAAGTATAAAGAATCAGTCCTGGCATTTGTAGACAGGAGACCTTACATACATCATCATGTATCAGTCCCAAGAGTTTACTTAACTCTTTCTCTGTTTCCAGTAAACGGAGCTATGGTCATCTTATCTTTGTGACATAACTGGCGAGTTTCACAAGATGTAAATTCAAACTGCTTTAAATATGCATCTAAATGTAACTTCAGCTAGTCGGGTCGCATTGATATGACCTAGTCTACAATGCCTCAAGAAGGATTCGTTCAGATCTGAACTCTTCTTCTTGTGTGTGTTCTGTATACTAAGAACTGTGGTTTGATTTAGAACATCAATGCTTTTAGATAACGTGCCTGAACCGATCAACTTTTGATATAGGAAATGTTCAAAACATTATCCAACAATACAAAATTTTATCATTTCTTTACTACTAAAGAGACTGATATGATTTTGTATATCAGGTCCGGTATCTAATAGCATTCGTTCAGAATTAATGTATTTGTAATATAGGGTGACAGTGACCAACAGACTTGGCTGCAACACTTGCCCCGTTTTCTGTCTCATGAAACTTATCACCCGTTCTCAGTTTTTCTACCCTTTTGTAGCCCTATGTAACACATTACATATCTGGGATCCTGATCCGGTATCATATACCATGGATGCGGAGGATACTGAGAAACAGTTCTTTGTAATGAACTTACCCGAAGATGATGCATCAGCATGCACTCTCTTCGTTTGGGCGGCACGGGAATTCTGGTAATCCTCAATTTCCTGCTCTGTCTTATAACAATTATAAGATGGAGCGGGACTAACGTTCCCCAGCTCAGTATAACAAGCGGGTTCGGTCAATAATCCGTATTATTATCTTGATTAAGGCGTGATATGGTCGCTACCTGAAGAGAGAGAGAAGAAAACACTCAGCGTGCGCTCTTGCAAGAATAGATTGGTTATTATTTTATCTAATCAGGATGGCTCCCACTGCTTTTTATCAAATCTTCCTTCAAACCCTAAAAGGAAAGACTAGCCGGGATTAATTACACACTACAAGTTCGCCAATCTTTCAGCCAGGCCAGTGTCGGTACTTTGAGGGAGGTCCCCCGTGCTTTCGCACGAACCTAATTAATGTAAACCTCGTTTTCCCAGAGGCGTAACCCCGTTGACACCTTTCTAGACACCTACTTGATCGGCTAATTGTAATGTATAAAACTCTCCCAGGAGTAACTCTTACTCACAGCGGGTATCGGGATCTAACTATCTCATAGAAGGTATGCAATCTCATTGCAAATTTCAACACTTGAAATTCCCGATAATATTTTGCCCCTAGCGTCCTATGACCTTGACGCAGGCCAACAAATCATAGTGCGCTAGTCAAGTTCAACCCGTCATTTCCTGATTGAATTAAACCCACCCGCACGACCCTTGACGCAGGCCAACAAAGTCGCACGACTACCCTAATCCAATCTGCATCATATGCATAAGCAGATAAATACTAGTTAGCTACCGCACACTACGCCTTGACGCAGGCCAACAAACGTAGCACGAATACTAACTAGGACTTATCTGAAATGACGGAGGGCTACGACAGGTTTTTCTGAAAACCTATTGCGTAATGAACTTGATATCGTTGTATAATCAAATGATTTTAAAATGGAGTGTTTTTTAGGCTTTTCTAGTTTTGCTAAAGGAGTCACTCCCGGTGAAGGGATCGTCGGTCCTTTCCTTGTCGAATGAGGTGCGGGATATATCATATATATCACTGGGAAAAGCAAAGCACTTAAAAGCGATCAAAAGACAAACCGAGTGTGTAGCATCTGCCAGTTATTGCTAAAGGAGTCACTCCCGGTGAAGGGATCTCGGTCCTTTCCTCATCGAATAAGGTGCAGGATATATCATATATACCGCTGTGCAAAGCAAGAACTGTAGCTACCTGTTTTTATTTTTGAAATTCGATTCTACAACATCTTAGGTTTCTTTTATTTCATTAATCATATTAATGAAGTCCCATCATTTAAGTACCTAAACATCACAGATAAATACGACGTACACTTATGCCATCCGCATTCACCTCGATGTCCCCTCGTGCACCGTTAGGTTAGGTAACTAACGACAGAGCGGGGCAGGGCTAGCACGGGTGTAAAACATAAGTAACGCCTATATAATATATCATATATACTATATACTGTATCTATCACAGAACATCACATGATCACATCACAGATATCGCAGCAGAAGAATCATATGAAATATTGGATATACTAGGACATCCGTGTTTTCAATACGAGCCAGTATAAAACACGGATTCCACGGTCGTGATGAATAGCCAAACCCACATCCCTAGACCCCTACGAGAGCGGAAAGCAACCCTACCAATTCTAGAGTTAAGAGACCCGGACTCGACTCCTCGAGTTGGTCTCCCTCTGGACTCCAGAACCCGGTTACTTGTGCCCTCCTCCTTGGGTCTATCCTAGTGCGGAAAAGTAAATAATATACAAAGGGTGACATCTTCCGCAACCTGGAAGTGCCCCAAATAAAAGAATATTATATACAAGTTTTTACATGAATGAAAATGAAAAACACTCATCTCACATAAAACCCCCGGCTATTCAAACACGACGATCCAATATAACATATCCAGCAACACATAACATCACATGTCATCAACGTAAGTAAATATGCGCATCCCAATTGTCGTTGACATATAGCAACGAAACCGGCGATATCACATATTACACTTACGGTCACAGAAAAGAAAGTGTAAAACTACAACAGTTGGAATCCGTAACCATCTCAGACATCGCATGCCTGACCAAATGAATTACTTAGACATCGCATGCCTAACAATTATAAACCCCGCATTTTAGTCTCAAAATCGAAAACACTTGTCACGCCCCGCTTCCCAAAATACGGAATACGAGGGGTAGACAAGGCCAGCCATGCTCCTACGATCAAGGAAATGTTCTGCCGTAGTCACACTTCGGCTTCTAGTTTATCATGGTAAACAGTAAATGATGCACAGGTAATGAGAAATGCAGTAACTGAAAGGAACAAAGTAAAGAACTGACCTGAAGTGGAACAAACGAAAGTAACTCGGAGTGGCAAGTCAAGAAGTCTGTGAAGCACGTCTAGTTCTGATCCAAGCTAAATCTCCTCCTCACACTGAGCATGCATACTCAGGTCGTCAGAGCGACACAATAGCAATATATTATATATGAAGTCAAGTGACAGTTCTAACAGTGGTAATAGATGTGAATAACGGTAAAACAGCATGAATATGAATGTGCAGTAATCAATGCAGCGGAGCAGTAAAGCGGTATAACGATATGTCATGTATGTCAACACAGTATATAAGGAATGTAAATGACAGTAACCCTATCAGTCTCTAAGTCTCACTGCACAGGTCAATAAGCCTATCGTCAGTCCAAGTGTGAGAGTCAACCACTCGCGAGTGTCCTCCACCCAAGGGTAGAACCCAAGGGCAAGGGACCACGGGCCCAACATGTAACAAGAATATCACGGTGTATATATCACGTACCCTGTAAATCTCCATATAACTCCCTAAATATATAAGCCGGCATGGGACTCCCGAGATTCTGTTGAACTCACACTTAAACTACCCCACACCCCGTGGTCTACATCAAACGCTAACCATCACCCTAAATACTAATCGATCCGTGACAAGTCTGCGCGAGAACTGGAGGCAGGACCTCCATCAAGCACGTCCCGACCAATACCTAAGATAAATGGCAGTGTCGGATGTCTTATCTGTGACACCCGTGCAAGCGCTTCCATAAGTGTCCCATACCACTTATAGTCACACATACACGCATCCCACAGACGTCGACAATGCAATAGAACAATAGGGTCACTGATTGTGTACAAGTACGTATCACTTTCACTTAATCACGGATACACGAACACTGACGTACTTGCCACAATCATTACTAAAATCTAACACTGGGTGAATGCACGATATCACTAAGTTATCACTACCATGATATAGGTATGATATGATGCATGAACAGTATATAAGCACAATTAAGGTGTCATAAAAATAACAGTCTATCACTTGCACGATTTATCATGAAACATATGTATATAATTTAGCGAAACGATAAACAGGTAGTAATTAATATATTCAGTTATCCATCCATAGAATTTTGTTTCAAGCCAATCGGGTTCCAGGATCATTAGTTATAACTGTTTCATTTTAAGCGCACGCGGCTGGAAATCCAGTTTCAGAATCAGGAATCCATTTCGCAACGCATTTTAACCCCAGTTGGGATCATAATTTAGCGATGCTACGGTTGGATGAATTCTAGAGTTTTCAGTAAAGTTTTCAACGCAACAACCGGATCTTCAATCGCGTTTGTACGTTAGGAGTTATACTCTGTTTAATATTAACATGTCAAATCTGAATCTGCTGGGACTGTTAGGTGTCCCGATGTTCTAAATTACAGTTTAAATATCAAACTGTAACGAAACAGAATGAAACCAATTGTGTTGTCTAGCTAACAGGTTTATCTACAATAAACAGTGGAGTTCCACAACCTAAGAGTTAAGTAAATCCTGTGGTACCCATTACGGAACAGCAACCAATAACTGGAGTCGCTCTGGACTGCAGTCCAGAGTCGCACTCCGATCCAATTTTCATCATGGTTTAAGTACAGGAATGTCTGTAAGCTAGTATAGGATTAAAGTTCGTCGAGTTAGCTTCAATTTGAGCCCCCGAACGTACCATTCTAGCGTGTATATGATTTATAGTGAATTTAACGGTTTTCAGGTGCAACAGGATTACAGTTTTACGGTTAAACTTAAGGGTAGTTGTTTCAGTCATGAACGGTCATATTTTCTAGCAAAACTTGCGCAGGGTATCCATCACAGCAAGGGCCAAAGCATTATATCCAGTTCCGTCAAATTTGATAGTGATTTTCTATGGGAACAAGTATCGAACAGTTTGTGGAAATATTTACATAAGGCAAAACATGTGATATATCTACGATTTTAATTTGTAAACTAGTAATAAATAGCATGTAGCAAGTAAGAACTTGCCTGGAGGCGTCTAGGCGATGCACGACAGTGATGCGGTCTAATGTAATGGCCAGACGCGATCACGACAAATCTTGGCCTCGGCTCAAGTTTCGTTTGACGGCAACGACGGCGACTGAAGTTGCGGCGTTGGTTGGCCGGAGCAGGGGAGAGGTGCTGAGGGGGAGAGATGAGGCGATGACGAGGGCGTGGTTACTGGAGATGGTGTCTCACTGCCCAAAGCAGTGGGTTGCGGCCACTGTTAGGGTCGGTTTTGTTCTGGAAATATCTTCGTCGGGGATTGCTGCGGTGGGTGTGCCGGTGATGTACGGAGGAGTTGAAGGTCGCCGGTGCAGCTCAGGCGGTGGCACGTCGGAGTTCCGGTGGTTGGAGTTAGGTGAACATGTCGGCGCGAGGTTTAGAAAGGTGTCGACAGTGAAGGTTTGCGACAGTGAGATGTGGAGCTTGGGAGAGGGAGTGGGTTCTCGGTGGTGGTGGATGATGAGGAGGGGTTGGTGGTTGGGTGTGGTCGAAGGTGGTGAAACGACGGCGTGAAGGAGGTCGAGACGACGCCGGCGGATCTTGTGAGGAGGAGGGAGGTCATGGAGAGCGAGAGAGATATCAGGGAGAAAGAGAGAGAGAGAAGGAGGGAAAGATCAGAGGTGGAGGGCGTGTCGTCGGGTTAGTTGGCGAGAGTCGCGGTGCGCGTGAGAAACGGTCGTGAGGGAAGCTCGGGCGTGCGTCGTGGGTGTAACGCGGGCGGGGGCGACGGCGAAGGGAGTGGGTTGCGAGTGATGGAGAGCGGGAAAAGCGGGAAGGAGACGTTGGGGTGAAACGGGTCGGGTCGAAGTAGAGGTGAGCGGGCTTGGAGAGAATTGGGGAAAAGAAAATAGGAAGTGGGCTGAAGAAGATTGGGCCGATGAAAATCAAAGAAGGATATTGGGTAAAAGAGAAACGGCCCGCAGAAATTAAATAGGAAAAGGGAAAGATGTGGACCGGGCTATAAAAATAATTTGAGAGTTGTTTTAAAATAAGGTGTGGGCTGATGAGGGACAAAGGGCCGGGAATATAAAGATTTTAGGTTTAAGCAAATAAAGTAATGGGCTGAGGAATTTATGGTTGGGCCGCAGGAAAATAATTTAGAGGAAAAATGAGAAGGCCGAGGATTGAGAAGAGTTTGGGGCTGAAAAATTTAAGGAATACATATTTTAATTAGGAGGTGGCCGGGAAAAGAAAAGAAAAATTTAATTAGAAAAATAGAAACGGGCTAGGCTTGATCCTTTATAATAACAAGTAAGAAAAAGGCAGTGGGCTTAGGAAAAAGGGTCGTAGGAAAAACTGGGAAAAATAAACTGAAATGGGAACGGGCTGGAATTTAATTTAGTAAATTCTTTTTATGGTTTCCAGTGGGCTTAGGGACGGCTGCAGGGATATGAAAGGGAAAGGAAAATTTGTTTATTAAAAGGGAAGTGGGTTGAGGAAAAATTAAGAAACAAAGAATTAAGGAAAAAGGAACGGGCCAGGGGTGGTCGGGCTGGCAACTAAAACAGAGAATTAAGGGAATTGGAGTAAGAGTGAGGCCGGGCTTGGTGGGCTTTAAGGGAAAAGAAAATAAATGGGTTAGGGGAAAAATGGGAACGGCCAGGTTGGAATTTATTACGAGGAAAATAGGGACATCGGAATTTGGGTTGCAGTAAAAAGAAATATGCGGTTTAGAAGAAATAAACTTATAAATATAAATGAATACAATTATAAATAAGAATACATAGAAATCTAAAGTAATAAAATACAGGTTTTGGTACAAAAGGGGCTGGGTATTACATCATACCCCCCTTACAAAAATTTCGTCCTCGAAATTTAAAAGAAACAACTAGCTATAAATAATAAGCGAAGGATTATCATATCGAAAACTAATATGTGTTGATTTACTTAAAACGGGTAGACAAAGTATTGAAGGTACATACATATATATAAGAACCACATACCAAAGTTAGGCTTAAAAGCATAATACAGGAACACTATAAGGGCAACTACAAATGTATAAGAATATATGTAACAATTTACGAATAATATTAATCAAAGTGTGCTCGGTAAACGTCGAAACCAAATGTGTGCGCATCAAAATATATCATAATAGCAAACAGAAATAATAAATATAAGGCTCAACTACTTATAATAGTAATCATAGGCACAAATCCCCAAAATAAATTGACGACAATAAAGCAGTGAAAACTAGTCGGTAAGCTAAAACATCTTAGGAAAGGTATCGATAGAATAGGTATAAATAATTTAGAAAACTTGTATAGTGAAATTAAGAAATATGGATCAAAAGTATGCGCGGTGTAAGGTTGCGCTACTGAAAATGAAAATAATAATAGTTGTACTTAAAATACAAAAACGGAATAATCAATAACACAAACCAAAATAATGAAACCTAAATTTTTGAATAACACAGTCCCTATACATAGTTAGGGTAATAGGAAGAACACAAAATTGCATAGGCTAGTTAGGTTATGACTACAAGGAAGTGTGGATCGTTCAAAGGTCGGTGGGTGTCGGCTTTAGGTTGAAAATCAAGGAGACTGTGATCGGGTCTGCACAGGAAGTAAGGATGAGAAACAAGGGAATACCAAAGAAAAGTATGGGAGAAAACAACAGTCGGTACACCACACGAATCAATAATTTAAAGAGTTAATGAACTCAGACGTTTTCACAGGAATTGTTCTCCTCCCAGAAGGATCTCAAACGGGCACAGACTGGGGATGAAGGGTGACTCATTCCAAGGATCGGGGTGTGGTACTTTCTAATCGAAACGGGGTGAAAACTATACAATGAGTAGTGGTGGACAGTCAGGGAACTCAACAGAAAATAAATGGATATGGGTAATAAACAAGTATTAAGCGAACCAAATAATCAAAGGTTTACAAACTCAGAAGATTTATTTCATTCAAGAAAATTTGAAACAAGACATTCTCCAAGACGAAAAGTGGCCCTAAACTATACACATTTTATTTGGCCAAAAAAACCACATCAAAAGAAATTCCGTCAGTCGCGGTTGTAGAGATTCAGTAGGTTGCGGTAGGCTCGCGCACTCAGGTAGGGCGTCCATTGCCATATCGCCTCGCTGGCAATGCCACTGGAAGTTCTTCCACAGCAGGGTCTTGATCTCCTGGTCCTTCTTCCTCGGATGGAGCTTCTTCATCGAGGTCCGATTCCATGTGATTCTCTTCTTCTGGATTTTCTTCCACGGGATTTTCCTCAACTGGATTTTCTTCTATTGGGTCTTCATCGGGGTCCTCCTCTATTGGGTCTTCCTTTATCGGGTCCTCTTCGGGATCTCCTTCTTCTTCGTCTGAATCAGCTATCACGTTAAACTCTGGGGCGGCTGCTTCTTCGTCCTCTGAATCGTTGTTTCCGAAGTTGGCATGGGGACCGTTGATCTCGTCATCAGGACTCATCAGTGTGCGATCTACAGAAACGCATGACTGTGCATCCTCATCTAGATGCGGCGCTGCTCCAGGGTGGGCCATGGTCTGAAAAGAAAGAGTTATGATTAGGCAATGGGACACATCAAGGAAATAGCTCAGGGTACGAAGTATGGGAAAATATGCGGTTGCAGGAACTGAAAGATCAGGATTAAAATACTGTGATAATGAATAGAATTAGACAAAGAGAAAGCAAGAGAATGACACATATATTACGATTCAAACTTTATTGCATTCAACCAAACGTTCAACGGATACAAGATATCAACTGAAAGAAATATTCACAAGAAGGTGACAACATTTTTACTGAAAGTAGATAACATGAAAATCCTTCTTCGACAACTATAACGTCGCATTCTTGTCGCGTGAGTTGAATCCTGCGTTAGGTCCGCCTTATCGTCGAAGTTCGAACTACGCGATAATCCTCACTTGGCCGAAGTGGGGAATGTGGACAAGTTTCCTCCCTGTAGTTCTTTCCTTTCTGGACAACCGTTGATAAGATGTTTGTCGGAACCGCATATCAGACATTTCCCTTGAGCACGGCGACAATCCCTCTGAAGGTGTCCTGGCCTCTTACAATAACCACAGCAGGGGTTCTTCTGCTTCTGCTGACGCTTCATTTTCTTCTCCTTTCCTCGTCTAACGGGGATCCCTTTATGATAGGAGACTCCCGCTGGGGTCTGACTCACCTGTCTTCTCAGTCCTTCAGCTAATAAGTCGTTTGTTCGCTCCGGGGCTTCCTTTAAACTTTGCAGTACACTCAGAATCTCAACAGTCTGATTCTGGGGAGCGGATAAAGATGAAGAGTCGTTGGAAGACATGATCCTGAAATAATAATTTCGAGAATGATATGAGTCACACGCTAAATAAATCAAAATATGATATGGATAGGACAAGGATTCAAGAATATCAGAGAGGATGAATATCATTACAAGCGGGGAATCAACTGTATCACTTTAAGTCACTTGAATAGAGTACGGTAGAGCAATTGCCACCACGTACCCTTGTCAAGTCACCCAAAACCATAGTGAATGGATAGCTGAACGCACGATGTGAATATGGATCAAGAATGACAGTTTACAAGCTAGACCGAAGGATGTTTTAGATTGCCAAACTGTACACGGAAAACTGCAATCCAAATCGATGCAAAACCTGGCTCTGATACCAACTAAACCATGTCACGCCCCGCTTCCCAAAATACGGAATACGAGGGGTAGACAAGGCCAGCCATGCTCCTACGGTCAAGGAAATGTTCT
Organism: Agapanthus africanus; assembly: GCA_030015575.1. Lineage (NCBI taxonomy): Eukaryota > Viridiplantae > Streptophyta > Magnoliopsida > Asparagales > Amaryllidaceae > Agapanthus > Agapanthus africanus. The sequence goes on from CM057343.1 coordinate 521,104,103, forward strand.
GCCGTAGTCACACTTCGGCTTCTAGTTTATCATGGTAAACAGTAAATGATGCACAGGTAATGAGAAATGCAGTAACTGAAAGGAACAAAGTAAAGAACTGACCTGAAGTGGAACAAACGAAAGTAACTCGGAGTGGCAAGTCAAGAAGTCTGTGAAGCACGTCTAGTTCTGATCCAAGCTAAATCTCCTCCTCACACTGAGTATGCATACTGAGGTCGTCAGAGCGACACAATAGCAATATATTATATATGAAGTCAAGTGACAGTTCTAACAGTGGTAATAGATGTGAATAACGGTAAAACAGCATGAATATGAATGTGCAGTAATCAATGCAGCGGAGCAGTAAAGCAGTATAACGATATGTCATGTATGTCAACACAGTATATAAGGAATGTAAATGACAGTAACCCTATCAGTCTCTAAGTCTTACTGCACAGGTCAATAAGCCTATCGTCAGTCCAAGTGTGAGAGTCAACCACTCGCGAGTGTCCTCCACCCAAGGGTAGAACCCAAGGGCAAGGGACCACGGGCCCAACATGTAACAAGAATATCACGGTGTATATATCACGTACCCTGTAAATCTCCATATAACTCCCTAAATATATAAGCCGGCATGGGACTCCCGAGATTCTGTTGAACTCATACTTAAACTACCCCACACCCCGTGGTCTACATCAAACGCTAACCATCACCCTAAATACTAATCGATCCGTGACAAGTCTGCGCGAGAACTGGAGGCAGGACCTCCATCAAGCACGTCCCGACCAATACCTAAGATAAATGGCAGTGTCGGATGCCTTATCTGTGACACCCGTGCAAGCGCTTCCATAAGTGTCCCATACCACTTATAGTCACACATACACGCATCCCACAGACGTCGACAATGCAATAGAACAATAGGGTCACTGATTGTATACAAGTACGTATCACTTTCACTTAATCACGGATACACGAACACTGACGTACTTGCCACAATCATTACTAAAATCTAACACTGGGTGAATGCACGATATCACTAAGTTATCACTACCATGATATAGGTATGATATGATGCATGAACAGTATATAAGCACAATTAAGGTGTCATAAAAATAACAGTCTATCACTTGCACGATTTATCATGAAACATATGTATATAATTTAGCGAAACGATAAACAGGTAGTAATTAATATGTTCGGTTATCCATCCATAGAATTTTGTTTCAAGCCAATCGGGTTCCAGGATCATTAGTTATAACTGTTTCATTTTAAGCGCACGCGGCTGGAAATCCAGTTTCAGAATCAGGAATCCATTTCGCAACGCATTTTAACCCCAGTTGGGATCATAATTTAGCGATGCTACGGTTGGATGAATTCTAGGGTTTTCAGTAAAGTTTTCAACGCAACAACCGGATCTTCAATCGCGTTTGTACGTTAGGAGTTATACTCTGTTTAATATTAACATGTCAAATCTGAATCTGCTGGGACTGTTAGGTGTCCCGATGTTCTAAATTACAGTTTAAATATCAAACGGTAACGAAACAGAATGAAACCAATTGTGTTGTCTAGATAACAGGTTTATCTACAATAAACAGTGGAGTTCCGCAACCTAAGAGTTAAGTAAATCCTGTGGTACCCATTACGGAACAGCAACCAATAACTGGAGTCGCTCTGGACTGCAGTCCAGAGTCGCACTACGATCCAATTTTCATCATGGTTTAAGTACAGGAATGTCTGTAAGCTAGTATAGGATTAAAGTTCGTCGAGTTATCTTCGATTTGAGCCCCCGAACGCACCATTCTAGCGTGTATATGATTTATAGTGAATTTAACGGTTTTCAGGTGCAACAGGATTACAGTTTTACGGTTAAACTTAAGGGTAGTTGTTTCAGTCATGAACGGTCATATTTTCTAGCAAAACTTGCGCAGGGTATCCATCACAGCAAGGGCCAAAGCATTATATCCAGTTCCGTCAAATTTGATAGTAATTTTCTATGGGAACAAGCATCGAACAGTTTGTGGCAATATTTACATAAGGCAAAACATGTGATATATCTACGATTTTAATTTGTAAACTAGTAATAAATAGCATGTAGAAAGTAAGAACTTGCCTGGAGGCGTCTAGGCGATGCACGGCAGTGATGCGGTCTAATGTAATGGCCAGACGCGATCACGACAAATCTTGGCCTCGGCTCAAGTTTCGTTTGACGGCAACGACGGCGACTGAAGTTGCGGCGTTGGTTGGCCGGAGCAGGGGAGAGGTGCTGAGGGGGAGAGATGAGGCGATGACGAGGGCGTGGTTACTGGAGATGGTGTCTCACTGCCCAAAGCAGTGGGTTGCGGCCACTGTTAGGGTCGGTTTTGTTCTGGAAATATCTTCGTCGGGGATTGCTGCGGTGGGTATGCCGGTGATGTACGGAGGAGTTGAAGGTCGCCGGTGCAGCTCAGGCGGTGGCACGTCGGAGTTCCGGTGGTTGGAGTTAGGTGAACATGTCGGCGCGAGGTTTAGAAAGGTGTCGACAGTGAAGGTTTGCGACAGTGAGATGTGGAGCTTAGGAGAGGGAGTGGGTTCTCGGTGGTGGTGGATGATGAGGAGGGGTTGGTGGTTGGGTGTGGTCGAAGGTGGTGAAACGACGGCGTGAAGGAGGTCGAGACGACGCCGGCGGATCTTGTGAGGAGGAGGGAGGTCAGGGAGAGCGAGAGAGATATCAGGGAGAAAGAGAGAGAGAGAAGGAGGGAAAGATCAGAGGTGGAGGGCGTGTCGTCGGGTTAGTTGGCGAGAGTCGCGGTGCGCGTGAGAAACGGTCGTGAGGGAAGCTCGGGCGTGCGTCGTGGGTGTAACGCGGGCGGGGGCGACGGCGAAGGGAGTGGGTTGCGAGTGATGGAGAGCGGGAAAAGCGGGAAGGAGACGTTGGGGTGAAACGGGTCGGGTCGAAGTAGAGGTGAGCGGGCTTGGAGAGAATTGGGGGAAAGAAAATAGGAAGTGGGCTGAAGAAGATTGGGCCGATGAAAATCAAAGAAGGATATTGGGTAAAAGAGAAACGGCCCGCAGAAATTAAATAGGAAAAGGGAAAGATGTGGACCGGGCTATAAAAATAATTTGAGAGTTGTTTTAAAATAAGGTGTGGGCTGATGAGGGACAAAGGGCCGGGAATATAAAGATTTTAGGTTTAAGCAAATAAAGTAATGGGCTGAGGAATTTATGGTTGGGCCGCAGGAAAATAATTTTGAGGAAAAATGAGAAGGCCGAGGATTGAGAAGAGTTTGGGGCTGAAAAATTTAAGGAATACATATTTTAATTAGGAGGTGGCCGGGAAAAGAAAAGAAAAATTTAATTAGAAAAATAGAAACGGGCTGGGCTTGATCCTTTATAATAACAAGTAAGAAAAAGGCAGTGGGCTTAGGAAAAAGGGTCGTAGGAAAAACTGGGAAAAATAAACTGAAATGGGAACGGGCTGGAATTTAATTTAGTAAATTCTTTTTATGGTTTCCAGTGGGCTTAGGGACGGCTGCAGGGATATGAAAGGGAAAGGAAAATTTGTTTATTAAAAAGGAAGTGGGTTGAGGAAAAATTAAGAAACAAAGAATTAAGGAAAAAGGAACGGGCCAGGGGTGGTCGGGCTGGCAACTAAAACAGAGAATTAAGGGAATTGGAGTAAGAGTGAGGCCGGGCTTGGTGGGCTTTAAGGGAAAAGAAAATAAATGGGTTAGGGGAAAAATGGGAACGGCCAGGTTGGAATTTATTACGAGGAAAATAGGGACATCGGAATTTGGGTTGCAGTAAAAAGAAATATGCGGTTTAGAAGAAATAAACTTATAAATATAAATGAATACAATTATAAATAAGAATACATAGAAATCTAAAGTAATAAAATACAGGTTTTGGTACAAAAGGGGCTGGGTATTACAACACTTTTCAATATAAAGTCGGGTAATTCAACAAGATTCCCGACATTCTGATCGAATGCTCGTCGCAAACTTCAGTAGGCGGCCGCACCCCCGATGCCGCCGACGAAGTTCACCAAGGCGGAACACCGCTGCCGCGAGCACCCGAACGGATGCTTTCGGCGACGGGGTTCTCCTACAGTCACTTGGTCGGGGCTATGGAGTGAGGCTGTCTATTAAGTTTACCCGGCGAGTATCCGCGTACGCTACGTGATTGCGACGGACTTTTGATCACATCAAAATTCCGTGGCAACCGATCAATTGAGACTAAACTGCTATGTTTATAACATTCATTGAGTTATCTCATAACTAATTGTGAATTCCAATTATTGTATCCCATTCCGGATAAATAGAAGATGTCAAACTTTCCGATCGAACAATCGAACACCCAAGTTTTCCCGATACCGCTCAATACATGAAATAAGTCTAAAAACATTCAGTTCGTGCCTCAGTACCAACGGTCCAGCCGTAGAAGGGTTAAGCCAACGCCTCCGATGTGGCACGCCGTACTGCCCCAAACCCTAAGGTTCAAAAGGCAGTTCAAGACGGTCACATAATCGAGTTAAGGTTTGTTGTCTTCTAGAGGGTCCATCGAGTTACTTGCACTACTTAGAACGTCTTTAAACTACGGAAAAATCCAACACTTGGAAATTTCCCGACAGGGGAAAAATTGGGTATTTATATCCAGTCGAACTTTTTAACATATTCTAAAATTTATCCGGAAAGCCACACAGACAAAATTTGATAATCCGATCGAACATTCGAATCCCCAAAACAACCCCAGAACACTCAAGTGAATAATCAGTATTAAAAATTCCCAGAAAATATAAAAACCAAAGATATGAATTACTGTGCAAAGAACCGTCGCAAATACCATAAATATGTCGCGGAACCGCCGCTAAAGGGGGGTCAACGCCGCGGTTCCGCGGTCAAGTAGAGGAATTAGAGTCTCCGTTTTGCACAGTAATTCATAAAAAAACCCTGCTTAATTTTCTGCATATTTTTAATATTGAAAAATCCACAATTTTCAAAAAAGGACAGAGAGCAATTTGGAGTTAGGGATTTCGGGTTCGTTCGGGTTTCAAACGTCGTCTAGACTTCGCCTAAGGCTCTAGCTAGGCTCTGATACCAGTGAAAGGTTCCTAGGCACCCTAATGAGGTCTCACAAGGCATCAACCATGCCAATTTCAAATTTTAACGGTGCCGAGAAACCCTAACAAGATCGTTGGCTAGAATTTTAGGCGACAAAGCAAACTAGTTAACATCTTAACTAAAAGGAAACGGAAATACAACCTTTGTAGATCCGGTGCTCCACCTCCATAGCTCCGCAATGAAGTCCTCTCGCTGTCCAAAATAAATCCCGGGCTCTAGCGTCGGCTTCATCGGAGAATAGGCGAGCTAGGTCGTCGATGTCCATGCCGAAGATGATCTACGTCGAAGCATCGCTAGATCAAGCTCCACCTTCACCAAGCCATGAAAACTCGTGAAGGAAACACCCTATACTACTTGACAAGAGGTAGAGGATGAAGAAATAGAAAGTGGGTTCACTTTAGAATTGGATTTCTCACTCTCTTTCATCACTTGCCATTAATGGAGCAAGTTTTCTTCATGTGAAGAAAATGAAGAAGAAGAAGAATGTTATGATAAGAATTATTCAAAAAGAAAAGAAAAAGAATTCTTATCATAAGCTAACCATAGTTAGGTGTAGAGAATTAATTAGGGTTAAGTGGAATGGTTAGGGTTAAGCATGAGACAAAATGGTCACAAAGTCAAAGTATTCATGAAGCTTCATGAAAGAACAAAAGAATGCCACCATTTTTCTCATGCCATTTTATTTTTCCAAAAAAGAAAAAGATTACTAAATGAATAAGGAAATCAAAAACCCTAATCATCCACTTAACCATAGTTTAATTCTTTACACTTAACCAAAAGGCATGTATCATAAAACATGATACAATCATGTGCACAAAAACTATATCGAATATACAATGTGCACATCCGAGCGAGAAAATCCATTTAAAGTGAACCAATACTAGTTAATGCAAAGTAATATATCAAATATATAATTATGCATTAAATCATTAAATCAACACTTGATTTAACGATCCGGTCATATCACATATAACCGACTAGTATCCAATGTATCGTCTTATCGAATCAATCATTGATTCGATAACTAGGTTATATCGCATACAACCATCCGACACATTCATCGCGAGAATGAAATACGGTATCACATACACGCATTATTCTCGGTCCCGCACATATCTCATATGCGCTCCTATTTCGTTTCGCTTGAGCCAGGAAACCTCTGTGTAGGACTCTAAAGACTCGTCAATACGCCGGCAGCAGGTGATGATCATATCAAACACCCACAAGCCGCAAGCGGTCTGCTAAACATAACGGCCACCCGGGTATTGAGCGATCAGAAGATCGACGAGCAAGCCCGCTCACACTCCTGTGAATCCAACCAGTAACACTACCGTACAGTCCGGTCTCGTCGTCTGATATGTCGCATATCTCGCCTATGGGTGGTAAACGTCAGACCCCAATAGCTCGATAAGTCGTGTCGATATGAGGTCTATAACAACTCGAGAAACTACTGGTAACACTTACCAGTATATCTCAGCAACCCTGGCCAGGGATTTCCTGTTATAGCCAATCGAACACAGCGCAACATCAACCCCCTATACCGGGAGAGACGAATCCCCTCCTATCGCTCATTGCCTCCATGTGACTCGGGACTGTACCCAAAAACCACCGTTTTGCACGCCCTCTTGGACGTGGTAAGATGGAAATCAAAGCACAGTGGGAACCACATAAGACTCTATGACGATCTCGGGTCAACAGACTACTCTGTACCAGTGTCACCAGAGAGCTGCCATCTGACGTAAGGTATAATACCATCTGGGAGTTCTCGGCGAGTCCGTCCTGTGTACCCAGTCTCTACTGAGCACCCGTATATCATCTCTGATGTCAAACACCGATGGATATGGGATCATCCATCGCCCATCTGTATGGGTCGAGAAGGTACACGCTAGTCTACTCTGGTATATCGATGCCCCGTCTCGATACACCGACGACTAGGGACTTTGAAGGATGTACTTATGGACTACCATGTCCACACTAGTATGATCCGCATCATAGTCCAGGTAGTCAAGTACACATCCTATGGGCTTTACCAACATGTAACAGAGAGACAATCAGTGTATACGTTAAGGTAAAGAGCAACCAGATAGCATACTATCATGTCGAGCAAGAAAGTCCTCCCTATATATGTCCTAGCATCTACTACAATATACATCCAATGTACAGTAATGGCCTCTAGGGCATACATATAACTAACAGCATTTTCCAGAGAATTAAAAACCCTTTGAATTCCATTTTTAATGCAAATTTAAATGCATTTTCTTCACACACTAAACCCTAATATTTCCTATAAATACCGCTCCATTTCACACCCTTCCTCACTCACAATTCCTTGCCAAAACTCTCAAGAAATTTCCAAGTTCCTATAGTGTGCAGGTGGAGTTAACGAAGGGCAAAACTCCGACGAACTTCCGAGGAGATTCCGGCGACGAATCGACGCCCCGAAGCTTTATTTAGGACCCCCTCTCTCTCCTTTAGTTCAACAAAACAGTAAGTCCCATTTTCCCTCTCATCTCCATCTTTAAAAAGTTCCATTTCTAAAACCCGACGGAAGCAGAGTTAATCCTACTTCCGGTTCGGTTTTCTTTAAAAACTACTCTTTTCTTTAACAAGATAAAACGATATTCTTATATGTTGATTAATAAACATTAACAAACTCAACAAAACAACTTTCACATCAAAATAATCATTTTTGTAACTTTTATCATACTTTTTCAGAAAAAATACCATATAATTTAGTTTCGACATAAACCATCATAATTCCTTGCTATACCTTTAGATAGTCCACGAGATAATGACTTACCTCCTCACAACACACATATCTATCATAGCACGATAAATCTTGGGACAATAGAATACGGGAAATACGACTTTACAAATAAATCCCTTTAACTTATAAAACCGTTTTCTTTAAAAAGTGTATTTAACTTTCCATGCAATTGAGCCTCTACAACCCATTTTGGAGACCCCGTTTGGAATGGTGCGGATTATCGCAAATCCTCGGGCTTAGTAGAGCGAGATGCAGACCTTCGCAAGGAGCATTCGATCTCGATGGAATTTTTATACATTTTTCTTTAGAAAATAAGATTTTTACAAGAAAATAAATAAAATTATTTTCATTAAATATGTATATATAATTATTACCAAAATACTCATTTTAAATATATATATTATTCCATGTTTCCAAAACTCTAGAAAAGAATTCAAATATTACATGAAATTACCATGATAATTCAAAACAATATTCATATTACAAATAAATAGCATATATTAGGAAATTAGGTTTTATTCACTAGAAATGTCACATTTATAAAATATACATCAATGAAACCCTAAAGACGATAATTAAATGCTTAAGGTGTATTTTGAAATTATACCAAAACTATTTTTACATAAAACCCCCTCAAGTTATACTAAATTACAATAAGGATCTTAGTAAACATAGGTTTAAGCGGGACCGGTCTCTTGAGCCTCAGGGAGCCGGAGATATGGGTGCTTGCCTATTTAAGGTAGACAACTTAACAAACGGTGTTATCAACACGGTAATTGTCTTGGAAAAAGACACAAATCCTACCGTCCATATGCAACAGTTACCGATACCACCAAAACAATCAGGATTTCAAGTTTTTTTTAAAAGTTTCTGACTCAGACTGAGTCTCAACCTAATCAATCTGACTTGAATATGATTCAAGTACAAACTACAATATAACATGATTCAATATGAATCTATCTATTCAATCTATATCAATCTGTATTGACTGAACCGAACCATGGATATATTCCATTTACATGTTCTTCCATTATATCCGTTCCATTACTGATATCATAGTTTCGGTAAGTTATCCATCTATACAATTTACAAGACAATACAATACAAGCAATACAATCAAGACATCGCGGGATTTATAAGGGGTAGATTGGTACGGAAGGTGTTAGAAGTGGCACGAGACTGCAACCACAAGACACCTAACCTGAATCTCCATTGTCGTTGTACCGTGGCTGAATGGTTCCTTGTAATCCGTATACGTTAGTCTCCGGGATAGTGAGACTCCTCTCGTATACACTGGCCTCTTCTATACCAAGCTACAAACAACAGCGTTAACACTAAATAACAACATTAAACAGTTATACTCTATTCTGTCTATTCTATTCTTATCTATCTACGGGACTTACCGAGCGACTTGTTCGCTGACGACATTCTCTTTCTTCTTCTTTGGAATGTCGTCAGGTGTTTCGGACTCACTGGAGATCAAACCCAGCAGCGAAGACTTGGATCAGTTTACTGAAGACCCGGAGTTTTAGTTTCACTTGTACATTACATTTCATTTTCATTTCTGTTATGTCATTGTTTAGGCATTGCTTTCATTCCATGTATTTTCATTTCAGTTGTATTGTAAAAAGAATGTTTAATATATAAAGTTGTTATTTATTTACATCTTGTCTCTTGTGTACATTTTATTTTATATTGCTTAGATACGCTTAGCGTGTTTACTTCTGAGTAAATATGCAACGGCCTCGTCGCGTGCTCTTCCCCTATACTGGGAAGCGGGGCGTGACACATAGCCTCCGATAATGGCATTAAAGGGAAACTGTTTATAAAAATGTACATGCTATTTGTAGGTGGTTTCATAGAAATGTGCTCGGTATTACTCATGTCTTTTCATTTTATATACATGTGCTTCATATAGGTTCCTCATTGATAACTAAGGACATTAGGTTTTGCATGTGTAGACAATTGCTGAATACCATTGTGGAAGCTGAAGTAAAGAATAAACCATTTTACCCATTACCGGTTCTATTCACACATATTTGTTGTAGATTGATGGATGAGTATAAGTTTTACGAGTATGCACAGCACGTTTCACACATCACGCTTAAACACAAAACTATTTCTAGTATATATGAGCGAGCGATAGGTGTATGGAATGACCGCAACCTACATAAGGATGTGATATATGCGGAGTCCTCATACGATGCAGGTGAGGAGACCTTTGCAGGACCCTCGCAGGCACGAAGCGATCGGATTTTTGGGACCTTCACATTCCTAAAACTGGAAAGTCATTCTTTAAAGATTATAGAAGGCTCTTAGAACCATAGGACAAACACGGGAAGAGCACGGTGAGAGGTTGTCCCAGTTGAGCAACAGAGAGGGGCTACGCTTATGCGTTGCACGAGTGAGGGTGGTCGACGGGGTAGAGGTCGACATTGAGGACATTGTCGAAAATAAGTGTGGGGGGTGGTTTTCACAGTGTTTCATGTTTCATTTTTATTTTTCATTTTCCTTTTCTGAGTTTTTCTTTTTCTTAAAAAAAAGTTTTTGAATCAAGCTAATATATAAGTTGGCTTGAATTTGAAATCTTAGGTTAAGTTAAATAAATAGAAACATATTGAATATGTGGATAGAACTAAAGTCTGAAAAACAACCCCATTTTTTAACTTAAATTTAGTAAATATACACCATACTATTTGCACGAGCACGCATCTTTACTCTTGAGATATAGAGGAGAGTTAGAAATATCTTTGCCGAAATGTCTTAAAAAAGTGATGAAAAAAATGCGCATAGTAGATAGTCTAAACTACTGAAGGGTTCTTGAAAAAAAGAGAGTATAAAATTAATAAGTTTAGTTTGGTGGTTATCTAGGGCGAGTAAATCTTCAGTAGTTTGGAATGCTTTATTACCCAGTGCCCTAAGCCCGTCTAGTTTGGGAGTCACTGCTGGAGGTCCTGGCTTGTTGCGAGACTAGATATCATAAAATAATAATAAATACAAGGATATAAGACATTGATATGATAGTTTGAATCGAAATCTTAAGAGGAAGAGATGCATAGTACACACGTGAAGGGTATAGGAGCTATATTTAAGGAAAAGAGGGGCATGAAGACTAGGATTATGTTCTATTGAGAGATGATAGAATTTCTTGATTTGAAACGATAACTTTGATGGAAAATTCTTGAAAACCGAAAAACTAGAGAGATTCTATCTATTCTTGTTTTCATTTTTCTTTGTTTCCAGTTTTCATTTTCATTTTTTCTTTCTTTTTCCTTTTTTATCTTTCTTTTTATTTTTTTTATTTTTGGGATTTTGTGGGTAGTATCCACTGAAAACCTTCACGGGTTTAACGGGTTGTTGCACGTACTAAGTGCTGACAACACTCATCCATTTGGGTAACTTTGGGGTTTAACGAGTTGTTGCACGTACTAAGTGCAATCACAACGCCTGTGAATAGGAGCATATGTAGTATAGTTGTTAGCGCTTTTTCTTTTCTTAGTTTTTAGGTTTTAAGTTTTGCTCGAGCACTAGCAAAAGGTAAGTGTGGGGGTATTTGATAGGTGTAATTTATTACACAATTTTATGTCCTTATTTTCCTTATTTGATATGTTTAATGCTACTCGAGATTTCTTTTGTTTATAAATACAGATTATAGGGTCTCAAATGCAAAAAGACGGAAAAGACAAAGTTATGTGCATTCGACGTAATCAATTCAATAAAGGAACCGATACAAGAGATGAGCTAAAGGACAAAACTAGCATTCAAAGAAGTCAACACAGAGGACCAAGTCAACAGACCAAGCCAAACGGTAAGTGGACCCCACATGGGCACGGTTCGGCGGGTCTAGGACGCGATTCGATGGCTCAATAATCTGGTCAAGGCTTGGGATTTTATGTGTGACTCATGTAGGATTTTTTATCTTGTAATTGGCAGAGAGGCTATATATACTGTTGTTTATTTATTTTAAGGTTTTTTTTTATCTCTTCATAAGATTTTGGAAGCCGCCAAGGGTTTGCAAGAGGAGATCAAGTTCGTAAGGATTTTTAGTTCTCTTTTAATTATGAATTTTTTATGGATTGCTTTCTCTTTATTTATGTTTATGTAATCCGTCTTATATCTAGGGAGCGATGTAGCTAGTTCTCGTATGTGTTTGACATTTACTTGATCTTGATCTCTTTATGTTCTTCATCTAGATTAGATAGATCAAAAATTAACTCTAATTTTTATAAGTACTATGTTAGATTATGTAGCGTTTGCGTATGCCCTATGCCTAGATCTCTTTGATAGTAGATGTTGCATTGCATATAGTTTTTTCTTAGGAAGATCAACTTTTAGGGAAGATGGTTGATTCATTTAATCAATAAAAATTGCATATTTTAATAATTGTGGTGAACTCAATTTGATAGATTATGTTGAGAATCGTTTAATCTATTCTTGTTTAGGTTTGATAGATTAATATGAAAGTCATATAATTTATGATTATTTATATTAAGATTATTATTATTAGGGAGAGAAAAGAGAGATAGATTAATTAGAATAATGACACATGTTTCGATCTAGTGAACTTGTAAATCCTAGGTATACTTTTCTATTTATTAATCTTTTAAAAAATCTTATTTTTATTCTCTTTAATATTGCAATTAGTTAGTATTAATAAACTCTTCATTAAAAAACCTTATTTTTAATTCGCCTAGGTTTAATTAAGTATCATCTTCTTTGTGAGATCGACTCGCTTTTGCACACGTTCCACAACGCGACCGTGCACTCTTTTGGGGTCAAAAATTACACCCCAAGATCGAGGTCAATAAGTCAAAATCAAGGACAGAAAAGTGGGCCCGGGCCCGGGTCCGAATCCAAGTTAAGTGGGCACATGCCCAAGTCAAGCCCGAACATGAAGAGCCCCCCCTGCCAAGAAGAAAATTATATAATAAATAAGTTTGATGCAATTTTCATGCATGAATGTAAAATAAATAGGCAAAAGGCTAAATTTTTGTAAAGCTCATGGGTCATGTGCAAAAAGAAATAAGCACATGAGGTATGGGATGGCAAACTGCCATTTTGTAAAACCTAAAGGGTTATGTGTAAACTTGTAAGCCTATATAAGGCAACATGATAATGAAATGAAAGATAATATTCATTCCTCTCAAAAATTAGGGTTTTGTGCCTCCTTCTCCTTCCTCAAGGTTCTAAACCTTCTTCCGTTTTTTGAATTAAATATAGAGTTTAACTTTTCTTTTCCCAAAAAGGAATAGTTTTTCACCATAAAACCCTCGAAGGGGAGCTCAGATCTCCCATCAAATCTCTAAAAGGGAAACTTTTAATTTCAACGCCCCTTTTCTCCAAGATCCAACAAAAAGAGAGTAGGAAGAAGGAACCCATTTCAGAAGAACCCATTTTAGGGATGGCCAAGGCTCAAAGAGGATGAAAAGGGAGCTCCTTTCACCATCCAAGGTCTAAATCCTTTAGGAGTTTAACTCCAAATTGATCTTTGAGGAGTTCAACTACAAGATCCAAATTCTCAAAGGCGTATAACTTCAAATCCAGACCTTTTAGGAGTTTAACTCCAAATCTAGACCTTTTAGGAGTTTAACTCAAAATCCACATCCAATTTCTTTCCTAGGAGTTTAACTCCAAAATCCTTCGAGAGTTCAACTCCTAGCCAAGGGGGTAAGCCCATTTTTTTGCTGGTGTTTCCAGCAGTCGCGTGCCGCGCACGTGACCCGCTGGCGCCCAGCGGCTATGCGCAGGGCATGTGACCCGCTGGCGACCAGCGGCTATGCACAGGGCACGTGCCCCACTCGCACCCAGCACTCACGCGTGTGACCTGCTGGCACCCAACGGTCGCGTGTCGCATGTGTAACCCTTCTGGTGCCCAGCGCCCATGCGCCTGGCACGTGACCCGCTGGCGCCCAGCGGTCACGTGTTGTCTCACACGTCCTTAGGACGCTCCTCACCCCTCTTTTTTCCAAATGTTCCCCACTAAAAATATCTCCCCTGTTAGAAAAAATTTCTAACGGGGCGCTGCTCCGCATCCCGTATAGGAGCTGCTAGCTCCCTTGATCCCCAATCCGCTATCCGGGTAGCGGGACCCCCATAAACTCTACGAGGCCCTCGATACGTCCAAGTCCCCTTCAAAACATAACACGCACACTGCACATTGAATTCGCATGACCAGTTTGACCCGTCGATCGAAGGTTCCCTCGCTCCAAAGGCAAGGGGTAATTAACGGCAGCTTAGTCTATGGCTGCCGGAGATTCGGATCCACACAATCAATAAAACCCGGCCTACCTTAGATAGGTGGAATCTGTATACGCCTGACAAGCATGCGCATTCCCATCTCAATGGGGTGACGAAAAACACCCTACAAACTTATGGAGATATAATAAGACTAATAAATAACTTATAACCAACGCATCTTGAAGACCTTTCCGAATGATCGCCTCTAGATTTTGGAGAAAATGTCCTCCAATTTCTTAGAAATCAAGCTTTTAATATCCGGAAGTGTCTTTCTCTCCTCTTTGTCGCCCGAGCTTTCAAGATGTATTTCGGTATATAGCACCCTCCCGTCTTCTTGAACACCCTCTCTAACCTCCCAAGAATTCTCATCTTCAAGATAGAAGCTGGAGTGAGACTCCAATAAGTTATCCTCGGTCTCGGCCATGATTTCCGTAAGGATTGGGTACGTCATGGCCCGGTCATTATCTTGCCTAGCTTCCAAGGCACCAAAGGGTCCTAAATGTTCAACCGGTACAAGGTCCATGGATTCTCCCCTTAAAAATCCCCCAACATCATTTAGCCCGCGACTTTGCCCATGCAATTGGCCTATCCCGTTCAAATTAAAGTATGAAACTAGTGGATGGCAATCCTGAAAGCCACATGCACTAGCAACACCAAGTGTCGACCCGCTATTCGCTACAACAGAACCGATTTGTTAGGCATGCGCATGCAGTTCACGTCCATGGTCAGTGGTCCCCACTGCAAGCCTTTGACTGTACGTTATCAAGGCTCGCTGCAACTGGGGGCCCCGTCACGTCGATGTGGCTTCACCATGGCCATCCGCTAATATTGGAGACTGGACCGGTTCAGGGGAGATGTTAGGAATATGTATGCCCTAGCGGCCATTATTGTTGATATAGTGGATGCTTGGACATATATATATAGGACTTTCTTGCTCAACATGATAGTATGCTATCTGGTTGTCTTTATCTTAACATGTAGACCGGTATTATTATACTGTCTGTCTCTTACATGTTGATAAAGCCCTTAGGATATGTACTTGACTACCAGGATTATGATGAGATCATACTAATAGGGCCAGGGTGGTCCAAAAGGACATCCTATAATAGTTCCTAGTCGAAGGGATATCGAGACACGGCATCGATATTCCAGAGTAGACTAGTTTGTACGTTTCTTGTCCCTTAGAGGGCGATGGTTGATCCCACAACCATTGGTGTGTGACATTAAAGATTGTACACAGGTGCTCATTGGAGAATGGGTACACCGAACAGGACTCACCGAGGACTCTTAGTTGGTAGTATACATATCGTCAGATAGCAGACCTCCGGTGACACTGGTACAGGTTAGTCTGTAGACCCGAGATTGTCATAGAGTCTTGTGTGGCTCCCACTGTGCTTTGATTTCCTCCCTACCACGCTCAAAGGAGACGTGCAAACAGGTGGGTTTTGGGTACAATCCTGAGTCGCATGGAGGTAATGAGCGATAGGAGGGGTTTTGTCTCTCCCGGTATTGGGGGTTGATGTTGCGCTATGCTCGATTGGCTATAACTGGAAGTCCCTGGCCAGGGATGCTGCTGAGATTTACTGATAAGAGTTATCAGTAGTTTCTCGAACCGTTATAGGCCAGACATCGGCATGACTTATCACGTTACTGGGGTCTGACGTTTACCACCCCTAGACATGATATGCGACATATCAGACGAAGAGACCGGACTGTACGGTAGTATTACTGATAGGCTTCATGAAGAGTATGGATGAGCTTGCTTGTTGATCTTCATATCGCTCAATACCCGGGTAGCCGTTACGTTCAGCTAGTACCGCTAACGGCTTGTACGTGACTGATGTGATCATCACCTACTGCTGGCGTATTGACGAGTTTTTAGAATCCCACACAGAAGTTTCCTGGTTCAAGCGAAACGGAGTATGGTACATATGCTGATATGTGCGAGGGCCAGTTTAAATACGAATATGTGATACCGTATTGTAATTTGGCAGTTATCTGTTATCAAGTTGGGTTATATGTGATATAACCAGATTATCGAATCAAGTGTTGATTTGATAATATGATATACAGATAAATGATATTAGTCGGTCATATGTGATATAACCGGATTATTAAATCAATTGTTGATTTAATAATTTGATATAAATTATATTTGATATAATTATATATTAACTAATATTATTAGCTCACTAATTATTCTTCATAATATATATATTAATATATATATATATATATATATATATATATATTTTTATGAAGCATGGCATGAATTTCTATTTTTGGAAAATAGAATAATGAGGTGGAAAAGGAGAAGACATGGAGAGTATGGGTGAAGTATGGCTTTTACTATATTTTATTTCCTCTTGACTCACTATTCAAGCATGGCTCTAATTTTCAATTTGAAAAATAATGGATGCTTGAATAAGTGAGGGGTTTTCAAGTTGAGCCATCATTCATTCTATTTTTTGACACTTAGCCATTTTTCTTGAACTCACACTCTCTTGCTCTCTTCCTCTTCTTCCTCTAATTGCTTCAAAACTCCAACCCCTCACATGTGATGTGAATCATGGAGTTTTGAACATATTAGTGAGCAAACCAACACCCCAACTTCACCATCCTACATTTGATTAGCAATCAAGTATAGTGTGTTTCCTACACTAAAGAGTTTAGTGTAGAGGTAGCTTGAGCTAGAGAGACTTCGGATGGATCGTCTTCGGCGCGAAGACCTACGAGGAGGTTCGTTCAACTAGAAGTGGAGCCTAGTGGAGTCGCGTGGACCACAATCCGGAGCTTTAGAAGCGAAGGACTCGATCTATGAGAGTATAGCCATCTTCTCTTCTTTAGTTTAGTTCATATCATCGTAGCAAACCTAAGTATTCTAGTAAAGATCTTGTTTAGTCTAACTTAGCACCAAAATTTTTAAAATTCGGCATGGTTGATGCTACTAGAAACTAATGGTGGTGTTAGAATAGACTTTCATGGTATCAGAGCCAAGGTAGAACATTAGGGAAGGTCATTAAGACGTTAAAGTGTTCGATCGGTTTTCAAAACCGCATTTTGGTGAAGTTTCTATCGAATTTTTCAAACGTTGAAATTTTCATAATTAAAAATATCTAAAAAATCGTGCAGGGTTTTCTATGGAGCCCCAAGAAATTTGGAGCCCCAATTCCTCTAAAGCGCCGCAGAGCCGCCGCCAAAACCTTTGTTTGGTCGCGGTTCCGGTTCCGTTTTGGGGAATTGTGGGTCCATTTTTCTTGTGCTGCTATGTGGTTTTATTTAGCACTTTCTGGGTATTTTTAATGCTTCTCAAGTTGTTGAGGTCTCTGGAATTTGTGGAAGTTTGATAAACCGATCGAAATGTTTAACGTTGTATAGATCCTGATGAAATGTGATACAATATTTAGAATCCGGATTAATTAGTTTTATGAAAACTAATTAGTATATTGTAAATCTAGTGTTTTAGTCTCGGTTAATCGGTTGCCACGGAGTTTTGATTCGGATCAAAACTCCATCGCAATAGCGTATTGTACGCGAACACTCGCCGGGTAACTCTAGTAGACAGCCACGCCCTATAGCCCCGACCAAGTGACTGTAGGAGAACCCCGTTGCCAAAAGCATCCACTCGGGTGCTTGCGGCCAAGGTGTTCCGCCTTAGTGCACTTCGTCGACGGTATTGGAGGTGCGGCCATCTGCTAAAGTTTCTAACAAGTATTCGATAATGTAGTCGGGAATCCTGTTGAATTACCCGACTAAAGTAATTGAAAAGTGTTTTCAATTTGAGACTAAAATACAAGGTTTATAGGTTAGGCATGAAATCCGGAATATGAGATATTCCGGGTTTATGATGTCTAAGGATATACGGATTCTAATTATTGTAGTTATCCATTTCTTTTCTGCGACCATAAGTGTAATATGTGGGGTATCCCGATCACGTTGGTATATGTCAACGGAGTTTCGGGATACGCATATTTACTTACGTTGATGACATGAGATGTTATGTGTTGCTGGTGATATGATTTATTGGATCGTCGTGAATGAATAGCCAGGGGTTTTATATGAGATGAGAGTTTTTATTTTCATTCATGTAAAATCTGTTGTAATATTCTTTTATTGGGACACTTCTGGGTTGAGGATGATGTCACCATTGATGTATATTATTTACTTTTCCGTATTAGGATAGACCTAAGGCGGGGAACACAAGTAACTGGGTTCTGGAGTCCAGTGGGAGACCATCTCGAGGAGTCGAGACCGGGTTTCCTAACTCTAGAATTGGCAGGGTTACTTGTCGCTCTCGTAGGGGTCTAGGAATGTGGGTTTGGCTATTCATCACGATCGTGGAATCCGTGTTTTACATTACTGGCTAAATTTAAAACATGGACATCCTAATATATCCAATATTTCATATGTTGCTTCTGCTGCTTGGTTCTGTGATGTGATCATACAACTGCGTGAGACGAATGTTATATTATATATATAATATATAATAAACGTTGCTTATGTTTTGCACCCGCGCTAGTACAGCCCCCACTCTGCTGGTAGTTAGGTAACCTAACGGTGCATGAAGGGGCCCAGTGGCGAATGCGGATGGCATAAGCGTACATTCTATTTTCGTTTCATTTTTCTGTAATATTTAGGAAACATTAAATGATGGGACTTCATTAATGAGATTAATGAAAAAAGTAACCTAAAGATGTTGTAGAATCAGATTTTTTTTAAAAACAAGGTAGCTCTAGTTCTTACTTTGCATAGTGGTATTCCTTGATGAATATTCAGCACCACATTCGATGAGGAAAGGGCTGAGATCTCTTCACCGGGAGTGACCTCTTTAGCGAAACTAGCAAATGCTACAACTCACTCGTTTAGTTTTGCAAGCTGCACCAGTTCTTGTTTTGCATAGTGGTATTCCTTATAGAATATCGAGCACCTCATCGATGAGGAAAGAGCCGAGATCCCTTCACCAGGAGTGACCTCTTTAGCAAAACTAGCAAACGCTACAAAACTACTCAATTTTTAAAACTGAGCTTAAAACACTTCAAATCACTAGATTCTACAACGATATCAAGTTCATTACGCTCATAGTTTTCATAAAAACCTACGTAGCCCTCCTTCATTTCAGATAAGTACTATTTAGTATTCATGCTGCGTTTGTTGACATTGTCAAGGCGTAGTGTGCGGTAGCTGATTAGTGCTTATCTGCCCGCATGTGATGCGATTGGGTTAGGGTAGTCGTGCGGCCTTGTTGACCTTGTCAAGGGTTGTGCGGGTGGGTTTAATTCAATCAAGAAATGAACGGGTTGAACTTGACTTGCGGTTTATGGTTTGTTGACCTTATCAAGGTCATAAATCGCATGGGGTAAAAACCATTATCGGGAATTTCAAGTGTTGGAATTTGCAATGAGATTGCATACCTTCTATATGATAGTTGGATCACGATACCCACTGCGAGTAAAAGTTACTCCTGGGAGAGTTTTGCACTTTACAATTAGCTAATCCAGTAGGTGTCTAGAAAGGTGTCAACGGGGTTATGCCTCTAAGGAAACGAGGTTTATTTTAATTAGGTTCGTGCGAAAGCACGGGGAACCTCCCTCGGAGTACCGACACTAGCCTGGCTGACCGGTTAGTGAACTTGTAGAATGTAATTAATCCTGGCTAATCTTACCTTTTATGGTTTGAAGGAAGATTTGATAAAAACAGTGAAAGCCATCTGATTAGATAAAATAATAACTAATCTAATCTTGCAAAGAGCGCACGCAAAGTGATTATCCTTCTCTCTCTCTCCTGGTAGCGACCAATGACATGCCTTAATCAAGATAATAATATGGATGTATTGACCGAACCTACTTATTATACTGGGTTAGGTTCCGCTCTATCTTATGATTGTCATAAATCTGAGCAAGGAATACGGGAATATCCGGATTCCCACGCCACCCAAACGAAGAATAAGCATATTGATGCATCGTCTTCGGGTGTGTTCGTAACCGAGAACTATTTCTCAGTTTGCTCTATGTCTTAGGTATTTGATACCGGATCAGGATCCCACGTATGTAATTTGTTACATAGGCTATAGAGAGTTAGAGAACTGGGAAATGGTGATATGTCTCTAGTAGTAGGGAATGGTGCAATTGTTGCAGCCAAAACAGTTGGCACATATCACCTTGTATTAAGTAGTAATACATTGATTCTAAAAATGACTGTTATTACGTACCCTCGATGATGTGCAATATCATATTCATCTCTTTATTTGGATAAAGAAAGATATAATTTTGCATTAGAGAAAAATGTTATGAACATTTTCCTAAATCAAGTGCTGATTGGGTTTGGTACGTTGTGTAAAGGTATATACGTTCTGAATCAAATCACAGTTCTAAGCATACAGAACACACACAAGAGGAAAAGTTCAGAAATGAACGAAGTCTTCTTGTGGCATTGTAGACTAGGTCATATCAATGTGACAAGACTAGCTAAAGTTGCATAAGGATGCATATTTGAATACGTTCGAATTTACATCTTATGAAACTTGCCATTCATGTTTCAAAGACTAGGTGACCAAATCTCCGTTTATTGGAAACGGAGAAAGAGCTACTGAACTCTTGGACAGATACATAGTGATGTATGCGGTCCTATGTCTACACATGCCAGAATTGGTTCCGCGTACTTTATTACATTCACCGATGATCTCTTAAGGTTTGGACATGCGTTCTTGTTGAAACACAAATCCGAATCTTTTGAGAAATTCAAGGAATATAAGTACGAAATTAAGAACCAGATGGGTAAAAGTATTCAAATCCTTCGATATGATCAGGGAGGGAATACTTGAGCACGGAATTCAGAGACTACTTAAAAGAAAATGAGATTCTCTCTCAGCTTACTCCTCCGTATACACCACAGCACAACGGTATATCGGGGTGGAGGAATCGCACCCTATTAGATATGGTGCGCTCTATGATGAGTATTGCTGAGTTACCTATTTCCTTTTGGGGTTATGCACTTGAGATAGCTGCATTTCTATTGAATAGAGTTCCGACCAAATCCGTTGCCTACCACTCGATATAAAATATGGAATGGGAAGAGACCATCTCTTAAACGAGTTAAGATTTGGGGTTGTCCGGCTTATGTTAAAAAGAAAATTCCAGACAAACTCGAGACAAGGTCAGTTCTGTGCAAGTTTGTAGGATATCCCAAACCAACGCGAGGGAATATCTTTTACCACACTGAGGAACAAAAGGTGTTTGTTTCTCAACATGCCATTTTTTTAGAAAAGGAATTTCTTGCGAAAGAAATTAATAGCAATGAGATGGAACTGGAAGAAGTTCCAGCAACACAAACTATAACTGACGATTTGGTAGAACCGGAGGATTCAATAGTCCCCAACGAACCACAACCACTCCGCAGATCTAGTAGGGTTTCTCATCCACCTGAGAGATACTACGGTTTTCTCATAGACGGTGGGAGTGAGGATTGCATCATGGAAGATGATGATCCAACTAGTTTCGAGCAGGCCATCACGAGTGGAGACTCTATGAAATGGATGGATGCTATGCGATCTGAGATGGAATCCATCTACACCAACAAAGTATTGACTTTGGATGTTGCTCCTGAAGGGGTAAAACCCATCGGGAACAAGTGGATCTTTGAGAAAGATAATTTGGTGTAGATGGAAAATTTGAGACTTTTAAAGCTAGACTTGTAGCAAAAGGTTTTCGTCAACGACCTGGTGTCGACTAGGATGAAACCTTTTCTCCCGTCACTATGCTTAAGTCCATCAGGATCCTGTTTGCCATTTATTCATACCATAACTACGAAATCTGGCAGATTGGACGTCAAAACCGTTTTTCTAAATGGTGATTTAGAAGAGAGCGTGTATATGAAACTGCCATAGGGTTTCGTAGACATTGGGAGCAGCGGAAGCATGTGCAAGCTGCTTAAGTCCATCTACGGATTAAAGCAGGTATCGTGGAGATGGATCGTCTGTTTTGATGAATCTGTCAAAGAGTTTGACTTCATCAAGAATGTAGATGAACCATGTATATATAAGAAGGTTGTAGAGAGTAAGGTTGTTTTCCTCGTATTGTACGTGGATGACATACTCTTGATAGGAAACGATGTTCCTATGCTACACTCGGTCAAGCCCTTCTTATCACATAAGTTCTTTATGAAAGATCTAAGTGATGCATCCTACATCCTGAAGATATAGATCTATAGAGATAGATCTAAACGGATGTTGAGATTGTCCCAATCCAGATACATAGACACCATACTAAAGAGGTTTAGTATGGAAGATTCTGAGCGTGGTAATGTACCCGATTGTTCAGGAATCACTCTCTCCAAAGAGATGTCTCCCAAGACTGATTTGGAGAGGGCTCACATACAAGGGATACCCTGTGCTTCGGCAGTCAGGTCAATCATGTATGTGATGTTATGTACGAGACCGGATGTAGTTTACTCACTAGGTGTAGTGAGTAGGTATCAATCAGATCTTGGGGAAAAGCACTGGACAGGTGTGAAGAACATTCTTAAGTACTTGAGAAACACTAAAGAGATGTTCTTGGTGTATGGTAACGGTGAACTCCAGGTGGAGTCCTTTAACGATTCGAGCTTTCAGAGTGATAAGAACGACTGAAAGTCAGTCTCGTGTTTTATCTTTACCCTCAGTGGAGGGACGGTATGTTGGAAGGGTTCCAAGCTATAAACCATAGCAGACTTGTTGATAGAGGATGATTACATCGCTACAAATGATACTGCCAAAGAGGCTGTCTGGATGAATAAGTTCATAAGATGAACTTGGTTACTACCATTGAGCATCCAATACCTGTGTATTGAGATAACAATGGAGTTGTGGATTTAGCCTAGGAACCCCGGTCCCATTAGCGATCCAGACATATTCTTAAGCGGTATCACCTGATCAGGGAGATAGTCGATCTCCGGGAGATCGAGGTCAGGAGAGTTGACACAGAGGATCCACTCACAAAAGCCCACCCCCTAAATACGATTCGAGAGATTTTTGGGATGTTGAGTATGAGATACTACAATAACTGGCCTTAGTGCAAGTAGGAGATTGTTAGGAATATGTATGCCCTAGAGGCCATTATTATTGATATAGTAGATGCTTGGACATATATAAAGAGGACTTTCTTGCTCGACATGATAGTATGTTATCTAGTTGCCTTTATCTTAACATGTAGACTGGTATTATTATACTGTCTGTCTCTTACATGTTGATAAAGCCCTTAGGATATGTACTTAACTACAAGGATTATGATGAGATCATACTAATGGAGCCAGGGTGGTCCAAAAGTACATCCTTTAACAGTTCCTAGTCGAGGGGATATCGAGACAGGGCATCGATATTCCAGAGTAGACTATGTAAGTGCACGGCGGCGCCCCGGCCGTCAATCCGACGGCCAAATGCGGAAGCGGTGATAAACTTTAAATTTTCTTGAACTGGCAAACCGCCGCGCACTAATACCCGGATCGAAACCACTAACTAGTCCTAGCTATCTACAAGAAGGGGAAGAGAGATATACCGACAGATCCGAGTCCTTCGGTCTTCTCGTCGTCGTCCCGATCTCCTGCGGAAGCTCCGGTCTCCACCTCGTCGCCGGAAGTACACTACATCGCCTACTTCTTTTACGGGCTCCCACCTCAATGCCGAGGCAACTCGGGCACGTAGCTGGCTAGTCGACGTGCCCAAGGTTTGCTGTAGAATATCTAGTGAGCAAGTCTCATTTGGGGTTATGGAGTTGCCTTTGGTGGAGGAATGATACTTGGGGTTTTGGAGATTGATCTTATGGGATTTTTGCAACATGAAATGAGCTAAAAACCCACCCCAAAAATCTTGGACAGCCCACTAAGGGGAGTGGCCGGCCATATCAATGAGGAAGAGAGGGAGAGTGAAAGTGTGGTGTATCAAAAAATAATGAGAGCCATTCTCATCTATCATGCAAGAGAGAGTCAAGACAAAGAGGTGGTTGAAAAGCAAGTGATGATGAGAAACAATGATCACTCCCAAAACCAATATTCAACCAACAATCATCAACAACCATGATTGTTTACAAAGTCAAGCCATGATGGAAAAGAAAGAGTCAAAGGATGGGCTCCATCATGAAACCATCATGATACAAACAATATGCAAAAGACCCCCTCCCACAAATGCCTATTTGCAACAATGCAAATAAGCCCTCCTCCACCAAACTTCGGCCAACGAACGATACAAAGGAAATTGGCCGAAACGAAAAGCAAGTTGGCAACTCCAGAAAACTGGTCCCGTAATAAATTACAGAAAAACCCCGATACTGTGTATACACACCCGCATTTGTATTCCGACCGAAATACAAATGCAATGAGAAAAAATCTCCACTGTACTATACTAGAATTCAGCTTATACCAAAACCGGCAAGTAATATCTGTTCGATCCTGATCCGTGCAATGTCGCACGTATCTGATCGAACCCTGCCATATATCCATACGGCCTATAGTACAAACTGTCCGATCCCGATCCGTGCAATACCGCACGTATCCGATCGGACCTTGCCATATCTCCATACGGCCTCTACAACCTTTCGCCCGAAAGCTGAGTAACAGAATGTGGGGGACTCTAAAGACTCGTCAACACCTTGGTTGTGGATTTAACCACTAGCACGTCAGAGGTATAAGCCAATACGTAACGGGCTACCAGGTATTGACTAAAAGGGACGTCTGTGAGCGAACTCAGCCTGACAACCCTACTGAGCCTGTCAGTGACAATATCCGTACAGTCCGGTCCGTTCGTCTATGAGTATCGCATGGCGGGCCTAGGGGGTTGGTAAAAGTCAGACCCCCAAAAGCGGTACAAGTCGTGTCGGAGTATAGCCCAGAACACCCTGAGATACTACTGGAATACCTACCAGTAAATCTCCTGCCTTGGCCAAGGACTTCGTGTAATGGCTCTCCTAGACACAGCGCGACCTCACCCCCAATACCGGGAGAGACGAACCCCTGAAGATACGCTCACTGCCTCCATGTGGCTCGGGACTGTACCCAACTAAAACCTGTTTGCACGACTCCTTTGAGCCGTGGTAGGGTAGTAATCAAAGTACAGTGGGAACTCACACGAGACAAATGACGATCCCCATGTCGATGAACTAACCTGCACACATGTCACCAGGGAACTGCCATCTGACGTCTGGTATATGACCAACTAGCATGTTCCCGGCGAGTCCTGTCCGGTGTACTCATAACCCAATGAGCACCTGTATACATCTTAGGTGATCCAACTGACACCAGTGGCTTGTGAGACCGGCCACCGCCCCTCGTCGGGGTCTCGACTGTATACACTAGTCTACTCTGGAGTATCGATGCCCTGTCTCGAAACTCACACGACTAGGGACCATTTAAGGATATGCTTATAGACCCCAGCTCCCACTTATATGATCGCCCTCATACTGCTGGTGGTCAAGCAAGAATCCTAGGGGCTCTATCAACGTGTAATAGCAACTTGTCAGGTCACCTAAAACAGTACACGATGATAAAGGTAAACCAGATAGCATACTATCATCTCGAGTAAGATTGTCCTACCAGGATAGGTCCTCCATCAATCATTGCAATCACGTGCCTGTGACCCAATAATTGACTCTGAGGGCACTATCTCCAACAATCTCCCACTTGCACTCAAGGCTAATTATTGCGATGTCGCATACTCACAGCCCGTGTGATACCGAACACCCAACTCCTCTACTAATCAGTCCCACAAAGCTCGCTTGCGGAACTATTGCGTTCGAGGAATAGCCTCAGTGAGTGGATCCGCTTTGTTGTTTCTTTCTATGTCTCTCTATATCTCAAGTTCGCGGAGAAAGCCATCTCCCGAAAAGAGCAATACCTGTCTTAGAATGTGTCTGGATGTCTGATGGGACATAGCTCAAAAATGAACTCCAAATCCAAACTTCTTAGACTGTATCGTCAACTGAACTTAATCAGTATCCTGCGCCATACCACCCTCAGTATTGCCTTGGACCACCTGTCCAAAATACTGCCCCTCATCAGAAGGAAAAAATATAACTCTGACAACCTCCTTGTCGTCCAAGTCACCTTGGAAGCCTGGAATGATAACTGTCTCCCGAATGAGGCAGTCGTTATCATGTCCCTAGAACATCCACTTATGTTCTAAAACTGCTTCCAACTGTTTCTCCAGGATTGGATCAATATCAACTTATTGCATCTAGTGCAAGAACAACATCTGGTGTGGTACTTGACATCTTATGATTGACTCAATTGCCTAAGCAAGTGATCTGCCAATCATGCACATCCCTCTCTCCTTTAGTCTTTAAGACACCTTTAGAGAGGGTGACTCCATCTTCTGCAGGTACACTACCGTGCATGGAGTCGTCCATTCTAAATACCCTTAGAATGCTGTCTAAGTACCCAGATTGGGAAACCACCCAAATCTAGATCTAAAACCATAGATCTAGTAACCAGTATGTCTGATATAAAATCCATTTCCTTTGTGGAGAAACCACTGTGTGACGACCAAAGTATAACCGATTGTAGTATAGGAGTTTCTTTTCCTACTCTGTGTATGTCATCCAAATACTAGGATATCACACCCTACTACCTTCTCAACAGATCCATCCCCTATTCTGATGAAGTCAAACCTATGACTGTCACGTCAGAAATAGATGATCTATCTCCGCTATATCTGCTTTAGTCTATAAATAGACATAAGCTACCTGTCCACCAATGCTTCCGCTGCTCCCACTGACTACGACAACCCTCTGGCAGAGTCATATAGACGTCCACTTCTAAAATTAGTTTAGAACGACGCTATACTCATCCTCCCGCCGGGTCTCGCAGCCTGGAACAACAGCAATGGTAATTGTGGGTAAACAAGAACTTCCCTGTCACCGTCCTTGAGGCTACCGTAGTACCTCTCGGGTGCCTGAAGTTACCTACCTTATCTGCGGAGTGGCCAATGGAATGTCAATCCAGATTGAATCTTTAGGTTCCTTATCAAATCTTCAGTAATCGTTTGTGGTTCTGGAATCACTTCCAGTTCTACCATACTCCCACTATTGTTTTCTGAAAAAAAATCCATTTTTAATAAAACTGTGGCGAGTCTAGAACAATATTACTATTGTTCATCCAGATGGTAGAAAGTCAACCCTCGTCATAGCCTGGGTCAACCCACAAACAGCCATTACAGAAACATGCCTTGAGTTATCCAGAGTCTGGTTTTAATCATAAGCCGGAAAACTCCCCGTACCTTAACAATGTTAAGATATGAACTGTACTATATCCAATATAGAACCAGAGGCACTGATTTAATTGAACCAGATTCAAATCATGCAGCTATCTCCAGTGCATGTCAACTAAATGGGAGGAGGCCGATCAGCGTTACTCAACTTAGGAACGCTTCCAATTATGAGTAACCTGAAAGAGAAGCAATTTCTCTTTATCATTACTATCGACTGAATACCATACACAAGTATCTACATCTTCGATCTCTTTGAAGAATCCCGATACTTGCTACACCTGGTTCTCTACTCTATTCAAATACCTATAACTTCTCAAAATTCAGACCCTGTGTTTCCGCGAAACACCTGTCTAAAAACTAGAGAAGTCATAAGTAAACCGAATATAGTACGAGGACCAACCCCTCTGTCCTGATGGATCCTGGACAACATACAATACTCTGTATAAGTCCCTTGAGTCTGATAACTCATTCACTGTGTGTCGTAGGTTGAAAACTGTACTTATGGTTAAGAAGAATTACACCGCTGTTTAATGCTCCTTACCTAACCATCCACTGATGTAGGTAAATGTCACAGACATAATTTCAAAAAGGTATATCTCACTCTATGAAAATAGACGTACAGATATATCGATTTGAAATTGGTGCATAACAGCGGATATTCAAAATCAAATATTTGCCGACCGGCAAACAACCCAGGTGACTTCCTCAAATATCACCGATTACAACGAATCCCGATATAATGAGGATGATCACCCAATTCCCAATAACTTACTCCCACTCATCATCTGTAAAACCATACAGATGTGAGAATCATACCTGGTAAATACATACCCTGGAGTAAGTATCTAATCGGGAAATCAGTTATCCTTTAACAGTACACAGTGAAACTGAAACATTGAAATGTTTCGATGGGGTATCTGGTATTCTTAGTAATGCCTCTTCCAGATTCACGACTGTAACCGTATAATTCTTTGCCACCTCTCCAAATCCCTTCATATGTCTTTAGTCTTTACCTTCTGCACACCCCTTAGGCCAAATGGTTTTCTTCCTTCCCTACCGTTCGGCACCAGCCTATGGTTTGGAAGAAGACTATCCAATAAGCATAATGGGTGTACTGTCCTAATTCTAGGAACACTCGCAATGAGAGAAGGTGAAGATAAAAGACAACCGAATAAACCTTATTCCTATTTCTCCTGAACCAGAATCCATCCCCGAACTGGAACAAGTCCCTTTCGAGTTCGTATATAACCATACGATGGAGTATCCAATAAACTGTGGATCTTCGTAGTGATACGGAGTGTCCTGGAGAAATACAAAGGTGATGTGGGAGTGGTAACGAAAAACTTGGTATGGTCGTGAATATCAGTCGCAATTTACTTTGCCCTCTTACTAATCCCTTGCTTTGTCTTAACTTAATACCTTCTGCACACCATCGTTATGCTAATTGGTTTTCTTCATTCCCTACCAGTCGGCACCTGCCTATGGTTTGGAAGAAGACTATCCAATTTACGTAATAGGTGTACTATCCCCTAATCTAAGGGGTACTCAGAACCTGAGAGAAGGTAAAAGGAAAAGACAACTGAATAGTCCTATCCGTTTTCTCCAGAACCTGAAACCATCCTCGAATAAATTCCTTCGAGTTCGTATCTAACCATACGATGGTTTTGTCCAATGGAAGTGGACGTTCGTAGTAAAACGGGGTGTCCTGGAGAAAAGGGTAAAAGTAGGAGTGGCAATGAGGTTTGCAACTCTGACAATCAAAAAGCCAGTGTTTAAGAAGGTTCGGTCAACTTGGTCACTGAGTCATAGTCTTAGGGTCAGGTCAATGGTCGCTGCCAAAGAGAGAGAGAAAAGAAACACTCAGCGTACACTCTAACCTAGATCAGAATGGTTACCAATTTATCTAATCTGGAAACCTCCCACTGTACCGTCAAATTCTCCTCCAAACCTGAAAGAAGAATTAGTCGGGGTCACCCGAGGAGTAAACTAACTCATCAGTGGGAATCGGGATCCAACTCTCATCGCATGACAACATGACGGAATCCGCTCACGGTATCACACTCCAGAAGGTATGCGCATATCTGGCAAGTTTCAGTTCTTTTGAAACTGCCGATGTGATTTCTGCCCTATGCTCTTATGACCTTGACTTTGGCCAACATATCATAAGTCACATGTCAAGTTCTACCCGTCATTCTCCAGGTTAATTTGAATCCACCCGTACCTACCCTTGACTTTGGCCAAAATGGCAGTACGACTGTCCCAAACCAACGCATCTATCTATGCTGCATATGAATAACCAACAGCTACCAAACACTGTGCCTTGACTTTGGCCAACATACACAGCTTGAATACTATTGACTACCCATATGAAACGACGGAGGGCTACGAATGGTTTATGGCGAAAACCTTTAACGTAAAGAACTTGATATCGTTGAAGGAACGGATAGCTTTTTGAAAATATAGTGACGAAAACCTTCGCTAAAGAGGTCACTCCCGGTGAAGGGATCTCGGCTCTTTCCCCGTAGAATGAGGTTCAGGATATTCCAACTGAATACCGCGATGCAAAGCAAAAGTAATCGGCTATAGTGAAGTCATTGCCCTGACGCAAACTTTTTGTCCAAGGGGTCACTCCCGGTGAAGGGATCTCGGCCCTTGCCTCGTCGACTGAGGAGCAGGATATTCTAAATGAATATCGCGATGCAAAACAAAAGTGAACGTCCTTGCAATAACAGCTTTTTGAAAAGTGTTCCAACAACATCAGATTAGGTTTGTTTTTAAACTTGCATTGATCCGAATCAACGCAGTCCCATCAATTGATCACACCAAAAAGAACGAAAATATACTGATGTACTATATGCCATCCGCATTCGCCACTGGGTCCCGTCATTACCCGTTAGGTTAGCTAACTAACGACAGAGCGGGGACTGGACTAGCGCGGATGTAAAACATATACAACATCTACTAATATATATACCAATATATTATATTCGCTCAAGGCGTGATAAAAATGCAACATCACAGAGAATGTACAGCATCACAAAAACAATACAGATATCTGGGATCCCCGGGTTTCACAGAGCCACTACTGAAACCCGACGTTCCCCTGGTCGTGTGGATAGCCTGTGCAATGAAATCCTAGACCCCTACGGGCGCGGCAAGTCACCCGCCAAAACCTGAAGCGAGGCAGCCCCCTTCAGCACCGTGAATGGACCACCCAACACTTCACGGAATCCGGTAACTTGGGCACCCCTCCTGGGTCAACCTGTACCCCCTACGAGTGCGGCGAATAGCCTGTCAATCCTAGAGTGAAGCCCCCTCCGTCTCAATGCCATGAGATGCGGGCTTTTTGCCCTCTAGAACCCGGCTATCCGTGCACCCCTCCGCAGGGCAATCCTAGTACAGAAAGTAAAATATACATACAACGGGTACATCGACCGCAACCTGGCCGTGCCCCAAAATAATAATACAATCAGGCAGTGATGGCAGTCCACATGTCGGACGCTCGCCCCGCAATATCAAATGTACATAATACAACCACAACTGTACTAGCATTGCATCCAGGCTATCCCCCACGACCGATCCGCAACATCCCAGCAAAAACAGAACATCAACGTGAAAGTCACGTTCGCAAATCCGTCTAACCGGGCTATAGAAGTTAGACCGGATTTACCGATCAAGTGACATTCACGGTCGCAGATATAATGTAAATACTGTGAAATAATGTGTTTAAAATATCCGATCGATCAAATTTTAACAAGTGGGCCCCCAAGCACTACTGTAGCAGATCAGGAAATTCTGGGCCCAATATTAATATTCCAAAACCCCAATTTTAACCCTAGAAAGCCTCTGTAAAAAATTGGTGCAGTGAATCCAAAGTATTGCGGCGGAACCGCGGCGAGAAGGGGGCGTTTGCGGCGGTTCCGCGCTCCCAAAGTGGAGTCACTTCATCGAATTCTTACAGAGCTCTTAGATTTTCCAGTACATCAATGTTTTACAACCTGAAAAATTTTTCGAGACCAAAAAATTTCAACAGAAAACTGTCGTGAAGAAAATACGGGTTTTGGAACATTTGATCGATCGGAACTGAAAAACACATTAAGGCAAGCTAGACTAAGTTAATGGCGAGGCTCTGATACCACTGTAAGTGCACGGCGGCGCCCCGGCCGTCAATCCGACGGCCAAATGCGGAAGCGGTGATAAACTTTAAATTTTCTTGAACTGGCAAACCGCCGCGCACTAATACCCGGATCGAAACCACTAACTAGTCCTAGCTATCTACAAGAAGGGGAAGAGAGATATACCGACAGATCCGAGTCCTTCGGTCTTCTCGTCGTCGTCCCGATCTCCTGCGGAAGCTCCGGTCTCCACCTCGTCGCCGGAAGTACACCACATCGCCTACTTCTTTTACGGGCTCCCACCTCAATGCCGAGGCAACTCGGGCACGAAGCTGGCTAGTCGACGTGCCCAAGGTTTGCTGTAGAATATCTAGTGAGCAAGTCTCATTTGGGGTTATGGAGTTGCCTTTGGTGGAGGAATGATACTTGGGGTTTTGGAGATTGATCTTATGGGATTTTTGCAACATGAAATGAGCTAAAAACCCACCCCAAAAATCTTGGACAGCCCACTAAGGGGAGTGGCCGGCCATATCAATGAGGAAGAGAGGGAGAGTGAAAGTGTGGTGTATCAAAAATAATGGGAGCCATTCTCATCTATCATGCAAGAGAGAGAGTCAAGACAAAAAGGTGGTTGAAAAGCAAGTGATGATGAGAAACAATGATCACTCCCAAAACCAATACTCAACCAACAATCATCAACAACCATGATTGTTTACAAAGTCAAGCCATGATGGAAAAGAAAGAGTCAAAGGATGGGCTCCATCATGAAACCATCATGATACAAACAATATGCAAAAGACCCCCTCCCACAAATGCCTATTTGCAACAATGCAAATAAGCCCTCCTCCACCAAACTTCGGCCAACGAACGATACAAAGGAAATTGGCCGAAACGAAAAGCAAGCTGGAAACTCCAGAAAACTGGTCCCGTAATAAATTACAGAAAAACCCCGATACTGTGTATACACACCCGCATTTGTATTCCGACCGAAATACAAATGCAATGAGACAAAATCTCCACTGTACTATACTAGAATCCAGCTTATACCAAAACCGGCTAGTAATATCTATTCGATCCTGATCCGTGCAATGCCGCACGTATCTGATCGAACCCTGCCATATATCCATACGGCCTATAGTACAAACTGTCCGATCCCGATCCGTGCAATACCGCACGTATCCGATCGGACCTTGCCATATCTCCATACGGCCTCTACAACCTTTCGCCCGAAAGCTGAGTAACAGAATGTGGGGGACTCTAAAGACTCGTCAACACCTTGGTTGTGGATTTAACCACTAGCACGTCAGAGGTATAAGCCAATACGTAACGGGCTACCAGGTATTGACTAAAAGGGACGTCTGTGAGCGAACTCAACCTGACAACCCTACTGAGCCTGTCAGTGACAATATCCGTACAGTCCGGTCCGTTCGTCTATGAGTATCGCATGGCGGGCCTAGGGGGTTGGTAAAAGTCAGACCCCCAAAAGCGGTACAAGTCGTGTCGGAGTATAGCCCAGAACACCCTGAGATACTACTGGAATACCTACCAGTAAATCTCCTGCCTTGGCCAAGGACTTCGTGTAATGGCTCTCCTAGACACAGCGCGACCTCACCCCCAATACCGGGAGAGACGAACCCCTGGAGATACGCTCACTGCCTCCATGTGGCTCGGGACTGTACCCAACTAAAACCTGTTTGCACGACTCCTTTGATCCGTGGTAGGATAGTAATCAAAGTACAGTGGGAACTCACACGAGACAAATGACGATCCCCAGGTCGATGAACTAACCTGCACACATGTCACCAGGGAACTGCCATCTGACGTCTGGTATATGACCAACTAGCATGTTCCCGGCGAGTCCTGTCCGGTGTACTCATAACCCAATGAGCACATGTATACATCTTAGGTGATCCAACTGACACCAGTGGCTTGTGAGACCGGCCACCGCCCCTCGTCGGGGTCTCGACTGTATACACTAGTCTACTCTGGAGTATCGATGCCCTGTCTCGAAACTCACACGACTAGGGACCATTTAAGGATATGATTATAGACCCCAGCTCCCACTTATATGATCGCCCTCATACTGCTGGTGGTCAAGCAAGAATCCTAGGGGCTCTATCAACGTGTAATAGCAACTTGTCAGGTCACCTAAAACAGTACACGATGATAAAGGTAAACCAGATAGCATACTATCATCTCAAGTAAGATTGTCCTACCAGGATAGGTCCTCCATCAATCATTGCAATCACGTGCCTGTGACCCAATAATTGACTCTGAGGGCACTATCTCCAACAGACTAGTGTGTACGTTTCTTGTCCCTTAGAGGGCGATGGTTGATTGCACAACCATTGGTGTGTGACATCAAAGATTGTACACAGGTGCTCATTAGAGAATGGGTACACCAAACAGGACTCGCCGAGGACTCCTAGTTGGTAGTATACCTATCGTCAGATGGCAGTTCTCTGGTGACACTGGTACAGGTTAGTCTGTAGACCAGAGATCGTCATAGATTCTTGTGTGGCTCCCACTGTACTTTGATTTCCTCCCTACCACGCTCAAAGGAGACGTGCAAACAGGTGGATTTTGGATACAATCCCGAGTCGCATGGAGGCAATGAGCGATAGGAGGGATTTCGTCTCTCCCGGTATTGGGGGTTGATGTTGCGCTATGCTCGATTGGGTATAACTGGAAGTCCCTGGCCAGGGTTGCTGCTGAGATTTACTGATAAGAGTTATCAGTAGTTTCTCGAACCATTATAGGCCAGACATCAGCATGAATTATCACGTTACTGGGGTCTGACGTTTACCACCCATAGACATGATATGCGACATATCAGATGAAGAGACCGGACTGTACGGTAGTGTTACTGATAGGCTTCATGGAGAGTATGGACGAGCTTTCTTGTTGATCTTCATATCGCTCAATACCCGGGTAGCCGTTACGTCCAGCTAGTACCGTTGACGGCTTGTAGGTGACTGATTTGATCATCACCTACAGCTAGCATATTGACGAGTCTTTAGAGTCCCACACAGAAGTTTCCTGGTTCAAGCGAAACGGAATAGGGCACATATGCTGATATGTGCGAGGGCCAGATTAAATACGAATATGTGATACCGTATTGTAATATGGCAATTATCTGTTATCAAGTTGGGTTATATGTGATATAACCAGATTATCGAATCAAGTGTTGATTTGATAATGTGATACACAGATAAATGATATTAGTCGGTCATATGTGATATAACCGGATTATTAAATCAAGTGTTGATTTAATAATTTGATATAAATTATATTTGATATAATTATATATTAACTAATATTATTAGCTCACTAATTATTCTTCATAATATATATTAATATATATGATATATATATGTATATATATTATGAAGCATGGCATGAATTTATATTTTTGGAAAATAGAATAATGAGGTGGAAAAGGAGAAGACATGGAGAGTATGGGTGAAGTATGGATATTACTATATTTTATTTCCTCTTGACTCATTATTCAAGCATGGCTCTATTTTTCAATTTGAAAAATAATGGATGCTTGAATAAGTGTGGGGTTTTCAAGTTGAGCCATCATTCATTCTATTTTTTGATACTTGGCCATTTTTCTTGAGCTCACACTCTCTTGCTCTCTTCCTCTAGTTGCTTCAAAACTCCAACCCCTCATATGTGATATGAATCATGGAGTTTTGAACATATTAGTGAGCAAACCAACACCCCTACTTCACCATCCTACACTTGATTAGCAATCAAGTATAGTGTGTTTCCTACATTAAAGAGTTTAGTGTAGAGGTAGCTTGAGCTAGAGGGACTTCGGGTGGATCGTCTTCGGCGCGAAGATCTACGAGGAGGTTCGTTCAACTCGAAGTGGAGCCTAGTGGAGTCACGTGGACTACAATCCAGAGCTTTAGAAGTGAAGGACTAAATCTACGAGGGTATATCCATCTTCTCTTCTTTAGTTTAGTTCATATCATCATAGCAAACCCTAAGTATTCTAGTAAAGATCTTGTTTAGTCTAACTTAGCACCAAAAATTTTAAAATTCGGCATGGTTTATGCTACTAGAAACTAATGGTGGTGCTAGAGTAGACTTTCAGGCGATACCACCGTGTTCTCCGGTTCGATTGAACCTTCATCTCCTTCCTCGCGCTCGACCCCATCTAACATGAACCCTAAATTTTCGCGACGTTGCCCTGGGCCTTTTCTGTCGTCGGAGATTGCCGGAAGCTGATCATAGGCACCTTTTTAATGGATTCACCACCTTTCACTGAGAAATACACAGTCATAACCCTCCTTGACACCGTGATCTCTTTCGATCTGGGAATCGTCTCACTACCATTACAGCCCACTCGAATTCTAGCCGACTCATGTATCATCTGTGCCTCAGTTTTTGAATCTAGTTCGAGTAAAATGCTAAAGTCAGTCACCAAGAACTCAAAAGTTTTCCAGGACCATGTATGAATAGGTATGTTTTCCACTCGAATCCATACATCTGATTTATGTCGGTGTGGTGCCGAGCCTTCATTTTTCGTCCACCTTAGAATTTTGAAAGTGAAATAGTTTGTTTCATCTTTAATAAGACCAATTTTTTAGATCGCCATGAGAGATACCTCATCAAGGAAATTTGCAAGAAATCCTTACTGGTGAGGTGTGAGAGCCCAGAGATGATGGTTGAAGTTGTCATGTAAGCTTCTAAGCTTGGCCACTACCTTAGACACAGTCGAAGTTTCTCCATTAGAATGTAGCATCTTGATAACTCCTAACTTCTTAGCAAGCTCTTTCCTCTTAGCCTCCACACCCGCTCATAAGGAAGCACTAACATCCTATTCTTAAAAGCTTGCTTCGCTTCTTTGGCCCTGTGCATTCTGCAATCAACTGGTCTTCGGAGTTGCAATTGAAGCACGTTCTCTTCAGTTTACATAAATTTTGAGTATGCCCATATTTTTTGCAAACAAAACACTTGAGATTGGTTGTTGCCGCCACCGATCACTGGAGCTCCAAAATAAGCATTTTAATGATTTGTTCTTCTCCTTTCACAGCTGCCGGCGACTTGTTCCAGCCTTCTTTATCCACCAAACTTGCCCCTGCCAATGAGTAAGAAGCTTTGGATCTTTCGCCATTTTTTTCCGGTGCTCTGTTTCCACCAAGATCTTCCTTGCTTCGTCATGAATAAAGGTCACATTGGGTTTGTAACCCCAAACGGCATAACTAAGATTTCATAATGTCCATATCGGGTTCGAAACGCCGTCTTGCAAATATCTTCTGCCTTCACTCGAACTTGATGATATCCCGACCGAAGATCCAACTTTGAAAACACTCTTGCACCACTATATTGATCAAAAAAACTCGCCGATACGAGGAATATGATACTTTTTCTTAATGGTCACCCAATTCAACTCGTGATAATCGATGTACATTTGCCGAGTGCCATCCTTCTTCTTGACCAATAGAACAGGAGCTCCCCAAGGTGAACCATTAGTATGAATGAGACCCTTCTCTAACAGATCGGAAACTTGCTTCTTTACCTTTTCCAATTCCACCAGTGCCATCAGATAATAAGACATAGAAATTAGTGCTACTCCAGGAATTAGGTCGATCGAAAACTTAACATCTCTCTTTGGAGGAAAACCCGAAATATCTTCGGGGAAAATATCTATGAACTCTCGAACTACCAATGGTGATTCTTCTTTGTTCACCTCTATCACCGATAAGACAACATTGGTCGGCTTGGCCCTAAATTCAACATGCCTGACGGATCTGCTGCCTCCCAAGAATTCAAATTCTGGATGACTAGGAATCCGAAAAATCACCCTCTTCGCTCTACAGTCTATTTGAGCATGAAAAGTACCAAGAAAGCCCATCCTTAAAACCACATCATAACTACCGGTATCAATGACTAGGAAATCCGCAAACAACTCTCTACTACAAACTACAATGGGACACTCCTCAAATGTACTGCTAGAACCGATCCTTCCATTTCCGGTTTGTATGTCCTAACTCCTAGATAAAACCTCGTGTGGAATAGAATGTGTACTAACAAATTTAGAAGATATAAAGAAATGGGATGCCCCGAAATCAAGTAAAGCTAAAACTGGGAAAGTACAAACAAGAAGAGTATCTAAAACCACATCCTCAGAAGCCTCCGCATCTTCGGCCATTAGGGTGAAAGCCTGCCCCTGATTTGGCCCTTGCGTAATCTACCTCTGCTCATATGCATGTTTTTGCAGTAGAAGCGGTGCCCTTGGAACATCATCTCTCAACTAAATCCTCGATGGAAATGTAACGACTCTGAAATCCCTATACATTTGTAACAGTTCTGTGTTAATAAAAGGTGCATTTCAGTTTTGACTATGAGTTATAAGTAATTTTTGTTAAATAAAATCAAGAAACTCTTTATAGCACATTGGTTAAGACTCTCCACTGCGGTCCTATAGCCCACGTGTTCGAATACTTGCTGTCACAATTATTTTATTATTTTTTCTTTTGATTTTTTAGGAGCCTAAGAGTTGCATGAGCATTGCATGGGGTTACGAAACATTTTAACAGAATATATATATATATATATATATATATATATATATAGGCTAATTACATTAACACGAGCCCGAGACCCGAACCACCCGAACCTGGCCACCCCAGGTTGCCCAAACCCTTTTTTGGTCGGCCCTGATTGCCCCAGTTGGTTCCATCCAGTGCACGTGTGACCTTTGACTTCCTATCTCTTCATTTTCACCTGTAAAAACTCCCCAATCAATCCAGAGAACTGCCAGTCTCTTCAGCTACTTATTTATCACCATTTTTATTATAATTTATTTCTCTTTTTAATTCACATACATCTATATCCTTTTACTACATATACTGGGCTATCCTAGCTACCTCCCCTCTGAATTTATTCAGAAAATTTCCCTCAAATTGTTCTCTCAAGAAGCTAAAGTTCTCTTTAGAAGCTAAGTACCATCAAGAAGCTAAGAGCTCGCCTTCCTCGATCTCGGCTCTACAAACCAAGCTTCTGTCATCTCCTACATCATCTATAGTATACGCGCAAACCGTAAGCCTCCTTGATATCCCTTTCTTT
Source organism: Agapanthus africanus (assembly GCA_030015575.1). Taxonomy (NCBI): domain Eukaryota; kingdom Viridiplantae; phylum Streptophyta; class Magnoliopsida; order Asparagales; family Amaryllidaceae; genus Agapanthus; species Agapanthus africanus. The sequence goes on from CM057343.1 coordinate 521,142,608, forward strand.
TGTTCATCCTCTCTCATCAACATATAATACGGTTATTAGTAGGTTAAAATTTAAATTAAAAATATTCATGGCGCATAGTTGAAATTTTTATGCTAACATGAAACGTATGAATTACCATTCTATAATTTATAGCAAACCATATGTCTCACTTAATCTATGTAATTCTTTTTTAAAATGGAATTTGTTGTCATGTTAAAACAATATTAGAAAATAACGTTAAAATACCAAAGTTATCTATTCTTATTAAAATATTAGTTCCTATGATATGTTAATATAGATCATGCACGGGGTAATGACTTACCCCCCCCCCACACACACACACGAACACATAGAAATCATAGCACGATCATATGCTCGTAGCATTATTTGTAAAATAATAGAATTTCATTAAAATACCCTCAAGTTATCAAATTAAACCTAAATCATTTTCCTTTGAAATTGCACCTTTACAACCCTCATTAGGGGAACTCTGTTGCGGATGGTACGGATTATCACACATCCTGGGTCTAGTAAAGTAAGATCCATAGCTCCTCACGGAGCATGGTCTTGAAAGAAAAAAAGAAAATACGGTTTTTAATAAACACTAAAAAAGGTAATTCAATCAAATAGGTTTATATCTTTTAAAATCCAATTTTTATTTAGTCTAAAGGAAACAGAGATTCAAACTTTAACTTTTATAAAATACTACTATTTTTTCTAAATTAATAATTCTAATAAAATACCTTAAATTTTCGAAAAAAAATAGATCTATCATTAAAATACGTTATACTCTTAAAATCGAGATTTTGTCACTAAAATACCAAGAAATCTAAAATATATTTTAATCAAAACCCTCGACCTTCCAATTAATATATTTTTACCATAAACACTCTCGAGGTTATTTTCAAATATAATATTTTACATAAAAACCCCTCGAGAATTTAAATGTTTATTTGACATAATACCACTAAGTTATAATGACATCTTTCACATAAATACCTTAGAATTCAAAAGACTAGTTTATGTTACGTATTTAGCTTGCAGATTGATTTGAGTGGCGTCTTCTCTCTAGGCCTCGGGGAGCCGGAGATAATGATGCACCAGTTGTCTCTCCCTAAATGTAGATCGTAATTTTAGGGAAATCAAATCGCCTAGAATTTGAACTTGAACTTGAACTTGACTTCACCCAAACCATGAATACGTAATGACTTGACATGAATACTTGACATGAATACTTGAACTTGACATGAATATTTGAACTCGACTTGACTCTTGAACTTGTACTCTTCTTATGTATTCATGGATCTGGGCAAGACTTATAACCTTAACTATAAATTTAGATACGCGGGGTGTTGGAGTAGTTTGAGTATGAATCCAATGGAATCTCAGGAGTCCCATTGCTAAAATAACGTTGCTGTAGTACCGGACTGAAACGGTATAAATAACGTCGATGTGGTTCGGGCTGAAACGGTACAATTAACATCGCCGTGGTACTGTGCTGAAATGGTACATCACGAATTCATGAATGAGGGCCCGTGTTTCCAAGCCTCTGGGCTCTACTCTTGGGTTTGGAATACTTCAACGATAGTTGGAGTCCCGTTACTTTTAGGCCCATATTTCCTTACTCCTGGGGCCCTATCCTTGAGTTCGAGAATACTTTTGAGATTGGTTGATATTCACAATTGAACTCACGTTAATTAACTTACCTTATTAGTGACCTACCTTATTAGTAACCTCTTCAGGACATATTGACAGTACACACTACTCGATACTATACATATTGGAGACCGTCATAAACGATCTCTAATACTAAAGGTACAGTCTCTAAAGAGTATTAGGGACCGTTATTATTTTAAATGGTTGCTAATACACGGTCGCAAAAAGAGTAGTTGCTGACATGTATATTAGCGACCTTCTACGAACGGTCACTAATACGAACGGTAGCTAATGACTTATTAGCGATCATTCGTTACGGTCGCCAATGATATGCCACGTGGACAAACTAACGACTCTTAACTGTTTTCTGTATCAGTAAACGGTCACTAATATGGGTATTAGATACCGTTCCTGTAGCTTGAACGGTCGCTGATACCCATATATTTTTTGGAAAATTTTTACAGAAAATGCCTTTTCCCATACAATAATATATTTAATCACATTATAATACACAAATATAGTGTTTCGATCACAAATAAATATATAAACACGATTGCAATACCCAATTCCTTTTCTACGCCAATGCAGGTATTTAAATAAAATGTTTTACCCATTTAAAATTTTTGTATTGCAATCTAAATATTTTGTTTCCTACAAACCCAACCCAAGGCCCAAGCTCAAAAGCCCACCACATCTATTTTTCTTTTAATTGTGCTTCTTTCCTTATTCTTTTTAAGATTCAAACTCTTTCAAATTCTAACTGAAAATCTCCTCCATAATTTTCCTATTAAACAACCAAATTAATGCCTCTTTAATCCCAATTAATTTCCCTCATTAATCTTTTTTTTTAAATCCCATTAATCACTACTTAATTCTTATTCATTCTATTCTCTCTCTCTCTCTTCAGTTCACACACTCTCTCTCTCTCTCTTCAGTTCACACACACTCTCTCTCTCTTCTCGTTCTCCCTCTCTTTTCTCTATAAATTTTCTAACGGGCCCACCTCCAGTTACCTCCACGCACCAAGCTCCGACCATCGATCACCGGCGACCCCATCCCCGCTACCACTACCGCCGTCGAGCAGCCACCGCAACCACCACCTTGAGCTGCCTCACCTCCTCCATCTCTACAACCCATCTTCCCCACAACCAACCCAAGAAAACCCATCACCATTGCCTCCCTCGAGCACACCTCGCCATCACCAACCGCAGCCGAGCTCCTGCTCCATCGCTGGCCATCACCACTGCCACCCATAGCCGAGAGCCCCATCGCTTTCGCCTGCTCCGGCCAACCAACTCACCGCCGGCCTTCAACACTACAACCACCAGCACCTTGAGCGCCTCACCCCCACCTCCTCTCTCTCCTGCCCTCAAGCCGTGCCCAAGTCCCCACGTCGACGACCACCTCAGCCACCACCGGCTGCCTCCCTCCAGAGCCCTCACCACCGACCGCAGCCGCCTCGCCCAGCATACCCACATACATCACTTCCTCCAAGTCACAGGCTGCAACCCTCCTTCGACGAGCACCCATCACTGCCTCCGGCCAACCCTACGCCGACAACCCTGCCAACGGCACACCGTGCTCTGCGTCATCGTCACCGTAGCATCACCGAGCCATCGCTGCCGAGCCGTCGAACCCAAGTTCGAGCCGAGGTTGAGTTTGCCGTGTCGAGCCTAGCCGCGTTCGCATCGTGATCCCGCCGTTGCCGCTGCCGTAGCCGTAGTTCACCATTGTGCCACGTCGCTGCCGTATCGTCATCGATACGTCATCAGGCAAGTTTTAAATACTTGCTACATGCTATTATATATACATTTCGATTGCGAATCAAACGTAATACAAGTGTTCAATGCAAACCATGATCTATAAGCCCCCTTAAAATGACGGGAATTAAACATAACAGATGGCCTGAGTAATAAAAAATACCGTGATAAGATTTGACTTGAAAATACAGATTTTAACAACGTGATATGTCATCCTCTTTTAGATCCATCGAATCTGAAAATTTCCGTACCTGAATTTTTTGAAAATCATAGTTAATTGGTTACACTCCGGAATGTTGCGTTCGAGGTCTCATATCGAAGCTGACTCGACGAAATAGAACCCCATATAATCTAAAATCTGTTTCTATTTTAAAAAGGGTGACAGAAACTGGTCGGGAGTGCGACTCTAGACTGCAGTCCAGAGCAGCACTGATCGCCAACACTCGATTAGAAATGCTTTATGTCTCTATGTAAAAATGATACTATGCGAAACCCTATACCGTAGCGAAGATAAGTCCATTAGATAACTATTGAAAGCAGTTTCATTCATTTTTATCACCGTTTACTATTTTAATCACATTTTAAACCATCTGTACGTACTGCAGTCCCAAGCCGGGACAGAACATGCATCCCGACCTTAAATAATATGTAACTCCAAGCACACAGCAGATATTGTCGATCCGTCTTATGCGTTGGAAACCTAACTGATAAACCCAAATATTGTTCAACAATATCATCACCTAATTTTTTTCCCAACAGGGTGAAAACTGTGTTACAAAATGGACTTTCAGTTAAGGAACTGAATTTCCAGCAGAGAACACTTAAAATGAAACGACTGTAATTTGCGAACCCGAAACCCGATTGACTTGAAACCAATTTCGTTGAACTTACGACTGAGTTTACTGATTACTATTTTTGTATCATTTTACTTAATTATAAACGTAGGATTTAATGCAATTTTATAAGTTCATGAGACGCATAGTGATTTGTATTGCATATATATTGTTTAGCGGCATGATTCACAGTTTTACCCGACTGTAATATCTCTAGTGATAGTGCGCGTCATTATTAAGTTTCAGTGTATAATGCATTGTCGAGCGTGAATGGTATCGGTTTATGAGTGTCAAGTACGCCAGTGAAAAGTGAATGGTTCGTGATAGTGACAATACAGTGAATAGTGAATAAAAGCGTGTTATTGATGCGTACTTGTACACAACTAGCCCATACTCATAGATAGTGAAATCTGGGGAAAATGGTGAAACCTGGGGAAACAGGGGGAAATCGAAGTGGAAAGGAAATTGTATTTAGCGAGGTCAGTGATTTAGAGGATGATCATTCGAACAGCGACTCTTATATATTAGGTTTGGACCTAGCGGTCCAGCTGACAGGGTTATGTCCCGGGCGACAGTGGGCCGTAGTCTCGGGTACGTACGAGACCCTCGTTAAACATGATCACTCTTTTCCATAACTCGATTTCAAAGTGACTTAGAGACCGATAGGGACACAGATCATACATTGCATCAGTTAATGACATATTGATTGCCTGCATTTATTATCTCCACCGTTATTACTTTTATTTTCTTGTCTTTTGTTGTTATTATAATATTGTTATTACGTCGCCCTGACGACCTAAGCATGCATGCTCAGAGTTTGGAGAGGACTGGATTCAGGAGTCAGACCTACCCTTCGAGCTCGCAGAGATCTAGACGGTCATGCCTTCAGTACTTTTACCGCTTTCCATAAATCAACCCTGTATTCACACTTGGTTAATAGTTTCTTTTTCTTTCATTCTATTGTAAACTGTGAACAATGAAAGTTGGTGTAATAAACTAGTGATGTGTTTCCTTTACTTCTGTGCTATATTTACTGATTACCACGTAATGCTAGAAGCCAAAGTGTGATTACGGCGGAATTATTCTTTGACCGTCGGAGCATGGCTGGCCTAGTCGCCTCCCGTATTCCGTATTTTGGGAAGCGGGGCGTGACATGGTTTTGTTGGTATCAGAGGCCAGGCTTAGTATTAAGGAATAACAAACTACGCTTTATTATATTTTCACATCACTATTTCTCACTTTCATCTTTGTATCTAATCATATCCGTTCATCTGTTTTTTTCAGCGACATGACCTCTCCGAACGACCTCTCATCGGACTCTAGTTCTCAGGATCGCACAGAGAGGATCCTGAATGCGCTAACGACCCTCGCAGAATCCTAAGAGAGAAAGACGAACCTACTTACCAAAGGACTCAGGGCAATTACCGCATTAAGCGGATCTACCGCTTTCATTACCGCTCTCGAGAGCACCGTTACACTTGTTGCGCCTGCTAGGATTGGCACTGTGTCGGATTTCCGGATATTACAACCAGCTGTGTTTACGGGACTAGCCGAACTACTCGAGGCCGAACAATGGCTGGTTAATGTGGAGAACCTACTGACGGCCGCACGGGTCCCCAATGAAGAGAAGGTGAATGTAATAAAGATCCAACTAGAGGACGAAGCCCGTACTTGGTGGTCCGTCGAAGAGAGCAGACTTGATGGCCGATCGAGTGGAGCAAGTTCAAAGAGTGCTTCTTGGACCACTATTCCCCCCCCCAACCGCCAAGGTAGAGATGGAAGAAAGATTTATCTTACTGAAGCAGAACGGTCGTCCCGTTGACGTGTATGCGGCAGAATTCAACCATCTGAGCCGATTCGCTTCATATATGGTCGCTACAGAGGCCACCAGGGCCAGGCATTTCTTACAGGGACTTGACTTTGAACTGCAACAGTTGATTGCGTCACTCGAGTTGCAAACCTTTGAGCAGGTGCTCAACGCTGCACGAATTCAGGAGAAGCTAATCAGTAAATTCAGGGGGCCCAGCTCGAGTGATAGGAGGCCCCCAGTTGTTCCGACGCGTACTCACACACCGTCTCGAGGGGTCATACCAGTTCACAGGCCAGGGACGACGTAGATGAAGCGTCCCTTCGTGCCGCAGCATCGTCCACAGAGTAATGCCTTAGTCTGTGGCTACTGCCACAGGGATGGACATACCCAGACGGACTGTCACCGTGCCAAGGGACAGTGTTTGATTTGCGGATCCAACCAGCACCGGGTGAGTGGGTGCCTTCAGCGAGCAAAGATACAGGGAGGGCTTGGACCGCAACAGCAGAGGTCACTAGAACAGAGGCAACCCAACACAGGCCGCGGTCAAGGGCGGGCTTTCACTCTGACCGCCGAGCAGGCAGAGGCCTCAGGAGAAGTTGTTACAGGTATTCTACTCGTCCATTCTATGCCAGCTAGAGTACTGTTTGATTCCGGAGCATCACACTGTTTCATATCTACACATTTTGTCGATACACACTCCATACCACATGAACCATTGACCAAGGTATGGGAAATACATACGAATAATGGTATTATAGTATCTAGTCGAGAATGTAGATCTTGTCCAGTAGTAGTGTATGGCAGGGAATTCTATGCGAATTTCCTTTTAATCGGAACAGGCAGCTATGACGCAATTCTCGGGATGGATTGGATGGTTACATTCCATACGATTATTGATTTCCGAGCTAGGAATGTGACTTTACGCATTCCCAATCACCCAGAATTTGTCTTTGAAGGAGGAAGTGAGTCTTTGGAGCCAGCCAAGTATAGAGCCAAACCGAAGATATTGACGGCTATGGAGATTGATGAAAACCCCGCACCAGAAATCGTTCAGGATTTTCTTGACGTATTTCCTGAAGATTTACCAGGTCTACCACCTCCACGCGTTTTGGGATTCTTGATAGATTTGATCCCAGGTACATCTTCAGTTTCTAAGGCACCGTACAGGATGGCACCAGTTGAGTTGGCTGAATTGAAGAAGAAAATTGGAGAACTCCTGGAGAAAGGGTTTATTCGCCCAAGCGCTTCACCGTGGGGTGGACCAGTCTTGTTGGTGAAGAAAAAGGATGGATCACTACAAATGTGCATAGACTATCGGGAGCTGAACAGAGTAACGATAAAGAACAAATACCCCATTCCACGCATCGACGACTTATTTGATCAGTTGGGTGGTGCCAAGGTATTTTCGAAGCTGGATCTACATTCGGGCTATCACCAGATCAGAGTAACGGCCGAAGATATATGCAAGACGGATTTCAGGACCCGATACGGGCATTATGAGTTTCTAGTGATGTCGTTCGGCGTTACCAATGCCCCAGCTATATTTATGGATCTGATGAATAGAGTATTTGCAAAATACTTAGACATATTTGTTGTTGTATTCATCGACGACATACTAGTCTACTCTAAGACTCGAGAGGAGCACGTCGAACACCTGCGAACGGTACTACAAATTCTTTGGGAAGAGAAGTTATACGCAAAATTGAGCAAGTGTGAGTTCTGGCTCGACAAAGTGCAATTTTTGGGACACATTGTTTCGGGCGAAGGCATCTCAGTAGAAAAGATAGAATCTGTTAGAGATTGGCCGACACCGAAGTCAGTGACCGAGATCAGAAGCTTCCTGGGATTGGCGGGATATTATCGGTGGTTCGTTCAAGACTTTGCATGAGTCGCTGAACCTCTGACAAAACTGACACGGAAGGAAGTACCGTACGTATGGACGGAGGAATATACTCGGGCTTTTGAAGTACTGAAACAGAAATTGAACACGGCACCTATTCTTACAGTGCCAGACAATTCAGGTGGTTTGGTGATATACAGTGATGCTTCAGGGAAAGGCTTAGGCCGCGTCCTGATGCGGCACAGTCAGGTAGTTGCTTATGCCTCACGGCAGCTGAAGAATCACGAGAAGAACTACCCAACACACGACTTGGAGTTAGCCGCAGTGGTTTTCACATTGAAGATCTGGAGACATTACTTACTGGGTGAAAAGGTAGAAGTGTACACGGATCATAAGAGTCTGAAATACGTGTTCACTCAAAGAGAACTGAATATGAGACAACGCCGATGGCTAGAACTAATGGCGCGCTATGACTTGGACTTACAGTATCACCCGGAAAAAGTAAATGTTGTACCCGACGCTCTCAGTCGCAAACCAGCGGTCATGATGTTGACCAGGCAAAGGAGCATCATTGAGGATTTTCAGAAGCTCGGACTAGAGGTTGTTACACCGAGTACAATCAGGCAGTTTTGACAGTTACAGGTACAGTCTTCTCTTGTAGATCGCATTAAGGCTGCGCAAGCTAACGATCCTCGACCGCAGAAGTTCAGAGAGCAGGTGGAAGCCGGGCTGAGGACAGACTTACTCATACATCGAGACGGTTCTTTAAGATTCGGTAGCAGACTCTGCGTTCCCAAGGGAGATGTTAGAGAAGAAGTACTAGCTGAGGCTCACAGTTCAGCTTATTATGTACATCCGGGTGGCACGAAAATGTATCGAGATCTGAGGCAGCACTATTGGTGGAACGGGATGAAGCGAGAGATTGCACGGTTTGTATCCAAGTGCTTAGTATATCAGCAAGTAAAGGATGAACACCAGAGAACAGATGGACTGTTGCAACCGCTTCCGATACCCGAATGGAAATGGGAGCACATCACTATGGATTTTATGACTGCTTAACCGCGAAGTCCACGAGGCAACAATGCCATTTGGGTTATCGTCGACCATCTTACGAAAGCAACACATTTTATACCCTTCCGGGTGGGACAGTCGACAGAGTCCCTTGCGGAGAAATACATGCAAGAGGTAGTGCGGCTCAACGGGGTTCCGGTAAGTATAGTATCAGATCGGGACACTAGATTCATTTCACACTTTTGGAAGAGCTTGCAGGAGAGTTTCGGTACACGCCTCAAGTTCAGCACAGCTTACCATCCATAGACGGACGGACGGTCCGAGCGTACTATTCAGACGCTCGAGGACATATTGAGGGCGTGCATGCTAGACTTTCAAGGTTCTTGGGAGGATCACCTACATCTAATGGAGTTTTCTTATAACAACAGTTTCCAAGATAGCATCCAAATGGCCCCATTCGAAGAACTTTACGGGAGAAAATGTCGATCTCCTATTTGTTGGGATGACGTGGGTGAGCAAAGATTATTGGGCCCCGAACTTATTATTCAGACGGTAGACAAGGTTCAGATGATCAGACAGTGCATTAAGACGGCCCAGGACAGACAGAATAGTTAGGCGGATGTCAGCAGGAGGGCACTAGAATTCGAGGTCGGAGATCATGTGTTTCTGAAGATTTCTCCTACCCACGGTGTTATCAGGTTTGGAAGTCGCGGGAAACTCAGTCCCCGATTCATCGGACCATTCGAAGTATTGGAACGGGTCAGAGAAGTGGCTTGCCGGCTTTCCTTAACCCCTTCGTTAGCGGGCGTACACAACACATTTCATGTGTCACAGTTGCGGCGCTACGTTCGAGACGACAGTTATGTTCTCGATCATTCTGAATTGATCTTGGGTGCTGATTTAACTTATGTAGAGCAGCCTACTACTATACTCGACCGTAGAGAGAAGGTACTGAAGAATAAGGTCATTCCGTTAGTCCGAGTGTCTTGGGACGGTCGTTCACCTGAGGAATCTACCTGGGAACTTGAGAAGGATATCCGTTCACGGTTCCCACATCTTTTCAAGTAGCCTTTTGTATCGCCGTTTTTTTTTCCGTCCTTTTAATTTCGAGGACGAAATTTTTGTAAGGGTGGTGTGATATAATACCCAATTCCTTTTCTACGCCAATGCAGGTATTTAAATAAAATGTTTTACTCATTTAAAAAATTTGTATTGTAATCTAAATATTTTGTTTCCTACAAACCCAACCCAAGGCCCAAGCCCAAAAGCCCACCCCATCTATTTTTCTTTTAATTGTGCTTCCTTCCTTATTCTTTTTAAGATTCAAACTCTTTCAAATTCCAACTGAAAATCTCCTCCATAGTTTTCCTATTAAACAACCTAATTAATGCCTCTTTAATCCCAATTAATTTCCCTCATTAATCTTTTTTTTTAAATCCCATTAATCAATACTTAATTCTTATTCATTCTATTCTCTCTCTCTCTTCAGTTCACTCTCTCTCTCTCTCTCTCTTCTCGTTCTCCCTCTCTTTTCTCTCTAAATTTTCTAACGGGCCCACCTCCAGTTACCTCCACTTACCAAGCTCCGACCATCGATCACCGGCGACCCCGTCCCCGCTACCTCTACCGCCGTCGAGCAGCCACCGCGACCACCACCTTGAGCTGCCTTACCTCCTCCATCTATACAACCCATCTTCCCCGCAACCAACCCAAGAAAACCCATCACCATCGCCTCCCCCGAGCACACCTCGCCATCACCAACCGCCACCGAGCTCCTGCTCCATCGCCGGCCATCACCGCTGCCACCCATAGCCGAGAGCCCCATCACCTTCGCCTGCTTCGGCCAACCAACTCACCGCTGGCCTTCAACACTACAAACACCAGCACCTTGAGCGCCTCACCCCCACCTCCTCTCTCTCCTGCCCTCAAGCCGTGCCCAAGTCCCCACATCGACGACCACCTCAGTCACCACCAGCTGCCTCCCTCCAGAGCCCTCACCACCGACCGCAGCCGCCTCGCCCAGCATACCCGTAGCCATCGCTTCCTCCAAGTCACAGGCTGCAACCCTCCTCCGACGAGCACCCATCACTGCCTCCGGCCAACCCCACGCCGACGACCCTGCCAAGGGCACACCGTGCTCTGCGTCATCATCACCGTAGCATCACCGAGCCATCGCTGCCGAGCCGTCGAACCCAAGTTCGAGCGAGGTCGAGTTTGTCGTGTCGAGCCTAGCCGCGCTCGCGTCGTGATCGCGCCGTTGCCGCTGCCGTAGCCGTAGTTCACCACTGTGCCGCGTCGCTGCCGTATCGTCATCGATACGTCGTCAGGCAAGTTTTAAATACTTGCTACATCCTATTATATATACATTTCGATAGCGAATCAAACGTAATACAAGTGTTCGATGCAAACCATGATCTATAAGCCCCCTTAAAATGACGGGAATTAAACATAAAAGATGGCCCGAGTAATAACAAATACTGTGATAATATTTGACTTGAAAATACGGATTTTAACAACGTGATATGTCATCCTCTTTTAGATCCATCGAATCTGAAAATTTCCGTACCTGAATTTTGTGAAAATCATAGTTAATTGGTTACACACCGGAATGTTGCGTTCGAGGGCTCATATCAAATCTGACTCGATGAACTAGAATTCCATATAATCTAAAATCTATTTATATTTCAAAAAGGGTGACGGAAACTGGTCGGGAGTGCGACTCTGGACTGCATTCCAGAGCAGCACTGATCGCCAACACTCAATTAGAAATGCTTTATGTCTCTGTGTAAAAATGATACTATGCGGAACCCTATACCTTAGCGAAGATAAATCCGTTAGATAACTATTGAAATCAGTTTCATTCATTTTTATCACCGTTTACTATTTTAATCATATTTTAAACCATCTGTACGTACTGCAGTCCCAAGCCGGGACAGAACTTACATCCCGACCTTAAATAATGTGTAACTCCGAGCACACAGAGGATATTTTCGATCCGTTTGATGCGTTGGAAACCTAACTGATAAAACCAAATATTGTTAAACTGTATCATCGCCTAATTTTGATCCCAACAGGGTGAAATCTATGTTACGAAATGGACTTTCAGTTCAGGAACTGAATTTCCAGCAGAGAACACTTCAAATGAAACGACTGTAATTTGCGAACCCGAAACCCGATTGACTTGAAACCAATTTCTTTGAACTTCCGACTGAGTTTACTGATTACTGCTTTTGTATCATTGTACTTGATTATAAACGTAGGATTTAATGCGATTTTATAAGTTCATGAGACGCATAGTGATTTGTATTGCATATATATTGTTTAGCGGCATGATTCATAGTTTTACCCGACTGTAATACCTCTAATGATAGTGCGCGTCATTATTAAGTTTCAGTGTATAATGAATTGTCGAGCGTGAATGGTATCGGTTTAGGAGTGTCAAGTACGCCAGTGAAAAGTAAATGGTTCATGATAGTGACAATACAGAGAATAGCGAATAAAACCATGTTATTGATGCGTACTTGTACACAACTACCCATACTCATAGATAGTGAAACCTGGGGAAAATGGGGGAAATCGAAGTGGAAAGGATATTTTATTTAGCGAGGTCAGTGATTTAGAGGATGATCATTCGAACAGCGACTCTTATATATTAGGTTTGGACCTAGCGGTCCAGCTGACAGGGTTATGTCCCGGGCGACAGTGGGTCGTAGTCTCGGGTACGTACGAGACCCTCGTTAAACATGATCACTCTTTTTCACAACTCGATTTCAAAGTGACTTAGAGACCGATAGGGACACAGATCATACATTGCATCAGTTAATGACATATTGATTGCCTGCATTTATTATCTCCACCGTTATTACTTTTATTTTCTTGTCTTTTGTTGTTATTATAATATTGTTATTACGTCGTCCTGACGACCTGAGTATGCATGCTCAGAGTTTGGAGAGGACCGGATTCAGGAGTCAGACCTACCCTTCGAGCTCGCAGAGATCTAGACGGTCGTTCCTTCAGTACTTTTACCACTTTCCATAAATCAAGTTTGTATTCGCACTTGGTTAGTAGTTTCTTTTTCTTTCATTCTATTGTAAACTGTGAACAATAAAAGTTAGTGTAATAAACTAGTGATGTGTTTCCTTTACTTCTGTGTTGTATTTACTGATTACTATGTAATGCTAGAAACCGAAATGTGACTACGGCGGGATTATTTTTTGACCGTATGAGCATGGCTGGCCTAGTCGCCTCCCGTATTCCGTATTTTGGGAAGCGGGGCGTGACAACGATATATCACAAACCAATAGCATTTCCATTACAAATCATTATAAATCCAACAATTTCAACAACTCAAACAATATGAAAAATACGAAACTCTCTCCAAATAAACACAGACAATATTGTTTTGAGTACAAATAATAAATTACTTACTAAATGTTCAACAATATGAAAAACTCTCCAAATCGCGCATGCAATCCTAGCTCACTCAACCCTACGAACCCTGCAAATCCAAAACAAGTTTAATAAATACATGAACTCAAATCATAATTTTTGAAATTAAACAACGAGCTAACTACATTAATTAACACATGTAAATGCGTACCTCACTAACTTCCACTGCTGTCATCATCACCAGAAGCTCGTCTTGAAAAGTTTCGATCCGCGTTGTCCAACAACACAAAAAAACTCTCCAAATCGCACGCAATCCCAGCTCACTCAACCCTGTGAACCCTGCAAATCCAAAAAAATAAATAAGTACATAAACTCAAATCATAATCTTTGAACCGACGCTAGCTACACTAACACATATACATACGTACCTCACTAGCTACACTAACACATATACATACGTACCTCACTAACTCCCGCCACTGTTATTACTATCAGAAGCTCTCCTTGAATAGTATCGAGCAGTATCCTAAAAGTCTTCCTCCCTAATTAGATAATTAGCTTATACGCTTGATTGTAACCTACAAATATCAATCACATGCACGAGCACACTCACGCTCTCACACGTCAACAATATACTTGTGAAAGCCCATAGGCTTAGGCTCAAACTTAGTTTTAAAGAGTAGAACGTGATCCATTTTCTCCTACCACATACTATTTTAGATATTTTCGGTTTTTCTTACATGCATATATTTAAAAGATAAATTGAAAATTATTAACTAATACTATAGCTGTAAGAGTGCTTACATGCATGTATTTTTCGGTTTTGCTTACGGCTTCTAGGACAGTGGATAGGTGCTCCACCTCCAAATATCTGTGAAATCTGGCGCATCTACTCCTTACTGCAACCCTGGGCCGACAAAAGCTCGAGTAAAACATGGATATCAATGATTCTAACTTATAAGATGGTTTACATCAAACAAACATTACCCTTCAAACACAAGTTCCTTTTTCTCTTGTAATTTCAGTATCCTTCTCTCAATTGTGCCCTCAATCACAAATCTCACGATTCTAGTAAATATAGATAGAGAGTGAAACACAAGGCACAACACCTGTCGACGCTACATGGCATACTTTCACCTCAATTCCAATTTAGGAATTTCCTGCTGATGTTGTGCTGGTCGGTAACGAAACAAGAACCGCAGTGACTAGGAGTGAAGTATGACTTCAATCCCATTCGAGACGGTAACCCTTCGCTCCCAGTCGCGACGGTTCTTGTCTCGTTATCGGCCGGCGCTATATCGGCAGGCAATTCCCAAATTGGAATTGAGGTGAAGGTATGTCATCGAGCGTCGACGGGTGTTGTGTCTTGTGTCTCACTCTCTATCCATATTTACTAGAATCATGAGATTTGTGGTTAAGGGCACAATTGAGGGAAGGATACTGAAATTTTAAGAGAAAAAGGAACTTGTGTTTGAAGGGTAATGCTTGTTTGATGTAAACCATCTTATAAATTAGACCCTAAAGATACCAACAGAGACGGAGCGGGTACATCAAGCATAACTGCAATTTATACAAACCCATAAATATTTAATGAATTTTTACGCTAAACTACCTTAAAAAAATTACTGACACACACAAGCATATACGTATAAACAAACAGAAGTAACATATGTACCAAATGTGTGGCACGGATGTTTCACACAACCGTTTAGATTATTACGGTCCCTAATGTACCTTCTCTAATGTGTACAGTTTCTACTAGTGCATGTTACAGCCCAAAAGACCCTCAACCATCATGACATACTAGAATATAAAAATACGTTTGCTCAACTTTCTTGGCAGATCAAATTTCATTGTAGGCCAGTAGGGCTCTCAAGGCATGCATCATAACAATATTTTTTTTCTTTTTGGCCATGCAACATGACAAGAAGAGTGCTTACATGCACATATTTTGATTGCCATCACACACATTCATACGTGTTCAATCAAGAAAATGTAGACTAAACTTTTGAAACCATATCTCAATATTTCGATATAAAATGAAGTCCATAAGTTATCTATTTTAGCTCTATCATATAAAATATTCGATCTGGTCCCATTGTCATCTCTTAATTTGTTGGAAGTCTCATCCACACATGCAATCTTTGCTCTTTGAATAAATCTTGTGAGCTTGAAGCATTGCCGCATTAATAATTAATTTGAAGCTAGCTGACAAGGATTTGTTTGGAGACAACAAAAGACTATGTATCATGATCATAGACAAAAAGGACACGTGGTTCCTGTGTAGTTGCATTAATAAGATCAATTTTCATATTTAAAATTGGTTGATCAAGATTCTCCAAGCAGCTCATCTTGTGGTCCCTTTTCTATTTAATCATTTTTTAATTAGAGTCTCGGTTTATTAGTATCTATTTTTTATTAAGGCTTCTTAATTAGTGTAATTAATGGTAAAGCTTAATTAATGTTAATTTTTCTTAATGAGTTTGATTTTATTTTTTATTTATGTATCTAGTATAGTTTAATTAGTATTAAAGAATTTGATATAAATTTTGATTTGGTTTATAGATGAAGCTAAAATTTAAAAATCTAAACAGTAAATCATAGACAACAAGATTTCGAATTATTAAATTTACAAATTACAAGCTAGAAGTTATGATGAATATATTTATGAAATATTTATATACGGACACACACACACATATATACACACTCACACATACACGCGCGCGCACTCACACACTCACACATACACTCGCTCACACACGTATGCTCACGCGCGCACTCACACGTATGCGCATGCACACATGTGTATGCGCGCATTCGCTCACACACTCAACATACCCTCAATTACCTAAAATTCATCTTGCCCTAAATTCATCTAATAATTTCTTATAATCCATCTTATCCTAAATTAATCTAATAATCAATTCAAATGTCACAAATACCAAGTAGTGAGGTATAATTTTTAATTAGGGTTTATAATTTGTTATTAAGATTTATAAGTTGTTATCAGGGTTTCTTTAGGGTTTATAGATTCTTCAATTTGTACAACCCATCATCACAAATTTCATAACCTAACATCCACATGTAATTGAAAAACCCTAACATCTATATTTAATTTCAAAAGTTCGTAACCTAATATCCACATCACAATTTCACAACCTAACATCAAAATTACATCACAAGTCATAACCTAAACTCACAATTCATAATCTAACATCCATATTTAATTAAAAAAAATAATAATTGGAGGAAAAATCCCTAACCTTTGATTGGATTTTGAACACCACCAGCAGCAGCAGCAATACTTCAAAAAATTTAGATAAGAAAAGGGAAATTTTTTGGAAGAATTGGGGAAAAATGAAGAAGGAAATCACCTCTTAGGGTCAAATTCGCGGGCTGTGAAAATTGTAGGGAAGAATAAGAGAGAGAAAGTCATCTCGTGGGCTAAAAGATCAGAGAACATCAACGACCGTTCTATATGGTCGCTAATGTACAATGAACGTTTGCTAATACATTAGCAACTGTTCATTGGCGAGCGTATATTATATACGGTCACTAATAATTTATTGGAGACCGTTTAAAAATAAACGGTCGCTAATAAACCGTCCCTAATATACATGGTTTCTACTAGTGACACTTCATGTTCACTATACTTACACTACACAGCCAATATTTTCCATGGTGATGTTACATTGCCATGCTTACATGGTTGCCATTAACATTGCCATGTTATACTTGTTCATGTTTCATTTCCATTCATATATCACATATCACCTTACATTTCATTTATATAAATTCAGATCCCACCTTTCTTGGAAACTTACCGAGAGCAAGTTCGCTGATGGGTATTCCACCCATCTTTTGTTTCTTTGGAATGTTCGTCAGGTGATTTAGGAACTGAAGTGATCGAGCCAAGTCAGGAGAATTACTCTTAGCTTGAGGAGCAGACCGACTACTAGTTCTTTATTCAACTTCTCTTTTCTGTATGCCACCTGTTTAGGCATCTTATATTCAAGTTTCTTATTTCAGACATCATGTATCAGTTTAAACTCTGTAAAGTTTGGAATTTAAATATCTAAAGTTGGATTTTTCTTTATCAAGTTATTTCTTGTTATTTTTATATTGCTTAATTACGCTTAGCGTGTTTGTTTTGAGAAATGATCTTCTCGAGATAAATACGTCGCGGGCCTCTTCATGTGCCTACTCTCTTCTTTTGGGAAGCGGGACATGACATGTTTTATTTGGTGGCCCATGCAGGTCAGTTCTGTATGGACGTCATAAGCAATGCACCTCAAGAATTATGAAATTCAACAACTTTTATATTCCTTGCATTTCAATTCTTTTGAATCTCATCCTATCCCTTGAATTAATCTTGAACTCCACTTTCGACTTCCTTTAAGATAATCTTTCAACTTTTGAATTCTTAACTCTAGTACATCCCTTCTACTTGTATCTCGTAGGCCTGTTAGCTTGGTTAATTAGAGTATCGATCGAGGAGCTTGAAGACGACATCATCCTTAGTTTTTCCCGTGTCTTGTTGCGATGTACTCCTTGAGAGAATTTCAGGGACAAAATTCTTTTAAGGAGGGTAGACTGTAATGACTTTCCATTCTTGAATTTATCTCACTTCCTTCATCAGATTTTCTGAAAGATCGCTTTTTGATTTCTTGAAATCCTAAAATCCATGTCCGCTTCTCCTTGCATCTCTTTGGCAATCTTTTACATCCAATATTACCTTCTTGTCGATTAGAGTATTGAATGGTGGAGCGATATCGAAACACAACTACTTTATCCAACCTTTTTCCTTGATCTGTTATAACATCCTCTTTATGTAAATTTCGAGAATGAAATTTTTCTGAGGAGGGTGGAACGTAACGACCCTAAAATCGCTATACATTTGTAACAGTTCAATGTTAATAAAAGGTGTATTTCAGTTCTGACTATGATTTATAAGTATTTTTTGTCAGGTAAAAGTTAGAAACTCCTTATAACTCATTGGTTAAGACTTTCCATTGCTGTCTTATAGCCCGCGTGTTCGAATACTTGCTGCCATAATTATTTTATTATTTTTTCTTTTGATGTTTTGGGAGCACAAGAGTTGCACGAGTATTGCACGAGGTTACGAAACGTTTTAACAGAAAAGATATATATAAATAGGCTAATTACACTAACATGAGCCCGAGGCCCAAACCACGACCCGAACCACCCCAACTTGGTCGCCCCAAGCGGCCCAAACCCTTTTTTGGTCAGCCCCAAGTGCCCCAGTTGGGTCCATCTAGTGCACGTACGACCTTTGGCTTCCTATCTCTTCATTTTCACCTGTCAAAACTCCCTAATCAATCCAAAGAATTGCCAGTCTCTTCGGCTACTCATTTATCACCTTTTTTATTACAATTTATCTCTCTTTTTAATTCACACACACCTATATCCTTTTACTATATATACTAGGCTATCCTAGCTACCTCCCCTCTGAATTTATTCAGAAAATTTCCCTCAAATTGTTCTCTCAAGAAGCTAAAGTTCCTTTTAGAAGCTAAGTACCATCAAGAAGGCTCAAGCCCGTCTTCCTCGATCTCGGCTGTACAAACCAAGCTTTTCTCATCTCCTACATCCTCTCTAGTATACGAGCAAACCATAATTCCCCCTTGATCTCCCTCTCTTTTGTTCATCCTCTCTCATCAACATATAATACGGTTATTAGTAGGTTAAAATTTAAATTAAAAATATTCATGGCACAATTTGACATGTTCGTTGAAATTTTTATGCTAACATGAAACATATGAATTACCATTCCATAATTTATAGCAATCCATATATCTCACTTGATCCATGTAATTTCTTTTTTAAAATGGAATTTGTTGGCATATTAAAACAATATTCGAAAATAACGTTAAAATACCAAAGTTATTTATTCTTGTTAAAATATTAGTTCCCATGATATGTTAATATAGATCATGTAAGGGGTAATGACCTACTCCACAGATACACTTGGAAATTATAGCACGATCATATGCTCATAACATTATTCGTAAAAGAATGGAATTTCACCAAAATACCCTCAAGCGATCAAATTAAACCTAAATTCTTTTCCTTTGTAATTGTGTCTCTACAACCCTCGTTAGGGGAATCCTGTTGCGGATGGTGCGGATTATCGCAAATCCTGAGTCTAGTAGAATAAGATCCATAGCTTCTTACGGAGCATGGTATTGAAAGGAAAAAAAGAAAATACGGTTTTTAATAAACACTAAAAGAGGTAATTCAATCAAATAGGTTTATATCTTTTAAAATTCAATTTTTATTTAGTCTAAAGGAAACAATGATTCAAACTTTAACTTTTATAAAATACTACTATTTTTCTAAATTAATATTTCTAATAAAATACCTTAAATTTTCCAAAAAATAGATTTATCATTAAAATACCTTATACTCTTAAAGACTGGGTTTTGTCACTAAAATACCACGAAATCTAAAATATATTTTAATCAAAAAACCCCGTCCTTCCAATTAATATATTTTTACCATAAACACCCTCAAGATTATTTTCAAATAGAATATTATATAAAAACCCCTCGAAAATTTAAATATTTATTTGACATAATATCACTAAGTTATAAATGACATTTTTCACATAAATACCTCAGACTTAAAAAGACTGGTATATGTTAAGTATTTAGCTTATAGACTGATTTGAGTGGCGTCTTCTCACTAGTTCTCGGAGAGCCGGGGACATTAATGCATCACTTGTCTCTCCGTAAATGTAGATCTTAATTTCAAGGAAATCAAATTACCTAGAACTCGAACTTGAACTTGACTTGACCCGAACCATGAATACGTAATGACTTGACATGAATACTTCAACTCGACTTGACTCTTGAACTTGTACTATTCTTATGTATTGTTCCCCTCCGAATCACGCGGCGGAGACGCGGCGGACGTCTTGCCTGAAATTCGGGGCAGATTCTAATTAGTGCTATCCGTCCACCTCTCCGAAGATACCAACTTGATTTATGGCACCGTATATCGAAGGTTTAAATGGATGCGGCCGATATAGCAGACTTCGTCAGATTCCCCCTCGTTTGAGGGGTTTTTGATTGTGGGGACGCTCTTCCCTACAGGCGCAAGCCCCTACAGTTAATTACGCTACCGCATCGCGGTAACAACTTTCTCCTTCTCCAGATGGTCACTTCGTGTCGTGGGTGTTTGTTTTGTGTTTGATTGCCCGTGGATTGTATACGGAGACTAATTTATGTTGTCGCCCGTAGGGCGTGGATTAGTCCAAATCCGTATCTTTCTTAGATTTGGGTTTGGGGGTTTGGGTTTAAGGATACGTTAGCCTCATTTGAGACTAAAATCAACTTAAACGTTTGTTAAGGATACGTTAGTCTACATTTTAGACTAAGATCAACTTAACGGGACCATTTAGATCCGACAAGAGAGCAATTGGGCTCTATTGTTTAGTTTAGTGACATTGCGGTCGATTGCCAGTTTAAGGACATGAGGGTCCATTGTTAGTTTAAAGACATCGCGGTCGAGGTTAAGGACATCATAGTCCGTGGATTTAAGGACTCCACAGTCCGATGTTAGTTTAAAGATGCCGCAGCCGAGGTTAAGGACATCATAGTCCGTGAGTTTAAAGACCTCACAGTCCGAAGTTAGCTTAAAGACATCACGGTCGAGGTTAAGGACATCATAGTCCATGAGTTTAAGGACCTCACAGTCCGATGTTAGTTTAAAGACATCACGGTCGAGGTTAAGGACATCATAGTCCATGGGTTTAAGGACCTCACAGTCCGTTGTTAGTTTTAAGACATCACGGTCGAGGTTAAGGACATCATAGTCCGTGCGTTTAAGGACCACACAGTCCGATGTTAGTTTTAAGACATCACGGTCGAGGTTAAGTACATCATAGTCCATGAGTTTAAGGACCCCACAGTCCGTTGTTAGTTTTAAGACATCACGGTCGAGGTTAAGGACATCATAGTCCATGGGTTTAAGGACCCCACAGTCCGTTGTTAGTTTTAAGACATCACGGTCGAGGTTAAGGACATCATAGTCCATGGGTTTAAGGACCCCACAGTCCGTGAAATGTGTGGTTGTCGGGACCCGTCACCTCTTTAAAGACGTTGAGGAATTACAACGACAAATATCAAAGGAATGGAGGGATGTACCCTTGAACCAAGGTGAGTTGGTTGAAAGAGCAGATATGCTCAATTCAAGATAAGTCGAGGACTTATGGCCAGAATTGGGCTAAGTCCAATTAAAATGTTTTAACATTTTTTGTTCTGGCTATTAAGCCTTCATTTGGGCTTAGCCCTTTTAATAATGCTAAGTATTGGGCTCTGGCATCTTTTGTCTTCATCAGAACAAATTGTGCTCTGACAGTGCGCCACGTGGTGTGCCAGGCGCTTTGCGCCAATTAAAGAGCGCATTGCGCTTCTGTCAGGTAACGCACACGAAGAGGACACGTGTCGCGCTTAGCGCTAAGCGCTAGTTCATTTAGCGCATTGTGCTTTTTAATTTATGAGCGCTCTGTGCTAGTCTGTTGGCGCGCCAGTGAGTGACACATGGCGCGCTTGGCGCTGAGCGCCAGCTCATGAGCGCAGTGCGCTGTTTTAAAAGCGCAAAGCGCAAATGGTGTCTATGGTTGACACGTGGCATGTTTTGGCGCTGAGCGCCGATCCAAGGAGCGCAAGAGTGCAGTTCATGAGTGCAAGGCACTTTTCAATAGCGCAAAGCGCATTTGATCAACTTTAAGATCAAAGAACAAATTTTATGTTCCTCTTAAAGGAGGCTTTGCCTCAAGCTTCGAGAACAAAAAGTTCTTGCTCTTATAAAAAGGCTTTGCCTTTATAGATCAAAGATCTGTGAATGAAGTAAAAAATACTTGTTTTAGTTTTTTTATGATTAGATCTTTTTGATCTTTTCCTTTTTATTAAAGACCTTGGTCTTTTTCTTAGATCTCTGATCTTTTTAGAAGATGGTTCTTCTTTTTACGAGATGGTTCCATCTTTATTATTGAAGAACATAGTTATTTTTACCTTGAAGATGAAGAAAAATCTTCTTCTTCTTTTTTAAGAGCTTTCTCTTCTTTTGCAAAGGGTTTTTCTCTCTCCTTTTTTCTGTTGTGAGACTTGAAGTCTAGGGTCCTTTATATAGGGCCAAATGATTTGTTAAATCAATTTTGAAAGATCTTTCTTTCATTGATTTGGAATATTTCCCACCATTGGATATTTGATCCTAAGGCTTCTGTTTTACAGAAGATAATCTTCTTATTTTAATAAGATTGAAAAATCTTTCCATAACAGAATTTTAGTTTCTGATTAATTAATAATTTATTATTAGTAGATCTTTTGATCTGACGGTGGGGAATTTTTAATCCCAGCGCTGGCGCATCTTGCGCGAGCGCACCTACGTTCGACACGTGGCGCGCAGCGCAGAGCGCAGCGCAACTGCGCTAGCGCACTTGTGTTTGACACGTGGCGCGCAGCGCGCAGAATCTGAAGCATTGCTTCAATTTAAATTTTGAATTTTGAAGTAGAGCTTTGCTCTGATTGGGGGTGCGCTGCCTAGGGCGCAGCGCACCTGGCGCTGGCGTGTCTGCTTTTGACACGTGGGACGGGATCTGAAGCGTTGCTTCAATTTAAATTTTGAATTTTGAAGCAGAGCTTTGCTCTGATTGGGGGTGCGCTGTCTAGGGCGCAACGCACCTGGCGCTGGCGTGTCTGCTTTTGACACGTGGCGCGCAGCGCGCAGGCCACGGGATCTAAAGCGTTGCTTCAATTTTTTAATTTTGAAATTCAAAACAGAGCTTTGCTCTGATTGGGGGAAACAAATGCTCCCCCACCGTTGCGCTCACGTGGCACACACGTGAGTGCAGCGGTGGTAACATCTGAGCCCTTGGATCAACTCAGAAGTTGAAGAGGCGGCTCAGTGCCTATAAATAGGACCTTTTGGTCCTCAGATGATTATCATTTTCTTCTCAAGAATTTTTATTCATAGCCTTGCTTTTCTGTTCAAGAACTTTTAAGAGTTTTAACTCTACCAAACTTAGGTAAAAATTAAATTAATTTTAATAAATTAGGGTTTTTACCCATTAACAGAGCCTTGCTCTCCATAGATCCTTGATCTAAAGAAAACCCCTTTAGGGTTTCATAAACAGAGCCTTGCTCTCAAGATCCATAGATCTAAACAGATCTTTTCTCGGGGTTTCTTATCCCATGCATCAGAGTTCTGCTCTTTTGATAATATGTAGATCTTTCGATCTTCTGATGAAGAACTCTTAAGAGTTTTTTCATGGATCTTGAAGATCCCAGAATTTTTAATTCTCAAAAATTAATTTTAATTTTAATTAATCTTTGATGGATTTTTCATCATCATTACAGAGCTAGGCTCTTTAAGGAATTTTATTCCAGAGTTTGACAAGTGTCACTCTGTTACAGAGTTTTGCTCTCAAAGGGAGATTTTCTCCTTTTCCCGAGGGATTTCTCATTCAATGAGAATATTCCTTGAGGATTTCCTCATTAATTGGCAGCCTTACCCAATGATGAGACTGTCTTATAAATTGATGCATTGTCATCTAGATTTTGTGGGTCCACCTTTGGTCCCCTTTCCACTACATTGCAGTGTGGTACAAATTTTTAAAGTACCGAGCGTCGAGATTATAATACTGATAACTAAATTCCGTTATCTCTCGCAGGCGACATGTCTTCCGATCTTTGTTTCCCATTTTCCCGTTCAGAGGGAGGATTCCCTGAGGCATCGGTGGACCGGGAGGTTTTCGCGCTCATTAGAGACTATGACCCGGAACACAAAAACCTTCACCTGTGGGGTAGGTGGTACGACCAGATTATAAAAGGTCGCCGAAGCTTCTTTTGTGCGACGCCGTCGAATCCGATCTCATCGATTTCGTATGCAGATGTACCCCCGGTGAACTATGCCGTGGAGGTTGTCAATTAGACTTCGGAGGGTCTTCTTCAACCTTCGATTGCCGCCATACCCATGCAGCTGCCGGCAGCTTTGGATACTTTGGGGCGGCGCATATGCCAGGGTGAGTCGCGCCCTTGGGGACAACCCTGCAACATCAGGTTGACCCCCCGACATTCGGCCGGGTATTTGCAGTGGGCCAGGTACATTTTTTCAGCGAAGAAGACGCACCTGCTGAAGATCGGTCTATACCCTGCGGTTTATGCTTCGCTGTTCCAATATTCTGCTCCTCCGACATGGTGGATTAAGGCGTTCCTAGAGTAATGGAACATCCTAACCCATACCTTTCTTCTACTGGACAGAGAAGTCTCCATCTTCTTAGAAGAATTTGCTGAGATTTCCGGTCTACCGGTGAGGGGGGAGCACTATGAGGAGATGCTTCCTCCGGATGAATACGTCTTTTCCACCAAGCCGGTGGTGATGGGCCTAACGCCAGAGAACGCTATTCAGCACCAATTTCCTATTCTGATAAAGGTGCTGAACATGTACGAGAGCCTCTTCTTGGAATCCGGAGGCCGGGGGGTCAGCTTTGCAGACTTCATTGCCCGGTTTCTTCGCCCGGAGATTCTATTGCAACGAGGCAAAAAATTTGCCAAGCTCGACGATCCCTTCAGCTTTGGCTTGGACCGTCGACCAGCACTGGAAGATGATCAGAAGGGCTTTTATCTTCCCGATGCCGCGATCATCCCTCTGTCATAAATCGCCGCTCCGGGCATTGATGAAGAAACTTTCTTTCTCGGGTTTCTCAGGCTATGGTTGTGTTGGTTCGCGCTCCCCATGCACCCTCGCTATATGAGGCCGTCCGTCTTCTACCCAGTACATCGAATGGTGGCCGGAATATAAGTGGCCATCGGGATTGCCGGGCTGGCCCGCCTGTACCATGGTCTTAGCGTGGCGGCGGATACAACTGAACCGGGGGTGCAAGCTGCCAACTTCCTGATGCACTACTTTACTTCATGGATAGAAATGCACGTGCTCGGGGTATTTGGCATTCATAAAAGACCCACATTTTTCGAGAAGTGTAAATTCCCCAAAATTATGCGGCTGGTTGTATCGTGAATCCGTCTCAGCGGGAGGCTAGGGGGTTGCTTCTTCGTCCGCGCACGGTCGGAGCTGGTATATGTTTTACGGGCAAAGTCCTAACGATTGGTCAAGAAACTTCCAAGATGGTGCTGGCATTGCGCGACACTTTTAAGGACGGGGCCTCCATGTTGAAAGCCCGGGAGATTCTACACCTATACTCCATTAGGCTGGGCTTTCTCGTATTCAGGCAAAATGATGCGGCGCTTTTTATGAGATATAATCCCCATCATTTTGCACAGCAGCTGAGTTATAACCAGGGAGTTCCACTGGAGGCATTCTTGGAGGAACCTGCTGCCACCAGAGAGGGGATACGGAGTGCACTGCACCATTTTATGCGCTTAAATACGGTCTCCCACTTCTTCATTAGCGAGCCAAGTTGCATCCCGAGGGCCCTTAACGTATACGGGGCCTGGTATCAGCACGCGATGGGTGCTGTCATCAAGGAGGAGAGGCGGCTGTTGCTCGATCGCAAGAGTGCACCCTCTGCCAGCGATCGTAACGTCCCTTTAAGACGACGGATCGCCGTGCCCGCTCCGCTAAGAGAGGCCGTCGCAGTTGAGCCTCCACGTGTGGTAAGCCCGACGCACGGATTGCCCCATGATTCTATGGAGACGGTGGATGTGCCATCGGTGCCTCGTGCTCGCGTGGAGACGGTGAATGTACCCTCGCCCGAATCCGGCGTGGGCTCGGATATCGGGACTCACCATCCCAAATTGCCCACGAATCGCAAACTGGTGCTGGCTGCGACCGGAGCTCGCTCACAGAAGAGGAAAAAGAAATCGCTCTTCTCTGCCGATGTCGTATTTGGTCAGGAGCCTCATGCTCCTTATAGTGAGGGCTTGAGCGAGTATGGGACAAATGAGGGCTTATTCATGCCGCCAGATGATACTGATCTGGCAGCTGCCATCGCAGCTTCCGAGCGATTGGCAAGACGCGAGGAGGGGTTGGCTAACCTCGCACGATCAGATAATCATTAGTTGTATTTTCCGCCATTGCATCATACTTCTATCGTTGTTTTTTGACTAACGCTTTTCCTTCTTTAATAGGCATTTCTACCGAAGAAGCTCTCGCTGCTTCTCTCAAGACTTTTGAGGAAGAGGAACGACTTCGGGCATCCTTGGGCCTTGGTACATTTCGGTTCGCCATGTTTCCGCCTTTGTTTCTTATGAATGATCTGACCCTTTCTTTGTCTTATCGCAGGGACCACAATGCCGATCCCGCAAGCTGATGCAGAAATTCTTCCCGAGCCAGCTATCGAAGTCCCGGCCTCTTCGGTACTGCCGAAAGAGGCCTTACTTAAACAACCGATGACGGAGGCCTTGAAGGCTCCAGAGGTAACCCTAGATGTGGACGATGACGTCTGTTCATATCAGATTTTTGCATTTTTATACCGCCCAATTTTTATCACATTGCTTATCGGTAGGTACTCTTGAGCCGTGTTTGCTAGTCAATTGCAGGATACAGGTTCTCAGCTCTAAACAGAGAAATTCATGGGAAAACACGACAAATTCCGGATTACTGCCAGCCACAGATAAAACAAGGGTCTCCGCTCTCTATCCGTATGTTGCCGCACACCAGTTTAAGGGACAAAATGGCAAATCGGTGTCATTTTCATATACAAAGCTCAATGGCAACACAAGATCCAACATATCTACGCGGAGCTCAAGAAAAATCATGACAAAAGATCCACATCAAATCACCTTTTGATCTGCTGGAATTCTGGAAAAATTGTGAAGAGTTTCTGAGAAAAAACATATACCACACAGCAGACAACATCAAATCAGGGGACCCCACAAAATCCGAGGAGCCAACTCCTCTATATGGACGCGATTCCGCGGCATAAGCATGCTTAGGCCGCGGAACCGCGGCCGTACGTCCTCTTCAGAATGTAATATTTTTGGGGTATTTAGGTCATTCTATGTGGAGGCAGATTGTTGCCCTAGGTTTCCATTTCCCTGCCTATAAATAGTCCAGAACTTGCCAAAGCCAAGGGTGCTTAATCTTGTATTTAGATTTTAGGTTATATGTTGTTGTTCTTCTTCCTCTTCTCATCTCTTCTCTATTAAAAACTTGTAGTGAGCTTTTGTGAGTGAAGGATGAAAAAAGGAGTTCTTTTTTTACTTATCATGCTTGCCTTGTTCTTTTGTTAAATTGTAATTGCTTGTAATTTTCCTTTGCTAATCTAGTTGTTGTTATTTGTTATTTGTTTCTTTCTTGTTCTCTTTTTCTTTATCCTTAACAACAATGATACTTAAGCTTGATCCTTGCCAAGGTAAGGTCGCAAATAGCTAGTTGTAATCTCCTAACCTCTTTCTTTCTATCTTCCTCCTTTGTTTTATTTTCCGTTTTTCTTGTAATGGGTGAGTAGTTTTCATACTTGTTAGGGTAGGATAAGGAAAGTTTGAGAGAAGGAAATCTCTCTCACTCTTTCCTTGCCCAGCATCTTAATTCGGACTCCCGTTAATTGAACCACAATCCGCTCCCTACGGCACCCTATCCTACATGATAGCGGTGATTCCTTAGTGAGACCGGTTGTGGTTGAATTAACCCGAGGTTAAGGCTAAGAGCCAAGAACGGACGGACAAGCACCAAAAGGAAGAACTTAAGCGTTGGAAAGCCTAGCTTATACTCGCAAGTTCCTTCCTAGTCGTGCTAATCCCCGTTGTTGCCGATTACCGTAACACCGATATTAAGAGTGGAAACGAAAGAAGTGAGCGACTCCTAACTCAAACTAACCTAATCCTAACCCTAACAAGCTCTCTTTACATATCATTTTAGCACATAGTTAATCTAAAAACAAACCTGGACATTTGGACTTAACTCGTTAAAGCACATAGAAAAAGATTCACATCTCCCTGCGGACGACCCGTACTCAACCGGCTAGCTACAAACGAAACCGTCTTGATTGCGGTAATTAACTAAGCACGCAAAAACTCTACCAATCAAATGGCGCCGTTGCCGGGGAGACGGTAGTTTATTTCTTTGTGTAATTTCGGGTTAATTTGTGAATATAAATCTAACCGAAAAACAAAACAAAAAAAATACATTGTAAAAAATTCATCTTGTTATTTTTGATTAGTTTTTGTGCAAGTGTGCAGGATAAAACGAAGTTCGAGTTCAGTGTCAAAGACGTGGGAAGTTAGACCCATATCTTTGCGGCTACACCGCGGGTGAACAAGACGGAAAAGACGGTCTATTGAAAGATTCTGGAGCAGATCCGGTAAGCAAATCAAGATTCAGGAGCCCCAAAAAAGAAGAGGACAGCCAAGGCAGCACACACCAGAATTCCAGAGCCCCAACTCACCCATTGATTGGAAGAATTAAAGTTAACCGCAATCAAGACGGTGTCGCTACGCAGCTAGCCGGTTGAGCACAGGTCGATCCACAGGGAGATGGTTGTATGTCCTTTCTTGTTTTAGACAAGTCAATAAAGAATATGTGTTTGTCCGATCTATCCTATGTGTATTATTTGCAAGTATAAAGTTGTTAAGAAAAAGATACGAGATTATAAGCTAAGAAATCCGTACTCAAAACCTTTGAGCCGAGTCTTGACCAATTGAAGCTAGAGCAATCGGCAACAACGTGGATTAGGGGATTTAAGCGCGGTATTCGTGGAATCCGGCTTATTTACCCTTGTCCTTCCGTTCTTGTCTCTTGCTTTCGCCTCCGGCCAAACCGAACGCAACCGGTCGCGGTTAGGAATCACCGTTACCTTGTCAGGGTAGGGTGCCTAACGGAGCGCTTGCGTATGGTTTGGGCGGAGTTCAATGGAAAATAACGGGAAAAGGAAAAGAGAAAAGAAAATCTTTAACTTATAATATCGTATTTCTTCTTAACAATAATAATTTCAACATTCACAAAATGAACAAAAGAGAGCAAAAGAAAAGAACAAAGAAAAGAAAAGATTACAAGTATTAAGTGCATGAATTTAAGTGCATGAAATAAATTGCAAGAAAGAAAAGCAAGATAATAATAAGCAAGTAATAAAAAGCGATAAAAAGAACAAGAAACTAGGACTCAAGACAAGCATGTGATCAATAGCCAACCCTTAAACTTGCAAGCTCAATCAAGAGGTTGCAAGATCAAGGGAAGGGTAGAGAACGCATGTGAAATGAAGTGCTAATTCCATGAAAGAATACGACCCTTGAGATCAATAACTAACCCTTAACCATTCAAGCTCAATGAAGAGGTTGAATGATCAAGAGAAAGCAAGAATCTCAAGGGGAAGAAGAAACAAAAGAGAATGATACAAAACCCTCATCTTCATTAATCTCCCACTCAAAAAGCTCTCACTACAATTTTCATGGAAAAAGAATGAAGAAGAAGAAGAAAAAGAACTAAAACTACAAAAGAATGGAGAACAAAGAATGACCCTTTGGCTTGGCTCAGATCTGCTGTATTTATAGGCAGAGGGTTGAAGATCTAGGGCAAGAATCTGCCACTATATGAAGTCCCCAAAATACCCCCAAAACACGACAAAGTGAGGACCCCACATGGCCGCGGATCCGCCGCCAATACCCCCTATTGGCCGCGGATCCGCGGCCCTATGATGGAGTCAGGGCATCGTACTTGGTGGCTTTCCCTGGTTCTGTGTGTCCTTCAGTGTGGCATATGTGTTTTCTGAAAATACCTCCACATTTCTTCCAGAATTTCTGTTGAGGAAAGGTGGACTTTTGTGGATGCTTTTGTCATGATTGCCTCGAGCTCCGCGTAGATTTCTTGGAACTTGTTGTTGCCATTGAGCCTTGTGCATGAAGGTGACATTGATTTGACATTTTGTCTTCCTAAACTGGTATCTGGCAACATACGGATGACGAGCGGAGACCGTGTTTTCTCAGTGGTTGGCAGGAACCCGGATTTTGTCGTGTTTTCCATGAATTTCACCGCTTTAGAACCGAGAACCTGTATCCTGCAAATATGTAACAAACACGGATTAAAAGCACCTACCTATAAACAACCGAGCGTAAGAATGGACGGTATAAAATGCAGTATTCTGTGATGAACAAATACCCCCAAACTTAACTTTTGCTCGTCCCGAGCAAAACCAATTATTCACAAAAAATAAAATCCTAACCGCACTTTCGCAGGGAACGCTATTGCACTGAGCGTGTGCAACAAGCCGTTAAATCTCTAGGTGTCCCTAGTAGGAGGAGTGTTGTCTCCTGAGGGTTTTCAGCGGATACTACCCATAAAATCCCGTCAAGCTAGTGTCATAAGTTAACATCGATTCTACTCCTATAGTTTAGTATTTACGTTAGAAATTCTATCATCCTAAGTTAGAAATATCCAACCCTTATTTTTCACACCTCCTATCTATTTAACCTTAGGTCATATACGTTCCAAAAAAGTTTAGAAAGATGTCGGTTCTCCTGAGTTTTCCTTCTAAAGTGCGGCCTTAAATCAAGGATTTTTATCAACTTTACAGAAAACACAAGTCTTATTCTTTATTTCTATCTTTTATCCAAACATCGATTGTATACCCCTACGTGTGTGTGTATTTGCACCCCTACACTCAAGAATTCAATTCAAGCTATAATACCCTTGCCCTAATACCTAATACTACTTCTTTTCATTAAGGATGGACGGATTTGCTCACACACCTTTCATGCGACTATTAATGCTTCTTGAGGCACTAACGACCGATTACTGAATGTGTGAACTTTAAAGCGTAAATAGCAGTTTCCAGGTCTTGACTTTATTCTATATTTCTTTTTCTTTTTTTTTTCTTTTTCTTTTTCAAGACCGGATATATTTTTCAATATGCTCTTTTGGTGTTTAGCTTTAAATACCGTTTTTTCTTTCATACTAGGCTTTCAGGCAAGAGTATTTCTAGGTATCCTCTACTATCCCAAGTTTCAAGGTGCGTGTAAGTGCAGTTTGTAGGGTATATACTTTCTACATTTGAACTCGAGAAAAGAAACTATTTTTCAGACTTATCCTTCCGTAAAACATCAATACTTTCCCTTCATCTTGACTTAACTCAAGAACTGAACTCAAGATTACCTATTTCTCAAAAAAACTGTAAGGACGTATACTTACCAAAGTTAGACAGAATGAGGGTTATTTTTAGGGTTTTCAATCCCTAAGCCTAGAATTTAGTTATTTCTATCATATCAACTAAACTTTCGGAATAAAGATCTAAGTTACCCTATTAGCTAACTTGACGACAAAGTTTTTATATTTTTTTTTTGGAAAATTTTCAATTTTTGTGGGTTTTTAATAAGGTATGCAAATGCAAAATATACAAATGAATGCGAAGGAAGAAGGCTTACCGAGCACACCCCCAAACTTAAACTTGACAGTGCCCTCACTGTCAGGCTATACCAAGAGGGTCAAAATTGTCGGCGCTCCCCCTAAAAACAAATTATATACAAAAAGAAAAACCAAAAATATATACAAAAAAAATGTTCCCCCCAAACTTAAGTAAAACAGTGTTTCCACTGTTAGGCGTTGAAGTTCAGGTTTAGGAGGGAAAGAACAGTATCAAGCTATACAAGGCCTTACACATGCCAAAAGTTAGTACCAACCATTGAAAGATCTTATCGTGATAAAGCAGTGGCTGGTGAAAGAAGGTGAAGAGGAAAGAAATAGAGAATACGTGAGACCGTATGCGGAGAGAAGCGGGATACGGTCTCGGTATATGAGAGGAAGAAGAATGGCGGAAGGGAAAAAGAAGTGGAATACGAACTTGAGGGAGGAAATGGAGTGAATAGATTAGCACAATTTGTGATGAGCGATGTGTGAAAAGTGATTGTGCTAATATATTTATCTGTCGAGAAATGGGGTCAAATCCCTCAAGATTCGTGAGAAACCATGGGTACGCCGAACTTGGTAAACCAGACATATGAAATGAAAGTGAGACAGGTTCTTGCAAGGTCGGAACGATGGAAAGGATGGAGGGAAGTGGTTGAGGAAGGGTATCGGTTAAGGGTTTTGGAGGGTGTACACAGTCAGTGAAAGGAACAGGATGAATTGGAAAATCCGACTCATCATCTAGAACTGTTTCATCCTCAAAAATATCCTCAAAATTCTCCTCAAAATTTATCTCATCCATGCAATTTTCAACAAAATCAAGACGCATATGGGGTTCGGAAAAAACATTTAATGACTCGGGATGATGATTTGAAGAAACAAATTCAGCCAAATCTACGGGTTCATCATCCAAAATATCCCCGGCGTCAATATCCTTAATCCAGTGAAAATCAAAATTCTCTGACACCTCAAAAACATGGATATCAATCGATTCAGGTTCTAAAGTGGAGGTGTAGAGGTCAAAATGTTTGGGTGTGGTTTCACTTGGCAAGGTCCCTTCACAATCTGGCAAATCAAATATTATAAAGTCGCACAACTCATTAAACATTCTATCTTCAACCGATAATTCATTTGGGACACTTGATAGACTTTCAACACAGGAGTTGTGGGATTCAATTTGAAACGGGTAGGTTTGATTTGGAAGGGGGTACATCTCACTTTCTCCACTCAAATTCACAGCCTGTCCTGCTGCCTCATCATACATTGAAAAATTTGGAGCTAGTTGAAAAATAGCTACCGGATCACTAGGTTGTATGAGGGCGGCCATGGACGCATTCAAATCCATCATTTGCTGGCTTGACGCTACCCTAAAGTCTTCCAACGACTGTTCCAGACTAGATATTGGTTGTGAAGGGGTTTCAGTAAAAGATTCAAAGTTGTTTGGATACTGAAAACTCCCAAATGGCGGTTCTGATACAATGTCTAGGGAAGGTGTAAAAGTTGGGTAGGACTGGTAGGAATTGAATGGCCGGACAGGAGTGGGATCAACATTGGAATAAGAAGGTGAATGGAATTGTTGATCCCAAGAATTTGTAGTGGTGAAAGGAGTGAAAGATCGGCTACGAGATTGTTCAATACGTTCAGCAATAGACATAGGTCTCGGGGTTACAACTGGATTTTCAAAAGGGGTATCAACGCAAGAAGGTGTGAATGTTTGAAACGGTTGATACGAAGTGGATTGCGGGGTCCAGTTGTTCGTCCTAGACGCGTCTATCCGATCTTTCAAAGAAATTTTTGGCATGGATGGATCGTTCGAAGTTCGACCAAAACAAGAACCGTAGGAAGTAATGTCTGGTTGTGGGTACCAAAGTTCGGCAAGAGTTTTGCGAGGTGGAGTACCCATGATATGAAGAGAGAAAGAGAGAAAGGCAGAGAAAAAGAGGGAAAAAAAAGAATGTGATAATTTTTTTTTATATATTTTTTTTAGTTAAATATTAACAGAAGAATGAAATATACACACAAAAAGAATATGGACAAAAACAATCACAACACAAAAATACCACACACCTAATCGTTCTAGGGTTCACCTAGGTCAACTAGACCTGCTCCAGAACTTGATTGTCGAAGTAAAACTGTGTCGAGAAACAGGCTCAAGATACACTGATCACGAGGCCAGGTAAGTGCAGAGATAAGGGGAGGTTTTCCAACGCTTTCGCGAAGTTCCTTAATTAAATAACCCTTTCTCTTTTGGCGGTTTCGCCGTTAACACTTTCCTAGACACCCCGTAAACAATATACCGTTAAGCAAGGTTCTAAACACAGTTAACTTCTCCTAGTGAGCGCGAAGTCCTTAAGGCTTAAAATCTAGTTTCTTTTAAATTTTGTGCGGGTAAACGTTATGCGCAAGTTCGTGATTTGTGGGCCACGGAAAAGGTGATGAAATCCTTTACCGTATCTTGTGGGGTTCGCTTGCCCTTAAGTCCGTATTAATGTATGCAATGCACAATTCAATAAAAATTCTATAAAGAATCAAAAAATTGTTTTTTTTATATTTTAGCACGGCACTGCAACAAATACGGGTTAGTCAATTTTGGCGTTTGCTAGCGAACTTGCAAAGAATCCTGCAAAGAATAGTATATTGGAAGCGTCGGATTTGAGAAGAAGGTGTTAGGAAAGTACGTACCGTTAAATGTTTGGGTTAGGAAACCCCCGTTGAATCAAATCCGGTAAGCTTGAAATGTTCGCTTGCGCGGGTCAAACTACCCGGATCTTTGGCACAGTACTTCGTAAATCACCCTTGTCTTGAATGCACACTTTGCTCCCCACAATCGCAGTTTGCAAACTTGTAAAAAGCTGCACACTTGCCCACAAAAATTATCAAATAAAAACAAAAAACAAATTTTTTTTTTATATACAAAAAGAATATTAACCCGAATAACAAGAAAGAAAATACGCTACCGTCTCCCCGGCAACGGCGCCATTTGATTGGAAGAATTAAAGTTAACCGCAATCAAGACGGTGTCGCTACGCAGCTAGCCGGTTGAGCACGGGTCGATCCACAGGGAGATGGTTGTATGTCCTTTCTTATTTTAGACGAGTCAATAAAGAATATGTGTTTGTTCGATCTATCCTATGTGTATTATTGGCAAGTATAAAGTTGTTAAGAAAAAGATACGAGATTATAAGCTAAGAAATCCGTACTCAAAACCTTTGAGCCGAGTCTTAACCAATTGAAGCTAGAGCAATCGGCAACAACGTGGATTAGGGGATTTAAGCGCGGTATTCGTGGAATCCGGCTTATTTACCCTTGTCCTTCCGTTCTTGTCTCTTGCTTTCGCCTCCGGCCAAACCGAACGCAACCGGTCGCGGTTAGGAATCACCGTTACCTTGTCAGGGTAGGGTGCCTAACGGAGCGCTTGCGTATGGTTTGGGCGGAGTTCAATGGAAAATAACGGGAAAAGGAAAAGAGAAAAGAAAATCTTTAACTTATAATATCGTATTTCTTCTTAACAATAATAATTTCAACATTCACAAAATGAAAAAAAGAGAGCAAAAGAAAAGAACAAAGAAAAGAAAAGATTACAAGTATTAAGTGCATGAATTTAAGTGCATGAAATAAATTGCAAGAAAGAAAAGCAAGATAATAATAAGCAAGTAATAAAAAGCGATAAAAAGAACAAGAAACTAGGACTCAAGACAAGCATGTGATCAATAGCCAACCCTTAAACTTGCAAGCTCAATCAAGAGGTTGCAAGATCAAGGGAAGGGTAGAGAACGCATGTGAAATGAAGTGCTAATTCCATGAAAGAATACGACCCTTGAGATCAATAACTAACCCTTAACCATTCAAGCTCAATGAAGAGGTTGAATGATCAAGAGAAAGCAAGAATCTCAAGGGGAAGAAGAAACAAAAGAGAATGATACAAAACCCTCATCTTCATTAATCTCCCACTCAAAAAGCTCTCACTACAATTTTCATGGAAAAAGAATGAAGAAGAAGAAGAAAAAGAACTAAAACTACAAAAGAATGGAGAACAAAGAATGACCCTTTGGCTTGGCTCAGATCTGCTGTATTTATAGGCAGAGGGTTGAAGATCTAGGGCAAGAATCTGCCACTATATGAAGTCCCCAAAATACCCCCAAAACACGACAAAGTGAGGACCCCACATGGCCGCGGATCCGCCGCCAATACCCCCTATTGGCCGCGGATCCGCGGCCCTATGATGGAGTCAGGGCATCGTACTTGGTGGCTTTCCCTGGTTCTGTGTGTCCTTCAGTGTGGCATATGTGTTTTCTGAAAATACCTCCACATTTCTTCCAGAATTTCTGTTGAGGAAAGGTGGACTTTTGTGGATGCTTTTGTCATGATTGCCTCGAGCTCCGCGTAGATTTCTTGGAACTTGTTGTTGCCATTGAGCCTTGTGCATGAAGGTGACATTGATTTGACATTTTATCTTCCTAAACTGGTATCTGGCAACATACGGATGACGAGCGGAGACCGTGTTTTCTCAGTGGTTGGCAGGAACCCGGATTTTGTCGTGTTTTCCATGAATTTCACCGCTTTAGAACCGAGAACCTGTATCCTGCAAATATGTAACAAACACGGATTAAAAGCACCTACCTATAAACAACCGAGCGTAAGAATGGGCGG
The DNA here is from genome assembly GCA_030015575.1 of Agapanthus africanus. Taxonomy (NCBI): domain Eukaryota; kingdom Viridiplantae; phylum Streptophyta; class Magnoliopsida; order Asparagales; family Amaryllidaceae; genus Agapanthus; species Agapanthus africanus. The sequence continues at coordinate 521,178,857 of CM057343.1, forward strand.
TATAAAATGCAGTATTCTGTGATGAACACCCATCTTGCCGCGGAACCGCGGCATAAGCAAGATTAGGCCGCGGAACCGCGGCCGTTTGGTTCCTTCAGGGTGCCAAACTTTCTGTGAGTCTCTGTCTACTCTTCTCCACTCCTCTGAACTCCACTGAGCTGTGTTTTCTGCAGCATTCTTTGCGCAAACTCTCTCCCCCCTTCCAATAAAATTGTTCTTGTGCAGGATTCTTTGCGCCGCGCTAAAAAAATAAAAAAATTGATTGCAGTTGATTGTTACTGCTTTGCATTTATTAATACGGACTTTAAGGGGCTTGAAACCAATCCAGATTGGGTGGGGATTTCATCACCCTTTCCAGGACCCCAGAAATCACAAAAAGCATATGCATTGACCATTGCTTAAATTAAAAAATACTAGACTCAGCCCTAAGGACTTCGCGCTCAATAGGACAGAGGACTAGTTACAGGCATCGGCCGTTTATCCTATCCTGACTTTGCGGTGTCTAGGCAAGTGTGTCCAAGGCAAGTGGTTACTTAATTAGGACCACTACTTACGTAGTGGGGAGCCTCCCACTTACCTGGCACTTACTTGGCCGCAATTGGCAGAGATGAGGCAGTTTGAGGTCCTATTTCTAGCCCTTTGGAACAGTTAGGATCTGTCTAGCTGACCTAGGTGACCCTAGATCTAGGTGTGATTGTGCATATCTTGTTTATGATTGCTTGAAGCCGTAAGTCCGTACATATTTCTGTAAAGCTCTTTCTAAATAAAACACAAAAAAACCAAAAAACTTTTATAAAAACTTGCCCTTTGTCGCCCAAAATCCCATTTTTTCACCCACCACCCATCGTATTTCTCCATTGACGTTTTCTTAGCCTCACCTTCTCCGCTTTGACTATACTAAACTCGTTTAGTGTATGTCCGCTTGGACTCGGGACACTAGCGCCCGCCTAGTTCGCGTTACGTTAGTCGCTACCGACTACGCGATCGACTTAGACATCGAAACTCCGTCCACGCCTCTTTCACCCTTACCTTTGCCGGCCAACTCCGACGTTGACCCAAATTCTGTTCATACATCCTCACCTTCCATCACCAAGCTCTTCTTCCGCGATGTCAGGATTTAATCCAAACATCCCTACAACTCCCCCAGGATTGATTCGACCTCCTATGGATGCGAATAACCCACCACCACCGCCTGTCGTAGCGCCACAGCGAATCGCGCTCCAGGATCGTTTCTATCCCACCCGCTCTGCACTCCCCACCTGTCTTTCCCATCCTCCGGCCAATGAGGATAATTTTGAAATTAAGCCCCATTTCATTAACATGCTTCCGAAATTTCATGGGCTTGAATCTGAAGATGCCTATATCTTCATCAACAAGTTCCAAAATGTTTGTGCCATGATGAAAACTACCCAGCTGTCGGACGATGCTATACGGCTACGGGTCATTTCGTTCACTTTGTGCGATCTTGCTGAAAAATGGCTGTATAGCACCGCTTCCCACTCCATAACCAGTTGGGACGAGTTTGTGAAAGCGTTTCTCAAGAAATTTTATCCGAATCATAAGACCGCTAGGATCCGTAACGAAATCAACCAATTCTCCCAGCTTCCTACTGAACCCTTCTGGAAGTGCTTTGACCGGTATAAAGACCTTCTTGTTCAGTGCCCTCACCATGGTATCGAGAAATGGCAACTTTGCCAAACTTTATACGAGGGCCTGAACCCAGCAACCAAGCAGTTGTTGGAAACCATTTGTCAGGGCCACTTCCTATCGAAATCTGACGAGAAAGCGTGGCAATTCTTCGACGACCTTGCAGAATAAACACTTCAATGGGAGAGCACCAGACCAACTTCTTCTTCTTCCTCCACTTCTCCTGGTCATTCTAGGGTAGGAATTCACCAACTCGATGTCTCTATTGCGATGAAAGCTGAAATGGCTGCAATAACGAGAAAACTTAAAGCGATAGAGAGCAAATTTTCATCTCCTGTTCCTGCCCCTGTTCTTCCCCTTTGTACCATTTGTGCTTGTTATTCCAATCCTTCTCACTTAACCGAAGAGTGTCCTTACAATCCACCATCTCAAGGACAGGATCAGGTTAATGCTGCATTTCAGCAAAGACCGAGAAATGATCCATACTCTTCCACCTACAATCCCGGTTGGAGGAACCACCCCAATTTCGCCTGGAATCAGAATCAACATCAATTCCAAGGCAACAATTTCCAGAGGCCCCCTCCTCCGCAACAACAAGCGCAACAACAAACTCAACATCAATTTCAGCAGCCCTTCCAACCCCAACCTTTTCAAAATCAGACGAACAACTTTGCACCCAACAATTCCTTTCCTCAAAACAACGTTGTTCCGTCAAACAACGATAAGGTTTCCTCGCTAGAACGAAGTCTGGAGGCGTTCGTTAAACAATCGACACAATCCACCGCAAACATCCAGTCGTCTATTCAGTCTTTGGTGCAACACACTGCTGCACACGGGTAAAGCATCAAGACCATCGAGGCCCAGATTGCACAGCTGAATGCGGCGTTAAGCGAGCGAGAGAAGGGAAAGCTTCCATCTCAACCACTCCCAAATCCCGGTCACCCACATAATGTACATGTTGCTCTTGAGCAACAGAACCATAATGTGAGTGCCGTGACTACGTTGAGATCGGGAAGGATGCTGCACAACAATATCGGCACAACAATTAAGGATAATGACACCCCGGCCGCTGCTTCTTCTTCTTCTTCTTCTTCTTCTTCTTCTCCTTCCTCATCTTCGAGCCTATTCTTCATTCTTCAAAAGGCTCTGCTTCTTCTTCTTCTACTCTGAACGGACCCACTTCTCACTCCACGAAAACACCAGCTCTGGGATCCGTTCCAGCTCCACAATCTCCTCCACAAGCATTGGACTCAACCAATTTTAAAAACGTTCCATTTCCAAACCGGTTGAGGTCCAATAAACAAAATCCACAAATGGAAAAGATTCTGGAATTGTTTAAACAGGTTAACATCAACATTCCCCTTTTAGATGCTGTCCAACAAGTCCCGTCCTACACGAAAATCTTAAAGGACTTGTGCACGAAAAAGAGGAAATCTCAGGTACCCAAGAAAGTTTTCTTAGCTAGTGCTGTGAGTGATGCTCTTACCCAATCTTTACCGCAAAAACGGAAGGACCCTGGCTGTCCAACGATTTCTATTACCATTGGGGATAAGAACATCAACCGCGCACTATTAGATCTTGGTGCCAGTGTTAACCTTCTTCCGTACTCAGTATATGAGCAATTAGGTGTAGGAGAGCTGAAACCCACACACTGTACTCTCCAAAGGGCCGACCGATCAATCACCCATCCTAGGGGTGAGCTAAAGGATGTGTTAATCAAGGTTGGGGACTTCATATTCCCCGTTGACTTCATTGTTTTGGACACACAGCCTGTAGCTAACCCCCGGAATCAAATTCCGGTGATACTCAGTCGCCCGTTCCTTGCAACCTCAAATGCTGTGATCAATTGTCGAAATGGTTCAATGAACCTATCTTTTGGAAATATGACAATTGAACTCAACATTTTTAGGTTGGGGAATCAGCCCTCCGAACCTAATGCTAATATACTAGACGTTTGCTCAATCCAGGAGATCACCCCGGAAGAGTGTGAATTCGAGGAGTTTCTGTTCGATCATGATAACCTTAACGCCACTAATGCGTTCCTCTTCGAACCTGCTGCTGTTTCTGCACCCGACAATGACTATGAGTGTTTCACTTTCTCGAACGATCTTAGCCACTCACCACCCGAGTTTGAATCCTTCGAATTTCCGGATGAGTTACCTGAACCATCCAACTCGGTCGCTTACACTCGTTTTGAACCTTTGTTGGAATCCTTTGAGTTCGAGACCGTTTCACTAATCTTGCCTTCAATCGTTTCACCTCCAACGCTCGAACTCAAGCCTTTGCCGTCTCACCTTAAGTACGCTTACTTGGGTGAGAACGAGACCCTCCCTGTTATCATCTCGGCTTCTCTAGCTCCAGAGCAAGAGAAAGCCCTTCTTGCGGTCTTGCACAGCAATAGGCAAGCTTTTGGCTGGTCCATGGCGGACATCAAGGGGATTAGTCCCCTGATCGTTGAACATCACATTCATCTGATGAATGATGCCAAACTAGCCAGGGATCCACAAAGGCGACTCAACCCAGTCATGAAGGAGGCTGTGAAAAAGGAAATCGTAAAGTGTTTGGATAGTGGTATCATTTACCCTATCTCTGATAGCCAGTGGGTTAGCCCCATTCACGTTGTCCCCAAGAATCAGGCATAACGGTCATCACTAACGAGGCAAACGAGTTAATCCCTACTCGCACCCAAGCTGGGTGGCGAGTATGCATCGATTACAGAAAACTCAACGCCGCAACGCGAAAGGACCACTTTCCGCTACCTTTCATTGACCAAATGCTTGAACGATTGGCCGGACACGAGTACTACTGCTTTCTTGATGGCTACTCCGGCTATAATCAAATTCCCATCGCCGAAAAAGACCAGGACAAGACCACATTCACTTGTCCTTTCGGCACGTTTGCATATCGTCGCATGCCCTTTGGGTTATGCAATGCACCCGCTACCTTCCAGCGGTGTATGATGGGAATCTTCTCAGACATGGTGGAAAAATTATTGGAGATCTTCATGGACGATTTCTCCATCTTCGATGATTCCTTTAATGAGTGTTTGCTGCATCTCGACGCTGTCCTTACCCGATGTAAGGACAAGAACCTCACTTTGAATTGGGAGAAGTGCCACTTCATGGTGCGCGAAGGTATTGTCTTAGGACATATCATTTCGCAAAATGGCATAGAGGTTGACAAAGCGAAGATTGAGGCCATTTCCAATCTCCCTCCTCCCAGATGCATCAGAGACATCCGAGCCTTCCTTGGCCATGCCGGTTTCTATAGACGGTTCATCAAGGACTTTAGCAAGATTGCTAGGCCCTTGACTCTTTTGCTAGCCAAGGACACGCCATTCGACTTCAACTCGAGCTGTGTGACTGCGTTCGAGTCATTAAAAAGCTCACTCACTTCTGCTCCCGTTCTTTCTTCACCTGACCGGATGCACCCATTTGAGATTATGTGCGATGCATCCGACTTTGCCATTGGTGCTATCCTTGGACAACACATCAACAAGATGCCACACGTGATCTATTATGCTAGCCGAACCCTGAACGATGCCCAACTGAATTATACAACAACTGAGAAGGAATTCTTGGCTGTTGTATTTGCTTTAGAAAAGTTCAGGCCCTACCTCATCGGCTCTCCAGTCATTGTCTACACAGACCATTCTGCTCTGTGCCATCTTTTTGTGAAGAAAGATGCAAAATCTCGGCTGATACGTTGGATCCTCTTGCTTCAAGAGTTTGACCTTGTCATCAAGGACAAAAGAGGATGTGAAAACATAATCGCCGACCATCTCTCACGACTTCCTTCTTCGCCTTCGCTTCATATTCCGATCAACGACGTTTTTCCGGATGAATAACTCTTGACAATATCTTGCGAACCCTGGTTCTCAGATATTGTGAACTATTTGGCCACAGGATTACTACCGACTGAATGGTCACGTCAGGACAGACTTCGATTCTTATCCCAAGTAAAACACTTTTACTGGGACGAACCCTATCTGTTCAAGTACTGTCCCGACCAGATTATTCGTCGGTGTGTCCCTGACGAGGAATTCAAGAGTGAGCTGTCATTTTGCCACGATCAAGCATGTGGCGGGCATTTTGGCCCCAAAAAGACAGCTAAGAAGATCTTGCAATGTGGTTTCTACTGGCCACAACTTTTCAAAGACGCTCATGACTATTGCAAGACTTGCTCCCGGTGCCAACACTTGGGCCGGATATCCCGGAGGAACGAGATGCCACTCCAACCAATCTTGGTTGTGGAGATTTTCGACGTTTGGAGGATAGATTTCATGGGGCCGTTTCCCAGCTCTTTCGGGAACTTGTACATCCTTCTCGCTGTTGATTACGTCTCTAAGTGGGTCGAGGCTGTGCCCAGCCGGACTAACGACAACAAGGTTGTCGTTAAGTTTCTTAAAGAAAACATTTTCTCCCGTTTTGGGCACCCCCGTGCGATCATTAGCGACAATGGAACTCATTTCTGCAATAAGACTTTCGAAGCCTTGATGCAGAAATATTCCATTAATCATAAGCTATCTACGCCCTACCACCCCCAAACCTGTGGGCAAGCCGAAGTTTCCAATCGGCAAATCAAGCAGATACTGGAGAAGACGGTTTCTAAGAACCGTAAGGATTGGTCGTTGAAACTCACTGATGCCCTTTGGGCATTTCGAACTGCTTATAAGACCGATCTTGGCATGTCTCCCTATCGGCTTGTGTACGGAAAGGCTTGCCACCTCCCTGTGGAAATAGAGCATCGCGCATTTTTGGCGATAAAAGAGCTGAATCTGTCTCTCGAAGATGCGGGCAGCCATCGGAAGCTGCAGTTGAACGAATTGAGCGAGCTTAGGGATGAGGCTTACGACAACGCGGTTGTCGTTAAGAACTGAACGAAGGTGTTTCACGATAAACACCTTTTGCGCAAAACATTCGTACCTGGTCAACAGGTACTGCTTTACGACACCCGGCTACATTTCCATCCAGGTAAGCTCAGATCTCACTGGAAGGGGCCGTATTTTGTGCGGAATGTGTATCCGCATGGCGCTGTGGATTTGGAGAATCCAAAGGACGGATCATTTTTCAAAGTAAACGGACACCGACTTAAACCGTACCTTAGCGCCGAACCAACAGAGGAGCTCCTGGTCTTACAGGAGCCGGTTTACCCTGCATAATCTTCCTCTGCCCACCACCAAACTTCGGTTATCCAGCCAAGAACAGTGGACACTGTTCCAAATAAGTTTTGGGGTATATATATACCATTTTGTATATATTTGTGGATATTCTTTTCATTTTTACTATTTTTCTTTTCGTTAAAAACAAAAAAAAATGTGTATATCTAACCAACAATTTTGACCCTTCAATGATCTCTTCATGCAATGACGGTGAGGACACTGTCCAGTTTAAATTTGGGGGTACGCTCGGTACGCATTTCTAACTTTCACATTCATATGTATATTTTGTATCTGCATACTAAAATCCATAAAATCCATAAAAATCAGAAAATTTTCTTAAAACATAAAAACTTTTTTTCGTCAAGTTAGCTAGCGGAAAAACTCAGATTCAACATTTCGACGATTTTGTTTAATAAGATAAGAATAACTAAATCTTATTTTTAGATTTTGAAAACCTGAAAGATAACTCTCCTTTGAAGTTAACTATAGCTGATATACGTCTTTACATAACACTACACGTGTCGTGAGTTTTGGAAATTAGATGACAAGTCTTTTGTGTCTAAAAAATTTTAAATGGATAAATGATTTTCTGAGGATCAAATAGGTTTGTTCTGAAATAAGTAATATTAAGAATAGTTTATGAAGTGAAGCGAAAATGAAGGAATGTTATTGATGCCTTAATTGGAACTAATTCTGAAAAATAACCTATCTGAAACTTGATTGGAATGATTACACACTGAACCCACTAAACACGTCTTTTATCCAAAAAAAATAATAATTGAACTGCCGGTTATATCTCCATTCGCATTGAATCATCATGATTTTCACGCTAAATTGTCTTTTGTTTTTGGGCCTAGGTAACTTGAGTAATTAAGTCCGCTGGGGTGTCTCTACACCTAATGCCCTAAAACCAACTGGTTTGGGTGCATTGGCCCAAAGCTCATTAAGAAGCCTAGAAAGTCCAGATTAAAACAAAGTCAAGCAAGTGTTCTCTCCGAGTTAAAATTCCTAACGGTTCTTTGTGTGAGAATAATCTTGACAAAAGACAGGTTTATAAAAAAATATTTCTAGCAGAGATATGAAAGTTTTATTCTATGATAAAGACTATTGCACGTTCACAGAGGTATGTATGAAATGAAAACAAGAAAAAGGTGGAGTGAAAAATAAGACCTAGTTTCCTGTTAAGGAAGATAGAAATTCTCAAGTTGAAACCTTACTGGAAAACGAAACTTGAAAAATGCTTAACTCTTTATAAAACTTATGTGATCCTTTTAAAATTTTTATTTGGGCTTTATTGTGTGACATGATGACTTTAATCGATCCTTCTGGAACTTAACGACACTATTTGCACTGCACGTAAAGACATATAAAATCTTTAGTTAAATAAGAAGCGAGGTGTGAAAAATAAGGGTTCGATAGTCTAGACTTAGGATCATAGAATTGTTATTTTCTGAAACAAAACTTTAGGGTTTGAATCATAGTTATTTTGCAAAACTAGCTTGACCGGATTTTGTGGGTAGTATCCGCTGAAAACCCTCAGGAGACAACACTCCTCCTACTAGGGACACCTAGAGGTTTAACGGCTTGTTGCACATGCTCAGTGCAATCGTGTTCCCTGCGAAAGTGAGGTTAGGAATTTTTGTGAATAAATAGGCTTTGCTCGGGACGAGCAAATGATAAGTTTGGGGGTATTTGTTCATATCAGATTTTTGCATTTTTATACCGCCCAATTTTTATCACATTGCTTATCGGTAGGTACTCTTGAGCCGTATTTGCTAGTCAATTGCAGGATACAGGTTCTCAGCTCTAAACAGAGAAATTCATGGAAAAACACGACAAATTCCGGATTACTGCCAGCCACAGATAAAACATGGGTCTCCGCTCTCTATCCGTATGTTGCCGCACACCAATTTAATGGACAAAATGGCAAATCGGTGTCATTTTCATGCACAAAGCTCAATGGCAACACAAGATCCAACATATCTACGCGGAGCTCAAGAAAAATCATGACAAAAGATCCACATCAAATCACCTTTTGATCTGCTGGAATTCTGGAAAAATTGTGAAGAGTTTCTGAGAAAAAACATATACCACACAGCAGACAACATCAAACCAAAGGACCCTACAAAATCCGAGGAGCCAACTCTTCTATATGGCCGCGATTCCGCGGCATAAGCATGCTTAGGCCACGGAACCGCGGCCGTACGGCCTCTTCAGAATGTAATATTTTGGGGGTATTTAGGTCATTCTATGTGGAGGCAGATTGTTGCCCTAGGTTTCCATTTCCCTGCCTATAAATAGTCCAGAACTTGCCAAAGCCAAGGGTGCTTAATCTTGTATTTAGATTTTAGGTTATATGTTGTTGTTCTTCTTCCTCTTCTCATCTCTTCTCCATTAAAAACTTGTAGTGAGCTTTTGTGAGTGAAGGATGAATAAAGGAGTTTTTTTTTTACTTATCATGCTTGCCTTGTTCTTTTGTTAAATTGTAATTGCTTGTAATTTTCCTTTGCTAATCTAGTTGTTGTTATTTGTTATTTGTTTCTTTCTTGTTCTCTTTTTCTTTATCCTTAACAACAATGATGCTTAAGCTTGATCCTTGCCAAGGTGAGGTCGCAAATAGCTAGTTGTAATCTCCTAATCTCTTTCTTTCTATCTTCCTCCTTTGTTTTATTTTCCGTTTTTCTTGTAATGGGTGAGTAGTTTTCATACTTGTTAGGGTAGGATAAGGAAAGTTTGAGAGAAGGAAATCTCTCTCACTCTTTCCTTGCCCAACATCTTAATTCGGACTCCCGTTAATTGAACCACAATCCGCTCCCTACGGCACCCTATCTTACATGATAGCGGTGATTCCTTAGTGAGACCGGTTGTGGTTGAATTAACCCGAGATTAAGGCTAAGAGCCAAGAACGGACGGACAAGCACCAAAAGGAAGAACTTAAGCGTTGGAAAGCCTAGCTTATACTCGCAAGTTCCTTCCTAGTCGTGCTAATCCCCGTTGTTGCCGATTACCGTAACACCGATATTAAGAGTGGCAACGAAAGAAGTGAGCGACTCCTAACTCAAACTAACCTAATCCTAACCCTAACAAGCTCTCTTTACATATCATTTTAGCACATAGTTAATCTAAAAACAAACCTGGACATTTGGACTTAACTCGTTAAAGCACATAGAAAAAGATTCCCATCTCCCTGCGGACGACCCGTACTCAACCGGCTAGCTACAAGCGAAACCGTCTTGATTGCGGTAATTAACTAAGCACGCAAAAACTCTACCAATCAACGTCCTGTTGAAAGAGGCTTCTAGGAGGTCTGCTTTGACGGCCCGGGAGGAAAGGAAGTGCCGGAGGCGCGCAGCAAAGGAGCGTAATGCTGCTCTAGCTGTGGGTGCGGGCTCGAGCGCCGTTGCCCCTGCTGCCACTCCTTCGGAGGAGTCTCCGGTCGCTTTGTCTACTGCTCACAGACGGATGGCACGTGTGGCTCGAGAAGCTAACGGTAACTCAACTCCAGGTAATGTGCCTTGAGGATCTGTTGTCAAAGTTTTAAGCTATCAGTTCTCATATATCTTATCTTTGCAGAGCCGAGTCTTCCCGAAGAAGTGGCAGTGACCGCTGAGCCTGAGGGAGCGGTGGAGGAGGTAGCTGCTATTCCCGAACCCAGAGCGGCGACAAATGACATGGTCGCAATTGCCAGGTTCGAGGTAGTGGCCGACGAGACGGCTACCACGGCGGAGCCCAAAGCGGCGGTGGATGAGACTGTTACAATTACTAAGCCCGAGATGGTGGCGAGCGAAACGGGTACAATTGCTGGGTCCAAGGTGGCCGCTCTTTCTCAAGAGTCGGGCGCCGCTCCGATCATCGCCCTTCCCGCCTTCGGTTCTTTGTCATCTCCCGGCGTCGCAAGTGTGACGACGGCTCTCGTGGAGTCATGGACGAGGCGACGGGAGGTGAGACCGCCCCGACGGAGGAGGGAGACGCCGCCGTTGTATCAAGTGACGCCCTCGTCACGGCTCCGAATGGTGACTCATTAGGTAAATTTTAGGTCACCGCCCTTCTTTTCATTCTGCAATCTTTCCTGACAGGGTTTATCTTGTCTTTAATACAGGTGCGGCTAGTGCTGATGTCACGCTACCCGAGGCAGCACTATCAGCTACCGCCTTGACGGTGGCATCTCCTCTACCCTCTCTCATACCATCTTAGATGTTGGAAGGTGCGGATTTGTGACTCGTCGGTCTTATTTTTTAAGCTGTATAACCTACGTACTGACGTTGCACTATTGCATCCTTGCAGGAGTTCTTTTTGACCACCTGCATCAGGTGTTTCACCCACACTTCTCCTTCTCGTCGGAGATTGCTTCATCCAGCGGCGCTGGTGAATACAACCTTCAATTAATGCTCTTTCTTTTACCGATAATGAAATCATTTCTGATTCTTCTTTGCCTTGATTGCAGTACTACAGATTGAAGGAGGGGATGAGAGATTAGTTGCGCCGCTGGTCCTCCCGGTTTTGCCACCTGCTGCAGCTGGTATAGTAAATCCCATTTTTCATGAATCTCTTATATTTCTTGATCCGTCATCTGATTGTGATTTGTTTTGCAGCAGTCGCTTCAACTCCGGCCTCTTTCGAATATCGCATTATGATGCCGGCAGGCCCCTTCTCCAGGCGTCCATCCTCAAAGGGTGTTGTGACGAGTCTGGGTATGCTGAGCGAATACGTCGAGGAGCTTGACGTGGAAGCTCCTACATCTGCTGCAGATTTCGCTGCTGAGGTCAATCCGATGCTGGCGACGCTTGTAAATTTCCATGATAAAGGCGTCGTCAAGTCTTGGGTTGATCACTGCAGGAAGATCGAGACCTGTCTGCATCAGCTTGAACTTATGCATCTTGCCCCTGAGACTCAGGCTTTGAACTCCCAGCGGGCCACATGGGTCGAGCAGAGTGCGTCCTTCCTCCGCCATTTCGAACAAGAAGCGACCTTGAGGCGGAAGGAATGGGAGGAGGCTTCTGCTGAGTCTGTCCAATTGCGTGCCCAGGTCGAAGCGAGCACCGCACAACTGAGAGCTGTCTTTGACACCTTGCAGCGATGTATCTCGGACGGGCTTGTATTGAGACGGAAGCCCGACTCTATCAAGCGGGTTACGCAGAGTCGCGAAGCTGCCCAACGGGAAATCGATGAGAAGATTTCATCCTGCTTGCAACAAAGGACTCGAATCAAAGCGGAGCTGGCCGCGGTGGCTGATCATGAGAAGGCACTGAAAGAAGTGCGAGTGCAGCTTACGGACTTGTTGAAAACGCTTCCTTCTCAGTAGCTGCCTTTGTATCAATTATCCACTTGTAATCTTTGAATAATATGTATTCATTTTTTATTCTTTTATATGATGTATCTTGTATTCAATTGAGTTCATAAATAAAGACACATTTTTTTATTATACTGTTTCTTTTTTCTCCTTGCTGTGTTGTTGCCATGTGATTTTAGCAAGTGCGGTCTGTAGATAGTATATAGCCGTCAATCTTGGATTCTTTGTAGAGTGGTGATGGCTTAGAAAACAGGGTTAGGATCTGTCACCTAAGACTTTTCAATTTTATGAGCCGTGAGGGTCTCATAAAGACTTTCTCCCTACGAGTCGTGAGGATCTCGTTGGTGTATTTTCTCCTTAGGAATCAAAAGGATTCCTAAGTGCATTTCCCTTATAAGTCGTAAGGATCTTATAAGAGAGTTTTTTTCCCCTTATGAGTCGAGAGGACCCGTAAGTGTTTAGTGGGATAGACATGTAGATGACGTACTTCTGAAACGGGGTCATATGAATGACGTATTTCCGTGACGGGGTCATACTGATGACGTTGTATATTCCTGCAGAGACACTGATTTCTCTGCGGGTCGGCGCGAATCGAGATGTTCTCGTCAAGGATGTTGATTTCCCTGAATCGAGGAGGTTGCCAAGGACACTGATTTTCTCGGGTTGAGACGAATCGAGGTATTCCTGCAAAGACACTGATTTCCTTACGGGTCGACGCGAATCGAAGTGCTCTCATCAAGGACGCTGATTTCCCTGAATCGAGGAGGTTGCCAAGGACACTGATTTCCCTGGGGTTGAGACGAATCGAGGTATTCCTGCAAAGACACTGATTTCCTTGTGGGTCGACGTGAATCGAAGTGCTCTCGTCAAGGACGCTGATTTCCCTGAATCGAGGAGGTTGCCAAGGACACTGATTTCCTCGGGTTGAGACGAATCGATGTATTCCTGCAAAGACGTTGATTTCTCTGTGGGTCGACGCGAATCGAAGTGCTCTCGTCAAGGACGCTGATTTTCCTGAATCGAGGAGGTTGCCAAGGACACTGATTTCCTCGGGTTGAGACGAATCGAGGTATTCCTGCAAAGACGCTAATTTCTCTGTGGGTCGACGCGAATCGAAGTGCTCTCATCAAGGACGCTGATTTCCCTGAATCGAGGAGGTTGCCAAGGACACTGATTTCTCTGGGGTTGAGACAAATCGAGGTATTCCTGCAAAGACGCTGATTTCCTTGCGGGTCGATGCGAATCGAAGTGCTCTCGTCAAGGACGCTGATTTCCCTGAATCGAGGAAGTTGCCAAGGACACCAATTTCCCTGGGGTTGAGATGAATCGAGGTATTCCTGCAAGACACTGATTTCTTTGCGGGTCGACGCGAATCGAAGTGCTCTCGTCAAGGACGCTGATTTCCCTGAATCGAGGAGGTTGAATTGTTTCCGAAACGGAGCGTTGATCCGGCGGAGAGGTCATTGGTTGACTCTAGGTTGTCTGTAGACTGTAGAGTCTTGGAACTAAGGACTTTGCCGTAGCTCCGTTTATTGATGTTGCGTCTGCATCCGATTGGACTGCGAAGGAACTCCGTTACTGACATTGCGTCTGCTGTATCGAGACGAATGCCGCGGTTGTCTCTAGGTTGTTGGTGAACCGTCGAGGCTTGAAACTAGGGACTTTGCCATGGCTCCGTTGTTAGTGTTACGTCTACATCTTATTGGCGGAAGAACGCTGGGGTGACATCGCGTCTGCTGTATCGAGATGAACGTCGAGGTAGTCTCTAGGTTGTTTTTGAACCGTCGAGACTTGGAACTGGGGACTTTCCCGTGGCTCCAATTTATTTTGACTTTGGGTTCGCTTGTCGACGTCTCATCTGCATTCCATTGTAGTGAGAAGAAACGTTGTTGTTGGTCTCCATGCTGTAAATGTGGCCGTCGAGACTTGGAACTAGGGACTTTCCCGTGGCTCCGATTTGTTTTGCGCGTCTGAATCCTGCTGGAATGAGGAGGAACTCCATCGTGGGTCTCCAGGCTGTAGATGTGGTCGTCGAGACTTAGAACTAGGGACTTTGCCATGGCTCCGATTGGTGATGTCGCGTCTGAATCCTGCTAGAATGAGGAGGAACGCTGTCGTGGGTCTCCAGGCTATAGATGTGGCCGTCGAGACTTGGAACTAAGGACTTTGCCATGGCTCCGAGATTGATTTTCGCGTGTAAATCCTGCTGGAATGAGGAGGAACGCCATTATTGTTCTCTAGGCTGTAGACATGGCCGTCGAGACTTGGCTCTCTATCTGATGGAGCCTGGTGGGATGATATGGTTCCCTTTTTGTTTTTGCCCCTGGATTGTATACAGGGATCAATGTGATCTCACCTGTAGGGCAAAAAAAATTCATTTTTTTTTATTTCTTTCCGCGATGCTCTATCATTTCAGCTTTTATATCGCGAAGGTCGCGATTGCCCAATCATTTCGGCTATTTTTCGCGGTGCCCAGTCATTTCGGCTATTTGTTTTATTTACTCGCTGCTTTTTATTGTGAGTTGCTCGATCATTTCGGCTGTTTTTGTATGCAAACATTTTTACTTGCTGATTTCGTTGCAAGTTGCCCCATCATTTCGGCTATTTCATATGCATTTTTGGCTCGCTGATTTTTTTATCGCGAGTGTGGAACTTGGAATCTGATGCCAATTTTAGCATCAGCATCAAGCCGACTGGAATATTGCCAGGAGCGAAACATCATTTGCCTCCGTCGATATCGAACAAAGGTGGCTTAGCAAACAGGGTTAGGATCCCGTCGACTAAGGCTTTTGACTTCATAAGCCGTAAGGGTCTCATAAAGGTATTTCTCCCTACGAGTCGTGAGGATCTCGTAGGTGCTTTTTCTCTTTAGGAATCGTGAGGATTCCTAAGTGTGTTCTCTTATAAGTCGTAAGGATCTTACAAGAGTGTTTTCTCCTTGCAAGTCGAGAGGACCTACAAGTGTTTGTTTACCATGTGAGCATATCCCTAGTCGCTGGTAGGACTCTGTTAGGGAAATGTTCATTCGTGCCCGTGGATTGTATACAAGGGTTAATATTGACCACTTGTAGGGCAGCATTGGAGGTTGTGATGGGGCTGCTTAAGAACAGGTTCAGATCCCTGTAGCTTAAGACTTTTGAATCTTATGAGCCGTGAGGGTCTCATGAGAGGGTTCTCCTTACGAGTCGTGAGGATCTCGCAAGTGTAATTTCTCCTTAAGAATCGTGAGAATTCCTAAGTGTATTGCTCCCTTGTGAGTCGTAAGTATCTCACGCAGGTGGTTTCTCTTTACAAAGTCGAGAGGACCTTGAAAGTGTCTTTTAACGAGATTGCGCCCTTTCGGGTTTTCACAAAACTCGCCGGTAGCCCTGCTGTTTTTACTCATGGAGCCCTTTCGGGTTTTCATCCGTGCCCATTTTGCTTGTGGACATACCTTTTTTTTGTTTTTTTATTTATTTTTTTTTTACGAGTCTGCGCCCTTTCGGATTTTCACAAATATCGCCGGTAGTCCTGCTGTTTTTACTCATAGCGCCCTTTCGGGTTTTCATCCGTGCCCATTTTGCTTGTGGACATACCCCTTTTTTTCCACGTCAGCCTTAGGATACTACGGTCCGTAGTAGTTTATAGACGTCTCGGTCAGTTGCAAGTTTTAGGACATTGCGGTCCATCGTTAGTTTGGGGACGTTTCGGTCCACTGTAGCTTTGAGGCGAAGTTTCGCCGGATGCTTTATGAACAAGTAGGTTTCTCCTTGATAGACCTTGTCACATAATCCAAGGGTTTTAGCACTGCTCCTACCCCCAGCTCCTCTACGTTATCTCCTAACGCCGAGTGAGCTGCTTTGTTACTTAATGACAAATGAGCGATCATGTGGCAACTTGCCACATAATCTTCGGATTCTTCTGATAAGTCATGTCCCTCATCATTGTCGTTATCTTCATTATCAAGGATGTGACTGAGGAACTCTTGAAGCGTGACTGGGGTTCGCGCTCTCTGGTTGTATTCTTTCAGCGCGTCAATATACTTTTGCAGATCCGTGCGCTTGTCGTTAGACAGCGCGGGCTTTTTGGTCTTCTTCTTTTTCTTCGAAGACTGTGAAGGCTGGTCTCGAATGTTTTGTCCACCATCACTATTAATTCCCAATGTTGGGCATGGTTTCAGCCTCTCCTCGATGATCTTCGGCTCTAGCGGGCTTTTCCACCTGGTTGCTGGACATGTTTGAAGATCTTTCAGCATTCTTTTAGTTTTTGCCGAAAGAACAACTTCCCATAGAGCTTCCTCTATGAATGAGTACGATGCCCCCGACATGTCCATCTTTTTCGGAGCATGTGGTTGCGGCGGGTTCACCTTCCAATTTTCAGACAACGCGAACTTGCCTTGCTGGTATTGGTCTTCAACCTAATTTATGAAGACGTAGCAATCTTCGAGTGGATGGCCCAATACTCGATGGTAAGGGCAGTAATTGGGATCGTTGACGTCATTCGGTTGCGGTGGGTGTCTTGACTCCGGTAGAGTGATGAGCCCATTACGCACTGCCGGTTCGAACAGTCTCCTTGTTTTATCTCGGGGAAACGAGTAAGGACGTCTCAATTTCTCATCGAGGGATTGCCGCTTGTTGCTTTGGCGAACAACCGCTCTCGAGCCACTCGGTTGTTGTTGAGCGTTGGCGACAACGATCACTTTCCCTTTTCCTTTCTCATTTCGAGAGTCTGGCTTTGGAGGAGACGGTCTATGACCCATCTGGTCCATTTGGGCCAGTTTGTCGATTAAGGCCTGGAAAGTGGTCGGCTTGAAGAACATCATAAACTGGGAAATAGTCGCGTGAGGGTCGAGAGTGCCCACGAACATACCCACCGCCGGTGCTTCTTCGATACGCTGTTCGCACTTTGACCACAGATTTCGCCATCGGATTGCATATTGAACCCAAGTTTTGCCCGGCTTCACCCTTGTATTGATCAATGCTGTTATCGGGATGTGTTCACTTGCGCTCGCGAATCGCTAGGTGAACAACAACTCCATTTCTGCGAAAGTTTTGACGGAGTCGTTTGGAAGTTCGGAGTACCACTCAAATGTCGTCTCCGATAAGCTGCCGACAAATTGGCGGAGCAAAAGCTTATCATCGCCCCCGGTGTTGCCGTAAAGTGCCCTAAACTGAGCGACATGTTGGTGGGGATTGCCTGTCCCCTTGTATACGTGGAATTTGGTGATCGTGTAGCCCGGCGGGTACTTTATCTGGTCATACCTGCCTGGATATGGTCGCCCAGTTTTCACGACCTGGCCAGCCGCTTCATTTGCTTGGTGGACTCGTATCTGCTGAGCGATATAGTCATCCAGGGCGGCCTTAGAAATAGTTTCCTCCTTGGCTGCTGAAAGAGCCGGCAGAGGGTTTGATGTTTCTCCTCGATCATCTTCAATTATCACTGGAGGATCTTCGGCTGGGGGATCTGGCTGGATCATCATGCCCACCATATTCTGGAATAAAAGGGTCATTTGCTTTATATTGGCCGCTTGATCCGCGGCCTCTTTGTCCTTCTTTTCAAGCATTCTTCGAAGGAATTCGGCATCAGTTTCTTGCTCACGGCGCTGCTCCGAGGATGTCTCCAGGTTTGCTTTTGGTCCTGTGAGTGCGGCCATAGTCGTTAACATCTCTTGGAGCTTTTGTTGTTGTTGCTCCTAAGCCTTAGTCACTGATCGTGTAAGCGGTCGATGACCTGTGGAGATACGGCTATCCTCTTTTCCAGATGTCATATAGATGGTATGCACCACCATGCCCCCAGACTTAGGGCGTTTAGGCTTAGTGCCTATGACATTTGTCGCAGACATAGGGATTTTCTCCGGCCTTCTCCTCTTATGGACGGTCGAAGTTGAGGGGGCCGTTGCAGTGGGCACCCGAGTAGCTGTCGCCTTCTGTGGCTTAACAGGACGGTTTTCTTCCTGTCGAACCTTCAGCTTCTTCTGCCGGCGGGGATAGTCTTGATCAACCACCGACTCTCGAACTTGTCGCCAGACTTTGTAGATTTTGGAGGATAGCCGTTGAGGGGGTTGTTCCGGCTTTATTTCTATAACAGTCTCCACTGGTGGCGGAGATCTTTTCAGTACGGTAGTAGGAGAGTTCCTGCGCACCTTGTTCAGCAGCTCAAAACTGTTCCCGGTTGGAACAGTAGCATTAACTTCCACCGTTGGGGCTGGTGGAGTTAGCACAGAGGGGGAGTTGCCCCCAGCCTTCCTCATTCGGCGCCAGTGGCGACGTCAAGCGTGTCGAGCTGTTGGGGTTGGTTCGGCGATGGGGATGGCTTTGTCTTGCCCCATGTCCAGATGAGGCGCCGCTGGTGCCAGCCTCTTGAAGACTGACGTCTTTTGAGTAGCGGTATCTAATCTGTCGAAGACAGACCTTCGAGCAGGAACGGGAGCCAGAATAGTCAGTCTTGTAAAGACCGACTCTTTGGCAGGGGAAGCCGCCTTGACGACTTCAGGAGCAGAGATGGATATCTTCTTTGGGATGGCCACTTCAGGTGTCATGGGCTTCTTGGCAGGCCTATCGGAGTTCAGGCTCAGTCTGGCGAAGACCGAGGAGTTGGAGCTGGACGACCCGTTGAGAGGGGCCGTGGTAGTAGCAAGTCGATCGAAGACCGACTTCTTAGGAGCTTCTGGTGCTGGCATAGGAGTGCTGAAGCTCGCTGGCGGGAGCATGGTCCCGAAAAACAATCCTATGGTAGCTTGGGTGACCTGTTCCAACGGCATCGTGAACAGGGAAGCCGTCTGGGGCCCATAAGCTATGCCCCAAGTTGAGGCAGAACGTGGGTTGCAGTTGCATATGGAACACTTCGAGTAGGTGAACGCCATTGATCTTTGCTTTCTGCACCAAGCAAAACGCCAAATCTCAGTATCTCGAACCCAAGGGCAACCATTAGCAAACCGCGATTCGTTCGCGAACACGACACACGAAGTGTAGAGTAGAAAGAGGAAAAGGTCCCACCGGGCGTGCCAGAATCTGTTCCCCTCCGAATCACACGGCGGAGACGCGGCAGACGTCTTGCCTGAAATTCGGGGCAGATGCTAATTGGTGCTATCCGTCCACCTCTCCGAAGATGCCAAGTTGATTTATGGCACCGTATATCGAAGGTTTAAATGGATGTAGCCGATGTAGCAGACTTCGTCAGATTTCCCTTCGTTTGAGAGGTTTTTTATTGTGGGGAGGCTCTTCCCTGCAGGGGCAAGCCGCTGCAGTTAATTACGCTACCGCATCGCGGTAACAACTTTCTCCTTCTCCAGATGGTCACTTCGTGTCGTGGGTGTTTGTTTTGTATTTGGTTGCCCGTGGATTGTATACGGAGACTAATTTATGTTGTCGCCCGTAGGGCGTGGATTAGTCCAAATCCGTATCTTTCTTAGATTTGGGTATGGAGGTTTAGGTTTAAGAATACGTTAGCCTCATTTAAAACTAAGATCAACTTAAACGTTTGTTAAGGATACGTTAGTCTACATTTTAGACTAAGATCAACTTAACGGGACCATTTAGATCCGACAAGAGAGCAATTGGGCTCTATTATTTAGTTTAGTGACATTGCGGTCGATTGCCGGTTTAAGGACATGGGGGTCCATTGTTAGTTTAAAGACATCGCGGTCGAGGTTAAGGACATCATAGTCCGTGGATTTAAGGACTCCACAGTCCGATATTAGTTTAAAGACGTCGCGGTCGAGGTTAAGGACATCATAGTCCGTGAGTTTAAGGACCTCACAGTCCGATGTTAGTTTAAAGACATCACGATCGAGGTTAAGGACATCATAGTCCATGAGTTTAAGGACCTCACAGTCCGATGTTAGTTTAAAGACATTACGGTCGAGGTTAAGGACATCATAGTCTATGGGTTTAAGGACCTCACGGTCCGATGTTAGTTTTAAGACATCACAGTCGAGGTTAAGGACATCATAGTCCATGAGTTTAAGGACCCCACAGTCCGTTGTTAATTTTAAGACATCACGGTCGAGGTTAAGGACATCATAGTCCATGGGTTTAAGGACCCCACAGTCCGTTATTAGTTTTAAGATATCACGGTCGAGGTTAAGGACATCATAGTCCATGGGTTTAAGGACCCCACAGTCCGTGAAATGTGTGGTTGTCGTGACCCGTCACCTCTTTGAAGACGTTGAGGAATTACAACGACAAATATCAAAGGAATTGAGGGATGTACCCTTGGACCAAGGTGAGTTGGTTGAGAGAGCAGATATGCTCAGTTCAAGATAAGTCGAGGACTTATGGCCAGAATTGGGCTAAATCCAATTAAAATGTTTTAACATTTTTTGTTCTGGCTATTAAGCCTTCATTTGGGCTCAGCCCTTTTAATAATGCTAAGCATTGGGCTCTGGCATCTTTTGTCTTCATCAGAACAAATTGTGCTCTGACAGTGCGCCACGTGGCATGTCAGGCGCTTTGCGCCAATTAAAGAGCGCATTGCGCTTCTGTCAGGTAACGCACACGAAGAGGACACGTGTCGCGCTTAGCGCTAAGCGCTAGTTAATTTAGCGCATTGCGCTTTTTAATTTATGAGCGCTCTGCGCTAGTCTGTTGGCGCGCCAGTGAGTGACACGTGGCGCGCTTGGCGCTGAGCGCCAGCTCATGAGCGCAGTGCGCTGTTTTAAAAGCGCAAAGCGCAAATAGTGTCTATGGTTGACACGTGGCATGTTTTGGCGCTGAGCGCCGATCCAAGGAGCGCAAGAGCGCAGTTCATGAGTGCAAGGCACTTTTCAATAGCGCAAAGCGCATTTGATCAACTTTAAGATCAAAGAACAAATTTTATGTTCCTCTTAAAGGAGGCTTTGCCTCAAGCTTCGAGAACAAAAAGTTCTTGTTCTTATAAAAAGGCTCTGCCTTTATAGATCAAAGATCTGTGAATGAAGTAAAAATACTTCTTTTAGTTTTTTTATGATTAGATTTTTTTGATCTTTTCTTTTTTATTAAAGACCTTGGTTTTTTTCTTAGATCTCTGATCTTTTTAGAAGATGGTTCTTCTTTTTACGAGATGGTTTCATCTCTATTATTCAAGAACATAGTTATTTTTACCTTGAAGATGAAGAAAAATCTTCTTCTTCTTCTTTTTTAAGAGCTTTCTCTTCTTTTGCAGAGGGTTTTTCTCTCTCCTTTTTTCTGTTGTGAGACTTGAAGTCTAGGGTCCTTTATATAGGGCCAAATGATTTGTTAAATCAGTTTTGAAAGATCTTTCTCTGATTGATTTGGAATATTTCCCACCATTGGATCTTTGATCCTAAGGCTTCTGTTTTACAGAAGATAATCTTCTTGTTTTAATAAAATTGAAAAATCTTTCCATAACAGAATTTTAGTTTCTGATTAATTAATAATTTATTATTAGTAGATCTTTTGATCTGACGGTGGGGAATTTTTAATCCCAGCGCTGGCGCACCTTGCGCTAGCGCACCTACGTTCGACACGTGGCGCGCAGCACAACTGCGCTAGCGCACTTGTGTTTGACACGTGGCGCGCAGCGCGCAGAATCTGAAGCGTTGCTTCAATTTAAATTTTGAATTTTGAAGCAGAGCTTTACTCTGATTGGGGGTGCGCTGCCTAGGGCGCAGCGCACCTGGCGCTGGCGTGTCCGCTTTTGACACGTGGCGCGCAGCGCACGGAATCTGAAGCGTTGCTTCAATTTAAATTTTGAATTTTGAAGCAGAGCTTTGCTCTGATTGAGGGTGCGCTGCCTAGGGCGCGGCGCACCTGGCGCTGGCGTGTCTGCATTTGACACGTGGCGCGCAGCGCGTAGCGTATAGAATCTGAAGCGTTGCTTCAATTTTTGAATTTTGAAATTCAAAACAGAGCTTTGCTCTGATTGGGGGAAACATGTATTCATTGATCCGGGCAAGACTTGTAATCTTAACTATAAATTTAGATACGCGGGGTGTTGAGGTAGTTTGAGTATAAATCCAATAGAATCTCAAGAGTCCCATTACTAAAATAACATTGTTGTGGTACCGAGCTGAAATGGTACAATTAACGTCGCTGTGGTACCGGGCTGAAATAGTACATCACGAATTCATGAATGACGGCCTGTGTTTCCAAACCTTTGGGGCTCCACTCTTGGATTTGGAATACTTCAACAACAGTTGGAGTCCCATTACTTTTGGGCCAGTGTTTCATTGCTCCTGGGGCCTTACCCTTGAGTTTGAGAATACTTTTGAGATTGGTTTACATTCACACTTAAACTCACGTTAGTTAACTTACCTTATTAGTGACCTCTTTAGGACACATTGACAGTACATTTCATGTTCACTGCACCTACACTACACGACCATACTCTACTTGTTTGCCATGCTCATATTACATTGCTATGTTTATATAGTTACCATTAACATTGCCATGCTAAACTTGTTCATGTTTCATTTCCATTCATACTATATCACATGTCACCTTGCATTTCATTTATATACATTCACATCCCACCTTTCTTAAGGACTTGCCGAGCGCAAGTTCGCTGACAGGCATTCCACGCATTTTTTTATTTCTTTGGAATGTTCCTCAAGTGATCTAGGAACTAAAGTGATCGAGCCGAGTCAGGAGAATTACTTTCAGCTTGAGGAGCAGACCGACTACTATTTCTTTATTCAATGTATCTTTTCTGTATGCCGCCTATTTAGACATTTTATGTTCATATTTCTTATTTCAGACATTATGTATCGGTTTAAACTCTATAAAGTTTGGAATGTAAATATCTAAAGTTGGATTTTTCTTTATCATGTCATTTCTTGTCATTTTTATATTGCTTAATTACGCTTAGCGTATTTGTTTTGAAAAATGACCTTCTCGAAATAAATACGCCGCAGGCCTTGTCATGTGCCTGCTCCTATCTTTTGGGAAGTGGAGCATGACGGGACACGTGTTAATCTGGTGGTCAGCAACTCCACGAACCAAACACTGTCCGTTCTTCGTCCGACAATCTTTCCGAAGAAGGCATGGCCGCTGCTGTAACGACCCTAAAATTCTTATACCTTCATATCATCTTTCTTTTTATAAAAACTGTATTTATTTGTTATTGGGTATCTCTACATATTTTTCTCTCTATTAAACATATTATTTTATCTCTCCTATTTTGCCTATTCTATATTTTTTCAAAGCCCAAAACCCAAGCTAAAATAGTCCCATTTGATTCCTTTCTTTTCTTTTACATAAGCCCATTTCCTGTTTAAGCAGTGGCATATATTTAATTCTTATTAAATATGTGCATGAACAATTTTGTAGCTCATTGGTTAAAGCTCTACACTACTGTCTCCTAGTCCGTGTGTTTGAATCCATGCATTCCCAATTATTTTAATTAATTTCTTTTTGACGTTTTTAGAATCCTAAAACTTTCACGAGCAATACATGGAGTTCTGAGAATTTATAAATGAAAAGATATACGAGTTTGGACTTGATACGTTGACCCGAACCCTGAACACAAGAACCGAGGCCAGACTCCAAGTTCGAGCTGACCTGGTCGGCCAATGGGCGGGTCTGGGCGGCCCCACTTGCACAAAGCGGGCTCCTCCCATGTGTGCACGCCCCTTTGACTCCCTTTTGCTCCTTTTCACCTACCAAAACTCCCAATTCAATTCTGAAACATTCCAGACCCTTGAACTCTCAATTTAACTCTCTTTTAATTGCATTTTAAATTCTCTTTTTAATTCACCCTACCCATTTCCTTCTCCTATATAAACTAGGCTATCCCAACTCATCTCTCCTCTGAATTATACTGAAATTCCCCTCAAGAAAACCTTGAAGTTCTTTCAAGCCTTCCTCTCAAGTCCTAGTGGAGCCATCACCCATAGACGTCGAAGCTCCGTTCAAGAACCACCGCGGCTAAAAACATACATCATCGAACATCCCCTAGCTTCTCCTCATTATCATCAACAACTTTGCCGCTGCCCAACATCATCGTCGTCGTAGATACCGCAACAACAACGTACCAAACCCTTTCTTCCGTGCAATCGATGAACCTAGTTCATTATAAGCGGTGCATTTGGTGTTATACCAATTCACACCATGAGTAAGTCTTCCCTCCTCCTCCTCTTCTCCCATTGAATCAAATTTTTAGCTATGTTGCCAAACACCCCTATGTTTTGGAACCGCGTCCATGAATCCCATGCTTAAATTATTTTTCTTTGTATCAAAATCACCTTATCATAAAACATTTCATGAAACAAAAACCTGTGAATTTAACTTGCTAATCAAATCCTTGGAATCGTCTCATATCAAGTATTTCTATAACATGTAACCCATATTTTTAGGATTCTTTTCATGATAAGTTTATTCACATATACAAGTTTCATGTAACTTCTAATTTAACAAGAATTGGTCGATATTGTTAATTATATTTTTAGTGATAGCGCACGGGATAATAACCTGCCCCACACGCACATTTTTGTATCATAGCACCCTCACATATTCGTAGTAATATTTCTAAAAATTTGGCTTTGCATTATAATACCCTTGAGTTATAAAAATGGTATTTAACCGATAATCCCTTTTCCTTTGCGTGTTTTGCCTCACAGCCCTTTTTAAGGGAACCCCATTGTGATGGTGCGGATTATCACACATCTTAGGTTTAGTGAGTGAGATGTGGAGCTCTTCACGGAACACAGTCTCGAAAGGAAAAATACGGTTTTTAAAACAAAACTAAAATCATTTCAACGATATTTAGATAATAAAATAATGTAATATGTAACTTAAAAGAAAACAAATTTGAAAATTTGATTTTTAATAAAAATATCCCTAAATTGAAAAGGTTAATTTTCTATTAAAATACCTTAAATTTTCTAAAAGATAGATTTACACTAAATGCCTTAAACTTCTGCAAAAGGATTTTGTCACTAAAATACCATAAAATTTCAAAGTATGTTTTTATAAAGCAATCTCGATGTTTTAAATAGTATATTTTACCAAAAATATTCTCGAGAGTTTTAAAAGAATACTTTTACATAAAACCCCTCGAGAATTTAATAGCATAATTATATAAATACCACTGAGTTTATATATGACATCTTTTCACACAAAAAACCTTATTTCTAAGATTAGTATATGATCGGTATTTAGGTTGCAGATGAGGTGAGTGGCATCTTCTCTTTAGGCCTCGGGGAGTCGGAGATAATGATGTTAACCACTTGTCTCTCCCTAAATATAATTTGCAACTTCACAGAAATCAAATAGTATCGAAACTTGACTTGAACCTGAACTTAAACTTGAACTTGATTTAAACCTGAATTTGACTTGAACTCAAACTTGAACTTGACTTAAACCTGAATTTGACTTGAACTCGAACTAGAACTTGACTTGACTTGACCCGAACCATGAATACGACTTGGCTTGAACACTTAAACTGGACTTGAATACTTAGACTCGACTTGAACTTGCTTTGTACTCGCTCTTGGTATTCATGGATTTCGTGTAAGACTTGTAAACTTAATCTATAAATTAACATACACGGGGATAAGGGGTATTTTGGTAAAGAATGTATGTTGTGGCATGAGAGTTCACTAAAAATCACCTAATTTGAATATCGTATGCCGTTGTCCAGCGGAGTTTGATGGGGCTTTGTAGTTCTATGTGACGTGGGTTCGTAAGGTTTGACGGACTACTCTTATACACACGAATACCTTCCTTATCAAACTAAAAACAACCATGTTAGAATAAAATAACCATGTTTACACAGACATGCTCAGGTTTAATTGATACTTTACTTGACCGCTATTACTTTAGATTTCATGTTCTATTTATATGCACTTCTTTATCACATCGTATTCATATCCTTTTTGGAGACTTGCCGAGCGTTAATTCGCTGACGACATTCCACTCTGTCCTTTATTTTCTTGGGATGTTCGTCAGGTAATCTAGGAACTGAGGAGATCGAGCCGAGTCAGGAGGATTACGCTTAGCTTGAAGCACATACCGACTATTAGTTCTTCAGCTTTTTGCTTTCCAAGTATGCCACTTATTTAGGCATTTTCATTGCACCTTTGTTTTAAAGTTATCTTGTATCCAAAACTATGTGAAATGTTGAATGTAAATAAAGTTGATGTTGAATTTTAAATCCTCTTATTAATTCTTGTATGTTGTTATGTTGCTTATAAATACTTAGCGTATTTATTACGAGAAATGAACTTCTCGAAATAAATACGTCACGGGCCTAGTCACATGCCGTTACCGTCTTTTGGAAAGCGACAGCTGGCAATAGTCACAGACCACATTCTTCTTCTGCGCTTGAGCTAGAAAAGAAGACGCTTCATAGGAATAACTCCCTGTCTCCAAAAAGGAATACCCCTACGTGCTGGAACTCTGGTTGGCACCTAACCTGTCTTACACGTCAGAATATCCTGCTGATGAGTACCTTTCTCTTTCTCTCTCTCTCTCTCTGTGAGCCTTTGTTGTTCTCTAACTGCCGTGAGAACTTGAGAAAAGGTAATCAACCTCAAAGAAGTAATATGTCACTGGATTTCCACATCGAGACTCCGTAGGAAACACCTTGCTCTGTCTGCCTCATTAGCCGCTAAAGGCCATGCAAATCGACTGAGCCGAGTCCACTCAGCCATGTGCACTTCTACTGACCCGCCATTCTTCCTTAAACTGATAAACTTTTCTTCCATCTCTTTCGTAGCAGACTGCGGGAAAATCTTCTCCAAGAAACTCTGGGTAAAAGCCGCCCAGTTGATCGGCTTTGTCATACAAATCTCTTTGACGAGCCACTACTCATAAGCGTAATCAACAAGTTGAATGCGTACCACGTCCACTCTCTTCTCATCAGAAATCTAAGCAGCTGTTAAAAGGTTCTCCGTATCAACGAGCCACTGCTTAGTGATTAGTGTAATTTATTGCACATTAATATAGCCATATTTTCCTTATTTTGCATATTTAATGCTTTTCCTGGTATGTTTTATTAATAAATGCAGATTATAGGGACTAAAGGGCAAAAGTAAAAAAAAGGCTTATTACGTGCGTTAGATATGGACAACTTAATGCAGAAACTAATACAAGGGTGAAATTTATCGATCAAACAAAGAGCCAAAAGAATCACAAGATCAAACCAAGCCAGCACATCAAAGCGGGGCCCAAACAACTTTCAAAATTCTGTTTTAGCCGAATTTGACCCGGTTTTTAGCCAAATATTTTTGGTGTTAGGGCTTGAAAATTTGAGGTTATCTGGAAGATTTGAAGATATTTTTTTCCATCCCTTGTAATCGGCTTTAAAGCCTATAAAGACCGCTGTATAATTATTCTAGGATGGCATCTTCTCTGAGAGTTAGTCGTCGTGGTTTTTGAGAGGATTAAGAATATTTGTAGGTTTGGTCTAATATGAATTTTATTTTATTTAATTGTTCTTCTTCTTTTATCATGAGTAGCTAAATATTTATCTAGGGTTTTTGAATTATTCTTTCTATGATTAGTGTATGATTTACAAGATCTATTCTTTTCTATGTGCTTCATGATGAATATTGATAATAAAGATATATTCTTCTTGATACTATGCTAATAAACTAAGTAGATCAATGCATGATTGACAACCATAAGATTTATTTAGGGAAAGGTAGTATCACCAACAAACTAGTTGGTTTAAGAATTGATTGACAACCATGAGAATCAACTAAGAAAGGTAAAAGGTAGTATTTTT
Source organism: Agapanthus africanus (assembly GCA_030015575.1). NCBI lineage: Eukaryota > Viridiplantae > Streptophyta > Magnoliopsida > Asparagales > Amaryllidaceae > Agapanthus > Agapanthus africanus. The sequence goes on from CM057343.1 coordinate 521,206,600, forward strand.
ATTATACATGTTCAATCTAGTTATTATAGAGTAAATTAGGTTATGTCAATAAAATAAGATAAACCATTGATTGACAACCTATGAGTTTATTAAGTAAAAGGGTAGATCTAACTATATCTATGTTAATTAGAACTTGTTACTTAAATTTATTATTAGATGATTTTATTGATTGATAGGGTATTGCCATGATTGAATGATTTATGTTTTCTTTATGGATTGATATTTCATTGCGACGAATGTATGCTCTATACTTTTATGTAATTGATAGATAATAAATTTAATAATGGTGAACTAGAAAAGAATAGATAACATATAAAACACCATGACTAGAAAAGATAATTCAAAACCTTACGCTTTCCTTTATATTTGAAATCTCTTTTAAATTTGCAATTTATTTTCTTCTCGTATTTGTTTTTAATTAGTATAATTAAACAAATCCAAGTTTTTATTTAAATTCGTTTTAAATTAATTAGAATTCTCATCCTAAGGCTCTAAATACAAACCCTCAATTTAATTCGCACAAATTTAAACACGACACTATTATAGAACTTGTTGCATCTATCTTATTTAATGAGCCTCATTATCGTGTCGTGTTTTACCAATCATATGCGTACATTGATAAATTCTTTGATTGGTTAATTCTAATTTTTGGACTATTTAAAGCATTTATTAAAGAGTTTTTAGAAAAGGATGATGATCAAAAGGAGGAGCTCATGGTTCTCCATGAGCCAGAATATTCAATATAAAATCATAACCCGCTTTTTGTATATTATGTATTTGATGTATTTACTAACTTTTCTTTTTATTTTTTTAGGTTTTATTTGCTAATTTTTTATTTGAAAGGTTTATTGTGCAAATTGTCCAACCCCTTTATAAGACCCCAACTCGAGACATTTTCCCAATTATAGTCGTAGAACCGAAACCCTAAGGAGAGAAGAAGCTGCTACAAAAATTTGGAGGTGATCTGCTCTAAAAATATTCGGCTAAAACCGAATCAAAACCGGTTGAAACCGGACCTTCATCGCTGAATCCCCCCAGATCACTGGGGGAGGTAGAAATATTCTTATATTATCTATTTTTACTATAAAAAAAATGGCTATTTTGTTCCGTAGATCATGGATATGCCTAAATTAGCTATCAAATGTAATTTCATGAATTTTACGTGGTGAACGGGGTAGAAGACAGTGAGGACATTATCGAGTTTAAGCATGGAGGGGTAGTTTGCACAGTTTTTAGGTTTTTAGGTTTTCTTTTTCAATATTTTTCTCTTTATCTTTGTATTTTTCATTCTTTTAAAAGAAAAAAAGTTTTTGAATCAAGCTAGTAATAGGTAATCTTGAATTTGAAATCTGAAAGGTTGAGTGATATGAAGGAAAATTATTGAATCTAAGGATAGAACGAAATCTGAAAAATAATTTCTTATCTTGAAATCAAATTTAGTGAATACAAACTGCACGAACACGAATATTGAAACTTAAGATAGTAGAGAATACCTAGAAATATTTTTGCCTAAATATCCAAGTATTAAAAAAAGAAAAAAATATAAATATAATAAGTTTGGTTTTGTGATTGCTTAAGGCGAGTAAAGCTTCAGTTTTAGAGGTGCTTCATCATCTAGTGCCTTAGACCATCTAGTTTGGAAGTCGCTACTGAAGGTCCGAGGGAGTTGCAAGACTAGGCATAATTAAACTTACACATTTAGTAATCGGTTGGTCGGTGCCTCATTAAGTATTAACGGTCGCATTGAAAGGTGTGAGGGCATATCTATCTAGATATTTATATAAAATAAAATACGAGAATATGAGGTATTGATACTATAGCTAGAATTGAATTCTCAAGTTAAGGGATGTTTTACACATACATAGGGGGTATATGAGCAAGGTTTGAAGAAAAGATGGGAGTGAAGACTAGGATTAAGTTCTATTGAGGAAGGATAGAATTTCTGGAATTGAAACGATACCATTAGGATGATATTCTTGAGAACTGAAAAACTAGTGAGATTATATCTTTTTCTTCTATTCTTTTCTTTAATTATAATTTTTCAATTTCTTTATTTTTAGTTTTTTCTTTTATTTTTTTTTATTTTCTTTTTATTTTCCTTTATGGGATTTTGTGGGAAGTATCCGCTGAAAACTCTCACGAGACAATACTCGTCCTCTTGGGTAATCTTGAGATTTAACGGTTTGTTGCACGTGCTAGGTGCAATCACAACGCCTGCGAAAAGGAGCATAGTTGTTAGATTTTATGTAGTTTTTATTTTTCTTAGTTTTTAGTTTTTGTTTTGCTCGAGGGCTAACAAAAGATAAGTGTAGGGGTATTTGATTGATGTAATTTATTGCAAATTTATATAGCCATATTTACCTTATTTTGCCTATTTAATGCTACTCCTGAAATGTTTTATTAATAAATGCAGAGTATAGGGTCTAAAGGGAAAAAGTATACAAAAGGCGTATTACGTGCGTTGGATATGGACAACTTAATGTAAAAACTGACACAAGGGTGAAATTTATTGATCAAACAGAAAGCCAAAAGAATCACAAAATCAAACCCAGCCAGCACACCAAAGCGGGGCCCAGATTCAGTTTTAGTCAAATTTGACCCGGGTTTAGCCGAATATTTTTGGAGTTTGGGCTTGAAAATTTGAGGTTATCTGGAAGATTCGAAGATATTTCTTTCCATTCCTTGTGGTCGGTCTAAAAGCTTATAAATACTTTTGTATAATTATTCTAGGATGGCATCTTTTCTGAGAGTTAGCCGTCGTGGTTTTCGAGAGGATCAAGAATATTTGTAAGTTTAGTTTAATATGAATTTTATTTTATTTAATTGTTCATCTTCTTTTTTCATGAGTAGCTAAGTTTTTATCTAAGGTTTTTTAATTATTCTTTCTATGATTAGTGTACGATTTACGAGATCTATTCTTTTCTATGTGCTTCTTGATGAATATTGATAATAAAGATATATTCTTTTTGATACTACGCTAATAAACTAAGTAGATCAATGCATGATTGACAACCATAAGATTTATTTAGGAAAAGATAGTATCACCGACAAACTAGTTAGTTTAAGAATTGATTGACAATCATAAAAATTAACTAAGGAAGGTAAAAGATAGTATTTTTATTATACATGTTCAATCTAGTTAATATAGAGTATATTAGGCTATGCCGATAAAATAAGATAAACCATTAATTGACAACCTATGTGTCACATCCCGCTTTCCAAAAGAGGAGAGTAGGAAACATGACGAGACCCGCGACATACTTACTTCGAGAATATCTTTTCTCAAAACAAATACGCTAAGTGTATATAGGCAATATTAAAGTGACAAGAAACGACAAGTGAATAAAATCCAACAACTTTATTTACATTCAACTTTAACAAGTTTAATACATGGATATGATATCTGAAACAAAAGTACGATAATAAGAAAAGCGCCTAAACAGTGGCATACTGAAAGGAAGAGCTGAAAAGGAAAAAAAACTAAGGATCGGCCTGTGAAGCTAGTTGGTTGTAATCCTCTGCAGTTGGTTCCACCTCCTCGGTCTCTAGATCATCTAACGAGCATTCCAAAAAAACAAAGATGGGTGGAATACCGATCAGCGAACTTTCATTCGGTAAGACCTCAAAAAGAGGTGTGATATATATAAATATATATAATGCAAAGTGACATGTGATATAGATGAAACATGAACATGTATAACATATTAATGTTAATGGCAACTATGTAAGTATGGCAATGTGACATGAGAATAGCAAGCAAGTATAGTATAGCCGTGGAGTGTAGGTATAGGATACATGAAGTGCATGTAAGTGTCCTAAAAGGTCTCTACAAGATAATCTAATTAACGTAAGTTTAAATGTGAATAACAACCAATCTTAAGAGTATGAGGAATGTCGTGACCCCCAAGCTGTGGAGGAGTCAACCCGAATCAAGAATGTAGTATGTACTAGGGAACTCCTGAGATTTTGTTGAATTCACACTTAAACTATCCTAACACCCCGTGTATAACAGTCTATAATTAGTGTTACGAGTCTTGATCGAATCCATGAATACAAATGGTGATATATGATATCAAGTTTCAAGATTGGGTTCATATAGTCATGTCAAGTGCAAGTCATGTCATTTGTATTCATGATTCGAGTCAAGTTAGTTTCGGTATACTTATTGAGTTCGTGTATTTATGTCAAGTTTCAAGTATATAGTTCAAGTTCAAATCAAATTCGAGTTCAAGTCAAGTTCAGGTTCAGATTTAATCAAGTTCAAGTTCGAGTTCGAGTTCGAGTTCGAGTTTAAGTTTAAGTTCGAGTTCGAGTTCAAGATTGAGTTTGATTGAAAGTGTTTTAGTTACCGCAATCAAGACGGCGTCGCTTTGCAGCTAGCCGGTTGAGCACGGGTCGATCCCCAGGGAGACGGTTGTATGTCCGTTCGAGTCTTAAACGAGTCAATAAAGAATGTATGTTGTGTATGTTCAGTTCTATCCTAAGTGTTCGTATTTATTTTTAAGTAAGCTTATTAAGGTTAAGGTCGGTTAGTAGAGTTAGGATTAGTCGTGTGCTTATCTTTTGCCATTCTTAAAATGATATTGGGATAATCGAAAGTAGCGGGGATTAGGAGGACATAGGAATGGGATTTGCGAGTTTAAGCGAGCTTTCCAACGCTAAATCCATTCCTAGTGCCCCTTGTCCGTCCGCTAAATACGCTTATCCCAACCCTCGGCCAAACACCCGCAACCATGTATCCAATTAAGTCACAACTACATGTCACGTTGTAGTGCTCTTAAAGGACTTCTCGATTTAGGTCGCGGCTACATGTCACGTATAGCGCGCCTAAGTGAGAGGGTTGCGTTTGTTTGGTCGGGGTTCGTTTCAAGATGTTTGGCGAAGAGAAGCACAAGGGATTTTTCCGTCCCTCATACCACCTTCCTTAGCCTTAACAAGTGTGGAATTATTCACACATTATAAAAGAAAATAAAACAAAACAAGAAGGAAGAAAAGAAGGAAAAGGAAAAAAATACGGTTTTACAAGCTAACTCTTGGGTCCTCACCTAAGTAAGGAACTCCGTCGAAATATCATCGCTTGAAAATAATACGGAAAAGAGGAAAAGAAAAGAGCAAGAAATAACAAATACTAATTAACAACAAGAAATAAAATTACACTAGAATTAAAATAACAATGCAAGAATTAAAAGATACAAGTTAAATAAAAAAAACCATCTTCATTTCATCATCCACTAAATGCTCTCACTACATTTTAATGGAAGAAGACATGAAGAAGAAGAAGAACTAACACTACACTAAATCCTAACAAAAATAAGCATCCTTGGCTTGGCACAAAACTGGGCTATTTATAGGCTGAGTACTGAAACCCTAGGGCAATATTCTCTGCCCAAATGAAGTTACCAAACTAACCCCAAAATCCGAGTTGACACCGAGTCAACTCAGTCGCGGATCAGCCGCCGATTCGCCATATTGGCCGCGGATCCGCGGCTCTTTTGAGGAGTTGGCTTGTCGTATTTTATGGGTTTTCTTGTGTTGCATTCCTCTGTTGTTCTACAGGTTCCAAATTGTAAATTGCTTCAACAATTTCTTCAGATCTGCAACAGTCTAAAGTGGCATCAAAAATAATACTTTTGACCTCTTCTCCCTCGAGCTCCGCGCACCCATTGATTATTGTGCTGCCCCTCTCGTGCTCTGTGCTTGTCCGAGACACGAATGACCACTGTCATTTGTTTTGTCTCAAGAACTGGTAAGCGGCACTGGACGGATACGGATAACTGATTGGTATGAATTAAAGTTTACCGCAATCAAGACGGTGTCGCTTTGCAGCTAGCCGGTTGAGCACGGGTCGATCCACAGGGAGATGGTTGTATGTCCGTTCTTGTCTTAGACGAGTCAATAAAGAATTTGTGTATGTTTGTTCGATTCTATCCTATGTGTATTATTTGCAAGTATAAAGTTGTTAAGAAAAAGATACGAAATTGTAAGCTAAAGAAATCCGTACTCAAAACCTTTGAGCCGAGTCTTGACCAATTGAAGCCAGAGCAATCGGCAACAACGTGGATTAGGGGATTTAAGCGCGGTATTCGTGGAATACGGCTTATTTACCCTTGTCCTTCCGTTCTTGTCTCTTGCTTTCGCCTCCGGCCAAACCGAACGCAACCGGTCGCGGTTAGGAATCACCGTTACCTTGTTAGGGTAGGGTGCCTAACGGAGCGCTTGCGTATGGTTTGGGCGGAGTTCAATGGAAAATAACGGGAAAAGGAAATGAGAAAAGAAGATCTTAACTTACAATACCGTATTTATTCTTAACAACGATAATTACATTCATTCACAAAAAAGAACCAAAAAGAGAGAGCAAAAGAAAAGAACAAAGAAAATAAAAGATTACAAGTAATTAAGTGCATGAATATAAATTGCAAGAAAGTAAAGCAAGGTAATAAAAAGCAAGTAATAAATAAGCAATAAAAAGAATTAGAAACTAGAACTCAAGACAAGCATGTGATCAATAGCCAACCCTTAAACTTGCAAGCTCAATCAAGAGGTTGCAAGATCAAGAGAAGGGTAGAGAACGCATGTGAAATGAAGTGCTAATTTCATAAGAAAATACGACCCTTGAGATCAATAACTAACCCTTAATCTTTCAAGCTCAATGAAGAGGTTGAAAGATCAAGAGGAAGCAAGAATCTCAAGGGGAAGTTAAACAAAAGAGAATGATACAAAAGCCCTCATCTTCATTGATCTTCCACTCAAAAAGCTCTCACTACAATTTTCATGGAGAAGAGATGAAGAAGAAGAAGAAAAAGACTAAATCCTAACAAAAAGAAGAACAAAGAATGAACCTCTTGGCTTGGCTCAGTTCTGGAGTATTTATAGGCAGGGAGCTGGAAATCTAGGGCAACATTCAGAACCTACATAAAAAGACCTAAATATCCCTGAAATTTGACCAGCTGCGACGCCAGTACGGCCGCGGATCCACGGCCTAGACCCCCTATTGGCCGCGGATCCGCCGCACTATAGTGGGTTCAGGGCATGGTCTTTTCTGTACGGCCCTGGTCTGCTGTCCCCTGTTGTCTGGTACATGTATTTTCTGATAATCTTTCCAGAATATCTTTAGAATTCTTAGTCCAAGATTGCTATCTTTTCTTCACTTTTGACTTCTATCTCTCTCGAGCTCCGCGCACCCATTGATTCTTGTGCTGCCCCCCTCGTGCTCTGTGCTTGTCCCAGACACGAATGACCACTGTCATATGTCTTGTCTCAGGAACTGGTACTCGGCACTGGACGGATATGGATGACCGGAACCCGGCTTTTATCTTCTGTCAACAGATGTTCTGCTTTTGGCGTAACTGTGGAGATTTTGTCTTGATTTGCAATATTTGGACTGGAAACCTGTACTCTGTAAATATGCAACAAACACGGATTAAAAGTACCTACCTATAAACACACAAGCATAAGAATGGGCAGTATAAAATGCAGTATTCTGTTATGAACAAATACCCCCAAACTTAGCTTTTGCTCGTCCCGAGCAAAACCAATTATTCACAAAAATAAAATCCTAACCGCACTTTCGCAGGGAACGCGATTGCACTGAGCGCGTGCAACAAGCCGTTAAACCTCTAGGTGTCCCTAGTAGGAGGAGTGTTGTCTCCTGAGGGTTTTCAGCGGATACTACCCACAAATCCTGTCAAGCTAGTGTCATAAGTTAACATTGATTCTACTCCTACAGTTCAGTATTTACGTTAGAAATTCTATCATCCTAAGTTAGAAATATCCAACCCTTATTTTTCACACCTCCTATCTATTTAACCTTAGGTCCTATACGTTCCAAAAAAGTTTAGAAAGATATTGGTTCTCCTGAGTTTTCCTTCTAAAGTGCGGCCTCAAATCAGGGATTTTTATCAACTTTACAGAAAACACAAGTCTTATTCTTTATTTCTATCTTTTGTCCAAACATCGATCGTATACCCCTACGTGTGTGTATATTTGCACCCCTACACTCAAGAATTCAATTCAAGCTATAATACCCTTGCCCTAATACCAAATACTACTTCTTTTCATTAAGAATGGACGGATTTGCTCACACACCTTTCATGCGACTATTAATGCTTCTTGAGGCACTAACGACCGATTACTGAATGTGTGAACTTTAAAGTGTAAATAGCAGTTTCCAGGTCTTGACTTTATTCTATTTTTTTTCTTTTTCTTTTTCTTTTTCAAGACCGGATATATTTTTCAACATGCTCTTTTGGTGTTTAGCTTTAAATACCGTTTTTTCTTTCATACTAGGCTTTCAGGCAAGAGTATTTCAAGGTATCCTCTACTATCCCAAGTTTCAAGGTGCGTGTAAGTGCAGTTTGTAGGGTATATACTTTCTAAATTTGAACTCGAGAAAAGAAACTATTTTTCAGACTTATCCTTCAGTAAAACATCAATACTTTCCCTTCATCTTGACTTAACTCAAGAACTGAACTCAAGATTACCTATTTCTCAAAAAAAACTGTAAGGACGTATACTTACCAAAGTTAGACAGAATGAGGGTTATTTTTAGGGTTTTCAATCCCTAAGCCTAGAATTTAGTTATTTCTATCATATCAACTAAACTTTCGGAATAAAGATCTAAGTTACCCTATTAGCTAACTTGACGACAAAGTTTTTATATTTTTTGGAAAATTTTTAATTTTTGTGGGTTTTTAATAGGGTATGCAAATGCAAAATATACAAATGAATGCGAAGGAAGAAAGCTTACCGAGCACACCCCCAAACTTAAACTTGATAGTGCCCTCACTGTCAGGCTATACCAAGAGGGTCAAAATTGTCGGCGCTCCCCCTAAAAACAAATTATATACAAAAAGAAAAACCAAAAATATATACAAAAAAAGTGTTCCCCCCAAACTTAAGTAAAACAGTGTTTCCACTGTTAGGCGTTGAAGTTCAGGTTTAGGGGGGAAAGAACAGTATCAAGCTATACAAGGCCTTACACAGGCCAAAAGTTAGTACCAACCATTGAAAGATCTTATCGTGATAAAGCAGTGGCTGGTGAAAGAAGGTGAAGAGGAAAGAAATGGAGAATACGCGAGACCGTATGCGGAGAGAAGCGGGATACGGTCTCGGTATATGAGAGGAAGAAGAATGGCGGAAGGGAAAAAGAAGTGGAATACGAACTTGAGGGAGGAAATGGAGTGAATAGATTAGCACAATTTGTGATGAGCGATGTGTAAACAGCGATTGTGCTAATCTATTAACCCGGCGAGAGATTGGGTCAAATCCCTCAAGATTCGTAAGAACCCATGGGTACGCCGAACTCGGTAAACCAGACACAGGAAGTGAAAATGGTACGGGTTCTTGCAAGGTCGGAATGATGGAAAGGATGGAGGGAAGTGGTTGAGGAAGGGTATCGGTTAAGGGTTCTGGAGGGTGTACACAGTCAGTGAAAGGAACAGGATAAATTGGAAAATCCGACTCATCATCTAGAACTGTTTCATCCTCAAAAATATCCTCAAAATTCTCCTCAAAGTTAAGCTCATCCATGCATATTTCATCAAAGTCCAGACGCATATGTTGTTCGGGAAAAACATTTAATGACTCGGGATGATGAATTGGAGAGAAAAACTCAGTCAAATCTACGGGTTCATCATCCAAAATAGTCCCAGCGTCAATATCTTTAATCAAGTGAAAGTCAATTTTCTCAGACACCTCATCAAAAGCATGGATTTCAAAAAATTCAGGTTCTAAGATGGAGGTGTAGAGGTCAAAAGGATTGGGTGTGGTTTCACTTGGCAAGGTCCCTTCACAATTTGGCAAATCAAATACTACAAAGTCGCACAACTTATTAAACATTCTATCTTCAACTGATAATTCATTTGGGACACTTGATAGACTTTCAACACAGGAGTTGTGGGATTCAATTTGAGACGGGTAGGTTTGATTTGGAAGGGTATACAGCTCACTTTCTCCACTCAAATTCACATCCTGTCCTACCGCCTCTTCATACATTGGAAAATTTGGAGCTAGTTGAAAACTAGCTACCGGGTCGCTAGGTTGTATGAGGGCGGCCATGGACGCATTCAAATCCATCATCTGTTGGCTTGACGCTACCCTAAAGTCTTCCAAGGACTGTTCTAGACTAGACATTGGTTGTGAAGGGGTTTCAGTAAAAGATTCAAAGTTGTTTGGATACTGAAAATTCCCAAATGGCGGTTCAGAAACAATGTCTAGGGAAGGTGAAAAAGTAGGGTAGGACTGGTAGGAATTGAATGGTTGGACAGGGGTAGGATCAACATTTGGATAAGAAGGTGAATGAAATTGTTGATCCCAAGAATTTGAAGTGGTCACAGGAGTGAAAGATCGGCTACGAGATTGTTCAATACGTTCTGCAATAGACATAGGTCTTGGAGTTGCAACATGACTCGAAGAAGGGGTATCAACGTAAAAAGGGGTGAATGTTTGAAATGGTTGATACGAAGTTGATTGCGGAGTCAAATTGTTTGTCCTAGACGCGTCTATCCGATCTCTCAATGAAATTTTTGGCATGGATGGATCGTTCGAAGTTCGGCCAAAGCAAGAACCGTAAGAAGTAATGTCTGGTTGGGGGTACCAAAGTTCGGCAAGAGTTTTTCGACGTGGGGTACCCATGATATGAAGAGAGAGAAAGAAAGGTAGAGAAAAGGAGAGGAAAAAGAATGTGATATTTTTTTTTTATAGTTTATATATTAACAGAAGAATGAAATATACACACAAAAAGAATATGGACAAAAACAATCACGACACAAAAATACCACACACCTAATCGTTCTAGGGTTCACCTAGGTCAACTAGACCTGCTCCAGAACTTGATTGTCGAAGTAAAACTGTGTCGAGAAACGGGCTCAAGATACACTGATCATGAGGCCAGGTAAGTGCAGAGATAAGGGGAGGTTTTCCAACACTTTCGCGAAGTTCCTTAATTAAATAACCCTTTCTCTTTTGGCGGTTGCGCCGTTAACACTTTCCTAGACACCCCGTAAACAATATACCGTTAAGCGAGGTTCTAAACACAGTTAACTTCTTCTAGTGAGCGCGAAGTCCTTAAGGCTTAAAGTCTAATTTCTTTTAAAATTTATGCGGGTAAACGTTATGCTCAAGTTCGTGATTTGTGGGCCACGGAAAAGGTGATGAAATCCTTTACCGTATGTTGTGGGGTTCGCTTGCCCTTAAGTCCGTATTAATGTATGCAATGCGCAATTCAATAAAAATTCTATAAAGAATCAAACAATCGTTTTTTAGTTTAAGCGCGGCACTGCAACAAATACGGGTTAGTCAATTTTTAGCGTTTGCTAGCGAACTTGCAAAGAATCCTGCAAAGAATAGAATATTGGATGCGTCGGATTTGAGAAGAAGGTGTTTAAGAAATACGTACCGTTACGTTTTTGGGTTAGGAAACCCCCGTTGAATCAAATCCGGTAAGCTTGGAAAGTTCGCTTGCGCGGGTCAAACTACCCGGATTTTTGGCACTGTACTTCGTAATCACTTTAACTTTGAACGTACACTTTGCTCCCCACAATCGCAGTTTGCAAATCCGCAAAAATCTGCACTCTTGCCCACAAAAATGATCAAAAATAACAAAAAGATTTTTTTATTATTATTATTTTTTTTATATATACAAAAAGAATATTAACCCGAATAACAATAAAGAAAATACGCTACCGTCTCCCCGGCAACGGCGCCATTTGATTGGTATGAATTAAAGTTTACCGCAATCAAGACGGTGTCGCTTTGCAGCTAGCCGGTTGAGCACGGGTCGATCCACAGGGAGATGGTTGTATGTCCGTTCTTGTCTTAGAAGAGTCAATAAAGAATTTGTGTATGTTTGTTCGATTCTATCCTATGTGTATTATTTGCAAGTATAAAGTTGTTAAGAAAAAGATACGAAATTGTAAGCTAAAGAAATCCGTACTCAAAACCTTTGAGCCGAGTCTTGACCAATTGAAGCCAGAGCAATCGGCAACAACGTGGATTAGGGGATTTAAGCACGGTATTCGTGAAATACGGCTTATTTACCCTTGTCCTTCCGTTCTTGTCTCTTGCTTTCGCCTCCGGCCAAACCGAACGCAACCGGTCGCGGTTAGGAATCACCGTTACCTTGTTAGGGTAGGGTGCCTAACGGAGCGCTTGCGTATGGTTTGGGCGGAGTTCAATGGAAAATAACGGGAAAAGGAAATGAGAAAAGAAGATCTTAACTTACAATACCGTATTTATTCTTAACAACGATAATTACATTCATTCACAAAAAAGAACCAAAAAGAGAGAGCAAAAGAAAAGAACAAAGAAAAGAAAAGATTACAAGTAATTAAGTGCATGAATATAAATTGCAAGAAAGTAAAGCAAGGTAATAAAAAGCAAGTAATAAATAAGCAATAAAAAGAATTAGAAACTAGAACTCAAGACAAGCATGTGATCAATAGCCAACCCTTAAACTTGCAAGCTCAATCAAGAGGTTGCAAGATCAAGAGAAGGGTAGAGAACGCATGTGAAATGAAGTGCTAATTTCATAAGAAAATACGACCCTTGAGATCAATAACTAACCCTTAACCTTTCAAGCTCAATGAAGAGGTTGAAAGATCAAGAGGAAGCAAGAATCTCAAGGGGAAGTTAGACAAAAGAGAATGATACAAAAGCCCTCATCTTCATTGATCTTCCACTCAAAAAGCTCTCACTACAATTTTCATGGAGAAGAGATGAAGAAGAAGAAGAAAAAGACTAAATCCTAACAAAAAGAAGAACAAAGAATGAACCTCTTGGCTTGGCTCAGTTCTGGAGTATTTATAGGCAGGGAGCTGGAAATCTAGGGCAACATTCAGAACCTACATAAAAAGACCCAAATACCCCTGAAATTTGACCAGCTGCGGCGCCAGTACGGCCGCGGATCCGCGGCCTAGACCCCCTATTGGCCGCGGATCCGCCGCACTATAGTGGGTTCAGGGCATGGGCTTTTCTGTACGGCCCTGGTCTGCTGTCCCCTGTTGTCTGGTACATGTATTTTCTGATAATCTTTCCAGAATATCTTCAGAATTCTTAGTCCAAGATTGCTATCTTTTCTTCACTTTTGACTTCTATCTCTCTCGAGCTCCGCGCACCCATTGATTCTTGTGCTGCCCCCCTCGTGCTCTGTGCTTGTCCCAGACACGAATGACCACTGTCATATTTCTTGTCTCAGGAACTGGTACTCGGCACTGGACGGATATGGATGACCGGAACCCGGCTTTTATCTTCTGTCAACAGATGTTCTGCTTTTGGCGTAACTGTGGAGATTTTGTCTTGATTTGCAATATTTGGACTGGAAACCTGTACTCTGTAAATATGCAACAAACACGGATTAAAAGCACCTACCTATAAACACACGAGCATAAGAATGGGCGGTATAAAATGCAGTATTCTGTTATGAACAATGACCGGAACCTGGCTTTTATCTGTTGGCAACAGATGTTCTGGATTTTGGCGTAACAGTGGAGATTTTGTATCATTTGCGTTATTTTGGACTAGAAACCTGTAGCCTGTAAATATATAGCAAACACGGATTAAAAGCATCTGCCTATAAACAAACAAGCATAAGAATGGACGGTATTAAATGCAATATTCTGGTATGAACAAATACCCCCAAACTTAACTTTTGCTCGTCCCGAGCAAAACCAATTATTCACAAAAAAGTCCTAACCTCACTTTCACAGGGAACGCGATTACACCGAGCTCATGCAATAAGCCGTTAAACCTCTAGGTGTCCCTAGTAGGAGGAGTGTTGTCTCCTGAGGGTTTTCAGCGGATACTACCCAAAAATCCCGTCAAGCTAGTGTCATAAGTTAACATCGATTCTACTCATACAGTTTAGTATCTAGGTTAGAAACTATATTATCCTAAGTTAGAAATATTCAACCCTAATGATTCACACCTCCTATTTATTCAACCCCAGATCCTATACGTTTTACAGTTTAGAAAGATCTTGGTCTCTCCTGAGTTTTCCTTCTAAAGTGCAGTCTCCAATCAGAGATTTTTATCAACTTTACGGAAAACATAAGTCTTATTCTTTATTTCAATCTTTCCTCAAAAAATCAATTGTATACCCCTACGTGTGTGTAAATTTTCACCCCTACACATAAGAATTCAATTCAAGCTATAGTACCCTTGCCCTAATACCTAATACTACTTCTTTTCATTTAATGATGGACGGTGTTGCTCACACACCTTTCATGCAACTATTAATACTTCTTGAGGCACTAACGACCGATTACTGAATGTGTGAGCTTAAAGCGTAAATAGCAGTTTTCAGGTCTTGACTTTATTTGTTTATTTTTCTTTTCTTTATTTTTTTCTTTTTCAAGACCGGATATATTTTTCAATATGCTCTTTTTAGTGTTTAGCTTTAAATACCGTTTTTTCTTTCATACTAGGTTTTCAGGCAAGAGTATTTCTAGGTATCCTCTACTATCCCAAGTTTCAAGGTGCGTGTATGTGCAGTTTGTAGGATATATACATTCTAAATTTGAACTCAAGAATAGAAACTATTTTTCAGACTTATCCTTCAGTCAAGCTTCAATACTTTCCCTTCATTTCGACTTAACTCAAGAACTGAACTCAAGATTACCTATTTCTCAAAAAAAAATTGTAAGGACGTAGACTTACCAAGGTTAAACAGAATGGGGGTTATTTTTAGGGTTTTCAATTCCTAAGCCTAGGATTTAGTTATTCCTAACGTATCAACTAAACTTTGGGAATAAGAATCAAAGTTACCCTATTAGCTAACTTGACGACAAAGTTTTTATATTTTTGTAAAATTTTCGATTTTTATGGGTTTTTATATAAGTATGCAAATGCAAAATATATATATGAATGCGAAGGAAGAAAGCTTACCGAGCACTCTCCCAAACATAAACTTGACAGTGCCCTCACTGTCAGGCTACACCAAGAGGGTCAAAATTATCGGCGCTCCCTAAAAGAAAATTTTATACAAAACAAAAAGCAAAGCAAAAATATATACACAAAAAGGTCCCCCCCCAAACTTAAGTGAAACAGTGTTTCCACTATTAAGCGTTAAAGTTCAGGATTAGGGGAAAAAGAGAACAGTATTCATCTATACAGGACCTTACACAAGCCAAAAGTGAGCACCAACCATTCAAAAATTCTATCATGATAATAGAGTGGTTGGTGAAAGAATGGAGTGTAGAGAAAAGAAATAAGAAACACGCGAGACCGTGTTGGGATAGAAGCGGCGTACGGTCTCGGTGGAGGAGGAGAATGGCGGAAGGGAGAAAGAAGTGGAATACGAACTTGAGGGTGAAATGGAGTGAATAGATTAGTACAATTTATGATGACTGATATTGAAAAAGCGATTGTACTAATTTATCAACCCGTCGAGAAATGTGGTGAAATCCCTCAAGATTCGTGAGAAAACATGGGTACGCCGAACTTGGTAAACCAGACACAAGAAATGAAAGTGATACGGTGTCTTGCAAGGTCGGAACGATGGAAAGTATAGAGGGGAGTGATTGAGGAAGGGTGACAGTTAAAGGTTCAGGAGGGTGTACACAGTCAGTGGAAGGGGTAGGATGAATTGGAAAATCCGACTCATCAAGTAAAACTGCTTCATCCTCAATGCTATCCTCAAAATTTTCCTCAAAAATCAGCTCATCCATGCATGTATCATCAATATCTAGACGCATATGGGGTTCGGAAAAAACAGTTAATGACTCGGGATGATGAATTGGAGGGAAAAACTCATCCAAATCTGCGAGTTCATCATCCAAAATATCCCTAGCGTCGATATCCTCAATCAAGTGAAAATCTATATTCTCAGACACCTCATCAAAAGCATGGATTTCTATCAATTGTGGTTCTAAGATGGAGGTGTAGAGGTCAAAAGGATTCGGTGTGGTTTCACTCGAAAGGGACCCTTCACAATCGGGTAAATCAAACACTACAAAGTCGTACAACTTATCAAACGTTTTATCGGCAATTTGTGATTTATTTGGGACACTCGATAGACATTCAAAACCGGAGTTGTGGGATTCAAGTTGAAACGGGTAGGTTTGATTTGGAAGGATATACAGTTCACTCTCTCCACACAAATTCTCAACCTGTCCAACCGCCTCATCATATATTGGAAAATTTGGAGCTAGTTGGAAACTAGCTACCGGGTCACTAGGTTGTATGAGGACGGCCATGGACGCATTCAAATCCATCATCTGTTGGTACGACGCTACCCGAAAGTCTTCCAACGACTGTTCTAGACTAGACATGGGTTGTGAAGGGGTTTCAGTAAAAGATTTAAAGTTATCTAGATATGTGAAACTCCCAAATTGTTGTGTAGAAGCAATGTCTAGAGAAGGTGCAACAGTTGGGTAGGATGGATAGGAAATGAATGGTTGGACAGGAGTAGGATCAACATTTGGATAAGAAGGTGAATGGAATTGTTGATCCCAAGAACTGGAAGTGTTGAAAGGAGTGAAAGATCGGCTACGAGATTGTTCAATATGTTCAGCAATAGACATGGGTTTCGGAGTTACAACCGGACTCTCAAAAGGGGTATCAACGTAAGAAAGGGTGAATGTTTGAAACGGTTGATACGAAGTGGATTGCGGAGTCCAATTGTTTGTCCTAGACGCGTCTATCCGATCTCTCAATGAAATTTTGGGCATGGATGGATCGTTCGAGGTTCGGCCAAAGTAAGAACCGTAAGAAGAAATGTCTAGTTATGGGTACCAAAGTTCGGCAAGAGTTTTTCGATGTGGGGTACCCATGTTAGAAGAGTGAAAAGGTAGGGAGGGAAGGAAGTGTTTTTTTTATTATTAATTTTTAAAAAAATGTTTGTTTTTGGAGTTTTGAAATTGTTTGTTTTTGAAAGAATACGGAATTATGGGACTAACTTTTTACAAGCACAATCATAATCACAATATGCACAAATAATACCTAGAGCTAGGGTCTTCAAAGTCCAACTAGACCGCTCCTAGACTTCCAAGCGACAAGTTGCAGGATAACTCTCGAATCGCCTCTTCACTGCCAATTGTGGCCAGGTAAGCACAAGTGAGGTAAGGAGGGTTCCGCTCACGAATCACCGTGAGATGGGCCTTTTAAAATTACCTCCTCACTTGTCTAGCCTAGGCACCAAAAAGTCAAGTTTAGATAAACAACCGATTCCCCGCAAGCTTCACTTGTCCTAAATGAGCATGACAAGTCCTTATAGGTTTGGTCTAGATATTTTTTATTAACTCAAGATAATGCGTATGCAATTAGTGATTTGTGGGGTCTTAGGAAGGGTGATGAAATCCCCACCCAATCTGAATTGGTGTTATAGCCCCTTAAAGTCCGTATTATTATATGCAAAGCGCGTAAACAAACAAAAATCTAAAACAACAAAAAATTTATTTGGCGGCGGCGCAATTCTGTGCAAAGATACCTGCAGAAAATACAGTTAGTGGAATTTACAGAGAGGTGTAGAGGAAAGAGAAGAAGCAGGAAAAAATTGGGGGTGAGAAGCTTCAATAGGACCGCGGAACCGCCGCGACATCGACCCTTTGACCGCGGTTCCGCGGTCGAATTGTTGACTTGGGACTTGGTATTTAGGTCACTGCACTCCTCTTGTTCTGTAGGACAGAATAAAAACCTCTATCTCTTGATTTGAATACTGTACTTGCTCCAGATCGCCTGCACACTTGCACACAAAAAGAAATCAAAAATAACAAAAAGGGGTTTTTTTGTAATATTTATTTATAATTTTATATATATACAAAAAGAATATTAACCCGAATAACAAGAAAGAAAATACGTTACCGTCTCCCCGGCAACGGCGTCATTTGATTGAAAGAGCTTTAGTTACCGCAATCAAGACGGTGTCGCTTTGCAACTAGCCGGTTGAGCACGGGTCAATCCGCAGGGAGACGGTTGTATGTTCGTTTGAGTCTTAGACGAGTCAATAAAGAATGTATGTTGTGTATGTTTAGTTATATCCTAAGTGTTCGTATTTATTTTCAAGTAAGCTTGTTAAGGTTAAGGTCGGTTAGTAGAGTTAGGATTAGTCTTGTGCTTATCTTTTACCATTCTTAAAACGATGTTGGGATAATCGAAAGTAGCGGGGATTAGGAGGACATAGGAATGGGATTTGCGAGTTTAAGCGAGCTTTCCAACGCTAAATCCATTCCTAGTGCCCCTTGTCCGTCCGCTAAATATGCTTATCCCAACCCTCGGCCAAACACCGGCAACCATATATCCAATTAAGTCACAACTACATGTCACATTGTAGTGCTCTTAAAGGACTTCTCGACTTAGGTCGCGGCTACATGTCACGTATAGCGCGCCTAAGTGAGGGGTTGCGTTTGTTTGGTCGGGGTTCGTTTCAAGATGTTTGGCGAAGAGAAGCACAAGGGATTTTTCCGTCCCTCATACCACCTTCCTTAGCCTTAACAAGTGCGGAATTATTCACACATTATAAAAGAAAATAAAACAAAACAAGAAGGAAGAAAAGAAGGAAAAGAAAAAAACACGGTTTTACAAGCTAACTCTTGGGTCCTCACCTAAGCAAGGAACTCCGTCGAAATATCATCGCCTGAAAATAATACGGAAAAGAAGAAGAGAAAAGAGCAAGAAATAACAAATACTAATTAACAACAAGAAATAAAATTACACTAGAATTAAAATAACAATGCAAGAATTAAAAAATACAAGTTAAATAAAAAAACATTCATCTTCATTTCATCATCCACTCAATGCTCTCACTACATTTTAATGGAAGAAGACATGAAGAAGAAGAAGAAGAACTAACATTACACTAAATCCTAACAAAAAGAAGCATCATTGGCTTGGCACAAAACTGGGCTATTTATAGGCTGAGTCCTGAAACCCTAGGGCAATATTCTCTGCCCAAATGAAGTTACCAAACTAACCCCAAAATCCGAGTTGACACTGAGTCAACTCGGTCGTGGATCCGCCGCTGATTCGCCATATTGGCCGCGGATCCGCGGCTCTTTTGAGGAGTTGGCTTATCGTATTTTGTGGGTTTTCTTGTGTTGCTTTCCTCTGTTGTTCTACATGTTCCAAATTGCAAATTGCTTCAACAATTTCTTCGGATCTGCAACAGTCCAAAGTGGCATCAAAAATAATACTTTTGATCTCATCTCCCTCAAGCTCCGCGCACCCATTGATTCTTATGCTGCCCCTCTCGTGCTCTGTGCTTGTCCAAGACACGAATGACCACTATCATTTGTTTTGCCTCAAGAACTGGTAAGCGACACTGGACGGATATGGATGACCGGAACTCGGCTTTTATCTGTTGGCAACAGATGTTCTGGATTTTGGCGTAACAGTGGAGATTTTGTATCATTTGCGTTATTTTGGACTAGGAACCTGTAGCCTATAAATATGTAGCAAACACGGATTAAAAGCACCTGCCTATAAACAAACGAGCATAAGAATGGGCGGTATTAAATGCAATATTCTGGTATGAACATGGTGTAAGTTCGAGTTCAAGTCTTATGTGATTTGATTTCTCTGAAGTTACGATATATATTTAGGGAGAGGCAAGTGGTGCATCATTGTCTCCGGCACTCCGAGACAATGACGAGAGAAGACGCCACTCAAACCAATTTACAACCTAAATACGTAACATAAACTAGTTTTTTTATTTCTAAGGTATTTATGTGAATGATGTCATTTAAATTCTCGAGGGGGTTTTATGTAAAATAATCTATTTGAAAATAACCTTGAGAGTGTTTTGGTAAAACATATTAACTAGAATATCAAGAGTTTTTATAAAAATGGATTATAGTTTTTGTGGTATTTTAGTGTTAAAACCTAGCTTTTCAATAGTTCATGGTATTTTAATGAAAAATCTATCTTTTGGAAACTTGGGGAATTTTCTTTAAAACTTTAATTAAAAAAAACTTGCTTTAATTTAATTATTTAGAAAATAGTGATAAACATAACTTGCTATCTTTTCTTTTATTTTAAATTTTATTATCAAAAATGTTTATTTTCCTTTAAAACCGTATTTTCCCTTCGAGTCCGTATTCTCCGTGAGGAGTTCTGCATCTCACTCTACTAAATCCCAAGATGTGCGATAATCTACACCAACCATAAATGGATTCCCCTAACGAGAGTTGTAGAGGCGTAATTGCAAAGAAAAAGTTGTAGTTAAATGTTGTTTGTTATAAAAGAGAGTATTTTAATGAAATACAATTCTTTTGGAAAAATGCTATAAATATAGTATCGTGCTATGAGTCCAATGTATGCGTGAGTGGGATAGGTCATTACCCCGTGCATTACCTACAAATAATGTTTAACGAAAACTATATGTATTTTTTTTTTGCGAAATCGTTGGATATGAAATTATGTTAATTTTATGATGTCATGAATTTATGTTATTTATTTCAGGGCATGTAGGTGTTGTGAAAAAGCATGCAATCGATTAGTGGGTCATTCATATGGTAAGCAATATGATATTAACAATTTGAGTAGCAATCAAATTTAAATATCTAACTACTTTTAATTACACAAATAAAAACTATATCATTTTGGGGTTTACATCAAGACGGAAACAAGGAATTTGACAAAGAAGGAGAGAGAGAGGGTAAGTGAGGGAAGAAGACGAAGATAGATATCGAAGAATAAGGAGAGGACTTACGGGTTGCGAATCCTAAAGAGTTTGAAGAAGAGGAAGGAGGGAAGGATTTATTCGATTGCCGATACGATGGAAATATGGAAGAAGTAGGCTCAGTTTGTAGAACCAAGACTGTAAAGCGAAGGAGGAAGCGACTTAGACTACGAAGTCTCCTTGGCAAGTTGTGCTTGATCGATTTAGGATCGTAAAGGTGGAAGAGAAATCTCGGTTGGAAGAACCGAGACCACAGATGATCGGGCGAAGTTTCGATGCTTCACTTGAGTAATTCTTTCAAGAGTTTTTAGATTATTTTCTGGATATTTTTTCAGAGGAGGAAGAAGTGTTGTCTGATTGGGTTTATATAAAGATGATGGAATGAAGATATGATAAGTTAAAAAGAATTTTAAAGACATTAAAAATGGATTTAATTGAGAATTGAAGAGGTGATAGTTCTCTGGTTTAAATCTGGGGTTTTGGTATATGAAAGGGTATATAGGGGAGGCTAAGGGTCATCTGTGCAAAAGACGGACCCGAATGGAGCCCGGTAGGCAGACAGGCTCAGCTAGGGGGCGGCCAGAGCAGGGGAATTTTCCTTGAGAAATGTGCCAGGTGATCTATTGGGTTTAAATGTTGCATTTACATACTTCCTTTCTATTGAAACTTTTCGTATCTCTGTGTAAATCCCGTTCAAACTCTTAGGCTTCCAAAACGTCAAAAAGAAAAATATTAAAAATATTGGGGCCAATGGGATTCGAACACACGGGCTATGGGACATCAGTGGAGAGTTTTAACCAATGAGTTATAAGGAGTTTCTTGCATTTATTTAACAAGAATTACTTATAACTCCTTATCAGAACAGAAATATACTCTTTTATTAATACTGGATTAACAAAAGTGTATAGGAATTTTAGGGTCGTTACACTATGAGTTTATTAAGTAAAAAGGTTAATCTAACTATATCTATGTTAATTAGAACTTATTATTTAAATTTATTACTAGATGATTTTATTGATTGACAGGGTATTGCTATGATTGTGTGATTTATGCTTTTTTATGGATTGATATTTCATTGCGACGAACGTATGCTTTATGCTTTTGTGTAATTGATAAATAATAAATTTAATAATGAAAAACTAGAAAAGAATAGATAACATATAAAACACCATGATTAGAAAATATGATTCAAACCCTACGCTTTTCTTTATATTTGAAATCTCTTTTAAATTTGCAATTTATTTTCTTTTCTTATTTGCTTTTAATTAGTATAATTAAACAAATCCAAGTTTTTATTTTAGTTCGTTTTAAATTAATTAGAATTCTCATCCTCCTTATGGTTCGACCCGTAAGTATTACAACCGATTAACTGTGCACTTGCAATTTAAAATTTAGAGACTAATAAAATCTCCAATACTCGGCCTGAAGCGGTTCCTCTATTCCCAAAAAGATTGTTGGGCTAAGCTTCCAGAAATCAGCAACTGTACCCTCACGCGGACCATGTCTGGGAAATGCCTCCCTTTTAATGGCAGTGGTAGTAGTCTGTTTGGCCGTCCTTAAGCCCTCCTGAAATGACTCAGATTGCTGCTGGATCAAATCTGCCTGGCGTTGTTAGTCCTCCAGCATTTTGTGCATGACACCAAGGAGCGCAGCATTGTCAGTATGTTTAAATGGATTAGCTCTTCTCGCCATTCTGAAGTTAAGGATGAAAAGATGAGCTTAGCAACGGAAACAAGATTCAATGAAAGCAAGAATTCAAAAATTGAATAACAAAGCAGCAACTGTGGCAAGACATGTTCCTAAAGTTCGAAGAATTTAAGGTTAATGAATTTAGGTCGAAATACCTAACTACAAATTGAACCCATTGTCCGAACTAATCTATACCTGGCTCTGATACCAACAAAATGTTGTCACGCCCTCTTCCCAAAATACATAAATACGGGAATGTAACTCGGCCAACCATACTACTTATGGTGAAGGAATCCTCCTCCTATAGTCACACTAAGTTTTCTTGCAGTAACAAAGAAACACATAAAAGATGACAATCCGACCACATGCTCATTGCCACAACAAATAATAATAATAGAAGCAAATGCCGGAAATAACGAAACGTCAAGTTCAAACTGATCCAAGTAATAAAATGAAAATGTACACAAAAGCCTAGTCCCTTATGGGCTCACAAAAGAAATCTAGAGAAAAGATTCAGTATAGAATAACTAAAAAGCTAAGACTTAAATAACTGAAGATATGCCTCACAGCTCGGCTACCTTCTTGAAATACTCCTGATCCTATGGATTTATAGTCAAAGGATCTGGGTCATGAAAACCTAGATATCAGAGCGTTGAATATAATATAATGATAATGATGACATGGAATATTACACAATATATAATTATAGCGGAAGCTGATGACATATGAGCAACAATAAACAATAGCATATGATATATAGATATAAGTCAGAACATGGTAAATCAATCATATCATGTTGAATTTAGATGTCGATGTCACTAATAATTATCTATCCTAACGGTATTTGAAATCTATTAATAAAATTTTCTTCGTAACTCAACAGTATCCCGTGTGTGTCCGAGATCACGGTGTTAAATTCTCAGGATATATCCCGAGACCATGCCATTAAGCACTAAATCAATATATCTGGATGAATGATGAAGAATCACTATTCCAGGAAAAAACCGCTCTCAATGTATCAAGATGAATGACGACAGGATCGCCATTCCAGGATAAAATACCATCATAAATGTACCAAGATGAATGATGACAAGATCGCTATTCCAGGACAAAATACCATACTCAATGTACAGATGAATGATGTCAGCACGTCATCCCACGACACGAATGCCATACTCGACTGATCAGTCTCTTGATACTGATTCCTTTTGAGTTACGATTTAGATTCTATTTCCTGATTTCCCATTTTCCCTGGTTTTATGTATCATGTCACAGGTCAATCTAATTCTTACCTAATGAAAATTCTAGAAAGTATGTAACAAATCATTTCAAGTCAAGTCAAGTAAGTAATATCATAGATTTGTTGGTATTGGGTAATAATTATATTGCAAGTATATCCTAACATGGTAATTAGTAAACAAGTCAAGTATGGATACATGTAGCAAACGAGATACTGTCATGATCAGAAATAGCATAATCATATCAGATAACATATCTCATATGTGTAAAGTGATTTAAAAGTCTAAACTATTTCTAAGTCTCGGCTTGAGCCGACTTATAGATAATTGAGCTGTCTCATAAGTCCTTTAGAATATTCATTTCTTTTCTGGTTCCTTGAAACGGCTCATGGCCATTTTTGAGCCGGCTTGAACTCTTTTCTTTGAGATGGCTCATGCCCTATTTGAGCCGGCTTAAATCCTTTCCATGAGACGGCTCACAGTCTTTCGAGCCGACTTAAGACGTCTCCACAAGTAAAATTCTGAGATGATCAGAAACTTAAGGTTTCTATTATTTATTCAATACATAAATCTTAAGCACAATACAACCATTCAAATCCTCCAACTCTCAATATATTCAACTAGATAATCATAAAATAGTATTTAGGGTTTAAAGGTATATCGGGATTCGAATCTCGATAATCTTATCAACTAGGTTTTAATTTCAATTAATTAAATAATGATAATTATGTTGCAACAAGATTAAATCTCGTTGTAACTAGCATGTTAAACAAGTATTCGGATACTTGCCTCGAAGATGAACAATCATAAAATGTAGATGGCGATGAAAGCGATGGAACCTTGAAACCCTGGCCTAGTTCTCTGCTGAATCTGCAGCCGAGAGATGAAGATATAGAAAGGATGAAATGCAGCAAGAAGAGGAAGAAGATTCCAACCACGTCGATGATGATGATGATCACGGCGACGTCGTTGATGATGATAATGATGACCGGCCGCGAGACGATGAAGATGATGATAGACTCCGAGATGGCAAAGATATTCGGCGACGATGTTGATGTGCTCGGCCGAAGTTGGGGTTAGGGTTAGGGTTTCGGTTTTGAGAGGGGAAGAGATTGGCTAGGGCTAGGGTTTTGAGAGGAAAGAGAATAAAAGAAATATGGGAGAGGAAAAGAATATGCATGATTATAATTATTTAAATAGGATAGTTATATAAACGGGTCGGATATTTCATGAAGTTGATTTTAAATATGAATAGGGAATAATAATAAATGGTGATAGTTAAATTATAGTGACTTGTGTATAAAACTAATATTTAAACAATGCAATGCTTAAGATAATTAATTAATATCATCAATATACCGTACATAAGTTCTAGGGTGTTACATGGAGTAATTTGTCGATGCGCACGCGTTTCGCCTTTTTCCACTCCATCTCGAGCTCATTCGGCGCCGTCGTCGTCCGGAAAGTCATGGAAATCAAGAAGGTAATACAATGTTATCAATAAACAAGTATTAGTACAAACTATTCTCGATAATTATATAAAAATTATATTGAAACCAAGAATTATCAAACTTACATTCGGTACTTTCTTCTCTTGAGACCTCAAGCTCTGGATTATCTCTATCCTCGCCTCAAGAGCGCCGTGGACTTCTTGTTCCGACATCCTCCTTCATGAACCCGAAGTCGACGGGAAGCCGCGTGCTTGAGAACCCGCGGGGATATGAGGAGACGAGCCTTCTCCATGGAATACTGGAGTGGATGGAGATGCAGAAAAGGTCACAAGGGCGCGGATGCAGGCTCCTGAACAAATATCACTGTGCGTACTTGAGGAGGATGCAAGTCCGGACCCTGATAGATGTGATATATTGTAGATGAAATTTCCTGGCCACCCAGATGAACTCTCCCATGGCAATCCAGGTTATGTCGCTGAATGACATCCTCGTTAATCCCGTGATGCTCAACGGGAGTAGGATGTCGGCCATGCTCCTCAACAAAATCCGCCACCAGCTCATCAATCTCTCTGCTCATCTCTTGCTGCACGAAATTACAGTATGAACCAAGTTAAGTCAATTATTGAAAATGAAATTAAGTAATTTAAATAACTAAAAGAAACCCATAAAGGAGCTTACTTACGTAATGCCCAGTCGCCTCCTGTGAGCTAGAGAAACTAGAGTGACGCGCAAACCCAATACCATAAATGTCCACACGGCTGGGCATTTCTCCCGTTTTTCTCGCCTACCATGTAGACAAAAATTCGATTTATATCAAGTTTACGAAATAGACAAATTCAGAATATTTGATTTGTTCTTACATGAACAACTCCATACTGGGAGGAGTTCATCCCTCCGCCCAACCAATGATCAGTGTTTGAACTCTGCGCCACTGATTCTCGCTTGCTCCTCGTCTGCCATTTAAATATGATATAACATTTCATACAAATTGACAGATTAATGTTTAATTCTTTTACAGTTTAAGCAATATACGTACCCTAAATTCATCCGAACTGAAGTATTGAATCATGGTGGCCCAGTATTTGTCTATCCTAGTCACGGGTTTCGCCGCCCATTTCGCCTCATCGGTGGCAGCGTCCCTCCATTTCCTATGGACATGGTGTTTATGATCGCGCCAACTCCCCAACATGTATATAAATAATCTTTCTCGGACAACGTGTAGAGATACAAGAGAGCTGTCAATCTACCAGACAACGGTAAAGCGCTCCTACAAAGAAATACTGAAAAGGTATTAACACCAAACATATATATGCAACATTAATAAATGAATGCTTAATTAAATACATTACCAAAATCTCATCTAAGGCCGTTTGCTTCTTGGCCTCCGGAGCTTTCGCTGACCAATCCACCGGTACATAACTGGTACCGACATTTGCGGCATTCATTTCTCATTGTTGCAGATTAAGGCACATAATTTTTTTAGCTGTTTTGCCCCGGGCTCAACGAAATCCCTTGTCGCCGATACATACACCTTAATCTTTAGGTCTTCTGGCCCGTGACCCCATATATCATGAGCCTATGTGGGACCCCTTTTCCCAGGACCCCGAATGGACGAACTGGATGCCACGTCCTCCTCGGTCCGTCCACGTCCATGTCGCGAAGCCATATGCTGCAAAATATCTAATGCAACATACATATACAATAACAATTTGAAGAAAAAGTTAAGCAAAATTATATAGTTATAGATGAAATTAAATTTAACACAATCAAGATATTCAATACATAATTTAAATTCTGCATATCTAAAAACCACATGTATATAAAGGAGACGAAAAAGAAAATTGCAATAAACTGAAGTGTTTAATTGTCTACAAAATTATAAATAGTACAGACAAGTAAAATTTAGTAATTATCATCCTCTGTAGCACTACTCTCACTCGTTGATTTTTGCTCAGAGTCATCGATGAATTGGCCCGGCTCACGTGTTGTTCGTTTTCATCTACGGGCAGCTAATCTTGATGATTTGTCCTCTACAACAATCTCCCGGTCGATGTCAGCCCTTGAAAGGCTAACGTCGTCGATATCCATAGTCATGTCTTATAATGGTGTGACTGGCGTGCTTGGGTAGCTAATTTCAAGATTTTCATCAAGATTTCTCATGTTATAATAGTCTCGTGGATTTGTGCTGATAGCGACATGCCAGACAGCATCACGAGGGTCTGAGACATAAAAATATTGACGTGCTTGACTCACTAATATGTAAGGCTCATTCGTGAACGCGAGTTTTGATGAATTTAATAGGAGTGGCCCGTTTTCTACTTTGTATCCTCATCATTCTGTCTTGAGATAATACTATAGGTAGTTGAATAGGACAACCATGTGTGCACGATAACGTACTTACACTATATATTGCAACACACCGTAATAGTCAAGCTGTTTCGTGGTTGGATTAAGATCTCTGGACGATGCGTAATCTCTTGTCGTTGATATAAAAAAACACCGCAGTTTTGGAACTTTCTACATGCATCTCTAGTTTTTGTGTGAAATCTATATCCATTAACAACATAACCAGTAAGACGCTCAATTACTGGATCTGGTTTGGAGACAAGTATTTTTATATCTTCTATTATGTTGGCATATACGACTGTATGAACCTAATAAGGCAAGATAAGATTTCAAAATCGCATTTAGTTTAAGATATGAGACATGAATTATATAGTTGAATATATTTTAGTGTTAAACTTACAAAACAGTTAAACCATGTCGCAAATTCTCGATTTCGAGCATTATCGATATGCCTCGGTAGCAATTGGCCCTTCGGTAGTCTGTACTGAGCTTTCTATAATCTAAGTATGAAACAATGCAGTTAGTTAATTTATGGTTTTTGTGTTAAGAAAATATTAGCTTGAAATCAAATTATATGCTATGAACCAGACTATATACATACTCTTAAAATCCGTCAATCTCGTCAGAGTTAAATAATACAGATCTATGTTTTGTGTCAATCTCCTCACTACGAAGTGCGACATGGTTCATGGCACTTATTATGTTCTCGCTTCCACTGAAGACGGATAATAATCATTGTCTCTCATTACGCATGATATCCTCGTTACGGCGCGGCCTGTTGGATGCAGTCTCAGCCCCCTCAAGATACATAGAACAAAATTTCATTCATTCATCGGCGAGAAACCCTTCGACAATCGACCCTTCGGGTCTAGCTTTATTACGGATATATCGTTTTATCTTAAACATAAACCTGTGGATTTTATTTAGGTAAGTTTAATTAATGATATAATAAATAGTATTCGAAATTTAAAGTCAACTATTAAATATGTAATCATTGCTTACCTCTCGAATGGATACATTCATCGATAATTTACGGGTCCACCTAAACGCGCCTCTCTTGCAAGATGAGCTATAAGATGCAACATGATTGTGAAAAGCGTATGCGGAAATAACATTTCAAATCTACAGAGAATGATAGAAACTTTGTTCTCCATATTTCTAAAATCATCTGCCCTATATTCCTTCAAGCTTAAATCTCGGAAACAATTACAAAGATCCGTCATAACTGAGACAACATCCTTATCCTTTAACGCCTTAATTGCAACGGGCGGTAACTGTGCATCACGTAACAGTCGTGACTTTTAAGGTGAGAATTTTTTTTATGTTTCATGTCCACACACTTAGAAAGATTTGATGAGTAACTGTCAGGAATCCTTACTTGCTCAAAAACTCTGAGGAAAGCATCCTTCTCGCTAGTAGACATCATG
Source organism: Agapanthus africanus (assembly GCA_030015575.1). NCBI lineage: Eukaryota > Viridiplantae > Streptophyta > Magnoliopsida > Asparagales > Amaryllidaceae > Agapanthus > Agapanthus africanus. The sequence goes on from CM057343.1 coordinate 521,235,362, forward strand.
TACTTTGCTACAGGATTTGACCATCTATCGTTCCCCTCTTCTCATGGATGCAATTCAAGACGCAACCTCTCGTACAAAAACCACTGTCGCACCACAAGTGTATCCTTAGATTTGAATTTCACATTCAATAAAGTGTTAAAGAGTAGCTCGCATACGTTCTTCTCGATGTGCATGAAATCTAAGTTATTACACAGATTGAGATCGCGCCAATATACTAGCTTGTTGAAAATGAGATTCTTCCTCCAGTGACTGCTAGTAACGCGTGGAATTGTATTCTCTGTTGTCCTCCCAAAAACAACAGTATTGAAACCTTGTGTGGCCTCCCACAACATCAAATTCGTCGGCTCAGGTGGGGCATGCCTATGCTTTTATTTACCAGTGAACTTGCTGAAATTACGACGATATGGATGGTGTAATACCCCAGAGCAGTGCGGTCTTCGGACATCATGGTAATCTAATCTCCCCGTTTCCATTCTAATAAAAGTTTCCTATTCTCTGATTTCCAGTGGTTTCTTTTCTTTTTCCTTTATATTTTGAATTGGTTGTTTAAGCCTAATATTTATATTTTTCCAAACCCTAAAAGTTAAAACCCAAGATTTAAACCAAAGCCAATTAAACTAAAACCTAAACTAAAACCCTTACTATTTTTCCCAGCCCTTACTAAATTTTTCCTCAGCCCTTACTGTTTTTCCCCAGCCCTCATCATTTTCCCTGGCCCGTCCCCTTAAAATTCCCTCAGCCCACCCAGTTTTCTTTGGGGATTATATTTTTTTTTTAGTGAGCCGGCCCACTTCTTCAGCCCACTCCCCAAAACCCATGCCCGTTTCCTCATTACCTGACCCGACCCCACTCCTATTCATCTTCCCCCTTCCTCTAACGGTAATGTGCACTGTTCACGCGCGTGATCCCATATCTCCGCCGCGTTTCACGCCCACACCCACGCCTCCGTTGACGCGACATTACACCACGACTCCAATCCTCATTCTCTTCCTCACACCCCCACCTCCCTTCTCTGCTTTTTCAAAACTAATCCCTCATCTCTCACCCTCACATAAACTCATCGAGCACCAAAACTTTTCCTCACTTCGCCGCCGGCGACGACCCTCGACGACCCCCTCAGAGATCCCTCGCTCCTCCTCCACCAACCTTCTCCCTCTACGACTCCATCTTCAACAACCCGAGCCCTGCCGATCCCCTGCACTCCCAAACCCAATTGCAACCGAGCTCGGCCACCTTACACCCCTCGACGCCGGCGAACTCCCCACCACATCGCCGACCTCCCAACGACCTCCACCTCCTCAGCATCATCACCATCACAACAAACCCCAGCCCCCCTGCTTAACCTATCCCCCTCTTCAAAATTCCAAAACCCATTTTTCAAACATTTTCCCTCACTGTGAACTCCACTGTGCGCGTTGCCGGAGCGACGCCGTCGACCGCCGTCGACCCCAGTACACTCGCAGAGGATTATCAAGCACCCCTCAACGTCCAGTGACCGTGCAACGACTCCGGGAAACTCCGACGTAAAACCCGTGTTTCGAACCAAGCTCGCGAGAATCCGTTACACGGCGTACATCACGCGTTCTCGACGCCGTTGCTGCCTTGCGACCCCGAGACGTTTCCAGGCAAGTGTTTACTTGCTTCATGCTAATATATTGGTGGTATAAACCTAAAATATCTATTTTACGGATTTGCCGATTACCGATACATAATGTGACCTATGTGTTCGATGCTAATCTCCCATGAAAATGATTGTTTATTTTGACGGAAACTGATATTTTCTGTTGGCCCATAGGATGATAAATATAGTGTAGGAATCTCGCTGGAAAATATGATTGTTAGTGATAAAAATTGATACCCCCAAATATGACGTTAAAACTAATATGTTCTCGTATCTGAAAATGAATAAAATCACCGTAAATCATATACATACTGGAATGATATGTTCGAGGGCTTAAATCGAAGCCGACTCGACGAACTTTAACCTTATGTAAAATTCCAATGATTTCTGTTCTGTAACTGTGAAGATAATTAGATCGGAAAGCGACTCTGGACTGCAGTCCAGAGCGTTTCTGATTATTGTGTTCTGTCCCAAGACCTGTGTCACTGTGTTTCCTGAAGCCGTATGTTACGGAACCCTGCAGTAGATTAAATATAATTCTGTTATTTAAATAAAACAAGTGGTTCCATTCCGTTTCATCGCCGTTTGCTATTTTAAACTGTATTTAAAAGGGCAGAACGTATAACTGTCCAGAACAGATTCTGAAATGACATACTGAGGTTAAACAGTGTATAACTTTCAACATACAGATGAGATTGAGGATCCGTCTGTTGCGTTGAATATTCTATTGAAAACCCTAGATTTCATTATACTGTAACATCGCTAAATTCTGAGCCCAGCTGGGTGCAATTCGTGTCGCGAAACGGACGTTCAGTTCTGAAACTGAATTTCCAGCCGCGAGCACTTAAAATGAAACAGCTATATCTTGAAAACCGGAATCCCGATTGAACTGAAACAAATTTTGATGAATTGATGACTGAGTGTTCTATTTATCTTACTTGTATCATTTTGCTAAATTCTTAACATATTAATTTATGCAAATTATTTAGTTAATGACATGCATGTTGATTCATAACATACAGAGCTTATTGGTAGCATACAATACATATATCATACCCTTGCCATATACTCAGTGTTAGTGCCTGTGGACATTGCATTATCGTGCGTGATAGATGTTGGTTTAGGAGTGACGAATACACCAATGGAAAGTGAATATTCATGACAGTGATTGATACAGTGAACAGTGATGAAATCGTGCCATTGGTATACTTGTACACAACTAGATCAAGATCATAAATAGTGTGAACCTGGAGAAAAAGGGGAAATCAAAGTGGAAAGAGTATCGTATTTAGCGGGACCGTGTTTAGAGGATGATCATTCGAATCGTGATACTGATACGTGTAGGGTAGGATCTAGCGATCCGGCTGACAGGGTTATGTCCCGGGCATGTGGGCCGTTGTCTCGGGTATGTACGAGACTCCTGTTAAACATGATCCTCCTTCCACTATGTGATTTCAAACATGACCTAGAGACCGATAGGGACACATAACATATTCTGCATCATATAGTGACATAGTGATTACTTGCATTGTTCCTACACCAGTATTACCTCATATACCTGTTTCATCTTATTATTATAATATTGTTATTGTGTCGCTCTGACGACCTGAGTATGCATGCTCAGATCCCGCGGGAGGACCAGCACAGGAGACGGATCTACCCTTCGAGTTCACAGAGATATAGTTTGGTGTACCTTCTTCATTTACTGCTTTCCATAAAAGTGATCGTGAGATTGAACTTGGTTAGTTATTGTTCTTATTATCTGTAATTTGTGAACAATGAAATTTTAATGTAATAAATTAGTGATGTGATTCCTTTAATACTGTGCTTTATTTACCGATTACCATGTAGTGCTAGAAACCGAAGTGTGACTACGGCGGGATGATTTCTTGACCGTAGGAGCATGGCTGGCCTAGTCATCCCTCGTTTTCTGTATTTTGGGAAGCGGGGCGTGACATGGTTTAGTTGGTATCAAAGCCTGTGTTTAGTATCAAGGGATAACATTAACTATGCTGTATTACGTTATTCTTGTTTCACTACTCTTGATTTCCATCCCTGAATCTGATCTTATCCTTTTGAATCTTCCAGTGATATGACGTCCCCGAACGACCCCTCCTCGGACTCCAGCTCTCAGGACCGCACGGAAAGAATACTTAGTGCACTGACCACTCTCGCGGAAGCTCAGGAGAGAAAGACAGATTTACTCACTGAGGGACTCAGGGCGATTACCGCCGCAGGAGGACCCTCCGCACTCATTACCGCCCCCGAGGGCGCTACTCCACCAGCTTATCAGGCTAGGGCTGGTACCGTATCAGACTTCCGACGGTTACACCCAGCTGCATTCACAGGGCTAGCTGAACCCCTTCAGGCTGAGCAATGGCTGGTGAACATGGAGAATTTATTGACAGCCGCCAGGGTTCCAGAGGAAGACAGAGTGGACGTGATAAAGATTCAATTAGAAGACGAAGCCCGTACATGGTGGTCGGTGGAGGAAAGCAGACTTGACGAGCCGATTGAATGGAGCAAGTTTAAGGAGTGCTTCTTAGATAATTATTTTCCTCCCACAGCCAAGGCAGAAATGGAGGAAAGGTTTATTCTTTTGAAGCAGAATGGACGCCCAGTGGACGTCTATGCGGCAGAGTTCAACCGTCTGAGCCGCTTTGCTCCATACATGGTCAAATCAGAGGCCACCAGGGCCAGACGCTTCCTTCAGGGGTTAGATTTCGAGTTGCAGCAATTGATTGCATCGTTGGATTTGTAGACTTTCGCACAGGTACTCAACGCGGCGAGAGTTCAGGAGCAATTGATTAACAAGTTCAGAAGACCCCCAGTCGTTCCAGCACGTACCCACGCGCCTTCTCGAGGAGCCATACCGGTTCACAGAGCAGGAACGACACAAATGAAGCGCCCGTTCGTACCACAGCATCGCCCCCAGAGACAGGGCGTAACTTGCGGCTATTGCGGTAGAGGAGGGCATACCCAGAAGGACTGTCGCCGTGCCAAGGGACAGTGCTTGATTTGCGGTTCCAGTCAGCACAGGATTAACAGTTGCCCTGAGCGAGCAGAGATACAGGGAGGTTCTGGACCGCCACAGCAGAGGCCACAGGAGAAGAGGCAACCCTTTACAGGTCGCGGTCAGGGACGGGCTTTCTCCTTGACCGCCGAGCAGGCAGAAGCGTCAGGAGACGTGGTTACAGGTACTCTACTCGTACATTCCTTGCCAGCTAGAGTACTATTTGATTCGGGAGCATCGCATTGTTTCTTGTCTGAGCATTTCACTAATACACACTCAATACCACATGAACCACTAACCAAGGGATGGGAAATTCATACGGGTAATGGCATTATTATATCTAGTCGAGAATGTAGATTATGCCCAGTTGTATTGTGTGGCAGGGAATTCTATGCGAATTTCCTTCTGATCGGGACAGGCAGTTACGACGCAATTCTCGGGATGGATTGGATGAGCACTTTCCATGCAGTTATCGATTGTCGTGCAAGGAAGGTGATCTTCCGCATCCCCAATCACCCGGAGTTTATTTTCGAGGGCGGAAGTGAATCTTTGGGGCCAGCTAAGTATAGAGCCAAGCCCAAGGAACTGACAGCTATGGAGATTGATAAGAGCCCAGTTCCAGAAATTGTTCGGGACTTTCTGGATGTATTTCCCGAAGATCTACCAGGTCTACCACCTCCTCGAATCTTGGAGTTCTCAATCGATTTGATTCCAGGTACAGCCCCAGTATCCAGGGCCCCATACAGAATGGCACCAGTTGAGTTGGCGGAATTGAAGAAGCAGGTTGAAGAATTATTGGAGAAGGGATTTATTCGGCCAAGCGTTTCACCGTGGGGTGCACCAGTCCTGCTAGTAAAGAAGAAGGATGGATCGCTGCGAATGTGTATAGATTATCGGGAGCTGAACAAGGTCACAATAAAGAACAAGTACCCAATACCGCGCATTGACGACCTATTCGATCAACTAAGTGGAGCCAAGGTATTCTCGAAGTTGGACCTCCGTTCTGGATATCATCAAATCAGAGTAACAGCCGAGGATGTATGCAAGACGGCTTTCAGGACCCGATACGGACACTACGAGTTTCTTGTGATGCCGTTCGGTGTTACCAATGCACCAGCAATATTCATGGACTTGATGAACAGGGTGTTCGCAAAGTATTTGGACACGTTCGTCGTTGTGTTTATCGACGACATACTTGTCTACTCGAAGACCCGGGAAGAGCACGCTGAACATTTGCGCACGGTCCTACAAATTCTTCGGGAGGAGAATCTATATGCGAAGCTGAGCAAGTGTGAGTTCTGGCTCGACAAGGTACAGTTTTTGGGACACATTGTTTCGGGCGAAGGCATCTCGGTGGACCCGGCAAAGATAGAATCTGTCAGAGATTGGCCGACGCAGAAATCAGTAGCAGAGATCAGGAGTTTTCTGGGATTGGCAGGTTATTATCGGAGATTCGTCCAAGATTTCTCAAGGATTGCGGAACCATTGACGAGGCTGACACGGAAGGACGTACCGTTTACATGGACAGAGGAGTGCACTCAGGCATTCGACACATTAAAGCAGAAGTTAACCACGGCGCCTATTCTTACTGTACCAGATGATTCAGGTGGTTTGGTGATACACAGTGATGCCTCAGGGAAGGGTTTAGGCTGTGTTTTGATGCAGCACGGCCGAGTGGTTGCTTACGCCTCTCGACAACTGAGGAACCACGAGAAGAACTACCCTACACATGACTTGGAGTTAGCTGCGGTAGTCTTTGCGTTGAAGATTTGGAGGCACTATCTATTGGGTGAGAAAGTGGAGGTGTACACAGATCACAAAAGTTTGAAGTATATTTTCACCCAGAAGGAACTAAATATGAGGCAGCGCCGATGGCTAGAGCTGATGGCAGATTATGACTTGGACCTTCAGTATCACCCGGGGAAGGTGAATGTTGTACCAGATGCGCTCAGTCGCAAGCCAGCGGTCATGATGTTGACCGATCAGAGAAGCATTATTGAGGATTTCCAGAGACTTGCACTTGAGGTCGTTACGCCGAACGCACTCAGTCAATTTTGGCAACTACAGGTGCAATCTTCCCTGGTGGATCGCATCAAGATTGCACAAGCGGATGATCCCCGATTGCAAAAGTTCAGAGAGCAAGTGGAAGATGGACTGAGAACGGATTTGATTATACATGAAGATGGCTCTCTGAGATTCGGTAGCAGACTCTGCGTACCTAAAGGAGATGTTCGAGAAGAAGTTTTGGCCGAAGCACACAGTTCAGCTTATTCTGTGCATCCAGGAGGTACAAAAATGTATCGGGACCTAAAGCAGCACTTTTGGTGGAACGGAATGAAGCGGGAAATTGCGAGGTTTGTATCCAGATGTTTGGTATGTCAGCAGGTGAAGGCGGAACATCAGAGGATAGCAGGATTGTTACAACCCCTGCCGATACCGGAATGGAAGTGGGAGCACATTACTATGGATTTCGTGACGGCCTTACCACGGAGCCCTAGGGGCAATAACGCCATTTGGGTTATCGTCGATCGCCTCACAAAAGCTGCACACTTCCTACCTTGCCGAGTGGGACAGTCGACAGAATCACTGGCAGAAAGATATATGCAGGAGATTGTGCGACTTCACGGTGTTCCAGTCAGCATTGTGTCAGACCGGGACACGAGATTCTTGTCGCACTTTTGGAAGAGCTTACAGGAGAGTTTGGGAACCCGCCTTAAATTCAGCATAGCTTATCACCCACAGACGGATGGACAATCCGAGCGTACGATTCAGACGCTCGAGGATATGTTGAGAGCTTGTATGTTGGACTTTCAGGGTTCCTGGGAGGACCATCTGCATCTAGTCGAGTTCTCTTATAACAATAGTTATCAGGCTAGTATTCAGATGGCTCCTTTTGAAGCACTATACGGGCGGAAGTGTCGATCCCCGGTATGTTGGGATGATGTGGGAGAACGAAGACTACTGGGCCCCAAACTCATTGTTCAGACAGTCGACAAAGTCCAAATGATCAGACAGCGTATTAAGACGGCTCAGGATCGACAGAAGAGTTGGGCAGATACCAGCAGAAGGGCACTTGAGTTCGAAGTCGGAGATCATGTGTTCTTGAAGATTTCTCCTACTCGTGGAGTTATCAGGTTCGGAGGTCGGGGAAAGCTTAGTCCCCGCTTTATCGGACCTTTTGAGGTGCTAGAGCGAGTAAGAGAGGTGGCCTATCGACTCGCCTTGTCTCCATCGCTAGCTGGTGTGCACAATACCTTCCACGTGTCACAGTTGCGGCGTTATATTCGGGATGAGAGCCATGTCCTGGACCATTCAGAGCTAGTTTTGGGTACCGATTTATCGTACGAGGAGCAACCTACTACCATCCTCGACCGCAGAGAGAAAGTGCTGAAGAATAAGATCATTCCTTTAGTTCGAGTGTCTTGGGGCGGTTGTTCCCCAGGAGAATCCACCTGGGAGAGGGAGGAAGATATCCGTGATCGTTATCCACATCTCTTTGTTTAGTACATTGTATTCTTGTATCCTTGTCAAATTTCGAAGACGAAATTTTTGTTAAGGGGGGTATGATGTAAATCCCTGTTTCCATTCTAATAAAAGTTTCCTATTCTCTGATTTCCAGTGGTTTCTTTTCTTTTTCCTTCATATTTTGAATTGGTTGTTTAAGCCTAATATTTATATTTTTCCAAACCCAAAAAGTTAAAACCCAAGATTTAAAACCAAAGCCAATTAAACTAAAACCTAAACTAAAACCCTTACTATTTTTCCCAGCCCTTACTAAATTTTTCCCCAGCCCTTACTGTTTTTCCCCAGCCCTCATCATTTTCCCCGGCCCGTCCCCTTAAAATTCCCTCAGCCCACCCAGTTTTCTTTGGGGATTATATTTTTTTTAGTGAGCCGGCCCACTTCTTCAGCCCACTCCACAAAACCCATGCCCGTTTCCTCATTACCCGACCCGACCCCACTCCTATTCATCTTCCCCATTCCTCTAACGGTAATGTGCACTGTTCACGCGCGCGATCCCATGTCTCCGCCGCGTTTCACGCCCACGCCCACGCCTCTATTGACGCGACATTACACCACGACTCCAATCCTCATTCTCTTCCTCACACCCCACCTCCTTTCTCTGCTCTTTCAAAACTAATCCCGCATCTCTCACCCTCACATAAACTCACCGAGCACCAAAACTTTTCCTCACTTCGCCGCCGGCGACGACCCTCGACGACCCTCTCAGAGATCCCTCGCTCCTCCTCCACCAACCTTCTCCCTCTACGACTCCATCTTCAACAACCCGAGCCCTGCCGATCCCCTGCACTCCCAAACCCAATTGCAACCGAGCTCGGCCACCTTACACCCCTCGACGCCGGCGAACTCCCCACCACATCGTCGACCTCCCAACGACCTCCACCTCCTCAGCATCATCACCATCACAACAAACCCCAGCCCCCCTGCTTAACCTATCCCCCTCTTCAAAATTCCAAAACCCATTTTTCAAACATTTTCCCTCACTGTGAACTCCACTGTGCGCGTTGCCGGAGCGACGCCGTCGACCGCCGTCGACCCCAGTACACTCGCAGAGGATTATCAAGCACCCCTCAACGTCCAGTGACCGTGCAACGACTCCGGGAAACTCCGACGTAAAACCCGTGTTTCGAACCAAGCTCGCGAGAATCCATTACACGGCGTACATCACGTGTTCTCGACGCCGTTGCTGCCTTCCGACCCCGAGACGTTTCCAGGCAAGTGTTTACTTGCTTCATGCTAATATATTGGTGGTATAAACCTAAAATATCTATTTTACGGATTTGCCGATTACCGATACATAATGTGACCTATGTGTTCGATGCTAATCTCCCATGAAATGATTGTTTATTTTGACGGAAACTGATATTTTCTGTTGGCCCATAGGATGATAAATATAGTGTAGGAATCTCGCTGGAAAATACGATTGTTAGTGATAAAAATTGATACCCCCAAATATGACGTGAAAACTAATATGTTCTCGTATCTGAAAATGAATAAAATCACCGTAAATCATATACATACTGGAATGATATGTTTGAGGGCTTAAATCGAAACCGACTCGACGAACTTTAACCTTATGTAAAATTCCAATGATTTCTGTTCTGTAACTGTGAAGATAATTAGATCGGAAAGCGACTCTGGACTGCAGTCCAGAGCGTTTCTGATTATTGTGTTCTGTCCCAAGACCTGTGTCACTGTGTTTCCTGAAGCCGTATGTTACGGAACCCTGAAGTAGATTAAAGATAATTCTGTTAGTTAAACAAAACAAGTGGTTCCATTCCGTTTCATCGCCGTTTGCTATTTTAAACTGTATTTAAAAGGGCAGAACGTATAACTGTCCAGAACACATTCTGAAATGACATACTGAAGTTAAACAGTGTATAACTTTCAACGTACAGATGCGATTGAGGATCCGTCTGTTGCGTTGAATATTATATTGAAAACCCTAGATTTCATTCTACTGTAACATCGCTAAATTCTGAGCCCAACTGGGTGCAATTCGTGTCGCAAAACGGACGTTCAGTTCTGAAACTGAATTTCCAGCCGCGAGCACTTAAAATGAAACAGCTATATCTTGAAAACCGGAATCCCGATTGAACTGAAACAAATTTTGATGAATTGCTGACTGAGTGTTCTATTTATCTTACTTGTATCATTTTGCTGAATTCTTAACATATTAATTTATGCAAATTATTTAGTTAATGACATGCATGTTGATTCATAACATACAGAGCTTATTGGTAGCATACAATACATATATCATACCCTTGCCATATACTCAGTGTTAGTGCGTGTGGACATTGCATTATCGTGCGTGATAGATGTTGGTTTAGGAGTGACGAGTACACCAATGGAAAGTGAATATTCGTGACAGTGATTGATACAGTGAACAGTGATGAAATCGTGCCATTGGTATACTTGTACACAACTAGATCAAGATCATAAATAGTGTAAACCTGGGGAAAAAGGGGAAATCAAAGTGGAAAGAGTATCGTATTTAGCGGGACCGTGTTTAGAGGATGATCATTCGAACCGTGATACTGATACGTGTAGGGTAGGATCTAGCGATCCGGCTGACAGGGTTATGTCCCGGGCATGTGGGCCGTTGTCTCGGGCATGTGGGCCGTTGTTTCGGACATGATCCTCCTTCCACTATGTGATTTCAAACATGACCTAGAGACCGATAGGGACACATAACATATTCTGCATCATATAGTGACATAGTGATTACTTGCATTGTTCCTACACCAATATTACCTCATATACCTGTTTCATCTTATTATTATAATATTGTTATTGTGTCGTTCTGACGACCTGAGTATGCATGCTCAGATCCCGCTGGAGGACCAGCACAGGAGACGGATCTACCCTTCGAGTTCACAGAGATATAGTTTGGTGTACCTTCTTCATTTACTGCTTTCCATAAAAGTGATCGTGAGATTGAACTTGGTTAGTTATTGTTCTTATTATCTGTAATTTGTGAACAATGGAATTTTAATGTAATAAATTAGTGATGTGATTCCTTTAATACTGTGCTTTATTTACTGATTACCAAGTAGTGCTAGAAGCCGAAGTGTGACTACGGCGGGATGATTCCTTGACCGTAGGAGCATGGCTGGCCTAGTCATCCCTCGTTTTCTGTATTTTGGGAAGCGGTGCGTGACAGTCCACACTCAATGCGGTCTTTTGCGGACACATGGTGATATGAGTATGGAGCCGCTTTAGAACAATAGGATCAGGTCCCTAAAGCACATTTCGAAAGAGGACAAAACTGCATTATAAATGTAATGATGCCACCCTCAATTACGGAGGCGTCTTTTGGATGAACCGGCAGTCCAGAATTTGATGAACTTCATAGTTAACCGTGCTCGGCCTAGGGAAATCCTAGGATGGGTGACCTCCTGGGATGTGGCCCCTTCTTCAGTCCGGTTCACTCCAAAGGAAAAAACCATGCGGCGTCGGCCAGAGCGAATAATACCATCCATACTGGGGCGTGGGGCATGACAGATAGTTTCCATCTAACCATCAATGGTGACCTGTGTAATACTTGATCTTCCGCACACCTACTTTAGAATCACATACGGTTTTCTTAAGACATATCGAGCAAGTCAAGGTATTTGGGCCATACAAAACCCAAACGTCAGTGCGTCGAATATAATATCATAATGAATATAACCGGAATGGAACTCAATATACCATTCGCAACAAACAATATCATTTATGTATTCAATAACAATATCAATACAGGTGATGTATCGATCGAGATATACTAATCAATCATGTCATGTGTATCCTATGGGTTCATGCCGCTAACTTATCTATTCTGCAGGTATTTGAAAACAATTAATGCAATCTTCAATGTAACTTAACCGTATCTCGTATGTGCCTGGAACTACGGTCTCATGACTTTCGGGGCTAAATCTGAGACTTGCTGCAAGGTAGTAAAACAATGTCGATATCTGGACGAATGATGTCAGCACTATCATTCCGAAGCCCGTAACTCATATCCACTGATCAGTCTCTAGCAATCAATCCCACTGAGTTACAATTCGATTTCCATTATTGATTTTCCATTTTCCCCAGGTTTCAATTGTTAGTTATGTGTATGCCCTAGAGGCCATTACTGTACATGCGATGTATATTGTAGTGGATACTTGGACATATATAGGGAGGACTTTCTTGCTCGACATGATAGTACGCTATCTAGTTGCACTTTATCTTAACATGTACACTTATTGTCTCTCTATTACATGTTGATAAAGCCCTTAGGATGAGTACTTGACTACCAGGACTATGATGCAGATCATACTAGTAGGGCAGAGGTAGTCGGTAAGTACATCCTTCAAATGTTCCTAGTCGTGGGAGTATTGAGACAGGGCATCGATACTCCAGAGTAGACTAGCGTATGCGCTTCTTGACCTATATGATGGGCGATGGATGATCCCACATCCATTAGTGTTTGACATCAGAGAAGGTATACGGGTGCTCAATGGAGACTGGGTACACTAAACGGACTCGCCGAGAACTCCTAGATGGTATTGTACCTATAGTCAGATAGCAGTTCTCTGGTGACACTGGTACAGGTTAGTCTGTCGACCCAAGATCGTCATAGAGTCTTGTGTGATTCCCACTGTGCTTTGATTTCCACCATACCACGTTCAAGAGATTGTGCAAAATGGTGGTTTTTGGGTACAGTCCCGAGTTACATGGAGACAATGAGCGATAGGAGGGGATTTCGTCTCTCTCGGTATTGGGGGTTGATGTTACGCTATGCTCGATTGGCCATAACAGGAAATCCCTGGTTAGGGTTGCTGAGATCTACTGGTAAGTGTTATCAATAGTTTATCGAACCGTTATGGACCTTGCATCGGCATGACTTATCAGGTTATTAGGGTCTGACGTTATACCATCCCCAGGCTGTGATATGCGACATATCTGACGAAGAGACCAGACTGTACGGGAGTGTTACTGATTGGATTCGCAGGAGTATGAACAGGCTTGCTTGTTGATCTTTTGATCACTCAATACCCGGATGGCCGTTACGTTTAGCAGACCGCTTGCAGCTTGTGGGTGTTTGATATGATCATCACTTACTGCCGGCGTATTGACGAGTTTTTAGAGTCCTACACAGAGGTTTCCTGGTTCATGTGAAACGAAGTAGGAGCACATATGTGATATGTGTGGGACCGAGATTAATACGAGTATGTGATACCGTATTCTATTCTCGCGATATGTGATATCGGACGGTTATATGAGATATAGCCGGGTTATCGATCAAGTGTTGATTCGATAAGTTGATTCATACGATATTAGTCGGTTGTATGTGATATAGCCGGATTATTAAATCAAGTATTGATTTGATAATTTAATGTATAATTATATATTTGATATATTAACTTACATTAACTAATATTTGCTCACTAAGTATTCTTTTTCTCACTTGTGTGCATGTAGTATATATGTGATATATATTAATGTACATTTTATTTGTGTCATGCTTGATGCCACATGCTTCATGAGTGTATGAGACTCACACCATGCTTGATATAATGAGGGGTTTTTATTTATCAAAGTAAATCAAAATTAGTTAGAAATTTGTCATGGCTACAAGCTTGTAGAAGCTTATGGAACCATTGACCAAGTCCACTAATTTTGTTTTACTTGTAGATATTTATTAACCTAACCATTATACTAGCCATAGTTTAATCTCTACATGAGTTAGTGTATGACATAAACTCACCCATGGTTGCTATTCTCACCTCATGAGTTTTATTCTCATCTCCACTTCATCTTCTTTTTCCTCATGAGAAAGCTTTCTAGCTTTTAAAATGGTGAAGAAATATTGTGAGAAAAATAAATCTAAAGTGAGAAAACTTCCTACTTCATCATCCTATACTATATTAGCCATTTAGTTTAGGGTGTTTGCTTCACTAATCTACCATTAGTAAAGAGGTAGCATGAGCTTGAGTCTTCCTGACGTAGATCATCTTCGGCCTCGAAGATTTCGAGCAAGTTTGTTCATTTTTTCATGTGAACCCTTACTAGAGTTCGGGTGTTCACTACTTGGAGCGAAGGGACTACTACACAAAGCTTTAGAAGTGAAGGACCGGTCTACAAAGGTTGTATTCCTCATTCACTTAGATGTAAAGTTGTTTACATTGTTGTTTCGTCTAAATCTCTAGTTAAGATTCTAGGGTTAGGGTTGTTTAGTATGGAAATTTTTGAAAACGGTATGGTCGATGCCTCCCGAAACCTTACTGCCGCCCTAGGTAACCCCACAGTGGTATCAGAGCCAAGCTAGAGAATTAGACAATGTGTATAGGATTACGAAACCGATACAACTCCGAAACACCCGATACTAAAATCTAGTTTTTGTCGATTTTTTCAAAGCCCCTAAAATTTTTTTTAGCAACTGCAAAATGTTATATAAGATGTAACATGAACACAGTAGAAATTTGAACCCTCCCCACCTGTTTTTGGCCGGCCACATGAGCAAAATATCCGAGCTCACCGGTTCTTCTGGGGTATTTTGGCTTCAAATTTTTCCTGTGTTCCAGTTTCTGGGTTTTGGTATTTCAGATATTGCTTGTTTTTGCTAAATTTGCATGTGATGATATCTTTGTGCAAAGGCAATTCGGAGTGTTTCGTAGTCGTAATTCTAACATCATTTCGGGTTATTTAGACGACGTTAAAAAGTTCGAACGGATATCAATAACCCATATTTTCCCTAGATGGAAATTTTCCAAGAGTTGGATTTTTCCAAATTTAAAATCTTCAGAAAATCATGCAGGTGATTATGTGGACCCTCTAGAAGAACGAAACCCTAACTCGATTCTGTGACCGTCGGAACCGCCATCAAACCCTATGGTTTGTGGTAGTTCCACGGCGCCATGGGTGAGGCAAGGATTGACCCTTCTATAGTTGGTCCATAGGTGTTGTGGCATATTCTGGGTATTTTTTAAACTCCGCTCAAGTGTTGAGCTCTTTGGGAAATTTTGGGTGTTTGTTAATTCGATAAAAAAGTTTAACATCGTCTAGCTATCTGTGATTGTGATACAATATTTAGAATCCACATATTTAGTTTTATGAAAACTAATTTGAATTTTATAAATCTAGCAGTTTAGTCTCATTTGATCGGCTGCCACGGAATTTTGATGTGGATCAAAAGTCCGTCGCAATTATATAGTGTACGCGGATACTCGTCGGGTAACCTTACTAGATAGCCACACCCCATAGCCCCGACCAAGTGACTGTAGGAGAACCCCATCGCCAAAATCATCCGTTCAGGTGCTCACGGTCGCGGTGTTCCGCCTTAGTGCACTTCGTCGACAGCATCGGAGGTGCGGCCGTCTACTAAAGTTTCCGACAAGCATTCGATCAGGTTATCGGAAATCTTGTTGAATTACCCGATATGTTATTGGAAAGTGTTTTCAATATCGAGACTAAAATGCGGGGTTTATAATTGTTAGTCATGTGATGTCTAATGAATTCATTTGGTTATGCATGAAATCCAAAGTATGTGATACATTGGGTTTATGATGTCGAAGGTGGTTGCGGATTCCAATTGTTGTAGTTTTTCACTTCTTTTCTGCGACCGTAAATGTAATATGTGGTGTATTTCCGGTTTCGTTGCTATATGTTAACGGCAATTGAGATACGCATATTTACTTACGTTGATGACATGTGATATTATGTGTTGCTGTGATATGTTATATTGGATCGTCGTGTTTTGAATAGCCGGTTTTTTTTATGTGAGATGAGAGTTTTTCATTTTCATTCATGTAAAACCTTGTATGTAATATTCTTTTATTGGGGCACTTCCGGGTTGAGAATGATGTCACCATTTTATGCATATTATTTACTTTTCCGCATTAGGATAGAACCAAGGAGGGGAGCACAAGTAACCGGGTTCTAGGGTCCAGTAGGAGACCATCTCGAGGAGTCGAGACCGGGTCTCCTAACTCTAGAATTGGTAGGGTTGCTTGCCGCTCTCGTAGGGGTCTAGGGATGTGGGTTTGGCCATTCATCACAACCGTGGAATTCGCGTTTTTATTGGCTTAATTAAAACACGGAATTCCTAGTATATCCAATATTTTTATGTGTTCTTCTGCTGCTGATATTCTGTGATGTGATCACTTGATATTCTGAGACGAATGCTTATATTATATATATGATATATAATAAATATTGTTGCTTTCGTTTCTTCTGTGATACTTAGGAAGCATAATTGATGGGACTTCATTAATGAGATTAAAGAAATAAAAGAAACCTAAAGATATTGCAGAATCTTGTTTTAAAAACTGGTAGCTCTAGTTCTTGCTTTGCATAGCGGTATTCCTTGTAGAATATCCAGCACCTTATTCGATAAGGAAAGAGCCGAGATCCCTTCACCGGGAGTGACCTCTTTAGCGAAACTGGCAAATGCTACAACCCACTTGGTTTTTTCTTTTGATTGCTTTTTTAGTTCATGATTTGCATAGTGGTATTTGTGAAATATCCAGCACCTCATTCGATGAGGAAAGAGCCGAGATCCCTTCACCGGGAGTGACCTCTTTAGCAAAACTAGTAAAAGCCTAAAAAAACACTCCTTTTCAAAATCACTCGATTCTACAACAATATCAAGTTCATTACGCAAAGGGTTTTCTTAAAAACCTGTCGTAGCCCTCTGTCATTTCAGATAAGTAGTATTTAGTATTCGTGCTGCGTTTGTTGGCCTTTGTTAAGACGTAGTGTGCGGTAGCTGACTAGTGCTTATCTGCTTAAGCATATGATGCGATTAAATTAAGGTAGTCGTGCGACCTTGTTGGCCTTTGTCAAGGGTCGTACGGGAAGGTTTAATTCAATCAGGAAATGACGAGTTGAATTTGAATTGCATCCTATGGTTTGTTGGCCTTTGTCAAGGTCATAGGAGGTTAGGGGCAAAAGATTATCGGGAATTTCAAGTGTTGAAATTTGCAATGAGATTGCATACCTTCTATGAGATAGTTGGATCCCGATACCCACTGCGAGTAAGAGTTACTCCTGGGAGAGTTTTGCACATTACAATTAGCCTATCAAGTAGATGTCTAGAAAGGTGTTAACGGGGTTACGCCCCTGGGAAAATGAGGTTTATTTTAATTAGATCCGTGCGAAAGTATGGGGAACCTCCCTCAAAGTACCGAAACTGGCCTGGCCGAAAGATTGGCGAACTTGTAGAGTGTAATTAATCCCGGCTAGTCTTACCTTTTAGGGTTTGAAAGAAGACTTGATAGAAGCAGTGGGAGCCATCCTGATTAGATAAAATAATAACCAATCTTATCTTGCAAGAGCATACGCTGAGTGTTTTCTTCTCCCTTTCTCTCTCTCTCTCTCCTGGTAGCGACCGTAACATGCCTTAATCAAGATAATAATATGGATGCATTGACCGAACCTGCTTATTATACTGAGCTGGGGAACGTTTGTTCCGCTCTATCTTATAATTGTTATAAGTCCGAGCAGGAAATAGGGGAATACCAGGATTCCCATGCCATCCATTCAAGGAATAAGGATGTTGATGCATATTCTTCGGTTGTGTTCATTACCTAGAACTGTTTCTCAGTATCCTCTACGTCCTAGGTATGAGATACCGGATTAGGATCCCACATATGTAATCTGTTACATAGGCTACAGACAGGTAGAGAACTGAGAATAGGTGATTGTTCTCTAGTGTAGAGAATGGTGCAATTGTTGCAGCCGGATCAGTTGGCAGATATCACCTTGTATTACCAAATACATTGATTCCGAACGAATGTTATTACGTACCGAACTTGATATACAACATTACATCAGATTCTTTATTAAGTTAAAGAAGGATATAATTCTGTATTGGAGGATAATGTTGTGAACATTTTCCTGAATCAAGAGTTGATTGGATCAGGCACGTTATATAATAGCATATACGTTCTAAATCAAACTACAGTTCAAAGTATATAGAACACACACAAGAGGAGTAATTCAGAAATGAACGAATCCTTCTTGTGACATTGTAGACTAGGTCATATCGATGCGACACAACTAGCTAAGTTACATAAGGATGAATATTTGAATCCGTTCGAATTCTCATCTTATGATACTTGCCAGTCTTGTCACAAAGGTAAAATGACCGATACTCCGTTTACTGGAAACAGAGAAAGAGTTAATGAACTCTTGGGACGGATACATGATGATGTATACGGTCCTATGTATACAAATGCCAGGGTTGGTTCTTTGTACTTCATTATATTCACTGATCATCTCTCAAGGTTCGAACATATGTTCCTGTTGAAACACAAGTCTGAAACTTTTAAGAAATTTAAGGAATGTAAGCTTGAAGTTGAGAACCAGACGGGTAGAGGTATTAAATCCTTCGATGTGATCGAAGAGAAGAATACTTACGCATGGAGTTCCTGGAGTTTCTAAAAGGAGAATGTGATTCTCTCTCAGCTTACTCCTTCGTATACACCACAGCACAATGGTGTATCGGGATGGAGGTATCGCACTCTATGAGATATGGTGCGCTCTATGATGAGTATTGCTGAGTTACCTATTTCCTTTTGGAGTTATGCACTTGAGAAGCTGCATACCTATTGAATGAGGTTCCATCCAAATCGATGCCTACCACTCCATATGAGCTATAGAATGAGAAGAGACCATGTCTTAAACGAGTTAAGATATGGGGTTGTCCAGCCTATGTTGAAAAGAAAATTCCGGACAAGCTCGAAGCAACGTCAGTTCTGTATAAGTTTGTTGGATATCCCGAACATTCGCGAGGGAATATATTCTACCACACTGAAGAGAAAAAGTTGTTTTGTTTCTCAATATGCCACTTTTTTAGAAAAGGAATTTCTTATGAAGAAATTAGTGGTAATGAGGTAGAACTGGAAGGAGTTCCAGCTAGACAAACCAACAGCTGATGATTTGGTGAAACCAAAGGATTCGATTGTCTCCAACGAACCTCAGCCTCTCCGCGAATCTGGTAGGGTTCCTCATCCACTTGAAAGATACTGTGGTCTTCTCGGTGACAGTGGGAGTGAGGATTGCATCATGGTAGATGATGGCCCAACTAGGTTCAGGCAGGCCATCACAAGTGGAGACTTTGTAAAATGGTTGGATGCTATGCAATCAAAGATGGAATCCATGTACACCAACAAAATATGACTTTTGATTGTTGCACCTAAAGGGGTAAACCCATCAAGAGCAAATGGATCTTGAGAAGATTCTTGGTGTAGATGGAAAAGTTGAGACTTTCAAAGCTATGCTTAAGTCCATCAAGATTAAAGCAAGTATCGCGGAGTTGGAACATCTGTTTTGATGTGGCAGTCAAAGTGTTTGACTTCATCAAAAAGGTAGGTGGACCTTGTATATAAAAGAAGGTCGTAGAGAGTAAGGTTGTCTTCCACGTATTGTACGTAGATGATATACTTTTGATAGGAAAGCGTTTCCTATGCTACAAACGGTCAAGCTCCTCTTATCACAAGAATTCTCCATGGAAGATCTGGATGATACCTACTACATCTTATGGATTATGATCTATGGTGATAGATCTAAGTGGATGTTGGGAGTGTCCCAAATCCAGATACATTAACACCATACTAAAGGGGTTTAGTATGAATGATTCTAAGCGTGGTGGTTCATCCACTTACTCAGGAATCACTCTCTCCAAAAAGATGTCTCTCGAGACTGATTTGGAGAGAGCTCGCGTGCAAGGGATACCCTATGCCTCCGCAGTACGCTCTATCATGTATGCGATGTTATGTACCGGACTAGATGTAGCTAACTCACTAGGTGTGGTGGTTAGGAATCAATCGGATCTTGGGAGAATCACTGGACAGCTGTAGAGGACATTCTTAAGTACTCCAAAAGCACTAAAAGAAAGTTCTTGGTTCGAGCTTCCAGAGTGATAAGGACGACTGAAAGTCAGTCACATGCATTGTCTTTACTCTCGGTGGAGGGACGGTATGTTGGAAGAGTTCCAAGCTAGATACCGTGGCATACTAGACGATAAAGGCTGAATACATCGCTCCCAACGATACTACCAAAGTGGCTGTCTAGACATTTCTTTTTCATGAGATGAACAAGATTCCTACCATTGAGCGTCTAATAACTGTTATTGAGACAACAATGGTGTTGTGGCTTTAGCCTAGGAACACCGGTCCCATCAGCGATCCAGAAATATTCTGAGGCAAGTATCACCTGATCAGGAAGATGGTTGATCTCTAAGGGATCGAGGATAGGAGAGTTGAAGCGAAGGATAACACGGCAGATCCGCTCACAAGTTCTTTCCCTAGAGAGACTTCTATAGGACGTTGAGTATGAGATACTACAACAAATGGCCTTAGTGCAAGTGAGAGATTGTTAGTTATGTGTATGCCCTAGAGGCCATTACTGTACATGCGATGTATATTGTAGTGGATGCTTGGACATATATAGGGAGGACTTTCTTGCTCGACATGATAGTATGTTATTTGGTTGCACTTTATCTTAACATGTACACTTATTGTCTCTCTATTACATGTTGATAAAGCCCTTAGGATGAGTACTTGACTACCAGGACTATGATGCAGATCATACTAGTGGGGCAGAGGTAGTCGGTAAGTACATCCTTCAAATGTTCCTAGTCGTGGGAGTATCGAGACAGGGCATCGATACTCCAGAGTAGACTAGCGTATGCGCTTCTTGACCCATATGATGAGCGATGGATGATCCCACATCCATTGGTGTTTGACATCAGAGAAGGTATACGGGTGCTCAGTGGAGACTAGGTACACTGAACGGACTCGCCGAGAACTCCTAGATGGTATTATACCTATCGTCAGTTCTCTGGTGACACGGGTACAGGTTAGTCTGTCGACCCGAGATCGTCATATAGTCTTATGTGATTCTCACTGTGCTTTGATTTCCACTATACCACGTTCAAGAGATCGTGCAAAACGGTAGTTTTTGGGTACAGTCCCGAGTCACATGGAGGCAATGAGCGATAGGAGGGGATTTCGTCTCTCCTGGTATTGGGGGTTGATGTTGCGCTATGCTCAATTGGCCATAACAGGAAATCCCTGGCCAGGGTTGCTGAGATATACTTGTATGTGTTATCAGTAGTTTATCGAACCGTTATGGACCTTGTATCGGCATGACTTATCAGGTTATTGGGGTCTGACGTTATACCACCCCCAGCCTGTGATATACGACATATCTGACGAAGAGACCGGACTGTACGGTAGTGTTACTGATTGGATTCGCAGGAGTATGAGCAGGCTTGCTTGTTGGTCTTCTGATCGCTCAATACCCGGGTGGCCGTTACGTTTAGCAGACAGCTTGCGGCATGTGGGTGTTTGATATGATCATCACCTACTGCCGGCGTATTGACAAGTCTTTAGAGTCCTACACAGAGGTTTCCTGGTTCATTCGAAAAGAAGTAGGAGCACATATGTGATATGTGCGGGACCGAGATTAATACGAGTATGTGATACCGTATTCTATTCTCGCGATATGTGATATCGGACGGTTATATGAGATATAGCCGGGTTATCGGATCAAGTGTTGATTCGATAAGTTGATTCATATGATATTAGTCGGTTGTATGTGATATAGCCGGATTATTAAATCAAGTGTTGATTTGATAATTTAATGTATAATTATATATTTGATATATTAACCTACATTAACTAATATTTGTTCATTAAGTATTCTTTTTCTCACTTGTGTGCATATAGTATATATGTGATATATATTAATGTACATTTTATTTATATCATGCTTGATGCCACATGCTTCATGGGTGTATGAGACTCACACCATGCTTGATATAATGAGGGGGTTTTATTTATCAAAGTAAATCAAAATTGGTTGGAAATTTGTCATGGCTACAAGCTTGTAGAAGCTTGTGGAACCATTGACCAAGTCCACTAATTTTGTTTCACTTGTAGATATTTATTAACCTAACTATTATACTGGCCATAGTTTAGTCTCTACATGAGTTAGTGTATGACATAAACTCACCCATGGTTGCTATTCTCACCTCATGAGTTTCATTCTCATCTCCACTTCATCTTCTTCTTCCTCATGAGAAAGCTTTCTAGCTTTTAAAATGGTGAAGAAATATTGTGAGAAAAATAAATCTAAAGTGAGCAAAATTCCTACTTCATCATCCTCTACTATATTAGCCATTTAGTTTAGGGTGTTTGCTTCACCAATCTACCATTAGTGAAGAGGTAGAATAAGCTTGAGTCTTCTCGACGTAGATCATCTTCGGCCTCGAAGACTTCGAGGAAGCTTGTTCATTTCTTCATGTGAACCATTACTAGAGTTCGGGTATTCACTACTTGGAGCGAAAGGGACTACTACACGGAGCTTTAGAAGTGAAGGACCGGCCTACAAAGGTTGTATTCCTCATTCACTTAGATGTAAAGTTGTTTATATTGTTGTTTCGTCTAAATCTCTAGTTAAGATTCTAGAGTTAGGGTTGTTTAGTACGGCAATTTTTTAAAACGGCATGGTCGATGCCTCCCGAAACCTTGCTGCCGCCCTAGGTAACCCCACATCAATTTCATGTCAAATATCAATAGTATGTAACCTAATACCAACACAATAATAAACATATATATGAACAGGTCATGTCTATCCAGACAACAAGTCAATCAATCAATACCAATGAGTTGTCGGCACTTCGGTGAACATAACGATTTAGGTGTGGTGACATGATAACAATAGCAATAGTCCATCAATCGTGGTTTAATATAAACAATCAATAGCATGTTCAAGAATAGCGTAATCTAGCAATTTCATGATCAAGTTACTAGGAATTGACAAAATAACATGGGCAATCAATTCATGTACAATATCATGATCAGGTTAGGTAACATGTACAGTCATGGTTAATCGTGTACTCGTGAAACAAGTTAACATGTCAGTTTCATATCAGGTTTTAAATATCGATTTCAACAATTTTATTCACCGGAGTCTGTAGAAGACATCTAGTATACCTCAATTTCTACTCCAGACGTCTGTAAGAGACGTATGGTCCCTGCAAAAGACATCTGGGGAGACATCTCTAGTTCAATTTAAGTTCTGAAAAATAAATATAGATATGTCTGGTCACTGTAGACAGACGTCTGTAGTTCAATTTTATTTACTGTAAAGTCATCATACAGACGTCTTATTCCCTGTAGGAGACGTCCGCACAAGATTTTTACTGAACGATCAGATTCTAAAATTATAGTTTTCTAGAAATCTTTCCAATACGAATTTTACACAAATATTAAACATAAAAACGATGCAAGTGTAGTTTATTAAACTAGTCGATTATAAAGACGATAAATTCTAGGGTTTGGCAATGCATATAAAACCTAAATTGTGTTTATCGCCACTTCTCGATTCCGATCTCAATGTGCATTCAATTATATTTAAAACAATCTACTTTAATTAATATACTCATTGTATAGCAAGATTAACTTGCCGTACTAGCATATTAAAGCAAGTATTGGGTACTTGGCTCGAAAATGAAAATACACAACGTAGAAGACGATAATGATGATCTCAATTCAATAACCACCAAGAAACGATGTTGTAAGGAAGAAGAAGGCAAAGACGATGACGATACGATCACAACTACGACGACGATCACGGCGATTATGATGGTGATGTGGATCGACCGGCTCGACTAGGGTTAGGGTTTGATGGAGAGATATAGAGGCTAGGGTTTTGTTTTAAAGAGGAAGTATGAAAGTATGAAATACATGAGAGTTATGATAGTTTAAATAGCCTAATTATAATATGGGCCGGGTATTAAATTAATTTTATACCAACTAAGACTAGGGATTAAAGATAACCAAAATTTAATTATATGACATATATCTTTCTAATATTATAACCATAATCTTTCACAATTAAATATTTACCATTCAATAAATTCCCATGTCCAATAAAATCAATAAAACCCATGGAAATCCAAACCATGCAAATTTATCAATAAACTTCCCATAATAACATCTCATGGCGCAAAACTCCATCCGTTAATAAATAATTTTAAATAACCATAAAAATCAATTATCATAACTTTATTCCATTAATTTACCGTATGATAGTTCTAGGGTGTTACATTATACCCAACTACAAAAGAATTTCGTTCTCGAAATTCACGAAAACGAAAGAACAAGAACACGAGAAACGATAGCAAGCAATCTCATATTCAAGGAAACAAATGCGGGAATTTCTGTCTAATCTCATCTTCACGCTCCTAAGTAGCTCTCCATGTGAACGACTTCCCCATGAAACAAGTACTAATGGGATGACCATGTTCTTTAAAACCTTCTCTCGTCGAACTAATATAACCATCGGTCGCTCTTCATATGAAAAATCGCTTCCCAATGTCAATTCTGAGTGATCCAAAACGTGAGTCTTATCTCGAACATATTTTCGAAGTTGAGAAATATGAAACACGTCATGTACACTCGCCAAAGACAATGGTAAAGCTAATCGATATGCCACTTCTCCAATACATTCAATAATATCAAAAGGCCTAACAAATCGAGGACTAAGCTTGACTCAACTACCAAATCTTATCACTCCTCTCGTCAGTGATATCTTCAAGAACACGTGATCACCAACAGCAAACTCTAACGGTCTTCTTCCAGCATCAGCCCAACTCTTCTGTCAATCTTGTGCTACTTTCATGTAGTCTTGAATTAAACGAACCTTATCCACAGTTTGCATAATCAATTTCGGTCCCAATAGTTTTCTTTCTCCAACGTCATCCCAACAAACCAGTGAACGACATTTACAACCATTTAGCGCTTCGAATGGAGCCATCTGTATAGTCGCTTGAAAACTGTTATTGTATGAGAACTCTACCAAATGTAAATGATTCTCTCACTAACCTTTGAAGTCCAACATGCACGCTCTCAACATTTCTTCAAGAGTTTGGATCGTCCTTTCTGATTGACCATCTGTCTGTGGATAATATACCGTACTAAACTTCAATCAAGTTCCCAATCTATCTTACAAACTCCTCCAGAAATGCGATAGAAACCGCGTGTCATGATCCGACACGATACTAACTGGCACTCCATGCAATCTTACAATCTCCTGCATATACTTCTCTGCTAATGCCTCTGTCGACTAACCAACCCGAAATAGTATAAAATGAGCTGCCTTAGTCAGGCGATCAATGATCACCCATACTGCATTATTGCCCTTTGGACTCCGCGGTAAAGCTGTCACAAAGTCCATGGTAATGTGTTCCTACTTCCATTGAGAAATCGGAAGTGGTTGCTCAGCCCTCACTTGCTGACACACCAAGCATTTTGGCACGAAACGAGCGATTTCTCGTTTCATGCCTTCCCACCAGAAATGTTGTCGCATATCCCTATACATCTTCGTACCTCCCGAATGTACTGAATACGCCAAACTGTGGGCTTCCTTCATCACTTCCTTGCGAATATCTCCTTTAGGCACATACAAGCGACTTTCGTACCTTAACGAACCATCTTCATGAATCAGTAGATCGGTTCTCAAACCTGCCTATACTT
Organism: Agapanthus africanus; assembly: GCA_030015575.1. NCBI lineage: Eukaryota > Viridiplantae > Streptophyta > Magnoliopsida > Asparagales > Amaryllidaceae > Agapanthus > Agapanthus africanus. The sequence continues at coordinate 521,261,037 of CM057343.1, forward strand.
GATCTCTAAACTTCTGTAATCTATCATCCTGCAATTGCGCAAATTTGATACGATCTATCAAAGACGATTGCACTTGTAATTGCATCAACTGCCCCAAAGAATATGGTAACGCGATCTCCAACTCGAATCTCTGAAAATCTGCAATAAGTTCCTTCTGCGAAATTAACATCATAATGGTTAGCAATCGACTCAAGGCATCCAACACTATATTCATCTTTTCCGGATGGTATTTTAGATCTATGTCGTAATCAGCCATCAGCTCTAACCACCTTTGCTGCCTCATATTAAGCTCCTTCTACTTGAACACATACTTTAGGCTTTTATGAGCGGTGAATATCTCGACCTTCTCGCCTAACAAGTAGTGTCTCCACAATTTCAACGCGAATATCACTATAGCTAACTCCAAATCATATGTCGGATAGTCCTTCTCATGTGTCCTCAGCTGTCTTGACGCATACGCTATCACCCATCCATGCTGCATTAAAACACATCCTAAACATTTCCTCGATGCGTCGCTGTGAATAACCAACCCTTCGGAATTATCTGGCACTGTCAAAATAGGAGCGGTTGGCAATCTCTGCTTCAACGATTCAAACGCTTGCATACACTTCTCGGACCAAACAAATGATACCTCCTTTCGAGTTAACTAAGTCAAAGGCTCTGCTAGCCATGCGAAATCCTTCACGAACTTTTGATAATATTCCGCAAGACCAAGAAAGCTTCGAACATCCGCTACGGTCTTCGGAATCGGCCAATCACGCACTGTAGTAATCTTTTCTGGGTCCACTGCAATTCCAACTGCGAGAATATTCTCGCACCACTGAGTTGATCAAATAATTCGCCAATACGCTGAATATGATACTTATTCTTGATGGTTATCCAATTAAACTCTCGATAATCGATGCACATTCGCCGCGTGCTATCTTTCATCTTGACCTATAAAACTGGAGCTCTCCTAGATGAACAACTCCTGCAAATCCAGCTCTTCTTTAATAATTCCGAGACTTGTTTCTTCACTTCTTCAAGCTCCATTGGTTACATCGGATAGTACGACTTTGAGATAGGTGACGCTCCAGGAATAAGATCAATTGCAAACTCCACATCTCGCTTTGGCGGCAAACCCGAAATGTCTTCGACTACATCCATGAATTCTCGAACAACCACCGGTGCTTCCTCCTTGTTTGTAACGCCCCACGCCTCAGTACAGATGGTATTGTCCGCTCTGGCCGAAGCCGCATGGTTTTGCCCTTTAGAGCAAACCGGACCCAACCAGGGGCCACTTCCAAGGAGGTCACCCATCCCAAGACTTCCCTGGCCCGAGCACGCTTAACTACGGAGTTCTCAAGCTCCTGTAGTGCCAATTCACTTTAAAAGGTGCCTCTGTAATTGAGGGTGGTATCATTACATTTATAATGCAGTTCGGTGTTCTTTCGGAATGTGTTCCGTGTAGGGTTACTAGGCACTCTTACAAGGGTCTATAAGGCATCAACCATGCCCGATTCAAAATTTAGAAGTGCCGAACAACCCAAAGCTAGGATCTTTGCTAGATAATTAGGGTTAAACATGCAAGTAAACACCTTTACTAAGAGAGAGGGATTACAACCTTTGTAGTCCGCTCCTTCGCTTCATAAGCTCCGAGTAGAAGTCCCTTCGCCGCGATCCACGATCTCCCGGACTCAAGAGAGGCTCCACAACCCGAATGATCCATGCTTGCTTGTAGTCTTCCTTTTCAAAGATGATGAAGTTTTTTTAACTCAAGCTCTCACTCACTAATCAAGTATTAATGATGTAAACACCCTAATCTAATTAGCTAGATTAGATGAGGATGATGAAGTAGGATTTATGCTCTCTTTTATTTTCATAGTCTCACACTAATTCATCACAAAACTCAAAGCTAAAAAGTTTTGCAAGGAGGAAGAAGAAGATGAACTCTTTTGTGATGAATAATGAATTGTGATCATAATTACAAATGCAACCATGGTTGATAAAAGAAAAGGGCTAACCATTGTAGAGAGTTACTAGGGTTAAGGGTTTGGGTTGGGTTTAAAAATATCTCACAAAATATCAACACATAATATCTTTGCAAGAAACAAAAGAAAAGCTTCTAGAAGCTTCTTGAAAGAGCTAACCCAAATCAAACCCTAACCATGTTTAATCTCCACTAATCATATTGCATTAGTAATCATAACTTGTTACAATATTATATATCACATATATAATATATTTTTGTAACAAAAGAAAATAATACAATTAACATATATCGCATATATGTCAATGTATTATTCGGTGAGAAAATGAAATAATAAAGCGAGCCAATATTAGATAATGTATTGTAATATATCACATATATAATTATACATTAAATTATCGAATCAACACTTGATCCGACAATCCGGTTATATCGCATATAACCGACTAATATAAACTGTATCATTTCATCGAATCATCCGATGACCCGGTTATATCACATATACCCGGCCGATATCAAATATCGTGAGAATAGAATACGGTATCTCATATCGTATTATCCTCGGTCCCGCACATATCACATATGTGCTCCTACTCCATTTTGCCTGAGTCAAGAAACCTCTGTGTAGGACTCTAAAGAATCGTCAATACGCCGGTAGCAGGTGATGATCATATCAAACACCCACAAGCTGCAAGCGGTCAGCTAAACGTAACAGCCACCCAGGTATTGAGCAATCAGAAGATCAACAAGCAAGCCTATACATTCTCTTGTGAATCCAATCAGTAACACTCCCGTACAGTCCGGTCTCTTCGTCTGATATGTCGCATATCTGGTCTAGGGGTGGTAAACGTCAGACCCCAGTAACCGATAAGTCGTGTCGATGTGAGGCTCATAACAGGTCGAGAACCTACTGATAACACTTACCAGTAGTACTCAATATTCGCCCTGGCCAGGGACTTCCAGTTATAGCCAATCGAACACAGCACAACATTAACTCCCTATACCGGGAGAGACGAAACCCCTCCTATCGCTCATTGCCTCCAAGTGATTCGGGACTGTACCTAAAAGCCACCATTTTGCACACCCCCTTGGACGTGGTATGATGGAAATCAAAGCACAGTAGGAATCACACAAGACTCTATGATGATCTCGGGTCTACAGACTACCCTGTACCAGTGTCACCAGAGAACTGCCATCTGACGTGAGGTATAATACCATCTGGGAGTTCTCGGCGAGTCCGTCCAGTGTACCCAGTCTCCACTGAGCACCCGTACACCATCTTTGATGTCAAACACCGATGGATATGGGATCATCCATCGCCCATCATATGGGTCAAGATGCGTATACGCTAGTCTACTCTGGTGTATCGATGCCCTGTCTCGACACACCCTCAACTAAGAACAGTTATAGGATGTACTCGTCGACTACCCTGGCCCCACTAGTATGATCTCATCATAGTCCCAGTAGTTGAGTACATATCCTAAGGGCTTTATCAACATGTGAGAAAAAGACAGTAAACTAATACAAGTCAACATGTTAAGATAAAGTGAAACCAAATAGCATACTATCATGACGAGCAAGAAAATCCTCTCTATATATATCCAAGCATCCACTATAATATACATCATATGTATAACAATGGCCTCTAGGGCATATATATAACTAACATTCCGAATATTCCCCATTGTTCTACAGCGGATCCCACGGACTCAAGAGGTGGCCCCTTCCCTCTTGGCATGACAATTGGCGTGGCACTTTGTTTCGTGAACAAGAACCGAGTCCCGACATTCTCCCCACTTTTGAATAATGGTTCGTCCTCGAACCACAGGCCTACTACTGAGGGACCTGCATGGGCCACCATAAATGTAACATCCCACGCCCCAGTACAAATGGTATTGTCCGCTCTAACCGAAACCGCACGGTTCTATCCGCTCTAGTCGAAACATCACGGTTTTGCCCTTTAGAGCGAACCGGACCCGACCAGGGGCCACTTCCCAAGAGGTCACCCATCCCAAGACTTCCTTGGCCCAAGCACGCTTAACTACGGAGTTCTCAAGTTTCTGTAGTGCCAATTCACTTTAAAAGGCGCCTCTGTAATTGAGAGTGGTATCATTACATTTATAATGCTGTTCGGTCCTCTTTCAGAATATGTTCCGAAAATTTCCCATTGTTCTACAGTGGGTCCCACAGACTCAAGAGGTGACCCCCGCCCCCTTGGCATTTTGTTCTGTGTGGCACTTTGTTCCATGTGGCACTTTGTTCCGTGAACAAGAACCGGGTCCCGACATTGTTCGCCTCTATCGCCGACAACATAGCATTCGTCAGCTTAGCCTTAAGCTCGATTGGCCCAACGGATCTACAGCCTCCCAAGAATTCAAACTCTGGATGACTAGGAATTTGTAAAATCACCTTCTTTGCTCTGGAATCTATGTGAGAGTGAAAGGTGCTAAGAAAATCCATCCCTAACACTACGTCATAACTGTCGATATCAATCACCAAGAAATCTGCAAATAATTCTCGTCCACAAACAAAAACGGAACACTCCTTATATTCCATGCTAGAAATAATTTTCCCATTCTCAGTGTGTATGTCCCAACTACTAGATAAGGCCATGCGTGGGATAGAGTGTGCACCAATAAATTTGGATAACATAAAACAATGGGATACACCAGAATCGAATAATGCTAATATGGGAAAACTACAAACTAATAGGATACCTATAACCACATCCTCCGAAGCCTCTTTTTCCTCCTCGGCTGTCAGGGTTGCAGGGTTACCTAGGGTCGCCGCTGGGTTTCGGGAGGTATCAACCATGCCGTTTTTAAAAAAATTGGCGCGCTAAAAACCCTAACTTAGAATCTTAACTAGAGAATTGGACGAAACTAGAATGTAAACATCTTTACATCTAAGTGAATAAGGAATACAACCTTTGTAGACCGGTCCTTCACATCATAAGCTCCATGTAGTAGTCCTTTCACTCCAAGTAGTGATCTCCCAGACTCTAGTAAGGCTCCACAAGGTGAAATGAACAACCTTGCTTGAAGTCTTCGAGGCCGAAGATGATCTACGTCGAGGAGACACTAACCTAAGCTACCTCTTCACTAAGTAAAGAAACAACCTAATCTAAATGGCTAGTCTAGAAGAGCTTGATGAAGTAGGAATTTCGCTCACTTTAGAAATTATTTTCTCACTCATTTTCTTCACTTCCCAAAAAGCTAGAGAGCTTGAGGAAGGAGATGAAGAAAAGCAACCATGGAAAAAATCAAGTGTAGAATGGGAACCATGGGTAAGCTAATATCATATACTAACTCATATAGAGACTAAACCATTGCTAATCATAATGGTTGGGTTAATAAATATCTTAAGTAAAACAAAATTGGTGGACTTAGTCAATGATTCTACAAACTTCCACTAAGCATCAACCACGACTAATTTCCACCCAATTTTGAATTACTTTAAATAAATAAAACCCTTGATTATGTTAAGCATGGTGTGAGTCTCATACACCCATATCACATGTATCATCTAGCATGACACACAAAAAATGTACATTAATAGATATATCACATGTATACTAAATGCACAAGTGAGAAAAAGAATTCTTAAGTGAGCTAATATTAGTTAATGTAACTTAATATATCAAATATATAATTATACATTAAATTATTAAATCAACGCTTGATTTAATAATCCGGCTATATCACATACAACCGACTAATATCAAATGTATCAACTTATCGAATCAACACTTGATCCGATAACCCGGCTATATCACATATAACCGACCAATATCACATATCGCGAGAATAGAATACGGTATCACATACTCGTATTAATCTCGGTCCCGTACATATCACATATGTGCTCCTATTTCGTTTCGCCTGAGCCAGGAAACCTCTGTGTAGGACTCTAAAGACTCGTCAATACGCCGGCAGTAGGTGGTGATCATATCAGTCACTCACAAGCCGCAAGCAGTCTACTAAACGTAACGACCACCTGGGTATTGAGCGATCAGAAAATCAACAAGCAAGCCCGCTCATACTCCTGCGAATCCAATCGGTAACACTACCGTACAATTCGGTCTCTTCGTCTGATATGTCGCATATCACAGCCTGGGGGTGGTAAACGTCAGACCCCAATAGCCTGATAAGTCATGCCGATGTGAGGCTCATAACGGTCCGAAAAACTACTGATAACACTTACCAGTAGATCTCAGCAACCCTAGCCAGGGATTTCCTGTTATGGCCAATCGAGCATAGCGCAACATCAACCCCCAATACCGGAAGAGACGAAATCCCCTCCTATTGCTCATTGCCTCCATGTGACTCGGGACTGTACCCAAAAACCACCGTTTTGCACGATCTCTTGAACGTGGTAAGGTGGAAATCAAGGCACAGTGGGAATCACACAAGACTCTATGACGATCTCGGGTCGACAGACTAACCTGTACCAATGTCATCAGAGAACTGCTATCTGACGATAGGTATAATACCATCTAGGAGTTATCGGCGAGTCCGTTAAGTGTACCCAGTCTCCACTGAGCACCCGTATACCATCTCTGATGTCAAACACCAATGGATGTGGGATCATCCATCGCACATCATATGGGTCGAGAAGCGTATACGCTAGTCTACTCTGGAATATCGATGTCGTGTCTCGATACTCGCACGACTAGGAACATTTGAAGTATGTACTTACCGACTACCCTTACCACACTAGTATGATCTGCATCATAATCCTGGTAGTCAAGTACTCATCCTAAGGGCTTTATCAACATGTAATAGAGAGACAATAAGTGTACATGTTAAGATAAAGAGCAACCAGATAGCATACTATCATGTCGAGCAAGAAAGTCCTCCCTATATATGTCCAAGCATCCACTATAATATACATCACATGTGTAATAATGGCCTCTACGGCATATATATAACTAACAATCTCCCACTTGCACTAAGGCCATTTGTTGTAGTATCTCATATTCAACGCCCCATAAAAGTCTCTCTAGGGAAAGGCCTCTGTGAGTGGATCCGCTGTGTTATCCTTCGCGTCAACTCTCCTTACCTCGATCCCTTGGAGATCAACCATTTTCCTGATCAGGTGATACTGTCCTCAGAATATGTCTGGATCGCTGATGGGACCGGGATTCCTAGGACAAAGCCACAACTCCACTGTTGTCACAATAACAGTTATTGGACGCTCAATGGTAGAAACCATGTTCATCTCATGAACAAGAATTATCCAGACATCCACTTTGGCAGCATCGTTGGTAGCGATGTATTCAACCTTTATCATCTAGTTTGCCACGGTATATAGTTTGGAACTCTTCCAACATACCGTCCCTCCACTGAGGGTAAAGACAAAGCCCGAAACTGACTTTCAGTCGACTTTATCACTCTGGGAGCTAGAATTGGTAAAGGACTCCCACTGGAGTTCACCGTCACCAAACCCCAAGAACATTTCTTTAGTGCTTCTCAAGTATATAAGAATGTCCTACACGGCTGTCCAGTGATTCTCCCAAGATCCGATTGATTCCTAATCATTACACCTAGTGAGTCAGCTACATCTGGTCTGGTACATAACATCGCATACATGATAGAGCCTAATGCCGTAGCATAGGGTATCCCTTGCACGCGAGCTCTCTCCAAATTAGTCTTAGAAGACATCTTTTTGGAGAGAGTGATTCCTGAGTAAGTGGGCGAACCACCACGCTTAGAATCTTCCATACTAAACCCCTTTAGTATGGTGTTAATGTATTTGGATTTGGGACACTCCCAACATCCACTTAGATCTATCACCATAGATCATAATCCACAAGATATAGTAGGTATCATCTAGATCTTCCATGGAGAATCCTTGTGATAAGAGGAGCTTGACCGAGTGTAGCATAGGAAACCATTTCCTATCAAGAGTATGTCATCTACGTATAATACGTGGAAGACAACTTTACTCTCTACAACCTTCTTGTATATACAAGGTTCATCTACCTTTTTGATGAAGTCAAACTCTTTGACTGCCACATCAAAACAGATGCTCCAACTCCGCGATGCGTGCTTTAATCCTGATGGACTTAAGCATAGCCACTGGAGAAAAGGTTTCATCATAAACCACACTTGGTTATTGATGATAGCCTTTTACTATAAGTCTACCTTTGAAAGTCTCAACTTTTCCATTTACAACAAGAATCTTCTCAAGATCCATTTGCTCCTGATGAGTTTTACCCCTTCAGGTGCAACATTCAAAGTCATACTTTGTTGGTGTACTTGGATTCCATCTCTGATTGCATAGCATCCAGCCATTTCACAGAGTCCCCACTCGTGATGGCCTGCCTGAACCTAGTTGGGTCATCATCTACCATGATGCAATCCTCGCTTCCACCGTCACCGAGGAAACCGTAGTATCTCTTAGGTAGATGAGAAACCCCACCATATTCTGTAACAACCCTAATTTTCTTATACACTTTTTCCTATACAAATTTTTTCTAATATTTTTTCAAAAATCCATAAAGGGGTATTTATTGCCTGAGCACAAGACTTAAATAATTAATTAGCAATTTAATTACAAGAATGAGCTTGTAACTCATTGGTAATACCTTGCACTGCTGAACCAAGCCACCAGAGTTTAAATCCCCTGCCCCACATTATTTTTAATATTTATTTTGTTTTAAATTTTATGGAAGCCCAACAGTCCACACAAGATAACTCCAGATTTTCCCACTACACTTTAAAAACAAAATATACCAAAGGCTACACTAGACGACCCCCCACCTCCCCATACCCTGACTCGGCCCGACTCGGGCCAGCGCCGCCGGCCGGACTCGTCCGGACGGCCGAGTTCCCTTCTTCAATATTGTGTCTCTTCATCTTCTAAACCCCCTGTACACTTCAAATTCCTAGATCGGTTTCAGAGACCTTTGAAATCCCCATTTACTCCATTTTAATGATTTTTAATACATTTTTACATTAAAACCTTTCATATACCCTATTTACTCCAATTTTTAATGATTTTATACATTTTTACATTTTTTTTATTTAAAAACCCATCACCTACCCTACCCCTAACCTACCCTATAAATACACCTCCTCCCCTCTACCCTCTCATCCTAAAAATCCTAAGCTTACTCTCTCAAAATCTTCTCAAGAGTTGTATACTTTGAAAACAAGTTCGCGGCGAAGCTCCGACGAAATTCCGGCGGAAATTCCAACGACGTTTTGAGGAACAACCGGCGACGAAGCAACGCCTCGGGAACCCCTTTAGTCCCCCCTCACTCCTTTGCTTAATCGAAACCCGTAAGTCCCATTCTATCCCTCTTTCTTATTCTCTAAAATACGAAATTACAAAACCCGACGGAATCGGAACAAATCCGATTTCTGATTCGGTTTTCTATAAAATTTCACTTCTCACTAATACATTCATGCTTAAATATCTTTATGTTGCTATTAAATATTTAACGAACAATTTGAACAAGTTTCATCACATGAAATGATAGCCTTTTCAATTTATCGTTTTTCACTTAAATACTACAATGTTTCGATTTCATATTTAATCCCCTTAACTTTGCTATACATTTAAAGTAGAGCACGAGATAATGACCTACCTCCACACACACGCAAATACAACCCTAAATGATATCATCAAAACTTAGAATACGATAAAACAATACTTTCATTTAAATACCATATTCTTAATAAAACCATTCCTAAAAGTTTTAGATTTGATACACTTTTAAATAAATACCTCTTATTAGGAAAACACGATAAGTTGTGGACATCGATCGTTTATCTAAACCTGACTTTGTGGTGTCTAGGCTAGGCAGGTGAGAAAGGTAATTTTAAAAGGCCCGACTCATGGTGATTCGTGAGCGGATCCCTCCTTTTCTCACTTGTACTTACCTGGCTACAATTGGCGGTGAAGAGGCGATTTGAGGCATCTAACGACTTGTCGTTTAGACCATTTAGAAATAGGCTAGTTGACTTAGAAAACCCTAGAATCTAAAATACGGAAAATTGATATTTTTATAAATAAATACCTTCTACTTTATAAAACCGTTTTCTAAAAGATTTAGTATTTTACAATCTTTGCAAAGAGCCGCTACAACCCATTTTTGGGGAACCCGTTCGGGATGGTGCGGATTATCGCACATTCTCGGGCTTAGTAGTGCGAGATTTAGACCTCCGCAAGGAGCATTCGGTCTCGAAAGGTTTAAAATACGACATCTTAAGAAAATGAGATTTTTGGAATATAAAATATTTATTAAAAATTATTTTGTATAAAAATATGTATATTTATCATTTAAATGTCTATTTTATTATAATATAAATATTCCACCTTTTTCTAAAAATCACAAGAATAAATTTTACACTAAGATACCATGAACTTCAAATAAATCAATATTATAGATAAATACCTTTAAACTAGAATATTTTCACTAGAAATGTTACAATATAAAATCCACCTTCATTACAACCCTAAAGACGAGTAACAAATACTTGAGGTGTATTTTGGAAAAGTGTATTAAAGTATTTTTACATAAAAACCCCTCAAGTTTTATAAATTACCCTAAGGACCCTAGAAATTATAAGACTTCGATTTACATTCCTGATTGTCTGACTCGGGCTTGAGTCTGATTAATCTGACTTGAATATGATTCAAGTCAATCTATAATCTACAAGATTCCAATTCAATATGAACACATGAATCCATGAATTCAATTATCAATTTATACAACTTGACTGAATCGAACCATGGATATATTCCTTTTACATGATTCTCAGTTATTCCATTTACATGACCCTACGGTTACAACCGTTTCCTGATATCATGGTTTCGGTCAGTTAGTCAATCAATCTTACAATCAATACAATTTACAAGATAACAATACAAACAAGATATCGCGGGGTTTAAGGGGTAGAATGGTACGGAAGGTGTTAAAAGTAGCACGAGACGGTCAGACTTAAGACACCTAACATGAATCCAATTGCCGTTGTTCCGGGCCTTCTAACGGAGCCTTGTACTCTATATTTCGTTTGCCCTGGTCTCTAGCATATAGAGACCTCTCTCGTATACACTGGCATTCTTCTGTACCAAGCTACAAACAACAGCGTTAATACAACATTACAACAATACAATATAACATTAAAAGCTACTCTCTCTCCCCCTCCTACTCTCTGTCTATTTCTCCCCTATCTTTGGGACTTACCGAGCGACCTGTTCGCTGACGACATTCTATTTCTTTCTTCTTTGAATGTCGTCAGGTGGTTTGGACCCTGCAGAGATCGAGCCATCTCAAGAAGACTTGGAGCAGTTTACCGAAGACCCTGCACTTTAGTTTCATTGTACACTTTTCTTTTCAGTACTTTTCATTCCCGTTATGCCACTGTTTAGGCATCTTTTTATTTCAGTTGTATTTCATTTTCATGTATTGTACAAAAGAATATTAATAAATAAAAGTTGTTGTTTTTATCATATCTTGTCTTTTGTGTATTTTCTTTTATATTACTTAGATACGCTTAGCGTATGTACTTCTGAGTAGATACGTAGCGGACCTCGTCGCGTCCCCTTCGCCGTACACTGGGAAGCGGGGCGTGACAGATTCGCGGAGAGGCTGAGGTTCGTTGGAGACTATTGAATCCTTTTGTTTCACCAAATCATCAGCTGTTAGTTTGTCCAGCTGGAACTCCTTCCAGTTCTACCTCATGACCACTAATTTCTTCAGAAGAAATTCCTTTTCTAAAATGGTGGTATGCTGAGAAGCAAAACACCTTTTGCTCCTCAATGTGGTAGAAGATACACCCTCGCAAATGTTTGGGATATCCTAACAAACTTACAAAACTGACCTTGCCTCGAGCTTGTTCGGATTTTGTTTTTCAACATAAGCCGGACAACCCCATATCTTAACTCGTTTAAGACATGGTCTCTTCCCATTTCATATCTCATATGGAGTGGTAGACACTGATTTGGATGGAACCCCATTCAATAGATATGCAGCTTCAAGTGCATAACTCCAAAAGGAAATAAGTAACTCAACAGTACTCATCATAGAGCGCACCATATCTCATAGGGTGTGATTCCTCCACCCCGATACACCGTTGTGTTATGGTGTATTCGAAGGAATAAGCTGAGAGAGAATCCCATTCTCTGTTTAGAAAATCCAGGAACTCCATACCCAAGTATTCGCCTCCCCAATCTCATCAAAGGACTTAATACTTCTACCCGCTGGTTCTCAATTTCAAGCTTATATTCCTTGAATTTCTCAAAAGTTTCAGACTCGTGTTTCAACAGGAACACATGTCCGAATCTTGAGAGATTGTCGATGAATGTAATGAAGTACAAAGAACCAACACTGGGATTTGTAGACATAGGACCGTATACATCACCATGTATCAGTCCCAAGAGTTTAGTAACTCTTTCTCTGTTTCCAGTAAACGTAGCATTGGTCACTTTACCTTTATGACAAGACTGGCAAGTATCATAAGATGAAAATTCGAACAGATTCTCATATTCATCCTTATGTAACTTAGCTGGTTGTGTCGCATAGATATGACCGAGTCTACAATGCCACAAGAAGGATTCGTTCATTTCTGAACTACTCCTCTTGTGTGTGTTCTACATACTTTGAACTGTGGTTTGATTTAGAACGTATATGTCATTACATAACGTGCCTGATCCAATCAACTCTTGATTCAGGAAAATGTTCACAACATTATCCTCCAATACGGAATTATATCCTTCTTTAACTCAATAAAGAATTTGATGTAATGTTGTATATCAGGTTCGGTATCTAATAATATTTGTTCAGAATCAATGTATTTACCATTTGGTAATACAAGGTGATATTTGCCAACCGACTTGGCTGCAACAATTGCACCATTCTCTACACTTAGAGGCATATCACCCAATCTCAGTTCTCTACCTTTCTGTAGCCCATGTAACAAATTACATATGTGGGATCCTGATCCGATATCTCATACCTAGGACGTAAAGAATACTGAGAAATAGTTCTCGGTAACGAACACCCCCGAAGAATATGCATCAACATGCTCATTCCTCGATTGGGTTGCGTAGGAATCCGGATATTCCCCTATTTCCTACTCGGACTTATAACAATTATAAGATAGAGCGGAACCAACGTTCCCCAGCTCAGTATAATAAGCAGGTTCGGTCAATACATCCATATTATTATCTTGATTAAGGCGTGACATGGTCGCTACCAGGAGAGAGAGAGAGAGAAGAAAACACTCTGCGTATGCTCTTCCAAGATTTATTATTTTACCTAATCAGGATGGCTCCCACTGTTTTTATCAAATCTTCCTTCAAACCCTAAAAGGTAAGACTAGCCGGGATTAATTACACCCTACAAGTTTGCCAATCTTTCGGCCAGGCCAGTGTCGGTACTTTGAGGAAGGTCCCCCGTGCTTTTGCACGGACCTAATTAAAATAAACCTCGTTTTCCCAGAGGCGTAACCCCGTTAACACCTTTCTAGACACCTACTTGATCTACTAATTGTAATGTGTAAAACTCTCTCAGGAGTAACTCTTACTCGCAGTGGGTATCGGGATCCAACTATCTCATAGAAGGTATGCAATCTCATTGCAAATTTCAGCACTTGAAATTCCCGATAATATTTTTACCCCTAGTGTCTTATGACCTTAACTATGGTCAACAAATCATAAGCACCAGTCAAGTTCTACCCATCATTTCGTGATTAATTAGACCCACCCACATGACCCTTAACTATGGTCAACAAAGCACATGAATGTCCTAATTAATCGCATCATATGCTGTGTAGGAAGACAACACTTAGCTACCGTACACTACGCCTTAACTATGGTCAACAAACGTAGCACGAATACTAAGTACTCTACTTCCTAAAATGATGGAGGGTTTGCGGTTGGTTTTTATGAAAACCTTTAACGCTTTGAACTTGATCTCGTTGTAGAATCGAGTGATTTTGAAAAAGAGTGTTTTTTAGGCTTTTACTAGTTTTGCTAAAGAGGTCACTCCCGGTGAAGGGATCTCGGCTCTTTCCTCATCGAATGAGGTGCTGGATATTTCACAAATACCACTATGCAAAGCATGAACTAAAAAAGCAATCAAAAACAAAACCGAGTGGGTTGTAGCATTTGCCAGTTTCGCTAAAGAGGTCACTCCCGGTGAAAGGATCTCGGCTCTTTCCTTATCGAATAAGGTGCTGGATATTCTACAAGGAATGCCGCTATGCAAAGTAAGAACTAAAGCTATCAGTTTTTAAAATAAGATTCTACAACATCTTTAGGTTTCTTTTATTTCATTAATCTCATTAATGAAGTCCCATCAATTATGCTTCCCAAGCATCATAGAAGAAACGAAAGCAGCAATATTTATTATATATCATATATATAATATAAGCATTCGTCTCATCATATAAAGTGATCACATCACAGAATATCAGCAGCAGAAGAACACATATGAAATATTGGATATACTAGGAATTCCGTGTTTTAAATTAAGCCAGTAAAAAACGCGGATTCCACGGTCGCGATGAATAGCCAAACCCACATCCCTAGACCCCTACGAGAGCGGCAAGCAACCCTACCAATTCTAGAGTTAGGAGACCCAGACTCAACTCCTCGAGATGATCTCCCACTGGACCCTAGAACCCGGTTACTTGTGCTCCCCGCCTTGGGTCTATCCTAATGCGGAAAAGTAAATAATATACATCAATGGTGACATCATCCACAACCCGGAAGTACCCCAATAAAAGAATATTACATACAAGTTTTTACATGAATGAAAATGAAAAACTCCCATCTCACATAAAAAAACCCGGCTATTCAAAACACGACGATCCAATATAACATATCACAGCAACACATAACATCACATATCATCAACGTAAGTAAATATGCGTATCCCAATTGTCGTTGGCATATAGCAACGAAACCGGCGATACACCACAAATTATACTTACGGTCGCAGAAAAGAAAGTGAAAAACTACAACAATTGGAATCCGCAACCATCATAGACATCATAACCCAATGTATCACATACTTTGGATTTCATGCCTAACCAAATGAATTCCTTAGACATCACATGCCTAACAATTATAAACCCCGCATTTTAGTCTCGATATTGAAAATACTTTTCAATAACCAGTCGGGTAATTCAACAAGATTCCCGACAACCTGATCGAATGCTCGTCGAAAACTTTAGTAGACGGCCGCACCCCCGATGCCGTCGACGAAGTGCACTAAGGCGGAACACCGCGGCCGTGAGCACCCGAACGGATGCTTTTGGCGACGGGGTTCTCCTACAGTCACTTGGTCGGGGCTATAGGGCGTGGCTATCTAGTAAGGTTACCCGGCGAGTATCCGCGTACGCTACGTGATTGCGACAGACTTTTGATCCACATCAAAATCCCGTGGCAACCGATCCAATGAGACTGAATTGTTAGATTTATAAAATTCAAATTAGTTTTCACAAAACTAAATCTTGTGGATTCCAAGTATTGTATCATAATCACAGATAGCTAGACGATGTTAAGCTTTTTGATTGAATCAACAAACACCCAAAATTTCCCAAAGAGCTCAACACTTGAGCGGAGTTTAAAAATCACCCAGAACATGCCACAGCACCTATGGACCAACCGTAGAAGGGTCAACCCTTGCCTCACCTTTGGCGCCGCGGAACTACCGCAAACCCTAGGGTTTGGTGGCGGTTCTGACGGTCACAGAATCGAGTTAGGATTTCGTTCTTCTAGAGGGTCCATAGAAAACACCTGCATGATTTTATGAAGATTTTAAACATAGAAAAATCCAACTCTTGGAAAATTTCCAGCTAGGGAGAAAATGGGTTATTGATATCCGTTCGAACTTTTTAACGTCGTTTAAATAACCCGAAACTATGTTAGAATTATGACTACGAAACACTCCGAATTGCTTTTACAGAAATATAACATCACATGCAATATCAGTAAAAACAAGCAACACCTGAAACACCAAAACCCAGAGACTGGAACACCACGCAAAAACGAAGCCCAAACTCATTAAAAAATCCGGTGAGGCCGGTATTTTCCAACATGTGGCCGGTCAAATTCCGGCGAGAGGGGTTCGTTTTCCTGTGGTGTTCATGTTACATCTCATGAAACATTCTGCAGTTGCTTAAAAAAATTTTAGACACCTTAAAAATTTCAACAAAAACTTGGTTTTTGTTTAAAGTGTTTCGAAGTTGTTTTGGTTTCGTAATTCTACAAAATCGTCTAATTCTCTAGCATGTCTTTGATACCACTGCAGGGTTCCCTAGGGTCGGCGCTGGGTTTCGGGAGGCATCGACCATGCCGTTTTAAAAACATTTGGCGCGCTAAAGAACCCTAACTTAGAATCTTAACTAGAGAATTAGACGAAACTAGAATGTAAATATGTTTACATCTAAGTGAATAAGGAATACAACCTTTGTAGACCGGTCCTTCGCTTCATAAGTTCCGTGTAGTAGTCCCTTCTCTCCAAGTAGTGATCTCCCGGACTCTAGTAAGGCTCCACAAGGTGAAATGAACAAGCTTGCTTGAAGTCTTCGAGGCCGAAGATGATCTACGTCGAGGAGACACTAACCCAAGCTACCTCTTCACTAAGTGATGAACTAGTGAAGAAACAACCCAATCTAAATGGCTAGTCTAGAAGAGGTTGATAAAGTAGGAATTTTGCTCACTTTAGAAATTATTTTCTTACTCATTTTCTTCACCTCCCAAAAAGCTGGAGAGCTTGAGGAAGGAGATGAAGAAAAGCAACCATGGAAAAAATCAAGTGTAGAATGGGAACCATGGGTGAGTTAATATCATATACTAACTCATGTAGGGACTAAACCATGGCTAATCATAATGGTTGGGTTAATAAATATCTTAAGTAAAACAAAATTGGTGGACTTAGTTAATGATTCTACAAGCTTCCACTAAGCATCAACCATGAATAATTTCCATCCAATTTTGAATTACTTTAAATAAATAAAACCCTTGATTATGTTAAGCATGGTGTGAGCCTCATACACCCATGTCACATGTATCATCTAGCATGACACACAAAAAATGTACATTAATATATATCACATATATACTAAATGCACAAGTGAGAAAAAGAATTCTTAAGTGAGCTAATATTAGTTAATGCAAGTTAATATATCAAATATATAATTATACATTAAATTATTAAATCAACACTTGATTTAATAATCCGGTTATATCACATACAACCGACTAATATCAAATGTATCAACTTATCGAATCAACACTTAATTCGATAACCCGGCTATATCACATATAACTGACCGATATCACATATCGCGAGAATAGAATACAGTATCACATACTCATATTAATCTCGGTCCCGCACATATTACATATGCGCTCCTACTTCGTTTCGCCTGAACCAGGAAACCTCTGTGTAGGACTCTAAAGACTCGTCAATACGCCGGCAGTAGGTGGTGATCATATCAGTCACCCACAAGCCGCAAGCGGTCTACTAAACGTAACGGCCATCCGGGTATTGAGCGATCAGAAGATCAACAAGCAAGCCTGCTCATACTCCTGCGAATCCAATCAGTAACACTACCATATAGTCCGGTCTCTTCGTCTGATATATCGCATATCACAGCCTGAGGGTGGTAAACGTCAGACCCCAATAGCCTGATAAGTCATGCTGATGTGAGGCCCATAACGGTCCGAGAAACTACTGATAACACTTACCAGTAGATCTCAGCAACCCTGGCCAGGGATTTTCTGTTATGGACAATCGAGCATAGCGCAACATCAACCCCTAATACCGGGAGAGATGAAATCCCCTCCTATCGCTCATTGCCTCCATGTGACGCGGGACTGTACCCAAAAACCACCGTTTTGTATGATCTCTTGAACATGGTAAGGTGGAAATCAAAGCACAGTGGGAATCATACAAGACTCTATGACGATCTTGGGTCGACAGACTAACCTGTACCAGTGTCACCAGAGAACTGTTATCTGACGATAGGTATAATACCATCTAGGAGTTCTCGGCGAGTTCGTTCAGTGTACCCAGTCTCCACTGAGCACCCGTATACCATCTCTGATGTCAAACACCAATGGATGTGGGATCATCCATCGCCCATCATATAGGTCGAGCAGCGTATACGCTAGTCTACTCTGGAATATCGATGTCCTGTCTCGATACTCCCACGACTAGGAATATTTAAAGGATGTACTTTCCGACTACCCTTGCCCCACTAGTATGATCTGCATCATAATCCTGGTAGTCAAGTACTCATCCTAAAGGCTTTATCAACATGTAATAGAGAGACAATAAGTGTACATGTTAAGATAAAGAGCAACCAGATAGCATACTTTCATGTCGAGCAAGAAAGTCCTCCCTATATATGTCCAAGCATCCACTATAATATACATCACATGTATAATAATGGCCTCTAGGACATACATATAACTAACAAGGGTGAAGGCCCGTCCCTGATTTGGCCCCTGAGTAATATGTTTCTTTCCATATTCTTTCTTCTGTTGTGCTTTCTGAGCATCGCCCTTCATTTGTAACCTCGATAGACAAGTGTTGATCTGATGGTCAGTAGCTCCGCAAATCAAGTACTGTCCAAGCCTCTTCCGGCATTCTTTCTGAATATGGCCCAGTCGCTAGCAATAATCACAAACCACATTCTTCTTCTTAGTTGAAATGAAAGGTCTCTTCATCGAAACTATGCCTGTCTCCTACGCCCGGAACGTCTGGTGGGTGCCTAAACTGTCTTCCGTGTCGAAACATCTAGCTGAGACGTACCCTTCCCTCTCTCATAACTTCTATTGCTCCCTGCCTGCCGTGAGAACTTAAGAAAAGGTAGTAAATCTGAACATAGTAATCTGCCTCTAAAACATCACATCCAAACTACGTAAGAACCGTCATGCTTTGTCAGCTTCATCAGCTACCAAAGGTCCTGCAAATCGATTGAGCCTAGTCAAATTAGCCGCATGAACATCAACCAATGCACCATTCTGCTTCGAGCTAATGAACTTCTCTTCCATTTCTTTCTTTGCAGACTTTGGAAAGAACTTCCTAAAGAAACTCTGAGTAAAAGCCACCCAATTGATCGGCTTCACCAAACGATTCTTCTCCAGCAACCACCATTCTCTAGCATTGTCAATCATCTGGACGCATACCACATCCACCCTCTTCTTGTCAGGAATCTGAGCAGCAATCAATAGATTCTCAGTATCAACAAGCCACTGCTCTTCCTGTAGGGGTTCCTCCAATCCCGTGAAAGGCGACAGACTAAGCCTCCTGAAGTCCGCAACAGTACCCTCACGCTGAACTTGCCTGGGAACTGTCGTCCTCTCAACTGCCATGGTAGCAGTCTATTGAGCTGTCCTCAAACCCTTTCGAAAATTCTCAACCCGTCGTTGCTGGTTCTCCAGCATGCCGTGTATCACACCAAGAAGTGCAACACTGTCGATAGGGAGAGCTGGTGTATTCAATCTTTCCATAGTTCTGAAGTCAAACACGACTGATGAAGATTAGTAACGAAAACAAAATTCAATAAAGACAAGGATTCAATTAAACAATAGATTCGAGGATAAAAAGGTAGCAAGTGTGGCAAGACATGTTCCTATAACTTGAGCGTTTAAGGTCAATGTATTGGGTATAACACCCAACTACAAAAAGAACCAAGCCCAACTAACCTATAACCTATGCTCTGATACCAACAAAATATTGTCACGCCCCGCTTCCCAATATACACAAATACAGGAACATAACAAATCCAACATTACTACCTACGGTAAGGAATCATCCTTCTATAGTTATATTAAGGTTGTCAATCAGTAATCAAGAACAATAAAATAATATCTATATAGCACATGTCCAATATGCCATAATAAATAACAACAATAATAACGAGTCCATAGAGGAAGCAACGAATAATGACCAACTCTCAAGATCCAAGGAAATAAGAATAGCAATATCCAAAACTCGTCCCTTATGGGATCACAATAAAAAATCCAATAAAAATGCAATACTAGAAAAGAAACCTAAATCATAAACAATAAACTATATCAATGGGATACTATTGATCAGCAATCTTCTCGAAGTACTCACGATCCTCCTGTGCTAAAATCAAGATATCCGGGCAATGCAAAACCCAGACGTCAGTGCGTCGAATATAATATCATAATGAATATAACCGGAATGGAACTCAATATACCATTTGCAAGAAACAATGTCATATATGTATTCAATAACAATCGAGATATAACAATCAATCATGTCATGTGTATCCTATGGGTTCATGTCGTTAAGTGATCTATTCTACAGATATTTGAAAACAATTAATGTAATCTTCGATGTAACTCAATTGTATCTCATACGTGCTCGGGACCACGGTCTCATGACTCTCGGGAATGAATCCGAGACGTGCCACAAGGCAGTAAAACGATGTCAATATCTAGACGAATGATGTCAGCACCATCATTCCGGAGCCAGTAGTTCGTATCGACCGATCGGTCTCTAGCAATCAATCCCACCGAGTTACAATTCGGTTTCCATTATTAATTTTCCCTTTTCCCCGGATTTCAATTTCATGTCAAGTATCAATAGTATGTTATCTAATGCCAACACAATAATAAACATATACATGTACAAGTCATGTCTGTCCAGAGAACAAGTCAATCAATCATTACCAATGAGTTGTCGGTATTTCAGTCAACATAACGATTCAGGTGTGGTGACATGATAATAATAGCAATGGTCCATCAATTATTGTTTCATATAAACAATCAATAGCTTGATCAGGAATATCGTAATCTATCAATTTCATAATCAAGTTACTAGCAATTGACAAAATAACACGGGCAATCAATTCATGTGCAATATCATGATCAGGTCGGGTAACATGTCCAGTCATGGTTAATCGTATACTCGTGAAACAAGTTAATATGTCAGTTTCAAATCAGGTTTTAAATATCAGTTTCAGCAATTTTATTCACCGGACGTCTGTAGGATATGTCTGGTCTACCTCAAGTTCTACTCCAGACGTCTGTAGGAGATATCTAGTCCTTGCAGAAGACGTCTAGGGAGACGTTTCTTTAAGTTCTGAAAAATAAATATAGAGGCGTCTAGTCATTATAAACAGACGTCTGTAATTCAATTTTATTTATTGTAAAGTCATCATACAGACGTCTTGTTCCCTATAGGAGACGTCTGCATGGGATTTTTTTTCTGAACGATCAGATTCTAAAATTAGGGTTTTCTAGTAATCTTTCTAATACGAATTTTACACAAATATTAAACATAAAAACAATGCATGTGTAGTACATTAAACTAGTCGATTATAAAGACGATAAATTCTAAGGTTTGGCCATCTTGATTCCGATCTCGATGTGTAGTCAATTATATTTAAAACAATCTACTTTAATTAATATACTCGTCGTACTGCAAGATTAACTTACCGTACTAGCATGTTAAAGCAAGTATTGGGCGCTTATCTCGAAAATGAAAATACGCAACATATAAGACGATAATGATGATCTCAATTCAACAACCACCAAGCAATGATATTGTAAGGAAGAAGAAGGCAAAGACGATGACGAGACGATCACAACCACGATGACGATCACGTCGATTATGATGGTGATGTGGATCAACCAGCTAGACAAGGGTCAGGGTTTGATGTAGAGATATGGAGGTTAGGGTTTTGTTTTAAAGAGGAATTATGAAAGTATGAAAATATATGAGAGTTATGATAGTTTAAATAGCCTAATTATAATATGGGCAGGGTATTAAATTAGCCTTACACCAACTAAGACTAGCGATTAAAGATAACCAAAATATAATTATATGATATATATCTTTCCAATATTATAACCATAATCTTTCACAATTAATTATTTACCATTCAATAAATTCTCATGTCCAACAAAATTAATAAAATCCATGGAAATCCAAACCATGCAAATTTATCAATAAACTCCCCAAAATAGCATCTCATGGCGCAAAACTCCATCCATTAATAAATAATTTTAAATAACCATAAAAATCAATTATCATAACTTTATTCCATTAAATTATCGTACGATAGTTTTAGGGTGTTTGCATTATACCCAACTATAAAATAATTTCGTCCTCGAAATTCACAAAAATGAAAGAACAAGAACACGAGAAACAATAGCAAGCAATCTCATATTCATGGAAACAAATACGGGAATTTGTGTCTAATCTCATTTTCACGCTCCCAAGTAGCCTCTCCACGTGAACGACCTCCTCATGAAACAAGTACTAATGGGAGAACTCTATTTTTTAAAACTTTATCTTGTCGATCCAATATAGCCATCGGTCATTCTTCATACGACAAATCGCTTCCCAATGTGAATTCCGAGTGATCCAAAATGTGAGTCTCATCTCAAACATATTTTCAAAATTGAGATACATGAAACACGTCATGTACACCCGCCAAAGACGGTGGTTGAAAATCTCCCCAACAACTGCAAGTGAGGGTTTCGAATTGAAGACCTCCCACCAATAAATGGAGGAGTGTCATTGTCGTTGATGTAAAAAGACTCTTTTGGCTTCAATTTTCTTGAAAAACAATAGAATTTCAACTGTAAGGCATATGTCACGGTTGAGATATAATTTCAGCACCAATTTTGACCAAATTATTAAGGTTACGTATACATATAATTTAATGGCTAATGGCAGTTGAAATTGTAGACACAAACAGTGAAATAGGAAAAACACAAGTTCAACTGGCTAAGCTTTTTTAGGTTGTTGGTGTTCGTTCAATTATTTAAACAAGTTTATAAACTTATTTAAGGCCCGGTCGTTTATTTGTCGCATGAACTCGATCCGAGTCTCTAGATTTTCCCAGCCTTTTAAAATATTGAAACCTGTAGTACAAAAATTACAAAAGTATCTGAAAAATTCATACAAATATTCAATGTTGTTAGGAGCAAGGAGAAATATTACCGTCATAACTTAATGAACAATTTTAAAGTTTGTTCAGACCTGGCGGAATAAATTGAAAGCTATTAATTATTTAATTTCTTCAATATTGTAACATAATGATTTTCGACTCAGTATTTTTTATCATCTTTGTCCCGCCTAAACATCAACATGCTAATTCTTATGGTCTAAATTTAAGAATAAACAATCATTTGATTATTATTATTACCAAGTATCAAATAAGATACAAACTATCCGAGCTTACATTGACCTTAAACGAGTCAAGCTTGATCCTGCGGCGTTTATTTCACCAAGCTTAAATTTCTATTCAACTTCAGCTCATTTAATTCGAACAAGAACCATTCTTGAATCGAGCTCCGAGCTTTAAGTTTTTTTAGCAGCCCAGCCCATTTGAACCCTAGCATCGTTGCACACGACTCACACCCAATCTCTCCCTCTCTCTAGAAACAACCCGCACGGTTCCTGATGGCCACGCGTCACCTTTTCTCTCTCCCTCTCCCCTTCTTCAAAACCCTCACTCGCACTCAAATTCCCAATTTGTCTCCTCGACGATTCTCAGCAATCTCCTCCTCGATGTCGAAAAAGGTCGAATTTCTCTCTCTCTCTCTCACATCAATTTTCTCTCTCCTCATCCAAAGATTTCATCTTTCGCAGGTCCTCATCCCCATCGCCGACGGAACGGAGCCGATGGAGGCCGTCATCACCATCGACGTCCTCCGACGTTCCGGCGCCGACGTCACCGTCGCTTCAGCGGAGAAGGGTCTCAGAGTCGACGCTTGCTGGGGGATCAAGTTCGTAGCGGACTCGCTCATCTCGGATTGTGCCGATTCTTCCTTTGATCTCATCGCTCTTCCTGTTTGTTCTCAGATCTCAGATCTCGATTGGTTTTTTGGTAGAGTGTTTTTGGTTAAAGTTAGGGTTTTTGTTCGTTGTAGGGAGGAATGCCTGGTTCAGCTCGCTTGAGAGATTGTAAGGTTTTGGAGAAAATGGTGAAGAAGCAGGCTGAAAATGGAGGGATTAACGCCGCAATCTGCGCTGCACCGGCTGTTGTGTTGGGGGCTTGGGGTTTGCTTAAAGGATTGAAAGTGAGAGTCAAAGTATAAGTTTGAATTTTGAACTTAAGAGTTGTGTAGAGTAACTGATGCATGATTTGTTTTATGTAGGCGACTTGTTATCCTTCGTTTATGGAGAAGCTGCCGTTGGATGTGACAAAAGTGGAATCGAGGGTGCAAGTGGATGGGAAGGTGGTTACGAGCCGTGGTGCTGGGACCGCTATGGAGTTCTCGTTGGCGTTGATCGAGTTGCTTTATGGGAAAGAGAAAGCCGAAGAAGTTGCGGGGCTGATGGTAATGATCTTCAATATGTTTTCTAGTTCTCTCTCTTTAATATGAGAATATTGTGGAAACTTTATGTTCATATTTTAAGGACCTTCAATACATATTGGTGATCTAAGAACTGGTGACAACATCGAATAAGAATCATTGGGTATTCCTATTGCGAGGACTTTTGGATATATACTCAATATTGTGTGCAGTTGGGAACTTGAGATTAATGCGTTTATTTTAAAGACATAAAACTAAGATATAGGGTTGGATCTAATCACCAAGTAGATAATAATAACTTGTAACAAGTTAGTTGGCAAGGTTGTTCTTCTCATAAGCAACTTCTTGAATTTATATATTATTTCTATCACTTTGTTATTATATGGGCAAAATAGTGCAGATGGTGTTTGGAAGTTACTTTCAGTAGTTGAAGTGTTTGTTTTGATGGAAGAAATGTTTGGAAGTTATTTCCAAATGATGACATGGATCTTATATGGCATAGCTACTTCCAAAAAGTTGTTTCTTTCATTTTTGGTTGAGCACAAAGAACAAGACACCAAATAATTTTTTAAAACTACTTCATTATTACTGCTCAAAAAAAGAAACACATGGCTCACATGAATCAACTTTTTTTTTGTTTGTTTTGCTTATGCAAGAAGTACAAGAATTTACTTCATGACTACTGCTTTCTTAAAAAAAAAAAAAAGTAAACAAACACTAGAAGTGACTTATAGGACTTTTTATATAACCCTTTTTTTTGGAAGTTAGTTCAAGGATACTTCCGGTTCTTCCTGTCATCCAAACGGGCCCGTTTGGATGACCGGAAGTATACTTGAACTACCAAAAAAAAGTGTCATATAAAAAGTCCTAGAAGTCACTTCTAGTGTTTGTTTGCTTTTTTTGGAAGAAACTAGTAGTTATGAAGTAACTTCTTGTACTTCTTGCATAAGCAAAACAAACAAAAAAGTTGATTCATGCGAGCCATGTGTTTCTTTTTTTGGGAAGTAATAATGAAGTAGTTTTAAAAAATTATTTGTTGTCTTGTTCCTTGTGCTCCATACTCACTTCCTAGCCAAAAATGGGAGGAAGAAAATTTTGGAAGTAGCCATGCCATATAGGATCCATGTCATCATTTGGAAGTAACTTCCAAACACCTGTATCATCAAAACAAACACTTGAAGTACCGGAAGTAACTTCCAAAAATACTTTACTTCCATGGTTCTTCATGTCAAACAAACATGCCTTCACATTGAATAGCTTGATGATATCAGGGATACTTGGATCTTAAAGACAAACCACTAACCATGGTTTGATTAAAATATTGAAACCACCTGTTTGGAAATGGAATTAAGTTTAGATAATCGGAGTTATATATAGTTATCTTAACTTCAAAATCCTAACTATGTCATATTTAGGATGGTTTTTGGAGTTTAGAAAACTATGGTTATGTAAACTCCAAAGTTGAGATAACCCTAGCTCCAATCTAACTGAAGTTTGGTAAACTCCAAAATTTGTAAAGAAAACACCCATTTTGGATTATAGATAACTCCGAAACTAGATTTTGGAGTATAGACAACTTCAAAGCCAAACACCCCATCAAAGTAAGTTTTAAATAGAGTTTGGAGCTAAACCATAGTTTGCATACCCGTTACCTCCACTTAAATATAAACTCCGGTTATCCTAACTCTATACCCAAACAGGCCCTAAGAAGCAACATGTGCAAAGAGTGTGTATAACTCCAAATATACCTAAAGGATGCAATTTGTGCTCAAGAGGACATGAAAAAGTAAATATGGTGCAAGAGAATTGTAAATCTTCTTTCCTGTAAAAAGATCTATCATTTCTATCACTGCAAATCCTCTTGCACTTTGAGACAACCACACATTTCAATCCCCTCAACTTTACTGCAGTGTATGCTGCCTTTTCCTCTCCCTCGAGAACACTTATTATTTCTATTGAATTTAATCCACCAATCATAGACTCAACCCAATATACCAAGCACTTCATGACTGCCTTATGAAATTGCATGTTCACCGTTAAGTTGTGAGATATAGATTCTGTAAGTGTGTTTTAATATAGAAAGCCACAAGCACAAGTTCCCACATAGCTATTCTTCTCTTGCACTTAAGTAAATCTAGTTAACAACCTAACCTTTTGGAAGTACCCATCACACACTGGGCAACTCTCATCTCTTAATGATATTTTCTTTGATGAGTGAATCATCATCTCAACAAGCCACCCCGCTGTCATGTCCCGCTTCCCAAAATACGGAATACGAGGGGTTGACAAGGCCAGCCATGCTCCTACGGTCAAGGAAAAATCCTGCCGAAGTCATATTTCGGCTTCTAGCACTACGTGGTAATCAGTAATCAATGCACATGTAATGAGAAATGCAGCCACTAAATCAAAACTGATATAAAACTAACCAGATAGAGATCAAGGAAGTATAGCTCTGAGTCGTTAGTCCAGATATCCGCAATATCCTCTAGGTACGTCAGGTCCTGGTCCGAGCTAAATCCACTTCTCTATCTGAGCATGCATACTCAAGTCGTCAGAGCGACACAATAGCAATAAATAGAAATACAAGAACAAGTGTAATAATGATGAATATGAAACAGTAAGCATGAAGTGACGATATGAGCATGAAGGAGCCAGTACAGGTAAACAGTAAATCAGGTATATCGAATCAGTAAGCAATGCATGTCAATGTCACTAACCCTATCAGTCTCTAAGTCTCACTGTCCAGGTCGCGAAACCTATTGTCAGTTCAAGTGTGAGAGTCAACCACTCGTGAGTATCCCCACCCAAGGGTAGGACCCAGGGGCAAGGGAACACGAGCCTGAGTCGCTCGCTAATAATCAGTAATATCACCCATATATCTCCAGAATCGCTGTATGTGCCGGCAATGGGACTGTCGAGATTCTGTTGAACTCACACTCAAACTACCCTACACCCCGTGGTCTACATCAAACGCCAACCATAAACTTAAATACCAGTCGGTCCATGACAAATCTACGCGAGAACTGGAGGCAGGATCTCCATCAAGCATGTCTCGATTGATACCCAAGATAAATGGACAGTGTTCGGTGCCTTATGACACTAATATAAGTGCTCCATAGCCGTCCCATTCCAGTTATGGTTACACTTATATACGTCCCATAGGTGTCGACAATGCAATAAATCAATAGGGTCCGCTGATTGTGTATAAATGCGTGTCATTTTCACTTATTCATTCACAATTTATCACTACGTACTTGCCACAACCAAAACACTAATATCTAACACTGGGTAATGCACACGATCACTAGATTACCAATGCAATGACATCTACACGATATGATGAGAATACAATAATTACGATATGGATATAATATCATCAGTAAGTGTCCTAGTACTTGCATAATTAACTATAAATCATACATGCAGAATTAAGCGAAACAATGTAAAGGGGGTAAGCAGTATGTTTAATCATCTATCCATCACAATTGGTTTCGCGTCAATCGGGTTTCAGGTTTGCTAGTTATGGCCATTTCATTTTAAGTGTTCACTGCTGGAAATCCAATTTCTGAATTGGTAGCCCGTTTCGTAATACGTTTTACTCTCAGTTGGGAGCATAATTAGGCGACGCTACAGTTCAACTAATTGTAGATTTTTCTGTTATGTTTCCAACGCATCAAACGGATCATCGATAGGATTCCTGTATTAGGAGTTAGGTTATGTTCAAGGTGTTGGTGTAAGAGAGGTCACTGCAGAAACTGCAGAACACCACGGTATTCTAAAATACAAATTAAATATTAAATGACGGTGAAATGACACGGGACTAGATTCAGGGGTTAGCTAACTGAATTATCTACGCGACCATATGGGGCTCCGCGTATTTTCAGTTTAAGGAAGGGGTGTACAGGTGTTTAGAATTCAGTTTCCCCCGTAGAGTGCTATTCCGGACTGCAGTCCAGAATTGCGTTCCTCACTTTTCGGGGTCATGAAATTGCATTATTCCAAAACTAATTACATTGGGTTATAGTTTATCTAGTTAGGTTCGATACGAGCCCTGGAACACCATGATTAGATTTATATTTAATTAACTACTAATTTTACAATGTGATGGTTGCGGTGATTTTCAGATTTGACGTAACCGATAGGCGGGAGTATGATTCATAGTGGTGGAAACACTTATTTTCCCTCAAATTCTCATGAGCTATCTGTTATCCTAAAAGGGTTTTGAAGCTCGTAAATTTTGCTATTTTAAGTAGGGTTTTCGTTTTAGGGTTCTGTGTCGAACACATAGGTTAATCATCTAGGTAACAACCGAAATGCCCATTTTAATCACACCGACTAAACAAGATTAAAATTCTATAAATTATATACAACATTGCTACGGGATACTAGACACGAATTTGGGTTCGGTTCAGTACAATCAATTAGGATACGTTATTTATTAAAGTTCGTCAGTAAATAATTATGATTATAAAATTAGCATGATAAGCAAGTTCCAAAACTTGCCTGATGATGGTAAGCGCGATACGAGCACGCACGGTGCTCGGTCCAGAGGAGGTGGTCTCAACTGCTACTCAGGCGGCGCAGGCGTGCAGTGGGGCTCGTATGTGAGCTTGGGGATCGGCTTGGCCTTGTGCAGCGGTGGAGGTTGCCACTGGCGACTTGGAGGAAGCGATGGCTGCGGGTTGCTGGGCGAGGCGTCTGTGGCCGGAGGTGGTGACAAGTGGTGCTGAGGGAGAGGAAAAGGATGTTGGCGAGGGTTGAGGCCGACGGGATCGGAGCTCCGGAGACGGTGCAGTGACGAGAGCAGGGGCTTGGCGTTGGGTTCGTGTTGTTGCAGCGAGGTCGGGGTTCGTCGGAGGGTGAAGGGAAGTGGAGGGAGAGGTGAGGTCGAGGAATGGTCGACGTCGGTGAGGCAAGATCGGCGACGAGGTCGGGTTCGGGTTTGATGGGCTGTGGCGACGAGGACGTGGGTTCTCGTCGGGGTTGGCGAGAGCGGGAAGTAGGGAGGTGAGAAGAGTTCGTCGTGGTTGGTGGTGGTCTCGACGGCGTTGTGGTGGTGGTTATGGGGATGAGGGCGAGGAGATGATCGATGGTGGTTCGAGGTCCGCACGAAGCGGACACTTATGCATGGGGAAGACTCGGCTGCAGGTAGAGGAGGCCGCGATGGCGTTTGAAGATCTCGAAGATGGTGAGAGGAGATGACAAGGGAAGGTGCAGTTGGAGAAGTCGAGGAGGGTGGCCAGGAATGGAGTGGGTGCTGGTGGTGGCAAGTTGCAGTGAGGGGAGTGAGAGATGAGTGATGGAGGGATGGCCACAATATCTGGGGAGAGGCGTGGATCTCGTGCGGGTGGCGTTGGAGGGGCTCTGTCGTGGGGTGAGCGCGGGTCTCGAGGGAACGTGGGTACGGGAAGAGCGGTCGTGGGGCTCAGCGCGAAGAAGGCGGGAAAGAGGACGAGTGGGGAAGGAGGGAGTGGGGAACGGGTCTGGTCGCTGGGGTTCGTGGGCCGGGTCGGGGAAAGGGGAAGTGGGTGTGGGTTCATGGGCCGGCCCTAGGCTGGGGCTTAGGTTTAAAAATAGATGAGGAAAAGAAAGGGTTAGGGTATGGGTTGGCCAAGAAAATGCAAAAGAAAATGAAAAGGGATTTAGTTTTAATTAGGGTAAGGTTTAAAATTTGGTTAGAAAATATAGAAAATTTGTAGGAAAAATTTGGGAAAAATATTTGGAAGTTATTTATTAAAGTACATTAATTATTTATAGGGACTGTGTATTACATCATACCCCACTTACATAAAATTTCGTCCTCGAAATTTAAAATAAACGATAAGCTATAAATAATATGCGAGAAGCCACAAAATCAAATACTACCATGTAGTGATCTACGTAGAAGCAGCTAGATAAAATCAAAATCCTAAATATATATATATACATACGTATATATAAAAAATAGCGCAGCTAAAATAATAAGCATAAGGCATAACCATTTATAATAGCAAACTATAAGCACAATACCCGGGAAAATAAAATAACAATAATAAAAAATAGTGAAGGATTTGTCGATAAGTTAAAATATTTTAGAATAAATATATCGATCAACCAATTTAAAATAACTTGAGGAAAACCATATAGCGAAACAATAGATAATAAAACAAAATAGTGTATGTGATATATGTTTGCGCTATTGAAAATGTGAAGAATAGTAAAACATTTAAAATGAGTAAAATGGAAGTAGTTAATAACACGCAATTTTTTTTGTAAACACAAAGTAGTGAAAACTAAATTTCGAATAACGATGTCACTGAATGTAATCATAGTAATAAGGAATAACACTAATAATGTATATGGGCTAGTCAGGGTAGGGATTACAATGGAGTATGGCCCATTCAAAAGGTCGGAGTGCGATACTTTAATCTGAATGTCGAAGGGGCTGGGGTCGGGTCAGCACAGGGTGCATGGGTGAAGGGTAATGAATCTCAGGAGGGAAAGATTTATTGGGGAGGGAAGACAGTCAATGCATCATGCGAATCAAATACTCAAAAGATTAGCGAACTCAGAAACTTTATTATTATTCCAGAAGATTTCAAACAAGGCATTCTCGAAAGATAAAAGGTGGCCCTAAACTATACATAGATTTATTTGGCCAGAGCAAACAAAAGATAAATCACGTCAGTCGCGGTTATGGAAGTTCAGCAGGTTACGGTAAGCTCGCGCGCTAAGATAGGGGCGTCCATTTCCACAGCGACTTGTGCAGCGGTGGAGGTTGCCACTGGCTACTTGGAGGAAGCGATGGCTGCGGGTTGCTGGGCGAGGCGTCTGCGGCCGGAGGTGGTGACAAGTGGTGCTGAGGTAGAGGAAAAGGATGTTGGCGAGGGTTGAGGCCGATGGGATCGGAGCTCCGGAGACGGTGCAGTGACGAGAGCAGGGGCTTGGCGTTGGGTTCGTGTTGTTGCAGCGAGGTCGGGGTTCGTCGGAGGGTGAAGGGAAGTGGAGGTGGGAGAGGAGGCGAGGTCGAGGAATGGTCGACGTCGGTGAGGCAAGATCGGCGACAAGGTCGGGTTCGGGTTTGATGGGCTGCGGCGGTCGCGACGGGGACGTGGGTTCTCGTCGGGGTTGGCGAGAGCGGGAAGTAGGGAGGTGAGAAGAGTTCGTCGTGGTTGGTGGTTGTCTCAACGGCGTTGTGGTGGTGGTTGTGGGGATGAGGGCGAGGAGATGATCGACGGTGGTTCGAGGTTGGCACGAAGCGGACACTTATGCACGCGGAAGACTCTGCTGCAGGAAGAGGAGGAGGCCGCGATGGCGTTTGAAGATCTCGAAGATGGTGAGAGGAGATGACAAGGGAAGGTGCAGTTGGAGAAGTCGAGGGTGGCCAGGAATGGAATGGGTGCTGGTGGTGGCAAGTTGCAGTGAGGGGAGTGAGAGAGATGAGTGATGGTTGTCGAGGGATGGCCACAGTATCTGGGGAGGCGCGGATCTCGTGCGGGTGGCGTTGGAGGGGCTCTGTCGTGGGGTGAGCGCGAGTCTCGAGGGAACGTGGGTACGGGAAGAGCGGTCGTGGGGCTCAGCGCGAAGAAGGCGGGAAAGAGGACGAGTGGGGAAGGAGGGAGTGGGGAACGGGTCGGGTCGCTGGGGTTCGTGGGCCGGGTTGGGTTGGGGTCGGGGAAAGGGGAAGCGGGTGTGGGTTCATGGGCCGGCCCTGGGCTGGGGCTTAGGTTTAAAAATAGATGAGGAAAAGAAAGGGTATGGGCTGGGCCAAGAAAATGCAAAAGAAAATGAGAAGGGATTTAGTTTTAATTAGTAGAAAATATAGAAAATTTGTAGGAAAAATTTGGGAAAAATATTTGGAAGTTATTTATTAAAGTACAGTAATTATTTATAGGGACTGGGTATTACACCCGCCATCTTAAAAATATGTGTTGCCTTGATTTTCCAATGGCTCCGCCCATGACGCAGGGAAGTGTGCTTCTGGAGAATTCTTGATGAACAATTGCGTGCTTCAAAAGTAATCAGTCACCGAGGGTACAGCGACAAGTGACTGCTACTTCGAATGATACCAGAAACTTTCTGTATGTTCACCTTATGACTTCTTTATAATCAGCTTTCACCTAAGCGTTCAATGGTTCCTTGTTACCACTATGAATTCCACCTTATAAAGGATAGTGCTTGATTGCTTTCTTTTAGGTTAATAAGTAATAACCTAACCCAAGTCTCCAATCTTCCTCCTCTAGATTTGCACTCTTTGAATGGATTAAAATGGATTGGGTCTCTTCTCTGTCAGAGGCTCTTTGTGGGTTTGCACACTCTTGACTGCTTTTTTGATAATATGGACAAATCAATACCACACCTCGAGAGCTCAACTAAGGTCATATAGTAAGATATGATCCATCTCCAGAGATAGTTACCTGCAAGTTGCTTTCAGTGAGGTCTTTAGCAAGGTAAGAAAAATCGGGCGTTCCTGATGCATCCTGAATGGATCGGATTGTATTTTTAGGCGAAGCCCTCTACTACTATGCCTGACTAATGATCTTGGGATCATGATGAAAATCAATTCACTCGACAATATATGACCTGTTTTAAAAGGAGTTAATAAAAGCCAATAATCATGGGAGATTTTGTATACCTTGTGAAAAAACGTTATTAACACTATAAATCATCTAAAACCAATCGCATATCCATGTATAGTTAGGGCATATCCATGTATAGTTAGGGCACCTGATCGGGTTTGGGAGGCTTATTATAACCAAACTTATATGTATACACGGATATTATCAAACCCAAACAATCCTTAACCATGTCCAAACCCACACCAACTATATCCACACCCGAGCACTTATAATATGGAACCCTAGCCTTCTTCATCTTTGCCCCAACCCAATCAGCCGCCCTAATCGGATCAGCCGTTGCTGCTAACATAAATCGCTAGGTCCTCGTTGCAGAGAAGATTAAGCCCACAATACACCTTTTCCCTTGCTTCCTTTGCCCAAAATCCCACAACTTTCTCTAAAAATAGGTACTTTTCTAATTTTTCAGATGTGATTTTCCTTGGTTTTAGGTGAGTTTATAGCGTTAATGACACTTTTAACGAAGTTTACGGTGTCTTTCGTATTTGATGTCTTTATTTTATTGTTTTCTTTTTAAAAATTTGGATTTTTGTCTGTTGGATTGATATGATTGGTAAGGGTCAGATAAGTTTGACACTCCAAGTCGATCTCATCCTCGTATCGCTAATCGTCTGCGTAGATCGCCGGTTCAAAATTCAATCTGATCCATCTGAGATGGATATGGATCAGCCGTTTTGCTTACCTTAATTTTATGCCATATAGATGGAAGTAGCAACTCAGTCAACATAAATTTACGCATTTTCAAGTCCTTGCACCATTTCATGAGTGGATGATTCAAATTTGGTTGTCCTGGTCTTCAGTATGTTAAAAATTTTACACTATACTATGCAAGTGACAATTGCACCTTATCACAATCAACCGACACCGGAAGTTATTCCATTATGGAACAAAATTATCTCACTTCTAGCAAATGTCATGCATGCATTCAATTATACCAACTTGCAACATAGGTAGAAAAATGTTTCCCACCTACATTGTAATAAGCTTTTCTATCAATAAAGGTTGACCACCTTGAGGGTGATTATTTTGTTGTCATACAAAGGCATTTAAGCTGATTGTAAATATCAAACTTCACTGAGAACGTGTTGTAAAAGTTGATCGTATAATGCTTCATATGCATTGTCTGAGGCAGAGTGGACACAGAGAATTTGATCAGAGGGTACTAGGGGCGGAGCAAAATATTTATACAGGGTAGCAAAAATTCATTGCAAGAAATGTCCTGAAGAAATAGTAGTTTATATATGTCAAATTGAGTAGAAGTTTTTAAAATCATTGTGAAAAGCAGAGTATACTATAACCCACCTTAAAGCAAACTTCTATAGAATTGGAAAAGCAGCTCGAATGCTTGAGCTAGTAACCCACCTTAAATGTTTCTGTACCCAACTACACCCACACAGACCCACCCCCCTTCCTCTTTCAACCATATGAATATATTCTTTCTTCAATACTAATACTTTGTTCACATGTATGGGCTAATTGCATTTGTATCTCTGATATAATTCCTTTTAGATTTTCTTGTTGTTTTTTTCGGCCTTCAGGTCTTATCTCCAACTTTCTTAAATTTAAACCTATGCTTACCTTGATAGGTCATGCGTCCTCATCATGGAGCAGAGTATACTATAACCGAGTTTAATTATGTGGCATGGAAGTATACCGACACCCCTCAGGTAATTACTTGAACGTATCTGATGCGATGAAAACTTTTTCCATAAATTTTGGAATTACCTTGCCCTCTAATTTACATGGCAGATACTTGTACCAATTGCTAGTGGATCAGAAGAGATGGAAGCTGTAATGATTATTGACATCTTACGAAGAGCCAAAGCTAATGTCGTAGTGGCGTCGGTTGAAGATAATTTAGAAATTTTGGCATCCAGAAAAGTAAAAATAATAGCAGACATGCTTTTGGAAGAGGCCGCTAAATCTCAATACGACCTCATTGTTTTGCCAGTAAGTTTATGTGATGCATTTCTGAGTTCTTCATGAGGGGTGCATGTCACTTTTTTTAATTTAATATTTATTTGTAGGGAGGGCTTCCTGGTGCTCGAACATTCTCAAAATCGGAGACACTTGTAAACTTACTTAAGAAGCAGACTGAATCAAACCAGCCCTATGGGGCTATTTGTGCTTCTCCAGCTTTGGTGCTTGAGCCACACGGCTTACTCAACGTACGTACTCACTCCCCCCTATTTGTTCTGTGTGCACGCATGCGCCTGCCTATGATTGTTCAATTGTTTGGTTTGCTGCAATAGAAAATGCAACCTGTGTTGCAAGAAAATGGTCTCAGATAAATCATTTAGCTGTTCTTGCAACTTATGTTGTGTTTGGTTGATAAGACGTGGCTAAGTTTCACTAAAATATTGTTTTCTTTCAGCATTTTCAGATAAACACCGTGGGCATTGAAATTGCAAGTTAATACCATGACATTAGTGATTTGCAACAAATACTCATGTGTTTTCCAGTTTAATACCATACACAGTTAAAGTGCTCTCGTCAAAAATAACATATGGCTATATATTGAAAAGCGCTAGAAAAACAAAGTTACTGAGTTAATTGTTTTAACTTGCAATATATGGTTTTTATCTGAAAAATGCCGAGAGGTTGTGGTACGGTACTGAAGTGCGGCTCAGAAGCGACCTAGAAAAATGAGGAGAAAGTTCGTCATTTGATGCAAATTTCTGGTGGAAGTTAACAAGGGGTTGAACATTTAAATTACAATTACTTAAGCTATTTTCGCCGTTCGTCAAAGATCTTCTGCTATGAACCGCAGCGCGCTTTATGGTTTCTATTTTTCACTGTCGTTGATCGACGACAATAGTGGAAAACACAGTGCAAACACCAATAATCCCCTCGAGGGACCGGTTCATCAATTGCTGATCTTCCAATACTCCTTATTTGATGCAGGGAAAGAAGGCAACATCATATCCAGCCGTGAGCAGCGAACTTTCAGATCAAAGCGAATGCGAAAACAGGGTTGTAGTTGATGGAAACTTGATCACAAGTAGAGGCCCAGGGACTACAATGGAGTTTGCACTGACCATAGTTGAGAAGTTTTTCGGTCGTGAAAAGGCCCTTGATCTTGCTAAAAGTCTGGTTTTTATCTAAACTTGCCACAGGAGACCTATGGTATAGATTAAATATTAGGCAATAATGTAACGGGATTCCTGTCTCATGAGAGAGTATGAATTTAAAGACTAGAGAATCTGGCCGTTGTGATCCCGCGTCTGCAATTTGATTGAGTATTGTGTACCACTAAGCCAAAATGCATGTTGAATTGATGTACTTTAGAGAGATTAGAATAAAATTGTCACCATGAAACGTGGCTCCTGTTGTATCATGCAATCTTGTATTTTGCATTGAATTTATCCTGTGTCAGTTGCTACTAGAAATTGACCTCATGCTTACGCTTGGGATCAAAATCAAAATGACAGAAGGTTTTTTTAAAAAATAAATAAGAAAGCAAATATAAAATCAATATATTTAATGAAGTTAGTACTCATTTTTATTAACATAGAAATTAATATTAGTTATATTTTAAGAAATCCATATTATGATAAAAAAATTTGAAAGTACATCATAAATCTGTTAACATTTATAATTCTGTTTCGAAAGGAAATTGATAATTATTTAAACAATGAAAGGAAATTGATAATTATTTAAATAATGAAATCTGAGAGTATCAACTTTAAAACAGCTATAAGTTTTGTAAGCAGATGTAAACAATGGATTACCTAGTAAAAATATTTTATTCTATTATGCTTGATCTTTTTAAAAAGAGAGGTGTGAAGATAAAAGAAAATATTGGTTCTCTCGAGAAAAATAAAAATAACAATTTTTTTAAAATTATTACCAAATCATTGTTAAAGAAATAAAAAAGAGAAAAAATAAAAATTAAAAAGCAAACAATTAGAAAAAACCACAAAATATATTTCTTTTTAGGCCTCTTATGGGGCATTTAGAAATGAGTAAGAAAAAGAATAAATGAAAAGACAAGGGCAAAAAAGAAAAGAGTAAAAATAGTGTTTTGGGAAAAGATTCCCTAAAATGCAAAAGATTCTCTTGATTGATCCAACTTTATAGTAGTATAGTGAAGTAATAGTGATTGTGATAGTGATGATAGATATAATTTGGATGTGAGGTATGTTTAGGGCTTGTTAGGTTGCAAGTATTTGGAGTGGATTTGAGAATTTGAGGGGACGGTATTATAGCAAGTACAAATTACTTCCAAGTTTTAAATCCTTGTTTGGTAGCAAATAAACCGTTAATACTTTGCCTGTTTCAGTTGACTATTAAATCCATCACTATTTTAAATAAAATCCATATGCTTTGTGTTTTAGGGTCTCTAGGTGCAGCGAAAAAAGCATATAAATACAAAACAGATGAAACATTGAGGTGTTATTTAGCAATTAACCCACGACGCGTTCAGCTATTACTTTGCATTAAAAGACATAATTCTTAATGGACTAACAGGCAGTCATTTTGATTAAACTCAGTTTCAGATATTTGTGCATCTCTTTTCATAATTGCTCCTCTTTGTCCCTGTCAATGTGTCAGAGGGTTTACCATTTGGTTCCATTAGTCAAAGCCATTGATGGTATATGATAAGAAATCATTGGAATAGGACATGTTTAAAGATATCGCTATGGTTACATCTAAAAAGGAAGGAAACTAGAAAAAATAAAATTTGTATGTGGTTCTCTAAGTGCCACCCACAGTACTCTTTTAAGCTTAAACTTAGGGTATCACTATTATCTAATTTTGTGTCTTTTATTAACTAATATTGGTCCCCACATTGACCTAGTTGCAATCTTAATAAGATTGCTCCATTGAAAATACAAGCAATTATTGTCCTTTTTTAACTCTTAGCTCTTCACGCACTCCTTCATCAACTGAATAGAGAATGAGGGTGCTTTTGTAAGATTGAGATCACATGAAAATTACTGGACTTGTCCTTTTATTTAGGGAGCTGTTGGTAGAAAATTGCAAAGAGATGAGGATAGGCATATATGTAGCCTTAATTAGCCCACTAATTGATAAGTAAGCCTTGTTATTGTGAGCACAATCATAGCTGTTATCTAAGACCTTTTATATTAAATTGAAATGGTCTCTCTTTTCTTTTCTTGGTAGAGGATAGAAAGACTCCATCTTGATTTCTAAATAATATAATATGGAAATAAGTTACAACACATCTGGAAAAAAAAATTCAATTATTGGCATTTGGCATTTTGTAGTATTTGGTAAGGCATCGATGTTGATGGTGTTGGGAATTTTCTCAGTAAGAAAAGAAAATAAGGCAAAACAGGCAAGAATTTGTTGAATATAGTATCCTCAAAGCAATTATTGTAATCGTAGGTAGGCTATTATGATGATTGAACGAGACCTATACAGGAAGAACAATCTTACTCGAGATGATAGTATACTATCTGGTTCATCTCTATCATCATGTACATGTATTATGTGGTATTATGGATCACTATTACATATTGATAGAGCCCTTAGGATTCCTGCTTGACTACCAAGGTTATTGTGGCGATCACACCTGTGAGAACTGGGTAGTCTATAAGCAAATTCTTAAATGTTCCTAGTCGTGGGAATATCAAGACTGGGTATCGATATTCCAGAGTAAACTAGTGTATATGTTTTTTGACCTTGACGAGGGGCGATGGCCGGTCTCACAGCCATTGGTGTTAGCAAGTTACTAAAGATAGTATACATGTGTTCATTGGGTCATGAGTTATACTGGACGGACTCACCGGGAGCATGCTAGATGGTATGTTACCTAGTGTCATGTAGCAGTTCTCTGGTGACATGAGTACAGATTAGTCTGTCGATCTAAGATCGTCATGTGTCTCATGTGAGTTCCTATTGTGCTTTGATTATTACCTTAAAGCGGCTCTACGGAGTCATGCAAACAGGTTTTAGTTGGGTACAGTCCCGAACCATATGGAGGCAGTGAGCGGATCGTCGGGGATTCGTCTCTTCCGGTATTAGGGGTAGATGTCGCGCTGTGCACGGGTGGCCATTAGCAGAAATCCTGGGTTAAGGTGGACGAAAATTACTGATTTGGATCAATAGTCTCAGTGGGTAATAGACTTCACACCGACACAATTTATCGCGTTATTGGAGGTCTGACTTTATTCACCCTCTAGACCTGATATGCGATACTCTTAGATGAACAGACCGGATTGAATGGAGATTGTCACTTTCAAGCTCATTAGGGATACGAACAAGTTTGCTTGTCGGCATTCTTTTCGTTCAATACCTGGGTAACCGTTACGTACTGCAAGTGCCGCTGATGTGTTTGTGATTAAACCAACTGCCAATGTATTGTTGAGTTTTTAGAGTCTCACATAGAAGGTTTTCCTAACTCGGGTAAAACAATATAGTGTACGTATTTTAATACGTACTTGGTGCGATTAAAACACGTGTTTTTATACACGTGCTTTTAATTAGAAATTTTATTAATACTAGCCAGTCTGAAAAATAAATAGGTTATCATATTTTGGATTAAATGTGAGCTAGTATTATATATTTGTTTTTAGTATCTCTCTTTTCGATATTCATATTTTGACAAAATACGGTATTTATACGAATACATGTATTTGTATAAATACGTGTATTTGTGTCTTAATATTAATACAGGTATTTGTATCATTAGTATAAATACGGGTATTCATATTTTATACAAATACGATATTAGTATTTTGATATGAATATGGGTGTATGTATTTGTAGCATATACTTGTATCAGTATATTTGTATACACACACATACATGTGTATATGTGTACAATGAGGTGGCTTCTCCTTTTCTTCTCCTCTCTTCTTGAATATTTGTGAATGGTGTGGGCTTGTGGCTCACTACACAACCCACTCATTCCTAAATTAAAAGAAAAGAGAGAGAAAAAAGAGATGATGGTTCATTTTTAAGCCATGCTTGCTTTCTCACTTGCTCATCATCATTATCATCTTTTTCCTTTCCTCTTGAGTTTTGAAGAAAAGAGAAAGTAAAAGATAAAGAGAAAAACACTTAGAGATAGCCTCTACTAAATCTTAGTGATCAATTTTTAGCAAGTTTTGATCACTAGTTGCTTCACTAGGTTTTTGTTGTGAAGCTAGAGCCCAAACTTGATTTCCTTCGAAGTGGATCATTTTTGGCAAGGAAGACCGACTTTCAAACTCGTTCCCAACGACCTAAGGAGCATAGGAAGTGGAAAGAAGATGAAGGACACGACTACAAAAGTTGTAATCACAAACCTAGTAGTTAACTTTTCTAGTTTTGCTTCTAATTTAATGTTTGAATTTGATTCTAGGTTGTGGTAGTTCGTGTTTAAGTTTCAAAAATTTTCATTTTGTATTCCGCATAACCGCTAGTTTGGGGCGAGCATGAGCGTCTATCTATATGGTATCAGAGCCACCCAAACACTAGAACTAGTTTTAAACGATATTTACGTTTCGAAACTAATTTTTTTTGAAAAATTGAAAATCAAGTTTCTGCTGATTTATTTTTGATCTCTTTTTTAAACAAGTGCAGAGATCTTGTTCTGAGATATTAGAATATGGGAAGAAAAACGATGACCTAATTCCAATAAAGAATCGCCAGTTTTCTTCAAAACCTCGCTATGGTCAGTTTTTTATTAGTCTCTGGTCTCCATTTTTTTTCCAGGTTGTTAATCTCATAAAAACTTGGTTTTTTGTTATGTTTGATTTTGTTCATATTTCACTTGGTGTTATCTTTGTATTCGGTCAACACGGAAAGTTTTAAATCCAAATTTTTGCATCATTTATATCTTGTGTTTCGTATTTGTGTTTGTGAACGTCATCTAATTGCTATAGGTCGATTAGACGGGGTTGTAAATACTTGTTAGTTCTGAGATGCTTATTTGGATTGGAATAGTTGTGGTCGTCGTCGTGAATGGCCGAGAGTTTTTGTGAGATGAGAGTTTTTTTATTTATATTTGTATATTCATATTACGGGGCGAGCGTCTGACTTGTGGACTGTCGTCACTGCTTGATATATAT
Source organism: Agapanthus africanus (assembly GCA_030015575.1). Classification (NCBI taxonomy): domain Eukaryota; kingdom Viridiplantae; phylum Streptophyta; class Magnoliopsida; order Asparagales; family Amaryllidaceae; genus Agapanthus; species Agapanthus africanus. The sequence goes on from CM057343.1 coordinate 521,301,914, forward strand.
TCTTTTGAGGGGCACTTCCTGATTGAGGTTGTGTTGCCTATGTATTATATTTGATTCATCTCTTGTATCTAAGATAGACTCAGAAGGAGTGCTCGAGTAGCCGGGTTTTAGGAGGCAACGGATGGCCATCTCATGGAGTTGAGAATGGGTCATCCCATTCAAGAATTGGCGGGACTACTTTCCGCACTCGTACGGGTCTAAGAACTAGGGTTTGGCTATTCACACGACCGTGTAAACCGTATTTCATCCATGGCTTAAATGAAACACGAAATTCTTAGTATACCCTCTATTTCATAGTGTTGCTTCTGCTGTGATTCTGTGTTTGCGATATATTATCATGCCTGAGACGAATGGTGTTGTATATATTTATATATATCTAGTAGACGCTATATATGTTTTGCATTCGCGGTAGTCTTGTCCCCGCCTTACCGTAAGTTAAGTAATCTTACGGTGAAAACTCGGGACCCTGTGGCCAATGCGGATGGTATATATGTGTGTGCCTATTTTCGTTTCTTTTGGTGTGATATTATAATAAGTGGGATCACATTATAGGTTTAATGCAAATAAAACAAATCTAATTGATGTTATTGGAACCAATTTTCAATGTTGGGATTTCTAGCGCCCTGGCCGCTAACCGAGGCCGTTGCGGAACGAAAAACTTTGACTTTTAAAAACTTTGGCACTAGAAAACATTTCCTATAATCTAACCAAATATTGAAACTAGTAAGCTATAGGAGTTCTAGCTACTGTGATAGAATTTTATACCTAAGATTCATGTCTTTCAGGTTTTCACTCCTCTTCTTAAGCTCTTCGTGATCTCCTAGATCAAGCTTGCTTGATGGCCTTTTTAATCCTAGATGATCCATTCAAGAGTTTATAATCCAAGCTTAGCTTTACAAATGAAGCAACTTAGTAACCTAGTTTGCTAATCTAGGTTACCAAGGAGATGTAGTGAGTATTCTAGTGTATTTCTATCTCTCTTCCTCTCTTGATTCTCAACACATGAGATGGTATGGAGGAAGATGAAGAAGGAGGCGGAGGAACTCAAGAAAGGAAAGCGAGGAGAGAGAAGCTCATGGAGAGAAATGAGATCAAGCTTGTGTGTAAAAATAATGAACCATAGTTTTGTATATCTTATTTTTTCAATATAAAATCACAACCATACTTGAATAGTTTGCACAAATAAATATTCAATTCATTTGTCAACACTATTGAAGCATGGTTCCCACCATTCTCATCTCACCACCTTTACACCTCTTTTCCATTTAAAAGAATAAATGGATAAATCAAAAATGAGGTGTCCACCTTCTAGAATGTTTTTTGTATACATACGGAATACACTCTATCGTACATACATACCCATATTTGTACCAAAATACGAATACCCAAGAGATAGAATAATACTACTAATATAATACTAGTATTAAATCAATATCTGATTTAACAAACCGGTTTAATTCTAAGCCCACTAGTATTATCAATAGTTCGATTGAAAACTTGGATAACACTATAATATATATATTGAAATATGTATATGTAAATTATTAAATCAATACCTAATTTAATAATCCTGTTTAATTCTAAGCCGGCTAGTATTATCATTCGATCGAAATCCTGCACACGTATAAACATACGACCACCACATCGTTTTGCCTGAATTAGAGAAACTCTCTGTGTGGAACTCCAAAGACTCGACAGTACACTAGCAGTGAGTTTAACCACAAGCATGTCAGCGGCACTAGCTATATGTAATGGCCATCTAGGTACTTGTCGAAAAGAAGGCCGACGAGAAAGCTCATCCGGACCCCTACCGAGTCTATCCATGACAATCTCCGTACCGTCCGGCCTCTTCGTCTAAGAGTATAACATATCTGGTCTAGAGGGTGGTAAATGTTAGACCCTACTGACCTAATAAGTTATGTCGATTTGGCTCAGGACCAATCCGAGAAATTACTGATCTAACCATTAGTAGATCTTATGGTTCTATCCAACTGGACACAGTGCGATATCGACTCCCAATACCGGGAGAGACGAATCCCTGACAATCACTCACCGCCTCCATGTGGCTCAGGACTGTACCCAACCAAAACCTATTTGCATGAATCGGTAGAGCCATGGTAGGGTAGTGATCAAAGCACAGTGGGAACTCACACGAGACAAATAATGATCTCAGCTCCAAAGACTAACATGTACTCATGTCACCTGAGAACCTCTATCTGATGATAGGTATAATACCATCTAGAGGTACTCGGCGAGTCCGTCCAGTGTACTCACCCCTAGTGAGCATCTGTATGCAATCTTAGGTGATCACACCAATGGTTGTGGGACCAACCACCGTCCCTCGTCGGGGTCTAGAAACGTATACATAAGTCTACTCTGGAGTATCGATGTCTAGTCTTGATACTCCTGCGACTTGAGACCTTTAAGGATGTGCTTATGGACTACCCAGCTCCCACAAGTATGATCGCCATTATAACGTTGGTAGTCAAGAAAAATACTACGGGCTTTATCAACATATATCCGCCATATGTGATATCGAGTATAACATATGCACATGTTAAGATAAAAACAAACCATAATATTATGCTACTGTATCGAGCCTTTATTAATATGTGTAAACAATACAAAGCAACGAAAAAAAGAAACACATATTAAGACAAAAAAAACTCAAATAATATACTATATATAACTGGGCAAGATTGTCCTGTACATACATATCCCTAGCATCCTGTAACACCCTAGTTCATTTATACCAGTTCTATTTTGAGTATTTCTTTATTTATGGTATTTTCTCGATTTACCGTGTTTTGGGTGCGAATAGTGTATTTGACATCTGTATTTGCATCTGACCCGACCCGCTTGCTGGAAACCCGTATTGATTCCTGTATATGATTTATCCCGGCTTGTTATGTGGATCCGTACACTTTCATTTTTTTTATATACCACATACTGGCATTGTATCTGGCATCTGCATATTTTTCAATATAACATATAAAGTCAAATAAAATATTTTAAAAATATCTAACATGGCCTGTATAGTACCCCTAACCCTGTCGTAGCATCCGCGCTTCTTGTTCGCGTCCCGTTCAGTGAAACGGACTCGTTTGGATGGCTACGTGCACATGTGCACATCCGTTCTTGGGGGTATATCTTTTCGTTACCCGGATATCCTGTTTTGATATTGGTCGACACGTATATTTTCCGTATTTTAAAACTGGATTTTTAGATCCGACCCGGACGTGTTTTGTTTTATTTTTTGTATTAGCCAAAATACCAAATATTTTATTAATATAATATTTTAGTATGCTGTTACTTACGTTTAAATTTTATAAATGAAAAATATTTTTTAAAATTTTTTTAAAAGAAATCTTTTCTCAACTGAACGCATTCTTTCTCTCTCCTCTCGATCTTTCTCTCTCTCTCTCCCCTCTAGCAAATGAGATCCCGTCACCATTTCCCTCGCTACAATCACCTCCCTTCTTCCTTTCTCCTTCTTTAAATTCTGCCGCCCACGAGAACCCTGAAACCCAGAACCCTAACCCTAGCCTTCGCCCACTCTCACCGCCTCCACCCTCGTCGTCGTCGACCTTTCATCGACACATTCTCCCCTCTTTCTTCTTCTTTCTCCACTCTTTTCTCTTCTGACGACGTCTCTGCACCACAACCCAACCCGACCTAGCCTCACCTCCGCCTTCGCCTCTGTCGCCGTCGCCCCTCATTGCCGACCACCTCGTCGGCCTACCCTCGTCACCATCCTCGTCTCCTCACCTCCTTCTCTCTTCCCTTCAACCTTGACACCAAGATCCCCGACCCAAGAAAACACACCCACTGCCCTTGCCGTGGATCTCGCCGCCGGCGATCCTTCATCGTCGTGGCCCCTTGCCAACTCTTCTGACCCCAAGACTACTCCAGAGCACCACACCAGAGCCACCCCAGCCCATTTCTTTTCTCCTTCTTCTTCTTTTTTTTTTCTTGATCTTGTTTCTTGATTTCGGTGATCACCGTCGGAGCCGTGCCGCTGCCGATGATCCGAGTAATCCTGTAGACATCCCCAACCAGCGTGGTCGTGTTCTTTCTTTGCCTGGTCCTGTCTCGTGCGCGCGTGTGGTTATTGCGACGTTTACCCGACGTCGGACGTGCCGTATGTACCCGCCGTGAGATCCGATCAGGCAAGTTTATCTTGCTACATACTATATATCATATTTTGCATCCATATGAATAAAAATATCAGTTGATTGTATTGTACACCCATATTAATATTTTACTGTTTTCGGATACCCGTATGCATCCATATCATTTATTATATATGTAGCTGCATCTACAGATCATATTATTTCATATTACTGTTGTATTAACATCCCATGCTTGATAATGTGCATCCTACGTAGTCATGGAGCTGTAGATGTAACCCCTGATAGATATTTGTGCATCCGTGTTTTATTGTGCATACATACCATTAATTATATATCTAGTTGCATGCTATGTCACATTAATTCATATTACTGTTACATTAGTACCCCATGCTTGATATTGTGCATCCTACGTAGTCACGGAGCTGTAGATATAACCCCTGATAGATATTTGTGCATCCATGCTTTTACTGTACATTCGTACTTTTACCGTGATTCGATACTTGCGACATTTTTACTGTTGGACACCCATTTGGTACACTGTGCACCCCCTGACATGACCTGATGCACCACTGCTTGACTTGATACTTGATCCTGTTCCTAATGCCAACATTCCTGAATTGACGTCCCGATGGACGTATCATGTTGCCTATTTCAAACAAAACCTGTAACTGCTTGATCCTGTGTTGGCATTAGCTCTGGATTTATCAATACTTGACTTGAATACATAACCTTGGGGTTAAGGGAAAATCAATGATGAAACCTGACTTGTAACTCAACAGTTCGACGCTTATACTGATCAGTTTTACGGGCTAGGCTAGCCCCGGGATGCTGCTGCTGACATCATTCGTCTGTACATGTTACCTGTTTACTGCCTAGCGGCACATCTCGGATTCAGCCCGAGAGTCTTGACCGTGATCCCGGGCATGCACGTGATACTATTGAGTTACATCGACGATTCATTAAATTGATTATACAGACTTGAGAGTAGTTCACCTAGTGGCTTAGTTCAGATTACTCACTGCACATCACATATGCTTATACCCTTCACTGTTCCTTATTCATGTTACTGTTATACTTTTATTACTGTTCATACTCATGCCTGCATATCTTATTACCTCCTGATTATATTACTGTTGATATTATGACGCACTGACGTCTGGGTTTTGTATGGCCCAGATCCTCTACCCTTGTCGCAGGCCGAGCAGGAGTACTTCAGCCGACAGGCCGAGCAGTGAGGACCTTGTTAGTATTCTAGTCTAGTTTCCTATCCGCATTTTCGTTTCCTAATGTGAGCCCGTATTTGGGACGTACTTTCCAGATTGTTTTGTTTATTAGATTTATTGCTTCCGCATATTATTTCTTGACTCGTATATATTGGCATATGGACATGTACTAGATAGTTTATTTTATTTTCATGTTCTTGATATCTCCTAGACAGCCGTAATGTGACTGTGGAGGGATGTTTCCTAGCCACAGGTAGCATGGTTGGCTCTATCACATGCCGATCTTAGCGCACTCTGGATTTAGGTTACTCGGTTTTGATTCTTTTGTAGTTGGGTATTGGACCAAATACATGAATCAGAAAACCCGTAATTAGGAACATGTCCTGCCACATTGTTGTCGTAATCCTTGAATCTTATCTTTCTCTTGACCCTTGTCTTGACGATTTGCAAACAACTTTGCATCTCGGTTTGAAATTCTTTTGGTTCCCTATTGTTTCTCCCGTTCTATTCTTTTGATTCTGGTACTAGGATTTGGGCGACTTGAACGGAGTTATGTGATTATAACTATAAACCGCAGCATGGTTACAATGCGGTACTCTTTTTAAGTAACTTGGAGTCCTAATCTTGATTCATTTCCTTGATTTATGGACGTGATTTTACTTTACTTCTCTCAGTTTCATTGCTTACCAGTTCATGTTTTTTCGCAAGTTTTGAATCTTATTTATCATACTAATCATCTTCGGTGTCTTGGTCTCAGGATCATGGCGGATAGAAATCTGCGATCGTACCAGAGGCGTGTTGATGACGCCGCTTTGCTTGGAGTAATTCGTGGAATGTTGGAGAACCAGAAGCGGCAAACCGAGCTGAACTATCAGGAAGCCGAAGTTCTTCAGGAAGGTTTGCGGACCGTTTAGCAGTCCGTAAACAGTGTTGCGGCCAAACCAGTAGAGCGTGTGCGTACCGTGGCGGATTTCAGGAGACTTGGTCCGTCCATTTTCACTGGTTTGGAGAAGCCGTTTCCAGCGGAGCAGTGGCTGGTCGATACGAAGAATCTGCTCGTTGCAGCACAGATTCCGAAAGACAAGAGAGTGGATATTGTACGCATCCAATTGGTGGACTATGCTGTGAGTGGTGGCTTGTGGAAGAGACCCGTTTGTCCAAGCCGATCAGTTAGGATGCTTTCTCGCAGAGTTTCTTGGAGAAGTTCTTTCCGCAGACTGCACGGGAGGAAATGGAAGAAAGGTTTATCAGCTTGAAGCAGAATGGCGGATCCGTGGATACGCATGCGGCTGAGTGGACACGACTCAGTCGATTCGCTGGACCTTTGGTGGCCAAAGAAGCTAATAGGGCATGAAGGTTTATGCGCAGTTTGGACGTGGAAATCCAGAGGCACATTATATTTCTGGGATTGACCACTTTCTTGCAAGTTCTTAAAGCAGCCCGAGAGCAGCAGAGCTTATCAATGAAGACAGGGGGTACGCAGCAGCAACTAAAGTATTAGGCTTGCTAGACCTTCAACCTTAGGATGAGTAGAGATGAGTTTTGGTGTTTTATCTCCAAGGCAAATGGTTCTTAACACATGAGGGGTTTTGCCTTGAGCTAGAGGAAGAGGGAAAGCAAAGGATGAGAGAGAATGAGAATGAGAGAATGAAATGAGTTTTGCAACCATAACAAAATATATATGAATTAATCAATTAACAATATTAATCAAAAAGAAAAAGGTGATGGTAGGTTTGAAAAGACCATTATCATTTCACATTAAATGAGTTTTGCAAAGATCAAAGAGCATCTTTGCTTGAAATGATGGTCAAAGTTTCAACCTTGGTCAACAAGTCAACCTTGGTCAACAAGTCAACAACCTTAACCATAACTTAATTTCCTTTAATTAATATTATTAATTGATATTTCACATATTCATTAGGGTTTGGTAAAAGACAACCGTCAACTGTGCATACACACTCGTACCAAAACCCTAATGAGAATCCTCTGCCTCTGCCTCAGTCAACTGTGCATACACACCCGCATTCGTGTTCCGAGGAACACGAATACAATGAGATAAAACTAACCCCAAAACATATACTAGGATCTGGCTCAAACCAGAGCCCGCTAGTAATGACTGTCCGGACACCAAACGTGCACAAGTGCGCGGATGTGAACGAACCCCGTCGCAAAACCATGCGACCTCTACTCTGTTTTGCCCAAAGGCGAATAACCCTCTGTGTGGGACTCTAAAGACTCGACACTACGCTGGCAGTGGGTTTAACCACAGACCGCAAGCGGCACTAGTTGTACGTAACGGTCCCCAGGTAGATGCCGATAAGAATACTGATGAGGCGAACCCATCCGAACTCCTACTGAGCATGTATGTGACAATCTGCGTACAGTCCGGTCTGTTCGCCTGAGAATATCGCATGGCGGGCCTAGGGGGTTGGTAAACGTCAGTCTCCTAATAGCGGTACAAGTCGTGTCGGAGTGTAGCCCAGAACACCCTGAGATAACACTGGAAACCTACCAGTGTATCTCGCTTGCCCTGGCCAGGGACGACTATGTGTAATGGCTCTCCTAGACACAGCGCGATATCAACTCCCAATACCGGGAGAGACGAATCCTATCTAACCGTCACTGCCTCCAAGTGCTTCGGGACTGCACCCAACTACTACCTGTTTGCACGACTCCTTTGAGCCGTGGTAGGGTAGTAATCAAAGTACAGTGGGAACACACTCGAGGCGAAGTGACAGTGTCAAGTCAGCGGACTAAGCTGTACTCATGTCACCTGGGAACTGATAACTGACGATAGGTATAGTACCAACCAACAGTTCCCGACGAGTCATGTCCAGTGTATTCGTAACCTAACGAGCACCTGCATACTATCTTAAGTACGACGTACCGACGGCTGTGGGACAGACTGTCTCCCCTGCTGGGATGAGAAGCGCATACGCTGCTACTCCGGAGTATCGATACCCCGTCTCGATAATCCTACGACTAGGGACCTGTATAAGGATGTGCTTGTAGATTACCCAGCCCCCACTAGTGTGACTGCCATCACAACGCTGGTAATCAAGCAAAGATCCTAAGGGCTCCACTAATGTGTATAGGAGATATGCTAAAAGAAACATATGCACACATTAAAGCAGAGACAAACCAAGTAGCATACTACCATTTCGAGCAAGATTGTCTATACAAATGTGAATATCCCAAGCTTCCATCAAGTAATATACAAACTAGTATGATACAGTAATGGCCTCTAAGGCATATACACTAACAGATCCATATAAACACACTCTTCTAAACTTCCATTTAGAAAAGTCGTTTTAATGTCTATCTGCCAGATATCATAGTCATGGTAGGCAGCAATGGCAAGTAAGATCCGAATGGATTTCAGCATAGCCACCGGAGAAAAGGTTTCATCATAGTCCACTCATGGTCTTTGTCGAAAACCTTTTGCAACAAATCTAGCCTTATAGGTTTCCACCTGTCCATTTGTACCAATTTTCTTTTTAAAGATCCACTTGCATCCAATGGGATTTACCCCAGGAGGAGCAACATTCAAAGTCCAAACTTTGTTGGTGTACATGGACTCCATTTCGGATTGTATAGTATCAATCCATTTTATAAAGTCCCTGCTGTTAATGGCATGCTCGAAACTAGTAGGACCATCTTCTTCCAAGAAATCCTTTCGATCCCCATGTATGAGAAAACTGTAGTATCTCTCGGGCGGACGAGAAATCCTATTAGATCTGCGGAGTGACAGAGGTTCGTCCGGGATTATTGAATCCTGAGATTCCACCAAATCTTCATTTTCAGTTTGTGGTTCCTAAATTTCTTCCAGTTCTACCGTGCTCCCACTAATTTCTTTTGCAAGAAATTCCTTCTCTAAAAAGACGGCGTGGCGAGCAACAAACACCTTCTGTTCCTCGGTGTGATAGAACAGATATCCATGCGAATGCTTAGGATATCCCACAAACTTACATAGAAATGATCATGCCTGAAGTTTTTCCAGATTTTGTATGTTTACATAGGCCGGACAACCCCATATCTTAATACGATTTAGACATAATTTCTTACCATTCCATATTTCATATGGAGTCTTAGACACAGATTTAGATGGAACCTGATTCAACAGATATGCCATTGTTTGAAGCGCATATCCCCAGAATGAAAGAAGCAGATCAACACTACTCATCATGGAGCAAACCATGTCTAAAAGGGTACGGTTCCTTCGCTCCAATACACCGTTGTGCTGTGGTGTGTACGGAGGAGTAAGCTGGGAGAGAATTCCATTCTCTTTTAAGTAATCAAGGAATTCCGTGCTCAAGTACTCCCCTCCTCTATCAGATCTGAGAATCTTGATACTTTTACCAGTCTGGTTCTCTACTTCGTTCTTATATTCCTTGAATTTCTCAAAAGCTTCAGATTTGTGTTTCAAAAGATACACATATCCGAACCTAGAGAGATCGTCAGTGAATGTAATAAAGTACGAGAACCCACCCCTTGCATGTATAGACATCGGACCACATACATCACCGTGTATGAGTCCCAAGAGCTCTGTAGCTCTTTCTCCGTGTCCAGTGAATGGAGTTTCGGTCATCTTACCTTTTAGACAAGACTGTCAAGTTTCATAGGATGAAAATTCAAACGGATTCAGATATCCATCCTTATATAACTTACTTAGTCTTTTCTCACCGATATGACCAAGTCTATAATGCCACAAGTAGGTTTGGTTCGTATCTGAACTCTTCCTCTTGCGTGTGTTTTGTACATTGAAAACTGTGTTTTGATTAAGAACATAGTGTCACGACCCGCAGGGTACGGAACGTGACCGGCACTTAAGTTACGAAACGTCTCAAGACGTCCGCAAAATAAGTAAGCCGAAGCCCAGAAATCAAAACCCGATTAAGAAATAGAGTGATGGAAGAACCAATTTATTTAAAGCAGTTTATTCCATTAAATCCCATCCAATCTTTTTAAAAGCAACATCCCTTTTTCCCGAAAATTCCGGCAGAGTCTCCTTTGTAAAACAAGCCCCCAAACGGGTACAAAACAGGAGTATAAATGAATAACATGTAAAATGGCATCCCCAAGCGGGAGCTAGCTCTTCGCCTCAAGGTGGTCACAAATCCCACGCAATGTAAAATAACAATGTGCATAAGTAAGCATGAAAGCACAAGTAAAATAACATGTCGACTCAAGTGAGCTCGACCCCAAATAACATAAAATCCACAAGTCTCACAACCTCGCCTCTAGGTCAATATACAGTAATCCAAATAAAACTGGTACAGCTGAAATAGTAGATGGAGTGCTCTAGATACAATGAATATATATAAGGTGGTACAAAATGATAACAACCCACCTATGAGCAAAACCCTCGAGCCCAAGCAAAAAGGGCAAAATGAGCTAAAGTGTTCGCCGCTACAGTACCGACGGAGCCGACCTGCAGAAAAGCTGTGGCACAACGGGGGTGAGTTGCCAGCTCGTGAGTAATAAATAACATCTACAAAGGCTATCTCATGCATGCACACAAGTATTCCTAGCATCTCTAAACAGATATGGCAGGGTATACTAGCAGGTATGTATGCAGCATGAATATACTAGCATGTATGTATGCAACATAAATCAACTGTGATCTCAATATGTATATATAAGAATCATTTTATTTCTTATTTTTGAAACTCTTTCTAAATATCAGCATAATACCCATAGAATCAACAAAATCCGTGTCCAGCAACGACACCTCAAAACTGTCTCAAATCTCATATATCCATGTCATAGTATCTCTGGCCTCAACCGTCCGGCTGACCCATCTTAAATATCAATATCTCATCATCTCGCGGCCACGGTCGGTATCATCTAGATATCCACCGTGCCAAATGAAGTCACCGGTAGGTAATCCATCCCCTGCCAGGCTCAACGCCATCTCCTGCGATCTTCTTGCCCCGGGGTACCTTACCGGGCCCACCATGTACCCGAGACGGTTCATCCACCTCCTCGAAACGGGTCTCGAAAATCACAGCAAACTCATGGTGGACGACATTTTACATCATTAGAAAACCGCAACTTTTCATATTTTAAAGATAATAAGTTTTGCAAATCTTGCGGCTTTCCCCCGAAATCCAGAAATATCATAAAATCTCAAGAAACCATCATGGGTGCATATGTCAATGATAATGAATGCATATGGTATCAATATTCAAGTTTCAATGTATGATTTATAACTAAGCATGAACAAATGATAATGATGTATATGCACATGAATAGCAATTCTACACTTTTATTTTAAAGATTTATCGCGATAGCACAGGTCTAAGCATCAATTATTAACATGTTTCAGATTATAAGTTATTTAGTGTCGTGACATGGCAATTACCAGGGCGTGTATATACACATGAATAGTGCTCGTGCTGCATATAAAAACCCTGATAATGGTGCATGTGTCCTACCGAATGAGTCGCACATGTAGGTACAACATATAGATCCTGATTGTAGCAAATATCATGCAAGTATTATGATTTCTAATGTCACAAGCAATTTTTTAAGTTTACTACATCTATCGGGCGACTTGCGCCATCCAAACGATCGTCCCCCGTAGATGTTAAATCTACTCACCCGTAATCCCGTGCTAGGTGTGTCCGACCACCTGCTTTCTTTTCTCCGCTGCGCTCGAAGTCTCCGCCGGCGAGCCTAGAATTTACAAAAGTCTCACATAAGGCAAATCCTGCAAAAACGTGATATATCGCTAAAAAGGATAACGCGTGCGTGAAACTAAACGCGCGTGCACATGATACGTCGCGACGCGCGCAAACTCACCAGAACCAGCGTGCCACAGAAACACGCGGATCACCCGCGTGTCACACAAGTTTTAAAACATCGATAACTCGTTTAAAGCTCCAGATTTTGCCTCTGGGCCAAACTCAAAAAGTTACAGATACCTAAAACCTAGCTACCCAGCATAAACCTACAGGCAAAACCCCAGAACCCCAGCCCCTACTCTGGCCGCAATTTGCGGCCAGAGGGAATAAATCGGTGGCCGGGAATGGGAGGTGGGTCCCCGTGCTTTGTGTGTGTATGTCTGACATGGTCACAGTGCTACAGTCTCCTCAATTTTATTTTGAAGGGCTCGGGTCAACAGCAGATTTTACAGAGGCTAAAAAGTCGCTAAAACGGTAAATTACGCCAAGTCGGGCAAATCGGGTATTCCGGTGAAATCTGGGATAAGTCTTGGTTGATCTAGTCTCAACAGCACCTAATAAGGTTACTCTAACCATCACAACCATCACTAGGCTATATCTCACTCAAAATCACTAAAACTAGCACTAAACTTCATAATATAAATACTAAACTACACTAACAATCATAACTTAGCAAGATAGGAGTTGGGTTAAGCTGTTATACCTCTAGAGATCCTAGATGAAGGAGAAGAGAGGAAGGGGAAGGGTGTTGTGCTGCTGGAGTGCTGCTGCTACAGCTCCAAGTGCTCAATTCTTGGCTGAAATGCTGATCTGCTTCACTGCTTCTGGTTGCTGCTGCTACAGGCTGATGCTGCTGCTGTTTTTTTTTTGTTAAGGTGTTTGTGTTGCTGTTGTTGCAGCAGCTGTAGTGTTGGTATATGTTGTGTTGTGTGGTGTTGTGTAAATGATGATGGTGTGTGTGTGTGAGTGAGAGATGTGAGGGATGTGAGTGAGAGGGAGAGTGAAAGGTAAGTGAAAAGTTTTGAAATGAAAAGGAGGTGACATAACCTTAGCCACCTCTCTTTCTCTCACAATAAATTCTAGCATGACAACCATCAAATCCCTTCTCACCTCAACACAAGTCAACCTTAACCCTAATCACCCTTTAACAAAACTAAAACCCTTAATTAAGACTAATTAGCTTAACAAAAGGGGTTAGACCACCATGGTTGCCTAAACATGGTTAACCCACCATGCACACCCAAACTTGTAACCCTAGGTTTAACCCTAGTTAACATGCACAAGTGTGTGCGGTCGAGATAAAATTCTAATAAAATATCCATAAAATCAGATAAATTATTAGGAACCCGTTTTGGTAAACTTTCTACCAAAAACCCCACATTAACACACAATACCACTAACACAAACTCAGGTGTTACACATAGATACCATTACAAAGTGTACATTTTGCAACCAATACCTGATTAAGGTAAATGTTCATGATATTTCTATCTAGAACAAAATTATATCCATTTTTATCAAGTAAAGAAACTGATATGATGTTGCAGAGCATGGAAGGTAAATAGTAGCCGTTGTTCAAAATCATAGTATTTCCGTTTGGCAATACAAGGTGATATTCACCGACGGTAGCAGCGTTAACTTGCGCTCCGTTCTCTACTCTGAAGGACATATCAACCGGTCCAACCATTCTACTTTTTCTCAATCATTGTAGTAAATTAAAGATATGAGATCCTGATCCGGTGTCCAGTACCCAGAAGGTAGGGTTGACCGAAAAACAGTTTCCAATAATACACCCGTAGTAGGTGCATTAGAGTGTTTCTCCTTCAATAGGGTTATCTGGAATTCCTTACAGTCCTCTTTTGCATGCCTATACTTATAACAGTTGTCACAAGTTAGAGATGAACCGACGTTCCCCAGCCCAGTGTAATAAGCTGGTTCGGTCAAGTCAAACATTTTATTATCTTGATTAGGGCGTGAAATGATTGCTACCTGGAGAGAGAGAAGAAACACTCAGCATGCGCTCTTGCAAGATTAGATTGGTTTTTAGTTTATCTAATCAGGATGCCTCCCACTGTTTTCTCAAATTTTCCTTCAAACCTTTAAAGGAAAACTAGTAGGAATTATTCGCACCTTACAAGTTTTTTAACAGTTCAGCCAGGTGAGTGTTGGTATTTTGAGGGAGGTTTCTCGTGCTCTCATACGGATCTAATTAAAATAAACCTCGTTTCCATAGAGGCGTGGCCCTGTTAACACTTTTCTGGACACCTAATAGGTTAGTTAATTTTGAAGTGAAAAATATCTCCCAAGAGTAATCCTACTCATCAGTGGGATAGGGATCTAACTATCATCACGTGATAACCTAGATGGAAGCCTCTCTAGTTACCGCACTCCATAAGCTATACAACACTAGCAAGTTTCCTGTATATTTGAAATTCCCGATATAGTTTTTTCCCCTAGCGGTTTATGATCTTGACAAAGGCCAACAAACTATAAACCACTAGTCAAGTTCAATCCATCATTATCCTGGATTAATCTAGACCCACCCGTATAAACCTTTGACAAAGGCCAACAAGGCTATACGACTGTCCTAGATAATCACATCTCTATGCAACAGATAAGCAATATTTAGCTACCGTAAACCATGCCTTGACAAAGGCCAACAAACGCAGTACGAATACTAGGTACTACTCATCCGAAATAACGAAAGGCTACGGCTGGGTTTTTGGCGAAAAACTCTTTAACGTAATGAACTTGATATCGTTGAAGGAACCGAGTTGTTTTGAAAAGGAGTGGTTTAGACTCCACTTTTGAAAACTAGTGGTTTTGAAGAAAACCGAGTAATCTATAGCAGCATAAACTTTTGCTCAAGAGGTCACTCCTTGTGAAGGGATCAAGGCTCTTTCTTTCTCAAATGAGGTGCTGGATATTCCTAACCGAATACCACTATGCAAAGCGAAAGAATATGACTATAGTTTTTCGAAATTTGTTCCAACAACATCTTTTAGGTTTCTTTTCTTGTATTAATTAAAATTAACGAGATCCCATCAATTAAATCCTATCACACCATAAAAGAACGAAAATAAAATATACGTATATGCCATCCGCATTCGTCACGAGGCCCTGTCATGCACCGTTAGGTTACTTAACTACCGGCAGAACGGGGACAGGACTAGTGCGGATGCAAAACATATACAATATCTACTAGTGTGTGTGTGTGTGTGTGTGTGTATAACCATTCGTCCCAGGCATGATATATAAGCAATATCACAGAACAACAATAAGCAACAAGATTAACGGATAATCTAGGAGCTCCGGGTTTCATTTGAACCTCAAATGAAACCCGAAGTTTCCCGGTCGTGTGGATAGTCCGTGCAATGAAAAAACTAGACCCCTACGAGCGCGGCAAGTTACCTGCCAATCTCTCAAGTGAGGCAACCTTAATCAACAAAGTGAATGGGCCACTTCACGGAATCCGGTAACTTGAGCACCCCTCCGTGGGTTATCCTATACCCCCTACGAGTGCGGCGAACAGCCCGCTAATTCTAAAGTAAGTCCCCCTCCGTCTCAACGCCATGAGATGCGGGCCCATTGCCCTCTAGAATCCGGCTATTCGAGCACTCCTCCGTATACAGAAAAGGAAAAAAAATATATAAAAACGGTGATATCGACCTTAACCCGGCCGTGCCCCAATAAAAGAATCTACAAACGGGCAGAGACGGAAGTCCACATTTCGGACGCTCGCCCAGCAATAATGAATATACAAATGAACCAAAACTGTATATCTACCATTGCACTAGGGGTTATCCAACATGACAATCCGAATAAGCTATCATAGCTATAAACGACACAACAGTATAAACAAGTATGTACAACCCCGTCTAAATGATATATAGCAAATAGACGATATTTAAAAACACATACACCATATCACAGATATCAACGATGCAAAATTTTCAAGTCTTGAAACTTTCCAAGTTTCCCCGAAACAAAGATAACACTAGGTGAAATTTATGGAAAATCAAACAAGACCAAAAATACCAATTTACAAAACCCAAGACACTGGATGAAAACGAGGAACAGATGTGAACAGCAAACCGCTAGAATCGGGCTTTTGGCCATTTTGGGTGGTTTTCTCTTGGTGGAATGGCCTCGTCTTCATCGTGTGTCACAAACATGTCTAGAGTAAGTTTCTGCACTTGTTTAAACAAATTTCAGAGACCAAAAAAATTTGAGGACAGAGAGTGGGTTTCGAAATTGGAATTTTTTGGTCTTGAAACTAAGGTATCGTTTACTACTAGTTTCTAATGTTTGGATGGCTCTGATACCATGTTGGGATTCTTAGGGCCCTGGCCGCTAACCGCGGTCATTGCAGAACGAAAAACTTTGACTTTTAAAAACTTTGGCGCTAAAAAACACATCCTAGAATCTAACCAAATATCGAAACTAGCCAGCTACAAGAGTTCTAGCAACTGTGATAGAATTTTATACGTAAGGTCCATGTCCTTCGAGTCTTCACTCCTCTTCTTAAACTCCTTGAGGTCTCCTAGATCAAGCTTGCTTGATGACCTTCTTGATCCTAAATGTCCATCCGAGAGTTTATAATCCAAGCTTAGCTTTACTAATAAAGTAAATTAGTAACCTAGTTTGCTAATCTAGGTTACTAAGGAGATGCAGTAAGTTTTCTAGTGTATTTCTATCTCTCTTCCTCCCTTGATTCTTTAGGGAGGAAGATGAAGAAGGAGGATGAACTCGAGAAAGGCAAGTGAGGAGAGAGAATCTCATGGTGAGAAATGTGATCAATCTTGTGTGCAAAAATAATGAACCATGGTTTTGTATATCTCATATTTTCAATATAAAATCACAACCATACTTGAATAGTTTTCACAAATGAATATTCAATTCATTTGTCAACTCTATTGAAGCATGGTTCCCACCATTCTCTCCTCACCACCTTTACACCTTATTTCCATTTAAAAGAATAAATAGATAAATCAAAAATGAAATGTCCACCTTCTAGAATGTTTTCTATATAAATACGAAATACACTCTACCGTATATACATACCCGTATTCATACCAAAACACAAATACCCAAGTGATGGATGTGGAAATCTCCTTCAGATGCTGTCCTCCGTCGATCTGGCTGTGAGTGGTTTTGGACGGTAGAGATTGGATATGGGAATGGTTGTGTGGATCTCAATAGGTTGTTGGATGTTACTGACGCCGAGGTACCTGTAAGGGAAGTCCCGGGGTGGGAAACCACCGTAGGACCCTTCGACGATCAAGTTAGTATCATGGAATAAGAGCAGGGTAGCGGCGTATTTGAATGAGTTCGAGTTACGCCCCCTTGTTACGCCCGCGTTGATGGCGGGATCCGCTCATTAATAGGCGAACGTGCTCACGTGGGACGCAGAATGTGGGGCGGCGGATATCTTGCTTTGGCGAGATTCACGGAGCCGTTGCGGGGGGCGCTTGGGCTCCGCTCTCTCGGTTGATTGGGGAAGACGAGGAAGCTCAGCCTGTCGGATGGCTCGGAGACGAGCCGGGAGGCCGAGGAAGCTCATCCTGTCGGATGGCTCGGAGATGAGCCGGGAGGCCGAGGAAGCTCAGACCTTGCAACATCTCAGAGATGAGCGGAGGGGATGTAAGTTCGGCTGCTGGATGGCTCAGGGGCGAGAGGTAGGGGCGTAAGCCCGGAGATGAGGCCCTGAGGAAAGTCCCCGGGGCACTACGCTGATTCCACCTCCGTAGCCCCCAGGAGCCTAGTGGGCTTATGTGGACGACACGTCATCTGCTACGTGTAGTAATCTGGGGAATTCCCATTCATGAGCCTTATCACCGGCGTCCCACTCTCACCTTGACCTATTTATGGGTTAGGGTCAAGAGTGGTAAGTCCGGTTTTTAACGGTTCAGCCTAGGATTCCCGTGATGCCTGATGACGGAGGTACATTTGGCGACTACTCTCCTAGAATAACTAAGCCTACGTGGCAGGTCACGGAACGCCTTGATTACCGTGCGCATCTTTAGTGACGTCAGCACATCGGTGAAATGATTGCGCTTCTAAAGAGGGTGCGCTGTTTCGCTCAAACCGTCGGTTAGGCTACGCGCCACATGCCCAACATTGGTTGGCGGGGTATGAGAGGCTGTCTCCGACTTCTGCTGCGATAGGGTATTTCCAATGGTCGATCGCTACGTGGAGTCTTGACGGCCTCTATGTGCGACGCTTCGTTTTGGCGGGAGTCGATTTGGACCGTAGGATGTCCCCTTTGGAGTGTATAAATAGGACGGAGCCATCCCTGGGCCGACACTTTGCCTTAGTTGTCTCTCGTCGTTTGAAGATTGCTCGGCGCACCTCCGCTTAGATCGGATCTTCCGTTGAATTTTCCTCGGCAAACCCTTTCTTTGAATCATGTTAGATGTCTTCCTCCGAGGTATCTGTGGATGTAGTAGGGGTTGAGTCGGGCGATGAGGCCTCAGTTTCTTGGGCCGAGCCCAACGGGTCTTCCTTCTCCTTGGATTCAAATAGCCGAGAGATTTCTTCTCCTTCTTCTTCATCTACGTCCTCTGTGTCGGGCTCACCCCCCAGGGCTAGTGTCGCCCTCGTCTCTCGCCGTCGGGCGGTGACAAGGGCTCCTAAGGTGCGCATCAAGAATACCCGCGATGCGCCCTCAGTCTTGAATCGTCTGGACGAGCTTTCCGACATCCAGGCTCGATTCCATATCCCCTCTGGCTATTCACTTCGTCTGGCCAGAGAGGGTGAGCGGGCAGACCAGGTGCGGGGCAAGGAGATTGCTCTGTATCTGGAATCATTCCGGGAAGGGATGCGCCTGTCCTTCTCGTCTGAGGTTTGTGCTGTGCTCCATTGTTTCCGTCTTGCACCAGGCTAGTTAGCCCGAACTCATAGAGGATCCTCCTCGGGTTTCTGGTCCGGTTAAAAATTGATCGGATCCCCTTCGATTTGAGCCTCTTCTTGTCTTTCCTTTGCTATAAAAATCATCCATATACCAGTAAGGAAGAGCCGAGCTGGGTGTATCTTTCATTTAAAAAACGTAAAGGTAGGGCGGCCGGGTCGGGGTAGTGGTCGTCCCTTCTTCCATTCACGAATGGAAAGAGAAGTTCGTCTTTGTCGGGCCACCGGAGGGTGAGAATTGTCCTATGCCCACCCAGTGGCATAGGGCCGATTGCCCGAGGGTGAGGCAGTCGAACGCCCCCGAGGCGAGGGTGGTGTCCCAGTGGGAACCGATCCAGCGGGCTGATGTCTTGCTTTCGAGCAGGTACTGAGCTTGGCCGGACTCAGTCCTGCGCGTTTTTTGGGTAAGTTAGGGCTTTTGCCGGTCTGTTTAGACTCCGCCAAAATTCTATTGCCGTTTCTGCGTCGCTGACCTTTTTCTTTTGTTTTTCTCCCAGAGCCCATGGATCGATCGAAAATTATGGCCGCCATGGCTGCCAAGGCTTAGGGAAGAAATACTGATGGCGCAAGCTCATCCCGACCAGGCCCGAGCGCGGCTCCTAGGCAAACTCCTCTGGCTAGGGCTTCCACAGCTCCCCCCGTCCCGGAGGAACGCCGCGGGGGATGACAGAAGTATGTGCGTGACCCGACGCCTCGTGCTAGGGCGGAGATGACTCCCCCCGCCAAATCCTCCCTTAAGAGATAGAAGCACGTGGTTTCTCGGCCACCCCGGCCGGGATCCTAGTGCAGGAGGGTGACTTTTGCATCGAGGTGCCCTCGGGGCTATCTGTGTCTGACAGCTTGCTGGCGGACATGAAGAAGGCGGCTGGGGCCAAGATTCCCTGGGGCACCATGAAGGCCCAAGTTGCCGCTATAGCTCAGGAGGAGGTTTAGGTTGGTAGCTTTTCCCAAAAGAGTTTTTTAAGGGTTATTTCCTTGGTTTTAGCTTCTTAACACAGTTCCTGTTTTCTTCAGGTCCTCCAGCACTGCGCTCTCCTCGCCGCTATGGAGTCCGAGGAGGTTGCCCCGGCGATAAAGAAGGCGGGCAAATCTTCCTCATGAAAATAAGAGCTTCTCCTTCAGTTGCAGCAGGTGAAAGAAAAGGCGGCCCTCCTTGACTCATGAGTGATCGCCGAGGGCCTGACGGTTTCCAAGCTGAAGGAGTCCTATCGGCTCCTAACTGAATCCAATCGGGCTATCTAGGCCCAGATGGAGGAGGCGAATAGGCTCTTCGACGCCATGAAAAGGTCGAGGGACGTTCTCAAAAAAGATGTTCGGGTGGCTTGCGAGGCAGCGAAGTTTGCAGAGAGCCGGGCGGAGGGGGCTGTGGAGGTGTATAAGGCGCCCGATCAGTTTTATGTCGACCTTGCTAACTCTGCGGCCATTGGGTGGCACAATGCCCTTGACGCCTTCAAGGAAACCATGCCTGAGTTCGACGACCGTGAGCTCCGTGCAAGGTATCTCCTCACCGAGGAAGCGCCACAGGGGAGCGCCGAGCAAGTCAGGGAAGGCGAGGCAGCTGGCGGAAGCGCTGAGCCTGAAGTCGCCATTGTGGTCGCCGACGGAGGCGTAGAGTATGGAGAGGTGACGGCCGAGAAGGCAGTCTGAGTTATCCTTCCAATTTTTTACAATTTTGTAAGCCTCCGGGTATTTTTGCAAGGCTGAGAAGTTTACAATACCTTGTATATAATTTTTAACGTAAATAAAGTATATATATTTTTTGGCTCAAGTGTTTCTGTCCCGCAAATACATTTAGCTCGCAAGCCTTTTTATCTCGCAAGTATTTTTAGCTCGCAAGCCTTTTTAACTCGCAAGTGTTAGGCGGGCATGACGTAAAAGCTAGGAAAAGGCTAGGCACAGGTAGACCAGTGTCTATCCTTTCCCTGGAGTCGAGGGTATGAATCGAGCGATAGCCAAGTGCGAATAGGTCGGGGCCCCTCGATTCCTTCTTGGATGAACCGAGCAGGATATAACTCGGCCACTTTTAGCGTGTGTTTTGGACATATGCCTTCGTAGGGTAGGAAGCTACCCCTCGAGGATGGATCCGAGCAGGAACCTACTTGGCGGCCTTGCGATGAAGGCTTTGGATCCACTTCTTCGTAGGGTAGGAAGTTACCCATTGCGGATGGACCGAGCAGGAATTTGCTCAGTGGCCACGTGATGAGGATTTTGAATCCACTTCTTTATAGGACATGAAGCTACCCTCAGCGGATGGACCGAGCAGGAATCTTTTCGGTGGCTTTGTGATTAGGGTTTTGGATCCACTTCTTCGAAGGGTAGAAAGCTACCCTCATCGGATGGACTCGAGCAGGAATCTGCTCGGTGGCCTTATGATGTGGGCTTTAGATCCACTTCTTCGTAAGGCAGGAAGCTACCCTCAGCAGATAAGCCGAGCAGGAAGCTACTCGGCTGCCTCTGGTCGAGGGCTTTCTGAATTCTATAGCTTCTCCTTGGGATGCCGTTCAACATTCCGTGACCCGTAAAGGCGGGAAGGGTGACCGTCACGGACGACACGTGGCAGTACTATATCGGGAAATTGCGATATTCCGTAATTTGCATTGTTGCGCGAGTAGATCTTGGCCGATGGAAAATATTTGTTGAGGGTATAAGTATCGACGGTATGGTCTCACCTTTGAATTCTCATATCAATTTCTTCCTAGTCTTGTGTTTTCTGAAGATGACTAGCCGCGCATATACCATCAGGGAGATCGTTTCTCAGGATGATGTGTATTTTTATAATCTCGATTGTTCTGAAGAGACGTACGAGGTGGTGATAGGCCACTTGGAGGGCCATTGTGGGCACTTACATCCCCGGCGATCTCCCTTCCTTCAAGTGCTAATTTATGCGATATGGAGGACTTCCCCGGGTTTGTACAACACCCTGTCTCCGCAGTTGATGGATGAGGCATTTGATAAAATGCATATGGTCCACGAGTTTGGTCTGATCTCGAAGAGCAGGAGGGACCGCCAGGTGGATCTTCTTCTTGAGAGTTTCCAGCAAAGGTTGGTCGTTGCATCTTGCTCGGTGGCTGGGGGCCCCAGCGAGTCCGTGGCTTCTAGGGTTCACGGGTACCGTCAGAAGGAGCGGGCGGAGGCTGCTTGGGCTCGGCTGGAGGAACTTTCTTCTGAGTATCACCGACAATGTTTTATTAATCCTCACCCTCCTCTGTTGTAATCTTTGTAAGGCTGGGGAGCCCACAATACATCTGAATAAATAAATTTGTCTTTGGCTATGGTGTATTGTCTCTTTCTTCTTTTCCATACTTTTTATAACCCTAGAGTCTCGGGGCTGAGGAAAGTAACAAAGGGATGGGGCCCCGGGGTGGTGCAGAAGTTTTCTCTGTGAGAGGGCTTAGTTCAGAAAACATAGTTAATACTGAAAGGAATTACATTATTTAAAAGAGGGTACATGTTTATTTATACAACTTAAGCTTTTCGGCGTTATGTGGCCGAGGAAAATTACGTCCTCCGGAGTCCTGTAGGCGGTATGCTCCATCGAGCAACACTTCCGTTACGAGAAATGGTCCGTCCTACTTCGGGGAGAACTTCTGTAGTCTCCCTTTGTCTATGAACTCGTTTCTTCATAAGACCAGATCTCCTGTCTTGAAGGCCCAATTTTTAACTCGGGTAATGTAGTAGCGAGCGGTTTGCTGCTGATAGGCGGCTGCTCTGATTTGCGCTCGATCTCGTTTTTCTAACAAGATGTCCAAGTTGCTTCGGAGTGCCAAGGTGTTAGCTTCATCGTCAAAGTGTTCGACCCGATAACTGGGAAGTCCCATTTCCGCGGGGACCATTTCCTCGGTACCGTAGCATAGGCTGAATGGAGTTTCTCCCATGGGTGTCTTTTTCGATGTTCGCAACGCCCATAGTACCCACGGCAGTTTCTCGACCCAGCTTCCTTACCTACCCTCCAAGCGGGCTCTGAGACTGTGGATGACGCCTCGGTTCACTACTTCGGCCTTCCCGTTGCATTGTGGATGTGCGACCGCGACAAACTTCATCAATATGCGGTACTCGCTGCAAAACTCTTTGACTTTATCGTTTTCGAAGTTGGTCCCATGGTCGGTAATTATGCACCTCGGGATTCCAAATTGGGAGATTATGTTGTTTTGCAGGAATTTTATCGTAGAGACGGTGTCCGGTTTCCTGATGGGTACGACCTCTATCCACTTCGTGAAGTGGTCCACAACGACAAGGATGTATCTGTGTCTGTCCGTGCCGGTGGAGAGTTGGCCCACCATATTCATCCCCCATTGCGCAAACGGCCAAGGGGAACTGAGTGGCGTTAGTTTGGTAGCGGGGAGACGAGGTATGCCGCTGAAGAGTTTGTAGTTCTTGCATCTTCTGACCAGCTTCTCGGCATCGTGGGGGTAGTCTCGGCCAATAGTATCCCTAGAGCAGTATCTTCTGGATCAGGGTATGGTCCCCTTGATGCGTTCCCCTAACCTCTTCATGTATCTTTCGTAAAACGTAGTCCGCCTCGTGGGGGTCGACGCACCGGAGCAGAAGCTGAGTGTATGAATTCTTGTACATGTTTCCATTGCTTCAGACGAAATGGCATGCTTTTGCCCGAAGCCGGCGAGCTTCTCCCCTGTCTTTGGGAAGTACACCGCCCTTCAGGAATTCCACGAGGGGCTTTCTCTAATCTTGGCCTTCTTCCTGAGTTGTGTAGATTTGGAGTGTTACCTTTCCATATTCCATGCTGGGTTATGGTAAGATTTCGAAGAGGATATTTCTTTTATGATTGGCCGAATAGGAAGAAGCGAGCTTGCTTAAGGCGTCGGCCTGGGTGTTCAAGTTTCTGGGAATCTTCTCCACTTGTACTTCATCGAAATTTTTCCGAAGCCTTTTACCTCGGCCAGGTATTATCATAAGCGGTTCTTAGGCCTCAAAACACTCGGTTACTTGGCCGATGACTAGTAAGGAGTCGCTGCGTACCTTGATGGTCTTTAGCTCTCCCCCGGAGGCGATTCGTAGCCCTGCCAACAAGGCCTCGTATTCCTCGGCGTTGTTTGATGCCTTAAAACCGAGCTTTAGAAAGTATTCCATTTCCGCCTCCTCCAGGCCACGGATGATCAGGCCAGCCCCACTCCCTTCCTTTGTGGAGGATCCGTCCATGTAGAGTACCCAGTCCGAGATAGAGCCTGGCACCTCCTCGACCGAGGGTCTTGGTTCGGGGCCCGCGCTACCGTTCCTTCTTTAGTGGGGATGGTGCATTCGACAACAAAATCAGCTAAGACCTATGTTTTGATGGCTTGTCTGGGGCGGTATTTGATGTCGAATTGAGACAACTCCCACCTCCATTTCCCCAGATGACCCGATGATTCGGGGGAGGCGAGGATAGACCCTAAAAGCCGCTCAGTGAGGACGAGGATCGTATGTGCCTGAAAATAGTGTCGAAGTTTCCTGGAGGTGACGACAAGCGCCAGGACTATTTTCTCTATGACCGGGTATCTTGTTTCCGCGTCCTTGAAAACATAGCTCACGTAGTAGACCGGTATCTATATGCCTTCGAATTCTTTGACGAGCACTGATCCTACAGCTTGGTCGGAGACGGCTAGATATAGTAATAGCTCGTCACCCTCGACCGGTCGGGTGAGTAGCGGTAGGGTCGCTAGGTGCGCCTTGAGTTGTTCGAAAGCATTCTGTCACTCCTCAGACCATTCGAACTTAGGAATTTTCCTTAGGGTCCTGAAAAAAGGGAGGCACTTTTCTCCGGATCTGGACATAAAGTGACTCAGGGCAGCCACCCTCCCCGTGAGTCGCATGATATCGACATTGCTCTTGGGCATTGCCATGTTGAGGATGGCGCTAATTTTTTCTGGGTTCGCTTCGATTACTCGGTGGGTAACCATGAACCCGAGGAACTTCACACTGGTGACTCCGACCGCGCATTTAGTTGGATTCAGCTTCATCTTGTACTTGCACAGGATATCGAATGTCTCGCCGAGGTCTTTATTGTGACCGGCTGTCGAGGCGGATTTTACGAGCATGTCGTCGACGTAGACTTCCATGTTTCTCCTAATCTGTAGTTTGAACAGCTTATTGACCAGCCACTGATACGTGGCCCCGGCGTTCTTGAGTCTGAAGGGCATCACTTTGTAGCAGTGGACTCCTCGGTCGGTGGTGAAGGTGGTAAGTTCTTCGTTGGCCGGGTCCATCCGGATCTAATTGTAACCAGAGAAAGCGTCCATGAAGCTCAGTAATTCGTAGCCGGATGAGCTATCTACTAGTTGGTCTATCCGAGGAAGTGGATAGTTGTCTTTGGAGCAAGCCTTGTTCAATTCCGTGAAATCGATGCGCATGCGCCATTTACCGTTTGCCTTCTTGACCATGACCATGTTCGCCAGCCACTCCGAGTAGTCTAAGTTTCTGATGAAGTTGGCGGCGAGCAATCAATCCACCTCGTCTTCTATTTCCTTTTGTTTAATCGGCGCAAAGCTTCTCTTCTTTTGTCAGATAGGACGGGCCTTCAGGTCGACCCTGAGCTTGTGGGAGATCACATCAGGGTCGATCCCGGGCATGTCCGCTGGCGTCCAAGCGAATACATCCAAGTTATCTTGGAGGAACCGGATAAAGCCTTCGCGGGTGTCCCCTGTCAAGAGAGTGCCGATCTGGACTGTCCGACTGTTGACTCCCTCTATAAGGTGGACTTCTGTCGACGCTTCTACCGGGGCACCTTGAACTTCCTTTTGGTCATCGTGTGTATCTAAAGACCCCTAGAAATCATGTGTGTTTTCAAAATCGTCGCTCTGCTCTCTAGCGGGGAACGCCGAGGCGAGGCAAATCCTGGCAGTTTGCTGGTCCCCATAGATCCGGCCTATCCCCCCATTATCCAAAGGGAATTTGAGTGCAAGGTGATAAGTCGAAATCTGAGCACGGAGGGCGTTTAAGGTAGGGAGTCCCAGGAGAACATTGTAGGACGATGAGACCTTAGTAATGGGGAAATTTACTGGTACGGTTCACGTCTTGCCTGCTTCCCCAATGTTCAAGAGGAGGGTGACTGATCCCTCGGCCGGGACGGAATGGTTTATGAACTCAGAGAGGACGTGGGAGGTCGGCTGAAGATCGGATGAACATAACCCTATACGCTGGCAACAGTCATAGAACAGGATATCCGCCGAGCTCCGTGAGTCAACCAATATTCTCTGGATCCCGTAACGGTGATTTCGGCCGTTATCACAAGAGAGTCATTGTGAGGAAATGCTATGCTGTGAAGGTCATCATCGGTAAAGATGATCGAGTCATCCTTCCTGCGTTTCTTGTAGGGTGGATTACTTATGCCTTCGACTGGCAGGAGGTGGTGGTCCCCTACTTCCCAGAGCTGGATCCTCCGAAATGACCATGATTTTCCCGATTGTTAATTCTCCGGGAGGGGTTTGGTCTTTTTGCTCTTTTTCCGTCTGTCGCTTGTTCCGTAGGTATTTCGCCAGGTGACCGGAGCAGATCAGTTCCTTGATATAGTCACGAAGCTATTTGCAGCTTTCAGTTGTGTGACCCTGCGACCTGTGATAGGCGCAGTACGAGCCGCGGAGACGCTTGCCCGCCCTTTAGATAGCTGGCGGGAGCTTAAAGAACCCCTCGCCCTTAGTTTCCTCCAACGGCTCGGTCTGGGAAATGTTCAAAGGGGTGTACTCCTGGAACCTCGGGGAATAAGGTTTCGGACGATCGAATTTCTTTTTCTCTTCCCTGTCCCTCTTCTTCCGGTCTGCTTGGTTGCCTCAGGGTAGGTTGGAGTTCACCTCGGACTCGAGTTGGATTTCTCGCTCGGTCCATGCTTTCACTTCGGCCATGGTCTTAAGTTTCACCAATGCAAAAGAGCGGAGCCACTCTTTGTGTCTAAGACCCGACCTCAGCACGGTGATAACTGTTTTGTCGCGGTGCTCGGGAACCTCCAGGAGGGCATGTTTCCTGATTTAAAATCAGGAAAGCTTACGGAAAAGGCTTCAGAAAAGGGTCACGTGCTTACACATGACCAGCAGTCACGTGTTGGCACGTGACATCTAAAAGCATCAGCAAGGCAAATTCAG
Source organism: Agapanthus africanus (assembly GCA_030015575.1). Classification (NCBI taxonomy): domain Eukaryota; kingdom Viridiplantae; phylum Streptophyta; class Magnoliopsida; order Asparagales; family Amaryllidaceae; genus Agapanthus; species Agapanthus africanus. The sequence goes on from CM057343.1 coordinate 521,328,934, forward strand.
CTTCTCGACTGCATCAAGGAAAAGGGCTTCAGAAGAGGTCACGTGCTCCCACGTGACCAGGGTCACGTGTTGGCATGTGATACTCAAAAGCAGCAGACTTGTTCTCTGGTTAAATCAAGAAAAAGATTCTAGACGAGGGTCACGTGCTCACACGTGACCAGGGGTCACGTGATGGCACGTGACGGTTAAGCAGCAACCAGAAGACAGAGCGCAAAAAGAAAGAAGAAGGCTCGTTCCAAGGGGGTCACGTGCCCACACGTGACCAAGGGTCACGTGGCCACACGTGACCGACTTCAAAGCCCATTTGTTAACAGAATTAAATTCTGAGAAAAGACCTCTCAAATCTTTCCAAAAGCAACCGATTGAATTAAAGATGATTAAATATCATCTATCTATGGGAAAATCTCGAATTTGGAAAGATTTTCCCGTAAAATCTAACTAAAATAACAGAGGAGAATCTCTGGATTTAAAATCCAATGGTGAGTAAAATTCACCTAATAATCCAAAGGTCCAAAGCGAATGATGGATACAAATCAAATCTCCTAATGAAAGATCCACCAAAACTAATTGACTCGGCTGCTTCTCCTATAAATAGGAGCCAAGAGACACACAAGAAAAAAGATATAGGCAGAGGGAAGAAAAGAGAGAGAGCCTTGATACTTTAGAGGAATTTGGATCTTCTGCAAAAGAAAACCCTAGGTAAGAAAGGGAAGGTTTCATTGAAAGAAAAGAGAATTTAATTCTCAACAGAGTTTGACTCTGATATAAAACAGAAGAACATATTTCTTCTCTCTTTGATGGAGGATCTGTAAAGTGCACATCTCCCCTTGAGTTGAGAATTTAATTCTCAATGGGTTGAGATCCTGCCATGCAGATCCAAAGCATAGAGAGGGAATGGAAGCACGAGAATTTAATTCTCACAGAACTATAGGAATTTAATTCCTTCAAAATAAAATTAGGGTTTGACCCTGTGTTATGGGAATTTAATTCCTTCAGAATGAAAAGAATCAGGGTTTAACCCTAGTTAAGAACTTAGTTCTGTTAAAACAACAAGAATTTAATTCCCTTAATCTTATTCCCCAGAATAATTCTCTAACAGAGAGTGGGGGTTTAATTCCTTAAAGCTTTTATTAGGGTTTAACCCTATTCAGTTCTTCACATATATGAGGAATTTAATTCCTACAGAAAATTCAGAGTTCAACTCTTCAAAAGGAACTAGGAATTTAATTCCTCTGAAATTATTGTTAGGGTTCAACCCTACGAGGAATTTGATTCCTGGGAGGGATTAACAGATCTTCTAAGCAACTACAGAAAAGCAGGGTCACGTGTCACCACGTGACCCCCCCAAAAGATCTACAGAAAGCCCTTTGAGGCAGTGCATCACGTGCTCCACGTGACCCCCGAAACACAGAAAGAAAAAGCAAAAGAAATAAAGGCCTTGGGCGCTCTCACGTGTTCCCACGTGACCCCTTGGCTGAAGCTTTAACAATCAGCGCACTAATCCTCCTCACGTGGCGGCACGTGATGCTCCAAAGAAAACATAAAAAGTGTCTAACGCTTATTTACAGAACGAAGAAAAGGAGATCTGGCTCCACATTTAGGGCGCCCTCACGTGTCACCACGTGACCCCTAATGAGCATTCTAACAGACAAGAGCGAGAGCCTTCATCACGTGCTCACACGTGATGGCCGCCCGAATTAAAAGAGTTAAACACTGATCTGCAGAATAAAATAAAGGGAATCAGGGCGCTCTCACGTGTCCACACGTGACCCCTCTCTCCTTAGTGTTTAACACTAATCTGAAGACTTTGTCCTAAGTGTTTAACACTGATTTGCTTAGTGTTTAACACTAATTTGAAATCTCTGATTACCAGTGTTTAACACTGATTTGCTTTAGTGTTTAACACTAATTTGAAAGCCCTGTTTCTAGTGTTTAAACACTGATTATCTTTTAGTGTTTAACACTAACTTGCTAATCTTATTCTTAGTGTTCAACACTGTTGGTCTTTAGTGTTTAACACTAGCTTTAGCCCAATTGGCTAAATTTCTAGAGGCAAAGCCTCTCCTTCAATGGACCAACAGAGGGCCAATATTTCAAACATAATTGGACTTAGCCCAAACTGGCCATAAGTCCTCAAATCATCTTGAACTGAGCACATCTGCTCTTTCAACCAACTCATTGGTTCAAGGGTACATCTCGGAACTCCTCTGATATTTGTCGTTGTAATCCTTCAACGTCTTCAGAGAGGTGACGGGTCCCGATAACCACACATCAACACGGACTGTGGGGTCCTTAAACTCATGGACTTATGCGTCCCTAAACCAAGATACGGACTGTGGGGTCCTTAAACCCATGGACTTATGCGTCCTTAAACTACCAATGGACCACCACGTCCCTAAACTGGAACATGGACCACCATGTCCCTAAACTGGAGATGGACCACCATGTCCCTAAACTGGCATCGGACCACTATGTCCCTAAACTGGAACAATAGAGCCCCCAAATGCTCTTTTGTCGGATCTAAACGATCCCGTTTAAGTTGATCTTAGCCTCAAATATGGCTAACGCATCCTTAAACCTTCAAACAGACTTTAGTCCCAAATTGGACTATAAATCCCCCAATCAACTTTGGTTCAAGGGTACATCTCTGAACTCCTCTGACACCTGTCGTTGTAATCCTTCAACGTCGTCAGAGAGGTGACGGGTCCCGACGACCATACATTCAATGGACCACCATGTCCCTAAACTGGAACAATCGAGCCTCCAAACGCTCTTTTGTCGGATCTAAATGATCCCGTTATGTTGATCTTAGTCTCAAATTGGACTAACGTATCCTTAACAAACATTTGAGTTGATCTTAGCCTCAAATATGGCTAACGTATCCTCAAACCAAAACCCCAAACCCAAATCTAAGAAAATACGGATTTGGACTAATCCACGTCCTACGGGCGACGACATAAATCAGTCTCCGTATACAATCCACGGGCAACCACAAACAAAACAAACACCCACGACACGAAGTGACCAGCTGGAGAAGGAGAAAGTTGTTACCGCGATGCGGTAGCGTAATTAACTGCAGGGGCTTGCGCCTGCAGGGAAGAGCGTCCCCACAATCAAAAACCCCTCAAGCGAGGGGGAATCTGACGAAGTCTGCTACATCGGCCGCATCCGTCTAAACCTCCGATACACGGTGCTATAAATCAACTTGGCATCTTCGGAGAGGTGGACGGATAGCACCTATTAGCATCTGCCCCGAACCTCAGGCGAGACGTCCCGCGTCCCGGCCGCCGTTCGGAGGGGAACAGATTCTGGCACGCCCGGTGGGACCTCTTCCTCTTTCCACTCCACACTTCGTGTGTCGTGATTCGCGAACCAATCGCGGTTCGCTAATGGTTGCCCTTGGGTTTCGAGATACTAAGACTTGGCGTCTTGCTTATTGCAGAAAGCAAAGGATCGATGGCTTCTACTTCTGCGAAATGCTCCATCTGCTCGGACTGCAATTGCGACCAACGCTCTGCCTCGCCAGGAGGTATAGCCTACGGACCCCAAGCCGCTTCGTTATTCACAATACCGGTGGACCAGGTGACTCATGCCACTACCGGATTGTTCTTTGGGACTATGCTCCCACCGACAAGCTTTACGGCGCCGGTGCTGACAAAGGAAGCTCCCAAGAAGTCGGTCTTTGATCGTCCTACCCCTGCTGCGGCTCCTCTCAATGGGTCGCCCAACATCAGCGCCTCGGTCTTCTCTAGATTGGGCCAGAAATCCTGTGGACCCATCATGGGGCCTACAATCCCAGAGAAGGTTGCTTCTAAGAAAGTGACCGGTCCTGCTCCTGAAGTCGCCAAGGCGGCTTCCCCGGCCAAAAAGTCGGTCTTTATAAGATTGACGGCTTCAGCTCCCGCTCTTGCTACCCAAAGGACATCGGTCTTTAACAGGCTAACACCAGCAACGACCCCCCACCTACACAGGGGGCAAGACGAATCCATTCTCACCGCTGAACCAACGCCGTCCGTTCGACACGCTTGACATCGCCATTGGCGCCGAGCAAGGAAGGCTGGGGGCAACTCCCCCTCTGGGCTAACTCCATCAGCCCCGATGGCGAAAGTTAATGCTGCTGTTCCAACGGGGAACAGCTTCGAGATGCTAAATAAGGTGCGAAGGAATTCTCCTACTGCGGTGCTAAAGAGGTCTCTTCCCCCACTAAAAAAGGTTATGGAGATAAAGTCAGAGCAGCCCCAATCCCCTCAACGGCTGTCTTCCAAAATCTATAAGGTTTGGCGGCAGGCCCGAGATTCGATGATCGATCCGAACTTCCCCCGCCAGCACCAGAAGCTGAAAATCCAATCGGAAGCCGGTCACCAGGCTAAACCACGAAAGGCTGTTTGGACGCCCACCTCAACGGCCCCCTCAACCTCCACTGCTCATGAAAGGAGGAAACCAGAGAAGATCCCCCAGCCTGCAACGACAGCCAAAGGCACTAAGCCCAGACGCCCTAAGTCTGAGGGCATGATGGTCCACACCGTATACATGGCGTTAGGAAAAGAAGACAACCGTGCGTCTACAGGTCATAGACCGCTCACACGGTCGGTGACCAAAGCTCAGGAGCAACAGCAAAAGCTCCAGGAAATGATGAATGCTATGGCCGTACTTACCGGGCCAAAAGAAAACCCAGAAACGTCTTCGGACGAACGCCAGGAGGAAGAAACCGACGCCGAATTCCTTCGCCGAATATTGGAGAAGAAGGACAAAGAGGCTGCTGAACAAGCAGCCAACATACAGCGTATGGGCCTCCTCTTCCAAGATATGATAGGAATGATGATCCAACAGGATCCACCCGCTGAGGATCCCCCGATCGTCCTTGAAGACGACAGGGGAGAAACGTCAAATCCACCATCGGCCCTCTCAACGGCCAAGGAGGAGACAATCTCTAAGGCTGACTTGGTCGACTATATAGCCCAGCAGATCCGGGTTCATCATGCGACTGAGGCAGCTGGTCAAGTCGTAAAGACGGGGCGGCCATATCCAAGCTGGTACGACCAAATCAAGTACCCGCCGGGTTACATAATTCCCAAGTTCCATGTTTACAAGGGGACCGGCAATCCCCACCAACATGTCGCCCAGTTCAGGGCCCTTTGCGGTAACACCGGCAGAGATGATAAACTGTTGCTTCGCCAGTTCGTGGGCAGCTTATCAGAAACAGCGTTCGAATGGTATTCGGAACTCCCGAACAATTCTATCAAGACGTTTGCTGAAATGGAGTTGCTATTCACTCAGCGATTCGCAAGCGCCAGCGAACGCACTCCAATAACGGCACTGATTAACGCCAGGGTAAAACCAGGCGAAACTTGGGTCCAGTATGCTATACGCTGGCGGAATTTGTGGTCGAAATGCGAGCAACGCATTGAGGAAGCGCCCGCGGTGGGCATGTTCGTGGGAACCCTAGACCCTCACGCCACTATCTCCCAGTTTATGATGTTCTTTAAGCCAACCACATTCCAGGCTTTAATCGACAAGTTGGCTCAGATGGACTAAATGGGTCATAGACCGTCTCCCCTGAAGCCAGAACCTCGGAATGACAAGGGTAAAGGAAAGGCCACCTTCGTCGCGAATGCCCAGCAGCAACCCAATGCCCCAAAGCTGACGGATCAACTGGAAGAAAGACGCCGGTATTATAATGAGAAGATGAAGCGTCCCTACTCGTTCCCACGGGACAAGACGAAACGGCTATTCGAACTGGCAGTACGCAACAGACTTATAAACCTGCCAAATCCAAGGCGACCGCCACAACCCACTGAGGTGAACAACCCCAACTATTGCCCTTACCATCAAACGGTAAGCCATCCGATTAAGGATTGCTTCGTCTTCAAAGGATGGATTGAAGATCAATACCTCCAGGGAAAGTTTGCGCTGTCCGAAAAGTGGAAGGTGAACCCGCCACAGCCGCATACTCCTAAGAAGACGGACGCACCGGGGGCGACTTGTTCCTTTATTGAAGAAGCTCCATGGGAAATCGTGCTATCAGCTAAAACCAAAAGGATGTTGAGTGACCTTCATGCGTGCCCGGTGGTTGAATGGAAGAACCCGCTTGAACCTCAAATCATCGAAGGGATGTTGAAGCCGCGCCCAACTACAAAGATTCGTGGTGATGGCCCAAGTACTCACACCCAACCGTCAGAACCTTCGAAGAAAAAGAAGAGGAAATCCAAAAGGCCCGTGAAGCCTGGAAACAAGCGCACGGATTTGCAGAAACAGATTGACGCGCTGGAGAAGTACAATCAAAAGGCACGGACTCCCGTCACACTGCAAGAGTTCCTCAACCACGTCTTTCAGAAGGAAGATGAGGAAGAGAGCTCATCGGATGAATCCGAGGGACATGTGGCGAGTTGTCATGTGATTTCCCACTCGGAAGATGAGAAAAATCCTGGCACCGAGAAACTGGGGGCACACCCTGAGCCAGGACTTGTGTGGCCAACAGATGAAATGATCGACGCCTTTCTGGACGAGATTCGTCTAAAGAGTAAAGCAGATCAGGAGCGTGAGATGGCCGCATCGGAAGGAGCCGAACGCAGGCGACTAAATGAAAGAGTTGAAGTACTCCCGCCAGATCAAAAGGCATCCGAGGCAGACAAGAAGATATTCAAGACGAGGAAACGGTTTGCCAAAGCCATGTCGATAGGAATGAAGCTACCACCCTCGGAAGAAAACACACTCAATGGGGTGGAGAGGCACCCTGATTATTGCGCATATCATCGGAAAATTTCACACCCCACGAAGGAGTGCGACGCCTTTAAGATATGGTGGCAAGGATATGTTGCTCATCGGCAACATTTTAAGCGCATGAAACGCAAGACTCGTCGAGAACAAAGAAGTACTGTCGACGAGCACAACAGGACCACTGGCAACTGTTACATGGTTAACGCCGGAGGGTCACAAGTTCTCACCTTTGGGAGCGACTCCGATGAAGAAATGGCTCTGGGCCCTCTCTTTAAAGAATCCGTTTTAGGGAAAGAGGAGAAATCGGAGGCCTGCGAGAACATTCAGCTGCGCAATCGCACACTCCCAGAAAAGAATCTCGGGCCCGCGAGTAGAAAAGATAAGGGAAAGGGAAAGGTCACTGAAGATATCACTTTAGATGACCAAGTCATGAAAAAGCTGGCTGCCAAAGACCCTCCTAAGAAGGGTAAGGTGGACTATAACATCCTAGCGCACCTAAGGAAGCTACCTTCTCAGCTTAGCATTCTCGATGCCTTCCTATTATCAAAAGAAGCGCGAGACTCACTAATTAAGGCGTTACAAGAACCTGAGCAATTCCAAGCCTTCCTCGCCACTGAAAGGATGAAGGATGAATTGGAGGAAGTGCATACGGCCGACATCACTTTCGGTGACGAAGACCTCCTTCTCGGGACGTGCGACCACAACCGTCCCCTATATGTCTCTGGATACTGCCATGATATCAAGATAGGCAAGATCCTGGTGGATAATGGATCCTCCGTCAATCTCCTTAATGTTCGGGTGTTGAAGGAAATCTGCATGAGTGTGCAACACCTCGCTCGTGACAAAATTACTATCTCCGGTTTCGATTCACAATCGTCACGGACTCTCGGATCCGTGATACTAACATTACGCTTTGGACTCCTCGTCACAGACATCAAATTCCATGTCATTGACGCCAAGACCTGCTACAACGCCTTGCTCGGTCGTCCTTGGCTACACGAGTACAACATCATCCCTTCTACACAACATCAGTGTATGAAGTACTTTAAGGATGGTTTCGAGTACACCGTAACAGGTGAGTTGAACCCATTTTCCGTGAACGAAGTCCGCAAATACGAAGATGCGAAGTACTTTTTGCCAGATTTCGAGGATACAGAAAGGTGTCGCAACCCGGAGAACAAAGCCGCCGCCACCATCCCTGTTTTCGGGAGCGATACCGAAGAAGAAGAAGAGATAGTTTATGCTGGGCCATCTCAACGCAATAACCCGGGGACGCCCGCCCCCATGTTGGTCTTCGGAAGTGACTCGGAAGATGAGGTTAATGCCGTGTTCTCCAATCGGCTGTCAATACAAGCACCCCCTAGCGATGATCAGAGTTTGCAAATCACCATGGTGCCGCGGGAACACTACAAGGATCTCGACACACTTCAAGCTCACAATGTGCAGGACCTGCAAACATTTTACATCCCTCCCAGGCAAAGGGGTGAGAAGTTAATTCTATTCTACCGATCCTCAGAGTCGAAAATAAAGAAAGAGATCTGGCATGGCACGGATGTTACACTCGACAGGCTCCAGCCTATCCGTTTGCCCAGATACTACATAAATGGACTAAAGAGGCTATTGAAGCGCCAAGGAGTACCCTTAAAACAGACTGTTCGACAAGCTCGGTTCTACAACAGGATTTGGGATGTCCCTAGGACCCAACGCAAATTGCCCAACGGGAAAATGGAAACACTTGGGCTTGGATACGCGAGAATCGGAAAACGAGAACGGGCCCACAGTAGCTACGCCATATATACTTTTGATGAAGAAGAGGACGCCCCGTCAGGAAATGCCAACCCCTCATCAAAACTAGATCCCGCGATTGAAATGCTGAGTCCGTCGTTTGAAGAACGAATGGACAAGCCTATCAGGAAAGTGGGTCAAAAAGCTCGGGAAGACCACAACCGCGAGATGGCCATTTACGAGAAGGCCAGGACGCAACGTCTATTTCAACGGGCTGCAAAAGACAAAGATGCTCATCCTTGTCAACCCGTTGTACGAAAGGCCTGACGCAGAGACGGAAATAAATCAAGAAGCGGAGAGAGGAGCAGACAACAACGACGCAGGATTAGAGAGTCACGTGAGCGGGCATTGCGCGGTCCGGATTTGTCCCTCGCGAAGAAGATGAGTCGAGCGTATTCCTTCCCTCGAGACAAGACGGAGAAGTTACTCGAGCTCACTATAAAACATCAAATGATCGCGCTTCCAGAGTCTAGACACCCTGAGCAAGCTAACAGGACTTCTCATCTGAGCTATTGCTCTTATCACCGAGCCATAGGACATCCTACCGAAGACTGCTTCACCTTCAAGAACTGGGTCGAGGACCAGTACCAACAGGGCAGATTCGCTTTGTCCAACGGCTGGAGGGTAACGCCGCCACAAAAGCACGAACCCAAAGCCGCAAGAGCAGAACCGGATCCACCTCAGTCCTGGAAGCGGATTCGCACCTGTTATACGATTACGATATTAAAAGAAGAGCCCGAGAACATGGATGACCTTCCCTGGTGCTTTGAGAACAGCGATGACGAGGTGGTCTCAGAATTTCCGCCAGCTCCGAAAGAACTGGAAGATGGCATACATACTACTGCAGATAACCTCAAGAAGATTGAGCTGGGATCGGCAGATGATCCGCGACCGACATTCGTCAGCGAGCTGCTATCTGAAGAAAGGGTGGCCGCATTAAAGAACGTGCTTCTACAGCATAAAGACTGCTTCGCGTGGAACTATTCCGAGATGCCAGGATTAGATCCGGAGATTGCTGTGCATAAATTAGCAATATCCCCAGATATCAAGCCAGTCAAGCAGGCACCAACAAGGATGCGACTCGAGCTTGAAATGAGCATCAACGCCGAAGTCAAGAAGCTGATCGATTCTGGATTTATCCAAGAAGTCCAGTATCCCTACTGGATCGCCAATATTGTCCCGGTAATGAAGAAGAATGGGACGGTACGCATATGCGTGGATTTCAGGGATCTCAATAAAGCCTGTCCAAAGGACGATTTCCCAGTACCAGTAACCGAGCTAATGATAGATAACATGTCCACTCACGAGGTTTTCTCCTTTATGGACGGTTCGTCAGGATACAATCAGATAAAGATGCATCCCGAAGACCAGAAGCATACCGCTTTCCGGACCCCTTTGGGTATATTCTGCTACAGGGTTATGCCCTTTGGTCTAAAGAACGCCGGCGCTACCTATCAAAGGGCCATGACAAAAATCTTCGACGACCTCATACATGACATCGTCGAGTGCTATATCGATGACCTTGTAATAAAGAGCACGTCATACGAAGAGCATTTAAAGCATCTGGAGACTGATGTCAACGCCTTCGGCAATATAATTTGAAGATGAATCCCCTCAAATGCGCGTTTGGAGTCTCCTCGGGTAAATTCTTGGGATTCATCATCCGACATCGAGGTATCGAAATAGATCCATCTAAGATCAAGGCGATCATGGAAATGCCTCCGCCAAGAACCCTCAAACAGTTGCGGTCTCTCCAAGGGAAGCTCGCATACATTCGGCGATTTATCGCCAATCTTTCAGGCAAATGCCGTCCTTACAGCCACCTGATGAAGAAGGGAACTCCATTCGTTTGGGATCACAAATGCCAAGGTGCACTAGACGAGATCAAGCAGTACCTGTAGAACCCTCCGGTGTTGGCTGCGTCGGTCAAGGGAAAACCCCTCATTCTTTATACAACCGCCCTCGAAGGTTCCTTAGGCGCATTATGGGCATAAGAGAACGATCAAGGGAAAGAGAGAGCACTCTACTACTTAAGTCGAGTTCTGCTGGGGGCAGAAAACAACTACTCGCCCATTGAAAAACACTGCTTGGCGTTAATCTTCGTGATAACAAAACTCAGACACTATGCGTTGGCGCACGAAGTCCGTCTCATCTCGAAGGTGGACCCTCTTAAATATTTGATGTCGAAGGATATACTGACGGGTCGACTCGTTAAATGGGCTCTACTCCTGATGGAGTTCTCAATAACGTATCGACCTCTTAAGGCAGTGAAAGGCCAGGCCATTGCCGACTTCCTCGCTGAGCATCCAGTACCTGCCGGTTCTCCTTTGAACTGCGATTTGCCGGACGAACATGTATTCGACGTGATCGGCGGCGGTGATACCCGATGGGAACTCTATTTTGACGGGGCATCTTCCATGAAGAAGCGCAAACAATGTACCCCCATAATCAAATCGGGAGTAGGCCTCATCTTCGTAACCCCACAAGGAGGGATAATGCGCTTTGCTTTCTTCTTAACGGAATCGAGGACGAACAATGAAGCCGAATACGAAGCTTTGATAGCGGGCCTCGAGATCGCTATTAACATGGGAATTGAAGACCTCTCTATATACGGGGATTCCCAATTGGTTGTTAGTCAAGTAAATGGTGACTATCAAACGTGCAAACCGGAGTTGGTGAAATACGGCGAAAAGGTGCAACAACTATTGACCCAAATTCCCTCCTACACTTTGGAAAGTATACCACGTGCGGAAAATAGCAAAGCAGACGTGTTAGCTAAGCTCGCTAAAGAACTGGCTGACGAGAACCTCGATGACGTCAGAATTGTGGTACAAAGCCGTCGAGTGCTCGCCCCGGCAGAAATATCTCCGGAATTATACGAAGAAAAGGGGGCGACTGAGCAGATGACCCTACAAATAAAAGACCATGAGAAGGCCGAGGACTGGAGGGAAGTCTTCATAGACTACTTTAAGTCCCACCGAATGCCCGAAGAAACGTCCTCAAGACATCAGCTCATGAAACGAGCTCTATTTTTTGCTTTTGTCAACGACACTCTATACAAGAGATCGTTTGATTCTCTGTGGCTGAGATGCTTAGGACCTGACGAAGTAGAAAGAGTCGTTCAGGAAGTTCACGACGGACTCTGCGGTTCTCACCAGGCAGGCCCGAAAATGAAATTGAAGATCAAACAGATGGGCTATTATTGGCCCACGATGGTCCAAGACTGCCTCGAGTATGCGAAGCGATGCCACTCGTGCCAGATTCATGGAGACTTTATCCACCAACATTCGAACCCACTACACCCAACGGTGGCTAGCTGGCCATTCGAAATGTGGGGGACTGACATAGTCGGCCCCATCGAGCCAGCATCGTCCCGGGGACATCGTTTCATCCTGGCGACAACTGATTACTTTTCCAAATGGGCAGAAGCAGTACCGCTGAGGGAAGTGAAGATGGAGAATATCCTCCACTTCTTCAAGACGCACGTCATCTATCGGTTTGGAACCCCACGGCGGATTATCTCCGATAATGGGCTAGCCTACAGAAGCCATAAGATTAGCCGCTTCGCGCAGCAGCACAATATAGACTGGAGATATTCTTCAGTTTACAATCCACGAGCTAACGGTCTGGCCGAGGCCTTCAATAAGACCTTGACGAAGATCATAAAAAAGACGGTGTCCCGAAATAAGAAAGACTGGCACGAGAGGCTGCAAGAGGCCCTTTGGGCCTATCGAACTACATTCAAGACGGCCACGAACACAACGCCGTACGCGTTGGTATTTGGGACGGAAGCAGTGCTCCCCCTCGAGATAGAGTTACCCTCTCTACGAGCGGCAGTCCACTACGAGCTGACAGCCGAAGAAAATGCTCACCTTCGGCTTAAGGAGCTCGATGCCCTCGACGAAACCCGGCTCATAGCGCAACAAAATCTGGAAGCTTATAAAGCAAAGATGACGCGCTCATATGAAAGATTGACTCGACCGAGGACATTCCGCCAAGGCGAACTCGTGTTAGTGGTCAAAAGGCCTATGATCCCCAATCGAGCCAAGCGGGGAAAATTCGAGCCAAACTATGAAGGCCCATACATCATAGATAAAGTCTACCAGGGTGGGGCCTATCTACTCATGGACATGCACGGTGAAAGGACTTTCAGGCCAATAAACGGTCGCTTCCTAAAGAGATACTACGCTTAATGAGCTACGGCCTAGGTCAATGATAGATGACGACGACTATGTCCGCTCGCTATCTTCCTAAGCTCGAGCTTTATAAGCGGTAGCCGGCCTTCTCCATGTCGGACCGAAATGTCCTTAAACTAATAACGGACCGAAATGTCCTTAAACTAACGACGGACCGAAACGTCCCTAAACTACTACCGCAGCATCCTTAGGCTGACAAAAAAAAAGGGAGAAAAAGAAAAAAGAAAAAATAAAAAGAAAAAAACAAAAAAAAACGGTATGTCCATAAGCAAAATGGGCACGGATGAAAACCCGAAAGGCCTCCGTGAGTAAAAACAGCAGGGCTACCGGCGAGTGTTCGTGAAAACCCGAAAGGGCGCGACCTTGTAAAAAAAAAAGAGAAAAAGAATAAAAAAAACGGTATGTCCATAAGCAAAATGGGCACGGATGAAAACCCGAAAGGGCTCCGTGAGTAAAAACAGCAGGGCTACCGGCGAGTGTTCGTGAAAACCCGAAAGGGCGCGACCTTGTAAAAAAAAAGAGAAAAAGAATAAAAAAAAAACGGTATGTCCATAAGCAAAATGGGCACGGACGAAAACCCGAAAGGGCTCCGTGAGTAAAAACAGCAGGGTTACCGGCGAGCGTTTGTGAAAACCCGAAAGGGTGCAACCTCGTTAAGAGACACTTATAGGGTCCTCTCGACCTTGTAAGGAGAAAACACCCGCGTGAGATCCTTACGACTCACAAAGGAGCAACACACTTAGGGATCCCCACGATTCCTAAGGAGAAAATACACTTGCGAGATCCTCACGACTCATAAGGAGAACTCTTTTATAAGACCCTCACGGCTCATAAGATTTGAAAGTCTTAAGTTACAGAAACCTTAACCTGTTCTTAAGCAACCCCCACAACCTCCGATATGGCCCTACAAGCGGCTCAATACTGACCCTTGTATACAATCCACGGGCGCGAATAAACATTTTCCCAGCAAAGTGACACCCGTGACTAGGGACATGTCCATATGGTGAACAACCCTTATAATTCCTCTCGACTTATAAGGAGAAAACCCTCTTGTAGGATCCTTACGACTTACAGAGGAACATACACTTAGGAATCCTCACGATCCCTAAGGAGAAAATACACCTGCAAGATCCTCACGACTTGTAGGGAGAAATACCTTTGTGAGACCCTTACGGCTCATGAAGTCAAAAGCCTTGGTCGACAGGACCCTTAACCCTGTTTACTAAGCCACCTTTGTTCGACATCGACAAAGGCAAATGATGATTCGCTCCTGGCAACATCCCAGTTGCAGCGGTGCTGATGCCGAAATCGGTGTCTAAAATCCAAGCTTGCGGCGAAAAAGCTAGCAAGCCACACATGCATACGAAATAGCCGAAATGATGGGGCAACTTGCAATAAAAAGCAGCAAGTAAAAATGTATGCATGAAAAATAGCCGAAATGATGGGGCAACTCGCAATAAAAAACAGCGAGTGAAAATGGAAAAAATAGCCGAAATGATTGGGCACCGCGAAAAATCGCCGAAATGATAGGGCAATCGCGACCTCTGCGATATAAAAGCTGAAATGATAGAGCATCGCGGAAAAAGAAATAAAAAAAAGGGGTTTCAATTTATGCCCTACAGGTGATATTCCATCACACCCTGTACACAATCCAAGGGCGTAAACAAAAAGGGGATCATACTTCTCCCCCAGGTTTCACCAAAGAAAGAAGCTAAATCTCGACGGGTCACAAGCGACCTAGAGATCATCCCAACACTCGTCTCGTAACGACAGACACAACTTCAAGCTAAGCGGAACAGCGGCAACTCCCAGTTCCATGGCTCGGTGGTATACATATCGCCAACAGTCCAACCTCCATCCCGTGAAATGCGGATACAATCAGCAAAATTCCTGGTTACGTGGAACGCGGATAACGTCACTCTTTGACCCTATGGAAAACGTCCAGAGCGGATCCTGGTCCTCGCAGAGCACGGCAGTGAACCCGTGTGAAGCATCCAGAGCGGAGCCCAGTCCTCGCCGAGCACGGCAGTGAACCCGTATGAATCATCTAGTGCAAAATTCCTGGTTACGTGGAACGCGGATAACGTCACTCTTTGACCCCGTGGAAAACACCCAGAGCGGATCCTGGTCCTCGCAGAGCACGGCAGTGAACCCGTGTGAAGCATCCAGAGCGGAGCCTAGTCCTCGCCGAGCACGGCAGTGAACCCGTGTGAAGCATCTAGTGCAAAATTCCTGGTTACGTGGAACGCGGATAACGTCACTCTTTGACCCCGTGGAAAACGTCCAGAGCGGATCCTGGTCCTCGTAGAGCACGGCAGTGAACCCGTGTGAAGCATCCAGAGCGGAGCCTAGTCCTCGCCGAGCACGGCAGTGAACCCGTGTGAAGCATCTAGTGCAAAATTCCTGGTTACGTGGAACGCGGATAACGTCACTCTTTGACCCCGTGGAAAACGTCCAGAGCGGATCCTGGTCCTCACAGAGCATGGCAGTGAACCCGTGTGAAGCATCCAGAGCGGAGCCTAGTCCTCGCCGAGCACGGCAGTGAACCCGTGTGAAGCGTCTAGTGCAAAATTCCTGGTTACGTGGAACGCGGATAACGTCACTCTTTGACCCCGTGGAAAACGTCCAGAGCGGATCCTGGTCCTCGCAGAGCACGGCAGTGAACCCGTGTGAAGCATCCAGAGCGGAGCCTAGTCCTCGCCGAGCACGGTAGTGAACCCGTGTGAAGCATCTAGTGCAAAATTCCTGGTTATGTGGAACGCGGATAACGTCACTCTTTGACCCCGTGGAAAACATCCAGAGCGGATCCTGGTCCTCGCTGAGCATGGCAGTGAACCCGTGTGAAGCATCCAGAGCGGAGCCTAGTCCTCGCTGAGCACGGCAGTGAACCCGTGTGAAGCATCTAGTGCAAAATTCCTGGTTACGTGGAACGCGGATAACGTCACTCTTTGACCCCGTGGAAAACGTCCAGAGCGGATCCTGGTCCTCGCAGAGCACGGCAGTGAACCCGTGTGAACATCCAGAGCGGAGCCTAGTCCTCGCCGAGCACGGCAATGAACCCGTGTGAAGCATCTAGTGCAAAATTTCTGGTTACGTGGAACGCAGATAACGTCACTCTTTGACCCCGCGGAAAACGCCCAGAGCGGAGCCTGGTCCTCGCCAAGCACGGCAGTGAACCCGTGTGAAGCATCCAGAGCAAACACCGGACTGTGGAGTCCTTAAAATCCACGGACTATGATGTCCTTAACCTCGACCGTGATGTCTTAAAACTAACGATCAACCACCCCGATTCCCTACGGATTCTGCCTTGGTTTAAGGGTACATCTCTTCATTCCTTTGATACCTGGCATTGTAATTCCTCAACGTCTTCAAAGAGGTGACGGGTCCCTGCAACCAAACATCGGACCGTGGAGTCCCTAAATCCACGGACTATGAGGTCCTTAACCTTGACCGTGATGTCTTAAAACTAACATCGGACTGTGGAGTCCCTAAATCCACGAACTATGAGGTCCTTAACCTTGACCGCGATGTCTTTAAACTACGATGCCTTGGGAAACCCCTAACTCCGTGAAACACGGACGAAGGCGACCACATCCAGCACTTGCAGGTCCTCACGACCTGTAAGGAAGAAAAACTCTCTTGTGAAGTCCTTACGACTCTCAAGGGACAACCCGCTTAAGAATCCTCACGATTCTTAAGAAGAACTTACACCTATGGGATCCTCTCGACCCATGGGGAAAAAAACTCTTTATGAGACCCTCGTGGCTCATAAAGTGCAAAAGTCTTAGGAAGCAGATCTTAACCCTGAATCCTAAGCTATCGCTGCCCTGCAAGGAGATCAAGATAAATTGTCCGCAAACGCATTCAATGAAAGGGGACATACCATTGAGAAGAAAAATGTATCTTTTATTCATAAACCAAAATGGATACAAAGTACAATTCATGAAAGAAACAAAAAAGAAAGATACTCTCATTCATGAGTATGTACAAAAAAAAGGAGAAAAGATACAAGTCCTCAAGCCGGCGGGCGGTGCAGTAATTTTACCAGCTCATCGTTCTGTTGCTGAGCCACGGCTTCATGACGCAAGATCTCCAGAAGACGAGCCTCCGCCTGAGCTTGCTGAGCTTGATAAGAAGCAAGCCGAGCTTCGAGCTCTTTCTCGGTGGCTTTATGAGCCTCGACCCTCTCACGAGTGAACGTGGCAGCTTTATCGAGAGCCACCACCTCCCTGATAGACTCTTGAAGCACTCGCCAGGGTTTGTACGCTTTGTTGGCCTAAGACTCGCCTGAAGCTCGCTCAGCGCCTTAGAAGCCAGCTCCCTCTCCGAGAATTTACGGCCGAACCCCTTTTCTCGCGCGACAATATGTTCGCCACGCATCGCCCTATCAGGCCATGTAAGCTCACTTTCGCGACCGCAACCTTGGAAACGGGACATACACGCTCAAGACCATATAAATGGGCTTCCGGTCGACGGCAATAGGCGATCTAAAACGCGCTCACATAACCTGGTATGAAAAGCAACGAGAAACTTTCCGATGATTATCCTATCGGACATGTGTTCGCAATCATATGAGCATCCGAAAAAAGGAATAAAATTCGAAGCTTTAATGCGCATGCGACATGACAACAGTGTTGATAATTGAAGGAAGTTTTCATAAAAGGAACACAAAACTTATTCATGCAAGCGAAAAACATGCATACGAGTACCGAGCCTACACGGAAGTTCAACATAAAGCATACAAAAAAAAGGGACTAATTTAAATATTCTACGCTAGCGGGAAAAGGTCACCAAATAAGGGATCAGTAGCACAAGGGTTAACAAAGCAAAGAACAAAACTCTCCATCTCTCTCTCCGCTCTCTCCAGCACATCAAAGCGGCGGTTCTCGCGAGGAGTCGCTCCCCATCGATTGGTGCCATGTTCGTCCGCGAAAGCAAACATAATAGCTCGCCGGGCCCTTATTTGGCTCAACAGGTGAATCGAGCAGTCCTTCAAAGCCTGAGCAATCAGGCACGCTTCGTGAAAACCCTCGAGCTTCTCTTCAGCCGCATCAAGCATCGCCAGGGTCATCTCTGCCGGGTGTGGAGGAATGTCGGCAAGCACGGCCGTGAGGATCATCCGGAGCCAGAGGGAACCCATTGGGAGGGGAGACCCCCTACGGATCGAGAGTTCATACATCGCCGAGTCCCATTCATCATCGGTAAGGAGTGGATCCACCAACCGGTCGGCAAAGCGGGGGATCATCTCCTCGATAGGAACTTCCCATGGCTGCCGACGAGCGTGTGGACGGTTGCAGGCCATGGCACTTAGTTGTTCTCGAATTAAATCGCGTTAAAATGGGAATAAAAGTTCTCTGTGAAGAGAAAAGGAAAGCCACTGCCTCAGATATAAAAGGGTGCATTAAGTGCTGTGCGCGGAAAATCTTGCATGATGAAGCTATTTCCAAGGCCCAAAAAAGAAAAGGCATCGAAAATCAGGGAGATGGAACTATTTCCAAGGCCCTTTTTCTGCATCTGATATTGTGCACTGAAAATATGGCATGGGAAAATTTTGTGAACAACCCCATCAAGGGACCCCCACGTGCAGAACACGTGAGGCCCAAACTTGATGTGCACTAAAAAAAAATGGAGTAGCACCCTGCATATTAAAAGCATTAACAACAACAGTAGCAAAATGATGAAATCCCAAAGAAAGGCATGCAAGCAGGGAAAGACATAATAAAACTTGTCACTCATACTTCAAGAAGTTCATACAAAATAAAGAGGACACGTTTACAATGGTAAGACTTCAGACGCGGGGCATGGGTTGAGAAACTCAAGATTAACTTTGTCCAAGATTCTCCAAGCATGTCGAACCTCCCGAGTATGCTTCCTCTCGCGATCGCAAGCGTCGGGGTCCTCACGAATATCCTCCACCCTCCGATAGGCGGCAAGTATGGCTGACTGCTGAAAGGCTTGGTGCAAGAGATCAATAAGGTGATCTCACCTCCTCTTTGAGATCAAGCCCATCAGGTACACCGAATGTACCTTATCCTCAGCAGTGTCCAAGGCCCTGAGCGGTATGCCGGTGCAAAAGAGAGGAAGTGCCTCCCGGATCGCCAGCACGATCAGCCTCAGAAGAGAAGAGCGACGGGGGAGTAGCCGATGGTTGTACTCGTCAAAGCGGCTCATGATCTCGGCACACTGAGCATCGGTGAACTCCTGGTTCTGACTGCGGCCCAGTGCACGAATATTCCCATAGGAAATAATCTCGTCAAGACCATACAGATGGGCATCCATGATACCTGAAATAAAGGTCATGAGACATCATTACAAAGCTCCTGTTGCATTAATTGCAGAAGGACAACCTCGGGTCGAGAGCCCCCAAGAAGCCTCCGTGTGAAGAAACTGAGTTCTTCATTGGAATTAAATTCCTTACTAAGAAAAGGGAATTAAATTCCTAGAAACATTTTTGGATGGAATTAAATTCCATGGAGTTGAAACGCCATCATCATCTCCCTAAGGATCATCTAAACCCTAAGAGATCTACTGTTGGAGGTTAAGTGGTCTCATATTTTGGTTAGAGAACTTGAAGAAAAATGGGTTCTTTGTGAAACCCTTGATATGGATTTAAAATCCAGAGAGTTTTGTCAAAATGAAGGTGCTTCGATCACCATTACCTGAGGAGGAAGAGTCCTTTTAAACAGAGTTAAACTCTGAAAATGTTTCAAGGCAGAGAACTAAGCTCTGGAAGAAGAGAATTAAATTCTCAGAAAAAGTTCTCAAAGGAAGGAGATGAGCAAAGTGAAGGCTCTTCGGAAGGGACATGAACATTTATAGGGTGTGATGGAGACGCTTCATCTCCCCAAATCCCTAGAGGAATCCAACGGTCACAAAAGGTGACAGCGTTGCACTCACGTACGGACACGTGAGAACAACGCTGTGGGGGCATTTGTTTCCTGATTTAAAATAAGGAAAGCTTACGGAAAAGGCTTCAGAAAAGGGTCACGTGCTTACACGTGACCAGCAGTCACGTGTTGGCACGTGACATCTAAAAGCATCAGCAAGGCAATTCAGCTTCTCTACTGCATCAAGAAAAAAGGGCTTCAGAAGAGGTCACGTGCTCCCACGTGACCAGGGTCACGTGTTGGCACGTGATACTCAAAAGCAGCAGACTTGTTCTCCGGTTAAATCAAGAAAAAGAGTCTAGACGAGGGTCACGTGCTCACACGTGACCAGGGGTCACGTGATGGCACGTGACGGTTAAGCAGCAACCAGAAGACAGAGCGCAAAAAGAAAGAAGAAGGCTCGTTCCAAGGGGGTCACGTGCCCACACGTGACCAAGGGTCACGTGGCCACACGTGACCGACTTCAAGGCCCATTTGTTAACAGAATTAAATTCTGAGAAAAGACCTCTCAAATCTTTCCAAAAGCAACCGATTGAATTAAAGATGATTAAATATCATCTATCTATGGGAAAATCTCGAATTTGGAAAGATTTCCCCATAAAATCTAACTAAAATAACAGAGGAGAATCTCTGGATTTAAAATCCAATGGTGAGTAAAATTCACCTAATAATCCAAAGGTCCAAAGCGAATGATGGATACAAATCAAATCTCCTAATGAAAGATCCACCAAAACTAATTGACTCGGCTGCTTCTCCTATAAATAGGAGCCAAGAGACACACAAGAAAAAAGATATAGGCAGAGGGAAGAAAAGAGAGAGAGCCTTGATACTTTAGAGGAATTTGGATCTTCTGCAAAAGAAAACCCTAGGTAAGAAAGGGAAGGTTTCATTGAAAGAAAAGAGAATTTAATTTTCAACAGAGTTTGACTCTGATATAAAACAGAAGGACATATTTCTTCTCTCTTTGATGGAGGATCTGTAAAGTGCACATCTCCCCTTGAGTTGAGAATTTAATTCTCAATGGGTTGAGATCCTGCATGCAGATCCAAAGCATAGAGAGGGAATGAAAGCACGAGAATTTAATTCTCACAGAACTATAGGAATTTAATTCCTTCAAAATAAAATTAGGGTTTGACCCTGTGTTATGGGAATTTAATTCCTTCAGAATGAAAAGAATCAGGGTTTAACCCTAGTTAAGAACTTAGTTCTGTTAAAACAACAAGAATTTAATTCCCTTAATCTTATTCCCCAGAATAATTCTCTAACAGAGAGTGGGGGTTTAATTCCTTAAAGCTTTTATTAGGGTTTAACCCTATTCAGTTCTTCACATATATGAGGAATTTAATTCCTACAGAAAATTCAGAGTTCAACTCTTCAAAAGGAACTAGTAATTTAATTCCTCTGAAATTATTGTTAGGGTTCAACCCTACGAGGAATTTGATTCCTGGGAGGGATTAACAGATCTTCTATGCAACTACAGAAAAGCAGGGTCACGTGTCATCACGTGACCCTCCCAAAAGATCTACAGAAAGCCCTTTGAGGCAGTGCATCACGTGCTCCACGTGACCCCCGAAACACAGAAAGAAAAAGCAAAAGAAATAAAGGCCTTGGGCGCTCTCACGTGTTCCCACGTGACCCCTTGGCTGAAGCTTTAACAATCAGCGCACTAATCCTCCTCACGTGGCGGCACGTGATGCTCCAAAGAAAACATAAAAAGTGTCTAACGCTTATTTACAGAACGAAGAAAAGGAGATCTGGCTCCATATTTAGGGCGCCCTCACGTGTCACCACGTGACCCCTAATGAGCATTCTAACAGACAAGAGCGAGGGCCTTCATCACGTGCTCACACGTGATGGCCGCCAGAATTAAAAGAGTTAAACACTGATCTGCAGAATAAAATGAAGGGAATCGGGGCGCTCTCACGTGTCCACACGTGACCCCTCTCTCCTTAGTGTTTAACACTAATCTGAAGACTTTGTCCTAAGTGTTTAACACTGATTTGCTTAGTGTTTAATACTAATTTGAAATCTCTGATTACCAGTGTTTAACACTGATTTGCTTTAGTATTTAACACTAATTTGAAAGCCCTGTTGCTAGTGTTTAAACACTGATTATCTTTTAGTGTTTAACACTAACTTGCTAATCTTATTCTTAGTGTTCAACACTGTTGGTCTTTAGTGTTTAACACTAGCTTTAGCCCAATTGGCTAAATTTCTAGAGGCAAAGCCTCTCCTTCAATGGACCAACAGAGGGCCAATATTTCAAACATAATTGGACTTAGCCCAAACTGGCCATAAGTCCTCAAATCATCTTGAACTGAGCATATCTGCTCTTTCAACCAACTTATTGGTTCAAGGGTACATCTTAGAACTCCTCTGATATTTGTCGTTGTAATCCTTCAACGTCTTCAGAGAGGTGACGGGTCCCGACAACCACACATCAACACGGACCGTGGGGTCTTTAAACTCATGGACTTATGCGTCCCTAAACCAAGATACGGACTGTGGGGTCCTTAAACCCATGGACTTATGCGTCCTTAAACTACCAAGGGACCACCACGTCCCTAAACTGGAACATGGACCACCATGTCCCTAAACTGGAGATGGACCACCATGTCCCTAAACTGGCATCGGACCACTATGTCCCTAAACTGGAACAGTAGAGCCCCCAAATGCTCTTTTGTCGGATCTAAACGATCCCGTTTAAGTTGATCTTAGCCTCAAATATGGCTAACGCATCCTTAAACCTTCAAACAGACTTTAGTCCCAAATTGGACTATAAATCCCCCAATCAACTTTGGTTCAAGGGTACATCTCTGAACTCCTCTGACACCTGTCGTTGTAATCCTTCAACGTCGTCAGAGAGGTGACGGGTCCCGACGACCATACATTCAATGGACCACCATGTCCCTAAACTGGAACAATCGAGCCTCCAAACGCTCTTTTGTCGGATCTAAACGATCCCGTTAAGTTGATCTTAGTCTCAAATTGGACTAACGTATCCTTAACAAACGTTTGAGTTGATCTTAGCCTCAAATATGGCTAACGTATCCTCAAACCAAAACCCCAAACCCAAATCTAAGAAAATACGGATTTGGACTAATCCACGTCCTACGGGCGACGACATAAATCAGTCTCCGTATACAATCCACGGGCAACCACAAACAAAACAAACACCCACGACACGAAGTGACCAGCTGGAGAAGGAGAAAGTTGTTACCGCGATGCGGTAGCGTAATTAACTGCAGGGGCTTGCGCCTGCAGGGAAGAGTGTCCCCACAATCAAAAACCCCTCAAGCGAGGGGGAATCTGACGAAGTCTGCTACATCGGCCGCATCCGTCTAAACCTCCGATACACGGTGCCATAAATCAACTTGGCATCTTCGGAGAGGTGGACGGATAGCACCTATTAGCATCTGCCCCGAACCTCAGGCGAGACGTCCCGCGTCCCGGCCGCCGTTCGGAGGGGAATAGGGCATTGTAGAAGCGAGTGACATACCCTTTGAAGGATTCCTTGTCTCCGCTATTGACAGTGAATAAGTAGTCGACCATCTTATTCTGTCGTCGGTTACTGACAAAATGACCGAGGAATTGGGTAGCCAGCTCGTCAAAGGTCGAGATGGAGCACGGCGCAAGCCCTCGGAACCAGTCCCGGCCAGCTCGGATTAAGGTGGTGGGAAAAGCTCGGCATTGAGCCGCGTCCAAGTTGTCTTGGAAGCTCATGCCCGCCATAAACGCGTCCAAGTGGTCTTTCGGGTCGGATGTCATGACCCGAAGGTACGGAACGTAACTGGCACTTCAATTATGAAACGTCTCAAGGCGTAACATAACCTAAGTAAGCCAAAGCCCAGAAATCTAAACTATTTAAAGAAATAGAGTGAAGGAAAACTTATTTAAAGAAAGCAATTATTAACAAAATGTGTCGCATTAAACATTTTTAAAACATCAAAATTTCCCGAAAATTTCGGCAGAGTCTCCTTTGTAAATACTGGCCTCGAAACGGGTACAAAATAAGAAAATACATATAAATGAATAAGGGCATCCCCAAGCGGGAGCTAGCTCTTCGCTAATGGCGGAATCACAACCACATACAATATATATCAATGAATGCGGAATAAGCAAATAAAAGTATAAAAGCATCACGTCGGCTCAAGTGGGCATCGACACCAAACCACAAATACAAGTCTCACCGTCTAGTCCAATATATAAGGGTAGATGGAGTATACTAGATACAAATAAAATATATGGTGGGAGCAAAAGAAAATCCTCTAAGACCCACCTATGAGCAAGCTGTAAGCCGAAGCAATCGAGCGGAAAAGAAGGTACACCCGCCGCTACTGTGCTGACGGATTAGACCTGCAAGATATTGTGGCACAACGGGGGTGAGTTGCTAACTCGTGAGTAGTAAGTAACATCTAATAAGGCTATCGTAAGCATGCACGCAAATACGTCACACCCTACATATACCGATACGATACAATGCACTAGCATGAATGCAACATGAATACATAATCAATACCCGAAACCTGAACATATCTGGTATGAGAAAATCTTTATTTTTAACTTAGAAACACTCCTGTGAAATAACTGAAGTAATATCAATGAAACCAACAGAAATCCGTGTCAAGTATCGACACAAAATACGTATATCTCAATGTCTCGATATCTCAATGTCACGATATCTCAATATCTCTGTATCTCAAATCTCAATATCTCGGGCTCCGTCAGTCCGGATCGGCCCAAATTATCAAATCTCATGACTACGGTCGGTATCCTCCAGATATCCGCCGCGCCAAACATCACCGGTAGGTAGTCTGCCCCTGCCAGGCTCATCGTCTACAACTTGAGCTTCTTACCCCGGGGTACCGTACCGGGCCCACCGTGTACCCGAGACGGTTCATCCACTCCTTGAATCGGGTCTCGAAAACTAATAGCAATCAGAAAAACTCATGGTGGACGACACATACATCACGAGAAAACCGCAACTTTCATTTTAAAAGGATAGTAATTTTATAAATTTTTGCGGTTTTCCCCAAAAATCCAGAAATCTCATGAATACTGAAATTCTCGAGAAGAATCACAATATATAAACATGTCAGTGATGTGGAAATATATGATACGGTAGTATATACCATGCGGAGTACGTCCAGAAACTATGCATGAATTATGATGCAATGAGGTATGTATATATGACTAACAACCTTACGTATACATCTTAGTGAAATGAATATACAAATATAAGTCTACGAATCATATATGATGCAAATGCACTAATATCAGTTCTAAGCAAGTTCTATAGTGTTCGTGACATAGCAATTACGAATGGCGCGTGTGTTCGCATAAATAGTTCATGTACGACAAGAACCAATGATGATGGTGCAAGTGTCCTATAAGATGATGTCACATATATATATTTATACATATAACGATGCGATGCAATGAGATGGCTAACTAGGAAACTACGCATATAATGAAAATACTATAAGTACGACTAAACCATCAGACGCCTCATGCCATCCAGACGATCCCTCTATAGATGTATACATCTACCCACCGGGACGCCTCGGCTAATCCGATCCGATCTCAGCTTTATCTTTCCGCGCCACATCCGACGCCTCTGCACCCGATCCTAGAATCGCACACAAGTAATTAAAAGAATGAATATACGATTAGTCGCGGACACAAACGACACAAGTCAATCCACGCGCACAACAAGACACGCACACACATGGTGCACAAAACGCGCTCGCGACAATGCTACAAACTACAATTAGGGTCGCTAAACGTGACAACCCCCATATCTAAAACCCACTCGCACCAATCGCGCATTCATAACAAACTAATTACATTAGGAATTAGGTTGTATATCACCAAAACCTCAACTTTATTTCAATCGATTTATTTCAAAAAAACCTAGTAAGCATCAATTTCCATTTTAGTTCAAATCTTGATATTATAACAAATCTAGTGGCCACAATATGCACCTAATAACTTAATTAGGTCACACAAATACTAACTAGAATTTTATCTCACCTATTTGCATTAATTATAAAAATATAGTTTGCAAGATAGTTTAATTAGGACAAATTAAATGTAACAATTAGCAATTTAGCAACTAGATTAGGTTTTGTATTCCAAAAGATATTAATTTACACATTGTAATCATAATCAATTAATAAAAAAACCTTAACTTAAACTCAAACCATTTTCTTTACATTTTCTAACATGGAATTAAAACCATATTAGTACCGATTTAAATTTGATTTAAAGTGATTAAACAACCATTTAACTATGAGGTTAGGATTTATACCTCACTAATCAAGAGATCAAACATTTCAAACTTGCCTCCAAAATGGTCTCTTGCTCCAAGATCCTTGCTAGATTGGGCCAAAGAAAAATGGGTGTAGGTTAAATGTTGAATTAGTGATACTTTGAATGGATTTTTGAAGAAAAATGAAGAATTTTTTTGAGATGAATTGAAGTGGGGAAAGATGGGGGACTGCAAGTGTAGGGCTCGACCAGCTAGGAATGAGAGAAAAGAGAGAGAGTAAGGTGTGTGGATAAATGTAGAAACTTCTTTAATTAACACCTCTTTTAACTCCTTTTTAAAAAATTTCTTTTCTATAATTTTTTTTGAAGTGAAAGAGTGGTGAAATGAGGGGGGGGGGGAGGCAGCAGCCTAGCTCGGCCAGTGGGATTGAGGTGAGTGTGTGGGGTGTGTGTGGAAAGATACAATTCAAAAAGACCCCTATCATATCATATATTAACTCTTTTATCATAATTAATTTACTTTATTATATTTTTTATCCCATCCTAGATTTCTCTAGAACTTTAGAGATAAAACCAAAAGAAAAAATATATTACAACTAGATTCTAGGTTGTCATGATTCACATTTGTATAATTAACCCATTCCAATTTGTAATTTACACCAATTTAATGTATAATTGAAAGCTTAAAATAATATTAAAAATAATTAATTAAGAAAAAATATTGAAGTAAACTAATAATTTACAAGTGACTAAATAAATACTAATACTAGCAATTATATAGCTAAAATGGGTGTATTTAAGTCTATGTTGAAAATAATTATTATAGTTAAGTTTTACGGAAAATACGATTTATTTTACCGGTTATCGAAAAAATTCACCTAAAAGATTTATTTATTTATTTATTTATTTTTAAAACGTTACAATTTTCCCCTCTTAAAGAAATTCGATCCCCGAATTTAAAAATCTAACTACGCGCACCCTCGAAGAGATGGGTGTATTTCTCCTGCATCTCGACCTCGACTTCCTACGTGACCTCTTTACCGCTCGGGCCATGCCGAAGAATCAAAACGGACGGTATGTCCTCGGACCTCGGTTTCTTCAATCTCCGATCCGGAATGACTATCGGCTGCTCTTGCGAAAGAAAGATTGTGCTCCAGCTGGATCGTATGATACTGTATCGCGTAAGAGGGGTCATGAAGGTACTTGCGGAGCATTGATAAATGAAATACGGGGTGAACATCTGAAAGCTGGGTGGAAGAGTCAAACGATACACAACTGCGCCGACACGCTCGAGAATCTCTAAGGGACCACATATCTGGAACTAAGCTTTCCTTTCCTCCTGAATCTCAACACGCCCTTCATCGGAGAAACCTTTAAGAAAAACATGATCGCCAACAGTAAACTTAAGTCTATGCCGACGTTGGTCTAGATAAGATTTCTGCCCGCTCTGGGCCACTCTTAACCTATCCTGAATCCCTGAATCCTTTCGGTCGTTTCTTATACCATTTGTGGCCCCAAAATACTGCTCTTACTGAGCTTTACCCAATATACTGCTCAACTTACGGGTGATCGACGTTTTCTCCTATATAATACCTTGAAGGGTGTCGTCTGAATCTTCTCTGTTTCCCCCAATTAGAGAGCAAAGCTCCATTCAAAATTTGAAATTTGAAATAAGGCAGCGCCTCATAAGAGCGCTCGCGCCAAGAGCGCCAGCGCTAAGAGTCAAAGACTCTGAGGCAGCGCTCACGTGCAAAGCACGAGAGCGCTCGCGCCAAGAGCGCCAGCGCTAAGAGTCAAAGACTCTGAGACAGCGCTCACGTGCAAAGCATGAGAGCGCTCGCGCCAAGAGTGCCAGCGCTAAAAGACTTTGAGGCAGCGCTCACGTGTAAAGCACGAGAGCGCCAGCGTTAAGAGTCAAAGACTTTAGGGCAGCACTCACGTGCAAAGCACGAGAGCGCCAATGCCAGAACTAAAAGTTCTCAACCATTGGATCAAAGATCCAACGAAGATGATAAATCATCAAATTACCAGAATAAAATTCTGTTGAGGAAATACTCCTCAAAATCTTTCCAAACAGGAAAATTGTGCCCTGTATATCAGAGCACCGTTGGATCAAAGATCCAATGGTGATTAAAAATCATCAAGATTCAGAATAAGTTCTGTATGGGAAAATATTTTCCCAATCTTGTTAATAACAAGAAAACTATCTTTTGTAAAACAGAATCCCTTGGATTAAAGATCCAACGGTGGGAAACATTCCCCAAATCAATCAGAGATCTCTCAATAAGAGATTTCCTTAATTGATTCAACAAGTCAGCCTCCCCTATATAAAGGACCCAAGACTTCAAGTCTTGTACACAGAAACCTCCCCATAAGTTTTCAAATTGAAAGAAGAAAGACAGAAGAAACCCTCATAAGTTTCCAGTTCTGAGAAAAGAAAAGTGAAGAGCAAGCTCTAAGAAGAAGAACCTTTTTAAAGGTAAATAAAAAGAAGAGAGATCATAACATCTCCTCCATATTTGAGAGTTTAACTCTCGCATCAGAAGAACTTAGTTCTTTTTCTAGATCACAGATTTATAAGACCAAGTCTTTCACAAAAACAGAAGAGATCAAAGTCTCTATTCATAAAAAGAAGAACTTAGTTCTTAGATCCAAGAGATAAAGTCTCTCTTCATAAAAAGAAGAACTCAGTTCTTAGATCCAAGAGACAAAGTCTCTTGTAAACCAAGAATTACTTCCCAGAGCACAGAACTAATCGGAGCTGCCAAAGAAGCGCCTTAGCGCTCCAATTTAAAAGAAGTGCTTTAGCGCTCCAAATCTGGCGCTCAGCACCAAGCGCTCCACATGCTTCTCACATGGGCGCTATTTTATAAGAAGCGCTTTAGCGCTCCAAATCTGGCGCTCAGCGACAAGCGCTCCACGTGCTCCTCATGAGGGCGCTATTTTATAAGAACCGCTTTATCGCTCTAAGTTTGGCGCTCAGCGCCAAGCGCTCCACGTGCTCCTCACGTGGGCGCTAAGGAATTACAAAGCGCTATGTAAATAATGCCCCAGTGCTACAAAAAGTGTTCAACACTCAATAAAAGACAAAAAGAAAAAGGAGTGTCAGAGCCCAAATCAATGCTCAGCATTATTTGAATAAAAGGGGCTAAGTCCAAATGAATGTTCAACATTCTACTCAAAATGAGTGGACTGAGTCCAAACAAGCATTCAAACATTTTATTCAAAAATGAGTGGACTAAGCCCAAGATGGCCACAAGTCCCTAATTCAAATTAACCGAGCCCATGTGCTCACAATCTTTTTAATTGATCTTAGTCCCAAACTTGACTATAGATCTCCCAACCAACATTGGTTCAAGAGTACATCTCTTCATGCTTCTGATACATGTCGTTGTAATTCTTCAACGTATTCAGAGAGATGGAGGGTCCCAATAACCAAGAACTTTTGGTGCATCCCCAAATGGTTAAACCAAAACCTTACAGACTATGATGTCTTTAAACCATACAGACTATGATGTCTTTAAACCTCACAGACTATGGCGTCTTTAAACAAAGACTATGATGTTTTTAAACTATGGACTATGAGGTCCTTAAACTCATGAACCGTAATGTCCTAAAACTAACAATAGACCGCAATGTCCCTAAACTAAAACGATAGAGTCCAAATACTCTCTTGTTGGATCTAAATGATCCCAAAACCTTGCTGAGTAGATCTTAGTCCAAAATTAGGCTAACGTATCCTTAACAAGCATTTAAGTTGATCTTAATCTAAAACAAAATTAACGATCCTTAAACCAACCCAAACCCAAATCTAAGAAATATGGATTTGGACTAATCCACGCCCTACGGGCGACAACATAAATTAGTTTTCGTATACGATCCACGGGCAACCGAAAACAAAACAAACACACACGACACGAAGTGACCATCTGGAGAAGGAGAAAGTTGTTACCGTGATGCGGTAGCGTAATTAACTGCAGGGGCTTGTGCCTGTAGGGAAGAGCGTTCCCATAATCAAAAACCCTCACATTGAGGGGGAATCTGACGAAGTCAGCTACAACGGCCGCATCCGTCTAAACCTCCGATATACAGTGCCATAAATCAACTTAGCATCTTTAGAGAGGTAGACAGATAAAACCAAATAGCATCTGCCCCACAAAATTCAGGCCGGACGTCCCAACGTCCCGGTCCCGTCTTTCGGCGGCGAACAGATTCTGGCACACCCGGTGGGACCTTTTCCTCTTTCCACTCCACACTTCGTGTGTCGTGTTCGCGAACGAATCGCGGTTTAATATGGTTGACCCTGGATTCGAGGTACTAAGATTTGGTGTCTTGCTCCGTGCAGAAGAGAAAATGGCTTCCAACTGCACCAACTGCAACAGCAACTCTTACTCCGTCCTTGCTGGAGGAGTGACCTATGGGCCCCAAGCGGCCTCCATCTTCACCATGCCAGTGGAACAAGTGACTCAGGCCTCCACTTGACTGTTCTTTGGGACTATGATCCCACCGGAAAGCTTCAGCGTCCCAATGCCGTCACAGGAAGCTCCGAAGAAGTCGGTCTTCGATCGGCTTATAACTACCATGGCCCCTCTCAACGGGCCGTCCAATTCCAAGTCTATTGCTTCAGTCTTTGACAGGCTAAGTATGAGCTCCAGTGGGCCCATGAAGAAGCCTGCAATACCTGAACGAGTCATCCCAAAGTGGATAGCCATTCCAACTCCCGCTTCAGGCGAAGTCACCAAAGCTGCTTCCCCTGTCCAAAGGTCTGTCTTCGACAGGTTGGACGTTTCTTCTCAGCGGATGTCAGTCTTTGACAGGATGGCACCAACAACAGCCTCTCCTCAAAGCAGGGGGCATGATGGAGCCACCCCCGTAACTGAGCCAGTACCATCTGCAAGACATGCTCGACGTCGCCACTGGCGCCGAGTGAGGAAAACTGGGGGCAGCTCTCCTTCTGGACTAACTCCACCGGCTCCAATGGTAGAAATTGATGCTGTTGTTCCAACTGGGAACAGCTTTGAACCACTCAGGAGGGTACGCAAGAACTCTCCGACCGCCATTCTAAAAAGATCTCCTCCGTCTGTGGAGAACGTTACAAAGGCAAAACCAGAGCAGCCCCTCAACGGCTATCCTCAAAAATCCATAAGGTTTGGCGAAGAGTCCAAGACTCTATGATCGACAAAGACTACTCTCGCCGACAGAAGAAAATGAAAATTCGGCAAGAAGAGGACCATCCTGCCGCCATGCTGCGGAAGGTATCGACTGCACGAGTGCCTATTGCTGCAGCCCTCTCAACTTCGACCGCCCATAAAAAGAGGAGGGCGGAGAAGATCCTTATGCCTGGGATGAATCTCAAGGGCATTGAACCTAGACGTTCCAAGTCTGGAGGCATGGTGGTGCATATTGTTTATATGGCTTCCGGGAAGGAGGAGAGCCCCGCTTCCGGGGGTCACCGACCACTCACCCGATCCATAACAAAGGCCCAGGAGCAACAATAGAAGCTCCAGGAAATGTTAACAAAGATGGCCGCACTCACTGGGCCAAAAGAAAGCCCGGAGACATCGTCGGAGCAACGCCAGGAGAAAGAAACCGATGCTGAGTTCCTTCGCAAAATGCTCGAGAAGAAAGATAAAGAAGTCGCGGAACAAGTGGCCAACATAAAACAAATGGTGCTATTATTTCAGGACATGGTGGGCATGATGATACAGCCGGATCCTCCAGCTAATGACCCTCCGATAATCCTTGAAGATGACAGAGGGGAGACATCAAACCCTCTTCCGGCTCTATCGGCAGCCAAGGAAGAGACCATCTCCAAAGCCGCCCTTGACGATTATATAGCTCAACAGATACGAGCTCATCAAGCGAACGAAGCTGCTGGCCAAGTCGTCGGAACGGGGCGACCATATCCCAGCTGGTACGATCAAATCAAGTATCCGCCAGGATACACAATTCCTAAGTTCCACGTGTACAAGGGGAAAGGCAATCCCCACCAGCATGTCGCCCAGTTTAGGGCTCTCTGCGGCAATACTGGAGGTGACGATAAGCTGCTGCTTCGCCAATTCGTCGGCAGTTTGGCGGAGACGGCCTTCGAATGGTATTCGGAGCTTCCCAACGACTCCGTCAAAACATTCACGAAGATGGAGTTGCTATTCACTCAGCGTTTCGCAAGCGCTAGCGAATGCACCCCAATCACGACGTTGATCAATGCCCGAGTGAAGCTAGGGGAGACATGGGTTTAGTATGCAATTCGGTGGAGCAACCTATGGTCGTAGTGCGAACAACGCATAGAAGAGGCTCATGCAGTAGGCATATTTGTGGGAACCCTCGATCCGCAGGCGACCATATCCCAATTCATGATGTTTTTCAAGCCAACCACCTTCAAGGCCTTGATTGACAAGCTGGCCCAAATGGACCAGATGGGCCATAGGCCTTCCTCTTCAAAGACGGAGCCTCGGAATGTAAAAGGGAAAGGGAAAGCGACCTTCGTCGCCAACGCTCAGCAACAGCCGAGTGGTCCAAAACCAGCTGATCGCCAAAACGACAGACAGCGATTTATCAACGAAAAGTTAAAACGTCCTTACTCGTTCCCTCGAGATAAAACAAGGAGACTGTTAGAACTAGCAGTGCACAACAGGCTCATCACTCTGCCAGATTCCAGACGTCCACTGCAGCCAGGTGACGCCAACAATCCCAATTACTGTCCCTACTACCGAGTAGTAGGCCACCCAATTGAAAATTGCTTCATCTTCAAAAGCTGGATCGAGGACCAATACCAACAGGGAAAATTTGCACTGTCCGAGAACTGGAAGGTAAGCCCGCCGTAGCCGCACGCTCTTGAAAGGGTAGACACGCCGGGGGCATCATGCTCATTTATAGAAGAAGCTCTATGGGAGGTCGCTCTTTCAGCAAAAACAAAAAGAATGCTGAAGGATCTTCAAAAATGCCCGGCGATAAGGTGGAAAAGCCGGCTGGAACCCAAGGTTATCGAGGGAATGCTGAAACCACGCCCGACGCCAAGAATTGGTAGCGATGGGCAAAATGCCCAGGCCCAGCCGTCAAAATCTTCGAAAAGGAAGAAGAAGACCAAAAAGCCCGTGAAGCTTGATGACAAGCGCACGGACCTGCAAAACCAGATTGACGCATTGGAAGAATATAATCAGAAGGTATGAACCCCAGTCATGCTCGAAGAATTTCTCAACAACATCCTTGAGAGCGGAGAAAACGACAATGACGACGGAGACGACTCGTCAGAAGAAATTGAGGATTATGTGGCAAGTTGCCACATGATCTCTCACTCGCCCGTAAATGACGAAGAAGCTCACATAGAGGAGCTGGGGGCAGGAGCGGTGCCAAAATCCTTCGAACGTTTGACGAGATAATCGACATGCTGCTGAACGAAGCCCGTCAGAAGAGCAAGGCTGATCAGCAACGTGAAATGGCCATATTCGAAAGGGCCAGGCGTCGGCGTCAATTTGAAGAAGTCGTGGTAGAAATGGGTCACGAAACACTCCAACCAGATCAAAGTGCACCCGCGGCAAACAAAAGCAAGCTTAAGACGAGGAAACGGTTTTCCAAAGCCTTGTCCATGGGAATGAAGCAGCCACCGCCCAAAGAACATATCCCCGAGGATACGCACCTTGACGAAGCAGACGTACATCCTAACTATTGCTTATACCACCAGAGGATTACACACCCTACTGAAGAGTGCATGGACTTTAAAAAGTGGTGGCAGGGGTATGTTGTCCACCGGCAACAGTTCAAGAGGATGAAGCGCAAAAATCGTCGAGAGCAGAGAAGCATGACAGATGAGCGTAAAAGAACTGCC
This sequence comes from Agapanthus africanus, assembly GCA_030015575.1. Lineage (NCBI taxonomy): Eukaryota > Viridiplantae > Streptophyta > Magnoliopsida > Asparagales > Amaryllidaceae > Agapanthus > Agapanthus africanus. The sequence continues at coordinate 521,362,614 of CM057343.1, forward strand.
GGCAACTGTCACATGGTTGATGCTAGGGGATCGCAACTTCTCACCTTTGGGAGAGATTCTGATGAAGAAATAGCTCTCGGCCCTCTCTTCAAAGAATCCACCTCAGGAAAAGAAGAAGAGACGAAGAATTGTGAGAATATTCAGCTGCGCAATCATACGTTGCCCGAAAAGAATCTCGGACCTACAAACAAGGGATCGAACAAAAAAGATAAAGGGAAGGAAAAAGTCCCTGAAGATATCACCCTCGATGACCGAGTCGTCGAAGAGATCGCAGCCAAGGACCCACCCAAGAAAAACAAGGCGATTTATATTGTTCTGGCGCACTTGAGAAAGATACCCTCGTAGCTAAGCATTCTCGATGCCTTCCTGTTGTCTAAAGAGGCGCGTGATTTTCTGATCAAGGCACTACAAGAGCCCAACCAGTTTCAAGCTTTCCTTACCGAAGAAAAGATGAAAGATGATCTCGAAGAGGTTCACACAGCTGACATCACTTTTGGCGATGAAGATCTCCTCCTCGGAACGTGTGAGCATAACCGTCCCCTGAATGTCACCGGATACTGCCATGACATCAAGATAGGGAAGATCTTAGTTGACAATGGGTCTTCTGTCAATCTCCTGAACGTGAGGGTGCTAAAGGAAATTTGAATGAGTGTGCAGCACCTAGCTCGGGATAAAATTACCATCTCCGGTTTTGACTCCCAGTCATCACGGACGCTCGGGTCCGTAATACTGACGTTACGCTTCAGGTCGCTCATCACCGACATCAAGTTTCACGTCATTGACGCCAAGACTTGCTGCAACGCTTTGCTCGGCTGGCCGTGATTACACGAGTACAACATCATCCCTTCTACACAACATCAGTTTATGAAGTACCTCAAAGATGGTTTGGAGTACACTATGAACTAAACCCATTCTCCGTGAACGAAGTCCGCAAATATGAAGATGTCAAGTACTTCCTACCAGACTTTGAAGACACGGAAAGATGCCATAAACCAGAGAATAAGCAAAAACCTATCACCACTATTCCGGTCTTCGGGCCGCCCCAATGCGACAGGCCGAGACCATCTACCCCTATTCTAGAGTTTGGCAGCGACTCTGAAGACGAAGTCAACGCAGTGTTCTTGGCCCGTCCATTGGTGCAGGCCCTAACTGGAGATGATCAGAGTTTGCAGATCGCCATGATTCCGCAGCAGCACTACAGAGAGCTTGATGTGCTTGAAACATATAGTGTGCAAGAGCTACAGACATTCTACGTCCCTCCCAGGAGAAAATGTGAAAAGGCGATCCTATTCTACCGATCTACGGAGACTAAAGTCGAAAGAGAAGTCTAGCATGGTGCTGATCCTGCGCTCGATTGGCTCCAACCCATTCGTCTGCCCAGATACTATGCAGAAGGATTGAAAAGGTTATTGAGATACCAAAGCGTACCCTTGAAGCAAACCACACGACATGCCCAATTTTACAACAGGATTTGGAACATCCCCGGAACTCAGCGAAAATTGCCCAACGGAAAAATGGAAATGATTGGGCTTGGATATGTCTAGTCCGAGAAACGGGAGCAATTCCATGACTGCCATGTCATAAAGGACCTTGATAAAGAAGAGGGTGCTCTTTTAAAAGACACTGACGCTGAGCCAGAACGTGGTCCTACCACAAAAATGCCGAGTTCGTCATTTGAAGAACAGATGGACAAGCTAATAAAGGAAGCAAGTCAAAAGGTTCAGAATGATTACAGCCACGAAATGGACATTTACGGGAAAGCCAAGACGCAACGCCTCTTTCAGCAGGCTACAGAGGATGACGATGCCCTCCACCGTCAGCCCGCTATGCATCCCCAAGACAAGAAAAGGCCCGACGCAGAGGCAAAAACAAGTCAAAGAGCGGAAAAAACGTTCGACAGCGGCAAAACGGATCCAAAAGGCCATGTGATCAAGAAAAGGTCAGTCGGAATCCGTCTTTAACGAAAAAGATGGGTCGAGCATATTCTTTCCCTCAAGACAAGACAACGAAGATATTTGATCTCGCCATGAAACATCATATAATGACACTCCCGGAGTCCAAGCACCCTGATCAAGCAAGCGAAGTTCATCATCCGGATTATTGTTCCAATCACCGAGCGATAGGACATCCTCTTGAAGACTGCTTCACCTTCAAAAACTGGGTTGAAGACCAATATCAACTCGGCAGATTCGCTTTATCCAACAGTTGGAGGGTAGCCCCACCGCAAAAGTATATACCAAAAGCACGTATATGGAAAGAGTAGAACCAGATCAAAATCGGTCTTGGAAATGATCTCGTACTTGTCACGTGATAACGCTGTCAGAAGGAGAGCGCGAGAATATGGATGACCTTTTCTGGTGCTTCGAAAATGAGGATATAGAGGAATTGATCTCGGAATTTCCACCAGCGCCAAAAGAGTTGGAAGATGGAATACATATTATTGCGGAAAACCTAAGGAAAATCGACTTGGGGACGGCAAACGACCCACGGCCTACGTTCGTCAGTGAGCTGTTATCTAAAGAACAGGTGGCTACGCTAAAAGACGTGCTCATGCAGTATAAGGACTGTTTCGTATGGAACTATTACGAGATGCTGAGGCTAGATCCGGAAATAGCTGTGCATAAATTGGCGATATCTCCGGACGTCAAGCCAGTTAAACAAGCCCCAAGAGGAATGCGGCTTGAACTTGAGATCAGTATCAACGCCGAAGTCAAGAAGCTGATCGACTTCGGCTTCATCTAAGAAGTCCAATACCCCGACTGGATCGCCAACATTGTCCAAGTGATGAAGAAAAATAGGACGGTGCGCATCTGCGTGGACTTCGGAGAGCTCAACAAGGCCTGTCCGAAGGATGATTTTCCCGTACCGATACCGAGCTAATGATAGAAAACACATCCACTCACGAAGTCTTTTCCTTCATTGACGGGTGATCAGGGTACAATCAAATAAAGATGCATCTCGAAGACCAGAAGCATACCGCTTTCCGGACTCCTCTGGGCATATTCTGCTACAAAGTAATGCCTTTTGGTCTGAAGAACGCCGGCGCTACCTATCAGAGAGCCATGACAAAGATTTTCGATTACCTCATACATGAAATCTTCGAATGCTATATTGACGACCTCGTGGTAAAAAGCAAATCACACGAGGAGCATTGGGAGCATCTGAAGGTAGTATTCCAACGTCTTCAGAAATACAACCTGAAGATGAACCCTCTCAAATGCGCGTTCGGAGTTTCCTCAGGAAAATTTCTAGGGCTCATCATACGACATCGAAATAGATCCATCGAAGATCAAGACGATTATGGAAATACCTTCGCCAAGAACTCTCAAGCAATTACGGTCTCTCCAAGAAAAGCTCGTGTATATCCGGCGGTTCATAGCCAATCTATCCGGAAAATGCCGTCCTTATAGCCATTTAATGAAAAAGGGGACCCCGTTCGTTTGGGATCGCAAATACCAAAGCACACTGGACGAAATCAAGCAATACCTGCAGAATCCGCCAGTGCTGACCGCTCCAGTCAAGGGAAAGCCCCTCATCCCGTACACAACAGCCCTTGAAGGTTCTTTAGACGCACTATGGGCACTAGAGAACGACCAAGGGAAGGAGAGAGCCCTCTACTATTTGAGTCGAGTTCTCCTGGGGGAAGAAAACAACTACTCACTTATCGAAAAACACTACCTAGCATTAATCTTCGTGATAACGAAGATTTGGCATTATGCTTTGGCGCATGAGGTCCATCTCATATCAAAAGTGGATCCTCTCAAGTATTTGATGTCAAGAGCCATACTAACGGGATGGCTCGCTAAATGGGCCCTGCTCTTAATGGAATTCTCGATAACATACCGACCTCTCAAGGCAATGAAAGGCCAGGCCATCGCCGACTTCCTCGGTGAGCATTCGATACCTGCCGATTCACCCCTAAATTGTGAATTGCTGGACGAGCATGCGTTTGACATGATCGATAGGGAGAGAGGAGGGAGTGATACCCGATGGGAACTCTACTTCGATGGGGCATCTTCCATGAAGAAGAGAAAGCACCCCTATAATCAAATCGGGGATAGGCCTTATCTTCGTGACTCCGCAAGGAGGGATAATGTGCTTTACCTTTTCCTTAACAGAGTCGAGAACAAACAACGAAGAGGAATATGAAGCTTTGATAGCAGGTCTTGAAATCGCTGTTGACATGGGAATCGAAGACCTCCTCATATACGGAGACTCCCAGTTGGTCGTTAGTCAAGTAATCGGCGACTATCAAACGTGCAAACCAGAGTTGGTGAAGTATGGTGAGAGAGTACAACAATTGCTGACTCAAATCCCTTCCTACGCCCTGGAAAGCATACCACGTGCGGAAAATAGCAAAGCAGATGAATTAGCCAAGATCGCTGATTGATCGTATTTTTGTGATCGGTATGAAAAGTGTTATCGCAATCAAAGAATTTATAGCCGCAATCAATAACGGTGTTGTTATAGCTCGTTAATGAGAACGGGTCGTCCACTGAGATTCGTGTATTTATTCGTTCTTGCTTTAGTTGAGCTAAAAGAAAATAGTAAAGAAAATTCAAGAAAATGAGATTTCGAGATTTAATTGAGTTTGTCATTTCAAGAAAATCAAGGAAAAGTTTAAGATTTAGTAATTAAGAAATTGTCCAATATCAATTTTAGTTATCAAGAAAATTGAAGAATAGCTTGTAGGATTCGATAGGAATTAGTAGCAATGATGAATACTAAAAGTGACTCATCTTATTTATTGATGAATTATAGCTAGAACGATGGCGAGGAATGAAGATTAGGGATCTATTGAAGAAACTACGGTTTCTCCTTCACTATCCCTTGTCTTTTCATTGATCATCATTCAAATCTAGCCTTTAGCAAAGAGAATCATCAATCATTTAATCCAAAATTGCAACAAAATTATCAAGAACGGTGATCTCGTTCCAAATTTGGTCATTGACTATTCTTTTTCCTTAAGTTCATAATTCTTATAAGACTTAATATGCGTATAGGATTTCATCACCATTTGATCTACCGAATTCTTTCGAATCCTTAGCAAGCGAAGATTTACTCACGCATCATGAAAATAAAAGAATTAAGATTTAGAAATTTCATAATGCAAGAATGTAAAGAAAATGAGAATTAACAATTGATCACCTTTATTAATCAACTACTAATTACACATTCTTTCAATCTGAGGTTACAAGAATTGCTCTCGATCGCTCCCTTGAAGAGGTAACTATTCCGTCGAATTTTGCTTCGCTCGATTTTCGTAAGACTTGGACCTGTCGAGGATCTCATGCTCTTGATGACGATCGGCTTCGCGTAAAGGATCTTAAATGTCGTCGCTCGATATTGTTCTCAACGATTATTGATTTGGATCTTGATTTGGAATTGAATTGAATTTTGTTTTGGTTTGTGTGCTAGAAATCAACTACAATCAACAACAACCCAACAACGTAGGCTTAGGTCCCTTTTTATAGTTTTTTCTTAAGCTTCCCCTAGAAGCTAGGTCAATCTTCCACTAGAAGCTAGGTAGTTGTAGGGAAACTTCTAGAATAAGGTAGTTATCAATCTTCCTTAAGAAGCTAGGCTGTTGTAGGGAAGTTTCCAGAACAAATTTGTTACAATGGAGCGTCTTCAACAAGCTAAGATGTTGTAGGGAAGCTTCTAGAAAAGTTTCGTCACCGAAGCCCCTAACTCGGCCGCGGATCCGCGGCGGATCATCCTGACTCGGCCGCGGCTCTGCGGCCGTTTGGAAAGATCAATGCTTCATTTCTCTATGGTTGTTTGGTGTTGCTCTATGGGTATTTAGGTGATATCTGGAATCTTCTTATCCCTTCTGAATCTCTGCCAGATTTTAACTCTTTGATTTCCTGTATTTTGTCGGCGAATTTGCGATTCCGATATCTGTCCTGAAATAATTATCTGCACAAAATCTCACTGAAGATTGTTGAGATATAAAATATCATGCTTGAAATAATGAACACACAATTTCCTTCCAGAATGTTGATTATAATGTATAACACGTGGTATTTGGTATTTTCCAGACGAACTTGTAATACGTGTTATAATTATAACAAACATTCTTAGATGATTAGAAAAGTGAGAAAATTGTTATGTTAAAGATTGCAATATTTTCGACTGAACACTCGCTAAAGAACTGGCTGACGAAAATCTCGATGATGTAAGGAACGTTGTACAAAGCTGTCGGGTTCTTGCACCAGCGAAAATATCGTCGGAGTCATCTCAAGAAAAGGGAGTGACCAAGCAAACATCCCTACAAATTGAAGATCAAGGAAAGGCTAAGGATTGGAGAGAAGTCTTCGTAGACTATTTCAAATCTCGTCAAACACCTGAAGATGCATCCTTAAGACATCAGCTCATGAAACGAGCTCTGTCTTTTGCCTTCTAATGATACTCTATATAAGAGATCGTTCGACTCTCTGTGGCTAAGATGCCTGGGACCGAAAGAAGCAAGGAGATTCGTCCAAGAAACTCACGACGGACTCTGCGGTTCTCATCAAGCCGGGCCAAAGATGAAGATGAAGATCAAAAGGATGGGCTACTATTGGCCCACGATGATTCAGGACTGTCTCGAACACGCAAAGCAGTGCCACTCGTGCCAAATTCATGGAGACTTCATCCACCAGCATCCAAACTCGCTACACCCAACAGTGGTTAGCTGGCCATCCGAAATGTGGGGAACCGACATAGTCGGGCCTATCGAACCAGCGTCATCCAGAGGACATCGGTTCATATTGGTGACAACTGATTATTTCTCTATGTGGGCAGAAGCCATACCGCTAAGAGAAGTGAAGACGGAGAACATTCTCTATTTCTTCAAGACATACGTTATCTATCGGTTCGGCACTCCGCGATGGATTATCTCGGATAACGGGCCGGCCTACAGAAGTCATAAGATTAGCCGCTTCGCACAGCAGCATAATATAGACTAGAGATACTCTTCGGTCTATAATCCCCGGGCTAATGGTCTAGCTGAGGATTTCAACAAGATCTTGACGAAGATCATAAAGAAGATGGTATCCAAAAATAAAAAAGACTGGCACGAGAGACTGCATGAAGCTCTCTGAGCTTACCGGACCACGTTCAAAATGGCCACAAATACAACTCTATTTGTGTTGGTATTCGGCACGGAAGCAGTACTCCCCTTGGAGATAGAGCTACCCTCTCTACGAGTGACAGTTCATTACGAGCTAACAGACGAAGAGAATGCTCAGCTTCGGCTTGAGGAGCTCGACGCCCTCGATGAAACTCGTCTCATGGCGTAGCAAAACCTAGAAGCTTAATAAGCAAAGATGACGTGCTCATACGAAAGATTAACTAGACCGAGAACATTCCGCCAAGGCGAACTCGTGCTAGTGGTTAAAAGACCTATGATCCCCAATCGTGCCAAATGGGAGAAATTCGAGCCAAACTATGAGGGCCCATACATCATAGACAAAGTCTACCAAGGTGGGGCTTACTTGCTCATAGTTATGCATAGTGAAAGACCTTTCAGGATAATCAATGGCTACGCCTGACGAGTCACGGCCCAGGTCAATGATAGATAACGACGCCTATGTTCGCTCGCTATCTTCCCAAGCCCAAACTCTATAAGTAGTATCCAGCGAAACCGTTGTCTCCAAAATGGCAATGATGGACCGAAATGTCCTTAAACTAACAACGGACCGAAATGTCCCTAAACTAATAAGGGACCGCAACGTCCTAAAAGTAACAAAGGACCGCAACGTCCTATAACTAACAATGGACCGAAATGTCCTAAAACTAACTAGGGACCGCAATGTCCTAAAACTAACGATGGACCGAAACGTCTTTAAACTATTACAAACCACAGCATCCTAGGGCTAACGCAAAATAACGGTATGACCATAAGCAAGATGGGCACGGATGAAAACCCAAAAGGGCTCCATGAGTAAAAACAGCAGAGCTACCGGCGAGTTTGTGAAACCCGAAAGGGCGTAGGCTCATGAAAAATTCATACGCACTTGCAAGGTCCTTTCGACCTTGTAAGGAGAAAATACCTACGTGAGATCCTTACGACTCACAAAGGACCAACACACTCAGGGATCTTCACGATTCCCGAGGAGAAATTACACTTACGAGATCCTCACGACTCGTAAGGAGAACCCTATTATGAGACCCTCACGGATCATAAGATTCAAAAGCCTTAACCTACAGGGATCTGAACCTGTTCTTAAGCTATCACATTTCCCAGACTGCCCTACAAACGGTTCAATATTGACCCTTGTATACAATCCACGGGCATAAATAAACGTCTCCCCTATCAAGTCCCACCAACGACGAGGAATGTCCTCATTTGGTGAACAAACACTTGTAGGTCCTCTCGACTTGCAAGGAGAAAATGCTCTTATAAGAACCTTACGACTTATAAGAGACCATACACTTAAGAATCCTTATGATTCTTAAAGAGAAAACGCACTTACGAGATCCTCACGACTCGTAAGGAGAAACATCTTTATGGGACCCTTACGGCTTATAAAGTCAAAAGCTTTAGTCGACAGGATCCTAACCCTGATTGCTAAGCCACCTTTGTTCGATATCGACAGAGGCAAATGATGATTCGCTCCTGGCAATGTTCCAGTAGTAGCGATGTTGATGCCTAAATTGGTAACAAATTCCAAGTCCTTTCACGGCAAATGATGATTCGCTCCTGGCAATATTCCAGTTGCAGCGATGCTGATGCTAAGATTGGCATCAGATTCCAAGTCCCATAATCACGGCGGAAAGTCAGTGAACCATAAATGCATATGAAATAGCCGAAATGATAGGGCAACTTGCAACAAAATCAGTAAGTAAAAGATATGCATACAAAAATAGCCGAAATGATTGGGCAACTCGCAATAAAAAGCAGTGAGTAAAAAGAAAATATAGCCGAAATGATTGGGGACCGCGAAAAATAGCCGAAATGATTGGGTAATCGCGACTTTCGCGATATAAAAGCTGAAATGATAGAGCATCGCGAAAAGAAATAAAAAAAATAATGAAAGAATGAAACTTTTGCCCTGCAGGTAAGTCCATACTAACCCCTGTATATAATACTTGGGCGTAAACGAATGGGGAACCCCGTGTCCCAACAAACTCTGTCAAAAGGAGAGTCAGATCTCACCGGCAACATCTAAAGCCTAGAGACGATAACGACATTCCTCCTCATCCCAGCAAGATACAGATGTGACATCACCAATTGGAGCCACGGCAGAGTCCCCAGTTCCAAGACTCTATGGTTCACAGACAACCTAGAGTCAAAACCCTGACACCGCAGAAAGCGGAAATACGTCAACAAATGACCCCGTTGCAGAAATACGTCAGCCAATGACCCCATCTCGGAAACACGTCATCCAATGACCCCGTCACGGAAACACGTCATCCAATGACCCCGTCGCGGAAATACGTCATCCAATGACCCCGTTGCGAAAACACGTCTGTTAGGGTCAAAATTTACACCCCGGTTGACCAAGTCAAAATCAAAGTCAACCCCAAGCCAAGTGGGCCCAAGCCCAGGTCAAGTGGGCCAATGTCCGGGTCGAGCCCGAACATGAAGCGGCCGACCTCCTCCCATGCCAAAATAAAAATTCTGTAATAAATAATTTTGGTGTATTTCTTTCATTTTATTTTATGAATAAATGTAAAAAAAGGGCATAAAACCAAATTTTTGTAAAGCCCGTGGCTTATTTGCAAAAAGAAATAGCATATGAGACATGGGATGGGCAAAATACCATTTTGTAGAGCCTAAGGGGCTATATGTAAAGTGTATAGCCTATAAAGGCAAAGATAATGAAAATATTTAAAGATCTTTTTTCTCTCTCTAAAAAAAATCAAGGTCTGTGCCTCCTTCTCCTTCCTCAAGATTCTAAACCTTCTTCTTTCTTTTGAATTAAATCAAGAGTTTTACTCTTCCTTTTCTGAAACTAAATAGTTTTTCATCACAAAACCCACAAAGGGGAGCTCAGATCTTCCATTAGATCTCAAAAAGGGGAGATCTTGAATCTCAATCCCCCTTTTTCCTCTACGATCCGGCCAACAAAGAGGAGGAAGGAGGAGACCCATCTCCGAAAATCCTACTTTGGAAAAGATCCAAGGCTTAAGAGAAGATCCAAGGCTTGAGAGAGAAGAACCTCTGAATATTTTTAGGGAGTTCAACTTCAAGACCCAAATCATCAAAGGAGTTTAACTCTTAATCCAGATCTTTTGGAGTTTAACTCCACTCAAAATCCTCCTTTAGAGTTTAACTCCTATTTCCGGGGGTAAAAACCCATTTCTTTTCGCTAGCGCCCAGTGCTCAAGCACCCACGTGCTGGGCACGTGAGGCGCTAGCGCCCAAAGCACTAGCGCCAGTGCCCAAGCGCACCACGTGCCGGACACATGACACGCCAGTGCCCGAGCGCCCACGTGCCAGGCACGTGAGGCGCTAGCGCTAGTGCCCAAAGCACTGGCGCTAGCGCCCGAGCTCCCACGTGCTGGGCACGTGAGGCGCTAGCGCCCGAGCGCCCAAAGCGGTAGCGCCCGAGCGCCCATATGCCGGGCACGTGAGGCGCTAGCGCTCACATGCCGGGCACGTGAGGTGCTAGTGCCCGAGCGCCCACGTGCCGGGAACGTGAGGCGCTAGCGTCCAAAGCGCTAGCGTCCAAAGCGCTAGCGCCCGAGCGCTTACGTGCCGAGCACGTGAGGCGCTAGCGCCAGCGCCCAAGCGTCTAGCACTAACCCAAGCGTCCAAGCGCCAGTGCGAGCGCCCAGCGCCAGCGTGTTAGGCATGTGAGGCGTTGGCGCTCATGCGTACTTTGGACGCCATTTTCCCCTCATTTTACATATACCCCACACTAAAAATACCTCTCCAGTTAGAAAAAATTTCTAACGGGGCGGTGCCCCGCACCCACAAAGGGGTTGCTAGCCTCCTTGACCCCCAGCCCACTATTCTGGTAGCGGGACCCCCGTAAAAACTCTGCGGGGCCCCCGATATATCCAAAACCCCTTCAAAACACAACACATCACATTGACTTCGCATGACCTGTTTGACCCATCAATCGGAGGTTCTCTCTCTCCAAAGGCGAGAGGTAATTAACGGCAGCTTAGTCCGCGGCTGCCGGAGATTAGGATCTCCACAATCAATAAACCCCAGCCTACCCTAGGCAAGGGAAATCTTTAATATGCATGACAAGCGCGCACGTATTCCCATCCCAATAGGATGATGAAAAACACCCTACAGATTCTGGCACGCCCGGTGGGACCTTTCTCTCCTCCCATATCTCGGGTCAAGTGTTCATGCGAACTCATTTAACATATATGCCGATATTTGTACTGAAATAATGTTTTTCCGTGCAGCAATCAACTTTCAACGACAATGTCTCCTAAGATGGATCCAGCTTCTGATGCGACCCCGATTCCGTACGTGGTCAAGATCAATGCTTGTGTGGTTCTCCCTGCAAGCCTCAGTCGACAGTGGGAGGGACCGCCCCGCCAGTTTGGTTTCGTCATCATCTACCCTGCCGGAAGCGCTCATTTGGCAGAAATCCCAGCAAAACAGGTGGCCAAGCCGGTCTCAAGGGGCAAGAGGCTGAATGTTGTGATCACTAAGGCACCACAACCGAAACTTAAGACAGTGCCTGAATGACTCTCTGGTGCTCCAGCTGGGGGCAAGGCTTTCGGTACAAAGGGCATCATCAAATGTTGACGAGCTCAGGCGATGACTCCAACAAATGCACAATCAGGCGTATCTCCAAAGCCCTCCATCGCCTGGTCTACGGCGGCTTCCCGAAGAGCCGTAACCAGCCAAGTGCTCAAAACAGAAAGGCTGAGACAGAAGTGGCTCAGTTATCGAGCCAACAAGAGGGCTAGGACTCCGGCCAAGTGGAATCTTGTGAGGTTCCAAGAGCAGGGTTACTCCGCGACAACGGCTGAGTCGGCCGTAAAAATCAGCAATTCCTTCGAACCTTTGAAGTGGGTTCAGAAAAATGCCATGACCGTCATAATCAAGAAGACAGCGGTCCGAACGTCGCTAGAAAGAGACGTGTCCCTGCCCCAACAGAAAAAGTATGACACTGTCTCTTCAAGAGTCTATCAGGAGCTCTGTGCCACGCGAAAACAGCGGGGAAAAACCAAAAAGGAAGCGTCAGCACCATTCAAGAATCCGGCCAGGCCAGCCGCCTTCAGTCGACTGCCCGTTACCGAAATAGGAGGGTCAAGACAGCGATCCGTGAAATTAGCCGTCGATAATAAAAATACGGCTGGATATGTTATCCATACGGTCTATATGGCGAGTGGGCGCCCCAGCGACAACCTTCACAACAAAAGCAAGGATAGGGCCACCACATCCCAAGCCCAATCTGGCTTGAATGTGGTTGCCGCTTCCCAAGAACAGCCGCCTCCACTGGATGATGAAAACCCTCTCGATTAGGATGATAGGCAGAAAGACCCCTCAGTCCATGTAAAGTCAAGCTCGGACAGTGAGGAAGAGCCGACTTTCCGCCCCAGGACCGCGGAGCAAGAGCTGCTTCAAGTGCTTCGAAAACAGCTCAGGAGCAAGGATAAAGAGATGGCCAAGCTCTATTCGAAAATTACTAACCTAAAGAACATTGTGATGCAGCTTACGGCTCAAATTGCTCAAGCGCCTTCCAATCAAGCACAAGTCTCTACTCATGAGCCGGGTGATGACAATACGAAGCAGCCGATGCCTGTCCTTGGGTCTAAGATTGGTCGAGCTGTACGAAAGCCGGCCACATTCCGCTTCTGGGGACGCCTTGTCCCCAGATAACACTATCCCGCTAACATAAGATCGGATAATGGATTTGGTCACCAGCAAGGTTAAAACATTGGTGGCCGAAGCTGAAGCTCAGAAAGAAATTGGCAGTAGTGGACGGCCATACCCCGTACAGTACGATTTGATCAAGTTCCCAAGCGGCTACATCATTCCTAAGTTCGGAAGATTTGACGGGACGGGAAACACAAATCAGCACGTCGCCCACTTTAAAGTATTATGCGGAAATACATGGGGCAATGATGCGCTCCTTCTTCGTCAGTTTGTCAATAGTCTGACTGGTGTCGCTTTTGACTGGTGCGCGAGTATACCAGACGGGTCCGTCATTACCTTTGCCCAACTGGAGTCTCTGTTTCGGCAAAGGTTCATAAGTGTCAGTGATAAAATCTCCATTGCTGACCTTTTGAGGACTGAGCCGGGGAGGAATGAAAGCAACACCGACTTTATCGCCCGATGGCGTAATCTCACAGTCAAGTGCGAATCGCCGCTGGGGCAGGACCAGTCCGTCAGCCTTCCCATTAGGAACCTCAGCAATTGGATGGTCCCATTCTTGTGTACAGCAGGCCTCAAGATGTTTCAAGAGCTAACCAAGAAAGTCCAAATGCTGGAACGCTCGAAGTAAGAGTCTACCCCGGACTCTCAGAGAGACAAGACTTGGAAAAGCAAGTGGGACGACAACCGTAGAAGCGGGAGTTCCAGCAGTACCAATGTCTTCAATGCGCTCGACAATGAAAACAAGCGAAAGGCAGGCGATTCCAAAACCAACCGGCCTCGAAAGCCATTGCTGGGAGGAGAAGGGCTTTCCCTAGGGAAGAAAAAGAACAAGGTTTACTCTTTTAGAAGGGACAAGGTCCGCAAGATATTCAAAGATGCCTTGAACAATGGTTTACAATTGCCGGAGTCGAAGAGACCATACGAAGCAAAAATGACCGACAATCCCTTGTATTGCCCGTACCACAGAGTAGTGAGCCATGCGATCGAGGATTTCTATATCTTCAAAGACTGGGTCGAGAAGCAGTACAAGGCTGGAAAGATCGAGCTGTCCAAAAGTGTGTTGGTGAACAATCAAGTTGCAACCATCAACTTTATACAGAAAGAAGCTGAACCCTTCTGGGAGCAGACAGCCGAACCCGCTGCCCTGGGAAAAAACAGACTTACCGCAGCCTCCGTGGGGTACGCACATATCTAATAAGACGAAGAAGATGATAAAGCTACTTTGGAAAGAGCCCAGGACGGAATGGGAAGGGTAGAAGAAGGCTACCATTCCAGCTGTCAATGCGGCTCCATCAGGCTCAAAATCCACAAAGCTCAAGAAGAAGAAAAGTGCAGCTCGGTGCGAAAAAGAGTTTGCAGGGAGATTGACCATTCAAAATTATATCGATTCCCTCGAAGACTATGAACAGAAGGAAAGAAACCTGATTCAATTAAAGGAGTTCCTCTCTATAGAAGTGGCTGGAATTATGGAGGAGTTGGAGGAAGACTCCAATGAAGAGATCCTTATAGTGATCTGCTACGCCATCCATCTTGGCAGCGGCTCTGAGGAGGAGCTCTGTTTTCCCAAAAAGGACAATAAGCTCGCCACAGGGGCCAACCAAATCCAGCTCAGAAGCGGCAGGACTCTGCCGCCAAATTAGGGCAATGCCCCAAAAGGAAAGGAAAAACAGGTGGCTAATGAAGAAGATGGCAGAGAACCGGATAATGAAAACTCAAGTCCTTTCTCGGTGGACTATAATGTCTTGGCTCAACTTCGGAAGCTTCCTCCTGAGCATCTACGATGCCTTGGTCCTATCTAAGGAGCTTAGAGATGTTCTCATTCACGCTCTACAAAACCCCGAGCGGTATCAAGCCCGCTTTGCGGAAATTAATATGAAAGAAGCCCAGTACGCTTTGCATGCCGCCGCAGTCACGTTTAAGGATGGAGACTTGCTACGGGGAACGGCTGAGCATAATTGGTTGCTTTACGTGACCGGGTACAGCGACGGAGATCGGATTAATCGCATATTGATTGATCCGGGGTCCTCAGTGAACATCATGAACTTGCGAACTCTAAAGAGTTTGTCAATGGACGTCCGACACCTGTCAAGGGAAAGGATTGTCATTCAAGGCTTCAATCAAAACTGCCAGCAAGTTCTGGGGTCTATAGCTTTGCCAATCAAATTTGGGGATCTGCAAACTGAAGCTAAGATATACGTGATCGACGCTGACACGTCTTATAAAATTCTCTTAGGACGGCCGTGGCTCCACGATTACGGCATCGTTCCGTCAACTCTTCATCAATGCATGAAGTATACTAAAAATGGCGAAGAAAGACGTATTGACAGAGACATCCAGCCGTTCGGTGTGCATGAAGTCCAATATGAAGATTTTCGGTACTTTGTGAGTCTCCAAAGTGCTGAGCCACAGCTGAGCAAATACAGAACAGCTCCGAAACTCAAAAGCAAGTTTGAGCCGGCTGTCACTTTCAAAAGCAGAAACCCCAATGTGCGTCCGCGTTTCGGCAGTGACACTGATGAGTCCGATACTGGAAGTCCGTCCTTCCGTAAAACCCGCCCTCGTTTCGGTAGTGATACGGACGATTCTGATACTGAAGGCCTATCCGACAGCAAAATCCTCCTTCGTTCAGGCAGTGACACTAAAGAATCAGAAGAAGAGGATCCGTCTTGCCACAGCTGTGCAAATCGGGCTATCGTGTGAACAGTGAAGCTACGAGAGACCTTCGAAGTTGCAGAAGGGTCCCTAGCTATCACAAGGGTGCCGGAGCGGATGTGCAAAGAGCTCAATGCATTGTCAGTCTCTACCGTGGACCAGCTGAAAACTTTCTACGTTCCCGGGAGGAAAAGTGGACAGAAGGACATCCTGTTTTATGGGTTAAATCTTGTTGTGCACCCGGACGATTTGTCTGTCGTGTGCCTTCCCTATGAGAGAGGCATAAGGGCCGTCCTCAATCCCAGATACTATACGCCCGAGATGCGGGAATATTTCAAAAGGTGCAAATGCCGGTTATATCAAACGGAGTCCGAAGCAAAGTTTTATGAAGGGCTATGGCATCCGCCTCAGGTCCGAGCATTCATCGATGGAGGAATTCCAGATAGACGGGGCATAGGTTTCATTCAACCTAATTCCAAAGCATGCTACATGATCCATGTTGGTGAATCCAACGAAAGATCAAATGATGATGACGAGCTAGTCGAGCCAGATGAAGCTCCTTAAGAGCTCGAAGACGGCGGACAAGCAACCTTTGACGAGCTAACCGAGATTGATTTAGGAACGCCCGATAATTCAAGACCGACCTACATCAGCTCACTCTTGTCAAAGGAAATGAAAGAGCAGATAATCGCCCTGCTGCATGAGTTCGTCGACTGTTTCGTGTGGACGTACAATGAAATGCCTGGCCTTTCCCCTGAAGTGGTCGTGCATAAGCTGGCTATATCTCCTAATGTTAAACCAGTCAAACAAGCTCCTCGAAGAATGAGAAGGGAACTGGAAGAAAAGGTCATCGAGGAAACTAAGAAACTTATCGATGGTGGCTTCATTCGGGGAAAAAAATATGCAGAATGGATCGCATGCATTGTCCTAGTAAAGAAGAAAAATGGGCAGATCCGGGTTTGTGTCGATTTCAGGGACCTTAACAAGGCATGCCCTAAAGATGATTTCCCGCTACCGGTCATGGAAATGATGGTCGATGACACCTCAAATTACGAGTTGTTCACCTTCATGGATGGCTCGTCTGGATATAATCAGATCAAGATGTCACCTGAGGATGAGAAATACACAGCATTTCGAACCCCGATCGGAATATACTGCTACAAAGTGATGCCATTCGGACTGAAGAACGCAGGTGCTACATATCAAAGGGCAATGGCCAATATCTTTGATGACCTAATCCATAAAGTCTTCGAATGCTATGTTGATGATCTAGTCGTCAAAACTAAAGCCAAGGCCGACCACATCCAAGATCTTAAGACCGTTCTCACCAGACTGGTATTTCTGGTGAGAACGGTCTGAAGATGAATCCTCTAAAGTGCGCTTTTGGCCTGTCATCGGGAAAATTCCTTGGCTTCATAGTCCGACATCGAGGGATCGAAGTTGACCCATCAAAGATAAAGGCCATCATGGAGATGCCCCCTCCAAAGAGTCTGACGCAGCTGAGATCTTTTCAAGGCAAGCTTGCTTATATATGGAGGTTCATCTCAAATTTATCAGGGAGATGTAGGACCTTCTCAAAGCTCATGAAGAAAGGAGCTCCTTTTGTCTGCGATGCCGAATGTCAAGAAGCGTTCGAAAGCATCAAACAGTACTTGTTACACCCTCCAGTGCTGGCCGCTCCCGTTCCAAATAAACCACTGATTCTCTACACTACCCGCTAGATGAGTCACTCGGTGCGCTCCTTACTCAGAACAACGAGGAGGGAAAAGAGAATGCCCTATACTACCTCAGTCGAACTTTAGTCGGGGCGGAACACAACTATTCCCCGATCGAAAAGTAATGCCTGGCTCTGATATTCGCTGTGAAGAAGCTGAGGCACTATCTGCTCGCTCATCGGGTTATGCTGATCTCCAAGGTCGACCCGCTCAAACACTTAGTGACCAAGGCAAGCCTAGCCGGCAGAATGGCAAGATGGGCTGTCATACTGGTGGAGTTTGACATAGTTTATACTCCTCAGAAAGCAATAAAAGGGCAAGCCCTCACCGATTTCCTCGTTGCTCATCCTATACCAGAAGGGTCGCCGCTAAATTGTGAATTACCTGATGAACAAATATTGCACCTCGAGGATAGCGAGCCATGTTGGGAGCTCTATTTTGATGGAGCCTTATCAATAAAGACCTCCAGTAAATCAAGCATCCCGGAGATAAAAGCAGGGATAGGATTGGTGTTCATCACGCCATCGATTGGAACCCTACGGCGTTCTTTTGCTCTCACCGAGCCTCGCACAAACAACGAGGCTGAGTATGAAACTCTGATAGCTCGTCTGGAGCTCGCCATAGAAATGGAAATCTTTCGGCTACGGGTTTACGGTGACTCTTAGTTTGTTGTCAACCAAGTAAGCGGCGACTATAAGATATACAAACCTGAGTTATCTCGGTACAGAAGCCGAGTGGTGGAGCTTATGAAACAGTTCACTCATATTGAGCTGATGAGAGTTCCTAGGGCGTTGAATGGAAAGGCTGACGTTCTTGCTTGCTTAGCCAAGGAGCTGGCTGATCCTGACATGATCGAAATTATGATCACAGTCAGGAGCCGGCAAATTCTACCCCTAGTCTCTCTACGAGAAGAGGAAAGCGCGGAACAGAAGAGCAATCCTGCCGAAGAAGCTTCGATCGTTCAAGACGAACCCGATTGGAGAGAGCCCTTCATAGGGTACCTCCGATACGACAAGCTGCCCAAAGGAAAATCTGCGAGGGTTCAACTGAAGAAGAGAGCTTCTCGATACACGTTTGTAAATGATACGCTATACCGCAGATCATATGACCAACTATGGCTCAGATGTCTATCATCGGCCGAAGCCCAGAAAGTCATGAAAGAAGTTCACTCGGGCGTTTGCGGTGCTCACTAATCTGGCCCCAAGATGCGACTTCAAATTAAGCGGCTTAGGTATTACTGGCCCACCATGATACAGGATTGTGGAGAGCATGCAAAGAAATGTGATATCTGCCATATTCACGGTGATTTTATTCACAAGCATCCCAATTCGTTGCATCCTATGGTGGCGTCGTGGCCTTTCGAAGTTTGGGGCACCGACATTGTTGGCCCAATTGATCCCCCGTCATCTAAAAGCCACCGGTTCATATTGGCCGCAACTGACTATTTCTCCAGATGGGCTGAAGTTGTCCCGCTAAAAGAAGTCAAGACAGAAAATATTCTGACATTCTTCCGGCATAATATTCTATACCGTTTTGGTACACCAAGAAGAATCATTTCTGACAACGGGCCTTCTTTCAAGAGCTTCAAAGTTTTAAGGTTCGCTACTCAGCACAAGATAGACTGGAGATATTCCTCCATCTATAACCCAAGAGCCAATGGGCTAGCCGAAGCCTTCAATAAGACTCTATGCAAGCTCCTGAGGAAAAATGCTTCAGCTAACAAGAGAGACTGGAATCTCAAACTTCACGAGGCGTTGTGGGTATATCGTACAATGCACCGTACTCCAACTCAGTCCACTCCATACTCATTGCTCTTCAGAGTGGAGGCGGTCCTCCCCCATCGAAGTTGAAGTTCCAACCTTAATAATGGTCGTTCAGCACGAGTTGACGGAGGAGGAAAACGTGCTCCTTCGGCTGGAAGAGCTTGACTCCCTCGAAGAAAAGAGGATTGTAGTGCAGAAAAATCTGGAGCTGTACTGAGCCCAAATGTCACGGGCCTATGACCGGATGACTCATCTCTGCGCTTTTAAGAAAGGCGAATTGGTGTTGGTCCTCAAAAGACCGATCATCCCCAATCGACATGCCAAGGGAAAATTCGAGCCAAACTGGGAAGGACCATACGTCATCGAGAAAGTGTTCGACGGAATGCTCCAAGTCGAAAAGCCCATGCCACCCATCAATGGCCGATATCTCAAGAAAGTGTCCTACCAACTAATAAGTGCAGAGGGAGAAAGGCCCATGCCACCTATCAATGGCCGATTTCTCAAGAAATACTAGGCGTGAACGCTCCAAGTCGCAGGCGAATTGAGCACACCAGCCCTACGGTTTAGATCATACATCTTGTAAAACAGTATACAATCCATGGGCGTAAACGACCCCTATCTCTCCCAAGTCCTGCCGGTGAGACTACTCTAAAAGTCGCACCAGCGGAGGGAAAAAAACGGTATGTCCACAAGCAAAACGGGCACGGATGAAAACCCGAAAGGGCTCCGTGAGTAAAAACAGCAGGACGGTCGATGAGTTTATGAAAACCCGAAAGGGCGCAAACTCGTGAAAAGAGACAAAATACACTCGCAAAGTCCTCTCGACCTTGTGAGGAGAAAATCCCTGCGTGAGATCCTTATGACTCACAAAGGAGAAACACACTTAGGAATTCTCATGATTCCTAAGGAGAACATACACCTGCGAGATCCTCTCGACTCGTAGAGAGAAAATGCTTTTATGAGAACCTTACGGCTCATAAAATTGAAAAGCCTTAGGTGATAGGGATCTAAACCTGTCTCCTGAGCCATCGCTCCCCAACGGGCAACGGCAAATGATGAGTCGCTCCTGGCATTTCGCTTCAGTGTTAGCGGTGCTGATGCCAACCCAAAAACCAAATCCCAAGTCCTCCCGGGAAAAATGATGAGTCGCTCCTGGCATCATTCCAGTGCAGCAATGCTGATGCCAAACAAGATCCAAATTCCAAGTCCCCAAACGGCGAATTATGAGTCGCTCCTGATATCACATTTCAGTGCAGCGATGCAGGCGCCAACCAAAATACAATCTCCCAAAATTCTTCCGGCCCTACGGTTGGTCCCCAAGTTGACTACCGTATACAATCCACGGGCTCAAATAATTCTCAGCATACCCTTGCCCCACCGCAATCACCAGTTACGCGGCTGGTCTCCACCCTTGGCATTATGCTCCATTTGGGAAGACCCACTCATGTGTCCTCATGATATATGAGGAGAACAAACTTACGGGATCCTCATGACTCGTAAGAAAACACCTTCGTGGGATCCTTACGACTCACAAAGGAAAAACACACTTGGGAGTCCCCACTACTCCTAAGGAGAAAGCACACCTGCGAGATCCTTTTGACTCGTAGGGAGAAAATGCTTTTATGGGATCCTTACGGCTCATAAAATTGAAAAGCCTTGGGTGATAGGGACCTAAACCTGTCTCCTAAGCCATCGCTCCCCAACAGGAAAAAGGCAAATGATGAATTGCTCCTGGCACATGTGCTTCAGTGTTAGCAACACTGATGCCTACCCTAACCCCAAAATTCCAAACTCCAATCCAATAGACCCCTAAGTCTTTAAACTGGGAATAGATGACCTCTAAGTCGTTAAACTGGGAACGAGGAAAATCTCCTCATGGCAAATGATGATTCGCTCCTAGTACCATATTCCAGTGCAGCGATGCTGATGCCAAACCAAAACCAAAATCCCCAAATCCTGTCATGACAGATGATGATTCTCTCCTGGTACCATATTCCAGTGTAGCGGTGCTGATGTCAACCCAAATCATATCAGATCAGCAAAACAACCAATGATCTCCCTGGCAGAATCAAGCTCCACCTCGGAAACAAGTCAACTTCATCCCTGACACCGCAAGAAGCGGAGCAAGTCAAATCCAGCACCGACCGTCCAAGTTGCTAAAAGGGCAGCACCGACCGTCCAAGTCGCTAAAAGGGCAGAACCAACCTTCCAAGTCTCTAAAATGGCACACCGACCGTCCACATCACAAAAAATGGTAGCACCGACCGTCCACGTCGCAAAAAATGGTAGCACCGACCGTCCAAGTCGCTAAAAGGGTAGCACCGACCGTCCAAGTCGCTAAAATGGAAGAACCAACCGTCCAAGTCATTAAAAGGGCAGCACCGACCATCTAAGTCGCAAAAAGGGCAAAGCCGACCGTCCAAGTCGCTAAAAGGGTAGCACCGACTATCTAAGTCACTAAAATGGCAGCACCGAATGTCGATGTCGCAAAATAATGGCAGCAACGACCGTCCAAGTCGCGAAAAGGGCAGTATCGACCGTCCAAGTCGTAAAAAGGACAGCACCGACCGTCCACGTCGCAAAAATGGCAGCATCAACCTCCACCTCGTTAAAACGGGAACCATATCAAGTCGACCTCCACGCGAAAGAAGATTCATCAATTTCGTGCACACAACCCACATATGTGGTGTGCACTTATTGATGGGGGCAATTTATTGGGGTCAAAATTTACACCCCGGTTGACCAAGTCAAAATCAAAGTCAACCCTAAGCCGAGTAGGCCCAAGCCCAGGTCAAGTGGGCCAATTCCCGGATCGAGCCCGAACATGAAGCGGCCGGCCTCCCCCCATGCCAAAATAAAAATTCTGTAATAAATAATTTTGGTGTATTTCTTTCATTTTATTTTATGAATAAATGTAAAAAATGGGCATAAAGCCAAATTTTTGTAAAGCCCATGGCTTATGTGCAAAAATAAATAGCACATGAGACATGGGATGGGAAAAATGGCATTTTGTAGAGTCCAAGGGGCTATATGTAAAGTGTATAGCCTATAAAGGCAAAGATAATGAAAATATCTAAAGATCTTTTTTCTCTCTCTAAAAAAATTCAAGATCTATGCCTCCTTCTCCTTCCTCAAGGTTCTAAACCTACTTCTTTCTTTTGAATTAAATCAAGAGTTTTACTCTTCCTTTTCTAAAACTAAATAGTTTTTCACCACAAAACCCAAAAAGGGGAACTCAGATCTTCCATTAGATCTCAAAAAGGGGAGATCTTAAATCTCATCCCCCTTTTTCTTCCAAGATCCGGCCCACAAAAAGGAGGAAGGAGGAGACCCATCTCCGAAAATCCCATTTTGGAAAAGATCCAAGGCTCAAGAGAAGATCCAAGGCTTAAGAGAGAAGAACCTCTAAAGATTTTTAAGGAGTTCAACTCCAAGAACCAAATCCTCAAAGAAGTTTAACTCCTAATCCAGATCTTTTAGAGTTTAACTCCACTTAAAATCCTCCTTTGGAGTTTAACTCCTAATTCCGGGGGTACAAACCCCTTCTTTTCGCTAGCGCCCACGTGTTGGGCACGTGAGGCGCTAGCGCCCAAAGCGCTAGCGCTAGCGCCCAAACGCACCACGTGCCGGGCACGTGACGCGCTCGCGCCGAAAGCGCCAGCGCCCAAGCGCACCACGTGCCGGGCACATGACGCGCTAGGGCCCAAAGCGCCAGCGCCAGCGCCTGCGCCCAAGCACCCATGTGTCGGGCACGTGAGGCGCTACCTCCCAGAGCGCTAGCGCCCGAGCGCCCACGTGCCGGGCACGTGAGGCGCCAGCGCCCGAGTGCCCACGTACCGGGCATGTGAGGCGCTAGCGCCAGTGCCCAAGCGTCTAGCACTAACCCAAGCGCCCAAACGCCAGCGCTCGCGCCCAGAGCCAGCGTGTTAGGCACGTGAGGCGCTGGCGCTCACGCATCCTTTGGACGCCACTTTCCCCTCATTTTACATGTACTCCACACTAAAAATATCTCCCCAGTTAGAAAAAATTTCTAACGGGGCGCTGCCCCGCACCCGCAAGGGGGCTGCTAGCCCCCTTGACCCCCAGCCCGCTATCCGGGTAGCGGGACCCCCGTAAAAACTTTGCGGGGCCCCTGATATATCTAAAACCCTTTCAAAACACAACACATCATATTGAGTTCGCATGACCTGTTTGACCCGTCAATCGGAGGTTTTCTCGCTTCAAAGGCGAGGGGTAATTAACGGCAGCTTAGTCCGCGGCTGCCGGAGATTAGGATCCTCACAATCAATAAACTCCAGCCTACCCTAGGCAGGGAGAATCTGTAATGTGCATGACAAGCGCGCACGTATTCCCATCTCAATAGGGTGACGAAAAACACCCTACAACGTCAGCCAATGACCCCATCGCGGAAATACGTCAGCCAATGACCCCGTCACGGAAATACGGAATCCAATGACCCCGTTTCGGAAATACGTCAGCAAATAACCCCGTCTCGGAAATACGTCATCCAATGACACCGTCTCGGAAATACGTCAGCAAATGACCCCGTCGCGGAAATACGTCATCCAATGACCCCGTCTCGGAAATACGTCAGCAAATGACCCCGTCGCGGAAACACGTCAGCAAATGACCCCGTCTCGGAAATACGTCAGCAAATGACCCCGTCTCGAAAACACGTTAGCAAATGACCCCGTCGCGTAAATACGTCATCCAATGACCCCATCTCGGAAATACATCATCAAATGACCCCGTCGCGGAAATACGTCAGCAAATGACCCCGTCTCGGAAACACGTCAGCAAATGACCCCATCTCGGAGACATGTCATCCAATGACCCCATCGCGGAAATATATCATCCAATGACCCCGTCTCGGAAATACGTCATCCAATGACCCCGTCTCGGAAATACGTCATCCAATAACCCTATCTCGTAAATACGTCAGTAAATGACCCCGTCTCGGAAATACGTCATCCAATGACCCCATCTCGAAAATACGTCAGAAAATGACCCCGTCGCAGAAATACGTTAGCCAATGACCCCGTCTCAGAAACACGTCATCTAATGACTCCATCACGAAAACACGTCAACAAACGACCTTCCCGTCGGAGCAATGCTTCGACTTGGAAACAGGTCAATCCACCAACCACTTACGAGTCCTCTCGACTTGTAAGGGAGAAAATTCTCTTGTGAGATCCTTATGGCTCTCAAGAGAAAATGCACTTAGGAATCCTCACGATTCCTAAGGAGAAAATACACCTACGGGATCCTCTCGACTCGTAGGGAGAAAAGTCTTTATGAGACCTTCACGGCTCATAATGTTTAAAAGTCTTAGGCAGCAGACCTAAACCTGTCTCCTAAGCCATCATTACCCTGCAGGGAGGTTAAGATGGACTTCTGTCTACTATCTACAGGCCATAGTTGCCAAAGTTACATGCTACTGAAATAGAGGTGCTACTCAAAAGTACATAAACTACTTTGCGCCAAGTCGAAACAAAAAGGCATAACCCACGGACGTCGACCACATACTGTGCGAGGCAATAAAGAGAACATTTGATTTGCATCCAATTAAGCGTTCGAAGCGTACCCACTCATGTATGTGCGAAGAGGATTAATGCATAAAATAAACGCGTAGAAAGGAAAAATTTGTTATTCATACCCCAGAAAATTCTTACATTGATGAAAAACAGTAAACAAAAACATCATTAAAATGTTTACAATGGTAAAACATTAAATCCGGGATACGGATTAAGAAATTCAGAAGTAAGGCCGTCTAAAATGCTTCTGGCCTCCCTGACCATTCTCGTGTGCATCCTCTTACGAAGTCAAGTGTCAGGATCCTCGCTGATGTCTTCCGTCCTCTGATAAGCAGAGATTATCGTCGTCTGTTGAAAAATTTGATACAAGATATCAACAAGATTATCTCGCTGCCTCTTCGAGATCAGGCCCATCAGATATACTGAGTGCACCTTATCTTCAGCATCATCCAGTGCCTTAAGCGGCATGGCTTCGTAAAATCCAGGAAGTGCGTTCCAAATCGCTCTCACGACGAGCTTCAAAAGAGCGAAGCGACGAGGAAATAGTCAACCGTTGTATTCATTGAAGTGACTCATAATCTCAGTACATTGAGCATTTGTGAACTCCTGGTTTTGAAAACGGCCGAGTGCGCGAATGTCTCCATAAGAAATAATTTCGTCATGATCATACAGATGAGCGGACATAGTGTCTGAAAAAGAAAATCAGTGGGGGCTTAATGGTCAGACTAATCAAGAAAATATTTATTGAAATAGACACGAGAATTTAAACAATTCTTGGTATCCCCACGGAGAAAACAAGTTCTGATTAAGACAACCAACAAATTCAAATTTGTGCAAATGAAGGAGAAATCCTAAAAGGATTCTCATTTAATAAGAGGCCCCTCGGGCCAAGGAGTTGAACTCTTTCGAGAGCAATGCTCTGCAACAGAAATGACATCTGTCAAAATTAATCATGAGAGGAATAATACTCCCTAAAAGTTTTAAGAGCTGCGCTCTGTGAAAACGATGGAATCATCCATCAAAACCTTAAAAAAACAAAACTTTTACAGAGGTAAAACCCCAAGATCTTTAAAGATCTGAAACACAAATTTTAGAAACTCTAAGAGTTCTTCATTTATGGGTTAAGAAACCCTAAAAGAATCTCTTTAGATCTATGATCTAAGAAAGAGCAAAGCTCTGTTAAGAAACCCTAAAAAAGATTTATTTAGATCTATGATCTAGAAAGAGCAAAACTCTATTTTAATTAACGGTTTGAAGATCAGTAATCTAGTAAGAGCAAAGCTCTGTTTAATGGGGACAAACATGATTCTTACCAGAGATTTGAACAAAGTTCTAACTTAAAGAAATTTTTTGGGGCAGAGATCTATGCTCTGAAGAGAGAATTCAATTCTCAAAAGAAAGAAAGAAAACAAGAAGATGAACAAGCAGTCATCTCAAGGGCCAAAAGCCCTATTTATAGGCACTGAAAGTTGATCCAACTTCCAAGTTGATCTAACGGTGGAAACATTGCCACCGCTGCACTCATGTGTAAGCCACGCAAGCGCAACGGTGGGGGCATTTGTTTCCCCCAATCAGAGAGCAAAGCTCCATTCAAAATTAGATATTTGAAATGAGGCAGCGCTTCATAAGAGCGCCAGCGCTAAGAGTCAAAGACTCTGAGGCAGCGCTCATGTGCAAAGCACGAGAGCGCTGGCGCCAAGAGCGCTGGCGCTAAAAAACTCTGAGGCAGCGCTCACGTGCAAAGCACGAGAGCGCTCGCGCCAAGAGCGCCAGCGTTAAAAGTCAAAGACTCTGAGGCAGCGCTCACGTGCAAAGCCCGAGAGCGCCAGAACTAAAAGTTCTCAACCCTTGGATCAAAAATCCAACAAAGATAATAAATCATCAAATTACCAGAATAAAATTCTGTTGAGAAAATACTCCTCAAAATCTTTCCAAACAGGAAAGATTGTGCCCTGTAAATCAGAGCACCGTTGGATCAAAGATCAAATGTTGATTATAAATCACCAAGATACAGAATAAGTTCTGTATGGGAAAATATTTTCCCAATCTTGTTAATAACAAGAAAACCATTTTCTGTAAAACAGAAGCCCTTGTATCAAAGATGAAATATTCCCCAAATCAATCAGAGATCTCTCAATAAGAGATTTTCTTAACTGATTCAACAAGTCAGCCTCCCCTATATAAAGGACCCAAGACTTCAAGTCTTGTACACAGAAACCTCCCAATAAGTTCTCAAATAGAAAGAAGAAAGACAGAAGAACCCCTCATAAGTTTCCAGTTCTGAGAAAACGTGAAGAGCAAGCTCTAAGAAGAAGAACCTTTTTAAGGTAAATAAAAAGAAGAGAGATCATAACATCTCCTCCATATTTGAGAGTTTAACTCTCGCATCAGAAGAACTTAGTTCTTTTTCTAGATCATAGATCTATAAGACCAAGTCTTTCACAAAAGCAGAAGAGATCAAAGTCTCTCTTCATAAAAAGAAGAACTTAGTTCTTAGATCCATGAGAAAAAGTCTCTCTTCATAAAAAGAAGAACTCGGTTCTTAGATCCATGAGACAAAATCTCTTGTAAACCGAGAATTAATTCTCAAAGCACAGAACTGATCGGAGCTGCCAAAGAAGCGCCTTAGCGCTCCAATTTAAAAGAAACGCTTTAATGCTACAAATCTGGCGCTCAGCGCCAAGCGCTCCACATGCTCCTCAAATGGGCGCTATTTTATAAGAAGCGCTTTAACGCTCCAATCTGGCGCTCAGCGCCAAGCGCTCCATATGCTCCTCACGAGGGCGCTATTTTATAAGAAGCGCTTTAGCGCTCTAAGTCTGGCGCTCAGCGCCAAGCGCTCTACGTGCTCCTTACATGGCACTAAGGAATTACAAAGCGCTCTGTAAATAAGGCCCCAACGCCACAAAAAGTTTTCACTCAATAAAAGAAAAAAAGAAAAAGGAGTGTCAGAGCCCAAATCAATGCTCAGCATTATTTGAATAAAAGGGGCTGAGCCCAAATGAATGTTCAACATTCTACTCAAAATGAGTGGACCGGGTCCAAACAAGTGTTCAAACACTTTATTCAAAATTGAGTGGACTAAGCTCAAGCTGGCCACAGGTCCCTAATTCAAATTAACCGAGCCCATGTGCTCACAATCTTTTTAATTGGTCTTAGTCCCAAACCTGACTATAGATCTCCCAACCAACATTGGTTCAAGGGTACATCTATTCATATCTCTGATACATGTCGTTGTAATTCTTCAACGTCTTCAGAGAGATAGAGGGCCCCAATAACCAAGAACTTTTGGTGCATCCCCAAACGGTTAAACCAAAACCTTATAGACTATGATGTCTTTAAACCATACAGACTATGATGTCTTTAAACCTCACAGACTATGACGTCTTTAAACCAGACTATGATGTTTTTAAACTATGGACTATGAGGTCCTTAAACTCATGGACTGTAATGTCCTAAAACTAACAATGGACCGCAATGTCCCTAAACTAAAACGATAGAGTCCAAATACTCTTTCGTTGGATCTAAATGATCCTAAAACCTTGTTATGTAGATCTTAGTCCAAAATTAGGCTAACGTATCCTTAACAAGCATTTAAGTTGATCTTAATCTTAAATAAGATTAACGATCCTTAAACCAACCCAAACCCAAATCTAAGAAAATACGGATTTGGACTAATCCACGCCCTACGGGCGACAATATAAATTAGTCTCCATATACGATCCACGGGCAACCGAAAACAAAACAAACACACACGACACGAAGTGACCATCTGGAGAAAGAGAAAATTATTACCGTGATGCGGTAGCGTAATTAACTGCAGGGGCTTGCGCCTGCAGGGAAGAGCATCCCCACAATCAAAAACCCCTCACAATGAGAGGAAACCTGACGAAGTCTGCTACAACGGCCGCATCTGTCTAAACCTCCGATATACGGTGCCATAAATCTACTTGGCATCTTCGGAGAGGTGGACAGATAAAACCAAATAGTATCTGCCTTCCAAAATTCAGGTCGGACGTCCCAACGTCCCGGTCTCGTCTTTCGGCGGTGAACATTCTCTTGGAGCTGTTATTATTGGAAAACTCTATCAAGGGCAAGTGGCAATCCCAACTGCCACTAGAACGCAAGCCCGGAGCATGTCCTCAATAATCTGAATAGTCCTCTCTGATTGACTGTCGGTCTGCAAATAGAAAGCTGCACTGAACTCAACTGGTGTCCAAAGCCTCCTGAAGTTTCTGCCATAGTCGGCTGGTAAACTGGGTGCCTCTGTCGGACATAAAACAAGTCGGAACTCTATATAGTCGCACCATCTTATCAACATACATCTGAGCATACTGAACGAATCCGAAAGTGATCTTACTGGCAGAAAGTGAGTTGCTTTCATTAATTGGTCTACTATCCCCTGAATAGAGTCATACCCTTGATTGGTCCTAGGTAGACCCACGATAGTATCCATAGAGATCTGCCCCCATTTCTGCTTCGGTATGGGCAAAGGTTGTAATTCTCCTGCTGACCCCTGATGCTCGGCCTTGACTTGCTGACAAGTAAGCATCTCGAAACAAAATCTATGACATCTCTCTTCATCCCTTCACACTATTAGACTTCCTTTAAGTCATGATAAATCTTGGTGGAAACCGGATGAACGCTATATGCTGACTGATGTGCCTCTTTTAAGATCTCGAGTCTCTGTTCCTCGGAATCTGGTACACACATTCAAGTCCCAAACCATCATACCCCCTGATCATCAATCACGAACTCTGAATCTCTGCCTTATCAAACTTATTCTATGATCTTTGACAAACGAATGTAATCGGACTGTGCCTCACGAATACGATCAAATCACTATGGATGTGCACAGACATGGACAAGTTTTCCCCTGTCGAAGTAGACTCGAACTGTACCTGGCTGTCATAAAGAATCTGCTAATCTGCCGTTGACTGTCCCTGTACCGTGCTCAACCAAGAAAAGTTACCTCTTGCTTCTTACTCAAGGCATCTTTCACAACATTGGTCTTGCCCGGATGATAAAAATCTCACATTCATAATCTTCACTAGCTCCATTCATCGGTGCTGTCTTAAATTTAGATCTCGCTGCTGAAAGATATAAGCTTCTTGTGGTCTGTAAATATCTAGCACGACTTGTCGTATAAGTAGTGTCTCCAAACTTAAGTGTAAAAACCACCGTAGCTATTTCTAAATCATGCATGAAATAGTTCTGCTCACGCTTCTTCAACTGCTGAGAAACATCACAATAACCAACAAAACCGCCTGACCTTAAAGATAAAGATAAAACTGGCGCCGTAGTTAAATGAGTCTTTAACTGCTGAAAGCTCTGCTCGCATACCTCAGTCCAAAAAAAAGAAGCTCCCTACCAGGTCAAACCCAAAAATGCTGCGAACCTCCATCACTGATACAGGTCTGATCCGCGTTGAACGGCCTCAATCTCCTTCGGCTCCATACTTACCATCTTTCGTACTACATGATCCAAGAAGTCAACACTATCTAATCGCAAAACACACTTGGATAATTTAGTGAATAGCTGGCACTCCCTCAAAATCTGCAACGAAATCCTCAATTACTACCCAGGCTCCACTCGGCTCCAAAAGTACACTAAAACGTCCTCAATGGACACAATGATAAACTGATCAAGAATGGCCTGGATACTCGGTTCATCCAATCCATAAATGCTGCTGGGGCATTGGTGAGCTCAAACGACATCACCAAAACTCATAACGCCCGTAACTTGTGTGAAAAATAATCTTCGGAATACCATCCTCTCGAACCCACAACTGGTAGTAGCCTGACCGCAAGTCAATCTTCGAGAAATGTCCCGCACAGTAACCCGATTCAACTGACGATAATCAATATATAGACGCAAATAGCCGTCCATCTGACGAATAGGATTGGAGCTCCCCAAGGTGATGCACTCAGACGAACACGCCCTTTATCCAACAATCTTGCAACTATTCCTTCAGTTCTTTCAGCTCTGCCGGGTCCATCTGATATGGCGGTAAAGAAAAAGGCTCCGTGCCGGAAATCAAGTCAAAGAAAAACCCAACATCGCGCTCTGGCGACAAACCAAACAACTTGTCAGGAAAGACATCTTGAAATTCCCTCACAAACGGGACCTGGTCCAACGGGACCTCTGTGGCTCTAACATCACAAACATACGCTACGAATCCCTGACGTCCTTTCCTCAAGAACGGAGTAGCGCAAAGAGAAGAAATCAAATTGGAAAGGGTGGCGCTACAGTTTCCCTGCATAACAAGAACTGGCTCACTCAGACAACTAAATTTGACTGCCTCCTCATGGCTGTCCATGGATGCATAACACGTGGCTAACCACTCCATGCTCAGAAGAACTTCGAAGTCAAATATATCAGGAAGAATCAAATCGAAAAAAGAATTCTTATCTCCGATGCGAACGAATCACGAACGAAGAACATATCGAGCGACCAAAAGATTAGCCTGTCACAACGGCGTCTATCTAACCGCCTCTGAGCTGGCATATTGGTACAAATCCGCTTTGGTCCATAAACGACCGAAGCCTCAGAAATGCGCTCCTCTAGAAGTAAGGTTGCATCCATCGCAGCTGCATAAGTCTCAAAATGCTGGGTGCCTATAGCAAGCAATAACTGTATATCCAATCTCCACACGAACCTCTTTATCCGTTTCTCTTTAGTGTCCTCTAAGTAAGGAGCATATCGAACCACCAAGAAATCTGAATGTCGTACTCGGACACTGCCATCCCTGAAGTCTTACGCAAAGGTTCGAAACTATGAGCTCGGGCATTTCGAACGCTCTATGGAAGGAAACAAGCAAGAAATACAGTTGTGAACTCCTCCCAGATCATAAGAAGTAGGACTGCAGCTCGGTCTCTCTCAATTGACTGCACCACGTCTGGGCAAGACCTCTCTAGACGAAAACTCGTAAGCTCAACCCATATCTTGTCAGAATATCTCAGTGAACAACACTTCCCAACCATCCTGTCAAAGAATGTCTGCGGATCCTCCGCCGCATCTGTGCTGGTAAAAATTGGAGGCTTCAGCCTCAAAACTCCTATAAGGATACGGCAAAAATCTCGGTAACAACAGAAACAGCTGCCTGAGCAGCAGGCACAAACACACTCCCTGAAATAGGAGGGACATCACCGGCTCTCGAAGCTCGGCAAGCCTCAACTAACAATCCAACCATTTATCATACATCCTGAATACTCAACTCCAGCCTAGCCACCGTAAAAAAAAGGCGGACCAATCTGTCCTTGAGTGGTAGGCGTACTGCCCTGATCGGTCCTCGTCTCAAACAAAACTGCTCTAATCTCATCCCCGGCGGCAGCCTCTTAGCCCTCGATATCTTCAGTGGCGTAGTGGTTAGAACGAGAAACATGATTGATAGGAATATCGCGATCGAATCAAAGGATTTCCAGAATCAAGAAAGGAAATGCAAGAAAATATATATTATAAGGTCACTTAGGTGGAGTACCGTATCGTAAGTATGCCGCGGAACATACACACGCTACGTCATTATGCTTAAGTCACCTACTCCATCTACTAAGGGTTGTCCTGCACTCATCCCCGGCGGCAGCCCTCTTAGCCCTCAATATCTTCAGTGGCGTAGTGGCTGGAATGAGAAACATGATTGATAGGAATATCGCGATCGAATCAATGGATTTCTAGAATCAAGAAAGGAAATACAAGCAAATATATATTCTAAGGTCACTTAGGCGGAGTACCGTATCGTAAGTATGCCGCGGAACATACACACGCTACGTCATTATGCTTAAGTCACCTACTCCATCTACCAAGGGTCATCCTACACTCATCCCCGGCGGCAACCCTCTTGGCCCTCGATATCTTCAGTGGCGTAGTGGCTGGAACGAGAAACGGGATTGATAGGAATATCGCGATCGAATCAAAGGATTTCCATAATCAAGAAACGAAATACAAGAAAATATATATCCTAAGGTCACTTAGGCGGAGTACCGTATCGTAGGTATGCCGCGGAACATACACACGCTACGTCACTATGCTTAAGTCACCTACTCCATTTACCAAGGGTCATCCTACACTCAGAAAGATAAAACCTATCACTCTGATACCAACTTTGTCATGACCCACCCCCAAACACAGATGGTATTGTCCGCTCTGGCTGAAGCCGCACGGTTTTGTCCCTTTGAATGAACCCGGGGCTACTTCCCAGTAGGTCACCCATCCCAGAATTTCTCTAGCTCAAGCATGCTTAACTATGGAGTTTTTCAAACTCCGGAGTTCTGATTCATCCAAAAGGCACCTCTGTGTTATAAGAGTGGTATCATTCCATTTATAGTTCAGATCGTGCCCTCTTTCGGAATGGAATTCGATACTCCCCATTGTTCTGATGGGTCCTTGTGTACATCCGTATCGGTTACATCCCTACCTCGATACCGGATAACATCTCACTTCTCACAGGGTAGGTGGTATTCAGCCCCAACTCCACATGAGGTATTACATTCCCCCCATTTAGAACAATGGTTCATCCTCGAACCACAGACCTACTTTTGAGGGACCGACTCTGATACAAACTTTGTCACATTCCATACCTTCGGGTCGTGACATCGGAATTCCCGTTGAAGAGGGCGACTTTAGGCGGCTTGTTCCTGGATGAGACGCGCTCGGCCAATAGCTGTTCTGTAAGGGCCTTGTGAGCGACGGCAGAGTACTTTGCCCTTTCACCGGATATATGGCTATCTCGTCGTATGCCTTCAATTTTCTTTTCGAGGGCTTCGATCTGTTGGTGGTACCCCGAGGATTCAGCATAGTCGGAGCGGCGGCTATCCCCGCTTCGAGCCTACATGATGGTGCGGCTTCAATTCCGCTCTATCACATTTCTTAAATCCTCGGACGAGGCCCTTCTTGAGTAGTCCTGACATTCTCCGTTTGCGTGGCCTCGGTGGGAGTTGGGGCGCCGGCCGTTCCTGGAAGCAGGCAAACTGACCGATACCTCCTCAGTGGGTGAGAACGCGCGGCAGGCGTCAGAAAGACGGCCTGGTCTCCTCTAAGATCGGGGTGTGGGGCTGTCCGATGCCCAGCGGGTCATGGAATCATTCGCCACATGCGGGTCATGGTTGCCGGAGTTGGCACGCCGGCGTTCAGTGACGCTGAGGTGAACGTAAGTGAGATCGAGAGCCTGAACGTGCCCATCTGTCCTCCTGGGGAGGGGGAACTGCGGTCTGGCGGGTAGGGCCCGTCGCTTGAATGCGGATGAGCGCATCGACCATCGCTATGAGTCTGTCAATCCGAGTGGATAAGGCATTGATGACATTAGGAGGAAGAGTAGAACCGCTCCCGCCTCCATTATGGAGGGTGGGGCGGCTCGCATTAGGATCGTCACGGTTGCCACTCGCCATCGGATCGAGGGTGGAAGATCAATTTCATGGGTGGAGAAACTTCTAGCTTGGTTTCCCATAGACGGTGCCAACTGATGGAGGTGGAAATCTCCCTCAGATGTTTTCCTCCGTTGATCTGGCTGCGGGTGGTTTTGGATGGTAAAGATTGGGTATGGGAATAGTTGTGTGAATCTCAATAGGTTGTTAGATGTTACTGACGCCGAGCTGCTTGCAAGGGAAGTCCTGGGGTGGGAAAACACTGTAGGACCTTCCGACGATCAAGTTAGTACCGTGGAATAAGAGCAGGGTAGCGGCGTATTCGAATGAGTTCGAGTTACCTGGGTTGTCTGAAAAGAGGGGTTTATATAGTGGTCGTATGGAGCGAGCCGGCGTGAGATCCTCGCCGTCAATTACGCCCCCTTATTACACCCACATTGATGGCGAGATCCGCTCATTAATGGGGGAACGCGCCCGCGCGGGACGCGGGGCGGCGGATATCTCTCTTTGGTGAGATTCATGGAGCTGTTGCGGGGGCGCTTGGGCTCCGCTCTCTCGATTGATCG
This sequence comes from Agapanthus africanus, assembly GCA_030015575.1. Taxonomy (NCBI): domain Eukaryota; kingdom Viridiplantae; phylum Streptophyta; class Magnoliopsida; order Asparagales; family Amaryllidaceae; genus Agapanthus; species Agapanthus africanus. Next base: position 521,396,981 of record CM057343.1, read on the forward strand.
GGGAAGCCGAGGAAGCTCAGCCTGTCGGATGGCTCAGAGACGAGCCAGGAGGCCAAGGAAGCTCAGCCCTTGCAATAGCTCGGAGACAAGCGAATGAGATGTATGTTCGGCTGCTAGATGGCTCAGGGGTGAGAGGTGGGGGCGTAAGCCCGGAAACGAAGCCCCGAGAAAAGTCTCCGGGGCGCCACGTTGATTCCACCTCCGCAGCCCCTAGGAGCCTAGTGGGCTTATGTGGACGACACGTCATCTGCTATATGTCATAATCTGGGGAATTCCCGTTCATGAGCATTATCACCAAGAGATAGAATAATAATACTAGTATTAAATTAATATCTAGTTTAACAAACCGGCTTAATCCTAAGCCCACTAGTATTATCAACCGTCCGATCGAAAACCTGGATAACACTAGAATATACATATCGAAATATGTATATGAAAATTATTAAATCATTACCTGATTTAATAATCCGGCTTAATTCTAAGCCGGCTAGTATTATCATTCGATCGAAACTCTGCACGTATAAACATACGACCATTATATCGTTTCACCTGAATTAGAGAAACTCTCTATGTGGGACTCTAAAGACTCGACAGTACGCTGGCAGTGGGTTTAACCACAAGTATGTCAGCGGCACTAGTTGTACATAACGGCTACCCAAGTACCTGTTGAAAATAAGACCGACGAGCAAGCTCATCCAGACTTTTACTGAGCCTATCTGTGACAATCTCCATACAGTCCAGTCTTTTCATCTAAGAGTATCGCATACCGGGTCTAGAGGGTGGTAAACGTCAGATCCCTACTGACCTGATAAGTTGTGTCGATTTGGATCAGGACCAATCCGAGAAATTATTAATTTAACCATCAGTAAATCTCAACTGCCTTGGCCAAGGTCTTATGGTTCTAACCAACCAGAGTTTTGCTCTTTCTAGATCATGGATCAGAAAAAGAAATCCTTTTTAGGGTTCCTTTAACCCATTAACAAAGAACTCTTAGAGTTCGCTTAACAGATCTTTAAAGATCCTGAAGTTTTTAACTTCTGTAAAAAGCTTTGCTTTTAGGTTTTTTTTGATGGATTGTTCCATCTTCTTCGCAGAGCATGGCTCTTCAGGATTCTTGGGGAATTTTTATTCCCCTCATAATGACAAACTTGATTTCTGTCGCAGAGTGCTGCTCTCAAGGGAGTTTTACTCCTTGGCCCGAGGGGCCTCTCATTAAAGGGGGTCTTTTCTTTAGGATTTCTCAGAGCATGGCTCTTTAGATCTCTTGGGGAATTCTTTATTCCCCTCATAATGACAGAGTGCTGCGCCCGAGGGAGTTTAACTCCTTGGCCGAATGAGCCTCTCATTAAAGGAGAATCTTTTTAGGATTTCCTTTTTTATTTGCACAAACTTGAATTTGTGAATTCGTTGGGTGTCTTAATTAGAACTTGTTTTCTTCATGTGGATATCAAGAGTTATTTAAATCCCCGTATCTGTTTCAATAAGCATTTTCTTGATTAGTCCGTCCACTAAACTCTCACTGATTTTCATTTTCAGGTGCTATGGCCGCTCATCTGTACCGTCTTAACGAAATCATTTCTTATGAGGACAGTAGCGCACAAGGCCGTTGTCAAACCAGGAGTTTACAAATACCCAATGTGCTGAGATTATGAGTCGCTTTAATGAATACAGCGATCAACTACTTCCTCATCACTCCGCTCTTTTGAAGCTCGTCGTGAGAGCGATTTAGAAAGCACTTCCTGGATTTTACGAAGCCATGCCGCTTAAGGCACTGGATGATGCTGAAGACAAGGTGCACTCGGTATATTTGATGGTCCTGATCTCGAAGAAGCGGCGAGATAATCTCATTGATATCTTGCATCAAACTTTCCAACAGACGACGATAATCGCTGCTTATCAGAGAGCGGAGGATATCAGCGAAGATCCTGACGCTTGTGATCATGAGAGGATGCACACAAGAATGGTCAGAAAGGCCAGAAACACTTTAGACGGCCTTACTTTTGAATTTCTTAATCCGTGTCCCGGATTCAATGTTTTGCCATTGTAAACATTTTAATGATGCTTTTATTTACTATTTTCATCAATGTAAGAACATTTTGAGGTATGAGTAACAAATTTTTCCTTTCCATGCGTTTAATTTATCCTTTTCGCACATACATGAGTGGGTACGCGTCGGACGCTCAATTGAATGTAAATCAAATGTTCTCCTTATTGTCTTGCATAATATGTGATTGACGTCCATGGGTTATGCCTTTTTGTTTTGACTTGGCGCAAAGCGGTTTACATATTCTTGAGCAGCACCTCGATTTCGACGGCATGTAATTTTGGCAAGTGTGGCTTATAGATAATAAGTAACGGTTCGTCTTGGACTCTTTGTTGGGTAGCGATGGCTTAAGAAACAGGTTCAGGTCTACTGCCTAAGACTTTCCAATTTTATGAGCCGTGAGGGTCTCATAAAGACTTTTCTCCCTACGAGTCGAGAGGATCCTGTAGGTGTATTTTCTCCTTAGGAATTGTGAGGATTTCTAAGTGTGTTTTCTCTTGAGAGTCGTAAGGATCTCGCAAGAGAATTTTCTCCTTTACAAGTCGAGAGGACTCGTAAGTGGTTGATAAGTTGACTGGTTCCCGAGTAGAAGCATTACTTTACGACAGGGAGATCAGGTGTTGATATGTATCCGAGTCGAAGCGTTGCTTGACAACAGGAGGTCAGGGGTTGACATGTATCCGAGTCGAAGCGTTGCTTTACGACAGGGCGGTCAGGGGTTGACATGTATCCGAGTCGAAGCATTGCTTGACGACAGGGAGGTCAGGGGTTGACATGTATCCGTGTCGAAGCGTTGCTTGACGACAGAGAGGTCAGGGGTTGACATGTATCCGAGTCAAAGTGTTGCTTTACGACATGGAGGTTAGGAGTTGACATGTATCCATGTCGAAGCGTTGCTTGATGACAAGGAGGTCAGGAGTTGACATGTATCCGTGTCGAAGCATTGCTTTATGAAGAGGTGGTCAGGAGTTGACATGTATCCATGTCGAAGCGTTGCTTTTCGATAAGGAGGTCAGGAGTTGACATGTATCCGTGTCGAAGCGTTGCTTGACGACAAGGAGGTCAAGGGTTAACATGTATCGTGTCGAAGCGCTGCTTGATGACAGGGAGGTCAGGGTTGACATTCTCCATTTTCTACGGTGTTGGGATCGACTTTAGGATGTCTGTGAACCACAGAGTCTTGGAACTGGGGGCTTTGCCGTGGCTCCAATTTGTAGTGTCACGTCCGAGTCCTGCTGGCATGAGGAAGAACGTCGTTGCTGGTTTTCTGGGATGCAGATATTGTCGCTGAGACCTGACTCTCCCTTTGATAGACTGTGTTGGGACATGTGGTTCTCTTTTTTGTTTATGCCCATGGATTGTATACAGGGGTCAGTATGGACTTACATGCAGGGCAAAAAGTTTCATTTTATTTTTTATTTCTTTCTGCTATGTTCTTTCACTTTAGCTTTTTATATTGCGAAAGTCGCGATTGCCCAATCATTTCGGGTATCTTTCGCGGTGCCCAATCATTTTGGCTGTTTTTTTCCTTTTTACTCACTGTTTTTTTATTGCGAGTTGCCCAATCATTTCAGCTATTTTTGTATACATATATTTTACTCGCTGATTTTTATTGCGAGTTGCCCAAACATTTCGGCTATTTCATATGCAATTTTTTTTAGTATGGAACTCATGGTCTGATACCAATCTTGCATCAGTATCGCTGCCACTGGAATATTGCCAGGAGCGAATTATCATTTACCATGAAAGGACTTGGAATTTGATATCGATTTAGGCATCTGCATCGCTACAACTAGGATATTACCAAGAGCGAATCATCATCTGCCTTTGTTGGTTCGAACAAAGGTGGCTTAGCAAACAGGGTTAAGATCCTGTCGACTAAGGCTTTTGACTTCATGAGCCGTAAGGGTCTCATAAAGGTGTTTCTCCCTACGAGTCGTGAGGATCTCATAGGTGTCTTTTCTCCTTACGAATCGTGAGGATTCCTAAGTGTATGTTCTCTTGTAAGTCGTAAGGATCTTGCAAGAGTGTTTTCTCCTTGTAAATCGAGAGGACTTACAGGTGTTTGTTCGTCAAATGAGGGCATTCCTCATCGTTGGTGGGACTTGGCAAGGAAATGATTATTTGTGCCCATGGATTGTATACAAGGATCAGTATTGAACCGCTTGTAGGGCAATCTGGGAAAGGTGATAGCTTAAAAACAGGTTCAGATCCCTGTAGCTTAAGGCTTTTGAATCTTATGAGCCGTGAGGGTCTCATAAGAGGGTTCTCCTTACGAGTCGTGAGGATATCGTAAATGTAATTTCTCCTTAGGAATCGTGGGGATCCCTAAGTGTGTTGCTCTTTTATGAGTCGTAAGGATCTCACGCAGGTAGTTTTCTCCTTACAAGGTCGAGAGGACCTTGCAAGTGTCTTTTAACGAGATTGCGCCCTTTCGAGTTTTCACAAACTCGCCGGTAGCCCTGCTGTTTTTACTCACGAAGCCCTTTCGGGTTTTCATCCGTGCCCATTTTGCTTATGGACGTGCCTTTTTTTTACGCGTCAGCCTAGGGATGCTGCGGGTTAGTAGTAGTTTAAAGACGTTTCGGTCAGTAGTTAGTTTTAGGACATCTCGGTCCTTTGTTAGTTTTAAGACATCTCGGTTCGCTATTAGTTCAGGGACGTTTCGGTCCACTATTAGTTTAAAGACGTTTCGGTCGATAGTAGCTTTGAGGCGAAGTTTCACCGGATAAAATATGAACAGGTAGGTTTCCCCTTGATAAACCTTGTCATATAGTCCAAGGATTTTGGCACTACTCCTGCCCCCATCTCCTCCATGTTATCTTCTAATTCCGAGTGAGCTTCTTTGTTATTTAGCGACGAATGAGAGATCATGTGGCAACTTGCCACATAATCTTCGGGTTCCTCTGACGAGTCGTCTCCCTCATCATTGTCGTTATCTTCACTTTCAAGGATGTGATTAAGAAACTCTTGAAGCGTGACTGGGGTTTGCACCTTTTGGTTGTATTCCGCCAGTGCGTCAATATGCTTTTGCAGATCCGTGCGCTTGTCGTCAGACTGCGTGGGCTTTTTGGTCTTCTTCTTTTTCTTCGAAGACTTTGACGGCTGGGTCTGGGTGTTTTGCCCATCGCTACTAACTCCCAATGTTGGGCGTGGTTTCAGTATCCCCTCGATGATCTCCGGCTCTAGTGGGCTTTTCCACCTGATCGCCGGACATGTTTGAAGATCTTTCGGCATTCTTTTAGTTTTTGCAGAAAGAACAACTTCCCATGAAGCTTCCTCTACGAATGAGCATGATGCCCCCGGCATGTCCATCTTTTTTGGAGCATGTGGTTATGGCGGGTTCACCTTCCAGTTTTCAGACAACGCGAATTTGCCTTGCTGGTATTGGTCTTCAACCCAGTTTTTGAAGACGCAGCAATCTTCGAGTGGGTGACCCATTACTCTGTGGTATGGACAATAGATAGGATGGTTAACGTCACCAGGTTGCGACGGATGTCTTGGATCCGGCAGAGTGATGAGCCCATTGCGCACTGCCAGCTCGAACAGTCTCCTTGTTTTATCCTGGGGAAATGAGTAAGGACGTCTTAACTTCTCATCGAGAGATCGCTACTTGTTGCCTTGGCGAGCAGCTGGTTTCGGCTCACTCGGGTGTTGTTGATCATTGGTGACAAAGGTCTCTTTCCCTTTGCCTTTTTCATTCCAAAAATCCGCTTTTGAAGGGAAAGGCCTATAGCTCATCTGGTCCATTTGGGCCAGCTTGTCAATCAAGGCCTGGAAGGTGGTCGGCTTGAAGAACATCATGAATTGGGAGATAGTCGACTGAGGGTCGAGGGTCCACATGAACATGCCCACGGCAGGAGCTTCTTCTATGCGTTGTTCGCATCTCGACCATAGGTTCCGCCACCGGATTGCATACTGCACCCATGTCTCTCCTGACTTCACTCTGGCGTTGATCAATGTTGTGATCGGGGTACGTTCGCTGGCGCTTGCGAACCGCTGTGTAAACAGTAGCTCCATTTCTGCAAATGTCTTAACGGAGTCGTTCGGGAGCTCAGAGTGACATTCAAACGCTGTCTCCGACAAGCTGCCAACAAACTGGTGAAGCAGCAGTTTGTCATCACCCCCCAGTATTACTGCACAAGGCCCTGAATTGAGAAACGTGCTGGTGTGGATTACCCGTCCCCTTATACACATGGAATTTAGGGATCGTGTATCCTGGCAGATACTTTATTCGGTCGTACCAACCCGGATAGGGTCGTCCAGTCTTGACGATTTGGCTAGCCGCTTTGCTTGCCTGATGAGCTTGTATCTGTTGAGCTATATAGTCGTCAAGGGAGGCTTTCGAGATTGTTTCCTCTTTGGCTGTTGAACAAGCAGGAAGAGGATTTGATGTCTCCCCTCTGTTGTCTTCATGGATAATTGAAGGGGCTTCAGCTAGAGGATCCGACTGTATCATCATCTCAACCATATCTTGGAATAAAAACGCCATTTGTTTTATGTTGGCCGCTTATTCCGCGATCTCTTTGTCTTTTCTCTCGAGCATTCTTTGGAGGAATTCGGCATCGGTTTCTTGTTCCTGACGCTACTCCGACGATGTTTCCGGGCTTTCTTTTGGCCCAGTGAGTGCGGCCATGGCTGTCAGTATCTCTTAGAGCTTTTGTTGTTATTGCCTTTGAGCCTCAGTTACTGATCGCGTGAGTGGTCAATGACCCGTGGAGATTCGGCTATCCTTTTTCCCGGAAGCCATGTAAATGGTGTGCACCACCATGCATCCAGACTTAGGGCGTTTAGATTCAGTGCCCTTGAGATTCGTCCTAGGCATAGGGATCTTCCCCGCCCTCCTCTTTTTATGGACGATTGAAGTTGAGGGGGCTGTTGCAGTAGGCACCTGAGCAGACAATACTTTGCGTGGCATGCCAAAGCAATGGTCCTCTTCCTGTTGAGTCTTTATCTTCTTCTGTCGACAGGAATAGTCCTTGTCGATCACAGAATCCTGGACTCTCCGCCATACCTTGTGGATTTTGGAAGACAGCCGCTGAGGGGACTGCTCTGGCTTCGCCTTCGTGATCTTTTCAGCAGGCGGAGGAGAGTTTTTCAGAACGGCAGTTGACGAATTTCTACGTACCCTATTAAGTGGTTCAAAGCTGTTCCCAATTGGAACAGCCGCATCAATTTCCATCATTGGAGCTGGTGGGGTAAATCCAGAAGGGGAACTTCCCCAGCCTTCCTCACTCAGCGCCAGTGGCGACGTCGAGCATGTCGTATAGCCGGGATCACCTTTATCGTCAGAGTAGCTTCGTCCTGCCCCCTGCTTTGAGGAGAGGATGTTATTGGCGCCAGCCTGTCAAAAACTGACATCCGCTGGGAAGGAATAGTCAACCTATCGAAGGACGACTTTCGAGTAGGGGAAGCAGTTTGGATGGCTTCAACTGTAGCAGGAGCTGGGATAGCCTTCTTTGGTATTGCGAGCCTCTTCGTGGGCCCCTTTGAGCTTAGGCTCAGCCTGTCGAAGACTGAGGTATTAGACTTGGACGACCCGTTGAGAGGGGCCGCGATAGTTGCAAGACGATCGAAGACCGACTTCTTTGGAGCTTCTTCCGATGGCACTGGGGCGTTGAAGCTCATTGGTGGGAGCATGGTCCCGAAGAACAGCCCAGTGGTGGCTTGCGTCACCTGTTCCACTGGCATCGCGAAACTAGAGGCCTCTTGGGGCCCGTAAGTTACTCCTCCAGATAGGACGAAGCGGGAGTTGTTGTTGTAATTGGTGCAGTTGGAAGTTATTGACGCCATCTTCTCTTCTGTACGGAGCAAGACACCAAATCTCAGTACCTCGAATTCAGGGGCAACCATACTAAACCGCGATTCATTTGCGAAACACGACACACGAAATACAGAGTGGAAAGAGGAAAAGCTCCCACTGGGCGTGCCAGAATCTGTTCTCCACCGAAAAGATGCGACCGGGATGTTGGGACGTCCAGCCTGAACTTTGGGAGCAGATGCTATTTGGATTTATCCGTCCACCTCTCCGAAGATGCCAAGTTGATTTATGGCACCGTGTATCAGAGGTTTAGACAGATGCGGCCGTTGTAGCAGACTTCGTCAGATTCCCCCTCATTTGAGGGGTTTTTTTAATTGTGGGGATGCTCTTCCCTGCAGGCGCAAGCCCCTGCAGTTAATTACGTTACCGCATCGCGGTAACATCTTTCTCCTTCTCCAGATGGTTACTTCGTGTCATGTGTGCTTATTTTATATTTGGTTGCCCGTAGATTGTATACGAAGACTAATTTATGTTGTCGCCCGTAGGGCGTGGATTAGTCCAAATCTGTATTTTCCTAGATTTGGGTTTGGGTTGGGTTTAAGGATCATTAATCTCATTGAGATTAAAATCAACTTAAATATTTGTTAAGGATACGTTAGTCTAATTTTAGACTAAGATCTACTCAACGGAGGTTCAGAATCATTTAGATCCGATGATAGGGCATTTGGGCTCTATCGTTTTATTTTAGGGACGTTGCGGTCCATTGGATTTAAGGACATCATAGTCCATGAAGTTTAAAGACATCATAGTCTAGTTTAAAGACATCATAGTCTATAAAATTTAAAGACATCATAGTCCATGAGTTTAAGGACCTCATAGTCCAGTTTAAAGACATCATAGTCTAGTTTAAAGACCTCATAATCTGTAAAGTTTAAGGACATCATAGTCCATGAGTTTAAGGACCCCATAGTTCATAGAGTTTAGTTTAGGGACGTCGCGGTCCATAAGTTTAAGGACATCATAGTCCAAAGAGTTTAAGGTCATCATAGTCCATAGTTTAAAGACGTCATAGTCTATAGAGTTTAGTTTAGGGACGTTACGGTCCATGAAGTGTCTGGTTGTCCGGACCCGCCACCTCTCTGAAGTCGTTGAAGAATTACAACGACACATATCAGAGGTGTGAAGAGATGTACCCTTAAACCAATGTTGATTGGGGGATCTATAGTTAGATTTGGGACTAAGACCAATTAAAAATATTGGAGGCACATGGCTCAGTTAATCTGAATTGGGAGATTTATGGCCTACTTGGGCTCAGCCCATTCAGTTAAACTGTTTGAACACTTATTTGGACTTTGTCCATTCATTTTGAACAAAATGTTAACATTTGTTTGGACTCAGGCCCTTTTTGTTCAATAATACAGAGCATTAATTTTGGGTTCTGACACCCTCTTCTTCTTTTTTCCTTTTATTGAGTGTTGGACATTCTTTATTATGGCACTGGGTTTTATTTAAAGAACACTTTGTGTTCCCTCAGCGCACACGCGAGGAGCACGTGGTGCGCTTGGCGCTGAGCGCCAGACCTGGAGCGCTAAGGCTCTTCTTATGAAATGGCACACACGTGAGGAGCATGTGGTGCGCTTGGCACTGAGCGCCAGACTTAGGGCGTTGAAGCGCTTCTTATGAAATAGTGCACACGTGAGGAGCACGTGGCGTGCTTGGCACTGAGTGCCAGACCTGGAGCGCTAAGGCACTTCTTATGAAATAGCACACACGTGAGGAGCACGTGGTGCGCTTGGCACTGAGTGCCAGACTTGGATCGTTGAAGCGCTTCTTATGAAATAGCGCACACGTAAGGAGCACGTGGCGCGCTTGGCGCTGAGCACCAGACCTGGAGCGCTAAGGCGCTTCTTATGAAATAGCGCACACGTGAGAAGCACGTGGCGCGCTTGGCGCTGAGCGCCAGCCAATGAGTGCAGAGCGCTCTTGTTCAATTCTATACTCAGAGAATTAAGAGACTTTGTCTCGTGGATCCAAGAACTAAGTTCTTATTTTAATAAGAGATGCTATGATCTTTTCTATTTTTGTGAAAGACTTTGTCTTTGTCTTATAAATCTGTGATCTAAAGAGAACTAGGTTATTCTCCTTCCCCTCTTTTTTATGATGAGATGCTCCAATCTCTTCTACTCTTATGAAAGACTTCTGTCTTTGTAGATCTATGATCTAGAAAAAGAACCAACTTCTTCTTTTTTGATGAGATGCTTTGATCTCTCTATATTATTTACCTTGAAGAAATTCTTCTTTTCAGAGCTTGCTCTTCTTTTTTTCTTTTCTGAGAATTTTAAGTTTAGGGGGGGTTCCTCTGTACAAGACTTTTAAGTCTTGGGTCCTTTATATAGTGGAGGCTGATTTGTTGAATCAGTTAAGGAAATCTTTTCTCTGATTGACTTGGGGATGTTTCCAATCGTTGGATTTTTGATCCAAGGGCTTCTGTTTTACAGAAGGCAATTTTCTTGTTTTTAACAAGATTGGGAAAATATTTTCCCATAGAGAACTTATTCTGTATCTTAGTGATTTTTAATCACCATTGGATCTTTGATCCAATGGTGCTCTGATTTACAGAGCACAATCTTTCCTGTTTTGAAAGATTTGAGGAGTATTTACTCAACAGAACTTTCTTTGGTAATTTGATAATTTTTAATCATTTTTGTTGGATCTTTAATCCAAGGGTGGGGAACATTTAGTTCCAGCGCTAGCACTCTCGTGCTTTGCACGTGAGCGCTGCATCAGAGTCTTTGACTCTTGGCGCTGGCGCACTTGGCGCGAGCGCTCTCATGCTTTTCACGTGAGCGCTGCATCAGAGTCTTTGACTCTTGGCGCTGGCGGACTTAACGCTAGCGCTCACGTGCTTTGCACGTGGGCCCTGCATCAGAGTCTTTGACTCTTAGCGCTGGCGCATTTAGCGATAACGCTCTTATGAGGCGTTGCCTCATTTTAAATTTCAAATTTTGAAATTTCAAATAGAGTTTTGCTCTCTAATTGTGTAAGACTACGGCAGTGCCCCGGCCGTCTTTCCTCGGCCAAAATGCGGAAACGAAAATTTTTCTTGACTTGAAAACCGGTACTACCGTATCCTAAAACCCTGGATCGTAACCATTAACCTAATGCTAGCTAACTAGAGAAGGGGTAGAGAGCTATACCGAGCGATCCGTGTCCTTCGGTCTTCGGCCACCATCCCGATCTCTCCGTGGCAACTCCGGTCTTCATCTCCTCGTCGGAAAGGGCACCACATCGAGAAGTCTTTTTACGGGCTCCCGCTTCATCCGAAGCAACTCGGGCGCGAAGTGTGCTAGCCGACGCGTCCAAGATGTTGTAGAGAATGTTTGTGATCACTTTGCCTCTTGCATCCATGGCTTGGATGGAGGTTGAAGGTGTTGCCATTAATGGAAGCTATGCGCTAGAGGAAGAAGAAGAAGAAGAAGAAGAGACTCTCACTTCTTTTCTTTTCTTTTGTTGGAATAAGAGTGAGAGAGTGTGTAAAAAAAATATGAGACCAAGCTTACTCAAGGCAGCCCCTCTCTCTCCTCTCATCATATCAACTCTAATCAAACATCAAATGTGACATATTTGCTAAAAAAGAGACCATGAGTCATGATACATGTCTATGTAACATTTAATGCATTCCATGATGAATTCTAGCTTATTATTTCCACCATCCAAACATTAATCCAAATGTTTGGTCCAACAAAAAGATCCGGCAACATCTAAAGTAAACTCGTGACAGATCACAAGGATACCCCTCACCTGTATATATATACATTCACCCGCATTCCGACTGAATGCGAATGCGATGAGACTAAAGTAATCCAACAAATCTAATACCAGAATCCGGCTTAAACCAAAGCCCACTAGTATGATCCGTCCGATCATGATCCGTGCAATACCGCACGTATATGATCGAACCCTGCCATATATCATAAGGCCTCTACAACGTTTCACCCGAAACTTGAGAAACTGTCTGTGGGGGACTATAAAGACTCGTCAATACTTTGGTTGTGGATTTAACCACTAGCACGTCAGAGGTATTAGCCGTACGTAACAGGCTACCAAGTATTGACCAAAAGGGAGGTCGATGAGCGAACTCATCCCGACACCCTACTGAGCCTGTCAGTGACAATATCCATACAGTCTGGTCCGTTCGTCTATGAGTATCGCATGGCGGGCCTAGGGGATTGGTAAAAGTCAGACCCCCAAAAGCGGTACAAGTCGTGTCGGAGTGTAGCCCAGAACACCCTGAGATACTACTGGAATACCTACCAGTAAATCTCCTGCCTCGGCCGGGGCTTTGTGTAATGGCTCTCCTAGACACAGCGCGACCTCACCCCCAATACCGGGAGAGACGAACCCCTGCAGATCCGCTCACTTCCTCCATGTGGCTCGGGACTGTACCCAACTAAAACCTGTTTGCACGACTCCTTTGAGCCGTGGTAGGGTAGTAATCAAAGTACAGTGGGAACTCACACGAGACAAATGACGATCTCAGGTCGATGAATTAACCTGTACACATCTCACCAGGGAACTGTTATCTGACGTCAGGTATAAGACCAACTAGCATGTTCCCGGCGAGTCTTGTCCGGTGTACTCATAACCCAATGAGCACATGTATACATCTTAGGTGAACCAACTGACACCAGTGGCTTGTGAGACCGGCCACCGCCCCTCGTCGGGGTCTCGACTGTATACACTAGTCTACTCTGGAGTATCGATACCCTGTCTCGAAAACTCCCACGACTAGGGACCTTTTAAGGATGTGCTTATAGACCCCAGCTCCCACGTATATGATCGCCATCATACTGCTGGCCGTCAAGCAAGAATCCTAAGGGCTCTATCAACGCGCAATAGTGACCTATAAGGTCATCTAAAGCAGTACACGATGATAAAGATAAACCAGATAGCATACTATCATCTTGAGTAAGACTGTCCTACTATCATAGGTCCTCCCTCAATCATTGCAATCACGTGCCTGTGATCCAATAATTGACTCTGAGGGCACTATATCCAACAATCTCCTACTTGCACTCAAGGCTAATTATTGCGATGTCGTATACTCACAGCCTGTGTGATACCGAACACCCAACTCCTCTACTAATCAGTCTCACAAAACCCGTTTGCGAAACTGATACGTTCGAGGAATAGCCTCAGTGAGTGGATCCGCTCAAATGTTTCTTTCTATGTCTCTCTTTATCTCAAATTCGCGGAGAAAGCCATCTCCCGAAATGAGCAATACCTGTCTTAGAATATGTCTGGATATCTGATGGGACCTAGTTCATAAATGAACTCCAAATCCAAACCTTTTAGACTATATCGACTACTGAACTTAATCAGTATTCTGCGCCATGCCTCCCTCAGTATCCTCTTGGACCAGCTGTCCAAAATACTGCCCCTCGTCAGAGGGAAAACTATAACTCTGACAGTCACTCTGTCATCCGGGTCACCTTGGAAGCCTGGAACGATAACCGTCCCCGAAAAGAGGCTGTTGTTATCATATCCCTAGAACATCAACTTATGTTCTAAAACTGCTTCCGAACGTTTCCCCAGGATTGGATCAATATCACCTTATTGCATCTAGTGCAAAAACAACATCTATATCCTATGTGGAGAAACCACTGTGTGACGACCAAAATATAACCGATCGTAGTATAGGAATTTCAATTCCTACTCTGTGTATGTCATCCAAATACCAGGACATCACACCCTACTACCTTCTTAACAGATCCATCCCATATTCTGATGAAGTCAAAGTTATGACTGTCACATCAGAAATAGATGATCTATCTCCGCTATATCTGCTTAAGTCTATAAATAGACATAAGCCACTTGTCCACTATGCTTTCGCTGCTCCCACTGACCACGACAACCCTTTGGAAGAGTCATATAAACGTACAGTTCTAAACCTAGTTTAGAACGACGCTATACTCATCCTCCTGCCGGATCTCACAGTCTGGGTAAACAAGAACCTCCCTGTCACCGTCCTTGAGGCTACCGGAGTACCTCTCGGGTGCCTGAGGTTACCCACCATATCTGCGGAGTGGCTAACGGAATGTCAAACCAGATTGAATCTTTAGCTTCTTATCAAATTTTCAGTAATCGTTTGCGGTTCTGGAATCACTTCCAGTTCTACCATACACCCACTACTTTTTTCTGAAAAATCCATTTTTATTAAAACTGTGGCGAATCAAGAACAATATCACTATTGATCTTCCAGATGGTAGAAAGTCAACCCTCGTCACAGCCCGGGTCAACCCACAAATAGCCATTACAGAAACGTGCCTCGAGTTATCCGGAGTCTGGTTTTAAGCACAAACCGGACAACTCCCCGTACCTTAACATCATTAAGATATGAACTGTTCTATATCCAATATAGAAACAAAGGCACTGATTTAATTGAACCAGATTCAAATCATGCAGCTGTCTCCAGTGCATCTCAACTAAATAGAGAGAGGCCGATCAGCATTACTCAACTTAGGAATGCTTCCAATTATGAGTAACCTGAAAGAGAAGCAAGTTCTCTTAATCATTACTATCAACTGAATACCATACACAAGTATCTACATCTTCGATCACCTCGAAAAGTCCCGATACTTGCAACACCTGGTGTTCTACTTTATTCATATACCTACAACTTCTCAAAACTTGGACCCTGTGTTTTTACGAAACACCTGTCTAAGAACTAGAGAAGTCATAAGTAAACCGAATATAGTACGAGGACCAACCCCTCTATCCTAATGGACACTGGACAATATACAATACTCTGTATAAGTCCCCTGAGTCTAGTGACTCATTCACTGTGTGTCGTAGGTTGAAAACTGTACTTATGGTTAAGAAGAATTACACCGCTGTTCAATACTCCTAACCTAACCATCCATTGATATATAGGTAAATGTCATAGACATAATTTCAAGAAGGTATATCTCACTCTATAAAAATAGACGTACAGATATATCAATTTGAAATTGGTGCATAACAACGGATATTCAAAACCAAATATTTGCCATCCGGCAAACCGCCCAGGTGACTTCCTCAAATATCACCAATTACAACGAATTCCGATATAATGAAGATAATCACCTAATTCCCAATAACTTACTCCCATTTATCATCTGTAAAACCATACAGATGTGAGAATCATACCTGGTAAATACATACCCTGGAGCAAGTGTCTAATTAAGAAATCAGTTTTCTATTAACAGTACACAGTGAAACTGAAACATTGAAATGTTTCGTAGGGGTATCCGGGTATTCCTAGTAATGCCTCTTCCATTATCCAGATTCACAACTGTAACCGTATATTTCTTTGCCACCTCTCCAAATCCCTTTATATGTCTTTAGTCGTTACCTTCTGCACATCCCTTTAGGCCAAATGGTTTTCTTCCTTCCCTACCGTTCGGCACCAGCCTATGATTTGGAAGAAGACTATCCAATAAGCATAATGGGTGTACTGTCCTAATCCTAGGAGCATTCGCAACACGAGAGAAGGTAAAGATAAAAGACACCTGAATAAACCTTATTCCTATTTCTCCTGAACTAGAATCTATCCCCGAACTGGAACAACTTCCTTTCGAGTTCGTATATAACCATACGATGGAGTATCCAATAAACTGTGGATTTTCGTAGTGATACGGAGTGTTCTGGAGAAATACAAAGGTGAAATGGGAGTGGTAATGAAATACTTGGTTTGGTTGTGAATAGCAGTCGCAGTTTACTTTGCCCTCTTACTAATCCCTTTATTTGTCTTTACTTAATACCTTCTGTACACCTTTTAGGCTAAATGGTTTTCTTCATTCCTTACCGTTAGGCACCTGCCTATGGTTTGGATGAAGACTATCCAATTAGCGTAATAGGTGTACCGTCCTAAACCAAGGAGCTCTCGCAACCTGAGAGAAGGTAAAAGGAAAAGACAACTGAATAGTCCTATTCATTTTCTCCAGAACCAGAAACCATCCTCGAATAAATTCCTTCGAGTTCGTATATAACCATACGATGGTTTTATCCAATGGAAGTGGACGTTCGTAGTAATACGGGGTGTTCTGGAGAAAAGGGTAAAAGTAGGAGTGGCAATGAGGTTTGCAACTCTGACAATCCAAAAGCTAGTGTTTAAGAAGGTTCGGTCAATTTGGTCACTGAATCATAGTCAAGGGTCAGGCCATGGTCGCTGCCAAAGAGAGAGAGAGAAGAAACACTCAGCGTGCACTCTAACCTAGATCAGAATGGTTATCAATTTATCTAATCAGGAAACCTCCCACTGTATCGTCAAATTCTCCTCCAAACCTGAAAGAAGAATTAGTCGGGATCACCCGAGAAGTAAACCAACTCATCAGTGGGAATCGGGATCCAACTATCATCGCATGATAACGTGACGGAATCCACTCACGTTATCACACTCCAGAAGGTATGCGCAAGCCTGGCAAGTTTCAGTTTCTTTAGAAACTCCCGATATGTGTTTTTACCCCTAGGACCCAAGTGACCTTGACTGAGCCAACATATCAAAGGATCCTAGCCAAGTTCAACCCGTCATTATCTTGATTGCATTAGACTCACCCGCACGAGTCCTTGACTGAGCCAAAATGACCGTAAGACTGTCCTAACCAATCACATATCCATAAGACAGAAAAGCATTACAGAGCTACCGCACACTACGCCTCGGCTGAGCACGACATACGTAGCACGAATACTAAGCAATACTAATCTGAAATGACGGAGGGCTACGGTTGGTTTTTGGCGAAAAACCTTTAACGTAATGAACTTGGTATCGTTGAAGGAACCGGATAGCTTTTTATGAAAAATATAGTGGCGAAAACCTTTGCTAAAAAGGTCACTCCCGGTGAAGGGATCTCAGCTCTTTCCCCGTAGAATGAGGTGCAGGATATTCCAACTGAATACCACGATGCAAAGCAAAAGGAAATCGGCTATAGTGAAGTTATTACCCTAACGCAAACTTCTGTCCAAGGGGTCACTCCCGGTGAAGAGATCTCGGCCCTTGCCTCGTCGACTGAGGTGCTGGATATTCATAACCGAATACCACTGTGCAAAACAAAAGAGAACGTCCTTGCAATAACAGCTTTTTGAAAAATTGTTCCAACAACATCAGAATAGGTTTGTTTAGCTTGCATTGATCCGAATCAACGCAGTCCCATCAATTGATCACACCACAAAAGAACGAAAATACGATGTACGTATATGCCATCCGCATTCGCCACTTGGTCCCGTCATCACCCGTTAGGTTACTTAACTAACGACAGAGCGGGGACTGGACTAGCGCGGATGTAAAACATATACAACATCTACTAGTATATATATTAATATATAATATTCGCTCAAGGCGTGATAAAATGCAACATCATATAAATGTAATAAGTATCATAGAACAATACAGATAATCTGGAAGCACCGGGTTTCACAGAGCCGCTGCTGAAACCCGACGTTCCCCTGGTCGTGTGGATAGCCTGTGCAATGAAATCCTAGACCCCTACGGGCGCGGCAAGTTACCCGCCAAAACCTGAAGCGAGGCAGTGTTCAGACCATAATATTGCATTTTTCATTCCCCTATTCTTATCCATTTTATAAATAAACAGGTACTCTTGACGCACGTTTGTTGCATGTTACAGGATACAGGCTCTTGGAGCAAATACAGTGAAAAAGACGAAAGCTGATACAGAAAAGGGACTTTTGACAAACAAGTAGACGGATCCTAGTCAAGCCTAGTCGAAGAACATTGCAAGGTCCAAAATGTCAAGTGAACGGTCAAAAGATCCTTACAAGTCTTCACTGGTGATCTGGAGAAGACCCAGAAGTCCAACAGAGAAAATAAGTGTAAAAAGAGAAAGCCCAAGAAGCCAAGGAAAAAGCCCCAAAATCACAGTGCCCAATTCCACAGTTTGGCCGCGGAACCGCGGCCAAACCCATGCTTGCGCCGCGGTTCCACGGCCATCAAATGCCCGCGTCGGTGGAAAATCTCTGGGTCGGTGCGACGGCTCGGGTGTTGGGATTTTTAGAGGCCAAATCTGTAATTGCGCATGTGCGAGAGTCTGTAATCCTAGGTTTTCTGTTTTCCTATATATTGTATTCCTAGATCTGTAAAAAGCATGCCTCTTATCAATCAATAAAAGTTCAGACCTGTTGAGAGATCAAGAGCATCATCTTTTCTTGTAAGTTTTTAATTTATTTAATTCCTGCCTTAGTTTAATATCACTACTTGCCCTACTTATCCATTTGTTTGCTGTAGTTCACTAGTTTTAGCTATTTTTAATCTGTCGTAAGGTAACACTTTAAAACATAAACATAAAAAAAATGTCACTTTCAAATAATTCCCTAATGAGCGAGTAAAATCCTCGCTCGTTAGGGTTAGGAATAAGAGAGGGAGTGAGAGATGGATGTCTCTCACCTCCTTCAATGCCAACATATTTTTTAAACGAAATCTTCATGCACGCATGTATGATCCGCCCCCTACGGCACCCTACCTACAAGGAAAAGGTGAACCGTAGTATAAAAGGCCGGACATATATGACGTCCATGAAGATCACAGCAATTAATAGGAAAGGACGGACAAGGATCTAGAGGAAGAAACTTTGTTTCTTCCCGATCATCCTAATCCCCTTTGCTAATAATTGTTGTGATTTTTCTAAAAAGCTTAAATCAACGGCATTGAAAGAGGTGACAACATTGATCTCAACACCCCTACCTTCGACCTAACCCTAACGAGTTCTTTCATATCACATAAATTAGTTCTTTAGATTACTCGACAAAAAAACCAAACCACAATCTGAATCAACTCGTTATAACACAAAAAACAGAATCTCACACATCCCTGCGGATCGACCCGTATTCACCGGCTAGCTGCAAAGCGACGCCGTTTCTGATTACGGTAAACTACAAATTTTTGGAATAATCAGGCAGCCCCCTTCAACAACGTGAATGGACCATCCAGCACTTCACGGAATCCGGTAACTTGAGCACCCCTCCTTGGGTCAACCTGTACCCCCTACGAGTGCGGCGAATAGCCCGCCAATTCTAGAGTGAAGCCCCCTCCGTCTCAAAGCCATGAGATGCGGGCCCGTTGCCCTCTAGAACCCGGCTATCTGTGCACCCCACCGCGGGGTAATCCTAGTACAGAAAGTAAAATATACAACGGGTACAACGGGTACATCGATCTCAGCCCGGTCGTGCCCCAAAACAATAATATACAAACAGGCAGTGACGGCAGTCCACATGTCGGACACTCGCCCCGCAATATCAAATGTACAAATACAACCAAACTGTACTACCATTGCATCCAGGCTATCCACCATGACAAATCTGCAACATCACAGCACAACACAGAACATCAACGTGAATGTCACGTTCGCAAATCTGTCTAAAAGGGCTATAGCAGTTAGACAGGATTTACCGATCAAATGACATTCACGGTCGCAGATATAATGTAAATACTGTGAACTAACATGTTTAAGATTTTCGATCGACTAAATTTTTCGAAGTGGGCCCCAAGCACGACTATAGCACTCAAAATAAATCTGGGCCCAAAAAGAATATACCAGAAACCTTATTTCCATGTCAGAGAGTCGCTGTAGAAATTTGGTCCAATGAAGAGCTATAATGGCGGCGGAACCGCGGCCAAAACAGGGGTTTGGCCACGGTTCCGCGGCGGTCCTGAGGAATTAGACTACCAAATTTCTACAGTGACCCTAGAAAACCCTGCCTGATTTTCTGAAATACACCAAATAATTTTTAGAGCACAGAAAAAAATCGACAGAAACTGATGAAATGAAAATGCGGTTTCTGGAAAATCCGTTCGATCGAACTTGTAAACACGTTAGAGCAAGCTAGACTAGGTTAATGGCGTGGCTCTGATACCATGTAAGACTACGGCAGCGCCCCGGCCGTCTTTCCTCGGCCAAAATGCGAAAACGAAAATTTTTCTTGACTTGAAAACCGGCACTACCGCATCCTAAAACCCCGGATCGTAACCATTAACCTAATGCTAGCTAACTAGAGAAGGGGTAGAGAGCTATACCGAGCGATCTGTGTCCTTCGGTCTTCAGCCACCATCCCGATCTCCCCGTAGCAACTCCGGTCTTCATCTCCTCGTCGGAAAGGGCACCACATCGAGAAGTCTTTTTACGGGCTCCCGCTTCATCCGAAGCAACTCGGGCGCGAAGTGTGCTAGCCGACGCGTCCAAGATGTTGTAGAGAATGTTTGTGATCACTTTGCCTCTTGCATCCATGGCTTGGATGGAGGTTGAAGGTGTTGCCATTAATGGAAGCTATGCGCTAGAGGAAGAAGAAGAAGAAGAGACTCTCACTTCTTTTCTTTTCTTTTGTTGGAATGAGAGTGAGAGAGTGTGTAAAAAAAATATGAGACCAAGCTCACTCAAGGCAGCCCCTCTCTCTCTCCTCTCATCATATCAACACTAATCAAACATCAAATGTGACATATTTGCTAAAAAAGAGATCATGAGTCATGATACATGTCTATGTCACATTTAATGCATTCCATGATGAATTCTAGCTTATTATTTCCACCACCCAAATATTAATCCAAATGTTTGGTCCAACAAAAAGATCCGGCAACATCTAAAGTAAACTCGTGACGGATCACAAGGATACCCCTCACCTGTATATACATACCTGCACCCGCATTCCGACTGAATGCGAATGCGATGAGACTAAAGTAATCCAACAAATCTAATACTAGGATCCGGCTTAAACCAAAGCTCACTAGTATGATCCGTCCGATCATGATCCGTGCAATACCGCACGTATATGATCGAACCCTGCCATATATCATACGGCCTTTACAACGTTTCGCCCGAAACTTGAGAAACTGTCTGTGGGGGACTCTAAAGACTCGTCAATAGTTTGGCTGTGGATTTAATCACTAGCACGTCAGAGGTATTAGCCGTACGTAACGAGCTACCAAAGTATTGACCAAAAGTGAGGTCGATGAGCGAACTCATCCTAACACCCTACTGAGCCTGTCAGTGACAATATCCGTACAGTCCGGTCCGTTCGTCTATGAGTATCGCATGAAGGGCCTAGGGGGTTGGTAAAAGTCAGACCCCCAAAAGCGGTACAAGTCGTGTCGGAGTGTAGCCCAGAACACCCTGAGATACTACTGGAATACCTACCAGTAAATCTCCTGCCTTGGCCGAGGGCTTTGTGTAATGGCTCTCCTAGACACAACGCGACCTCACCCCCAATACCGGGAGAGACGAACCCCTGCAGATCCGCTCACTTCCTCCATGTGGCTCGGGACTGTACCCAACTAAAACCTGTTTGCACGACTCCTTTGAGCCGTGGTAGGGTAGTAATCAAAGTACAGTGGGAACTCACACGAGACAAATGACGATCTCAGGTCGATGAATTAACCTCTACACATGTCACCAGGGAACTGCTATCTGACATCAGGTATAAGACCAACTAGCATGTTCCCGGCGAGTCCTGTCCGGTGTACTCATAACCCAATGAGCACCTGTATACATCTTAGGTGAACCAACTGACACCAGTGGCTTGTGAGACCGGCCACCGCCCCTCGTTGGGGTCTCGACTGTATACACTAGTCTACTCTGGAGTATCGATGCCCTGTCTCGAAAACTCCCACGACTAGGAACCTTTTAAGGATGTGCTTATAGACCCCAGCTCCCACGTATATGATCGCCATCATACTGCTGGCCGTCAAGCAAGAATCCTAAAGGCTCTATCAACGCGCAATAGTGACCTGTAAGGTCACCTAAAGCAGTACACGATGATAAAGATAAACCAGATAGCATACTATCATCTTGAGTAAGACTGTCCTACTAGCATAGGTCATCCCTCAATCATTGCAATCACGTGCCTGCGATCCAATAATTGACTCTGAGGGCACTATATCTAACAAATTTGGAGAAACAATGTGAGCTAGTATTATATATCCCTTTTTAGTATCTTTTTTTCGATATTCGTATTTTGACAAAATACGTGTATTTATATGGATACGTGTATTTGTATAAATACGTGTATTTATGTCTTGATATTAATACGGGTATTTGTATTAGTACAAATACGGGTATTTAAATTTTGATACGAATACGGGTTTAGGTATTTGCAGTATATACTTGTATTAGTGTATTTATATATATTTTTATATATACGTATACATATGTATATGTGTACAATGAGGTGGCCTCTCCTTTTCTTCTCATCTCTTCTGAAATATTTGTGAATGGTGTGGGCTTGTGACTCACCATGGTGAGTTACTACCCATTCGTTCATAAATTAAAAGAAAAGAGAGAAAGAAAAAAGAGACGATGATTCATTTTTGAGTCATGCTTACTTCCTCACTTGCTCATCACGGTTATCATTTTCTTCCTCATCTCTTGAATTTTGAAAAAAAAAAAGAGGAAAAGATAAATAGAGAAACACTTGGAGATAGTCTCTACTATATCCTAGTGATCAAATCTTAGCAAGTTTTGATCACTAGTTGCTTCATTAGGTTTTTGTTGTGAAGTTAGAGCCCAAACTAACTTTCCTTGGAGGTGGATTATTTTCGGTAAGAAACACCGACCCTCAAGCTCGTTCCCGACATCTAAAGACCTTAGGAAGTGGAAAGAAGACTAAGGACACGACTACAAATGTTGTAATCACAAGCCTAACAGTTAACTTCTTCTAGTTTTGTTTCTAGTTTGGTGTTTGGATTCGATTCTAGATTGTAGTAGTTCGTGTTCAAGTTTCGAAAAATTTTGCTTTGTGTTCCGCATAGCCGCTACTTTGTGGCGCGAGCACGAGCGTCTACATACAGAATTTTTACTTAGAATGGTAGGAAGTTTGTAAGAAGAAGAAGAAGAAATTGTAAAACCTTTTTAACAGAAAGTTGTCATCTTTATCCAATTCCTTCATTTGTTTCTAGCAAAAATAAGATGTAATGATTTCAAACCGGTAAACTTTCAAAACATAGCAAAATTTTATTGAGATCGCAATGCTTTTTGTTAATATTAAAACATAAACAGATTGACCATGAAGATTGATTCCTTAGCCTTTAGCCAAAGGCTATCAATGAAACCTAACCACAAATGAGACAATAGTGAGGGGATTCCTTGCATAGTTTGCATCATCTACTTGGATCCTATATGATATAGGTGATCCAATTAGCAGGATTCGATTTGCTTATCTATCTTGATCAGTTGATGGACCTACTCCTGTAGCAATGGAGGCTTAAGCATATAAATCTCGTGTTTAATTTATTCACATTGGTGGTCATCACAACAAAGAAATGTTGGCTTTTAGAAGATTTATTTAATAACATTGCCATCTTATCTTAGATGAAATGAATGCAGACAGGAACTGTATTTATATCATGTTTGTATTGAAAGACATATCTCATCTCCTGAGTTGGTGGACATTGTAAAATATGTTCAACTATTAAAGTCTACCAAAAAACAATGATACTTGCACTACTTCCTGAATAAGTTATTGGCAAGTCAATTGTTGAGGTTTTAAGGGGAAGTTCATTGGTCCACATGGAGGAGATCACCTCAATACTCAAACTAAGAACAAATAGAATACCTTATGAGCAATGGCTCAGTTGGTATGGTATATCTTCTTATGATAAAAGTGCGGGGTTCGATCCCAGGAAAGGACGTGGCCATTAAAAAATACAAACGAAGCAAAAAAAATGTTTCTACATTTTGTTTCAAACAAGAGGTGGAACGTACCACGTGACAAAGAAAGATTGTTATTAAAAGCCATGGTAATCAATTTTTTATAGCGGTCATTTTCTTGACGCGGGGTGGTTTAAATCCAGAAAGGATCATTAAAAAATACAAACGAAGCAAAAAAATGTTTCTACATTTTGTTTCAAACAAGAGGTGGAACGTACCACGTGACAAAGAAAGATTGTTATTAAAAGCCATGGTAATCAATTTTTTATAGCGGTCATTTTCTTGACGCGGGGTGGTTTAAATCCAGAAAGGATCAAGGGCCAAGTCTAACTCAGTCAAAATAGCAGGTTCATTTTGCTCAAATGAATTATTGAGTTAGTATGTTCAGCTACCGAATTTACAGAATTTTGCATGTTCTGAGATAATGATCCTTCGCGTAAAACCTTATAATTCAAATCATTAGTGACAATATGAGAAGAAACGGAAGTAAACAAATCAACACCTGTATTCATGCAATTGGACTCTTAGAATACTTATTACATACTTATATTTCATTTTAGTACAACTTTGTTGATTGGACGTTCTTTTATAGGTCAAAACTCAAATTAAGTCAATACGGCACATGCAAATGGTAGAATGTCCCTTTCTTCTTGAAACATGGGAATGATTAAGGTCTTTAGAAGGCAATGGAAGTCTAGATATTCGAAGGGCTAGAATAACCCCAATGTTCTCTAAGGGTCAGGGATAGATGGTCCAATTGATGTTTGCACAGGATAGTAATTGAACGAGCTTGCTCGGGTTCGATCATGGTTGAGCTTGGTATCAGCTTGTTCAAGCTCAGTTCATTATTAATGAGCCGAGCATAAATCAGAAAGCCTGGCTCATTCATAAACGAGCCGAACTCGAGCTCAGCCATGCTCGTTCGGTATTGACTCGAGATCGGCTTAGTTACACAGTTTGAAAAAAATTAGTAATATGTAATATATAGAGCAGATTATATACAACTCTCATGACACTTAATTCAATTAAGGGACAATATATAAAGTGCAACTGAGGTGAATATAAAACCCAGCATTTAGGCGCATTCCATATTATGGATGTTTTTTTTAATCTTTCCATATCTCAAAGTCCTGAATCTTAAGCTTTATGATTGTTGTCTTAGCCTAGTCTCTTACAAAATACTTTCATGTTTTCTTCTGAAACCTCTATAATAGCCATTGACCTATTCTCAGGCTCCACCAAACGCCTCTTTTTCTTTTTCCTTTCAGAGATCGCCTAATAGAAGATGCATCCGAGCTTGACTTTGGCTCGTTTAAGGCTCGGTAAGCTAATGAGCTGAACATGAGCCGGAACTACTTAGCTCGAGACGAACTTGAGTCGAGCTTGATCTAGCATAAACTAAGTCGAGCCGAGCTTGGACAAGGGTCGGCTGGTTCAAGCTCGGCTTGGTTACACCCTATGCGTGCATTATGCCAGTCCAATGTACTGTTTCATTTAAAAATGAATTTTGTATAGCTCCATTTCAATCTAGTGCTTTTTTCAAAATTTTCCAAGATAAGTAGACATTCAACTCTTAAAAAATAATAACAAAGCATCTAAATTGCTTTTTATTTCTTTATTTCTTAATTATATATTATCATTTTTCAATATCTTTTATATCTTTTGGGATCCATCTATCCCCTCATATGCCCTCTCAACTTTTCGAACTATTTAACTGCTAATAATCTTTGTTACAGCAGTCTGATTTAATCAATGCAAATAGTTGCTTTAAGATCACAATCACATGATTGTTATAATATACATTTACCCCTTGATATTTGACTTAAGCATCGAGGCATTATTTATTTCCTTTTTGAGTTCAAAAGTCATCCCTTCATTTGTTTTATTTGTATGCATAATTTAGCATACTTTTTCATAATAATAGGATGCAATCAAGTAGTAGAAAATGACAATTAGAAAAACATGCTTCCCATGCTAGGCAAAGTCAGAATAAACCAAAAAGAAAATCAAAAGAGTATCTATAAATCAAATTTATCGTTATCTTTTTTCTAACAGACAGTGAACATAACATGAATTTTGGATTTAAATGAATGGAATCTAGTTTGATTGTGATTACCTAACTCTAACCCTACTCCTACTCCTACTCCTTTTTCTCTGGTTACAACCAAATTATTTTATCTTAAATAATAAATATTTCTTAAATTTCTTTGAGGGGCCTACCTTATCTTTTCCTTTCCCTTTCTTTGACATTAAAATATTATAGGGTAAATTATCATAGAAACCTCGGCCTGCTTTAAACTTGTGTAAAACCCCTGGGCTTTTTGCTGTTGTTAAAAAAAACCCTGGGCCCAATTAAAACCCCCTGTATACTAAAAATTTGTCTGTAATATCTAAAAGGTTACCTGTAATTTCTAAGCAGTTGATTTTTCACAAACACTATGAACAGCAGGCCGTTGCCAACAATTTTGAAAATATCAGGTGTTTTTAGACAACTCCCGAGCGGAACGGGGGGCTTTTTGACAATTTACCAATATCACATCACAAGCTACAAGTACAAACCCACAAGTAAAGCAAATCCCCAATAAACTAATCACAAGCCATATCCATCTTTATCCGCTCATTATTAAAAAAAAAAAAATCGAATCATCTCTTGTACAATTAAGATCTCCCTCCCTCGCTTTCCCCTCAATTCTCAAACCGCATTTCTCTATCCCCCTCTTCAAGACTTCAACACAACACAACACTAACACAAGACAACAAATTCCTCTCCTCCCCCAAAAGATTCCGAGGTTCCAATCTCAAAGATTTGGAGAAGGAGATTGGGTGGAAAGATGATAGAGTTCATCAAACAAAGAATAAAATCAAGACCCATCATAATCTCCAATTAGCCCCCCGCCCCTCAATTCCCCAAAATTCCTCAATATCCAAAAACAATTAATGGATGCACTCTGCAAACAAGTTGAAGGTGGAGAAAGAACACTTTTTGGCCCTAGGCTCTTCTGCTGTTCACCCACTTGTCGCCCTCCTGGTCCTTAGAAGAAGAAGAAGAAATCTTTAGCTTCTCGCTTAATTTACCTGGTGAACTTTTATTAGTTTCGAACGAGTTTGTTTTTAGATTTCTTAATTTGTCTGTTTTGAGACATGGGTTCAGTCCCAATCTGCAAGAGAAACATGGGTTTGGTCTTGGATGAAGAGAGGGGGGAACTGGTGAGGGCTAGCTTGGGGAGAATCGCGAAGAAGAGAGGAGGAAATCATGAGGATGGAGATGTCAATGAGAAGGCGGCGATTGCATTGAAGAGCCACAGTGAAGCAGAGAGGAGGAGGAGGGAGAGGATTAATGGCCATCTTGCGACGCTCAGGAGCATGGTGCCTTGCACTGATAAGGTTGTTGTGCATTTTTCTTCTTCTTCTTCTTCTTCTTCTTCCTCCTCTTCTTACTTTGTTGTGTTTAGATTAATTTTGCCAAGTTCAGTTTTTTCGCTTGTTCCACACTACGAAGTTTGCAACCATTACCAATTAAAACGAATAAATTAAGTAGATGACATTCATGCATAGCGGATTATGAGTGCAACTAGGATGAGGGTTTTGCAATGCTAGTCGGATCCACATATTCGTGTTCTAAAACCTTTTCATATTAAGTCAGTCCAATACTTTATCCCTATGCCAAGCAGGGGGAGAGGAATTTGAGTCAGCCTGTGGGGGTCAGCACTTCTATTTATCTATCTCTCGTCCGGATGTATAGCATTGGGAATGATTTTTCGTCTAGAATGGCCTGGTTATATAGTGGGATTTCTAGAAAAAAAATACTCATCCAATTTATTAATGTATAAAGCTATTAACATTATCAACCTATTTGAATATATTATTTGACTCACTTAAATTTAAATTTCAAAAATCCTTCCCCGCTCTTCACATGCATCTGGCCATCAATATCCAAACCATCTCTTTCAATTTTAAAAGGCATCTGTTAAATCATATGCCCTTTATTTAAAGGCCAAATTGCACAAAGATACCAATAAACTTTCATGTTTTTTGCGATTGATTTCATGAACTTTCATAATTAGAGATATGTACCATGAACTTTGGTTTTCATCCAATTTCTTTGCAAAAAGGTACCATGACGCGGCAGTAAAATGGTATTAATTTGCTGCTGGAAATGGTAGTTCATGGTAGCTATCTCTAATTATGAAAGTTCGTGATATCAATCGCAAAAAATATATAAGTTCATGGATACCTTTTTGAAATTTAGCCCTATTTAAACCATAAAATATATATATTATACATCCACGGGCATCGCACATGCAAAATACTGGTAACACTAATGCTTACCTCTTCAGTTGCATCAAAAACACAATCTTGGCTAATTCGCCAAAACGAATTTTTTGTGAATTCCCCATCGCAAAATGAACAACGGTCAAGCAAAAGAAGAAGGTTACATAATTGGAAAGATGTGTAAGAATATAAAATATATTCTCTCAATTCTCATCATAACTTCCGAGTCGTGGTGCAGTGGAAGCGATATTTCACATGATATCAGAGAAATCCAGGTTCGATTTCCATCGGAACGCGTATTAAATGCAGATTTATTTAAATTTCACAAGAGAAGCGCCTAAATAAAAAAATAAAGAGAATTTGTTGAGATACTGAAACAGCTTTTTCTTTGCAGTTGGACAAAGCTGCATTGCTCGCCGAAGTGATTAAACACGTCAAGAAACTGAAGAGTGATGCAATAGAGACCAGCAAAGGTCTTTCGATCCCATCAGTTACCGATGAAGTGAGAATTGAAGTAAACAAAGATACAACAAACCCCAAAATCTTTTCAATTAAAGCATCCCTCTGCTGTGAGGACCGGCCTGATTTAATTGCAGACCTAAAACAAACGCTTCAATCTCTACAGCTAAAAAATGTACGAGCGGAGATCTCGATTTTGGGAGGCAGAATCGAAAATATTTTTGTTATGAACTACGAAGGAAACCCAAATGATATGGAGCGGCGTCTATTTATGACCGACGTTCAACAAGCATTGAAGTCTGTACTAGATAAGGGCGCCTTTTCAGAGTTCGTACCAAGGGCCTCTTCTGCTAGCAAGAAGCGAAGAATTTCGCCTTTCGAATCCTCATGCTCGTCTTCATGACCAGTTCATTCCATAGAGATCTCACTATGTTTAATTATACTGGCTGTGGGCCCCTAACGCAATCCCTCTCTTGAATCATAATTTGTGAGAAGCAAAATACGGCGTATGTGTCACTGCCAAATCTATACTCGTAGAAGGTGATGTTGATGTTTGTATGTAGCAAGACATCGCTCTTCCACTTTTTCATGGGAAGTTGATAGTATTGCCGAGTTTTTGTGTGTGTGTGTGTGTGTGTGTGTGTCATTTAATATATGAAGTGTATAACTGCAAGGCCAGGTGTATAAAGTGTATCTTATTATGTTAATCGCTTGATGTATTGGATCACATTCTTTGTGCACAATGGGAAGATTTGTAACTTTTGGATGTGATTTTAATCAAGTCTGAGACGAAAGATTAACAATATGATTTTGCATACTTTTCTTCAGAATTTCGATTTTCTTCTATGCTCTCCATCTTTTACCCTAGATATCTTGTTGCATCGAGTTTAACCACTTCATTTCTAATATGAACAGACTTTCAAATCATGAACTGCATACATGTTATTTAATAAACGTCTGTTTTGATCGGTAGAGCTAATCATCGAACAAAACATACATAACACAGTACAGTAATAAATACTGGTTTACGCCCAAATGACCCTAATGTACTGCAATTTCTGTGTCAATGCCACGAAGCGAGCAATAAAATGGCATATTATAGACCTGATAAGAGTTGTTCCAATTTCTTACCGAAAATAAAGGTTTCGAAAAAGCTAGCGTATCTGCAAAACATGCACGGCCAGGGATATCACGCAATTTCACTCCAAATTCTGGAAATTGTGTAAATATGAACGATCACATTAATGTAAAATGGTTAGTTTCCTCAGATTACCAAAATGGAATATAGAAATAGTCACATATGCAATTTAGCCTTGCTTTTATAAGCATTATGGGGTGATTACAGGTTTGCATTTGAAAATAGAAGATGCTTCCAGGTTGCATTATGAATCTATAGACATAAGTGGCGTTCTTATTGATAGCCATAACAGTTAATTCAACAAGGTATGAAATAATTTGCTGATGAACATCAGGTACGAAATAGTCCTACCAACAGAGGCTATTTTGCTGCATCTTTGTATCGGGTAGATATAAGTTTATGTGAGAAACGTCCCTAATATTCTAACAACCCCTCTTAGGTTGGAGCCTCTTTGGGCCGAAACCTTGACTTTTGTGCAGCGGTATCTTTAATTTAAATAAAACCATATTTAATACACGCCCGGTGGGAATCGAACCTAGGTTACTTTGATACCATGAGAAATTTCTCTTTCACTGCACCACAACTCCTAAATTAAGCTACGAGTTGAGGGAATATATTTATATTCTAATAGTATGCAAATTAGATTTTAAATAATACATAAAAATATAAAGAGGGAGCCCAAAGAAAAGCAAAAGAGTGAGACTCCAAAAAACGATTGCTTTGTAACCCTTTATTTGATATAATAATAGTAATAGATTATCTCTCAAGGTGCAAGTGGAGCACCAAACCATGTTGAATAATTTCCCCCTTTTTCTCTTTTAATTTTTCTTTTTGAGTTTTGAAATAAATAGTGGTATAATCCACCAAGTTTCATAAGATAAGTGAAATATAGAGTTCAAACATACAACCACCCACAATCAACAAAAACTTATTTTTGAGTTGATTGCCGATTCTAGTATTTTAAAAAAAACGATTTGACAATCGAACACGTTTTCAAGCGGTCGTTCCAACTCTGGGGTTTTTTGGCCGGCCGAAAATTATTATTTATTTTTACTTTTATTCTTGAGAGAGATAAGGGGTGTGTGTGGTTGGGATTAATTAGAGGTGGTTGTGAGGGATGCAACCGTACAATCTCCAAGCACACTCTTTATATAAAACCTCACACCCTTTGCCCCCCACCCCCCACCCACTCACCCACCCACCACGACACACACATATATCAACACGATAAATAGCAAACATTTGCAAATTTTCGATGAGAGAGAGAGAGAGAAATGGCATCTGCAGCAACCACAACACCATTCCTTCCAACAATCTCCGGCGAGAAAACGCTCCGCCAGAGCTTCGTGCGCGACGAAGACGAGCGCCCGAAAATCGCCTACAACGAATTCAGCAATGAGACCCCTATCATATCGTTGTCAGGCATCGAGGAAGCCGACGGCAAGAGAGGAGAGATTCGCAAGAAAATCGTCGAGGCCTGTGAAGACTGGGGGATTTTTCAGATCGTGGACCACGGCGTCAATGTGAAGGTGATAGAGGAGATGGTGAGGATGGCGAGGGAGTTCTTCGCGTTGCCGCCGGAGGAGAAGCTCAGGTTCGACATGTCCGGTGGGAAGAAGGGAGGGTTCATCGTGTCTAGCCATCTTCAGGTAAACAAATATATATTTGCATATCGCATGGAGAAAAAAACTTAAGAGTTTAAATTTTTATATTATTAATCCAAAGTATTATAATAAAATTAAGTAGGGTCGGTTGTGTTCAACCGCAAAGTGTAACCCATCTCTAGGATGGGTCCAGACCCAGCTAAACCTCGAGAGGCGGCCCCAGCGCACCCGGGAGATCCACAGAGCACCACTCTATACTTCCAGCGAGCGCGAGACGACTCCGGGCAGCTCCGACGCAAAAACCGCATCTCGATCCAAGCTCGCGCGAATCGGTTTCATGGCGTACATCACGCGTACGTGACGCCGTTGCTGCCTTGCGACCCCGAGACGTTTCTAGACAAGTATTTACTTGCTTCATGCTAATATAGTTGTGTTACAAACCTAAATCATATGGTTATTAAACTTACCGATTACCGATATGTATCATGACCTATGTGTTCGATGCTAATCTCCCATGGAAATGATTGTTTATTTTGACGGAAGCTGATATTTTCTGTTGGCCCATAGGATGATAAATATAGTGTATGAATCTCGCTAGAAAATACGATTGTTAGTGATAAGAATTGATACCCCCAAATATGCCGTTAAACTAGAAATTTTCTCGTGTCTGAAAATGAATAAAATCACCGTAAATTATATACTTATTGGAATGATACGTTCGAGGGCTTAAATCGAATCCGACTTGACAAACTTTAATCCTATGGAAAATTCTAATGATTTCTGTTCTGTAACTGTGATGATAATTAGATCGGAATGCGACTCTGGACTGCAGTCCAGAGCGTTTCTGATTATTGTGTTCTGTCCCAAGACCTGTGTCACTGTATTTCCTGAAGTCGTATGTTACGGGACCCTGCTGTAGATTAAATATAATTCTGTTAGCCAAACAAAACAAGTGGTTCCATTCCGTTTCATTGTCGTTTACTATTTTAAACTGTATTTTAAAGGGAAGAATGTATAACTGTCCAGAACAGATCCAGAAATGACACACTGAGGTTAAGCTGTGTATAACTTTCAACGTACAGATGCGATTGGGGATCCGTCTATTGCGTTGAATACTCTATTGAAAACCCTAGATTTCACTTAACTGTAACATCGCTAAATTCTGAGCCCAACGGGGTGCAATTCGTGTCGTGAAACGGACGTTCAGTTCTGAAACTGAATTTCCAGCCGCGAGCACTTAACATGAAACAGCTATATCTTGAAAATCGGAATCCCGAACGAACTGAAACAAATTTTGATGAATTGCTGACTGAGTGTTCTATTTATCTTACTTGTATCATTTTGCTGAATTCTTAACATATTAATTTATGCAAATTATTTTAGTTAATGACATGCATGTTGATTCATAACATACAGAGCTTATTGGTAGCATATAATACATATATCATACCCTTGCCATATACTCAGTGTTAGTGCGTGTGGACATTGCATTATCGTGCGTGATAGATGTCGGTTTAGGAGTGACGAGTACACCAATGGAAAGTGAATATTCGTGACAGTGATTGATACAGTGAACAGTGATAAAACCGTGCCATTGGTATACTTGTACACAACTAGATCAAGATCATAAATAGTGTAAATCTGGAGAAAAAGGGGAAATCAAAGTGAAAAGAGTATCGTATTTAGCTGGACCGTGTTTAGAGGATGATCATTCGAACCGTGATACTGATACATGTAGGGTAGGATCTAGCGATCCGGCTAACAGGGTTATGTTCCGGGCACGTGGGCCGTTGTCTCGGGTATGTACGAGACTCCTGTTAAACATGATCCTCCTTCCACTATGTGATTTCAAACATGACCTAGAGACCGATAGGGACACAGAGCACATTCTGCATCATATAGTGACATAGTGATTACTTGCACTGTTTTTACACTGGTATTACCTCATTTACCTGTTTCATCTTATTACAATAATATTGTTATTGTGTCGCTCTGACGACCTGAGTATGCATGCTCAGATTCCGCGGGAGGACCAGCACAGGAGACGGATCTACCCTTCGAGTTCACAGAGATATAGTCTGGTGTACTTCCTATCTTTACTGCTTTCTATAAAAGTGATCGTGAGATTGAACTTGGTTAGTAATTGTTCTTGTCATCTGTAATTTGTAAACAATGGAATTTTAATGTAATAAATTAGTGATGTGATTCCTTTAATACTGTGCTTTATTTACTGATTACCATGTAATGCTAGAAACCGAAGTGTGACTACGGCGGGATGATTCCTTGGCCGTAGGAGCATGGCTGGCCTAGTCATCTCTCGTTTTCCGTATTTCGGGAAGCGGGGCGTGACAATCTCCGTGAACCGGCTGGCCCGCTTGGAGGCGCTCGTCCGTGAATGCTACGAGTTGAGGCTCGGGGTCGATGTCCGCGGGGGGAACCGAGGATAGCGGTTGGACCTTGCGCGGCCCTGGTTGGCGGAGATTTTCGCCGAGTACCACGAGCAGTGCTCGCTGCACCCTCTTCCCCTACTGTTGTAAAAAAAAATTTCTTTCGTTTTGCATGTACGGCTGAGGAACCCATAACACCCTTTGAATAAACAAAGCTTTCCTTTCCTTTTCGCAATGCTCCACTGATCTTTATTAAATTAACAATGAATCCTAGGAAGAATTTACATTGCTTTAAAAGAAAGGTACAGGCTAGTAGATGACTTTATAGGCCTGGGCCGAGCTCCCTGAAGGGCTGTTGGCCCCCGCGCCTGGCATGGGGCATGGCGCCCCCCGAGCTCCGAGCTGGTCGTCCGCCGAAGCGAGCATGATCTGACCGATGGTCAGGTCGGCAGGAGGGTGATGCTACTACTGCTCGAGGTCAGCCTGCCGTTTGTCCCTCAGGTAGGCGGCGAGGTGTCCAGATTGGATGAGTTCATCGATGTAGTCCCTTAGTTGTTTGCAGTCCTCCGTGGCGTGGCCCAGTACCCGGTGGAAAGCGCAGTAGGGGCCCCGGGTTCGCTTTGCGGCCTGACGCGGGATCGGAGTGAACTTGAAGAACCCCTCGTTCTGGGTCTCCTTCAGCAACACTGCGAGGGAGACGTTGAGTGGGGTATACTCCTGGAACTTCGGATGGTAGGGCTACTGACGCTCCGGCCTCTCCTCCCGAGCCCTCATTTTTTGGTCGGGCCGTTCTGCCCGGGGGAGGTTACCATTCACCTCGGACTCCAACTGAACCTCGCGCTCGGTCCACGCCTTGACCTCGGCCACGGTCTTAGGTTGCGCCAACACGAAGGAGCGCAACCATTCCTTGTGCCTCAGACCAGATCTAAGCGCCGTGATGACGGTTTCGTCCCGGTGCTCGGGCACCTCGAGGAGGGCGTTGTAGAAACGGGTAATGTAGGCCTTGAACGTTTCCTTGTCCCCGCTCTTAACCGTGAATAAATAGTCGACCGTGCGCTTTTGTCGACGGTTCCCTACGAAATGGCTGAGGAACTGAGTAGCTAGCTCGTCGAAGGTCGAAATTGAGCGGGGCTCGAGCCCCCGGAACCAGTCCCGATCTGCGCGGATAAGGGTGGCCGGGAAGGCTCTGCACTGGGCGGCGTCGGAGTGATCATGGAAGCTCATCCCCGCAGTGAAAGCGTCCAAATGGTCCTTCAGGTCGGTTTTCCCGTCGAACAGAGAGACCTTTGGGGGCTTGTTGCGCGAGGAGACGTGGACGGAGAGCAATTCCTCGGTGAACGGCTTCGTGAGCGAGTCGGAGGCGTACTTAGCTCCGTCGCTCGAGAGGTGAGCCTCCCGGTTCATGGCTTCGATTTTTTTCTCGAGGGCGTCGAGCCGACCATGGTATCCCGAGGAATCGGTGCCTTGGGACCCCTGGCCTCCGCTGCGGGTGGCCTGCGTTTGGGAGCGGCCCCAGTTCCTCTCGAGAAGGTGCCTCAAGTCCCGGGGTGAGGTAGCTCTTGAATCGCCGGGGCGGACCCCTTCTATGCGGCCCCGCCGATAGTGGTGGGGTTGACCACGCCTGTGGACAGGCGAGGTGACCGACATCTCCTCAGGGGGATAAGGGTCGCGGGGAGGCTCGAGGCGAAATTTCCTGGCGGCGGACCTTGGCATGGAGCCCTGGGGCGCCCAGCGGGCCTCAGGGAGCACCGGCTCGAGAGATTGGTGGCCAGGGGACGCAGCCTATTGGTGGTCGGGGATTTGGGGCCCGGGCCCGGTCGTTTGGACGCGGACGAGGGCCTCCACTATGGATTGCAGCTGATCTATCCGGCCTGTGAGGGCGTTGATGATGGTCATCGGGGGAGGTTCGTCCCCGCTTTCGGTGAGCAGAAGGCGGCGACTGGTACCGGGATCTTCGGGATGGTCGCTTGCCATGAGGGTAGAGATGGGAAGGCCAACTTTGTGTTTTGTGGAGTCACTTTCTGATGGAGATCCTTTTCGGGTCTCCGTCAGATGTTGTCTTCCGCTGATCTCCTGGTGGACTTAGGTGGTTACCTTCCGTTGCGTGTGGGTCTCAATGGGTTTTGGTGGAAGAGATGATATGAGGAGTTCGGTGCCGAGTACCTGCAAAGAAGTCCCGGGGTGGTTTGGTATCACCAAGGACCCTCCGACGATTAAGTTAGTGATGAGATCCGAGCAGGGTAACGGCTTCAAGAGTAAAGAATGGCTTACTTGACCTCTCTGTGATGGGGGTTTATATAGCGGAGGTGGCACGCAGCAGCGGGTGCGAGGATCTCGCCGGCAGTTACGCCCCCGACGTCACGCCCGCGTAGAAAGAGGATCGCCCATTAATGGGGATTGATGGCGTGGAACGTGGGGTGTTGCTGGCGTAGAATCTGCGCATGGCGAGATTCGCGGAGCGGCGGTTACGCCCGTGAGTGGTGGAGCTGGTCGGAGGGTTAAGGAAGACGGCCTCGGCGGGAGCTCGGGGACGAGCTAGAAGGCCGAGGAGTCTCGGTCTTGTGGCGGCTTGAGGCGAGCTGAGGGGCCGGGGATGCTAACTTGCAGGGAGCCCCGTGGAGGGCCAGCTTGCGCTTGCAGGTCGGGTGTAGGGTGGCGTGGTCGGCCCCCGTGGGCCCTTTCCCCTGAGTTTTGGGGCACGTCATCTGCCATGTGTCTTGATCCAGGAGATTGCCAATATTGAGCATCGTCACTTTCCCACAGACGGCGCCAACTGATGGAGATCCTTTTCGGGTCTCCGTCAGATGTTGTCATCCGCTGATCTCCTGGTGGACTTAGGTGGTTACCTTCCGTTGCGTGTGAGTCTCAATGGGTTTTGGTGGAAGAGATGATATGAGGAGTTCGGTGCCGAGTACCTGCAAAGAAATCCCGGGGTGGTTTGGTACCACCAAGGACTTTCCGACGATCAAGTTAGTGATGAGATCCGAGCAGAGTAACGGCTTCAAGAGTAAAGAATGGCTTACTTGACCCCTTTGTGATGGGGGTTTATATAGCGGAGGTGGCACGCAGCAGTGGGTGCGAGGATCTCGCCGACAGTTACGCCCCCGATGTCACGCCCATGTAGAAAGCGGATCGCCCATTAATGGGGATTGATGGCGGGGAACGTGGGGTGTTGCTGGCGTAGAATCTGCGCATGGCGAGATTCGCGGAGCGGCGGTTACGTCGTGAGTGGCGTAGCTGGTCGGAGGGTTGAGGAAGACGGTCTCGGCGGGAGCTCGGGGAGGAACTAGAAGGTCGAGGAGTCTTGGTCTTGTGGCGGCTTGAGGCGAGCTGAGGGGCCGGGGAGGCCAACTTGCAGGGAGCCCCGAGGAGGGCCAGCTTGCGCTTGCAGGTCGGATGCAGGGTGGCCTGGTCGGTCCCCGTGGGCCCTTTCCCCTGAGTTTTGGGGCACGTCATCTGCCACGTGTCTTGATCCAGGAGATTGCCAATATTGAGCATCATCAGTTATATTTAAATATCTCATAATCTAACAGTCTCGCTCAAACTCACGGTGGATAACTGAGAATTTGAATACTATCTTAAACCCAAATATGCAACTTGTAGAATGACGGAGAAGAACAACGGATCTAAAATATCGAGCATGGCGGGTTAATACCCTTTGGTCTCTTTCACGGATTGTTAGATGGACCGAATAACCTGCAATCTCTTTCGCTAGAAGTGCTAAAAGAAGAAGATCATGCTACGTCACAAGAAAAGAATAGCTGTTTGGACGGAAGAAAATTATGCTGCTAGAAAACGTCATAAAAAATGAATTGCTGCTTGGACTTGGTATTGATGGAGATAACTGCTTATGATCAAATTGAGAGAACTTATTTCTAAATTAGATATTATTGACGCAACTTTATTTATTTTGGAATAATAAAGAAGATAAATTATGGACCATGATAAGAAAGCAATAAACTCGATCAATCTTATTAAGAGATAAATTATCTCAATTTTTACACCTCATAACAGAACTGATTGATAACTAATCATCCTAATAATCTAAGACACTGATCATAATATCAATAATATAAATCAGAATTTATCTGATTTACGATAACTATAATATCTAATACAGTTATATTCAGATATCTTATACTCTAACAGAAATAAAGAGATTTGAATCAACACACCCAAACGGAAACAAATAAGAACAGTGTATCTACAATCAAATATCCAATTAATTTTTCTCTCACAACCATATAATATCCTACTCCAAAATGCATCCTCTCGTGTCCTCACCTTGGATCTAATACCAAATTAGAATTAGAAATCATAATGCATCCAAAACAAAAATTAATTGATTAAATGAATTATATATATATATATATATATATATATATATATATAGAAAGATAAAAAGAATGTCCATTTCTCATCTCATGTAGGAAAACGATTTGAGAGTAATTGTATTGACGTAAACTCCAGCCTGTTTCCTGAAAAAGTAACCATTTCGGCAAAACCTCTCTTTCCATTCTTCTTTCCCCTCATTTCCTTCTCTCTCATACTCCAATATATAAAATATATGATTCTCTTTTCTTCACTCTATCTCTTCTCAAGTCCCATACCAAAACCCGAAATGGGTTTTGAATTCGGCCGCCTCCGCTTCGCTTTTTTCTTCCTTGCATTGTCTGTGAAGAGCTCCCTCGGTGTTGGCGATGGCTGCAACTTCTACAAAGGGAAATGGGTTTATGATGAATCGTACCCGATATACGAAGCGAAAAATTGTCCGTTTGTTCGTAGGGAGTTCGACTGTCAGAAGTTTGGGCGGCCGGATAGTGCGTACCTCAAGTATCGGTGGAAGCCTGATGAATGTGAGACCCCGAGGTTAGTCGTTTTCATAGTTCTATGTATCATTTATTTTTATTATCGTAGCCTTTTCTCATTAAAATGAGATCAACTAAATCACAAAACTTCAAAATCGATAAATTTCAGTAGAATTTCTGGATTAAATACAACAAAAAAGTGTGTGCACCCGTGCGTGTTTTCGTTTCACAAAAAATAAAGCAGCATATATATAATATTAAATTTGGAGAAGTAAATATGAATACAGGAAAAACTCTAAGTTCATGGTATTCTAGTGAATTTAACTGATAAAAAGACACAAGCCCTTCAATATTAGCTAGTGTTAAACTCATGGTTAACCAAACTACACTTTGAGGGGACCGTGAATCCTACACCTTAAATGATGTGGACGTAAAAAAGTTATACAAACAAACGGGAATCTTTTGAATTGAAATAAAAAATTCAATTATATTTTTTCCCTTTTATTGGCGAAGGTTTAATGGGATAAACTTTCTGAGGAGATGGAGAGGGAAGAAGATAATGTTTGTAGGGGACTCACTGACAGTGAATCAATATGAATCGTTCTTGTGCATGTTGCATGCGGCTGTGCCTAATGCTCGGATTGATTTCACGAGAACCAAAATATTAACCACGGCCAAGTTTGAGGTTAGTAGGGTTTTTTTTATTTACTTTTATGAAAAAGTAATTCTTGGTTTGGTAAATAATTTATTGATTCCTGTTGTATTTCATTGTCGGTTTTATTAATGTTTTAGAGTCGAAAGTATATAGCTTATTACGAAAGAAAATGTAAATATTGTATGTAAGTTATTTTAGAGAAATATTGATGCCAAATCGACATGTGTTCGTAAAAACTTGTTGAGATAATAGTGAAGTCCTATTTGTAATAGAAGTTTTATCTTAGACGATAAAATTAGACTTGTATATATGACGATGATGACGACGACGACATGTAACCAATTCTGTTAGACAGTATGGCTCTCTACTTGAGTTCCTCTTTTTTAAGGGGGAAAAAAATTTGGTATGAGAATTATGGTGGAAAATATAAGTTAAAGGTAAATCCAAAGCAGAAATTGCATCACCAATTTCGCTTTTTCCTTAATTTGTAAGCTTTCACCATAAATTCTATTGAAAATCTCTCTATATTTACACAGTATAATTTAAAGTATCTTCCTCTTCGATCCTGGATCTCTAAATTAGAAGATAATCGATTCAGTGATATGCCAATATGTTAGGTTTTTCTTTATATTTAAATTGTATTCTTTCTCTAGAAAGTATTTTTTTTTCTCCAAAAATTTTATGTGAATTTTACTAAAAGGATGAAAAATGTTAATGTAGTGTATTTACCTAAGAAGCATCTTTATCAAATGCACATGTTTGCACATGGCAAGCTCTTTTTCTAGCGTTTTAGTGATAAACACAAAAATAAACATAATAGACATAATAGCCCAACAATTTGTCACACATTAAATAGTTTGTCTTTTTTTGTGACCAATCTTCTTTGATTTGCTCTACTGTCACACATGCATTCATCCAACAAAAGAATTTAAAGACATGGCATGTTTCTGTATGATATTTGAGAATGTCACATGCATACAAAGAAAATGAGTTGGAATTTTATTAATTGAGCTGAGGTCATGAGAAACTTCCATGTATATAGCATATTTAGCTTACAAATTATTTTATGATGAAGAATTGACTACCTTGTCCACTAAATTTGAGCAGTTTCAAATGTTTATCAAAGCAACTTTAGATCGGTTGAATCGAACTCGGTCGTGGCGTGACAGATGCTGGAACGTAAACATAAATTCATTAACCCTGGTCTTAACTTTGAAATTTTGGCACGGTGTATTGATATTTTTTTAGGAGCCTTTTCAGTACAAAAATTGATTGAGAGGTCCCTGATAAAATTAATTGCGAGGTTTGTAATATTCGGTATGTTTTATTTCGTTCTTCCGCAGGACTACAAGCTCACCGTGATGTACTACTTATCACATTATCTCGTTGACATCGTCGATGAAAAGATCGGACGCGTACTGAAGCTCGATTCAATAAAGAGTGGGCATGCATGGCTGGGGATGGACATGCTCGTCTTCAATACTTATCGCTGGTGGGCTGCAGTGGGCCCCACTCAACCGTAAGATTCATCAAACTCTCGGCACATTGATCTCTTCGCTCCCTCTTTGATATTAATGTCCCAATTGATGTTTAAACTATAAGGTTAATTGCATTAAACCTCACATATACCATTTATGTTCATCAACCAAATCAAAAAAAAAAAAAAACTCAAATTCACACTAAATAATAATCAAGTTCTAAAGTTAAATTAAACAATCATTCAAATAGTATATAGCAGAACTTGACGCTTTGGGGGAAAATTCGCTGCGTCTCTTGGTGTTTGTGTGTGTCGTGTGTGTGATGTGTACGCAGATGAGGCTTACAGGGCCTATTCCGAAAAAAAAATAGTATAGATTAGAATTGAATGTCGTTAGGGCTTTGGTTGATGTGCGGAGGAGCATTGGCGAAACTGGGCCGGGGTGTGCGTGTTTTTCATCAAAAATATATCCGGCTCGAAAATTAAACTCGAAACCCATCCGAAACTAACGGGTTTACGAATCGACATACTTGAACGAGCACTTTTGGGTTCGGGCGAGTTTCGGGTTTTTAATGGATGGGTTGGATTCATCCAGTTTTCGAGTTTCCCATTCATAAATTTAGGGTTTTTCCATTTATAAACATGCTTCTAACCTATCAAATTACAAAACAATCATAATATATACACTAAAAATACATTCAACATTTAAGCAATGAAAATTAAAATATCATTGCTGATCTAATCCAACGATGAAAAAAACCTAAAAACAAATATATCTCGAGAGAAAGTAAGTTGATCAATTGGGAATCAGAGTAGGTTTATAGACATTGTATTGGTTTAAAACTGGTGCCAATGGGTTTGGGTGCGGGCCGGTCAACTTGCGGGTTGGGCGGGCTTGTTTGAACCTTAGCCCAAACCCTAACCTGAAACGTTTGCAAGCCCGTTTAAACCTGTCCGAAGGAGTTCAGATGGGTATTTTTATATGCAAAAAAACGTAAACTTTCGGATGGATCGGGTCGGGTTCGGATTTAAATTCATCCAACTTTAACCCGTGCGGATTTATAAACCACTTGGGGAAGTGTTTGCGTTAATTAATAAGATAAACCACTCACTAAACACAAGTGCTAGTTGGAGTAAGCTAGCTATAGAAGTTTTTCTTCCATCAACCCTAAAATAATAAAATATTTATTACATAATGGCATTTGAGATAAATATTTTGTGCTAATTTTATTTTTTTATTTTTTGGAAAAAAGGTTTTTATGCAGTCATAAACAAATTCACTTGCATGGGTCATACAAAGCTAGCACACAATGATCCTTCATGTTCTTCCAACTCTTGCTAGGTCTTATCATAACATTCTCTACGTATATATATAGCAGTTGAGTAACTTCGTGCGGTATACTTTATGCTACATTATTGCAGGGCTTTGGCTAATGCGGCAATTAAAAACAACTGTTTGTTTTTTTCCTTCTTTATAAGAAATTAAAGACAATTGTTGGGATATAATGGCATGATATCAATTATAATTTTTGTAGCTATTTTATTTAAATTTGCAGACCAGCATTTGGCAACATTTTATTTTAGCCTTGCAGCAAACCAACCGCTACAACTCTATTTTAGCAAGAAAGATACCTTTTAATTAATTAATTAATTAATTAATTATTGTTACTATTATTGAAAATAATATGATAAAGGCCTATTTTTTTTTGGGGGTGGGGGGTGGGGGGTGGGGGGGTGGGGTTTGCAGATGGGACTATGTTTGTGAGAGAATTAATATTTTCATTTAATATTTTGTTTGTGAGAGAAGGAGATAAAAGATGGTGGAAGGAAAATAGGAAGGCCAAATTAAAAGAGTCAATTTAAATTTATGTCTAAATTGCAAAGCCTCCCTCACTTTTGTCAAAACAAAACAAAACAAAAAAAATCAATAAACTTCTTAACATGGAAAACATGCAATGCAGCCCACAAATTAAATGTCATGATAAGTTTTTCTTCCAGAATGGCCTTAAGTCTTTCTTCCTCAAATTCTTTACCTCTTTCTTCTTTGGAATTTTCCCTCTAAATTTCATATCCGCCTTTCTTTTTTAAAATCTGCAATTCAACACACCAGCTGTCTTCTTTTTTCTCCTTTTGAGCATGAATTTAAAAGCGGATAGATTTGGAAAAGATGAGGAGAAAAGAAAAGTAAATTGTTAGGTTAGCTAATCATTTTTTTGGGTGGTTGTGTGGGTGGTGGTGTGTGTGGGGGGGGGGGGGAGGGGGTTTGTTTCTTACATTGAGTCTAAAGTTAGAATATTGGTTATATGAATAGTTTTGGAGAAGAAGAAATGGAGCGGAAGGGAAGAAAATATAAAAATTTCTATTGAACCTTGATGATGATGATGTGGATGATTGACATTATAGAATTTATTGGAGGAATTTTCTAATATTTTGAATTCTTTTTTTTTTTTTTTAAACAGCACGGTCATTAGAAGTTTGCATTATAGATTTTCTTTTATGTCAATTGTTTGAAATATCTATTGAGTTTGCCTCTTATTATTATCATGGATGATGAGACGGCTCAAGATAAGTTTGAGCCGGCTTACAACATATCTTGCATTATAGATTCTCTTTGTTCGTATGAGACGGTTCAAGTTAATGTTTAGCCAGCTCACGATCTGT
This sequence comes from Agapanthus africanus, assembly GCA_030015575.1. Lineage (NCBI taxonomy): Eukaryota > Viridiplantae > Streptophyta > Magnoliopsida > Asparagales > Amaryllidaceae > Agapanthus > Agapanthus africanus. Next base: position 521,439,933 of record CM057343.1, read on the forward strand.
CGGGCCGAATTCTGGGCTGTTTTGGAAATCCTATTTCTACTCTATTTGCCTCATACTATAAATTGTATTTTATAAGTCTAATTGAGTAAACCATTTTGTTAATTTGGATTAAGAGAGGAGGCTAGGGTTTTGAGAGGGATCTTGTGAGAGTTCATCCACCATTGTAATCCCTCATATTTGTTCTATTAGTCAAGTGTTTCTCCTTCGCCCGTGGTTTTTTCCATAAGGGTTTTCAACGTAAATCTTGTGTATTTTGGTTTGTGCTCTATTTCTATTGTTTTTGTTTATTTGTTTGCTTCTCTTTATCGTTTGTTTATTACTTCGTGATCGTATTTGCCGCAACAAATTGGTATTAGAGCTACGTTTTGGTTCTTTGGGAAATTTGGTGTTGTAGGGATTTGTTTGCTTGAACCGTTAGGTCTTCAATCTTACGATCTAGGTTTACGGTGGCTGACGACGCTTATGTCCTCTCCCCATCTTCTTAAATTATGATTTTGAAATTTTTAGTTTGTAAGCACTCAAGGTGTTTGTGGAAATTTCTAAGTGAATTTCAACTGGTTCTTTTAATTCCACAACATATCTCCAACGATTATGAAGTTCAATATTAAGAAGTTTGATGGGAATATGAGGTTTTGTCTATAGCAAGTTCGTATGATTGCTGTATTACACAGAATAATTTGAAGAAGACGATTCTTAGAAAGGATTCAAGGCCTTCCACTATGACGGAGGAAACAGGGGAGGAGTTGGATGAAAAGACTCTCACGACTATCCAATTGTGTTTGACAAACAAAATTTTGCAAGAAGTTCTAACGGAGAAGACGGCGGCTAGTTTGTGGTTGAAGTTAGAGAGGTTATATTTGAAGAAATCTCTCACAAATTGACTCGTTTTGAAGCAGCGTCTCTACACACTTCGTATATCAGAAGGCTCTCTTATCAAATCTCATATCGGTGAGTTTAATTCGATCGTTACAGATCTGGGTAAGATCGATATTAAGATTGATGATGAATATCAAACACTTTTATTGTTACGATCTTTGCACTTTCGTGACACCATGGTCTAGGTCTATGGACGAGATAATATCTTGATCAAGGATATCAAAGAAAATTTGATGAACAAGGAGAAGATCGATAAGGAATTAACTTCTAGCGAAAATGATGGTCAATCTTCAGGCTTATTTATTCGAGGGCGAGCGGAGAAAAGAGATCTGAAAGGTAGCAAGAAGAATTCAAGGTCAAATTCCAAGTATAATAACTTGACCTTCAACTATTGTAAGAAGAAGGGGTACTTCAAAGTCGATTGTTGTAAATTGCAAAACAAGCCGAAACAGAAATACAATCAGAAGAAAGAGTCTTCAATTGAAGCTAGTATTGCTGTAGGAGGAGATCTACTTATGGCTCTTGACAACACACATCGATTCAATGATGAATGGATTATGAATTCAGGTTGTTCCTACCATATGTGTCCAAATAGCGATTTTTCTCCACCCATGAGTCTGTTGATGGTGGAGCGGTTTTGATGGGTAACAATAGTTCATGCCAAGCTATTAGTAATGGATTGATTCAAATCAAGATATTTGATGGCGTTGTGAGAATATTAAAGGAAATTAGGCATGTTCCTGACTTGAAAAAGAATCTCATCTCATTTAGTATACTCAATGTTAATAGTTATAAGTTCTCCTTTGAAGGTGAAGTTTTAAAAGTCAGTAAAGAAGCTCTCATCGTTATGAAAGGCTTGAAAACGATATCCTTATATGTGTTGCAGGATTCGACAACTACTGGGTCGAAAGCAATTTCATCATCTAAATCCATGTCAGATTCATATGTAACCAGATTATGGCACATGAGGCTCAGGCATATGAGTGGGAGAGGTATGGCAGAGTTATCAAAGCAGGGTCTACTATATGGTCAAAATACATCGAAGATGGAATTTTATGAGCATTGAATTTTTGGGAAGCAGAAATGAGTTAGCTTCGGTACGACAGCGCACAACACAAAATATACTCTTGACTCTATCCATTCAGATCTTTGAGAACCCTCTCAAGTTACTTCCAAAGAAAGCGGTGCAATCTGCTTATTTTGATCAACGATTATTTGAAAAAGGTTTGGGTATACTTCTTGAAGTTAAAGAGCGGTGTATTTAATACGTTCAAGTAATGGAAGGCATTGATTGAGAAGCAGGCAGGAAAACAGCTTAAGAGGCTAAGGACGGACAACGGATTAGAATTTTATAGTGGAGATTTCAATGAATTCTGCAAAAACGAAGGTATCGTTCGTCATCATACCGTTTTCCATAACCACAGCAAAATGGAGTCACAGAGTGCATGAAATAGACTCTTTTGAAGAAATCTCGGTGCATGTTATCTAATGCAGAACTCGGCAAGAAGTTTTGGACAGAGACGGTGAACACGGCATGTTACGTAGTGAATCAATCACCTCATACAGCACTTGGTAGTAAAACACCGGAACAGGTATAATCAGGGAAGCATGCCGATTATTCTATATTTAGAGTGTTTGGTTGTCCCGCATATGTGTATTGTCATGAAGGCAAGTTAGAATCTCGAGCGAAGAAATTTATTTTTCTTGGTTATGCTACTTGGGTCAAAGATTATAGGTTGTAAGGTGTTCAGATCCTAAGTCGCCAAAGTTTATGATTAGCAGAGATGTCACTTTTGACGAGTCTGATATGTTGAAGTCGAAGAACGCGGAATCACCAATTCAAGAAGATACAAGGAAGGACGAGCCGGGCATTGAATTTATGGTCGATGAAAGCTCGAGTTCACAGGAGATCTTTCCTTTACCTTCGTTTGATGAATATCAGTCCCAATATGAGCAGTATGTACTTGCTCGAGACCGACAATGAAGGAATATTATACCGCCACAGAGATATGGCTACAATGATCTAGTGGCGTATGCGTTGTCCGTTGCAGAGACAATTGATAATAGTAAGCATATGAGTTATAATAAAGCTATCTCATCCGGTGAGTTAGTTCGTTGGCTAGTCGGTATGAATGAACAGATTGAATTTCTTCACAAGAACCAAACATGGAATCTCATTAAGCCCGAAGGAGGAAAGAAAATAGTCGGCTGCAAGTGGGTTTTTAAAAGGAAGGAAGGTGATCAAGGGGTTGCGGATACTCGATACAAAGCACGGTTGGTAGCTAAAGGTTGTTCACAGGTTAAGGGAGTAGACTTCAATGAAGTATTTTCTCTAGTTATAAAACACACCTCTATTCATATCTTGCTCGGTTTGATAGCCATGCAGGATTTGGAGCTCGAGTAGCTCGATATTAAGACCACTTTCTTGCATGGTGATTTGGTAGAAAAGATCTGCATGCAACAACCCGAAGGTTTCGAAATTGAAGGCAAAGAAGACCGCGTTTGTTTGTTAGAAAAATCTCGGTTTAAAGCAATCACCTAGACGTTGGTACAAGAAATTTGATTCCTTCATGAGTGATAATGTGTTTATGAGAAGCAAGGGCAACAATTGTGTTTATTGCAAGAAGCTCGCCTATGGATCTTTCATATACTTGTTGCTTTATGTTGATAATATGTTAATAGCAGCAAGGTATATGGTTGATATTCAGAAATTTAAGAAATAGTTGAAAAGCAAGTTCGAGACCAAAGATTTGGGAGCGGCCGAGAAAATTCTAGGTATGGAAATTAGGCGCGGTCACAAAATCTGTAAATACTCCTTTAGCAGCTCATTTTAAACTTTTAGCTCGTTCATCACCGCAAAATGACAAAGAAATTAAGTATATGTCGCATGTTTCTTATTCAAGTGGGGTGGGTTGCATTATGTATGCCATGGTATGTACTCGACCTGACATTTCACATGCAGTTAGTGTTGTTAATCATTATATGACATCTCCTGGTAAAGACCATTGGCAAGCAGTGAAATGGATTTTAAAATAACTACGAGATACGTCTGATGCGGGGTTGGAATTTGGAAGGAACAGTGACAATTTGGTTGTTTTCGATGATTCTGACTATGCTGGTGACCTCGACAGGCGAAGGTCGATCACCGGCTATGTATTCTCTTTAGGAGGATGTGCCGTTAGTTGGCGCACTTCGTTACAGTCTACGGTAGAGTTATCTACGATGGAGGCAGAATAAATGGCTGTTGTTAACGCTGTTAAGGAAGCAATCTGATTGAAGGGACTATTTTCGGAACTTGATATCTAAGAAGATATCATAATAGTCTATTGTGATAGCCAAAGCGTGATTCATTTGACAAAGGACCGGATGCATCATGACAGAACGAAGCACATTGATGTTTGGTATTGGTTTGTTCAGGACGTCGTTGAAGAGGAAGAGATAATCGTAAAGAAGGTTGGCACAGTGGATAATCCGGCCGACATGTTGACCAAGTCTCTTTCGTTTGTTAAGTTTGAGTATTGCTTGAACTTAATTGGAGTACGTTTCACTCATTAAGCCTTTTAAGGGTTTTGTGGAGTGTAGAGTGTTTTTCTTCATCCTATTAAGATGGGAATGCGCGCGCTTGTTAGGCGTATTACAGATTCTCCCTGCTTAGGGTAGGCCGGGGTTTATTAATTGTGGGGATCCGAATCTCCGCCAGCCATGGACTAAGCTGCCGTTAATTATCTCTCGCTTTTGGAGCAAGGGAATCTCTGATTGACGGGTAAAACAGGTCATGCGATCTTAATGTGCAGTGTGCGTGTGTTGTGTTTTGGATGTATCAAGGGCCTCGCAAAGTTTACGGTGGTTCCGCTACCCGGATATCTGGCTGGAGGTCAAGAGGGCTAGCAGCCCCTTTGCGGGGTACGGGACAGCGCCCCGTTAGAAATTTTTCTAACGTGGAATGTGTTTTGGGTATGGAGCGTGTGGGAAAAAGAGGGGTGAGAACCGCCTTAAGGACGTGTGAGACAACATGTGACCGCTGGGCGTCAACGGGTCGCATGCATGGCGCATGGGCGCTGAGAGCCAACAGGTCACGCGTCCCACACGTGGCCGCTGAACGCCAGCGGAAAAAGGGGCTTAGATCCTAGACTGGGAGTTAAACTCTCAAGGGACTTTGGAGTTAAACTCCTAGGAAAAGAAGGATTTTTATGTGGAGTTAAATTCCTAGAAGATCAAGATTTTGGAGTTCAACTTCTTCGAGAATTTGGATCTTGGAGTTGAGCTCCTCAAAGATTGGTTTGGAGTTAAACTCCTCAAACCTTCCCAAAATGGGATTTTTGAAGATGGGTCTCCTTCTTCCTTCTCTCTGTTGGTTGGATCTTGGAGAGAAAGGATGGTCAGATTTAAAAATCCCCCATTTTAAAGATTTGATTGGAGATCTGAACACTCCTTCAAGGGTTTTGTGATGAAAAACTATTTCTTTTTGGGAAAAGAAGAGTTAAACTCTTAATTTAATTCAAAAAATGAAGAAGGTTTAAAACCTTGAGGAAGTAGAAAGAGATACAGAATCCTAGAAATTATGAGAGAATGAAAGTTGTTATTGATTTTTTCATCATGTTTGCCTTTTATAGGCTACACACTTTACATTTAGCCCATTGGGCTTTTCCAAATGGTACTTGTGCCTCCCCATGTCTCATGTGCTTATTTCTTTTTACACATAAGTCATGGGGTTTACAAAATTTTGGCTCTTTGCCCATATTCCATATATTTATTTCTAAAAAGTTACATTAAACTAATTTATTGCTTTATTCTTTTTGTCATAGGACCGGTCCCTTCCATGCTCAGTCTTGACTTGGGCTTGGGCCTACTTGGCTTGGGCCCGCTTGCTTGGGCTCAGGCCTACTTGGCTGGAGGTTGACTTTGATTTTGACTTGGTCAACCAGAGTATAATTTTTGACCCCAACAAAGTGCCCCTATCAATAAATGCATGTAGCGTGTATGAGTTATGTGCATGAGATTGATGGATTTTGTTCTATATAGAGATTGATTTGATTTGGTTCCCTGTGGAGGGTCGATGCTGCTCTTTTAGCGACGTAGACGGTCGATATTGCTATTTTTGTGACTTGGACGGTCGGTGTTGCCCTTTTAGCGACTTAGATGATCAATGGTTGATTTGGTTTTGTCCCTTTTGACGTCGTAGAGGTCGATGCTACCCTTTTAGCAACATGGACGGTCGATGGTTAGTTTGGTTTGGTTCCCTTTTGACGACGTGGAGGTCGATGATACTCTTTTAGCGACATGGACGGTCGGTGCTGCCCTTTTTGCAATTTGGACGGTCAGTGCTTAATATGACTTGCTTCGCTTCTTGTGGTGTTGGGGTTGAATTTGATTTGCTCCTCATTCTGCGGTATCGGGGTTGAAATTGACTTGCTCCACTTTGTGCGGTGTCGGGATTTGATTTGAATTGCTCCTCTTTTTGCGGTGTCGGGATTGAAGTTGACTTACTCCGCTTTGTGCGGTGTCGGGATTTGATTTGACTTGCTCCTCTTTCTGCGGTGTCGGGGTTGAAATTGACTTGCTCCGCTTCATGCGGTGTCAGAATTGATTTGTTTCCGAGGTGGGGCTTGATTCCACCGAGGAGGTAATTGCTTCCAAGGTGGAGCTTGATTCTACCGAGGAGGCCGTTGGTGTTGAATCGGTTGTTCTGATTGATTTTGAAGTTCTTGTCCGTTCCTTGGGACCTTTTGAGCTTGGAACTGTTGGGTTACGGCAGCGTCCTGGCCATCGAACCGTGGCCAAATGCAGAACAAAATTTTTCTAAACTGGCGCTACCATGACCGATACCCAGATCTACCCTAAACCCTATACTAGCAAGCAATATAACAAGTTAGGAATGGTTATACCGAGCTGATCCGTGTCTTTCGGTCTTCAACCTTCATCCCAAGTTCCTAGAGTCTCCTTGATCGAATTTAGTTGCCGGTCTTCCTCCATCTACGATGATCCACCTGAGGGAAACGGCGCAAGCTCCAGCCTCGCCAAACGAGACAACAGATGCTCCAAGGTTGCTAGCAATGGAGAGTGGAGGTGTAGGAATATCTCACTATTGTGAGGAAAAGAAATGAGCAAGGCATGACTAGGATGGTGGTTCCCCCCTCTCTCAATCATCCAACAAAATATCTCTTTTCATTTTTCAATAAACAAATGCAAACCATACCTCTCTACATGCTAAACAATGTTCATGCCACCTCACCCCTTCCACCTTATTTCCCAAAATGATTTTCCAAAAAGAAAATCAAATAATGAGATGTCAAATCTTCTAGAAGCTATTCCGTATAAATACAGAATACTACCCGGTACACGTATCGAAATACATATACGCGTATTCATATCAAAATACGAATAGCTAAGAGAGAAAATGAATAGTGAACAATAATACTAGAATATATATATATATATATATATATATATAAATTATTCAATCAAAACCTGATTTAATAATCCGACTTAATCCTAAGCCGCTAGTATTATCAACCGTCTTAAAGTCTGTGCAGCCTGTACACATATTTAATTGGACACCTGTATGTACCAACATACGTCATCTACACCATATCGCCTGAACTGTGAAAACCATCTGTGTGGGACTCTAAAGACTCATCAATACGCTGGCAGTGGGTTTAACTACAAGCACGTCAGCGGCATTAGCTGTACGTAACGGCTATCCAGGTATTGAGCGAAAGGAAAGCTGACGAGCAAACTCATCCAAACCCCTACTGAGCCTGACAGTGACAATATTCGTACAGTCCGGTCTGTTCGTCTGAGAGTATCGCATATTGAGTCTAGGGGGGTGGATAAAGTCAGACTCCTAACAACGCGACATTTAGTGTCGGCATGAAACCCATCACCACCTGAGAAACTATCGATCCTAGATCGGTAATTCTCGTCCCCCCGGCCGAGGATTTCTGGTGATAGCCATCCGTGCACAACGCGACATCAACCCGCAATACCGGGAGAGACGGATTCTCGATGATCCGTTCACTGCCTCCATGTGGCTCGCGACTGTACCCAACTAAAATCTGTTTGCACGACTCCTTTGAGCCGTGGTAGGGTAGTAATCAAAGCACAGTGGGAACTTACACGGGACAAATGACGATCTCAGGTCGACAGACTAACCTGTACACATGTCACTAGGGAATTGCCATCTGACAATAGGTATAATACTCTCTAACAGGTTCCCGGCGAGTCCGTCCTGTGTACTCATAACCTAATGAGCACATATATACTATCTTAGGTGAACAAACTAACACCAATGGCTTGTGAGACCTGGCCACCGCCCCTCGTCGGGGTCTCAATCAGTATACACTAGTCTACTCCGGAGTACTGATGCCCAGTCTCGATACTCCCATGACTAGGGACATTTAAGGATGTGCTTATAGACATCCAGCTCTCACGTATATGATTGCCATCATAATGCTGGCAGCCAAGTAAGAATCGTATGGGCTTTATCAATATGTAATAGTGATCTGTAATACCACCTAAAGCATATACATGATGATAAAGATAAATCAGATAGCATACTATTATCTCGAATAAGACTGTTCTACCGGTATAGGTCCTCCCTCAATCATCACAATTGCGTATCTGCGATTCAATAATTGACTTGAGGGCACTATAGCCAACAATCTCCCACTTGCACTTAAGGCTAATTATTGCAGTGTCGCATACTCACAACCCGTGTGATACCGAACACGTAACTTCTCTACTAATCAGTTTCGCAAAGCTCGTTTGTGAAACTATTTTGTTCGAGAAATATCCTCAGTGAGTAGATTCGCTCCAATATTTTTTTCTGTATCTCTCTATATCTCAACTTCGCGGAGAAAGCTATCTCCCGAAATGAGCAATACCTGTCTTAGAATATGTCTGGATATCTTATGGGACCCAGTTCACAAATGAACTCCAAATCCAGCAAACTTCTTAAACTGTATCGTCCACTGAACTTAATCAGTATACTGCGCCATGCCTTTCTCAGTATCCTCTTAGACCACCTGTCCAACATATTGTCCCTCAAAAGAGGGAAAAATAAAAGTCTGACAGTCACTCTGCCATCCAAGTTACCTTGGAAGCCTGAAATGATAACCGTCTTCTGAAGGAGGCTGCCATTACCATATCCCAAGAACATCCACTTCTGTTCATAACTGCTTCCCAATGTTTCTCTAAGATTGGATTAATATATATATGCTTATTGTAGCTATTGCAAAAGCAATATATGGTGTGGTACTTGACATTTCATGATTGACTTAATTGCTTAAGCAAGTGATATGCCAATCTTACAAATCTCTCTCTTCATCAGTCTAGAAAACATGTTTAGAGTGGGTGACTCCATCACCTGCAGGTACACCACCATACCAGGAGTCGTCCATTCTAGAACACTTTAGAATATTGTCAAGTACCTAAATTGGGACACTTCCCAAATATAGATCTAAAAGCATAGATCTAGTAATCAGAAACCCTGATATTATATCCATGTCCTATATGGAGAAACAACCGTGTGACAAACACAGTATAACCAATCGTAGTATAGCAATTTCACTTCCTATAAAGTGCATGCCATCCCAAATACCAGGATATCACACTCTACTACCTTCTTACCAGATCTATCTCCTATTCTGATGAAGTCAAAGCCTATGACCGTCACATCAAAAATAGATGATTTATTTCCGCTATACCTGTTTTAGTCTATAAATAGACATAAGCCACTTGCCTACTATGCTTCCGCTGCTCCCACTGACTACAACCACCTTCTGGCAGAGTCATATACACGTGCACTTCTAAAACTAGTTTAGAACGACGCTATACTCATCCTCCTGCCGGATCTTATAGTCTAGAACAGCAGCATTGGCAAGTCTGGGTAAACAAGAACCTCCCTGTCACCGTCTCTGAGAAAACAGAAGTACCTCTCGGGTGCCTGAGCTTACCCACCAAATCTGCGGAGTGGCTAATGGAATGTCAAATCCAATTAAATCCTCAGGTTCTATTAAATCTTCAGTGATCGTTTGTGGTTCTGGAATCTCTTCCAGTTCTACCATACTCCCACTTTTGTTTTATGAAAAAATCCATTTTACTAAAACTATGGCGAGTCAAAAAAAATATCACTATTGATCTTCCTGATGGTAGAAAGTTAACCCTCGTCAAAGCCCGGGATAACCCACAAACTGCCATTACTGAAACGTGCCTTGAGTTTATCCGGATTCTGGTTTAAGCATCAGCCGGACAACTCCCTATATCTTAACATCGTTAAGATATAAATTGATTCTATATATATCCAATATAGAAACAAAAGCACTAATTTAATTAGAACCAGATTCAAAATCATGCAGCTGTCTCCAGTGCATATCAACCAAATGGAGTGCATATCAACCAAATGGTAAGAGGCCAATCGGCATTACTCATCTAGGAGCGCATACATATATGAGTAACCTGAAAGAGAAGCAAGCTCTCAAAATCATTACTATCAACGGAATACCAAACACAAGTATCAACATCTTCGATCACCACGAATAATCCTGATACTTCCAACAAATGGTTCTCTTCTTTATTCTTTATACCTACAACTTCTCAAAATTTGGACCTTATATTTCAACGAAATACTTGTCTAGAATTGGAGAAGTCATGAGTAAACAGAATATAGTATGAGTACCAACCCCTTTTTCCTAATGGACACCGGACAACATACAATAATTTGTACAAGTCCCCTGAGTTCGATAAGTCAAACCCTATGCGTCGTAGGTTGAAAACTGTACTATGATTAAGAAGAATTACACCGCTGTTGAATGCACCTTACCTAATCATCAACTGATATAGGTAAATGTCACAGATATAATTTGAAAAAGTTATATCTCACTTTATAAAATAAACATACAGATATATCAGTTTGAAACTGGTGCATAACTACGGATATTCAAAACCAAAAATTTGCCGTCCGGCAAAAACCCAGGTGATTTTCTCAAATATCACCAATTACAAAGAATTCTGATATAATGAGGATATAATCACCAAATTCCCAATATCTTACTCCCACTCAGCATCCGTAACGCCATACAGATGTGAGAAACGAATCTGGTAAATACATACCTTAGAGTTAGATTCCAATTGGGAAAATAGTTTTCAATTAACATCGCACAGTCGGACTGAAACATGAAAATGTTTTGAAAGGTTAACCTGGTATTCCTAGTAACGCTTCTTCCACTATCCTGATTCATGACAGCAACCATATACTTACCTGCCCTCACTTCAATCCTTTTATTATGTCTTTACTTATTACCTTCTGTACACCTTCTTTAGGCTAATTGGTTTTCTTCCTTCCCTACCCTTCGGTACCAGCCTAAGATTTGAAAGAAGACTATCCAATAAGCGTAATAGATGTACACTCCTTATGCCAGGAGCCCTCGCAACCTGAGGGAAGGTAATGGGAAAAAATATCTAAATAATCCTATTCTATTTCTCCTGAACCGGAAACCATCCTCGAATCTGGAACGAATTCCTTCGAGTTCGTATGTAACTATACGATGGCATGTCCAAGCATTATGGACGTTCGTAGTAATACGAAAAGTTCTGGAGAAATCCAAAGTGGATGTGGGAGTGGCAGGGGTATATACAGTTTTGTCGTGAATGATAGCAGTCGCAATTTTCTTTGCCGTTATTCTAATCCCTTTATATGCCTTTACTTATTACTTTCTGTACACCACCTTTCGGCTAATTGGTTTTCTTCCTTCCCCACCTTTCGACACCTACCTATGGTCTGGAGGAAGACTATCCAATAAGCTCAATAGGTGTACCTTCTCCTAACTCTAGGAGCCCTCGCAATCTGAGAGAAGGTAAAGAGAAAAGACAACTGAATAGTCCTATTCAATCTCTCCAGAACCAGAATCCATCCCCGAATCTGGAATAAGTTCCTTCGAGTTCGTATGTAACTATACGATGGATTTATCTAATAAGTGCGGATCTTCGTAGTGATACGAGGTGTTCTGGAGAAACGCAGAGGTGATATAGAGGTGGCAATGATATATGCGACACCTTGACATTCCAAAGGTCAAAGTATTTTAAGAAGGTTCGGTTAACATGGTTCATGAGTTTTAGTCTAGGTCGGGCCATGGTCGCTACCAGAGAGAGAGGGAGAAAAAAAAGAAACACTAAGCGTGCACTCTAACCTAAATCAGAATGGTTAATCACTTTGGCTCCCACATTTTCCTCGAATTCTCCTCCAAACCAAAAAAAGAATTAGTCGGGATCATCTAAAATTACCCGAGGAGTAATCCCATTCATCAGTGGGAATCGGGATCCAATTATCATCGCATGATAACTTCATGGAATTCACTCAAGTTACTATACTCCAGAAGGTATGTGCAAGCCTGGTAAGTTTCTTGTATGTTTGAAACTCCCGATGTGATTTTTACCCCTAGAACCCAAGTGACCTTGAATAAAGATCAAAAAGTCAAAAGGTCCTAGTTAAGTTATACCTATCATTATCTTGATTGCATTAGACCTACCCGTACAAGCCTTGACTAAAGATCAAAATGATCGCACGACTGTCCTAACCAATCGCATATCTATGCAACGGAAAAGCATTACATAGCTACCGAACACCACGCCTCGACTAAAAATCGAAATGCGTAGCACGAATACTAAGCACTACCAATCCGAAATAACGGAGGGCAACGGCTGGTTTTTGGCGAAAAAACTTTAATGTAATGAACTTGATATCGTTGAAGGAACCGAGTGGTTTTACAAATATATAATGGCGAAAAATTTTGCTAAAAAGGTCACTCCCGGTGAAGGGATCTCGGCTCTTTCTTCATCGAATGAGGTGCAGGATATTCCAAACCGAATACCATGATGCAAAGCAAAAGAATCGAATATAGTGAAGTTATTACGCTGATGCAAACTTTTGCTCAAGGGATCACTCCCGATGAAGGGATCTCGGCCCTTGCCTCGTCGAATGAGGTGCTGGATATTCATAACTGAATACCACTGTGCAAAGCAAAAGAGAACGTCTGTAATGTCAGTTTTTAAAAACTTGGTTCCAACAACATCATATATAGTTTGTTTTATCCTTTCATTGATAAGAATCAACGTAGTCCCATCAATTAACATATCACATCAGAAAAGAACGAAAAATAAAATATACGTATATGCCATCTACATTCGCCGCTGGGTCCCGTCATCACTCGTTAGGTTACTTAACTAACGACAGAGCGGGGACTGGACTAGCGCGGGTGCAAAACATATACAACATCTACTAGTATATATATAAATATATATAATAATCGTCCCAGACATGATATAAAGCAACATCACAGAAGCAACACAGAATGGTGGATAATCTTGGAGCCCCGGGTTTCATTTGAGCCGCAAATGAGACCTGACGTTCCCTGTCGTATGGATAACTTGTGCAATGAAAACCTAGACCTCTACGAGCGTGGCAAGTTACCCGCCAAAACCAAAAGTGAGGCAACCCCTTCATCAAAGTGAATGGGTCACCCAGCACTTCATGGAATCCGGTAACTTGAGCACCCCTCCGTGGGTCAAGCTATACCCCCTACGAATGCGGCGAATAGCCCACCAATTCTAGAGTAAGGTCCCCTCTGTCTCAACGCCATGAGATACGGACCTATTGTCCTCTAGAACCCGTCTATTCGTGTACTCCACCGCGGGGTAATCCTAGTATAGAAAAGAAAATAATATACAAGGGTGACATCGACCTCAACCTGGCCGTACCCCAAACATATAATATACAAAATGGCAGTGACGGCAGTCCACATGTCGGACGCTCGCCCCGCATTATCAAATATACAAATGAAACTAACTGAACTAACATTGCACCCAATCTATTCACTACGACAATCCAACCACAACACAGCACAACACAGAACATCAACGTGAATGTCACGTTCGCAAACTCGTCTAAAAGAACATATAGTAATTAGACGAGTTGTACCGCTCGAATGGCATTCACGGTCGCAGATAGTAATGCATGTACTGTAAACATTTAAATAGTGTAAAATTATCGACTTCGAAACACCCCGAATTGCCCCTGAACAAAAGATAACATAATATCCAAAATGGGCAAAACAAGCAATACCACTGAACCAATATTCCAGAGACCAGACCACACCCACAATACGAAACCCAAACTTGACTACAGGGCCGGCCAGCTCGGAAATTTGCTTAATGTGGCCGGTCCAAAACGGGTGAAACTGGCTCGTATTTGGGGTGTAGTCTAGTGGTCACCATAGTAGTCTTCTGTAGTTGCTAAAATAATTTTTTGAAGACTCTGAAATTTCGACAGAAACTGAAATGTGCAGTGCACTGTTTTGGGGTTGTTTCGATTTCGATACTTTAAAATTGTCTAAAACTGCTAGTAAGGGGTTTATTGGTTGGCTCTGATACCATGTTGGGTTACGGCAGCACCCCGGCCATCGAACTGTGGCCAAATGCGGAACAAAATTTTTCTAAACTGGCGCTACCATGACCCGATGCCCGGATCTACCCTAAACCCTATACTAGCAAGCAATATAAAGAGTTTGGAATGGTTATACCGAGTTGATCCATGTCCTTCGGTCTTCAACCTTCATCCTAAGCTCCTAGAGGCTCTTTGATCGAATTTGGTTGCCGGTCTTCCTCCATCTACGATGATCTACCTGAGGGAAATGGCGCAAGCTCCAGCCTCGTCAAGTGAGGCAACCGACGCTCTAAGGTTGCTAGCAATGGAGAGTGGAGGTGTAGGAATATCTTACTATTGTTTTTCTCTCATCAAATGCTCAAGGAGAAACTCAAGAAGATGAAGGAGGTGAGGAACCATGTGGCATGAGAACCTAAAGTAATGCGGCTAAGTCTTTTCTCCAAGTGAGAATAATGAAGCAAGCGAGGAAAAGAAATGAGCAAGGCATGACTAGGATGGTGGTTGTCCTCTCTCTCTCAATCATCCAACAAAAATATCTCTTTTCATTTTCCAATAAACAAATGCAAACCATACCTCTCTACATGCTAAACAATGTTCATGCCACCTCACCCCTTCCACCTCATTTCCCAAAATGATTTTCCAAAAAGAAAATCAAATAATGAGGTGTCAAATCTTCTAGAAGCTATTCCGTATAAATACGGAATACTACCCGGTACACGTATCGAAATACATATACGCGTATTCGTATCAAAATACGAATAGCCAAGAGAGAAAATGAATAGTAAACAATAATACTAGAATACATATATATAAATACATATATATAAATTATTAAATCAAAACCTGATTTAATAATCCGGCTTAATCCTAAGCCGCTAGTATTATCAACCGTCCGATTAAAGTCTGTGCAGCCTGTACACATATTTAATCGGACACCTGTTTGTACCAACATACGTCATCTATTCCATATCTCCTGAACCGTGAAAACCCTCTATGTGGGACTCTAAAGACTCGTCAATACGCTGGCAGTGGGTTTAACCATATATATGTCAGCGGCACTAGCTGTACGTAACGGCCACCCAGGTATTGAGCGAAAGGAAGGCCAACGAGCAAACTCATCCAAACCCTTACTGAGCGTAGTGTCAGGAGCGACTCATCATTTGCCATTACCTGTTGGGGACCAATGGATTAGGAGACAAATTTAGATCCCTATGACCTAAACCTTTTCAATTTTATGAGTCGTAAGGGTCTTATAAAAGCATTTTCTCCTTACGAATCGAGAGGATCTCACAGATATATTTTCTCCCTGGGAATCGTAGGGATTCCCAAGTGTGTTGCTCCTTTGTGAGCCGTAAAGTCTTACGCGGGGATTTTCTCCTCACAAAGTCGAGCGGACTTTGCGAGTGTATTTCATCTCTTTTCATGAGTTTGCACCTTTTCGGGTTTTCACAAACTCGCCGACAGTCCTGCTGTTTTTACTCACGAAGCCTTTTCGAGTTATCATCCATGCTCATTTTGCTTGTGGACATACCGTTTTTTTTGCATTGGTCAAGCTTCATCGCCGGTAGGACTTCAGATTTAGTCTCGCCGGTAAGACTTAGGAGAGATAGGGGTCGTTTACGCCCATGGATTATATACAGTTTTACATGATGTATGATCCAGACCATAAGGCCGGTGCGCTCTATTTGTCTACGATTTGGAGTATTCACGCGTAGTATTTCTTGAGATATCGGTCATTGATGGGTGGCATGGGCCTTTCTCCCTTGGCATTTATCAAATGGTAGGATTCTCTATCAAACACTTTCTCGATGACATATGGCCCTTCCCAATTTAGCTCAAATTTTCTCTTGGCATGTCGATTGGGGATGATCGGTCTTTTAAGGACCAACACCAATTCGCCTTTGTTAAAAGCACGGAGACGAGTCATCTTATCATAAGCCTATGACATTTAGGCTTGGTACAGCTTCAGATTTTGCTGTATTGCGAGTCTCTTTTCTTCGAGAGCATCAAGTTCTTCGAGCCGAAAGAGAACGCTTTCTTCCTCCGTCAAACTGTGCCGGACGACCATCCTTAGGCTTGGAACTTCGACTTCGAGGGGACGATTGCCTCCACTCTGAAGAGTAATGAGTATGGAGTGGACTGAGTTGGAGTGCGGTGCATGGTACTATATGTCCACAATGCCTCGTGGAGCTTGAGATTCCAGTCTCTCTTGTTGGCTGAAGCATTTTTCCTCAGGAGATTGCATAGAGTTTTATTAAAGGCTTCAGCTAGCCCATTAGCTCTCGGATTGTAGATGGAGAAATATCTCCAGTCTATCTTGTGTTGTGTAGCCAACCTGAAGACTTTGAAGTTCTTGAAAGAAGGCACGTTGTCAGAAATGATTCTTCTTGGTGTACCGAAACGGTATAGAATATTATGCCGGAAGAATGTCAGAATATCTTCTGTCCTGACTTCTTTTAGCGGGACAGTTTCAACCCATCTGGAGAAGTAGTCAGTTGCGGTCACTATGAACCGGTGACCTTTGGATGCCGGAAGGTCAATCGGGCCAAATATGTCGGTGCCCCAAATTTCGAAGGGCCATGACGCCACCGTAAGATTCAACGGCTTGGTGTGCTTATGAATGAAGTCACCGTGAATTTAGAAGAAGTTGCACTTCTTTGCATACTCTTCGCAATCCCTTATCATGGTAGTCCGGTAATATCCAAACCGTTTGATTTGAAGCCGTATTTTGGGGCCGAACTGGTGAGCTCCGTAGATGCCTAAGTGAACTTCTTTCATGACTTTTTAGGCTTCGGCCGATGATACACACCTGAGCTAGAGTTGGTCATATGATCTGCGGTATAGCGTATTATTTACAAACACGTATCGTAGAGCTCTCTTTTTCAGCTGAACCCTCACAGATTTTTCTTCGGACAGCTTGTCGTATCATAGGTACTCTATGAAGGGCTCTCTCCAATTGGGCTCGTCTTGAATGATCAAAGCTTATTCGGTAGGATTGTTCTCTTGGTCTATGCATTCTTCTTCACGCAAAGAGACTGGAGGCACAATTTTCTGGCTTGTTATCAGAACTTCATCCATATCGGGATCAGCTAGCTCCTTGGCTAAGCGAGCGAGTACGTCAGCTTTTCCGTTCAATGCCTAGGAACTCTCATCAATTCAATGTGGGCAAACTGTTTCATGAGTTCCACCACCCAGCTTCTGTATCGAGCTAATCCGGGTTTATATATCTTATAGTCGCCGCTCACTTGGTTGACGACAAGCTCGAAATCACCGTAGACCCATAGCCGAAGGATTTCCATTCCTATAGCGAGCTCCAGACCAGCTGTCGGAGCTTTATACTCTGCCTTGTTATTTGTGCGAGACTCGGTAAGGACGAAAGAACGTCATAGGGTTCCCATCGATGGTGTTCCTTCATAAAATAAAGGAAAAGAGGGAAAATTCCCCACTATTAAAGTCTCATGTATTAAACACGTAAGCACCTATATGCAAAAGTATATAGGCGCTGCAATTAAAAACAAATGGGCTAAAAGAGCCACACGTGTTAAACACGTGAGCGCTTATATGCAAAACATATAGGCGCTGCAATCAAATAATTGGCAAGCCAAACAGCCCTCATGTGTTAAACACGTGAGAGTTTATATGCATATAAGCGCTGAAAATAAAGCATACTGAAACCCATGCTAGGGGTCATGTGTTAAACACATGAGTTCTTCTGTTGCACTCTTTGGCAAGATAGAATTAAATTCTATGTGGGAAATATTTCCTTGACCTTTCTCAAACTAGAAAAATCTTCTCTGTTAAACAGAGGACCCTTCGATCAAAGATCCAACGGTGATTATAAAATCACCCACCGATCATCAGGTAGAATAAAATTCTATCTTAGGAAAAGATATTTCCTAATCTTGTTAAATAAACAAGAAAATTTCTCTGTTAAATAGAGTGTCTTTGGATTAAAAATCCAGTGGTGAATAAAATTCACCAAGTGATCCGAAAGATCATTTTGGATTGATTATGAAATCAATCATGATCTCTCAATCAGAAATTTTCCTAACAAGTTGAGCTTTTCTCTTATCCTATAAATAGAAGAGAAAACGGAGAGAAAGAAATAAAAGAGAAAAAAAGAGAAGAGAGAACTCCCCCACAAGCTTTTGCAAAAAAAAATATATATACAGTGAGCTCTTGAAAAAGAAAGAGAATTTAATTCTCAAAGGAAACTTTCCTCATTAAAATCCTAGGTAAAGAAACACAGAGATCATATTATCTCCTTTTTGCTTCTCTAAGGGTTTAACCCTTCATATAAGAATTCAGTTCTTTCTCCGGTTGAAATTTGTAGAAGCAGATCTTCCCACAAGTTGAGAATTTAATTCTCATCGGGGAGATTCTGTTCTACAGATTCAAAACTTAGGCGAAAAGAACTAAATTAAAAAGAAATAACAGGTTCGTATGGGAATTTAATTCCTCAAAAAATTAGGGTTTAAACCTATATAAAGAACTTAGTTCTTCAAAAAAATGACGACGATCCAAGATCCTCAGAAACGAGATCTTGATGATCATCAATGACTAAAAATGTCATTAACAGGAGATCAGTATCTCTCAGAAATCACAAGAATAGCTTGGTGATTCGGTAGTGCTTAGCACTATTTTGAAGCCTCACGTGTTTCCCACGTGAGTGCTTCAAACGAACAAAAAGAACAACCAAAATTGCCTTATGTGTTTCCCCACGTGAATGCTTAAAAAAAGGGAAACAAAGCAAGAGAAAAACCAAAGCTGCCTCACGTGATTCTCACGTGGGCGCCTAAAAAGCAAAAAAAAACTTTGTCAAATAGGCATCCACCCCAAAAGGAAGCAGTCATGTGAAATGCACGTGAGCTCTATCCAAGTGCTTAGCACTTCTGTAAAAAGTGGGAAACGAACAAATAAAGCCCAAAGCCCAGCACTCACTTGCTTCCCACGTGAGTATCATGCAGAGTGCTCAGCGCCCTATGATTAGTCCAAAATGACTGACAAACGTTCACATCTGAGGGCCTCACGCGTTTCACACGTGAGCACTACGGAACTCTAGTGCTTAGCACTAATCCAGCACCTCACATGTTTCACACGTGAGCGCTGTATGTCCCAGTGCTCAGCACTGTTGGGTAATTATGGAAACTCAATCTCAGCCAAAAATTGGCTAAGTTTCCTGAGATTAAACCTTTTTGTTTTTAAATCAACTGAGCTCATATTACTCATGGTTTCCCAAACTGATTTTACTCTCAAAAATGACCAGTGGTCTCCCATTGATGATATCCAAAATGATATTCATCCTATGTCTCCTAAAGTTCTTAGTCTCAAATACGACTAATGATTTTTAGGTCCACAACAATCATTTTCTATTAATATGGGATTTGGTTTAAGGGTATATCTCTTCACACCTCTGATACATGTCGTTGTAATTCCTCAATGTCTTCAGAGAGGTGGCGGGTCCCGACAACCAACAACTTCTTTTGTTGATGCACTTCCAAATTGACGTGCACGCCTCAAATTGGATCGTGCCCCAAATTGGGCACATTCCATATCACCATTATTCACTTCATCACGTAACAAATACACGTGCGCGCAAGATGAATAATGGACCGAAATGTCCTTAAACTAATATTGGCCTCCAAAATGGCAATAAAGGGACCGAAATGTCATTAAACTAACACATCGCCTCAAACATGGCGATAATGGACCGCGATGTCCTTGAACTAAAATAATCAAGCCCAAATGATCATATGTTTAAGCTGATCTTAATTTCAAACCGGATTAACGATCCTTAAATCAACCAAAACCCAAATCTAAAAATATACGGATCTGGACTAACCCACGCCCTACGGGCGACGACAGAAACTAGTCTCCGTATACAATTCACGGGCAACCTACACAAACAAAAACACACACGACACGAAGTGAACTTTCGGAGCAGGAGAAAGTGATTATCGCGATGCGGTAACGTAATTAACTGCAGGGGCTTGCGCCTGCAGGGAAGAGCGTCCCCACAATCAAAAACCCCTCACAAATGAGGGGGAATCTGATAAAGTCTGCTACAGTAGTCGCATCCGTCCAAACCTCCGATATACGGTGCCATAAATCAACTTTCTATCTTTGGAGAGGTGGACGGATAAATCCAAATAGCATCTGCCCCCAGGATTCAGGCCAGACGTTCCAACATCCCGGTCCGTCTTCCAATGGTGAACAGATTCTGGCATGCCCGGTGGGACCTTTTTCTCTTTTCACTCCACACTTCGTATGTCGTGTTTCGCTAAAAAAATTGGGGTTCGCTATGGTTACCCTTGGATTCAAGGTACTAAGATTTGGTGTTTTGCTCCTGTGCAGAAGAAGAAGAAAATCGATGGCTTCCAACTGCACAACTTGCAACAGCAACTCCCGCTCTGCCCCAACTGGAGTAGCCTCGTCAACGGCTCTCCTCCCAAATTCATTGAGTCTGGCGAAAAGTCCAGGACTCCGTGATTGATCAAAACTACTCTCGTCAACTGAAAAAAATCGAAGGCTCGGTAAGAGGAAGACCATCCTTCCACCATACAGCGAGGGACTTCTTCTACATGGGTGTCTGTTACAGCAGCTCCTTCAACTTCGACCTCCCACAAAAGGAGAAGTCCGGAGAAAATCCCACCTCCTGCGGCAAATTCCAAAGGCGATGGACCCAAACGCCACAAGTCTCGGAGCATGATCGTACACACGGTTTACATAGCTTCCGGAAAAGAGGAAAGCCGTGCTTCTATGGCTCATCGACCGCAAACTCGGTCGCTAACAAAAGCTCAGGAGCAACAACAAAAGCTCCAAGAGATGCTGACCAAAATGACAGCACTCACCGGGCAGAAAGAAAGTCTGGATCCAACAGCTGAACAGCGCCAAGAACAGGAGACCGATACAGAGTTCCTGCAAAGGGTGCTTGAAAGAAAAGACAAAGAAGCCGCTGAGCAAGCCGCCAACATAAAGCAGATGACGCTCTTGTTCCATGTTATGATTAGAATGCTGATTAAGCTAGAACCCTGGGTCCACCAATAATCATCGAGGATGACAGAGGGGAAACATCAAACTCTCTTCCGGCTCTATCAGTGGTTAGGGGGAAAACGATCTTCAAGGCTGCTCTTGATGATTACATTGCTCAACAAATACGAGCTCAATAAGCAAATGAAGCGACCGGCCAAACTGTCAGAACTGGGCGACTGTATCTAGGCCGGTATGACTAAATCAAGTACCCGCCGGGATATACGATCCCTAAATTCCATTTGTATAAAGGGACAGGCAACCCATACCAACACGTCGCGCAGTTCAGAGCTTTGTGCGACAATACTGAAGGCGACGACAAACTGTTGCTTCGCCAGTTCGTTGGCAGCCTGTCAGAAACGGATTTTGAATGGTACTCGGAGCTCCCAAATGACTCAGTGAGAACATTCACAGAGATGGAGCTACTGTTCACACAGCGGTTTGCCAGCGCAAGCGAGCGCACCCCGATCATGACATTAATCAATGCCAGGGTAAAGTCGGGACAAACCTGGGTCCAATACGCGATCCGGTGGCGGAAACTATGGTCTAAGTGCGAACAACGCATCGAAGAATCCCCCGTCATGGGCATGTTCATCAGGACCCTAGATCCTCAAATGATGGTGTCCCAGTTCATGACGTTCTTCAAGCCAACGACCTTCCAGGTTCTGATCGATAAACTTGCCCAAATGGACCAGATTGGCCACGTGCCTTCCTCTTCAAATATGGACCCTCGAAACGCTAAGGGTAAAAGGAAAGAGGCCTTCATCGCCAACACTCAATAGCAACCGAGCGACCCAAAACCGGCTGTTCGCCAAAACAATGCAAGTCCACGCTTCTCCTTGGAAGAAAGGCTAGGACACGCTTACTCGTTTCTCTGCGATAAGACGAGGAGACTATTTGAGTTGGCAAGGCGTAACAAACTTATCCCATTGTCAGACCTACGGTGTCCACCGCAACCCGGAGACGTCAATAACCCCAACCACTGCTCCAATCACATAATGGTGAGCCACCTAATTGAGGATTGCTACGTTTTCAAGAACTGGGTCGAAGATCAGTATCAACAAGGGAAGTTTACGCTGTCTGAGAACTGGAGGGTGAACCCACCACAGAAGCACACTCCTAAAGAGGTGGATGCACCGGGGGCATCATGCTCGCTCATAGAAGAAACTCCATGGGAAATCTTTCTTTCAGCAAAGACCAAAATAATACTGAAGGATCTATGGGCATGTCCGGCAGTCAGGTGGAAAAGACCACTTGAACCTGAAATCATCAAAGGGATGCTGAAACCACGTCCCGTATCGAAGATTGTTGACAAAAGGCAAAATCCCCAAGTCAAGCCTTCAAAGTCTTCAAAGAAAAAGAAGAAGACCAAGAAGCCTGTGTAGCCTGCCGAGTATGACGACAAGCGCACAAACATATAAAAGTACGTTGATGCACTGGATGAGTACAACCAGAAGGCGTGGACACCGGTCACCCTTGAAGAGTTCTTCAAGTATATTCTTGAGAACGAAGATAGGGACAATGATGAGGAAAATGACTCATCAGAAGAAACCGAAGACAATATAGCGAGTTGCCACGTAGTCTCCCATTCGTTGTTAAATGACGAAGAAACTCTCTCAGCGTCAGAAAACAACGCAGAGAAACTGGGGGCAGAATCGGCGCTAAAATCCCCGGAACTGCCAGAAGACCCAATCGGTAGGTTGTTAAACGAAGCCTTTCGAAAAAGCAAAGCTGATCCAGAACGCGAAACAACCATATACGAAAAGGCTAAGCGTTAATGTCAGGATAAAGAAGCTGCGGCGAGGATGAGTCATAAAATACTCCAACCAAACCGAAGCACACCTGCCAAAAATAAGAGCAGGATCAAGGCAGAGAATGGTTCACCAAAGCCCTGTCAGTGGGAATGAAGCTGCCACCTCTCGTAGGGAACACTCCCAGGGTCATACGTCTCGTGGAGAGGATTCACATCCAAACTACTGCCTATATCATCGGAGATTCACCCACCCCACCGAAGAATGCAGCGCCTTCAAGAAGTGATGGTAAAAATATGTTGCCCATCAAAAACACTTCAAGAGGATGAAGCGCGAAATTCGTCGACAACAAAAAGATGCGATAAGTACATATGAAAAAACGACCGGCAACTGCCATATGGTTGATACCAGTCCGGAAAGGAAAAAAACCCCAAGTTCTTACTTTCGGAAGCGATTCTGAGGATGAAATAACACTCAGCCCTCTCTTCAAGGACTCCACCTCCGAAAAAGAAGAGGAGGAGAAGAACCGCGAGAACATTCAGCTGCGTAACTGCACGCTGCCTGAGAAGAACCTCGAACCTACAAACAAAGATTCGAGCAAAAGAGACAAAGGGAAAGAAAAAATCCCTGAGGAAATTGCCCCTGATGATGGAGTTGTCAAAGAGCTCGCAGTGAGGGACCCGCCTAAGAAAAATAAGGTGGATTACAACGTCCTGGCACATTTGAGGAAAATACCCTCACAACTGAGCATATTGGAGGCTCTCCTCTTATCCAAAGAAACACGAGAGTCTCTGATCAAGATATTATAAGAGCCCGATCAGCTCCAAGCTTTCCTCACAAAAGAGAAGATGAAGGATGAGCTGGAGGAGGTTCACACAACTGACATTACATTCAGCGATAAAGACCTCCTCCTTGGTAAGTGCGAGCATAACTGCTCGTTATACGTCATCGGGTACTGCCACGACATCAAGATAGGAAAAATCCTGGTCGACAACGGATCCTCCGTCAACCTTCTCAACGTGAAAGTGCTGAAGGAGATTTGCATAAACGTTTAGTACTTGGCTCGGGACAAAATTACCATCCCCGGGTTTGACTCACAGTCATCACAAACGCTTGGGTCCGTAATTCTGACGTTACGCTTCGGGTTGCTCATCACTGACATTAAATTTCACGTCATTGACGCCAAGACTTGCTATAACGCTTTGCTCGGCAGGCCCTGACTGCATGAGTACAACGTCATCCCTTTTACACAATATTAGTGTATGAAGTATTTCAAGAATGGTTTGGAACACACCGTCACAAGAGAGCTGAATATGTTCTCCGTAAAAGAGGTTCGGAAATATGAAGACGCAAAGTACTTCCTACCAGACTTCGAAGACACAGAAAGATGTCATAAGCCAGAGGATAAACAAAAGTCCGTCGCCACTATCCCGATCTTTGGGAGTGATTTCAAGGAAGATGAAGAAATAGTCTACTAGGTGTTGAAGTCGAAAATTGCACCCCGGTTGACCAAGTCATAGTCAAAGTCAACCCCAAACCAAGTGGGCCCATGTCCAGGTCGAGTCCGAACATGAAGCGACCGGCCCTCCCCATGCCAAAATGAAATCATGTAATAAACAATTTTTATGTAATTTTTTATGCATGAATGTAAACAAAATGGGCATAAAGCCAAATTTTTGTAAGCCCATGGCTTATGTACAAAAAGAAATAGCACATGAGACATGGGATGGGCAAAATGCCATTTTGTAAATCCCAAGGGGCTATATGTAAATATGTAAGCCTATATAAGGCAACATGATGATGAATAAAGCATACACTTTTCATTCCCCCCAAAATATTAGGGCCTGTGCCTCTTTCTCCTTCCTCAAGGTTCTAAACCTTCTTCTTTCTTTTGAATTAAATCAAGAGTTTTACTCTTCCTTTTTCAAAACTAAATAGTTTTTCACCACAAAACCCACAAAGGGGGCCTTAGATCTCTCATCTAATCTCAAAAAGAAGAGATTTTTAAAATCTCACATCTCTTGATTTTCAAGATCCTGCCAACAGAGGAGGAAGAAGGAGGCCCATCTCCGAAAGCCCCATTTTTGGGAAGACCCAGGGCTCCAAAGAAAAACTCCTTTCATCAACTCCAAAACATCTTAGGAGTTTAACTCCACTCTAAATTCTCTTTTGAGATTTTAAATCATATTTCTGGGGCTAAAATCCCCTTTTCCTCGCCGGCGCCCGAGTGCCTAGCGCACCAAGCGCTCAAGCGCCCAGCGCCCACGTGCCGGACACGTGGTGCGCTAGCGCTCGAGCGCCTTGCGCTCGAGCACCCAGCGCCCACGTGCCGGACACGTGGTGCACTAGCGCCTAAGCGCACAGCGCCCACGTGTCGGACACGTGGTGCGCTTGCGCTTAAGCGCCCGGCGCTCAAGGGCCCGGCGCTCAAACGCCTGGTGCTCAAGCGCTAGGCACGTGAGGCCCTGGCCCCACGCGTTCTTTGGGCGTTTTTCCCTTTTTTATATATATGTATACATGTATATATATATATATAGATACTCACACACTCCACAACACCGTCCCTCCAAAAAATTTTGGGACGGGGCGCTGCCCCGCATCCCGCAAAGGGGCTGCTAGCCCCCTTAACCCCCAGCCCGCTATCTGGGTAGCGGGACCCCCGTAAAAACTCTGCGGGGCCCCCGATATATCCAAAACCCCTCCAAAACACAACACTGCACATTGAGTTCGCATGACCAGTTTAACCCGTTAATCGGAGGTTCCCTCGCCCCAAAGGTGAGGGGTAATTAACGGCAGCTTAGTCCGCGGCTGCCGGAGATTCGGATCCCCACAACTAATAAACCCCCACCTACCCTAGGCAGGAGGAATCTGTAGTATGCTTGACAAGCGGGTGCGTATTCCCATCTCAATGGGGTGACGAAAAAAACCCTACAGATTCTGGCACGCCCGGTGGGACTTTTCTATCCTCCCATATTTCGGGTTAAACGTTCATGCGAACTCAATCAATATACATATCGACTGCATGTACTGAAATCATGCTTTTTTATGCAGGTTAACAAATTTCAAATTGCAATCTCCGGTCGCAGCGAAAATGTCTCCAAGGACAAGCTCGGCTCTCGACACAATTCCCGTCTCCTATACGATGAAGATGGACTCCAGGACGGTCCTTCCAGCCAGTCTCGGGCGACAATGGGAGGAGGAGCCGCTACCATTTGGCTCTATTATGTT
This sequence comes from Agapanthus africanus, assembly GCA_030015575.1. Classification (NCBI taxonomy): domain Eukaryota; kingdom Viridiplantae; phylum Streptophyta; class Magnoliopsida; order Asparagales; family Amaryllidaceae; genus Agapanthus; species Agapanthus africanus. Next base: position 521,466,255 of record CM057343.1, read on the forward strand.
CGTGTCAGCTAACGCCGTCTCAGCTCCTCAAGCTCTGGTAACAGACAAACCGGTCTTACAAGGGAAAAGGCCGAATGTCATGGTCGCGAGGGCGCCCCAACACAAACGCAAGTCGGTGTTTGAACGACTTTCCTTGGCCCCAGCTAGGGGCAAGGCCATCAACACCAACAAAGCAACAAGGCATCTCGGGCAAGCTCCAGTGGCGCTTCTGACAACTACTCGATTGGGTGTCTTCTCAAGCTTCTCCATCACTCAGCCTATGGCGGCTTCCCGAAGAGCAGAAGCCTGCCAAGCGCTCAAGGCAGAGAAGCTGAGGCAGAAGCGGCTCAGATACAGAGCCAACAAAAGGGCTAGGGCTCTGGCCATGTTAAAATTTATGAATTTCCAGAGCCCGGACCGCTCCGCGAAATCAGCCGCCAAAGATAAAGAGGTGGCTGGGTATGTGGTTCGCACTGTCTACATGGTCGGACATGAAGAAACGAATCCTCCTCTTCTTCACAGCCATGGTGATGATATGATTGACGCTACCTAGTATCTGCTCGATCTAAGTGATGAAGAGCCCGCTCAGGCCGATAAGCCAGAGGAGCCCGTGGTTCCTGCGGAATTGAGCTCAGGCAATAAAGATGACCCGGTTGTCATAGCCGGAACTACAGAGCAAGCGTTATTCCGATGGCTTCGGAGGCAGCTTCACGACAAGGATGAGAAGTTAGCCAAGGTACAGTCCAAGGTCGACGAATTGGCAAACGTCGCGGAAGATCTCGTTACCCAAGTCGCCCGATTGCAATTACAGCATAATCAAATTTTGGTTCATGAGCCAGGGATTGATACCTGGAGGTAGCCAACTGATACCCCCTTCAACCTAAGAGCGGGGCGCCTTCGCGAAAAACGACCGTGATCAACCTCCAGTCCCTCCGATACATATACCGAAGGGGGATCGCCTCTGAAAGAGAAACTGGATAAGGTCTATTCCTTCAAAAGGGACAAAGTCCACAAGATATTCAGGGATGCCATAAGAAACGGTCTACAACTGCCAGAGTCAAAAAGACCACAGGAAGCGAATATGATCAACGACCCCAAATACTGCCCCTATCACAGAGTGATAGGTCATGCCATTGAGGACTGCTTCGTCTTCAAAGATTGGGTCGAAAGGCAATACAATACGGGAGAGATAGAACTGTCTAAAGGCGTGTTAGCAAACAGTCAAGCTACGACCGCCGATTTCATACAAATGGAGACCGAAGCCTTTCGGGAACTTAATTCTCCCAGACACGTGCCATTATCTAAAAAGGGCGAACCAAAGACTGATCGGCCTCAAGGACCAGTATTAGTGAGGGCATCTACTCTAATGGAGAGAAAGAAGAAGGCGTACTCCTTCAGGAGGGATGATGTCCGCAATATATTCGAGGAAGCCTTGAACAACGGTCTGCAATTTCCTATTCCAAAGAGGCCACATGAAATGAATATGACCGGCAATCCCGTATACTGCCCATACCATAGAGTGGTGAGTCATACTATTGAAAACTGCTGTGTTTTCAAAGATTGGGCAGAGGACCAATACAATATTGGAAAAACCTCACAATCCTCGGATGTATCGGCAAGCCACAGAGCTACGGTCATCAACACAGCTCCGCCAAGATCAAATTCAAGGAGCTGGGATAAGCAAAGCTGACCACCATGTCATTAAACTGGGAATAATTGACCTCTAAGTCGATAAACTGGGAATGTAAAAAAAATATATGTAAATAAACAAAGAATGTGTAAATAAAAGAAAAATAAAGAAAAGCCGAAATGATGGGGCAACTCGCAATAAAAATCAGCGAGTAAAATAAAGATAAAAATAAAGCCGAAATGATGGGGCAACCGCGAATAAAAGCCGAAATGATAGAGCAATCTTCATAATAAGAAAAGCTGAAATGATAGAGCAATCGCGGTAAAACAAAAAAATGGCGAATGATGAGTCGCTCCTGGTACCATATTCCAGTGCAGCAATGCAGACGCCAACCAAAATCCAGTTTCCCAAAATTCTTCTGGCCCTACGGTTAGTCCCCAAATTGACTACCGTATACAATCCACGGGCTCAAATAATTCTCATCACACTCATGCCCCACTGCAATCACCAGTCTAGCGGTTGGTCTCCGCCCTTGGAATTATGCTCCATTTGGGAAGACCCAGTCATGTGTCCTCACGATACGTGAGGAGAAAATCCCCGCGTGAGATCCTTACGACTCACAAAGGAAAAACACACTTGGGGGTCCTCACGACTCCTAAGGAGAAAAGGCACCTACGGGATCCTTACGACTCGTAGGGAGAAAATACTTTAATGGGACCCTTACAACCCATGAAATTGAAAAGCCTTAGGTGATAGGGATCTAAACCTGTCTCCTAAGCCATCGCTTCCCAATAGGCAATGGCGAATGATGAGTCGCTCATAGTACCATGTTCTAGTGCAACGATGCAGACGCCAGCCAAATTCCAAATCCCAACGGTGAATGATGAGTCGTTCCTGGTAACATATTCCAGTGCAGCAATGCAGTCGCCAACCAAATTCCAAATCCCAACGGCGAATGATGAGTTGCTCCTGGGACCATATTCCAGTGCAGCGATGCAGACGCCAACCAAATCCCATACCCCAACGGCGAATGATGAGTCGCTCCTGCTACCATATTCCAGTGCATTGATGCAGACGCCGACAAAGTCCCGAAATTTTTCCGGCCATACGGTCTGGATCATACATCCTGCAAAACCGTATACAATCCACGGGCGTAAAACGATCCCAATCCCTCCCAAGTCCTGCCGGTGGGACCACATTCAAAATCCCACCGGCGGGGAAGATTAAAAAAAAAGGGTATGTCCACAAGCAAAATGGGCACGAATGAAAACCCGAAGGGCCCCGTGAGTAAAAACAGCAGGACTGTCGGCGAGTTTATGAAAACCCGAAAAGGCGCAAACTCGTGAAAAAGAGATGAAATGCACTCACAAAGTCCTCTAGACTTTGTGAGGAGAAAATTCCCGCGTGAGATCCTTACGACTCACAAAGGAGCAACACACTTAGGAGTCCCCACGACTCCTAAGGAGAAAATACACCTACGGGATCCTTACGACCCGTAGGTAGAAAATGCTTTGTGAGACCCTTACGTCTCACAAAATTGAAAAGTCTTAGGTGACAGGGACCTAAAACCTGTCTCCTATGCCATCGCTTCCTGATAAGCAAGCGTAAATGATGATTCACTCCTGGTACCATATTCCAGTATAGCGATACTGATGCCAAGCAAAAACCAATCCCCAAATCCTCCCGGGGCAAATGATGAATTGCTCCTGGTATTATTCCAGTGCAGCAATGCAGATGTCAAACCAAAACCAAATCCCCAAATCCTCCCATGATAGATGATAATTCACTCCTGGTACCATATTCCAGTGTAGCGATGCTGATGTCAACCCAAATCATAATCAACAAGTCAACTTCAACTCCGACACCGCAGAAAGCGGAGCAAGTAAGAATCCAATCTCGACACCGCAAGAAGTGGAGCAAGTCAAGTTCACCCCTGACACTGCAGGAAGCAGAGCAAGTCAAATAGAGCATCGACTGTCCATGTTGCAAAAAGGGCAGTGCGAGCTTCCCACAAATCGGGAACCAAATCGCACCGGATCAGAGCATCGACCGTCCATGTTGCAAAAAAGGCAGTGCATGCTTCCTACAAAGCAGGAACCAGATCACTCCGGGCCAGGGAAAAGTCTACCACGGACACTCCGTCTCGGAGACGCGTAAAGCGTCGACCGTCCATGTCGCAAAAAGGGCAGTGCAGGCTTCCCACAAATTGGGAACCAAATCGCTCTGGATCAGAGCGTCGACCGTCCATGTCGCAAAAAGGCAGTGCATGCTTCCTACAAAGCAGGAACCAGATCACTTTGGGCCAGGAAAAAGTCTACCACGGACACTCCGTCTCAGAGACGCGTCAAGCGTCGACCGTCCATGTCGCAAAAAGGGCAGTGCAGGCTTTCCACAAATCGGGAACAAAATCGCTCCGGATCAGAGCGTCGACCGTCCATGTCGCAAAAAGGGCAGTGCAGGCTTCCTACAAATCGGGAACCAAATTGCTCCGGATCAAAGCGTCGACCGTCCATGTCGCAAAAAGGGCAGTGCATGCTTCCTACAAAGCAGGAACCATATCACTCCAGGCCAAAGAAAAGTCTACCACGGAAACTCTGTCTCGGAGACGCGTCAAGCGTCAACCGTCCATGTCGCAAAAAGGGCAGTGTAGGCTTCCCAAAAATCGGAAACCAAATCGCTCCGGATCAGAGCGTCGACCGTCCATGTCGCAAAAAGGGCAGTGCAGGCTTCCCACAAATTGGGAACCAAATCGCTCCGGATCAGAGCGTCGACCGTCCATGTCGCAGAAAGGGCAGTGCATGCTTCCTACAAAGTAGGAACAAGATCACTCCGGGCCAGGAAAAAGTCTACCACGGACACTTCGTCTCGGAGATGCGTCAAGTGTCGACCGTCCATGTCACAAAAAGGGCAGTGCGGGCTTCCTACAAATCGGGAACCAAATCGCTCCAGATCAGAGCGTCGACCATCCATGTCGCAAAAAGGGCAGTGCATGCTTCCTACAAAGCAGGAACCAGATCACTCCGGGCCAGGGAAAAGTCTACCACGAACACTACGTCTCGGAGACGCGTCAAGCGTCGACCGTCCATGTTGCAAAAAGGGCAGTGCAGGCTTCCCACAAATCGGGAACCAAATCGCTCTGGATCAGAGCGTCGACCGTCCATGTCGTAAAAAGGGCAGTGCATGCTTCCTACAAAGCAGGAACCAGATCACTCCGGGCCAGGGAAAAGTCTACCACGAACACTCCGTCTCGGAGACGCGTCAAGCGTCGACCGTCCATGTCGCAAAATGGGCAGTGCGGGCTTCCCATAAATCGGGAACCAAATTGCTCCGGATCAAAGCGTCGACCGTCCATGTCGCAAAAAGGGCAGTGCAGGCTTCCCACAAATCGGGAACCAAATCGCTCCGGATTAGAGCGTCGACCGTCCATGTCGCAAAAAAGGCAGTGCATGCTTCCTACAAAGCAGGAACCAGATCACTCCGGGCCAGGAAAAAGTCTACCACGGACACTCCGTCTCGGAGACGCATCAAGCGTTGACCATCCATGTCGCAAAAAGGGCAGTGCAGGCTTCCCACAAATCGGGAACCAAATCGCTCTGGATCAGAGCGTCGACCGTCCATGTCGCAAAAAGGGCAGTGCATGCTTCCTACAAAGAAGGAACCGGATCACTCCGGGCCAGGGAAAAGTCTACCACGTGTTAGTTATATGTATGCCCTAGAGGCCATTACTGTACATACGATATATATTGTAATGGATGCTTGGACATATATAAGGAGGGCTTTCTTGCTTGACATGATAGTATGCTATCTGGTTGAACTTTATCTTAACATGTACTCTGATTGTCTCTATGTTACATGTTGATAAAGCCCTTAGGATATGTACTCGACTACTGGGACTATGATGAGATCATACTAGTGGGGCCATGGTAGTCGACGAGTACATCCTATAACTGTTCCTAATCGAGGGTGTATCGAGACAGGGCATCGATACACCAGAGTAGACTAGCGTATACGCATCTTGACCCATATGATGGGAGATGGATGATCCCATATCCATCGGTGTTTGACATCAAGGATGGTGTACGGGTGCTCAGTGGAGACTGGGTACACTGGACGGACTCGCCGAGAACTCCCAGATGGTATTATACTTCACGTCAGATGGCAGTTCTCCGGTGACACTGGTACAGAGTAGTCTGTTGACCCGAGATCGTCATAGAGTCTTGTGTGATTCCCACTGTGCTTTGATTTCCATCATACCATGTCCAAGAGGGCGTGCAAAAAGGTGGCTTTTGGGTACAGTCCCGAATCACATGGAGGCAATGAGCGATAGGAGGGGATTTGTCTCTCCCGGTATAGGGAGTTGATGTTGCGCTGTGTTCGATTGGCTATAGCTGGAAATCCCTGGCCAGGGTTGCTGAGATTTACTGGTAAGTGTTACCAGTAGTTTCTCGAACTGTTATAGACCTCATATTGACACGACTTATCAAGCTACTGGGGTCTGACGTTTACCACCCCTAGGCGAGATATGCGACATATCAGACGACGAGACCGGACTGTACGGGAGTGTTACTGAATGGATTCGCAGGAGAATGTACAGGCTTGCTTGTTGATCTTCTGATCGCTCAATACCCGGGTGGCCGTTACGTTTAGCAGACTGCTTGCGGCTTGTGGGTGATTGATATGATCACCACCTACTGCCGGCGTATTGACGAGTCTTTAGAGTCCTACACAGAGGTTTCCTAGCTCAAGCGAAACGAAATAGGAGCGCATATGAGATATGTGCGGGACCGAGAATAATACTAGTATATGATACTATATTCTATTCTCGCGATTTATATCATCAGTCAGTTATATGAGATATAGCCGGGTTACCGAATCAAGTGTTGATTCGATATATTGATACACTTGATATTAGTCGGTTATATGCGATATGACCGGATCATTAAATCAAGTGTTGATTTAATAATTTAATGTATAATTATATATTTGATATATTACTTTACATTAACTAGTATTTGTTTACTTAAGATTGACTTTCTCACTTTAAGTGCACAAGTTGTATATGTGATATATGTTTGTGCACTAGTTTGTATCATGATTGATGATACATGCAAACTTGGGTGTGTGTATGAATTACACCATATTTAAGATAATGGTTTAGGTTTTTATTTATTTTGCAAAAACAAAATGGTGGTTTTCTTTGTCTTGGCTTTGAAGCTTCATGAAGCTTTTAAGCATCTTTGACAAAGTCCACTCATTTTGTTTTGCATAAGATTTTTGTTAAGCAAACCATTAACTCAAACTATGGTTTAGTCTCTACAAAGGTTAACTCACCTATGGTTGTATTATGATAGGCTTCACTTGATTATTCTTTTTACATAATTCTTATTCTTTTCTTTTCTTCTTCTTCTTCTTCAAAAAACAAGAAAAGCTTGCTATAAATTTTCAAGTGAAGAAATAGAGTGAGAAATCCAAATCCAAACTGAACCCACTTCCTATTTCATCTTCCTCTACTACTTGCCATTTAGTTCATGGTGTTCTCTTCACAAAGTTCATGACCTAGTGAAGATGGAGCTTGAGTTTGAGTCTCCTCAACGTAGATCATCTTCAGCCTCGAAATCAACGAGCTAGCCCGTTCATTTCTCCGAGGAAACCGTCACAAGAGTCCGGGATCTCGATGATCGCAGCGAAGGGACGTCAACACGGAGCTTTAGAAGTGAAGGACCGGATCTACAAAGGTTGTAATTCTTCTCACTTAGTGTTAAAATGTTTAACATGCTTAGTTTCGCATAAACTCTAGTTTAAAGATCCGGCTTTGGGTTGTTCGGCACGGCTAAATTTTTAATCGGGCATGGTTGATGCCTCGTAGACCCTTGTGTGCGTGCCTAGCAACCCTACAGTGGTATCAGAGCCAGGCTAGAGCTTTAAGCGATGTCTAGGCGAAGTTTAAAGTCCGATCGAACCCGGATAACCCCGATTAAACCCTTCTCTGGACATTTTTTGAAAATGTGATTTTTTCTGAATTAAAAATACTCAGAAAAACAAGCAGGAAAAAATAAGAATTACTGTGAAGTACGGACCACTAATTCGCTCATTCGGCCGCGGAACCTCCGCCAAACCCTTGGTTTGGCCGAGGTTCCGCGGCCAAAATTTTGAATTAGTCCCTGAAACTTCATATATTTATTCTTAGGTCCTTTTTTGTCATTTTTTCTGGTAATTTTTTAATTCCACTCAAGTGTTGAGTTTTCTAGGGTTGTATTGGGGACTCGTTGATTCGATCGGATAATTTAACTTTGTTTAGTTTGTCCGGGTAATTTTTAGAACGTGTTAAAAAGTTCGAACGGATATCAATAACTCACTTTTTCCCCTGCCAGAAAATTTCCAAGCGTTGGATTTTTTCGTAGTTTAAGAACGTTCTAAGTCGTGCAAGTAACGCGGTGGACCCTCTAGAAGACAACAAACCTTAACTCGATTATTTGACCATTTTGAACTGCCTCTAAACCTTAGGGTTTGTGGCAGTACGGCGTGCCACATGTGAGGCGTTGGCTTGACCCTTCTACGGCTGGACCACTGGTACTGTGGCATGTGATGGATGTTTTAAAACTAATTTTAAGTGTTGAGAACTATTTGGGAAAACTTGGGTGTTTGATAATTCGATCGGAAAGTTTAATATTGTCTATTTATCTGGAATGTGATACAATATTTGGAATCCACATGTAGTTATGAGATAACTAATTTGAATATTATAAATCTAGCAGTTCAGTCTCAATTGATCGGTTGCCACAGATTTTGATGTGATCAAAAGTCTGTCGCAATCACGTAGCGTACGCGGATACTTGCCGAGTAAACTTAACAGACGGCCATGCCCCATAGCCCCGACCAAGTGACTGTAGGAGAACCCCGTCGCCAAAAGCATCCGTTCGGGTGCTCGCGGCAGCGGTGTTCCGCCTTAGTGCACTTCGTCGACGGCATCCGGGGGTGCGGCCGTCTACTAAAGTTTGCGACGAGCATTCGATCAGGATGTCAGGAATCTTGTTGAATTGCCCGACTAGATATTGAAAAGAGTTTTCGATAAATGAGACTAAAATGCGGGGTTTATAATTGTTAGGCATGCGATGTCTAAGGAATTCATTTGGTTAGGTATGCGATGTCTAAGGAGGTTGCGGATTCCAACTGTTGTAGTTTCACACTTTCTTTTCTGTGACCGTAAGCGTAGTATGTGGTGTATCGCCGGCTTCGTTGCTATACATCAACGACAATCGGGATACGCATACTTGCTAACGTTGATGAAATGAGATATTATGTGTTGCTGTGATATGTTATATTGGATCGTCGCGTTTTGAATAGCCGGGGGTTTTATGTGAGATGAGAGTTTTTCTTTTTCATTCATGTAAAATTCATTTGTATGTAATATTCTTTTATTGGGGCACTTCTGGGCTGAGGATGATGTCACCATTGTATATTATTTACTTTTCCGCATTAGGTAGACCCAAGGCGGGGAGCACAAGTAACCGGGTTCTAGGGTCCAGTGGGAGACCATCTCGAGGAGTCGAGACCGGGTCTCCTAACCCTAGAATTGGCAGTGTTTCTTGCCGCTCTCGTAGGGGTCTAGGGATGCGGGTTTGGCTATTCATCGCGACCGTGGAATCCGTGTTTTATACAGGCTCGTATTAAAACACGGACGTCCTAGTATATCCAATATTTCATATATGTTCTTCTGCTGCAATGTTCTGTGATGAGATCATATTATTGCCTGAGACGAATGCTTATATTATATATATGAGATATATATTATATATATTGTTGATTTCGTTTCATATCTGATGATTGTGAAGCATAATTCAATGGGACTTCATTAATGAGATTAATGAAATAAAAGAAACCTAAAGATGTTGTAGAAACTTGTTTAAAAACTGGTAGCTGTAGTTCTCGCTTTGCATAGCGGTGTTCCTTGTAGAACATCCAGCACCTTATTCGATAAGGAAAGAGCCGAGATTCCTTCATCGGGAGTGACCTCTTTAGTGAAACTAGCAGATACTACAAACTCGGTTTGTCTTTTGATTGCTTCGACAGTTCTTGCTTTGCATAGTGGTATTTATGAAATATCCTGCACCTTATTCGATGAGGAAAGGGCCGACGATCCCTTCACCGGGAGTGACCCCTTTAGCAAAACTAGAAAAGCCTAAAAAACACTCCATTTAAAAATTACTCGATTCTACAACGATATCAAGTTCATTACGCAAAGGGTTTTCTTAAAAACCCGTCGTAGCCCTCCGTCATTTCAGATAAGTACTTCATAGTATTCATGCTGCGTTTGTTGACCTTGTTAAGGCGTAGTGTGCGGTAGTTATTTATGCTTATCTGCATAAGCATATGATGCGATTGGATTAGGGTAGTCGTGCGACTTTGTTGACTTTGTCAAGGGTCGTGCGGGTGGGTTTAATTCAATCAGGAAATGACGGGTTGAACTTGACTTGCGGTCTATGGTTTGTTGACCTTGTCAAGGTTATAGATCGCTTGGGGCAAAATATTATTGGGAATTTCAAGTGTTGGAATTTGCAATGAGATTTCATACCTTCTATGAGATAGTTAGATCCCAATACCCGCTGCGAGTAAGAGTTACTCCTGGGAGAGTTTTACACATTACAATTAGCCGATCAAGTAGGTGTCTAGAAAGGTGTCAACGGGGTTACGCCCCTGGGAAAATGAGGTTTACTTTAATTAGGTTCGTGCGAAAGCACGGGGGACCTCCCTCAAAGTACTGGCACTGGCCTGGCTGAAAAATTGGCGAACTTGTAGCGTGTAATTAATCCCGGCTAGTCTTTCCTTTTAGGGTTTGAAGGAAGATTTGACTAAAACAGTGAGAGATATCCTGATTAGATATATTAGATAACCAATCTAATCTTGCAAGAGCATACGCTGAGTGTTTTCTTCTCTCTCTCTCTCCAGGTAGCGACCATATCACGCCTTAATCAAGATAATAATACGGATATATTGACCGAACCCGCTTGTTATACTGAGCTGGGGAACGTTGGTCCCGCTCCAACTTATAATTGTTATAAGACAGACCAGGAAATTGGGGATTACCAGAATTCCCGTGCCGCCCAAACGAAGAAAGTGCATGCTGATGCATCTTCTTCGGGTGTGTTCATTACACAGAACTGTTTCTCAGTATCCTTTACGTCCTGGGTATGTAATACCGGATCAGGATCCCGTATATGTAATCTGTTACATGGGCTAAAGATAGGTAGAGAACTGAGAACTGATGATATGTTTCATGAGATAGAAACGGTGCAAGTATTGCAGCCAAGTCTTTTGGTCACTATCACCCTGTATTACCAGAATACATTGATTCTGAACGAATGTTATTAGATACCGAACCTGATATACAACATCATATCAGTCTCTTTATTAGTAAAGAAAGGATATAATTTTGTATTGTTGGATAATGTTTTGAACATTTCCTATATCAAGAGTTGATCGGTTCAGGTATGTTATCCAAAAGCATTGACGTTATAAATCAAACTACAGTTCTTAGTATAAAGAACACACACAAGAGGAAGAGTTCAGAAATGAACGGATCCTTCTTGAGGCATTGTAGACTAGGTCATATCAATGCGACCCGACTAGCTAAGTTACATTTAGATGTATATTTAAATATGTTTGAATTTACATCTTGTGAAACTTGCCGGTCATGTCACAAAGATAAGATGACCATAGCTCTGTTTATTAGAAACAGAGAAAGAGTTAGTGAACTTTTGGGATTGATACATGCTGATGTATGAAGGTCCCCTGTCTACACATGCCAAGACCGGTTCTTTGTACTTCATTACATTTACTGATGATCTCTCAAGATTCAGACATATGTTCCTGTTGAAACACAAGTATGAAACTTTTGAGATAATCACAGAATATAAGTTAGAAGTAGAGAACCAAAATACAGCTATAAGTATTATGTCCTTTGATGAGATCAAGGAGGAGAATACTTGAGCACGAAAATCCTGGACTATTCTAAAGGAGAATGAGATTCTCTCTCAGCATTGCTCCTCCGTATACACTATAGCACGATGGTATATCGGGGCAGAGCAATAGCACCCTATGTGATATGGTGTGCTCTATGATGAGTACTACTGAGTTTTCTATTTTCTTTTGGGAGTTATGCGCTTGAGAAGCTGCATACCTATTGAATAGGGTTCAAATCAAATCAGTTGCCTACCACTTCATATGTGATATAGAAAGGGAAGAGCCCATATCTTAAGTTTGTTAAGATTTGGGGTTGTCCGGCCTATGTCTAAAAAGCAAAATCCGGACAAGCTCGAGGCAAAGTCAGATCTGTGGAAGTTTGTAGGATATCTCAAGCATTAGCAAGGGAATATCTTCTACCAAACCGAGGAACAAAAATGTTTTGTTTCTCAACATACCACCTTTGTGAAAGGGAATTTCTTGAGAAGAAATTAGTGGTCATGAGGTAGAACTGGAAGGAGTTCCAGCTATACAAACTACAGCAGATGATTTGGTAGAACCAAAGAATTCAATAGTTTCCAACGAACCTCAGCCTCTCCGCCGATCTAGTAGGGTTCCTCACCCACCTGAGAAACCTCGGTTTTTCTATGACAGTGGGAGTGAGGATTGCATCATGAGATGATGACCCAACTAGTTTCGAGCTGGCCATCAGGAGTGGGACTCTGTAAGAATTGCTGGATGCTTAGTGATCTGAGATAGAATCCTTATACACCAACAAAGTATGGACTTTGGTTGCTTTATCTGAAGGGTTAAATCCCCATCAGGAGAAAGTATATCTTGAGAAGATTACTTGGTGTACATGGAAAAGTTGAGACTTTCAAAGCTATTCTTAAGTCCATCCAGATCCTACTTGCCACTGCTACATACCATGACTACGATATCTGGTGGTTGGGTGTCATGACTGCTTTTCTACATAATGTTTTAGAAGAGAACGTCTATAAGTATACAGCTAGAGGGCTTCGTAAATAGTGGGAGCAGCAGAAACGTGTGCAAGATGCTTCATATGATAAAGCAGGCATCGTGGAGTTGGAACGTCTGTTTTGATGTCGTAGTCAAAGAGTTTGACTTCATCAAAATGGTTGATGAACCTTGTATATACAAAAAGGTAGTAGGGAGTATGGTGGTGATCTTCGTAGAGTACGTGGATGACATACTCTTGATAGGGAAGGAGTTTCCTATGCTACGATCGGTCAATCTCCGCTTATCACAAAGATTCTCCATATAGGATCAAAGTGATACCTCCTAAATCCTGGGTTTTGGATCTATGAGATAGATCTAATTGGATGTTAGGATAATCACTAGTTGTAGTGAGATGGTATCAATCGATCCTAGGGAGAATCACTGGAATAGTTCCAGGGTGATAAGGACGACTGAATGTCAGTTGCAGGCATTGTCTTTATCCTCAGTGGAGGAACGGTATGTTGGAAGAGTTCCAAGCTAGATACCGTGACATACTAGACGATTAAAGGCAAGATACATCGTTACCAAGGATGCTACCAAAGAGGCAGTCTGGATATATAAGTTCATGAGATGAACTTCGTTCCTACCATTGTGTGACAATGGAGTTGTGGCTTTTGCCAAGGAACCCCCCGTCCCATCAGAAATCCAGATATAATTCTTAGGCAGTATCACCTGATCATGGAGATGGTTGATCTCCAGGGAGATCGAGGTTAGGAGAGCAGACGCAGAGGACAACAGCGCGGATCCACTCACAAAGGCATTTTTCCCAGTAGAGACATTTATGGGATGGTTGAGTATGAGATACTTCAACCGCAGCTAATTGTTGGGTATGCGATACCACAACAGATGGCCCTAGTGCAAGTGGGAGATTGTTAGTTATATGTATGACCTAGAGGCTATTACTGTACATACGATGTATATTGTAATGGATGCTTGGACATATATAGGGAGGACTTTCTTGCTCGACATGATAGTATGATATCTGGTTGAACTTTATCTTAACATGTACTCTGATTGTCTCTATGTTACATGTTGATAAAGCCCTTAGGATATGTACTCGACCATTGGGACTATGATGAGATAATACTAGTGGGGCCACGGTAGTCGATGAGTACATCCTATAACTGTTCCTAGTCGAGGGTGTATCGAAACAGGGCATCGATACACCAAAGTAGACTAGCGTATACGCATCTTGACCCATATGATGGGCGATGGATGATCCCATATCCATCGGTGTTTGACATCAAGGATGGTGTACGGGTGCTCAGTGGAGACTGGGTACACTGGACGGACTCGTCGAGAACTCCCAGATGGTATTATACTTCACGTCAGATGGCAGTTCTCCGGTGACACTGGTACAGAGTAGTCTGTTGACCCGAGATCGTCATAGAGTCTTGTGTGATTCCCACTGTGCTTTGATTTCCATCATACCACGTCCAAGAGGGCGTGCAAAAAGGTGGCTTTTGGGTACAGTCCCGAATCACATGGAGGCAATGAGCGATAGGAGGGGATTCGTCTCTCCCGGTATAGGGAGTTAGTGTTGCGCTGTGTTCGATTGGCTATAGCTGGAAATCCCTGCCCAGGGTTGCTGAGATTTACTGGTAAGTGTTACCAGTAGTTTCTCGAACTGTTATAGACCTCATATCGACACGACTTATCAAGCTACTGGGGTCTGACGTTTACCACCCCTAGGCGAGATATGCGACATATCAGACGACGAGACCGGACTGTACGGGAGTGTTACTGAATGGATTCGCAGGAGAATGTACAGGCTTGCTTGTTGATCTTCTGATCGCTCAATACCCGGGTGGCCGTTACGTTTAGCAGACCGCTTGCGGCTTGTGGGTGATTGATATGATCACCACCTACTATCGGCGTATTGACGAGTTTTTAGAGTCCTACACAGAGGTTTCCTAGCTCAAGCGAAACGAAATAGGAGCGCATATGAGATATGTGCGGGACCGAGAATAATACTATATTCTATTCTCGTGATTTGTATCATCAGTCGGTTATATGAGATATAGCCGGGTTACCGAATCAAGTGTTGATTCGATATATTGATACACTTGATATTAGTCGGTTATATGCGATATGACCGGATCATTAAATCAAGTGTTGATTTAATGATTTAATATATTATTATATATTTGATATATTACTATACATTAACTAGTATTTGTTCACTTAAGATTGACTTTCTCACTTTAAGTGCACAAGTTGTATATGTGATATATGTTTGTGCACTAGTTTGTATCATGATTGATGATACATGCAAACTTGGGTGTGTGTATGAATTACACCATATTTAAGATAATGGTTTAGGTTTTTATTTATTTTGCTAAAACAAAATGGTGGTTTTCTTTGTCTTGGTTTTGAAGCTTCATGAAGCTTTTAAGCATCTTTGACAAAGTCCACTCATTTTGTTTTGCAAAAGATTTTTGTTAACCAAACCATTAACTCAAACTATGGTTTAGTCTCTACAAAGGTTAACTCACCCATGATTGCATTATGATAGACTTCACTTGATTATTCTTTTTACATAATTCTTATTCTTTTCTTTTCTTCTTCTTCTTCTTCAAAGAACAAGAAAAGCTTGCTAGAAATTTTCAAGTGAAGAAATAGAGTGAGAAATCCAAATCCAAACTGAACCCACTTCCTATTTCATCATCCTCTACTACTTGCCATTTAGTTTAGGGTGTTCTCTTCACAAAGTTCATGACCTAGTAAAGATGGAGCTTGAGTTTGAGTCTTCTCGACGTAGATCATCTTCGGCCTCGAAGTCAACGAGCTAGCCCGTTCATTTCTCCGAGGAAACCGTCACAAGAGTCCGGGATCTCGATGATCGCAGCGAAGGGACGTCAACACGGAGCTTTAGAAGTGAAGGACCGGATCTACAAAGGTTGTAATCCCTCTCACTTAGTGTTAAAATGTTTAACATGCTTAGTTTCGCATAAACTCTAGTTTAAAGATCCGGCTTTGGGTTGTTCGGCACGGCTAAATTTTTAATCGGGTATGGTTGATGCCTCATAGACCCTTGTGTGCGTGCCTAGCAACCCTACACCACGGACACTCCGTCTCGAAGACGCGTCAAGCGTCGACTGTCCATGTCGCAAAAAGGGCAGTGCAGGCTCCCCACAAATCGGGAACCAAATAGCTATGGATCAGAGCGTCGACCGTCCATGTCGCAAAAAGGCAGTGCATGCTTCCTACAAAGCAGGAACCAGATCACTCTGGGCCAGGGAAAAGTTTACCATGGACACTCCGTCTCGGAGACGCGTCAAGCGTCGACCGTCCATGTCGCAAAAAGGGCAGTGCAAGCTTCCCACAAATCGGGAACCAAATCGCTCCGGATCAGAGTGTCGACCGTCCATGTCGCAAAAAGGGCAGTGCTGGCTTCCCACAAATCGGGAACCAAATCGCTCCGGATCAGAGCGTCGACCATCCATGTCGCAAAAAGGGCAGTGCATGCTTCCTACAAAGCAGGAACCAGATCACTCCGGGCCAGGGAAAAGTCTACCATGGACACTCCGTCTCGGAAATGCATCAAGCGTCGACCGTCCATGTCGTAAAAAGGGCAGTACGGGCTTCCCACAAATCGGGAACCAAATCGCTCCGTATCAGAGCGTCGACCGTCTATGTCGCAAAAAGGGCAGTGCAGGCTTCCCACAAATCGGGAACCTAATCGCTCCGGATCAGAGCGTCGACCGTCCATGTCGCAAAAAGGGCAGTGCATGCTTACTATAAAGCATGAACCAGATCACTCCGAGCTAGGGAAAAGTCTACCATGGACACTCCGTCTCGGAGACGCGTCAAGCGTCGACCGTCCATGTCACAAAAAGGGCAGTGCAGGCTTCCCACAAATCGGGAACCAAATAGCTTCGGATCAGAGCGTCAACCGTCCATGTCGCAAAAAGGGCAGTGCAGGCTTCCCACAAATCGGGAACCAAATTGCTCCGGATCAGAGCGTCGACCGTCCATGTCGCAAAAAGGGCAGTGCGGGCTTCCTACAAAGCAGGAACCAGATCACTCCGGGCCAGAGAAACGTCTACCAAGGACACTTCGCCTTGGAGATGCGTCAAGCGTCGACCGTCCATGTCGCAAAAAGAGCAGTGCAGGCTTCCCACAAATCGGAAACTAAATCACTCCGGATCAGAGCGTCGACCGTCCATGTCGCAAAAAGGGCAGTGCAGGCTTCCCACAAATCGGGAACCAAATCGCTCCGGGTCAGAGCGACGACCGTCCATGTCGCAAGAATGGCAGTGCAAGCTTCCCACAAATCGAGAACCAAATCGCTCCATATAAAAGCGTTGACCGTCCATGTCGCAAAAAGGGCAGTGCAGGCTTCCCACAAATCGGGAACCAAATCGCTCCGGCTCAGAGCGTCGACCGTCTATGTTGCAAAAAGGGCAGTGCAAGCATCCCACAAATCGGGAACCAAATCGCTCCGGATCAGAGCGTCGACCGTCCATGTCGCAAAAAGGGCAGTGCAGGCTTCCTACAAAGCGGGAACCAAATCGCTCCGGGCCAGGGAACGTTTACCACGGACACTCCGTCTCGGACACACGTTAAGCGTCGACCGTCCATGTCGTAAAAAGGGCAGTGCATCCCAAAAGTGGGAACCAAAGCAAGTCGCCTCCACGCAAAATAAGATCCATCAATTTCATGCACACAACTTGTAGGGTTCCTAGGCACACTAAGGAGGTCTCACAAGGCATCAACCATGCCAATTTCAAATTTTAAGGGTGCCGAGAAACCCTAATACGGATCGTTAACTAGATGTCTAGGCGAAAGATGCAACTAGTAAACTACTTTACTAAGAGAACGGAAATACAACCTTTGTAGATCCGGTCCTCCACCTCCATAGCTCCGCAATGAAGTCTCATCGCTGTCCAAATGGAAACCCGGGCTCTAGCGTCGGCTTCATCGGAGAAATGGGCGGGCAAGGTCGTCGGCTTCGTGCCGAAGATGATCTACGTCGAGGCATCGCTAGATCAAGCTCCAACTTCACCAAGTCATGAAACTTGTGAAGAAAACACACTCTACTACTTGGCAAGAGGTAGAGGATGAAGAAATAGGAAGTGGGTTCACTTTAGAATTGGATTTCTCACTCATTTCATCAAGTCACCATTGATGAAGTCTAGGTTTTCTTCTTGAAGAAGAAGAAGAAGAAGATGATAATATTATGATTTGTTATGAAAAAGAATAATAAAATCATTCTTATCATAATATTAACCATGGTAATGTGTAGAGAGTTAATCATGGTTAAATGGAATGGTTAGGGTTAAGCAAGAGACAAAATGGTCACTTGGTCAAAGTCTTCATGAAGCTTCAACAACAAACAAAGTTAGCCACCATTTTTCTCTTTATGCTTTTCATTTTCCAAAAAGAATAAATAAATAAATAAATGAATAAGAAAATAAAACCCTAACCATTCATATAACCATGGTTTAATCTTTACACAAACCCAAGTTTTCATGCATCATCAAACATGATACAATCTTGTGCACAAAAATATATCACATATACAATGTGCACAAACAAGTGAGAAAAACCATTTAAAGTGAACTAATATTAGTTAATGCAAACTAATATATCAGATATATAATTATACATTAAATCATTAAATCAACACTTGATTTAACGATCCGGTCATATCGCATATAACCGACTAATATCCAATGTATCGGCTTATCGAATCAATCCATGATTCGATAACTAGGTTATATCGCATACAACCTTTCGATACATTCATCGCGAGAATGAAATATGGTATCACATACACGCATTATTCTCGGTCCCGCACATATCTCATATGCGCTCCTATTTCGTTTCGCTTGAGCCAGGAAACCTCTGTGTAGGACTCTAAAGACTCGTCAATACGCCGGCAGCAGGTGATGATCATATCAAACACCCACAAGCCGCAAGCGGTCTGCTAAACATAACGGCCACCCTGGTATTGAGCGATCAGAAGATCGACGAGCAAGCCCGCTCATACTCCTGTAAATCCAACCAGCAACACTTACCGTACAGTCCGGTCTGATCGTCTGATATGTCACATATCTCGCCTAGGGGTGGTAAACGTCAGACCCCAATAACTCGATAAGTCGTGTCGATATGAAGTCTATAACAGTTCGAGAAACTACTGGTAACACTTACCAGTAAATCTCAGCAACCCTGGCCAGGGATTTCCGGTTATAGCCAATCGAACACAGCGCAACATCAACCCCCTATACCGGGAGAGACGAATCCCCTCCTATCGCTCATTGCCTCCATGTGATTCGGGACTGTACCCAAAAGCCACCGTTTTGCACGCCCTCTTGGACGTGGTAAGGTGGAAATCAAAGCACAGTGGGAACCACACAAGACTCTATGACGATCTCGGGTCAACAGACTACTCTGTACCAGTGTCACCAGAGAACTGCCATCTGACGTAAGGTATAATACCATCTGGGAGTTCTCGGCGAGTCCGTCCAGTGTACCCAGTCTCCACTGAGCACCCGTATATCATCTCTGATGTCAAACACCAATGGATATGGGATCATCCATCGCCCATCTGTATGGGTCGAGAAGGTATACGCTAGTCTACTCTGGTATATCGATGCTCCGTCTCGATATACCCACGACTAGGGACTTTGAAGGATGTACTTATGGACTACCATGTCCCCACTAATATGATCCGCATCATAGTCCAGGTAGTCAAGTACACATCCTAAGGGCTTTACCAACATGTAACAGAGAAACAATCAGTGTACACGTTAAGGTAAAGATCAACCAGATAGTATACTATCATGTCGAGCAAGAAAGTCCTCCCTATATATGTCCCAGCATCCACTACAATATACATCCTATGTATAGCAATGGCCTCTAGGGCATACATATAACTAACAATCTCCCACTTGCACTAGGGCCATCTGATAGCAGTGGTTGTAGTATCTCATACTCAACCATCCCATAAAAGTCACTCTCTGGGAAAAGGCCTTCGTGAGTGGATCCGCCGTGTTGTCCTCTGAGTCTACTCTCCTAACCTCGATCACCCTGGAGATCAACTATCTCCATGATCAGGTGATACTGCCTTAGAATACGTCTGGATCACTGATGGGACGGGCGTTCCTTGGCATAAGCCACAACTCCATTGTCACAAAATGGGAGGAACTAAGTTCATCTCATGAACAAATATACATCCAGACTGCCTCTTTGGTAGCACCTTAAGTAGCGATGTATCGAGCCTTTATCGTCTAGTATGCCACGGTATCTAGCTTGGAACTCTTCCAACATACCGTCCCTTTACTGAGGGTGAAGACAATGCCTGTGACTGACTTTCAGTCGTCCTTATCACCCTGGAACCCTTCCAGTGATTCTCCCCAGGATCGGTTGATACCATCTCACTACAATTAGTGAGAATCTTAACATCCAATTAGATCTATCTCATAGATCCAAAACCTAGGATTTAGGAGGTATCACTTTGATCCTATATAGAGAATCATTGTGATAAGCGGAGATTGACCGAGCGTAGCATAGGAAACTCCTTCCCTATCAAGAGCATGTCATCCACGTACTCTACGAGGATCGTCATTATACTCCATACTACCTTTTTGTTTATACAAGATTCATCTACCATTTTGATGATGTCAAACTCTTTGACTAACACATCAAAACAGATGTTCCAACTCCGCGATGTCTGCTTTATCCTATAAAGCATCTTGTACACGTTTCCGCTGCTCCCACTGTCTACGAAGCCCTCTGGCTGTGTTCTTATAGACGTTCTCTTCTAAATCATTATTTAGAAAAGTAATCATGGCACCCAACTGCCAGATATCGTAGTCATGGTATGTAGCCGTGGCAAGTAGGATCTGGATGGATTTTAGCATAGCCACTTGAAAAGGTTTCATCATAATCCACGCCTGGTCGATGACGAAAAGCTTTAACAAGTCTAGCTTTGAAAGTCTCAACTTTTCCATCTACACCAAGTAATCTTCTCAAGATATACTTGCTCCTGATGGGGATTTAACCCTTCAGATATAGCAACCAAAGTCCATACTTTGTTGGTGTACATGGATTCCATCTCAGATCACTAAGCATCCAGCCATTCTTACAAAGTCTTACTCCTGATGGCCAGCTCGAAACCAGTTGGGTCATCATCTCATGATGCAATCCTCGCTCCCACTGTCATAGAGTAACCGAAGTATCTCTCAGGTGGGTGAGGAAGCCTACTAGATCGGCGGAGAGGCTGAGGTTCGTTGGTAACTATTGAATCCTTTGGTTTTATCAAATCATCTGCTGTAGTTTGTATAGCTGGAACCTTTCCAGTTCTACATTACAGACCTTGCTTTGAGCTTGTCCGGATTTTGCTATTAGACATAGCCCGGACAACCCCAAATCTTAACTAACTTAAGATATGGGCTCTTCCCTTTCCACATCACATATGAAGTGGTAGGCAACTGATTTGATTTGAACCCTATTCAATAGGTATGCAGCTTCTCAAGTGCATAACTCCCCAAAAGGAAAAAGGTAACTCAGTAGCACTCATCATAGAGCACACCTTATCATATAGGGTGTGATTGCTCCGCCCCGATATACCATCGTGCTATGGTGTATACGGAGGAGTAATGCTGAGAGGGAATCTCATTCTCCTTTAGAATAGTCCAGGAATTCCGTGCTCAAGTATTCTCCTCCTTGATCACATCAAAGGACATAATACTTATACCCGTATTGGTTCTCTACTTCTAACTTATATTCTGTGAATATCTCAAAAGGTTCGGACTTGTGTTTCAACAGGAACATATGTCTGAATCAAAAGAGATCATCAGAGAACTTAATGAAGTACAAAGAACCGGTCTTGGCAAATGTAGATAGGGGACCTACATACATCAACATGTATCATCCCCAAGAGTTCACTAACTCTTTCTCTGCTTCCAGTAAACGGAGCTATGGTCATCTTATCTCTGTGACATGACTGGCAAGTTTCATAAGATGTAAATTCAAATAGATTTAAATATGCATCTAAAATGTATCTTCAACCAGTCGGATCGCATTGATATGACCTAGTCTACAATGCCTCAAGAAGGATTCGTTCATTTCTGGACTCTTCCTCTTGTGTGTGTTCCGTATACTAAGAACTATAGTTTGATTTAGAACATCAATGCTTTTAGATAACGTGCCTGATCCGATCAACTTTTGATATAGGAAATGTTCAAAATATTATCCAACAATACAAAATTATATCCTTTCTTTACTAATAAAGAGACAGATATGATTTTGCATATCAGGTTCGGTATCTAATAACATTCGTTCAGAATCAATGTATTGGTAATACAGGGTGACAGTGACCAACAGACTTGGCTGCAACATTTGCTCCGTTTTCTGCCTCATGAAACTTATCACCCGTTTTCAGTTCTCTACCTTTCTGTAGCCCTATGTAACAGATTACATATCTGGGATCCTGATCTGGTATCACAAACCCAGGACGTAAAGCATACTGAGAAACAGTTCTTTGTAATGAACACACCCGAAGATGATGCATCAGCATGCACTCTCTTCGTTTGGGCGGCATGGGAATTCTGGTAATCCCCAATTTCCTGATCTGTCTTATAACAATTATAAGTTAGAGCGGGACCAACGTTCCCCAGCTCAGTATAACAAGCGGGTTCGGTCAATATTCCGTATTATTATCTTGATTAAGGCGTGATATGGTCGCTACCTGGAGAGAGAGAGAAGAAAACACTCAGCGTGCGCTCTTGCAAGAATAGATTGGTTATTATTTTATCTAATCAGGATGGCTCCCACTGTTTTTATCAAATCTTCCTTCAAACCCTAAAAGGAAAGACTAACCGGGATTAATTACACACTACAAGTTCGCCAATCTTTCAGCCAGGCCAGTGTCGGTACTTTGAGGGAGGTCCCCCGTGCTTTCGCACGAACCTAATTACAGTAAACCTCGTTTTCCCAGAGGCGTAACCCCGTTGACACCTTTCTAGACACCTACTTGATCGGCTAATTGTAATATGTAAAACTCTCCCAGGAGTAACTCTTACTCGCAGCGGGTATCGGGATCCAACTATCTCATAGAAGGTATGCAATCTCATTGCAAATTTCAACACTTGAAATTCCCGATAATATTTTGCCCCTAGCGTGCTATGACCTTGACGCATGCCAAACAACCCATAGTCCGTTAGTCAAGTTCAACCCGTACATTTCTTGATTGAATTAAACCCACCCGCACGACCCTTGACGCATGCCAAACAACGCCGTGCGAATACCCTAATCCAATCGCATCGTATGCTAGCAGATAAGCACTAGTTAGCTACCGTACACTACGCCTTGACGCATGCCAAACAACCGCAGCACGAATACTAACTAGTACTTATCTGAAATGACGGAGGGCTACGACAGGTTTTTCTGAAAACCTATTGCGTAATGAACTTGATATCGTTGTAGAATCAAATGATTTAAAAAAATGGAGTGCTTTTGAGGCTTTTCTAGTTTTGCTAAAGGAGTCACTCCCGGTGAAGGGATCGTCGGTCCTTTCCTCATCGAATAAGGTGCGGGATATATCATATATATCACTGTGCAAAGCAAAAACTCTTAAAAGCAATCAAAAGACAAATCGAGTGTGTAGCATCAGCCAGTTATTGCTAAAGGAGTCACTCCCGGTGAAGGGATCTCGGTCCTTTCCTCATCGAATAAGGTGCAGGATATATCACATATACCGCTGTGCAAAGCAAGAACTGTAGCTACCTGTTTTATTTTGAAATTCGATTCTACAACATCTTAGGTTTCTTTTTCTTTCATTAATCACATTAATGAAGTCCCATCAATTAAGTTACCTAAACATCACAGATAAATACGACGTACACTTATGCCATCCGCATTCGCCTCGATGTCCCCTCGTGCACCGTTAGGTTAGGTAACTAACGGCAGAGCGGGGCAGGGCTAGCGCGGGTGTAAAACATAAGTAACGTCTATATAATATATCATATATACTATATACAGTATCTATCACAGAACATCACATGATCACATCATAGATATCGCAGCAGAAGAATCATATGAAACATTGGATATACTAGGACGTCCGTGTTTTCAATACGAGCCAGTATAAAACACGGATTCCACGGTCGTGATGAATAGCCAAACCCACACCCCTAGACCCCTACGAGAGCGGCAAGCAACCCTACCAATTCTAGAGTTAGGAGACCCGGACTCGACTCCTCGAGTTGGTCTCCCACTGGAGTCCAGAACCCGGTTACTTGTGCCCTCCTCCTTGGGTCTATCCTAGTGCGGAAAAGTAAATAATATACAAACGGTGACATCTTCCGCAACCTGGAAGTGCCCCAATAAAAGAATATTACATACAAGTTTTTACATGAATAAAAATGAAAAACACTCATCTCACATAAAAACCCCCGGCTATTCAAACACGACGATCCAATATAACATATCCAGCAACACATAACATCACATGTTATCAACGTAAGTAAATATACGCATCCCAATTGTCGTTGACATATAGCAACGAAACCGGCGATATCACATATTACACTTACGGTCACAGAAAAGAAAGTGTAAAACTACAACAGTTGGAATCCGCAATATCTACATAGACATCGCATGCCTAATCAAATGAATACCTTAGACATCACATTCCTAACAATTATAAACCCCGCATTTTAGTCTCATTATCGAAAACTCTTTTCAATATCAAGTCGGGCAATTCAACAAGATTCCCGACATCCTGATCGAATGCTCGTCGCAAACTTCAGTAGACGGCCGCACCCCCGACGCCGTCGACGAAGTGCACCAAGGCGGAACACCGCTGCCGCGAGCACCCGAACGGATGCTTTCGGCGACGGGGTTATCCTACAGTCACTTGGTCGGGGCTATGGAGCGAGGCTGTCTATTAAGTTTACCCGGCGAGTATCCGCGTACGCTACGTGATTGCGACGGAATTTTGATCACATCAAAATTCCGTGGCAACCGATCAAGTGAGACTAAAGTGCTATGTTTATAACATTCAAATCAGTTATCTCATAACTGCTTGTGAATTCCAATTATTGTATCCTATTCCAGATAAAATAGAAAATGTTAAACTTTTCGATCGAACATTCAAACACCCAAGTTTTCCCGAAACAGCTCAACACATGAAACAAGTTTAAAAACATTCAGTTCATGCCTCAGTACCAACGGTCCAGCCGTAGAAGGGTCAAGCCAACGCCTCACATGTGGCACGCCGTACTGCCCCAAACCCGAAGGTTCAAAGGGCAGTTCAAGACGGTCACATAATCGAGTTAAGGTTTGTTGTCTTCTAGAGGGTCCATCGCGTTACTTGCACTACTTAGAACATCTTTAAACCACGGAAAGATCCAACACTTGGAAATTTCCCGACAGGGGAAAAGTTGGGTATTTATATCCGGTCGAACTTTTAAACATATTCAAAAATTATCCGGAAAGCCACACAGACAAAACTTGATAATCCGATCGAACATTCGAATCCCCAAAACAACCCAGAAAATTCAACTCTTGAAAAAATATTAAAAATTCCCAGGAAAACCAGCACTTGAAACTAAGAATTACTGTGCAAAACATATTATATAATGAGGCCGTACGGCCGCGGAACCGCCGCACGAGCCATGCTCGTGCCGCGGAACCGCGGCGACTTTGTGGAATTGGGCTGTCGAATTTCACAGTGTCTCTTAGATATTCCTGCTAATTTTTCTGCATATTTTTAATATCGAAAAACTCCAGATTTTGGAAAAAGTCCAGAGAGCATGTTTGTGTTAGGGTTTCGGGTTCGTTCGGGTTTCAAACTTCGTCTACGCATTGCCTAAGGCTCTAGCTAGGCTCTGATACCACTGTAGGGTTTCTAGGCACACTAAGGAGGTCTCACAAGGCATCAACCATGCCAATTTCAAATTTTATGGGTGCCGAGAAACCCTAATACGGATCGTTAACTAGATGTCTAGGCGAAAGATGCAACTAGTAAACTACTTTACTAAGAGAACGGAAATACAACCTTTGTTGATCCGGTCCTCTACCTCCATAGCTCCGTAATGAAGTCTCCTCGCTGTCCAAATGGAAACCCGGGCTCTAGCGTCGGCTTCATCGGAGATATGGGCGGGCAAGGTCGTCGGCTTCGTGCCGAAGATGATCTACGTCGAGGCATCGCTAGATCAAGCTCCAACTTCACCAAGTCATGAAACTTGTGAAGAAAACACACTCTACTACTTGGCAAGAGGTAGAGGATGAAGAAATAGGAAGTGGGTTCACTTTAGAATTGGATTTCTCACTCATTTCATCAAGTCACCATTGATGAAGTCTAGGTTTTTTTCTTGAAGAAGAAGAAGAAGATGATGATAATATTATGATTTGTTATGAAAAAGAATAATAAAATCATTCTTATCATAATATTAACCATGGTAATGTGTAGAGAGTTAATCACGATTAAATGGAATGGTTAGGGTTAAGCATGAGACAAAATGGTCACTTGGTCAAAGTCTTCATGAAGCTTCAATAACAAACAAAGTTAGCCACCATTTTTCTCTTTATGCTTTTCATTTTCCAAAAAGAATAAATAAATAAATAAATGAATAAGAAAATAAAACCCTAACCATTCATATAACCATGGTTTAATCTTTACACAAACCCAAGTTTTCATGCATCATCAAACATGATACAATCTTGTGCACAAAAATATATCACATATACAATGTGCACAAACAAGTGAGAAAAACCATTTAAAGTGAACCAATATTAGTTAATGCAAAGTAATATATCAGATATATAATTATACATTAAATCATTAAATCAACACTTGATTTAACGATCCGGTCATATCGCATATAACCGACTAATATCCAATGTATCGGCTTATCGAATCAATCCATGATTCGATAACTAGGTTATATCGCATACAACCTTTCGATACATTCATCGCGAGAATGAAATACAGTATCACATACACGCATTATTCTTGGTCCCGCACATATCTCATATGCGCTCCTATTTCGTTTCGCTTGAGCTAGGAAACCTCTGTGTAGGACTCTAAAGACTCGTCAATACGCCGGCAGCAGGTGATGATCATATCAAACACCCACAAGCCGCAAACAGTCTGCTAAACGTAACGGCCACCCGGGTATTGAGCGATCAGAAGATCGACGAGCAAGCCCGCTCATACTCCTGTGAATCCAACCAGTAACACTTACCGTACAATCCGGTCTGATCGTCTGATATGTCGCATATCTCGCCTAGGGGTGGTAAACGTCAGACCCCAATAGCTCGATAAGTCGTGTCGATATGAATTCTATAACAGTTCGAGAAACTACTGGTAACACTTACCAGTAAATCTCAGCAACCCTGGCCAGGGATTTCCGGTTATAGCCAATCGAACACAGCGCAACATCAACCCCCTATACTGGGAGAGACGAATCCCCTCCTATCGCTCATTGCCTCCATGTGATTCGGGACTGTACCCAAAAGCCACCGTTTTGCACGCCCTCTTGGACGTGGTAAGGTGGAAATCAAAGCACAGTGGGAACCACATAAGACTCTATGACGATCTCGGGTCAACAGACTACTCTGTACCAGTGTCACCAAAGAACTGCCATCTGACGTAAGGTATAATACCATCTGGGAGTTCTCGACGAGTCCGTCCAGTGTACCCAGTCTCCACTGAGCACCCGTATATCATCTCTGATGTCAAACACCAATGGATATGGGATCATCCATCGCCCATCTGTATGGGTCGAGAAGGTATACGCTAGTCTACTCTGGTATATCGATGCCCCGTCTCGATATACCCACGACTAGGGACTTTGAAGGATGTACTTATGGACTACCATGTCCCCACTAGTATGATCCGCATCATAGTCCAGGTAGTCAAGTACACATCCTAAGGGATTTACCAACATGTAACAAAGAGACAATCAGTGTACACGTTAAGGTAAAGATCAACCAGATAGTATACTATCATGTCGAGCAAGAAAGTCCTCTCTATATATGTCCCAGCATCCACTACAATATACATCCTATGTATAGCAATGGCCTCTAGGGCATACATATAACTAACACAACTCACATATGTGGTATGCATTTATTGATGGGGGGCACTTTGTTGAAGTCGAAAATTGCATCCCGGTTGACCAAGTCATAGTCAAAGTCAACCCCAAACCAAGTGGGCCCATGCCCAGGTCGAGTCCGAACATGATGCGGCTTTCCCTCCCCCATGCCAAAATGAAATCATGTAATAAATAATTTTTATGTAATTTTTTATGCATGAATGTAAACAAAATGGGCATAAAGCCAAATTTTTGTAAGCCCATGGCTTATCTGCAAAAAGAAATAGCACATGAGACTTAGGATGGGTAAAATGCCATTTTGTAAAGTCCTAGAGGCTATATGTAAATATGTAAGCCTATATAAGGCAACATGATGATGAATAAAGTATACACTTTTCATTCCCCCCAAAAAATTAGGGCCTGTGTCTCTTTCTCCTTCCTCAAAGTTCTAAAACCTTTTTCTTTCTTTTGAATTAAATCAAGAGTTTTACTTTTCCTTTTCCAAAACTAAATAGTTTTTCACCACAAATCCCACAAAGGGGACCTTAGATCTACCATCAGATCTCAAAAAGAAGAGATTTTTAAAATCTCACATCTCTTGATCTTCAAGATCCTGCCAACAGAGGAGGAAGAAGGAGGCCCATCTCCGAAAACCACATTTTTGGGAAGACCCAGGGCTCCAAAGAAAACCCCCTGTCATCAACTCCAAAACATCTTAGGAGTTTAACTCCACTCTAAATCCACTTTTGGGATTTTAAATCCTATTTCTGGGGCTAAAATCCCCTTTTCCTCGCCAGCGCCCGAGCGCCTAGCGCCCCAAGCACTCAAGCACCCAGCGCCCACGTGCCGGACACATGGTGCGCTCGCGCTCGAGCGCCCAGCGCCCACGTGCCAGACACGTGGTGCGCTAGCGCTCGAGCGCCTTGCACTCAAGCGCCCAGCGCCCACGTGCTGGGCACGTGGCGCGCTCAAGCACCCAGCGCCCACGTGTCGGACACGTGGTGCGCTGGCGCCTAAGCGCACAGCGCCCACGTGTCGGACACGTGGTGCGCTGGCGCTCAAGTGCTAGGCACGAAAGGTGCTGGCCCCACGCGTTCTTTGGGCGCTTTCCTCCTTTATATATATATATATACATATACATGTATATATATATATAGATACTCACACACTCCACAACACCGTCCCTCCAAAAAATTTTGGGCCGGGGCGCTGCCCCGCACCCAGCAAAGGGGCTGCTGGTCCCCTTGACCCCCATCCCGCTATCCGGGTAGCGGGACCCTCGTAAAAACTCTGCGGGGCCCCCGATATATCCAAAACCCCTCCAAAACACAACACTGCACATTGAGTTCGCATAACCAGTTTAACCCGTTAATCGGAGATTCCCTCGCCCCAAAGGTGAGGGATAATTAATGGCAGCTTAGTCCGCGGCTACCGGAGATTCGGATCCCCACAACCAATAAACCCCCGCCTTCCCTAGGCAGGGGGAATCTGTAGTACGCTTGACAAGCGCGTGCGTATTCCCATCTCAATGGGGTGACGAAAAACACCCTACACTCGGGGCAACCCCAGAAAGAAAACAATAGGCCTGGACCATCGACCCCTATTCTGGTCTTTAGCAGCGACTCTGAGGACGGGGCCAACACAGTGTTCTCCATCCGCCCGTCAGTGCAAATCCTCGATGAAGCAGATCAAAGCCTGCAAATCACAATGGTTCCGCCTCGGCATTACAAGAAACTTGATGCGCTCGATACACACAGCGTACAAGAACTACAGACTTTCTACATGCCTTCTAGACGAAGAGGTGAAAAGGCAATCCTTTTCTACCAATTTACGGAGACCAGAGTAGAGAAAGAAGTCTGGCACAGTGATGATTTTGCACTTGACAGGCTTCAACCAATCCGTCTGCTAAGATACTACGTGGAGAGATTGAAAAGGCTATTAAGATGCCAAGGTGTACCCCTCGAGCAAACTGTTCAGCAAACCCAATTCTACAAAAAGATTTGGGATATCCCTGGGACCCAGCGAAAAATGTCCAACGGGAAGATGGAAACAACCGGGGTTGGATACGTTTGGTCCAAGAAACGGGAACGATTCTACAACTGCCGCGGCATAAACAGCTCTGGTGAAGAAGTGAACGCTCTTCTAAATAGCCGTGACGTTGAAACGGAACGAGATCCCGCTCTAAGAACGTTAAGTCCATCGTTCGAAGAACAAGTTGACAAACTAATAAAAGAAGCATGTCAAAAGATTCGTGATAACCACAGTCGCGAAATAGCTATTTATGAAAAGGCCAGGACGCAGTGCCTCAACCAGCAGTCCGCAGAGAAAGAAGACTACAATGCCCTTCATCCTCAGCCAGCTGTACGTTCTCGCCTCGAAGGAAAATCCCGAAATAAAGGCAAAGAAAGTAAACAATTCTCGAAAATAGCAAAACGGATCCAAGAAGCCGTACAATCTAGGAAAAGCCAGCGGGAACCCGTCCTTTGTGAAGAAGATGGGCCGGGAATACTCTTTCTCTCAAGACATGACAAGGAAAATATTCAACTTTGTCATGAAGTATCAAATGATGACGCTTTTGGAGTCTCGGCATCCCGAACAAATAAACGAGGTCCATCATCCGGATTATTGCTCCTATCATCGAGCAATTGGTCATCCCCTTGAAAACTGCTTCACCTTCAAAGACTGGATCGAAGACCAACATCAACAAGGCAGGTTCTCTTTGTCCGACAGTTTGAGGGTAACCCCGCTGCAAATGTATGAGCCAAAGAAGACCTATACCATAAGGACAGGACCAGCTCAACGTCAAGAATGGAAGCAAACCTATACCTGCCATGTGATAACACTCTCAAAAGAGGGAGGGCACGAGAATATAGATGACCCCTTTAAGTACTTCGCAAATGAAGACGAGGATGAGGTCATCTCGGTGTTTCCACCAGCACCAAAAGAGCTGGAAGACGGGATACACACTACGGTGGACAACCTAAGGAAAATTGACTTAGGGACGGAAAACGGCCCGAGGCTAACGTTCGTCAGTGAGCCACTATCTGAAAAACAGGTAACCACGTTAAAGGACGTGCTCATGTAGTATAAAAACTACTTCGCATGGAACTATTCTGAAATGCCGAGTCTAGATCCAATGGTAGCAGTACATAAACTGTCCATATCGCCAGACATAAAGCCAGTCAAATAGGCGCCAAGAAGAATGCGGCTCGAACTTGAAATGAGTATGAATGCTAAGGTCAAGAAACTAATCGACTCTGGTTTCATCCAAGAAGTTCGATATCCCGACTAGATCGCTAACATCGTTCCGGTGATGAAGAAAAATGGGACGGTGCGCATCTGCGTAGACTTCCGGAACCTCAACAAAGCTTGCCCGAAGGATGACTTCCCAGTACCTGCTACCGAGTTGATGATCGATAACTTGTCTACCCATGAGGTCTTCTCCTTCATGGATAGATCTTCGGGATACAATCAAATAAAAATGCATCCTGAAGATCAAAAGCATACCGCTTTCTGGACTCCGCTGGGCATATTATGCTACAAGGTGATACCTTTCGGTTTAAAGAACGCTGACGCTACCTACCAGAAGGCCATGACAAAAATCTTCGATGACCTCATCCATGAGATTGTCGAATGCTACATCGACAACCTGGTGGTGAAGAGCAAGTCTTACGAGGAACATTGGAAACATCTAGAGTGTTCCAACGTTTTCGGAAGTATAATCTGAAGATGAATTCTCTGAAATGCGCGTTTGGAGTCTCCTCAGACAAATTTCTAGGATTCATCATACGGCACCAGGGTATCGAAATCGATCCCTTAAAGATCAAGGCGATTACGGAAATGCCCATGCCAAGGACCCTCAGACATTTGCGATCCCATCAAGGAAAGCTCGCATATATTCAGCGGTTTATAGCCAATCTCTCTGGAAAATGTCGTCCCTACAGTCATTTGATGAAGAAGGGGACCTCGTTCGTCTGGTATCAAAAGTGCCAAAATGCACTAGACGAAATCAAGCAATACCTGCAAAATCCGCCAGTATGAACCGCTCCGGTTAAAGGAAAACCCCTTATCTTATATACAACGGCCCTTGAGGGTTCTTTAGGCACGCTATGGGCACAAGAGAACGATCAGGGAAAGAAGAGAGCTTTGTACTATTTGAGCCGAGTTCTTCTGGGGGCAGAAAACAACTACTCCCCCATCGAAAAGCATTGCCTGGCACTGATCTTCGCGATAACGAAACTCAGGCATTACGTCTTGGCACATGAGGTCCATCTCATATCAAAGATGGATCCACTCAAATATTTGATGTCAAGGGCCATATTAACAGGAAGGCTTTCCAAATGGGCCATCCTCCTGATGGAGTTCTCGATAGCGTATCGACCTCTCAAAGCAGTGAAAGGCCAGGCCATCGCCGACTTTTTCGCCGAGCATCCAATACCAGCCGACTCCCCCTTAAATTGAGAGTTGCCGGATGAACATGCGTTTGACACAATCGAAGAAGAGAAGGAAGAAAATGATTCCCGATGGGAACTCTACTTCGATGGAGTATCTTCCACGAAGAGGCGAAAGCAAAACACCCCCATAATCAAAGCCAGGGTGGGCCTTATCTTCGTGACTCCACAAGGAGGGATATTGCGTTATGCTCTCTTCTTAATAGAGTCGAGGACTAATAATGAAGCTGGATATGAAGCTTTGATAGCAGGTCTCGAGATCGCTGTCGACATGGGAATTAAAGTCCTCATCATATATGGAGACTCCCAGCTTATCGTTAACCAAGTAAATGGCGACTATCAGATGTGCAAACCAGAGCTGATAAAGTACGGCGAAAGAGTGCAGCAACTGCTGACGCAAATCCCCTTCTACATCCTGGAGAGCATACCGCGTGCAGAAAACAGCAAAGCGGATGCATTAGCCAAACTGGCTAAGGAATTAGCTGACGAAGACCTCGATGACGTAAAGATCATCGTGCAAAGTCGTAGGATCCTCGCGCTAATGAAGATATCTTCGGAAGACCTAATAGAGCCATCCGAGGGAAAAGAAACAACCGAACAAATAGCCCTTCAAACAGAGGACAAAGAAAAGGTCAAGGATTGGAGAGAAGTCTTCATAGATTATTTCACATCTCGACGAACGCCCGAAAATGCGTCGTCTCGACATCAGCTCATGAAACGAGCTATGTCCTTTGCCTTCGTCAATGATACTTTATATAAGAGATCGTTCGACTATCTATGGCTAAGATTCCTGGGGAAAAAAGTAGCGAAGAGAGTCGTCCAAGAAACTCACGACGGACTCTGCGGTTCTCACCAAGCTGGGCCAAAGATGAAGCTGAAGATCAAAAGAATGGATTATTATTGGCCCACAATGATTCAAGACTGCTTCGAATATGCGAAGCAGTGTCACTCAAGCCAAATTCACATGGAATTCATCCACCAGCATCCAAATCTGCTACACCCAACGGCAGCTAGCTAGCCGTTTGAAATGTGGGGAACCGATATAATCGACCCCATTGAACCAGCATCATCCAAAGGACACTGGTTCATACTGGCAATGACCGACTACTTCTCCAAGTGGGCAGAAGCAGTACCACTAAGGGAAGTGAAGACGGAGAATATCCTCCATTTCTTCAGGACACATGTCATCTATCGGTTCGGCACTCCGCGATGAATTATCTCGGATAATAGGCCAACCTACAGAAGCCATAAAATCGGTCACTTCGCACAATAGCATAAAATAGATTGGACATACACTTCAGTCTATAATTCTCGTGCCAACGGTCTAGCTGAAGGCCTTAATAAGACCTTGACAAAGATTATAAAGAAAACAGTGTCCAGAAGCAAAAAAGACTGGCATGAAAGGTTGCACGAAGCTCTTTGGGCATACCGAACAACGTTCAAGAAGGCTACGAATACAACACCGATATTCGGCACGAAAGCAGTGCTTCCCCTGGAAATAGAACTCCCTTCTCTAGAGGTTCGATATGAGCTGACAGATGAAGAAAATACTCATCTTCGGCTCGAGGAGCTTGATGCCCTCGACGAAATCCGCCTTATAGCACAGCAAAACCTGGAAGCTTATAAGGCAAGGATGATACGGTCATACGAAAGACTGACCAGGCCAAGAACATTCCGCCAAGGCGAACTCGTGTTGGTCATCAAAAGACCAATGATTCCCAATCGTGCCAAATGGGGGAAATTCGAGCCAAACTATGAAGGCATGCACATCATAGACAAAGTCTACCAAGGTGGAGCCTACCTGCTCATGGATATGCATGGCGAAAGACCCTTCCGGCCAATAAACGGATGGTTCCTCAAAAAATACTACGCTTGACAAGTCATGACCTAGGTCAATGATAGATGAAGACGCTCGTGTCTGCTCGCTATCTTCCTGAGTCAAAAACTCTGAGAGTAGTATGCAAAGAAGCTCCGTCGCCTAAAAAATGGCGATAAAGGACCGAGATGTCCTTAAACTAAAAATTCGCCTCAAACATGGTGATTACGGACCGAGACGTCCTTAAACTAAAACCTTTCTTTAAATATGGCAACACCAGACCGAGATGTCCTTAAACTAAAACTTCATCTCAAAAAACGGCGATAAAGGACCGAGATGTCCTTAAACTAAAAATTCACCTCAAACATGGTGATTACGGACCGAGATGTCCTTAAACTAAAGCCTCGCCTTAAATATGGCAACACCGGACCGAGATGTTCTTAAACTAAAACTTCTTCTAAAAAACGGCGATAATGGACCGAGATATTCTTAAACTAAAAATTCGCCTCAAACATGGCGATAACAGACTGAGATGTCCTTAAACTCAAACCCGTCGCCTCAAACATGGCGACAACGGACCGAGATGTTCTTAAACTAAAAATTCACCTCAAACATGGCGACAACGGACCGAGATGTCCTTAAACTCAAACCCGTCGCCTCAAACATGGTGACAACGGACCGAGATGTCCTTAAACTAAAAATTCGTCTCAAACATGGCGATAACGGACTGAGATGTCCTTAAACTAAAACCCGTCGCCTCAAATATGGCGACACAGGACCGAAATGTCCTTAAACTAAAAATTCACCTCAAATATGGCGACATTAGACCGAGAAGTCCTTAAACTAGAAATTATCTGCCTCAAACATGGCGATAATTGACCGAGATGTCCCTAAAATAGCACATCGCCTCCAAAACGGTGATATTATTCCTTGAGATCTATATTGCAATCGAAGTATCAACGGCGAGGGTTGTAACTCAAGTCCCACTAGCTACACAGCTACTCCAGCGTTGAAGTCACCCCCAAGTCCTACTGGCATACAGACGGGTCATTAAAAAAAACGGTATGTCCACAAGCAAAATAGGCACGGATGAAAACCCAAAAGAGCGCCGTGATTTAAAACAGCAGGATTACCGGTGAGCTTGTGAAAACCCGGAAGGGCGCAATCTCGTAAAAAAAACGGTATGTTCACAAGAAAAATGGGCACGGATGAAAACCCAAAAAGGCGCCGTGAGTAAAAACAGCAAGATTACCGGCGAGCTTGTGAAAACCCGGAAGGGCGCAATCTCGCAAATTTTTTTTTTTTTTACACTTACGAGTTCCTCTCGACTCGTAAGGAGAACTCCCCCTATAAGACCCTCACGGCTTATAGGATTCAAAAACCTTAAGCTACAAGGATCCAAACTTGTTCTTAAGCCGTCGTATCCCCCAAGTTGTCCTACAAGTAGTCCAATATCGATTCTTGTATACAATCCACGGGCATAAATAAACATTTCCCCCACCAAGTTCCACCAATGGCGAGAAATGTCCGCATATAGTGAACGACACTTTTAAGTGCTCTCGACTTATAAGGAGAAAACACTTTTGGAAGATCCTTACGACTTACGAGAAAAAACATCACTTGGGGATCCCCACGATTCCTAAGGAGAAAATACACCTACGGGATCCTCACGACTCGTAGGAAGAAATAACTTTATGAGACCCTTACGGGTCATAAAGTCAAAAATTCTTAGTCCACAGGATCGTAACCCTGTTTGCTAAGCCGTCTTTGTTCAAATCAACAAAGGCAAATGATGATTCGCTCCTGGCAATATCCCAGTTGCAGCGATATTGATGCTTAAATAGGTGTCAAACCCCACGTTCTTTCACGACAAATGATGATTTGCTCCTGACAATATCCCAGTCGCAGCGATGCTAATGCCAAGGTTGGTATCATATTCTAAACTCACAATAAAAATAGCAGCGAGTAGCAAAAAAAATGCATATGAAAAAGCCGAAATGATGGGACAACTCGCAATAAAAATCAGCAAACAAAAAATATGCAAATAAAAACAGCCGAAATGTTTGGGCAACTCACAATAAAAAGCAGTGAGTAAAAATATAAAAAAAATAGCCGAAATGATTGGGCACCGCGCATAAAAAAGCCGAAATGATTGGGCAATCGCGACATTCGCGATAAGAAAAGCTGAAAAGATAGAGCATCGCAGAAATCAGAAATAAAATAAAATAAGAAGGAAAATTTCTTTGTCGTGCAGGTGAGTCTACATTGACCCCTGTATACAATCCATGGGCACAAATGAAAAAGGGAATCATATTTTCCCACCAGGCTCCATCAAAGGGAGAGCTGGACCTCGATGGCAACATTTACAGCCTAGAGATCACCCCGACGTACCTTCTCATTCTGACAGTATGCAGACACGACGTCAACAAAGACCTAAGGGTCAAACCAATAGTGGAGTCACGGCAAAACCCTAACTCCAAGTCTTGACGGTCCAAATACAACCTAATGACTACCCCGACGTATCTTCTCATTCTGACAGGATGCAGACACGACGTCAACAAAGGGTCAAAGCAAAAGTAGAGTCATGACAAAATCCTAACTCCAAGTCTCGACGGTTCATATACAACCTAGAGACTATCTCAACGTCCCCCCCTCATTTCAGCAGGATGCGGACGTAACGACCAAACGAAATTAGGGCGATGGCATATTCCTAGCTCCGGACTTCAACTGCAATACATACAGCATAGAAATCTTACAGATGTCTAGCCTACTTCAGTAAAGAATCGGCGCAACATTGTCAAGAAAAAAATGAAGCAACGACATATTCCTAGGTTCGGGTCTCGACGGCAACTCATATAAAGCCTAAAAGACTATCGGGGATCATCCCACACCAGTGCGGAGTGGTTATGACTCATCAGAGCTCCAAACTGAGCCTAACCTCAAGTAAAAAGCGACATAGCAAATTCCTAACGCTTGCTCTTCTGACGGTAATATAACCTAAGGAGATTACTTGAAGACGTCTTGTCCAACCCCCAAAGGGATCAGAGACACGACAGTCGCGAGGTTACTCGAACACCAGCTTAAAGACTGTATATCGAGGAATATATCAGCTAACGCGACGGTACCATGGACCAAAACCCTAGTACGACAAAACCTAATGGACCTCTGTCATAAAGAATGGAGGTTATCTATATATAACGTTAGGACAAGTTTGCTTGTAAACCTAAGTGAGGTAAACTAAATAAACTCCGAAATGAGTACATAAACCAAAAACTCCGAAATGAGTGAATAAACTACCAACTCCGAAATGAGTATCTAAACTAGAAACTCCGAAACGAGTGAATAAACTACAAACCCCGAGATGAGTACATAAAATACTTTACGCCAAGTCAAGACATCAAGAAACAGAAAGGCGCAACCCATGGGCCTCGTGGTTCAAAACTACATTTCTTAAGGATCGAGATCTGAGAAAACACATGAATCCGCTCGCTATAT
Source organism: Agapanthus africanus (assembly GCA_030015575.1). Taxonomy (NCBI): domain Eukaryota; kingdom Viridiplantae; phylum Streptophyta; class Magnoliopsida; order Asparagales; family Amaryllidaceae; genus Agapanthus; species Agapanthus africanus. The sequence continues at coordinate 521,503,656 of CM057343.1, forward strand.
TCTCATATCGAAATTCTAATAAAAGTTGTGTGTGCCAGCTAGAAACTGGCCAAATGTTGTGCATGACTTCATTCTAATGTTCACTTATGTATAGATGCATGCATCAGAAACTTCTAAAAATTAAAATACAAAATATGTGTACAGAGGCAGGATGCCCATATGAATATGCGCTGGGGGTGAAATGTTCAGTGGTCGACATTATTTATATTTATGGGAGTCAGAGCAAGGAGGTGAAATGACTCCATCCGCAGCGCCTCACATGCACGATATGTGAACGCCCACATTAATTCATTCCGGTACTAGAGCGGCGCCTCACGTGCATAACATGTGAGCACCGGTGCTAGTTCAGGATTAAAATCCTCAGCAGCGCCTCACGCGTATGGCACATGGGCGCTAGCAACGATTTTTATATATGTATAACAACACTTCATGTGAGACACATATGAGCATTGGCATAAAGAGAAAAGGGGAATTTTGTCATTCATACTTCGTAGAAATTTATACATTAGCGAAAAAAAATCAAAGTGTTTACAACAGCAAAACACTGAATCCCGAACACGGATTCAAGAACTTGGAAGCAAGTCTAACTAAAGTGCTTCCGGCTTCTTTGGCCATTTTCTTATTCATTTTCTCGTGAATGCAAGCATCGGGATCTCTACTAATGTCGTCTGTTCTTTGGTATGTGGATATTATCGCCTTTTGTTGGAAGACGCGATACAAAATATCGACAATATCATCTCTTCATTTCTTTGAGATCAGGCTCATTAGATATACTGAATGCACCTTGTCTTCGGCATCATCAAGCGCCTCGAGTGGCATAGCCTCGTCAAGCCCAGGAATTGCTGCCCAGATCAACCCAATGATAATGTTCAAGAGAACAGAACGGCGGGGCAGTAACCGACCGTTGTAGTCGTCAAAACGACGCATCACCTCAGAACATTGGGCGTCGGTAAATTCTTGGTCTTGACAACGGCCCAGGATGTGAATGTCCTCGTAAGAGATAATCTCTTCGAGATCATAAAGACAAGAAGTCATAATATCTGGAAAGAAAAATCGGTAAGGGGTTAGCAATCAAAATGATGAGGAAAACATTCACTGTAAGAATCTAAAAAGATTCTTATTTAATGAAGAGTCTTATTAAACTATGGAGTTAAACTCTCTATACCCTCAGAAATTGTGTTCCACAACGGAGTCAAATCTGTGAAAAGGGTATTAAAACCCTAAAAATGGCCCAAGAACAGAAGGGGAATAAAATTCCCAAAAGTCTCCAAGTCTTTTAGAGCTAAGCTCTGTAATATGGAATTAAATTCCTTGGATAATGGGATTAAATCCCAGAAACCCCCACGGTGGGGAAAAAAAGAAAATGGAAATAAATTCCAAGGATCTTCAAAGATCAAAGATAAGGTAAACCCTAGGTGAAAAAAAGCTAACAATTCTCAAGACCCCAGAGCTTTCTTAAAAAAAAAAGGGAGTGTTTTTAGATCTCTAATAGATAATTTCAAGGAAAGAGCAAAGCTATGGTCATTGATTTAAAATCCAGAAAAAAAAATGAAAGGGGTTTTCCCTAAAGGCTAAACGTTGTTCAAGATCCTTACCCAAAAAGAGTTTTGCAGAGTTTAACTCTGAAAGATCTGTGGACAGAGAGCTAAGCTCTAAGGAGAATTAAATTATCAAGAAAAGGTTAAAGAAGAAGATGAAGAAACAGTGATCATCTAAAGTGCTAAACCCCCAATTTATAAGACGTGATGGTGAGCGGTTCATCTCCCCGTTCTCCTAGGCAATCCAACGGTTGTAAGGGTGGAGAGCGTTGTACTTACGTGCAAGCCACGTGAGAGCAACGTTGGGGGGCATTTGTTCCCTCATAAAAAAAGGAAAATGGGTAAAATTCCCCACTAATAAAGTCTCACTTGTTAAACACGTGAGCACCTATATGCAAAAGCATATAGACGATGCAGTTAAAAACAAATGGGCTAAAAAAGCCACACGTGTTAAACACGTGAGCGTTTATATGCAAAGCATATAGGCGCTGCAATCAAATAATTGGCAAGCTAAAACGTGAGAGTTTATATGCATATGAGCGCTGAAAATAAAGCATAAGCTAAACACGTGTTAAAAAGATATTTCCTAATCTTATTAAATAAACAAGAAAACTTCTCTGTTAAACAGAGAGCCTTTGGATTAAAAATCCAATGTTGAATAAAATTCACCAAGTGATCCAAAAGATCATTTTGGATTGATTATGAAATCAATCATGATCTCTCAATCAGATATTTTCCTAACAAGTTGATCTTTTCTCTTATCCTATAAATAGAAGAGAAAACATAGAGAAAGAAAAAAAAGAGAAAAAAAAAGAGAAGAGAGAACTCCCACAAGTTTCTGCAAAAAAAAATATATACAGTGAGCTCTTGAAAAAGAAAGAGAATTTAATTCTCAAAGAAAACTTGCCTCGTTGAAACCCTAGGTAAAGAAACACATAGATCACATTATCTCCCTTTTACCTCTCTAAGGGTTTAACCCTTCATATAAGAACTCAGTTTTTTCTCCAGTTGAGATTTGCAGAAGCAAATCTCCCCACAAGTTGAGAATTTAATTCTCATCAGGGAGATTCTGTTCTGCAGATTCAAAACTTAGGGGAAAAGAACTAAGTTAAAACGAAATAACAGGTTCATATGGGAATTTAATTCCCCCAAAAATTAGGGTTTAACCCTATATAAAGAACTTAGTTGTTCAAAAGAAATGATGATGATCCAAGATCCTCAGAAACGAGATCTTGATGATCATCAATGACTAAAAATTTCATTAACGGGAGATCAATATCTCTTAGAAAACACAAGAATAGCTTGATTATTCGGCAGTGCTTAGCACTATTTTGAAGCCTCACGTATTTCCCATGTGAGTGTTTCAAACGAACAAAAAGAAAAACCAAAACTGTCTCACGTGTTTCCCCATGTGAATGCTTAAAAAAGAGAAACAAGCAAGAGAAAAACCAAAGCTGCCTCACGTGATTCTTACGTGAGCGCCTAAAAAGCTAAAAAAACTTCTTTGTCAAATAGGCAGCCGCCCCAAAAGGAAGCAGTCACGTGAAATGCACGTGAGCTCTATCCAAGTGCTTAGCACATCTGTAAAAAGAGGGAAACGAACAAATAAAGCCCAAAGCCCAGCACTCACGTGCTTCCCACGTGAGTATCATACAGAGTGCTCAGCGCCCTATGATTTGTCCAAAATGACTAACAAACGTTCACATCTGGGGGCCTCACGTGTTTCACACGTGAGAGCCACGAAACTCTAGTGCTTAGCACTAATCCAACACCTCACGTGTTTCACACGTGAGCGTTGTATGTCCTAGCGCTCTGGGTAATTATGCAAACTCAATCTCAGCCCAAAATTGGCTAAGTTTCCTGAGGTCAAACCTCTTTGTTTTTAAATCAACCGAGCTCATATTACTCATGGTTTCCCTAACTGATCATAATCTCAAAAATGACCAGTGGTCTCCCATTGATGATATCCAAAATGATATTCATCCTATGTCTTCTAAAGTTCTTAGTCTCAAATACGACTAATGATTTTTAGGTCCACAACAACCCTTTTCCCTCAAATACGGGATTTAGTTTAAGGGCACATCTCTTCACACCTCTGATACATGTCGTTGCAATTCCTCAACGTCTTCAGAGAGTTGGCGGGTCCCGACGACCAACAACTTCTTTCGTTGATGTACTTCTAAATTGACGTGCATGCCTCAAATTGGATCGTGACCTAAATTAGGCACATTCCATATCACCATTGTTCACTTCTTCACGTAACAAATACACGTGTATGCAAGATGAATAATGGACCGAAATGTTCTTAAACTAATATTCGCCTCTAAAATGGAGATAAAGGGACCGAAACGTCCTTAAACTAACACCCCACTTCAAACATCGCGATAATGGACCGCGATGTCCTTAAACTAAAATAATCGAGCCCAAATGCTCATATGTTTAAGCTGATCTTAATCTCAAACCAGATTAATGATCCTTAAATCAACCCAAACCCAAATCTAATAATATACGGATTTGGACTAATCCATGCCCTACGGGCGACGACAGAAACTAGTCTCCGTATACAATTCACGGGCAACCTAAATAAACAAAATCACACACGATACGAAGTGTACTTCCGGAGCAGGAGAAAGTGGTTATCGAGATGCGGTAACGTAATTAACTGCAGGGGCTTACGCTTGCAAGGAAGAGCATCCCCACAATAAAAAACCTCTCACAAATAAGGGGGAATCTGATAAAGTCTGCTACAAAGGCCGCATCCATCCAAACCTCTGATATATGGTGCCATAAATCAACTTGGCATCTTCAGAGAGGTGGAAGGATAAATCCAAATAGCATCTGCCCCCAGGATCAGGCCAGACGTCCTAACGTCCCATTTCGTCCTCTGGCTGTGAACAGATGGCGTAATGAACATTAATCCTATCCCTGCTTTTATCTCCAGGACGCTTGATTTTCTAGAGGTCCTTATTGATGAGGCTCCATCGAAGTAGAGTTCCCAACATGGCTCGCTATCCTCGAGGTACAACACTTGTTCGTCAAGTAACTCGCAACATAGCGGTGACCCCTAAAGTATGGGATGAGCAGTGAGGTGTAAGTGCACGGCGGCGTCCCGGCCGTCTGAACGAGTCCAAAATGTTGAAACGATACTTTTACAAAACCTGTAAACCGGCACCACCGCACACAAAAATCCCGGATTGGGCCATTAACCTACTCCTAGCAAACTAGAGAAGGGGTAGAGAGATATACCGAGCGATCCGTGTCCTTCGGTCTTCTCGTCGTCGTCCCGATCTCCCCGCGGAATCTCCGGTCTTCATCTCCTCGTCGGAAGGGCACCACATCGCCGGGTTCTTTTACGGGCTCCCACCTCTGGACCGAGGCAACTCGAGCACGAACTTGGCAAGTCGACGTGCCCAAGGATGCTGTAGATGAAGTGTAGAACTATTTGTCTCTTGGGGTTGTATGAAGTTGCCCTTTTGATGGAGGTGAAGAAATGAACATTTGGAGGAGGAGCTATAGGATTTTTGCAAAGCCAAATGAGAGTATTCCCCCCCCCCACAAAAAATTGGGACAGCCCCCCTTCCCTCTTGTGGTCGGCCCCTTCACTAAAGAATGAGAGAGAGGAGGAAAAACAAAAGGGGGGGGGGAATAATCATCCAAGAGAGAGAAAAAGGTGATGATTAGGAATCATCATTACAACCAAGTCTCACACTCATAAACCCATCATCAAACCCATGTCAACATAAAAGTCAAGCCATGATGAAGTCAAATGAAGCTAGAATCATGATGAACCATCATGACACTGCAACTTGCAAATAACACCCTCCACTAATCAAATTTGCATGCTTGCAAAAAAACCCTCTCCACCAATTTCCAGCCAAAGAAAGAAACAAAGGAAAATGGCCGAAACGGAAAGCAAACTGACAACTTCAAAAAACTGATCCCGTAATAAATTACAGGAAAACCCCGCGACTGTATATACATACCCGTATTTGTATTCCGACCGAATACAAATGCAATTAGACAAAATCTACACTGTACAATACTAGGATCCGGCTTAAACCAAAGCCCGCTAGTATTATCCGTCCGATCATGATCCGTGCAATACCGCACGTACATGATCGAACCCTGCCATATCTCCATACGGCCTCTACAGCGTTTCGCCCGAAACTTGAGAAACTGTCTGTGGGGGACTCTAAAGACTCGTCAACACTTTGGCTGTGGATTTAACCACTAGCACGTCAGAGGTATTAGCCATACGTAACGGGCTACCAGGTATTGACCAAAAGGGACGTCGATGAGCGAACTCATCCTGACACCCGACTGAGCCTGTCAGTGACAATATCCGTACAGTCCGGTCCGTTCGTCTATGAGCATCGCATGGCGGGCCTAGGAGGTTGGTAAAAGTCAGACCCCCAAAAGCGGTACAAGTCGTGTCGGAGTGTAGCCCAGAACACCCTGAGATACTACTGGAATACCTACCAGTAAATCTCCTGCCTTGGCCAAGGACTTCGTGTAATGGCTTTCCTAGACACAGCGCGACCTCACCCCCAATACCGGGAGAGACGAACCCCTGCAGATCCACTCACTGCCTCCATGTGGCTCGGGACTGTACCCAACTAAAACCTGTTTGCACGTCTCCTTTGAGCGTGGTAGGGTAGTAATCAAAGTATAGTGGGAACTCACACGAGACAAATGACGATCTCAGGTCGATGAACTAACCTGTACACATGTCACCAGGGAACTGCTATCTGACGTCAGGTATAAGACCAACTAGCATGTTCCCGGCGAGTCCTGTCCGGTGTACTCATAACCCAATGAGCACCTGTATACATCTTAGGTGAACCAACTGACACCAGTGGCTTATAAGACCGGCCACCGCCCTCCGTCGGGGTCTCGACTGTATACACTAGTCTACTCTGGAGTATCGATGCCCTGTCTCGAAACTCCCACGACTAGGGACCGTTTAAGGATGTGCTTATAGACCCCAGCTCCCGCGTATATGATCGCCCTCATACTGCTGGCAGTCAAGCAAGAATCCTAGGGGCTCTATCAACGTGCAATAGTGACCTGTAAGGTCACCTAAAGCAGTACACGATGATAAAGATAAACCAGATAGCATACTATCATCTTGAGTAAGACTGTTCTACCGGCATAGGTTCTCCCTCAATCATTGCAATCACGTGCCTGTGATCCAATAATTGACTCTGAGGGCACTATATCGAACAATCTCCCACTTGCACTCAAGGCTAATTATTGCGATGTCGCATACTCACAGCCCGCGTGATACCGAACACCCAACTCCTCTACTAGTCAGTCTCATAAAACCCGTTTGCAAAACTATTGCGTTCGAGAAATAGCCTCAGTGAGTGGATCCGCTTTGATGTTTCTTTCTATGTCTCTCTTAATCTCAAGTTCACGGAGAAACCCATCTCCCGAAATGAGCAACACCTGTCTTAGAATATGTCTGGATATCTGATGGGACCTAGTTCATAAATGAACCCAAATCCAAACTTCTTAGACTGTATCGTCAACTGAACTTAATCAGTATCCTGGGCCATGCCTCCCTCAGTATCTGCTTGGATCACCTGTCCAAAATACTGCCCCTCGTCAGAGGGAAAACTATAACTCTGATGGCCACCCTGTCGTCCAGGTCACCTTGGAAGCCTGGAATGATAACTGTCTCTTGAATGAGGCTGTCGTTATCATATCCCTAGAACATCCACTTATGTTCTAAAACTGCTTCCGAATGTTTCTTCAGGATTGGATCAATATCAACTTATTGCATTTATTGTAAAAACAATATCTGGTGTGGTACTTGACATCTCATGATTGGCTCAATTGCCTAAGCAAGTGATCTGCCAATCATGCACATCCCTCTCCCCTTTAAACTGTAAGACACCTTTAGAGAGGGTGACTCCATCACCTGCAGGTACACTACCGTGCCAGGAGCCGTCCATTCTAAAACACCTGTAGAATGCTGTCTAAGTACCCAGATTGGGAAACTACCCAAATCTAGATCTAAGACTATAGATCTAGTAACCAGAATGTCTGATATAATATCCATATCCTTTACGGAGAAACCACTGTGTGACAACCAAAGTATAACCGACCGTAGTATAGGAATTGCACTTCCTACTCTGTGTATGTCATCCAAATACCAGGACATCACACCCTACTACCTTTTTAACAGATCCATCCCCTATTCCGATGAAGTCAAACCTATGACTATCACATCAGAAATGGATGATCTATCTCCGCTATTCTGCTTTAGTCCATAAATAGAAATAAGCCACTTGTCCACTATGCTTCCGCTGCTCCCACTGACTACGACAACCCTCTGGCAGAGTCATATACACGTGCACTTCTAAAGCTTCTTTAGAACGACGCTATACTCATCCTCCTGCCAGGTCTCATAGCCTGGAACAATAGTAGTGCCAAGTCTGGGTAAACAAGAACCTCCCTGTCACCGTCTTTGAGCATACCGAAATACCTCTCGAGTGCCTGAGGTTACCCACCATATCTGCGGAGTGGCTAATGGAATGTCAAATCAGACTGAATCTTTAGGTTCTTAACAAATATTCAGTAATCGTTTGCGGTTCTGGAATCACTTCCAGTTCTACCATACTCCCACTACTGTTTTCTGAAAAAAATCAATTTTTATTAAAACTGTGGCGAGTCAAGAACAATATCACTATTGATCTTCCAGATGGTAGAAAGTCAACCCTCGTCATAGCCTGGGTCAACCCACAAACAGCCATTACAGAAACGTGCCTTGAGAGATCCAGAGTCTGGTTTTAAGCATAAGCCGGACAACTCCCCGTACCTTAACATCGTTAAGATATGAACCGTTCTATATCCAATATAGAAACAGAGGCACTGATTTACTTGAACCAGATTCAAATCATGTAGCTGTCTCCAGTGTATGTCAACTAAATGGAAGGAGGCCGATCAGCGTTACTCAACTTAGGAGTGTTTCCAATTATGAGTAACCTGAAAGAGAAGTAAGTTCTCTTAATCATTACTAACAACTGAATACCATACACAAGTATCTACATCTTCGATCACCTTGAAAAATCCCGATACTTGCAACACCTGGTTCTCTACTTTATTCATATACCTATAACTTCTCAAAACTCAGACCTTGTGTTTCTACGAAACACCAGTCTAAAACTAGAGAAGTCATAAGTAAACCGAATATAGTACGAGGACCAACCCCTCTGTCCTAATGGACACTGGACAACATACAATACTCTGTATAAGTCCCCTGAGTCGAATAACTCATTCGCTGTGTGTCGTAGATTAAAAACTGTACTTATGGTTAAGAAGAATTACACCGCTGTTTACTGCTCCTTACCTAACCATCAATTGATATAGGTAAATGTCATCGACATAATTTCAAAAAGTTATATCTCACTTCATAAAAATGAACGTACAGATATATCAATTTAAAATTGGTGCATAACAACGGATATTCAAAATCAAATATTCGTCCGGCAAACAACCCAGGTGACTTCCTCAAATATCACCAATTACAACGAATTCCGATATAATGAGGATAATCACCTAATTCCCAATAGCTTACTCCCACTCATCATCTGTAAAACCATACAGATGTGAGAATCATACCTGGTAAATACATACCCTGGAGTAAGAACTAATTGGGAAATCAGTTTTCTTTTAACAATACACAGTGAAACTGAAACATTGAAATGTTTCGTTGGGGTATCCGGGTATTCCTAGTAATGCCTCTTCCATTATCCAGATTCACAACTATAACCGTATATTTCTTTGCCATCTCTCCAAATCCCTTCATATGTCTTTAGTCATTACCTTCTGTACACCCCTTTAGGCCAAATGGTTTTTTTCCTTCCCTACCATTCGGCACCAGCCTATGGTTTGGAAGAAGACTATCCAATAAGCATAATGGGTATACTGTCCTAATCCTAGGAACACTCGCAATGCGAGAGAAGGTGAAGATAAAAGACACCTGAATAAACCTTATTATTATTTCTCCTGAACCAGAATCCATCCCCGAACTGGAACAAGTTCCTTTCGAGTTCGTATATAACCAGACGATGGAATATCCAAATAACTGTGGATCTTCGTAGTGATACGGAGTGTTCTGGAGAAATACAAAGGTGAAGTAGGAGTGGTAATGAAATACTTGGTTTGGTCGTGAATAGCAGTCGCAGTTTAGTTTGCCCTCCTTCTAATCCCTTTATTTGTCTTTACATAATACCTTCTGTACACCATCGTTAGGATAATTGGTTTTCTTCATTCCCTACCGGTCGGCACCTGCCTATGGTTTGGAAGAATACTATCCAATTTGCGTAATAGGTGTACTATCCCCTAATCTAAGGGGCACTCGCAACCTGAGAGAAGGTAAAAGGAAAAAACAACTGAATAGTCCTATTCGTTTTCTCCAGAACCAAAAACCATCCTCGAATCTGGAACAAGTTCCTTCGAGTTCGTATATAACCATACGATGGTTTTATCCAATGGAAGTGGACGTTCGTAGTAATACGGGGTGTTCTGAAGAAAAGGGTAAAAGTAAGAGCGGCAATGAGGTAAGCAACTCTGACAATCCAAAAGCCAGTCTTATAAGAAAGTTCGATCAACTTGGTCACTGAGTCATAGTCTAGGGTCGGGCAATGGTCGCTGCCAAAAATAGAGAGAAAAGAAACACTCAGCGTGCACTCTAACCTAGATCAGAATGGTTACCAATTTATCTAATCAGGAAACCTCCCATTGTAACGTCAAATTCTTCTCCAAACCTGAAAGAAGAATTAGTCGGGATCACCCGAGGAGTAAACCAACTCATCAGTGGGAATCGGGATCCAAATATCATCGCATGACAACGTAACGGAATCCGCTCACGTTATCACACTCCAGAAGGTATGCGCATATCTGGCAAGTTTCAATTTCTTTAGAAACTCCCGATGTGATTTTTGCCCCATGCTCTTATGATCTTGTCGAAGGCCAACAAATCATAAGTCACATGTCAAGTTCTACCCGTCATTATCCAGGTTAATTTGAACCCACCCGTACAAGCCCTTGATTTTGGCCAACAAGGCTATACGACTGTCCCAAACCAACGCATCTATCTATGCAGCAGAAAGATAACAAGCAGCTACCATACACTATGCCTTGACGAAGGCCAACAAACATAGCATGAATACTACGTGCTACCCGTCTGAAATGACGGAGGGCTACGAATGGTTTTTGGCGAGAAAACCTTTAACGTAATGAACCTGATATCGTTGAAAGAACCGGATAGCTTTTATAAAAATATAGTGGCGAAAACTTTTGCTAAAGAGGTCACTCCCGGTGAAGGGATCTCGGCTCTTTCCCCGTAGAATGAGGTGCAGGATATTCCAACTGAATACCATGATGCAAAGCAAAAGTAATCGGCTATAGTGAAGTTATTGCCCTGACGCAAACTTCTGTCCAAGGGGTCACTCCCGATGAAGGGATCTCGCCCCTTGCCTCGTCGACTGAGGTGCTGGATATTCATAACCGAATACCACTGTGCAAAACAAAAGAGGACGTCGTTGCAATAACAGCTTTTTGAAAAATGTTCCAACAACATCAGAATAGGTTTGTTTAGCTTGCATTGATCCGAATCAATGCAGTCCCATCAATTGATCACACCAATAAAGAACGAAAATAATGATGTACGTATATGCCATCCGCATTCGCCACTGGGTCCCGTCATCACCCGTTAGGTTACTTAACTAACGACAAAGCGGGGACTGGACTAGCGCGGATGCAAAACACATACAATATCTACTAGTATATATATTAATATATAATATTCGCTCAAGGCGTGATAAAATTCAACATCACAGAAATGTAATAAGCATCACAGAACAATACAGATATCTGGGATCCCCGGGTTTCATAGAGCCGCTACTGAAACCCGAAGTTCCCCTGGTCGTGTGGATAGCCTGTGCAATGAAAATCCTAGACCCCTACGGGTGCGGCAAGTTACCCGCCAAAACCTGAAGCGGGGCAGCCTCCTTCAGCAACGTGAATGGACCACCCAGCACTTGACGGAATCCGGTAACTTGGGCACCCCTCCTTGGGTCAACCTGTACCCCCTACGAGTGCGGCGAATAGCCCGCCAATTCTAGAGTAAAGCCCCCTCCGTATCAATGCCATGAGATGCGGGCCCGTTGCCCTCTAGAACCCGACTATCCGTGCACCCCACCTTGGGGTAATCCTAGTACAGAAAGTAAAATATACATACAACGGGTACATCGACCTCAGCCCGGTCGTGCCATAAAAGAATAATATACAAACAGGCAGTGATGGAAGTCCACATGTCGGACGCTCGCCCCGCAATATCAAATGTACATAATACACCAAACTGTACTAACATTGCATCCAGGCTATCCACCACGACAATCCGCAACATCACAGCATAACACAGAACATCAACGTGAATGTCACGTTCGCAAATCCGTCTAAAAGGGATATAGCAGTTAGACAGGATTTACCGATCAAGTGACATTCACGGTTGCAGATATAATGTAAATACTATGAACTGACATGTTTAAAAGTTTCGATCGACTAAATTTACCGAAGTAGGCCCCAAGCACAACTGTAGCACTCAAATTAATTCTGGGCCCAAACAGAATATACCAATAACCCCATTTCCAAATTTAAAGAGCTCTGTACAAAATTGGTACAGTAAAGACACTATTTCGCGGCGGAACCGCGGCCGGAACAGGGGTTTGGCCGCGGTTCCGCGGTCTTGCTACAGTATCACTTTATCAATTTTTTACAGAATTCTTAGAATTGCCTGCACTAATTTCTGCAACACTCAAAAAAAATTTTCGAGCACAAATAAAATCGACAGAAACCGATGCTCTTGAAATCGCGGTTTTTGGAATTTTTGTTCGATCGAAAATGTAAACACGTTAGAGCAAGCTAGACTAGGTTAATGGCATGGCTCTGATACCATTGTAAGTGCACGGCGGCGCCCCGGCCGTCTGAACGAGGCCAAAATGCGGAAACGATAGTTTTACAAAACTTGTAAACCGGCACCACCGCGCACAAAAATCCCAGATCGGGTTATTAACCTACACCTAGCAAACTAGAGAAGGGGTAGAGAGATATACCGAGCGATCCGTGTCCTTCGGTCTTCTCGTCGTCGTCCCGATCTCCCCGCGGAATCTCCGGTCTTCATCTCCTCGTCGGAAAGGCACCACATCGCCGGGTTCTTTTACGGGCTCCCACCTCTGATCCGAGGCAACTCGAGCACGAAGTTGGTGAGTCGACGTGCCCAAGGATGCTGTAGATGAAGTGTAGAACTATTTGTCTCTTGGGGTTGTATGAAGTTGCCCTTTTGATGGAGGTGAAGAAATGAACATTTGGAGGAGGAGCTATGGGATTTTTGCAAAGCCAAATGAGAGTATTTCCCCCCACAAAAAATTGGGACATCCCCTCTTCCCTCTTGTGGCCGGCCCCTTCACTAAAGAATGAGAGAGAGGAGGAAAAACAAAAGGGAGGGGGGAAACAATCATCCAAGAGAGAGAAAAAGGTGATGATTAGAAATCATCATTACAACCAAGTCTCACACTCATAAACCCATCATCAAACCCATGTCAACATAAAAGTCAAGCCATGATGAAGTCAAATGAAGCTAGAATCATGATAACCATCATGACACTACAACTTGCAAATAACACCCTCCACTAATCAAATTTGCATACTTGCAAAAAAATCCCTCTCCACCAATTTCCAGCCAAAGAAAGAAACAAAGGAAAATGGCCGAAACGGAAAGCAAACCGGCAACTTCAAAAAACTAATCCCGTAATAAATTACAGGAAAACTCCGCGACTGTATATAATACCCGCATTTGTATTCCGACCGAATACAAATGCAATGAGACAAAATCTACACTGTACAATACTAGGATCCGGCTTAAACCAAAGCCCGCTAGTATTATCCGTCCGATCATGATCCGTGCAATACCGCACGTACATGATCGAACCCTGCCATATCTCCATACGGCCTCTACAGCGTTTCCCCCGAAACTTGAGAAACTGTCTGTGGGGGACTCTAAAGACTCGTCAACACTTTGGCTGTGCATTTAACCACTAGCACGTCAGAGGTATTAGCCATACGTAACGGGCTACAAGGTATTGACCAAAAGGGACGTCGATGAGCGAACTCATCCTGACACCCTACTGAGCCTGTCAGTGACAATATCCGTACAGTCTGGTCCGTTCGTCTATAAGCATCGCATGGCGAGCCTAGGGGGTTGGTAAAAGTCAGACCCCCAAAAGCGGTACAAGTCGTGTTGGAGTGTAGCCCAGAACACCCTGAGATACTACTGGAATACCTACCAGTAAATCTCCTGCCTTGGCCAAGGACTTCGTGTAATGGCTCTCCTAGACACAGCGCGACCTCACCCCCAATACCGGAAGAGACGAACCTCTGCAGATCCGCTCACTGCCTCCATGTGGCTCGGGACTGTACCCAACTAAAACCTGTTTGCACGTCTCCTATGAGCGTGGTAGGGTAGTAATCAAAGTACAGTGGGAACTCACACGAGACAAATGACAATCTCAGGTCGATGAACTAACCTGTACACATGTCACCAGGGAACTGCTATCTGACGTCAGGTATAAGACCAACTGGCATGTTCCCGGCGAGTCCTGTCCGGTGTACTCATAACCCAATGAGCACCTGTATACATCTTAGGTGAACCAACTGACACCAGTGGCTTGTGAGACCGGCCACAGCCCCTCGTCGGGGTCTCGACTGTATACACTGTTGGAGATAGTACCCTCAGAGTCAATTATTAGGTCACAGGTACGTGATTGCAATGATTGATGGAGGACCTATCCCGGTAGGACAGTCTTACTCGAGATGATAGTATGCTATCTGGTTTACCTTTATCATCGTGTACTGTTTTAAGTGACCTGACACGTCGCTATTACACGTTGATAGAGCCCCTAGGATTCTTGCTTGACCACCAGCAGTATGAGGGCGATCATATAAGTGGGAGCTGGGGGTCTATAAGCATATCCTTAAAAGGTCCCTAGTCGTGAGAGTTTCGAGACAGGGCATCGATTCTCCATAGTAGACTAGTGTATACAGTCGAGACCCCGACGAGGGGCGGTGGCCGGTCTCATAAGCCACTGGTGTCAGTTGGATCACCTAAGATGTATACAGGTGCTCATTGGGTTATGAGTACACCGGACAGGACTCGCCGGGAACATGCTAGTTGGTTATATACCAGACGTCAGATGGCAGTTCCCTGGTGACATGTGTACAGGTTAGTTCATCGACCTGGGGATCGTCATTTGTCTCGTGTGAGTTCCCACTGTACTTTGATTACTACCCTACCACGGCTCAAAGGAGTCGTGCAAATAGGTTTTAGTTGGGTACAGTCCCGAGCCACATGGAGGCAGTGAGCGTATCTTCAGGGGTTCGTCTCTCCCGGTATTGGGGGTGAGGTCGTGCTGTGTCTAGGAGAGCCATTACACGAAGCCCTCGGCCGAGGCAAGGAGATTTACTGGTAGGTATTCCAGTAGTATCTCAGGGTGTTCTGGGCTACACTCCGACACGACTTGTACCTCTTTTGGGGGTCTGACTTTTACCAACCCCCTAGGCCCGCCATGCGATGCTCATAGAAGAACGGACCGGACTGTACGGATATTGTCACTGACAGGCTCAGTAGGGTGTCAGGCTGAGTTCGCTCACAGACGTCCCTTTTGGTCAATACCTGGTAGCCCGTTATGTATTGGCTTATACCTCTAACGTGCTAGTGGTTAAATCCACAACCAAGGTGTTGATGAGTCTTTAGAGTCCCCCACATTCAGTTACTCAGCTTTCGGGCGAAAGGTTGTAGAGGCCGTATGGAGATATGGCAAAGTCCGATCAGATACGTGCGGTATTGCACGGATCAGGATCGGACAGTCTGTACTATAGGCCGTATGGTTATATGGCAGGGTTCGATCAGATACGTGCGGTATTGCACGGATCAGGATCGAACGGATATTACTAGCCGGTTTTGGTATAAGCCGGATTCTAGTATAGTACAGTGTAGATTTTGTCTCATTGCATTTGTATTTCGGTCGAAATACAGATGCGGGTGTGTATGCACAGTATCGGGGTTTTCCTGTAATTTATTACGGGACCAGTTTTCTGGAGTTGCCAGTTTGTTTTCCGTTTCGGCCGATTTCCATTGTTCCGTTCATTGGCCGAAGATTGGTGGAGGAGGGCTTATTTGCATTGTTGCAAATAAGCAATTGTGGAGGGGGTCTTTGCATTTTTTATCATGTCATGATTATAGCACCATCCATTGACTTGCTTGACTTCATACTTCATGATGGCTTGACTTTGTTAGCATCATGGTTGTTGTTGATGGAGTGTGGATTTCCTTGTGATCATTTGTTTTTCTTTCATCATCACTCACTTTCCACCCACCCCCTTGTCTTTGCACTCTCTCTCCAATCACACCAAAGGGGGGGGGCGGCCATTCCTAAGGGGATGATGGGATTCATTTCATTGTGGGTGTGGTAATTTTAGCTCTCATGGTGCCAAGAAAAATGCTCTCTTGTTCATCCAAAAACATCCTTCAATTCCTCCACAAAAGGCAACTCCATAATCCCAAATGAGACATGTAATCCACTACATATTCTACAGTATCTTGGGCACGTCGAGTAGCCGGCTTCGTGCCCGAGTTGCCTCGGCATTGAGGTGGGAGCCCGTAAACAAAGTAGGCGATGTGGTGCACTTCCGGCGACGAGGAGGAGACGGGACTTTTCCGCAGGAGATCGAGACCATGACGAGAAGACCGGAGGACTTGGATCGTCGGTATATCTCTATTCCCTTTCTTGCAGTTTGCTAGGACTAGTTAATGGTTCGATCCGGGTATTAGTGCGCGGCGGTTTGCCAGTTCAAGTAAAATTTAAGTTTATCACCGCTTCCGCTTTTGGCCGTCGGATTGACGGCCGGGGCGCCGCCGTGCACTTACATTGGTATCAGAGCCTCGCCATTAACTTAGCCTAGCTTGTTCTAATGTGTTTTGCATTTCCGATCGACCAAAATCCCAAAAACCACATTTTCCTTTGCATCAGTTTTCTGTTGGAATTTTTTGGTGTCCAAAAATTTTTCAGGTTGTATAAAAGTACTGTGCAGGAAATTCTAAGACTACTGGAAAAATTCGACACAGTCAGTCGACCAATGTAGCGCGGATCCGCGGCCAAACCCCCCATTGGGCCGCGGATCAGCCGCACATTGGTGTCGTGACTGCATCAATTTTTTCCAGTGGGCTTCTGGGCTTAAAATAGGGGTTTTGGAATATTAAAATTGGGCCAATTATTTCTGTGAGTGCTACAGTATTCCTTTGGGGCCCACTTGTTATATTTTGATCGATCGGATATTTTTAAACACATTATTTTACAGTATTTACATTATATCTGCGACCGTGAATGTCACTTGATCGGTAAATCCGGTCTAATTGCTATAGCCCGGTTAGACGGATTTGCGAACGTGACTTTCACGTTGATGTTCTGTTTTTGCTGTGATGTTGCGGATCGGTCGTGGGGGATAGCCTGGATGCAATGCTAGTACAGTTGTGGTTGTATTATGTACATTTGATATTGCGGGACGAGCGTCCGACATGTGGACTGCCGTCACTGCCTGTTTGTATTATTATTTTGGGGTACGGCCAGGTTGCGGTCGTTGCACCCGTTGTATGTATATTTTACTTTCTGTACTAGGATTGCCCCGCGGAGGGGTGCACGGATAGCCGGGTTCTAGAGGGCAACAAGCCCGCATCTCATGGCATTGAGACGGAGGGGGCTTCACTCTAGGATTGGCGGGCTATTCGCCGCACTCGTAGGGGGTACAGGTTGACCCAGGAGGGGTGCCCAGGTTACCGGATTCCGTGAAGTGCTGGGTGGTCCATTCACGGCGCTGAAGGGGGCTGCCTCGCTTCAGGTTTTGGCGGGTGACTTGCCGCGCCCGTAGGGGTCTAGGTTTTCATTGCACAGGCTATCCACACGACCAGGGGAACGTCGGGTTTCAGCGGCTCTGTGAAACCCGGGGATCCCAGATATCTGTATTGTTTCTGTGATGCTGTACATTTATGTGATGTTGCATTTTATTCACGCCTTGAGCGAAATACTATATATTGGTATATATATTAGTAGATGTTGTATATGTTTTGCATCCGCGCTAGTCCAGTCCCCGCTCTGTCGTTAGTAAGCTAACCTAACGGGTAATGACGGGACCCAGTGGCGAATGCGGATGGCATATACGTACATCAGTATATTTTCGTTCTTTTTGGTGTGATCAATTGATGGGACTGCGTTGATTCGGATCAATGCAAGTTAAAAACAAACCTAATCTGATGTTGTTGGAACACTTTTCAAAAAGCTGTTATTGCAAGGACGTTCTCTTTTGTTTAGCATCGTGGTATTCAGTTGGAATATCCTGCTCCTCAGTCGACGAGGCAAGGGCCGAGATCCCTTCACCGGGAGTGACCCCTTGGACAGAAGTTTGCGTCAGGGCATTAACTTCACTATAGCCGATTACTTTTGCTTAGCATCGTGGTATTCAGTTGGAATATCCTGCTCCTCAGTCGACGAGGCAAGGGCCGAGATCCCTTCACCGGGAGTGACCCCTTGGACAGAAGTTTGCGTCAGGGCATTAACTTCACTATAGCCGATTACTTTTGCTTTGCACCGTGGTATTCAGTTGGAATATCCTGCACCCCATTCTACGGGGAAAGAGCCGAGATCCCTTCACCGGGAGTGACCTCTTTAGCGAAGGTTTTCGTCACTATATTTTCAAAAAGCTATTCGTTCCTTCAACGATATCAAGTTCATTACGTTAAAGGTTTTCGCCAGAAACCATTCGTAGCCCTCCGTCGTTTCATATGGGTAGTCAATAGTATTCAAGCTGTGTTTGTTGGCCAAAGTCAAGGCACAGTGTTTGGTAGCTGTTGGTTATTCATATGCAGCATAGATAGATGAGTTGGTTTGGAACAGTCGTACTGCCTTGTTGGCCAAAGTCAAGGGTATGTACGGGTGGATTCAAAACAACCTGGAGAATGACGGGTAGAACTTGACATGTGACTTATGATTTGTTGGCCAAAGTCAAGGTCATAAGAGCATGGGGCAGAAATCACATCGGGAGTTTCAAAAGAACTGAAACTTGCCAGATATGCGCATACCTTCTGGAGTGTGGAAGCGTGAGCGGATTCCGTCACGTTATCATGTGGTGATAGTTGGATCCCGATTCCCACTGATGAGTTAGTTTACTCCTCGGGTGACCCCGACTAATTCTTCTTTCAGGTTTGGAGGAGAATTTGAGGTACAGTGGGAGGATTCCAGATTAGATAAATTGGTAACCATTCTGATCTAGGTTAGAGTGCACGCTGAGTGTTTCTTTTCTCTCTCTCTTTGGCAGCGACCATTGACCCGACCCTAAGACTATAACTCAGTGACCAAGTTGACCGAACCTTCTTAACACTGGCTTTTGGATTGTCAAAGTTGCAAACCTCGTTGCTACTCCTACTTTTACCCTTTTCTCCAGGACACCCCGTATTACTACGAACGTCCACTTCCATTGGACAAAACCATCGTATGGTTAGATACGAACTCGAAAGAATTTATTCGAGGATGGTTTCAGGTTCTGGAGAAAACGGATAGGATTATTCAGTTGTCTTTTCCTTTTACCTTCTCTCAAGTTGTGAGTACTCCTTGGTTTAGGAGATAGTACACCTATTACGCAAATTGGATAGTCTTCTTCCAAACCTTAGGCTGGAGCCGACCGGTAGGGAATGAAGAAAACCAATTAGCCTAACGATGGTGTACAGAAGGTATTAGGTTAAGACAAAGCAAGGGATTAGTAAGAGGGCAAAGTAAATTGCAACAGATATTCACGACCAAACCAAGTATTCCTTCGCCAATCCTAAAATCACCTTTGTATTTCTCCAGGACACTCCGTATCACTACGAAGATCCACAGTTTATTGGATACTCCATCGTATGGTTATGTACGAACTCGAAAGGAACTTGTTCCAGTTCGGGGATGGATTCTGGTCCAGGAGAAATAGGAATAAGGTTTATTCGGTTGTCTTTTATCTTCACCCTCTCTCATTGCGAGTGTTCCTAGGATTGGGACAGTACACCCATTATGCTTATTGGATAGTCTTCTTCCAACCATAGGCTGGTGCCGAACGGTAGGGAAGGAAGAAAACCATTTGGCCTAAAGGGGTGTGCAGAAGGTAAAGACTAAAGACATATGAAGGGATTTGGAGAGGTGGCAAAGAATTATACGGTTACAGTCGTGAATCTGGAAGAGGCATTACTAGGAATACCATGATACCCCATCGAAACATTTCAATGTTTCAGTCTCACTGTGTACTGTTAAAGGAAAACTGATTTCCCGATTAGACACTTGCTCCAGGGTATGTATTTACCAGGTATGACTCTCACATCTGTATGGTTTTACAGATGATGAGTGGGAGTAAGTTATTGGGAATTGGGTGATCATCCTCATTATATCGGGATTCGTTGTAATCGGTGATATTTGAGGAAATCACCTGGGCTGTTTGCCGGTCGGCAAATTTTTTGGTTTTGAATATCCGCAGTTATGCACCAATTTCAAATTGATATATCTGTACGTCTATTTTCATAGAGTGAGATATACCTTTTTTGAAATTATGTCTGTGACATTTACCTACATCAGTGGATGGTTAGGTAAGGAGCATTAAACAGCGGTGTAATTCTTCTTAACCATAAGTACAGTTTTCAACCTACGACACACAGTGAATGAGTTATCAGACTCAAGGGACTTATACAGAGTATTGTATGTTGTCCAGGGTCCATCAGGACAGAGGGGTTGGTCCTCGTACTATATTCGGTTTACTTATGACTTCTCTAGTTTTTAGACAGGTGTTTCGTGGAAACACATGGTCCGAATTTTGAGAAGTTATAGGTATTTGAATAGAGTAGAGAACCAAGTGTGGCAAGTATCGGGATTCTTCAAAGTGATCGAAGATGTAGATACTTGTGTATGGTATTCAGTTGATAGTAATGATAAAGAGAAATTGCTTCTCTTTCAGGTTACTCATAATTGGAAGCATTCCTAAGTTGAGTAACGCTGATCGGCCTCCTTCCATTTAGTTGACATGCACTGGAGATAGTTGCATGATTTAGATCTGGTTCAATTAAATCAGTGCCTCTGGTTCTATATTGGATATAGAACAGTTCATATCTTAACGATGTTAAGGTACGGGGAGTTGTCCGGTTTATGATTAAAACCAGACACTGGACAACTCAAGGCACGTTTCTGTAATGGCTGTTTGTGGGTTGACCCAGGCTATGACGCGGGTTGACTTTCTACCATCTGGATGAACAATAGCAATATTGTTCTAGACTCGCCACAGTTTTAATAAAAATGGATTTTTTCAGAAAACAGTAGTGGGAGTATGGTAGAACTGGAAGTGATTCCAGAACCACAAACGATTACTGAAGATTTGATAAGGAACCTAAAGATTCAATCTGGATTGACATTCCATTGGCCACTCCGCAGATAAGGTGGGTAACTTCAGACACCCGAGAGGTACTACGGTAGCCTCAAGGACGGTGACAGGGAAGTTCTTGTTTACCCACAATTACCATTGCTGTTGTTCCAGGCTGCGAGACCCGGTGGGAGGATGAGTATAGCGTCGTTCTAAACTAGTTATAGAAGTGTACGTCTATATGACTCTGCCAGAGGGTTGTCGTAGTCAGTGGGAGCAGCGGAAGCATTGGTGGACAGGTAGCTTATGTCTATTTATAGACTAAAGCAGATGTAGCGGAGATAGATCATCTACTTCTGACGTGACAGTCATGGGTTTGACTTCATCAGAATAGGGGATGGATCTGTTGAGAAGGTAGTAGGGTGTGATGTCCTGGTATTTGGATGACATACACAGAGTAGGAAAGGAAACTCCTATACTACAATCGGTTATACTTTGGTCGTCACACAGTGGTTTCTCCACAAAGGACTTGGATTTTATATCTGACATACTGGTTACTGGATCTATGGTTTTAGATCTAGATTTGGGTGGTTTCCCAATCAGGGTACTTTGACAGCATTCTAAGAGTATTTAGAATGGACGACTCCATGCACGGTAGTGTACCTGCAGAAGATGGAGTCACCCTCTCCAAAGGTGCCTTACAGACTAAAAGGGAGAGGGATGTGCATGATTGGCAGATCACTTGCTCAGGCAATTGAGTCAATCATGAGTTGTCAAGTACCACACCAGATGTTGTTCTTGCACTAGATGAAATAAGTTGACATTGATCCAATCCTGGAGAAACAGTCGGAAGCAGTTTTAGAACATAAGTGGATGTTCTAGGGATATGATAACGACAGCCTCATGCAGGAGACAGTTATCATTCCAGGCTTCCAAGGTGACATGGACGACAAGGAGGTTGTCAGAGTTATAGTTTTCCTTCTGATGAGGGGCAGTATTTTGGACAGGTGATCCAAGGCAATACTGAGGGTGGCATGGCGCAGGATACTGATTAAGTTCAGTTGACGATACAGTCTAAGAAGTTTGGATTTGGTGTTCATTTATGAGCTAAGTCCCATCAGACATCCAGACATATTCTAAGACAGGTATTGCTCATTTCGGGAGATGGGTTTCTCCGCGAACTTGAGATATAGAGGGACATGGAAAGAGACAACAAAGCGGATCCACTCACTGAGGCTATTCCTCGAACACAATAGTTTCGCAAACGAGCTTTGTGAGACTGACTAGTAGAGGAGTTGGGTGTTCGGTATCACACGGGCTGTGAGTATGCGACATCGCAATAATTAGCCTTGAGTGCAAGTGGGAGATTGTTGGAGATAGTGCCCTCAGAGTCAATTATTAGGTCACAGGTACGTGATTGCAATGATTGATGGAGGACCTATCCCGGTAGGACAGTCTTACTCGAGATGATAGTATGCTATCTGGTTTACCTTTATCATCGTGTACTGTTTTAAGTGACCTGACACGTCGCTATTACACGTTGATAGAGCCCCTAGGATTCTTGCTTGACCACCAGCAGTATGAGGGCGATCATATAAGTGGGAGCTGGGGGTCTATAAGCATATCCTTAAAAGGTCCCTAGTCGTGAGAGTTTCGAGACAGGGCATCGATTCTCCATAGTAGACTAGTGTATACAGTCGAGACCCCGACGAGGGGCGGTGGCCGGTCTCACAAGCCACTGGTGTCAGTTGGATCACCTAAGATGTATACAGGTGCTCATTGGGTTATGAGTACACCGGACAGGACTCGCCGGGAACATGCTAGTTGGTTATATACCAGACGTCAGATGGCAGTTCCCTGGTGACATGTGTGCAGGTTAGTTCATCGACCTGGGGATCGTCATTTGTCTCGTGTGAGTTCCCACTGTACTTTGATTACTACCCTACCACGGCTCAAAGGAGTCGTGCAAACAGGTTTTAGTTGGGTACAGTCCCGAGCCACATGGAGGCAGTGAGCGTATCTTCAGGGGTTCGTCTCTCCCGGTATTGGGGGTGAGGTCGTGCTGTGTCTAGGAGAGCCATTACACGAAGCCCTTGGCCGAGGCAAGGAGATTTACTGGTAGGTATTCCAGTAGTATCTCAGGGTGTTCTGGGCTACACTCCGACACGACTTGTACCGCTTTTGTGGGTCTGACTTTTACCAACCCCCTAGGCCCGCCATGCGATGCTCATAGACGAACGGACCGGACTGTACGGATATTGTCACTGACAGGCTCAGTAGGGTGTCAGGCTGAGTTCGCTCACAGACGTCCCTTTTGGTCAATACCTGGTAGCCCGTTATGTATTGGCTTATACCTCTAACGTGCTAGTGGTTAAATCCATAACCAAGGTGTTGATGAGTCTTTAGAGTCCCCCATATTCAGTTACTCAGCTTTCGGGCGAAAGGTTGTAGAGGCCGTATGGAGATATGGCAAGGTCCGATCAGATACGTGCGGTATTGCACGGATCAGGATCGGACAGTCTGTACTATAGGCCGTATGGTTATATGGCAGGGTTCGATCAGATACGTGCGGTATTCCACGGATCAGGATCGAACGGATATTACTAGCCGGTTTTGGTATAAGCCGGATTCTAGTATAGTACAGTGTAGATTTTGTCTCATTGCATTTGTATTTCGGTCGAAATACAGATGCGGGTGTGTATGCACAGTATCGGGGTTTTCCTGTAATTTATTATGGGACCAGTTTTCTGGAGTTGCCAGTTTGTTTTCCGTTTCGGCCGATTTCCATTGTTCCGTTCATTGGCCGAAGATTGGTGGAGGAGGGCTTATTTGCATTGTTGCAAATAAGCAATTGTGGAGGGGGTCTTTGCATTTTTTATCATGTCATGATTATAGCACCATCCATTGACTTGCTTGACTTCATACTTCATGATGGCTTGACTTTGTTAGCATCATGGTTGTTGTTGATGGAGTGTGGATTTCCTTGTGATCATTTGTTTTTCTTTCATCATCACTCACTTTCCACCCACCCCCTTGTCTTTGCACTCTCTCTCCAATCACACCAAAGGGGGGGGCGGCCATTCCTAAGGGGATGATGGGATTCATTTGATTGTGGGTGTGGTAATTTTAGCTCTCATGGTGCCAAGAAAAATGCTCTCTTGTTCATCCAAAAACATCCTTCAATTCCTCCACAAAAGGCAACTCCATAATCCCAAATGAGACATGTAATCCACTACATATTCTACAGCGAATCTTGGGCACGTCGAGTAGCCGGCTTCGTGCCCGAGTTGCCTCGGCATTGAGGTGGGAGCCCGTAAACAAAGTAGGCGATGTGGTGCACTTCCGGCGACGAGGAGGAGACGGGACTTTTCCGCAGGAGATCGGGACCATGACGAGAAGACCGGAGGACTTGGATCGTCGGTATATCTCTATTCCCTTTCTTGTAGTTTGCTAGGACTAGTTAATGGTTCGATCCGGGTATTAGTGCGCGGCGGTTTGCCAGTTCAAGTAAAATTTAAGTTTATCACCGCTTCCGCTTTTGGCCGTCGGATTGACGGCCGGGGCGCCGCCGTGCACTTACATACACTAGTCTACTCTGGAGTATCGATGCCCTATCTCGAAACTCCCATGACTAGGGACCGTTTAAGGATGTGCTTATAGACCCCAGCTCCCACGTATATGATCGCCCTCATACTGCTGGCAGTCAAGAAAGAATCCTAGGGGCTCGATCAACGTGCAATAGTGACCTGTAAGGTCACCTAAAGCAGTACACGATGATAAAGATAAACCAGATAGCATACTATCATCTTGAGTAAGACTGTTCTACCGGCATAGGTCCTCCCTCAATCATTGCAATCACGTTCCTGTGATCCAATAATTGACTCTGATGGCACTATATCCAACATGAGGAAGTTTGCAAGGCCTTGCCTTTTTACTTCTTTTTGATGAGTGCAAATTATGTCAAATTCAAGCAGCATGAAAACCCATCTTGCTATTCTATCGGTTATGCTGGCTTTGGTCATTAAGTGTTTGAGCGAGTCGACCTTAGAGATCAGCATAACCTGATGAGCAAGAAGATAGTGCCTTAGCTTCTTCATGGTGAATATCAGGGCTAGGCATTGCTTTTCGATAGGGGAATAGTTTTTTTCCGTCCTGACTATAGTTCGACTGAGGTGGTAGATGGCATTTTCTTTTCCCTCCTCGTTATTCTGGGCAAGGAGCACACTAAGTGACTCATCTAGTGTGGCAGTATAGAGGATCAATTGTTTATTTGGAATGGAGGAAGCGAGCACTGGAGGGGGCAACAGTTACTGTTTGATGTTTTCAAATGCATCTTGATATTCGGCATCCCAGACAAAAGGAGCTTCTTTCTTCATGAACTTTGAGAGGGGCCTGTATCTTCCCGATAGGTTCGAGACGAACCTTCGTATGTAAGAAAGCTTGCCTTGGAAAGATCTCAACTGCGTTAGATTCTTTGGAGGAGGTATCTCTACAATTGCCTTTATCTTTGATGGGTCGATCTCGATCCCTCGATGCCGGACTATAAAGTCCAAGAATTTCCCCGAAGATACTCCAAAGGTGCACTTCAGAGGATTCATCTTCAGATTGTACTATCTCAGTCTGGTATTGACGGTTCAGAGATCTTGGATGTGATTGGCTTTAGCTCAAGTCTTGATGACCAAGTCATCGACATAGCATTCGACGACTTTATGGATTAAGTCATCAAAGATCTTTATCATCGCTCTTTTATATATGGTGCCCGCATTCTTCGGTCCGAACGACATCACCTTTTAGCAGTATATCCTGATCGGGGTTCGAAATGTTGTGTGCTTCTTATTCTCGGATGATATTTTTATCTGATTGTATTTAGACGAACCATCTATGAAGATGAATGGCTCGTAATTTAAGGTATCGTCGACCATCATTTCCATGACCGAGAGCAGGAAATTGTCTTTAGGGCATGCTTTGTTAAGGTCCCTGAAATCAATGTAAACTCGGATCTACCCATTCTTCTTTTTCACTAGGACGATGCATGCGATCCAGTCCGCATATTTCTCTTCTCTGATGAAGCAGGCATTGATGAGTTTCTTGGTTTCTTCAATAACCTTTTCTTCCAACTCCCTTCTCATTCTTCGAGGAGCTTGTTTAACTGGCTTGACATCAAGGGAAATAGCCAGCTTATGTATGGCTGCTTCAGAGGAGAGGCCAGGCATTTCTTTGTACATCCATGCAAAACAGTCGACGAATTCATGCAGCAGGGCAATTATCTGCTCTTTCATTTGCTCTGACAAAAGTGAGCTGATGTAGGTCGGCCTTAGATCATCGGGCGTTCCTAAATCAATCTCATTGAGCTCGTCGAAAGTTGCTTATGTAAGTCCACGGTAGCGCCCCGGCCGTCTAACAGACGCCAAATGCGAAACAAAAACTTTTTAGAAACTAGCGCTGTCGCGTACCGTAATCCGGATCTGCCATTAAAGCTAAACTAACAAATTACAAATGGGTAGAAACGTTATACCGAATGATCCGAGTCCTTCGGTCTTCAACCATCATCTCACGCTTTGTTGCGGCTGCTCCGATCTCCTGAATCTCCAGTCTCGTCGTCCAGGTGGCACCACGTCGACGGATCTTTAAACGGGCTCCCGCCTCTGAACCGAGGCAACTCGATCGTCAAGTTTGCTAGAAGAGACGACCAAGATGATGTAGAGAATGAGTATAACAGTTTTTCTCGTTACGTCCAAAGGTATGGACGAACGGTTAATGAAGTTGCCTTTTGGAATCGGGTGAAATGAGAATTGTCTATTCTAATTTCCATGCACCAAAAACCTTATTCTTTTTTTCTAACAACCATGATTCTCAAGAGGAGGGGAGGGGGCAGGCCACTTATAGATGAGGGGGGAGGTGAGTGTAGGAGCAAAGTCGTGACTCTAAAGTAAAAGATCTTCATCAAATATCTAGAAGAGTTAATGCAAAAAGAATGAGTCATTAAACCTAGTATGAACACAATAAATGCACCATAAAAGCACTAATGACTCACAAGCCTAATCACCATTTCTAGAACCTTCTAGAAGCATGACTCACCCTCATGACTCACCCAAGAAGAAAAGATAAATCCATATTTAACCGACTGTTAAATTCGGCCGATAGAAAACTGGAAACTGGCAACTTCCAAAAGTGATCCTGAAACGAATTTCAGGATAACCCCGTATCAGCATAAACATACCCGCATTTGTATTACGACCGAATACAAATGCAACTGAGACAAAGATATTATATCTACACAGTATAATACTGGGTTCCGGCTTAAACCAAAGCCTACCAGTGTTATCTGCCCGAAAATGGACACGTGCGAAAACGCACGTGCATTTTCCGAACCTTGCCATAAACCCATATGGCCTCTACAACGTTTCGCTCGAACTTGGGAAAGTGTCTGTGGGGGACTCTAATGACTCATCAACACACTGGCACTGGGTATAAGCTCTAGCACGTCAGAGGTACAAGCTGTACGTAACGGTTTGCCTATGCATTGATTGGAAGGGAAGCTGACGAGCGAACTCATCTATAAACCCTACTGAGCCTGACAGTGACAATGTATATACAGTCCGGTTCGTTCGTCTAAAGAGTATCGCATATCGAGTCTAGGGGGGTGGATAAAGTCAGACCCCTAATAACGCGATAAATCGTGTCGGTATGAAGCCCATCACCACCTGAGAAACTACTGATCCAAATCAGTAATTCTCCACTACCTCGGCCGAGGATTCCTAATGATGGCCACCCGTGCACTGTGCGACATCAACCCCCAATACCGGGAGAGACGAATTCCCGACGATCCGCTCACTTGCCTCCAATATGGCTCGGGACTGTACCCAACTAAAACCTGTTTGCACAACTCCTTTGAGCGTGGTAGGGTAGTAATCTAAGCACAGTGGGAACTCACACAAGACAAATGACGATCTCAGGTCGATGAACTAACCTGTACACATGTCACCAGGAAATTGCTATCTGACGATATGTATAATACCAACTAGCAGATTCCCGGCGAGTCCTGTCCGGTGTACTCATAACCTAATGAGCACCTGTATACATCTTAGGTGATCCAACTAACACCAATGGCTTGCGAGACCGGCCATCGCCCCTCGTCGGGGTCTCGACTGTATACACTAGTCTACTCTGGAGTATCGATGCCCTGTCTCGAAACTCCCACGACTAGGGACACGTTTAAGGATGTGCTTACAGACCCCAACTCCCACGTATATGATCGCCATCATATTGCTGGTAGTCAAGCAAGAATCCTATGGGCTCTATCATCATGCAATAGTGAACTAAAGCATGTATACGATGATAAAGACAAACCAGATAGCATACTATCATCTCGAGTAAGACTGTCATATCGGTATAGGTCCTGCCTCAATCATTGCAATCACGTACCTGCGATCCAATAATTGACTTTGAGGGCACTATCTCCAACAATCTCCCACTTGCACTTTAAGGCTAATTATTGCGATGTCGCATACTCACATCCCGTGTGATACCGAACACCCAACTTCTCTACTAATCAGTTTCACAAAGCTAGTTTGTAAAACTCTTGTGTTCGAGATATAGCCTCAGTGAGTGGATCCGCCCTGATGTTTCTTTCTATATCTCTCTAAATCTCAAGTTCGCGGAGAAAGCCATCTCCCGAATCGAGTAATACCTGCCTTAGAATATGTCTGGATATCTGATGGGACCTAGTTCATAAATGAACTCCAAATCCAAACTTCTTAGACTGTATCGATAACTGAACCTAATCAGTATCCAACACCATGCCTCCCACAGTATCCTCTTGGACCACCTGTCCATAATACTGTTCCTCGTCAGAGGGAAAACTATAACTCTGACAATCACTCTGTCATCCATGTCACTTTTGAAGCCTGGAATGATAACCGTCTCCAGAAGGAGGCTGCCGTCATCAATTCCGTAGAAAATGCACTTATGTTCTTAAACTGCTTCCTTATATTTTTTCAGGATTGGATTAATATAAACTTATCGCATCTAGTGCAAAAACAACATCTGGTGTGGTACTTGACATCTCACAATTGACTCAATTGCCTAAGCATGTGATCTGTCAATCATGCACATCCCTCTCCCCTTTAGTCTGTAAGACACCTTTAGAGAGGGTGACTGCATCACCTGCAGGTACACTACCATGTCAGGAGTCATCTATTCTAAAATACTATTAGAATACTGTCATAGTACCCACATTGGGAAACTACCCAAATCTAGATCTAAAACCATAGATCTAGTAACCAGAATGTCTGATATTATATCCATATCCTGTGTGAAGAAACAACTGTGTGACGACCACAATACAACCGATCGTAGTATAGGAATTTTACTTCCTACTCTGTGTATGTCATCCAAATACCATGACATCACACCCTACTACCTTCTTAACAGATCCATCCCCTATTCTGATGAAGTCAAACCCATGACTGCCACATCAAAATTAGATGATCTTATCTCCGCTATATCTGCTCAAGCCTATAAATAGACATAAGCTACTTGCCCACTATGCTTCCGCTGCTCCCACTGACTACGACAACCCTCTGGGAGAATAATATATACGTACACTTCTAAAACTAGTTTAGAACGACGCTATACTTAACCTCATGCCGAGTCTCATAGCCTGGAACAACCGTAGTGTCAAGTCTGGATAAACAAGAACCTCCCTGTCACCTTCCTTGAGGCTACCGGAGTACCTCTCGGGAGTCTGAGATTACCCAACCATATCTGCGGAGTGGCTATTGGAATGTCAAACCTGATTGAATATATAGGTCCTATTAAATTTTCCGTAATCGTTTGCGGTTCTGGAATCACTTCCAGTTCTACCATACTCCCACTACTGTTTTCTGAAAAAATCCATTTTACTAAATTGTGGCGAGTCAAGAACAATATCACTATTGATCTTCCAGATGGTAGAAAAATCAACCCTCGTCAAAGCCAGGGTCAACCCACAAACTGCCATTACAGAAACGTGCCTTGATCTATCCAGTGTCTGGTTTTAAGCATAAGCTGGACAAGTCCCCGTATCTTAACATCGTTAAGATATGAACCATTCTATATACAATATAGAAATAGAGGCACTAATTTAATTGGAACCAGATTCAAACCATGCAGCTGTCTCCAGTACATATCAACTTAATGGAGAGAGGCTAATCAGCATTACTCAACTTAGGAATCCATCCAATTATGAGTAATCTGAAAGAGAAACAAGTTTCTCAAAACCATTACTATTATCTGAATACCAATCACAAGAATCTACATCTTCGTTCTCTTTGAAGAATCTCGATACTTGTGATACATGGTTCTCTACTTTATTCTTATACCCACAACTTCTCAAAACTTAGACATTGTATTTCTACGAAACACTTATCTAAAAACTAGAGAAGTCACAAGTAAACAGAACATAGTACGAGGACCTACCCCTTTGTCCTGACGGATACTGGACAACATACAATACTTTGTATAAGTCCGCTGAGTTTAAATAACTCAAAAACCTGTGCATTGTAGGTTGAAAACTGTACCCAGGTGATTTCCTCAAATATCACCAATTACAACGAATTCCGATATAATGAGGATGATCACCTTAATTCCCAATAACTTACTCCCACTCATCATCTGTTAAACCATACAGATATGAGAATGAAACCTGGTAAATACATACCTTGGAGTAAGTATCTAATCGGGAAATCAGTTTTCCTTTAACAATATACTGAAACATAAAAATGTTTCGTAGGGGTATTCTGGTATTCCTAGTAATGTCTCTTCCATAATCCAATTCATGACTATAACCGTATATTTATTTGCCATCTCTCCAAATCCCTTTATTTGTCTTTAATCGTTACCTTCTGTACACCCCTTTAGGCTAAATGGTTTTCTTCCTTCCCTACCGTTCGGCACCAGCCTATGGCTTGGAAGAAGACTATCCAGTAAGCATAATAGGTGTACTCTCCTAATCCTAGGAGTACTCGCAACTTGAGAGAAGGTGATGATAAAAAACTACCGAATAAAACCTTATTCTATTTCTCCCGAACTGGGGAAAAAGCAAAGGTGAAATAGGAGTGGCGATGAAGTACGCGGTTTGGTCGTGAATGATAACAGTCGCAATTTACTTTGCCCTCTTTCTAATCCATTTATTTTGTCTTTAGTCATTACCTTCTGCACACCCTACTTAGGCTAATTGGTTTTCTTCCTTCCCTACCTTTCGGCACCTGCCTATGGTTTGGAAGAAGACTATCCAATAAGCGTAATAGGTGTGCTCTCCTAATCCTAGGAGCACTCGCAACCTGAGAGAAGGTGATAATAAAAGACAACTGAATAAACTAATTCTATTTCTCCTGAACCTGAATCCATCCTCGAAGAAGTACCTTCGAGTTCGTATATAACCATACGATGGATCTATCCAATGGAAGTGGATATCCGTAGTAATACGGGGTGTTCTGAGAAATGCAAAGGGTAAAAGAAGGAGCGGCAATGACTTATGCAACTTGGACAATCCAAAAGCCAGTATTTTAGGAAGATTCGGTCAACTTGGTCACTGAGTCATAGTCTAGGGTCGGTCGAAGGTCGCTGCCAAAGAGAGAGAGAGAAAAGAAACACTCTGCGTGCACTCTAACCTAGATCATAATGGTTATCACTTTATCTAATCAGGAAACCTCCTACTGTAATCTCAAATTCTCCTCCAAACCTGAAAGAAGAATTAGTCGGGATTACCTGAAGAGTAAACCAACTCATCAGTGAGAATCGGGATCCAACTATCATCGCATGATAACCTGATGGAAGCCACTCAAGTTATCACACTCCAGAAGGTATGCGCATATCTGGCAAGTTTCCTGTATGTTTGAAACTCCCGATGTGATTTTTGCCCCTTGCTCTTATGATCGTGACTTTGGCCAACCCATCATAAGTCACATGCCAAGTTCTACCCGTCATTGTCCAGGTTAATTTGAACCCACCCGCACATGCCCTTGACTTTGGCCAACAAGGCAGAACGACTGTCCCAAACCAACGCATCTATCTACGCAATAGATGAATACCCAGCAACTACCAAACACTATGCCTTGACTTTGGCCAAACAAACATAGCTTGAATACTACTGAATACCCAAAAGAAATGACGGAGGGCTACGGCTGGTTTTTGGCGAAAAACCTTTAATGTAATGAACTTGATCTCGTTGAAAGAACCTGATTGCTTTTATAAAAATATAGTGGCGAAAACGTTTTGCTAAAGAGGTCACTTTCGGTGAAGGGATCTCGGCTCTTTCCTCGTGGAATGAGGTGCAGGATATTCCAACTGAATACCGCGATGCAAAGCAACTTGTAATCGTCTATATTGAAGTTATTACCCTGACGTAAACTTCTGCCCAAGGGGTCACTCCCGGTGAAGGGATCTCGGCCTTTGCCTCATCGAATGAGGTGCAGGATATTCTGACTGAATATCGCTATGCAAAGCAAAAGGAAATATCTTTGTAATAACACCTTTTAAAATTTGTTCCAACAACATCAAATATAGGTTTGTTTTATCGTTGCATTGATAAAAATCAATGCAGTCCCATCAATCAATCACACCAGAAAAGAACGAAAATATAATATACGTATATGCCATCCGCATTCGCCACTGGGTCCCGTCATCACCCGTTAGGTTACTTAACTAACGACAGAGCGGGGGCTGGACTAGCACGGGTGTAAAACATATACAACATCTAATAGTATATATACCAATATACAATAATCGCTCCAGGCATGAAAATATGCAACATTACAGAAAAGTAATAAGTATCACAGAACAAAACAGATAATCTGGGATCCCCGAGTTTCACAAAGCCGCTGCTGAAACCCGACGTTCCCCTGGTCGTGTGGATAGCCTGTGCAATGAAACCTAGACCCCTACGGGTGAGGCAAGTTACCCGCCAAAACCTGAAGCGAGGTAGTCCCCACAGCATAGTGAATGGAACACCCGGCACTTCATGGAATCCGGTAAATTGAGCACCCCTCCTTGGGTCAACCTGTACCCCCTACGAGTGCGGCGAATAGTCTGCCAATTCTAGAGTAAGGTCCCTTTGCCTCTCAAAGCCATAAGATACGGACCCGTTGCCCTCCAGAACCCGGCTATCCGTGCACTCCTTCGCGGGATAAACCTAGTACAGAAATAAAAATATGTGCAACGGGTACATCGACCTCGACCCGGTCGTGGCCCAAAAGAATATTATACAAACAGGCAGTGACGGCAGTCCACATGTTGGACGCTCGCCCCGCAATGTCAAATATACAAATAAATCCAAACTGCACTATCATTGCGCCCTGCTATCCACCACGACATATCCGCAACATCACAGCACAACACAGAACATCAACGCGAATGTCACGTTCGCAAACCCGTCTAAAAGAACTATAGCAATCAGACGCGGTTTACCGATCAAATGACATTCCGGGTCGGAGATATAATGTAAATACTGCATACTAACAAATTTAAAATTTCGATCGACAAAATTTCCCGAAGTGGGCCCCACAAACATCTGCTGTACAGTAACAAAAACTCGGCCCAAAAGAACAGTACCAGAAACCATAAATTATCATGTAGAAACAACAGAAGAAAGATGGTCCACTAAGTCACCAATACGGCCGCGGTTCTGCGGTCAAAGAAAGGCTTTGACCGCGTTTCCGCGGCGGTTTGGTCGATTTAGTGGGTCGTTTTTCTTCTGGTTCCTTATAAAAGCCTGCTTAATTTTCTGCAATGTGTAAAATAATTTTTAGACACTGTTTAAAATCGACAGAAACTTTAACCCTGAAATTTGCGGTTTTCGAAAATCCGTTCGATCGATATTTTAAACGCGTTAGCACAAGTTAGTATAGCTTAATGGTGAGGCTCTGATACCACTGTAAGTCCACGGTAGCGTCCCGGCCGTCTAACAGACTCCAAATGCGGAACAAAAACTTTTTAGAAACTGGCGCTATCGCGTACCGTAACCCGGATCTGCCATTAAAGCTAAACTAACAAATTACAAATGGGTAGAAACGTTATACCGAATGATCCGAGTCCTTCGGTCTTCAACCATCATCCCACGCTTTATTGCGGCTGCTCCGATCTCCTGAATCTCCAGTCTCGTCGTCCAGGTGGCACCACGTCGACGGATCTTTAAACGGGCTCCCGCCTCTGAACCGAGGCAACTCGATCTTCAAGTTTGCTAGAAGAGACGACCAAGATGATGTAGAGAATGAGTAGAACACTTTGTCTCGTTACATCCAAAGGTATGGAGGAACGGTTAATGAAGTTGCCTTTTGGAATCGGGTGAAATTAGAATTGTCTATTCTAATTTCCATGTACCAAAAACCTTATTCTTTTTTTCTAACAACCATGATTCTCAAGAGGAGGGGAGGGGGCCGGCCACTTATAGATGAGGGGGGAGGTGAGTGTAGGAGCAAAGTGGTGACTCTAAAGGAAAAGATCTTCATCAAATATCTAGAAGAGTTAATGCAAAAAGAATGAGTCATTAAACCTAGTATGAACACAATAAATGCACCATAAAAGCACTAATGACTCACAAGCCTAATCACCATTTCTAGAACTTTCTAGAAGCATGACTCACCCTCATGACTCACCCAAGAAGAAAAGATAAATCCGCATTTAACCGAATGTTAAATACGGCTGATAGAAAACTGGAAACTGGCAACTTCCAAAAGTGATCCTGAAACGAATTTCAGAATAACCCCGTATCAGCATAAACATACCCGCATTTGTATTACGACAGAATACAAATGCAACTGAGACAAAGATATTATATCTACACAGTATAATACTGAGTTCCGGCTTAAACCAAAGCCTACCAGTGTTATCTGCCCGAAAATGGACACGTGCGAAAATGCACGTGCATTTTCCGAACCTTGCCATAAACCTATATGGCCTCTACAATGTTTTGCCCGAACTTGGGAAAGTGTCTGTGGGGGACTCTAATGACTCATCAACACACTGGCACTGGGTATAAGCTCTAGCACGTCAGAGGTACAAGCTGTACGTAACGGTTTGCCTATACATTGAATTGAAGGGAAGCTGACGAGCGAACTCATCTATAAACCCTACTGAGCCTGACAGTGACAATGTATATACAGTCCGGTTCGTTCGTCTAAAGAGTATCGCATATCGAGTCTAGGGGGTGGATAAAGTCAGACCCCTAATAACGCGATAAATCATGTCGGTATAAAGCCCATCACCACCTGAGAAACTACCGATCCAAATCAGTAATTCTCTACTACCTCGGCCGAGGATTCCTAGTGATGGCCACCCGTGCACTGCGCGACATCAACCCCCAATACCGGAAGACACGAATCCCCGACGATCCGCTCACTTGCCTCCAATGTGGCTCGGGACTGTACCCAACTAAAACCTATTTGCACAACTCCTTTGAGCGTGGTAGGGTAGTAATCTAAGCACAGTGGGAACTCACACGAGACAAATGACGATCTCAGGTCGATGAACTAACCTGTACACATGTCACCAGGGAATTGCTATCTGACGATATGTATAATACCAACTAGCAGATTCCCGGCGAGTCCTGTCCTGTGTACTCATAACCTAATGATCACCTGTATACATCTTAGGTGAACCAACTAACACCAATGGCTTGCGAGACCGGCCATCGCCCCTCGTCGGGGTCTCGACTGTATACACTAGTCTACTCTGGAGTATCGATGCCCTGTCTCGAAACTCCCACGACTAGGGACACGTTTAAGGATGTGCTTACAGACCCCAGCTCCCACGTATATGATCGCCATCATACTGCTGGTAGTCAAGTAAGAATCCTATGGGCTCTATCATCATGCAATAGTGAACTAAAGCATGTATACGATGATAAAGACAAACCAGATAGCATACTATCATCTCGAACAAGACTGTCATATCGGTATAGGTCCTGCCTCAATCATTGCAATCACGTACCTGCAATCCAATAATTGACTTTGAGGGCACTATCTCCAACAGCTTATCCGACATCTACGAGCTCTTGAGGGGCTTCTTCTGGCTCGGCTAGCTCATCGTTGTTCACCGCCGAAAGATGCGAGACGAATCGGGATGGATCGTCTTGCCTGAATTTAGGGGCAGATACTATTTGGATTTATCCGTTCATCTCTCCAAAGATGCCAAGTTGATTTATGGCACCGTATATCGAAGGTTTGGGCGGATGCAGCCATTGTAGCAGACATCGTCAGATTTCCTCTCGTTTCAAGGAGTTTTTGATTGTGGAGACGCTCTTTCCTGCAGGCGCAAGCCCCTGCTGTTAATTACGTTACCGCATCGTGATAACCACTTTCTCTTGCTCCGGAAGTTCACTTCGTGTCGTGTGTGTTTTTGTTTGTTTGGGTTGCCCGTGGATTGTATACGGAGACTAATTTATGTTGTGGCCCGTAAGGCGTGGATTAATTCAAATCCGTATATTTTAGATTTGGATTTGTTTTATTTAAGGATCGTTAATATGGTTTGAGATTAAGATCGACTTAAATGTATGTGAGTAGTTGGGGCTCGGTTAGTCTTTTGTTAAGGATACGTTAGTTCAATTTGAGACTAAAATCTACTTAACAAGGTTTTAGGATCATTTTTGTTTCAGATCCAACAAGAGAGCATTTTAGCTCTGTTGTCTTAGTTTAAGGACATTTCGGTCCATTATCGCCATTTTGGGGGGCAGAGTTCTAGTTTGAGGATATCTCGGTCCATTGATCACCATTTTGGAGGTGAGAGTTTTAGTTTAAGGACGTCTCAGTCCGTTGATCACCATTTTAAAGATGAGATTTTAGTTTAAGGACGTTTCGGTTCGTTGATCACCATTTTGGAGGTGAGATTTTAGTTTAAGGACGTCTCGGTTCGTTGATCACCATTTTGGATGTGAGGTTTTAGTTTAAGGACGTCTCGATCCGTCGATCACCATTTTGGAGGTGAGGTTTTAGTTTAAGGACGTCTCGGTCCGTTGATCACCAGTTTGGAAGTGAGAGTTTAGTTTAAGGACGTCTCGGTCCGTTGATCATCTTGCGCGTACGTGTATTTGTTACGTGACGGAATGAACAATGATGATATGGAATGTACCCAGTTTAGGGTGCGGTCTGATTTGAGGTGTACATATCAGTGCACCAAAAAGCTGTTGGTTGTTGTGACCCACCACCTCTCTGAAGACGTTGAGGAATTACAACGACGTGGATCAGAGGCGTGGAGAGATGTACCCTTAAACCAATTCCCGTATTTGTGGAGAAAAGGAGTTAGTGGTAAACCCGGAAATCATTAGTCATATTTTGAGACTAAGATTTCCTCGAAAGGATGTGGGATGAGTAACATTTTGGATATCATCGGTGGAAGATCAATAGTCATATTTGGAACTAAGATCAATTTGGGAAAACATGAGCACAGAGGCTCGGTCTATTTGGAGATCAAAGAAGTTTGTCCTAGGGAAGACTTAGCCAATTTATGACTAGGTATGGGTCTTCATATTTACCATGTAGTGCTAAGCACTGGTAAATGTATTACTCATGTGTATCCCATGTGAGACATTAGACCAGTGTTAAACACTGAACTTTGGAGGCGCTCACGTGTGAATCACGTGAGACGTCCCAAAGTAGGCATTGTTCTTTGGGTTTTATTCCCTTTTTTGCATATAAGTGCTAAGCACTAGGTTCTTGTGGCGCTCACGTGTAAACACGTGAGGCGCCGAGAAGTTGGGTACTGCTTTTTGGGTTTTATCCCCTCCTTTTTTATATAAGTGCTAAGCACTTGATTGGAGATCGCATGCAAAACATGTGACTGCCCTAGGAGGCACTTCTTGTTCTTCTTTTAAGTGCTTGCGTGAGAAACACGTGTGGTTCCTTCTGGGTGTTTGGAGATTTTGATCTCATGTTAATGACCCTAGGATTTGGAGGATCTCATGTCTCTTATTTTATAAGAATTAAATTCTTTTTATAGGGTTAAACCTTAGTTTTCATGTGTTTTGTAAGAATCAAATTCTTTGAACTCAATTCTTTCCCCTAGGTTTTGAATCTGCATGACCGAATCTCTCCGATGAGAATTAAATTCTTAACTTATAGGAAGATCTGCTTCTGCAGATCTCAACCAGAGGAAGAACTAAGTTCTTACATGAAGGGTTAAACCCTTAGAGAGGTAAAAGAGAGATAAGATAATCTCTGAGTTTTGATTTCTTTTTACCTAGGGTTTCAATGAAACAAGTCATCTTCTGTGAGAATTAAATTCTCTGTTTCTTTTGAAGCTCTTCTCTCTTTCTTTTTTTAAGCTTCTGAGGGGGTTCCTTTTTGTTCACTCTCCTCTCCCGAGACTTGAAGTCTTTGGTTCTTTATATAGTGGAGAGAAGTTTGTTTAATTCTGAGAAAATCTCTCATTGAGAGATTTTAATTGATTTAATTGGTTTCAGAATTGATTTGGGGAATTTTGCCCATCATTGGATCTTTGATCCAAGGGTTTTGTTTTATAGAACATATTTTTCTTGTTTTTTAACAAGATTGGGGAAATATCACATATGCAGAATCTTATTCTGTAAAAATAGTGAATTTTAATCATCATTGGAATTTTAATCCAAGGGGGCTTGGTTTAATAGAGCACAATCTTTTTTTGTTTAGAAAGATATGGAAAATATTTTCCATCTCATAGTATTTTTGATCCACCAACTTTCTGTTTAACAGAGAATTTCCCTACTCATTAGAAAGCTCTATATTTAATCACCGTTGGATCTTTGATCCAACGATCCCTTTTTGAGTAGAATTTAATTCTTCGTAGGGGTGCCCTCACGTATTTAACACGTGAGGTTTATTTAGTTTGTCAGCTGTTTGATTGCAGTGCCTATATGCTTT
This sequence comes from Agapanthus africanus, assembly GCA_030015575.1. NCBI lineage: Eukaryota > Viridiplantae > Streptophyta > Magnoliopsida > Asparagales > Amaryllidaceae > Agapanthus > Agapanthus africanus. Next base: position 521,542,555 of record CM057343.1, read on the forward strand.
GCATATAGGCGCTTACGTGTTTAACACGTGAGGTTTATTTAGCCTATACCTGTTTGATTTGCAGTGCCTATATACATTACATATAGGCGCTCACGTGTTTAACACATGAGGCTTATTTAGCCTATTGCTATTTGATTTGCAGCGCCTATATGCATTGCATATAGGCGCTCACTTGTTTAACACGTGAGGCTTAATTAGCCTATAAGTTGTTTGATTTGGAGCGCCTATATGCATTGCATATAGGCGCTCACGTGTTTAACACGTAAGGCTTAAACAGTAAGGAATTTTCCATCTTCCCTTTTTTATAAGGGAACAATCGTCATCATTTGAGTTTCCGCTGGCTTCATCAACATGGATCATATAACATGCCTTGATGTCAAGTTGAATGAACTTATGCCCCGTCTATCTGGGATTTGTCCATCGATGAGTGCTCGGACCTGAGGTGAATGTCATAGCCCTTCATAAAACTTCGCTTCGGGGTCCGTTTGATATACCCGACATCCACACTTTTTAAAGTATTCCCATATCTCGGGCGCATAATATCTGGGATTAAGGATGACTCTTATGCCTCTCTCATAGGGAAGGCATGTCACGGACAAATCGTCCGGATGTACGATAGGATTTGACCCATAAAACAGGATGCCCTTCTGTCCACACTTTCTTTCGAGAACGTAGAAGGTTTTCATCTAGTCCACGATGGAGACTGGAAACGCATCGAGCTCTTTTCATATATGTTCCGGCACCCTTGTGACGGTTAGGGACCCTTCTATAACTTTGAAGGTCTCTCTTAGCTTCGCTTTTTGCACGAGAGCCCAATTTGTATAGCTGTTGCAACAGGACCTCTTCTTCTGATTCTTCAGTACCGCTACCTAAACGAGAGTGAATTTTGCTGTAAGATGGGCCTTCAATATCAGACTCGTCTGTATCGCTACCAAAATAAGGGCGATTTTTACCGAAGGATAGACTTCCAGGATCGAACTCATCAGTATCACTGCCGAAATGCGGATGCACTTGGGGGTTTTTCTTTTTGAAAGTGACAGCCAGCTCAGATTTGCTTGAGTTTCGGGGCCGTTCTGTCCTCAGTCAATTATGGCTTAGCATTTTAGGGTTCACAGAGTATCAGGAATCTTCATATCGGACTTCATGCATACTGAACGGCTGGACGTCTCTGTCAATGTGTCTTTCTTCACCATCCTTAGTATACTACATGCATTGATAGAGAGTTGACGGAATGATGCCATAATCGTAGAGCCACGGTCATCCCAGGAGAATTTGATATGATGTGTCAGCGTTGATCACGTATATTTTAGCTTCGGTTTGCAGATCCCTAAATTTAATTGGCAGAGCTATGGACCCCAGAACTTACTGACAGTTTTGATTGAAGCCTTAGATGGCTATCCTTTCCTTTGAGAGGTGTCGAACGTCCATTGACAAACTCTTTAGAATCCACAAGTTTATGATGTTCACTGAGGACCCCAGATCAATCAATATTCAATTAATCCGGTCTCCATCACTGCACCTTGTAACGTAAAGCGGTCGGTTGTGCTTAGTTGTTCTCAGTAACAGGTATTCGTCCTTAAATGTGACTGCGACTGTATGCAGAGTGTACTGTGCCTCTTTCATATTAATTTTCGTGAAACGAGCCTGATACCTCTCGAGGTTTTGCAGAGCATGAATGAGAACATCCCTGAGCTCCTTGGATAGGACCAGAGTATCGTAGATGCTTAAGAGAGATGGAAGCTTCCGGACGTGAGCCAAGACATTGTAATTTACCGGAGAGGAACCCAAATCTTCCTGAGTCGGCTCTACGCCGTTTTCTTCATTAGCGACCTATTTTTCCTTCTCTTTCAGGGCGTTGCCTTGCTTTGGTAGTAAAACCTTGCCGCTTCTGAGCTGTATTTGGTTGGCCTTCGTGGTGAGCTTCTTGTCCTCCTCGGAAAATAGAGTTCCTCAGAGTCACTACCAAAGTGGACAACGTAGCAGGTCACTATAGAGATCTCGTCATTGGAGTCTTCTTCTAGCTCCTCCAGAATCTCAGCCGTTTCTATGGGGAAGAACTCCTTCAATTGAATTAGAGTTATTTACTTTTGTTCATAGTATTCTAGAGAATCGATATTTTTTGAATGGTCGATCTCCCCGTAGACTCTTTTCCACGTCGAGCCGTACTTTTCTTCTTCTTGAGCTTTTTGGATTTTAAGCCTGATCGAGCCGAATTGGTAACTGGAACGGTGGGCTCCTTCTGCCCCTTCCATTCCATTCTGGGCTCTTTCTAAAGTAGTTTTAGCATCTTCTTCGTCTTTTTACACATGTGCATGCTCCATGGAGGCTGCGAGGAGTCGGTTTCATTTCTCAGGATAGCGGGTTCAGCTGTCTTCGCCCAGAAGGCTTCAGCTTGTGTCTGTATAAAGTTGGCGGTTGCAGCTTAATTGTTCACGAACACACTCTTGAACGGCTCGATCTCTCCGGTCTTGTACTGCTTCTCGACCCAGTCTTTGAAAATGTAGCAATTCTCGATCGTATGGCTCAATACTCTGTGGTACGGGAAATACAGGGGATTGTCGGTCATTTTTTCTTTGTGAGGTCTTTTCAACTCCGGCAATTGTAGACCGTTGTTCAAGGCATCGTTAAATATCTTTCGGACCTTGTCTCTCCTGAAAAAGTAAACCTTATTCTTTTTCTCCTCTAGGGAAGGCCTTTCTCCTCCTAGCACTGGCTTTCGAGCCCGTTCTGTTTTTGATCCTCCCAGCTTTCGCTTGTCTTCATCGTCAGACGCGTTGAAAGCGTTAGTATGATTGGAATTCCCGCTTTTACGGTTGTCATCCTTTTAACTTTTCCAAGGCTTGTCACCCTGAGAGCCCGGGGTAAACTCTTTCTTCGAGCATTCCAACACTTGTACTTTCTTGGTCACCTCCTGAACGTTTTGAAGCTCGCAGTACATAGAAATGGGATCATCCAATTGCTGAGGTTTCTAATGAGAAGGTTGACGGACTGGTCCTGCTCCGGCGGCGATTCGCACTTGACCGTGAAATTACGCCATCTGGCGATAAACTCTGTGTTGCTTTCGTTCTTCCTCGGCTTGGTCCTCACAAGGTCAGCAATAAAGATTTTATCACTGACACTCGTGAATCTTTGCCAAAACAGAGACTACATTTGGATGAAAGTAGTAATGGACCCATCTGGTATGCTTGCGCACCAGTCGAAAGCGACACCGGTCAGGCTGTTGACAAACTGACGAGGAAGGAGTGCATCATTACCCTTCGTATTACCGCAGGACGCTTTAAAGTGAGCGACATGCTGATTTGCGTTTCCCATCCTGTCAAATCTTCCAAACTTAGGAATGATATAGCCGTTGAGGAACTCGATCAGGTCGTACTGTGCGGGATATGGCCGCCCACTACTGCCATTGTCCTTCTGAGCCACAATTTCGGCCACCAATATTTTAACCTTGCTGGTGAACAAATCCATTATCCGATCTTGTGTTAGCGGAATGGTACCGTCCAGGGCCAAGGCGTCCCCAGAAGTGGAATGCGGCCAGCTTTCGTGCGGCTCACCCATACTTAGACCTAAAGGGATAGGCATCGGTTGCTTTGGGTCATTATCGCCCGGCTCATGAGTAGAGACCTGCGCTTGATTGGATGGCACCCGAACAACTTGATCCGTGAGCTGCATCACGATGTTCGTCAGGTCATCAATCTTTGAGTAAAGTTTGGTCATCTTCTTGTCTTTGCTTTTGAGCTGTTTTCAGAGCTCTTAAAGCGGCTCTTGCTCTGCGGTCCTTGGACGGAAAGTTCGCTCTTCTTCGCTGTTCGAGCTTGATTCCACATGGACTAAAGGGTCCTTCTGCCTATCGGCCTCATCGAGAAGGTTTTCATCGTCCAGCGGAGGTGGCTGATCTTGAGAAGCGGCAACCACATTCAAGCCAGATTGAGCTTGGGATATGGTGGCCCCATCCTTACTTTTGCTGCGCAGGTTGTCGTTGGGACGCGTGCCGCCATATAGACCGTGTGGATAACAAATCCATCCGTCTTTTCATCATTGGCAGCTGATTTCGTGGACCGCTGTCATAACCCTTCTGTTTTGGGAACGGACAATCGATTGATGATAGCTGGCCTGACCGGGTTCTTGAATGGTGCCGGCGCTTCTTTTCTGGTTTTACCCTGCTGCTTTCGTGCGGCACAGAGCACCCGATAGACTTTTGAAGAGACGGTTTCATGCTTCCTATGTTGGGACTGGAACACGTCTCTTTATAGTATCGTTCGGATTGTTGTCTTCTTAATTCTAGCGATCATGGTATTTTTCTGAACTCACTTCAAGTGTTCGAAGGAGTGACTGACTTTTATGTCCAACTCAGCTGTCATAGTGGGGTAACCTTACTTTTGGAATCTCATAAAATTCCACTTGGCCGGAGTCCTGGCCCTCTTGTTGGCTCTATATTTGAGCCGCTTCTACCTCAGCTTTTCTGATTTGAGCACTTGGCAGGCTTTGACTTTTCGGGAAGACACCGTAGGCCGATTGACATAAAGTACAAAAAAGATGCCCGATCGTGAAATTGTCAAGGGCACCGTCTGAGCTTGACGGGGACGTTTTGTAGCCTCATTGGTGTTGAAGGCCTTGCCCCCAGTTGGGACAATGGAGAACCGTTCAACTGCAGATTTGCGCTTGGGGTGGCGTGCCTTTACGATAATGACATTCGGCCTTCTGTCCCTTCACATTGGTTTGTCCAGTTGGTTTGCCGGGATTTCCACCAGATAAGCGCTTCCAGCAGGGTAAATGATGACGGAACCAAATTGGCGGGGCGGTTCCTCCCACTGTCGACTGAGGCTTGCGGGGAAAACCACGCGAGCACTGATCTTAACTACGTACGGGATCAGAGCTGCCTCAGAGATCGAACTGGTCCTTGGAGACATTCTCATTGAATTTGAAGATTGTAATTGGAAAGCTGTTATCCTGCACAAAGAAGCACGATTTCAGTACAGACAATCGATATATATGTTGATTGAGTTCGCATGAACGTTTAACTCGAAATATGGGAGGAGAGAAAAGGTCCCACCGGGCGTGCCAGAATCTGTAGGGTATTTTTATCATCCTATTGAGATTGAAATGCGCGCGCTTATCAGACGTATTACAGATTCCCCTTACCTAGGGTAGGCCGGGGTTTATTGATTGTGGGGATCCAAATCTTTGGCAGCCGCAGACTAAGCTTCCGTTAATTAGCCCTTGATTATAGAGCGAGGAAATCTCTGATTGACAGGTAAAACTGGTCATACGAGCACAATATGCAGTTTTCGTGTGTTTTGTTTTGGACGTATCCTGGGCCTCGCAAAGTTTACGGGGGGACCGCTATCCGGATAGCTGGCTGGAGGTTAAGGGAGCTAGCAGCCCCCTTGCAGGGTGCGGGGCAGCATCCCGTTAGAAATTTTTTCTAACATGGGATGTGTTTTGGGTATGGAATGTGTAGGAAAAAGAGGGCTGAGAAGCGTCTTAAGAACACGTGAGACAACACGTGACCGCTGAGCGCCAGCGGGTCATGTGCGTGGCACGTGACTGCTGGGCGCCAGCGGGTCACGTGCGTGGATGCTGGGCGCCAGCGAGAAAAGGGGCTTACCCCTGGACTGGGAGTTAAACTCCCAAAGGACTTTGGAATTAAACTCCTACAAAAAGAATGATTTTTATGTGGAGTTAAACTCCTAGAAGATCTAGATTTTGGGGTTCAACTCTTTTGAGGATTTGGATCTTAGAGTTGAGCTCCTCAAACATTGATTTGGAGTAAAACTTCTAAAGAAGAGATTCTTGTTCAGAGTTAAACTCCTAAGAGATTTTCGGAGATAATGAAAGGGGATCCCTTTCTTCTTTCTTGAACCTGGGTCCTCTCTTGAGCCTTGGATCTTCCCAAATTTGGAGATGGGTCTCCTTTTTCTTACTCTCTGTTGGTTAGATCCTGGAGATAAAGGATGGTGAGATTTAGAAATCTCCCTTTTAGAAATTTGATGGGAGATCCGAACTCCGCTTCAAGGGTTTTGTGGTGAAAAACTATTTTTTGGGAAAAAGAAAAGTAAAACTTTTGATTTAATTTAAAAAGAAAAGAAGGTTTAAAAGCTTGAGGAAGGAGAAGAAGGCACAAAACCTTAGAAATTATGAGAGAATGAAAGTTATTATTGATTTTCTCATCATTTTTGCCTTTTATAGGCTATACACTTTATAAATAGCCTCTTAGGGTTTTCCAACTGGCACTTGTGCCTTCCTATACCTCATGTACTTATTTCTTTTTATACATAAGCCATGGGGCTTACAAAGTTTTGGGTTTTTGCACATATTCCATACATTTATTTCTAAAAAATTATATTAAACTAATTTATTACTTCATTCTTTTTGTCATGGGACCGATCCCTTCCATACTCGGTCTTGACTTGGACTTGGGTCCACTTGGCTAGGACTTAGGCTTGGGCCCGCTTACTTGGGCTCGGGCCCGCTTGCTTGGGGGTTGACTTTGATTTTGACTTGGTCAACCGGGTGTAATTTTTGACCCCAACATGGAGAAGGTGGATCTATTGTTAATATTATAGAGGAGTTTTGTAGCGAATGCGAGATAAGGTGGGGATTTGTTATGTTTGCCTCTTATTCTTATCCCTGAATGATGAGACGGTTTAAGATAAGTTTGAGCCGGCCCACAATATGTCTGGAATTATAAATTTCTCTCTGTTCGTATGAGATGGCTTAAGATAATGTTGAACTGGCTTAGGGTCTGTCGGGCCGAATTCTGAGTAGTTTTGAAAATCCTATTTCTATTTTAATTGTCTCATACTATAAATTGTATTTTGTAACCCTAATTGGGTAGAACCCTTTTGTTAATCTGAATTAAGAGAGGAGGCTAGGGTTTTGAGAGGGATCTTGTGAGAGTTCATTCACCATTGTAATCCCCCATATTTGTTCTATTAGTAAAGTGCTTCACCTTCGTCCGTGATTTTTCCCGTAAGAGCTTTCCACGTAAATCTTGTGTCTTCTGGTTTGTGCTTTATTTCTATTGTTTTTGTTTATTTGTTTGCTTCTCTTTATCGTTTTTTTATTGCTTCATGATCGTATTTGCCGCAACAATTATCATAACTTCAAATGTTAGAATATAAAAATATATTCCCTCGACCATCAACATTGGATTTTTTGTGCAGTTGAAGAGACATTTCACATAGTATCAGAGCAACCCAGGTTGGATTCCCACCGGACACGTATTAAATACAAATTTATTAAATTAAATATACCGCTGGAAAAAAGCCTATGTTTCGGTTCAAACCTGCGGGAACGTGTTAGAATATAAAATATATTTCCTTATCATACATCATTACTTCTTCGAAGTTTTGATGAAGTAGAAGTGACATTTGGCATCAAGCACTTAGAAATCAGCGTAACAATTTAATTAGACAAACTTTTAACACTCCCTCAGTTTCATAATACCACTCTTCTTCTTTTTATAATCTTTTGTACATTTATTAAGAAAAATTTTACTTTTCTAAAATCTATAAAATCGTAGATGTGAAATCCCTATTTAACCCTTTCATTAATTCTCTTGACATTGGAATAAGAATTAAAAAAAGATCCACAACTTCATTAACTTTTAAGGATAGATCTGAAACTCCATTGAAATTAATTGGATTAAGCATAAAAACGATCCATAACTTCAGTAACTTTTAGGGATATATTTGAAACTCCATTTTTAAATTGCAGTGGTTTTTTAAAACATGAAGGAAATATATTTCTTGATTTCTAAAAGGACCGGTAATTGAAGGAAAAAACTATGTGCAAAAAAAAAGTATTGTAAAACTGATAGAATAACAACAATGTAAAAGTATTGAAAAAAGTATTGTAAAACTTTTAACACTCCCTCAGTTTAAATATCTTTAAATTTTCTAAAATACCTCATCTTTACCGAAAAAGCTAACGAATTAGCTTCGTCATGCATGTACGAGTTTTGTCTTTTTGAATATTTTAGCTTATTTACAAGAAACATTATATTATTGTGCCCTCGAAAATATTCGAGTATTTTACATGAGCATCAATCCTATCAAATGTTATTTTCTCTCTCTATTTTTGCATAAAACTATATTTGTGATCGTTTTTGATTGAAATATCTACGAAAACAATGTCATTCCAAGGGGATTAGAATAATTAATATAGTATAAAGACACTGAAAATTTAGGATTGTTTAGTAAAACTTTTACCCTTTTGCTCTATGTAGTTTTGTCACTCATTGTTAATAGCAATAGCCCAATTCAAATCAGAAATGTGTACAATTGCAAATCAAGAAAAAATTTCAAAATTCTTAAATCTCTGTGTGTAACTTTCCAAAAGTTTTGATTAAAATCTTCATGTTTTATATTCTTTCTAATTGATTTCTTATACAAATCATTATACCAGCGGCAGCGACTGGGGTGCGTCACCAAGAAAAAGTTGCTCGGGACAAACAAAGCCATTGAACGGATCACACTACCCAGCAGGTCCGCTCCCTGAACAATTCATAGTGAAAAATGCACTTAAAAGAATAGAAAATCCAATTTCGCTACTAGACGTCACATTGCTCTCTCAGCTAAGGATCGATGGCCATCCATCAAAGTTTAACGGCGTCAAGTTTCGCAATGACTGTAGCCACTGGTGCATCGCCGGACTTCCGGATACTTGGAACCAGCTCTTGTTTGCATCTATTCTTTGATCATTTGCAGAGGTCCAAAGAAAAAGGAAAACAAGTATAGCGATTGATGATTCATCTCATACATAATTGCGAGGCAAACATTCTAGATACAAAATTGGATTTAATATTGGAATTACTCAATATGAAAATATGGGATTAATACCAATAGTTATATAAAGAATTTTGATCCAGTTGGATTTTTTATTAAATAATTATTGTAGACGATTCATTGTTAAATGGGTTGGTGGTTTTATATGCAAATTACAAGGCTGCTACTTACTGATAATATGGTAAAAAATTGTAGATATAACGATACTTGTGTCTTATGATATGCTGTTGTGTCCAAGCAATAGATGTTCCAATCTCATCAAAGATAATTAATTCAGCATATTTTATTTTTCTGGAAAATAAAAGGAAAAACTGAAGGATTCGTATTCTTAACCTTTTGCAAGGGTTTGGAGATGAATTTGAATAAATGGGATTAAAATATAAAGTGAGCCAATCAAATAACTCCACTTCTCTTATTCCTTGCAAGCTTCCTATTTCAAATTCTTTCCCAACAAATAAAGGAATTGCACCTTTAACAAAGTTTCTTGTTAATTTTTTACTAGCAAACACAGGATTTGCTGTTTGGTTTTCCAAGAGACAAAAAGTTTTAAAAATCTGACGACACGTCAAAATTCCATATTTTCAATTCAATATGCCAAACAGGGCCTAAGCTGCACAAATCAGGCAAGGTAAAAAAAGGACATTACAAAGTTCCCAAGGGGCTGTTTGGTTGCAGGATTTGAGAATTTGGATTCCAAGATCCTAGTTTTGGGATTGTGGAATTTGTTGTTTGGTTGGTATGAAATCCTAGTTTTGGATTGGTAAATCCTTGTAATTCTTGTTTGGTTGTAGAATTGTAATGATGGATTCTAAAAGAATGATTTATAGGTAACTTAGGTAGTGTAAGTTTTGTTGCCTTATAATAAGACAAAAAAGATTTTTTTATTGTTTTGAAAAAAATTGTTTCAAAAATGCCGCATATGCAGCAGCAGCAAGAATAATGTTTCGTTACCTGCATATGCAGCAGCAGCAAGCAAGAAGCTCAATCCTAAAGAGGAGTAACTTCTTTAGGATTTGTCACGACCCAAGATTTGGCACGTGACCGGCACTTAGACTACGTGACGTCAACAGACGTAATGCAATTTAAATAAGCCGAAAACCTAGAAATCTAAACCATAAAAAGAAGTAAGTGATAAAAATATTGTTAAAAATATTTGGAAATCTCAAGTAAAACTTTAAAGCTTAAGTTCATTTTCTTAAAAATTTCGGCAGCATCTCCTTTGTAAAAACTGGCCCCGAAACAGGTACAAACATAGAATATAAGTAAAGCATCCCCAAACGGGAGCGAATCACGCCCAAAAGCGGAAAACAACCACCACAAGTATATATACGACGCCGTAGCTAAGAAATAGACAATATAATGAAAACGACATATAAAGAGATAGAGCAACATTATTCCAACATCAACAATAATATCATACCAACATCAATTATAACTAGTAGAAGTGTTTCAATAATAACAAAACAACAACAATAATATTAATAACAATAATGACACTACCAATATGAGCATTACAATTATAGCAACAACAATAATAACAACTACAACAATAATAACAACAACAATTTCAAATATAACAACAACAATACTGACAATAACAACAATATTAGAAACACCAACAACACTATCACCATAATATAATAAGTACCAACCAGTGAATAAAAATATTAGAAAATACGTCCTCAATAATATTATAACATTCTAAAGATCTCAATCCTAAAGAGGGGTAACTTCATCATCATCATTTCCATCATCACGGTCCCTCCCACTATCTGGAACGTCTACGCCTTCAGTTGATGCACATTCCTCTACCCAATCCCTTCTCGATTCTTCCGACATCACCGTAAACATCCGCGCACCTATTTCATCATTACGAATGCTTTGGACTGCCTTATCCATGAGTTTGTGGGGATAGTTTATCCCAACTTCATGCATATACTCTGAAAGCTTCTCGATCCAATGCATTTGCGCCCTTTGGATCGACATAGCAACCTTTTCTAAGCCGCTTATAATATTATCAAGAGATTCAACATCATTCGATATAGTTTTACCTTTGGTCCGACGACGACTCCCTTGACTATTGATACTCGAAGAGACATTGCTAGTTTTACGAACTTTAGAGTAATCATTTTGTGTTTCATTAGCATTCTCTCCGCTTGGAGCCTCGTAAGCTTGCGGCCTATCAACTTCTTCATAAATCGACTGTTTGTAGGCCCCCGTCACCCCGTCATCCCCACATATTAGTTTAAGATCATCAAAATGTGTGAGTGGACGTTCACATAATCCTTCATCTTAGAATTAATCTGCCAAAATAAATATTACAAATAAATTAATCAAGTTATTTAATGAAGATGAAATTTAAGCATAAATTAGAAGCAATTTTACCCTTGAAAAGGTTTTGTACCCCTCGTCTTCCATTACTAGTATTTTCTTATCTTCGTTCTTTCCCATGCCGGTCAAATTAAAACATTTAAGAATTTTTGCATACGTCTTCTTCAGAGCTTTAATGTGATTGTGCACATTATCCGTAGTGTAAGTCTCACCAAATTCTTGGTTAATATGTACGGCTGCTGCCGTGAGAGCTGTCCTTTTAAACCCTTTATCTCCTTTCAATCCTTTTTAGCCTGTGAGGCCAAAAAGGGGATGAGTATATCATCATGAGCATCTAGCCAAATTTTATTCCATGGTCTCATAGCCGGAACTATTTCCTTGGGTTTTGCAGCGGCTTTCTTGTTACGTTTTTTCATACGCGAAGAATGCTCAATCTCTTCGGCACGACTATGTAAAGATTTTCCTGATCCACCGCTAGTATTAGATCCATGTGCATCGCTATTTGATGATTCTATGAACGTGTTTGCGTTCGAGTTCATTGGATAGTGTACATGTGTATTGTCAGGGGCGTTAAAGTACGGCATGAAACCTTGATTTGCTGAACACGGCATCAAACCCTGAAAGAAAGACTCACCTTGTATGGGAGGGTACATGTTCATTATACCGGGCATGGGGTAAAAACTTGCGCTGGGTGGAGGATATCTGAATCGAGCATGATTATTATCTTCTTGCGGATCCGGGGGACTTTGAGTTTGGGGTGAGAATGGAAACTGAACCCACTCACCGGTTGTAGGATGGAATCTTGGAGGAGTATTCGACATACCTAAGTCATAACAACAAACAACATGACATACTATTTTATTGGAAAGTAAAATAGTATTCGAAACATGCAATAAAAGAACTTAAAATTTAACATAATGAAATATGATATAAAGACTTAATAAGTTTAAAGAAACAACACTATCTAAATGAACTGAACATAAAATAATATTTACTACATGCAACATAAAACAAAAATAAAGAGTGGCTGACTCCGTTAACATTTATCTTGGTTACAATATAAATTGAATTAAAAAAGAGTATCATGTAATCGACTCTGTTGTGCCCCCCCATGATATTCATTGCAATAATCTACCCACATATCCCAAGCTAATTGATCACGTCGGGTCTTCCACTCTTCTCTTTCCGCCCTCAACTCGGCGTGTGTCTGATTTGGGTCGAACTGAATGATGTCCGGACCATCCCCATCCACAACCTCACCTTCTTCAAACCGGTGCTCTTGGACATCGTTGAATATGTCGTCATCCGAATCAACCATAGCTATGTAGTTATGAAGAATAGTACATACCATAACAATTTGAACTTGTGTTGAAAATGGATGATGTAGCCTTGTCGATAGTATTTTAAATTGATTTTTAAGAATCCCAAATGTGGCTTCAATTTTTGTTCGTAAAGTAGAATGATATAGGTTGAAAAGCTCTTTTCTATTGGTGGGCATGCGACCAGTATGCTCTTTCAAGTGGTATCGAACATCACGATAAGGTGAAATTACTTCATGACCTGTACTGTAACCCGAATCGCCCAAATAGTATTTCCCTAAGAAACGAAATAATAGTTTATTAAATGATTATTAGTTACTTAATCTTAATCGTATTTAAGAAAAATATTTTGTACCTTCTAACACTCGCAAACCGTGTGGCGGTGGTAATGATAAAGCGTCCTTAAAAACGGTACAATTATTGGCTGCCCCTTCCCAACCAACCAAGATATAGATGAATGGTTTATCCGGAGTTGCGGCTGCTAAAATATTTTGCGTAAGGCCCTTACGGCCCCAAAACGCGGTACGTCCTTTACGGGGACTATTGCATCTACATGTGTCACATCGATCAGCCCAATACAGTCATACAACAAATTTCAAGTGCTACTTGTGATTTCAAATATCGCTTACGAAAAAAATTAATACTTACTTACCGAAAAGTATGGATACCAACGAGGATTATGGACGATTTCTGGAGGAGTAGCACCGGTTGGTTGCTTCATAAAACGTTACGAATAGAAAATATAGCGCACAAGGCGTCATTAAAATAACGGCTAACTGTTTCACTGGATCTTACAAATTCCAGTCTCACAACTCTATTTTTAGCTTTGTGTCCTACTATATGAAGAAATATGGCCACTTGCTCTTCAATTGGTACATGAACGGTGTCTTGCAAAATTCGTAACCCTCTAAATAGTTGTGCAAGTTTGAGAAAAGATATTTTACGCATTCGTAAGTAATCAACACAACTAGTACTACTATCATTCAATATCTGAAACATGTGCACATTTTTACATAAATGTCTTCTCTATGAGGGGTCTTTAGGAATGTTGCTACCTCTATTATGTTCGTTGCGCTTTAACAGAACATAAGCTCTTAGCAAAGGACTACAGCAGTGGCACCTCCAATGCAATTGTTGGATATAGTGCCCTCAAAGTCAATTATTGGATCGCAGGCACGCGATTGCAATGATTGAGGGAGGTCCTATACCGGTAGGACAGTCTTACTCAAGATGATAGTATGCTATCTGGTTTATCTTTATCATCGTGTACAGGTTTAGGTGACTTTACAGATCACTATTACACATTGATAGAGCCCTTAGGATTCTTACTTGACTACCAGCAGTATGATGGCGATCATATACGTGGGAGCTGGGGTCTGTAAGCACATCCTTAAAAGGTCCCCAGTCGTGGGAGTTTCGAGACTGGGCATCGATACTCCATTAGTAGACTAGTGTATACAGTCGAGACCCCAACGAGAGGCGGTGGCCGGTCTCACAAGCCATTGGTGTCAGTTGGATCACCTAAGATGTATACATGTGCTCATTGGGTTATGAGTACACCGGACAGGACTCGCCGGGAACATGCTAGTTGGTATTATACCTGACGTCAGATAGCAGTTCCTTGGTGACATGTGTACAGATTAGTTCATCGACCTGAGATCGTCAATTGTCTCATGTGAGTTCCCACTGTGCTTTGATTACTACCCTACCATGGCTCAAAGGAGTCATGCAAACAGGTTTTAGTTGGGTACAGTCCCGAGCCACATGGAGGCAGTGAGCGGATCGGCAGGGGTTTCGTCTCTCCCGGTATTGGGGGTGAGATCGCGCTGTGTCTAGGAGAGCTATTACACGAAATCCTTGGCCAAGGCAGGAGATTTACTAGTAGGTATTCCGGTAGTATCTCAGGGTGTTCTGGGCTACACTCCGACATGACTTGTACCGCTTTTGGGGGTCTGACTTTTACCAACCCCCTAGGCCCGACATGCGATGCTCATAGACGAACGGACCGGGCTGTACGGATATTGTCACTGACAGGCTCAGTAGGGTGTCAGGATGAGTTCGCTCATCGACCTCCCTTTTTGTCAATACCTGGTAGCCCGTTACGTACGGCTCATACCTCTGACGTGCTAGTGGTTAGATCCACAGCCAAAATATTGACGAGTCTTTAGAGTCCTTCACAGACTGTTTCTCAAGTTTCGGGCGAAACGTTGTAGAGGCCGTATGATATATGGCAGGGTCCGATCATATACGTGCAGTAGTGCACGGATCATGATCGGGCGGATCATACTAGTGGGCTTTGGTTTAAGCCGGATCCTAGTATTAGATTTGTTGGATTACTTTAGTCTCATTGCATTCGCATTCAGTCAGAATGCGGATGCAGATATGCATATACAGGTGAGAGGTATCCTTGTGATCCGTCACGAGTTTACTTTAGATGTTGCCGTATCCTTTTATTGTTGTAAACATTTGGGTTAATTTTTACAAATGGTGGAAATTGTGAGTGGAAATGATCATGAGGTGCAATTAATGTGACATGGACATATTTAGTGACTCATGGTCTCTTTTCTTGTGCTAATGTCACATTAGAATTTGATTATTGTGTTGATATGATGCTTGGAGAGAGAATGGACAGCCATATAGGCTTGGATTTGCTCTTGGATTTCTTATGCTAGCTCTCATTTTCTTCATCTCAACACAATAACAAAAGGCTCCTCTCCTTCTTCTTCCTCTAGCTCACCATTTTCACTAATGGCTTCATCTTCAACCTCCATCCATACACTCTCATGCGATGAGAATCAATGGATGCTTGAGACAAAGTTATCACACACATTCTCTACATCACCTTAGACACGTTGGCTAGCAAATTTCATGTCCGAGTTGCTTCGGACGAAGCGAGAGCCTGTAAAAAGACTCGAAGATGTGGTGTCCTTTCCGACGAGGAGACCGGAGATCGGAGATGCCGCGAGGAACTTGAGTTGGTGGCCAAAGACCGAAGGACACGGATCGATCAGTATAGCTTTTCTAACCCTTCTCTTGTTAGCTAGTTGTAGGTTAATGGTTCGATCCGGGATTAAAGTCTGCGATAGCGCCGGTTTCAAGTTTTGAAAAAGTTTTCGTTTCCGTATTTTGGCCTCGGACAGACGGCCGGGGCGCTACCGTAGACTTACATGGTATCAGAGCCACGCCATTAACCTTTACTAGCTTGCTCTAACGTGTTTAAAATATCGATCGATCAAAATTTCCGAAACCGCGTTTTCATTTTCTGAGTTTCTGTCGAATTTTTTGTGGTCAAAAAAATTATTTTGAGTACGTCAGAAAATCAGGCAGGCTTTTCTAAGACCACTGTAGAAATTTGAAAGTGCAATTCCACTATTGCGCTGCGGAACCGCGGCATTAACCTTGTTTTGGTCGCGGTTCCGCCGCACAACTGTAGCATTTGGGCACTAGTTTTTCTACAGTGGTCTCTGACTTGGAAATGGGGTTTCTGGTATTTTTATTTTTGGCCCAGATTATTTTGAGTACTGGATTTGTACTTGGGGCCCACTTCGGGAAATTTTGTTGATCGAAAATTTAAATATGTTAGTTCACAGTGCTTACTTTATATCTGTGACCGTGAATTTCATTTGATCGGTAAATCTTGTCTAATTGCTATAGCCTTTTTAGACAGATTTGCGAACGTGACATTCACGTTGATGTTCTGTGTTGTGCTGTGATGTTGCGGATTTATCATGGTGGATAGCCTGGATGCAATGGTAGTACAGTTTGGTTATATTTGTACATTTGATATTGCGGGGCGAGCGTCCGACATGTGGACTGCTATCACTGCCTGTTTGTATATTATTCTTTTGGGGCACGACCGGGCTGAGGTCAATGTACCCGTTGTATATTTTTACTTTCTGTACTAGGATTACCCCGCGGTGGGGTGCACGGGTAGCCGGGTTCTAGAGGGCAACGGGCCCGTATCTCATGGCTTTGAGACGGAGGGGGCTTCACTCTAGAATTGGCGGGCTATTCGCCGCACCCGTGGGGGGGTACAGGTTGACCCAAGGAGGGGTGCTCAAGTTACCGGATTCCGTGAAGTGCTGGGTGGTCTATTCACTTTGCTGTAGGGGGCTTCCTTACTTCAGGTTTTGGCGGGTAACTTGCCGCGCCCGTAAGGGTCTAGGATTTCATTGCACAGGCTATCCACACGACCAGGGGAACGTCGGGTTTCAGTAGCGGCTCTATGAAATCCGGGGATCCCAGATTATCTGTATTGTTCTGTAATGCTTATTACATTTCTGTGATGTTGCATTTTATCACGCCTTGAGCGATTATTATATATTGATATATATACTAGTAGATGTTGTATATGTTTTACACCCGCGCTAGTCCAGTCCCCGCTCTGTCGTTAGTTAAGTAACCTAACGGGTGATGACGGGACCCAGTGGCGAATGCGAATGGCATATACGTGCATCATATTTTCGTTCTTTTGTGGTGTGATTAATTGATGGGACTGCATTGATTCAGATCAATGCAAGCTAAACAAACCTGTTTGATGTTGTTGGAACATTTTTCAAAAAGCTGTTATTGCAAGGACATTCTCTTTTATTTTGCACAGTGGTATTCGGTTATGAATATCCAGCAGCTCAGTTGACGAGGCAAGGGCCGAGATCCCTTCACCGGGAGTGACCCCTTAGACAGAAGTTTGCATCAGGGTAATAACTTCACTATAGCCGATTGCCTTTTTGCTTTGCATCATGGTATTCAGTTGGAATATCCTGCACCACATTCTACGGGGAAAGAGCCGAGATCCCTTCACCGGGAGTGACCTCTTTAGTAAAGGTTTTCGCCACTATATTTATAAAATGCTATCCGGTTCCTTCAACGATATCAAGTTCATTACGTTAAAGGTTTTTCGCCAAAAACCATTCGTAGCCGTCCGTCATTTCAGACGGGTAGCACTTAGTATTCATGCTATATTTGTTGGCCTTCGTCATGGCATAGTGTATGGTAGCTATTTATTCCTTTTCTGCTGCATAGATAGATGCGTTGGTTTGGGACAGTCGTATAGCCTTGTTGACCTTCGTCAAGGGCTTGTACGGGTGGGTTCAAATTAACCTAGACAATGACCGGTAGAACTTGACATATGACTTATGATTTGTTGACCTTCGTCAAGGTCATAAGAGCATGGGGAAAAAATCACATCGGGAGTTTCTAAAGAAACTGAAACTTTCCAGGCATGCGCATACCTTCTGGAGTGTGATAACGTGAGTGGATTCCATCACGCTATCATGCGATAATAGTTCGATCCCGATTCCCACTGATGAGTTGGTTTACTCTTCGGGTGATCCCGAATAATTCTTCTTTCAGGTTTGGAGGAGAATTTGACGATACAGTGGGAGGTTTCCTGATTAAATAAATTGATAACAATTCTGATCAAGGTTAGAGTGCATGCAGAGTGTTTCTTTTCTCTCTCTCTTTGGCAGCGACCATGACCCGACCCTAGACTATGACTCAGTGACCAAGTTAACCAAACTTTCTTAAAACACTGGCTTTTGGATTGTCAGAGTTGCATGCCTCATTGCAACTCCTACTTTTACCCTTTTTCTCCAGAACACCCCGTATTACTACGAACATCCACTTCCATTGGATAAAACCATCGTATGGTTATATACGAACTCGAAGGAACTTATTTCAGATTCGAGGATGGTTTCCGGTTCTGGAGAAAATGAATAGGACTATTCAGTTGTCTTTTCATTTTACCTTCTCTCAGGTTACGAGTGCTCCTTGGATTAGGACGGTACACCTATTATGCTAATTGGATAGTCTTCTTCCAAACCATAGGTAGTTGCCGAACGATGGGGAATGAAGAAAACCAATTAGCCTAACGAAGGTGTACAAAAGGTATTAAGTAAAGACAAATAAAGGGATTGGTAAGAGGGCAAAGTAAACTGCGACTGCTATTCACGACCAAACCAAGTATTTCATCGCCACTCCTACTTCACCTTTGTATTTCTCTAGGACACTCCGTATCACTACGAAGATCCACAGTTATTTGGATACTCCATCGTATGGTTATATACGAACTCGAAGGAAGTTGTTTCAGTTCGGGGACGGATTCTGGTTCAGGAGAAATAGGAATAAGGTTTTATTCAGTTGTCTTTTATCTTTACCTTCTCTCGGGTTGCGAGTACTCCTAGGATTAGGACAGTATACCTACTATGCTTATTAGATAGTCTTCTTCCAAACCATAGGCTGGTGCCGAACGGTAGAGAAGGAAGAAAACCATTTAGCCTAAAAGGGTGTACAGAAGGTAATGACTAAAGACATATAAAGGGATTTGGAGAGATGGCAAAAAAATATACGGTTATAGTTGTGAATCTGATAATGGAAGAGGCATTACTAGGAATACCCGGATACCCCTTCGAAACATTTACATGTTTCAGTTTCACTGTGTATTGTTAAAAGAAAACTGATTTCCCAATTAGTCCTTGCTCCAGGGTATGTATTTACCAGGTTTGATTCTCACATCTGTATGGTTTTACAGATGATGAGTGGGAGTAAATTATTGGGAATTGGGTGATCATCCTCATTATATCGGGATTCGTTGTAATTTGTGATATTTGAGGAAATCGCCTGGGTTGTTTGCCGGACGGCAAATATTTGGTTTTGAATATCCGTTGTTATACACCAATTTCAAATTGATATATCTGTACGTTTATTTTTATAAAGTGAGATATAACTTTTTGAAATTATGTCCATGACATTTACCTATATCAGTGGATGGTTAGGTAAGAAGCATTAAACAGCTGTGTAATTCTTCTTAACCATAAGTACAGTTTTCAACCTACGAAACACAGGGAATGAGTTATTAGACTCAGGGGACTTATAAAGAGTATTGTATGTTGTCCAGTGTCCATTAGGACAGAGGGGTTGGTACTCGTACTATATTATGTTTACTTGTGACTTCTCTAGTTCTTAGACATGTGTTTCGTAGAAATATAAGATCCGAGTTTTGAGAAGTTACAGGTATATGAATAAAGTAGAGAACCAGGTGTTGCAAGTATCAGGATTCTTCAAGGTGATCGAAAATGTAGATACTTGTGTATGGTATTCAGTTGATAGTAATGATTATGAGAACTTGCTTCTCTTTCATGTTACTCATATGTGGATGTATTCCTAAATTGAGTAATGCTGATCGGCCTCTCTCCATTTAGTTGACATGCACTGGAGACAGCTGCATGATTTGAATCTGGTTCCAATTAAATCGGTGACTCTGTTTCTATATTGGATATAGAATAGTTCATATCTTAACAATGTTAAGGTACAGGGAGTTGTTCGGCTTATGCTTAAAACCAGACTCTGGATAACTCAAGGCACGTTTCTGTAATGGCTGTTTGTGAGTTGATCCAGGCTATGACGAGAGTTGATTTTCTACCATCCGGAAGATCAATAGTGATATTGTTCTTGACTCGCCACAGTTTTAATAAAAATGGATTTTTTTTTCAGAAAACAGTAGTGGGGGTATGGTAGAACTGGAAGTGATTCCAGAACCGCAAACGATTACTGAAAATTTGATAAGAACCTAAACATTCAATATGGTTTGACATTCCATTGGCCACTCCGCAGATATGGTGGGTAAGCTCAGGCACCCGAGAGGTACTCTGGTAGCCTCAAGGACGGTGACAAAGAGGTTCTTGTTTACCCAGACTTGCCATTGCTGTTGTTCCAGACTGCGAGACCCGGCAGGAGGATGAGTATAGCGTCGTTCTAAACTAGCTTTAGAAGTGTACGTTTATATGACTCTGCCAGAGGGTTGTCGTAGTCAGTGGGAGCAGCGGAAGCATAATGGACAAGTAGCTTATGTCTATTTATAGACTAAAGCAGATATAGCGGAGATAGATCATCTATTTCTGATGTGACAGTCACAGGTTTGACTTCATCAGAATAGGAGATGAATCCGTTAAGAAGGTAGTAGGGTGTGATGTCCTGGTATTTGGATGACATACACAAAGTAGGAAGTGAAATTCCTATACTTCGATCGGTTATAGTTTGGTTGTCACACAGTAGTTTCTCTATAGAGGACTTGGATATAATATCAAACATTCTGGTTACTAGATCTCTGGTTTTAGATCTAGATTTGGGTAGTTTCCCAATCTGGGTACTTAGACAACATTCTAAAAGTGTTTTAGAGTGGACGACTCCTGGCACGGTAGTGTACCTGCAGGTGATGGAGTCACCCTCTCTAAAGGTGTCTTACAGACTAAAGGGGAGAGAGATGTGCATGATTGGCAGATCACTTGCTTAGGCAATTGAGTCAATCATGAGATGTCAAGTACCACACCAGACGTTGTTTTTGCACTAGATGCAATAAGTTGATATTAATCCTATCCTGGAGAAACGTTCGGAAGCAGTTTTAGAACATAAGTGGATGTTCCAGGGAAATGATAACGGCAGCCTCCTTCGGGAGACGGTTATCATTCCAGACTTCAAAGGTGACCTGGATGACAGAGTGACTGTCAGAGTTATAGTTTTCCCTCTGACGAGGGGCGGTATTTTGGACAGGTGCTCCAAGCGGATACTGAGGGAGGCATGGCGCAGGATACTGATTAAGTTCAGTTGACGATACAGTCTAAGAAGTTTGGATTTGGAGTTCATTTATGAACTAGGTCCCATCAGATATCCAGATATATTCTAAGACAGGTATTGCTCATTTCGGGAGATGGCTTTCTCCGCGAACTTGAGATAAAGAGAGATATAGAAAGAAACATTAGGGCGGATCCACTCACTGAGGCTATTCCTCGAACGCAATAGTTTCGCAAATGGGCTTTGTGAGACTGATCAGTAGAGGAGTTGGGTGTTCGGTATCAGACGGGCTGTAAGTATGCGACATCGCAATAATTAGCCTTGAGTGCAAGTGAGAGATTGTTGGATAGAGTGCCCTCAAAGTCAATTATTGGATCGCAGGCACGCGATTGCAATGATTGAGGGAGGACCTATACCGGCAGGGCAGTCTTACTCAAGATGATAGTATGCTATCTGGTTTATCTTTATCATCGTGTACAGCTTTAGGTAACCTTACAGATCACTATTACACATTGATAGAGCCCTTAGGATTCTTGGTTGACTACCAGCAGTATGATGGCGATCATATACGTGGGAGCTGGGGTCTGTAAGCACATCCTTAAAAGGTCCCTAGTCGTGGGAGTTTCGAGACTGGGCATCGATACTCCATTAGTAGACTAGTGTATACAGTTGAGATCCCGACGAGGGGCGGTGGCCGGTCTCACAAGCCATTCGTGTTAGTTGGATTACCTAAGATATATACAGGTGCTCATTGGGTTATGAGTACACCGGACATGACTCGCCGGGAACATGCTAGTTGGTATTATACCTGGCGTCGGATAGCAGTTCCCTGGTGACATGTGTACAGGTTAGTTTATCGATCTGAGATCGTCAATTTTCTTGTGTGAGTTCCCACTGTACTTTGATTACTACCCTACCACGGCTCAAAGGAGTCGTGCAAACAGGTTTTAGTTAGGTACAGTCCCGAGCCACATGGAGGTAGTGAGCGGATCGGCAGGGGTTTCGTCTCTCCTGGTATTGGGGGAGAGATCATGCTGTGTCTAGGAGAGACATCACATGAAGTCCTTCGCCAAGGCAGGAGATTTACTGGTAGGTATTCCGGTAGTATCTCAGGGTGTTCTGGGCTACACTCCGACATGACTTGTACCGCTTTTGGGGGTCTAACTTTTACCAAACCCCTAGGCCCAACATGCGATGCTCATAGACGAACGGACCGGACTGTACGGATATTGTCACTGACAGGCTCAGTAGGGTGTTACGATGAGTTCGCTCATCGACCTCCCTTTTGGTCAATACCTGATAGCCCGTTACGTACGGCTAGTACCTCTGACGTGATAGTAGTTAAATCCACAGCCAAAATATTGACGAGTCTTTAGAGTCCCCTACAGACTGTTTCTCAAGTTTCGGGTGAAACATTGTAGAGGCCGTATGATATATAGCAGGGTCCGATCATATACGTGCAGTAGTGCACGGATCATGATCGGGCGGATCATACTAGTGGGCTTTGGTTTAAGCCGGATCCTAGTATTAGGTTTGTTAGATTACTTTAGTCTTATCGCATTCGCATTCAGTCGGAATGCGGATGCAGGTATGTATATACAGGTG
The DNA here is from genome assembly GCA_030015575.1 of Agapanthus africanus. NCBI lineage: Eukaryota > Viridiplantae > Streptophyta > Magnoliopsida > Asparagales > Amaryllidaceae > Agapanthus > Agapanthus africanus. The sequence goes on from CM057343.1 coordinate 521,565,164, forward strand.
AGAGGTATCCTTATGATCCATCACGAGTTTACTTTAGATGTTGCCGTATCGTTTTATTGTTGTAAACATTTGGGTTAATGTTTACAAATGGTGGAAATTGTGAGTGGAAATGATCATGAGGTGCAATTAATGTGACATGGACATATTTAGTGACTCATGGTCTCTTTTCTTGTGCTAATACCACATTAGGATTTGATTATTGTGTTGATATGATGCTTGGAGAGAGAATGGACAGCCATATAGGCTTGGGTTTGCTCTTGGATTTCTTATGCTAGCTCTCATTTTCTTCATCTCAACACAATAACAAAAGGCTCCTCTCCTTCTTCTTCTTCTTCTAGCTCACCATTTTCACTAATGGCTTCATCTTCAACCTCCATCCATACACTCTCATGCGATGAGAATCAATGGATGCTTGAGAAAAAGTTATCACACATATTCTCTATATCGTCTTGGACACGTCGGCTAGCAAACTTCGTGTCCGAGTTACTTCAGACGAAGCGAGAGCCCGTAAAAAGACTCGAAGATGTGGTGCCCTTTCCGACGAGGAGACCGAAGATCGGAGATGCCGCGAGGAGCTTGGGTTGGTGGCCAAAGACCGAAGGACACGGATCGATCGGTATAGTTTTTCTAACCCTTCTCTTGTTAGCTAGTTGTAGGTTAATGGTTCGATCCGGGATTAAAGTCTGCGATAGCGCCGGTTTCAAGTTTTGAAAAAGTTTTCGTTTCCGCATTTTGGCCTCGGACAGACGGCCGAGGTGCTACCGTAGACTTACAGCAAAGCCGTAAAATCATTTTCTCTGATTGTGAGCTCATCTACAATCGCAAATTAAATAAAAATATCACAACTAAACATGCTGACGATAAATTCAAAGACACCAATCACAACCAATGCATTCGAAGACCATAATGATTCTAGCAGTAAGCTAAAACTCGAACAACAGAGTTAGAATTGCAGATAAAATTTGGAAAAAATCAACAGTTCCATACTTGAAAAACCATCAACAACCAACACAATCTCCCTGCATTTCTTTCCATACACCTGATACACAGCTATGATGCATAAAACACAACTAGAACAATTTCAAGCATGAGACATCCTACCCAAATAATCCATCTGTGCAGGGGAAAAAAATCTATCTATGCAGTTCAGAATTTCAGCTAGAACCAGGTTAGTTTTACCTTTGCAGCTATAACGGCAGGAGATCGGTGTGATATCGTCGAAGTGATCACCGTCATTGAAGCGACCGGCCTCCTGATCGTCAAAGAAATCCACCGTCGTAGAACCGACCAGTCTCGTGGTCGTCCAAGTCACCACCGTCGTCGAACTGATCACCAAACCCCAAATCGAGCTCGTCGAACTCACACTGATCACCAAACCCCAAATCAAGCTCGTCGAACTCACACCGCATTGAACTCACCACCGAACACCAAATCGAGCTTGATCTGTTCTTATATTAGGGGAGGTTTTCTTCTAAGGCTGCGAACTAGGGTTCGTCGCACCTTGGATGTCATCTTCGAGACCGCGTCATCGAATTCCACCTAACCCCAAATTAAGTTCGTTGAACTCACCGTCGAACCCCAAATCGAGCTCGATTTGTCCTTAGATTAGGGGATGTTTGCTTGCAAGGTTTTGAAGTAGGCTTCGTCGAACCACGGTGGTCATCAGCGAGATCGCGACGTCGATTTTGGAAAGGGAATCGTCGATTTCGCCGATCTCGAAGAGAAAAAAGAGAGAGAAGGAAAGTGAGCAAGTGACTTTAGCCTGTGAAGGAATTGTTTATTGTCGAAATGCCTACGTGGCTGAGGATTTCTCACAAATCTCTGTTTTTTTCAAGACTTCAGGATCCAGCAAAATGCCTACGTGGCACAAAATCCATGCAATTCTTTTTTGCCCAACCAAACAGAGAATTTGTGAATCCTAAGGATTTTTGAATCCAAAACTCACAATCCCCCCAAAATCCAGCAACCAAACAGCCCCTAAGGGCCTGTTTGGTTGCAGGATTTGTAAGGATTTGGAATGTGGAATTTCAGGATTCCATAATTTTGTGTTTGGTTGATAGATTTGGATTTCTAGAATTCCTTTGTTTTTTATGGGGGGGCCCACCACAAAACAAGGATTCTTGAATCCTAAAATTTTTTAAGGATTTTCAAGAATTTAGCACTATTCATTGTACTTTTAGATGGGGCCCGTGTACTTTATTTATTTAATAATCCTCTCTATCTATCCCTCTAAAATCCTCAAATCCAAATCTCACTTTATTTTCACCAACCAAACAAAGATTACAAGAATCTACAAATCCAATACTAGAAATCCAAAACCAACCAAACAACAAATTACCAAATCCAGAAATATCAATCGTACTATTTTGGAATCCAAATTTCATAATGTTGCAACCAAACATGCCCTAAGGAAAATAAAGTCTGAGCAAAAAACAAAGTAGATTAGAATAAAGTGACATGGCAACCAAAGCATGTGATGCTTTACTCTTATATCTAGGGTTGAGGACAAAGCTTAGTATTGAAAGATCTGAGGAATACGAGAGAACCCCATGAAAGAAAAATGTTAACATTATTAATGGTTTATCAAGCTTGATGGATGCGCCCTCTGAAATAAGAAGTTCGGGTCCTCTAGCTCCCAACTCCACTTCTTTCTCCGATGTGGAATGTTGATATTCAACCATCTACTCTGGAAGATGGTAAAAGCTCAAACAATGACCACCACATCACATTAGATCTTAATGTTATGGATTTTTATATCAAGGAAAAACCTGTTAGTTATGTATATGCCCTAGAGGCCATTGTTGTACATATGATGTATATTATGATGGATGCTTGGATATATACAGAAAGGACTTTCTTGCTCGTCATGATAGTATGCTATTTGGTTTCACTTTATCTTAACATGTTGACTTGTACTGGTTTACTGTCTTTCTCTCACATGTTGATAAAGCCCTTAGGATCTGTACTCGACTACTGGGACTATGATGAGATCATACTAGTGGGGCCACGGTAGTCGATGAGTACATCCTATAACTGTTCCTAGTCGAGGGTATATCGAGACAAGGCATCGATACACCAGAGTAAACTAGCGTATACGCATCTTGACCTATATGATGGGCGATGGATGATCCTATATCCATCGGTGTTTGACATCAAGGATGGTGTACGGGTGCTCAGTGGAGACTGGGTACATTGGACGGACTCGCCGAGAACTCCCAGATGGTGATATACAACACGTCAGATGGCAGTTCTCCGGTGACACTGGTACAGGGTAGTCTGTAGACCCCAGATCGTCATAGAGTCTTGTGTGATTCCCACTGTGCTTTGATTTACACCTTACCACGTCCAAGAGGGCGTGCAAAATGGTGGCTTTTGGGTGCAGTCCCGAATCACATGGAGGCAATGAGCGATAGGAGGGGATTCGTCTCTCCCGGTATAGGGAGTTGATGTTGTGCTGTGTTCGATTGGCTATGACTGGAAGTCCCTGGCCAGGGCTGATATAGAGATTTACTGGTAAGTGTTACTAGTAGTTTCTCGACCTGTTATGAGCCTCACATCGACACGACTTATCGGTTACTGGGGTCTGACGTATACCACCCCTAGACTTGATATGCGACATATCAGACGAACAGACCGGACTGTACGGGAGTGTTACTGATTGGATTCACAGGAGAACGTACAGGCTAGCTTGTTGATCTTCTGATCGCTCAATACCTGGGTGACTGTTACGTTTAGCTGACCGCTTGCAGCTTGTGGGTGTTTGATATGATCATCACCTGCTACCGGCGTATTGACGATTCTTTAGAGTCCTACACAGAGGTTTCTTGGCTCAGGCAAAACGGAGTAGAGGCACATATGTGATATGTGCAGGACCGAGGATAATACGATATGAGATACCGTATTATATTCTAGCGATATTTAGATATAAACCGGATCATCGGATCAAGTGTTGATTCGATGAATCGGTACATGATATATTAGTCGGTTATATTCGATATAGCCGGATTGTCGGATCAAGTGTTGATTCGATAATTTAATGTATAATAATATATATGATATATTATATTATCTAATATTGGCTCGCTTTATTATTTCATTTTCTCACCGGATAGTACATTGATATATATGCGATATATATTAATTGTATTATTTTCTTTTGTTACAAATATAATATATATGTGATATATATTATAGTAACATGATATGATTAATAATGAAACATGTTTAGTGATGATAAAAAGATATTAGGGTTTGATTAGGGTTAGCTTCTTCTTGCACCATCTAGAAGCATTCCTTTTGTCATGAAGAAGATATTATGATAGATATTTTCTTATGACTCATTTCTTAACCCAACCAAACCCTAGCCTTAGTTAACTCTCTACAAGGGTTATCCTTGTCATCATTAACCATGGTTGCATTATTATTGATATACTCTTATCATTATTTATCACAAAAGGATTATCTTATTATTCTTCATCTTCTTCTCTCTTGAGTTTTTGAAAGAGCTCACTAGATTTTTCTTTGGTGATGATATCTTGTGAGAAATTGATATAAAAAGATAGCATAAATACCACTCCATCATCCTTATCTAATCTAGCCCATTAAATTAGGGTGTTCACCTCATTAGAGTGAGAGAGCTTGGGTTATAGCATGTTCGACGTAGATCATCGGAAAAGCGGAGTCTGGGAGATCGCGCATCGCGGCGAAGGGACTTCTACCCGGAGCTTATGAAGCGAAGGAGCGGACTACAAAGATTGTAATCTCTCACATTTAGTAGTAAAGATGTTTACTTGCATGTTAAAACCCTAATAATCTAGCAAAGATCCCGGGTTTGGATTGTTCCTCTTGGCAGGTTTACAGTGACGATTCGATCTCAAGGCACATTATTCATGGTTTATCAAGCTTGTTGGATGTGCCCTTTTTCAAACAAGAAGGTCGGGGTCCTCTCGTATTCCTTCTAGGGATTTTTGATTTATTGGGTTTGTGCTGTTTTGATCACACAATTTAGCTCGTCACTATAGCATCTGTGCACATGTGTTGATCCACCGTATCCTCTTTCATTAGACTCATACTAATAAAGGATAGAAGTGTTATATAAACACTTTTCCATTCCTTAATGTGGGCAATGTAGGACTAAAACTCACCATGAGAAGTTCAGACTTTTCTCTTATCTGTGCATTTGCTCCAACGGATAGAACTTGTCACTATAAATGGAATCTTTCCATCTACTTTTCAACCAACAAAACGTCAAGCCGTCTTCGTTTCTTCTCAAAGAAAACTCGCATCAACATTAATAGTGATGGAAGCGAATAAATTAGAAGTCTAATGAAAGGATGGATTTGGGTGCGAGGTAGATGGCATGGGAGTCGAGTTTCCACCGATACAAAGGTTGTTTGTAACAAGTTGGATGATGATAAATGCTAAAAGACATGATATACATTTTAGATCCTATGCAACATTTCACTCTAATAACAAGGACGCTCGAGGGTGTTGGAAAAAAGCCCCCTAAAAAAGATACCAAGCTTTCATACCAATTGTTGGGGCAACATAGTTGAAACTTCACGTATCGTCACATGACGATCATTCAAAGACATCGGCACAAACAAAAAAGCAAACAACAATGCATAATAGTGAACAAAAGATCAAGAGAGACGCATGTATTTGACGTGGTTCATCAATATATCTAATCCAAAGAGAAAGCCCTAAAGACTTCTCTATGATGATAAAAGTACAGAGTGTTGCCTTGCATCACTTCTCTAGATCCTAGTATAAAGCCTTTATGACAATAATATCTCAACCATTACTTTGAGCTTAAACCATTAAGGCCTGTTCTTTTTGTCTCTTTGCTCAAAGCTTTTCTCTACATGATAAGAAATTCTTTTCTCCCTGCTGCTTTCTCCTCAAAACCTTGAGATGAGAGCCATGCTTATTCATAGCATAAAATAGACTAATTCTTAACCAAATAAAGATTTCTTATTCTTATCAAAATAGAAAATCACCATCCTTATCTAAATAAGACTCTTTTATTTATCCTCATCTATTACTAACATTATAATTTAAATTTAAACTAAAATCTCAGCAATCACTGTCTTAGTTGGTTTTAAATTATTCCTTTATGTGCACTCTCCCATTATCCTTATGCCCCCTCTTCTAAAGGTCCCACCGCAAACTTAATAATATGAATGATGCGGACACAATTCAGACACAAATCCATCCCTATCGTCTTTAGCAACATGTACCCATCCAAACTCGATCTTGTGCAGGTATAGAAATATTAAAAGTGCTAAAAATGCCTTCAACCTGATATGAGATAAAAACCTGCAAATCTCCGCCTTGACTCATATTCCATGGGCCGGACGCCTTGGACATGACCTTCATAGCCTCGTGCATAATCAATTCCATAAAATTGTATATCCGGTTTTATCTTCAAAGACATGATATTAACTTATTCTCCACCTTATGCCTGAGGACCAACTTTGGGAGATTACCTTGTACAATCGATTCCACGAAGGTCTAAATTTCAGAACCATCCTATAAAATTAAACCTTACGATTGAACCTGTCACATACTTGGCGCCTTCTTGAAGCAATTTTAGTTTTAACCAAGTTAGAGAGTTGCTGACCAAAATGCAACATTATGTACCGAATGCTTCAACTTCTTTGTTGCCGCAGCCTAAAGTTGTCTCGCCGTCAACTTCTTTACCTCAATTTTTTTACCGATATACCTTTTATATATCTTGACCGACCACCATCTTAGGTTTTGGTACCGATTGTTGGAGAAATAAATCATCCTCACAGCTAATGAGTTATAATACCAATCGTTGGGACAGCACTGCAGATCACGTTTTGACAATCAATCCAAAATACAAAAGCAACACTTGAGAAACAAACCATAACCTAAGGATCCACTATAATAATAGAAGTATAAACGTTTTACACCTTTTGTCTTTTCTAGTCACAAAAATCCAAACACTAGAGAATGCGTTAAAAATCATTTATTAACATATATGCACATGAACATGAACCTAAATTTGAACACATAATAAGCACGCTGCAAAAATATAAAAGTTAAATTATTTTTGGTAAGTAGTGTAATATCAATGATACTACACCGATAACAAAGCAATTCTTTTTTTACCTACCAATCTAAAGTTATTTTTAATTGCCTATCCAAAAAAGAATCAGAATTCATTACAAAATTATGGCTTATACTAAATATGTCGAGGTTACTGGATAATTGATCGATACACCTTTTTAGATAGAGAGGACGCTGAGCAGAGAACATATTTCCCTTATATATATTGTTGCTAATTAAACAAAGGCTTACCATATTATTAACTTCTATCACTCTTCTTATTTGAAATTTATAATTTTTTTTTATATATATAAATTTCAACTGCCCTATTTCCATCCCTATCCTCCCTCTCGCTCACGGTACTCTGTAATAAATAAGTATTGTATAGAGTATAAATGTTCTTCAGCTGCATCGGACGTGCAGAAAACTGTGTATATTGGTCACTTCAGTACTGAATAGCACATTATCATCTATTACTACAGTGCACCATAATGGATAAATAAAAACAAAAGAAGAAGATTAATTGTAGACAAGTTTGCAAGAAAACTAAATCAGCAAAGTTTTCACAACAGGGGGAACTGGACCACGCACCATTAAATAAAGAGAAGGATGCATGGTGGAAAGTGACGCAGAATACAATGATGCAAGTTCATATCAGGTATAATAATTAAAGTGCCCAAGATGAACCCAAATTGCCTTCTATTGATAGACTTTGTGGTGGTGATTATGATTAGATTGAGACAATGCTTATCCCAAAGTTTGAGAGAATAAAGCGACTATAATTAATCATTAATGTTCCTATCATGTGCAATAGAAATATATATACTGTAGTCAATGGTGTGCAACCTAATTTTATAAACAGTAATGCTGAGGACATATTGTACACCAACTTTCTATTGAGAGAGAGATATGTGTACACCAACAAAAATGTATGTAGACTTTGGATGCGCCACAAATGAATGCTTTTCTGCAATGTATGTAGACTTTGGATGATGTAAAATTACCAATGATATTCAGCGATCTCTTCAACAGATAGAGTAGAATGTGAAAGGCTTCCGAAATTGCGATGCTACCAAATAATCCCTCGACTTCTCTAGGGAAGTGTGGATTCAATCTTATAAATCCAAAAAGCAGCAAAGCATGAGATGATCTATTCAATGATTACAAGAAACTCAAAAAAAGAGTGCGCAACCATATCAGTTTGAATCTTTCAAGTACAATGAAAAAGAGGGGTTTAATCAAATAATAGATCCCGTAACTAATTCCTGGCTCATGGAACTATTCAACAATATTTTTTGATGTTTACTGGTTGTAATCCAAGTGCTCAACTCATACAAACCTTCCTGTTGAGCCTCCTGTAAAATTTTGTCTAAGGTTTATTGCATCAGATTAACCCAATAAAAAATTGCGAACATCTAGGTCGTTGGATCCATGATCCTTACCATTGAAACAAGGGTAAATTATTAAAAAAGACGGTCTATTCAAAACTTGCCAAAAAATCCCAACAAATTTTCAAGATAATTGGGAATAGCACATACTATTCAAAATATTGAATTGTCAAAAAACCCTCTTTCTCTTAACCAAGCTTTGGCTCTCTCTCTCTCTCTCTCTCTTCCTAATCTCTCTCTCTGACGCTCCTCCCTTGCCGCTTCTCCTCCTCCTCCTCCTCTCCTTCCTCACCGCTCCTTCACCGCCACCCTCCTCCTCCTCTCTCGTCGCTCCTCCTCCTCCTCCTCTCTCGTCGCTCCTCCACTCTAAACAGTGCTTGTAATCATTTCTCTGTATATCTAATCATTGCTTGTAATATCTAAGGCATGCAATATCTAATCAGTGGCCTCAGTGGCTTTTAATATCTAAGCAATTGACTGGAATATCTAAACATGTAATATCTAAGAACTTATATGCATGTAATATCTAATCAATCAACTTGGTCACATGGGTGTCAGAAACTACATTGTAAAATTATATACTCACATGAGTTCTCACAAGTACAACCTACATGGGTTTTAACAAGTATTTGATAGGGTTTAAGAAGGACTAGCATATTAGGCTTTGATCATGGGTTTTGTAACGTGTTGAAAAGGCCCAGGTCTTTTTAACAAGTTTTGAGAGAGTCAGGGTTTTTTTTTTTTTGACAATTTACTCATGAAACAATAATAGGTAATTCTTTATATGAGTAAAAGGGCATGCCCTTGTAGGGTGCACCCTATGGTGAAACATGTGGTATCTTTACATTAGACTATGTATGCTACTTTTGCACTTAAATCCTTTCACCTTTCATTAGGTCTTGCACTTATATGCAAATCACCATATAAAACCAATTAAATACATGCCATGTGCGCTTTGTTGGGTATAGGTGCCCTCAATGGAATTATCGTAATTGTAGGAATGTAATTACTGAATTCACGAGGACTTATACAGAGAACAGTCTTACGCGAGATGATAGTATACTACCTGATTTGTCTTTATCTGTCATGTGTATACGTGTTGCTAGTTATCACATATCGTTAATAAATGAGATAAATCCCATAGAATCTTTGCTTGACTATAAGAATTATGATAAGGATCATAATAGTGGGGTATAGTAGTTTATAAGTACATCTTTAAATGTCTATACTCGTAGGAGTATCGAGACTAGGTATCGGTACTCCAGTTTAGACTAGTGTATACGTTTCAAGCCCCTGTACGGGACGATAGCTAATCCCATAACCATTGGTATTTGACACCGATAATTGTATACATGTACTCATTAGATGCGTTACACTGGACGGACTTGCCAAAAACTCCTAGTTGATATTATACCAATGTCTTCTCTGATGACATGAGTACATGGAAGTCTCTTGACCCGAAATCACCATAGTGTCTTGTGTGTATTCCCACTGTATTTAGATTACCACCTACCACGGCTCTGCTTAGTCATGCAAAAAGGTTTTAGTTGGGTATAATCCCGAAGCACATGGAGGCAGTGAGCGGTCGAGAGAATTCGTTACACCCGGTATTGGGAATCGATATCGCGATGTGCAGGACACGACTATAACCAGAAGTCCGTGGCCACGACAGTAGAGATAAACTGACAAGTGTTACCAGTTATATCTCTTTGGTTATGAGTTCTCTGTTAGCACAACTTATCGAGTTATTGGGGGTCTGACAGATTCCACTCTCCAGATCCGGTAGTGATACTCCTTGACGAAGAGACCAGGTTGTACGGTGACTGTCACTTGCAGACTTTGTCGGGTCTGGATGAGTTCTCTCGTCGACCTGCCTTTATCTTGCTAATATTTGGGTAGCCGTTACGTACAGCTAATGCCTCTGATGAGCTTATGGGTTAACACGAAAGGGAGTTGAATCTGAAAGTGTTTCAGATTCAATTGGATATGATCCTGTATAATCTATTGCCAGCGTATTAGCAGGTCTTTAGAGTCCCGCAACGAAAGTGTCTGCCAGGGCAAAACGTGATACGACGTACGTATAGGGATACGTGCATGAGTTCGATAAAACATGTATATTATATATACGCGTTTAATCGAACGATTATTATACTAGACGATTTAACAGCCGGAATATCAAGTCAAGTGTTGACTTGATAACCGTATAGATGATGCAGTTTCTAATATAGTGTATATGATACATGTACTCTCTATAGTATATGATGTAAGTTCACGTTACCCATCCCGGTTCTTACTGGAAGGCGGAAACGGTAAAAAACGATTTTTATGACAAGGTAATATGGACTAGAAAATAGGATCTTTGCTAAACAAAAAACCTAGCAAACTAAATACAAGTTTAACTACTATGTTAGAGGATTATAGCTAGGTCTTGAACTCCTTCTCTTCTTCCTTCCTGGAGTGGTTGGAACGGCTCCACCTCATAGTCTCCTTGTTGTCGAAGAAGAATCCATCCGAAAGCCTTTACCTTGAGCTCCTACCTCAACCGAGAGGCAACTAAAGTGCTTGGCTTGCTAAACTTAGAACTCTAGAGTGAGTAGAGAGGAGTGATGGTGGTTTTAACTCAATAGCTCATGGTTCTCAACACATGAGACATGAGAGCTTTGAGAGAGAGGAAGAGGATGAGCTTTTGATGAGAGAGAGTGAGCAAGTGAGAATGATACAATTTTACAACCATACTCTCATATTATGAATTATGATAATAATAATAATAATTAAGAAAAGGTGTGATAGTTAGTTTAAGAAAAGGTGTGATGGTTAGTTTATGAATGAACTCATAACCAGAAGTCCGTGGTTACGGCAGTAGAGATAAACTGGCAAGTGTTAACAGTTATATCTCCTTGGTTATGAGTTCTCTGTTAGCACAACTTATCGAGTTATTGGGGATCTGACAGATTCCACTCTCCAGATTCGGTATGTGATACTCCTTGACGAAGAGACCAGGTTGTACGGTGACTATCACTAGCAGATTTTGTCGTGTCCGAATGAATTCCCTCGTCGACCTGCATTTATCTTACTAATATTTGGTTAGCCGTTACGTACAGCTAGTGCCTCCGATGAGCTTATGGGTTAACCCGAAAGGGAGTTGAATCTAAAAGTGTTTCAAATTCAATCGGATGTGATCCTGTATAATTTACTGCCAGCGTATTAGCAGGTCTTTAGAGTCCAGCAACGAAAGTGGCTGGCAGGGCAAAACGTGATGTGACGTACGTATAGGGATACATGTATGAGTTCGATAAAACATGTATATTAGATATACGTGTTTAATCGGACGGTTGTTATACTAGACGATTTAACAGCCGGAATATCAAGTCAAGTGTTGACTTGATAACCGTATAGATGATGCGGTTTCTAATCAAGTCAAGTCAAGTCAAGTGTATATGATACATGTGCTCTATACAGTATATGATACTGAGAAAATATTGATGGCATTTCATATACGTGATACATGATGCGTGAATATATATATATATATATATATATATATATATATATATATATATATATATATAATCCCACCATTCTATATTATGTTTTATATATAATCCCACCATTCTATATTATGTTTTTTTATTATATGTAAATAAATGTACATACATATAGTATGTATATGTGTATGTATGTATATATGTATATATTATTATTTATTTATTATACTTAATTAATGGCGAGCTCTACTCTCTCTCTCTTGTGATCCACACATGAGAGTGAGAGTGTGTGACTCATGTCCGTAGTCACATAATTCGCGAACTATTCGGCGAATTGGTGAATAATTCGCGAATTATGTCACTGCCGATTAAATCTGCGAGTTATTCGTCGTCACCGAACGCGGCGAATAATTCGCGAATTATTAAAAAAAACGAATTATTCAAAAAAACAGCAAATAATGCACGAAATCAAAATCTAGCGTCTCATATATTAATTTTTTGGTCGAAATCCTTCCCGAACATTTCCCGAACACTTACCGAATTTTTCCCGAATACCTACCGATTTTTTCCGAATAGTTTTCCGAATCCGAATTTTCGATATCGCCGAATTATTGCCGAATCACGAATTTGTGACTATCCTCATGTCATATTATTATGACATGGGTGGATAAAAGTAGATGAAGAGACCAATTTTTTTTTAACAAGCCATCAAAAATTTCATTTTCTTCCTCTTGTAAAGAAAGCTTGAGCGCTCTTGAAAATGGCAAGTGTTGCTATAGTGAGATAGTGGAAAAAGTAAAGAGTATTCAATAATCACTTCGACTTTCTCTATGCTTAGCAAGACTCTGGATGAAGTTTCTTCGACCGGTGACCGAGTTGGAGTTCAAATAGCTCGCTTTCAACGCGGATCATCTACGGTGAGGCGGTCAACGTTTCGACGCGTTCGGAAGCTCACAGAGCCTAGTCGGGGTCTATCTGGAATAGCCGGACACGCTACAAAAATTGTAATTCTCTTAACTTTTCTCTTTATTCTTTTTTAGTTTACACATTGTATTGTACTTGATGATCTTGGTGATAGGTTGGGGTTGTGCTTTGTAAAATTGTTGTTTTTCAAATTCTACCGCGGCCGTGATTGTCACGACCCTAACCCCGTCCTCTTACAGGCTTCACTTAAGGTGCATCCAGACATTATATATATGCCCTTTTTACCCTATTTATATACACGAAAAACAAGCCAGACTATCACAACAAGAAAAACAATACCAAAGAATGGCAATCCTAAGTCTCCTCTAGTGTTGGTAATTTTGCTCATATTGGAATCTATAGTCTTGGATTTCGATATCTGGCTATTTCCTGAATTCTTAAGGGACTGTTTGGTTGCAACATTATGAAAGAATTAGATTGTGGAATCTAAAATAGTGAGAGTATTTCACAATTTTGTGTTTGGTGTAAGAATTTGGATTTATAGGGTCCTTTGTTTTTTAGGGGGAAGAGGGGGGCACAACAAAAAAAAGATTCTTGAATCCTCAAAAATTTGAAGATTTGCAAGGATTTGGCACTACTCATTGTACTTTTAGATGGGGCTGGGATACTTTATTTATTTAATAATCATCCTTTTATCTCTCTATCTCTAAAATTCTCAAATCTAAATCCCACTTTCTTTCCACCAACCAAACATGGATTACAAAGATCTACAAATCCAATACCAGGAATCCAATACCAACCAAATAACAAATTACCAAAGTCACAAATTTCCACCAACCGTACTCTTTTAGGATCCAAATTTCCAACCGTACTCTTTTAGGATCCAAATTTCATAATCTTGCAACAACAGCCCCTAAGTCCTTGCGAGGCAATCTTAGTGGTCATATGCCAAAATTTATGGAGTATGCACATGACATGATAGTCTCAAATGTTTGTATTGTATGCACCAAGTCATCATTACATTTCCACTAGGCTACTATCGAGCAGGACCACCATAATAGTGCTCTTAGGCCCTGGCTGTGAAATGAAAAGTTTAGCTCACAAGCATATAATAAAAATAAGTTCCAAATGCATCAAAGACAATTGTTCTGTATAATGAAAAAAATAACTAAAAACATAACATGTTGAAAACCTGTATATATGGCGGAATGGACTAGGTAGTCGCCATTCTCAAGTTATATTTCATTTTGCCTGTTGTCGATAATGCCCACAGATTAAATAGAAACTCGATACTAAACACATCATGTTAGACATTGATAGGTCTTTACCGTTAAAAATCTTTGAATTTACTTTATTTCACAAACAGTGTAAAATGATTACTTTATGATTAGTCCAAGCTGGCGAAACCAAAGAACTACGAGGGTTCAAACAAACCGCTACATCCTCGGTGTTTTCTCGTAATTTTTATGTCATATCTAAACGGCCTCCGCCTCATATTCGTTCACTGATACAAAAGACAATTAGGTACTGTTGAATGCTATAATTTGTTTATGCACAATTATTGAAGGATTGGTTTTGTTGTTAATGCATTTATGAAGTTAAATTGACACTTTTGGAACAACATGAGATAGCCAGCCACTTTGCTTCTTTTATTTGCCAGATTTCCAACGTCTATGGATGTTAGAAAATTAAAAGTGACAGGTTCAATTTAATCTAAATATAAATTTATAGAAAAATAATTCGTTGTTCATTAATTATAAGAACGTCCACCTCATTTATTCATAATTTTGATAAAGACAATAACTATCTTTTCAACATTTTATCAATTCTTAAAGTTCTCTACTAAAAGTCTTTAAATAACTTCATTATCTAAATTAAATTTCTTTACAGATAACAATTATCTTAACTCAACTCTTTTTTAAAATTCTCAAAACTTGTTAATGATCTTACCATACACACACGTGTATCGTTCATACAGAACCTTACCTTAGCAGAAAGTTAGCACAACTCTGTGTCAACCAAATTTCCGAAAATTTCACTAAAACCTACATGTCACAAGTCATTGAAAAGTGAGTGAAAATCTTGTTAGAAGAAAATTCCAAAGCATACAACTAAAATTGTATCCAGATAAGCTTCTTTTAGTTGCTTCTGGGTTCACATCTTTCCCTTGCAATGCAGCCATCACTCTTAACAAGTGGTGGAACCACCATGAAGAAATGGCTTTGGAAGTTTGTATGCAATCTTATTTAATGCCAATAGAATCTTATGCAGGACTAGGACTAGACAGTGGAATTGGGCATGAGGTCCCTTTCATTTTGAACCATATCCTAACTATAGTTGCCTAATTAATTTAGCTAGGTTTTCTTCAATTTGATAAGATCCGAACTACATGGATTATTTTTAATTTTGTTAAGATGTATCTCATTAGCTAAATTGGAAAATATATATAGATCTTATTTTATTTAATTATGTTGATTCGTCCGCTCGAAAAATAGAGCAAAAAAGACAAGACATTAAAAGTAGCATATATTCAACATTATCTTGATTAAATAGGCAAGTAGCAGGACAATCATGCTTCTAAGACATATTAAAAATAGAAGAAAACGCGATTGTCAATGTTACAAGCAAGTTAGTTGTCAATAAATGTTACAGCTTGAGGCAGGAGTCTTTTCCTAACTTAAACCAAAGGACCTATTTGGTGCAGGTATAGTCATAAATTCGCCGTTCGGGTATAATTCGGAAAGGTCGAAAATTCGGATTGGGAGAACTATTCGAAAAAAATCGGCAGGTATTCGGGAAACATTCGGTAAGTGTTCGGGAAATATTCGGGAAGGATTTCGAGCAAGAAATTAATATATGAGACGCTAAGTTTTGATTTTGTGAATTATTTGCTGTTTTTTGAATTATTCACTGTTTTTTCACATAATTCCCGAATTATTCGCGAATTATGTGACTATGGGTGTAGGGAGTAGCTGAACCGTGTGCAAGCAGGCCGAACAGAAATTTTAAACAAAAATTTGGAAAGATTTGATTGCGGATCGAGCGGAAGATTTGAAAAGATTTGATTAAGAAGATTTGAAGATCTTAATTAGTTATAATTAGATTTTAATTTGATTAGATTAGATTTCATTCAAAATTAAATTAATAGGTTTGAAAATATTTTGAATAGATTTGATAAGATTTCATTCTATCAGATCTAATTTATCTAATGAGAGGCCTTAATGTAACTTTAAGAATAGATTGTTTATGAATAAATTAAAATTTAGATAACTATTCTCTGTTCCATAGAATTATTTTCGTCACTTGATGGATCTCTGGATCTCCTTCAGATATTACCTTCCGTTGATTTGTAGCGAGTACTGATAGATGGATGAGATTGAGTTGGAGGGTTGCCTTCTGAAGCGTGTGGATCTCAATGGGTTTTATGTGGTTGAGGCCAAGCTACCTGCAAGGAAGTCCCGGGATGGTTGTGCCACCGAGGACCCTCCGACGATCAAGTTAGACAGGGTATTTTGGCAGAGTAACGGCCTATTGGGATCAAAATTGCTTACCTGAGTCGTCTGGGAGAGGGGTTTATATAGTGCCAGCAATGGGTAGGCGGGCGCAAGATTCACGCCGGCCGTTACGCCCCTGGTGTTATGCCCGCGTGATAGGTGGGATCCCCCATTAATGACGAGATATGTTCGTTAATGGGGGATCATGATGGCGTGGAATGCGGGATCATGGGCGATGGATATCTCGCGCCTGGCGAGATTCGCAGAGCCGTGGCGGAGGCGCCTGTGATCGGTGTTGTGGGTCGGTCGATGAGACAGAGGAAGATAAGCTCGGCGGGAGGCTCGGGAACGAGCGGGAGGCCGAGGCATCTTGGTTCTGTGATAGCTCGGAGGCGAGCTGGGGGTGGTCTGAAAGGCCACCGAAGGTCGGTAACATCCTCAAGATAGGTCCGGGTATGCTTTCAACGTACTGTTCTTGATCCTTTCTTGTAAGCTCTGGGACACATTATCTGCCACGTGTCATGATCTGGGGAGTCACCGATATCGAGCATCATCATTATCCCCCCCCACTCTCGTCTCGACCCGTTCCTGGGTCGGATTGAGTGTGATCTGACCGGTCACCCTGGGTGAGTTCTTATTTGAAGATATCGTCGGTGCGTATTCCTGGGCAATTAGTCGTATTTTCTTGATGACGTCAGCTGATCGGGGGAGAGATCTCGCATTAAAAAGGAAGCGCCGTTTTGTGCGTATGTTCGTCGAACCGCCAGGCCACGTGTCTGGCGCTGGTTGGCTGACGAAATGAGCCGCAAGCGTTTCCGCGCCCGATGGGACGCGCCTAAAGTGAGTGCGACAGGTGGAATGTTGCCGGCCGTTGGTTGCAAAGCGCTGTCTTGGTGAGAGGCGATCGGAGCCGTAGGATGTGTACGCCGACAGCTATAAATAGAGGTAGGATGTCCATCAGGGTCCATACCTCATCATAATCTCCTCGTCCCTAGTCGTGTTAGCTCGGTGCTCTTCTCCTCAGGTCGGAATCCTTACGTTTTCTCTTCTGAGGACTCATCCCTTTGATCGGGTTAGATGTCTTTTACCGAGGAGTCTGTAGAAATAGTCCGCGAAGAGTCTAAGGAGTCCTCTGTAGCTTCCTCTTCTTCTTCTTCCTCTTCCTCGTCTGAGTCGGAGTCCCCCTGGGAAGTTAGGGTTAGTCATCTCCCCGGGGTCGTGCGACGGGCGCGGTCCCCAGAGCGCAGGTCATGGATGCTCTTGGCGCGTCATCCATGTTGAGGCATGCGGATGAGCTCAATACCATCCGGACTCGTTTCCATATTCCTCCCGGCTGCTCGCTTCGTCTGGCCAAGGAGGGGGGAGGGCAGACTAGGTACGGGGCAAGGAGATTGCCTTGTACCTGGAAGCCTTTTGGGCCGGGATGCGCCTTTTCTTCTCCCACGAGGTGAGTGCGGTGTTGAATTGTTTTGAGTTAGCCCCGAGCCAGTTAGTGTCGAACTTTTGGAGGATTCTTCTTGGGTTCCTGGTTCGGTGAAATTACGTCCGATCCCTTTCAGCCGGAGCCTTTTCGTTTCTTCACTCTGCTACAAAAACCACCCCGGCACTCGCACGGGCGAGCCGAGATGGATATACATCTCTTTTAGAAAACACTAGGGAGGTGCTGCCGGGTCGGGGGTCGTCATAGTACCTTCTTTCATTCACGAATGGAAGAATAAGTTTTTGTTTGTTGGGCCGCTCGAGGGTGAGGATTGGCCTGTGCCCATCCAGTGGCGCATGGACAACTGCCCGCAGGTGAGGCGGTCAAATGATCCCGAGCGGTGGCGGTGTCGGAGTGGGAGCCCCTCCCCCGTGCTGATGTGTTGTTGTCTAAGCGGGCCCTCAGTTGGGCCGGGCTCAGCCCCGCCCAGTTCGCGGGTAAGTTAGGAGTTTTCAGGCGACCCATTTAGACTTGTGTATTCTTACACTTTTCTGGCATTGCTGACTCCTTTGTACTTTTTTCTTATGCAGAACCCATGGACCTAGGCAAATTTCGAGCAGCCCTGGTCGAATAGAAGAAAGGGAAGAAGGCCGGAGGTGCCGGCCCTTCTCGCCCATCATCGGGTCCGGCTCCACCGGCGACCGCTCCATGCAGGCGCTCAAGCACGCCCCGGGCCCCCGAGTCCAGCCATGCGCCGAGCCGGAAACGCGTTCAGGAGAAGGAGCCCCAGGCTCTGGAGGCTGGAGGCGAGACCGGTTCTCCTGCGTCTCTCCTCAAGAGGTTCCAAAGGACGGTGCCCCGCTCCCCGGCTTCCCCGATCATCGTGGATGATGGGGAGCTTCACTTTGAGGTGCCCTCGGGATTTTCCGTCGCCGACAGCCTGCTCTCGGAGATGGAAAGGTCGACCGGGGGCAGAATCCCTCGGGGGGCCCTCCGGGCCCAGATGGCGGCCATAGCTCAAGAGGCCATGCAGGTTAGTGTTCGCACCCCACTCGGGTCTTCATTCAGTACTTTTGTTCGCGAGATTGGGTGTCCCCCTTTTCCTTTTAACCCTCCTTTGTTTTCTTCAGGTCCTCCAGCACGTCGCTGTTCTCCGCCGAAATACAGAGACGGAACTGCGTAGGTTCGTCTTGCCTGAATTTGGGGGCATATACTATTTGGTGCTATCCGTCCACCTCTCCGAAGATGTCAAGTTGATTTATGGCACCATGTATTGAAGGTTTAAATGGATGCGACCAATGTAGCAGACTTCGTCAGATTCCCCGTCATAATGAGGGGTTTTTGATTGTGGGGACGCTCTTTCCTGCAGGCGCAAGCCCCTGCAGTTAATTACGCTACCGCATCGCGGTAACCACTTTCTCCTTCTCCAGATGGTCACTTCGTGTCGTGGGTAGTTGTTTTGTTTTTGGTTGCCCGTGGATTGTAAATGGAGACTAATTTATGTTGTCGCCCGTAGGGCGTAGATTAGTCCAAATTCGTATTTTCTTAGATTTGGGTTTGGGGTTGGGTTTAAGGATACGTTAGTCTCATATGAGACTAAGATCAACTTAAACGTATGTTAAGGATACGTTAGTCTAATTTTAGACTAAGATCAACTTAACGGGATCATTTAGATCCAACAAAAGAGCGTTTGGGCTCTAATGTTTAGTTTAGGGACATTACGGTCCATTGTTAGTTTAAGGACATTACGGTCCAAGGTTAAGGACATCATAGTCCATGGGCTTAAGGACCCCACAGTCCAAGGTTAAGGACATCATAGTCTATGGGCTTAAGGACCCCACAGTCCAAGGAATGATTGGTTATCGGGACTTGTTACCTCTCTGAAGA
Source organism: Agapanthus africanus (assembly GCA_030015575.1). NCBI lineage: Eukaryota > Viridiplantae > Streptophyta > Magnoliopsida > Asparagales > Amaryllidaceae > Agapanthus > Agapanthus africanus. The sequence goes on from CM057343.1 coordinate 521,584,836, forward strand.
AGTTGAAGGATTACAACGACAAATATCAAAGGAGTGAAGAGATGTACCCTTGAACCAATGTTGTTTGGGAAATCTTTAGTCCAATTTGGGACTAAGATCAATTAATTAGATTATGAGCACATGGGCTCAACTAAATCTGAATTGAGGACTTATGGCCAACTTGGGCCGAGTCCGATTAGGTTCAAAATGTTGGACCTTTGTTTTGGCTGCTGAGCATTTGTCTGGGTTCAGCCCCCCATTATTTAGCAATGCTAAACATAGGTCTGGGTTCTGACAACGTTTTGTCTTTTATTGAGTGCTGAGCACTCATATACCATATGAGATGATCAATCTTGGAAGATAAGAATGTATTTGAGGCTCAGTCAAAAGGGGAGTATTGCCTCTGGGAGACTTAGCTAGTTTAGGCTAAGATTGGCTTGGATATAGTGTTTAAACACTAGCACATATTTAGCGATCACGTATTCCCACGTGATACATTTAAAGTAGTGTTAAACACTAGGGATGAAGTGCCTAAAATAGTGTTAAACACTAAAAAGATGAAGCGCACACGTGAGGACACGTGAGGCGGCCTAGAATTGGGCTAAGCTTCCTTTATTTTATTCTCAGAATATTCAAATAAGTGTTAAACACTTCAGTCTTCACGGCCATCATGTGTGGGCACGTGATGGGTATCCATGCACTGGATATTAAATGGATTTGCTAGAGGTCACATGGAGACACGTGAGAGCGCCCATGCATTGGATTTTAATCTTTCATTTCTTTCCATCTTCTCTATTTTAAAGAGGTGTTTGTCAGGGATCACGTGAGGGTGCCCAAAGTCTGTTCTGACTTTATTTTAAGAAGTTTGTTCAAGGGTCACGTGGGAGCACGTGACCCGATCTCATTCATTCTTTTTTGACCATTGAGGGGAGGGTCACGTGTTGCCACGTGATCATGTTGGGTACTTGATCTTTTTACGTGCATGAAAAGTCCCTTATTTAAGAATTAAATTCTTTTGTAAGGTTAAACCCTAATTTTATTTAGAGGAATTAAATTCCTATATATTTGGAAGAATTAAATTCTTTTATAGGGTTAAACCCTAATTTTGTTGGAGGAATTAAATTCCTATGTGCTTTGTGGGAGAATATAATTCTCTGAACTTAGGTCTTCTCTTAGCTTTTAGATCTGCATGGCAGAATCTCCCCGATGAGAATTAAATTCTCAACTTGTGGGGAGATCTGCTTCTGCAAACCTTCAACCAAAGGAAGAACTAAGTTCTTATTCAGAAGAGTTAAACTCTTAGTTTTAGAATTAAATTCTCTTTTTTGTTTTGTAGGAGCTTATAGAATGATCTCTTTCTCTCTCTTACCTAGGGTTTCTTTCTTTTCTGAAGAGATCTTTCTTCTTTCTCTAGAGAATTAAATTCTCTTTTTTTTGTATTCTCTCTCTGTTGTTCTCTCCCCTTTTCTCTTCTTCTTGGCTCCTATTTATAGGAAAAAGAAAAGAATCAGTTTGTTTAGTCAATCTTTCATTGAAAGATTTTGATTGATTTTGTAACCAACATAATCTTTTAGATCACTCGGTGAATTTTATTCACCATTGGATTTTTAATCCAAAAGATATTTTGTCTGTTATTCCTGGCAAATTTCAGGGAAATATCTCCTTGTATAGAATCTTTCTATAAATTGGTGATTTTTAATCACCATTGGATTTTTAATCCAACGGTGCTCCACTTTACAAAGCGTAATCTTTTTGTTTGGAAAGATCTAGGGAAATATTAGGGTTTTTGATTTCCTTTAATTAGAATTTAATCTATTAGTTCAGAAGGTTTAAGAGCCTATCATGTGTTAGCACGTGACCCCACTGATTGACCATTTAATTAGAATTTAATTCCATTAGTTCAGAGATCTTTAGGAACCCATCACGTGTTGGCACGTGACCCCATGTCATGTGTGTACATGTGATGCCCCGTTTAGGGTTTTCTTTCCTTTAACTCAGAGAATTTTTAAGACCCCATCATGTGGTGGCACGTGACCCACTGATTAAGCTTTTAACCAGAATTTAATTCTGTTATTTTAAAGAACTCGGAAACTTATCACGTGTCAGCACGTGACCCTTGGTCACGTGTGGGCACGTGATGCCCCATTGGGGTTTTTCCTTGTATTTTATGAGGGAACAAATGCCCCCACAGCATTGTTCTCATGTGTTTGCATGTGAGTGCAACGCTGTAACTTTTATGGCCGTTGGATCTACCTAGGGAAGGGGGTAGATGAACCGTTTCCCATCACATCCTATAAATGCAGGGGTCTCTTCAGAAGCGCCTCCACTCTTTCATCTTCTTCCTTCCTTGTTCTTACCTTGAGAATTTAATTCTCTTTCTCAGAGTTCAGTTCTCTGTTTCAAAAATTTTCAGAGTTTAACTCTGTTAACAAAAGATTTCCTTTTTCAGGTAAGGATCTTGAACGGCTGAGGAGTTTCCTGTAGAAATTTTCTTTGGATTTTAAATCTACACCAAAGGTTTTTTCCTTTAACAAAACCCATCTTTCCAAGTTCTTTAAGAACGTCCAATTTTTAAATAATAAACCCCTTTCGCTAGGGTTTCTCTGATCTTAGGGGATTGATGATGATACTTGTCTTCCCTCTGGAATTTAATTCCATTTCAAAGTGCTTAGCTCTGAAATTTTTTCTGGGAATTTAATTCCTCTGTTCAAAAGGAATTTAATTCCTCTAAAGAACTTAGTTCTTAAAGAAGACTTCTTGGGATTTTTCATCCTGAGTTGTTCTTGCAGAGATCCTTCTCGATTTGCACAGAGTTTCTGTGATGGGTTTTCTCCTTGGAGGAATGTGTAGAGTTGTTTGAATTTATTGAGATCTTCCTTTTGTTCTCATAATGATTACCCTGCATCATCATTAGTGGGCCGCCATTTTGATTTTGTGGGGCCCTTGTGTTTTGTAACCTATGGTCCCAAGAAATAAGTTGTTTGTCGTTTTCTTCCATTGTCCTCTTATATATATACTTATATATATATATACACACACACACGTGTAGTCTTTACTAACGGTTTCCCTTTCCTTTATTTCAGGTGCAATGGCTTCTCTTCCATACTTTCTCTTTACTTGCTCGGAGGCGGCTTTTCCTCAATCACCGTCGGACGAAGAAGCGGTGGCAATGATCAGGGCTCATGACCCGGATTGCACCAATTTACTTTTATAGGGAACCTGGTACGAGCATATCATCCGCGGTCGCCGAGGCTTTCTTTGCGAGATGCCAACAGAACCCATCCACCCGTTCCTGCCGATGGACCATCCGCAGATTGCTTTTGCTGTAGAGGTGGCGGATTGGACTCCCACAGGCCATCTCGAACCGTCGACAGCTGGGATACCAAACCAGCCTGTGCTAGCCATAGACATCTTGGGGCATCGCATCTGCCAAGGCGAAGCCCAGCCCTGGGGTCAAGTTTACAAGATAGGACTTACCCCTCGCCATCCTGCGGGCTATCTTCTCTGGGCTCGTTACATCCTGTCCGCCCATCTTGCGCGACTGCAGAAGGTCGGGCTTTACCAGGCGGTGTACGTGTCTCTCTTCCATTATCAGTCTCCTCATGTATGGCGGGTTAAAGCTTTCCTAAATCAATGGAATCTTCCCACCAATACTTTCTTGTTAGGGGACCGCAAAGTTTCGATCTCTTTAGAAGAGTTTCGTGAGATCTCGGGTTTACCGATCAGGGGAGCGCCTTACGAAGAATTATTTCCCCCTGACGAGTATGCTTTCGAGACTGTGCCCGCTACGCTTGACGGCTTGTCGACTAAAAATACCGTCCGCCACAAGTACCCGAGTCTAATCAAGACTCTGAGGATTTTTGAGAAGCTGTTCACAGAATCGGAAGAACAGGGCGTCACTTTTAAAAGCTTTATCGCCTGCAACCTTCGTGGAGACGTTCTATCAAAGGCGGTTCCGAAGTTCGCAAATATCAACAACCCCTTCGGGTTTTGTTTAAATAGGCTACCGGCTAGAGAAGAGGATTTTCCCCAGTTCTACATTCCAGTCTTGTCGGCTGTACCTTTCGAATCGATCGCAGCTCCTGGCATGGATGAAGAAACTTTCTTCATCGGTTTTATCAGCGTTTGGCTCAGTTGGTTTGTCGTTCCAACGCACCGTCAATTCATGAGAGCCTCGGTCATTTATCCTGCTCATCACATTGCCAAAGGGACGAGATTAGCCGTGGGCATTGCAGGGCAGTCGCATCTGTACCATGGGCTAAGCTCTGCAGCCAATACCTCAACCCCAGGCATGAACGTAGTGAGTTTCTCTCTTCATTACTTTACGTCATGGATTGAGATGCACGTGCTAGGGGCATTTGTGGCGCACCAGAGACCCAGCTTTTATAATACTCATACATTTCCGCGGCTCATGACGTTGGTGGACGCTTCTGCTCCTAACCCGACTCAATTAGGGGCTCTTCGTGTACTGCTCAATTCGTATGCCAACGAAGGTGGAATGGTGTTTAGTGATCGAATCCTCTCTTCTCCTTCGGGACCTGTTCAACAGTTGTTTGACTTATCGAAAGAGGGGACACCGTCCTTGAAGCCCAAGGAAGCCATGCACCTGTACTCGATCAAACCCGGTTATCTGGTGTTCCGTCGAAACAATGCGGCTCTTTTCATGCGGTACAATCTACACCGCTTTGCCTAGCAACTAGGATACAACCAGGGTATCCCCTTCGAGGCATTCACAGTGGAACCCCGCCCTTCTTTGAAAGTTGTTCGTGACGCCACCAACCATTTCATGAGGCTGAACACCGGTTCTCATTTCATGATTCCCGAAGCTGACTACATTCCGAGGTGTGTGAGGGATTTCACAGGTTGGTATCGCCATCGGGTTAGTCCAATCATTGCTGAGGAGAGGAGGATACTTTTTGGGCTTAGAGCTCCCCCCCCGCTCCAGGCTACTGGAGTCCCGCCGCGACCGCGGACAACGGTTCGCCCTCCCTTGAGGGATACCGGTACCATACTTATTCCTGAGGCGACGGATGTGGACTTGACCCTGACAGTTGGTATGCCGATGCATACTAGAGCTCAGGCAAAGACTTCTGATAAGGCACCAGTAGCAGTTTCATCAGCTGCGGCGTCAGCAATGGCAGTGTCGTCATCGGTAGCACCGCCGAAAGAGGATACTGAAGGCAAAGTGGGTCAACGTCGCACCAAAGCACCGAGGGAAAAGAAGCGATCGTCTTCTGGTGTTAGTTCTGGGTCAAAGAGGCGAAGGAAGACGGTCACCAATCTGCTCGACTTTTTAGTGGAATCCGAGCCTATCTTTCAGGATAAGCCAATAGCTATGCAAGAGCCGGATGGTGGTCTTCTTTTTTCCGGTTCATCTGCCGAGGAAGCCGCACAATTGGCTGAGGCTATAATACGCTCCCAGGATGAGACTGAAAATGTAAGGGTCCTGAAGAGGCCTTATCCTGCTGTCATCTTTTATGAAGATCCTCCATCGATACGACGGATATTTATAGGTCCTTTGGAAGAGGGAGGCGAGATAGCCCTTAAGCAGCCTATCTCGGCCGATGCCGAAGATGCGCTGTCGTTGTGGACTGGCGGCCATGAGTCTACCCTCGAACCCCGGCGAGCACATCTCCTCAGGAAGGAACGTCGGCTTGAAAAAGCCATATTAGAGACATCCTGGTGCATTGGTATACTTATATATCTTTTTGTAGTATTTTGCACTGCTTATATATATATATATATATATATATATATATATATATATTCTTATCTCTGTGAAAACTTTTGCAGGGACTTCGGAAATGTCGGAGGATCTGAGTTCGAGTCGTGCCTTGACTATGGACTCTGTAGATATTCTCGATGAGACACCAGTAAGTGTGGAGGGGGTCGATACAGCTGTTCTTCCTGCCACGGAGCTCCCATTGGTGATTTCCGTTCCCCCGGTGCTTGCTCTCCCGGAAGAGGCATCTTCATTGGCCGCGGATTCAATGGATCTTTCTGGGGACGGCCCGGAGACTATGGGATAGGTAGTCAAGGCCACCATCCTTTCCTTGGAGCCTGCAGCAGTGGCCACTGCTCCTCAATTGGAAGTTGTTATACCGGCCCATATCCCCGATGATGTGCCTGGGGGCATGGAGGAGGCCGTCGAAGCTGCTATCCCTCAAGTCCAGAGCGGGAGGAGCATCGAAGGCAGCCTTCTATATTTTATTTTAATAATCTCCCCATCATCTGCTATCTTTTCAGAGCTACGAGGATTGGCGGTGTCCATCGCGGACCTTTCCCCCAGGAAGTCTTTTCAGCGTTTGCTAGAGATGGCCGCTCCGCAGGCAATATCCCCTCAACGCATCGTCCTATCTTTCGGGCAAGGTTAGTGTTGTTCGCCTCTTCACGGCATTATTATTATTTTGTATAACGATACTGATGTCTTCTGTAGTTCTGGAAGCCGATGACAAAGTTGAGATTCTTGACGGGCCTAGGGATCTTTGGGACCCTTCTTGCATGACTGTGGGTAAGTAAAGTTTCGACGTTGTTCCATTTGCTCTTTATTTGAAAGTCTCGCTGATTGTTTATAAATCTTAATAACTTTGCCAGTTCTTACCACACTGGAATCTCGCATCGCCATGCCATCCGGCCCCTATGCTCTACGTGCCTCGGAACGGATGGCAAAGCTAAGCCTTCACTCTTTCTCAGCTCTGATTGAAGACCTTCGTACTGTTAGTTTGATCACGGCCGAAGAATTTGCCGCCGAAGCCAACAGTTTTCTCCCCTTTCTTGCTGCTTACCACAGCGAAACATTGGTGCAAGTCTAGGTTGAGTTTTGTCGTCGGGTGGAGGCTTGCTTGCATAGTCTTGAATGTACGCGTCTTCCTTCAGAGGTTGTGGCTACAAAGGCGAGCTTGCGGGGGCTGATCGAACGGTGCGCCAAAAATATGCTGTCATGTGAGAAGAGGCTCAGCCGAAAATTTTCAGAGAGGAAGCTGGCTTCAACTGTGCTGGGGGAACTTCAAGTTGATCTTACGGCCAAGACCACTCGGGCGTATGAACTTTGGCAGATACTTCAAGAAGCTATCAGGGAGGTGGTAGCCATTGATAAAGCCGTCATTTTTACTCATGAAATGGTCGAAGCTCATAAAGTTACCGAAAAGGAGCTTGAAAGTCGGCTTGCCTCGTACCAGGACCAACAGTCTCAAGCGGAGGCCCGTCTCTTAGCGATAATGAAACATGAAGCCGAGGCCCAGCAGAAAAATAATGAACTGGCAAATCTATTAAATCGTCCGCCGGCTTGAAGAATTGTATATTTTTCTTTTTATTTTTCTTTTGTACATACTCCTGAATGAGAGTATTTTTTTTATTCTTTCATAAATTGTACCTTGTATTCATTTTTGATTCATGAATAAAAGACATATTTTACTTCATGGTGGTGTGTCCCTTTTAGTAAATGCATTTTGGGGATAATCTATTTTGATCTCCTTGTAGGACAGCGATGGCTTAGGAGTCAGGTTCAGATCTGCCTCCTAAGGCTTTCCAACTTTATGAGCCGTGGGGGTCTCATAAAGGTATTTCTCCTTACGAGTCGTGAGGATCTCGTAAGTGTAATTTCTCCTTAAGAATCGTGAGGATTCCTAAGTGTATTTTCTCTTGAGAGTTGTAAGAATCTCACAAAAGAGTTTTTCTTGCTTACGAGTCGAGAGGACTCGTAAGTGATTATTTTCTTTCTTGTCGGAGAGTGTGGCATGTAGAAAATCTATCTTGACATCTTTGCGAGGCAATGATGGCTTGGGAGACAGGGTTAGGATCTGCCACCTAAGACTTTTCAACTTTATGAGCTGTGAGAGTCTCATAAAGAATTTTCTCCCTACCGGTCAAGAGGATCTCGTAGGTGTATTTTCTCCTTAGGAATCGTGAGGATTCCTAAGTGCGTTTTCTCTTGAGAGTCGTAAGGATCTCACAAGAGAAGTTTTTCCTTACAAGTCGAGAGGACCCGTAAGTGATTGATGAGTTGACTTGCTCCCAAATCAAAGAATTGCTTTGACGGGGAAGTCGAGGGTTGACTTTATCCGCATTTCACGGAGTCAGGGGTTGACTTTATCCGCATTTCACGGAGTTAGGGGTCATTTCACGGAGTCAGGGGTTGACTTTATCTGCATTTCACGGAATCAGGGGTTGATTTTATCCGCATTTCACGGAGCCAGGGGTTGACATTATCCGCATTTCATGGAGCCAGGGGGTTGACCTTATCCGCATTTCATGGAGTCAGGGGTTGACTTTATCCGTATTTCACGGAGCCAGGGGTTGACCTTATCCGCATTTCACGGGATCAGGGGGTTGACTTTATCCTCATTTCACGGGATCAGGGGTTTCTCTGGACGTTTCCCACGGGATCAGGATTGACATTATCCGTGTTCTACGGGACTATGATTTTCTCTGGGCGTTTCCCACGGGGCCAGGATTGATATTAGTCGTGTTCTACGGGACCAGGAGATGCTCTAGGCATTTCCCACGTGGTCAGGATTGACATTAGCCGTGTTCTACGGGACCAGAATTTGCTCTGGACGCTTGCCACGGGATCAGGATTGACATTAGCCGTGTTCTACGGGACCAGGATTTGCTTTGGACGCTTCCCACGGGGTCAGGATTGACATTAGCCGTGTTCTACGGGACCAGGAGGTGCTCTGGGCATTTCCCATGGGGTCAGGATTGACATTAGCCGTGTTCTACGGGGCCAGGATTTGCTCAGGACGCTTCCCACGGGGTCAGGATTGACATTAGCAGTGTTCCACGGGACCAGGAGTTGCTCTGGGCGTTTCCCACGGGGTCAGAATTGACATTAGCCGTGTTCTACGGGACCAGGATTTGCTCTGGACGCTTCCCACGAGGTCAGGATTGACATTAGCCGTGTTCTACGGGACCAGGAGGTGCTCTGGACGCTTCCCACGGGGTCAGGATTGACATTAGCCGTGTTCTACGGAACCAAGAGGTACTCTGGGCATTTCCCATGGGGTCAGGATTGATATTAGCCGTGTTGTACAGGACCAGGAGGGGTTGGCTCTCGGTTGTCTGTGCACCGCCGAGTCATGGAACTGGGAACTTTGTCGTGACTTCGATTTGCTGATGTTACGTCTGTTGTAATGAGACGAATGTTGAGATGATCTCCAGGCTGTCTGTAAACCATCGAGATTTGGCTTTTTTCTGATGGAGCCTGGTGGGAAGGTATGGTTCCCTCTATGTTTGTGCTCATGGATTGTATACAGGGATCGATGTGATCTCACCTGTAAGGCAAAAAGTTTCATTTTATGTATTTTTTTCCTTTCCGCGATGCTCTATCATTTAATCTTTTCATATCGCGAAGGTCACGATTGCCTAATCATTTCGGCTGTTTTTCGTGGTGCCCAATCATTTCGGCTATTTGTTTTATTTACTTGCTGCTTTTTATTGCGAATTGCCCAACCATTTCGGCTATTTGTATGCATATATTTTACTTGCTGATTTTGTTGCAAGTTGCCCCATCATTTCGGCTATTTCATATGCATTTGTGGCTCGCTGACTTTTCGCTGGGAGTTTGGGATTTGATACCGATTTAGGCATCAGCATCGCTACAACTGGGATATTGCCAGGAGCGAATCATCATTTGCTTTTGTCGATGTCGAACAAAGGTGGCTTAGTAAACAGGGTTAGGATCCAGTCGACTAAGGCTTTTGACTTCATGAGCCGTAAGGGTCTCATAAAGGTATTTCTCCCTACGAGTCGTGAGGATCTCGTAAGTGCGTTTTCTCCTTAGGAATCGTGAGGATTCCTAAGTGTGTGTTCTCTTATAAGTCGTAAGGATCTTACAAGAATATTTTCTCCTTATAAGTCGAGAGGACTTACAAGTGTCGTTCGCCATATGAGCATATCCTCAGTCTCTGGTGAGACTTTGTTTGGGAAATGTTTATTCGTGCCCTTGGATTGTATACAAAGATCAATATTGAACCGCTTGTAGGACAGCATCAGAGATTATGATAGCTTAAGAACAGGTTCAGATCCCTGTAACTTAAGGCTTTTGAACCTTATGAGCCGTGAAGGTCTCATAAGAGGGTTCTCCTTACGAGTCGTGAGGATCTCGTAAGTGTAATTTCTCCTAAGGAATCATGGGGATCCCTAAGTGTGTTGCTCCCTTGTGAGTCATAAGGATCTCACGCAGACGGTTTCTCCTCATAAGATCGAGAGGACCTTGCAAGTGTCTTTTAACGAGGTTACGCCCTTTCGGGTTTTCACAAACTCGCCGTAGTCCTGCTGTTTTTACTCACGGAGCCCTTTCGGGTTTTCATCCGTGCCTATCTCGCTTATGGACATACCGTTTTCTTTCTTCTTCTTTTTTTAATATATATTTTTTATTTTTTTTTATTATTTTTTTTTTGTGTCAGCCTTGGGATGTTGCGGTCCTTAGTAGTTTACAGACGTCTCAGTCAGTAGCCAGTTTTAGGACATAGTGGTCCATCGTTAGTTTAAGGACGTTTCGGTCCGTCGTTAGTTTTAGGAAATTTCGGTCCATTGTTAGTTTAAGGACGTTTCGGTCCGTTGTTAGTTTAAGAACGTTTCGGTCTGTTTGCCGGCTACTACTTATAGAGTTTGGGCTTAGGAAGATAGCGAGCGGACATAGACGTCGTCATCTATCGTTGACCTAGGCCGTGACTCGTCAGGCGTAGTATTTTTTCAGGAAGCGACCATTTATTGGCCTAAAAGGTCTTTCACCATGCATGTTCATGAGTAGATAGGCTCCACCCTGGTAAATTTTGTCTATGATATACGGGCCTTCATAACTCGGCTCGAATTTCCCCCGTTTGGCACGATTGGGGATCATAGGTCTTTTGACCACTAGCACGAGTTCATCTTGGCGGAATGTTCTCGGCCTAGTCAATCTTTCATATGAGCGCGTCATCTTCGCTTTATAAGCCTCCAGGTTTTGTTGCGCCATGAGCCGAGTTTCGTCGGGGGCATCAAGCTCCTCAAGCCGAAGATGAGCATTCTCTTCGTCTGTTAGCTCGTAATGAACTGCCACTCGTAAAGAGGGTAGCTCTATCTCCAGGGGAGTACTGCTTCTGTGCCGAATACCAATGCATACGGCGTTGTGTTCGTGGCTGTTTTGAACGTAGTTCGATACTCCCAGAGAGCTTCATGCAATCTCTTGTACCAATCCTTCTTATTTCGAGACGCCTTCTTTTTCACAATCTTCGTCAAGGTCTTGTTGAAAGCCTCAGCTAGGCCGTTAGCTCGGGGATTATAGACCGAAGAGTATCTCCAGTCTATGTTATGCTGTTGTGCGAAGCGACTGATCTTGTGGCTTCTATAGGCTGGCCCGTTATCGGAGATAATCCGTCCGGAGTGCCGAACCGATAAATGACGTGTGTCTTGAAGAAATGGAGGATATTCTCCGTCTTCACTTCTCTTAGTGGTACCGCTTCTGCCCACTTGGAGAAGTAATCGGTTGTTTCCAGTATGAACCGATATCCTCTGGACGATGCTGGTTCAATGGGCTCGATTATGTCGGTTCCCCACATTTCGAACGGCCATCTAGTCACCGTTGGATGTAGTGGATTTGGATGCTGATGGATAAAGTCCCCGTGAATCTGGCACGAGTAGCACTGCTTTGCGTATTCGAGGCAGTCTTGGATCATCGTGGGCCAATAGTAGCCCATCCTTTTGATCTTCAGTTTCATCTTCGGCCCGGCTTGGTGAGCACCGCAGAGTCCGTCGTGAGTTTCATGGACGACTTTCCTTGCCTCTTCAGGCCTTAGACATCTTAGCCACAGAGAATCAAATGATTTCTTATACAGAGTATCATTGATGAAGGCAAAATATAGAGCCCGTTTCATGAGCTGATGTCTTGACGACGCATCTTCAGGTGTTCGACGGGATTTGAACAAGTCTATAATGACTTCTCTCCAATCCTTAGCCTTTTCCTGGTCTTTTATTTGTAGGGCCGTTTGCTCGGTAGCTCCCTTTTCTTCGGAAGACTCCGGAGATATTTCTGCCGGTGCGAGAACCCGACGGCTTTGCACAATGATCCTCACGTCATCGAGGTTCTCGTCGGCCAGTTCTTTAGCGGGTTTGGCTAATGCGTCCGCTTTGCTATTTTCCGCACGCGGTATGCTTTCCAGGGTGTAGGAAGGAATTTGAGTCAGCAGTTGCTGCACTCTCTCGCCATACTTTACCAACTCTGGTTTGCACGCTTGATAGTCGCCATTTACTTGACTAACGACCAGTTGGGAGTCTCTGTATATGAGGAGGTTCTCGATTCCCATGTCGACAGCGATCTCAAGACCTGCTATCAAAGCTTCATATTCGGCTTCATTTTTCGTCCTCGACTCTGTTAAGGAGAAGGCAAAGTGCATTATCCCTCCTTGTAGAGTTATGAAGATGAGGCCCACCCCGAATTTGATTATGGGGGTGCCTTGTTTGCGCTTCTTGATGGAAGATGCTCCATCTAAATAGAGTTCCCACCGAGTATCATTCTTTCTTCTCTTCCCGTCGATCGTGTCAAATGCGTGCTCGTCGGGCAATTCGCAGTTCAAAGGAGAATCGGCAGGTATCGAATGCTCAGCGAGGAAGTCAGCGATGGCTTGGCCTTTCACTACCTTGAGGGGTCGGTATGTCACCGAGAATTCCATTAAGAGTAGGGCCCACTTATCGAGCCGTCCCGTTAATATGGCCTTTGAAATCAAATATTTGAGAGGATCCACCTTTGATATGAGATGGACATCATGTGCCAACGCATAGTGTCAGAGCTTCGTTATCACGAAGATCAACGCCAGGCAGTGTTTTTCAATAGGGGAGTAATTGTTTTTTACCCCCAGGAGAACTCGACTCAAATTGTAGAGGTCTCTCTCCTTCCCTTGGTCATTCTCTTGTGCCCATAGCGCGTCTAAGGAACCCTCAAGGGCAGTTGTATACAGAATGAAAGGCTTTCCCTTGACCGGAGCAGTCAACATCGGCGAATTCTACAGGTATTGCTTAATTTCGTCCAGTGCACTTTAGCATTTGTGATCCCAGACGAACGGAGTTCCCTTCTTCATTAGGTGTAAGGATGGCACTTGCCAGAAAGATTAGCTATGAATCGCCAAATATACGCGAGCTTTCCTTGGAGAGACCGCAGCTGCTTGAGAGTCCTTGGCGGAGGCATTTCCATGATCGCCTTGATCTTCGACGGGTCTATCTCGATGCCTCGGTGTCGGACGACGAATCCTAGGAATTTGCCCGAGGAAACTCCGAACGCGCATTTGAGAGGGTTCATCTTCAAGTTGTATTTCTGAAGGCGTTGAAACACGATCTTCAGACACTCTAAATGTTTCTCGTATGATTTGCTTTTAACTACGAGGTTGTCAATATAGCATTCGACGATTTCATATATGAGGTCATCGAAAATCTTCGTCATGGCCCTCTGATAGGTGGAACCGGCGTTCTTTAGACCGAAAGGCGTCACCTTGTAGCAGAATATGCCCAAAAGGGTCCGGAAAGCGGTATGCTTCTGGTCCTCGGGATGCATTTTTATTTGATTGTATCCTGACGAGCCGTCCATAAAGGAGAAAACTTCGTGAGTGGACGTATTATCTATCATCAGCTCAGTGACCGATACTGGAAAGTCTTCCTTTGGGCAAGCTTTGTTGAAATCCCGAAAGTCCACACATATGCGCACAGTACTATTTTTCTTCATTACTGGAACAATGTTGGCGATCCAGTCAGGATGCTGAACCTCTTGGATGAAGCCGGAGTCGATTAGATTCTTGACTTCGGCGTTAATGCTCCTCTCAAGCTCGAGCCGCATTCTTCTCGGTGCTTGTTTGATCGACTTTACGTCCGGAGATATCGCCAATTTGTACACAGCAATCTCTGGATCTAGTCCCGGCATCTCGGAATAGTTCCATGCGAAACAGTCTTTATACTGCATGAGCACGCCTTTGAGCGTAGCCACCTTTTCTTTAGACAACAGTTCACTGACGAACGTCGGCCACGGGTCGTTTTGCCGTCCCCAAGTCAATTTTTCTGAGGTCATCTGCAGTAGTATGTATCCCATCTTCCAGTTCTTTTGGTGCCGGTGGAAATTCTGAGATCAACTCATCTTCATTGTTTTCGAAGCACCTAGAAATATCATCCATATTCTCGGGTTCTTCTTCTGATAGTGTTATCGCATGACAGGTACGAGATCGTTTCCAAGACCGATGTTGATCTGGTTCTACTCTCGCTATACACGTCGCTTTTCGGTTCATGCTTCTGTGGTAGGTTTATCCTCCAACTGCTGGATAGAGCGAACCTGCCTTGTTGGTATTGGTCTTCGACCCAGTTCTTGAAGGTGAAGCAGTCTTCGAGAGGATGTCCTATTGCTCGGTGATAGGAGCAATAGTCTGGATGAGAGACATCGTCTGCTTGCTCGGGGTGCTTGGACTCCGGGAATGTCATCATCTGATATTTTATGACAAGATTGAATATCTTCTTTGTCTTGTCTTGGGAAAAAGAATATTCTTGACCCATCTTCTTTATAAGAGACGGATCCCGGCTGCTCGATTCTTGATCGCGTGGCTTCTTAGACCCGCTACGCTGCTGTCGAACGTTTTTTTCCATTCTTTGGATTATTTTTGCCTCTGTGCCGGGTCTTTTGTATGACAGGTTGGCGACGAAGAGCATTTTCATTCTCCATGGCTTGCTGAAGGAGGCGCTGCATCCTACCTTTCTCGTAAATGGCCATTTCGCGGCTATGGCCATCCCAGACCTTTTGACCCGCTTCCCTTATTAGCTTGTCCATCTGTTCTTCAAATGATGGACTTGGCATTTTGATGGCAAGACCTTATTTTGGTTCAGGGTTAGCGTCTTCTAACAGAGCATTTCCTTCTTCATCGAAGTCATGTATAACGTATCCAAGCCCGATCCTTCTTCTAGCAGTCATGGAATCGTTCCCGTTTCTTGGATTGAATATATCCAAGCCCGATCGTTTCCATTCTTCCGTTGGGAAATTTTTGCTAAGTTCCGGGGACATCCCAGATCCTGTTGTAGAACTGAGCTTGTCGAGCAGTCTGTTTGAGGGGTACGCTTTGGCGCCTCAACAGCCTTTTTAATTCTTCTGTGTAGTATCTGGGCAGACGGATGGGCTGGAGCTTGTCAAGTGTAGAATCGGCACCATGCCAAATTTCTTTCTCCACTTTGGTTTCCGTGGATCGATAAAAGAGGATCGCCTTTTCATCTCTTCGCCTGGGAGGGACGTAAAATGTCTGCAGTTCCTGCACATTATAGGTATCAAGCGCGTCAAGCTCTTTGTAATGCTCTTGCGACACCATGGCAATTTGCAAACTCCGATTATCGCCAGCGAAGGCTTGTATTGATGGCCGAACAGAAAATACGGCATTGACCTCATCTTCCGAGTCGCTGCCGAAAATCAACATAGGGGTGGTCGGTCTCAGCTTGTTGCATTGGGCGGCTCTGAATAGACTATCTCTTCTTCCTCCTCGGTATCACTCCCGAAGACCGGAATGGTGGTGATAGCCTTTTGCTTTTCCTCTGGTTTATGGCATCTCTCCGTGTCCTCGAAGTCTGGTAAGAAGTACTTTGCATCTTCGTACTTTCGGACTTCGTTCACGGAAAATTGGTTTAGTTCCCCTGTCACAGTATACTCGAGACCATTCTTGAAGTACTTCATACATTGATATTGTGTAGAAGAGATGATGTTGTACTCGTGTAACCAAGGCCGGCCGAGCAAAGCGTTGTAACATGTCTTAGCGTCAATGACGTGAAATTTGATGTCCGTGACGAGCAGCCCAAAGCGTAACGTCAATATCACAGACCCGAGCGTCCGTGATAACTGGGAGTCGAACCCGGAGATGGTGATTTTATCATGAGCGAGGTGCTGAACGCTCATGCAGATTTCTTTCAACACTCTTACATTAAGGAGATTGACGGAGGACCTATTGTCAACCAGGATCTTGCCTTTCTTAATATCATGACAGTATCCAGAGACTTAAAGGGGACGGTTATGCTCGCACGTCCTGAGGAGGAGATCTTCATCGCCGAAGGTGATATCTGCTGTGTGCACTTCTTCCAGCTTGTCCTTCATCTTTTCTTCGGCAAGGAAAGCTTGGAACCGCTCGGGCTCTTGTAGTAGCTTGATCAAAGAATCTCTCACCTCTTTGGATAGCAGAAGGGCGTCGAGAATGCTTAGCCGTGAGGGATCTTCCTCAGGTGTGCCAGAACGTTGTAATCCACCTTGTTTTTCTTGGGCGGATCCTTGGCTGTCAGCTCTTCGACGGCTTGGTCATCGAGGGTGATATTCTCAGGGACCTTTTCTTTTCCCTTATCCTTTTTGTTCGACCCCTTGTTTACGGGTCCGTGATTCTTTTCAGGTAATGTGTGATTGCGCAGCTGAATGTTCTCGCAGCTCTTCGGTTCTTCCTATTTTCCTGAGGTGGATTCTTTGAAGAGAGGGCCAAGAGCCATTTCTTCTTCAGAATCACTCCCAAAGGTGAGAACTTGCGATCCCCTGCTATCAACCATGTGACAGTTGCCGGCAGCTCTTCCATGTTCGTCTGTCGCATTTTTCCGCTGCCGACGAGCTTCACGCTTCATCCTCTTGAAGTGCTGCATGTAAGCGACATACCCTTGCCACCAATTTTTAAAGGTGTTGCATTCTTCAGTAGGGTGTGCAATCTTTCGATGATATAAACAGTAATTAGAATGCACATCCTTTTCATTAAGGTGTATTTCATCAGAAGTGTTTCCTTCGGAGGGTGGCAGCTTCATTCCCATTGATATGGCTTTGGCAAACCTTTTCTTCGTTTTAAGCCTGCTCTTGTCTATCGCGGGCCTGCCTCGGTCTGGTTGGGGCGCTTCAACCCTTTCATCTAGTCGCTGACATTTGACTTTTCCAAATATGGCCATTTTGCGCTCTCGATCAGCCTTGCTTTTCAGAAGAGCTTCATTCAGGAATGCATCAATTATCTTGTCTGACGGTCCTAAGAGCTCTGATTTGGGATCTGCCCCCAGTTTCTCTGCGTCAGGAGCTTCTTCACTTTCTATCGACGAGTGAGAGATCACATGACAGCTTGCCACATAATCCTCAAGTTCATCTGACGAGTCTTCTCCATTGTCATCATCTTCGTCCTCAAGAACGTGGCTGAGAAACTCTTGAAGTGTGACCGGGGTTCGCGCCTTCTGATTTTATTCTTCCAGCGCGTCAATATGTTTTTGCAGGTCCGTGCGCTTGTCATCAGGCTTCACGGGCTTTTTGGTCTTTTCTTCTTCTTCGAAGACTTTGACGGCTGGGTGTTGGCGCTTTGACCATCACCACCAATTTTTGGAGTTAGGCGCAGCTTCAGCATTCCTTTGATGATTTCGGGTTCCAACGGACTTTTCCATTTGATTGCCAGGCATGTTTGGAGATCCTTCAGCATTCTTTTGGTTTTGGCTGAAAGAGCGACCTCCCATGAAGCTTCTTCGACAAAAGAGCACGATACCCCCGGTGTGTCCCCCCTTTTAAGAGCGTGCAGTTGAGGCGGGCTTACTTTCCAATTCTCGGACAGTGCGAATTTGCCCTGTTGGTATTGGTCTTCAATCCAGCCTTTAAAGACGAAGCAATCTTCAATTGGATGGCCTATCACTTGGTGATAGGGGCAATAATTGGGATTATTAGCCTCACCGGGTTGCAATGGGTGTTTTGGATCCGGCAAATTAATGAGCCTGTTGCGCACCGCTAGTTCAAACAATCTTCTCGTTTTATCCCAGGGAAACGAATAAGGGCGCTTCATTTTCTCATTAAAGAATCGCCGTTTCTCGTCTTGGCGATCAGTTAGTTTCGGACCACTGGGCTGTTATTGAGCATTGGTGACGAAGGTCGCTTTCCCTTTCCCTTTTTCATTCCGAGATTCCAGCTTCGAAGGAGATGGTCTATGACCTATCTGGTCCATTTGGGCCAGTTTGTCAATCAAGGCCTGGAAAGTGGTCGGCTTGAAGAACATCATGAATTGTGAAATGGTCGCTTGAGGGTCAAGAGTACCCATGAACATGCCTACCGCAGGCGCTTCTTCATTGCGCTGCTCGCACTTCGACCATAGATTCCGCCACCGTATTGTATACTTAACCCATGTTTCTCCAGGCTTCACCCTGGCATTGATCAATGCCGTGATTGGGGTGCGTTCACTCGAAACGCTGGGTGATAGAAACTCCATCTCCGTAAAAGTTTTGACGGAATCGTTGGGAAGCTCTGAATACCATTCGAACGCCGTCTCCGCCAAGCTACCGACGAATTGGCGAAGCATATCATCCCCTCCAGTATTGCTGCAAAGAGCCCTGAACTGAGCGACATGTTGATGGGGATTGCTTGTCCCCTTATATACATGGAATTTGGGAATTGTATATCCTGGCGGGTACTTTATTTGATCGTACCAATCCGGATAGGGCCATCCAGTTCTGACGACTTGGCCAGCCGCTTCATTCGCTTGATGAGCTCGTATTTGTTGAGCTATATAATCATCGAGCGTGGCTTTAGAGATGGTCTCCTCCTTGGCTGCTGACAGAGCCGGCAGAGGATTTGATATCTCTCCTCTATCATCTTCAATTATTACTGGAGGATCTTCGGCTGGAGGGTCCGGCTGGATCATCATGCCCATCATATCTTGGAATAGAAGGGTCATTTGTTTTATATTGGCCGCTTGTTCTGCGGCCTCTTTGCCCTTCTTCTCAAGAATTCTCCGAAGGAATTCGGCATCAGTTTCTTGCTTACGGCGCTGCTCCGAGGATGTCTCCGGACTTGCTTTTGTTCCCGTGAGTGCGGCCATAGCTGTTAACATCTCTTGGAGCTTTTGTTGCTGTTGCTCCTGAGCTTTAGTCACTGATCGCATAAGCGGTCGATGACCTGTGGATATACGGCTATCCTCTTTTCCGGATGCCATATAGATGGTGTGCACCACCATGCCCCCAGACTTGGGGCGTTTAGATTCAGTGTCTTTGTGATTTGCCAAAGACGCGGGGATCTTCTTCGACCTTCTTCTTTTGTGGGCGGTCGAAACTGAGGGGGCCGTTGCAACGGGCACCTAGGTAGACGACACCTTTTGTAGCTTGACAGGATTGTCCTCTTCTCGCCGAACCTTCATCTTTTTCTGTCGGCGGGGATAGTCTTGATTTACCATGGACTCCTAGACCTGTCGCCAAACTTTATAAATTTTAGAGGACAGCAGTTGAGGGGGCTGCTCCGGCTTCGCCTTTGTGATCTTTTCAACAGGTAGAGGAGACTTTTTTAGCACGGCAGTTGGCGAATTCCTGCGCACCCTGTTAAGTAGTTCAAAGCTGTTCCCGGTTGGAACAGCAGCATCAACTTCTACTATTGGAGCCGGCGGAGTCAGTCCAGAAGGGGAATTGCCCCCATCTTTCCTCACTTGGCGTCAATGGCGACGTCGAGCATGTCGTGCGGCCGGGATCACCTCCGTTGTTGGATCAGCTTTTCCGTGCCCCCTGTTCTGATGAGAGTCTGTTGTTGGTGCCAGCCTGTCAAAGACAGATGCTCGCTGAGAGGGAATGACCAATCTTGAAAAGGCCGATTTTCGTGCAGGGGAAATAGCCTTGGTTATTTCACCCGGAGTGGGAGTTGAAACGGTCAGTCTTGTGAAGACCGACCCCTTAGCTGGAGAAGCCGCCTTAGTGACTTCAGGAGTAGGAATGACTATCCGCTTCGGGATAACGCCTTCTGGTATTGCGGGCTTCTTCATAGGCCTGTTGGAGCTTTGGCCCAGTCCGCTGAAAACTGAGGTGCTTGGTTTGGGCGACCCGTTAAGAGGGGGCGCAGTAGTGGTAAGCCGATCAAAGACCGACTTCTTCTGAGCTTCTTGCAATTGTACAGGGGCGTTGAAGCTCATCGGTGGGAGCATGGCCCGAAGAATAGCCTAGTGGTGGCTTGAGTCACCTGGTCCACCGGCATTGTAAAAACGGAGGCCGCCTGAGGCCCGTAGGTTACTCCTACAAATGTGGCGGAACGGGAGTTGCAGCTGGAGCAGTTAGAGGCCATTGATGTTCTTTTTTCTGCACGGGAGCAAAACCAAATCTTAGTACCTCAAACCCAAGGGCAACCATATCAAACCGCGATTCGTTCGTGAACACGACACATGATGTGTGGAGTGGAAAGAGGAAAAGGTCCCACCGTGCATGCCAGAATCTGTTCTCCACCGAAATACAGAGACGAAACTGCGTAGGTTCGTCTTGCCTGAATTTAGGGGCAGATGCTATTTGGTGCTATCCGTCCATATCTCCGAAGATGCCAAGTTGATTTATGGCACCATGTATCGAAGGTTTAAACGGATGCGACCGATGTAGCAGACTTCGTCAGATTCCCCCTCATGATGAGGGGTTTTTGATTGTGGGGACGCTCTTCCCTGCAGGCGCAAGTCCCTGCAGTTAATTACGCTACCACATCGCGGTAACCACTTTCTCCTTCTCCAGATGGTCACTTCATGTCGTGGGTGTTTGTTTTGTTTTTGGTTGCCCGTAGATTGTATACGGAGACTAATTTATATTGTCGCCCGTAGGGTATGGATTAGTCCAAATCCATATTTTCTTAGATTTGGGTTTGGGGTTGGGTTTAAGGATACGTTAGTCTCATTTGAGACTAAGATCAACTTAAACGTATGTTAAGGATATATTAGTCTAATTTTAGACTAAGATCAACTTAACGGGATCATTTAGATCCAACAAAAGAGCGTTTGGGCTCTAATGTTTAGTTTAGGGGCATTGCGGTTCATTGTTAGTTTAAGGACATTACGGTCCAAGGTTAAGGACATCATAGTCCATGAGCTTAAGGTGTTAGGTCCATGTTACCCACCCCGGCTCTTTCGAGGAGGCGGAATAGGTAAAAATCAAAATTTTTTCTCGATAGGTAACATGGACCGTTCATGAAGGATCTTTGCTAAACAAAAACTAACACATAAACTACAAGTTCTAACTACTATGTAGAATAGTTATACCTAAGTCTTGAACTCCTTCTCTTCTTGTTGTTCTCCTCCTTGCTTGCTCCTTGTAGTAGTTTTAACGGCTCCTCCTCGTCGTCTCCTCTTTGCCGAAGATAGATCCACCCGAGGGCCTCGAACTTGAGCTCCTACCTCAACCTAAAGGTAACTAAGGTGCTTGGTTTGCCAAACTTAGTACCCTAGAATGAGTAGAGATGTGTTATGGTGACTTTGTCTCAAAAACTTATGATTTCCAATACAAGGAACACTTAAGCTTTTGGAAGAGGAAGATGGAGAGCCTTTTGCAAGAGAGAGAATCAACATGATAGAATTAGAGCTCTCTTTTGCAACCATGCTCATAAAAGAGATAATAATATCAATAATAATAATTAAGGGAAATTATGATGGTGAGTTTGGAATGACCATTATCATTTCATAATAAATGCAATTTGCAAAGAACAAGAAGCATCTTTGATATGAAATGATTATGGTCAAAATGTCAACCATAGTCAAATGGTCAACCTAACCATCACACAATAATCCTTAATTAATATAATTAATCATATTCCTCATTTTCATTAGGGTTTGGAAAAAGTCAACGGTCAATAAGTCAACCAAACTCAAATGGTCAACAACCCTAATGAGAATCCTCTGCCTCTGCATCTGTCAACTGTGCATACACACCCGCATCCGTGTTCCGAGGAACGCGAGTACACTGAGACAAAACCAATCCCAAAACAAATACTAGGATCTGGCTTAAACCAAAGCCCGCTAGTAATAACTGCCCGGACACCAAACATGCACAAGTGCGCGGATGTGAACGAACCCCGTCGCAAAACCATGCGACTTCTACTCTGTTTTGCCCAAAGGCGAGTAAACCTCTGTGTGGGACTCTAAAGGCTCGACACTATGCTGGCAGTGGGTTTAACCACAGGCCGCAATCGGTACTAGCTGCACATAACAGTCCCAGGTAGATGCCGACAAGAAGACTGATGAGGTGAACCCATCCGAACTCCTACTGAGCCTGAATGTGACAATCTCCGTACAGTCCGGTTTGTTCATCTGAGAGTATCGCATGGCGAGCCTAGGGGGCGATAAACGTCAGTCCCCTAATAGCGGTACAAGTCGTGTCGGAGTATAGCCCAAAACGCCCTGAGAAACTACTGGTAACACTACCGGCAAATCTCGCTTGCCCTGGCCAAGGACGACTATGTGTAATGGCTCTCCTAGACACAGCGCGATATCAACTCCCAATACCGGGAGAGACGAATCCTGTCTAACCGTCACTGCCTCCAAGTGCTTCGGGACTGCACCCAACTACTACCTGTTTGCACGACTCAGTAGAGCCGTGGTAGCGTAGTAATCTAAGAACAGTGGAAACACACTCGAGGCGAAGTGACAGTGTCAAGTCAGCGGACTAAGCTGTACTCATGTCACCTGGGAACTGTTAACTGACGATAGGTATAATACCAACCAACAGTTTCCGACGAGTCCTGTCCAGTATACTCGTAACCTAACGAGCACCTGCATACTATCTCTAGTACGACGTACTGATGGCTGTGGGACAGACCATCTCCCCTGCTGGGAAGAGAAGCGTATGCACCAGTCTACTCTGGAGTATCGATGCCATGTATCGATAATCCTACGACTAGGGACTAAAATAAGGATGTGCTTATGGACTACCCAGCCCCCACTAGTGTGATTACCATCACAACGCCGGTAGTCAAGCAAATATCCTAAAGGCTCCATCAATATGTTTTAGCGATATGTTAAAAGAAACATATACACATATTAAGATAGAAACAAACCAAGTAGCATACTACTATATCGAGCAAGACTGTCGTAAACCTGTATATATATATCCCAAGCCTCCAAAATGTATTATACAAACTAGTACTATACAATAATGTCCTCTATGGCATACATATCTAACAATCTCCCACTTGCACTAAAGGCCAGTAATTGGTGTATCGCATACCCAACGTCTGCACTAAGGACAGCTGCTGGCGTACCGCATACCCAATAGCTCAAAAAGTCGCTCGAACTACGTTTGAGGGAGGGCCTTTGTGAATGGATCCGCTGTGTTGTCTTTTGTGTCCACTCTCTGTACCTTGATCTCCTGGCGATCAATGATCTCCCTGATCAGGTGATATCGCCTTAAGATGTGTCTGGATTTCTGATGGTACCTTGGTTCCTTCGCTAAAGCTATAGCCCCATTGTTATCGCAATACAAAGGTATTGGGTCAACAATGGATGGAACCACCTGAAGTTCACTAATGAACTTCTTCATCCAGACCGCCTCTTTTGCGGCATCGCTTGCAGCAATGTATTCAGCCTCTATCGTCGAGTCTGCGACGGTATCCTGTTTGGAACTCCTCCAACACACCGCCCCTCCGTTGAGTGTAAACACAAAACCCGAGACAGATTTGCTGTTATCTTTGTCACTCTGGAAGCTTGAATCGGTAAAGGACTCGACCCTGAGGTCTCCATTACCGTAAACCAGGAACATTTCCTTAGTCCTTCTCAGGTACTTGAGAATGTTCTTCACTGCCATCCAGTGGCCCTCACCTGGGTCTGACTGATACCGGCTCACCACGCTCGGTGCGTAAGCTATATCTGGTCTTGTACATAGCATCGCATACATTATAGATCCTACCGCCGAAGCGTAGGGTATAGTGCTCATGCGAACCTTCACCTCGTCAGTCTTAGGAGACATCTTCTTGAAGAGGGTGATTCCGTGCAATGCGGGTATATTACCGCGCTTGGAATCTTCCATACTAAATCTCTTTAGTACGGTCTCTATGTACCTGGACTGTGAAAGTCCCAGTAGTCTCTTGGATCTATCTCCGTAGATCTTGATCCCCAGAATGTACGAGGCATCACCCAGGTCCTTCATGGAGAACCATTGTGACAAGAATAGCTTGAACGATTGTAGCATAGGAATGTCATTTCCTATCAAAAGAATGTCGTCCACGTACAAGACTAGGAACACGATAGTTCGTCCTACAATCTTCTTATAGACACAAGGTTCATCTCCATTCTTGATGAAATCAACTTCCTTGATTGCATCATCAAAACAGATGTTCCAGCTTCGTGATGCCTGCTTTAATCCATAAATGGATTTAAGCAACTTGCACACCTTCCCGCTGCTCCCACTGTCTACGAAACCTTCTGGCTGATCCATGTAAACGCGCTCTTCCAAACAGCCGTTTAGAAAAGCCGTTTTAACGTCCATCTGCCAGATTTCATAGTCATGGAAGGCAGCAATGGAAAGTAGGATCCGAATGGATTTGAGCATAGCCACCGGAGAAAAGTTTCGTCATAGTCCGCACCAGGTTTTTGACGATAACCTTTTGCAATGAGTCTAGCCTTATAGGTTTCCACCTGCCCATCTACACCAAGTTTCCTTTTGTAGATCCATTTGCATCCAACAGGTTTTACCCCAGGTGGAGCAATATCCAAGGTCCACACTTTATTGGTGTACATGGACTCCATTTCGGATTGCATTGCTTCCAGCCACTTATCAGAGTCCCTACTGATAATGGCTTGCCTGAAACTGATAGGGTCATCTTCTTCCAAGATGCAATCCTCTCGATCCCCGTCTAAGAGAAAACCGTAGTATCTCTCGGGCGGATGAGAAATCCTACCAGATCTGCGGAGTGGCTGAGGATCGTTTGGGGCTATTGAATTTTCTGGTTCTACTAAATCCTCAGTTTGAGTTTGTAGTTCAGATATTTCATCCAGTTCTACCGTGCTCCCACTTATTTCTTTTGCAAGAAATTGCCACTCCAAAAAAGTGGCGTGCTGAGCAACAAACACCTTCTGTTCCTCGGTGTGGTAGAACAGATATCCATTCGAATGCCTGGGTATCATACAAACTTACATAAAACTGACCGTGCCTCAAGTTTGTCCGGATTCTGCTTTTTCACATATACTGGACAACCCCATATCTTAATCCGTTTAAGACATGGTTTTCTACCACTCCATATTTCATATGGAGTCTTAGGCACAGATTTAGATGGAACCTGATTCAGTAAGTATGCCGCTGTTTCTAGCGAAAGTCCCCAGAATGAAAGAGGTAACTCAGCATTACTCATCATGGATCGAACCATATCCAATAGGGTACGATTCCTTCTCTCCGATATACCATTGTGCTGTGGTGTATAAGGAGGGGTAAGCTGAGAGAGAATACCATTCTCTTTTAAGTAATCTCGGAATTCCATGCTTAAGTACTCCCCTCCTCTATCAAACCAGAGGATCTTGATACTTTTGCCTGTCTGGTTCTCTACTTCGTTTCTGAATTCCTTGAATTTCTCAAAAGTTTCAGATTTGTGTTTCATCAGATACACATATCCGAACCTAGAGAGATCGTCAGTGAATGTGATGAAGTACGAGAACCCACCCCTTACATGTATAGACATTGGACCGCATACATCACTGTGTATGAGTCTCAAGAGCTCTGCTGCCCTTTCTCCATGTCCGGTGAACGGAGATTTGGTCATCTTCCCTTTGAGACAAAACCGACAAGTTTCATAAGATAAAAACTTGAACGTATTCAAGAGTCCATCTTTATGCAACTTACTTGGTCTTTTCTTTCCGATATGATCAAGTCTACAATGCCACAAGTAGGATTCATTCATATCTGAATTCTTCCTCTTGCGTGTGTTTTGTACATTGAGAACTGTATTCTGATTTAGAACGTAGATACCATTACATAGTGTACCTTCTGCAACCAGTACCTTATGAAGGTAAATGTTCATGATATTTCTATCAAGAACAAAGTTATATCCATCTTTATCAAGTAAAGAAACTGATATGATGTTGCAAACCATGGAAAGTACATAGTAGCAATCGTTCAAAATCATAGTATTGCTATTTGGCAATACTAGGTGATATTCATCGACGGCTGCAGCATTAACTTGTGCTCCGTTCGCTACCCTGAGCGACATATCACCAGGTGCAACTTTCCTACTTTTTCTCAGTCCCTGCAATAAATTACAGATATGAGATCCTGATCCGGTATCAAGTACCCAGGAGGTAGGGCTGACCGTAAAGCAGTTCTCAATTACAAGAACACCTGAAGTAGATGCAAAACCATACTTCTTCTTCAACTGGATATCCTTGGAATCCATACAATCCTCTTTTCCTTGCTTAAACTTATGACTGTTGTCGTAAGTTAGAGCCGAACCAGAGTTCCCCAGCCCCGAATAAGAATTCGGATCGGTCAAGCGATACATTTTATTATCTTGATTAGGGCGTGAAATGGTTGCTACCTGGAGAGAGAGAAAAGAAACACTCAGCATGCGCTCTTGCAAAATTAGATTGGTTTATTAATTTATCTAACCAGGATGGCTCCCACTGTTTCCTCAAATTCTTCTTCAAACCTTAAAAGAAGAATTGGTCGGGATTAATTGCACGTCACAATACTTGCTTAACCTTTCAACCAGGCTAGTATTGGTACTTCGAGGGAGGTTTTCCAACGCTTTCGCGAAGTTCCTTAATTAAATAACCTCTTTTCCTGGAGGCGTAGCCCCGCTAACACCGTTCTAGACACCTACTTGGTTTATAGCATTGATTGTTAAGTGAAATAGTCTCCCGAGAGTAATCCAACTCATCAGTGGGATCGGGATCCAACTATCATTATGTGATGACCTAGATGGAATCCACTCTAGTCACCACACTCCAGAAGGTATGTTAAATCTGCAAGTTTCAGTTTCTTTAGAAACTCCCGATGTGGTTTTTACCCCAAGCAACTTCATGACCTTGACAGAGGTCAACATATCATAAGTCGCAAGTCAAGTTCAACCCATCATTATCCTAGATTGATTCAGACCCACTTGCACAAGTCCTTGACAGAGGTCAAAATGCCTGTGCGACTGTCCTAAATAATCGCGTTTATCTATGCAGCATACGGGCATTGCTTAGCTACCATTCAATATGCCTTGACAGAGGTCAACATACACAGCATGAATACTAAGTAATACTTGTAAGAAATGACGGAGGGCTACGGCTGGGTTTTTGGTGAAAACCCGTTAACGTAATGAACTTGATATCGTTGAAGGAACCTGATAGACTTTTTGAAAATATAGCGGCGAAAACTTTTTGCTAAAGAGGTCACTCCCTGTGAAGAGATCTCGGCTCTTTCCTCGTCGAATGAGGTGCAGGATATTCCAAACTGAATACCTCGATGCAAAGCAAGAATAATCGACTATAGTGAAGTTATTACCCTGACGCAAACTTTTGTCCAAGGGGTTACTCCCGATGAAGGGATCTCGGCCCTTGCCTCGTCGAATGAGGTGCTGAGCATTCATAACCGAATACCTCTATGCAAAACAAAAGAGAACGTCCTTGCAATAACAGCTTTTTGAAAATTGTTCCAACAACGTCTTTTAGGTTTGTTTTCTTGCATTAATTTAATGCGTCCCATCAGTTAATCCTACCATTGCAGAAAACAACAAAAATATGACGTACGCTTATGCCATCCGCATTCGCCACGGGGCCCCGTCATCACCCGTTAGGTTACTTAACTAACGACAGAGCCGGGGCTGGACTAGCGCGGATGCAAAACATAAGCAACGCCTACTAGATATCATATATAGATATATACATTCGTCAGATGCAATGATAGCCATTCCAGATCACAGATGAACACATTGGATATGCTAGGAATCCGCGTTTCGTTCGAGCCTGCAACGAAAGGCGGATTACACGGTCGTGATGAATAGCCAAACCCCACCTTAGACCCCTACGGGTGCGGCAAACTACCCGCCAAATACCCGAAGTGAAGCAGCCTCCCTCAACAACGTGAGTAGGCCACTCAGCACTTCAACGTACCCGGTAGTTTATGCACCCCACCTTGGGTTTATCCTAAGAGCATAAACAGTAAAAGAAATAATATACAATGGCGGCTACAACCTCATCCCGGATGTGCGGCCATAAAAATAATATTACATCAATTTACATTTTACATCAAATGAAAGATAAAGAAAAATCTCATCTCACAAAACCCCGGCTATTCATCCGCGACAATCCAACAAGTTCATATACACAAAACAACAACATTACAGATCACAGATATGCACAACCCTCACTAATCAACGTATAGCGATTAGCCGACGTTCAGTGCATATATCACATTACAGATATAACCATTCAGCCAAAGTTTATAGAACTCCGGTCAAAATACAAATTTGTAACCACCCTAAAAAATAACATTTTTCTCTGGATAATCTGGGCAGAAACTAAATATCTCAAAAATCCCAAAACACCAAACAGAGGAATCTGCAACAAATTGGAGCCCCGGCCGAGTCAACTCGGCCGCGGATCCGCGGCGGAACTCATGGTTCCGCCGCGCTTCCGCGGCGAGTTTGCCGAGTCATGGGCTCAAATTTCTTGACAATCCCCAGAAAACCCTGCTTGTATTTTTCATGTTATACAAAATATTTTTAGGCCAGTTTTGAAAAACGACAGAAAATATATTTTTTTGGTTTGTTTTCGGGATTTTTTTCGGATCGAAGTTCTAAACACTTTGCTAACAGTTAGTTGTTGTTTAGTTTGTCTCTGATACCACTGTTAGGTCCATGTTACCCACCCCGGCTCTTTCGGGGAGGCGGAATAGGTAAAAATCAAAATTTTTCTCGATAGGTAACATGGACCATTCATGAAGGATCTTTGCTAAACAAAAACTAACACATAAACTACAAGTTCTAACTACTATATAAAATGGTTATACCTAAGTCTTGAACTCCTTCTCTTCTTGTTGTTCTCCTCCTTGCTTGCTCCTTGTAGTAGTTTGAACAGCTCCTCCTCGTCGTCTCCTCTTTGCCGAAGATAGATCCACCCGAGGGCCTCGAACTTGAGCTCCTACCTCAACCTAGAGGTAACTAAGGTGCTTGGTTTGCCAAACCTAGTACCCTAGAATGAGTAGAGATGTGTTATGGTGATTTTGTCTCAAAAACTTATGATTTCCAACACATGGAACACTTAAGCTTTTGGAAGAGGAAGAGGGAGAGCCTTTTGCAAGAGGGAGAATCAATATGATAGAATTAGAGCTCTCTTTTGCAACCATGCTCATAAAAGAGATAATAATATCAATAATAATAATTAAGGGAAATTGTGATGGTGAGTTTGGAATGACCATTATCATTTCATAATAAATGCAATTTGCAAAGAACAAGAAGCATCTTTGATATGAAATGATTATGGTCAAAATGTCAACAAGGATCAAAATGTCAACCATAGTCAAATGGTCAACCTAACCATCACACAATAATTCTTAATTAATATAATTAATCATATTCCTCATTTTCATTAGGGTTTGGAAAAAGTCAACGGTCAACAAGTCAACCAAAGTCAAATGGTCAACAACCCTAATGAGAATCCTCTGCCTCTGCCTCTGTCAACTGTGCATACACACCCGCATCCGTGTTCCGAGGAAAGAAAATACACTGAGACAAAACCAATCCCAAAACAAATACTAGGATCTGGCTTAAACCAAAACCCGCTAGTAATAACTGCCCGGACACCAAACATGCACAAGTGCGCGGATGTGAACGAACCCCGTCGCAAAACCATGCGACTTCTACTCTGTTTTGCCCAAAGGCGAGTAACCCTCTATGTGGGACTCTAAAGGCTTGACACTACGCTGGCAGTGGGTTTAACCACAGGCCGCAAGCGGGTACTAGCTGTACGTAACGGTCCCCAGGTAGATGCCGATAAGAAGACTGATGAGGTGAACCCATCCGAACTCCTACTGAGCCTGAATGTGACAATCTCCGTACAGTCCGGTCTGTTCGTCTGAGAGTATCGCATGGCGGGCCTAGGGGGCGGTAAACGTCGGTCCCCTAATAGCGGTATAAGTCGTGTCGGAGTGTAGCCCAAAACACCCTGAGAAACTACTGGTAACACTACCAGCAAATCTCGCTTGCCCTGGCCAGGGACGACTATGTGTAATGGCTCTCCTAGACACAGCGCGATATCAACTCCCAATATCGGGAAAGACGAATCCTGTCTAACCGTCACTGCCTCCAAGTGCTTCGGGACTGCACCCAACTACTACCTGTTTGCATGACTCAGTAGAGCCGTGGTAGGGTAGTAATCGAAGAACATTGGGAACACACTCGAGGCGAAGTGACAGTGTCAAGTAAAGCGGACTAAGCTGTACTCATGTCGCCTGGGAACTGGTAACTGACGATAGGTACAATACCAACCAACAGTTCCCGATGAGTCCTGTCCAGTGTACTCGTAACCTAACGAGCACCTGCATACTATCTCTAGTACGACGTACTGATGGCTGTGGGACAGACCATCTCCCCTGCTGGGAAGAGAAGCGTATGCACCAGTCTACTCTGGAGTATCGATGCCCTGTCTCGATAATCCTATGACTAGGGACCAAAATAAGGATGTGCTTATAGACTACCCAGCCCCCACTAGTGTGATTTCCATCACAACGCCGGTA
Source organism: Agapanthus africanus (assembly GCA_030015575.1). NCBI lineage: Eukaryota > Viridiplantae > Streptophyta > Magnoliopsida > Asparagales > Amaryllidaceae > Agapanthus > Agapanthus africanus. The sequence goes on from CM057343.1 coordinate 521,615,226, forward strand.
GTCAAGCAAAGATCCTAAGGGCTCCATCAATATGTTTTAGCGATATGTTAAAAGAAACATATACACATATTAAGATAGAAACAAACCAAGTAGCCTATTACTATATCGAGCAAGACTGTCGTAAACCTGTATATGTATATTCCAAGCCTCCAAAATGTATTATACAAACTAGTACTATACAATAATGGCCTCTAGGGCATACATATCTAACATAAGGACCCCACAGTCCAAGGTTAAGGACATCATAGTCCTTGGGCTTAAGGACCCCACAGTCCAAGGTTAAGGACATCATAATCCATAGGCTTAAGGACCACACAGTCCATGAAATGATTGGTTATCGGGACCCATCACCTCTCTGAAGACGGTTAAGGATTACAACGACAAATATCAAAGGAGTGAAGAGATGTACCCTTGAACCAATGTTGTTTGGGAAATCTGTAGTACAATTTGGGACTAAGATCAATTAATTAGATTATGAGCACATGGGCTCAGTTAAATTTGAATTGAGAACTTATGGCCAAGTTGGGCTGAGTCCGATTAGGTTTAAAATGTTGGACCTTTGTTTGGGCTGCTGAGCATTTGTCTGGGTTCAGCCCCCCATTATTTAGCAATGCTAAACATGGGTCTGGGTTCTGACAATGTTTTGTCTTTTATTGAGTGCTGAGCACTCATATACCATATGAGATGATCAATCTTGGAAGACAAGAATGTATTTGAGGCTCGGTCAAAAGGGGAGTCTTGCCTCTGGGAGACTTAGCTAGTTTAGGCTAAGATTGGCTTGAATATAGTGTTTAAACACTAACACATATTTGGAGATCACGTGTTCCCACGTGATGCATTTAAAGTAGTGTTAAACACTAGGGATGAAGTGCCTAAAATAGTGTTAAATACTAAAAGGATGAAGCGCTCACGTGAGGACACGTGAGGCACCGTAGAATTGGGCTAAGCTTCCTTTATTTTATTCTCAGAATATTCAAATAAGTGTTAAACACTTAAGTCTTCACGGCCATCACGTGTGGGCATGTGATGGGTATCCATGCACTGGATATTAAAGGGATTTGCTAGGGGTCATGTGGGGACACGTGAGGGCGCCCATGCATTGGATTTTTAATCCTTCAGTTCTTTCCATCTTCTCTTTTTTAAAGAAGTGTTTGTCAGGGGTCACGTGGGGACACGTGAGGGTGCCCAAAGTCTGTTCTGCCTTTATTTTGAGAAGTTTGTTCAAGGGTCACATGGGAACACGTGACTCGATCTCATTCATTCTTTTTTGACCATTGAGGGGAGGGTCACGTGTTGCCACGTGATCAGGTTGGGTACTTGATCTTTTTACGTGCATGAAAAGTCCCTTGTTTAAGAATTAAATTCTTTTGTAGGGTTAAACCCTAATTTTATTTAGAGAAATTAAATTCCTATATATTTGGAAGAATTAAATTCTTTTATAGGGTTAAATCCTAATTTTGTTGGAGGAATTAAATTCCTATGTACTTTATGTAAGAATATAATTCTCTGAACTTAGGTCTTCTCTTAGGTTTTAGATCTGCATGGCAGAATCTTCCCGATGAAAATTAAATTCTCAACTTGTGGGGAGATATGCTTCTACAGACCTTCAACCAAAGGAAGAACTAAGTTCTTATTCAAAAGAGTTAAACTCTTAATTTGAGAATTAAATTCTCTTTTCTGTTTTGTAGGAGCTTATAGAATGATCTCTATCCCTCTCTTACTTAGGGTTTCTTTCTTTTCTGAAGAATTCTTTCTTCTTTCTCTGGAGAATTAAATTCTCTTTTTTTTGTATTCTCTCTCTGTTGTTCTCTCCCCTTTTCTCTTCTTCTTGGCTCCTATTTATAGGAAAAAGAAAAGAATCAGTTTGTTTAGTCAATCTTTCATTGAAATTTTTTGATTGATTTTGTAGCCAACATGATCTTTTAGATCACTCAGTAAATTTTATTCACCATTGGATTTTTAATCCAAAAGATATTTTGTCTGTTATTCCTGGCAAATTTCAGGGAAATATCTCCTTGTATAGAATCTTTCTATAAATTGGTGATTTTTAATCACCATTGGATTTAATCCAACGGTGCTCCACTTTAAAGAGCGCAATCTTTTTGTTTGGAAAAATCTAGGGAAATATTAGGGTTTTTGATTTCCTTTAATTAGAATTTAATTCTATTATAGTTCAGAAGGTTTAAGAGCCTATCACGTGTTAGCACGTGACCCCACTGATTGACCATTTAATTGGAATTTAATTCTATTAGTTCAGAGATCTTTAGGAACCCATCACGTGTTGGCACGTGACCCCCTATCACGTGTAGGCACGTGATGCCCTGTTTAGGGTTTTCTTTCCTTTAACTCAGAGAATTTTTAAGACCCCATCACGTGGTGGCACGTACCCACTAATTAAGCTTTTAACCAGAATTTAATTATGTTATTTTAAAGAACTCAGGAACTTATCACGTGTCAGCACGTGACCCTTGGTCACGTGATGCCCCATTAGGGTTTTTCCTTGTATTTTATAAGGGAACAGTCTGTTGGAGATAGTGCCCTCAGAGTCAATTATTGGATCACAGGCACGTGATTGCAATGATTGAGGAAGGACCTATCCCAGGAAGACAGTCTTACTCGAGATGATAGTATGCTATCTGGTTTACCTTTATCATCGTGTACTGCTTCAGGTGACCTTATAGGTCGCTATTACACGCTGATAGAGCCCCTAGGATTCTTGCTTGACTGCCAGCAGTATGATGGCGATCATATACGTGAGAGCTGGTGGTCTATAAGCACATCCTTAAAAGGTCCCTAGTCGTGGGAGTTTCGAGACAGGGCATCGATTCTCCAGAGTAGACTAGTGTATACAGTCGAGACCCCGACGAGGGGCGGTGGCCGGGCTCATAAGCCACTGGTGTCAGTTGGTTCACCTAAGATGTATACAGGTGCTCATTGGGTTATGAGTACACCGGACATGACTCACCGGGAACATGCTAGTTGGTCTTATACCTGACGTCAGATAGCAGTTCCCTGGTGACATGTGTACAGGTTAGTTCATCGACCTGGGGATCGTCATTTGTCTCGTGTGAGTTCCCACTGTACTTTGATTACTACCCTACCACGGCTCAAAGGAGTCGTGCAAACAGGTTTTAGTTGGGTATAGTCCCGAGCCACATGGAGGCAGTGAGCGGATCTTCAGGGGTTCGTCTCTCCCGGTATTTGGGATGAGGTCGCGCTGTGTCTAGGAGAGCCATTACACAAAGCCCTCGGCCGAGGCAGGAGATTTACTGGTAGGTATTCCAGCAGTATCTCAGGGTGTTCTGGGCTACACTCCGACACGACTTGTACCGCTTTTGGGGGTCTGACTTTTACCAACCCCTTAGGCCCGACATGCGATACTCATAGACGAACGGACCGGACTGTACGGATATTGTCACTGACAGGCTCAGTGGGGTGTCAGGATGAGTTCGCTCATCGACGTCCCTTTTGGTCAATAGCTGGTGGCCCGTCACGTATTGGCTTATACCTCTGACGTGCTAGTGCTTAAATCCACAGCCATAGTATTGACGAGTCTTTAGAGTCCACCACACTTTCAGTTACTCAAGTTTTCGGCGAAACGCTGTAGAGGCTGTATGGAGATATGGCAGGGTCCGATCAGATACGTGCGGTATTGCACGGACCAGGATCGGACGGTTTGTACTAGTGGCCGTATGGATATATGGCAGGGTTCGATCAGGTACGTGCGGTATTGCACGAATCAGGATCGAACGGATTTTACTAGTCGGCTTTGGTTTAAGCCGGTTCTAGTTTAGTACAGTGTAGATTTTGTCTCATTGCATTTGTATCCGGTCGGAATACAGATGCGGGTGTGTATGCACAGTATCGGGGTTTTCCTGTAATTTATTACGGGACCAGTTTTCTGGAGTTGCCAGTTTGCATTCCGTTCCGGCCGGTTTTCCTTTGTTCTTTCCCGGCCGGACTTTTCCGATGGAGGGGGTAATTTGCAGTTTTGCAAATTACTTTTGGGGAGGGGGTTTCTTGCATATGTAGGATTATGATATGACCATCTTCATTCTCTTTACATCACTTGCATTATTCATGATGGTGCATTTATGTGATTAGAAAGGGTATGGGTTTGATGTGAATTAAGTATGGTTGATGTTTGGATGTGGTCACCTCTTTTCTTCTCCTACCATCACCTCCCTTCATGCTTGATTTTTCCTCCACCATTCTCATAGGTATATGGCAGCCACTTCATGGTTATGAGAAGGGAGGATTTCATTTTGGTGTGGCAAGAAATTAAGCATCCATCTCATTTTAGCTTGCCACCAAAATATTCCCAAGTTCATATCTTGTTGATTCCTCCATCAAGGCAACTTCACAAACCCCATGAGACAAAGTGATTCTACACTACAACCTACAGCAAGTCTTGGGCACGTCGACTTGCCAGCTTCGTGCCCGAGTTGCCTCGGTATAGAGGCGGGAGCCCGTAAAAGAAACAGGCGATGTGGTGCCCTTCCGGCGAGGAGGCGACGACCGGAGTTTCCGCGGGAGATCGGGACGATGACGAGAAGACCGGAGGACTCGGATCACTCGGATATATCTCTCACCCTTTCTCTTGTTAGCTAGTATCGGTTAATGGTTACGATCCGGGTATATTGTCCGCGGTAGCGCCAGTTTAAAAGTTAAGAAAATTTTGATTCCGCATTTTGGCCTCGGATAGACGGCCGGGGCACTGCCGTGGCGCAATATGGTATCAGAGCCACGCCATTAACCTTGCCTAGCTTGTTCTAATGTGTTTTACTTATCCGATCGACCAAAATTCCAAAATCCGCGTTTTGCATGCATCAGTTTTCTGTCGATTTTTTCCGGGCTCGAAAAATTTTTCAGGTGATTGAAGAATGATGTACAGAGAATCCTAAGAACACTGCAAAAATTTGGAAGCTTGATCATTCCGTACGACCGCGGAACCGCGGCAATGACCCCTCATTTGCCGCGGTTCCGCCGCAGTATGTTTGCTTCATTTGGCCAACTTTTTGCAGTGGGCTTTTGGGCTTAAGATAGGGGTTTTGGAATATTAAAATTGGGCCCAGAATTTCTGTGAGTGCTACAGTATTACTTGGGGCCCACTTGTTAATTTTTGATCGATTGGATATTTTAAACACATTATTTCACAGTATTTACATTATATCTGCGACCGTGAATATCACTTGATCGGTAAATCCTGTCTAACTGCTATAGCCCGGTTAGACGGATTTGCGAACGTGATTTTCACGTTGATGTTCTGTGTTTATGCTGTGTTGTTGCGGATCGGTCGTGGGGGATAGCCTGGATGCAATGCTAGTACAGTTTTGTTTTATATGTACATTTGATATTGTGGGGCGAGCGTCCGACATGTGGACTGCCGTCACTGCCTGTTTGTATTATTCTTTTGGGGCACGGCCTGGTTGCGGTCGATGTACCCGGTGTATGTATATTTTACTTTCTGTACTAGGATTGCCCCGCGGTGGGGTGCACGGATAGCCGGGTTCTGGAGGGCAACGAGCCCACATCTCATGGCATTGGGACGGAGGGGGCTTCACTCCAGGATTGGCGGGCTATTCGCCGCACTCGTAGGGGGTACAGGTTGACCCAGGAGGGGTGCCCGAGTTACCGGATTCCGTGAAGTGCTGGGTGGTCCATTCACGTTGCTGAAGGGGGCTGCCTCGCTTCAGGTTTTGGCGGGTGACTTGCCGCACCCGTAGGGGTCTAGGTTTTCATTGCACAGGCTATCCACACGACCAGGGGAACGTCGGGTTTCAGCAGCGGCTCTGTGAAACCCGGAGATCCCAGATATCTGTATTGTTCTATGATGCTGTATATTTCTGTGATGTTGCCTTTTATCACGCCTTGAGCGAATATAATATATTAGTAGATGTTGTATATGTTTTACATCCGCGCTAGTCCAGTCCCCGCTCTGTCGTTAGTTAGCTAACCTAACGGGTAATGACGGGACCCAGTGGCGAATGCGGATGGCATATACGTACATCAGTATATTTTCGTTCTTTGTGGTGTGATCAATTGATGGGACTGCGTTGATTCGGATCAATGCAAGCTAAACAAACCTATTCTGATGTTGTTGGAACATTTTTCAAAAAGCTGTTATTGCAAGGACGTTCACTTTTGTTTTGCATCGTGGTATTCATTTGGAATATCCTGCTCCTCAGTCGACGAGGCAAGGGCCGAGATCCCTTCACCGGGAGTGACCCCTTGGACAGAAGTTTGCGTCAGGGCAATAACTTCACTATAGCCGATTACTTTTGCTTTGCGTCGTGGTATTCAGTTGGAATATCCTGCACCTCATTCTACGGGGAAAGAGCCGAGATCCCTTCACCGGGAGTGACCTCTTTAGCAAAGGTTTTCGTCACTATATTTTTATAAAAGGCTATGCAGTTCCTTCAACAATATCAAGTTCATTACGTTAAAGGTTTTTCGCCAAAAACCAGTCTTAGCCCTCCGTCATTTCTTACAAGTATTACTTAGTATTCGTGCTGCGTTTGTTGACTGTGTCAAGGCGTAGTGTGCGGTAGCTAAGTAGTGTTTGTTTGCAGCATATTAATGGGATTGGTTAGGACAGTCGTGCGGCCTTGTTGACTGTGTCAAGGGCTCGTACGGATGGGTTTAATGCAATCCAGGATAATGACGGGCTGAACTTGACTAGGACTCTTTGATTTGTTGACTGTGTCAAGGTCACTTGCGTCCTAGGGGTAAAAATCACATCGGGAGTTTCTAAAGAAACTGAAACTTGCCAGGCATGCGCATACCTTCTGAAGTGTGGTGACTTGAGTGGATTCCGTCAAGTTATCATGCAATGATAGTTGGATCCCGATTTCCACTGATGAGTTGGTTTACTCCTCGGGTGATCCCGACTAATTCTTCTTTCAGGTTTGGGGAAGAATTTGAGGTTACAGTGGGAGGTTTCCAGATTAGACAAAGTGATAACCATTCTGATCTAGGTTAGAGTGCACGCTGAGTGTTTCTTTTCTCTCTCTCTTTGGCAGCGACCTTTGACCTGACCCTAGACTATGACTCAGTGACCAAGTTGACCGAACCTTCTTAACACAGGCTTTTGGATTGTCAGAGTTGCAAACCTCATTGCCACTCCTACTTTTACCCCTTTCTCCAGGACACCCCGTATTACTACGAACGTCCACTTCCATTGGACAAAACCATCGTATGGTTATATACGAACTCGAAGGAATTCGAGGATGGTTTCCGGTTCTGGAGAAAACGGATAGGATTATTCAGTTGTCTTTTCCCTTTTACCTTCTCTCAAGTTGTGAGTACTCCTTGGTTTAGGAGATAGTACACCTATTATGCAAATTGGATAGTCTTCTTCCAAACCTTAGGCTGGTGCCGACCGGTAGGGAATGAAGAAAACCAATTAGCCTAAACGGTGTGCATAAAGTATTAAGATTAAGACAAAGCAAGGGATTCGTAAGAGGGCAAAGTAAATTGCGACTGATATTCACGACAAAACCAAGTATTTCATTACCACTCCCACATCACCTTTGTATTTCTCCAGGACACTCCGTATCACTACGAAGATCCACAATTATTTGGATATTCCATCGTATGGTTATATACGAACTCGAAAGGAACTTGTTCCATTTCGGGGATGGATTCTGGTTCAGGAGAAATAGGAATAAGATTTATTCAGTTGTCTTTTATCTTCACCTTCTCTCACATTGCGAGTGCTCCTAGGACTAGGACAGTACACCCATTATGCTTATTGGATAGTCTTCTTCCAAACCATAGGCTGGTGCCGAACGGTAGGGAAGGAAGAAAACCATTTGGCCTAAAGGGGTGTACAGAAGGTAATGACTAAAGACATATAAAGGGATTTAGAGAGGTGGCAAAGAATTATACGGTTATAGTTGTGAATCTGGATAATGGTAGAGGCATTACTAGGAATACCAGGATACCCCATCGAAACATTTCAATATTTCAGTTTCACTGTGTACTGTTAAAAGAAAACTGATTTCCCGATTAGACACTTGCTCCAGGGTATGTATTTACCAGGTTTGATTCTTACATCTGTATGGTTTTACAGATGATGAGTGGGAGTAAGTTATTAGGAATTGGGTGATCATCCTCATTATATCGGGATTCGTTGTAATCGGTGATATTTGAGGAGATCACCTGGGCTGTTTGCCGGTCGGCAAATATTTGGTTTTGAATATCCGCTGTTGTGCACCAATTTCAAATTGATATATCTGTACGTCTATTTTCATAGAGTGAGATATACCTTTTGATATTATGTCTATGACATTTACCTATATCAGTGGATGGTTAGGTAAGGAGCATTGAACAACGGTGTAATTCTTCTTAACCATAGTACAGTTTTCAACCTACGACACACAGTGAATGAGTTGTTAGACTCAGGGACTTATACAGAGTATTGTATATTGTCCAGTGTCCATTAGGACAGTGGGGTTAGTCCTCATACTATATTCTGTTTACTTTTAACTACTCTAATTCTTAGACATGTGTTTCGTAGAAACACAGGGTCTAAGTTTTGAGGAGTTATAGGTATTTGAATAGAGTAGAGAACCAGGTGTAGCAAGTATCGGGATTCTTCAAGGTGATCGAAGATGTAGATACTTGTGTATGGTATTCAGTTGATAGTAATGATAAAGAGAAATTGCTTCTCTTTCAGGTTACTCATAATTGGAAGCATTCCTAAGTTGAGTAACGCTGATCGGCCTCTCTCCATTTAGTTGACATGCACTGGAGACAGCTGCATGATTTGAATCTGGTTCAATTAAATCAGTGCCTCTGGTTCTATATTGGATATAGTACAGCTCATATCTTAACATTGTTAAGGTACGGGGAGTTGTCCGGCTTATGATTAAAACCAGACTCTGGATAACTCAAGGCACGTTTCTGTAATGGCTGTTTGTGGGTTGACCCAGGCTATGACGAGGGTTGACTTTCTACCATCTGAAAGATCAATAGTGATATTGTTCTTAACTCGCCACATTTTAAAAGGAAATGGTTATTTTTCAGAAAACAGTAGTGGGAGTATGGTAGAACTGGAAGCGATTCCAGAACCGCAAACGATTACTGAAGATTTGATAAGGAACCTAAAGATTCAATCTGATTTGGCATTCCATTGGCCACTCCGCAGATAAGGTGGGTAACTTCAGGCACCCGAGAGGCACTCCGGTAGCCTCAAGGACGGTGACAGGGAAGTTCTTGTTTACCCACACTTGCCATTGTTGTTGTTCCAGGCTGCGAGACCCGGCAGGAGGATGAGTATAGCGTCGTTCTAAACTAGCTTTAGAAGTGCGCCTCTATATGACTCTGCCAGAGGGTTGTCGTAGTCAGTGGGAGCAGCGGAAGCATTGGTGGACATCAGGCTTATGTCTATTTATAGACTAAAGCAGATATAGCGGAGACAGATCATCTATTTCTGATGTGACAGTCATAGGTTTGACGTCATCAGAATAGGGGATGGATCTGTTAAGAAGGTAGTAGGGTGTGATGTCCTGGTTTTGGATGACATACACAGAGTAGGAAAGGAAACTCCTATAATACGATCGGTTATACTTTGGTTGTCACACAGTGGTTTCTCCACACAGGACTTGGATATTATATCAGACATTCTGGTTACTAGATCTATGGTTTTAGATCTAGATTTGGGTGGTTTCCTAATCTGGGTACCTTAACAGCATTCTAAGAGTATTTAGAATGGACGACTCCTGGCATGGTAGTGTACCTGCAGGTAATGGAGTCACCCTCTCTAAAGGTGTCTTATAGACTAAAGTAGAGAGGGATGTGCATGGTTGGCAGATCACTTGCTTAGGCAATTGAGTCAATCATGAGATGTCAAGTACCACACCAGATGTTGTTCTTGCACTAGATGCAATAAGTTGATATTGATCCAATCCTGGAGGAACAGTCGGAAGCAGTTTTAGAACATAAGTGAATGTTCTAGGGATATGATAACGGCTGCCTCCTTTAGGAGATGGTTATCACTCCAGGCTTCCAAGGTGACATGGACGACAAGGAGGTTGTCAGAGTTATAGTTCTCCCTCTGACGAGGGACAGTATTCTGGACAGGTGATCCAGGCAGATACTGAGGGAGGCATGGCGCTGGGTACTGATTAAGTTCAGTTATCGATACAGTCTAAGAAGTTTGGATTTGGAGTTCATTTATGAGCTAGGTCCCATCAGATATCCAGACATACTCTAAGACAGGTATTGCTCATTTCGGGAGATAGCTTTCTCTGCGAACTTGAGATATAGAGAGACATAGAAAGAAACATCACAGCGGATCCACTCACTGAGGCTATTCCTCGAACGCAATAGTTTCGCAAACGAGCTTTGTGAGACTGACCAGTAGAGGAGTTGGGTGTTCGGTATCACACGGGCTGTGAGTATGCGACATCGCAATAATTAGCCTTGAGTGCAAGTGGGAGATTGTTGGAGATAGTGCCCTCAGAGTCAATTATTGGATCACAGGCATGTGATTGCAATGATTGAGGGAGGACCTATCCCAGGAGGACAGTCTTACTCGAGATGATAGTATGCTATCTGGTTTACCTTTATCATCGTGTACTGCTTCAGGTGATCTTACAGGTCGCTATTACACGCTGATAGAGCCCCTAGGATTCTTGCTTGACTGCCAGCAGTATGATGGCGATCATATACGTGAGAGCTGGTGGTCTATAAGCACATCCTTAAAAGGTCCCTAGTCGTGGGAGTTTCGAGACAGGGCATCGATTCTCCAGAGTAGACTAGTGTATAAAGTCGAGACCCCGACGAGGGACGGTGGCCGGTCTCATAAGCCACTGGTGTCAGTTGGTTCACCTAAGATGTATACAGGTGCTCATTGGGTTATGAGTATACCGGACAGGACTCGCCGGGAACATGCTATTTGGTCTTATACCTGACGTCAGATAGCAGTTCCCTGGTGATATGTGTACAGGTTAGTTCATCGACCTGGGGATCGTCATTTGTCTCGTGTGAGTTCCCACTGTACTTTGATTACTACCCTACCACGGCTCAAAGGAGTCGTACAAACAGGTTTTAGTTGGGTACAGTCCCGAGCCACATGGAGGCAGTGAGCGGATCTTCAGGGGTTTGTCTCTCCCGGTATTTGGGGTGAGGTCGCGTTGTGTCTAGGAGAGCCATTACAGAAAGCCCTCGGCCGAGGCAGGAGATTTACTGGTAGGTATTCCAGTAGTATCTCAGGGTGTTCTGGGCTACACTCCGACACGACTTGTACCGCTTTTGGGGGTCTGACTTTTACCAACCCCCTAGGCCCGACATGCGATACTCATAGACGAACGGACCGGACTGTACGGATATTGTCACTGACAGGCTCAGTGGGGTGTCAGGATGCGTTCGCTCATCGACGTCCCTTTTGGTCAATAGCTGGTGGCCCGTCACGTATTGGCTTATACCTCTGACGTGCTAGTGGTTAAATCCACAGCCACAGTATTGACGAGTCTTTAGAGTCCACCACACTTTCAGTTACTCAAGTTTTCGGGCGAAACGCTGTAGAGGCTGTATGGAGATATGGCAGGGTCCGATCAGATACGTGCGGTATTGCACGGACCAGGATCGGACGGTTTGTACTAGTGGCCGTATGGATATATGGCAGGGTTCGATCAGGTACGTACGGTATTGCACGGATCAGGATCGAACGGATTTTACTAGTCGGCTTTGGTTTAAGCCGGCTCTAGTTTAGTACAGTGTAGATTTTGTCTCATTGCATTTGTATCCGGTGGGAATATAGATGCGGGTGTGTATGCACAGTATCGGGGTTTTCCTGTAATTTATTACGGGACCAGTTTTCTGGAGTTGCCAGTTTGCATTCCGTTCCGGCCGGTTTTCCTTTGTTCTTTCCCGGCCGGACTTTTCCGATGGAGGGGGTAATTTGCAGTTTTGCAAATTACTTTTGGGGAGGGGGTTTCTTGCATATGTGGGATTATGATATGACCATCTTCATTCTCTTTACATCACTTGCATTATTCATGATGGTGCATTTATGTGATTAGAAAGGGTATGGGTTTGATGTGAATTAAGTATGGTTGATGTTTGGATGTGGTCACCTCTTTTCTTCTCCTACCATCACCTCCCTTCATGCTTAATTTTTCCTCCACCATTCTCATAGGTATATGGCCGGCCACTTCATGGTTATGAGATGGGAGGATTTCATTTTGGTGTGGCAAGAAATTAAGCATCCATCTCATTTTAGCTTGCCACCAAAAAATTCCCAAGTTCATATCTTGTTGATTCCTCCATCAAGGCAACTTCACAAACCCCATGAGACAAAGTGATTCTACACTACAACCAACAGCAAGTCTTGGGCACGTCGACTTGCCAGCTTCGTGCCCGAGTTGCCTCGGTATAGAGGCGGGAGCCCGTAAAAGAAACAGGCGATGTGGTGCCCTTCCGGCGAGGAGGCGACGACCGGAGTTTCCGCGGGAGATCGGGACGATGACGAGAAGACCGGAGGACTCGGATCACTCGGTATATATCTCTCACCCTTTCTCTTGTTAGCTAGTATCGGTTAATGGTTACGATCCGGGTATATTGTCCGCGGTAGCGCCAGTTTAAAAGTTAAGAAAATTTTGATTCCGCATTTTGGCCTCGGATAGACGGCCGGGGCGCTGCCGTGGCGCAATACAGTCGCCCTCGTCGTTAACATGGAGGACAAGGAAATTGCCCTGGCGATGCGGGCCGCGGGCGAGTTTTTCTCGCGGGAGGAGTGCTCAATGCTGGAGCTGCAGGCGGCGATGGAGAGGGTCGTTGCCCTCGAAGACTGGGTGGTGGCCGGGGATCGGGAGATCGCCAAGTGCCGAGAGGCCGCCTGATCCGCCGATGCTAAGCTGGAATATTCCAAGGTGCTTGTCGCCATCCTGAAGAAGACGGTGAACACCCTCCGGAGGGAGAACGAGGCGGCGAGGGAGGGAACAAGGAGTGCCGAGCTCCGAGCGTCGAAGGCGGTGGAGAGCTACAAGAAGTCGGACCAGTACTACACCGACCTTGCTGGAGCCGCTGCCGTCATTTGGCACGACGGCCTCTGTCACGATCCGGAATGGCACGTGACTGGCACTTGAATCATGTGAAGTCCATAGGACCACACCTAATTCAAGTAAACCAAAAGCCCAGAAATCTAAACCATTTTAAAGAGAAAGTGAAGAAAAACTTGTTTTAAAGCAAGTGGTTTTAATAAAATAAGTGGCATTAAACATTTTAGAGCAACATCATATTTTCCCGAAAAATTCGGCAGAGTCTCCTTTGTAAATACTGGCCCCAAACGGGTACAAACATGCATAATATAAAGGCATCCCCAAGCGGGAGCTAGCTCTTCGCCAATTGGCGGACACAACCACGCAATGCAATATAATATATAACGCCGAAGGGAGAGAATCAAAACTCATCAAGAAAAGCAATATCCTCAAGAAAACCAGAGAAAACCATAATAATACAGCGCGCGACTCTAAGGTCGAAAGAATATACATACTGGTCTTCTAAGTCTATCAAATATACAAGTCTGGTTGATGGAGTTTCTAGATACAACTGAAATAAATAAATGTACAGTAGTGGTCATGATACAAGTGAGTCCACTTACCAAAGCAATCACCCGGAAAAGAAGCAGTGTGCCAGCAAAGCCGCCAAGAAAACCTGTACGGCAAAACCTGCAAGAAACTGCGGTACAACGGGGTGAGTTGCCAACTCGTGAGTAGAAAACATCACAGAGCATAAATCGTGTGTATGGCTCAATCCTAGGTCATACGATCATAATATATCCTCAAAATAATATGGCCTGAAGCATGATAAAATGGCAGGGGTAAACATCTATACATAAGTGTAATACCAAGTGCTCGTGTCAGTGCCTCAGGTAGCTACATATCATATATATATATATATATATATATGTATGAATGCATGAAAACAGAATACATCTAAATGAGAAAACTGTTTTCTTATCTCAGTGAGATTTATGTATAAAAATCGTAGTATCATCAATGAAATCAACAGAAATCAGTATCTAGCATCGACACAAAATATATATATCTCATTGTCCCAATATCTCAGGCTCCGGCAATCCGGACTGGCCCGTATCCTCAAATCTCAATATCTAGGGCTCTAGCTATCTAGACTGGCCCATACTCCGATCGGTATCCTTCGGATATCCGTCGAGTCACAATAAAATCACCGGTTAGTAGTGCTCCCCTACCGGGCTCAACGCCATCGTCTGCGACCTTCTTGTCCCGGGGTACCGCACAGGGTCCACCATGCACCCACAGACGGTTCCTCCTCCTCCTTGAATCGGGCGTATCATATCACTCAAGAGCCGAGAAAACTCATGGTGGACTCCTCTCAAATCATATCATGAGAAAACCACAACTTTCATTTTAAAATGATAATCAGTTTATAAAATCCTTGCGGTTTCTCCAAATCCAGAAATCTCATGGAAATCCGAAATCCCAATCTCAAGGGTAAATAAATAATGAATTCCATAATATTAGGCTCTGGCAATCCGGACTGGCCCATAATGTCATGGCAAATGAATATATAAATATGCATGAAAATCAGAGTAATAAATGCAATGTCTAAGCTATCATATAAAAGCAGGCTCACTGGTACCATATCGAAATTATCAGCTAACAATTTATACTAATGAATAGTGTTTTCTAATGTGTACGTGACATGGCAATTACCGATGATGATGTATGTAAGCCGTCAAGCAGGTGTACGTGGAGCATACGCGTCATCGGTAATGGTGTTGGTGTCCTGACAGCATGGTTTTCATAATAATTATGAAAACACAAATAAGCATGCAATGCGATGCGAATAATAAGAATATATGGAAAATGAATGGTAAACGTAAACATAAAGAATATACATTTATATAATCGAGTCATACTGTTTTGGCATTTGAAATAACACGAATCGTGGTGTTTAGAAAATAGGGTTACAATGTTTTTAAGAAAAGGTACGTCCTTTGAAATATCTGTAGTATCCCTTGGCCTGTTTTTAAAATGCTCACGACTCATTAGTTTTGGAAATAAGTATGACTCGAGCCCAGTCTAACATCTACTAAGTACACTACAGGTCTAAACTAACAGACTAGTCGAAAAGGGTAAGGAAAGCCACCTAAGTCTAAGTCGATATATATATATATATATATATATATGTATATGTATATGTATATGTATATATATATATATAACAGTCGGTGATCCCGCCTCAATAGTATCGCGTACGATACAATATATAATATGACATCTTCGAGTCAAGAGTGTGGATCTATCATCATAATTATATCTCGTACGGTAAATCCATCGTACGACATCCCAAATCTGGGTATGGGTCGAATATCACATTTATCTCATCATTTATCTGGTATCCTTATTATCATATCATAAACTGGGTACTGATCTAAAGTCTAATACATTCTGATATCGTCAACAGATATATATATATATATATATATATATATATATATATATATATATATATATATATATGCGTGTGTATGAAAATACAACGCCTAAGGACCCGCTATACCATCATGTCGTATCTCATAATATGAACCAAATCACATCACCGATCTCATGGCATCATGCCCAATCTCATCGACTCATCTCCAAGTACCACATACTATCCTCATATCCAAGTATATGTATACATATATATACACACACACACACACACATACTCATACATACACACATATATATATACCCATATACACACAAGTAATAAAATGTATGCGTGTGTGTGTGGGTGTGGGTGTAATCTTTACTCTAGGGTTTCGCGACTAAGAAGCTAAACTAAGTTACTTCTAATTGCACTAAAACTAACCCATGAACACCTAAAACCTATCTTGATAATCATCCACGTATCACAATCCACATATTTATAATCATATATAACATATTTGTATACTACACTACGAACTACGAGGGTGCTATACGCCATCTACCCGACTTCCCCCGTAGATATATATCTACTCACCTGGACGTCTCGGCTAATCTGATCCGATCTCCGCCTTGTCATTTCCGCGCCACATCCGACGCCTCTGCACCCGATCCTAGGAATGTATACAAGGAAAACAAGAGGATAAATATAAATAGTCGCGGACACAAACAATAAAAGTCAACCACGCGCATTAACTTGACGCGCACACACCCAGTGCACGAAACGCGCCGCGACAATTCCACAAACTACAACTAGGGTCACTATAAGTGAAAATCCCCAAACATAAAACCCAAACGTACCAATCGTGGTTTCACAATACACTAAATATTATATAGAAAAAGGTTGTAATTCACCAAAACCTCAAACCCACTTTAAAAGCTATTTTTCCGAAAACCTAGTAAGCAAAAATTTCCATTTTAGTACAAAACTTGGTGTTTTAACAATTCTAATGGCCACAATGTTCACCAATTAACTTAATTAGGTCACATGAACATTTACTAGATTTTACCACATTAATTTGTATTAATTTTAAAAAACTAGTTTGCAAAATTAACCACTTTTAACAATTTTAAACTAACAATTAGCAAACTAACTACTAGCTTTGTTTTTACATGTCTTAAGATGTTAAATATATCACACAACCATAATCCAAATACTCAAAACCCTAACTTAAACTCAAACCCCATTATTGAATTTTCAAGTCAGCAACTAGAACCAAATTAACACTTAAATAAATTTGCTTTAAGCAATTAACTAACAAATTCATTATAGGGTTAAGATTTATACCTCCTAGAATTTTGAGATCTAGCATGAATCTTAGCCTCCCAAATTGTCATCTTGCTCCTTGATCCATGCTAGCTTGGGCCAAGGAAAAAAATGGGTAGAGATTAGATTAGGGATTTGTGTGAGTTTGTATGGATTTTTGATGAATTTCTTTGAATTTTGGAGGTGAAATGATGTGGGGAATTGAGGGGCTGCTGCTGCAGCTGCAGGGAGAGGATGGCTCAGCCAATAATTTAGGGAGGAGAGAGAGGGGTGAGGTGTTGTGTCGAATTCCCCTAAAGTCAACAAAAACCATACCTCATTGTTTAATCTTTTCCTTTTCATTTTCTTTTCTTTCCAAAACTTTTCAAGTGGGGAAATGAGGGGAGGGGCTGCTGATTTTAGCCACAAAAGGGGAGAGGGTGAGGGTGTGTGGGTGTGTGTGAGGAATACCATGTAACATGCAACTATACCCCAAGTCATCAAGCCTAAACCTCATTTCTATTTAATTTATTTTCACAATTTAAGCCTTTTTCTTTTATATTTTCTAAAACCAACTTGACAACTTTTTTTCATTTCAAAACCACATGTTACACTTTGGTTTAATGTGTCATGATACACAAAACTTGTATTAACTCATTCCAATTTGTAAATATCACTAATTAAATGTATTAATGAAGGCTTAAAATAATATTTAAAATAATTAATTTCGGAAAATATTTTAGTAAATCAGAAATTATACAAGTGACCTAATAAATACCAAATACTAGCAATTACATAGCTAGAATAGGTATATTTAATTTTATGTTGAAAGATAATTATATCTTGATTTTTACGGAAAACACTAGTTATTTTACCGATTATCCGAAATTTCACCTAAACGATTTTTTAGAACGTTACACCCTTGACGTCGTCAAGGCCCTGATGCCATAGTTTCCTGACGGCGAGCTCCAAGGTGAGTACTCTCTCCGGGATGACGCGCAGAGGAATGCCCCCGGAGGCGTTGCAGGGGGAGAGGCCCCCGATGGGAGCGTTGGGGAGAAGTCGCCCCCCCGGCTCCCGGCGCCAAGGCTCCTGCGATGGGCGCGGACCTTCAAGATCCAACCCTGGTCGTGGTAGTGGATGCGGAGCTCATCAAGGTTCTCCCCGATCCCGAGGCCTGAGTCTCCTCGCCTCCTTATTTTTGCGCTGAAATTTTGTAAGCCCCCGGGCGATTTTCTAAGGCTGGAGAGCCCATAATACCTCTGTAAAGACCTCGGATTTGTGAATAAAAATCTTTTTGCAGTGTTCTTTGCGTGCGCATTTTCCCTTTATTTGTGGTAAACATTTTTATTTGCACAGTACTGCTTTCATGTTAAGTCGCTTTTTCATCTAGCGATCACACGTCGAGTTGAATTCGACCATTTGCCAAGTGTACGAAGACCGGTGAAAGGTCGGCATCTCCATGGCCCCGAAGTCGAGGCAGAGATCGCTTGGTAAAGATGTGTAGGAAGTTGAGCAGGGTAGCTGCTTGGTGGCCTCTTGATGAGGGCATTGACCCTTGGCATCGTGGGGCAAGAGATTACCAGCTAAGGATGGACCGAGCAAGGTAGCTGCTCGGTGGCCTCTTGATGAGGGCTTTGATCCTTGGCGTCATGGGGTAAGAGATTACTATCCAAGGACAGAACAAGCACGGTAGCTGCTCGATGGCCTCTTGACGAGGGCTTTGATCCTTGGCGTCGATGGGTAGTGAACTACCAGCCATGGATGGACCGAGCAGGGTTGCTGCCCGGTGGCCTCTTGGCAAGGGCTTTGATCCTTGGCGTCGGTGGGTAGTGAACTACCAGCCATGGATGGACCGAGCAGGGTTGCTTCCCGGTGGCCTCTTGGTGAGGGCTTTGATCCTTGGCGTTGGTGGGTAGTGAACTACCAGCCATGGATGGACTGAGCAGGGTTGCTGCCCGGTGGCCTCTTGGCGAGGACTTTGATCCTTAGCATCGGTGGGTAGTGAACTACCAGCCATGGATGGACGGAGCAGGGTTGCTGCCCGGTGGCCTCTTGGTGAGGTCTTTGATCCTTGGCATTGGTGGGTAGTGAACTACCAGCCATGGATGGACCGAGCAGGGTTGCTGCCCGGTAGCCTCTTGGTGAGGGCTTTGATCCTTGGCGTCGGTGGGTAGTGAACTACCAGCCATGGATGGACCGAGCAGGGTTTGTAACAACCCTAATTTTCTTATACACTTTTTCCATACAAATTTTTAAATTGTTTTTTTTCAAAATCCTTAAAGGGGTATTTATTGCCTGAGCATAAGACTTAAGTAATTAATTAACAATTTAATTACAAGAAGGAGCTTGTAGCTCATTGGTAACACCTTGCACTGCTGAACCAAGCCACCAGAGTTCAAATCCCATACCCCACATTATTTTTAATATTGATTTTTTTAAAACCTTTAGAATAACAAGGGTTTACACGTGCATATCTCACAAAAACCCTACTACACCCAAAAATGTAACATTGCCATGGGTTAGATGAACCGTCGGGGGGGATCCCGGCGGCCTGACTCGGCCGGGAATGGCCAAATCGGCCCCGACTCGGCCGACTCGGCCCTCCGACCGAGTCACGGCCGAGTCACGGCCGAGTCGGCCGATTCCGGCGACGACTCCAACATGAAAGTTGTATCTTTCCATATTCCCTATGCACCTGCAAAATTTCAGCCTCAGACCATTTCCAAAGCTCTTTTAAAACCCCAATTACTCCATTTTTAATACATTTTAAATACATTTTATCACATTTTTCATTTTAACCTTTCACCTACCCTAATCCTAGCCTAATCCTATAAATACCACCCCTATCCTCTACCCTCTCACCCCAAAATTCTAAGCCCACTCTCTTAAAATTCCAAGAAAACTTGTGTACTTTGAAAACAAGCTCGAGGCGAAGCTCCGGCGAAATCTACGGCAAACTTCCAGCGATCGTTTTAGGAACTACCTGCGACGACGCAACACATCGGCGATTCCTCTACTTCCCTCTCACTCTCTTGTGTGATCTAAAACCCGTATGTCCCAATTCCTACCTATCTCTTCTATCAAAAAAATACGGTTTTACAAAACCCGACGGAATCAGAACAAATCCGATTTCCGATTCGGTTTCTTATAAAATTCCACTTCTCACTAATACAATCATACTTAAACTTTCTCATGTTGACTATTAAACACTAATCAACCAAATTGATCAAGTTTCATCACATGAAATGATGGCTATTTCAATTTATCGTATTTTTCACTTAAATAACACATTGTTTCAATTCTACATTTAACTCCATTAAACTTGCTATACCTTTACAGTAGAGCACGAGGTAACGACCTATCTCCTTACATACTCATATACAACCTAACACGATACCATCGAAAACTTAGAATACGGGGAAAACAAACATTTTCATTTAAATACCATTTACTAAATAAAGCCATTTCTAAAAGATTTAGTATTGATACACTTTTTAAATAAATACCACTTATTATGAAAATAGGATAAGTTGTGGACATCAGTCGTTTATCTATACCTGATTTTGTGGTGTCTAGGCTAGGCAAGTGAGAAAAGTAACTTTAAAAAGCCTGTCTCACGGTGATACGTGAGCGGATCCCTCCTTTCTTCACTTGTACTTACTGGCCACAATTGGCGGTGAAGAGGCGATTTGAGGTATCTCACAACTTATCGTTTTGGACCAGTTCGGAATAGTCTAGTTGAATTAGGAGACCCTCGAAAATAGAATACGGAAAATTGACTTCTTTACAAATAAATACCACTTACTTCATAAAACTGTTTTCTAAAGGATTGGTATTTATACAATCTTTGCAAAGCACCGCTGCAACCGAATTTGAGGAACCCGTTCGGGATGGTGCGGATTATCGCACATTCTCGGGCTTAGTAGTGCGAGATTCAGATCTCCGCAAGGAGCATTCGGTCTCGAAAGATTTAAAATATGACATCTTAAGAAAATGAGATTTTTAGAATATAAAAAATATATTAAAATTATTTTTGTATAAAATATGTATATGTATCATTAAAATACCTATTTTGTTATGATATAAATATTCCACCTTTTTCTAAAAATCACAAGAATCAATTTTACACTAAAATACCACGAATTCCATATAAATCAATATTACAAATAAATACCTTTATTTCTGAATTTAGTATATTTTCATTAAAAATATCACAATATAAAATCAAAATTCATTACAACCCTAAATATGAATAATAAATGTTTGGGGTATATTTTGAAAAAGTATATAAAAGTATTTTTACATAAAACCCCCTCAAGTTCTATAAATTACCCTAAGGACCCTAGTAAACATAGGTTTAAGCGGAACCAATCTCTTGAGCCTCAAGGAGCTGGAGAAGTGGGTGCTTGCCTATCTAAGGTAGACAAATTAATAAAAACAATCAGGACTTCAAGTTACTTTGTTGATTGTCTGACTCAGTTTGAGTCTCAGTATAATCTGACTTGAATATGATTCAAGTACAATCTACAATCTTCAATATTACAATTCAACCTGAATCCATGAATCCAATTATCAATCTATACAACTTGACTGAACCAAACCATGGATATACATTCCATTTACATGATTCTCCAGTTATTCCATTTACATGATTCTATGGTTACATCCGTTTACTGATATCATGGTTTTGGTCAGTCAACCAATTATACAATCAATACAAACAATACAATCAAAACACTACGGGGTTTAAGGGGTAGATTGGTACGGAAGGTGTTAAAAGTGGCACGAGACGGTAAGATTAAGACACCTAACCTGTATTCTGTTGCTGTTGTACCGTGGCCCAACGGTTCCTTGAGTTCCTGATACCTTAGTCTCCGGGGCAAATGAGACTCCTCTCGTATACACTGGCATCCTTCTGTACCAAGCTACAAACAACAGCGTTAACACTAAATATAACAATATAACAATATAATACAACTGTAAAAGCTACTCTCTCTCTCTCTCTTACTCTCTATCTATTCTATTTCTCCTCTTATCTTTGGGACTTACCGAGCGATCTGTTCGCTGACGACATTCTATTTCTTTCTTCTTTGAATGTCGTCAGGTGGTTTGGAACCGTCAGAGATCGAGCAAACTGCAGAAGACTTGGATTAGTACAGCGAAGACCCTGAGCTCTAGACATTGTACACATTTCCTTTCAGTACTTTACATTCCTGTTATGCCATTGTTTAGGCATCGCTTTTATTTTAGTTGTATTTACTTTTTGTGCATTGTACAAAAGAATGTTAATAAATAAAGTTGTTGTTCAGTTTATATACCTTTTCTCTTGTGTATTTACTTTTATATTGCTTAGATAAGCTTAGCGTATTTACTTCAGAGTAAATACGTAACGGACCAGTCCCGTCCCCTTCGCCGTATATCGGGAAGCGGGGCGTGACAGGTTTTGTTGGTGGCCCATGCAGGTCAGAGCTGTATGAAACTCTATCATGCAGTTCTGTTCTGCTTGAACAACCTAAGCAATATAACACAAGAACCAGCAACTAAATCATTCTTTAGAATCATGTTCCTTGAATCTCACAATTTCATGTTCTTTGAATCATATACCTTGAATCTGTCCTAACCCAAAATTCCCTCACCTCTTTTATAATTTTACCAAAACCTTCGCATTCTTTCATTCCTTCACACATTCCTCACATTTTTAAAACCCTTGCACCACCTTATTATTTTTCACATACTGTCAGTACACCAGCACCAAACTTTTCTTGGATTTGTTACACTTTCCTTTTACAAATTTCGAGGACGAAATTTTTATAAGGAGGGTAGAATGTAACAACCCTAATTTTCTTATACACTTTTTCCATGCAAATTTTTAAATTGTTTTTTTTTCAAAATCCTTAAAAGGGTATTTATTTCCTGAGCACAAGACTTTAGTAATTAATTAACAATTTAATTACAAGAAGGAGCTTGTAGCTCATTGGTAATACCTTGCACTGCTGAACCAAGCCACCGGAGTTCAAATCCCATACCCCACATTATTTTTAATATTGATTTTCTTTAAAACCTTTAGAATACCAAGGGTTTACACGTGCATATCTCACAAATACCCCCACTACACCCAAAAATATAATATTGCCAGGAGTTAGATGAACCGTCGGGGGGGGGGGATCTCGGCGGCCTGACTCTGTCGGGAATCGGCCAAATCGGCCCCGACTCGGCCGACTCAGTCCTCCGAACGAGTCACGGCCGAGTCGGCCGATTCCGGCGACGACCCCAACATGAAAGTTGTGTCTTTTCATATTCCCTATGCACCTGCAAAATTTCAGCCTCAGACTCCACTTTTAATACATTTTTAATACATTTTTCATTTTAACCTTTCACATACCCTAACCCTAGCCTAACCCTATAAATACCACTCCTACCCTCTACCCTCTCACCCCAAAATTCTGAGCCCACTCTCTCAAAATTCCAAGAAAACTTGTTTACTTTAAAAACAAGCTCGAGGCGAATCTCCGGCGAAATCTACGTCAAACTTCCGGCGATCATTTTAGGAACTACCTGCGACGACGCAACACATCGGCAATTCCTCTACTTCCCGCTCACTCTCTTATGTGATCTAAAACCCGTAAGTCCCAATTCCTACCTATCTCTTCTATCAAAAAAATACGGTTTTACAAAACCCAACGGAATCGGAACAAATCCGATTTCCGATTCGGTTTCTTATAAAATTCCACTTCTCACTAATACAGTCATACTTAAATTTCTCATATTGACTATTAAACACTAATCAACCAAATTGATCAAGTTTCATCACATGAAATGATGGCTATTTCAATTTATCGTATTTTTCACTTAAATACCATATTGTTTCAATTCTACATTTAACTACATTAAACTTGCTATACCTTTAAAGTAGAGCACGAGGTAACGACCTACCTCCTAACATACTCATATACAACCTAAAACGATACCATCGAAAACTTAGAATACGGGAAAAATAAACATTTTCATTTAAATACCATTTACTAAATAAAGTCATTTCTAAAAGATTTAGTATTGAAACACTTTTTAAATAAATACCACTTATTATGAAAAAATGATAAGTTATAGACATCGGTCGTTTATCTGAACCTGATTTTGTGATGTCTAGGCTAGGCAAGTGAGAAAAGTAACTTTAAAATGCCCGTCTCACGGTGATTCGTGAGCGGATCTCTCCTTTCTTCACTTGCAGTTACCTGGCCACAATTGGCGATGAAGAGACGATTTGAGGCATCTCACAACTTGTTGTTTTGGACCAGTTAGGAATAGTCTAGTTGACTTAGGAGACCCTAGAACATAGAATACGGAAAATTGATATCTTTACAAATAAATACCACTTATTTCATAAAACCGTTTTCTAAAGGATTAGTATTTATACAATCTTTGCAAAGCGCCGCTACAACCCATTTTGGGGAACCCGTTCGGGATGGTGCGGATTATCGCACATTCTCGGGCTTAGTAGTGCGAGATTCAGATCTCCGCAAGGAGCATTCGGTCTCGAAAAATTTAAAATACAACATCTTAAGAAAATGAGATTTTTAGAATATAAAAAATATATTAAAATTATTTTTATATAAACATATGTATATTTATCATTAAAATACCTATTTTGTTATGATATAAATATTCCACCTTTTTCTAAAAATCACAAGAATCAATTTTACACTAAAATACCACGAATTCCATATAAATCAATATTACAAATAAATACCTTTATTTCTGAATTTAGGATATTTTCATTAGAAATATCACAATATAAAATCCACATTCATTACAACCCTAAATATGAATAATAAATGTTAAGGGTATATTTTGAAAAAGTATATAAAAGTATTTTTACATAAAACCCCCTCAAGTTCTATAAATTACCCTAAGGACCCTAGTAAATATAGGTTTAAGCGGAACCAATCTCTTGAGCCTCAGAGAGCCGGAGAAATGGGTGTTTGCCTATCTAAGGTAGACAAATTAATATAAACAATCAGGACTTCAAGTTACTTTGCTGATTGTCTGACTCAGTTTGAGTTTCAGTATAATCTGACTTGAATATGATTCACGTACAATCTACAATCTTCAATATTACAATTCAACCCGAATCCATGAATCCAATTATCAATATATACAACTTGACTGAACCGAACCATGGATATACATTCCATTTACATGGTTCTCCAGTTATTCCATTTACATGATTCTACGGTTACATCCGTTTACTGATATCATGGTTTTGGTCAGTCAACCAATTATACAATCAATACAATTTACAAGACAAACAATACAATCAAAACACTACGGGGTTTAAGGGGTAGATTGGTACGGAAGGTGTTAAAAGTGGCACGAGACGGTAAGATTAAGACACCTAACCTGTATTCTGTTGCTGTTGTACCATGGCCCAACGGTTCCTTGAGTTCCTGATACCTTAGTCTCCGGGGCAAGTGAGACTCCTCTCGTATACACTGGCATCCTTCTGTACCAAGCTACAAACAACAGCGTTAACACTAAATACAACAATATAACAATATAATACAACTATAAAAGCTACTCTCTCTCTCTTACTCTCTGTCTATTCTTTTTCTCCTCTTATCTTTGCGACTTACCGAGCGATCTGTTCGCTGACGACATTCTATTTCTTTCTTCTTTGAATGTCGTCAGGTGGTTTGGAACCATCAGAGATCGAGCCAACTGCAGAAGACTTGGATCAGTATAGCGAAGACCCTGAGCTCTAGACATTGTACACATTTCCTTTCAGTGCTTTACATTGCTGTTATGCCATTGTTTAGGCGTCGCTTTTATTTCAATTGTATTTACTTTTCATGCATTTTACAAAAGAATGTTAATAAATAAAGTTGCTATTCAGTTTATATATCTTATCTCTTGTGTATTTACTTTTATATTTCTTAGATACGCTTAGCGTATTTACTTTAGAGTAAATACGTAGCGGAACAGTCCCGTCCCCTTCGCCGTATACCGGGAAGCGGGGCGTGACAGGGTTGCTTCCCGGTG
Organism: Agapanthus africanus; assembly: GCA_030015575.1. Taxonomy (NCBI): domain Eukaryota; kingdom Viridiplantae; phylum Streptophyta; class Magnoliopsida; order Asparagales; family Amaryllidaceae; genus Agapanthus; species Agapanthus africanus. Next base: position 521,640,975 of record CM057343.1, read on the forward strand.
GTCTTTTGGTGAGGGCTTTGATCCTTAGCACGGGAGGGCATGGAGAGGCCTGCTAAGGATGGACCGAGCAGGGTAGCTGCTCGGTGGCCTCTTGATGAGGGCTTTGATCCTTTGCATCGTGGGGTAAGAGATTACCAGCCAAGGATGGACCGAGCAAGTTAGCTGCTCGGTTGCCTCTTGGTGAAGGCTTTGATCCTTGGTGTCGTTGGGTAAGAGATTACCAGCCAAGAATGGACTGTGCAGGGTAGCTGCTTGGTGGCCTCTTGATGAGGGCTTTGATCCTTGGCGTCGTTGGGTAAGAGATTACCAGCCAAGGATGGACCGAGCAGGGTAGCTGCTCGGTAGCCTATGGATGAGGGCTTTAATCCTTAGTGCGGGAGGGCATGGAGTTGCTTGCTAAGGATGGACCGAGAAGGGTAGCTGCTTGGTGGCCTCTTGATGAGGGCTTCGATCCTTGGCATCGTAAGGTAAGAGATTACTAACCAAAGATGGATCGAGCAGGGTAGCTTCTCAGTGGCCTCTTTATGAGGGCTTCGATCCTTGGCGTCGTTGGGTAAAAGATTACCAGCCAAGGATGGACCGAGCAGGGTAGCTTCTCGGTGGCCTCTTGATGAAGGCTTTGATCCTTAGCACGGGAGGGCATGGAGTGGCCTGCTAAGGATGGACCGAGCAGGGTAGCTACTCGGTGGCCTCTTGATGAGGGTTTTGATCCTTGGCATCGTTGGGTAAGAGATTACCACCTAAGGATGACCGAGTAGGGTAGCTTCTCGGTGACCTCTTGATGAGGGCTTCGATCCTTGGTGTCATGGGGTAAGAGATTTCCAGCCAAGGATGGACCGAGCAGGGTAGCTGCTCGGTGGCCTCTTGATGAGGGCTTTGACCCTTGGTGTCATTAGGTAAAAGATTACTGGCCAAGAATGGACCGAGCAGGGTAGATGCTCAGTGGGCTCTTGATGAGGGCTTTGATCCTTGGCGTCGTTGGGTAAGAGATTACCAGCAGAAAATGGACCGAGCAGGGTAGCTGCTCGGTTTTGTGAGGTTTTGTCCGGCCTCCCTTGGTGTGTGAACATCGGGAAGAGTGACCATCACAGGCGACATGTGTCATGAACGCATAGGCGGAGGCGAAGCGTAAGAACCGCGTCGCTCCGACTTCGGTTCGCCGAGAAAGGCGGGATATCCGCCGCGTGGCGGTACAGTATTGCAAGGAACGAGCGAATATTGGACTCTTGGGGGCGCTGTGGGGCTATAAAACAGAGAGGGCATGGGCGTGTTACTCATTCCTTTCTCCATCTCCAAAACGTAAGAATGGACGAATTCCCTTTCTCCATCCCCGAGATCATTTCTTTCGAGGACGTATACTTGTACAGCCAGCTGTGCTCTGAGGAGACACGGCAGGCGGTGATCCGGGGTGTGGATGACCATTTTGGATGACTGCTTCCCCGGCGATCACCCCTGCTTCAGCTGCTGATGTACTCGATCTGGAGGGCATCGCCGGGGCTGCACAACCCCTTGTCCGAGCAACTGAAGGACGAGACGGTTGGTAAGCTGAGATCGCTATGCCGCTTCGGCCTGATCTCGATGAGTCGGCGGGATCGATCGGTGGCACTCATCCTCAAGTGTTACCAATTGAAGCATTTCGCCGATGGGTGCCCACCTGTGGAGCTTTCTGGCCCGTCCGTGGCTACGAGGGTTCGCGGACAGCATCAGAGGCAGAGGTCCGAGGAGGCAAGGGCTCGGCTTGCGGAAATATCCTCGGAGTACCACGAGCAATGTTTCTTGCACCCCCTTCCTCCGCTGCTGTAATAGTTGTTTTTTTTATGTAAGGCTGAAGAGCCCACAATACCTTTGGAATGAATACAATTCTTCTTTTTGCAATGCTCTATTGTTTCCTTCTTATTATTTAAATAAAAAGAACTTAGAAGAATTTACATTGCCTTTGCGAAAGAAGAAATATACATTCATAGACTTTCTTTTCAGAGGTATAGCTTGAGCTTCTCGGTGTTGTAAGGCCGTGGAAATTTGCGACCATTCGCGTCTTGTAAACGATAGGCTCCGCCGGACAGGACCTCGGAGACAAGGAAAGGACCGCCCCGTTTTGGGGAAAACTTATGCAACTTGCCTTGATCGACGAACTCGTTCCTCCTTAGGACTGAATCTCCGGTTTTGAAGAAGTGACGCTTGACTCGCGTGTTGTAGTAGTGGGCAGTTTGCTGTTGATAGACGGTAGCTCTGATCTTAGCTCGATCCGGTTTCCTGATGGGGATGGCCTCGATCCACTTCGTGAAGTAGTACACCGTGACGAGAACGCACTTGTTCCCGCCCGTACCAGTAGGGAGCTAGCCTATCATGTCCATTCCCCACTGGGAAAACGGCCATGGGGAGGTTAGGGCGGTTAGCTCGGTAGCCGGAAGGCGAGGTATGCTTTCATGGAGTTGGCAGCTTTTGCATCTCCTGATGAGCTTCTGGGCATCCTGATGAATCGTCGGCCAGTAGTACCCCTGGAGCAGTGCCTTCTGGATTAAGGTGCGGGCCCCTTGGTGCACGCCGCCGACCCCTTTGTGGATCTCACGGAGGACGTAGTTAGCCTCGTGGGGGTCGACACACCGGAGCAGGGGCTGAGTGAAGGATTTCTTATAGAGGTTCTCATTGCTCCAGACGAAATGGAGAGCTTTGGCTTGGAGACGGCGGGTTTCTCCCTGATCTTCTGGGAGCGTACCTTCCCTCACGAATTCCATGAGGGACCTTCTCCAATCCCGGTCTTCTTCCCGGGTTGTGTACACTTGAAGTGGCGTCTCCCCGTCTTCCACGCTGGGCCGTAGAAAGACCTCGAAAAGGATGTTCCTTTTTTGTCGGCCGTATAAGATGAAGACAGCTTACTCAAGGCGTCGGCCTGGGCGTTTAGCTGTCTGGGGATCTACTCCACCTGGACTTCATAGAAGTCATTTCACAATCTTCTCACCTCGGACATATACTTCACCATCAGAGGCTCCTGTGCCTCGAATCGGCCGGTCACTTGGACAACGACTAGGGTGGGGTCGCTGCGGATCCGGATCGTTTTCAGCCCCAGTCCGAAGGCTATGCGCAGTCCGGCCAGCAAGGCCTCGTATTCCGCTGCGTTATTTGAGTTTTTGAACCCGAGCTTCAGAGAATACTCCATTTCTACCTCGTTCGGTCCCCGAATGATGAGGCCGTCACTACAGCCTTCCTCGGCCGAAGAGCTGTCGACGTAAAGGATCCAATCAGGGACGGAGTCGGGCTTTCCATCAACTGAGGGTTGAGCTCCAGGGGCCGGTGTGGACTCCGGCTCCTTGCTGGGGATGGTGCACTCGACGACAAAATCGACCAGGGATTGTGCCTTAATAGCCTGCCTCGGGTGGTATTTTATGTCGAACTGGGACAACTCCCACCTCTATTTTTCCAGACGGCCAGAAGATTCGGGGGAGGCGAGGATAGCCCCCAGAGGCCGCTCGGTAAGAACGAGGATGGTGTGCGCCTGGAAATAGTGCCGCAGTTTCCTTGATGCTATGATGAGTGCCAAGAAAATCTTCTCTATGGCTGGGTACCTCGTTTCTACGTCCTTGAAGACGTGGCTCACATAGTATACTGGCTTCTAGACTCTCTCGACCTCTCGGACGAGCATTGAGCCTGCAGCTTGGTCGAACACCGCTAGATATAGTGATAGCTTGTCCCCTTCAACTGGCCGGGTGAGCAGCGGGGGAGTTGCAAAGTGCCTCTTTAATTGCTCAAAGGTGGTCTGGCACTCCTCCGACCACTTGAACCTTGGTATCTTCCTTAGAACTTTAAAGAATGGGAGGCTTCTCCCCCGACCTTGACATGAAACGACTCAGAGCGGCTACCCGCCCTGTCAGCCACATGATTTCGATGTTAGTCTTAGGCGCGGCCATGTTAAGGATGGCGCCGATTTTCTTCGGGTTAGCTTCAATTCCACAGTGGGTGACCATGAAGCCGAGAAACTTTCCACCGGTGACCCCGAATGCACACTTGGTGGGGTTCAGTTTCATCTTGTATTTGCAGAGGATGCCGAAGGCCTCGCCCAAATCCTTGTCGTGTTCATTTGATGAGACCGATTTGACGAGCATGTCGTCGACATAAACTTCCATGTTCCTACCGATCTGAGGCTTGAACATGTGATTGACCAAGCGTTGGTACTTAGCTCCAGCATTTTTGAGGCCGAAGGGCATCACCTTGTAGCAGTATACCCCCCCCGGCCCGTTATGAGTGCGGTGAGATCCTCGTCTGCCGGATTCATACGAATCTGGTTGTAGCCAGAGAAGGCATCCATGAAGCTAAGTAGCTCGTGTCCTGCCAAGCTGTCGACGAGCTGATCTATTCGAAGGAGGGGATAGTTGTCTTTCGGGCAGGCCTTGTTGAGGTCGGTGAAGTTGACTCACATGCGCTACTTCCCGCTCGACTTTTTAACCATGACTACGTTCGCCAACCATTCCGAGTAAGGCACATTCCGAATGAAGTTGGCGGCGAGGAGCATATCTACTTCGTCCTCGATCGCCTTTTGCTTGATCGGGGCAAAGCTTCGTTTTTTCTGCCGGACGGGTCGGACCGTATGGTCCATCCCGAGCTTGTGAGATATGATTTTGGGGTCGATCCCAGGCATGTCGTCAGGTACCCAGGCGAACACATCAGAGTTGTTTCTAAGGAAGTGAACCAGGTCATCTCGCTGAGTCCTCATCAAAAGCAACCCAATCTGAACGGTTCATTCGTTGTCCCCTTCTACGAGGGGGACCTCTGTTGATGGCTCCATCGGGGTCCCCCAGACCTATTTTTTCTCGTCTCGAGTGTCCAGAGAACCCTTGATATCACCCTCGCCCTCAACGTCATTGTTTGGCCGCTCAGACGTTGATGTTGCGGTGAAGCAAAGCTTTGTGGTTCGTTGGTCCCCGTCGGCCCGACCTATCCCGTCTTGGTCGAGCGAGAATTTTATCGCTAGGTGGTAGGTCGATATCTGGGCCCGGAGGGAGTTCAGTGTCGGGTGACCGAGGAGGACGTTGTAGGCCGATGGGATTCTCGCGACGATAAACTCCACGGCCACGGTGCGCGTACGGCCTGCATCCCCGATGTTGAATTGGAGAGTGATCACCCCTTCCGCCGGGATGGAGTGGTTAGTGAACCCTGACAGGACATGGGCGGTCGGCCTTAGGTCCGACGGGGTGAGTCCCATATGCAGAAAGCAGTCATAAAAGAGAATGCCCGCGAGCTTCCCAAGTCGACCAGTATCCTCTGTACTTCATAGCGGTGGACCCGAGCTGTGAGGCAGGGATATACCGTGGAGGTTTTCGTCGGTAAAAACGATCGGCTCGGCTGCTTCGGCCTTCTTCCTAGGGTTGCTGTCAGTCCCCTTGATCAGTGAGGGACGCTGAGTCTCGTCGGTTCCCATCATACCCCCTGCTGACACGACCATGATTTGGCCGATAATCAACTCGCCTAGAGGGGGATGGTGCTCTTGCTCACGGTCGGCCTGCCGCTTGTCTTGCAAGTACGCTGCCAGGTGCCCCGAGCGGATTAACTCCTCGATGTAGTCTCGGAGCTGCTTGCAGTTCTCGGTGGAGTGGCCCTGCGACCCATGGAAACCGCAGTAGGGGCCCCGGGTGCACTTTGCCGTGCTATTCGAGGCTGGGGGGAGTTTGAAGAATCTCTCGCCTTTAGCCTCCTCCAACAGTACCGTCTGGGAGACGTTGAACGAGGTGTACTCCTGAAAATTTGGGGAGTAGGGCTTTGGCCGCTCAATCTTCTCTTTCTCCTTCCTGGCCCTTTTCTTCTGATCGGTTTGCTCTGTCCGGGGAAGATTGGCGTTCACGTCGGACTCGAGCTGGATCTCACGTTCGGTCCAGGCCTTTACCTCGGCCATGGTCTTAGGTTACGCTAACGCAAAGGAGCGTAGCCACTCCTTGTGCCTAAGACCCGACCTAAGGGCCGTGATGACCGTCTCGTCCCGGTGTTCTGGGACCTAAAAGGAGGGCATTGTAGAAGTGGGTGACGTATCCTTTGAAGGATTCTTTGTTCCCGCTCTTTATGGTGAAGAGATGGTCAACGGTCCGCTTCTGCCGTCTGTTCCCGAGGAAGTGGCCGAGAAATTAGGTGGCCAGCTCATCGAAGGTAGAGATTGAGCATGGTGCGAGTCTTCGGAACCAGTCTCGTCCGGAGCGGATGAGAGTGGCGGGAAAAGCGCGACATTGTGCGGCGTCGGAACAGTCCTGAAAACTCATCCCGGCTGTGAACGCGTCCAAATGGTCCTTCGGGTCGGACTTCCTGTCGAAAAGTGAGACCTTCGGGGGATTGTTCCAGGAGGAGACGTGGATGGCGAGTAGCTCTTTGGTGAAGGGCTTCGTGAGCGAGTCAGCGGCGTATTTAGCTCCGTCGCTCGAAGGACAACTTTCCCGATGCATACCTTCGATCTTCTTTTCGAGGGCGTCGAGTCGGCCGCGGTATCCCGACGATTCGGCATACTCTGATTTTTGGCCTCTGCTGTAGGAGATGTATGCCTGGCCACAGCCCCAGTTCTATTCGATGAGATTCTTTAAGTCCCCTGGCAAGGTCGTCTTCGAGCTACCGTGTTGAGTCCCGTCCGTGCGACCTCGTCGAGAGAGGGGGTGCCGGTCATGCCTAGGTGCAGGAAAGCTGACCGACACCTCCTCGGGAGGGACAGGGGTGTGATGGGCCTCTGGGCGAGGTGCTCTGGTGAGAGACCTCGGTGTTGAGCTGTGCGGCGCCTAGCGGGTTATTGAATATGTTGGCCCGGGGGATCTGCGGCCGCCGGAGACAGCGAGACGGTCTCCGGTCGTGCCAACATGGGCAGAGTCTTCTCTCCCTCTGTAGGGGTCCCGGTCCCGAGGTGGGGGAGCGGTGACTTAGGGAGCTTGCCTGACCGTTTGGATACAAACGAGTGCATCCACGACGGACGCGAGCCGATCTATCTAAGAGGATAAGGCATGAATGGAGTTCGGGGGAGGAGATTCATCCGCGCCTCCATTGTGGGGAAGGCGGCGGCTAGCTCTTGGATCGTCGCGGTGATCGCTCGCCATGAGGTTGAGATCGGAAGGTGAACTTTCGTTGAGTGGAACTAAGTTCCCACAGAAGACGCCAACTGATGGATCTTTGGATCTCCTTCAGATATTACATTCCGTTGATCTGTAGCGAGTACTGATGGATGGATAAGATTGAGTTGGAGGGTTGCCTCCTGAAGCGTTTGGATCTCAATGGGTTTTATGTGGTTGAGGCCGAGCTACCTGCAAGGAAGTCTTGGGGTGGTTGTGCCACCGAGGACCCTCCGACGATTAAGTTAGACGGGGTATTTTGACAGAGTAACGGCCTATTAGGATCAAAATTTCTTACCTGAGTCATTTGGGAGAGGGGTTTACATAGTAGCATCAATGGGTAGGCGGGCGTGAGATTCACGCCGACCGTTACGCCTGGGTGATAGACGGGATCCCCCATTAATGATGAGATATGTTCGTTAATGGGGGGTCATGATGGCGTGGAACGCGAGATCATGGGCGGCGGATATCTCGCGCCTGGCGAGATTCACGGAGCCATGGCGGAGGCGTCTGTGATCGGTGCTGTAGGTCGGTCAGTGAGACCGAGGAAGATAAGCTCGGCGGAAGGCTCGGGAACGAGCGGGAGACCGAGGCATCTTGGTTCTGTGACAGCTCGGAGGTGAGCCGGGGGTGGTCTGGAAATCCACCGAAGGTTGGTAACATCCTCGGGTCGTAGGCCCGAGTCTGCTTCCAACGTACTGTTCTTGATCCTTTCTTGTAAGCTCTGGAATACGTTATCTACCACGTATCATGATCTGGGGAGTCACCGATATCGAGCATCATCATCACTGCAGAATGACATTTGCGCCCCCCTCTCCTCTATCCTTTTATAGAATGACATTTGTCTCCCGCTGTACTACGCCACCCTTTTGTTTTCCCCCTATAAGGCTGTGAATGTTCATAGGCAAGTTCGATGTTCACAGCCATATTAACCTAGTAAAAATAATCAAAAACACAGAGAAGTCATCAGCAGAAGCCTTTTATAGTAGAACTAACTATTTACAATATGAATAGATTAATGTAAACTCAGTCACTAGAATCTCATTAGCTAAATTGGAATAAACACACACACACACACACACACACACACACACACACATGGGCGACGTTAATGGAGGAAAGGTGTCATAAGAGGGAATTTCCTCCTATGGCGTCGAAAAAGTACGCCCTCCCTTATTTTTTCCGACGATCGGTATCTGTTCAGTTGATAAAACTGCATGCTTATCTATTCCACCAGCCAACGGGGATAATTTTGAAATTAAACCCCACTACATCAATCTTTTGCCCAAATTTCACGGGCTTGAATCTGACGACGCGTACGTTTTCATCATTAAATTCAAAAACGTATGCGCAATGATGGATACTTCACAACTGACTGTGGATGCTATGCACTTACGTCTTCTCCCATTCACTCTGTGCGACTTGGTAGAAAAATGGCTTTATAATACTGTCACACACTCTATCACTAATTGGGATGAATTCGTAATAGAATTTCTTAAGAAGTTTTACCCAAACCATAAGACCGCCCGTGTTAGGAGCGAGATCAACCAGTTTACCCAGCTTCCCAATGAACCATTTTGGAAGTGCTTTGAACGTTTCAAGGATCTGCTTATCCAATGCCCTCATCATGGAATCAATAGATGGGATTTGTGCCGAATTATACATGAGGGCATTAATCCAGCGACAAAGCAGATGCTTGAAATAATGTGTCGATGCAATTTCATGTCTAAAGATAATGGTGAAGCTTGGAAATATCTGGAAGACCTCGCTGAAAACACTTTGCAGTGGGAAAGCATAAGACCACTTTCATCTAGGGGAGGTATTCATCAGCTCGATGTTTCCATCGCAGTAAAAGCCGAAATGGCAGCGATGCAAAAGAAACCCGACACTATTGAAAACAAATTTTCATCAGTCTCCCTAAATCAGGTAACGCTTCCCAAGACAGTATGTGGTTGCTGTTCAGATCCTTCACACTTGACGGAAGAATGTCCTATGAATGCACCATTTCAAGGTCATGAGCAAACTAATGTTGTTTTTCAGCAGCGACCTAGAAACGATCATTATTCTTCCACGTATAATCAAAGGATGGAGGAATCATCCTAACTTTGCTTGGAACCAAAACCAACCGCAAAATTAAAACCAGTTCCAAAGCAATTATCAAAGACCTCCTCCACAGCAACCACAACCACAAAGTCAGCACCCTTTTCAGTCACAAAATTTTCAAAATCCGGCCAACACTTCTGCACCGCAATTGGCCGGTACTGATAACTCTTCACTCGCACAAACTTTGGATTTGTTTATGAAACATTCCATTCAAATGTCGGCTGATATGAAATCTTCTATTGATACCATAAAGAAAGACTCCGCCTCCCACGGTGAGAGTATTAAATCAATAGAAAACTAAATTGCACAATTGAACGCCGCAATGAGTGCGAGAGAGAAAGGGAAACTCCTATCTCAACCCCTACCGAATCCTGGCCACTCACAAAATCATAATGTGAATGCCGTTACTACGTTGAGATCAGGAAAAGTGCTCAATAACCGAGTGGGTGAACAATTTGATGATGTTAGTGGCACCAATGATACCCCATCTTCTACTTCTTCCCCTAATTCGTCTAGTCTCCCACCTTCACCCGAGCATATTCTCCGTTTTCCCCAAGGCTCGAACACTTCGCCCAATCTATCTAAGACGATTCCCACTCCAATTTTGGGATCGAATCCGTCCCCACAATCTTCTCCACAAATGTTGGACCCAAAACTTATTAATCAAGCTCCATTTCCAAACAGATTAAGGGCCAACAGACTTAACCCACAAATGAAAAAGATTATGGAAATGTTTAAGCAAGTTAACATAAATATTCCTCTCCTAGATGCTATTCAACAAGTCCCATCTTATGCAAGAATCCTTAAAGACTTGTGCACTAGGAAGAGAAAAACTTAAGTGCCTAAAAAAGTTTTCATGACGAGTAATGTTAGCACAGCTTTTACCCAGCAAATACCAAAGAAATGTAAGGACCCTGGCCGTCCTACCATCTCTATTTCTATTGGGGGGAAAATATTAATCGTACTTTACTCGACCTTGGCGCTAGCTTTAACTTGCTTCCTTATTCAGTATACGAGCAGTTAGGGATTGGAGAGTTGAAACCCGCCCATTGTACTCTCCAGATGGCAGATCGATCAATCACCAAACCTCGGGGTGAACTATAGGATGTGTTAATTAAAGTCGGGGAATTCATATTCCCTGTGGACTTTATTGTTTTAAATACACAACCTGTGGCAAACCCACGCAATCAAATCCCAGTGATACTCGGTCGACCCTTCCTAGCAACTTCTAACGTTGTAATTAATTGTCGTAACGGTTCTATGAACTTATCCTTCGGGAAGATGACAATTGAGCTTAATATTTACAAGCTAGGAAGTCAACCATCTGAACCTTCTGCTCATTTGCTTGATGTTTGTTCCATCCACGAGATAGCTCCCCAAAGCTGCATGGATGAGGAACTTTGCTTTGATGATCTCGACAATACTAGTGAGACATCGTTTGATCTTGCACAACTTCATAGTGAGGATATGTTCAATGAGTCCGTCCCTGACTTTGAATCCGTTGACTCGTTGCAAAATTCAGTAGCACTTTCCGAGTCAATATCCCATGCAAGTTTTGAACCTCTTAGGGAGTCCGAATATCATCCCCTTACCCCACCTTCTATTGTCTCTCCACCAATACTTGATCTCAAACCGCTACCTTCTCATCTTAAATATGCATATTTAGGTGAGAATGAGACTTTGCCAGTGATTATATCCGCTTCTCTAGCCTTAGAGCAAGAGAACGCACTTTTGGCAGTGTTGAGATCGAATCGGCAAGCATTTGGGTGGACAATGGCTGGCATCGAAGGGATTAGTCCCTTAATTGTTGAACATTACATACATCTGATGAAGCCAAACCAACCCGAGACCCACAAAGACGGTTAAATCCCGTTATGAAGGAGGCGGTAAAGAAAGAAATCGTCAAGTGCCTTGATAGTGGTATAATTTACCCTATATCTGATAACCAATGGGTAAGTCATATTCATGTGGTCCCTAAAAAGTATGGTATCACAGTCATAACTAATGAGGCTAATGAGTTAATCCAAACACGTACCCAAACTGGGTGGCGCGTATGTATTGATTACAGAAAACTCAATGCCGCGACGAGGAAAGATCACTTCCCTCTACCTTTCGTTGACCAGATGTTAGAACGATTAGCTGGATACGAATACTATTGTTTCTTGGACGGATACTCTGGCTATAACCAGGTCCCCATCGCTGAAAAGGATCAAGATAAAACCACATTAACTTGTCATTTCGGTACTTTTGCTTATAAACGCATGCCCTTTGGGTTATGCAATGCTCCCGCTACATTTCAGCGGTGTATGATAGGGATATTCTCAGACATGGTTGAAAATTTTCTGGAAATTTTTATGGACGATTTCTCCATTTTTGGGGACTCCTTTGAGAGCTGCCTTCGTAATCTTGACGCGGTTCTTACCCGCTGTAAGGATAAGAACTTAACTTTGAATTGGGAAAAATGCCATTTTATGGTCCAAGAAGGTATTGTTCTTAGACATATAATTTCACGAAAAGGCATTGAGCTTGACAGAGCTAAAATAGATGTCATCCATAACCTCCCTCGTCCCAAATGCGTTAAAGATATACGATCCTTCCTTGGTCATGCAGGATTTTATAGGAGATTCATTAAAGACTTTAGCAAAATTGCTAGACTGTCACGCCCCGCTTCCCAGAGTGCGCTAAGATAGGCGCGTGACAGAGCCAACCGTGCTGCCTGTGGATAGGAAATATCCCTCCACAGTCACATTACGGCTGCAGAGATATCAAGAACAGGAAAGTAAATAAACTATCTAGTACATGTCCATGAGCCAGAATAAACGAGTCAAGAAATAGTATGGGGAAGCAATAAATCCAAGTAACAATAACATCTAGAAAGTAAGGAAATAACCAACTGGATACTAACAGGATCCTCACTGCTGGGCCTGACGGCGGAAACACTCCTGATCAGCCTGCGACAAAGGTAGAGAATCTGGGCCATGCAAACCCCAGATGTCAGTGCGTCATAATATCAACAATAACATAATTAGGGGATAGCAAGACATGCAGGCATGAGTATGAACAGTAACAAGTCATCAGTAACAAGTAATCAGTAATATGAATATAGATCAATGAACAGGATATAAACAGGTGAAGTGCAGTGAGTAGTCTAAACTGTGCTATAGGGTTATCTACTCTAAAATTATTCGAAATCAATTAATGTAATCCTCATCGTAACCCATCGGTCTATGCCCCGTTCATTCCCCACGGGACCACGGTAAAATGATGTAATAGACTGTGAGTCTATGTCCCGTTCATTCCCCACGGGACCACGGTAAAATGATGTAATAGCCCTTTGAGTTACGTTCAGCTACATTCTTGATTTCCCCATACCCCCAAGTCATGTGTGTTAGTCATGTATTTATAAATCTGAGACTAATGCCAACACAGGATCAAGCAGGAACTGGTTTGTCTGTATAGACAACAGGAAATGTCCGTAGGGATAACAGGTCAAGATTGTCAGCGTTAGTAACAAGATCAGGTAATAAGTCAAGTAGTAATATATCAGGTCATGTCAGGTAGTGTACATGTATCAAATCATGTCAAGTGGTGGTGTATCAGGTCATGTCAAGTAGTGCACAGGTGTTAAACGGGTGCTCATAATCAAACTGTAGCAAGTGTTGAATCAATGTAAAAGTACGGATGTACAATAAAAACATGGATGCACAAATATCGAACAGGGGTCACGTAATGACTAAGTAGGATGCACAATTATCAAGCATGCTGCACTAATACAACAGTAACATGAAATAATATGGTCTCGGCGTGCAACTAGATATGTAATAAACCTTACGGATACAGACGGATATTATAAAACTGTAAATCGGTAAAATTTGCTGAATATTAAAACACAAACACTATTATTTATTAAATAGATATTGATATAATAATATTAACATGGATAACATATTCAAACCGATTAATAACTATAAAAGTGGTATTGATTAACCATGCACAAGAAAGTTCCGTTCAGAAATTCAGCGTCACCCTGATTTGTAAAATAGCTTAAAAATAACAAACGTTCTCCAAAAGGGACGTGTTTTATACCAAAACAAAGACAATTCAATAAAGTTTTCATTTTTATCAGTATAAGCACCTCAGGTTGTCCCTACAAAAATCTATGAACATTCGAAGTTGAAAGTTTGCTGCTGGAATTTCCCTGGACAACAATTTAAATATATTTTCGTTTGCATTTTAAGTTATTTAAACAATTTATTTTGCAAGTAAATATTTCATAGAGTTATAGTATTCTGAGTTAGCTTCGTAACGAACTAAAGAACGTATACTAATGATTTTTCTATGATTTATAATGAATTTTATAAGGTAAGGTGTACAGTAAATTTCAGATTTGTCGTATTCGCTTTGCGACGACGTTTCATGCGTAAACTATAATATTTTCAAATGTATAAAATTATAAAATGCAGATTATAAACTAATTAAAGATAATAATAAGAAATATTACGACGATATATATTTTAAATGATATGAATGCAAACGGGTATCACATAATCATAAAATGATAAACAAACAAGTGCGGAACATATAACTAAGCAATATGAAATGTAACTATTCAATTTGATGCAGTATATGATAGTATAGTATGTAACAAGATAAGTTTTCATGACCTAGATCTGAAATGATATGAATGGATGCAAACGGAACATCGAAAAGTTATAAAACTAAATATGGGGTGCATGATTTTAAATACAGGTATTCCATTGTTAAAATAGATGCGTCTAAAGTAATATAGCATGTAATTAAGATTGGTTTGCATGCCCTAGATCTGAAATACACTTTACAAATGTAAAAGGAACGTCGAAAGACTGTAATATGAAACATGGGATGCTTGATTTAAAATACAGGTGTGATATTTATTTAAATAGGTATATAAAGAGTTATATAGCATGTGGAAAGATTAACTTGCCTAGACGGAACAAGAACGGATGTGTACGGAACGTCCTTCGTTGGCGAAATGTTGCGACGCGCGCACGGTACACGGAACGGTTCCAAACAACGTATGAGGGTGATCATGCAAGTCAGGTATGTTCACTGGATCACTCGGATCGTCAGCGACGAGCACGGCTCCGGCGGTGATCACCGGAATCAAGAAACAAGATCAAGAAAGAAGAAAGAAGAAGAATAAGTAAGAAGAAGAGGCTGTGTATTAAATAAGAAAAGAAAAAAACTAAATAAATAAAATATATATAAATATATATATGCAGAGGAGAGAGAGAGAGAGAAAGGGGTTGTTAGTTTGTTAGGAAATTAGTTTAGATTTAAATTTAAAAAATCTTTTATTAGTTAACTAAATTTTAATTTGTATTAATTTATAATATTAATATTATATAAATAAAATTTGATATTCTGGTAAATACAAATATAGTCCAAAACATTCCCGGGTCGGGTCTAAAATTCAGTTTTAAAATACGAAAAATATACATGTCGACCAAAATAAAAAATGAATGTCCGGATAACGAAAAAATGCATACCCCCAAGAACGGATGCTACCACGGGGCTAGGGGTATCATGCAGGCCATGCAATGTATTTTTAAAATATTTTACTTGACTTAAAATGTTATATTAAAATGCAGATGCTAGATAAAATGCGAGTATGCAAGGTACAAATAAATGAAAGTGCACGAGTCCATGTAACAGGTCAGGATAAATCATAAACATGAATCAAGACTGGTTTCAAGCAAACGGGTCTGGTCGAATGCAATGTAAAATGTAAAATACTATTCGCACCCAAAACACGATAAATTAGAAAAATACCACAATTAAGGAAATACGAGAACTGGAATTGGTATAAATGAACTAGGTTGTTACATTATACCCAACTACAAAAGAATTTCGTCCTCGAAATTCCAAGAATAAGAAAGGATAGACAATCAAGAAACTACAAGAATAGATGTGGAAACTTCTGCCGGATTTCATCTTCTCGTTCCCAAGTTGATTCTCCATGCGAGCGATTTCCCCAAGAAACAAGTACGAGAGGGATAACCTTCTTCTTAAGAACCTTTTCTCTTCGATCAACAATCAACATCGGTCGTTCCTCAAAAGTCAAATCCTCTCTTACAGTCAACTCCGAATGAAGTAGCACGTGTGCTTCATCTCGAACATACTTACGGAGTTGAGATACATGAAACACGTCATGAACGTTCGCCAAAGATTATGGTAACGCAAATCGATAAGCCACTTCTCCAACACACTCCAAAATCTCGAAAGGCCCCACGAATCGAGAACTAAGCTTGCCTCGACTCCCAAAATGAATCACTCCTCTAGTCGGTGATATCTTCAAGAATAATAGACCACCAACAGAGAACTCTAGAGGTCTTCTCGATGTATCGGCCTAACTCTTCTGCCGATCTTGTGCTGCCTTCATATGATTCCGGATAGTGTTAACTTTCTCTACTGTCAGCACGATCAAATCCGGTGCCAAAAATTTTCGTTCTCCAACATCGTCCCAACAAACAGGTGAACGACACTTGCGACCATACAACGCTTCAAATGGAGCCATCTGAATAGTCGCCTGAAAACTATTGTTGTACGAAAACTCCACCAAGTGTAGATGATCCTCCCATGAACCCTTGAAGTCTAACATGCAAGCTTTCAACATGTCTTCAAGAGTTTGGGTCGTTTTCTCCGACTGGCCATCTGTCCGAGGATAATAAGCTATGCTAAACTTCAATCGAGTCCCCAAACTTTCATGTAAGCTCCTCCAGAAGTGTGATAAGAATCGGGTGTCACGGTCGGACACGATACTCACAGATACTCCATGCAATCTCACAATCTTCTGCATGTACCGTTCTGCTAACGCTTCCGTTGACTGACCAACTCGAAACAGTATGAAGTGAGCTGCCTTAGTCAATCGATCAACAATCACCCAAACTGCATTGTTGCCCTTTGGACTCCGCGGTAAAGCTGTCACGAGATCCATGGTTATATGTTCCCACTTCCTTTGAGGAATCGGAAGTGGTTGCAATAAACCAGCAACCCTTTGATGTTCAGCCTTAATTTGCTGACACACCAAGCACTTTGCTACAAGCGAGCAATCTCCCTTTTCATGCCTCCTCACCAGAATTGCTGTCGTAGATCACGGTATATCTTTGTGCCTCCTAGATGTACGGAATACGTGGAACTGTGTGCCTCCTTCATAACTTCTTCGCGAATATCTCCTTTTGGCACACACAAACGGCTACCATATCGCAATGAACCATCTTCATGAATTAACAAGTCCGTTCGAAGTCCAGCTTCAACCTGTTCTCGAAACCTTTGCAATCTTGGGTTCTTCAACTGCGCTGCTTTAATACTCTCGATCAATGATGACTGTACTTGCAGCTGCATCAACTGTCCTGAAGAATGCGGTAACACGATCTCCAACTCGAATCTCCGAAAGTCTTCCATAAGCTCCTTCTGTGCAGTCAACATCTGAATTGCTGGCAACCGACTAAGTGCATCTTGCACAACATTAACTTTCCCCGGATGGTACTTAACATCAAGATCGTAGTCAGCCATCAGCTCCAACCATCTACGCTGCCTCATGTTAAGCTCTTTCTGTGTGAACGCGTACTTTAGGCTTTTGTGATCGGTGAATACTTCGACCCTTTCGCCCAATAAGTAGTGTCTCCAAATCTTCAAAGCAAAAATCACTGCTGCTAGCTCCAAATCATGAGTTGGGTAATTCTTCTCATGGGTCTTCAACTTCCGCGATGCGTAAGCTATAACCTTCCCATTCTGCATCAAAACACATCCCAAATCTTTCCCAGATGCGTCGCTGTGAATCACCAATCCTTCGGAACCGTCTGGTACGGTCAAAATAGGAGCGGTTGTCAATCTTTGCTTTAATGCCTCAAAAGCTGACGCATAACTATCCGTCCATACGAACGGTATCTCCTTCCGTGTAAGCTTGGTCAAAGGCTCAGCCAATCGAGCAAAATTTTCCACGAATCTTCTATAGTATCCTGCAAGTCCAAGAAAACTTATGATCTCTGCTACGTTCTTCGGAATCGTCCAATCATGAACTGCTGCAATCATCTCAGGGTCAACAGCGATTCTATCTCCAGCTACGACATGCCCCAAAAAATTTACTTCTTCAAGCCAAAACTCACACTTGCTCATCTTTGCATACAATCTTTCATGCCTCAATTTCTGCAGTGCGATTTTCAAGTGTGCCGCATGCTCTTCAATGCTCCTCAAGTAGACCAGAATATCATCAATGAACACTACTATAAATTGGTCCAAGAACGGTGAAAATATTCGGTTCATCAAGTCCATAAATATCGCCGGTGCATTCGTGACTCCGAATAGCATCACTAAATACTCGTAATGTCCATATCGAGTTCGGAACGCGGTCTTGCAAATATCTTCTGATTTAACTCGGACCTGATGATATCCGGATCGCAAATCCAGCTTCGAAAATACCATCGCGCCACTAAGTTGCTCGAACAATTCGCCAATGCGAGAGATCGGGTACTTGTTCTTAATAGTCATCCGGTTCAATTCTCGATAATCGATGCACATCCTCCTTGTGCCATCTTTCTTCTTTACTAGAAGAACTGGAGTTCCCCAAGGTGAATTGCTGCTGCGAATTCAACCCTTCTCTAGCAATTCGGTAATCTGCTTCTTTACTTCTTCCAACTCCACTGGTGCCATCGGATAGTACGCCTTTGAGATTGGCGTTGCACCAGGAACAAGATCGATCACGAACTTCACATCTCGTTTTGGCGGTAAACCCGAGATGTCCTCAAACACATCCATGAACTCTCGAATTACAGCTGGAGCTTCCTCCTTATCAACTTCCATCGACGAAAAACACTGTTTGTCGGCCTAGTCCTAAACTCGACTGGCCCGACAGAACTGCATCCTCAAGCGAAAACAAACTTCGGATGTCCGGACATCTGGAAAATCACTTTCTTTGCCCTACAATCAATGTGAGCGTGGAAAGTGAGACCGTCAATTTCCAAGAAAACTTCATAACTGCCGGTATCGGTGACCAAGAAATCTGCAAAACATAAACTGGTAAGCAATGAAACAGAGAGAACCAAGGTAATAGAACGACCATGAAACAAGGAAATGAAACAAGACCAAGACCCCAAGTTACTTAAATAGAGTACCGCATTGTAACCAAGCTGCAGTTCATAGTTACAATCAGATAACTCCACTCAAGTTGCCCAAATCCTAGTATCAGAATCAAAGGAACATGGAGAAATAATAGGGAACCAAAAGGTTTCAAGTCAAGATGCAAAGTGGTTTGCATATTGTCAAGGCAAAGAATAAGAGAAAGATATGATTCAAGAATCATGATAGCAATGTGGCAGGACATGTTCCTAATCACGAGTATCCTGATTCGTGTATTGGGTCTAATACCCAATTACAAAAGAATCAAACCCGATTAACCTATATCCTATGTCTCTGATACCAAACAAACCTTGTCACGCCCCGCTTCCCAGAGTGCGCTAAGATAGGCGCGTGACAGAGCCAACCATGCACCTGTGAATAGGAAATATCCCTCCACAGTCACATTACGGCTGTAGAGATATCAAGAATAGGAAAGTAAATAAACTATCTAGTACATGTCCATGAGCCAGAATAAACGAGTCAAGAAATAGTATGCGGAAGCAATAAATCCAAGTAACAATAACATCTAGAAAGTAAGGAAATAACTAACAGGATACTAATAGGATCCTCACTACTCGGCCTGACGGCGGAAACACTCCTGATCAGCCTGCGACAAAGGTAGAGGATCTGGGCCATGCAAAACCCAGACGTCAGTGCGTCATAATATCAACAATAACATAATTAGGGGGTAGCAAGACATGCAGGCATGAGTATGAACAGTAACAAGTCATCAGTAACAAGTAAAAAGTAACATCAATATAGATCAGTGAACAGGATATAAACAGGTGAAGTGCAGTGAGTAGTCTAAACTGTGCTATAGGGTTATCTACTCTAAAGTTATTCAAAATCAATTAATGTAATCCTCATCGTAACCTATCGGTCTATGCCCCGCTCATTCCCTACGGGACCACGGTAAAATAATGTAATATACTGTGAGTCTATGTCCCGTTCATTCCCCATGGGACCACGGTAAAATGATGTAATAGTCCTTTGAGTTACGTTCAGCCACATTCTTGATTTCCCCATACCCCCAAGTCATGTATGTTAGTCAGGTATTTATAAATCTGAGACTAATGCCAACACAGGATCAAGCAGGAACAGGTTTGTCTGTATAGACAACAGGAAATGTCTGTAGGGACAACAGGTCAAGATTGTGAGCATTAGTAACAAGATCAGGTAATAAGTCAAGTAGTAATATATCAGGTCATGTCAGGTAGTGTACATGTATCAAATCATGTCAAGTAGTGGTGTATCAGGTCATGTCAAGTAGTGCACAGGTGTCAAACGGGTGCTCATAATCAAACTGTAGTAAGTATTGAATCAAGGTGAAAGTACGGATGTACAATAAAAGCATGGATGCACAAATATCGATCAGGGGTCACGTAATGACTAAGTAGGATGCACAATTATCAAGCATGATGCACTAATACAACAGTAACATGAAATAATATGGTCTCGGCGTGCAACTAGATATGTAATAAACCGTACGAATACAGACGGATACTATAAAACTGTAAATCGGTAAAATTTGCTGAATATTAAAACACAAGCACTATTATTTATTAAATAGATATTGATATAATAATATTAACATGGATAACATATTCAAACCGATTAATAACTATAAAAGTGGTATTGATTAACCAAGCACAAGAAAATTCCGTTCAGAAATTCAGCGTCACCCTGATTTGTAAAATAGCTTAAAAATAACAAATGTTCTCTAAAAGGGATGTGTCTTATACCAAAGCAAAGACAATTCAATAAAGTTTTCATTTTTATAAGTATAAGCACCTCAGGTTGTCCCCACAAAAGCTATGAACATTCGAAGTTGAAAGTTTGCTGCTGGAATTTCCCTGGACAGCAGTTTAGAGATATTTTCATTTGTATTTTACGTTATTTAAACAATTTATTTTGCAAGTAAATATTTCATAGAGTTATAGTATTCTGAGTTAGCTTCGTAACGAACTAAAGAACGTATATTAATGATTTTTCTATGATTTATAATGAATTTTGTAAGGTAAGTTGTACAGTAAATTTCGGATTTGTCGTATCCGCTTTGCGACGACGTTTCATGCATAAACTATAATATTTTCAAATGTATAAAATTATAAAATGCAGATTATAAACTAATTAAAGATAATAATAAGAAATATTATGACGATATATATTTCAAATGATATGGATGCAAACGGGTATCACATAATCGTAAAATGATAAACTAACAAGTGCGGAACATATAACTAAGCAATATGAAATGTAACTATTCAATTTGACGCAGTATATGATAGTATAGTATGTAACAAGATAAGTTTTCATGACGTAGATCCGAAATGATATGAATGGATGCAAACGGAACATCGAAAAGTTATAAAACTAAATATGGAGTGCATTATTTTAAATACAGGTATTCCATTGTTAAAATAGATGCGTCTAAAGTAATATAGCATGTAATTAAGATTGGTTTGCATACCCTAGATCTGAAATACACTTTGCAAATGTAAAAGGAATGTCGAAAGACTGTAATATGAAACATGGGATGCTTGATTTAAAATACAGGTGTGATATTTATTTAAATAGGTATATAATGAGTTATATAGCATGTAGCAAGATTAACTTGCCTAGACGGAACAAGAACGGATGTGTACGGAACGTCCTTCGTCGGCGAAATGTCGCGACGCGCGCACGGTACACGGAACGGTTCCAAACAACGCATGAGGGTGATCACGCAAGTCAGGTATGTTCACTGGATCACTCGGATCGTCAGCGACGAGCACGGCTCCGGCGGTGATCACCGGAATCAAGAAACAAGATCAAGAAAGAAGAAGAATAAGTAAGAAGAAGAGGCTGTGTATTAAATAAGAAAAGAAAAAACTAAATAAATAAAATATATATATATATATATATATATATATACATGCAGAGGAGAAAGAGAGAGAGAAAGGGGTTGTTAGTTTGTTAGGAAATTAGTTTAGATTTAAATTTAAAAAATCTTTTATTAGTTAACTAAATTTTAATTTGTATTAATTTATAATATTAATATTATATAAATAAAATTTGATATTCTGGTAAATACAAATATAGTCCAAAACATTCCCGGGTCGGGTCTAAAATTCAGTTTTAAAATACGAAAAATATACATGTCGACCAAAATAAAAAATGAATGTTCGGATAACGAAAAATGCATACCCCCAAGAACGGATGCTACCACGAGGCTAGGGGTATCATGCAGGCCATGAAATGTATTTTTAAAATATTTTACTTGACTTAAAATATTATATTAAAATGCAGATGCTAGATAAAATGCGAGTATGCAATGTACAAATAAATGAAAGTGCGCGAGTCCATGTAACAGGTCAGGATAAATCATAAATATGAATCAAGATTGGTTTCAAGCAAGCGGGTCGGGTCGAATGCAATGTAAAATATAAAATACTATTCGCACCCAAAACACGATAAATCAGGAAAATACCACAATTAAGGAAATACGAGAACTGGAATTGGTATAAATGAATTAGGTTGTTACATAGATCCTTAACTCTTCTATTGGCCAAGGATACTACATTTCACTTCGATTCGGATTGTGAGGCTGCTTTTGAATCGCTTAAAGGATCGCTCGCTACAGCCCCCATTCTATCATCTCCGGATTTGAACCACCTGTTCGAGCTTATGTGTGATGGATCAGATTTTGCTATTGGTGCGGTTTTAGGACAGCACATTGATAAGATGCCACATGTAATTTACTATGCAAGTAGGAACTTGAATGATGCACAAATAAATTACACAACTACCGAGAAAGAACTCTTGGCAGTTGTATTTGCATTAGAAAAATTCAGGCCCTACTTGATTGGCTCGCCAATAGTGGTTTACACTGATCACTCCGCCCTACGACACCTTTTATCGAAGAAGGATGCTAAGACTAGGCTAATACGTTGGATCCTATTGTTACAAGAATTTGATTTTGTCATCCGAGACAAGAGTGGATGTGAAAACGTTGTAGCTGACCATCTTTCACGCATCACTTCTTCACCAACTTTGACCGTGCCGATAAATGATTCATTCCCTGACGAACAGCTCTTGACTGTATCCGACGAACCTTGGTTCGTGGATATTGTGAACTATCTTGCGACGGGACTTATTCCTACCGATCGGTCGAAACAAGACAAACTTCGATTTCTATCCCAAGTAAAATACTTTTACGGGGATGAACCTTATCTATTTAAGTATTATTCCGATTAAATCATTCGCAGGTGTGTCCCTAATGATGAATTCAAGAGTGTGTTATCATTTTGTCATGATCAGGCATGCGGCGGTCATTTTGGTCCTCGAAAAACGGCGGAGAAAGTTTTCCAATGTGGCTTTTATTGGCCAACATTATTTAAAGATGCAAATGAACATTGCAAAACTTGTCCGCGATGTCAGCACTTGGGTCGGATTTCACGAAGAAACGAGATGCCGCTCCAACCTATATTGGTTGTGGAAATATTCGATGTTTGGGGTATTGATTTTATGGGTCCTTTTCCCAACTCTTTTGGAAATTTATATATCTTGTTAGCGGTTGATTATGTCTCGAAATGGGTGGAAGCAATACCGTATCGCACTAATAACAACAAAGTTATCATTAAGTTCCTTAAAGAAAATATCTTTTCGCGATTCGGACACCCTCGCGCTATAATTAGCGACAACGGGACACATTTCTGTAATCGGTCTTTCGAGGTTTTGATGCGGAAATATTCAGTCACTCACAAACTTTCTACGCCCTGTCATCCCCAAACAAGCGGGCAAGCTAAGATCTCAAATAGGCAGATCAAACAAATTTTGGAGAAGACGGTTTCTAAAAACCGTAAAGATTGGTCAACCAAATTAACGGATGCTTTTTGGGCATTTCGCACCGCTTATAAGACCGATCTTGGTATGTCTCCATACCGCTTTGTGTTTGGGAAGGCATGCCACCATCCTGTCGAGATCAAACATAAAACAATGTGGGCTATTAAAGAGCTTAACTTCGATTTTGATCAAGCGAGTAGCTATCGGAAGCTGCAATTGAATGAGCTAAGCAAACTCGGCGATGAAGCTTACGATAATGCGGTGATAGTAAAGAATCGGACTAAAGTGTTCCACGATAAAAATCTTTTTAGAAAAAGTTTCACATCGGAGCAACAAGTCCTTCTTTACGATTCCCGTCTCCATCTTCATCCGGGTAAGCTTAAATATCGTTGGAAAGGACCATTTGTGGTGCGGTATGTACACCCGCACGGGGCAGTAGAAGTTGAAAATTTGAAAAACGGTTCAATTTTTAAAATAAATGGGTATAGATTAAAACCGTATTTCTCTGTTGACCCAGCGAAGGAGCTCCTGTTTTTACAGGAGCCACTTTATCAAAACTAAATTTCCTCCGCCTCACCTCCATGTTTTGGTAACATTCTCATTTTAAGAATGGAGGTGAGTGAAAATGGACTTAACTGAATATCTGTGCGTGCCAAAGAACAAGTTTGGGGGTAGTTTTCATTTAACTATTATTTCACCCCTTTTTGTCTCTCCCCAAGTATATAGGTCCATGCTCTCAAAAGACAACATCAGTGAGGACCCTGCTGAAAACAGGTTTGGAAGGGAGGTTTGTATTCACTGAATTATCTTTAACACTGGGCATTCAAAAATTTTTTTATAACAAAAGAGTAGAAAGTGAAAAATTATATTTAAAAGATAGGAATGGTTTAAGAAAACCAAGAAAAATAGAAGTTTTCTTAAACAAACTAGTAATAAGTAGTTATGAGCCGTTGTCCCAAGGGTTAGTAAGATGAAAGAAGTCACTAATCTGAGGATAAAAATAAATCTGAAAAATAGTTCCTATTCTGGAAGCCAAATATTTGAATGTTGATACCCTACTATACGCACTTACACACGTCTTGAAACTCGGGATAGTAGAGGATACCTTGAAATGCTCTTGTCTAAAAGCCAAAGTATGAAGGAAGTAAAAAAATAAATAAAACATAAAATGATGAAGAAAAATGAACACTGGTTTTGTTATCACCGAGGCAGCAATAAAAAAATATAGCGAGGGTGCTTCATCACCTAGTGCCTTAGACCAACTGGTCTGGGAGTCACTGCTAAAGCTTAGGTGGTGCAAGACGAGGAAAATACTAATACACCTAATCAGCAATCACATGAGTAATCGGTCGGTTAGTACCTCAAGAAGTATTAACAGTCGCATGAAAAATGTGCGAGCAAATCCATCCAAATATTCATCAAATTAAAAAATACTGAGGTAGATGGACAAGAGTATGATAGTTTGAATTGAATTCTACGAGTGTAAGGATGTTCTTTACATACACATAGGGGTATATGATCGATATTTGGATGAAAGGTAGGAATGAAGAATAAAGACGACGTTTTATTGAGGGATGATGTGATTTCTAACATCTTTTCATGACTATTAAGATAGGGCTCATGACAACTGAAAAGCTAGTGTAGTTGAAAACTCTAAGTTTTCAAAGTCTTTCTTTTATGGTTCTTATCTTTATATGTAACTTTCGCCATCTCTCTTTTATTATAGGATTTTGTGGGTGTAATCTGCTGAAAACCATCAGGCGACAACACTCCTTCTACTAGGGACACCTAGAGGTTTAACGGCTTGGTGCACGTGCTCGGTGCAATCGTGTTGCCTACGAAAGTGTGCTTAGCTTTCTCCTTCCTTTTTCTCTTTCTCTTGAATAAACTAGTTTGCTCGGGACGATCAAAGATAAGTTTGGGGATATTTGTTCAGTTGATAAAACTGCACATTTAATATGACATTTTCCTACTATTTCTTTATAATAAAAGGTGTTTTATTATAATATATGATACATGTGAGGGTTTATCTGTAAAAATATTATTTTCATGTGTCTATATATTATAATTAACATTTGGTAGGAAAAAGTAAGCATATAATATCCATGTAACATTTGGTCCATTTAAATATGCTTACCTTATTAAATACCTTTGACTAACTCTTAATGGTTAAGTTAATATCTCAATAAAACAAACTCTACTATTATTATTTGTTGAGTTGTTGTGCAGAATTTTCAGGGCTGAAATCAAGGAAATCAAAGTTGTTGGAACAAACCTGCCTAATTAAGAAAGTAAACTAAAGAAATCAAGTTTTGCAATGACGTAGAAAAGATTTTCAGTTTCCAGAGATTAAAAAGATCACCACGTGTCATAACGATAAAGCTCCAGAAGACCAAATCAAGCGATCTCCCTATAAGGCCGCGGATCCGCGGCCAAACCCACTTATTGGCCGCGGATCCGCCGCGTATTGGACTATTTGGGAGTTGGGATTTTGCTGTTAGGATCTTAACCTCTGGCTTCCAAATTAGGAAGCTAGGGTTCTGGCTGTGGGACTATAAATAAGGACTGAGAGCCTCTTGGAAAAATCATCAAGCTGAAAAGATCACGAAGTCCGCGACAGGCTCAAGCATCCAGGCTGATCATCAACGGTTCATCTACATCCTTAGAAAAGATCGAAAAGCAAACTAGCATTTTGTAATCATTTTCTAAGGGAACAAAGCATAAATGAATTTTGTTGATTAATAAAGGTAGTTATTTTTCTTATTCTATTTCTTTGTAGTTTTAATATGATTTCCCTCTCCATCTCTTCTTCTCCCAACATGCGCGGGTAATTCTTCACTTGTTAGGGTTCATGGGATTAGGGTAGATTAATGGATGATGAAGATCCTTAAACTCTTTTTAAGTCCTATAAAGTTTATAAACTCTATCAAAAGAATAGTTAACATCCTAATTAGGCGCGCTATCAATTCATCGATAATCGCGACCACGATTAGAGATTAGATTAACAATTATTTTGGTAAAGGCTAGATATGAACGGAGTTCCATGTCAAGATAGGGGTTAAGAGTGAGAACCCTTTTCCCTCCAGAAACCCTAATCTACATGCATCACTGTCGATCTAGTTTTAAATCTATTAAAGGATAAAAAGAGGAATCTTTAATTAATCATCCATGACTACTAAATCTTAATGAACCATACAAGCCCCCTTCTACTATAAAACCTACATCCGTAGTTAATCTAGATCTATATTTTGCATTCGTGTTTAACATAGATCTAGATCCTACAACTATTCTTCACCATTCTTTATTCTTCCTCCTTTCTTTCTCAACACGCTTAAAATAAGAATAAAATATTCAACGTTTTCCAGAGGACGACCCGTACTCATCTCGGTCTAACTACACGCGACACCGTTATTGATTGCGGTTAACTACTACACATAAAATCTAGATCAATCAGTATCCATCATTTTCATCGTTATCATCTAAGATGTGGGAAACCAAATTTCATGTGATTCTACAACCTTTTCACCGTTGATTTAGTAGGTTCAAAATTAACGGTTTACTGACAACATAACTTTTTACATTGCTAAATCAACGGTGAAAAAGTTGTAGAATCACATGAAATTTGGTGTATCCACATCTTAGATGATAACGATGAAGATGATGAGTTCCGATCGTCGGAAAAAATAAGAGAGGACATACTTTTTCGATGCCATAGGAGGAAAATCCTTCCTATGACCTCTTTCCTCCATTATTCTCTCTCTCTCTCTCTCTCTCTCTCTCTATATATATATATATATATATATATATATATATAACATTAAAAGTAGCACATATATAGCATTATATCTTGACTAGCATTGTACCCGCGCTACGCGCGGGGATTGCATGAATCAAGAAAAATGAGACGATGAAGTAGTTTTCAAGTAAAAATTTAAATTCTATTTAGTCTCTCGTACTCTCAACTTATCTTGATTATACTCAATGATTAATAGATACTTAAGAGACTATAAGTTATATTTTTTTATTTTAAATTAGAATTAAGAATGTGTTTCTTTGTTTCTCTGAATTGAAAAGACATGCAAGGCATTAATGGATGATGGCATAATAAGGTACATGATATTTATTTAACTTAAACATATAAAATATGAAAGCATAAAAATATTTTAAGGAAATGCACATTATTAGTCATCCATTTCATTGAAATAGACGTATAATATAAGAAAAATTCATGTCCTAAGTATTGATAAA
This sequence comes from Agapanthus africanus, assembly GCA_030015575.1. Taxonomy (NCBI): domain Eukaryota; kingdom Viridiplantae; phylum Streptophyta; class Magnoliopsida; order Asparagales; family Amaryllidaceae; genus Agapanthus; species Agapanthus africanus. The sequence continues at coordinate 521,668,376 of CM057343.1, forward strand.
GTACATCACCATATCCGTATTACATAAAAAAATAAAACAACACTAAATAACAAACTGGAAAAAAAAAACTTACAATCTCACAGTGGCCTAATATAATGGAATACTTGAAAAATGAATAAAGTGATCTTATATAGGAGAGTAAGAGTTCAAAAAGTAATAGCAAAATAAAATATTAATAAATATATCATTTTAGTTTGTTAATAAGGTGTTACTTTTTGAACTCTTACTCTTATCATAATTCACTCTGTATTTGAACGGTTTTCAATAAAGTAGATTTGACAAAACATAACTTGACTGATTTGATAGCATCGTAACTTGAGTAAATTAAATAAAAATATTAGAAAAAAATAATATTTGATGCTGTTTAGTGGTGAAGAACACAACAAAAAATGAATGACGCCAATATTTCCGATTTTTATGTTTTCTGCTGAGACTATTATCATTCAACAACAAACTAAAACCGGTTACGATATGAAAATTATATTTAGCAATAAAAGGAGATGTTGGTTTACGATATGAAAATTATATTTAGCAATAAAAGGAGATGTTGGTTTCTTACTTACAAAAACGAACCATTGCAAAGTGATCACAAATTTCAACATCCTACCCAGCAAATATGATACATACTTCTGAAACTTAAAATTGAAAAAAAAACTTCGAAAACACAATCAATTAAGAGATGGCAGCAACGTTTCCATTGGCATTAATTTCTAAATAATTTGTAGCACTCGTCCATCCATCTGCAAAACTGACCGCAAAATGCCCTCGGAAGTCGATCATTATCAACCCAGTAGCTATCACTTTTTACCTTCACAACCCTTCCACAGAGCTTATCCTTGCAGGAAGATCTCGATTCCATCTTCAACATCATCCTCGTCCAACTTTTATTCGTAATCTGCAAAGCGTCTTATCTGCATCTGTCTATTATCGGATTGCCCGATCTCGTGCACTCTTTAACTTCATGACCAGCACATAAAAGATCGCCGCAAGAAACCTTGTTCAGAATTTCTATGGCGTGTGCCCGTGTATATGCATCAAAAAATAGTATGATCCCGACCACATATGCCGCTGCAAAGTGGCCACCAGTCATCGCTGTCTTGAGATGCTCCATACCCAAAGTCATCCTTCCTAAATTGTATATCTCTTCCTATAGGTTTAAAAAAAACCCAATATCGATGAATTAGACAATATATATATATAGGAAGATATGTATTAAATCAAATTATTTACCAGTCCAAGAATAAAGTTAGCATCAAGATTGCCGCTATTTACACAGTTTCGAAGAAAAATTAGACATGCACCTTTTTCCCACCAATACATCCTCAAGTACTCCTTAATCACCGAGATTGAATGTCCAACCATCTTCTCTTTGGAAGCACGGTAAAAACTTTTACATCTAAAATGCATACAAAATGATATTAGATAATTTATATATTGGTTCTGAAATTATAAAAAGTAATAAACGCTTATGTTGCACGTAGGTTTTTAATATCATCGAGAGGAGCCGAGGACTTGGAGACGACTTGCATGGCTATTTCGATGAGCATATCTTATGGGAGAGAGGTCGCGGTCGACGTATTACTTTTTTTATGGCCTTTCTTCATTACCGACGGACTAAACTTAAGCTTCATCATGGACAACTTAAGTACTTGAAATAGTCAGGCATAACTGTTTGTGAGAAAATGTATGATCATAGTTTATATATATATATATATATATATATATATATATATATATATATAAGAGTCACCAAGTCAGTTTGAAATTTAAAATTAGCAAGTAGCGAATGCAATTATGGTGAATTGGAAATGTATAGCTGCATGTGGTCTCATCATGCATTTTTCTTCATTTTGATGTCATATCATATATAAATATGCATGAAGAAAAAACACATGATTGGATGGATGAAATATATGCATTTATAGCTCATACTATAATTGCACTATGCATGTGAAAAATTCTCAATAGAACATATTCTGATAAAATATAATTTGAATGGTTTGATAGCATCGTAAGTTAAGTAAATTAAATAAAAATATTTGGAAAAGACATTACTTTATGTTGTCTGGTGACAGAAAAGACAACAAAAAGTGCTTCGGCCGCGAAAAAAAGGAATGCAATTAGGGTGAACTGGAAATGCTGGCTTCATATGTCCCGTCATGCATTTTTCTTCATTTTGATGTCGTGTCATATATATATAGGGATGCAAGAAATGCATGATTGGACAGATGAAGTATATGTATTTATAGATTATATCATAATTGCACTATACATATGAAAGATTCTCAATAAAGTATATTCTGGTAAATGTATAATTTGACTGATTTGATAGTATCGTAACTTGAGTAAATCAAATAAAAATATTTGGAAAAGATAATACTTGATGTTGTCTAATAGTAGAGAAGACAATCAAATGCGTTTCAACCGCAAAAATAGTGAATGCAATTACGGTGAATTAGAAATGCTGGATTCATCTATCCCATTATTCATTTTTCTTCATATATCTATATATGATATTGTACAAACAATCATCTGTCCAATCAGCGTTATACTTTCTATTTAGTATATAACTTAATATTTAGAATAAATGAATATATATTGTTTGGCTTATTGATTTTTATTTTCTTTTAGACTTATTATTTTTAATTTCTTATTAACAACAAATATTATACAGCAAGTAAGGTATTATAAATATAATGATTGCAAGGATTTATAAAATATTCATATAACTAAAGTTTACATAATTGTATAAAAATAACCTATAACTGACATGATCAAAAATGAAAAATAAATATCACTTAAACTCTGCGATATTACATCTTGATTTTAGAATTTCATTATACACAGCAAAATACTTTTACATCAAGGATAATCTCCACGCATTAAAGAAGCGACAATTATTGCATGCTCGAACACTTCATAAGACGGAGTGATAAATGTGCAATGATGGTCATTATTACGAACATCACTTTCACGATATATTCAGACCGGACAGGTTCCTTGATAGCAATAAAACATGCAGAAGACATCAAGATCCGATCGCAAAGAAACATAACTATGATTTTCAGATAACTGATAGTATATCACACCTAAACTAAATCCAACTGGATGGTGTCCATTGGTTATGAAATCATGAAACATAAAGCATAATATACTAAAATTGATAATATCAACTCACGCTGTCCATTTAGCAGTATATTCTTCTGTAATGCACAATTCCAATTGCATTCTGAGTACATCCTTATGCCCATCCTGAAATTAAAAATTTGAAGATATATATAGTTAAGATTTTTTTTGTTATTAATTTTTTTTCTTTCTAGAAGAAATTTTAATAGAATAAAGTTGAGCTTAACATATTTCATGATTTTTATAAAAATAGTATTAGAAAAGTATAGAATAATACAGAAATTGTTAATTATACTCTACCGTTATACAATTCTATATATGGAAGAGAACTTACATTTCCGGTTGATGGAGATGACATTCCAGGGAGCCCAATGGTTAGATCCATTCAATGCAATACTAATCGTTTATCTAAATCCATATCATTGTATTAATATTCCATTAAACTAATTTTAGATACTGGTATGTAGTTGAAATCATATATATATATATATATATATATATATATTGTATTGATTTATTATTGTTCTTCGTTTCAGAAAGTATACCTAACTTAGTAAATATTGTTACCTCAAAGAAATAAAATGAGTTGTATAGGCAAATAACAAAAAAAATCAAAATGGATATTACTTCAAAGAAATTAAATGAACGATATAAACAAATAACACAAAGTACCATACATGAATTTAAATAAAAACATTTAAATAAGCATAATGTTTTTATAATATCAAAATTGAACTCTAAAAGAAAAAACTATGCATCCAAAATCAGTGAGATGTTTTTTTATGAAATTTAAGAGAAATTTAAACTCTTCATTTCAAACTCTAGTATAAAGACATAGTTGACTAAGAAGGCAGTCGAGTAAAAAATAAAGAAAAACTTTGAATTTTATTCAAGTATAATAAAAATTGACTTACAATAATATCCGTTAAGTTGTTGAACTTTGAAGTGGCAATAACTAAAATTACCTCCCATATATATAGATAGAAGTATAACTATACCACAGAAAGAGTTGGTTGTATTTGTTAATAGAAATCTTTGAAAAAGTAAAGTTATTTTAAAATGACGTTCTAGGTAACTCATAAAAGTTACATCAACTTATAATATTACGGTACCCAGTTTATGATTTATATGAACTCTCTAACATGTAATACTTTTATCTTATATCTTATAAATCGAAAAATCAAGTATGGATAGTCCCGACAACTTTTTATCCAACACTTATGTGTTTTTTCTATGCATTTGTTGTTTTTTCTCTACTTATGATAACCTCTCTATGTTGAGGGCGATTTTCAATAAAATATAAATAGGCGTCAAGAATTAATGCATTCTCCGTTAAAAAGAGAAAAGAAAACCGAAATATGCTCTAGTCTAAACGACTATTTTCGATATCATATCATGTATAAATAGGCATAAAAAAATGCATGATTAGACGGATGAAGTATATGCATTCAACTCATACCATTAATACACTCTGTATATAAACGGTTTTCAATAAAATATATTTTGATAAATGTATGATTTGACTGATTTGATAGTATCGTAATTTGAGTAAATTAAATAAAAATATTTAGAAAAGATAATCCTTGATATTGCCTAATGATAAAGAAGAGAACCAAACGTGCTTCAACCGTGAAAGCAGAGAATGCAATTATGGTGAATTGGAAATGCATAGCTTTATCTGTCCCATCATGCATTTTTCTTCATATTTCTATTTATGATATTATACAAACAATTATCTGTCCAATCATGCATTATCTATCCAATCGTTGTCTCCAACATTACTTTCACAATCTATTCGAAGTTGTACAGATTTCTCGATAGTAATAAAATATGCAGTATACATCAAAATCTGATTCTAGAAAAGCAAGTATTATTTGTCATAGCAACCAAGTGGTGAATTTTACAATAAAGTTCTTTTGAATACATGAGGTGAAAAGGGATAAAAGAGATAAAAACAATTAATGCATTCTCTGTTAAAAAGAAAAATTAAAGTCGAGTTATGCTTTAGTCTAAATGACTATTTCGATGTCATATCATGTATAAACAGGAATGAAGAAAAAATACATGATTGAACAGATGAAATATATACATTTACAGCTCATATCATTATTGCACTCTGCATATAAACAGTTTTCAATAAGATATATTTTGACAAATGTATGATTTGACTGATTTAATAGCATCGTAATTTGAGTAAATTAAATAAAAAATATTTGGAAAAAACAATCCTTAATATTGTCTAATGAAAAAGAAGACAACCAAACGTGCTTCAACCGTGAAAACAGGAAATACAATTATGGTGCACTAGAAATACATAGCTCCATCTATCCCATCATACATTTTTCTTCATATTTCTATATATGATATTATACAAACAATCATTTGATCAATCACGTATCATCATAACTATATCACAGAAAGAGTTGGTTGTATTTGTTAATAGGAATATTTAAAAAAGTAGAGTTATTTTAAAATGACGTTCTAGGTAACTCATAAAAGTTACATCAACTTATAATATTACGATACCCGGTTTATAATTTATATGAACTCTCTAACATGTAATACTTTTATCTTATATCTTATAAATTGAAAAATCAAGTATAGATCGTCCCGACAACTTTTTATCCAACACTTATGTGTTTTCTCTATGCATTAATTGTTTTTCCTCTACTTATGATAACCTCTCTATGTTGAGGACGGTTTTCAATAAAATATAAATAGGCATCAAGAATTAATGTATTCTCCATTAAAATGAGAAAAGAAAACCGAAATATGCTCTAGTCTAAACGACTATTTTCAATATCATATGATGTATAAATAGGCATAAAGAAAAAATGCATGACTAGACGGACGAAGTATATGCATTCAACTCATATCATTAATACACTCTGTATATAAACGGTTTTCAATAAAATATATTTTGACAAATGTATGATTTGACTGATTTGATAGTATCGTAATTTGAGTAAATTAAATAAAAATATTTAGAAAAGATAATCCTTAATATTGCCTAGTGATAAAGAAGAGAACCAAACGTATTTCAACCGTGAAAACAGGGAATGCAATTATGGTGAATTGGAAATGCATAGCTTTATCTGTCCCATCATGCATTTTTCTTCATATTTCTATTTATGATATTATCCAAACAATTATCTGTCCAATCATGCATTATCTATCCAATCGTTGTCTCCAGCATCGGTTTCATAATCTATTCGAAGTTGGACAATTTCTCGATAGTAATAAAATATGCAGTATATATCAAAATCTGATTCCAGAAAAGCAACTATTGTCATAGTAACCAAGTGGTGAATTTTGCAACAAAGTTCTTTTGAATACATGAGGTGAAAAGAGAATAAAGAGATAAAAACAATTAATGCATTCTCTGTTAAAAAGAAAATTAAAGTCGAGTTATGCTTTAGTCTAAATGACTATTTCGATGCCATGTCATATATAAACAGGAATGAAGAAAAAATATATGATTGGACAGATGAAATATATACATTTACAGCTCATATCATTATTGCACTCTGCATATAAACAGTTTTCAATAAGGTATATTTTGACAAATGTATGATTCGACTGATTTAATAGCATCGTAATTTGAGTAAATTAAATAAAAATATTTGGAAAAGATAATTCTTGATATTGTCCAGTGAAAAAGAAGACAACCAAACGTGTTTCAACCGTGAAAACAGGAAATGCAATTATGGTGCATTGGAAATACATAGCTCCATCTATCCCATCATACATTTTTCTTCATATTTCTATATATGATATTATACAAACAATCATCTGATCAATCACGCATCATCTATCCAATCGTTGTCCTGAACAGCGCTTTCACAATCTATTCGGAGTTGGACAAATTCCTCAATAACAATAAAATATGCAATATACATTAAGATCTGATTGCAGAGATGCATAAGTATGACGCTTTTCAGATAGCTGATAACATAACCCATCTAAACTAAACACAACAGAATGATACCCATTGGTTATGAAAGCATGAAGCTGCAAAATATTTTGAATCTTATAAGTCAATATCTCTTTTGGAAAAATGATAAGCGAGAACGCATTAAGTAAACCTAGCTAGTGATAAATATAAAATTTTTTTAAAGGTGTAAAGTTCGATTAAGAGTTTTCAAGATGATCTTGAAATTTTGGAATCTAAATTTTTTGAGTAAACAACTAAATTGGGCGAGAAGGGGTTCTCATGGAAATAGAATTCTAAATCATATATTTCTATAGATTTGTACTTAGTAACTAAAAAGATTCTCTATATGCATAGACAATGTGTAACACAAACAAATTTTAAATTAATTTGAGGCATGCTAATAATTTTTTTCATTCAGTAATTAAGAATTATTGTTTTTCTAGAAGAAGATATGCACAAAAACCTGGTAAAACACAATTTAAATATGAATCTACAACCGCTTTACCAAAACCCTAAATTTAAATGCAAACGACATTTAGAACTCCACTGTTCTTAGTTAAAACCCATAAAAATTCGTTCATATGCTAATGCCGTACCAAAACTTTAGCCTTTCAACTATACCAAACATTCGATCATCTAACAAAACCATAATCTAAATTAATGCAATCCACATCATCACTTATATATTGAAGATTTTTCTATATTTCAACTAAGACACATTTACATAAGAAAACCCCAATCTAAATTACTGTACATTCTACTTTGTAGCCTATAAATACATTGATCACCTCATAACCCTTACCATCTTCACTCTCATATCCGGTAGCTAAATGCAAGATCATCTCTCACAAATGAAACTTTCCAACCAAAATCAACCACAGAGAAGAACAACCCGAGGCTCCACCGGATACTTAGGCGTCTGCAAACGTAATTGGGGACGATATTCAGCAAAAATCCAAAACCCACACACCAAAAAAAGTACTGGTTAGACACATTCGACACGGCTGAGGATGCCGCTATAGCTTACGATCTCTATTCGATATCGTTCAGTGGGCCTGAAAGGGTAAGGACCAATTTTGTTCATTACCGGGTTTTTTCAATTCCCATGCTTCTTATTCACCGCCTCTTCCACCGCTGCCATCGGACGAGTTGATCGTGAATGACAGTCTCTTTTCGATATCGTTCAATGGATCTGAAGGGGTGAGAAACAATTTTCATTATATGGGTTTTTTCAATGACCGTGTTTCTTATTCACCGCCTCCTCCACCGCCACCGTCGCCAGAGTCAATGGAGATTTATGGAGGTTTAGATGAGAAGAAAGATGATGAATCTATGACCATTGCGGCTATCTTGCAAAATTTTGGACAATCAAAAGATATTTCTTCGTTTTATATATGAAGAACTTAATGATTATTGTTTGACAACTTTGTATTAGAGAACCTACACCACTCAATGATAGAGTGTTCTAGTTGTTGGTGGTGTTGCTGATATCTTATCTATAATATGAATTTTCTTTCTATCTTATTTTATTTTTTTTGGGATATTGCAATCATAAGTTTTTAAGTATATTTTATGCATGGAACATATTTTCAGATCCATTTATCATAAGTGCATGATTTGTTTTAAAATGTTAAGATGAATTAGCTTTATTTTAGCGATTACTTAATGGAATTCTAAGTATAAGATAGTTATGCTATTAATGATAATGTATTTTGATGAATTGAGGGGTTCAAACTAGTAAACTAAGGTTTTAATTTGAACTATAAATTTTTTTTCAAAAAGTATATTGATAAATACCGAGAAGTTTCCTTCACAGACAAAAGAGGACAACGATCGTTTGGAGATAAGGTAACTTTTAAGGCACAAAAACATACGATATCAAAAATATTGTTTAAGTGGAGGTACGAAGTTATAAATTAATTTTAATTTGCATACGCTATTAGATATCTGTTATAACTAATTTTTTAATTGAGTGTTTTGCAATATGATATTATGTAATTATATTCTCATATAATACAGAGTTTCAAATGCATTCTGATAGATCTTTATACTCATCCTGCAATTAAAAACTCAGAGTTGCATACAGCTTAGATTTATTTTGTTACAAATTTTTTCAAATGGAAAATTTAAAAGAACAAACACAATCTCAAAATATTTCATGGTTTTCATTAAAAAAATGTATTAGAAGATTTTAGAATAATAAAGGAACTATTAACCATATTTTTTTATCATACAATTTTATATATTTTTGATTGGAAAAAATGAAATTTCAGAAATACCGATACTTAGATCCATTTACTGTATTTAAGTTTTTTCAGCGTTTGTTATCTTTACTCTACTTGTAATAATTTCTCTGTGCTGGTCATTGCTTGTAAAATTCTGATACTTTTTCTTTCCTTATTTGGATAGACTATTGAAACTTTCTAGGTTTATAATAATGTAACGGTTGTTAGTTGTGTATGACAACCATTTGGAGATAAGACAATTCTGAAGACACAAAAACACACGACTTCAAAAATATTGTTTAAGTGGAGATATGGAGTTACAAATTAATTCTAGTTTGCATACGCCATTAGATATCTATTATAGCTAATTGTTTAATTGAGGGTTTTAGAATATGATATTGTGTAATTATATTCTCCCATAATACAGAGTTTCAAATGCATTCTGATACATCTTTATGCTCATCCTGAAATTAAAAACTCAGAGTCGCATACTATTATTGATTAAAAAGTATATTATAAATTAACATCACCCTATATGCCGCAATCTGAATAAAAGCAAGTATAATTTTGCCCAGACTGCACCATTATACTTCGCTTGCATTTAGAATATATATAACATAGTTTATCGAGAAACATGGAAAAACTGTGGCATTAACTATAAAATCCAGAACCGATATAGAATTATAGAGTTTTTAGTCTTAATTAGTTTCCTCTTCACTTTCTTGGCATTTTTTTAACGAAACTGGGAAAGCCCTGTTATTTTATTAAAAATTAATAGATTTTGTGGGCCAGGCCCAATACATCAACGCCCAAATATGGGTTATACATACAGATGAAAAGAGTTAGGATTTACTAAATAGATCGAGAGAGGTGGAAGAGAGAGAGAAATATCTGTTCTCTCTCTATTTCTCACTTTTTCTCTTAAATGAAAAAATAACCCAATATCTCAATTTTCTTCTCCTTTCCACCATTTTATTTGTAAATCATTTCAATCTTCACTTTCTTGATAAATAAAGAAGCTCTCTTTTTCTCAAACGGCCTTCCAATTTAAGTCTTTTTAAAATTAAATGGGGAATAGACCTAGCTGAATTTTATTAAGAAAAATATTAAGTGGGGTTTAGCCCATACACCATGACCCTTAAAAGGGATATATATACATCGCAGGAATTAGGATTCCCGTAGAAAAACCTAGAGCCAGAAAATATTTCCATTTCTCTTTTTCTTCATGATCTTCGCCCCATTCGAACTCCAAACTCTACAAATTTCCACCAGTCTTCAAAAATCTTTTAGTAGATCTGATCTCTCCACACCGATATAATTCATCTCTCCTTTTTTTCGTCCATTTCGTCTCACCCCAACTTCAGATCTTAAAAATTTTCATTATTTTTCAAGAGTATTTTGAGAGATCTGAGCTTTTCAACCTTAGGAACTATATAGGTAAGCATAAATTGAGCAAAAACAATTGGCTTGCTAAACTTTTTTCGTCTCTAGTATTGTGATTATCAGATCCAGTCTCTACTCTTAACGATCTCTCTTCTAAGCAACCAAATTACAAATTTCCACCGGTTTTCAAAAATCTTTTTAGTAGATCTGATCTCTCTACACCGATATCATTCATCTCTCATTTTCTTCATCCGTTTCGTCTCAACCCAACTTCAGATCTTAAAATTTTTCATTATTTTTCAAGAGTATTTTGAGAGATCTGAGCTTTTCAACCTTGGGAACTATATAGGTAAGCATAAAATGAGCAAAAACACTTGGCTTGCTAAACTTTTTTTCGTCTCTAGTATTGTGATTATCAGATCCAGTCTCTACTCTTAACGATCTCTCTGCTAAGCAACCAAATTACAAATTTCCACCGGTCTTCATAAATCTTTTTAGTAGATCTGATCTCTCTACACCGATATCATTCATCTCTCATTTTCTTCGTCCGTTTCGTCTCACCCCAACTTCAGATCTTAAAATTTTTCATTGTTTTTCAAGAGTATTTTGAGAGATCTGAGCTTTTCAACCTTGGGAACTATATAGGTAAGCATAAAATGAGCAAAAACACTTGGCTTGCTAAACTTTTTTTCGTCTCTAGTATTGTGATTATCAGATCCAGTCTCTACTCTTAACAATCTCTCTTCTAAGCAACCAAATGTCCAACCTTGAGACTTTTTGTGATTTCTCCTGCTTTATAAATCATTAGATCTGTACTTTTTCTCAACAATTTTTTGACGCTAAAATCAAAAATGCAAACTTAAACTTCAGAATTTCAGAATCCGCAAAGAGAATCCTCAAAGCTGATATTTTTAACTCTAAGAACTAATTTTTATTCTCCTCGGCATAATAAAACTTGATTTTTGATTTTTCCAGCATTCTTCATGCTACCCAGTTTCCTAATTAAAGAAAAAAAGAAACACTTTGCTTCATTCTTCTCAATCTCGACAGGTGAGATAAATCCAACTTTATAAATATTTTTATCTCCTCTAGAAAAGGTAAGTAATTATTTAGAATTTTCAAATCATGTCTACTCTAGTTTTTTTGATTCTTCATTGTTTGTCCCTTTCTTTTATTGTTGGGATACTGATGATACTTGTTTTTGGATTAATCTTTCTTTGGATTACTCATAATGATAGTAAGTGTAGTGATGCTCATCGCAAGGATAGTAAAAAAAAGTTAATAATTATTATTTTCTTGCTAGATGAGAGGATATGGTTTAAAGGATTGGTTTTGATTTCTCACAATTCTTTGATCCAACTTTTTAGAGAATCGAACTTGAATTCGGTCATAGGCAAGATAATCGCATGGGTTTCCAAATTACTTCGTCAATCTGTATTTATATATTTTTCAATATTTATTGTCTTTGCTCTACTTATAATAATTTCTATGTGTTGAGAATTGCTTGTAAATTTCTGTTACCCTTTCTTTCTTTATTGGGATATACCATTGGAACTTTCTAAGCTTATAATAATGCAACAGCTGCTAAATGTGATTGATGACAAAATGTTTCTCATGAACACCCTTATAATAACCACAACTCCACACATAATTATACAATATCATACTGAAATACTGGAAGCAATAATACTTAATTAAACATCATTATATAAATACCCTAATCTTAGTACTAATCTTCACCATCATCTTCTCCAGTTGACTCCAAAGCTGGGGTTTTATAAAATTGACGGACAACCCTTTCCAGACCATTGATGGTAAATCCTCCACTTTGGATAAATTTATGATTATTATTAGTCACTCTTATCTTTATCTTATATGCAATAAATGCACACTTATCAAGATATTTCTCATAGTCATACGAATCTTTACTCTACATCAACGAAAAAAGAATTGTTAGACATACATTGATTATTATGTTGCATTTGAAATTATTTTAACAATCTATGTCATACCGATGAATAAAGTTGTATCATATCATCCAGTGGATAATGGAGAAGTGTCTGAGCATGCTGATCAAAAGCTACAATATTTGTTTCATCAGTTTTGTCCTCAATTCTTGCTTTAATTCGGTACCTACAATATATATATTGATCAAATAATATGTATTAATTTTATTCAGCAACCTATAAGGTTTTCTTTAAAAAATACCTTTTCCTAGAATCCGACCCTATATGCCCGCAATCCGAATAAATTCAAGTATAATTTTGCCCAGGCTGAACCTTTACACTTCGCTTGCATTGAGAACATAGATCATAGCATGGTTCATCGGGAAAGATGTAAATAATTGTGGCATTAACTATAAAATCCAGAACCTATATAGAAATAGAGATAAACAAACCCTTTTAATAAAACAAAAATATAAAAATATAACTTACTTTAGATTATATGCTAAATACATGTTAATATTAAATTATATATCATATATATTACATATAAATTATCATTTCATACCGTATTAGGTGGAGGGCAAATTCTTGTTTCATTGATTAGATGTTCAATGATACACGTTTCTACCATATGATTTGCATTATTGCTGATGTTTCCTACTTATCTCGAATACCCAATTTGCTTTGTTGGCAGATCAAATCGAACCCTAAAAGCATGACACTCTTATCAATATTGCCTTTAACAAATATAAAAATGTAATACTCGAAATATAATAAATATATGATATACTACCATCTCATCAGCCGTTCTGCTTCGGGGATACCATCGGCTTTAAATCTCATTTTCGTAAAGCCTGTTGTTTCTAACATGCAACTTCCTATAATTGTACCATTTACCATATTAATAGCGCTATACTTGTAAAAACTTAATAACTATTGATAACCACTAAACTTTAATTTTATTTTTAAAATAACAAAAATTATATGAGTGCAAGTAAAAAATTTACGTCTGAATTCTTTTGCACGCACACCTATCGCGGCAATTAAGAAACTATCAGTGTATCCTTCCCCAAAAATACTCATGTGCTTTGTCAGAAAATTCTCCCAGATCGTTAAAGTGACCGGTTTCTCGTAACAACCATCATCAATGAGTGACACTTCAAATAATTTACTTGTACCTCCAGACTTTAAAGAGATTATACGTTCATGGCTCACATCAACGACATATCCTACTATATCTTCAATTCACATAATGAATATAAAAAGACATGAATATATAAATGTTGTAATGACTTATAGTAAAAAATTAAAAAGCTTAACGGTTATGAGTACAGATTATCTTACCATAAACACATTCAGGCTTACGCACAAGATCGCGTACTTTGCATAACTTTTTAAAATGGTAAGTATGGCCAGTCGATATTTCTTTCACAGAAACTTCATCAATGTCTGATTGTCAATGATAATTGCCATCTGTTTTCCAAAACTTTAATAGATTTACCGGCTATCAAAGCCACAACATTTTTTATCACGTATACTTTATCAACGAATATCATGTTTTTCTATTTGTCAGTATATAAATCATCAACTAACACCTCTCGTTCAACGCCCTGCATAAAGTCGTAAAATTAATATTTAAATAATAAATTTTACGTTAAAAAGATAACTGTTGTTATAAACAATAACTCACTTCTTCGTCTCTAACCACAAATGTAAGCGAGTTTGATGACTTTGCATACAATCGACCATACCACAATCGCGTGATACGTACCTTAATATTATACAATTTAGCTCGTTCTACATTTTTTTCAAAAGTGGTGATGTCTAAAGGTGTAGGTAGCATTTTCTTCTTACTTTCTGGATAAGATTCATTAGAAATCAAAGTCGATAGATTCTTTTCTTTCTTTTTTTTGCTTTCATGTTGGCTACTGGTTTCTTCATCTTTTAGTATAAGAAAATACGTTAGTAAAATTAGAACGAAGTTGTTTTTACAAATAAATAAAACAGATAATCGGTATACATATACCGTTATTATAATCCTTCTTTAAAGGAGTCACACGACCAATTTCTTTTTTACTACTTTCACTTTGTCTCCATGATCCTTTTGCTCTCTTACTTGCAAATTTTCATTTATTTTCACCTGCACAATGAGCTTGAATATTACCAATATCACAGTCGTCACGATCCTCCAAATCTGAAACTGACATGCACAATAAAATATAAGTAATTTATTAAAATCCAAATATAATAAAATATAAAATTTGAAATAATATTGTAGGAACTCATACCTTTTTTTGACTTATGAACCGGTTTAATTTTTTTTTCTACGTTTATTCAATGCTTTTCCTCCTTTTAAAATGTGATGCTCTCTTTTCCGAGATTTCTTATCATTGATACATTTATTTCTTATTTCCCCAATGGTAAGATTAACACCATCACTGTCATCCCCACCTTTATTACTACTGTATTGATAATTGATCTCATCTTCAAAATTTTCAAAAAGAACGGACCCTTCATTTAAGAATATATTTCCATCACAATCATTTGAATTATTCTTTTCCATCCTATACAGAAAATAGAAAAAATAAATCAATAACAATAAACATCACGATATAAAAAAAATCTGACAAAAATGAATAGATCAAGTGAATGCATATATTATATAAAATTTAATGTAAGAACTACATATATACAACAAATGAAATCGAGTATTAATTCAATATTGGAAAGTAACACTCTGATTTAAAAATAAATTTACTGTAAAAGTATTTTTAAATCAGATCAATACTTTATAATATTGGGTTAATACTCGATTTCATTTGTTGTGTATATAGTTCTTATATATCTTTACCTTTGTGAGAACACTCTGTAGAACTTCTTTATAAACAACATTTTGTGTACAATTTTTTGGAATGTCAATTTGTTCTTCTAGAAAAACTTTTAAGGATGAAGCAGATCTAACTCTTGAGAATGCAACATACAATTGCCCATGACAAAAAATTGGTGTACGTAGATATAGCCCAACTTTTCCCAAGGTTTGTCCTTGACTTTTATTTATAGTCATAGAATAAACAACACGAATGGGAAATTGACGCCGTTTAAAGACGAAAGGGAGATCTTCATTACCACTTGACATAATTATTCTTGGTATTGCCATACATTTTCCAATATTTGTACTAGTCATGATTTCTGCTTTTATGACCCTTTCACCTAACTGTTTAATGATAAGACGTGTGCCATTACATAAACCAATATTTTGATCTAAATTACAAAGTAACATAATCGGTATATTTACTTTAAGCTCAAGCGAATGAGGAGGCAATTCAGAGCATATCAACGAATTTAAAAATTCCATTGTATGTAAAAAATTATTGCAAGCAGAATCATCAGCAACAGAAACCTTCGTGTCTGCATTCAAGTAAATCCGACTTTCTTCTCTAATTTGAGATATGACTTTCTTATTAATTTTATCAACTTCTTCATTTCTACATGCAAGTATTGCTCTTAATTCTAAATACCGCGGATTTTAATAATTATCATTTAAATCTGTATATATTTTATTTATTAATCCACTAATACCAAGTCTATGATTAGATAACATTGAATCCGGAATCTCTATCCAATTATCATCACAATCGCTGCCCATTTGAATTCGTTTAACATCACCATTACCAATATCGATTAGCCATTTTGCAAAATTTTCGTTGTCTTCTTCTGACATCGTATTCGTATGAACACGCATATTTTTTGTCAGTATAAACATCTCACATTGATCCCATAGATATGATTTATGTAATGTAGCGGACATAATTTGTTGTCTCCTACCTTTACGGATGACTAGTAAAATCTGGCGAAAATCACCACCAAGAACAACAGTCTTTCCACCAAATGGTTTATTCTCAAGTTGCGGATTAATATTTGATAGAATATCTTTAAAAGTTCGATCCACGGCTTCAAATGCAAAGCGATTTATCATCGGAGCTTCATCCCAAATAATCAGTGTCGTATCTTTGATGAGAGAAGAAAGATTAGATTGGCGAGATATTGCGCAGGATGAAAACTCATGAAGATCGATAGGAATTTTGAATCTTGAATGTGATGTACGTCCTCTGGGTAGTAACAAAGAAGCAATGCCAGAAGATGCAACTGAAGGAACGATTTGTTTCTTACTATGCAACTTCGCTAAAATTGCATTTCATAAGTATGTTTTGCCAGTTCCACCACCTCCATACACAAAAAATAGCCTTCCAATATTTTTTCGCACGAAGTTATAACCGCATCAAAGATTTTTCTTTGTTCATCATTTAAACTACATTCTAATTCAATAGATTTTTTCGACAACTCAAAAGTATCATAATTTAGCTCCTGAAATATCAATCTATTGTTCGTGTTTAAATTGCTAGGAGAGGGTATTGACATAAATGGAAAATCTCTCAAGCTTTTATTATTATATGACAAAATCACATCTATATCATGAAGCGCAAAATCTCTTAATTGTTCGTTACCGAGTACAAATTTTAAATCAGGATGCAAATTTTCCAAACGTCTTTCATAATCATCACTCATGGCCTCCCAATATAAATCCCATAGTTCTCGAGGATTCATAATTTCATTAGAAAGTAACATCGTGCAAAACATGCGACGAAGTTAATTAGCCGTAGCCCACTTAGACGCTTCTTGGAGTGCTGGGTTCCATTCATTATCATCATCAAGAAGTCCAAGTGCTATACATGCCGCCTTATAAGTTTCATGTTCAACACCATCAATTGTTCTCATATCAATAAAATTAATCATTCCTTTCACTATTTTCAACAACATCCTGAAATAATATCTTTCACCAGCGGCAGGATGTGCATAAGGTAATCTACCTATCGCTTTCCTTATTTTTCGTTGCTTCCAACATAAGTTTTTTTTGTTCCAAACAAAGTGATTTGGAAACGCAACATAAGTATAGTTTCTAGCATGAGGAAATTTAATATTTATAGTAAACCATTCAGTTAACATTGTTTTATTAGCTCGCTCATACTCCATTATTTCTTGAACACTTCCATCTTCTCTAAAAAAAACCATTTGTTCACCAACAAGATGATACTGCAACCGTTCAACGGCAGGATGACGTTTATTTATTTTAAATTCAAAAAGCCTCCATGAAACTTCAGATGCTGCAATATATCTAGAATCTAAATATAATTTGACCTCATCATATCTTTCGACCACATTTTGATGAATGATAGCTGTTGCAAAATCAGATCCTTTTCACATATTTAAATAAATATTTTATTGCTCGTCTATGATTGCATATTTCAACATTAATATGCGATTGATATTTCAGTAGCAAATTTGTATTATAAGGCACAACCCAACTGTTGTCAATATCTTTTCCATCTGCCGTGTAGGATCTTGATTTGCGTCTTCGGTAAATTGCATATCCCTTTTCATCAATAATAGTATGGTCATTGAACATTTTAAGGAATTTTTTTGAGTATTTATTATTTTTCATGCAAACACATTTTGGATTATGTGTACCACATGGTCCATGAATCATATGCGTAACTACCAAATCATTAAGTAAAGGTTCCATTTTTATGTCAGGAAGCTCAGCTCTAAATAAATTATCAATATCCTTTGCGGGTTTTTTTTTTTTTTTGAACTTTCCAATGTAATAAGGATATGAGAATGTGGTAATCCTCGTTTTTTAAATTCTACCACAGATAGATCTACAAATGGAAAAATTAAACTTTTAAATAGAAACATATAACAATATACAAAATATATATCAACAAATAATGACAATAACCTACCAGAAATTACTCGTCCAAAATATTTATGTTTAATCAAATCATTAAGAAGCTGCATAAGTTTTACGTGAAAAACTCTGGCAACAATATCAGGCCTATCAGATGCACTTTGACCACCAGCAATCAATAAAAAATCATGTATTTCTTTCCAATTAGGATTGCATGTAAAAGTAATGAATAAATCCGAAGGCCCGGCCCATGCACAAATTGCCATAGTATCTTGATAGTTTTGAATCATGTATCGTGGACATCCAGTAAAGGATAAAGGCAAAATGATTTTTTACCAATTGTGTGAGCATCATTATCACTATTGTCAATAGCATCCTGCAAGGCTTGATATAACTCACATCGTAAAATTTTTGATTATTATGAATCCATCCAAGACGGTTCCCTTCAACAGACGCATAAGTATCAACTATATACTGTTGTAATAATTTTCCACCTCTCAACAACGTTGTTCCTTCATGACAACGCTGTTGTAACCTAAATGCGTAGATGTCCTTCATTGAAACTTTATTCCTTTTTCTCTTCATATTGTTACCTTCAATATAATTATGCCAACTATCCTCTCCATATATGAATAATAAGGGATATTGCAATGGCATGTATGCTGGATGAATCTCACTAATTCTTTGATATTCTTTTTTCGATCGTTGACAATAACAACTCGAGTAGATGAAGGAAAAAATTCATCATCAATCATTAGAGCAGCTATTTCTGTTGAATTTGGTTTATTATATTGTTGACCCTTATGATTTCTATCCTCTAGAATGCGCAAACTAAACTCTTTATCCTTATTGTTCTCATACCAATCACGTACGCATCGAAATTTCTTAACATATTTGTTGTATTTATCCAACATTTCCTTTAAACTTTTCACAGTTTCTGAATCATATTCCGTAGCATTACAATTATCTCCAATAGATGCAATTCGATTTTCAATTTCATGCTCGGTATCATATATATAAAGCTATACATATTTAGGTCGACTTCCTATAGCCGGTAGCAATGAACCTATTTTATGATAGTTTTGTCCATTAATTCGAAATGTATATGGTCCCCTTCCTTTCAAAATTTGATAATCTATCTTTGCACCAATATATGTAAAAGCAAACATAGAGCTGAACGAACGAATTTTTTTTCCGAAATTGTTTAGCTTATTCAGAAACATTTTGATAGTTCAATAAAGAGTCCATCATTTCAGGTGTCTTCTCAAGAAGAGGTAGAGAAACTCTTCCACTCTTGCAACAAAGTGAATAATTTATTTTTTCTTATCATTAGCTCTAACCCTTTTTTCTTCCTACACAATTGCATCACATCTAGAACATTTTTCAGTAGGAGGCCCCAAATAATGGAAACGACTACGCCAATCTGTTAAATAATTATCGTTAAAACTTTCATATCATGTATCATTATAAAACACAAATTACAATTTAATCAGCAATAAGAAATATAATATATTATATTATTATATTTATGGAGGATATTATTTAAAATAATCTTACAGCTTTTAAAACATGTAAAATATTTGTAAATCAAAAAAATTTAAAAATTTAAGATTTTTGATTAATATATTCTATAAATATAGTTAATATCAAACATTCAAGTAAAATTAGATAAAACTTTGAGTTTTATAAGGGTATATAATGAGAATGAAGCGTGCTCTTACCATCATTATCGTTTTTTTGACTGCATGATAAATCTTGATGAATATCTTTATCAACTATACGGTGATCATCCAAGAAGCCCACTTCCGTAGAATGATACAAAACGGTATCATCATCCATCAAAGATGTGTTGCATTCAATATTGGCAGAAAAATTAGGAATTTGTTCTAATGGTCTTTTGAAGTGCGGGATACCAAAATCAAATGCCTCTCGTTTTCGCTTGAAAAAAAATTCATCATTTTTAGTATTAGTTTTGGATGACTGCTTTTTTATATATCTTATTCTTTCATGTTCACGTTTACGTTGTTTTTGTGCTTCTGATAACGGTTTGCGAATGTGTTTTGATTTATTCCCATGCATAGCAAAATAAAAGACAAAAGATAATATCACAATAAAAACAATTATAGAGATCAACATAAATGATTAACTAATAACAATAAATATGTCACATCATTTATTAATAACTTAAATGGAAAACTGTACAACTACCAATAGGAATTTAAATTTAGAGAAAAAATAATTTACTTCTACATATAAGCATAAATAAATAAAAATCTTAAATATTGAATTTTTCGAATAATAGATTTTTTGTTACCTTAGTTTTTACTCTAATTTTGTTGTTGACCAATGTAGGGTGTTTTTCGTCACCCCATTGAGATGGGAATACGCGCACGCTTGTCAGGCGTACTACAGATTCCCCCTGTTTAGGGTAAGCTGGGGTTTAATGATTGTGGGGATCCGAATCTCCGGCAGCCGCGGACTAAGCTGCCGTTAATTACCCCTCGCCTTTGGGGCGAGGGAACCTCCGATTAATGGGTTAAACTGGTCATGTGAACTCAATGTGCGGTGTGCGTGTGTTTTGTTTAAAAAGGGGGTTTGGATATATCGGGAGCCACGCAGAGTTTTTACGGGGGTCCCGCTACCCGGATAGCGGGCTGGGGGTCAGGGGGCTAGCAGCCCCCTTGCGGGGTTCGGGGCAGCGCCCCGGCCCGAAAATTTTTTGGAGGGGGAGAATGTTGCGGAGTATGTATATGTGTGAATTTGTATACATATGTATATGTATATGTATATGTATATGTATGTACATAAAAAGAAGGGGGAAAGGCATACAAGGGATGCGTGGGGCCAGCGCCTTGAGCGCTGTGCGCTTAGGTGCTGTGCGCTCAGGCGCAAGAGCGCCACGTGTCGGCACGTGGGCGCTTTGCGCAAGAGCGCTGCGCGCAGGTGCGCAAGCGCGCGCGCCACGTGTCGGCACGCGAGCGCTCTGCGCAATGCGCGTTGGAGCGCAAGCGCGCGCGCGCCACGTGTCGGCACGCGGGCGCTCTGCGCACTTGCGCTGCGCGCTGGAGCGCAAGTGCGCGCCACACGTGTCGGCACGTGGGCGCTCTGCGCATGAGCGCTGCGCGCCGGAGCGCAAACGCAAGCTCGCGCCACGTGTCGGCACGTGGGCGGTTTGCGCTCGCGCGCTGTGCGCTGGAGCGCAAATGCGCCACGTGTCGGCACGTAGGTGGTTTGCTCTCGAGCGCTAGCGCGCCGGCGAGGATAAGAGGCTTTTAGCCTGAAAAAAAGATTTCTCAAAAGAGAAATCAGAGAGGAGTCGGGCTCCTGAATGTGTTTTGGGTTTAATGGAAGTGGTTCTTCTTCTTCCTCCTGTTGCTTGCTGGATCTTGAAGATCAAGAGATGTGAAATCTCAAAATTTCTCCTTTTTAAGATCTGATGACAGATCCAAGTTCCCCTTTGTGGGTTTTGTGGTGAAAAACTAATTTGTTTTATAAAAAGAAGAGTAAAACTCTTGATTTAATTCAAGAGAAAGAAGAAGGTTTTGGAACCTTGAAGAAGAAGAATAGATCTCAGATCTGGAAACTTTTTTTTTTAGAGAGAGAAAAAGTTGTTAGATATTTTCATTATCTTTGCCTTTATAGGCCATACATTTTACACATAGCCCCTTGGGCTTCACAAAATGGCATTTTGCCTATCCCATGGCTCATGTGCCATTTCATTTTTGCACATAAGCCATGGGCTTACAAAATATTGGCTCTATGCCCATTCTGTTTACATTCGTGCATAAAAAATTACATAAAAATTATTTATGACATGATTTATATTTTAGCATGGGGAGGGTCGGCCGCTTCATGTTTCGGACTCGACCTGGGCATGGGCCCAGTTGACCTGGGCTTGGGCCCACCTGGCTTGGGGTTGACCTTGAGTTTGACTCGGTCAACCGAGGTGCAAATTTTTACCCCAACAAAGTGCCCCCCATCAATAAATGCACACCGCACATTTGAGTTGTGTGCATGAAATTGATGGATCTTGAAGCTGAACTTCGAGGTGGAACATCATTCCAGAGGCGAAGCATCATCCCGAGGAGCATGATTCCCGGGGATCGGAGCATCATTTCGATGAGCGGAGCATGATTCCAGGGTTCGGAGCATCATTCCGAAAGGCAGAGCATAATTCCAGAGATCGGAGCATCTTTCCGAAGAGCGGAGCATAATTCCAGAGATCGGAGCATCGTTCCGATGGGCGGAGCATTATTCCAGAGATCGGAGCATCTTTCCGAAGAGCGGAGCATAATTCCAGAGATCGGAGCATCGTTCCGATGGGCGGAGCATTATTCCAGGGTTCGGAGTATCATTCCGAAGAGCGAAGCATAATTCCAGGGATCGGAGCATCGTTCCGAAGGGCGGAGCATGATTCCAGAGTTCGGAGCATCTTTCCGAAGAGCAGAGCATAATTCCAGGGATCGGAGCATCGTTCCGATGGGCGGAGCATTATTCCAGAGATCGGAGAATCTTTCCGAAGAGCGGAGCATAATTCCAGGGATCGGAGCATCTTTCCGAAGAGCGGAGCATAATTCCAGGGATCGGAGCATCGTTCCGATGGGCGGAGCATAATTCCAGAGATCGGAGCATAATTCCAGGGATCGGAGCATCGTTCCGATGGGCGGAGCATTATTCCAGAGATCGGAGAATCTTTCCGAAGAGCGGAGCATAATTCCAAGGATCGGAGCATCTTTCCGAAGAGCGGAGCATAATTCCAGGGATCGGAGCATCGTTCCGATTTGCGGAGCATGATTCCAGGGGATCGGAGCGTCATTCCGAAGAGCGGCAGACATTTTGACCGAAGCATACTTTCGATGCAGAGGTTGATTCCCAGGCGAAGCGTAATTTCGACAAGGAAGGCAGATATTCCGAGGCGAAGCATTGATTTCGACACGGGATACATTCTGAGACGGAGCATGATTCCGGCGCAGAGCTTGTTGGCTGACTTGATTCCGAGACGAAGCATAATTTCGACAGGGAATGCAGGTACACCGAGGCGAAGCATCATTTCGACACGGGGTGCATTCTGAGACGAAGTATAATTCCGACGCAAAGCTTGCTGGTTGACTTGATTCCGAGGCGGAGCATAATTCCGACGAGGAGGTCGTTGGTTGATTCCGAGCCGAAGCATAATTCCGACAGGGAAGGCAGATACACCGAAGCGAACCATCATTTCGACACGGGGTGCACATTCTGAGACGAAGCATGATTCCGACGCAGAGCTTGTTGGTTGATTTGATTTGGGTTGACATCAGTATCGCTACACTGGAATATGGTACCAAGAGCGAATCATCATTTGTCATGAGAGGGCTTGGGAGAGATTGGGATCGTTTTACGCCCGTGGATTGTATACGGTTTTGCAGGATGTATGATCCAGACCGTAGGGCCAGAAACATTTCAGGACTTTGTTGGCGTCTGCATCGCTGCACTGGAATATGGTACCAGGAGCGACTCATCATTCGCCGTTGGGGATTGGGATTTGTAATTTGGTTGGCGTCTGCATCGCTGCACTGGAATATGGTACCAGGAGCGACTCATCATTCGCCACTTGGGGATTGGGGAGCGATGGCTTAGGAGACAGGTTTGGATCCCTATCACCTAAGACTTTTCAATTTTATGGGTCGTGAGGGTCCCATAAAAGCATTTTCTCCCTACGAGTCGTAAGAATCCCGCAGGTGTATTTTCTCCTTAAGAGTCGTGAGGACTCCTAAGTGTGTTTTTCCTTGGTGAGTCGTAAGGATCTCACGAAGGTTTGTTCTCCTCATGCGTCGTGAGGACACATGAGCGGGTCTTTCCAATGAAGCATAATTTCAAAGGCGGAGACCAGCCGCGTAACTGGTGGTTGCGGTGGGCCATGGGTATGCTGAGAATTATTTGAGCCCGTGGATTGTATATGGTAGTCAATTTGGGGACTGGCCGTAGGGCTGAAAGAATTTTGGGAAATTGGATTTTGTTTGGCGTCTGCATTGCTGCACTGGAATAATGCTATGAGCAACTCATCATCCGCCCTTGTTTTTTTTTTTTTTTTTTTGTTGTTTTTTTTTATTTTACCGCGATTGCTCTATCATTTCAGCTTTTCTTATCGCGAAGGTCGCGATCGCCCTATCATTTCGGCTATTTATTCGCAGTTGCCCCATCATTTCGGCTTTATTTTCATTTTCATTTTTACTCGCTGATTTTTATTGCGAGTTGCCACATCATTTCGGCTTTTCTTTATTTTTCTTTTATTTACACTTTTTTTTTATTTACATTACATTTTTTTTTACATTTCCAGTTTAACGACTTAGAGGTCGATTGTTCCCAGTTTAATGACGTGGCAGTCGATTGTTCCCAGTTTAATGACGTGGTGGTCGATTGTTTTCAGAGAAAGGCAGATGCCTGAGAGAATCGGTTTCACGAAGAACTTCGGTCTCCGTTTGTATGAAATTGGCGGTTGCAGCTTGACTGTTTGTTAACACACCTTTGGACAGTTCTATCTCTCCTGCCTTGTATTGCTTTTCGACCCAATCTTTGAAGACGAAGCAGTCCTCAATGGCATGGCCTATCACTCTGTGATAGGGGCAGTATTTGGGGTCGTCGGTCCTATTCGCTTCCTGCGGTCTTTTTGACTCTGGCAGTTGTAGACCGTTCTTCAGGGCGTCTTTGAATATTTTACGGATTTTGTCCCTTCTGAAGGAATAGACCTTATCCAGTTTCTCTTTCAGTGGAGATTCTCTCCCCTCTCCGAACATTGGCTTCCGAAGCTGGTTGGCATTAGGCCCGCTCAACCCTTGCTTATTTCGGTTAGCCGAAGCATTGAAAGATTCAGAATCGTCGGGATCTCCGCCTTTGCGATTATCGTCCTTTCGGTTTCTCCAGGACCTATTATTATTTTGGGAATCCGAGAAGGACTCCTGTTTTGAGCGCTCCAGCATCTGAACTTTCCTGGTCAGCTCTTAGAACGTTTTGAGACCCGCGGTACATAGAAACGGGGCCATCCAGTTGTTGAGATTTCTGACAAGGAGACTGACAGATTGGTCCTGCTCTATCGGCGGTTCGCATTTGACGGAGAGATTGCGCCATCGGGTTATAAAATCCGTGCTGCTTTCGTTGTTCTTGGGCTTGGTCCTTACGAGCTCGGCAATGGTAATCTTATCGCTGACGCTCATGAACCTCTGCCGAAACAGAGACTCCATTTGGACAAAAGTTGTGACGGAGCCATCCGGTATGCTCGCGTACCAGTCAAAAGCAACATCGGCCAAGCTATTAACGAACTGGCGGAGGAGAAGCGCATCATTGCCCCCAGTATTCCCGCATGAAGCTTCGAAGTGGGCGACATGCTGACTCGCATTTCCCGTCCCATCGAATCTTCCGAATTTGGGGATGACATAGCCGCTAGGAAATTCTACCGGATCAAACTGAGCAGGATATGGTCTCCCACTACTGCTGATATCTTTTTGCGCTTCGGCTTCGGCCACCAATGTTTTGACTTTGCTGGCAACCAAATCCATAATTTGATCTTAAGTTAGCGGGCTACTGTCATCGGTAGCCAAGACATTTGCTGAGATAGGATGCGACTGATTTTCATGCGGTCCGCCCATTTTTGGATTTGAAGGAACGGGCGTCGGCTGTCTCGGGACACCGCTTCCCGGTTCACGAGCTGAGCCCTGTGCTTGATTGGGCGGCTGAGAGGCAAGTTGGGTCGTAAGCCGTAAGACGACATTTGTCAAGTCGTCGATCTTTGAGTAGAGCTTAGCCATCTCCTTATCTTTGCTTCTGAGCTGTTTTCGGAGCTCTTGGAGAAGTTGATGCTCTGCGGTCTTAGGACGGAAAGTTGGCTCATCTTCTCTTTCCGAGCCTGACTCCTCATGAATTGAGGGCTCTCTCTGCCTATCAGCCTCATCGAGAGGGTTTTCATCATCCAGCGGAGGCGGCTGTTCTTGGGAAGTGGCAACCATATTCAAGCCAGATTGGATTTGAGATGTGGTAGCCCCGTCCTTGCTCTTGCTGCGCGTGCCCACCACGTAGACAGTGTGGATAACACATTCAGCCATCCCCTCATCTTTGGCGGGGTAACCCTATTCTTCGAACCTCATGAGGTTTAGCCTGGCAGTAGCCCTAGCCCTTTTGTTGGCTCTATATCTGAGCCTTTTCTCCCTCAGCTTCTCGATTTTGAAGGCTTGGCGGGCATCTGCTACCCGGGAAGCCATTGTGAGTTGATCATAGGGAAGCTTAGAGAAGACACCCGATCGAGCAGTGGTCAAGGGCACCGCTGGAGCTTTATTGGTGTTGATGGCCTTGCCCCCAGCTGGGGCCAAGGAAATTCGTTCAGACACCGACTTGCATTTGGGTTGGGGCGCCCTTGAGATCACCACATTTAGTCTTCTGCCTTTCGAGACCGGTTTGTCTGCCACCGGGTCTTGAGGAGCTGGGATGGCGCCAACTGGCATGAACATGATAGAGCCGAATAGTAGCAGCGGCTCCTCCCATTGTCGCCCGAGACTGGCCGGAAGGACCGTCCTGGAGTCTATCTTCATCGTGTAGGAGACAGGAGCTGAGTTCATCATCGAAGACATCGTCGGAAGGTGATTGCTTGAAAATCTGCATGAAAAAGTATTATTTTAGTATAAATATAGACATGTAAATTGATTGAGTTCGCATGAACGTTTAACCCGAAATATGGGAGGAGAGATTGGTCCCACCGGGCGTGCCAGAATCTGTAGGGTGTTTTTCGTCACCCCATTGAGATGGGAATACGCGCACACTTGTCAGGCGTACTACAGATTCCCTCTGCCTAGGGTAAGCTGGGGTTTAATGATTGTGGGGATCCGAATCTCAGGCAGCCGCGGACTAAGCTGCCGTTAATTACCCCTCGCCTTTGGGGCGAGGGAACCTCCGATTAATGGGTTAAACTGGTCATGTGAACTCAATGTGCGGTGTGCGTGTGTTTTGTTTAAAAAGGGGGTTTGGATATATCGGGAGCCACGCAGTGTTTTTACGGGGGTCACGGGGGTTTGGATATAACTCCATAATTACAAGAAGGAGCTTGTAGCGCATTGGTAATACCTTGCACTGCTGAACCAAGCCACCAGAGTTCAAATCCCATACCCCACATTATTTTTAATATTGATTTTTTTAAAAACCTTTAGAATACCAAGAGTTTACACGCGCATATCTCACAAAAACCCCACTACACCCAAACATGTAACACTTGCAGAGGGTAGATGAACCGTTGGGGGAGATCCAGGTCACCGGACTCGGTCGAGAATCGGCCAACTCGGCCTTGACTCGGCCGACTCAGTGATCCGACCGAGTCACGGCCGAGTCACCCCCGATTCGGCCGATTCCGGAGAGGGTCACAACATGAAAGTTGTGTTTTTTCATATTCCCTACGCACCTGCAATGTTTCAGCCTCATACCGCTTCCAGAGCTCTTTAAAAACCCCAATTACTCCACTTTTAATACATTTTTATTACATTTTATCACATTTTTATCTTTAACTTTTCATCTACCCTAACCCTAGCCTAACCCTATAAATACCAACCCTATACACTACCCTCTCACCCCCAAAATCTTGAGCCACTCTCTCAAAAGTTTTCCAAGAAGTGTGTGCTTTGAAAACAAGTTCGCGGCGAAGCTCCGACGAGATTCTGACGGAATTCCGGCGACATGGTTTGAAGCAACCGGCGACGAAACCACCCCTCGGTCTTTCTCCCTAGTTCTCTTTACTCTTTAGAAGAGCTTAAAACCCGTAAGTCCCATCCCTCTCTCTCTTTTCTATTTCTTAAAATACGGAAATATGAAACCCGACGGAAATCGGAACAAACCGATTTCCGATTCGGTTTTTCTACAAAATTTCACTTGTCACCTAATCCACAATACTCTAACATATTCATGTTGACTATTAATCACCCATAAACCAATTTAAATAAAGTTTCTCACATGAAATGATAGCTTCTTTGCAAAACCGTATTCTTTTCATAAAAATACCATAGAGTTTATTTTTCTTGTTCTAATTAATTCCCTCACTCCTAAATACGTTTATCTTGATCATTAAACTTGTAGAAATCTATTTGAATGAATTTTCACACATGAAATGATAACGTTTTCAAATACCGTATTCTTGCGCTTTAATACCTTCAAGTTTAATATATCTTGTTTAACCTCTAAA
The DNA here is from genome assembly GCA_030015575.1 of Agapanthus africanus. Lineage (NCBI taxonomy): Eukaryota > Viridiplantae > Streptophyta > Magnoliopsida > Asparagales > Amaryllidaceae > Agapanthus > Agapanthus africanus. Next base: position 521,696,928 of record CM057343.1, read on the forward strand.
CTTCACAATACCTTAAAATAAGTCACGAGGTAATGACCTACCTCTACACACACACAAATATAACCCTAATTGATATATGTCAAAATATAGAATACGAAATTACATGACTTTTCACTAAAATACCATAATCTTTATAATCTTTATTGAAAGCTTTAAGTTGTAAACATCTCTAAATAAAATCTTTTATAAAATGAAAGCACGATTGGTCATGGACATCGATCGTTTATCTAAACTGACTTTGTGGTGTCTAGGCTAGGCAAGTGAGCTTGGGTAACTTTAAAAGGCCCGTCTCACGATTCGTGAGCGGATCCCTCTCTCCTCACTTGTACTTACTTGGCCACAATTGGCGGTGAAGAGGCGATTTGAGACTTCTAATGACTTGTCGTTTAGACCCTTAGAAATAGGATAGTTGGCTTAGGAAACCCTAGAAACTAAAATACAGAAAACTATACTCTTTTGCAAATAAATACCTTATATTTATAAAACCGTTTTTCTAAATGAATGGTATTTATTAAACCTAAGCAAAGCGCCGCTACAACCCACCTTTGGGGAACCCGTTAGGGATAGTATGGTTCATCGTGCACCCGCGGGCTAGTAGTGCGAGATTCAGACCATCGCAAGGAGCATTCGGTCTCGAAAGGTTTAAAATACGACATTTAAAGAAAATGAGATTTTGGAAAATAAAATATTTAAAATTATTCTTGTATTAAAATATATTTAATTATAATTTAGACACCTATTTTATTATAATATAAAGTTTCCACTTTTTCTAAAATTACAAGTTTAAAAGTTACATTAAAATACCCTGAAATTCAAATAAATCAATTAATACTTTTATTAGGATATATTCACTAGAATAAAATAAATAAAATTCACACTTATTATAACTATAAAGACGAATAATAAATACTTGAGGTATTTTGAAAAATATACAATAATACTTTTTACATAAAACCACCTCAAGTTTTATAATTTACAATAAGGACCCTAACCAATTATAGAACTTCAAATTCTCTTTCTTTTAGTCTGACTCGGGTTAGCGTCTGACTATTTCTGATTTGAATATGATTCAAGTCAATCCATATTCTTTATATTTCAACTCAAGATGAATACATGAATCCCAGAATCCAGTTAACAATCTACTTGACTGAACCGAACCATGGATATTCCTTTTACATGTTTCCCAGTATTCCATTTACATGACTCTACGGTTATAACCGTTTCCTGATATCATGGTTTCGGTCAGTCAATCAAGTCAATCATGCAATCATTACAAGTTTTACAAGATAACAATACAAACAAGACATCGCGGGGTTTAAGGGGTAGATTGGTACGGAAGGTGTTAAAGGTGGCACGAGATGGTAAGATTAAGACACCTAACCTGAATCCAATTGCCGTTGTTCCGGGTTGTATAACGGAGCCTTGTACTTCCATTTGCCCTGATCTCTAGCATATAGAGATCCCTCTCGTATACACTGGCATCCTTCTGTACCAAGCTACAACAACAGCGTTAGCACCATACTACTATAATATGACAATACAATACAATATTAAAAGCTACTCTCTCTCTCTCTCTCTTTTACTCTCTGTCTATTTCTCCATTATCTTTGGGACTTACCGAGCGACCTGTTCGCTGACAACATTCTATTTCCTTCTTCTTTGAATGTCGTCAGGTGCGTCGGACCAAGCTGAGATCGAGCCCACAAGTGAAGACTTGTAGCGGTTCCATGAAGACCTCGAGCTCTAGATATTGTATCTTGTTCTTTCCAGTATTTTTCATTTTCATGTTATGCCACTGTTTAGGCATCGCTTTTCATTTCAGTTGTATTTTCCTTTTCATGCATTGTACAAAGAATGTTATTAATAAAAGTTGTTGTTCTCTTATACTCTTGTCTTTTGTGTATTTATATTGCTTAGTTACGCTTAGCGTATGTACTTCTGAGTATATACGTAGCGGGCCTCGTCGCGTCTCCTTCGCCGTATTCTGGGAAGCGGGGCGTGACATTTCTACAGTCCACCATGACTAATGTACTTTTTCTATCAAATCATGACAAATGTTAACGTCACTATTTTTCTACAGTCCGTCATGACTATTGTGCTTTTTCGTCATCGGCGCTATTTTTCTACAGTCGATCGTGACTGATGTCCTTTTTCTGTCAAATCATTACCAATGTTCAGGTTACTATTTTTCTACAGTCCGTCATGACTATTGTCCTTTTTTCTGTCATCAGCACTATTTTTTTACAGTCCAGCATGACTAATATACTTTTTCTGTCAAATCACGGTGAAAGTTAACGTCACTATTGATCTGCAGTCCGTCATGACTGATCCTTTTTCTGTCAAATCACGGTCAAAGTTAACGTCACTGTTGATCTACAGTCCGTCATGACTGGTCCTTTTTCTGTCAAATCACGACCAAGGTTAACGTCATTGTTGATCTGCAGTCCGTCATGTCTACTGTCTCTTTTATGTCAAATCACGAATAAGATTAACGTCACTGTTGTTCTGCAGTCCGTCATAACTGCTGTCCTTTTTCTGTCAAATCATGAATAACGTTAACGTCACTGTTGTTCTGCAGTCCGTCATGACTACTGTCCTTTTTTGTCAAATCACTACCAATGTTCATGTCACTATTTTTCTACAGTCCATCAAGACTAATGTTATTTTTCTGTCGTTAACTTTTTCTGTCAAATCATTATCAATGTTAACGTCACTATTTTCTACAGTCTATCACGACTAATGTTCTTTTTCTGTCAAATCTAGACTAATGCTAATGTCACTATTTTCCTATCGTTAACACTATTTTTCTTCCATCGTGACCAATGTCCTTTTTCTGTCATGTTTGTACCTGATAACGTTTTTCCTCATATACGTACTCAACTGCATGCATTTGCATGCGAGTCTTTGTTCTTTATCAATTTATGCGCTAGTATTATACCTCATTGATGCACGTCGCGTCTAGTTCAACCCGAAAATTCCGAACTTGGGTTTATGCCTTATTTTTAGCAGTTTTTCTATTTTTAGCAGTTCTTCTTTTATTAGAAAATTAGTTGTGATTTAGATTTTGCAATTGTAAGAGACAAATTTTAATTAAATAAAACCCTAGTTTGGTGAAATTGCCATTGTTATATTTATATTCTTTCAATTTCTCTTAAATCTGTTTAGAAGTGCCGCATCCCAAAGCAGAGCTGCACCACTTACCAATTAAAAAAGAACATCATGACTAATGTGTTTTTCTGTTTAATAATGCTTAATTATAATTGTTACGAATTATGATTATAACATGCATGTTTTCCAACCAAAGAAGTATCCGTTAAAGCCAATTGGTAATATCATTATTCATTTTTATTTGAGTTTTTCTATACCTCGACGTTGTCACCTTCTCAATTTTTTTTGTCTTTTTCTGTCCTTTGTCAAAGTTGATTGCAAAAATACGACCGAGTTAGAAAATTAAGTGATTTATACTATATATTCAAATACATCATATGATCATCATATTAAATATATTAAATTATTGAAAATATTTGAAAACACAATCAGAACTTGTAAACATTGTTCATCCCTTCTTCGAAATTTACATGCCAAAATAACAGAAATAACAGAAGCTTGATCAACAAAGAAAAACTAAAATTAACATCCTAATCTATTTCACATGGGTTCTCATATCGACATAGCGGACATGAGTTATTGTTGAACAACCAAGAAACAATGCAATTCATATGGAATGCATGGTCACAGCACACATGCACTCTTTCGAACAAATCACCACTGCTACTCTTCTCAATTTCTTCGAAGCACACCGTACAAATAATATCGTCAATCCGATCCTTCAATTCTTGTCTCTTTCGCTTACGCGATCTCTTAATTGTCATAGTCCTATCAACGCTAGTATAAACATATATCTTGATATGAAATTTAGCATTTGCTACATCCACAGCTTCATGGACGAATTTGCTGATCTCCGTTTCAAGATACATGTTATGCTGATCTTGGATGGGGCATTTACGACGCACCACCCAGCCGGCGAAGCTACGACAGTTCTCGGGCGAACGTAATTTAGAGGCTACATATTTGCGATGCTTAAAAGATGACATTTCGTCCAAAATTCACTTTGTACCATCACGAGGGTCAACGGGAGAGGGAATGATCACTTGGGCGGAGTCTTCAATGTACCCGTCGGTGTAAACGGAAGGATCAACACCGTCGGCATCCGACGACGTGGGTGTCAGTTTTGTATGGAGGAGGAGAAACAACGGCGGTTTGTTATACTCTTTGACCATTGAGAGAGGCAATGGCTATCCTGCATCAAGATTTTGTGCCATTAAGAGATGCAAAATATTTCTGGCTTACCCTTTTTTTACCCTTTCTCTTTTGTAGGGATTGAAAATAAAGTGCCTTGGTTTAAATAGTGTAGAGGTGGGCATAGGTGCCAATAAGAGATGGGACATGTAGCAATAGGAGGTGGACATAACTAATGTCCTTTTTCTGTCAAATCATGACCAATACTAATGTCATTATTTTTCTACAGTCCGTCATGACTAATGTCCTTTTTTTGGTCAAATCATGACCAATGCTAAGTCATTATTTTTCTACAGTTCGTCATGACTAATGTCCTTTTTCTGTCAAACGATAACCAATGCTAACGTCACTATTTTTCTACAGTCCATCATGACCAATGTTCTTTTCTGTCAAATCATGCCTAATGTCCTTTTTCTGGCCGTCATGACTAATGTCTTTTTCTGTCAAATTATGAGTAATATTAAAGTCACTATTTTGCGACTGCATGCACTTGCACGTGGGCCTTTGTACCCTCCCAGTCTATGCGCTAGTATTATGCCTTATTGACGCAGCCATAGTCTACTTGGAGTTGCTCGACCGATCCAAAACATGTCGGGTCTAGTTCAACCCGAGAATCCCAAACTGTCAAATCTTGTCCGATTCGCGCGTTCCCCCAGCCAAATAGAAGATCTCGCAAAATCGTCTGGGGCAATAGATTTACATAGGCATTGCATTGAAGTCTCTCGGAATCACGAAAATCCATCATTTAAGGCCCCGAAATCGCGGTCAAAGATTTGCTCCGAACTTTGACTTTTGAATTATGAGTGAAATTAGCACCCGAATCAGTTAAGATTTGACAGGAAGTATCGGGAATCAATTTGGGACGCAATCAAATAATTAGTTTCTCGTTTTAACAACTTTTTATTTTTAGCAGTTTTCTAATTTTAGCAGTTTTTCTTTTGATTTATTCCGTCCGACTTGTCATTTTTGTCCTATTTCTATCTGATAACGTCCCTATTTTTCTACAGTCTTTTTGGAAATGGTAACGTCTTTCTCTTTTTCCATGACTACTGTTTTTTCGGCTTAATAATTCTTACTTATGCTTATTACGAATTATGATCATAAACCTGTTGTTCCAACCAAAGAAGTACCCATTAAAACCAATTGGCAATCTCATTGTTTTTTCTCATTTGAGTTTTTTCTACACTTGCATGTTGGCACTTTCTCAAATTTTTTCTCTTTTTCTGTCATTTGTCAAATTTAATTGCAAAAACACGACCGGATTAGAAAATTAAGTGATTTATACTATATATCCATAAAATGTATCATTTGATCATCGTATTAACCATATTAAAACAATTGAAAATATTAGAAAACACAATCAGAACTTGTTAACATTGTTTATTCTTCTTTGAATTTTACATGTCAAAATAACATAAACAACAGACGATCGATCAACAAAGAAAAACGAACAGTGACATCTTAAATTATTTGACATGGCTTCTCACATTGACATAGTGGATATGAGTTTTTCTTTAACAACCAAGAAACAATACACTTTATGTGGAATGTATGATCACAACACAACTGCACTCGTTCGACTAAATCACCATTGCTACCCATCTCAATTTCTTCAAAACACACAGCACAAATATCTCCATTCTCGTCGTTCAGCCTTCCTCTCTTTCGCTTACACGGCCGCTTGTTTGTCACTATCTTATCGATGCTTATAGGAGGATACCTCGTCCAAAATTAATTTTGCACCATCATGAAGGCCATCGGAAGAGGGATGGGCGGAGTTTTCAATGTACCCGTGAATGCACATGAAAAGATCGACACCGTCGGTGTCCGACGACGTGGGCGACAGTTTTTCATGGATAAAGAGAAGTGACGGTTGTACTCTTTGACCATTGAGAATGGTAACAGCCGTTCTGTATCAAGCTTTTACGCTATTGAAAGAAATGCAAAATAGGAAAAGAAGATCGGTAGAGTTTTAAAGACCTTTCTCCCTCCTCTCTGTCAACTTTTTTTTATTTTTATTTTTTCTCTTTTGAGTAGAGAATGAGGATGGGGTGCTCTATCTTAAATAGAGCAGGAGGTGGGCAAAGGTAAAAAGTGGAAATACCAAAATTTGTAAGTGCAAAATTGGCATTTTGAAAAGGAGATGAGACAGCCGGCAGTAGAAAGTGAAAATATTAAAATTTATGAGGGAAAAATTGGCATTTTGAAAATTCTGCCACCTCTCTACAGCTTTACATTATGTATATAGGATAGGATGGAATAAGCAAGTTGCAGAACAATCATGGTTCTAATAGAGATTAAAAATAGGAAAAATTGGAGTTGTGAACGTTCACAGCTAAGTTAGCTCTGAATGCATCTTATACCCCCATCCCAACTTAAACTAAGGGACTCTCCTGTTTTTCCCTTTTGGGTTGTGAACGCTCATAAGTCAAGTTGGATGTGAACATTCACACCCATGTTAACCTATTAAAAATAATCAAACATCAAGAGAAGGTGCCAATATAATATTTTTGTAGTTGCAGAATAAAAGCATATCCCACATGCTTAGGATAAAGACTCAGTTGTTGTATAATTGCACGATATTATACAGAAGGAAATGTAATATTCATAAATTTTCATCAAAAATTTTAAATAAGAAAAGTTAATCGTCTCTACTATAATAACTATAACACAATGGAGGCATTACGGGGACAAATATTAATCTCAATATTATTTAACAGAAAAATATAATTTTTTTTATTTTAAAAGTGTTAGCCAAGTTGTTTTCGTAATTTTGAGAAAAATGTTTACAAAATCGATAATTAATTTCTTGAATCTGAGCAAATTTTTAAAATATATCAGAAAAGCTTTATTATCATAATTAAAATTCTATAAGAATTTGTATTATTTTAATGAAACTTAACAAATCTTCTTTCTTTGATGTAAAGACGCACACATGCATCATCCCTTGTGTAGAACATTAAAACCATAAATAATGAATAATAATAATACACAGAAATAGGACCTAATTAATCAAGAATTACCCTAAAACAATTGTTTTTCAATTAAAAATTCAAATATTGCGGCAAACCATGCATAACCTCATGATGCCAACGACAGTTAGGTAACCAAATGATTAAAACTTCATATTGTTGTTAAATGATCACATAAGCAACCCTTTTTTCCTCATCTTTTCATTAATAATCTCATGCCTTCAACTATCGTGGCAATTATGAGAATATAATATCATTGCACACATGCGACACCTATGAGCATGAATGTTCCCACTACTAATTAGCCTTTTAAACTAGTTTATACATAAATCGATCAAATTACTAACTTTCTAGTGCCAAATATATAGGAAGAAATTCAAATTTCATATATATGAATATTTTGATGCCCATAATGTGCAAGGCCCATGGGCCACATTACTCTTTCTTCTATTCTTCTTTCAAAAGTTATTATTCAAAGGATTAATTATATCCTCTTAAATCATAATAAATCGTCAGAATCTCACCAATCATCATAAAATTTGTTGATGAGCGCGTAGACTACGTACTGGCACATATGTATAAGTAATACTAAATATTAACATTTGTGTTTGAAGAACCGGAAAATACCCGCCCAATATCGATGTACCAATTATGGGATCACAAATATGTACTAGCTAGTATGTCTGAAATTTTTAAAAGTAATGCAAAATATAAAAATGCATTTTAACCTTATAAGAAATAAAATTGCAATATATTGAACGAACAGCATGACTAGAAACAATATATATTGGAAGTATAGCCGTCGGTATACAGTTTGATTTCAAACATTGAAAAGAAATATTGTGAGCTGCTGCTGCTGCTGCTGCTGCTTTCATAGGTGTATAAAAGCTTTTACGTTTTATTACTGGTCATTAATGAATGACGGTGTGTAGTTAACGTTGAGATATTTTCATTAAAAATAAGGATGAAAAGAAAGTAGATTCCCTTATCTGAATGGGGGAGCATGGCATAGAATTCTCTCCAATAATCACATGCCCATTACGCAAATGCCTACACACACATGAAAACTAAGTCTACATAAGCCAACAAAACACCGATCGATTTCTCCTCTATATCAGTTGCTACCCGCTTCTTCTTCTTCTTCCCCTCATCCTCTCTCTCTCTCTCTCTCTCTCTCTCTCTCTCAAGAATTATGTTCTTCATGAGCCGTAACTGTTTACCTTTCCTCTTAGCTGCCTTAGTCTCTTTACATGGAAAATTAGCAGAGAGCTCTCCCTACAACCTCACAACAAGCAAGGTTAGCTGCAATTTGTTCCAAGGGAGTTGGGTCTACGATCCGTCCTACCCGCTCTACGATTCGTCCACGTGTCCTTTCATCGACCCCGAGTTCAACTGCCAGAAGTACGGCCGCCCCGATCAGCAATATCTAAAGTATAGGTGGAAGCCCAGTGCATGCAACCTACCGAGGTTCGTGATTGTTAACCGCTAAGTTTTATTGATATTCAATGTCCACAGCCTAACAACTTAAACTTTTAGCAGCTAAAGCGATTCCTCACATGCTGTGAGAGCGTCAGGTTTTCAATAAATTTATTTGATATAAATTGTCGGTCTACGGCCCAAAAGTATAAATATTCTGGTAAATTGGTTTTCTAATCAGGTATCAAATCATCAGGTTTCAAGAATTACCTGGTTCAATGAAAAATTTTATGTCCTCTATTATTCTGGTTCCATATATTATATGTTAAGTTTGCTTGATATGCATCGTCGTGATTCTATAACCTAACGACTTAAATGGTAAGTATGACCGATTGGTACACACTGTCAGTTTAGGTTCGATGGCAAGGATTTTCTATGGAGATGGAGAGGGAAGCAGATACTGTTTGTTGGGGATTCAATAAGCCTCAACCAATGGGAGTCTCTCAATTGCATGCTCAAAGCATCTGTGCCTGATGCAAAGACTTCATTCTCAAAAAGACAATATCTGTCCTCTGTAAGATTTGAGGTGTGTGCTCTTCTCTTCTTTTATTTCTCTCTTTACCTCTCAACTTCCTCATTATTAATTATTCGGATAGAGACCACGGGCATAACTCAGCTGGTCATAGCACTTCTCTTCCTAAGGAGTGTGCGGGAATCGATCCTGATTCGGGTCAAATCCGTGGGACCCTTGGTGCTTGCACGTGAATTGGCTTACCCGTCAGTACCAAAAATAAAAATAAAAATTATTCAAATGGTTACAAATTGAATTTTGATTCTAATTTTGTACCTTTAGACTTGCCTTCACATGTAAATTCTCACAACCATTTCTTTATTTGAAGCATAGTGGTTGACAGAGGTGCATGTTCATCTTTTTCCTAGTGCTGGACCCTTCTCTTCATTTTTTTTTCCCTTCCCTATTAATTTTTTTTAATTTTTGAAAATACCTACTCCAAAAATATTCACTGTTTGAAACCTTCTACTTTAAATAATTCCATGGGGTTCCTCTTTCCTATAAGCTCATCATTGGGTAAAATTGCCTGTCCTAAGTCTAAATTTAATCATACTACCTATAATTTATTCATAAAAATTGACTTATTGAAAATTGTGCTTGCCAAGGTTGCAACCAATGATTCCTAATGATATGAATGACCATGCATCAATATACCTTTAACACTAAGTTCCAGAACAATAATAAAAAGGGTAAATTGTTATATAATCTCCCAAAGTTTCACTCATTACTCATCTTGCATGCTACTCGAAGGTGCGCTCCATTACTAGCTAACTGCAAATCTCCAGCATCAACTTTTCCTAAGTTCACAAAACTTCTTAACAAGGTATCAAATAGATAATTGCATTCAAAATAATTGAAAGTTAACTGAACAGGAAAAAATTCATCGATGTTTCGAAGTGCAAGGGTGAAAGTAGTTTGGGTGATTAGATAACAATTTACACATGGTTCCACTTTTGCCTCCACACACAGGTATATATATATATATATATATATATATATATATATATATATATATATATATATATATATAACAATCGTACAAATCTCTATAGTTGTGGTTGTTGAAAGATAAGTACTCAATGAGCTGAGCACATGTGTAATTTGAGGGGACCAAACTTTGCTCCAAGACCACAAGAGGCTTCTATAATTTCATGTGACAAACCGCATGTCACGGGACATATATAGTGTTGCGACAAAATGATCATGAAGTAAAACAAACGATAAAGAGAAAACACAAACCAATCACAGGCAAATAGAAAATAAGAGCACAAAACAAAAGGTACAAGATAAACGGTAAAAACCACGGACGAAAAAGAAGTTTTACTAATCACCAAAATATGGAGGAGTACAAACAGTGGATGAGTCTCATAAATCCCTCAAAACCCCAACTCTCAAATTACAAAAGGGTTCTCTCAAATTCCATCTCAAAGGCTATCAGATTTAGGGTTACAAAATGCTAAAATATATAGTATACAAAATGTCTGATCAAATAACAAATTTCCCAATTATCTCGAAACTGAAAAATTCGGCCCGATCCGCACTTGAGCCGGCTCAAGTTAATGATCAGCCGGCTCATACAAACAGAGAATAATCTTCGATTCCAGACTCATCATGAGACGACTCAAGATTACCTTAAGTTGTCTCTTGCACACACAGAACGATGACTTTTGAGCCGGCTCAAGATGATCTTAAACCGTTCTTCCTACTAGAGAAGATGAGGCAATCTTGGACAACTTATGAGCCGGCTCAGAATTGTCCTGAGCCGTCTCGACTTCAAAATTCTTCGTGATACGCCGAATCATGGGAAAGTTCAATAGAGATCAAGAATATGAGGCATACTTAACAAATCTCTATCTTGTCTCGCGTTCGCCACAAATTCCTCCATTAAATTAATAGTAGCTCCACCTTCTCCACAAAACCCCTAAAAGGGCTCAATGAGTGCGACGCACTCCAATTAAGTTCAAGCAATACTCAAACTTAACAACCGAAAGAGACTTTGTCAATATATCGGCCGGATTATCCACTGTGCCAACCTTCTTCATGATTATCTCTTCCTTTTCAACGATATCATGAACAAACCAGTACCGAATATCAATGTGCTTCGTCCTATCATGATGCATCCGGTCCTTCATCAAATGAATAGCAGTTTGATTATCACAATAGGCTATTATAGTATCCTTTTGAATACCAGATTCCAAAAATAGTCCCTTCAACCAGATCCCTTCTTTAACGGCCGCAACAACAGCCATATACTCCGCCTACGTTGTAGATAACGCAACCATAGACGGTAATGAAGTATGCCAACTGATGACACATCCTCCTAAAGAGAATGCATAGCTGTTAATCGATCTTCGCCTGTCAAGATCACCTGCATAATCGGAATCGTTGAAATCAACCAAACTGTCGTTGTTCATTCCAAATATCAACCTCGCATCAGACGTACCTCGTAGGTATCATAAAATCCATTTCACAGCTTGCCAATGACATTTATCAGGAGATACCATATAGCGAATAAAAACACTAACTACATGTGAAATGTCGGGTCGGGTACAAACTATGGCATACATAATACCACTCACCGCACTCGAATAAGGAACATATGACATATACTCAATCTCATTCTCTGTTTGCGGTGATGAACGAACTGAAAGATTGAAATGAGCTGCCAACAGAGTACTTAAAGATTTAGCGTATACTATGCCAAAACACTCTAAAACATTCTTAAAGTATTGCTGTTAAGACAAGTAAATTTTTTCTCCCTTATGATCTCACCTAATCTCTATACCGAGTATTTTCTTAGACGTTCCCAAATCCTTGACCTCGAACTTTCCTTCCAACTATTCCTTCAAATTCTGAATATCAACCATATATCTTGCTGCTATTAACATATCATCAAGACATCAACATAAAGTAACGGGTATATAAAATAACCATCGGTAAGCTTCTTACAATACACACAATTATCGCCCATATTTCTCGTAAACCCAATTTCTATCATGAAGGAGTCAAATTTCTTGTACCAACGTTTAGATGATTGCTTTAAAGCATAGAGAGACTTCTCTAGCAAACAAACGTGGTCTTCTTTGCCTTCAATTTTGAAACCTTCGGGTTGTTGAATGTAGATCTTCTCTACTAAATCACCAAGAATGCGGTCTTCACATTGAGCTGCTTGAGCTCCAAATCTTGCATAGCTACCAAACCGAGCAAGACACGTATAAAGGCATGTTTTACAACCAGAGAAAATACCTCATTGAAGTCAACTTCTCGAATCTGCAAATAACGTTTAGCTACCAACCGTGTCTTATATCTCATATCCAAAACTCCTTGGTCTTCTTCTTTCTTCTTGAAAACCCACTTGCAGCCAACTATTTTCTTTCTTCTTCCGGGCTTTATGAGATTCCATGTTTGGTTCTTGTGAAGAAACTCAATCTCTTCATCCATAACGACTAACCAACGAGCTGACTCATCTGATGAGATAGCTTCTTGATAACGCGTCGGCTTGCTACTATCAACTGTTTCTACAATAGATAGCGCATACGCCACTAGATTATCATAGCCATATCTTAATGACGGTCGAATGTCCCTTCATTATCAGTCTCGAGCGAGTAAATGCTTCTCATCTTGGGACTCCTCATCGTGAACTTCATCAGATGATGGTAAAGGAGAGATCTCCTGCGAACCCGAGTTTTCACCGACTACAATTTCAATGACCGGCTCATCCTTCCTTAAATCGTCTTTACTTGGAGATTCCACGTTCTTCGGCTTCAACATAGAAGATTCATCAAAAGTCATATCTCTACTAATCATAAACTTTGGCGACTTAGGATCCAAACACTACCACCTATAACCTTTAACGCCGGTAGCATAACCAAGAAAAATGCACTTTTTCACTCAAGGATCCAACTTGTCTCTCGACAATGTGCATATGTGGGACAACCAAACACCTTAAATATAGAATAATCGGCGTGCTTCCCAGACCATACCTGCTCTAGTGTTTTACTATCAAGCGATGTATGAGGTGACTAATTCACAATGAAGCATACCGTATTCATCGTCTCTGCCCAAAATTTCTTGCCGAGCCCTACATTAGACAACACACACCACGCTTTCTCCAAAAGAGTCCAATTCATATGCTCCACAACTCCATTCTGCTGTAGTGTGTAAAAAACGATATGATATCGAACAATCTTTTCATTTTTGCAGAAATCGTTGAAATCTCCACCACAAAATTCCAACTGGTTGTCTGTCTTTAGTCTCTTGATCTGCTTCTCAAACAGCGTTTTTCATTGCTTGAATGTAGTAAACACATCACTTTTGTGCTTCAAGAAGTAGACCTAAACTTTTCTCGAAAAATTATCGATGAAAGTAAACAGATATTTAGCACTACTTTCTTTAGAAGCAACTGGAGAGGGTCTCAAATATCCGAATGGATATAATTAAGAGTACATTTTTTTGTAGTGCACTGCCAAACTGAAACTGACTCGTTTCTGCTTCCTAAATATGCAATGCTCACAAAACTCCATCTTCGATGTACTCTGTCCACTAAGTAGACCCTGTTTCGATAACTCGATCATACCTCTCTCACTTATATGCCCTTGTCTCATGTGCCATAATCTGATTGCATCCGAATTTGACATAGATTTAGATGATGAAATATCTGCTGATCCGGTAGTTGTTGAACCCTGCAACGAATATAAGGACCCCTTTTTCAAGCCCTTCATAACAACTAGAGCACATTTGGTTACCTTCAAAACTCCAACTTTAATGTAAAACTTGTACTATTATCGTCGAGTGCACTTAATGAGATGATATTCTTTTTCAAGTCAGGAATATGCCTAACTTCAGCTAATGTTCTCATTAACGCCGTCAAATATCTTGATTTAGATCATCCTCTTTTCAATAGCTCAACATGAATTATTGTTGCCCATCAAAACCACTCCACTATCAACTGAATCGTAAGTGATGAACAAATCCCTATTAGGATACATGTGATAAGAATAACCCGAATCCATAATCCATTCGTCTTTGGATCGATGTGTGTTGTAAAGAATCACAAGAATGTCTCCTTCTCCTTCCGCTATATAAGCTTCAGCTGAAGACCCCTTCTGTTTGTCTTCCGACTTTAGCTTGTTCTGCAATTTAAAAAATCAACCTTAAAGTGTCCTTTCTTCTTACAATAGTTGCACGTCAAGTTCTTATTCTTGAATTTCGATCTTGACGTCTTCTTTCTATCTACTGGATCTCTCTTCTCCGCTCACTCTCGAATAAATAAGCCTGAAGATTGACCATCGCCTTCGCTAGAAGTTAACTTCTTGTCGATCTTCTCCTTATTTACCAAATTTTCAATAACATCCTTGATCGGGATTGTATCTATTATTGGATATAGTGCCCTCAAGGTAATTATTATAATTGCAAGTAGGCAACTATGGTAATTGAGGGATGACCTATACGTGTAGAACAGTCTTGCTCGAGATGATAGTATGCTATATGGTTTGACTTTATCATTTATGTGTATACGTTTTCTTACGTGTAACTAATACATAATGATAAAGCCCAAGGAATCTTACTTGATTGTCAGCATTATGATCGCGATCATATACATGGGAGATGGGTAGTCCATAAGCATATTCTTTAATGTTCCTAGTCGTGAGAGGATCGAGACTGGATATCAATATTCCAGAGTAGACTAGTGTATACTTTTTAGACCCGGACAAGGGGCGGTAGCGGGTATCTTAAGCCATTGGTGTTTTTGCACTTAAGATTGTATACATGTGCTCACTGGAGGTGAGTATACCGAATGGACTCGCCTAGAACTTCTATAGGGTATTATACCTATCGTCAGATAGCAATACTCTGGTGACATGTGTACAAGATAGTTTTTAGACCTGAGATCGTCATTTGTCTCGTGTGAGTTCCCATTGCACTTAGATTATTACCCTACTATGGGTTAAAGGAGTTGTGCAAACATATTTTAGTTGGGTACAGTACCGAGTCACATGGAGGCAGTGAGCGATCGACAGGGATTTGTCTCTCCCGGTATAGGGAGTCGATGCCGCGCCGTGTTCGGTTAGCCATCGCCATAAGTCCCTGGCATGGGTTAATGAGATTTACTTGTTAGGAATATGTAGGCCCTAGAGGCCATTATTATATATTATAGTGGATGCTTGGACATATATAGAGAGGACTTTCTTGCTCGACATGATAGTATGCTATCCGGTTGCTCTTTATCTTAACATGTATATTTATATTATTATACTGTCTCTCTGATACATGTTGATAAAGCCCTTAGGATGTTAGCTTGACTACCAGGACTATGATGCAGATCATACTAGTAGGGCATGTGTGGTCCGCAAGCACATCCTTTAACAGTTCCTAGTCGAAAGAGTATCGAGACAGAGCATCGATATTTCAGAGTAGACTAGTGTGTACGTTTCTTGACCCTGTATGGGGCAACGGTTGATCCTATAGCCATTGGTATTTGACATCAAAGATTATGCACAGGTGCTCATTAGAGAATGGGTACACCGAATATGACTCGCCGAAAACTCCTAAATGGTACTATATCTATCGTTAGATAGCAGTTCTCTGGTGGTACTGGTACAGATTAGTCTGTAAACTCGAGATCGTCATAGTGTCTTGTATGGTTCACACTGTGCTTTGATTTCCTCCCTACCACGGCTCAAAGGAGTTGTGCAGACAGGTGGATTTTGGGTACAGTCCCGAGTCATATGGAGGCAGTGAGGGATAGGAGGGGTTTCATCTCTTCGGTATAGAGAGTTGATGTTGCGCTATACTTAATTGATTATAACAGCAAGTCCCTGGGCAGGGCTAATGAGATTTACTGGTAAGTGTTATCAGTAGTTTCTCGAACCGTTATGAGCCACACATCGGCATGACTTATCAAGTTACTAGGATCTGACGATTCCATCCCTAGACTCGATATGCGACATATTAGACGAAGAGACCAAACTGTACGGTAAGTGTTACTTATAGGCTTCACGGGATTTTGGACAAGTTTACTTGTTGATCTTCTATTCGTTCAATACCTGGGTAGCCGTTACGTCCAGCTAATACTGCTGATGGCTTGTGGGTGATTGATGTGATTATTACCTACTGCTGGCGTATTGATGAGTTTTCAGAGTCCCATATAGAGCTTTCCTAGCTCAAGCGAAACGAAGTAGGGCACATATGCTGATATGTACGGGAACATGATTAAATACGAGTATATGATACCGTTTTCTAATCTCGCGATATTTAATAGCGGTTAGGTTATATGTGATATAACCGGATTATTGAATCAAGTGTTGATTCAATGATTTGTTATATATATATATATATATATATATATATAGTTATATTTGATATTTTATGTTGTCGGTTATATCAGATATAACCGGGTTTTTGAATCAAGTGTTGATTTAATAATGTGATATACATATATATATTATTAGTCGGTTATATATGATATAACCGGGTTATTGAATCAAGTGTTGATTTAATAATTTGTTATATATTTATATATTTGATATATATATATATATATTAACTAATATTAGCTGACTAATGAATTTCTTCTCTTGTATAGATATAATGATATATATATTTATTTATATATATAATATTCTATTGTATCATGCTTGATGATACATAGAATATGGATATATGAGACTTACACTAAAGCTAAAGATAATTGTGGTTATTATTTATTAAGAGTAAAATAAAATGAGTGAAAATGAGCATGGCTTAAGATGCTTGTAGAAGCATGTAGAAGCCATGACTCATCTCACTAATTTTGTTTTACTCTAGATATTTTATAACCCAACCATTTATTTTTAGTCCATGGTTAATTCTCTCATTATCTTTTGAGATATTTTTCCTCATCCAAGTGCTTCTTCTTCCTCTCTAGTTTTTCTTGAGTAGGAAAAATAAAAAGAGAAAAGAATTTCTAAAGTAAGCAAAATTCATACTTCATCAACCTACTCTCATCTAGCCCATTAGATTAGGTTGTTTGCTTCACCAATTCTTTGATTAGTGAAGATATAGTTTGAGTTAGAGAAACTTTAAAGTGAATCATCTTCGACCTCGAAGACGACAATGCAAGCTCATTCTTTTCACCAAGTGGAGCCTAAGAAGAGTTCTAGAGACTACTACTTAGAGCTTTAGAAGTGAATGACCGGTCTACAAAGGTTATATTCCTTTTTCACTTAGTTATAGAACTTGTTTACTTGCTAAAATCTCTAATTCTCTAGTTCGATTCTATGTTAGCATGTTTTAGCACACTAGATTTTTTTAAATTGTATACTTGATGCTTGTTAAAACCTAATGGTGGTGCTAAGGCATACTTTCATTACTGATTGGAGATATATAGTTTCTCGGTTGGTCATGAGCTTGACATCAGCACGACTTATCAGATTATTAGGGGTCTGATGATTTCCACCCCCTAAACCTGTTATGCGATACTCTTAGACGAAAAGACCGGATTGTACGGAGATTGTCACTTACAGGCTCGGTAGGACACGGACGGACTTGATTGTCAACCTTCCTTTCGACATATATATAGGTAGCCGTTACGTACAGTTAGTGTCGCTGACGTATTTATGATTATGGATTTTATCCAGTAATTCACTGCCAGCGTATTGTCGAATATTTAGAGTTCCACACAGAGGGTTTTTCCGGTTCAGACGATATAATGTAGAGGTTGTATGTTGATACGTACGTGTACTAGCTACATGAACTCTAATCGGATTTTTGATAATACTAGCTGGCTTAGGATTAAGCCGGATTATTAAATCATGCATTGATTTAATAATACACACATATATATTCTAGTATTATTTCACTATTCATTTTCTCTCTCTTGGCTATTCGTATTTTTATACGAATATGCGTATATGTATTTAATACATATACCGGGGATGTGTTTTGTATTTATACAAAATACATGTAGAAGCAGGACACCTCATTTAGAGATTTCCCTTTTAGGAAACTAGAAAATAAGGTGAAGGATGAGGTGGCATGAGAGCATGGATGGGGGATGGCTTGGGAGGTATGGGCTTAATTTTATATTTGGAAATTGATATGACATAATTCATTATGTTTGATAAAATCCTCCCTCTCATTTTCTTTCACTCATACACTTAATCGTTGGTGTGATGATAGATCTCTCTCATTCTCTCCTCCTCCTTCTATGCTCATGGGTTGATCCTTCTCTTGTGAGTTGGAAAATGAGAGTAAATGATAATGGAAAAATCATCACATCCCTTGAGCATCACAACCTGGAGAATTGTGATCTTTAAGTTGCTTCACTAAGATTTCTACATGAAACTGGAGCTTGGATGGATTTCTTTCGGGCGGATCATCTTCGGCAAAGGCGTTCGTCTCTCAAGCTCATTCCCGATGGCCTACGGAGCTTGGAGGGGTCTTTCACGATTGGATGGATACGCTACAAAAGTTGTATTTCAGAATCCGAGAAGCTAGCTTGCTTTAGTTTTCTAGTCTATGTAGGGTGTTTTTCGTCACCCCATTGAGATGGGAATACGCGCGCGCTTGTCAGGCGTACTACAGATTCCCCCGGCCTAGGGTAGGCCGGGGTTTAATGATTGTGGGGATCCGAATCTCCGGCAGCCGCGGACTAAGCTGCCGTTAATTACCCATCGCCTTTGGGGCGAGGGAACCTCCGATTAACGGGTTAAACTGGTCATGCGAACTCAATGTGCAGTGTACGTGTGTTTTGTTTTGAAAAGGGGGTTTTGGGTATATCGGGAGCCACGCAGAGTTTTTACGGGGGTCCCGCTACCCGGATAGCGGGCTGGGGGTCAAGGGGGCTAGCAGCCCCCTTGCGGGGTGCGGGGCAGCGCCCCGGCCCAAAAATTTTTGAGGAGGCCAGTATTGTGGAGTGTGTGTGTATGTGTACATTTGTATACAAATGTATATATATATGTATATATATAAAAAGAGGGGGAAAAGGCATCCAAGGGATGCGCAGGTGCGCAAGCGCGCGCGCCACGTGTCGGCACGCGGGCGACTTGCGCACTTGCGCAGTTGCGCAAGCGCGCGCGCCACGTGTCGGCACGCGGGCGCCTTGCGCACTTGCGCAGTTGCGCAAGCGCGCGCGCCACGTGTCGGCACGCGGGCGCCTTGCGCAACTGCACAGGCGCGCGCGCCACGTGTCGGCACGCGGGCGCCTTGCGCAACTGCACAGGCGCGCGCGCCACGTGTCGGCACGCGGGCGACTTGCGCAACTGCGCAGTTGCGCAAGCGCGCGCCACGTGTCGGCACGCGGGCGACTTGCGCACTTGCGCAAGTCGCGCACTTGCGCAGTTGCGCAAGCGCGCGCGCCACGTGTCGGCACGCGGGCGACTTGCGCACTTGCGCAGTTGCGCAAGCGCGCGCGCCACGTGTCGGCACGCGGGCGCCTTGCGCACACAACAGGCTTTTAGCCTAAAAAGATTTCTCTGAAGAGAAATCAAAGGGGAGTTAGACTCCTGAGTGTGTCTTGTCTTTTTTTTTGTTGGGTTAATGGAAGGGTTCTTCTTCTTCCTCCTGTTGCTTGCTGGGTCTTGAAGATCAAGAGATGTAAAATCTCAAAATCTCTCCTTTTTAAGATCTGATGGCAGATCCAAGTTCCCCTTTGTGGGTTTTGTGGTGGAAAACTATTTAGTTTTGAAAAAGGGAGAGTAAAACTCTTGATTTAATTCAAGAGAAAGAAGAAGGTTTTGGAACCTTGAAGAAGGAAGAAAGAGCTCAGCTCTAATTTTTTTTGGAGAGAATGAAAAGTGTATATTTTATTCATCATCATTTTGCCTTTTATAGGCTTACATATTTGCATATAGCCCCTTGGGCTTTACAAAAATGGCATTTTGCCTATTCCATGGCTCATGTGCCATTACATTTTTGCACATAAGCCATGGGCTTACAAAATATTGGCTTTATGCCCATTTTACATACATTCATGTATAAAAAAATTACATAAAAATTATTTATTACATGATTTCATTTTTGGCATGGGGAGGGTCGGCCGCTTCATGTTTCGGACTCGACCTGGGCATGGGCCCACTTGACCTGGGCTTGGGCCCACCTGGCTTGGGGTTGACCTTGACTTTGACTCGGTCAACCGGGGTGTAAATTTTTACCCCAACAAAGTGCCCCCCATCAATAAATGCACACCGCACATTTGAGTTGTGTGCATGAAATTGATGGATCTTGAAGCTGAACTTCGAGGTGGAACATCATTCCAGAGGCGAAGCATCATCCCGGGGAGCATGATTCCCGAGAATCGGAGCATCATTTCGATGAGCGGAGCATTATTCCAGGGTTCGGAGCGTCGTTCCGAAGAGCGGAGCATAATTCCAGGATTCGGAGCATCATTCCGAAGGGCGGAGCATGATTCCAGGGATCGGAGCATGATTCCAGAGTTCGGAGCATCTTTCCGAGGAGCGGAGCATTATTCCAGGATTCGGAGCATCATTCCGAAGGGCGGAGCATGATTCCATAGTTCGGAGCATCTTTCCGAAAGACGGAGCATGATTCCAGGGATCGGAGCATCGTTCCGATGGGCGGAGCATAATTCCAGAGTTCGGAGCATCTTTCCGAAAGGCGGAGCATGATTCCAGGGATCGGAGCATCGTTCCGATGGGCGGAGCATAATTCCAGAGTTCGGAGCATCTTTCCGAGGAGCGGAGCATAATTCCAGAGATCGGAGCATCGTTCCGATGGGCAGAGCATGATTCCAGGATTCGGAGCATCGTTCCGAAGGGCGGAGCATGATTCCAGAGATCAGAGCATCGTTCCGATGGGCGGAGCATGATTCCAGGGTCGGAGCATCATTCCGATTTGCGGAGCATAATTCCAGAGTTCGGAGCATCTTTCCGAGGAGCGGAGCATTATTCCAGGATTCGGAGCATCATTCCGAAGGGCGGAGCATGATTCCATAGTTCGGAGCATCTTTCCGAAAGACGGAGCATGATTCCAGGGATCGGAGCATCGTTCCGATGGGCGGAGCATAATTCCAGAGTTCGGAGCATCTTTCCGAAGAGCGGAGCATAATTCCAGAGATCGGAGCATCGTTCCGATGGGCAGAGCATGATTCCAGGATTCGGAGCATCGTTCCGAAGGGCGGAGCATGATTCCAGAGATCAGAGCATCGTTCCGATGGGCGGAGCATGATTCCAGGGTCGGAGCATCATTCCGATTTGCGGCAGACATTTTGACCGAAGCATACTTTCGATGCAGAGGTTGATTCCCAGGCGAAGCGTAATTTCGACAATGAAGACAGATATTCCGAGACGAAGCATTGATTTCGACACGGGATACATTCTGAGACGGAGCATGATTCCGGCGCAGAGCTTGTTGGCTGACTTGATTCCGAGACGAAGCATAATTTCGACAGGGAAGGAAGGTACATCGAGGCGAAGCATCATTTCGACACGGGGTGCATATTCTGAGACAAAGCATGATTCCGACGCAGAGCTTGTTGGTTGATTTGATTTTGGTTGACATCAGCATCGCTACACTGGAATATGGTACCAGGAGCGAATCATCATTTGTCATGAGAGGATTTGGGAATTGTTGTTTTTTTTGTTTTGGCATCAGCATCGCTACACTGGAATATGGTACCAGGAGCGAATTATCATTTGCGCTTGCTTATTAGGAAACGATGGCTTAGGAGACAGGTTTTAGGTCCCTATCACCTAAGACTTTTCAATTTTGTGAGCCGTAAGGGTCTCACAAAGTATTTTCCCCCTACGGGTCGTAAGGATCCCGTAAGTGTATTTTCTCCTCGGGAGTCGTGGGGACTCCCAAGTGTGTCGCTCCTTTGTGAGTCGTAAGGATCTCACGCGGGAATTTTCTCCTCACAAAGTCGAGAGGACATTGCGAGTGCATTTCATCTTTTTCTCATGAGTTTGCGCCCTTTCGGGTTTTCACAAACTCGCCGGCAGTCCTGCTGTTTTTACTCACGGAGCCCTTTCGGGTTTTCATCCGCGCCCATTTTGCTTGTGGACATACCTTTTATATATTTTTTTTTATTTTTATTTTTTTATTATTTTTTTTTTTGAGAGATTGGGATTGTTTTACGCCCGTGGATTGTATACGGTTTTGCAGGATGTATGATCCAGACCGTAGGGCCATAAAAATTTTTAGGACTTTGTTGGCGTCTGCATCGCTGCACTGGAATATGGTACCAGGAGCGACTCATCATTCGCCGTTGGGGTATGGGATTTGGAATTTGGTTGGCGTCTGCATCGCTGCACTGGAATATGGTACCAGGAGCGACTCATCATTCGCCGTTGGGGATTGGGGAGCGATGGCTTAGGAGACAGGTTTGGATCCCTATCACCTAAGGCTTTTCAATTTTATGGGCCGTGAGGGTCCCATAAAAGCATTTTCTCCCTGCGGGTCGTAAGGATCCCGCAGGTGTATTTTCTCCTTAAGAGTCGTGAGGACTCCTAAGTGTGTTTTTCCTTGGTGAGTCGTAAGGATCTCACGAAGGTTTGTTCTCCTCATGCATCGTGAGGACACATGAGTGGGTCTTTCCAATGAAGCATAATTCCAAAGGCGGAGACCAGCCGCGTAACTGGTTGTTGCGGTGGGGCATGAGTATACTGAGAATTATTTGAGCCCGTGGATTGTATACGGTAGTCAATTTGGGGACTAACCGTAGGGCTGGGAGAATTTTGGAAATTTGAATTTTTGTTGGCGTCTGCATCGCTGCACTGGAATATGGTACCAGGAGCGACTCATCATTCGCCTTTTTTTTTTTTTTTTTATTTTTTTTTTTTTATTTTTTATTTTTTTACCGCGATTGCTCTATCATTTCAGCTTTTCTCGTCGCGAAGGTCGCGATTGCCCTATCATTTCGGCTATTTGTTCGCGGTTGCCCCATCATTTCGGCTTTATTTTCATTTTTATTTTTACTCGCTGATTTTTATTGCGAGTTGCCCCATCATTTCGGCTTTTCTTTATTTTTCTTTTATTTACACATTTTTTATTTACATTTTTTTTTACATTCCCAGTTTAACGACTTAGAGGTCGATTGTTCCCAGTTTAATGACGTGGCGGTCGATTGTTCCCAGTTTAATGACGTGGTGGTCAATTGTTTTCAGAGAAAGGCAGATGCCTGAGAGAATCGGTTTCACGAAGAACTTCGGTCTCCGTTTGTATGAAATTGGCGGTTGCAGTTTGACTGTTTGTTAACACGCCTTTGGACAGTTCTATCTCTCCTGCCTTGTATTGCTTTTCGACCCAATCTTTGAAGACGAAGCAGTCCTCAATGGCATGGCCTATCACTCTGTGATAGGGGCAGTATTTGGGGTCGTCGGTCCTATTCGCTTCCTGCGGTCTTTTTGACTCTGGCAGTTGTAGACCGTTCTTCAGGGCGTCTTTGAATATTTTACGGATTTTGTCCCTTCTGAAGGAATAGACCTTATCCAGCTTCTCTTTCAGTGGAGATTCTCCTCCCTCTCCGAACATTGGCTTCCGAGGCTGGTTGGCGTTAGGCCCGCTCAACCCTTGCTTATTTCGGTTGGCCGAGGCATTGAAAGACTCAGAATCGTCGGAATTTCCGCCTTTGCGATTATCGTCCTTTCGGTTTCTCCATGACCTATTGTTATTTTGGGAATCCGAGGAGGACTCCTGCTTTGAGCGCTCCAGCATTTGAACTTTCCTGGTCAGCTCTTGGAATGTTTTGAGACCCGCGGTGCATAGAAACGGGGTCATCCAATTGTTGAGATTTCCGACGAGGAGACTGACAGATTGGTCTTGCTCTATCGGCGGTTCGCATTTGACGGAGAGAGTGCGCCATCGGGTTATAAAATCCGTGTTGCTTTCGTTGTTCTTGGGCTTGGTCCTTACGAGCTCGGCAATGGTGATCTTATCGCTGACGCTCATGAACCTTTGTCGAAACAAAGATTCCATTTGGACGAAAGTAGTAACGGAGCCATCTGGTATGCTCGCGTACCAGTCGAAAGCAACATCGGTCAGGCTATTAACGAACTGGCGGAGGAGAAGCGCATCATTGCCCCCAGTATTCCCGCAAGAGGCTTTGAAGTGGGCGATGTGTTGATTCGCATTTCCCGTCCCATCGAATCTTCCGAATTTAGGGATGACATAGCCGCTAGGAAATTCCACCAGATCATACTGAGCAGGATATGGTCTCCCACTACTGCTGATATCTTTTTGCGCTTCGGCTTCGGCCACCAATGTTTTGACTTTGGTGGCAACCAAATCCATGATTTGATCTTGAGTTAGCGGGCTACTGTCATCGGTAGCCAAGTCATTTCCTGAGATAGGATGCGATTGACTTTCATGAGGTCCGCCCACTTTTGGATTTGAGGGAATAGGCGTTGGTTGCTTTGGGACACCGTTTCCCGGTTCATGAGCTGAGCCCTGTGCTTGATTGGGCGGCTGAGAGGCAAGTCGGGTTGTGAGCTGCATCACGACATTCGTCAAGTCATCGATTTTGGAGTAGAGTTTGGCCATCTCCTTGTCTTTGTTTCTGAGCTGCTTTCGGAGCTCTTGAAGCAGCTCTTGCTCCGCGGTCCTGGGGAGGAAAGTCGGCTCTTCTTCGCTTTCCGAGCCCGACTCCTCATGGACCGAAGGGTCTTTCCGCCTATCATCCTCATCAATAGGGTTTTCATCACCCAGCAGAGGCGGCTGTTCTTGGGAAGTGGCAACCACATTCAAGCCAGATTGGATTTGAGATGTGGTGGCCCCGTCCTTGCTCTTGCTGCGCGTGCCCACCACGTAGACAGTGTGGATAACACATTCAGCCATCCCCTCATCTTTGGCGGGGTAACCCTGTTCTTCGAACCTCATGAGGTTTATCCTGGCAGTAGCCCTAGCCCTTTTATTGGCTCTATATCTGAGCCTTTTCTCCCTCAGCTTCTCGATTTTGAAGGCTTGGAGGGCATCTGCTACCCGGGAAGCCATTGTGAGTTGATCAGAGGGGAGCTTAGAGGAGACACCCGATCGAGCAGTGGTCAAGGGCACCGCTGGAGCTTGCTCGGGATGCGCTGTAGCTTTATTGGTGTTGATGGCCTTGCCCCTAGCTGGGGCCAAGGAAATTCGTTCAGACACCGACTTGCGTTTGAGTTGGGGCGCCCTTGAGATCACCACATTTGGTCTCCTGCCTTTCGAGACCGGTTTGTCTGCCACCGGGGCTTGAGGAGCTGGGATGGCGCCAACTGGCATGAACATGATAGAGCCGAATGGTAGCAGCGGCTCCTCCCATTGTCGCGCAAGACTGGCCGGGAGGACCGTCCTGGAGTCTATCTTCATCGTGTAAGAGACGGGAGCCGTGCTGAGAGCTGAGTTCATCATCGGAGACATTGTTGAAAGGTGATCGCTTGAAAATCCTGCATGAAAAAAAGCATTATTTTTAGTATAAGTATAGGTATGTATATTGATTGAGTTCGCATGAACGCTTAACCCGAAATATGGGAGGAGAGATTGGTCCCACCGGGCGTGCCAGAATCTGTAGGGTGTTTTTCGTC
This sequence comes from Agapanthus africanus, assembly GCA_030015575.1. Taxonomy (NCBI): domain Eukaryota; kingdom Viridiplantae; phylum Streptophyta; class Magnoliopsida; order Asparagales; family Amaryllidaceae; genus Agapanthus; species Agapanthus africanus. The sequence continues at coordinate 521,722,676 of CM057343.1, forward strand.
ACCCCATTGAGATGGGAATACGCGCGCGCTTGTCAGGCGTACTACAGATTCCCCCGGCCTAGGGTAGGCCGGGGTTTAATGATTGTGGGGATCCGAATCTCCGGCAGCCGCGGACTAAGCTGCCGTTAATTACCCATCGCCTTTGGGGCGAGGGAACCTCCGATTAACGGGTTAAACTGGTCATGCGAACTCAATGTGCAGTGTACGTGTGTTTTGTTTTGAAAAGGGGGTTTTGGGTATATCGGGAGCCACGCAGAGTTTTTACGGGGGTCCCGCTACCCGGATAGCGGGCTGGGGGTCAAGGGGGCTAGCAGCCCCCTTGCGGGGTGCGGGGCAGCGCCCCGGCCCAAAAATTTTTGAGGAGGCCAGTATTGTGGAGTGTGTGTGTATGTGTACATTTGTATACAAATGTATATATATATGTATATATATAAAAAGAGGGGGAAAAGGCATCCAAGGGATGCGCAGGTGCGCAAGCGCGCGCGCCACGTGTCGGCACGCGGGCGACTTGCGCACTTGCGCAGTTGCGCAAGCGCGCGCCACGTGTCGGCACGCGGGCGACTTGCGCACTTGCGCAGTTGCGCAAGCGCGCGCGCCACGTGTCGGCACGCGGGCGCCTTGCGCAACTGCACAGGCGCGCGCGCCACGTGTCGGCACGCGGGCGACTTGCGCAACTGCGCAGTTGCGCAAGCGCGCGCCACGTGTCGGCACGCGGGCGACTTGCGCACTTGCGCAAGTCGCGCACTTGCGCAGTTGCGCAAGCGCGCGCGCCACGTGTCGGCACGCGGGCGACTTGCGCACTTGCGCAGTTGCGCAAGCGCGCGCGCCACGTGTCGGCACGCGGGCGCCTTGCGCACACAACAGGCTTTTAGCCTAAAAAGATTTCTCTGAAGAGAAATCAAAGGGGAGTTAGACTCCTGAGTGTGTCTTGTCTTTTTTTTTGTTGGGTTAATGGAAGGGTTCTTCTTCTTCCTCCTGTTGCTTGCTGGGTCTTGAAGATCAAGAGATGTAAAATCTCAAAATCTCTCCTTTTTAAGATCTGATGGCAGATCCAAGTTCCCCTTTGTGGGTTTTGTGGTGGAAAACTATTTAGTTTTGAAAAAGGGAGAGTAAAACTCTTGATTTAATTCAAGAGAAAGAAGAAGGTTTTGGAACCTTGAAGAAGGAAGAAAGAGCTCAGCTCTAATTTTTTTTGGAGAGAATGAAAAGTGTATATTTTATTCATCATCATTTTGCCTTTTATAGGCTTACATATTTGCATATAGCCCCTTGGGCTTTACAAAAATGGCATTTTGCCTATTCCATGGCTCATGTGCCATTACATTTTTGCACATAAGCCATGGGCTTACAAAATATTGGCTTTATGCCCATTTTACATACATTCATGTATAAAAAAATTACATAAAAATTATTTATTACATGATTTCATTTTTGGCATGGGGAGGGTCGGCCGCTTCATGTTTCGGACTCGACCTGGGCATGGGCCCACTTGACCTGGGCTTGGGCCCACCTGGCTTGGGGTTGACCTTGACTTTGACTCGGTCAACCGGGGTGTAAATTTTTACCCCAACAGTCTATTGTTTGAAACGAACTCTAGGTTGCAGTTTCCTCTCGCTCGCACGAAAACTTTTTATTCGCCTTTTTGCTTCTGCTATGCCGTGAGCGCCGAGAAACCCTAACATCTCGTCCATAGACTATGGTATCATGAAAGTGCTTATAAGAGGGTGGTAACGAACATAAAATAGAAGTGCTTGATCTTCATCATCAATCATAATATCGAACTTACCAATATCTGCAACGATCGAATTAAACTCACAGATATGAGATTTGATAGGAGAGCTTTCTGACATACGATGTGTGTAAAGACGTTGTTTCAACAGTAGTCGATTTGTGAAAGACTTTCTTAAATATAACTCCAATAATTTCTGCCACGAACTAGCCGCCGTCTTTTCCACTAAAACTTCTTGCAGAATTTCGTTTCTCAGACCCAACTAGATAGCTGTGAGGGTCTTTTTATCCAACTCCTCCCATAGTTCCTCCGTCATAGTGGAAGGCTTCATATCCTTCTCAAGAATCGCCTTTCTCAAATTATTTTGTGTCAATACGGCAATCATACGAACTTGCCATAAAGTAAAACTCATATTTATATCAAACTTCTCGATATCAAATTTCATAATCGTTGGAGACATAATGTATGATCAAACTAAAACATCTTGAGTACTGACGAGCCTTAAAACTTCAAAATCACAATTTAAGAAAATAGGGAAGAGGACACAAGCGTCATTACCCACTGTTAACCTAAATCGTAATATTGAAGACTTAACAGTTCAATCAAAAGATCCCCATAACGAAGCTCTGATACCAGTTTGTTGCAACAAAACGATCACGAAGTAAAACAAACGATAAAGAGAAAGCACAAACCTATCACAGAAAAATAGAAAATAAAAGCACAAACTAAAAGATACAAGATTTACGTAGAAAACCCTTACAGGAAAGACCATGGATGAAGAATAAACTTTATTAATCACCAAAATATGGAGGAGTATAGACGGTGAATGAGTTTCACAAATCCCTCAAAACCCTAGTTCTCAAATTACAAAAGGGTTCTCTCAAATTCTATCTCAAAGGCTATCAGATCTAGGATTACAAAACACTACAATATATAATATACAAAATATATGACCAAATAATAAATTTCCCAATTATCTCGAAACTGAAAGATTCGGCCTGATCCGCACTTGAGCCGGCTCAAGTCGATGATGAACCGGCTCATACAAACAGAGAATAATTTTCGATTCCAGACTCCTTATGAAACGGCTCAAGATTACCTTAAACCGTCTCTTGCACACAGAAAGCGATGACGGATCCTTAACGTCTCTTGAGCCGGCTGAAGATGATCTTCAGCCATCTCTTGCTACCAGAAAGATGAGGCAATCCTGGACAACTTGTGAGCCGGCTCAGGAATGTTCTGAGCCGTCTCAACTTCAAAATCCTCCGTGATACACCGAATATATAGCATTTACTAATAGAAAATAAACTCTTTTACGTCGAAAAAATCACAGTGATGGCTTTCGCACCCGTCTCAACTTCAGATACAAATCAACAACTGATCTAAGAAAAGCCCATTAGGAAAGCATTTTAATTGCGTAAATAAAAATTTATAGAAGTTTAAGCTTATTTTTTGAAATAAAATTTTGATTTAACGGAAAAAATACACTGTTAAACTTGGAGGGGGCAAAGTGCAACCTCTGAAAAGCGAGGGGTATTTTCCTTCGATTTCGCCTAAAAGCTGTAATTTGACTTTCCAGTCGATGCTTCCAATTAAAGTTTTGATAAAGGAACTTGTTTTCCTGATTTTAGAAATTTTATGAGCCTGTTAAATGCAGACATCGTCGAATGAATTGATGTTGCGGTTACTTTCTTCGACTTCTTCATATCATACAAGTATGGATACTAGAATTTCAATACTACTTGGTTCTGAAGACTTACATGTTGAGTTTCATATTTGTTGCAGGACTACGGAGTCTCGATAATGTTCTATCGATCCACATACTTAGTAGACATTGTTCGTGAAAAGATTGGTCGAGTCTTAAAACTTGACTCGATCGAAAGCGGCAGCGCATGGCTCGGGGCCGACATGCTCATCTTCAACACATGGCATTGGTGGACCCACACTGGAAGCAGCCAGCCGTAGGATTTGAGACCTGAACACCCTCAGCTTCAATTGCTCCTTTTCCCGGCTTAATATTACTAAACTACCAAAAGCTTTGTTTTTCACTAAACTTCCACAAAAAAAAAAATTCAGTAAACAACCAAAAGCTTAATAAATTACAGCTACGAAAAACTTCCATATTATGTCAAAATAAACACTACCCATTGTTTTACTAAACTACCATAAGAACGTTTTACAAATTTCATTTACGCCATTATGTTAGTTTAGTAATGCACTAAAAAATGGTATGCAACTTTTGCAATTTTGTACGCCTAGCCGATCCAGAACAGAGAAAAAACAATAAAATGCTTTTGAATACTAAGTATAGTTTTGGTAGTTAAGAGAAATTAAGCGTTTTTTTATTTCGGCACAAAGTCGTAATGTGCTCTGTTTTCTTAGGTGGGACTATGTGCAATATGGGAGCACGATATTGAAAGATATGAATCGGTTAGAGGCGTTTTCGAAGGGAATGGCGACTTGGGCGAGCTGGGTGGATTCGAATATTGATACAGAAAAGACCAAAGTATTCTTTCAGGGAATTTCTCCGACGCATTACCTGTAAGTTATAATAGCAAGAATAAAATTAAGCGAATTAAATGCATCATCAAGGATATTAAACAATCAATTATCGTTCCGTGATAAAAATAACAAACATGCATGATATAAATAAAATGAATCATGTCCAGAACTCCTGGCCTAAGCAAAACTAATAGAAAATTTCACAAACAAAAAATAACCCCAAATGAACAGCAAAACCGTACTCAATAAATACTAATATCCAGTAGTTGGCTCTAAATGTTTCCTAGATCAAAAAAGTAAGCGGCTCATAATACAATATAGCTCCAAGTTCTATACGGTTATAACGAAGAAGAAAGTGTAAATGGGAATTAGATTAAATATCTTTTAATTAGAAGGGGTATAAGTGTTTTTTATTGCGGTAGTTCAGTGGGATTGAGTAAGAACTCAAACCTAATATATTGTACAGGTTGCTATGTGCAATTGATCCTAAAATTTATCGTTTATAGTGAAATGATAATTTGGTGGAGTTCTAATTGTTACCTCTCCTTTTATTATTCTCAATTGTTTGGGGACTCAGAGGAGGCGACTGGGGCGAAACAAACTCAAAGAACTGCTATAAAGAGACACAACCATTAAGTGGAACGACATATCCAGCAGGTTCGGTTCCAGCAGAAACAATCGTAAAGAAAGTGTTGAGCACGATGTCCAAACCTGTGTATCTTCTTGATATAACATTGCTCTCGCAGCTTCGGAAAGACGCTCATCCATCTTCGTACAGTGGAGAGCGCTCGGGCACGGATTGTAGCCATTGGTGTGTTGCCGGCCTTCCCGATACATGGAACCAGCTATTATATGCAGCTTTGGTTTAAAGAAATGTGGGATAGTTTATAAGAATTGTACGTAAAATAAGAAAGAAAAGGAGAGAGATTAATGTGTGTGCAGGTATTGTGTCCATAGAGATTGTTATTCTTTGGAAAGTTAAAGAGTGTGAATTGTAAGAGGTTCTCTGTATTGGTTAAACGATTTCTGCATTGTATATATGGCATAATTCTACGGAATATTTTTTGGTGGAGAGCTACATATCTTATATTTATATAATTTGAGGTCCAAACGAAATTCGGCAGCATGATATGTGCATAGTAATGAATGCTTTACAGAGTAAATCAGCGAAAATTGCACTAAAACACTCAATTGTTTGTACTTCCACCGACACAGTGGCAAGAAATCATTGTAGGGGCGTAAGTTCTAGGGTTTCAGTGATTAGAACTTTAAGATCTTAATACTTTTGAGTGAAGAAGACTCGATTAACTTGTAGTGGTCAGAATTAGGGAAAGATTTTGGGTAGAATTTGAGTATGACTTCATTGATTAACTTCAGAGTTAAGTGTTAAAACGCCGGATCCTGAAGAGGAGGGAGGTAAAGTTAAAACATGTAAAATATTTGAAATTGATTTTAAAATCTAGTTGATAGGTATTTAAGGAATTCAGAACATTTTAGGGTAAATTCAAATTAGCGCCATCAGTTATTCATTCAAAAGTTGAAACCATTTATAAAGTATCAATGCGTATGAAAAACTTTACTCCTACTAGTAAACCATATTACCAAAGAACTATTTTGAGATATATACGTTCCCCATATTCTCTAGATATTTTCAGAATTCATGGAGTAATAACAAACTTCCAAGAATCCTTCATAAAACGGCGGCGGCGGCGGCGGCATCCCTGTGTCCAGAAACTTCAAAAAATTACTCTCTAAAATATGAAATGGGTTCAATCGAGTCTGCCTCTCGATTAAAAACTTTTAAGAATTTAGAAATGTAGTTCGCACGTACCATTATAGAATTCAAGAAATTGATAGATCTTGGTAGAAAAGGAAGATCTCTGAAATTCGAAATAAAATCTGAACTGAATTTAAAACAAGCCTAATAAAAGATAAGCATGGAATTCTTATTATTTGCACAAATAGTGAACGACTAAATATTCTTACTATCTCATCTCACTCAAAAAAAAAAAATATTTATTTGATCCTGTATTAAAGTTAAACGCTTTGAGCTCCCGCCATCAACTGCACAAGCCTAACCAATTGGGTATAGCTCATACAGTAGGAATTTTCTCTCTAAACTGAGAGGTAACCGGCTCGATTCCTAAAGGAGTCGCATTACAAAAAAGGAAATGAACATGGCTTTCTACGTAACAAACTAGAAGATATCTATAGAATATTAAAATAAGAACATACAAACATCATCAAATATCTTTTCCAAAGCTTTCTTTTATTCGGCAACACTCACATGATTCAAACCACTAAAATTTTATAATAAAGCAAAGTTAATAGCAGAAGCTATCGTTAACTTTGGCCTTCTTAACATCTAAAAGCTCTTGTATCAACCTAGTCAAGTAATTATAAGAAGAACCCCCCTCCTCCATCGCCATCCTTGCCATCTCTGCAAGCTTCCTAATTCGCCCTAATTCTCCTCCTTTCATCCGCCATCACCTCATCTACCGCGCCTTTGTCACCTCCTCTTTCTTCACTAACGTCCTCAGCTCTTCATCAAAACTGCAAACCTTCGCCCCTACCGAAACACCGATCCCTAACACATCTACCATCAGCCTCTCATTGAAGAACAGATCCACAAACTGCTGTTATCATTGCCACGTTACCATTGCCACGGCAGCTGTTGTCCCTTCCAAGCAAGAACTCCATCCACAGTGTGTCATGAACCCTCCTATTGAAGAACGGTTTGTTTGATATAATGACTCTATATCCTATTAAACTAAGTTTTAGGCATAAAATAAAGTAGTTTCTATAACTATTTGGTAGTTTCATAACTCCTTAATAGAAGTGTTAAGGGAGTTCTTGCCTACACATTTCAATCCTTGTGAATTCAGATTAGTTTATTTTCTATCAAAAAACTAAACACTAAGATAATGAAGTAGGCAAAAAGAAAGGATCAAAAAGAAAAATTAGAAATTCTATTTCCGATCATAGCATGCATTGCATGTTCATGACATTATTAAATAAGTTAATCATGCTTTTGAGTCTTACAATTGGCACCAGAGTAAAGAGTACTTTGATTGATATTTTTTTTATATCCATAAATTTTTCTGTGATAGCATCCCTAAAGGCTGTTCTCTGTTAATTCCATAAATTTGGATCTCACAAGTATCTATAGCATCCCTAAAGGCTGTTCTCTGTTAATTCCATAAATTTGGATCTCACAAGTATCTTACAATGACATCTTTATGTTCAACGTGATAAATTTTCCTGTTAATTTTTTTTATTGATTTCATTAAGTGTAAGCATACCAAATAAATGGAGTCCATTAATTTCATTAAGTGTAAGCATACCAAATAAATGGAGTCCATTAATTTTATTAACAGGAAGCATGAAGCCTTAATCCCAAGATATTATTTTTATTGATGTTTGTATGCATAAATTTCCATTTCTTTTAGTAACTTTATTGCAATATGAGCATAGCAACTTTAGAGTGCTTACACAGGAAGGTTTAAACTTCCAACAGAGTTTTAATTGTAACATATTTTGTTGTTCAGAATTTTAAAGAAAAAGAATTTTAAAGTGTTATACAATTGATAAGTGTATGCGCTTTACTCTATACGAAATTAGTTTCTAAGATCTATTCTATAGAGACTATCTTACACTTACGCGCTGGCTTTTAAGCTCTACTCTATAGAGACTAGCCTGTTTTTTTTCCTTCTTCTTACTTTATATACTCTATTTTATTAGTTTGAGTTGCTATTGAAATAAAAGAATTTTCTTAAAAAGAATTTGTTTACTCTACTCTATTTGAGATTAGGTTTATAATCTACTCAATAAAGATTAGTCTTATTTTTTCCCTCAATTTTCATTAGCAACTCAATCAAATTTATATCAATTTATATGAAGTAAATTACATGCTAAAGTATAAATTACAATAATCTTATATGGTATGCATGATAAAGGACCACTAGATGTAAATGTTAATATTTTGATTGTAACAATTTTATTAAAACTTGTGAAATGGCCACAACATTCATGAGTTTTGTAATGAACATGTGATCTCTTATTAACATTGTTTCTTAAACATCTAGTATTACAATTAATATACATGTATGCCTGCTAAGCCCTATAAGAAAGTAGTTATATATGTATACTAATTAGGTTAAGACAATAAAATATACTTTAATGGAAGAAATATCTTATACCCACGGGCGAGGAGTTTCTTTCATTAAAATTGAACTTTATTGGTTTTAACTAAAGTCTAAAATAATAAATCTATTATAAATATAGAACCTCTACCCACAGGAAGGTTTTAAGTCATTATTTTTTAACTAAAATGAATCACTCCTAGCATTAATTTTGTTTTATTTAACTATGCAATTGTTCCTTTCCTTGTACTTAATGATATTTCTTTATTTTGCGGTGATAACTTTTCAGACTAGATGGATAAAATCTTTCTAAACTTAGGTTGTTTAGACTTAGATTTGGCTCTTCGTGAGTAATGTCCCTTATTCCCACAGACTACGGGGCCAATTAAAAAGGCTGAATTTGAAAAATGAGAGTGTGCAAATCGTCTAAATATGATACTCATAAAATCCTATATAAGTAGAAGTATTAGGGGATCAATTCCTGAATGCGATAAACTGAAGGATTTCATGAAGGCGGTTGAGAAACAATTCGTCATTTGTGACAAAGGCTTTAGCAATGACATTGATTTAGAAGCTAACAAGTGCGAAGTATGACCGTTCTAAAGATGTGCGGTTGCATATAATGCAACTTAGGGATATTACTTCCCAACGAAAATCCTTAAAGATTGAGATGTCCAAATCATTTCAGATGCATTTCATATTGTCTTTTCTTTCAGTAGAATATGAACCATTTAAGATCTCTTACAACACACATATGGAGAATTGGTCCATAAATAAACTCCTAACTATGTGTGTTCAAGAGGAAGAAAGACTTAAATACGAGATTATAGAAAGTGTTAATATAACAATTCATACTAAAAGGAATGCATTCAAAGGTAAGAGAGGATTTGATCTGTGTAAGATGAAGGATAAGCATCCTATGAAGAATAAAGATAAGACACCGAAGTGCTTCTTTTGTAGAAAAAAGGGGCATATAAAGAAATATTTCCTCAAATATAAGAAATGGCTCGCTAAGAAAGGTAATCCCATTTCATATATTTATTATGAATCTAATTTTAGTCATGTCCTTAATAATACTTGATGGATTGATTTTGATTCATCAATTCATGTTGCCAATACCATGCAGGGTTTCCTAACTCTGCGGAGGCCAGCGGGAAGTGAGTCCGACATATATTTAGGAAATGAGACGCGGTCACCTGTTGAGGCCGTGGAAACTTATCGACTTGTTTAAAATTTTAGCTTTATAATTGATTTTAAAAACTTTATTTTATGTACTTTCATTTTCTAGAAATTTGATTTCTGTATCAAAACTAAGTCTTTGTGGTTATGTAATAAAATTCAATGCTAATGGATTTTATTTGTATAAAAATGATATTTGCATTGGTTTTGGAAAATTGACTGAAAATCTTTTCAAGCTTGATTTAGACCCTATTTTTGAAAATAATTTTCTTTCAATAAATGTTAAAACTGTTGGCAATAAAAGATATATAATTAAGGAAAATTCCTCTAAACTACGGTATAAGAGATTATGTTATATTTCAGTTAACAGAATAAAGAGATTGGTAAATGAAGGGATTCTTCATCATTTAGATTTTACTGATCTTGATATTTGCATGAATTGCATAAAGAGAAAGCAAACTAACAGTATCGATAAAGGTTCTAAGAGAAGTACATAATGTCTTGAAATTATTCATACAGACATATGGGGTCCTTTTTCGATCACTTGTCTAAATGGTCAAAAATATTTCATCTCATTTCTTGATGATCATTCTAGGTTCATGTATTTATACCTCCTAAATGATAAGCCAAAGCATTTGATAATTTTAAAATTTACAAAGCTGAGATAGAGAAACAAAAGGACAAGAAGATAAAAATTGTGAGATAGGATAAGGATGGAGAGTACTATGGGAGGTATACTGAAAAAGGACAAATACTTTGTCCATTTGCTCAATTCCTTAAAAGTGAAGATATTGTGGCATAATATACAATGTCGGGCACACCACAACAAAATGGTGTGGCTGAAAGAAAGAATAGAATATTAATGGACATGGTTAGAAATATGACTAGTAATACTAATCTACCATCGTATTTTTGGAGTGAAGCGCTTAAAACAACAATGTATATACTTAATCGAGTTCCGTCTAAAGCAGTTCCAAAAACTCCTTTCGAGATTTGGAAATGATGGAAACCGAGTCTAAATCATATGCATGTATGGGGTTGTCAAGTGGACGTGAGGATTTACAATCCTTACATAAAGAAACTTGACCCAAGAACAGAAAGTGACTTTTTTATTAGGTATGCATTAAATTCCAAAGGTTACAGGTTTTATTGTCTATCGTACACGCCAAGAATTGTAGAAGTTAGAAATGCTAAGTTTCTTAAGGATTCAGATTATAGTGAATTTCCTCGCAATTTAAGAATTGAGCGAATACAGGATCCTGGTTCGTCATCTACAATTAATGAATTGTTTATTCCAAAATTAGTTATGCATATTTAAGAAGTCATATCTAATCAAATCACTACTACAAATAAGGGTTGCCCCTACGGATATATGTGTAGGGGCGAAAAAATACCCCGTAGGTGCAAAGGCCGCAGGTGCAAGTTGAGGCCCTGAACTTGCCCCTACGGGCAAATTCTTGCCCCTACGGATCTATGTGTAGGTCCTGTAGCCCCTACGGATTAAGCCGTAGGGTATAAGATTTTATATTATTTATGGTTTTTTTTAATATATTACTTGTACCTACGGACATATCCGTAGGTCCATGTACTACCCCCTACGGATATATGCGTAGGTACGTTTCCGTAGGGGCAAAATATCAGGATTCCTGATATTTGGCCCCTACGGATAACGCCGTAGGGAAGAGGCAGTGGCCCCTACGGATATGTCCCTAGGGGCATTCCCAACCCCCTGGCACTGAGATCAGGGGGGAAATATCAGTTACTGCTGATATTTTGCCCCTACGGATAAAACCGTAGGGGCAACATGTGTACCTACGGATTAATCCGTAGGTACATATTGTCTGTATTTTTTTTTTAAAATGGGCTGCTTGATTTTTTCCCGCCCTGTGCACAATAATATATACATCAATCAAATCATATATTGCAGTATTCATAATCACATCTCACGCATATATATAATATACAAAAGAAACCCAAAAACTGAATATGATACAAATACAAACCAATATCAATATCGTTTCAAAATGTAGTACAATGTGTATGATATAAATAAATACATGTTTCAAAAAATAAGAACCAAAAATCTACCCTAGCTCGGTCCAGCTCCACCTCTGAATAACGATAGAATAACGCGCGCCTGCTCCTCGGTCAATAAACTCTGCAATTCGTCGCGAGCGGGAGTCTGAGTGGCATGTGGAGCTGGCGATGTGGTCTGCGCAGCCGCCGTCGAGGTAGTCGCTTGCGAAGCCGCGGCTGCGGGAGTCTGAGTGGGCGGTGGAGCTACAGGAGCTGTCTGCGGAACCGCAGCCGATGTAGTGGCTTGCGGAGCCGCAGCCGAAGGAGATGCATGTGGAGGCTCGGCCGATCTACCCTGTCGCGTCTGGACATAACGTGTGTAAGAAGCGTGTAAGAACTGTGTTTTATTCGAATTCGTATCATTATTAAGTTATTTCGAAACCCTGTTTGGATATCTAGTTTGGAAAAGCGTTGTTTATTTTAATTACATATGTATGTATGATTAATCAAACTTAAGTCTAAAACCAAATAAGCTCAAGCTACGTACTAATTATGGATATGTTGATATGTATATAATATGAAATGATATTTTACTATAAAGTAGTATACATACCAGCATCTCCTTCAACTCCTGAACGGTGGCTCTCAAGCTATCCAGTTCCTGATGGACACGTCGGTCACTGGAGACGGAGGAAGTAACCGCCGGGGTGGATTCCAACCTCATATGGGCCCTGCTAGGGCCCAATCCCCGGCCTCTCTCCCAACCTCCGTGGTGCCCTCCGTGTGCGGCGTCCAGAACTGGGGTCGGCAGCCTCGGATCGTTCTGTCCGGTAAAATCGATCCCCGAGGCCTGGGCCTGCTCAACCACCCGCTCCTACACCCACATTAAGCAGTAAAGTATAAGTATAAAATTTAAACTTGAACCTTCCAAAACTAAAATTTCAAATTTGGGTAGAAAAAATATTAACACTTACGCAGTACTCCTGGGTAGCGACGTCGGGATATCGAAGCTCGCCCGTGGCAGGATCTGTCGAGGTGCCGTGGACGGCAAGATATGCGGACAGCACGCTCGGTGTACCACCTGACGCCACAGTCCGAGATGTCTGCAATATTAGAAAGTAACTCTTAATATTAGAAATATTAGAGAATAACTCTTAATATTGCAGAATATTAGAGAATAACTCTTAATTTACCGATAACTCCATGGCTCGAGTAATGTTCCTCGAGCCACCTGTGTAAGTGGGGCGACCTCTCTTCGCCGACTTCCTGTTCTCCGTATTCTGAGCGGTCTGTTTCTGCACAACGCATTAACATTTAGTTTTCTAATTAAGAAACACAAAGAAATAAATTATATCATAAATAATGAATTAAATTTAAAATACATACCTGTTTGCGTTGGGAGTCGAAATAAGCGCACAATAGAGGCCATGTCTCTACATCGACTCTCGCAAGCGCCGGAGTAGATAGGAGGGCCGCTCTCTCTGCCTCGGGGGTCGCCATCCACATGGAGTAGCAGTCGGCCTTCAGCTCATTCCTGTTGTATCGGACCTTGGCCTGCATGTTTTTCATCAGGCCATTGTACAGAGCATGAAGGTCGAGCACCCTCCCCGGGTGATCAGGGTCGGCTACAGGATGAAAATCGTAATCCAACTGAAAATACAAAAAAAAACATTGTTATTAGATTGCAAGTGTTAATAATAAATATATTGGATAGATCAAATGAAAATATATATTAATACATACCCGAGCCTGATCAAAGAAGAGGGCGAATGAGCACTGGTGCTGCTCGCCCCACTCAACGTGAAGTGGATAGTTCTTCACGATCCGGCTCTCGTCCCCCAAATACCGGCCGAACCTCTCGGCATGAGGACCGGTATAGCGATAGTCAAGGGTAAAAAAAAGGGGGAATGCTGCCTCCCCCTAGCTCTATCAGGCCTCAGCCTATGGGACTGATTCGGGCCTCGAGTCCCCCTCTCGGGATGGGGAGGCCCTGCGTCTGCACGAAATATCAAGACAATCAATAATAAGACAAAGTTGTATTAAGAAATCAAGGTTAAACAAAAATTCAAGTGTGATATATACCTCCGGTGACTAGCGCACGAGCCTGGGCCCGGGCAGCAGCACGAGCGGGACGATAGTTCCTCCGGTGAGGAACAACCGGGGTCCCGGACCCGGACGCATCCCCTCCAACTATAAAATAAACATCGACGCTAAATTTCCATGAAGTTCATATTTATTCTATAGAGCATATGTAAAATGAATAAATATTTTAAATTTATTCATACTAACCTGCAGACGATGCGGAGGGTATGGAAGCGGCAGGAGTGGTCCCTGTGGAAGGTGTGGACGCACCACCTATAATTAGACAATTAAAAATAGATTATATAAGTAATTGCAAAAAGAATGTGCAGATCAATAATATAACGTTCTAAATCAATATGCATGCACTATAGGATATATAAACATACCCGCAGGTGCGGTGGTGTCACCACCTACAGCTAGACAATAATAAAAATTGCTAAGTAAGAGCAAAAGGAATGTGTGTATTTATGATATAGCATTCTAAATCAATATACATACACTATATGATATATAAACATACCTGGAGGAGCGGGGGTGGCCTCTGTCCCAGATGTGGACGCATCACCAACAACTAGACAATTAAACATTGACAATATAAGTAATTTTGACATAAACATGCATGAATATCTGTAATATTACTTTCAAAATGGATATGCGTGCAGTATACCTGGAGGTGTGGCCAAATCAACACGGAAGGAGGCATCCGAAGGGGTCTCCGATCTGGGTGCAAGACCGGCCTTCTGAAGCTCCCTACAGAGCTCTCCGGACGGCAGAACCGCTCTGTCTCTGCCTCTGCCTCTGCCGCGGCTGGAGCTCCTGTCGCCCCTCGCTGCTCCCGACATCGTCATCAAATCTAGATAAACGGTTCGTGGACGCATTAGACAATCATTACAAGTATTGACTATATATGATCTAGAGCGTAAAATGTGAAGTAATAATATAACATTACTGATAACCTTTTTCGTTTCGTAGGCGCATCATACATATCTACTTGGATTTCATCGTCGATGTCATTTCTAACCCACGTAACTTCATGATCAGTCGAAGACAACCCGTCCTTCGAAACAGACGGTCGGAGCACTTTAAGCTTTCTCTCTTCTTCGTCCTCATCGCTGTCCTCGTATTCTGGGACATCGTAGACATCTCTGGGTTTCCATCGGCAGACAACACTCCACCCCGGATGCTTCAAACACTGTGAGTAGTATACTTGGAACGCTTGGTTCGGAAAGATAAACGGATCGTCCTGACCGTAAAATCGAAGTGTGTTCACACTGGTCAATCCATATTCATCTTTCCAAGTCCCAAGACTGCTTCTCCACCTGTCCGTATCGGTTCGTGGATCGTACCAAGTACACTGGAATATACAAAAGGGTTCTGATCGTCCGGGATAGTGGATGCCGAATATACAATTTAAGTACCCATAGTAAATCACACCGTTCGATCCTACCGTCGCAATCCCACTATTCTGAGTGGTTCTAGATGTTTTTATATCCTTAACTTCGAATTTGTATCCAAGGACACCAAATCCTTTGTAATATGCAACCTCCATACTAGGAAATTGAGCTAAACATCTTGAATCACTCTCAAATGATGCAGACAAGTTCGGATCGTGGATCTAACAAAACAAATTTTACGAAAAAATACATAACGATATAAGTTTAGATTAAAACTGATAGCAATAAAATGTTATTCGAATAGCTTACATGATCTGTGACCCAATCACAAAAATTATCCTGATGGTATTTTTCCAAACGTTCTTCGTTCCAATCAGGATGCCCCTCACGTACCTCGTTAAAATGAGTTCTGTTTTCGACAAGTAATTATGACATTAATATTATGTCATTTCATACACATACAAACACAGATATAACAATTAATCCAAAAGAACTTACTCTCTAATTTGTTCAAGATATGCGCAATTAAGCAAGATAAACCGGTATATCTTGTTGATAAACATAGTGTCTACCCTCTTATACTCGGCTTTACCATATGGCCCGTCTTGAATTCTTCGTGGTCGGTTAAGCCTTGTCTCAATGTTCTCGTCCAGATAGCGGGAACAAAATATGGTTGCTTCATCAAGAAGATAACCTTGCATGATAGAACCCTCTGGTCGATTTTTATTGCGTATATACTTCTTAAGAGTGTAGAGGTACCTAATGAGAATATGTTGAATAAATAAATACGGGCATACATGACAACAATAAATTTATAAATTGCGCGAAATGAAAAATTACACGTACCTCTCGACGGGATACATCCATCGATATTGTACTGGTCCGGCTAACTTCGCCTCAGTTGCAAGATGAACCGTCAAGTGTATTATGATATCGAAAAATGATGGTGGGAAAATACGCTCAAACTTGCAAAGTATCAACGCAATAGAATTTTCTAGTTTATCCAGCGTCGCAACCTCCAGTGTTTTAGCACACAACTCCCTGAAAAAAAAACATAGGTCGTTGATTACTAGACCAACCGAGTCGGGGAAAGAAGTCCTGAGGGCTAATGGAAGAAGGTGCTCCACGATAACATGGTGATCATGACTTTTCAGCCCATCGATCTTGCCCTTCACAATTTTTATTTTCTTACTGAATGATCCTGAGAAACCTGTGGGGACTTTCAAATCATGCAACACCTGCATGAATCTTTTCTTCTCCGGTTGTGACATATGATAAGCGGCATTAGGAAGTACAAACTTGCCCAGTTTACCCGCAACTGGTCTAGGGTGCAATTCACTTCTTATTCCCCACTCTTGTAGATCCATCCGAGCATTCATGTTGTCTTTCGATTTCTCGTCTTTACACAGAAGCAAGTTAAGTATGTGCTCTGATACTCTCTTCTCTATATGCATGACGTCCAGACAATGACGCACTGAATTTGTAGACCAGTACGGAAGCTCGAAGAAAATGCTTAACTTGTTCCAATATTATGGTTTGACCTGTTTCGTCGGATCCATCCCGAAGGTCACGTTATTGTAACCATCCCATTTAGCAGTCACGTCCTCTCCGGATAATGGGGATGGAGGTCCGAGAAGCTCCTGATGACCATCAAAGTGAACCGTGTCTAACCTATAGGGGTGGTCTGGAGGCAGAAAACGTCGATGGCCGCAACAACAAACCTTCCTGCTAAAATTCAAAATTTTTGATGTTGTGTGTTCATGGCAATGAGGACATGCTTTGTGACCATGTACGGACCAACCTGATAGCATTCCATACGCAGGAAAGTCATTAATTGTCCACATTAAAGCCGCACGCAGTATGAAGGTTGTATTTGTGTTTGAATCATATGTCTCTACACCATCAATGAACAAAGTTTTCAGCTCCTCGATCAGAGGTCGGAGATAAACGTCGATATTGTTCCCCGGTGAGTTTGGTCCGTCGATAAGAAGATGCATCATAAAGTATGATTGGTCCATAGCCAAACAAGGCGACAGATTATAAATTATCATTACAACGGGCCATGTACTGTGACTTCCAGCCATATAGTTGAATAGGCAGAAGCCATCGGTAGCCAGTCCGAGCCGGACATTGCGAGGATCACTACTGAATATTGCGTGCCTCCTATCGAAATCCTTCCATGCCGGTGAATCTTTTGGATGGCTCATTTTTCCATTTTCGCTTGGAGGAGCACGGTGATGCCAAATCATTGCCTCGGCTGTTTTCTTGCACCTGAATAGCCTCTGTAGCCTCTGTGTTATGGGAAAATATCGTGCTATCTTCACAGGTATATCAGGCTTCTTATCAGAATCTTTCGGCTTATACCTGGCCTCTCCGCATGTTGGACACTCTTTCAAATCTGAATTCTCTTTCCGGTACAACACGCAATTTTTAGGACATGCTTGAATCTTCTCGCACTTTAGACCCAAATCAGACATCATTTTCTGGGCTTCGTACCAGCTTTCGGGCACATTATTTCCCGGAGGCATAGAATCTTTCAAGAACGAAAGAAGCATTGTGAATGACTTGTTGCTCCATCCATTTAGGCACTTAATCTGGAAAAGTTGGACGAACCATGAGAGGGTGGAATACTTCGCATTCTCATAAATTGGTTTCCTAGCATCATTCATGAAATTTTCATATTTATCCGCACGCGGTCCTTGACCGGAAGGAATGTCATCTTCGGTACGAATAGATTCACTTAGGGCAACCTCTACCATATCCTCCATTTTTCTGATGGAAATAAATTTCCGTCTCCTGCCGTATTACCGAATTCTTCTTCTTCTCCTGCCTCATTATCGTGTTCTCCTTCTTCTTCTACCGCAGTACTGCATTCTTCTCCTTCCCCGTGAAATTTCCAAGTTGAATAAAGTCTAGTAAACCCATGTTTTACAATATGAAGCTCTGCCAATTCTACCTTCTGCCAGTACTTATTGCCACGTCTATCGCACGGACAGAGAATCTTCTTTATTATGATCTTATTATGTGCGCGTGCAAATTCAAGAAAAGCAGCAACTCCTGCGACAATTTAGGTTGCATACGTTGTTTCCAATCCACATACATCCAGTCCTTAACTCTGACGTACTCATGGGCCATGTTAGACTGAATAACATATAAATTGTAGGTTATGCTGACTATATTGAGAAATATAAGAACGGGATAGTTACTGACAAAGGAGAAAATCCGTGTATATGCTTTGTGTGTGCGTTTGTCGTTGAAAAGAATAAATTATCGTACGTTATGTTAACCGATAGACGGGGACTAAGTGGCGCTTTTAGTTTCATATATGAGTATCGATGGGAATATGAAGGTTTCATATTATCATATATTGGTTTTAACCCGAACATCTCGAATCGCTCTCTAATTATCTGTTTGTATGTATGTGTTCCGGCTGTCGGGGGTAGACTTCTATCCCATTAAGAATGTATAGAGCGAACGCCCATCACTTGTGCTTTCAACCGTTTCGAGTAAATTTCAGCAGCACCTCCCCGCTGTTCTCCGAGTACACTATAATAGAATAGATAATCATTTCAAAACTGTGAAACAACGTTGAAATGAACATCTAATCTATCTTTGTACACGGAGAACCAGCGGAAAGGTACCGACGAAATATCTCGAAACGGATGAAAACACAAGTGAATGAAGGCGTTTGCTTTATACATTCTTAACTTGTCCACACGGGACAAATCTATGGGTTACCATACGATTGAATTTTCTCGTCGCGTAGACTATACGACGGTTGTTAGTATCGAGCTATACTGTCCGATATTTAACAACCTTCGTATAGTTCTAGGTCACGACGAGCATCGCACGTATGTTAACCGATAGACGGGGACTAAGTGGCGCTTTTAATTTCATATATGAGTATCGATGGGAATATGAAGGTTTCATATTATCATCGAGTATCATATATTGGTTTTAACCCGAACATCTCGAGTCGCTCTTTAATTATGCTTTTGTTGTGTATTCTTGTTGTATGTGTGTGTTCCGGCTGTCGGGGGTAGGCTTCTATCCCATTAAGAATGTATAGAACGAACGCCCATCACTTGTGCTTTCAACCGTTTCGAGTAAATTTCGGCAGCACCTCCCCGCTATTCTCCGAGTACACTGTAATAGAATAGATAATCATTTCAAAGCTGTGAAACAACGTTGAAATGAACATCTAATCTATCTTTGTACACGGAGAACCAGCGGAAAGGTACTGACGAAATATCTCGAAACGGATGAAAACACAAGCGAATGAAGGCGTTTGCTTTATACATTCTTAACTTGTCCACACGGGACAAATCTATGGGTTACCATACGATTGAATTTTCTCGTCGCGTAGACTATACGACGGTTATTAGTATCGAGCTATACTGTCCGATATTTAACAACCTTCGTATAGTTCTAGGTCACGACGAGCATCGCACGTATGTTAACCGATAGACGGGGACTAAGTGGCGCTTTTAGTTTCATATATGAGTATCGATGGGAATATGAAGATTTCATATTATCATCGAGTATCATATATTGGTTTTAACCTGAATATCTCGAGTCGCTCTCTAATTATACGTTTGTTGTGCATTCGTGTTGTATGTGTAACATAATTTTAAACCATTGAGATCAAGATTGATAGAACTGATCATCCTACATTACAATAGCATTCATCAACCAAAAACTATTATTGCAATGGTATTCATCTATAACAATCAACAATTAAAACTACAAATGTAGGATACTGATATCATAAAGCGTTATACGCAACATTGATAGAACTGATAAATAAAAAAACGAAACACAAACCGTATCAAGATTTAACAACTTTGATTATGTCATATACGCGGGCCGATATTTTCATATTAACCAATAGGCAAAAATAGATTGCGGTCTGGATATGGCATATTGGCAGATGTTACCTATATGCATACATGCATGTTGTCTCCACATTTTTTCATAAATCAAACCAACTACATACATCAAACTAGTCCATGCCACCAATCGGAAACTCCACTATTTCTTTGAATTATTATTTTTCCAAATAGCATTGAGCTCCTATTGACATTGTCCCATCCAACAAATTTGTTGTGCTTGCCTCGACCTTCATCTAGCTTTCACATGACATACACATTATATGAGTAATATAGTTATAAATTATGGTATTTTGTTGTCATCAATCCACCTAACCCTAACCCCAAGTTGCTCTCTGAAAGCACATAGAACCATCCCCCCTAGTCAAGCATAGCTTTTTCTGTGCAATTGTTCTCATTCTTAATTTCTCACATTCATTACTCTCTCATTTTCTTGTCAACAAATTTGTTGTGCAATTGTTCTCATTCTTAATTTCTCACATTCATTACTCTTTCATTTTCTTGTTTTTTTCCAACTCCCCACCACTTAACCCCAACCCAGCCCCAGCCCCAGCCCCCAGCCCCAGCCCAGCCCCAACCTAACCCTAACCCCAGCGCGGCCAGCTAAACCCCAACACCAACCCTAAGGCAAACCCTAACCCCAGCCTCACCCCAGCAGCAGCCGAACCCCAACCCTAACCCTACCCCGACCCCGACCGCGACCGCGACCCCTGCCGAACCCCAACTCGCGCGCGCAACCCCAGACCCAGCTATGAACCCTAAGCCCAAAATAATCAAAAATTTTCTTAATTTACCTCAAGATTTACTCACCTGAACGGCTGCTGTTAGGGCTGGGGCGACGACCTTAACGGCGGTGGCGACGACTTGAACCGCGGTGGCGAAGAGAACGGCGGTGGCGACGAGAACGGCGGTGGCGACGAGGAGAACGACGGTGGCGACGACGGCGTGGCGATTTGGGGATTTTTTTCGCGCAGCGCGATCGAGAGAGAGAGAGAAAGTGAGCGTAGGCGATCGATCTGGGCTTTTGTTAAATCGATATTTACTTGCCCCTACGGATATATCCGTAGGTCCTTTGTTTGCGGCTCCATAGGGGCAAACACCAAATTAAGAATTAATATTTTTATTCTTGGACGTCTGTGCCCGTAGGGGCAACTTTTTAGCCCTACGGATTAATCCGTAGGGTCAAGTTAAATCTGCCCCTACAGATTCCAATATCCGTAGGGGCAACCCCCTATTTTACTAGTGAATTGAGAAACAACCAATTCAGAATGAACTGCATCATGATGAACCACCTCATAAGGAAGCAGTTTATGAGGAACCTATTATCCAAAATCAAGAAAATTTGGATGAACAAATTAGACCTAGAAGATCGTCAAGGATAAGAAAACCAACAATTTCTAGTGACTTCCTTGTATATCACCTTCAAGAATCTGACATTGATGTCAGACCTAAAGATGAACCAAAGTCATTTTCACAAGTCGTAAATGGAGAAAATTATAGTTTATGATATGATACCATGAAAGAAGAAATGGAGTACATAGCAAAGAATCAAGTATAGGATCTTGTTGAGTTCCCTAGAAGGACCTCGATTGTTGGTTGTAAATGGGTTTTCAAAACTAAACGAGACTCATCTGGTAATATCGAGAGATATATGGCCATACTTGTAGCCAAAGGGTTTACTCAAAAGGAAGGAATTGATTTGCATGAAACATTTTTTCCAGTTTCAACTAAAAATTCATTGAGAATTATTATGGTATTAGTAGCCCATATTGATTTAGAGTTATATCAAATGAATATGAAGACGGCTTTTTCAAATGGACATCTTGAAGAGGATGTATATATGAAACAACCTGGAGGATTTTCACTTGAGCAAAATAATCAATTATATTGCAAGTTAAAAAAATCACCATATGGGCTTAAACAGGCCTCACGCTAATGGCATATTAAATTTCACAATACTATTCTTTTATATGGTCTTATTGAGAATGCTGTGGATGAATGCATATATGTCAAGAAGAGTGGGAGCAGGTTTATTTTGTTAGTCCTGTATGTAGATGATATTTTACTTGCAAGTAACGATATTGAGTTAACGATATTGAGTTATTATATAAGATTAAGAATTATCTATCGCAAAACTTTGAGATGAAGAATATGAGTAAAGGCTCTTATGTTATTGGTATAGAGATTCACAAAGATAGATCTTGCAGGACCTTGGGACTATCTCAAAATGCATACATTCAAAAGGTTTTGGATAGATTCCAAATGTAAGATTGCGCACCTAAAGATACACCTATCTCAAAAGGTGATAAATTTAATTTTGATCAATGTCTAAAGAGTGTTTCGGAAATAAAAGATATGAAAAATATTCCATATACTTCTATAGTTGGAAGTTTTATGTATGCGGTTGTTTGCACAAGACCAGACCTTGCTTTTGCAGTAGTGATGTTGGGTAGGTATCAAAATAATCCTGGGATGGCTCAGTGGAAAGCTGCCAAAAGGATAATGAGATACCTAAAAGGGACTAAAAATTATAGGCTCACTTATAGTCATTCTGATCATCTGGAGTTGGTTGAATATTCGGATTTGGATTGGGCCGGTTGCGAGGATGCGAGAAAATCTATTTCAAGATATGTTTTCGTACTTGCTGGAAATGCAGTATCCTGGAGGAGTATGAAGAAAAATTTAGTTGCATGCTCAACAATGAAAGCATAATTTATAAGTTGCTACGAGGCATCTTCATAGGCATGCTGGTTAAGGGATTTTGTCACAGAATTTAAAGTAGTTGATCTCATATCAAAACCATTACTTATCTATTGTGATAATATCTCTACGATTGCATTTGTTAACAACAACAAAAGCGAGAGTCGATAAAAATACATCGATATAAAGTTCCTTAAAGTTAAAGATCGTGTTCATGATCACACAGTGGCTTTCGAATACATAAGAATGGAGTTTATGATTGCTGATCCTCTGACTAAAGCAATACCGGTCATTCCATTTAAGAGTCATGTAAAGAGAATGGGACTCATTAGTATTTAATGTTGTCATTCGTTGTGAGTTATATATATATTTTATGTCTAGACATATTTGGATATTGTTAGTGTTAAAGATATGACTAATAAAGTGTGCACAATAAATTTAAGTCATGTGATTATTGTTAATTGAAGTAATAAAAGATTGGACTCAGAATAATTGCTTATAAAGTTACATGTACATATTTGAAGATTCTAAAAGATAGAATATTTGCTCAATCAAGCGCAACTATTTAATTTGGTCATAAAATATAGTTGCAACAATGTTATATTTTTAATAGAATAATTAGAATCAAGTGGGAGAATATTAGATATAATAACTCTATATCCTATTAAACTAAGATTTGAGCATAAAATAAAGTAGTTTTTATAACTACTTGGTAATTCCATAACTCCTTAATGGAAGGGTTATATAAAGCAGTTCTTGCCTACACATTTCAATCTCTATGAATTCAGATTAGTTTATTTTCTATCAAAAGATAAACACTAAGATAATGAACTAGGTAAGAAGAAATGATTAAAAAGGAGAATTAAAGATTCTATTTCGGATCATGGCTGAAGGTAAGTTCATATATTGCATGTTCAGGACATTATTAAATAAGTTAATCATGTATTTAACTCTTACACGATTCAATATGGCCACTTGCTGGTGCCCATCCTCTTATGATCAAACCCTTTCCTCTCTCCTCGAACCCCTCGAACATTTCATCGGCTTCTCTCATCGCCGAGATGAATGGGTGGCCAAAAATTTCAAGACCAGCCGCAAGCTCTTGAAGCTGAGCATCGGTGAATTTGATTAAGCTTCCAAAACATACGTAAAGAACCGAACCAGGATTCCTGCCGTCGAGCCAGTTCATGTAGAAATCAAAGTTGCGATGTTTTCTACCTCCTCTTTCCGCACTTTCTTTTGGGTATGTATTGCAGTATGACACTGGGCCGACCATCCATGATTTGCTAGTTAACTTGTCGGTGTATCCAGCGTCGAACTCGGCAAAGGTGTTATAAATTTCACCGTAGGTTCGATTATGAGCTTGAAAAGCTTTAAGAATTATCTCGTCTTGATGAATGATTGTTCCTTCTGGAAGTTGCGACTTCTTCATCTCAATGCGATGTGTGATTCCAAAAACAATAAAAGAGGTGTATTTGTCATATACGCTCTTGTAGGGCTTGAGATTGATGATGATGTTGACGAGGACAATGAAGAAAGCGGGGGCAACCTGCAGGACGTACGTACAATTTGAAATAATTAACGTCTACCTAACTAAATAGATGTTTAATTTGTGAACATTCTGTCATGCTTGTCCTCTCGGAACCTCATAATTAATTCTTGTTTCCGGTTTATTAAAATTGATACTTGCTTACTGCATTAATATTATATCGTACAATTTTTTTGAAAATAATTAAAAATATATTTTAAGTACCATCAAATACAAGCCTAGGAATGCTATGGTTAAAAGCAAGGTCCGCGGTCCACGTATAAAACACATCAGAGATGTCAATGCAATCGAGGCGATGTTCAGACAGGAGTTGTTCAAGGAGTTGTTCGAGAGAGTTGATGCCATCGAGCAACGGAGGAGTAAGTTCTGGGGTAGGTAGGTCTATGACGTTCTGTAGGGCTAATGAAGGATACAGGAGAGCCAGGAGTTGGATGGAGTACTCGCCGATGGAGTTAGCTACAAGAGGAACGTTTTTAGTAGTGGTGACAATGGTGCATTTTACTTGCGAGCTGAGAAGAGCTTCGAGAGATCTACCATTAGGATCATGTGGCCTGGAGCTAACATAAGTACAAAGATGGTTTGTCCCTGCGAGTAAGAAAAACCATAGGGGAAATTTTCGTTTTCCCCTACGGTTCTTACCGTAGGGGCATTTATACATAAAAATAATTAAAAATTTGACTTTTGTAGTTGTTTCTACGGTGCTGCAAGAGAAGCCCCTACTATGGGCACCATAGAGGCAAAGTCAGGTATTTTAAAAAAAAAATAAAAAGAAAATTTTCCCTTCCCGTACACACTAATCCTCAAAATTTCTCCCCATCCTTCTCGTCCTCCTCCAAAGCACTCATCATCACCACCGCGCTCATCATCATCACCTCCCCTCCTCCAAAGCCCTCCTTCGACCTCCTCGTCCTCCAAAGCCCTCCTCCTCTAAAGCCCTCCAAAGTCCTCATCGATCGATCATCGCCGACCTCCAGCGCCACCTCCATCCTCCATCGCCGACATCCAGTGTCGTCTCTATTGCGAGCCCTTTCATCCTCGACCCTTCGCCTCCAGTGGTTGATCCCCTTCCTCCTCCAGTGGTTGATCCCCTTCGATCCTCTTCGATCCTTCTCCTTCGGTGGCTAAGGTAATTTTTTTAAAAAATATTTGTTATTTTTAGATATTTTAATTAATTAGTATTGTAAGTTAAATTTAATTAGTAAATATTTAAGGGTATTTTTGTGTAATTTTTAATTTTTTTGTTAGGGGTTGGGTTCGTGGGTTAGGGTATTTTAGTGAAAAAACAATAGGTAAGGATATCAGAGTAATTTAGTTATTGTTGTGAATATTGTTTATATTCCCGGCCTTCGTGTTACGTATCTCATTGTATCCCAATTTAGGAAATTTATAAATACAGAGGAGTTGCTGCCGAAATGTTCAAAAACGCCTTTTGCCTATGTCTTTTTCCTACACACACACAAAACGCATGCATACAACACGTACACATAACACACGCATACACAAAGCACATTCACGAACTGATACTGCAAGGTGGAGAGACAACATCGGGACTTAGAAAGATGAATATAGATTGACTAGTGTAAACACACCTCGATTTTGCTGTGAGTATGATCAATTTATATTTCCGCAACAAGTATTTCAAGTATACTACTCAAAATGCTTGAAGCATCCGGGATGGAGTATTGTATGCCGATAAAATCTAATGGATATTAATGATGTCCCAGAATTCGAGAATCGTATGGATGACAGTGATGAGAAAGAAGAAGAGAGAAGACTTAGAGTGCTCCAACCGTCTATCTCCGTAGACGGGTTGTTTTCGGATGAGCATGAAGTTACGTGGCTTGAGAATGATATTGATGATCAAATCAAAGTAGATATTCCTACAACATCTAATGCGTCTACGAAACGAAAAAATTTATCATTAATATTATATTATGAGTTTACATTTTCTATTATTTATACATATATTGTTGTTATTATTTTTCTTATATACATGTATTACATGTATATGTAATGATTGTACTTTTATCTAGGGATGATGGCGACGTCCGGACCACGAGAGGTACCAGGGGCAGAGACAGAGGCAGCTTTAGAGGTAAGGGTAAAGTGATTCTGCTGTCCGGGAAGCTGCATATAGAGCAGCTCCTACAGCAGAGAGGTGGTGTTGCACCCTCTCCGTACTCCCTCTAGATGACTCATTCTATATGGACTTTGTCACACCGTCCGTACCCCCTCCAGATGACTCATTCCATGTGGACTTTACCACACGTGCAGATATATTACACACATATTAATTCATTTTGAACGATCAATTGTAAATATACACGAATATTCATTTTGAAGTTACTTATATAGTCATTTTTTAATGTCTAGTTAGAGGAGGTGCCTTCACATCCGGGATACAGGACATTCCCACACATGCAGTTATATTTATATATTCTATATTGTTCACATATTCATTTTGAATGTTATATTATAGATATACGCATATTCATTTTGAAGTTATTTATATAGTTATTTTTTATTGTCTGGTTGGAGGGGGTGCCTCCATCCGGGGCACAGGCCGTTCCCACACCTATAGATATATTTATATATTATATATTGCGCACATATTCATTTCAAACGATATATTATATACATATATGCATATTTATTTTGAAGTTATACAGTCAGTTTTTATTGTCTCGTTGGAGGGGGTACCTGTAAGGTGTTTTTCGTTACCCCATTGAGATGGGACTACGCGTCACTTGTCGGGCTTATACCGATTCCTCCTGCCTAAGGTAGACCGGGGTTTATTAATTTTGGGGATCTGAATCTCCCGCAGCCGCGGACTAAGCTGCCGATAACTACCTCTCGCATTTGGAGCGAAGGAACCTCCGATTGACGGGTCAACTAGTCATGTGAACTCGGTGTGCAGCGTGTGTATGTTGTGTTTTGAAAGGGTTTTTTGGATATATCGGGGGCCTCACAGAGTTTACAGGGGTCTCGCTACCCGGATAGCGGGTCGGGGGTCAAGGGGGCTAGCAGCCCCCTTACGGGGTGCGGGGCAGTGCCCCATTAGAATTTTTTCTAGCGGGGGAGGTATATTTAGTGTGGAGTGCATGAGAAAAAAGTAAGATGAGGAGCATCTTAAAGACGCTAGGGAACTGGGCGCTGGCGTCTCACGTGCCTGGCACATGGGCGCTAGGCGCGGGGCGTTAGTGCTTCATACGCCCAGCACGTGGGCGCTAGCGCCTCACGCGCCCGGCATGTGGGCGCTTAGCGCGAGCACCTCACGCTCCCGGCACGTGGGCGCTAGCGCTACACATGCCCGGAACATGGGCGCTGGGCGCTAGTGCCTCATACGTCCGGCGCGTGGGCGCCGGTGGAAAGAAGGGGGCTTTTAGCCCCAGAAACAGGAGTTAAACTCCGAAAGAGGATCTTTTATTTATGGAGTTAAACTCCGACGGATGTGGAATGGAGTTGAACCCCTCCTAAAAAAGGTTTGATTTATAGAGTTAAACTCCAATAGATTTTGAACGGAGTTAAACTCCTAGAAATCTTTAGGGATGATCAAATGGGACCCTTTTCTTCTTCCCTTTAGCCCTAGATCTTCTTCCAAGCTCTGAATCTCCCTAAGGTGGGATTTTTGGAGATGGATCTCCTTCTTCCTCCTTTACTGTTGGCCGGATCTTGGAGAAAAGGGGATGAGATTTAAAAATCTCTCCTTTTTGAGATTTGATGAAAGATATGAGTTGCCCTTCAAAGATTTGATGGTGCAAAACTGTTTATTTTTCAGAAAGGAAGAGTGAAACTCTTGATTTAATTCAAAAAAGGAGAGGAAGGTTTAGAACCTTGAGAAAGGAGAAGGAGGCACAAACCCTAATTTTTTTGAGAAAGAGAAAACATTGTTGAGATATTTTCATTATTTTTGCCTTTATAGGCTACACACTTTACATATAGCCCCTTGGGCTTTACAAGATGGCATTTTGCCCATCCCATGCCTCATGTGCTCATTTCTTTTGCACATGAGCCATGGGTTTTACAAAAATTTGGCTTTATGCCCATTTTTCTTACATTTATTCATAAAAAAATACACCAAAATTATTTATTACAAAATTTTTGTTTTGGCATGGGGAGGTCGGTCGCTTCATGTTCGGGCTTGACTCGGGCATGGGCCCACTTGACATGGGCTTGGGCCTACTTGGCTTGGGGTTAACTTTGATTTTGACTTGGTCAACCGGGTGTAAATTTTGACCCCAACAAATTGCCCCACATCAATAAATGCACACCACATATGTGGGTTGTATGCATGAAATTGATGGATCTTCTTTCGCGTGGAGGTTGATTTAATTTGGTTCCCGTTTTGATGACGTGGAGGTCATTTCTACCATTTTAGCGACGTGGACGGTCGGTTCTGCCCTTTTTGCGACTTGGACGGTCGGTGCTGCCCTTTTTGCGACGTGGACGGTCGGTGCTGCCCTTTTAGCAACTTGGACGGTCGGTGCTGCCCTTTTAGCGACTTGGACAGTCGGTGCTGCCATTTTTGCGACTTGGACGGTCGGTGCTGCCCTTTTAACGACGTGGATGGCCGGTGATGTCATTTTAGCGATGTGGCCATTTTACCGACGTGGACGGTCGGTGCTGCCCTTTTTGCGACTTGGATGATCGGTTCCACCCTTTTTATGACATGGACGGTCGGTACTGCCATTTTAGTGACGTGGACGGTCGGTGCTGCCCTTTTTGCGACTTGGACGGTCGTTACTGCCATTTTAGCGACTTGGACGGTCGGTGCTTCCCTTTTTGCGACTTGGTCGGTCGGTGCTGCCATTTTAGCGACGTGGACGGTCAGTGCTGCCATTTTAGCGACGTGGACGGTCGATGCTGCCATTTTAGCGACTTGGACGGTCGATGCTGCCCTTTTTGTGACTTGGACGGTCGGTGCTGCCCTTTTTGTGACTTGGACGGTCGGTTCTTGATTTGACTTGCTCCGCTTCTTATGGTGTCGGGGTTGATTTGTTTGATTTGATTTATTTTAGGATTTCCCTACCCGTCCAGCGGGACTTTTGAGCTTGGAAGCGCTACTGGGTGGGACATTAATTTGATATGTTTGTTTTCTGCCTTATTTGGCAGGACTTTTGAATTTGAGAGGAACTTGGAATTTGGATTTTGTTTGGCATCAGCATTGCTGCACTGGAATAATACCAGGAGCAACTCATCATTTGCCTCGGAAGGACTTGGGATTTGGTTTTTGGTTCGGCATCAGCATTGCTGCACTGGAATAATGCCAGGAGCAACTCATCATGTCATGCCCCGCTTCCCGGTGTACGGCGAAGGGGACGCGATTGGTCCGCTACGTATTTACTCAGAAGCAAATACGCTAAGCGTAGCTAAGCAATATAAAAGAAAATATACACAAGAGACAAGGTATAATAAAAACAACAACTTTATTTATTAACATTCTTTTGTGTAATGCATGAAAAGGAAATACAACTGAAATAAAAGCGATGCCTAACAATGGCATAACAGGAAATGAAAAGTACTGAATGGAAAATGTACAATGTCTAGAGCTCAGGGTCTTCGCTGTACCGATCCAAGTCTTCTGCAGTTGGCTCAATCTCTGACGGGTCCAAATCACCCGACGACATCCAAAGAAGAAAGAAATAGAATGTCGTCAGCGAACAGGTCGCTCAGTATGTCCCAAAGATAAGAGGAAAGTAGAATAGACAGAGAGTAAGAGAGAGAGTAGCTTTTACAGTTGTATTATATTGTTATATTGTTGTATTTAGTGTTAACGCTGTTGTTTGTAGCTTGGTACAGAAAGATGGCAGTGTATACGAGAGGAGTCTCACTTGCCCCGGAGACTAAGGTATCAGGAACTCAAGGAACCGTTGGGCCACGGTACAACAGCAACGAAATACATGTTAGTTGTCTTAATCTTACAGTCTCGTGCCACTTTTAACACCTTCCGTACCAATCTACCCCTTAAACCCCGTAGTGTTTTGATTGTATTGTTTGTCTTGTAAATTGTATTGATTGTATAATTGGTTGACTGACCGAAACCATGATATCAGTAAACGGATGTAACCGTAGAATCATGTAAATAGAATAACTGGAGAACCATGTAAATGGAATGTATATCTTATGGTTCGGTTCAGTCAAGTTGTATAGATTGATAATTGGATTCATGGATTCAGGTTGAATTGTAATATTGAAGATTGTAAATTGTAGATTGTACTTGAATCATATTCAAGTCAAATTATACTGAGACTCAAACTGAGTCAGACGATCAGCAAAGTAACTTGAAGTCCTGATTGTTTTTATTAATTTATCTACCTTAAATAGGTAAGCACCCACTTCTCCGATTCCCTGAGGCTCAAGAGATTGGTTCCGCTTAAACCTATGTTTACCAGGGTCCTTAGGGTAATTTATAGAACTTGAGGGGGGTTTATGTAAAAATACTTTTATATACTTTTTCAAAATATACCCCAAGCATTTATTATTCATATTTAAGGTTGTAATGAATGTGGATTTTATATTGTGATATTTCTAATGAAAATATCCTAAATTCAGAAATAAAGGTATTTATTTGTAATATTGATTTATATGGAATTCGTGGTATTTTAGTGTAAAATTGATTCTTGTGATTTTTAGAAAAAGGTGGAATATTTATATCATAACAAAATAGGTATTTTAATGATAAATATACATATATTTATACAAAAATAATTTTAATATATTTTTTATATTCTAAAAATCTTATTTTTTTAAGATGTCGTATTTTAAATCTTTCGAGACCGAATGCTCCTTGCGGAGGTCTGAATCTCGCACTACTAAGCCCGAGAATGTGTGATAATCCGCACCATCCTGAACGGGTTTCCCAAAATGGGTTGTAGCGGCGCTTTGCAAAGATTGTATAAATACTAATCCTTTAGAAAATGGTTTTATGAAGTAAGTGGTATTTATTTGTAAAGATGTCAATTTTCCGTATTCTATATTCTAGGGTCTCCTAAGTCAACCAGACTATTCCTAACTGGTCCAAAACGACAAGTTGTTAGATGCCTCAAATCGCCTCTTCACCGCCAATTGTGGCCAGATAAGTACAAGTGAAGAAAGGAGAGATCCGCTCACGAATCACCATGAGACGGGCCTTTTAAAGTTACCTTTCTCACTTGCCTAGCTTAGACACCACAAAGTCAGGTTTAGATAAACGATTGATGTCCACAACTTATCCTATTTTCATAATAAGTGGTATTTATTTAAAAAGTGTATCAATACTAAATCTTTTAGAAATGGCTTTATTTAGTAAAGGGTATTTAAATGAAAATGTTTGTTTTTCCCGTATTCTAAGTTTTCGATGGTATCGTGTTAGGTTGTATATGAGTGTGTGAGGAGGTAGGTCGTTACCTCGTGCTCTACTTTAAAGGTATAGCAAGTTTAATAGAGTTAAATGTAGAATTGAAACAATGTGGTATTTAAGTGAAAAATACGATAAATTGAAATAGCCATCATTTCATGTGATGAAACTTGATCAATTTGGTTGATTAGTGTTTAATAGTCAACATGAGGAAGTTTAAGTATGATTGTATTAGTGAGAAGTGGAATTTTATAAGAAACCGAATCGGAAATCGGATTTGTTCTGATTCCGTCGGGTTTTGTAAAACCGTATTTTTTGATAGAAGAGATAGGTAGGAATTGGGACTTACAGGTTTTAGATCACACAAGAGGGTGAGAGGGAAGTAGAGGAATCGCCGAAGTGTTGCATCGTTGCCGGTAGTTCCTAAAACGATCGCCGGAAGTTCGCCGTAGATTTCGCCGGAGCTTCGCCTCAAGCTCGTTTTCAAAGTGCACAAGATTCTTGGAAATTTTAGAGAGTGGACTCAGAATTTGGGGTGAGAGGGTAGAGGGTAGGGGGTGTATTTATAGGGTTAGGCTAGGGTTAGGATAGGTGAAAGGTTAAAATGAAAAATGTGATAAAATGTATTAAAAGTGGAGTAATTGGAGTTTTAAAAGAGCGCTGGAAATGGTCTGAGGCTGAAATTTTGCAGGTGCATAGGGAATATGAAAAGACACAACTTTCATATTGGGGTCGTCGCCGGAATCGGCCGACTCGGCCGTGACTCGTCCGTGACTCGGTCGGAGGACTGAGTCGGCCGAGTCGGGGCCGATTTGGCCGATTCCCGGCCGAGTCAGGCCGTCGGGATCCCCCCCGACGGTTCATCTACCCTCTGGCAATGTTACATCTTTGGGTGTAGTGGGGTTTTTGTGAGATATGCACGTGTAAACTCTTGGTATTCTAAAGGTTCAAAATAAAAACAATATTAAAAATAATGTGGGGTATGGGATTTGAACTCTGGTGGCTTGGTTCAGCAGTGCAAGGTATTATCAATGAGCTACAAGCTCCTTCTTGTAATTATGGAGCTAATTAATTACTTAAAGTAATAACAGTAAATGTAAATACCCCAAGTATACATTAATTTTAAAGCAAATTTTTGTACACTAAAAATGGAGTTGTTACATTCATTTAACTTGTAATTAAAAAGCAAAATAATTACTTATCTCTTATGCTCAGGCTAAAATACCCATTTATGGATTTTGAAAAAATATTTGAAAAAATTTGTATAGAAAAATTAGGGTTGTTACACATTATTTGCCCCAGGAGGACTTGGGATTTGGTTTTTGGTTCGGCATCAGCATTGCTGCACTGGAATAATGCCAGGAGCAACTCATCATTTGCCCCAGGAGGACTTAGGATTTGGTTTTTGGTTCGACATCAGCATTGCTACACTGGAATAATGACAGGAGCGACTCATCATTTTCCCCAGGAGGACTTAGGATTTGGTTTTTGGGTCGGCATTAGCATTGCTGCACTGGAATAATGCCAAGAGCGATTCATCATTTGCTGTTGCCCGTTGGGGAGCGATGGCTCAGGAGATAGGTTTAGATCCCTATCACCTAAGCCTTTTCAATTTTATGAGTCGTAAGGGTCTCATAAAAGCATTTTCTCCCTACGAGTCGAGGGGGTCTTGTAGGTGTATTTCTCCCTAAGAATCGTGGGGATTCCTAAGTGTGTTGCTCCTTTATGAGTTGTAAGGATCTTGCCCGGGGATTTTCTCCTCACAAGGTCGAGATTTACGAGTGTATTTCATCTCTTTTCACGAGTTTGCGCTCTTTTGGGTTTTCACAAACTCGCAGCAGTCCTGCTGTTTTTACTCACGGAACCCTTTTGGGTTTTCATCCGTGCCCGTTTTGCTTGTGGACATACCGGTTTTTTAGGCCAGTGGGACTTTAAATGTAGTCTCCCCGGTAGGACTTTAGGAGAGATAGGGGTCGTTTACGTCCATGGATTGTATACGGTTTTACAGGATGTATGATCCAGACCATAGGGCCGGTGTGCTCAATTCGTCTGCGACTTGGAGAATTTACGCAAAATATTTCTTGAGATATCGGCCATTGATGGGTGGCATGGTCCTTTCTCCCTTGGCATTTATCAGCTGGTAGGACCCTCCATAAAATACCTTCTCAATGACGTATGGTCCTTCCCAGTTTGGCTCGAATTTTCTCTTGGCATGCCGATTGGGGATGATCGGTCTTTTGAGGACCAACACCAATTCGCCTTTCTTAAAAGCATAGAGACGGGCTATCTTGTCATAGGCCCGTGACATTTGGGCTCGGTACAGCTCCAGATTTTGCTTTACTGCGAGCCTCTTTTCTTCGAGGGCGTCGAGCTCTTCGAGCCGGAGAAGCACATTTTCCTCCTCCGTCAACTCATACTGAACGGCCATTCTTAGGCATGGAACTTCGACTTCGAGCGGGAGGATCACCTCCATTCCGAAGAGTAATGAGTATGGAGTGGACTGAGTTGGAGTACGGTGCATGGTACGATATGCCCACAACGCCTCGTGAAGTTTGAGATTCCAGTCTCTCTTGTTGCTGAAGAATTTTTCCTCAGGAGCTTGCACAGAGTTTTATTGAAGACTTCGGCTAGCCCATTGGCCCTTGGATTATAGATGGAGGAATATCTCCAGTCTATCTTGTGTTAGGTAGCGAACCTTGAGACTTTGAAGCTCTTGAAAGAAGGTCCATTGTCAGAAACGATTCTTCTTGGTGTACCGAAGCGGTATAGAATATTATACCGGAAGAATGTCAGAATATTGTTCCCCTCCGAAAGACGCGGGAAGACGCAATAAACGTCTTGCCTGAATTTCGGGGCAGATGCTAATTGGTGCTATCTGTCCACCTCTCTGAAGATGCCAAGTTGATTTATGGCACCATGTATCGAAGGTTTAAACGGATGCGGCCGATGTAGCAGACTTCGTCAGATTCCCCCTCGTTTGAGGGGTTTTTGATTATGGGGACGCTCTTCCCTGCAGGCGCAAGCCCCTGCAGTTAATTACGCTACCGCATCGCGGTAATAACTTTCTCCTTCTCCATATGGTCACTTCGTGTCGTGGGTGTTTGTTTTGTATTTGGTTGCTCGCCCATAGGGCGTGGACTAGTCCAAATCTGTATCTTTCTTAGATTTGGGTTTGGGGGGTTGGGTTTAAGGATACGTTAGCCTCATTTGAGACTAAGATCAACTCAAACGTTTGTTAAAGATACGTTAGTCTCATTTTAGACTAAGATCAACTTAACGGGATCGTTTAGATCCAACAAGAGAGCAATTGGGCTCTATTGTTTAGTTTAGTGACATTGCGGTCGATTAGTTTAAGGACATTACGGTCCATTGTTAGTTTAAGGACATCTCGATCCAATGTTAGTTTAAAGACATCGCGGTCGAGGTTAAGGACATCATAGTCCATGAGTTTAAGGACCCCACAGTCCAATGTTAGTTTAAAGACATCACGGTCGAGGTTAAGGACATCATAGTCCATGGGTTTGAGGACCCCACAGTCCAATGTTAGTTTAAAGTCATCACGGTCGAGGTTAAGGACATCATAGTCCATGGGTTTAAGGACCCCACAGTCCAATGTTAGTTTAAAGACATCACGGTCGAGGTTAAGGACATCATAGTCCATGGGTTTAAGGACCCCACAGTCCAATGTTAGTTTAAAGACATCACGGTTGAGGTTAAGGACATCATAGTCCATGGGTTTAAGGACCCCACAGTCCATGAAATGTGTGGTTGTCGGGACCCGTCACCTCTCTGAAGACGTTGAAGGATTACAACGACAAATATCAAAGGAGTGAAGAAATGTACCCTTGAACCAAGGTTGCTTGGGGAATTGTAGTCCAATTTAGAACTAAGATCAATTATTAGATTATGAGCACATTGGCTCAGTTGAATCTGAATTGAGGACTTATGGCCAACTTGGGCTAAGTTCAATTAAGTTTGAAATATTGGCTCTTTTTTGGACCATTAAACATTTGTCTAGGTTCGAACCCACATTATTTAGCAATGCTAAACAAGAGTTTGAAGTCTCTGATAACATTTTTATCCTTGACTGAGCATTAACATTGTAGCTGTGAGTTTTACTCAACTTTGAGATTTAGTCAAAGGGGAAGTTTTTGCCTCTGGAAATTTAGCCAATTTGGTATTAAAAAATAGTGTTAAACACTAGAGGACAACAGTGTTAAACACTGGCAATAAAATTCTCAATTAGTGTTAAACACTAGAAATAGAATTCTCGAATTAGTGTTAAACACTAGAAGACAACAGTGTTAAACACTGGGAATAAAACTCTCTAATTAGTGTTAAATACTAGAAGACAACAGTGTCAAACACTGGAAATAAAACCCTCAAATTAGTGTTAAACACTAAATAGGAATGGGTCACGTGGGGACATGTGAGGGCACCCAAAGGTGGGGCCAGATCCTCTTTTACTTTGTTCTGCAAATAAGTGTTAAACACTTTGATTTTCTGGCCATCACGTGTTGGCACGTGATGGAGATTTGTGCGCTGATTGTTAAAGCGTTTATCAAGGGGTCACGTGGTAACACGTGAGAGCGCCTAAGTCAGAACCTGTCTTTGCTTTATTCTTGTTATTTTAGAGGTCACGTGGGAGCACGTGAGGCATTGCCTCAAAGCTTTTTTTTCTTATTTTTGGGAGATCTGTTCAGGGGTCACGTGGGGACACGTGACCTAACTTTTTGCATGCATGGAGATCTTTTAAGTTTCTTTATTTATTTTTTTTAAGAATTAAATTCTCTGTAGGGTTAAACCCTAATTATGTTTTAGAGGAATTAAATTCCTATGTATACGGAAGAATTAAATTCTTATGTAGGGTTAAACCCTAATTTCTCTTAGGGAAATTAAATTCCCATATTTGTAAAAGAATTAAATTCTTATATAGGGTGAAACCCTAATTTCATTTAGGAGGAATTAAATTCCTGTGAATTTTGAGAGAATTAAATTCTCAAATAGGGTTAAACCCTGGTTTTGTCTGTCTTGAAGGAATTAAATTCCTATAAATTAAGAGAATTAATTTCTCATATAGGGTTAAACCCTAGTTTATCTTGAAGGAATTAAATTCCTGTAAATTTGAGAGAATTAAATTCTCTAAACTCAATTCCCCCTCTAGGTTTTGGATCTACATGGCAAAATCTCAACCCGATGAGAATTAAATTCTCAACCTATGGGGAGATTTGCTTCTACAGATCTTCAACCAGAGGAAGAACTAAGTTCTTTTTCCAGAAGAGTTAAACTCTTAGATTTGAGAATTAAATTCCCTTTTTGAAGTTTTGATCCCTTTCTTCTTTCTCACCTAGGGTTTCTTTCTTGAGAATTAAATTCTCCTTTCTTTTCTCTTTGCTATTTGCCTTTAGAAAGTTTCAAGATCCCAGAATTCTCTCTCCCCCAAAATCATATATATTTTCTTCTCCTCTTGGCTCCTATTTATAGGAGAAGGAAAAGAATCAATTTGTTTAGTAAATCTTTCATTGAAAGATTTCGTTTGTTTTCATAACTAATATGATCCTTTAGATCACTCAGTGAGTTTTATTCACCATTGGATTTTCAATCCAAAAGATATTCTGTTTGTTATTTTTGGTGAAATTTAGGGAAATCTTTCCTTGTTTAAAAACTTTCCATAAATTGGTGATTTTTAATCACTCTTGGATTTTTAATCCAACGGTTCCCCATAATCCTTTTTTTGTTTGGAAAGATTTAGAGAAATATTTTCCTAGTTAGGGTCTTCGATTTTCCTTAATTAGAATTTAATTCTATTAATTTATAAAGCTTTCAAAGCTATCACGTGTCAGCACGTGACTCCTCTTCATTCAGAATTTAATTCTGTATTTTAAACTGGGCTAAAGACCATCACGTGTGAGCACGTGACCCTTGGTCACGTGTGAGCACGTGACCCTTGGTCACGTGTGAGCACGTGACGCCCTATTAGAGTCTTTCCTTAGCCACTTGTTTTTACTTCTGCTTGCTTAAAATTTTAATTCTGTAAATAGATCATGTGTCAACACGTGACCCTTGGTCACGTGTGAACACATGATGCCTCATTGAAGGAATTCCTGATTTTTAATCAGGGAACTAATATCTTCTGTCTTGACTTCTTTTAGCGGGACAGCTTCAGCCCATCTGGAGAAATAGTCAAATGCGGCCAATATAAATCGGTGGCCTTTGGATGACGGAGGATCAATTAGGCCAACTATGTCGGTGCCCCAAACTTCGAAATGCCACGACGCCACTGTAGGATGCAACGGATTGGGTTGCTTGTGAATGAAATCACCGTGAATTTGGCAGAGATGGCATTTCTTCGCATGCTCTTCGCAAACCCTTATCATGGTGGGCCAGTAATATCCAAGACGTTTGATCTGAAGCCGCATTTTGGGGCCAGACTGGTGAGCCCCGCAGACACCCTAGTGAACTTCTTTCATGACTTTTTGGGTTTCGGCCGATGACAAGCACCTGAGCCAGAGTTGGTCATATGATCTGCGGTATAGCATATTATTTACCAACACGTATCGGAGAGCTCTCTTCTTCAGATAAATCCTAGTAGATTTTTCTTCGGCCAGCTTATCGTATCGAAGGTACTCTATGAAAGGTTCTCTCCAATCGGGCTCGTCTTGAATGATCGAAGCCTCTTCGGCAGGATTGTTCTCTTGTTCTCTGCTTTCTTCTTCACGCAAAGAGACTGGAGGCAGAATTTGCCGGCTTCTGACTGTGATTAGAATTTCGTCCATGTCAGGATCAGCTAGCTCTTTAGCTAGGCGAGCGAGTATGTCGGCTTTTCCGTTCAACGCCCTAGGGACTCTTATTAGTTCAATGTGAGTGAACCGTTTCATGAGTTCCACCACTCGGCTTCTAGCTAACTCGGATTTGTATATCTTATAGTCGCCGCTTACTTGGTTGACAATAAGCTGGGATTCACCGTAAACCCGTAGCCAAAGGATTTCCATTTCTATGGCGAGCTCCAGACCGACTATCAGAGCTTCGTACTCAGCCTCATTGTTTGTGCGAGGCTCGGTGAGAGCAAAAGAACGTCGTAGGGTTCCCATCGATGGCGTGATGAACACCAATCATATCCCTACTTTTATCTACAGATGCTTGATTTGCCGGAGCTCCTCATTGATGAGGCTCCATCGAAATAGAGCTCCCAACATAGCCCATCTTCCTCGAGACGCAGCACTTGTTCATCAGGTAACTCGCAATTGAGCGGTGACCCTTCTGGTATGGGATGAGCAACAAGGAATTCGGCGAGGGCTTGCCCATTTACTGCTTTCTGAGGAGTATAGATTATGTCAAATTCAAGCAGCATGACAGCCCATCTCGCCATTCTACCGGCTAGGTTTGCTTTGGTCATCAAGTGTTTGAGCGGGTCGACCTTAGAGATCAGCATAACCCGAGGAGCAAGCAAATAGTGCCTCAGCTTCTTCACAGCGAACATCAGAGCCAGGCATTGCTTTTCAATCGAAGAATAGTTGTGTTCCGCCCCGACTAAAGTTCGACTGAGGTAGTAGAGAGCATTTTCTTTTCCCTCCTCATTGTTCTGGGCAAGGAGCGCACTGAGTGACTCATCTAGCGTGGCAGTATAGAGAATCAACGGTTTATTTAGAATAGGGGCAGCAAGCACTGGAGGGTGCAATAGGTACCGTTTGATGCTTTCGAACGCTTCTTGACATTCGACATCTCAGACAAAAGGAACTCCTTTCTTCATGAGTTTTGAGAGGGGCCTACATCTCCCCGATAAATTTGAGATAAACCTTCGTATATAAGCAAGCTTGCCTTGAAAAGATCTTAGCTGCGTCAGACTCTTTGGAGGGGGCATCTCTATGATGGCCTTTATCTTTGATGGGTCAACTTCGATCCCTCGATGTCGGACTATAAAGCCCAGGAATTTTCCCGATGACACACCAAAAGCGCACTTCAGAGGATTCATCTTCAGATCGTATTCCCTCAGTCTAGTGAGAACGGTCCTAAGATCTTGGATGTGATCAGCCTTGCCTTTAGTCTTGACGACCAGATCATCAACATAGCATTCGACGACTTTATGGATTAGGTCATCAAAGATATTGGTCATTGCCCTTTAATATGTAGCACATGCATTCTTCAGTCCGAACGGCATCACTTTGTAACAGTATATGCCGATCGGGGTTCGAAATGCTGTATGCTTTGCATCCTCAAGCAACATTTTATCTGATTGTACCCAGACGAACTGTCCATGAAGGTGAATAGCTCATAATTTGATGTGTAATCAACCATCATTTCCATGACCGGAAGCAGGAAATCATCTTTAGGACATGCCTTGTTAAGATCCCTGAAATCGACGCAAACCCAGATCTGCCCATTTTTCTTCTTTACTGGGAAAATGCATACGATCCAGTCTGCGTATTTCTCTTCCCTGATGAAGCCAGCATCGATAAGTTTCTTAGTTTCCTCGATGACCTTTTCTTCCAGCTCCTTTCTCATTCTTCGAGGAGCTTGTTTGACAGGCTTGGCATCAGGAGATATAGCCATCTTATGCATGGCCACTTCAGGGGAGAGGCCAGGCATTTCTTTGTACGTCCATGCGAAGTAGTCGGCGAACTCATGCAGCAGGGCAATTATCTGCTCTTTCATCTTTCTCTGACAAGAGTGAGCTGATATAAGTCGGCCTTGGATTATCAGGAGTTCCCAAATCGATCTCGGTTAGCTCATCGAAGGTTGCTTGTCCGCCATTTTCGAGCTCTTAAGGAGCTTCTTCTAGCTCGGCTATCTCGTCATCATCATTTGACCGTTCGCTGGCTTCACCAGCATGGATCATTTAGCATGCTTTGGAATCAGTCTGGATGAAACCTATGCCCCGTCTATCTAGAATTCGTCCATCGATGAGTGCTCAGACCTGAGGCGGATGCCATAGCCCCTCATAAAACTTCGCTTCGGATTCCATTTGATATAACCAACATCCACACTTTTTAAAGTATCCCCGCATCTCGGGCGCATAATATCTGGGGTTTAGGACGGCTCTTATGCCTCTTTCATAGGGAAGGCACGTGACAGAAAAATCGTCCGGGAGCACGACAGGATTTGACCCATAAAACATGATGCCCTTCTACCAACTCTTTCTCCCAGGAACGTAGAAGGTATTCAGCTGGTCCACGGTGGAGACTGACAATGCATCGAGCTCTTTGCACATCTGCTCCAGCACCCTTGTGATGGCTAGGAACCCTTCTGCAATTTCGAAGGTCTCTCGTAGTTTTGCTCGTTGCGTGGGGGCCTAGTCTGCACAGCTATTGCAAAGCGGGTCCTCTCCTTCCGACTCTTCAGTGTCGCTACCTAAACGAGGGCGGATTTTTCTATTGAATGGGCCTTTAGTATCAGATTCATCCGTATCGCTGCCGAAACGAGGGCGAGTTTTATGGAAGGACGGACTTCCAGCATCGGACTCATCAGTGTTGCTGCCGAAACGCAGACGCACTTGGGGGTTTTAACTTTTGAAAGTGACAGCCGGCTCAGACTTGCTTTTGAGTTTCGGGGCCGTTCTGTCTTTAGTCAGCCGTGGCTCAGCACTTTAGAGGTTCACAAAGTACCGAGAATCTTCATATTGGACTTCATGCGCACCGAACGGCTGGATGTCTCCGTTAATGCATCTTTCTTCGCTATTTTTAGTATACTTCATGCATTGATGGAGAGTTGACGGAACAATACCGTAATCGTGGATCCACGACCGCCCCAAGAGAATTTTATAAGACAGGTCAGCGTCGATCACGTATATCTTAGCTTCGGTTTGCAGATCCCTAAATTTGATTGGCAGAGCTATAGACTCTAGAACTTGCTGG
The DNA here is from genome assembly GCA_030015575.1 of Agapanthus africanus. Classification (NCBI taxonomy): domain Eukaryota; kingdom Viridiplantae; phylum Streptophyta; class Magnoliopsida; order Asparagales; family Amaryllidaceae; genus Agapanthus; species Agapanthus africanus. The sequence goes on from CM057343.1 coordinate 521,764,045, forward strand.
CAATTTTAATTGAAGCCTTGAATGACAATCCTTTTCCTTGACAGGTGTCAGGTGTCGGGCGTCCATTGACAAACTCTTCAGAGTCTGCAAGTTTATGATGTTCACTGAGGATCCCGGATCAATCAATATGCGATTAATCCGATCTCCGTCATTGTACCCAGTCATGTAAAGTGGACAATTATGCTCAGCCATTTCCAGTAGTAAGTCTTCGTCCTTAAACATGACTGCGGCGGCATGCAGAGCGTACTGGGCTTCTTTCATATTAATTTCCGCAAAGCAAGCTTGATACCGCTCGGGATTTTATAGAGCGTGACTGAGAACATCTCTAAGCTCTTTAGATAGGACCAAGGCATCATAGATGCTCAGGAAAGACAGAAGCTTTCGGAGATGAGCTAAAATATTATAGTCCACCGAAGAAGGACTCGAATTTTCATGAGCCGGCTCTCCGCCATCTTCTTCATTAGCGACTTATTTTTCCTTCCCTTTTGGGGCGTTGCCCTGATTCGGCAATAGAGCCCTGCCGCTTCTGAGCTGGATTTGGTTGGCCTTTGTGGCGAGCTTCTCGTCCTCTTTGGGAAAACAGAGCTCCTCCTCAGAGTCGCTGCCCAGATGGATGGCGTAGCAGGTCACTATAGGGATTTCTTCATTGGAGTCTTCTTCTAGCTCCTCCAGAATCTCAGCTTCTTCTACAAGAAAGAACTCCTTCAATTGAATTAGAGTTCTTTCCTTTTATTTATAGTCTTCGAGCGAATCGATATATTTTTGAATGGTCGATCTCCCTGCAGACTCTTTTTCACGTCGAGATTCACTTTTCTTCTTCTTGAGCTTTTTGGATTTTGAGCCTGATTGAGCCAAATTGGCAGCTGGAATGGTGGGCTTCTTCTGCCCTTCCCATTCTTTCCTGGGCTCTTTCTGAAGTAGCTTTATCATCTTCTTCGTCTTATTAGATATGTGCGTACTCCACGGAGGCTGCGGTGGATCAGTTTCATTTCTCAGGGAAGCGGGTTCAGCTGTCTGCTCCCAGAAAGCTTCAGTTTCTGTCTGTATAAAGTTGGTGGTTGCAACTTGATTGTTCACCAACACACTCTTGGACAGCTCGATCTCTCCAGTCTTGTATTGCTTCTCGACCCAGTCTTTAAAGATATAGCAATCCTCGATCGCATGGATCACTACTCGGTGGTACAGGAAATATAGAGGATTGCCGGTCATTTTTGCTTCGTGAGGTCTCTTCGACTTTGGCAGTTGTAGACTGTTGCTCAAGGCGTCTTTGAATATCTTGTGCACCTTGTCCCTTCTGAAAGAGTAAACCTTGTTCTTTCTCTCCTCTAGGGAAGGCCTTTCTCCTCCCAACACTGGCTTTCGAAACTGGTTGGTTTTGTATTCGCTTGCTTTTCGCTTGTCTTCATTGTCAGGCGCATTGATGACATTAGTATTGCTGGAATTCCCGCTTATACGGTTGTCGTCCCTCTTGCTCTTCCAAGTCTTGTCTCTTTGAGAGTCCGGGGTAGACTCTTGTTTTGAGCATTCCAGCATTTGGACTTTCTTGGTCAGCTCCTGAAACGTCTTGAGGCCTGCTGTACATAAGAATGGGACTATCCAATTGCTGAGGTTCCCAATGAGGAGGCTGACGGACTGGTCCCGCTCTAGAGGCGGTTCACACTTGACAGTGAGGTTGCACTATCGGGCAATAAAGTCTGTGTTGTTTTCGTTTTTCCCCGGCTTGGTTCTCACGAGGTCAGTAATGGAGATTTTGTTACTAACACTCATGAATCTTTGCCGAAACAGAGACTCCATTTGGGCGAAAGTAGTGACGGACCCGTCTGGTATATTCGCGTACCAGTCGAAAGTGACACCAGTCAGACTGTTGACAAACTGACGAAGAAGGAGTGCATCATTGCCCCCTGTATTTCCGCACGACACTTTAAAGTGGGCGACGTGCTGATTTGCGTTTCCCATCCCGTCAAATCTTCCGAACTTAGGAATGACGTAGCCACTCGGAAACTCGATCAGATCGTACTGTGCGGGATATGGCCGCCCACTACTGCCAATTTCTTTCTGAGGTTCGGCTTCGACCACCAATGTTTTAACCTTGCTGGTGACCAAATCCATTATCCGATCTTGTGTTAGCGGGATAGTGCTATCTGGGGCCAAGGCGTCCCCAGAAGCGGAATGTGGCCGGCTTTCATGCGGCTCGACCAATCTTGGACCCAAAGGGACAGGCATCGGCTGCTTTGGGTTGTCATCACCCGGCTCATGAGTAGAGACTTGTGCTTGTTTGGGAGGCACTCGAGCAATTTGAGCCGTAAGCTGCATCACAACATTCGTTAGGTCGTCAATTTTCGAATAGAGCTTGGCCATCTTTTTATCTTTGCTCCCGAGCTGTTTTTGAAGCTCTTGAAGCAGCTCTTGCTCCGTGGTCCTGGGGCGGAAAGTCGGCTATTCCTCGCTGTCCGAGCCTGAATCCACGTGGACTGAGGGGTCTTTCTGCCTATCGGCCTTATCGAGAGGATTTTCATCATCCAACGGAGGCGGCTAATCTTGGGAAGCGGCAACCACATTCAAACCAGATTGGGCTTGGGATGTGGTGGCCCCATCCTTGCTTTTGCTGTGGAGGTTCTCACTGAGGCACGTACCCGCCATATAGATAGTGTGGATAACATATCCGGTTGTCCTTTCATTATTGCTAGCTGGTTTTGTGGACCACTGATTTATCGAATTAAATGATTCCACTTCTTTGATTTTAAAGAAAAGATGTAGTAGTAAAGAAGTGATGTAATGTTTTAGTCATATAATAACTACAATCAATAACGGTGTCACGTGTAGCGAGCGTTAGTGAGTACGGGTCATCCTCTGGGATTCGTGGAACTCGTAAATTCTTGCTTTAGTTGAGTCGAAAGAACTAGTAAAGAAAATCAACAAAATTTTTTAAGTTTTGATTAAAATAATAGTTTCAAGAAATTCAAGAAATTGTTTTCAAGAAAGAAAATTCAAGAAAATATTCAAGATTTATTTATCAAGAAAATTGTAGAAGGCTTGTAGGATTCGAACGGTATTGGTAGCCATAGATGACTATTCAAAATGATTCATCTTATATATTGGTAGAATTATAATTAGATTGATGGTTAACAATGAGAATTAGGGATCCCTTGAAGAAAATAGGGTTTCTTCTTCATTGCCCCATGTCCTTTCATTGATTACCTTTCTTATCTAGCCTTTAACAAGGATCATCAATCTAATCCCCAAATTGTGACGAAATTCTCAATAAATTGATCTCACTCACAATTTGGATATCGATAATTCTTTTTGCTAAAGTTTATAATCTCTATAAGACTTAAGATGAGTATAGAATTCTCTCACCATGTGATCTACCAAATTCCTTCGAATCCTAAGCAAGCGGAGATTTACTCACACATTATGAAAATAAAAGAATCAACAAATAGTGATTTCATAATGCGAAAATTTAAAGAAAGCGAGATTAAAAGTAATGATCACTTTTATTATTCAACTTCAAATACAACTTCACCAATCCGAGATTATAAGAAGAATTGCTCTCGATCACTCCCTTGAAGAGGTAATTTCTCTGTCGATCTTCGCTTCGCTCAATCACCGTGAGTCTTGGATTTATCAAGGATCACGTGCTCGTTGATGACGATCGGCTTCGCGTAAAGGATCTTGAATGATCTCGCTCGATGAATTTCTCATGATTCTTGATCTTGGATCTTGATCTTGGATCTTGATTTGGAATTGGATCTTTATTTGGTTTTTGGATCAAAAGTTTCCTACTAAAAAATCAGCAACCTTTTTAATGTAGGCTTAGGTCCTTTTTTATCTCCCCTAATCAAGCTTCCCCAATAAGCTAGGTAGTTATGAAGAGGCTTCTACAATAAGCTAGGTAGTTATGAAGCTTCATCAACAAGCTAGGTTGTTATAGAGAATTTTCCAGAACGAGATTGTTACAACGAAGCGTCCTCAGCAAGCTAAGACGTTACAGGGAAGCTTCTGGAGAAATCTAGATCGTCGATCTCCTGACTCGGCCGCGGATCCGCGGCCGATTGGTGAGATCATAGCTTCAATTTTCTGTAGTCTTATTCTGTTGGTCTCTGTGTTTATATATGATATCTGGAATCTTCTTCTCTCTACTGAATCTCTGTCAGAATTTAACTCTTTAATTTCCTGTATTTTATCGGCGAATTTTTGATTCCGATATCTGATCTGGGCTAATTTCTGCATAAGATCTCAATGAAGAATGTTAGAGATATACAATATTATGCGTGAAATAATAAACATACAATTTCCTATAAAAATGTTGATTATAATATATAACACATGGTAATTAATATTTTCGAGACGAACTTGTAATATGTGTTATATTTATAACAAACATTCTTACATGATTAGAAAAGTGAGGAAATTGTTATGTTAAAAATTGCAATATTTTCGACTGAACAACCACCGTCTTGGCCCTTCTGTTTTGGTAACGGACAATTGATTAAAGATGGCTGGCCTGACCGACTTCTTGAGTAGTGCCGGCTCTTCTTTTCTGTATTTGCCCCGCTGCTTTCGCACGGCACAGAGTGCCTGATAGACTCTTGAAGAGACAGTGTCATGCTTTCTTTGTTGGGGCTGGGACACGTCTCTTTGTAGCATCGTTCGGACTGCTGTCTCCTTGATTCTAGTGGTCATGGCGTTTTTCTGAACCCATTTCAGGGGTTCGAAAGAATTGCTGACTTTTACGGCCAACTCAGCCGTCGTCACGGAGTAACCATGCTCTTGGAACCTCACAAGATTCCACCTGGCCGTAGTCCTGGCCCTTTTGTTGGCTCGATACCTGAGCCGGTTCTATCTCAACCTTTCAGATTTGAGCACTTGAAAGGCTTCGGCCCTTCGAGACGACGTTGTAGACCGACTGACAGAGAGTCCAGAGAAAATGCCTGCTCGCTTGATCGTCAAGGGCACCATCTGAGATTGTTGGAGCTGTTTTGTGGCTCCATTGGTGTTGACGGCCTTGCCCCCAGTTGGAACAGTGGAGATCCGCTCGAATATGAATTTGCATTTGGGGCGGGATGCTCTGGTAACCACAACGTTCGGTCTTATGCCTCTCGAAGCTGGTTTGGCGGCTTGGCTTGTCGGGACCTCCACCAGATGAGCGCTTCCAGCAGGGTAGATGACAACCGAACCAAATTGACAGGGTAGCTCCTGTTGGGTTTTTTCGTCACCCTATTGAGATGGGAATACGCGCGCGCTTGTCAGGTGCATTACAGATTCCCCCTGCCTAGGATAGGCTGGGGTTTATTGATTGTGGGGATCCGAATCTCCGCCAGCCGCGGACTAAGCTGCTGTTAATTACCCCTCGCCTTTGGAACGAGAGAACCTCCGATTAACGGGTCAAACAGGTCATGCGAACTCAATGTGCAGTGTACGTGTGTTGTGTTTTGAAAGGGGTTTTGGATATATCGGGGGCCCCGCAGAGTTTTTTAGGGGGGTCCCGCTACCCGGATAGCGGGCTGGGGTCAAAAGGGCATCCAAAGGATGTGTGGAAGAAAGCGCCAGCGCCTCACGTGCGCGGCACGCGGGTGCTTGGGCACTCGGGTGCTGGCGCTATCGCCTTAGGCGCCAGGGTGCTAGCGCCTCACATGCCAGGCACGTGGGCACTCGGGTGCTGGCGCTTTGGGCGCTCGGGCACTTGCGCTTTAGGCGCTTGGGTGCTAGCGCCACACGTGCCAGGCACGTGAGCGCTCGGACGCCAGCGCTTTGGACGCTAGCGCCTCACGTGCCAGGCACGTGGGCGCTCGGGCTTTGGGTGCTTGGGGCGCTAGCGCCTCACGTGCCAAGCACGTAGGCACTCGGGCGCTGGGCGGAAAAAGGGACTTAGTCCCTGCACTGGGAGTTGTACTCCCAGAAAGAAATACTTATTATTCTCTCTCTCTCTCTCTCTATATATATATATATATATATATATATATATATATATATAGGAGTTAAACTCCTAAAATATTTTTGAAGTTGATGAAGGGGCTTCTCCCCTTGAGCCTTGCATATATATATATATATATATATATATATATATATATATATATATATATATATATATATATATATATATATATATATATATATAGGAGTTAAACTCATAAGATATTTTTGAAGCTGATGAAGGGGCTTCTCCCCTTGAGCCCTACATCTTCCCCAAAGTGGGGTCTTTGGAGATAGTTCTCCTTCTTCCTCTTTTGTTGGCCGGCTCATGGATAACAAGAGGAGTGAGATTTAAAAAAAAAAATCTCTCCTTTTTAAGATCCGATAGAAGATCCAAGCTTCCCTTTATGGGTTTTGTGGTGAAATTTAGTTTTGGAAAAGAAAGAGTAAAACTCTTAATTTAATTCAAAAGAAAGAAGAATATTTTAGAACCTTGAGGAAGGAGAAAGAGACACAGGAACCCTAGTTTTTAGGGAGAATGAAAAAGTCTATTAGATATTTTCATCATGTTGCCTCTTATAGGCTTACAAATTTACACATAGCCCCTTGGGCTTTACAAAATGGAATTTTGCCCATGCCATGTCTCATGTGCTATTTCTTTTTGCACATAAGTCATGGGCTTTACAAAAATTTGGCTTCATGCCCATTTTGCTTACATTCATGCACAAAAAAAATTACATCAAAATTATTTGGTACATGATTTTTATTTTAGCATGGGGAGGCCGGCCGCGGGGCTCGACTTGGGCATGGGCCCACTTGCTTGGACTTGGGCCCGCTTACTTGGGGTTGACCTTGACTTTGACCTGGTCAACTGGGGTGCAAATTTTGACCCCAACAAAGTGCCCCCATCAATAAATGCACACCGCGTATATGAGTTGTGTGCATGAAATTGATGGATCTTAAAGCTGGACTTCGAGGTGGTACATCATTCCGGGGGCGGAGCATCCCTCGGGGAGCATGATTCCCGGGGATCGGAGTATCATTCAGATTTGCGGAGTATAATTCCAGGGTCGGAGTATCATTCCGAAGAGTCGGAGCATAATTCCGAGGATCGGAGCATAATTCCGAAGAGTAGAGGCATGATTCCAGGGATCGGAGCATGATTCCGATGAGCATAATTTTGGGGATCGGAGCATAATTCTGAGGATAGGAGCATCATTCCGAAGAGCGGAGCATGATTCCAGGAATCAGAGCATAATTCTGATGAGCATAACTTCGGGGATCGGAGCATCATTCCGAAGAGCGGAGCATGATTCCAGGGATCGGAGCATAATTCCGATGAGCGGAGCATGATTCCAAAGGGGTCGGAGCGTAAATCCGATAGGCGGCAGACATTCTGACCGAAGCATAACATAATTTCGATGGAGAGGTTGATTCTTAGATGAAGCATAATTCCGACAGGGAAGGCAGATACTCCGAGGCGAAGCATGATTTCGACATGGGGTACATTCTGAGACGAAACATGATTCCGGCGCAGAGCTTGTTGGGTGACTTGATTCCGAGACGAAGCATAATTCTGACAGGGAAGGCAGATACACTGAGGCGAAGCTTGATTTCAACGCGGGGTACACTCTGAGACGAAGCATGATTCCGGCGTAGAGCTTGTTGGTCGACTTGATTCCGAGGCGGAGCTTAATTCTGACGAGGAGGTCGCTAGTTGATTCTGAGCCGAAGCATAATTCCGACAGGGAAGGAAGATACACCGAGGCGAAGCTTGATTTCGACACGGGGTACATTCTGGGACGAAGCATGATTCTGACGCAGAGCTTGTTGGTTTACTTGATTCCGAGACAGAGCTTGATTCCGAGGCGGAGCTTAATTCCGACGAGAAGGTCGTTGGTTGATTCCGAGCAGAAGCATAATTCCGACAGGAAAGGCAGATACACCGAGGCGAAGCTTGATTTCGACGCGGGGTACACTCTGAGACGAAGCATGATTATGACACAGAGCTTGTTGGCTGACTTGATTCCGAGACAAAGCATAATTTCGACAGGGAAGGCAGATATGCCGAGGCGAAGCATGATTTCGACACGGGATACACTCTGAGATGAAGCATGATTCTGACGCAGAGCTTGTTAGTCGACTTGATTCCGAGGCGGAGCTTAATTCCGACGGGGAGGTCGTTGGTTGACTTGATTCCAGGGCGGAGCATAATTCCGAACAGGAGGTCGCTGGTTGACTTGATTCCAGGACGAAGCATAATTCCGGCGAGGAGGTCACTGGTTGACTTGTCCCCGGCATGGAATGTCTGTGGTCAACGTTTCCCCGGCATGGAGTGTCACTGGTTTTGATGTGGAGGTTGATTCCCAGGTAAAGCATAATTCCGACAGGGCAGGTGGATAATCCGAGGCGAAGCATGATTTCGACACGGGGTACATTCTGAGACGAAGCATGATTCCGCTGCAGAGGTTGTTGGATTGATTTGATTTGGGTTGACATCAGCATCGCTACACTGGAATATGGTACCAGAAGTGAATCATCATTTGCCATGAGAGGATTTGGGGATTTTGGTTTTTATTCGGCATCTGCATTGTTGCACTGGAATAATGCTAGGAGCAACTCATCATTTGCCCCGGGAGGATTTGGGAATTGGTTTTTGGATCGGCATCAGCACCACTACACTAGAATATGGTACCAGAAGCGAATCATCATTTGCCTTTCCCTGTTGGGAAGCGATGACTTAGGAGACAGGTTTGGATCCCTTTCACCTAAGGCTTTCAATTTCATGGGCCGTAAGGGTCCCATAAAAGCATTTTCTCCCTACGAGTCGAAAGGATCTCGTAGGTGTATTTTCTCCTTAGGAGTTGTGAGGACCCCCAAGTGTATTGCTCCTTTGTGAGTTGTAAGGATCTCACGCGGGAATTTTCTCCTCATAAAGTCGAGAGGACTTTGCGAGTGCATTTCATCTCCTTTTCACGAATTTGCGCCCTTTCGGGTTTTCACAAACTCGTCGGCAGTCCTGCTGTTTTTACTTACGGAGCCCTTTCGGGTTTTCATCCGTGCCCATTTTGCTTGTGGACATACCCTTTTTTTTTGAATCTTCATTTCCGGTGGGACTTTGAATGTGGTCTCGCCGGTAGGACTTGGGAGAGATTGGGATCGTTTTACGCCCGTGGATTGTATACGGTTTTGCAGGATGTATGATCCAGACCGTAGGGCCGGAAAAATTTCGGGACTTTATTGGCGTATGCATCGCTACACTGGAATATGGTACCAGGAGCGACTCATCATTTGCCTTTGGGGGTATGGGATTTGGAATTTAGTTGGCGTCTGCATCGCTGCACTGGAATATAGTACCAGGAGTGACTCATCATTTTCCACTTAGAGATTTGGATTTTGGTTGGCGTCTGCATCGCTGCACTGGAATATAGTACCAGGAGCGACTCATCATTCGCCATTGGGACATTCAGAGATTTGAAATTTTGGTTGGCATCTGCATCACTGCACTGGAATATGGTACCAGGAGCGACTCATCATTCGCTGTTTGGGAATTTGGAATTTGGTTGGCGTCTGCATCGCTGCACTGGAATATGGTACCAGGAGTGACTCATCATTCGCCATTGGAGATTTGAGTTTTCGTCTTCATCGCTGCACTGGAATATGGTACCAGGAGTGACTCATCATTCGTCGTTGGGGTATGGGATTTGGAATTTGGTTGGCGTCTGCATCGCTGCACTGGAATATAGTACCAGAAGCGACTCATCATTCGCCACTTGAGGATTTGGATTTTGGTTGGCGTCTGCATCACTGCACTGGAATATGGTACCAGGAGCGACTCATCATTCGCCATTGGGACATTCAGAGATTTGAAATTCTGGTTGGCGTCCGCATCGCTGCACTGGAATATGGTAACAGGAGCGACTCATCATTCACCGTTTTTTTTACCGCGATTGCTCTATCATTTCAGCTTTTCTTATCGCGAAGGTCGCGATTGCCCTAACATTTCGGCTTTTTATTTGCTGTTGCCCCATCATTTCGGCTTTATTTTCATTTTTATTTTTACTCGCTGATTTTTATTGCGAGTTACCCCATCATTTTGGCTTTATATATATATATATATATATTATATATATATATATATTTTTATTTACAAATTTTTACATCCCCAGTTTAACGACTTAGAGGTCGATTATTCCCAGTTTAATGACATGGTGGTGTTCCCAGTTTAACGACGTGGTGGTCAGCTGACGGGAGCTTAGAGAAGATACCCGATTGAGCAGTTGTCGAGGGTACCGCTGGAACTTGCCCGAGATGCCCCGTTGCTTCGTTGATGTTGATGGCCTTGCCCCCAGTTGGAGCCAAGGAAAGTCGTTCAAATACCGACATGCGTTCGAAGATGGCAATTGAAAATTGTTAACCTGCACAAAAAACATGATTTCAGTACAGGCAATTGATATGCATATTAATTGAGTCCACATGAATGCTTAACCCGAAATATGGGAGGAAAGATAGGTCCCACCGGGCATGCCAGAATCTGGAGGGTGTTTTTCGTCACCCCATTGAGATGGGAATACACGCGCGCTTGTCAGGCGCATTACAGATTCCCCCTGCCTAGGGTAGGATGGGGTTTATTGATTGTGGGGATCCGAATCTCCGGCAGCCGCGGACTAAACTGCTGTTAATTCGCCTTTGGAGCGAGAGAACCTCCAATTAATGGGTCAAATAGGTCATGCAAACTCAATGTGCAGAGTACGCATGTTGTGTTTTGAAAGGGGTTTTGGATATATCGGGGGCCCCGCAGAGTTTTTTACGGGGGTCCCGCTACCTGGATAGCGGGCTGGGGTCAAGGGGGCTAGCAGCCCCCTTGCGGGGTGCGGGGCAGCGTCCCGTTAGAATTTTTTTCTAACGGGGGACAGTGTTGGAGAGTATGTGTGTGTGTGTGTATGCATGCATACATACATACATACATACATACATACATACATACATACATACATACATACATACATATATATATATATATATATATATATATATATATATATATATATATATATAAAGGAAAGGGCATCCGAAGGATGCGTGGGAGAAAGCACCAGCGCCTCACGTGTGCGGCACGCGGACGCTTGGGCGCTGGCGCTATCACTTTGGGTGCTAGGGCGCTAGCGCCTCACGTGCCAGGAACGTGGGCGCTCGAGCGCAAGATCTTTGGGCGCTAGCGCCTCACGTGCCAGGCACGTGGGCACTCGGGCGCTTGGGCTCTAGCGCTACACGTGCCAGGCACGTGGGCGCTCAGTCGTCGGTGCTTTGGGCGCTAGCGCCTCACGTGCCAGGCATGTGGGAGCTCGGGCGCTCGCGCTTTGGGCAGTTGGGGCGCTAGCGCCTCACGTGCCAAGCATGTGGGCGCTCGGGCGCTGGGCGGCAAAAAGGACTTGGTCCCTGCACTGGAAGTTGTACTCCCAGAAAGAAATACTTATTATTTTGTCCCCCCCTCTCTCTCTCTCTCTCTATATATATATATATATGAGGAGTTAAACTCCTAAGATATTTTTGAAGCTGATGAAGGGGCTTCTCCCCTTGAGCCCTGGATCTTCCCCAAAGTGGGGTCTTTGGAGATGGGTCTCCTTCTTCCTCCTTTGTTGGCCGGCTCTTGGATAACAAGAGGGGTGAGATTTAAAAAAAATCTCTCCTTTTTATGATCTGATGGAAGATCCAAGCTCCCCTTTGTGGGTTTTGTGGTGAAAAACTATTTAGTTTTGGAAAAGGAAGAGTAAAACTCTTGATTTAATTCAAAAGAAAGAAGAAGGTTTTAGAACCTTGAGGAAGGAGAAAGAGGCACAGGAACCCTAGTTTTTGGGGAGAATGAAAAAGTTTATTAGATATTTTCATCATGTTGCCTCTTATAGGCTTATAAATTTACACATAGCCCCTTGGGCTTTACAAAATGGCATTTTGCCCATCCCATGTCTCATGTGCTATTTCTTTTTGCACATAAGCCATGGGCTTTACAAAAATTTGGCTTCATGCCCATTTTGCTAACATTCATGCACAAAAAACATTACATCAAAATTATTTGGTACATGATTTTTATTTTTTCTTGGGGAGGCCGGCCGTAGAGCTCGACTTGGGCATGGGCCCACTTGCTTGGGCTTGGGCTTAGGCCCGCTTACTTGGGGTTGACCTTGACTTTGACCTGGTCAACTAGGGTGCAAATTTTGACCCCAACAAAGTGCCCTCTTTACCGGCTGAGACTGGAAGGGAGAACTACACGGGCATTGATCTTGACACATACGAGATCAGGGTCACGTTGGAAGCTGAATTCATCTTGGGAGACATTGTCTTTGAAAGTTGATTGCTGCATGAAAGGAACATTACTTCAGTACAAGTATCAGTATATATGTTAAATGAGTTCGCATGAACACTTGACCCGAGATATGGGAGGAGGGAAATGTCCCACCGGGCGTGCCAGAATCTGTAGGGTGTTTTTCGTCACCCCATTGAGATGGGAATACGCGTTGCTTGTCAGGCGTATATAGATTCCCCCTTCCTAAGATAGACCGGGGTTTATTATCTATGGGGATCTGAATCTCCGGCAGCCGCGGACTAAGCTGGCGTTAATTACCCCTCGCCTTTGGAGCGAAGGAACCTCTGATTGATGGGTCAACTAATCATGCGAACTCGGTGTGCAGCTTGGGTGTGTTGTGTTTTGAAAGGGGTTTTTAGATATATCGGAGGCCTCGCAGAGTTTACAGGGGCATCGCAGAGTTTACGGAGGTCTAGCGGGGGAGGTATATTTAGTGCGGAGTCATGAGAAAAAAGTAGGGTGAGGAGCGTCTTAAAGACGCTAAGGAACTAGGCGCTGGGCGCTTGGGTGCTAGCGCTGGGCGCTAGCACCTCACGTGTCTAGCACATGGACGCTGGACGCTTGGGCGCAGGGCGCTAGCGCCTCACGCGCCCCGTATTTGGGCACTGGGAGCTAGCGCCTCACGTGCCCAGCATATGGGCATGGGGCACTTGGGCGCTAGCGCCTCACGCGCCAGGAACATGGGCGCTGGATGCTAGCTCCTCGCGCGCCCTGCATGTGGGCGCGGGGTGCTTGGGCGCCGGCGGAAAGAAGGGGGCTTTTAGCCCCAGAAACATGAGTTAAACTCCGAAAGAATATCTTTTATTTATGGAGTTAAACTCCGACAGATGTGGAATGGAATTGAACCCCTCCTAAAAAAAGGTTAGATTTATGGAGTTAAACTTCAACAGATCTTGAATGGAGTTAAACTTCTAGAAATCTTTAGGGATGATCAAAGGGGGCCCCTCTCTTCTTCCCTTTAGCCCTGGATCTTCTTCCAAGCCTTGAATCTCCCCAAGGTGGGATTTTTGGAGATGGGTCTCCTTCTTCCTCCTCTTCTATTTGCCGGATCTTGGAGAAAAGGGGGTGAGATTTAAAAATCTCTCCTTTTTGAGATCTGATGGAGTATTTATCCATCCACGCCACACCAATAGATCCGGCCATGGGCACGCTTAGATATCCCGATGCTGCTACAGAGGATTATTGCATAAGTGTTAATATTTGTTTTGATTCGAATGATATTTTGTTTTGATAAGTTTAAATTTAAATAATTTAGTTACCTTTCAACACTTACATGGGTGTAGGCGCGGATGGTGGAGCAGGCGAACGCATCAGGGATTAATTTCAGCGGAGAGACCGATTCGATCATACTGATCCCTATCCTAGACGCCGTACACGGAGGGCACCACGGTGGATACGAGAGAAGCTGGGGAATTGGTTTTGGCAGGGACCATCTGAAGTTGTCCGCCACTCCGGTAGTTACTTTTAGTACCCCCGCGAGCGACTTCTGGAGAAAGATGTGGCCGCATTGAAGTCCACCGTCGAGAAGTTAAAGGAGATTTTGGTACGTATGTTTGTTGGGGTCAAAAATTACACCTCACAGTCGAGATCAACAAGTCAATAAGTCAAAATCAAGGCCAAAAAAGTGGGCTCGGGCCCAAGCCCGAATCCATGTCAAGTGGACCTAAGCCCAAACCCAAGTCTAAGTAAGTGGGCCCAAGCCCGGATCAATTGAACCCATGCTTAAGTCGAGCTCAAATATGAAGAGGCCGGCCTCCCCCAGGACAAAAAGAAAATTTTGTAATAAGTAATTTTTAATGCAATTTTTATGAATAAAGGTAAGGAAAATGAGCATAAAGCCAAATTTATGTAAAACTCATGGCTCGTGTGTAAAAAGAAATAAGCACATGAGGTATAAGATGGGGAAAATGCCATTTTGCAAAGCCCAAGAGGCTATGTGTAAGCTTGTAAGCCTATATAAGGCAACAATATGAAGTAATGAAACAATAATTGATTCTCCTAAAAAATTTATAGGGTTTGTGCCTCCTACTTGTTCAAGGTTCAAAACCTTCTTCTTATCCTTTCTTTTTTTGAATTAAATCAAGAGTTTAACTCTTGTTTTCTAAAAAAGAAATAGTTTTTTCACCATAAAATCATTGAATGAGAGTCCAAATATCCCATCAAACTCTTAGAAGGGGAGATTTTAAATCTCACCACCCTTCTTCTCCAAGATCCATAATAAAAGAGAAAGAAGAAGGAGACTCATCTCTAAAATCCTCACATTGGGGTGGATCCAAGGCTTAAAGAGAAAAAAGGGGCCCCTCTTACCATCCAAGACATAGATCTTGAAGCATCAAGAAACTCTTTTTGGGTTTTTTTCAAATAAAATTATTTTGTGAGTTTAACTCCACACATAAAATCGTTTAGGAGTTTAGCTCCACATAAAATCTTTTAGGAGTTTAACTCCAAATAAAATTGTTTGAGGATTTCAACTCCAAATACGGTCCGTGCGACCCCAAGCTCACGCCCGCATCCACGGGGGCGACGCGTGCCAGTCCACGCGCGGGCCACGCATGACGCGCGCCCGCCCGCCCGCAGGCCACCTGCATGACGCGTGCCCGCCATCGCGCGTGCCGCGCGCACCGCCATCGCGCTTGTGAGCCAGCGCATGCCACTCCCATGTGCGGGCCTGCAGTACCGCACGTGTCGCACATGCGTAGCGCGCAAACGCATGCGCACCGCGCGCGCTTGCGCTTCACTTCCACATCCGCTCATAAAAAATAAATAAATACGTGTTTCTTTGAAATAAAAATCTTTTGTCTCAAATAAAATAAGCAAAATAATGAAATGAACACGCCCTTCTGCATTAATTTCAAACACAAACATCTCATATTGAGTTCGCATGACCCATTTGACATGTCAATCAAAGGTTCTTTCGCTCCAAAAGTGGGGGTAATTAATGACAGCTTAGTCTGCGGCTGCCGGAGATTTGGATCCCCACAATTAATAAACCCCTGCCTACCCCCAAATAGGTGGAATCTGTACACGCCTGACAAGTGCAACGTAGTCCTATCTCAATAGGGTGACGAAAAACACCCTACAGATTCTTACACTTCCGGTGGGACCTATCTTTCCTCCTATATTTCGGGTTTAAACGATCATGCGAACTCAATTAACATGCATATCAATATTTATACTAAAATAATGCTCTTTCATACAGCTTTCAAGCAATCAACTCTCAACAATGTCTCCAAAGATGAACTTAACTCTTAAGGCGACTCATGTCTCCTACACGATGAAGATGGACGCACGAACGACTCTCTCGGCAAATCTCAGGCGGCAGTGAAAGGAACCGCCACTACAATTTGGCTCTATTTTATTTGTCTCGGCCAACACCATTCCTACTTCTTAAGCTCCGGTGATAAACTGACCTCAAAAGGCAAAAGGCCAATATCGTAGTCTCAAAGGCACTTCAGCCCAAGCAAAAATCCGTTTTTGGACGACTCTTCGTTGCTCCGGCTGAGGGTAAGGCCATCAACACCAATAAAGAAACAAGGCTTCTCGGGCAAGCTCCGGCGGTACCCCTGAAAACTGCTCCATCAGCTATCTTCCCTAAGCTCCCCGTCAACTGACTCACGGTGGCTTCCCGGAAAATGGATGCCCGCCAAGTCCTCAAAGTGAGAAGCTAAGACAGAAAAGACTCAGATACAGAGCTAACAAAAGGACTAGAACTCCTGCTAGGCTGAACTTCGTGAGATTCTAAGAACAACGTTACTCCGCAACAACAGCTGAATCGGCTGTAAAGCTTTCCAACTCTTTTGAACCGCTGAAATTGGTTCAGAAGAATACCATGACTGCAAGAGCCAAGAAAACTGTGATCCAAACAGTGCCACACAAGGACCCATCCAGGCCAACTATCTTTAGTCGCTTTTTCTTTCCTGAAGAGGAAGGACCACGATGACGGTCCGAAAGACCAGCCGCCAAAGAAAAAGAGATGGCTGGATATGTGATCCACACTGTCTATATGGTAGGAACATGCAGCAAGAGTAAGGATGGGGCCACCACATCTCAAGCCAAATCTGGCTTGAAAGTGGCTATCCCTTCCTAAGATCAGCCTCCTCCTCAGAATGATGAAAACCCCCTCGATGAGGTTGATAAGCAGAAGAACCCCTCAGTCCACGTGGAATCTAGTTCGGATAGCGAGGAGGAGCCAACTTTCCGCCCTAGGATTGCAGAACAGGAGCTACTTCAAGAGCTCCGAAAACAGCTCAGAAGTAAAAACAAGGAGATGACCAGGCTTTACTCTAAAATTGACAACTTGAAGAATATTGTGATGCAACTCATGGCTCAAGTTGCTAGGGCACCCTCTAATCAAGCGCAAGTCTCTACTCGTGAAACGGGTGATAACGACCCGAAGCAGCCAATGCCTATCCCTTTAGGTCCAAACGTAGGCAAGCTACACGAAAGCCAACTGCATTCCTCTTCTGGGGACGCCCTGACCCCTGATGGAAGTATACCACTAACACAAGAACGGATCATGGATTTGGTCACCAACAAAGTTAAAATATTGGTGGCCGAAGCCGAGTCTCAGAAAGATGTTGGCAGTAGTATCCCGCAGAGTATGATCTCATCGAGTTTCCCAGCGGTTACGTCATTACCAAATTCAGAATATTCGACAGGATGGGTGCCACGCCCTGCTTCCCAATGTACGCAGAAGGGAATGTTTACCGCCGGAAACCGGGAAGACTGAACGTCTTGCCTGAATCTGGGGGCAGATGCTAATTGGTGCTATCCATCCACCTCTCCGAAGATACCAAGTTGATTTATGGCACCGTGTATCGAAGGTTTAAAAGGATGTGGCCGATGTAGCAGACTTCGTCAGATGCCCTCTCGTTTGAGGGTTTTTTTATTGTGGGGACGCTCTTCCCTGCAGGCACAACCCCCTGCAGTTAATTACGCTACCGTATCGCGGTAACAACTTTCTCCTTCTCCATATGGTCACTTCGTGTCGTGGGTGTTTGTTTTGTGTTTGGTTGCCCGTGGGTTGTATATGGAGACTAAGTTATGCTGTCGCCCATAGGGCGTGGACTAGTCCAAATCCGTATCTTTCTTAGATTTGGGTTTGGGGGTTGGGTTTAAGGAAACGTTAGCCTCATTTGAGACTAAGATCAACTTAAACGTTTGTTAAGGATACGTTGGTCTAATTTTACACTAAGATCAACTTAACGGGATCGTTTAGACCCGACAAGAGAGCAATTGGGCTCTGTTGTTTAGTTTAATGACATTGCGGTCGGTAATTAGTGTAAGGACATTACGGTCTATTGTTAGTTTAGGGACATCTCGGTCCAATGTTAGTTTAAAGACATCGCGGTCGAGGTTAAGGACATCATAGTCCGTGGATTTAAGGACTCCACAGTCCGTTGTTAGTTTTAAGACATCACGGTCGAGGTTAAGGACATCATAGTCCATGAGTTTAAGGACCCCACAGTCTGATGTTAGTTTAAAGACATCACGGTCGAGGTTAAGGACATCATAGTCCGTGAGTTTAAGGACCTCACAGTCCGATATTAGTTTTAAGACATCACGGTCGAGGTTAAGGACATCATAGTCCGTGAGTTTAAGGACCTCACAGTCCGATATTAGTTTTAAGACATCACGGTCACGGTCGAGGTTAAGGACATCATAGTCCGTGAGTTTAAGGACCTCACAGTCCGATATTAGTTTTAAGACATCACGGTCGAGGTTACGGACATCATAGTCCATGAGTTTAAGGACCTCACAGTCCGATATTAGTTTTAAGACATCACGGTCAAGGTTAAGGACATCATAGTCCGTGAGTTTTAAGGACCTCACAGTCCGAAGTAATGTGTGGTTGTCGGGACCCGTCCCCTCTCTGACGACGTTGAAGAATTACAATGACAGATATCAGAGGAGTAAAGAGATATACCCTCGAACCGGGTGTAAATTGATTGGAAGAGCAAATGAACTCAGTTCAATTTAAATTGAGGACTTATGGCCAGAATTGGGCTAAGTCCAGTTAAAAATGTTTAACATTTTATTTTTGTTCTGCCTGTTAGGCCTTTGTTTGGGCTCTGCCTGAGCTCTGACATTTTTTTTGTCTTATATTGAATGCATAGCATTTATCAGAACAAAGTATGTTCTGACAGCGCGCCACGTGGCACACTAGGCGCTTTGCGCCAGTCAAAGAGCGCATTGCACTTCTGTCGGTTACCGCACACGAGGAGGACATGTGTCACGTTTAGCGCTAAGCGCTAGTTTGTTAGCGCACCGCGCTTTTAATTTATGAGCGCGCTGCACTAGTTTATGGGTGCGCCAGTGAGTGACACGTGGCGCGCTTGGCGCTGAGCGCCAACCCAAGGGCGCAGTGCACTGTTTTCAGGAGCGCAAAGCGCAGATTGTGTCTATGGTTGACACGTGGCATGTTTTGGCGCTGAGCGCCGATCCAAGGAACGCAAAGGCGCAGTTCATGAGTGCAAAGCACTTTCTAATAGCGCAAAGCGCATTTTGATTAATTTTAAGATAAAAGAACAAATTTATGTTCTTCAAATGAGGCTTTGCCTCAAGATCCAAGAACAACAGTTCTTGTTTTTTATAAAAAGGCTCTGCCTTTATAGATCAAAAGATCTGTGAATGAAGTAAAATACTTCTTTTTATATTTTAATGATTAGATGTTTTGATCTTTTCTTTTTAATCAAAGACCTTGGTCTTGTTTTATAGATCTAAGATCTTTTTAGAAGATGTGATGATTTCATCTCTGTTGTTCAAGAATTAATTCTTTACCTTTAAAGATGAAGAAATGATCTTCTTTCTTCTAAAGGCTTGCCTTTCTTTCTCTTTGAGTTTTTCTCAAAGTTTGCAGAGGGTTTTCTCTATCTTTTTCTGTGTGTTCTCTCTATTCTGTCTCTCTCTGCGTATCTTTTAGACTTGAAGTCTAGGGTCCTTTATATAGGGCCAAATAATTTGTTAAATCAGTTAAAGAGATCTTTCTCTGATTGATTTGGGAATATTTCCCACCGTTGGATCTTTGATGTTAGGGCTTCTGTTTTACAGAAGACAATCTTCTTGTTTTTTAACAAGATTGAGAAAATCTTTGCATAACAAAATTTATTCTGTGTTTTGGTAATTTTTATTTACCATTGGATCATTGATCCAACGGTACTTTGATTTACAGAGCACAATCTTGTCATTTGGAATGATTTTGAGGAATCTTTCTTTAACAGAATTTAATTCTGATTAATTAATGATTTATCATTATTATTAGATTTTTGATCTGACGGTTGGGGAGCTTTTAGGTTTCAGCGCTGGCGCACCCGTGCTTTGCACGTGGTGCGCTGCACAAAAGGCAGAGCATATTGCGCAAGCGCACACGTGTATGACACGTGGTGCGCTGCTTAGAGCGCAGCGCACCTAGCCCTAGCGCACACGTGCTTTGCACGTGGTGCGCTACGACAGAGCACATTGCGCTAGCGCACACGTGTATGACACGTGGTGCGCTGCTTAGAGCGCAGCGCACCTAGCGCTAGCGCACACGTGCTTTGTACGTGGTGCGCTACGACAGAGTCTTTGACTCTCAGCACTGAGACATTTACATTCTTTGTATGTGGAGTTTTTCCCTTTATTATTATTATTATTTATTTTTTTATTTATATATTATTTTTATTTTATTTTATTATTATTATTATTTTTTATTTTATTATTTATTATTATTATTTATTATTATTATTATTATTTTATATATAAGGGAGCAGGTTGTGAGCCAAAATTTTGGCGGGAACAAATGCCCCCCATTACTTTGCCCACGTAAGTACGTACGTGGGTGAAGTAGTGCAGAGTTATGCATGACCACATAATTGAGGGCTTAGGAGACATGTTTAGGGTCCTTGTAGCCTAAGACTTTCTTCATCTTCATGAGCCGTAAGGGTCTCAAGAAGGTTTTTTCTCCCTACGAGTCGAGAGGATCTCGTAGGTGCAAATTCTCCCAAGAAATCGTGAGGATTTCTAAGTGTTCATTACCTCCGTGAGTCGTAAGAATCTCACTCGGGTATTTTTCCTTACGAATCGTGAGGATCCGTAAGTAGCTTCTTCACTTCAGCGGCGAATGTGGCTTTGGCAAATGTGGCCCATAGATGGTAGATAACATTTCATCCTGAACTCTTTATAAGGTAGCGATAGCTTAGGAGACAGGTTCAGATCTTCCGCCTAAGACTTTCAACTTTATGAGCCGTGAGGGTCTCATAAAGATTTTTTTTCTCCCTACGAGTCGAGAGGATCTCATAAGTGTATTTTCTCCTAAGAGATCGTGAGGATTCCTAAGTGTGTTTTCTCTTGAGAGTCGTAAGGATCTCACAAGAGAACTTTCTTCCTTACAAGTCAAGAGGACTCGTAAGTGACTGATGAGTTGACCTACTCCTGAGTCAAAGTACTGTTTCAACAGGGAGGTCAAGGGTTGACTTTGGGTTGTCTGTGCACTGCCGAGTCATGGAACTGGGAACTTTGTTGCGGCTCCGCTTTGCTGACGTTGTACATTCCTGCAGAGACACTGATTTCTCTGCGGGTCGGCGCGAATCGAGATGTTCTCGTCAAGGACGCTGATTTCCCTGAATCGAGGTATTTGCCAAGGACACTGATTTCCATGGGGTTGAGACGAATCGAGGTATTCCTGCAAAGACGCTCATTTCCTGCGAGTCGATGCGAATCGAGATGTTCTCGTCAAGGACGCTGATTTCCCTGAATCGACGTATTCGCCAAGGACACTGATTTCCCTGGGGTCGAAACGAATCGAGGTATTCCTACAAAGACACCGATTTCTCTGCGGATCGACACGAATCGAGGTGCTTTCTTCAAGGACGCTGATTTCCCTGAATCGAGGAGGTTGCTAAGGACACTGATTTCCCTGGGGTTGAGACGAATCGAGGTATTCCCGCAAAGACGCTGATTTCTCTGCGGGTCGACGCGAATCAAAGTGCTCTCGTCAAGGACGCTGATTTCCCTGAATTGAGGAGGTTGCCAAGGGCACTGATTTCCCTGGGGTTGAGACGAATCGAGATATTCCTGCAAAGACACTGATTTCTCTGCGGGTCGACGCAAATTGAGATGCTCTCGTCAAGGACGCTGATTTCCCTGAATCGAGGAGGTTGCCAAGGACACCAATTTCCCTGGGGTTGAGACAAATCGAGGTATTCCTGCAAAGACACTGATTTCTCTGCGGGTCGACGAGAATCGAGATGCTCTCATCAAGGACACTGATTTCCCTGAATCGAGGAGGTTGCCAAGGACACCGATTTCCCTGGTGTTGAGACAAATTGAGGTATTCCTGCAAAGACGCTGATTTCTCTGCGGGTCGACGCGAATCGAGATGCTCTCATCAAGGACGCTGATTTCCCTAAATCGAGGAGGTTACCAAGGACACTGATTTCCCTGGAGTCGAAAAGAATCGAGGTATTCCTATAAAGACACTGATTTCTCTGCGGGTCGACGCGAATCGAGATGCTCTCGTCAAGGACGCTGATTTCCCTGAATCGAGGAGGTTGCCAAGGACACCGATTTTCCTGGGGTTGAGACGAATCGAGGTATTCCTGCAAAGACGTTGAGTTCTCTGCGGGTCGACGCGAATCGAGATGCTCTCGTCAAGGACACTGATTTCCCTGAATCGAGGAGGTTTCCAAGGACATTGATTTCCCTGGAGTCGAAACTAATCGAGGTATTCCTGCAAAGACACTGATTTCTCTGCGGGTCGACGTGAATCGAGATGCTCTCGTCAAGGACGCTGATTTCCCTGAATCGAGGATGTTGCCATGGACACCGATTTCCCTGGGGTTGAGGCGAATCGAGGTATTCCTGCAAAGACGCTGATTTCTCTGCGGGTCGACACGAATCGAGATGCTCTCATCAAGGACGCTGATTTCCCTGAATCGAGGAGGTTGCCAAGGACACTGATTTCCCTGGGGTTGAGACGAATCGAGATATTCCTGCATAGACGCTGATTTCTCTGCGGGTCGACGCGAATCAAGATGCTCTCGTCAAGGACGCCGATTTCCCTGAATTGAGGTTTTCGCCAAGGACACTGATTTCCCTGGAGTTCGGTTAACTTGTTTCCGAGATGGAGCGTTGATCCGGCGGGGAGGTCATTGGTTGAATCTAGGTTGTCTGTGGACCGAAGGGGTCTTGGAACTAGGGGCTTTGCCATGGCTCCGCTTTGTTAACGTTGCGTCCGAATCCTGCTGGAATGAGGGAGAACACCGTTGTTGGTCTCCAGGCTGTAGATGTGGCCGTCGAGACTTGGAACTAGGGACTTTGCCATGGCTCCGTTGTTGGTGTTGCGTCTACATCTTGTTGGAGGAAGAACGCTGGGGTGACATCGCGTCTGCTGTATCGAGATGAACGTCGAGATGGTCTCTAGGTTGTTTTTGAACCGTCGAGACTTGGAACTGGGGACTTTCACGTGGCTCCGATTTGTTTTGACCTTGGGTTCGCTTGTTGACGTCTCGTCCGCATTCCATTGTAGTGAGAAGAAACACTGTTGTTGGTCTCCAGGCTGTAAATGTGGCCGTCGAGACTTGGAACTAGGGACTTTCCCGTGGCTCCGATTTGTTTTGACCTTGGGGTCGCTTGTTGACATCTCGTCTGCATTCCGTTGTAGAGAGAAGAAATGCTGTTGTTGGTCTCCAGGCTGTAAATGTGGCCGTCGAGACTTGGACTAGGGACTCTGCCATGGCTCCGTTGTTTTGACCCTGGGGTCGTTTGTTGACGTCTCGTCTGCATTCCGTTGTAGTGAGAAGAAACGCTGTTGTTGGTCTCCAGGCTGTAAATGTGGCCGTCGAGACTTGGAACTAGGGACTCTGCCATGGCTCCGTTGTTTTGACCCTGGGGTCGTTTGTCGACGTTGCATCTGCATCCTGTTGGAGCATGGAGAAACGCCGTTGGTGATCTTTAGGCCGTCTGTGAACCGTCGATATTTGGAACTAGGGGGCTTTGCCATGATTCTGTTTCGCTGTGTTGCTTCCGTGCCTTGTTGGCATAAGGAGGAGCGCTGTTGTTGGTCTTCTGGGATGCAGATGTGACTGTCGAGACTTGGCTCTCTTTCTGATGGAGCCTGAGGAGGGAAGGCGTGATTCCTTCTCTGTTTTCGCCCCTAGATTGTATACAGGGATCGATGTGATATCACCTGTAGGGCATAAATTTCATTCATTTTTTTATTTCTTTCTGCGATACTCTATCATTTCAGCTTTTATATCGCGAAGGTCGCGATTGCCCAATCATTTTGGCTATTTTTCGCGGTGCCCAATCATTTCGGCTATTTGTTTTATTTTTACTCGCTGCTTTTTATTGCGAGTTGCCTAATCATTTCGGCTATTTTGCATGCATACATTTTTACTTGCTGATTTTGTTTGCAAGTTGCCCCATCATTTCGGCTATTTCGTATGCATGTGTGGCTTGCCAGCTTTTGTTGCAAGCTTGGATTTGGACACCGATTTCGGCATCAGCACCGCTACAACTGGGATATTGCCAGGAGCGAATCATTATTTGCCTTCGTCGATGTCGAACAAAGGTGGCTTAGTAGACAGGGTTAGGATTCTGTCGACTAAGGCTTTTGACTCCATGAACCGTAAGGGTCTCATAAAGTTTTTTCTCCCTACAAGTCGTGAGGATCTCGTAGGTGCATTTTCTCCCTAGGAATCGTGAGGATTCCTAAGTTCATGGTCTCTTATAAGTCGTAAGGATCTTACAAGAGGGTTTTCTCCTTATAAGTCGAGGGGACTTACAAGGGTTGTTCACCGTGAAGACATATCCCTAGTCACGGATGGGACTTTGTTAGGGAAATGTTTATTTGCGCCCGTGGATTATATACAAGGGTCAGCATTGAGCCGCTTGTAGGGCAGTATTGGAGGCATGGGGCTGCTTAAGAACAGGTTCAGATCCCTGTAGCTTAAGACTTTTGAATCTTATGAGCCGTGAGAGTCCCATAAGAGGGTTCTCCTTACGAGTCGTGAGGATCCCGTAAGTGTAATTTCTTCTTAGGAATCGTGGGGATCCCTAAGTATGTTGCTCCTTTGTGAGTCGTAAGGATCTCACGCCGGTGGTTTCTCCTTACAAAGTCGAGAGGACCTTGCAAGCGTCTTTTAACGAGATTTGTGCCCTTTCGGGTTATTACTAAACTCGCTGGTAGCCCTGCTGTTTTTACTCACGGAGCCCTTTCGGGTTTTCATCCGTGCCCTTTTTTCTTATGGACATACCATTTTCCTTTTCATTCTTTTTTTTTATTCTAACGAGGTCGCGCCCTTTCGGGTTTTCACAAGACTCGCCGGTAGCCCTGCTGTTTTTACTCACGGAACCCTTTCGGGTTTTCATCCATGCCCATTTTGCTTATGGACATACCGTTTTTTTTCTTTTTTTTCTTTATTTTTGTATCAGCTTTGGGATGCTGCAATCCATCGTAGTTTATTGACATCTCGATCAACGGCCAGTTTTAGGACATAGTGGTCCGTTGTTAGTTTAAAGACGTTTCGGTCCGTTGTTAGTTTAAGGACGTTTCGGTCCGTCGTTAGTTTAGGGACATTGCGGTCCATCATTAGTTTAGGGACGTTTCGGTCCACTGTAGCTTTGAGGCGAAGTTTTTGTCGGATGCTTTATGAACAAGTAGGTTTCTCCTTGATAGACCTTGTCACATAATCCAAGGGTTTTGACACTGCTCCTGCCCTCAGCTCCTCTACGTTATCTCCTAACGCCGAGTGAGCTGCTTTGTTACTTAACGACAAATGAGCGATCATGTGGCAACTGGCCACATAATCTTCGGATTCTTCTGACAAGTCGTCTCCCTCATCATTGTCGTTATCTTCATTCTCAAGGATGTGACTGAGGAACTCTTGAAGCGTGACTTGGGTTCGCGCCCTCTGGTTGTATTCTTTCAGCACGTCAATATGCTTTTTCAGATCCGTGCGCTTGTCGTTAGACAGCGCGGGCTTTTTGATCTTCTTCTTTTTCTTCGAAGACTGTGACGGCTGGGCCCGAATGTTTTGTCCACCATCACTATTAATTCCCAATGTTGGGCGTGGTTTCAGCATCTCCTCGATGATCTCCGGCTCTAGCTGGCTTTTCCACCTGGTTGCTGGACACGTTTGAAGATCTTTAGGCATTCTTTTAGTTTTTGCCGAAAGAACAACTTCCCATGGAGCTTCCTCTATGAATGAGCACGATGCCCCCGGCATGTCCATCTTTTTCGGAGCATGTGGTTGTGGCGGGTCCACCTTCCAATTTTCAGACAACGCGAACTTGCCTTGCTGGTATTGGTCTTCAACCCAATTTTTGAAAACGTAGCAATCTTCGAGTGGATGGCCCAATACTCGATGGTAAGGGCAGTAATTGGGATCTTGACATCATACGGTTGCGGTGGGTGTCTCGACTCCGGTAGAGTGATGAGCCCATTGCGCACTGCCAGTTCGAACAGTCTCCTTGTTTTATCTCGGGGAAACGAGTAAGGACGTCTCAATTTCTCACCGAGGGATTGCCGCTTGTTGCTTTGGTGAACAACCGCTCTCGGGCCACTCGGTTGTTGTTGAGCGTTGGCGACAACGATCGCTTTCCTTTTTCCTTTCTCATTTCGAGAGTCTGGCTTTGGAGGAGACGATCTATGACCCATCTGGTCTATTTGGGCCAGTTTGTCGATCAAGGCCTGGAAAATGGTCGGCTTGAAGAACATCATGAACTGGGAAATAGTCGCGTGAGGGTCGAGAATGCCTACGAACATACCCACCGTCGGTGCTTCTTCGATACGTTGTTCGCACTTTGACCACATATTTCGCCATAGGATTGCATATTGAATCCAAGTTTCACCCGGCTTTACCTTTGCATTGATCAATGCTGTTATCGGGGTGCGTTCACTTGCGCTCGCGAATCGCTGGGTGAACAACAACTCCATTTCTGCGAAAGTTTTGACGGAGTCGTTTGGAAGTTCGGAGTACCACTCAAATGCCGTCTCCGATAAGCTGTCGACGAATTGGCGGAGCAAAAGCTTATCATCGCCCCCGGTGTTGCCGTAAAGTGCTCTAAACTGAGCGACATGTTGGTGGGGATTGCCTGTCCCCTTGTATACATGGAATTTGGGGATCGTGTAGCCCGGCGGGTACTTTATCTGGTCATACCAGCCTGGATATGGTCGCCCAGTTTTCACGACCTGGCCAGCCGCTTCATTTGCTTGGTGGACTCATATCTGCTGAGCAATATAGTCATCCAGAGCGGCCTTGGAAATAGTTTCTTCTTTGGCTGCTGAAAGAGCCGGAGGAGGATTCGACGTCTCCCCTCTGTCGTCTTCAATGATGATCGGAAGTTCTTCAGCTGGAGGATCCGGCTGTAACATCATCCCGACCATGTCTTGGAAGAGAAGCGTCATTCGTTTTATGTTGGTAGCTTGTTCTGCAGCTTCTCTGTCCTTCTTTTCGAGAACTCTGCGTAGGAAGTCAGCATCGGTTTCTTGTTCGTGAAGCTGTTCCAACGACGCATCCGGGCTTTCTTTTGGTCTGGTGAGTGCAGCCATCGCAGTCAGCAATTCTTAAAGCTTCTGCTGCTGCTGTTCCTGAGCTCTTGTCACGGATCGCGTAAGCGGTCGATGACCTGTGGAGATACGGCTATCCTCTTTTCCGGATGCCATATAGACGGAATACACCACCATGCCCCTAGACTTAGGGCATTTAGGCTCAGTGTATTTGACATTTGTCGAAGGCATGGGGATTTTCTCCGGCCTTCTCCTCTTTTGAGTAGTTGACATTGAGGGGGCCGTTGCGTCGGGCATCCAAGTGGTTGTCGTCTTTCGCGGCTTACCGGGACGGTTCTCTTCCTGCTGGACCTTCAGCTTCTTCTACCGGCGGGGATAGTCTTGATCAACCACCGACTCTCGAACTTGTCACCAGATTTTGTAAACTTTGGAAGACAGCAGCTGAGGAGACTGATCCAGCTTTGCTTCTGTGATAGTCTCCATCGGTGGAGGAGATCTTTTCAATACTGCGGTAGGCGAGTTCCTACGCACCTTGTTCAGCAGCTCAAAACTGTTCCTGGTTGGAACAGCAGCATTAACTTCCACCGTTAGGGATGGTGGAGTTAGCCCAGAGGGGGAGTTGCCCCCAGCCTTCCTTACTCGGCGCCAGTGGCGACGTCGAGCGCGTCGAGCTGTTGGGGCTGGTTCGGCGATGGGGATGGCTTTGTCTTGCCCCCTGTCCAGATGAGGCGCCGCTGGTGCCAGCCTCTTGAAGACTGACGTCTTTTGAGTAGCGATATCCAATTTGTCAAAGACAGACCTTCGAGCAGGAACGGGAGCTAGAATAGTCAGTCTTGTAAAGATCGACTCTTTGGCAGGAGAAGCCGCCTTGACGACTTCAGGAGCAGGGGTGGCTATCTTCTTTGGGATGGCCACTTCAGGTATCATGGGCTTCTTGGCAGGCCCATCGGAGTTCAGGCTCAGTCTGGCGAAGACCGAGGAGTTGGAGCTGGACGACCCATTGAGAGGGGCCGTGGTAGTAGCAAGCCGATCGAAGACCGACTTCTTGGGAGCTTCCGGTGCTGGCATAGGAGCGCTGAAGCTTGTTGGCGGGAGCATGGTCCCGAAAAACAATCCTGTGGTGGCTTGGGTGACCCGTTTCACCGGCATCGTGAACAAGGAAGCCGCTTGGAGCCCGTAAGCTACACCTCCAGGTGAGGCAGAGCGTAGGTTGCAGTTGCAGTTGGAATATTTTACACAAGTGAACGCCATTGATCCTTTACTTTCTGCACCGAGCAAAACGCAAAATCTTAGTATCTCGAAACCCAAGGGCAACCATTAGCAAACCGCAATTGGTTCATGAACACGACGCACGAAGTGTGGAGTGGAAAGAGGAAAATGTCCCACCGGGCGTGCCAGAATCTGTTTACCGCCGAAAACCGGGAAGACTGAACGTCTTTCCTGAATCTGGGGGCAGATGCTAATTGGTGCTATCCGTCCACCTCTCCGAAGATGCCAAGTTGATTTATGGCACCGTGTATCGAAGGTTTAAACGGATGCGGCCGATGTAGCAGACTTCGTCAGATTCCCCCTCGTTTGAGGGGTTTTTGATTGTGGGGATGCTCTTCCCTGCAGGCGCAAGCCCCTGCAGTTAATTACGCTACCGCATTGCGGTAACAACTTTCTCCTTCTCCATATGGTCACTTCGTGTCGTGGATATTTGTTTTGTGTTTGGTTGCCCGTGGATTGTATACGGAGACTAAGTTATGCTGTCGCCCGTAGGGCGTGGACTAGTCCAAATCCGTATCTTTCTTAGATTTGGGTTTGGGGGTTGGGTTTAAGGATACGTTAGCCTCATTTGAGAATAAGATCAACTTAAACATTTGTTAAGGATACGTTAATCTAATTTTAGACTAAGATCAACTTAACAGGATCGTTTAGATTCGACAAGAGAGCAATTGGGCTCTGTTGTTTAGTTTAATGACATTGCGGTCGGTAATTAGTTTAAGGACATTACGGTCCATTGTTAGTTTAGGGACATCTCGGTCCAATGTTAGTTTAAAGACATCGCGGTCGAGGTTAAGGACATCATAGTCCGTGGATTTAAGGACTCCACAGTCCGTTGTTAGTTTTAAGACATCACGGTCGAGGTTAAGGACATCATAGTCCATGAGTTTAAGGACCCCACAGTCCGATGTTAGTTTAAAGACATCACGGTCGAGGTCAAGGACATCATAGTCCGTGAGTTTAAGGACCTCACAGTCCGATATTAGTTTTAAGACATCCCGGTCAAGGTTAAGGACATCATAGTCCGTGAGTTTAAGGACCTCGCAGTCCGATATTAGTTTTAAGACATCACGGTCGAGGTTAAGGACATCATAATCCGTGAGTTTAAGGACCTCACAGTCTGATATTAGTTTTAAGACATCACGGTCGAGGTTAAGGACATCATAGTCCGTGAGTTTAAGGACCTCATAGTCCGATATTAGTTTTAAGACATCACGGTCAAGGTTAAGGACATCATAGTCCGTGAGTTTTAAGGACCTCACATTCCGAAGTAATGTGTGGTTGTCAGGACCCGTCACCTCTCTGACGACGTTGAAGGATTACAATGACAGATATCAGAGGAGTAAAGAGATGTACTCTCGAACCGGGTGTAAATTGATTGGAAGAGCAGATGAGCTCAGTTCAATTTAAATTGAGGACTTATGGCCAGAATTGGGCTAAGTCCAGTTAAAAATGTTTAACATTTTATCTTTGTTCTGCCTGTTAGGCCTTTATTTGGGCTCTGCCCTTTTAATAATGCCAATCATTGGGCTTTGACATTTTTTTGTCTTATATTGAATGCATAGCATTTATCAGAACAAAGTATGTTCTGACAGCGCACCACGTGGCGCATTAGGCGCTTTGCACCAGTCAAAGAGCGCATTGCACTTCTGTCGGTTAGCGCACATGAGGAGGGCACGTGTCGCGTTTAGCGCTAAGCGCTAGTTTGCTAGCGCACCGCGCTTTTAATTTATGAGCGCGCTGCATTAGTTTATGGGTGCGCCAGTGAGTGACACGTGGCGCGCTTTGCGCTGAGCGCCAACCCAAGAGCGCAGTGCGCTATTTTCAGGAGCGCAAAGCGCAGATCGTGTCTATGGTTGACACGTGGCATGTTTTGGCGCTGAGCGCCGATCCAAGGAGCGCAAAGGCGCAGTTCATGAGTGCAAAGCACTTTCTAGTAGCGCAAAGCGCATTTTGATTAATTTTAAGATCAAAGAACAAATTTATGTTCTTCAAATGAGGCTTTGCCTCAAGATCCAAGAACAACATTTCTTGTTTTTTATAAAAAGGCTCTGTCTTTATAGATCAAAAGATCTGTGAATGAAGTAAAATACTTCTTTTTATATTTTTATGATTAGATATTTTGATCTTTTCTTTTTAATCAAAGACCTTGGTCTTTTTTATAGATCTAAGATCTTTTTAGAAGATGTGATGATTTCATCTCTGTTGTTCAAGAATTAATTCTTTACCTTTAAAGATGAAGAAATGATCTTCTTTCTTTTAAAGGCTTGCCTTTCTTTCTCTTTGAGTTTTTCTCAAAGTTTGCAAAGAGTTTTCTCTATCTTTTTCTGTGTGTTCTCTCTATTCTGTCTCTCTGTGTTTATCTTTTAGACTTGAAGTCTAGGGTCCTTTATATAGGGCCAAATGATTTGTTAAATCAGTTAAAGAGATCTTTCTCTGATTGATTTGGGAATATTTCTCACCGTTGGATTTTTGATCTTAGGGCTTCTGTTTTACATAAGACAATCTTCTTGTTTTTTAACAAGATTGAGAAAATCTTTCCATAACAGAATTTATTCTGTCTTTTGGTAATTTTTATTTACCATTGGATCATTGATCCAACGATGCTCTGATTTACAAAGCACAATCTTTTCATTTGGAAAATTTTGAGGAATCTTTCCTTAACAGAATTTAATTCTGATTAATTAATGATTTATCATTATTATTATATCTTTGATCTGACGGTTGGGGAGCTTTTAGGTTCCAGCGCCGGCGCACCCGTGCTTTGCACGTGGTGCGCTGCTTAAAAGACAGCGCACACGTGTATGACACGTGGTGCGCTGCTTAGAGCGCAGCGCCTAGCGTTAGCGCACACGTGCTTTGCACGTGGTGCGCTAAGACAGAGCACATTGCGCTAGCGCACACGTGTATGACACGTGGTGCGCTGCTTAGAGCGCAGCACACCTAGCGCTAGCGCACACGTGCTTTGCACGTGCTGCGCCTCGACAGAGTCTTTAACTCTCAGCACTGAGACATTTACATTCTTTGCATGTGGGGGTTTTCCCTTTATTATTATTTTTATTTTTTATTTTTATTTTATTTTTATTTTTTATTTATATATTATTTTTTTAATTTTTTTATTTATTATTATTATTTATTTATTATTATTATTATTATTATTATTATTATTATTATTATATAAGGGAGCAGGTTGTGAGCCAAAATTTTGGCGGGAACAGGGAACATGACTGAGCCCGCTACGTATTTACTCAGAAGTAAATACGCTTAGCGTAACTAAGCAATATAAAGTAAAATGTACACAAGAGACAAGAATATAAATGAACAACAAATTTATTTATTTAACATTCTTTTACAGGTACAACTGGAAATGTAAATACAGGAATAGAAAGCAATGCCTATATAATGGCATAACTGAAATAAAAGGTAAATACAAATGCCTACAGCACTGATTCGATAACAAACTGCTCCAAATCCTCAGTACTGGGCTCGATCTCTAGTGCGTCGGATCCACCTGACAACATTCCAAAGAAAGAAGAAAATGAATGTCGTCAGCAAACAATCTCTCGGTAAGTCCCAAAAAAAGATAGAGAAGTAGAGTAGACAGAAAAGAGAATATAACTGTTATATTGAAGTTTTATCTGTTAACGCGGTTGTTTGTAGCTTGGTACAGAATATGCCAATGTATACGGGAGGAGTCCCACTATTCCGGAGACTAAGGTATACGGAGCATAATGAACCGTTAAGCTACGGTACAACAGTAATGGATATTCAGGTTAGGTGTATTAAACTGACCGTCTCGTGCCACTTCTAACACATTCCATACCATTCTACCCCTTATAAACCCCGTAATGTCTTTTGTATTGATTGTATTGCTTGTTTTATAAATGGAGGACTTGCCAAAACCATGATATCGGGTATACGGAAATTAATATAATGAATAGTCATGTAAACGGAATATATCCATGGTTCGGTTCAAGTCATATTCATGTTGATATAGATTGTATTATGGTATTCATGAATTCATGTTGTATTGTAAGTATACTTGAATTGAATTCAGGTTAGATTGTATTCGGATTAGACTATAACTTGAACAGAGTCAGACTTCTAAACAGAATTGAAGTCTTGATTGTTTTGGAGTTATCGGTAACTGCTGCACATGGACGCCAGGATTTGTGTCTTTTTCCAAGACAATTACCGTATTGATAACCCCGTTTTTAGTTGTCTACCTTAAATAGGCAAGCACCCACTTTCTCCGGCTCTCTGAGACTCAAGAGAATTGGTCCCGCTTAAACCTATATTTACTAGGGTCATTATTGTAAATTGATATAACTTGAGGGGGTTTTATGCAAAATAGTTTTGGTATATTTTCAAAATAGACCTCAAGTATTTGTTTATCGTCTTTAGTATTTTCATGAATGTAATTTTTAAATGTGAAGTATTTTCTAGTTGATATAAACCTAGTAAGAATTTGTATGTGGTATTTTAATGTAATATGGATATTGTTTGACATGTAATGGTAGTTTCGTGTAATTTTTGGATTCTTCTTTTTGATTTTGAAAACATGGGGTTAAGGCCTATCCTTTGACTTATTTTTGTTTCGAAAATAATTAATGTAGTTAGCATAATGCTTTTAAAGCTCTAGTAAGTATGTTAAATATTAAAAATATATATTTTGACAATAATTATTTATAAAAAATATAATTTTATTTATTTCTAGAAATCTCGTTTTTCTTAAAATTGTAATAAAATTCCATCGAGACCGAATGCTCCTTGCGGAGATCTAAATCTCGTCCTACTAGTCCGATAGATGTGCGATAATCTACACCAACAAAGTCAGATTCCCCACGAATGGTTTGTAAGGACTTAATCGTATGGAATTAGATATTACGCTTTCAAAGAAAACGGTTTTGTGAGTTTAGGGTATTTTATTGTAAACTTGTAAATTTTCCCACAAATATTGCAAAAAAGTAAATCATGTTATGTCATGAATTAGTGTTGTGAGGAGGTAGGTCAAGGTATTACAAGGGAATGTGTTGAATTATGTCGAAGTAAAGTGTATGGTATTTAACCGAAAAAATATGATAAAAGTTGCATAATAGATTCTTTTGAGATAAAACTTGTTCTATGATCTTTGTTAATGATTACTAAACAATATATTAAGAATTTACAGGTTTGTTATTAAGAAAAAATTAGATTTTTAAAGAAAAACGAATCAAAAGACGGATTAACTCCGCTTTTGACGAGTTTTGAAAATAGAGTGTTTTAGAATAGTAAAAGAGAAGGGAAGAAGGGACTTAAGGGTTATAACGAAAGAGGGGAGGTAGGGGAAGATTAGCAAAGTGTCGGGGTGTAATATTTCAGAAAAATAAAATATTATTTTTGGGAATTTTTTTAATTAAATAATAAATATTATGAATATTTTGTTAGTATGGTATAATTAAATACCGATAAATCGGGAAATATTTGGAAAATTATAGAAATTACTGAAATGAGGGTGCTTTAGATAATTTAAGCAAATTATGAAATTTTTATAATTAATTATATATAATTTTAATGCTAATCGTGATTAAATATCGCTAATCTTGCATTAATTCGGATTTGTGCACATGACATGCACCATGTCATATTTTAGCACTTGTTTCATTTTGTCATGGCTTTTTCCTTTTCTTGCATAGTTTTGTTTTAGAAAAAGAAAAGAAAACAAAAGAAAAAGAAAATAAAAGAAAAGGGAATAAAGTATTAGGCATGTGCATGAGAGAGAGTGGGATGAGGGGTTCCCTTGACTTGGTCTCATTTCCTCTCTCATCATCACTTTATCATTTCCCCTTGTTTCCCCCAATCAGAGCAAACCTCTGTTTCAATTTCAAATTCAAAAGGTGAAGCAACGCTTCAGATCTCTTGCGCTGCGCGCAGAGCGCCACGTGTCAAAAGCAGACACGCCAGCGCAAGGGGCGCTGCGCCCAAGGCAGCGTACCCCAATCAGAGCAAGACTCTGTTTTAAAATTTAAACTTTAAAAATAAAGGAAGCAACGCTTCAGATAACTTTCACTCTGCGCTGCGCGACACGTGTCAGCGCAGTTGCGCTGCGCTCTGCGCTGCACGACACGTGTCAAGCGCATGTACACTTGCGCCAACTGTGCTAGCACAAAAGCTTAAATAATAAATTATTTAATTAATCAGAATTAAAATTCTAGAAAGATATTTTTAATCTTATTAAAACAAGAAGATTGTCTTCTGTAAAACAGGGGCCTTAGGATCAAAGATCCAACGGTGGGGAAATATCCCCAGATCAATCAGAGAAAGATCTCTGTAACTAACTCAACAAACTAATTGGCCCTATATAAAGGCCCCTAGACTCCAAGTCTCATATATACAGAGATAAGAAAAATGAGAGAACTCTGAAAGAATTTAGAAGATCATCTTCTTCAAGGTAAAAGAAAATTTCTTGGAAGAACAGAGATGAAAACATCTCATAAAAAGAAGAATTTCTTCTAAAAAGATCAAAGATCTAAGAACAAGATCAAGATCTTCATCACAAAAAAGAAAAAAGATCAAAAAAAGATCCAATCACAAAAATTAAAGAAGTAATTTACTTCATCCCTAGATCTTTTGATCTATATAAAGGCACAGCCTTTTGATGAACCATTGGTTCTTGAATCTTGAGGTAGAACCTCTTTAGAACTGAAAAGATTCTTTTCTTTGATCTAAATTTGATCAAGATGCGCTCTGCGCTATTGGACGGTGCCCTGCACTTTTGATTTGCGCTGTTGCGCTCTTTGGACTGGCGCAAGTCACCAGAGAGCGCCACGTGTCAATCTGCGCCTTGCGCTCCTAAAAACAGAGCGCTGCGCTCTTAGATTGGCGCACTGCACCAGAGCGCGCCACGTGTCAGCAGCGCACCATTGCAGCGCACTGGCGCAGCGCACTAAGCTAACAGACTTGCGCTCACCAGATCGTGACACATGTCACCTCCACATGCGCTGGCGCTTTGCGCTCTTTAATTGGCGCAGAGCGCCTGACAGACCACGTGGCGCACTGTCAGACCATTAAATGCTCTGCATTATTAAAAAGGGGCAGAGCCCAATTAAAAGGTTTAACAGACCAAAACAATACTATGCATTATTAAAAAGGGCAGAGCCCAATTAAGAAGCCTAACAGGCCTAATACAAATGACATGCATTTAAATAAAAAGCCCAATACTGTGCATTCTTTAAAAAAGGGCAAAGCCCAAGCAAAGGCCTAAACAGGCCAATCATGAACAAAATGTTAAACATTTTCAAATGGACTTAACCAAATTCTGGTCATAAGTCCTCAAATTAAATTGAACTGAGCACAACTGCTCTCCCGAATCAATTTACACCCGGTTGAATGGTATATCTCTGAACTCCTCTGATATTTGTTGTTGTAATCCTTCAACGTCGTCAGAGAGGTGACGGGTCCCGACAACCATACATTGCTACGGACTGTGGGGTCCTAAAACTCATGGACCGAAATGTCCTTAAACTAATATTCATCCCCAAAATGGGAATGTTGGGCCGAAGTGTCCTTAAACTAATATTCGTCTCTAAAATGGGAATGTTGGACCGAAATGTCCTTAAACTAATATTCGTCCTCAAAATGGGAATGTCGGACCACCATGTCCCTAAACTGGAGATCGACCGAAATGTCCCTAAA
Organism: Agapanthus africanus; assembly: GCA_030015575.1. NCBI lineage: Eukaryota > Viridiplantae > Streptophyta > Magnoliopsida > Asparagales > Amaryllidaceae > Agapanthus > Agapanthus africanus. Next base: position 521,799,750 of record CM057343.1, read on the forward strand.
CTAAATAATAGAGTCCAAATGCTCTCTTGTTGGATCTAAACGATCCCGTTAAGTTGATCTTAGTCTCAAATTAGACTAACGTATCCTTAACTAACGTTTAAGTTGATCTTAGCCTCAAATATGGCTAACGTATCCTTAAACCAAAACCCCAAACCCAAATCTAAGAAAATACGGATTTGGACTAATCCACGTCCTACGGGCGACAACATAAATTAGTCTCCGTATACAATCCACGGGCAACCACAAACAAAACAAACACCCACGATACGAAGTGACCATCTGGAGAAGGAGAAAGTTGTTATCGCGATGCGGTAGCATAATTAACTGCAGGGGCTTGCGCCTGCAGGGAAGAGCATCCTCACAATCAAAAACCCCTCAGACGAGGGGGAATCTGACGAAGTCTACTACATCGGCTGCATCCGTTTAAACCTTCGATACATGGTGCTATAAATCAACTTGGTATCTTCGAAGAGGTGGACGGATAGCACCAATTAGCATCTGCCCCGAAATTCAGGCTAGACGTACATTGCGTCTTGGCCGCGTCTTTCGGAGGGGAACAGATTCTGGTACACCAATTAGAATATGTTCCCCTCCGAAAGACGCGGCCGAGACACGATGTACGTCTAGCCTGAATTTCGGGGCAGATGTTAATTGGTGCTATCCGTCCACCTCTCAGAAGATGCCAAGTTGATTTATGGCACCATGTATCGAAGGTTTAAACGGATGCGGCCGATGTAGCAGACTTCGTCAGATTCCCCCTCGTCTGAGGGGTTTTTGATTGTGGGGACGCTCTTCCCTGCAGGCGCAAGCCCCAGCAGTTAATTATGCTACTGCATCACGATAACAACTTTCTCCTTCTCCAGATGGTCACTTCGTGTCGTGGGTGTTTGTTTTGTTTGTGGTTGCCCGTGGATTGTATACGGAGACTAATTTATGTTGTCGTCAATAGGACGTGGATTAGTCCAAATCCGTATTTTCTTAGATTTGGGTTTGGGGTTTTGGTTTAAGGATACGTTAGCCATATTTGAGACTAAGATCAACTTAAACGTTAGTTAAGGATACGTTAGTCTAATTTGAGACTAAGATCAACTTAACGGGATCGTTTAGATCCAACAAGAGAGCATTTGGACTCTATTGTTTAGTTTAGGGATATTTCGGTCGATCTCCAGTTTAGGGACATAGTGGTCCGACATTCCCATTTTGAGTACGAATATTAGTTTAAGGACATTTCGGTCCTACATTCCCATTTTAGGGACGGATATTAGTTTAAGGACACTTCGGTCCAACATTCCCATTTTGGGGACGAATATTAGTTTAAGGACATTTCGGTCCATGAGTTTAAGGACCCCACGGTCCGTAGCAATCTATGGTTGTCGGGACCCGTCACCTCTCTGACGACGCTGAAGGATTCAACGACAAATGTCAGAAGAGTTCAGAGATGTACCCTTGAACCGGGTGTAAATTGATTCGGGAGAGCAGCTGTGCTCAGTTCAATTTAATTTGAGGACTTATGGCCAGAATTGGGTTAAGTCCATTTGAAAATGTTTAACATTTTGTTCATGATTGGCCTGTTTAGGCCTTTGCTTGGGCTCTGCCCTTTTTTAAAGAATGCACAGCATTGGGCTTTTTATTTAAATGCATGGCATTTGTATTAGGCCTGTTAGGCTTCTTAATTGGCCTCTGCCCTTTTTAATAATGCATAGCATTTGTTTTGGTCTGTTAGACCTTTTAATTGGGCTCTACCCCTTTTTAATAATGCAGAGCATTTAATGGTCTGACAGTGCGCCACGTGGCCTGTCAGGCGCTCTGCGCCAATAAAGAGCGCAAGGCGCCGGCACATGTGGAAGTGACACGTGTCACGATCTGGTGAGCGCAAGTCTGTTAGCGCAGTGCGTTGTGCTGGTGCGCTGGTAACACATGGCGCGCTCTGGTGCAGTGCGCCAATCTAAGAGCGCAGCCCTCTGTTTTTAGGAGCGCAAGGCGCAGATTGACACGTGGCGCTCTCTGGTGACTTGCGCCAGTCTAAGGAGCGCAACAGCGTAAATCAAAAGTGCAGGCACTGTCCAATAGCGCAGAGCGCATCTTGATCAAATTTAGATCAAAGAAAAGAATCTTTTCAGTTCTAAAGAGGTTCTACCTCAAGATTCAAGAACCAATGGTTCATCAAAAGGCTATGCCTTTATATAGATCAAAAGATCTAGGGATGAAGTAAATTACTTCTTTAATTTTTGTGATTGGATCTTTTTTTGATCTTTTTTCTTTTTTGTGATGAAGATCTTAATCTTGTTCTTAGATCTTTGATCTTTTTAGAAGAAATTCTTCTTTTTATGAGATGTTTTCATCTCTGTTCTTCCAAGAAATTTTCTTTTACCTTGAAGAAGATGATCTTCTAAATTCTTTCAGAGTTCTCTCCTTTTTCTTATCTCTGTATATATGAGACTTGGAGTCTAGGGGCCTTTATATAGGGCCAATTAGTTTGTTGAGTTAGTTACAGAAATCTTTCTCTGATTGATCTGGGGATATTTCCCTACCGTTGGATCTTTGATCCTAAGGTTTCTGTTTTACAGAAGACAATCTTCTTGTTTTAATAAGATTAAAAAGATCTTTCTAGAATTTTAATTCTGATTAATTAAATAATTTATTATTTAAGTTTTTGTGCTGGCACAGTTGGCGCAAGTGTACCTGCGCTTGACACGTGTCGCGCAGCGCAACTGTGCTAGCGCAACTGCGCTGACACGTGTCGCGCAGCGCAGAGTGCAGCGCAACTGCGCTAGCGCACCTGCGCTGACACGTGTCGCGCGGCGCAGAGCGCAAGTTATCTGAAACGTTGCTTCCTTTATTTTTAAAGTTTAAATTTTAAAACAGAGCCTTGCTCTGATTGGGGTGCGCTGCCTTGGGCGCAACGCCCCTTACGCTGGCGTGTTTGCTTTTGGCACGTGGCGCTCTGCGCGCAGCGCAAGGGATCTGAAGCGTTGCTTCACCTTTTGAATTTGAAATTCAAACAGAGTTTTGCTCTGATTGGGGGAAACAAATGCCCCCCCACCGTTGCGCTCACATGGCGCACACGTGAGTGCAGCGGTGGCAAGATCTGATCCTTTGGATCAACTCAGGAGTTGAAGGGGCGCTTAAGCGCCTATAAATAGGACCCTTGGTCCTCAACAGATGATTATTATCTTCAAGAATTTTATTTTCAGAGCCTTGCTCTTGTTTTCAAGAACCTCAGAGCCTTGCTCTCATTTTCAGAGTTAGAACTCTAGAAACATCTTAGCTAAAAATTAACTTAACTTAATTAAATTAATTTTAATTAATAGAGCCTTGCTCTTATAGATCTTTTGATCTAAAGAAAACCCCTTTGGGGTTTCACAAACAGAGCTTTGCTCTCAAGAATTTGTTTTAAGGTTTCTTAATTCATGAACAGAGCTTTGCTCTTTGACAAAACATAGATCTTTTGATCTAAAGATGATGAACTCTTAAGAGTTTTTCATGGATATTTAAGATCCCAAACTTTAATTTTTAGGGGTTAATTTTTTCCTTTGATGGATTTTTCCATCATTATTACAGAGCAAGGCTCTTTTAAGGAATTTTATTCCCTTGTGACCAGAGTTTGACAAGTATCACTCTGTGACAGAGTTTTGCTCTGAAAAGGAAGATTTTCTCCTTGTCTCAAGGGATTTATCATTTAATGAGAATATTCTTTTGAGAATCTCCTCATTAATTGACAGTCTCATCCAATGATGAGGCTGTCTTATTAACTGATGCATTGTCATTTGGATTTTGTGGGTCCCCCTTTGGGTCCCTTCTCCACTGTATTGCAGTGTGGTATAAATTTTAAAGTACCAAGCGTGGGAATTTTAAAATTAACTTATGATGCTGATAACTGAATTTCACTTTTTCTTGCAGGCACCATGTCTGCTGATCTTTCATTCCCATTCTTCCGCTCAGAGGGAGGATTCCCTGAGGCGCCGGTGGACCGAGAGGTTCTCGCTCTCATTAAGGATCACGACCTGGAATATAAGAACCTTCATCTGTGGGGTAGGTGGTACAGTGAAATCATCAAGGGTCGCCGAAGCTTCTCCTGTGCGACGCCGTCAGAGCCAATCTCGTTAATCCCATATGCGGATGCACCCCCGGTGAACTATGCCGTGGAGGTCGTAAATTGGAATTCGGAGGATCTTCTTCAGCCTTCGATTGCTGCCATTCCCGTGCAGCCGCTGCCAGCTGTGGATATTCTGGGGCGGCGCATATGCCAGGGTGAAGCGCGCCCTTGGGGACAACCTTACAACATTGGATTGACCCCTCGACAATCGGCCGGGTATTTGCAATGGGCCAGATACATCTTGTCAGCGAAGAAGACGCATTTGATGAAGATTGGCCTATACCCCGCAGTCTACGCTTCATTGTTCGAGTATCCTGTTCCTCCGACGTGGGTTAAGGTATTCGTAGAACAATGGAACATCCCCACCCATTCCTTTCTTTTGACGGACAAGGAAGTCTCCATACCCCTGGAAGAGTTTGCTGAGATTTCCGGTTTGCCGGTGAGGGGGGAGCATTATGAAGAGCTACTTCCTCCTGATGAATATGTCTTCGCCACCAAACCGTTGGTGATGGGCCTAACGCCGGAGAATGCTATTCAGCACCAGTTTCCAAGCCTAGTAAGGGTGCTGAATATATATGAAAGTCTCTATTTGGAATCGGGGGGCCGGGGAGTTAGTTTTGCAGACTTCATCGCCCGCTTTCTTCGTCCGGAGATTTTATCACAACGGGGCGAAAAATTCGCCAAGCTCGACGGCCCCTTCGGCTTGTGCTTAGATCGTCGACCAGTACTGGAAGCCGATCAAAATGGTTTTTATCTTCCCGATGCTGCCGCCATCCCCTTATCGGAAATCGCCGCTCCGGGCATCGACGAGGAGACCTTCTTCCTGGGGTTTCTAGGGCTATGGCTGTGCTGGTTCGCGCTCCTCATGCACCCGCGCTACATAAGGCCGTCCGTCTTCTACCCAGCGCACCGGATGGTGGCTGGTATACAATTATCGATTGGAATTGCCGGGTTGGCTCACCTGTACCATGGACTCAGCGTGGCGGCGGACGGAAATGAACCGGGGGCACAACCCGCCAACTTCCCGACGCACTATTTTACTTCATGGATGGAGATGCATGTGCTTGGGGTATTTGGTGTTCATAAAAGACCCTCGCTTTACGAGAAGTACAGATTCCTGAGAGTTATGCGGCTGATCGACGCCTCTATTGTGAATCCGTCTCCGCGGGAGGCTAGGGGATTACTTCTTCGTCCGCGCACGGTCGGAGCGAGCATTTCTTTCACGGACAAGGTCATGACCATCGACCCGGAGAATTCCAAGGCGGTGTTGGCATTGCGTGATGGTTTCAAGGATGGGGCCTCCATATTGAAAGCTCGGGAGATTCTTCACTTATACTCCATCCGGCCGGGCTTCCTGGTGTTCAGGCAGAATGACTTGGCGCTCTTTATGAGGTACAACCCCTATCGGTTCGCCCAACAGCTAAGCTATAACTAGGGGGTCCCACTGGAGGCGTTTTTGGAAGAGCCTGCGGCCACCAGGGAGTGGATACGGAATGCATTACATCACTTCATGCGGCAAAACACGGGCTCCCATTTCTTCATTAGCGACCCGACTTGCGTTCCAAGGGCCCTCAATGTGTACGGGGCTTGGTATCAGCACGCGATGGGTGCTGTTATCCGAGAAGAGAAGCGGCTGCTGATTGACCGCAAGGGTGTGCCCCCGCCAGCGACCACAAAGCCCCCCTAAGGCCAAGGACCCATGTTGTTCCCCCGCTGAGAGGAGATGCTGGAGATGAGCCTCCGCGTGTGCTGAGCCCCCCGCGCGGATTGCCCCGTGATACCATGGACGTGCCCCCAGCGCCCCATGCTCTGGTGGAGACAGTGAATGTGGTTTTGCCTGAATCCGGCGTGGGCTCGGACATCGGGACCCGCCGTCCCAAGGTGCCCACGAAGCGTAAGTTGATTTTGGGTGCACCCGGGGCTCGCGTGCAGAAGAGGAAGAAGAAGTCGATCCTCTCTGCTGACGTTGTGTTCGGTCAGGAACCTCATGCTCCTTATAGCGAGGGCTTGGGTGAGTACGGGACCAACGAGGGATTATTTATGCCGCTAGACGACACTGATCTGGAGGCCGCCATCACAGCTTCAGAGCGATTGGCGGGGCGCGATGCGTGGTTAGCTAAACTGGCGCAATCGGGTAATCACTAGTTGTATTTTTCCGTCATTGCATCGTACTTTTATCATTGTCTTTGACTAACGCTTTTCCCCCTTTTTTTAACAGGAATTTCTACCAAAGAAGCTATCGCTGCTTCCCTCAAAACTTTCCAGGAGGAGGAACGACTCAGAGCATCCTTAGGCCTTGGTACATTTCGGTTCACTATGCCTTTCCTTCCATTTCTTATGAGTGATCTGACCCCCTCTTTGTCTTATCGCAGGGACCACAAGACCTATCCCGCAAACTGATGCGGGAATTCTTTCCGGGCCAGCTACCGATGTTCCGGCCTTTTCGGAATTGCCGCAAGAAACCCAACTCAAAAAGCCGATGATAGATGCCTTGAAGGCTCTGGAGGCAACTCTGAACGCAGACGACGACGCCTTGCTGAAGGAGGCTTCCAAAAGGTCCGTCGTGGCGGCCGAGGAGGAGAGGAAACGCATGAGGCGCGTAGCGAAGGAGCGCAGCGCTGCTTTGGCCGTTGGAGCGGGCCCAAGTGCCGTTACTCCCGCTGCTACTCCTTCAGAGGAGCTCCCGGTCGCCTTGTCCACTGCTCATAGGCGGGCGATGCGTGTAGCTCGGGAAGCCAATGGTCAATTCACCTTAGGTAATGTGCTTTTCGAGGGTTTGTTGTAAAAGTTGTAAAACTATCGGTTCTTATACATCTTGTCCTGCAGGGCCGAGTCCTACTGAAGGAACGTCGGGGACTGTCGAGCCTGAGGGGACGGTGGAGAAGGTAGCAGCTGAACCTAAGGCGACGGTAGGCGGTGCAGCCGTAGTCGCCGGGCCTGAGCTAGTGACTGACGAGACAGTCACGCCTACTATGCCCGAGAAGGTTACTGATGCCGAGCCCGAGGGGGCGGCAGTTGAGACGGCTGCTACAACCGAGCCTGGGGCAGCAGCGGATGGAGCGGCTGCGACCGATGAACCCATGGCAGTGGTGGACGAGACGGCTGCGACCGCCGAGCCCAAGGTGGTAGTGGATGAGACGGGCATGATCGCTGAGCATGAGACGGCCACTCTTTCTCAAGCGTCGGGTGCCGCTCCGATCATCGTTCTCCTAGTTTACGGCTCCTTGTCGTCTTCCGGCGTCGCGAGCATGACGATGGCTCCCGTAGAGTCTGGCGATGAGGCAACAGGAGGTGAACCCATGCCAATGGAGGAGGGAGACGCCGCCGTTTCGGCTGGCGACTCATCAGGTAAATTTTGGGTCACCGTCCTTCTTTTTATTCTGCAATCCTTCCTGACAGGGCTTATCTTGTTTCTAACGCAGGTGCGGCTAGTGCTGATGCCCTTTTACTCGAGGGAGCGCCGTCAATTACCACCCTGACGGTGGTCACATCTCTACCCTCTCTCGTATCGTCGCAAATGCTGGAAGGTATGGATTTATGACTTACCAGTCTCATCTTTAGGCTGCATAATTTATGTACTGACGTTGTATTATTGCATCTTTGCAGGAGTGCTTTTTGATCACCTGTATCAGGTGCTGCACCCACACTTCTCCTTCCCGTCGGAGCTTACTTCCTCCAGTGGCGCTGGTGAGTATATTTTTCAATTAATGCCCTTTCTTTTTTCGATAATGGAATTATTTCTGATTCTTCCTTGCCCTGATTGCAGTGCTATAGATCGAAGGAGGAGGTATAAGATCAGTCGCACCAGTTCTCCCGGCTTTGCCACCTGCTGCAGCTGGTATGGTAGATTCTGTCATTGATGACCTTTCTATATTTCTTGAACCGTCATTTGATCGCGTTTTGTTTTGTAGCTGTCGTTCCAATTCCGGCCCCTTTCGAGTCCCGCATCATAATGCCGTCAGGCCCATTCTCTAGGCGTCCATCCTCAAAGGGTGCTGCGATGAGTTTGAGCATGCTGAGCGGATGCGTCGAGGAGCTTGACACAGAAGCTCCCACATCTGCCGCAGATTTCGCTGCGGAGGTTAATCCGATGCCAGCGACGCTTATAAATTTCCACAATGAAGGCGTCGTCAAGTCTTGGGTTAGCCACTGCAGGGAGATCGAGGCCCGCCTGCATCAGCTGGAGCTTATGCGCCCTGCCCCCGAGGTTTTGGTCATGAGTACTCAACGGGCAGCATAGATCGAGCAGAGCGCTTCTTACTTTCGCCATCTGGAACAAGAAGCGGCTTTAAGGCGGAGGGAATGCCAAGAGACCTCAAGCGAGTCTGCTCGACTGTGTGCTGAGGTTGACGCGAACGCTGCTCGGGTGAAGGCTATCTTCGAGGGCCTTCTGCAAGTATTTCTGATGGGCTAACACTGAAGCAAAAGCTCGATGCCGTTGAGCGTGATGCCCAAGGTCGCGAAGCAGCTCAGCGAGCTGTTGAAGAACAGCTTTCATCCTACTTGCAGCAGCGGGCCCAGGTGGAAGCAGAGTTGGCTGCGGCAGCCGCTCAGGAGGAGGCATTGAAGGAAGTACGAGAGCAGCTTGCAGATTTGTTGAAGACGCTTCCTTCTCCATGAACATTTTGTATCATTTATAATTGTAAATAAAATGTATTTGTTTCTTTTATTCTTTAACACAATGTATCTAGTACTCAATCGAATTTATGAATAAAAGATATACATTCTTCATAATGTCTTATGTCATTTCTCCGCTTTCTTCTTCCTTTTATTATCAGCATGTTACCTTAGTAAACATGGTCAACAGATGGTACAGCGAGCATCCTGTCTTGGCTTCTTTAAGAGGTAGTGATGGCTTAGGAGGCAGGTTCAGATCTGCTGCCTAAGACTTTTCAACTTTATGAGCCGTGAGGGTCTCACAAAGAATTTTCTCCCTACGGATCGAGAGGATCTCGTAGGTGTGTTTTCTCCTTAGGAATCGTGAGGATTCCTAAGTGCGTTTTCTCTTATAAGTCGTAAGGATCTTATAAGAGAATTTTCCCTCTTACGAGTCGAGAGGACCCGTAAGCGGTTGTTTCCCTCCTTGTCGATATTCGACTTTGGAGAGTGTGACCCGTGAATAGTATGCAAGAGTCCATTTTGGATCGACTCGCAGGGTCCCAGTGCTTAGGAAACAGGTTTTTTTTAATCCCTGCTGCCTAAGGCTTTTCCTCACGAGTCGAGACGAATCGATCATTTCTCGCAAGAATATCCTAACATCACAGTTAACCTCTACTCTTTACGACAGAGTTCCGTTAGGGTATGTGGTACTAGGGTTTTGTCCATTGTACCGTTACGTCGGCTGATGTATTTCTCGATAGGAAACCTTGCTATTCGAGTAGCCTTGCGACTGTCGTGTTTCTGATCCCTTCGGGGGCTGGAGAAGACGTCTTCGAGCAATCCTCCTGGCCAGTTTGACCGTCGGAAGAGTAAGCATTAGGAATTTTGCCATGCCGCTTTTTACTCGAGGTTAGGCTCATTTTGGAGAGCCCCGATGGGTCATAACCACTCTGCGCTGGTGTGGGATGATCTCCGATAGTCTTTCAGGTTTTATATGAGTTGCCGTCAAGACCCTGAAGCTAGGAATTTGGCCTTTGCTTCGTTTGCTGGCATTGTGTCTGCTGTTTCGAGACGAACATCGCGGTGGAGCTGGGATTTTGCCGTGGCTCCGTTGTTTGATTGTCGTGTCTGAATCCTGCTGGAGAAAGAACGCTGGGGTGACATCTCGTCTGCTGTATCGAGACGAACGTCGAGGTGGTGACCACTCCGCGCTGGTGCGAGATAATCTCCGATAGTCTTTCAGGTTTTATATGAGTTACCGTCAAGACCCTGAAGCTAGGAATTTGGCCTTTGCTTCATTTGCTTTGGCGTGTCCGAATCCTGTTAGAGGAGGGACGCTGTGGTGACATTTCGTCTGTTGTATCGAGACGAATGTCGCAGTTGTCTCTAGGTTGCTGGTGAACCGTCGAGATTTGGAACTAGAGATTTTGCCGTGGCTCCTTTTGGTGATGTTGCGTCTGCTGTATCGAGGCGAATGCTGAGGTGGAGTTGGGATTTTGCCATCACTCTGATTTGTTTTGACGCTGTGTCTGCATCCTGCTGGATTGCGAAGGAACGTCGTTGTTGACATTGCGTCTGTTGTAACGAGATGAATGTTGAGATGGTCTCTAGGTTGTCTATAAACTGTCGAGACTTGGCTTTCTTTCTGGTGGAGCCTGAGGAGGGAAGGCGTGATTCCTTCTTTGTTTGCGCCCCTGGATTGTATACAGTGATTGACATGATATCACCTGTAGGGCATAAATTATATATATATATTTTTTATTTTATTTCTTTCCCGACGCTCTATCATTTCAGCTTTTATATCACGAAGGTCACGATTGCCCAATCATTTCGGCTGTTTTTTCGCGGTGCCCCATCATTTTGGCTATTTATTTTATTTTCACTCGCTGCTTTTTATTGCGAGTTGCCCAATCATTTCGGATATTTTGCATGCATACATTTTTACTTGCTGATTTTGTTGCAAGTTGCCCCATCATTTCGGCTATTTCGTATGTATGTGTGGCTTGCTGGCATTTCGCCGCAAGCTTGGGATTAGACACCGATTACGGCATCAGCACCGCTACAACTGGGATATTGCCAGGAGCGAATCATCATTTACCTCTGTCGATGTCGAACAAAGGTGGCTTAGTAAACAGGGTTATGGTCCTGTCGACTAAGGCTTTTGACTTCATGAGCCGTAAAGGTCTCACAAAGGTATTTCTCCCTACAAGTCGTGAGGATCTCGTAGGTGTGTTTTCTCCTTAGGAATCGTGAGGATTCCTAAGTGCATATTCCCCTGTAAGTCATAAGGATCTTATAAAAGTGTTTTCTCCTTATAAGTCGAGAGGACTTACAAGGGTTGTTCACCGTGCGAATATATCCCTAGTCACGGATGGGACTTGGTTAGGGAAATGTTTATTCGCGCCCGTGGATTGTATACAAGGGTCGGTATTGAGCCGCTTGTAGGGCAGTATCGAAGGTTGTGGGGGTTGCTTAAGAACAGGTTCAGGTCTCTGTAACTTAAGAATTTCAAATCTTATGAGCCGTGAGGGTCTCATAAGAGAGTTCTCCTTACGAGTCGTGAGGATCTCGCAAGTGTAATTTCTCATTAGGAATCGTGAGGATCCCTAGGTGTATTGTTCCCTTGTGAGTCGTAAGGATTTCACGCGGGTGGTTTCTCCTTACAGGTCGAAGGGACCCTGCAAGTGTCTTTTAACGAGGTTGCGCCCTTTCGGGTTTTCACAAACACTCGCCGGCAGCCCTGTTGTTTTTTACTCATGGAGCCCTTTCGGGTTTTCATCCGTGCCCATTTTGCTTATGGACATACCGTTTTTTTTATTCTCTTTTTTTTATTCTTTTTACATAACGAGGTCGTGCCCTTTCGGGTTTTCACAAGCACTCACCGGTAGCCCTGTTGTTTTTACTCACGGAGCCCTTTCGGGTTTTCATCCGTGCCCATTTTGCTTATGGGCATACCGTTTTTTTTTATTCTTTTCTTTTTTTTATATCGGCTTTGGTATGTTGCAATCCACCGTAGTTTATCGACATCTCGGTCAACAGCTAGTTTTAGGACGTAGTGGTCCGTCATTAGTTTAAGGACGTTTCGGTCCGTTGTTGAAGAAGGCCGGCTACTACTTATAGAGTTTGGGCTTAGGAAGATAGCGAGCGGACATAGTCGTCGTCATCTATCATTGACCTAGGCTGTGACTCATTAAGCGTAGTATTTCTTTAGGAAGCGACCGTTTATTGGCCTGAAAGGCCTTTCACCGTGCATATCCATGAGTAGATAGGCTCCACCCTGGTAAACCTTGTCTATGACGTACGGGCCTTCATAGTTCGGCTCGAATTTTTCCCGCTTGGCGCAATTGGGGATCATAGGTCTTTTGACCACTAGCATGGGTTCGCCTTGGCGAAATGTCCTCGGCCTGGTCAATCTTTCATATGAGTGCGTCATCTTTGCTTCATAAGCCTCCAGATTTTGTTGTGCTATGAACCGGGTTTCATCAAAGGCATCAAGCTCCTCAAGCCGAAGGTGAGCATTTTCTTCGTCCGTCAGCTCATAGTGGACTGCCACTCATAGAGATGGTAATTCTATTTCGAGGGGGAGTACTGCTTCTGTACCGAATACCAACGCGTACGGCGTTGTGTTCGTGGCCGTTTTGAACGTAGTTCGATACGCCCAGAGAGCTTCTTGCAGTCTCTCATGCCAGTCCTTCTTATTTCGGGACACCGTCTTCTTCACGATCTTCGTCAAGGTCTTGTTGAAAGCCTTAGCTAGACCGTTAGCTCGGGGATTATAAACTGAGGAATATCTCCAGTCTATATTGTGTTGTTGCGCGAAGCGGCTGATCTTGTGGCTTCTGTAGGCTGGCCCATTATCGGAGATGATCCGTCGCGGAGTTCCAAACCGATAAATGACGTGCGTCTTGAAGAAATGGAGGATATTCTCCGTCTTCACTTCCCTCAGCGGCACTGCTTCTGCCCATTTGGAGAAGTAGTCAGTCGTCGCCAAAATGAACCGATGTCCCATGGACGATGCTGGTTCGATGGGGCTGATTACGTCAGTGCCCCACATTTCGAACGGCCAGCTAGCTACTGTTAGATGTAGAAGATTTGGGTGCTGGTGGATAAAGTCCCCATGAATCTGGCATGAGTGGCATTGCTTCGCATATTCGAGGCAGTCCTGAATCATCGTGGGCCAATAGTAGCCCATCCGTTAATCTTCAACTTCATCTTCGGGCCTGCTTGGTGAGAACCGCAGAGTCCGTCGTGAACTTCCTGAACGACTCTTTTCGCCTCTTCAGGTCCTAGACATCTCAACCACAGAGAATCAAACGACCTCTTGTACAGAGTATCATTGACGAAGGCGAAAGACAGAGCTCGTTTCATAAGCTGATGTCTTGATGACGCATCTTTATGTGTTCGACGGGATTTGAAGTAGTCTATAAAGGCTTCTCTCCAATCCTCAGCCTTTTCCTGGTCTTTTATTTGCATAGCATTTGCTCAGTCGCTCCCTTTTTTCGGATGATTCCGGAGATATTTCTGCTGGGGCAAGCACCCGACGGCTTTGTACCACGATTCTTACGTCATCGAGGTTTTCGTCGGCCAGTTCTTTAGCGAGCTTGGCTAACGCGTCCACCTTGCTATTGTCTGCACGCGGTATGCTTTCCAGCATATAGGAGGGAATTTGGGTCAACAATTGCTGTACTCTCTCTCCATACTTTACCAGTTCGGGTTTGCACATTTGGTAGTCGCCATTTACTTGACTGACGACCAGTTGAGAATCTCCATATATGGTGAGGTTTTCAATTCCCATGTCGATGGCGATCTCGAGGCCTGCTATCAAAGCTTCGTATTCGGTTTCATTGTTTGTCCTCGGCTCTATTAAGGAGAAAGCAAAGCGCATTATCCCTCATTGTGGAGTTACGAAGATGAGGCCTACCCCCGATTTGATTATAGGGGTGCTTAGTTTGCGCTTCTTCACGGAAGACGCTCCATCAAAATAGAGTTCCCATCGGGTATCACTACCGTCGATCGCATCAAACGCATGTTCGTCTGGCAGCTCGCAATTCAGAGGGGAATCGGCCGGTATCGGATGCTCAGCGAGGAAGTCGGCGATGGCCTGGCCTTTCACTGCCTTAAGAGGCTGATAGGTTATCGAAAACTCCATTAAGAGCAAGGCCCATTTAGCGAGTCTCCCTGTCAATATGGCCTTTGACATTAAATATTTAAGGAGGTCCACCTTCGAAATGAGACAGACTTCATGCGCCAACGCATAGTGCCGGAGTTTCGTTATCGTGAAGATCAACGCCAGGCAGTGTTTTTCGATGGGAGAGTAATTGCTTTCTGCCCCCAGCAGAACTCGACTCAAATAATAGAGAGCTCTTTCTTTCCCTTGATCGTTCTCTTGTGCCCATAATGCGCCTAAAGAACCATTGAGGGCTATTGTGTAAAGAATAAGGGTCTTTCCTATGACCGGAGCAGCCAGCACTGGCGGATTCTGCAGGTACTGCTTGATTTCGTCCAGCGCGCCTTGGCATTTGTGATCCCAGACGAACGAGGTTCCCTTCTTCATCAGATGACTATAAGGACGGCATTTGCCAGAGAGATTGGCTATAAATTGCCGGATATATGCGAGCCTTCCTTGGAGAGACCGCAGTTGTTTGAGAGTCCTTGGCGGAGGCATTTCCATGATCGCCTTAATCTTCGACGGATCTATCTCGATGCCTCGGTGCCAGACGATGAATCCGAGGAATTTGCCCGAGGAAACCCCGAATGCGCATTTGAGAGGGTTCATCTTCAAGTTGTATTGCCGGAGGCGTTGAAATACGATCTTCAGATGCTCTAGATGTTCCTCGTATGATTTGCTCTTAACTACGAGGTCGTCTATATAGCATTCGACGATTTCATGTATAAGGTCATCGAAGATCTTTGTCATGGCCCTTTGATAAGTGGCACCGGCATTCTTTAGACCGAAGGGCATCACCTTGTAGCAGAATATACCCAAAGGGGTCCGGAAAGCGGTATGCTTCTGGTCCTCGGGATGCATCTTTATCTGATTGTATCCTGATGAGCCGTCCCTAAAGGAAAAAACCTCGTGAGTGGACGTATTGTCTATCATCAGCTCGGTGACTGGCATTGGGAAGTCATCCTTCGGGCAGGCTTTGTTGAGGTCCCGGAAGTCCACGCATATGCGCACTGTCCCATTTTTCTTCATCACCGGGACGATGTTGGAGATCCAGTTAGGATACTGAACTTCCTGGATAAACCCAGAGTCGATCAGCTTTTTGACTTCGGCGTTAATGCTCATCTCAAGCTCGAGCCGCATTCTTCTCGGTGCTTGTTTGATTGGCTTGATGTTCGAGGATATCGTCAGTTTGTGTACAGCAATCTCTGGATCCAGTCCTGGCATTTCGGAATAATTCCATGCGAAGAAATCTCTATACTGTATAAGCACGTCTTTTAGTACAGCCACCTTTTCTTCAGGCAACAGCTCACTAATGAATGTCGGCCGCGGGTCGCTTGTCGTCCCAAGTTCAATTTTCTTGAGCTCATCTGCAGTGGTGTGTATTCTATCTTCCAGCTCTTTCGGCGCTGGTGGAAATTCTGAGATCACTTCATCATCACTGTTTTCGAAGCACCAGGGAAGGTCATCCATATTCTCGGGCTCTTCTTTTGATATTGTTATCATATGACAAGTACGAGCTCGCTTCCAAGACCGATGTGGATCTGGTTCTGCTCTCGTGGCTTTGGGTTCATGCTCCTGTGGCGTCGTTACCCTCCAGCTGTCAGATAGAGCGAACTTGCCGAGCTGATACTGATCTTCGACCCAATTCTTGAAGGTGAAGCAATCTTCGAGAGGGTGTCCTATTACCCTGTGATAAGAGCAATAGTTCGGGTGTGAGACTTCGCCTGCTTGTTCGGGGTGCTTGGACTCCGGAAGCATAATCATTTGGTGTTTTATAGCTAGGTCAAGTATCTTCTTTGTCTTGTCTTGAAGAAAAGAGTATGCTCGACCCATCTTCTTCATAAGGGACAAATCCGGACCGCTCGATTCCTGACTGCGTGCTTCTTGTTCGCGCTTTGTTGCTGTCAGACGCCTTTTCCGCTTTTTGACTTGTTTCTGCTTCTGCGTCGAGCCTTTTTTACAACAGATTGACAGGGAGCGGCATCTCCATCTCTCGCAGCCCGTTGGAGAAGGCGTTGCGTTCTGGCTTTCTCATAGATGGCCATTTCGTGGTTATGGTCGTATCGAACTTTTTGACCAGCTTCCTGTATAACCTTGTCCATTTGTTCTTCGAACGACGAACTGGGCATTTTTACGTCGGGGACTTTTTCTGGTTCAGGATTAGCACTCTCCCATTGTGCATCTCCTTCTTCATCAAAGTCATGTATGACATAGCAATCGCGGAGTAGTTCCCGTTTCTTGGATCAAATATATCAAGCCCGATTGCTTCCATTCTCCCATTGGGTAACTTGTGCTGAGTTCCGGGAACGTTCCAGATCCTGTCATAGAACTTAGCTTTTCGAGCAGTCTGTTTGAAGGGTATCCCTTGGCGCTTCAATAGCCTTTTCAAGCCTTCTGTATAATATCTAGGTAGACGGATGAGCTGAAGCCTGTCAAGCATAGGATCCGCACTGTGCCAGATTTCTTTCTCCACATTGGTTTCCCCGGAGCGGTAGAATAGAATTGCCTTTTCACCTTCTCGCCTAGGAGGGACATAGAACGTCTGCAGCTCTTCCACACGGTAGGTATCGAGCGCATCTAGTTCTTTATGATGTTTGGGCGGAACCATGGCAACTTGCAAACTTTGCTCTTCATCAGCGAAAGTTTGTATTGAAGGTCGAGCGGAAAATATAGTATGGACCTCATCTTCCAAGTCGCTGCCAAAGATTAACATAGGAGCGAACGGTCCCGTCTTGTTGTATTGGGGTGGACCCGAATAAACCATATCTTCATCTTCCTTAGTATCACTCCCGAAGACAGGGATGGTGGCGATAGCTTTGTTCTCCGGCTTGTGACACCTCTCCGTGTCTTCGAAATCTTGTAAGATGTATTTTACATCTTCATATTTACGAACTTCGTTCACGGAGAATGGGTTCAGCTCTCCCGTTATGGTATACTCGACCATCCTTAAAGTATTTCATACACTGATGTTGTGTAGAAGGGATGATATTGTACTCGTGTAACCAAGACCGGCCGAGCAGAGCGTTATAGTATGTCTTGGCGTCAATGACATGAAATTTAACATCCGTGACAAGTAGCCCGAATCGTAATGTCAATATCACAGACTCGAGAGTCCGCGATGATTGGGAGTCAAAACCAGAGATGGTGATTTTATCACGAGCGAGATGCTGGACGCTCATGCAGATTTCCTTCAACACTCGCACGTTGAGAAGATTAACGGAAGACCCATTGTCGACCAGGATTTTGCCTATCTTTATATCGTGGCAGTATCCTGAGACATAGAGGGGACGGTTGTGTTCACACGTCCCAAGGAGGAGATCCTCGTCGCCGAAGGTAATATCGGCTGTGTGTACTTCCTCCAGTTCATCCTTCATCTTTTCTTCGGCGAGAAAAGCTTGAAATTGCTCTGGCTCTTGCAACGCCTTGATCAATGAATCTCTCGCTTCTTTGGATAGTAGAAGGGCGTCGAGAATACTGAGCTGCGAGGGTAACTTCCTCAAGTGCGCCAGAATGTTATAGTCCACCTTATTCTTCTTTGGCGGGTCCTTGGCGGTTAGCTCTTCCATGACTTGGTCATCTAGGGCGATATCCTCAGAGACCTTTTCTTTTCCCTTATCTTTTTTTTTTGAGGGTCCGAGATTCTTTTCGGGTAGCGTACGATTACGCAGCCGGATATTTCTGCAGGCCTTCGGCTCTTCCTCTTTTCCCGAGGAGGACTCTTTAAAGAGAGGGCTAAGAGCTATTTCCTCGTCAGAGTCGCTCCCGAATGTGAGAATTTTCGTTTCCCCGGCGTTAACCATGCGACAATCGCCTGTAGTTCTTCTAAGCTCCTCGGTCGTACTTTTCCGCTCCCGACAAGTTTTGTGCTTCTTCCGCTTAAAATGTTGCCGGTGAACAACATACCCCTGCCACCATCTATTGAAATCTTTGCACTCTTCGGTAGGGTGCGAAATCTTTCGATGATATAAGCAGTAGGAAGGGTGCATTTCTGCTTTGCCGGCAATGTTTCCTTCAGAGGGTGGTAGCTTCATACCCATTGATATGGCTTTAGCAAACCTTTTCATCGTCTTGAACTTGCTTTTATTTGCAGTGGATGTACTTTGATCCGGCGGGAGTGTCTCAACTCTTTTGTCTAGTCGCCGACGTTCGGCTTTTTCAAATATGGCCATCTCACGCTTCCGATCGGCTTTACTTTCCAGACGAATCTCATTCAGGAAGGCGTCGATCATTTCATCTGACGGCCATAGCAGTTCCGGTTCGGTACCTGCCCCCGGTCTCTCTGTGCAAGGAGCTTCTTCATTGTTTAGCGATGAATGAGAGATCATATGGCAGCTTGCTACGTATCCCTCAGATTCATCCGACGAGCTTTCTCCTTCATCTTCCTCCTGAAAGACGTGGCTGAGGAACTCTTGGAGCGTGATGGGAGTCCGTGCCTTTTGATTGTATTCTTCCAGCGCGTCGATCTGTTTCTGTAGTCCGTGTGCTTGTCACCAGGCTTCACGGGCTTTTTGGATTTTTTCTTCTTTTTCGAAGATTTTGACGGCTGGATATGAACACTTTGGCTATCCCCACCAATCTTTGGAGTTGGGCGTGGTTTCAGCATCCCTTCGATGATCTGGGGTTCCAGCGGGTTTTTCCACCTGATTGCCGGGCATGTTTGGAGATCATTCAGCAACCTTTTAGTTTTGGCTGAAAGAACGACCTCCCATGGGGCTTCTTTAACAAGGGAGCATGTTGCCCCCGGCATATTCACCTTTTTAGGGGTATGAGGTTGCGGCGGGTTCACCTTCCATCCTTCGGATAACGCGAACTTGCCTTGTTGGTATTGGTTCAATCCAGTTTTTGAAGACATAGCAATCTTCGATCGGATGACCCAATACTCGGTGGTAGGGGCAGTAATTGGGATCATTGACGTCGTTTGGCTGCAACGGACGTTTTGAATCTGGCAGATTGATGAGTCTGTTGCGCACTGCCAGCTCAATAGTCTTCTCGTTTTATCTTGAGGAAACGAGTAAGGACGTCCTAGCCTCTCCTCGAGGGATAGGCGTGGACGCATATTGTTTTGACGGACAACCGGTTTCAAGGTGCTCGGCTGTTGTTGAGCATTGGCGACGACGATCGCTTTTCCTTTCCCTTTCTCATTTCGAGAGTCCGGCTTTGGAGGAGACGGTCTATGGCCCATCTGGTCCATTTGGACTAATTTGTTGATCAAGGCCTGGAACGTGGTTGGTTTAAAGAACATCATGAACTTTGAAATAGTTGCATGAGGATCTAGGGTGCCCACGAACATGCCTACTGTCGGCGCTTCTTCGATGCGTTGTTCGCATTTTGACCACAAGTTCCGCCATCGGATTGCATATTGAACCCAAGTTTCGCCCGGCTTTACTCTTGCATTGATCAAAGCTGTTATTGGAGTACGCTTGCTAGCACTCGCGAATCGTTGTGTAAACAACAACTCTATTTCAGCAAAAGTTTTGACGGAGTCGTTCGGAAGATCTGAATACCACTCAAATGCCGTCTCCGATAAACTGCCGACGAATTGGCGAAGCAGTAGCTTATCATCTCCTCCAGTGTTGCCGCAGAGAGCCCTGAACTGAGCGACATGTTGATGGGGATTTCCTGTACCCTTATAGACATGGAATTTTGGGATCATGTAGCCCGGCGGGTATTTGATCTGATCATACCAGCTCAGATATGGTCGCCCCGTTTTGACAACTTGACCAGCTGCCTCAGTTGCCTGGTGAACTCGTATTTGTTGAGCAATATAGTCATCTAGGGCAGCTTTGGAAATTGTCTCCTCCTTGGCTGTTGAAAGAGCCGGCGGTGGATTTGACGTTTCTCCTCTGTCATCTTCAAGGATAATCGGAGGATCTTCAGCTGAGGGATCCAGCTGGATCATCATGCCCACCATGTCTTGGAATAGAAGAGCCATCTGCTTTATATTGGCCGTTTGTTCTGCAGCCTCCTTGTCCTTCTTTTCGAGCATTCTACGAAGGAATTCAGTATCAGTTTCGTGTTCGCGACGCTGCTCCGATGACGTCTCCGGGCTCTCTTTTGGTCCGGTGAGCGCGGCCATTGCAGTCAGCATCTCCTGGAGCTTCTGTTGTTGCTATTCCTGGGCCCTTGTGATGGATTGGGTGAGTGGTCGGTGGCCCGTCGAAGCACGGCTATCTTCCTTCTCAGATGCCATGTAAACGGTATGGACGACCATGCCCCCAGACTTAGGGCGTTTAGGTTCAGTGTTTTTGGCTTTTGTCGCCGGCACAGGGATCTTCTTCGGCCTTCTTTTCTCAGGAGCGGTCGAAGTTGAGGGAGCCATCGAGGTGGGCACCCAGACAGCTTTTCGTGGCTTAGCAGGATGGCTGACTTCTTGTTGGACCTTTGGCTTCTTTTGCTGGCGGCAGAAATTTGGATCGATCACTGAGTCTCGGGCCTGTCGCCAGACTTTATAGATTCTGGAGGACATCCGTTGAGGGGATTGGGGCTGTTCTGGCTTTGCTTCTACAGCCTTATCCGGCGGAGGGGGAGACCTCTTCAATACAGCGGTAGGAGAATTCCTACTCACTTTATTTAGCAGTTCAAAGCTGTTCCCAATCGGAACAACAGCATTAACTTCCGTCGTCGGGGCTGGTGGAGTTAACCCAGAAGGGGAACAACCTCCGGACTTCCTCACTCGGCGCCAGTGGCGACGTCGAGCATGTCGAGTTGTGGGAATTGGCTCGGTGACGGGGACGGCCTTGTCCTGCCCCCTGTTCAGGTGAGGAGCTGTAGCCGGTGTCAGCCTAGTAAAGATTGATGCCTTTTGAGTAGCCGGAGCGGGAATAGGAGTTGGGACGGTCAGTCTTGTGAAGACCGACCTCTTAGTAGGAGAAGCCGCCTTGACGACTTCAGGAGCAGATTTGGTTACTCTCTTTTGAACAACCTTCTTTAGGACTGCAAGCTTCACCGTGGGCCTGCAGGAGTTTTGGCCTAGTCTGGAGAAGACCGAGGCATTGGTGTTGGGCGACCCGTTGAGAGGGGCCGCAACAGCTGTAAGTCGATCGAAGACCGACTTCTTAGGAGCTTCTGGTACGGGCACTGGGCAGTGAAGCTTACTGGCGGGAGCATGGTTCCGAAAAATATTCCAGTAGTAGCCTGGGTGATTTGTTCCACCGGCATCATGAACTGTGATGCCGCCTGAGGTCCATAGGCTACACCTCCAGGTGAAGCGGAGCGTCGGTTGCAGTTGCAGTTGGAGCAGTTCGAGCAGTTGAACGCCATTGCTGTTTGCTTTCTGCGCCAAGCAAGAGACCAAATCTTAGTAACTTGAAACCCAAGGGCAACCATTAACAAACCGCGATTCGTTCGCGAATACGACACACGAAGTGTGGAGTGGAAAGAGGAAAAAGTCCCACCGGGCGTGCCAGAATCTGTTCCCCTCCGAAAGACGCGGCAGAGACGCGATGTACGTCTAGCCTAAATTTCGGGGCAGATGCTAATTGGTGCTATCCCGTACACCTCTCCGAAGATGCCAATTGATTTATGGCACCATGTATCGAAGGTTTAAACGGATGAGGTCGATGTAGCAGACTTCCTCAGATTCCCCCTCGTCTGAGGGGTTTTTGATTGTGGGGACGCTATTCCCTGCAGGCGCAAGCCCCTGCAATTAATTACTTTACCGCATCGCGATAACAACTTTCTCCTTCTCCAGATGGTCACTTCGTGTCGTGGGTGTTTGTTTTGTTTGTGGTTGCCCGTGGATTGTATACGGAGACTAATTTATGTTGTCGCCCGTAGGACGTGGATTAGTCTAAATCCGTATTTTCTTAGATTTGGGTGTGGGGTTTTGGTTTAAGGATACGTTAGCCATATTTGAGGCTAAGATCAACTTAAACGTTAGTTAAGGATACGTTAGTCTAATTTGAGACTAAGATCAACTTAACGGGATCGTTTAGATCCAACAAGAGAGCATTTGGACTCTATTGTTAAGTTTAGGGACATTTCGGTCGATCTCCAGTTTAGGGACATGGTGGTCCGACATTCCCATTTTGAGAACAAATATTAGTTTAAGGACATTTCAGTCCAACATTCCCATTTTAGGGACGAATATTAGTTTAAGGACACTTCGGTCCAACATTCCCATTTTGGGGATGAATATTAGTTTAAGGACATTTCGGTCCATGAGTTTAAAGACCCCACAGTCCGTAGCAATGTATGGTTGTCAGGACCCATCACCTCTCTGACGACGTTGAAGGATTACAACGACAAATGTCAGAGGAGTTTAGAGATGTATCCTTGAACCGGGTGTAAATTGATTCGGGAGAGCAGTTGTGCTCAGTTCAATTTAATTTGAGGACTTATGGCCAGAATTGGATTAAGTCCATTTGAAAATGTTTAACATTTTGTTCATGATTGGCCTGTTTAGACCTTTGCTTGGGCTCTGCCCTTTTTTAAAGAATGCACAGCATTGGGCTTTTTATTTAAATGCATGGCATTTGTATTAGGCCTGTTAGGCTTCTTAATTGGGCTCTGCCCTTTTTAATAATGCATAGCATTTGTTTTGGTTTGTTAGACCTTTTAATTGGACTCTGCCCCTTATTAATAATGCAGAGCATTTAATGGTCTGACAGTGCGCCACGTGGCCTGTCAGGCGCTCTGCGCCAATTAAAGAGCGCAAGGCGCCAGCGCATGTGGAGGTGACACGTGTCACGATCTGGTGAGCGCAATTCTGTTAGCGCAGTGCGCTGCGCCAGGCTGCTGACACATGGCTTGCTGCTGACACGTGGCGCGCTCTGGTGCAGTGCGCCAATCTAAGAGCGCAGCGCTCTGTTTTTAAAAGCGCAAGGCGCAGATTGATATGTGGCGCTCTCTGGTGACTTGCGCCTGTCCAAGGAGCGCAACAGCGCAAATCAAAAGTGCAGGGCACTGTCCAATACCGCAGAGCGCATCTTGATCAAATTTAGATTAAAAAAAAGAATCTTTTCAGTTCTAAAGAGGTTCTACCTCAAGATTCAAGAACCAATGGTTCATCAAAAGGATGTGCCTTTATATAGATCAAAAGATATAGGGATGAAGTAAATTACTTCTTTAATTTTTGTGATTGGATCTTTTTTTGATCTTTTTTCTTTTTTGTGATGAAGATCTTGATCTTGTTCTTAGATCTTTGATCTTTTTAGAAGAAATTCTTCTTTTTATGAGATGTTTTCATCTCTGTTCTTCTAAGAAATTTTCTTTTACCTTGAAGAAGATGATCTTCTAAATTCTTTCAGAGTTCTCTCCTTTTTCTTATCTCTGTATATATGAGACTTGGAGTCTAGGGGCCTTTATATAGGGCCAATTAGTTTGTTGAGTTAGTTACAGAGATCTTTCTCTGATTGATCTGGGGATATTTCCCCACCGTTGGATCTTTGATCCTAAGGCCTCTGTTTTACAGAAGACAATCTTCTTGTTTTAATAAGATTAAAAAGATCTTTCTAGAATTTTAATTCTAATTAATTAAATAATTTATTATTTATGTTTTTGTGCTGGCACAGTTGGCGCAAGTGTACATGCGCTTGACACGTGTCGCGCAGCACAGAGCGCAGCACAACTGCGCTGACACATGTCGCGCAGCGCAGAGCGCAACTTATCTGAAGCGTTACTTCCTTTATTTTTAAAGTTTAAAGTTTAAAACAGAGCCTTGCTCTGATTGGGGTGCGCTGCCTTGGGCGCAGCGCCCCTTGCGCTGGCGTGTCTGCTTTTGACACGTGGCGCTCTGCGCGCAGCGCAAGGGATCTGAAGTGTTGCTTCACCTTTTGAATTTGAAATTCAAACAGAGCTTTTCTCTGATTGGGGGAAACACCCCTTCCTCATTCACCTTGGCTGCTGCCCTCTCTCCTTCTCCCCTCTACCTCCTCACAACTCCATGAAAAACAACTCAAAACTCCATCTCCCTTTCACTAAAAACATGCACAAGCTCACTACAAACACTTTGGACCAAGAAAATTTTGATTTTGAAGACTTGGGGCAACTCAAGAATTTTCTTGAGTTGCCAAATGAGGTAATTCCTTCACACTTAGTATAGTAATGCATTCCATTAGCTTCTATTGTGAGTTTAGAATCGATATATCGAGGTTTAGTGAACTTTGAAAATTCCAAGTTAGGGTTTTGAAGTAATCTTGAGTTGTGAAGTGTAATTGAGATTAGTAGAGGCCATACAACCCCTGTAGTGATGGTATTTTGGTCTAAACCATGGACTTAAACCCCAATTCGCAAACTTAGAAATCCTCGATATTGGATTTTGTGGATTCTGTGAGGATATATTGGTATCTGCTATCACCCGAGACACCTGAAAAATATTTAGCAAACACAGAGAGATGTGCAGGCAACCTAGAACTTATTCCCAAAACCCAGGACCCCAATTCCCTCCCATGGCTGGAGATTTAATTATTTTGTCCGCAAATTGCGGCCAGAGCAAGGACTTAGGGCTTCGTGTTTGGTCCAGGGCTTTATCTCCAGTAAATTAGACCCTATACATGTGCAAAATTGACTAATTTCACCTAGGGTAAAATCTGGGACAAGTTTCATGAGTTGCTGCCTTGTATTTCGTGATATTTTTCAAATGAAGTTTTAATATTTGTGTTTGTATCGGTCGATTCACATTTATACGTCAATCGTCGAAAGTTGTTGGTTATTCTTGCATGCGTAAACAATAGGTTTTAACCTATGTGAGATACTCGTGCCGATTTGGTTTTCGTGCGTGATTTCGGTTTACGATATCTTGTGTGTATATATGTAGGTACTCTCGAGTGGACTTGAACGACAAGGACGAGCGTGGCATCATCAACTTCGGAAAGCGAGGATAAAGGTGAGTAGATATATATCTACGGGGGAAGTCGGGTAGATGGCGTATAGCATCCCCGCAGTTCGAAGTGTAGTATATTATATATACTATATATATATGTTTATGTGTTATGTGAATCATGGATAGCTAGCAAGTAAGTTTTAGGAGATCATGGGTTAAGTTTTAGTGAAATTATTTGATAGCGTCGTTAGTTAGTTGTAGTCGTGAACCATAGAATAAGGTTTACATACACGCGCACACACAACTTGCATACATTTTATTACTTGTGCGTATATGGGGATATGTATATATATACACACATAGGTATGGGACTATGTATATATATATATATACATATATATATATATACGTATACATATACATAGATGACAAGGATAGTATATGATATTTGGAGATTGGGCATGGTGCCATGAGATCGGTGATATGTTTTGGTTCGTATTATGAGATACGACATGATATTATAGCGGGTCCTTGGGCGTTGTGTTTCATACACACATATATATATGTAGATGGTATCAGTATGTACTAGACTTAGATCAGTACCCAAATTATGATATGATAATAAGGATACCGGATGAATGATGAGATAAATGTGATATTTGACCCGTACCCAGATTTGGTGATGCCTTACGACGGATTTACCGTATGAGCTATTTATTGATGATAGATCCTCACTCTTGACTCGAGGATGTCATATTATGTAGTGTATCACATGGGATACTATTGAGGCGGGATCACCGACTATTATAGATATGCATATATCGACTCAGACTTAGATGGTTTTCCTTACCCTTCGATTAGTCTGTTAGTTTAGTCCTGTAGATTACTTGTAGACGTTAGACTAGACTCGAGTCATACCTATTTCAAAACTAACGAATCGTGAGTATTTTAAAGACAGGCCAAGGGATTCTACGGATATTTCAAAGGATGTACCTTTTCTTAAAAAACACCGTAGCCCTTATTTTCAAAACACCAAGATTCGTATTATTTCAAATGGAAAAACGGTATGACACATACATAGAAATGTAGATTCTTTATTGTTACATTATTATTCATGTTCCACATATTATTGTTGCATTTACTATTCATTTGCCATTTATTATGTTGTTATCATCGCATTGCATGTTTATAGTATACTTTAGTGATTATGAAACCATGATGTCAGAACACCAACACCATTACCGATGATGTGTATGCTCCACATACACTTGCTTGACGGCTCACACACATCATCATCGGTAATTGTCATGTCACGTACACTTTAGAGAATATTATTTCATTGACATAGCTTACTAGCTGATAGTTCCTATATGTTATTGTTTCATATGTTAGTTCATATTGCATTCATTGCTTGATATTTCGTGCATATTTTTATATTCCTTAGTCATGCAATAGTATAAGGGCCAGTCCGGATTGCCGGAGCCCAGTATTCATTATTATTGACTTTTATTTTGGATTTCGGATTTTTCCATGAGATTTCTGGATTTGGAGAAACCGCAAGATTTAATAAACTCATTTATCATTTTAAAAGATAAAAGTGTGGTTTTCTCATGTTATGATTGTGATATGTCCACCATGAGTTTTCTCGGCTCTTGAGCGATATCATACACCCGATTCGAGGAGGAGATGAACCGTCTGCGGGTGCATGGTGGACCCGGTGCGATACCCCGGAGCGAGAAGATCGCAGAGAATGGCGTTTGAGCCTGTGACAGGGGAGCATTGCTGACCGGTGATTTTATTGAGATTTATGATACATGCCAGTCCGGATAGCCGGAGCCTGAAATATTGAGATTTGATGATACAGGCCAGTCCGGACAGCCGGAGCCTGAGATATTGGGATATTGAGATATATATTTTGTGTCGATACTTGACACTGATTTTCTAATGATTTCATTGATGATACTTAAATGTTTATACATAAATCTTACTATATTAAGAAAACAGCTTTCTCATTCATGATGTATTCTGTTTTCATCATACCACATTCATACCTCATATTTATGATATGTTGTTACCTGAGGTACTAACACGAGCACTTGGTATTACACTTATGTATAGATGTTTACCCTTGCCACCTTATCATGCTTCAGACTTTATCATATTGAGAATATATATTTTACTGATCGTATCGACCTAGAATTGAGTCATACATACGATTTCTGCTCTGTGATGTTTTCTATTCACGAGTTGGCAACTCACCCCCATTATGCCACAGTTTCATGCAGGTTTTCCGTACAGGTTCGTTGCGGCTTTGCTGGCACGCTGCTCATTTTCGGGTGATTGCTTTGGTAGGTGGGTTCACTTGCATCATGACCACCATTGTACTTTATTTATATTCAGTTGTATCTAGTAAACTCCATCAACCAGACTTGTATATTTATTTGATAGACTTAGAAGACCAGTGTATATTCTTTCGACCTTAGAGTCGCGCGTTGTATTATTATGGTTTTCTTGATATTTTGAGTTTCCTTTGAGTTTTGATCCTCGCCCTTCGGCGTTGTATATTATATTGCTTGCGTGGTTGTGACCGTCAATTGACGAAGAGCTAGCTCCAGCTTGGGGATGCCTTTATTCATATTATTCTTATTGTACCCCTTTTGGGGCCAGTATTTACAAAGGAAACTCTGCCGAAATTTTCAAAAAAGACTTGAGATTTTAAAACGCAATACTTCGGCTTATGTTATTAAAACCACTTGCTTTAAAGATAAGTTTTCTTCACTTTTTCTTTAAAATGGTTTAGATTTTTGGGACTTTTGGCTTACTTAAATTAGATGGGGTCCTATACACTTCATATGATTCAAGTGCCAGTCACGTGCTATTTCGGGTCGTGACATGGGGAGTCGTTTCGTCGCTGGATTCTTCTTGGAACTTCGCCGGAACTTCGACCTTTGTAACTCCACCTGCACAACTTTGGACTTGAGAATTTTTGAGAGTTTTTGCACTTGATTTTAGAATGAGGAGTGACAAAGGGTAGGGTTGTATTTATAGGGTAGGATTAGGGTTTAGGGTATGAAGAATGAATTAAAAATGCATTAAAGTTTGGTTTAAAGCAAATTTTTAATTCTCTGTTTAATTTTATTAAAAACAAACAGTACAGGGTTAAGAGAGAAGGCCAAGGGACTAGGGTTAGCGAGGTGAGGCATTACCTACGGAGGGGGCCGGCAACGTCGGGCTAAGAGTGAATCTCACCGGTCCAAAACCGGTGAAAGGTGCTTCGATTGATGCCACGTGTTGGTGTCGTTTGTGAAGGGTTCCGTATGGCGGCAGCAAGGTTTCGGGAGGTATCATCCATGCCAATTTCAAAAATTTGTCGTACTAAAGAACCCTAACCCTAGAATCTTAACTAGAAATTTAGACGAACAAGCAATGCAAACAACTTTACATCCTAACTGAACAAGGAATACAACCTTTTGTAGACCGGTCCTTCACTTCTAAAGCTCCGTGTAGTAGTCTCTTCGCTCCAAGTAGCGAACACCCAAACTCTAGTAAGGGTTCACATGAAGAAATGAACAAGCTTGCTCGAAGTCTTCGAGGCCAAAAATGATCTACGTCGAGGAGACTCAAGCTCATGCTACCTCTTCACTAATGGTAGATTAGTGAAACAAACACCCTAAACTAAATGACTAATATAGTAGAGGATGATGAAGTAGGAATTGGGCTCATTTTAGATTTATTTTTCTCACAATATTTCTTCACCATTTCAAAAGCTAGAAAGTTTTCTCATGAGGAAGAAGAAGATGAAGTGGAGATGAGAATGAAACTCATGAGGTGAGAATAGCAACCATGGGTGAGTTAGTGTCATACACTAACTCATGTAGAGAACAAACCATGACTAACAATAATGATTAGGTTAATAAATATCTATAAGTAAAACAAAACTAGTGGACTAAGTCAAAGATACTTCAAGCTTCTCCAAGCTTCCAAGCATGACAATTTCCAACTAATATTGAATTACTTTAAATAAATAAAACCTCACATTATTATAAGTATGGTGTGAGTCTCATACACCCATGTAGCATGTGGCATCTAGCATGACACAAAAGAATGTACATAATACATATCACAGATATACAAAGTGTACACAAGTGAGAAAAAGAAATGTTTAAGTGAGCTAATATTAGTTAATATAAATTAATATATCACATATAATTATACATTAAATTATTAAATCAACACTTGATTTAATAATCCGGCTATATCACATACAACCGACTAATAGGAAATGTATCAACTTATCGAATCAACAATTGATCCGATAACCCGGCTATATCTCATATAACCGATCGATATCACATATAACGAGAATATAATGCGGTATCATATACACGCATTAATCTCGGTCCCGCACATATCACATATGTGCTCCTACTTCGTTTCGCATGACCAGGAAACCTCTGTGTAGGACTCTAAAGACTCGTCAATACGCTGGCAGTAGGTGATGATCATATCTAACACCCACAAGCCACAAGCGGTCTGCTAAACGTAATGACCACCCGGGTATTGAGCGATCAGAAGATCAACAAGCAAGCCTGCTCATACTCTTGCGAATCCAATCAGTAACACTACTATACAGTCCATTCTCTTCGTCAGATATGTCGCATATCGTAGCCTGGGGGTGGTAAACGTCAGATCCCAATAGCCTGATAAGTCATGCCGATGCAAGGTTCATAACGGTTCGAGAAACTACTAATAACACTTACCAGTAAATCTCAGCAACACTGGCCAGGGATTTCCTGTTATGGCCAATCGAGCATAGTGCAACATTAACTCCCAATACCGGGAGAGACGAATCCCCTCCTATCGCTCATTGCCTCCATATGACTCAGGACTATACCCAAAAACCACCTTTTTGCACGATCTCTTGAATGTGGTATGGTGGAAATCAAAGCACAGTGGGAATCACACAAGACTCTATGACGATCTCGGGTCGACAAACTAACATGTACCAGTGTCACCAGAGAACTGCTATCTGACGATAGGTATAATACCATCTAGGAGTTCTCGGCGAGTCCGTTCACTATACCCAGTCTCCACTGAGCACCCGTATACCATCTCTGATGTCAAACACCAATGGATATGGGATTATCCATCGCCCATCATATGGGTCAAGAAGCGTATACGCTAGTCTACTCTGGAGTATCGCTACCCTGTCTCGATACTCCCACGACTAGGAACAATTGAAGGATGTACTTGCCGACTACCTCTGCCCCATTAATATGATCCGCATCATAATCCTAGTAGTCAAGTACTCATCCTAAGGGCTTTATCAATATGTAATAGAGAGACAATAAGTGTACATATTAAGATAAAGAGCAACCAGACAGCATACTATCATGTCGAGCAAGAAAGTCCTCTCTATATATGTCCAAGCATCCACTACAATATACATCATATGTACAGAAATGGCTTCTAGGGCATACACATAACTAACAATCTCCAACTTGCACTAAGGCCATTTGTTGCAGTATCTCATACTCAACGTCCTATAGAAATCTCTCTAGGGAAAGGCCTTTGTGAGTGGATCCGTCGTGTTTTCCTTCGCGTCAACTCTCCTAACCTAGATTCTTTGGAGATCAACCATCTCCCTGATCAGGTGATACTGTCCTCAGAATATGTCTGGATCGCTGATGGGAACGGTGTTCTTAGGCTAAAGCCACAATTCCATTGTAGTCACAATAACAGTTATTGGATGCTCAATGGTAGGAATCTTGTTCATCTCATGAACAAGAAATGTCCAGACAGCCACTTTGGTAGTATCGTTGGTAGCGACGTATCTGGCCTTCATCGTCTAGTATGTCACGGTATCTAGCTTGGAACTCTTCCAACATACCGTCCCTCCACTGAGGGTAAAGACAATGCATATGACTGACTTTCAGTCGACCTTATCACTCTGGAAGCTCGAACCAAGAATATTCATTTAGTGTTTCTTAAGTACTTAAGAATGTCCTCCACAGCTGTCCAGTGATTCTCCCAAGATCTGATTGATTCCTGATTACTACACTTAGTGAGTTAGCTACATCTGGTCTGGTATATAACATCGCACATATGATAGAGCCTTCTGCCGAAGCATAGGGTATCCCTTGCACGCGAGCTCTTTCCAAATCAGTCTTGAAAGACATCTTTTTGGAGAGAGTGATTCCTGAGTAAGTGGACAAACCACCACGCTTAGAATCTTCCATACTAAACCCCTTTAATATGGTGTTAATGTACCTGGATTTGGGACAATCCCAACATCCACTTAGATCTATCACCATAGATCCTGATCCACAAGATGTAGTAGGTATCATCTAGATCTTCTATGAAGAATCCTCATAATAAGAGGAGCTTGACCGAGTGTAGCATAGGAAACAATTTCCTATCAAGAATATGTCATCTACGTACGATACGTGGAAGATAACCTTACTCTCTACCACCTTCTTGTATATACAAGGTTCATCTACCTTTTTGAGGAAGTCAAACTCTTTGACTGCCACATCAAAACAGATGTTCCAACTCCGCGATGCGTGCTCTAATTCTGATGGACTTAAGCATACCTTTGAAAGTCTCAACTTTTCCATCTACACCAAGAATTTTCTCAAGATCTATTTGCTCCTGATGGGTTTTACCCCTTTAGGTGCAATAATCAAAGTCATACTTTGTTGGTGTACACGGATTCCATCTTTGATTGCATAGCATCCAGCCATTTCACAAAGTCTCTACTTATAATGGCCTGCCTGAATCTAGTTGGGCCATCATCTACCATGATGCAATCCTCGCTCCTACTGTCACCGAAAAGACCATAGTATCTCTCAAGTGGATAAGGAACTCTACCAGATTCGCGGAGAGGCTGAGGTTCGTTGGAGACTATTGAATCCTTTGGTTTTATCAAATCATCATCTGTTAGTTTGTCCAACTGGAACTTCTTCCAGTTCTACCTCATGACCACTAATTTCTTCATAAGAAATTCCTTTTGTAAAAAGGTGGCATGCTGAGAAACAAAACACCTTTTTATCCTCAGTTTAGTAGAAGATATTCCCTCGCAAATATTTGGGATATCCTAACAAACTTATACAGAACTGACCTTGTCTCGAGCTTGTCCGGATTTTGCTTTTCAACATAGGCCGGACAATCCCATATCTTAACTCGTTTAAGACATGGTCTCTTCCCATCTCATATCTCATATGGAGTGGTAGGCACTGATTTGGATAGAACCTTATTCAACAGCTATGCAGCTTCTCAAGTGCATAACTCCAAAAGGAAACAGGAAACTCAGCAGTACTCATCATAGAGCGCGCCATATCTCATAGGGTGCGATACCTCCACCTCGATACACCGTTGTGCTGTGGTGTATACGAAGGAGTAAGCTGAGAGAGAATCCCATTATCCTTTTAGAAACTCCAGGAACTCCATGCGCAAGTATTCCCTTCTCGATCACATCGAAGGACCTAATACTTCTACCCATCTGGTTCTTAACTTCAAGCTTATATTCCTTGAATTTCTCAAAAGTTTCAGACTTGTGTTTCAACAGGAACATATGTCCAAATCCTGAGAGATAATCAGTGAATATAATGAAGTACGAAGAACCAAACCTGGCATCTGTAGACATAGGACCGTATATATCATCATGTATCTGTCCCTAGAGTTCAGCAACTCTTACTCTGTTTCCAGTAAACGGAGTAATAGTCATTTTTACTCTGAGAAGACTGGCAAGTATCATAAGATGAAAATTCAAACATATTCTCATATTCATCCTTATGTAACTTAGCTGGTCGTGTCGCATTGATATGACCTAGTCTACAATGCCGCAAGAAAGATTCGTTCATTTCTGAACTACTCCTCTTGTGTGTTCTAGGTACTTTGAACTGTGGTTTGATTTAGAACGTATATGCCATTACATAACTGTTTCCCCCAAATAAGAAGAGCATGGCTCTGTTTAAAATTTAAATTTGAACTAAGGAAGCGCCTAACATGCAAAGCAGTGTCAGCGCCAAGAGCGCCAACGCCAAGAGCACCAGCACCATGAGTCAAAGACTCTGAGGCAGCGCCTTACGTGCAAAGCACGAGAGCCCCAGCGCCAAGAGCGCCAACGCAAAAAGCACCATCACCATGAGTCAAAGACTCTGAGGCAGCGCCTCACGTGTAAAGCACGAGAACGCTAGCACCAAGAGTGCCAGTGCCAAGAGTCAAAAACTCTGAGGGGTAGCGCCTCACGTGCAAAGCATGAGAGCGCCAGCGCTAAAAGCGCCAGCGCCTGGAGTTAAAGACTCTGAGGAAGCGCCTCACGTGCAATGCG
This sequence comes from Agapanthus africanus, assembly GCA_030015575.1. Classification (NCBI taxonomy): domain Eukaryota; kingdom Viridiplantae; phylum Streptophyta; class Magnoliopsida; order Asparagales; family Amaryllidaceae; genus Agapanthus; species Agapanthus africanus. The sequence continues at coordinate 521,832,706 of CM057343.1, forward strand.
TGAGAGCGCCAGTGGCAGAACTAAAAGTTCTCTACTCTTGGATCAAAGATCCAATGGTGATTAAAAATCACCAAAGTGCAGAATTAAATTGAAGAAATACTCCTCAGATCTTTCTGAACAAGAAAGATTGTGCTCTGTAAATCAGAGCACCGTTGGATCAATGATCCAATGGTGATTAAAAATCACCAAAATACAGAATTAAATTCTGATTGAGGAAAAACTCCTCAAATCTTTCTAAACAAGAATGATCGTGCTCTGTAAATCAGAGCACTGTTGGATCAAAGATCCAATGGTGATTAAAAATCACCAAAATACAGAATAAGTTCTGTATGGGAAAAATATTTTTCCAAACTTGATAAAAACAAGAAAAATGTCTTCTGTAAAAACAAAAGCCCTTGGATCAACGATCCAAAGGTGGGAAACATCCCCAAATCAATCAAAGATCTCTCAATGAGAGATTTCCTTAACTAATTCAACAAATCAGCCTCCCCTATGTAAAAGACCCAAGACTTCAAGTCTTGTACAGAAGAACCCCACAATAAACTTCAATCTCAAAGAGAAGAGCAAGCTTTAAGAAGAAGAATTTTCTTCAAGGTAAAAAAATAGAGATCATCTCATCTGCAAGGGTTTAACCCTCATAAAAAAGAACATAGTTCTTTCCTCGGATCTGAGATCTATGAGAAAAGTCTCCCCCAAAGGAGAATTTAATTCTTACGGGGACAAATTTGTTCTTAGGGATCGAAAATCCGAGGTAGAACAAAGAATTGAAATTTACATAATATAACACAGAAAGAAAAAACCTAGCGCCAAGCACTGCAAAATAAAGAGTGCTTAGCACTCTGTAGCCTGGCACTCCACGTGCTCCTCATGTGGACGCTACTTTATAAGAAGCGCTTAACTCAGTAGTCTGGCGCTCAGCACCGAGCGCTCCACATGTTCTTCATGTGGGCGCTATTTTATAAGAAGCGCTTAACTCTCTAAGTCTGACACTCAGCGCCGAGCGCTCGTGCTCCTCACGTGGGCGCTACTTTATAAGAAGAGCTTAGCACTCCAATTTTAAGGCCCAGCGCCAGGCGCTCCAAGTTTGGCGCTCAGCGCCAAGCGCTCTACGTTCCCCTCACATGGGCGCTGATGAAATAAAGAGCGCTCTGTAAATAGAGCCCAGCGCTACAAAGAGTGTTCAACGCTCGATACAAAACAAAGGAAGGAGGGTGATCATCAAGACCCAGGTCAATACTCAGTATTGTTGAACAAAAGAGATTAAGTCCAAATAAATAATCAAGTGGCCTGAGCCCAAGGGTGGCCAAACCCTAAATCGACCGAGCCCATATATCTTCTTTTAAATTGGCCCTAGTGCCAAACAGGAATACCAAGTCCCTGATGAACATTTTTTGGTTCAAGGGTACATCTCCCCACACCTCTGATATATGTCATTGTAATTCTTCAACGTCTTCAGAGAGGTGGCGGGTCCCAATAACCAACAACAAAACTCCAAGGACCGTAACGCCCCTAAACTAAATTCCATGACCGTAATGTCTTTAAACTAAACCTTATGACCGTAACGTCTTCAAACTAAACCCTATGACCGTAACATCTTTAAACCAAACCCCGTGGACTATGATTCATGGACTATGACGTCCTTAAACTATGAACCGTAACGTCCCTAAACTAAAATGATAGAGCCCAGATGCTTTTTCATTGGATCAAAAATGATCTCAAACCCCCATTAAGTAGACCTTAGTCTAAAATTAGACTAACGTGTCCTTAACAAACATTTAAGTTGATCTTAATCTCAAACGAGGTTAACGATCCTTAAACCAACACAAACCCAAATGTAAGAAGATATGGATTTGGACTAATCCCCGCCCTACGGGAGACAGCATAAATTAGTCTCCGTATACAATCGACGGGCAACCTAAAACAAAACAAACATACACGACACGAAGTGAACATCTGGAGAAGGAGAAAGTTGTTACCGCGATGCGGTAGCGTAATTAACTGCAGGGGCTTACGCCTATAGGGAAGAGCGTCCCCACAATCAAAAATCCCTCGCCAACGAAGGGGAATCTGACGAAGTCTGCTACAACGGCCGCATCTGTTTAAACCTTTGATACATGGTGCCATAAATTAACTTAGCATCTTCAGAGAGTTAGACGGATAAAACCAAATAGCATCTGCCCCCAAATTCAGACCAGACGACCTACGCGGTTTCGTCTCTGTTTTCGGCGGTAAACAGATTCCGGCACGCCCGGTGGGACCTTTTCCTCTTTCCACTCCACACTTTGTGCGTCGTGTTTCGTGAACAAATCGCGGCCTACTATGGTTGCCTGTGGATTCGAGGTGCTAAGATTTGGTGTCTTGCTCTCGTGCAAGAGAAAAGAAGATCAATGGCTTCCAGTTGCACTAACTGCAACAACTCCCGCTCCATCCCGTCTGGAGGAGTAACTTACGGGCCTCAAGCGGCCTCCATTTTCATAATGCCGGTGGAACAGGTGACATAGGCCACCACTAGGTTGTTCTTCGGGACCATGCTCCCACCAATGAGCTTCAACGCCCCAGTACCATCACAGGAAGCTCCGAAGAAGTCGGTCTTTGATCGGCTTACCACTACCACGGCCCGTCTCAACGGGTCGTCCAAGTCCAACGCCTCGGTCTTTAACAGGGTAGGCCAAAGCTCAAGCGGGCCCGTGAAGAAGCCTGCAATACCCGAAGGAGTTATCCCGAAGCGGATAGCCATCCCAGCTCCGGTAAACGAAGTCGTCAGAGGGGCTTCTCTAGCTAAGGGGTCGGTCTTTGCAAGACTGTACATCCCAATTCCTGCTTCGGGTGAGGTCGTTACGAATGATTCCCCTGCCAAAAAGTCGGACTTTGCAAGATTGACCGTTCCCTCTCAGAAGATGTCGGTCTTCGACAGGTTGACCCCAGCAACCCTTCAGCAGAACAGGGGCATGATGAATCTACCCCCGTAACCAAGCCATTCCCATCTGCACGATATGCTCGACGTCGTCACTGGCGCCGAGTAAGGAAGGCTGGGGGTAGTTCCTCCTCTGGACTTATCCCACCAGTTCCAACGGTGGAAATCGATGTTGTTGTTCCAACTGGGAACAGCTTTGAGCCACTCATGAAGGTACGCAAGAACTCTCCAACTGCCATATTGAAATGGTCTCCTCCACCTGCTGAAAATGTTACAAAAGCGAAGCCGGAGCAGCCTCCTCAGCGGCTGTCCTAAAAAATCCACAAGGTCTGGAAAAGAGTCCAAGACTCTGTGATCGACAAGGACTACTCCCGCCAACAGATGAAAATGAAAGTTCGGCAAAAGGAGGACCATCCCGCCGCCATACTGCAGAAAATATCACCTGGAATAGCCCCCTCAACTTCGACCGCCCATAAAAGAAAAAGGCCGGAGAAAATCCCTGTATCTGCGACAAATCTCAAGGGTGCTGAATCCAAACGTCCCAAGTATGGGGGCATGGTAGTGCACATCATCTACATGGCTTCCGGGAAAGAGGATAGCCGTATCTCCATGGGTCATCGACCACTCACCCGGTCTGTGACAAAGGCTCAGGAGCAACAGCAAAAGCTCCAGGAGATGCTAACAAAGATGGCCACGCTCACTGGGCCAAAAGAAAGCCCGGAGACGTCGTCAGAGCAGCGCCAGGAACAGGAAACCGATGTTAAGTTCCTCCGAAGAATGCTCAAGAAGAAAGACAAAGAGGTCGCAGAACAAGCGGCTAAAATAAAGCAAATGGCGCTCTTGTTCCAAGATATGGTCGGGATGATGATACAGTCGGATCCTCCAGCTGAAGACATGTTCATATCAGAATTTTGCATTATTATACTCCCCATTCTTAATCATATTGTAAATAAATAGGTGCTTTTGATCCATGTCTGCTAAATAGTTGCAGGTTATAGGTTCTCGGAAAAATACAGTGAAAATGGTAAAAAAAACGCTACAAAAATGAGACTACGACCAACAAATAGAAGAATCTTTATGATGCCGCCTACAGTTTAAGGAACAAATGAAGATCAATGAACATTTTGATTGCACAACGTATGAGGGCAGCACAAGATTCAAGACTTCAACATGAAGCGAACGGTAAAAGTCCACAACATTCTGCATTGTGGAAATCTGGAAGAAAATAGATGATATTCTGAGAAACCAAGTGAAGAAACCAGAAGTAAAACGCAACATGAAGCAGCCCTAAAGATTTGAAACAGAGACCCCACCATATGGCCGCGGATCCGTGGCCAAACAAGGCTTATGGCCGTGGATCCACTGCCAAACAAGGCTTATGGTCGCGGTTCCGCGGCGTGCAAAGCACGTGTCGGTGCGTGTCAGTCGGAGTCGGTGCATTGACCCGGTTTTCTTAGGGTAGTCTTGTAATTTTAGATGTGGATCAGATATAAACCCTAGGGTTTCTCCTATCTATAAATAGGAAGCCTACAGCTCTTTTTGGAGCATGCATCTTTTTATTTTCTAGTTTAAAATTTTCATTCCATTGTAATCGTCAAAGAGTGCATCAATAAAAGTAAGTTTTTATTTTGAATTTTCCTTATTTGCAATTTATATTTCTATAATTTTTCATATCTGTCTTTTATTATCTGCACGTTAATTAGATAATTAAAAAAGAAAAAAATAAAAAATGTATTCCATTGTTAATTCCCTAATGAGTGAGTAGTTCCTCACTTGTTAGGGTTAGGTTTGGGGAAGGTTTGAGAGATGAAAATCTCTCACTCCTTTCTTGTTCGTATAATTCTATAAATTAGGGCTCTATGTTTGTCAAACACACACCGCTCACTACGGCACTCTATTCCACGAGATAGCGGTGATTCCCTAGTTAGACCGGTCGTGGTTGATTAACATAGAGGTTAGGGCTAAGAATTAATAAAGGACGGACAAGGACCAAAGGGAAGAAACTATGTTTCTTCCTAGTCGTGCTAATCCCCTTTGTTAATTATTACCCTAACACCTATGTTCTTAATCAGGGCAAAGAAAGCGGTGAGTAGAATTAACTTTCCAAACTAACCTAATCCTAACTCTAGCAAGGTTTTAATCCAAATCAAATTCAATTTCAGTTTTTATAGAAATCAAAACCTACCACAAATAGGAATTGACTCGTTAGAATAATAAAAAAGGCACGTTTTCCCTGTGGACCGACCCGTACTCAACCGGCTAGCTACCAAGCGACACTGTCTTGATTGCGGTTAATTCTTTGATTTCAAAACGCGCACGCATAAAGCAAAAACTCTCTCAATCAAATAGCACCGTTGCCGGGGATCTTCACAAGGCTCTACTTCTTCTAATTCGAACGGACCCACATCTCACTCTACGAAAACACCAACACTGGGATCCGTTCCAACTCCACAATCTACTCCACAAACATTGGACTCAACAAATTTTCAAAATATTCCATTTCCAAACAGGTTGAGATCCAATAAACAAACTCCACAAATGGAGAAGATTGTGGAGTTATTCAAACAGGTTAGTATTAACATACCTCTCTTGGATGCAATCCAACAAGTCTCTTCTTACGCTAAAATCTTAAAGGCCTTATGCACCAAGAAGAGGAAATTGCAGGTACCCAAGAAAGTTTTCTTGGCTAGTGCAGTAAGTGATGCTCTTACTCAAGCTTTACCCCAAAAACGTAAGGACCCTGGCTGTCCTATAATTTCAATAACAATTGGGGATAAGAACATCAATCGTGCACTTTTAGATCTTGGTGCCAGTGTTAATTTGCTTCCCTATTCAGTATATGAACAATTAGGCGTTGGAGAGCTGAAACCCACACATTGTACTCTCCAAATGGCCGACCGATCCATCACCCATCTTAGGGGTGAGTTAGAGGATGTGTTAATTAAAGTAGGGGACTTCATTTTCCCCGTTGATTTCATTTTTATGGACACACAGCCTGTAGCTAACCCCCGGAGTCAAATTCCGGTGATACTCGGTCGACCCTTCTTTGCGACATCTAATGCGGTGATCAATTATCGTAATGGTTCGATGAACCTATCTTTTGGAAACATGACAATTGAACTCAATATTTTTAAATTGGGAAATCAGCCCTCCGAGCCTAATGCTAATATACTTGATGTTTGCTCGATCCAAGAGATCACTCAGGAGGACTGTGAGCTCGAAAAATTTCTATTCGATCACAGCAGTTTTGACTCCACTAGTGTGTTCCTCCTTGAATCTGACACAGTTTTCACACCTGATAACAATTACGAGTGTTTCACTTTTTCGAACGATTTTGAAGAATCACCACCCGAGTTTGAGTCCTTTGAATTTTTGGATGAGTTAACTGAACCATCCGACTCGGTTGCTTACACTCACTTCGAACCATTGTTGGAATCCTTCCAGTTCGAGACAGTTTCACCAATTTTACCTTCAATTGTTTCACCTCCAAAACTTGAACTCAAGATATTGCCGTCTCACCTTAAATACGCTTACTTAGGTGAGAATGAGACCCTTCCTGTTATCATATCGGCCTCTCTAGCCCTCGAGCAAGAGAAAGCCCTTTTAATGGTCTTACAAAATAATCGGCAAGTTTTTGGCTGGACTATGGCGGACATCAAGGGGATTAGTCCCCTCATAGTTGAACATTATATGCATATGATGGATAATGCCAAGCCAGTAAGGGATCCACAGAGATGCCTCAACCCTGTAATGAAGGAGGCTGTTAAAAAGGAGATTATAAAATGTCTTGATAGTGGTATCATTTACCCTATTTCTGATATCCAGTGGGTTAGCCCCATTCACGTTGTCCCAAAGAAATCGGGCATAACGGTCATAACTAATGAGGTGAATGAGTTAATACCTATTCGCACGCAAACTGGGTGGCGAGTTTGCATTGATTATAGAAAACTCAACGCCGCGACACAAAAAGACCACTTTCCATTACCTTTCATTGACCAAATGCTAGAACGATTGGCTGGGCATGAATTTTACTGCTTTTTGGATGGCTACTCCGGCTATAATTAAGTTCCCATCGCCGAAAAGGACTAAGACAAGACCACATTTACTTGTTCTTTCGGTACATTCGCTTACCGTCGCATGCCCTTTGGGTTATGCAATGCACCCGCTACTTTCCAGCGGTGTATGATGGGCATCTTTCCAGACATGGTGGAAAAAATTTTGGAGATTTTTATGGATGACTTCTCTATTTTCGACGACTCCTTTGATGAGTGTTTGCTACATTTAGACGCAGTTCTTACCCGGTGTAGGGATAAGAACCTTACTTTAAATTGGGAGAAATGCCACTTTATGGGACGAGAAGGTATTGTCCTAGGATATATCATCTCGCAAAATGGCATTGAGGTTGTTAAAACTAAGATTGAAGTCATTTCCAATGTTCCTCCTCCCAAATGCGTCAAAGACATCCGAGCCTTCCGTGGTCATGCCGGTTTCTATAGACGGTTCATCAAGGATTTTAGCAAGATAGCTAGACCCTTGACTCTTTTGTTGGCCAAGGACACCACTTTTGATTTTGACTCAACCAGCATGAAGGTGTTCGAGTCATTGAAAAACTCACTCATTTCCGCTCCCATTCTTTCATCTCCCGACTGGACGCATCCATTTGAAATTATGTGCGATGCATCTGATTTCGCCATTGGTGCGGTCCTTGGACAGCACATAAATAAGATGCCGCATGTAATTTATTACACTAGCCAAACCTTAAACGAGGCCCAATTGAATTACACAACAACTGAAAAAGAATTCTCAGCTGTTGTGTTTGCACTAGAAAAGTTCAGGCCCTATTTAATCGGCTCTCCAGTCATCGTTTACACGGACCACTCAGCTCTTCGCCATCTTTTTGTGAAAAAGGATGCTAAATCTCGGCTGATACGTTGGATTCTCTTGCTACAAGAGTTTGACCTTGTCATAAGAGATAAGAGAGAATACGAAAACGTAGTCGCCGACCACCTTTCACGACTTCCTTCTTCGCCTACACTTCAAATTCCTATTAAAGACGTTTTTCCAGATGAGCAGCTCTTAACTGTGTCATGCGAACCTTGGTTCGCAGATATCGTAAATTATTTGGCCACCGGACTGATACCAAACGATTGGTCGAATCAGGACAGACTCTGATTCCTGTCCCAAGTAAAACATTTTTACTGGGATGAACCGTATCTCTTCAAATACCGTTCCGACCAAATTATTCGTTGGTGTGTCCCCGACAACGAGTTTAAGAGCATGCTGTCATTCTGCCACGATCAAGCGTGTGGCGGGTATTTTGGCCCCAAAAAGACAGCAGAAAAAATCTTGCAGTGTGGCTTCTACTGGCCACGACTTTTTAAAGACGCATATGAGTACTGCAAGACATGCTCCCGGTGCCAACACATGGGCCGGATATCTCGGAGAAATGAAATGCCGCTCCAACCAATTTCGATTGTTAAAATTTTTTATGTTTGAGGGATAGACTTTATGGGACCATTTCCCAAAAATTTTTTATGTTTGAGGGATAGACTTTATGGGACCATTTCCCAACTCTTTTGGGAACATGTATATTCTACTTGCTGTTGACTATGTTTCCAAACGGGTCGAGGCTGTGCCCAGCCGAACTAATGACAACAAGGTTGTCATTAGATTTCTCAAAGAAAACATTTTTTCTCGGTTTGGGCATCCTCGCGCGATTATCAGTGATCATGGATCTCACTTTTGTAATAGGACTTTTGAGTCCTTAATGCAGAAATACTCCATTACTCACAAGCTGTCAAAGCCCTATCATCCCCAAACTTGTGGGAAAGCCGAGATTTCGAATCGGCAGATTAAACAGATATTGGAGAAAACGGTTTCCAAAAACCGTAAAGATTGGTCATCAAAACTTATTGATGCACTTTAGGCATTCCGTACTGCCTATAAGACCGATCTTGGTATGTCTCCATACAGGCTTGTTTATGGAAAGGCTTGCCACTTTCCAGTTGAAATAGAGCATAAGGCATTTTGGGCAATAAAAGAGTTGAACCTATCTTTAGGAGATGCGGGCAGCAATAGAAAGTTGCAGTTGAACGAATTAGACGAGCTGCGGGATGAAGCCTATGAGAACGCAGTAGTTGTTAAAAACCGAACGAAGGTGTTCCACGATAAACACCTTATGCGCAAGACTTTCAAACCTGGTCAACAGGCTCTACTTTATGACACTCGGTTACATTTCCATCCCGGCAAGCTCAAATCTCGATGGAAACGGCCATTTTTGGTACACACCGTATATCCGCACGGTGCGGTCGATCTAGAAAACCCGGAGGACGGTTCACTGTTTAAAGTGAACGGACATCGACTTAAACCGTTCCTCAAAACGGACCCTTCGGAGGAGCTCCTGTTTTTGCAGGAGCCGATTTATATTGACTGATCTTCCTCCATCTACCCCTAAATTTTCGATTATCTAGCCAAAACACTGTTTCAAACAAGTTTGGGGGTATGTATCATTTGTAATTATATAAAAACAAAATAAAAAAATGAAAATTTGAAAATAAAAAAAAATTGGGGTATTTTTGTAAATTTCCAGTTTTAATAAAATAAAAATAAAAAAAATAAACAGGGGAGTGCCGACAATTTTGACCCTCTTGGTGTAGCCTGACAGTGAGGACACTGTCAAGTTTAAGTTTGGGGGTGTGCTCGGTAAGCTTTCTTCCTTCGCATTCATATGTATAATTTTGCATTTGCATACTTATTTTAAAACCCATAAAAATTGAAAAAATTTAAAAATTATAAAAATTGAAAAGTTCAACTTTGGCCATATTTGACTTAAGTTCAACATGACAGTTGAATAGTAGGGAAAAACTAGATCCTAAACTTAGTAAATTAAAAACCCTAAAAATAACCTTTCTTAAAATTTAACGATAGAAAATATATGTCCTTATAGTTTACTTAGAAATAGGCAAATTTTGAGTTCACTTCTTGGGCTAAGTCAAAATAAGGGAAGGGTATTGAAATTTTTATTGAAGTGTAAGTCTGAAAAATAATTCTGAGCCTTAAGTCTAAATTCTGAAAATATATACCCTACAACTTGCACAAACACGCACCTTGAAAGTTGGAATAGTAGAGGATACCTTGAAATGCTCTTGTCTAAAATCCTTAGTATGAAGGAAAATAAAATTATAAGTGTGAATAAAAAGATATAAAAAATGAACACTGATTTTGTAATTACTTAAGGCTGCGTAAAATAAAAATATATATAGCGAGGGTGCTTTATCGCCTAGTGTCTTAGACCAACTGGTTTGGGAGTCACTGCTAAAGCCTTAGGTATTACAAGATGAGCAATTACATCTTAATGCGCAAACACATTTTGTAATCGGTCGTTAGTACCTCAAGAAGTATTAACGGTCGCATGAAGGATGTGTGAGCAATTTCATCTAAAATTCACCAACTAAAAGTACTTTGGACGATGGACAAGAGTATAATAGCTTGAATTGAATTTCCAAGTGTAGGGGTGATATATACACACACATAGGGATATATGATTGGGGTTTGGATGAGAAATAGGAATGAAAGATAGGGCTTATACTTTCAGTAGAAATGATAAAAAATCCTAAGTTTAGATGGAACCTTAGAAGGAAAACTCAAGAGATGCTAAAAGCGAAATAAATTTATAGAACATATACAATCTTAAGTTAAATGATAAGTGAGTGTGAAAAATACGTGTTGATAATTTCTAAGTTAAAGATAATAGAATTTCTTGCTAGAACACCGAATTGAAGAATGAAGGCCAAATTGATCGGATTTTATGGGTAGTATCCGCTAAAAACCCTCAGGAGACAACACTCCTCCTACTAGGGACACCTAGAGGTTTAACGGCTTTTTGCACGAGCTCAGTGCAATCGCGATTCCCTGCGAAAGTGAGGTTAGTTTTTTTTCAAGAATAAATTGGTTTTGCTCGGGACGAGCAAAAGATAAGTTTGGGGGTATTTGTTCATATCAGAATTTTGCATTATTATATTCCCT